>OX621193.1:9145496-13945496 GCA_951640565.1 Petrophora chlorosata | reverse complement strand
TTTAGGACTCACGTACATAGGTATATGTCTATTGTTTACTGCGAACTAGGTTTTGAGCATATCTTTTCATCAGAAACAAGTTAATTATGAAAATTATTGACGATCGCTGGTGTTGTCAATCCTATCCTACTAAACCTACATAATCCTACTTATATCCTACTTATCTTACTATAAACTATACAAAATATTATAAATGAAAAAGACTGTACGTGCGTGTGTGAGTGGGTACGTCTGTGAGTGTGTGTGTTTGCTAACACTTATCTTCATAAAGACTAAATAAATTTTGAAGAAATTTTGTATATGTTCTGGAATATAACATAGGCTACTTGATATCCCGAAATAACGAAGACTTCTTCAGGAAAATTCTACGTGGACAGAGTTGCAGGTACGATCTTTTTTTAATTTATTAATGGATCACAAAGAGTACACAACAGATATGATTACATAGGTATAATAAATGATTACATAATTAGTGTACCAACATCGTTGACCACAGGTTACTTTGATAATATAATGTGAACAGAACGAGTGTGGTTATGATTTGTACTGTCATTTACATATTAAACTAATTACCACTCTCGCACAAAACCTCCAACACTAGCTTCCGAAAGCAGCTAATCTTGTAGTGTTTATAATGAATCTCATAAAAACCTTAAAAAAAAACACATTATTAAAAGATTTTACTTATTCAATGCTCTTATAAGCTTTGTTCTTTATGCTTCTAGCTGGATAGATGTGCAATGACATTATACTATTATAATTAATGCGAAAGTCTATATATGAGTAGATATGTTTGTGTGTTTGTTTCTTCTTCACGCTGTAACGGCGCAATGGATTAGATTCAATTCGGAATGGAGATAGCTTATACCACATAGAAAGTTTGCAAGGATCAATGGATGGATATTTGTTACTTAATCACACAAAAACTTCTGAATGGATTTTGATGAAATTTATTATGTAGTTACTTTAGGTCCTAGAAAAATACTTAGGTTACTTTTTATCCCGGCAAGCGTGCAGTTAGTATCTACTAAATTAAACTAATGGTCAATATTCGTGTTCGAAAGTTCGCAGCTTAGAATTCCGCTACCTCCTTTGAAACATTCCACGCCATGCGATTCGCTCCCGCTGCCTCCTATAAAACATACCATATATTATATTTACGCATGACTACCCATGGAACAGTAAGCGTATTCCTCCCCCTCATATGCCATTGCACAGTCTAATTCTATTAACATAACAATTTATCTAATCTCATACATGTCTTTTGCATTTAATGTTCGTGGTTTAGCTATTTCTTCTTCTATTTCTTTCTTTTTAAGGGTTTATTCAATTATTTGTGGTTGTGGATGGAAAACTTTATATTCATGAGATGTAATATTATAATACGAATGGTTGCTAAAGTTTATATTGTAAATGTAGAATTTAGGGAAATTATTAGCATCATCGAAGTCGTCCTACATATTACGTACAAAGGTACTATTATATATACAAATCTTAGCGAGCCAAAACCACGTCCACGGTTGCTTAAATCAAAATCAGGATGCAAAAATGCAAACAAAAGAAAACATCTCACAAGAACTGTAGGAAATTGGTACTCGTTTAACTATGTCGCAACTGACGCTTGGATTGAACCCCATACATTTTACATCAGCCATCGAAACACCTACCTATCTTTTTTTCGTAGCCACAATTCTTTGATGCTGTCTTCGTGGTTTTTTTCAGTTCTTATTATTAAATGATATTAATATTGTTTAATCACACGTTCTCAGTGGCAATTCTATAAGCTACTAATAATTTACTAATTAAATATTTAAATAATTTTCTATATACTTTATATCATTCAACGAAACAAACTTGATTGGCGGGCGCTGTCTCCACCCAATCAAATATAACATGTAACGCTTAGATGAATCTCCATGCATTTCACATCAATCATCGAAGTCTGTCTTCAGACGCATAGATTTCTATCACAGTTGTTCATTCGTCAGTTCCTTGTTAACTTAAATACTCAATACAAGATTATAATTTATTCGTACCTTTTCATTCGTACCTAATCTGCATAAAGCTCTCAGTCCCGTTTATCTCATTTATGTTTTTTTTAAACAAGTCTAGGTATTAAGGTTTGGAAACTATCGTAAGCCGAAATATTCATTATAAATATAAACGGCTACACTCACGTTATGATTGAGTCGGAATAACTCCGACCAGGTCCTTCTTCCGGAAGTTTACAAAGCGTTTATATTTATAATGAATGTCTAGGTAAATAAAAATGAACGCTCAAACGAACCTCCATTTTACATCAGCACAAATATGTCCGTGGCGCTGTCTTCCGATGCGAAAATTTTGTTCAGTAGTTCATGTGACGGTTGTTTGATATTCCGATATAGAATTTGTGCGCTGCTTATTGAAGGAGACCTGCAACATCTGGGCACTGGCAAAATATCTGTCTTCATCTTTTCGAGACTAAACAGGACCCGATGCCTTGCGAAGACGAAATCATGCAATGGTTTTTCCATAGTTGACATATAACGGTCTTCAGAAATCTATCGCCTGAATCCTGGTTATTTGAACTGCAATGCGTCAACTGCAATCAATTCTTTTTTTTACGCTTAATAGGTCTATGTTTGGCCACTATCTCACCTGATGTAAAGCGATGATGTGGCCTTAGATGGAGCGAATAGATCTAGAATGAGAGACGGTAGTAACTATATGTCATTGGTTGGCCGAGTCGGGATTTGAACCCAGGTGCGTCGGATCGAAAGGCGCACGAGTTACCGCTGAACTACACTCGCTCTGATTTTAATCTAGTTGTTCCGTTGTCATTTTATAAACAGAGATGATGTTATTATATTGTAGTACTACAGGCATGCTTCTTTAGTTTTTCACCGAAGAACCAAGGCTTCTCACAAGTACTGTAAGCGACAGAAGTGGCATTTTTTTATAGCTGTTAGTCGTCTTCAGCATTTTGTGTGCATTTAAAATTTCCCCAAGCATTATGCATCTGTTCAGGTGGCTCAGAGCGCTTCCAGTTCTGAAGGCTCAAACCTCGACTGGAGAGAAATATGTTGCATACAAAGTTTTACATAAATGTTCTGTGCACTTTGTCGCCGAGTGTACCGCGTCACAAGTGACGCTTCGATCGAAGCCCATACATTTTACATCAGAACGAAACGAATCCCCATTCGTGGGCGCTGTCTTCGAATGCGAAGATTCAGAAGATTTTCAGTTGCTCACGTGTCGGTTGTTTCATGTTTCATTTGTTTTACACGCGCTGATCTGATAGATTTTTTGCTGCTTATTGAAACACCTGCTGCAATATGTGTAAACAAAAAAAATCCGTCATAAAACTAGAATTAGTGACAGCATGCATACCTCAGATAAAGTATCCAGCCGTCTACTCGAAGCATGAACGTTCGATCAGGGACGTTTAGCGAAAAAAATAATGATTTTGTTTCATTTCCCAAAACAATGTGTTGATTTTGTGGAATATTTAACTATAATGTGCTCATGCACGAGTTTAAGCAAATGAAACAAAACAGAGTAACTTTGCTTTCATTGACTTCAAGAAGTCTATGAATCTTCATGTAAAGTTCAAGCATTTTACCGCAAGAAAACTGCATCTCTGATCTACAGAATTCGGGGCAGTACCAATAGCATCCTAAAGACGGTAGCAGATAGGTGCACCTCGCCGCTTTGGAAGTGTCTAGTTCGGCGGGGTTTACCTATATTTGTGTAATAATCATTATTTTTATTTACTTAGTTACTTCTTTTTTATTTTCAAATCTCTAAATTTAATTTGATTTATGATTTTAATTTGATTTTTAATTGTTAATTATTGATTTCAATGTGGTATCTTAACTTATGATTTCGATTTTAATTTATAATTTTTGATTCTAAGTTTTAATTTTAATATCTTATTGTAATTTATAAATATGGATATGTATTATCTGAAATAAGCAATTTTTATTATTTTATTTATTTATTATTTATTTACTAAAACGCTAGAGAAGGCTCCGCTATGTAGCCGTTGACATGAGCATATTTGTAACTTGTAACTAGTTTTGCTTTGTAATGAGTCGAATTTAAGTCTGTAAGTCACTAACATGTGCTGTATATTATAAATCGTATCTATGTTACGGCTAAAAGCCGAAGTGCGGCTACACCTAGTTTTAGCCGGCTACAACTAGGTGCAGCCGGCCACATGCGGTTAAACTTAGATCTATCCAACTTATCTTCGATTAGAACTAGGTTTAGCCTTCATCATAGCGGCTAGAACTAGGTGCAGCCGCACACCAATCAAACGTATAAGGGGCAGGCCCTTGGGCCACCCCAACGCCGCGAACATGTATATTAGATATAATATAATGTAGATTATCATCTATCACTTCGATAGATTATAATCTACCGAAAAATAAAGCGACGGTTCACAATCTTTCGACAGTTTACAATCTCGCATATTGGATAGATCTAAGTTTAACCGCATGTGGCCGGCTGCACCTAGTTGTAGCCGGCTAAAACTAGGTGTAGCCGCACTTCGGCTTT
Organism: Petrophora chlorosata; assembly: GCA_951640565.1. Classification (NCBI taxonomy): domain Eukaryota; kingdom Metazoa; phylum Arthropoda; class Insecta; order Lepidoptera; family Geometridae; genus Petrophora; species Petrophora chlorosata. The sequence goes on along the minus strand of OX621193.1, from coordinate 13,940,954 downwards.
TAGCCGTAACATCTATACTACTAATATTTGAAATGCGAAAGTTTGTGAGGATGGATTGGTGGATAAACGAATGGATGGATGTTACTCAATCCCGCAAAAATTACTAAACGGATTTTGATGAAATTTGGTATGTAGCTTCTTTACGTCCTGGAAAAGGACATAGGCTACTTTTTATTCCGGGAAACCGCAGGTGAAACTGCGGGGCGCAGCTAATAAAATAATGAATGATTAAATATCCATGTCGCAATTTATAAATTGGATTAAGGTTATTGTGATATTTAACAAACTATGTTAACAAATGGAATATAATTATTTGAATCACAATAGCATTGCCTGGATTGCATTAAATTCAATTACAAGCAGAAATTAGTGCACGAAATTACCCAAATCTATTGCAAAATCTGTGGTAATGATAAATGAGTACCTGCAGTGCACTGAATACTACAACTTCGGTAGCGGTTACATATTTGAGCCGTTTGGTGTGGAGACTTTGGGTCCGTGGGGACCGGGAGCTCATCGTATTTTCAAAAGTCTGTTAGAGCGCCTGATCAATGCGACGCGTGACCAAAATGCTGGGGCAATACTGCCAGCATCTTGGGTAAGCTGCCAACTGGTAGTGGGTTGTGAGTGGTAGTGGGTAGTGGACCATTTGAGCTATCTATAGGCCTTTAATGGGCTATGGGTTGTCCAATTGCTTCTCTTTGTAAGTACTTAGTTTAGTTTTAGTAAGTAGAGTGCCAAGTTGTTTTCCATAATAAAGGAATTCACCTGTTAAAAAAAAAACCATAAATGATTCCCGAATACAAAAAACAAAGTCGTTTAATGGTAAACTGCCGCGTCCGTTTATCTACAAGATGGGCTTCGTTTCTCCTCTTTCAAGTAATTTAACCTCTGAAGAAACTCTAGAAGAAGCTCAGAAGAAATAATAGTAGGTACTAGAAGAAGTAAAAGAAAAATAGACCGAAGTTTTCATAAAATAATCTTTTATATAAACTTTGCCTGAGATTAATTCATAAAAAGCATGCCTGAGAACGTCTAACTCAGCTTTTTGTGAACTCACGAACACAAAAATAAACGAGTGCGAAATTGTATATGAAAAATCTTGCACTCTTTATAAGTTACAGCGGAGAACTGGAAAGTGCTCAGTAGTAATTAAAACCGGAGCTAAGCATAAAGTATGGCAATTGCTCAATGTCGACCGGTCGACTTTTAAAAATTTACTTTCCCCTAAAACCCCACTTAGCAATAGTTAATTATACCATTTTCTTATAGGAATGAAATAGCGATGCAAGGACGCTGAACTTAAAATTAAAAAACCAAGGAAAATTGCTTTTTTTCATGTTCTTTAGCGGGTGTATTTACGAAGCACTGGTAGAGCCAGTTTTCGCTTTTCTTTTCTGCACCTGGACTTCAATTTGAGTATAGGAAAGAAATGGGTAAACATAGATAGGTTAAGTATCTTTTTCAAAGTCGTGTTAACATAAGCTACAATTTTTAACGTTTTAATTTTATTCGTATCATGTGTTTATGACCTTTAAAAGTGCACTTTTGTGCATATTTAATAAATGATATTTGACTTTGATTTTGTAATTGAGTAGCGAGCTGCTGGTAAGCAACACACTTGACCATAGCAGTTGCAGCACCACCCAGATCTTTATTTTGCAAAATCCTCTGCGACTCTGCACTGCTCTCGTCACTCTGAGACGATAGCTCTCATAATTCCTAGTGATACAAAAATAACGGCACTTCCAAACACAAATATGATATTCGCTAAGTCATCTCAGTTTCTGTTGACGCGCGCGCTTCTGGTAATATATTCTCACAACGTAGTCTTATCTCTAATACGAGTTTCAGCAAAACAAATCACTGACGCGTCTTGATAGTCAACAGCAAGTTTTTCATTAATATTCTATTCATATTCAAATCTTACTCCAGAAACGTTATCACGGATTCTTGGATTCGGATCACGCGCGCTGTGGCATCGATCTCTTAGTGAACCACAGCACGGATTTCATAGACACTGGAACTCATGATTGCTTACATTATCAAAGTATGATTAATACGCCACTTGTTTTGGATAGCGACAAACTGGTTTATTAGCGTTGAAAAGGGTAAATTGCGTCGCGTCTAACCGAGTTAGCGAACGTTCGAATGACAGTAATGAAACAAGACAAACAGTTGGTGCCTACACTTAGTTTGTTCGGTAATCACGGGCTTTTCAACAGCTTATAACGGCATTACGTAAATTCCTTTGCTGAATTTTTGGTAAACGATAAATCCAAAGATAGAATTATTTACTTTATTTATTTGTTTTGCTTTTAGGTGGACGTAGTCAAGAACTTTATACACTTACTAGCCGATACTCGTAAATCCGTCCGTGAGAAATTTGGTTTAATGTCATTCCCCAAATCAACTGTTCGTTTATCCGGCCTAAACTGCCGACAGAACTAATTATTATTGACAACATACACAATTTCGCATTAATAATACCTTAATGTTGTAGTTCTTGATAATGTTCTAGGTGGCACTACAATAATAATTGTTATGAGCCGGCGTGGCGCTTACCATCAGGCGAAGAACTTGCTCGACTCATCACTTAGTACCATAAAAAAAACCTCCATCAGGCATGAATATTTGCCTTTTTGTGGACCTGAAGTTTCACGTCCTAGTAGTGAGATTATTTTTCAGCCTTTCTTACACAATATCACTCACTCATCGTTATAGACAGCTCATTACGCCCACCACCGCAATGCATAAGCCTATTTCTTTTCCATTCAACCCTGAATGAACTTTGCCCTTAAAACAGTTACAAAATGTATTTTTGGCTGAGCTCGCATGTCTAGTTAAAAATTAAACACCAAAATTGCAGAATATACGTACCCAATCGTTTTTAGAGCGAGTGTGGCTCAGTGGGAGCACGTGCGACTTTTGATCCGAAGCATCCGAGTTCGAATCCCGCTAGCCTCGCACCACTGACTTTCTAAAGTTATGTGCGGATTTAATATTCGCTCTAAAAACGGTGAAGGATAACATCGTGAGGAAACCGACATGTCCAAGAATTTATCACACAATAATCAAGGACATGTGACATCTATTAGCCCGCACTGGGTCAGCGTGGTGGATTATGGCCCATACTCTCTCTAAGAGGGAAGGCCCAAGTCCCAGCAGTGGGAACGTAATGGGCTGATGATGATGATGATGATGATGATGATCGTTTTCTTACTTAGGTACGTATTACGTATTCTTCAGAAAACAAACTCTATTTTAACTTATTAATTTAACTAGTTGGTTTCATCATATTTGCTGAGAATATAACAAATTCAAATATAAAATTACTAATTACAAAACTTACGTGCACGCCTCTGTATTAAAAATGGAGAAAAAAAAATGAAAAATTCTGAACCTTTTAAAAGATTAAAACACGTGATGTGGCAAATTACAAAATTCTCGGTCAAAGAAATAGTGTTGATGAGTAAAAAAATTTTCAAAATGTATAAATGTACTTAAATAATTGGAGTTTTATAATATACACCACACTGACCGCAATATTTTTATTAAAAGTCCTGTTCGTTCATAGGTTGCCTGTAAGAAATTGTGTAGCGATAAGGTATCTTCTATTGTACCCACTGTTTGTCCCATGTGTTTGGTATTCAATAAAGTATCATTGTATTGTATTGTTTACTTCATTATTTTCTTTACTTTCCTCCTAATTTTCCTTCCTTCCTTATGGAGTCGTACATAGTGATACTTGCGCACTACTGGTTTGCGGTAGAATAACTGGCAAGGCGGTGTTACCTACCCAGAAGGCTTCTCGCATAACTTTATTTTTATTATAATTATTATGACTTGCCTTGTATAACGGACTTAGTTATATGACCAATAAAGAATTCTATTCTATTCTATTCTATTCATACAAGAGACTAAAGTCTCTAAAAAAACATAAATAAATAAATAATAAAATAATAATAATAATTAAGCTAAGAACTAAGCTCCAAGGGTGGAAGTGTTAAAGGGCATAACGCCGGGAGTAGCGTTGAAGTGAAACTGCAGCACACCTCTCGACACCCTTTAGCCACCCACACCAACGTTGCCCCTCTCGTCGCCAAAGAACGGCGGCCCTTATAGGGGGCCTGTTTAGTGGGTGGCGAGTCACCACCTGCCAAAATATTTTCTTATGAGGCGGAACTGGCAGGTGCCGAGGTCTCATATCATAGACCGGCACTCATCCATTAAAAATTCACCTCAATAGCCCAATCATAAGTAATTTTCATATCTTCAATAATAGTCCTCGCACTTATCGGGGGCTGTCTTTGATTGTATCTTCTAATGATGCACTTAGAGACAGTTCCCGATAAGTGTTGCCCATTACATATCTAAATTAAATGCTCTAAAAGGCCTCTACGTGTTGGATTTATGTCCCCGCGCAAGCCTTCCATAGGACCTGGTGTATAACCCGTGAGAAAGAGCGACTTAATAATAATACAAAAAAGTGCCTCTTACCACCTAGTAACTTGAAATGTAAATGCCGTACATATGACAAGTGGCTGTCTGTTCCTCTTGGACTGGCACGCATGAAGGACTTTGAATGCTATAAACATTTATGATTAATGTTTATTCAGGCTCCCGCACTGGCGCTTTTCAGTCGTAAAATGTATGTTTACTGACTTTATAATCATCGTGTAGCGGATTTGTATATAACGTATCGAATTTATATGCAAATGTGTGGGTATATCAAGTCACTGACACTGCTGGCAATATATATCAATAGTTTCCTTGCGTGTACTTATTTTATTTGTATATCATCATCTTATATATACAATTTTCGTGTCACAGTGTTAGTTACCTTACTCTTTCGAAACGGCTTTACTGATTTTTACCAAATTTTATATGCATATTCAGTAGGTCTGAGAATCAGCTACTATCTATTTTTCATACCCCTAAGTGATAAGAGTTGTTCACCCTTAACATTTTTTTAAAATTTATATGACAAATATCGTTTGCCGGGTCAGCTAGTATATATATATATATATATATATATATAGTTATATATATTTATATAAATATAATTATAATATGATCTTAGGTATATATGTAATATAATAATTAGGATTAATATATTTATTTATTTTTTAGCAATTTCTAATTTGATTTATTTGCACCGCCGACACCTCTCACTCCGTTAGTTCTGTCCATTCTAAGGTTGACTGGAAGAGATCGCTTTTAGCGATAAGTCCGCCCATTGTACTGTAGTTTTAAGCCAATTTCTGTAACTTGTTATACTTTGCTATGATGTACAATAAAGCATTTTTGTATTGTATTGTATTGTATATCAAGATGTCTATAGCATTTGTTATGTTTGATTAATTAGCTGCTAGTGTTGCCATAAAGTAATTATGTTTGTTTTCATGTACTATTTAGTGTTCATCATCAGCCTATCACGTTCCCACTGCTGGGACACTGGCCTTCTCTCAAAGAGAGAGCACGGGCCATAATCCACCAAGCTGACCCAGTTCGGGGTGATAAATGTCACATGTTCTTCCGTTTTTGTGATTAATTCTTGTAAACATGTCGGTTTTCTCACGATGTTTTACTTCACCGTTTTTAGAGTGTTAGTTAAATCCGCACATAACTTAAGCAAGTCAGTGGTGCGGGGCCAGCGGGATTCGAACTCGGGTGTGTCGGATCGAAAGTTGCACGTGCTCTATCTATTTAGAGTTTTTTTTAGTTTTTTTTTAACGGGCGAATGCCTTTGTTTTTAATAACAAAAGAGAGAGTTGAATGTGATGAAAGAGAGAGTATAATGTTTTTATACTAAAATCTGTGTTTACTTGATATTGAAAAATTAGTTATAAGCACCCAGTAAAAAGTGGCCAATGACCGTTTTCGTTCTCGGATCTGTAACTATAAAAAATACCTATACTAAAAATTATATGTATATTACAGTCAAAACTCATAACATGTAAAAACTAAATTTGACTGCGAAAATCAGTCAATATTGATTTTGGCCGACGTCATCAAAATTGGTTTATACTGATTATTGCAGTCAAAATTAGTTTTTACTGGCTATGAGTTTGGTCTGTAATATAAATATATACGCACAGAATTAATTTACACATTTTTGCACTTATAATATTTGTTGAAATTAGGTTATTATAAAAAGTTCATAATGCTCTAACAAAACATTTCTTACTCAACAAAAGAGGTTCAAACCGTTCAACTTCCTAAAGCCTCAAGTTTCAACTTTGACGAGCGCAGTTTTAAATAACCGACAAAGGAATGTTCCGACTGTCGCATAACCTTATCCAGTAAAATATTTTACAGCGTTCTAAAACGGAACGTTATCGGGACCCGAACTCCCACGAGGGTTTGACGGGATCTCTCTATAAAATTTTGCATGAATTCCAGTCGTTTCAGATAAGTCTGGCTATGCCGTCAATCTGTCTGCTACCAGCTTTCAATACGACGGAAATATTCCGTATGAGATGTTTGGAACTATTTCGCATTTCAATGAATATTATTATGTTGTGAGTGAAGTAGGTTGGAGCTATGAGTAGCTTGACTTTTTACTCTTTGTAATCCAGTTTTCATTTTTCATAACTGAATGACGAGACGAGGTGGTCGTTTGCCTGATGGTAAGCAATATGCCAGCCCATAACAATAACAGAACCACCCAGAACTTTGTTTTGCAAAATCCTGCGCGGCGCTACACTGCGCTCGTCACCCTGAGACAATTAGCTGTTGAGTCTCATAATGCCCAGTAATTTCGCTGGCTACAATGCCCTTCAAACCGGAACACAGTAATGCTTGCGCACTACTGCTCCTCATTACTGCTGCACATTCCACTCCTAAAAGTGACTTTATATCTGATGTCTCATGGTGATGAGCGCAATGCAGTATGCAGTAGCTATGCAGTACTTTTTACTGTATATGAAGTTCTGGGTGGCACTGCAATTGTTATGGGCAGGCGTGGCGCATACCATCAGGTGAACGACTCGCTCGTCTCATTACGCAGATTCATAAAAAAGAAGTTAATACTATTCGCTTACATAAATTCACGTATTTACAATACACTACACTACATTTCATTAGTCCGGTCTCTATCTTATTTGAACAAGTCTCGGGGTGATGAGCGCAATGCCTTGTTACGCAAGACTTGCATAGTATAAGATCTGAGTACTGCAATTGTTATTGCCAAGCGTGGCGCTTAATATCAGGCGAATGACTCGCTCGTCTCTCAGAAAATCGAAATGTCATAAACGACGCTCTGTCTAGGACAAACTTTTTTATGTGGGTTGTAAAATTAGGCTCCCAAAGTCTGTATAGGTACAAATATTCAGTTTTCTCAAGCTTCAGTCTTTTAAACTTTCAAAATATTTTTATCAATTAAAATTGGTTCTACGTTCAACGTTTTAAATAAAAAAGCAACTATTTACTTGGCATAAAATTAAACGTATGCTATAATTTTACGGTTGTCAAGTTTGGTCCCCGATGAGGGATACATTTTATTTATCTTGACTAGCTGCTACTCCCTGTATCCCCTATGGATATTATTTTTCCATGTTCTGTCAGCCAGTGTATTAGCGAGTACTTATTTGAATATAATTTCATGCTACTTTCGTATTTTATTTACATCCAAAATATACCACACTAAATGTTTTTTTATGTAATTGAAAACACATTTTCTAGTATTGACGTTTCGGCGCTTTAATGTTTATTTTTTAAACGCTTTTATATATTTTTAAACCATTTATATATTTAAAACAGGTTCGAGTATATTCCAGGGAAAGAGGGTGGATAAGAGAGAGATAGAGAGAGAAAGAGAGAGAGAGAAAGAGATTTCGAATGGTGTTGTCATCCAAGAGCTGATTTCCATGGTTTTTTTTTTGTCCAGACTGGGTAAATCTCATTGACGCCCGGGAAGGGAGGGCCCGAGTAGTACCAGACTTGTCCTAAGCCACCTACTGGCTAAAACTCCCGTCTGCTCTGCCTGTCCACAGACCAGACGTCCGTGCCGTTTTCGTCACTTCTAATTTTTTATAGGCGTACATCAGCTATGCACTTTTTTATTCAATTCAATTGAATCATTTATTGATAATACAATTTTACAAGTCAATAGGTAACATATTCCATAATATAATATATTTACGTATATATTTATTCCTCATTATAATTACTTAACATTTATTACGCGTTTATTTTATGTTATAAATTATTAGACATTGTATGATATAATATTTGTTAAAAAAATAAAAATACTTTATAGCAAAATATTGTCATATATAGGCACTCCATAAATATGAAACAATGTGTGTCAATGAGCAGCTTTTATATCTGCAAAGAACTCGTCTACACTATAGTATGCTTTGGCAATCAGCAGCGACCTGAGTTTAGTGAGGAACGAGCTCGTACTCTGCGCGCCGGTAATGCTCTTGGGGAGCGCAGTGTACACCTTAGCGCCCACAAACTTCATTTGCTTCTGCGACTTGCTGAGCCGGACGGACGGCAGTTTATCTAATAAGTAAACTTTTATATACCTATATACTTTGTCACAATTCTATTTACAATATTTTCCTATTTTCATGGTTGTCATGGCAAGAAAGCTCACCATTTTATTTACGTCATTAGCAATCTTATCTATTTCTACCCACGTCCTCCTACTCACAACTACACGTTCCGATGCTTTTGCCGTACTACGATTTACTGATGACACAATTATTTATATATTATGTAATTGGATAGAAGAAACTATTATATTATTTCTGTGGTACATTCATTGTTATATTTGACCTTTATAGTTGCATTTGTGATGCCCATTTGAATAAGGAACTTGAATTTTATGTAGGTAGGTCTTCTCAACAAAAGTAATATATCTATGTGATATTAACGGTCCTTTAACTTTCTACTGTGTCCTAAGACACGGACCTTCTCATCTCCATAGAGAGAGTATGTCCTTGAACTTTGTGATTCTGCGAGTAACTCTCGCCGACTGCACTCATCATCCTACTAATATCATACATGCGAAGGTTTGTGAGAATGGATGGATGGGTGTTTGTTATTCAATCACGCAAAAACGACTGAACAAATTTTGATGAAATTTGGTGTGTAGGTACCTACCTACAGGTCCTAAAACAGGAAATAGCTTACTTTTTATCCCGGGAAACTTCGTAAGAAACCGCGGAACGCAGCTAGTCATCATATATTAGTACCTATATATTACCATGTATTTTATAAAAATCAAAGTTAGCGGTGTTAAAACAAAAGATTCTCCAAGTTAACACTGTGGGAGAAATATTATCCAATATTTATTTATCTAGCACAAACTTGGTCGTTCCACATGGGCGTTATACATGCCCGTGACAAAAAATAGCGGTGCGTAAACAGCCGCCGAAGCAATTGTCACAAATAGCTGCTGGCATGTGCGAAGTCGAAAAAAGCTTCTTAAGCCTCCCACTACGAGAGCAATGTTATCAGAAATCTAAGTGTCATCTTAGCACACATCGGGCCGTTCCACATGAGCGTTAAATATGATAAATTCGCGACAATATTTGTATGCGTGTCGCGGCAAGAACGCTCGTTTATCAATACACCCATCGGCGGATGCGACACGAGAAAACATTCTTGGAACGTACAGTGGGACAGGGTTGTCAGCATTTACTTTAGATGTACTAAAAACTAATATATTTATAATAAAAAAATAAATATATACCTACTGTTACATTTTGTATATGTGTATATAATGTACAAAAATAATAATAGTAAGAAGAAGAATAGATGCAGAAGGCATTACTCGTTGACACGGCACGTATAGTCAGGAGGTTCCTCACTCTGCAGCCCTAACCACCGGTAGTTTGGGTCCTGCCCCGCTGCCGGCGGCACTCTAGGTTTAGGTTTTTTATAATATTTTTGTATATTTTTTATTGAAGTATTGTAAAAAACTTAGATTTAAGAAAGTAAATAAATAATGTGAATAATAATAATAAAAAATGCTTTTACATTTTGTAAATCTGTTCGGTTTATCATTTCATTCTCGATAGCCCAGTTGATTAGGGCGATGCTTTCCGAAGACGCGGGTTTGAACTCCACTCTAGAATACTCATAATATTATAATATTCACAGATTTGCACCAAGCATGCGCAAATGATGAATCCTTTATCAAATCATGTTTTATTTCATATCGTTATAATTTTTCTAAATGTCACGGCGAGCCATTGGAGTGTACTATTTCTTAAGATTATTTTTAATTACATAGAACGCAGAATTCCACTTAATTATTTATCAATTGCTGTATTCAGATTTTCAGTTAATAATAATTATTTTAGCTTAATGCACAATTAACATTTATAATGATTTTAACCTACGGCACGATTTGGTAGTAATTGTAAGTGCAGCAAGTATCGCAACTAGAGTAAATACATAAATTAAGCAGATAATAAAATTAAAAATAAGTAGTGCGGGGAGGCTGCGGTCAAAGACAACTGAAAAAACCAACATCAACTACAACCACACCCAAGACGCATTGAGAACTAATAGTCTCGCTAGACCATGGTAAAGATTATCCTCTTCAGAAATACTGGTGGAAACCCTAAGCTCAGTGATATTATTCTACGTTCCCACATATAACTGTGGCACTGTGAAAACAAAATAAAATCACAAGTGCGCGGGATGATATTATTTCACGTAAGACGTCGTAAAGTTAAACTTGCAGGAAAATAGATATATATGTACGCGTAACGTCATTATAGTAAATATGTTATATAACCTGATGTCTAGATAGACGTAGTTTTTTTTTTAACCTCTGATGTTACTCTCACTCGTGGTAGGTCTCGCGTATGCGGAAGGCTGTCTGGGTAGGTACCACCGCTTTGACAGTTATTCTACCGCCTAGCAGTAGTGCGCAAACATTACTGTGTTCCATTTTGAAGGGCATTGTAGTCAGTGACATTACTGGACATATGAAATTTAATATCTGATGTATCGGGCGATGAGCGCAATTCAGTGCTTTTTGTGGTTAAAAGTTCTGGATGGCACTGCGATGGTTATGGGCAGGCGTGGCACTTACCATCAGGCGAACGACTTGTTGGTCTCGTCATTTAGTTCCATAAAAAAACATGCCGTCAAGACCTAGTTAAAATCAGTTCAGTAATCTGCGTGATTATGTAACAAACATTCACCTTACAAACTTTCGCATTTTAGGATTTAATCGATGAGATACATAATGGTATAATTTATGGTATAATTATGGTATAATTTATGGTATAATTTTATAACAAAAGAATCCTACTTCAATTCTGACGTATCTTCGAAAATCAATGTTGAATATCGATGAAATTTATATGGGCCTTCAAACTATACTGAATCCATCGCATAAAGAGCATTCGGTTTATAAATGACGGAGCTGTAAGATAACAAACATAAAAAAATCAATCGAAATGAGAAGCACCTCCTTTTTTTTAAATAAATTGTACGCTAGAATAATGATAGAACTCTGAAATCTTAGACATTCCTAATTATCTCTCTATTAAAATAATGTTTAATTGATCCCCAACTATCATTAAAGCTAAGATTGCCAGACGGATTCTTAGTACCTATCCTAGCTTTTAATTTAAAAGTGACTTGACCTACAAGTAAATTGATATCTGATTCGGGCCAGTCTAGTCCCTAGAATACTTTCAAAACTAATTGCATCGAGTAAGGTTTCCCATTAAAAACTTAAGCTGGTACACCCAACTTCACTTTAAAAAAATGTAATGCTATGTCATAATTACTAGTTTGACAACAACTTCTTTGAAATACCTTGTTATGGAAATCATTATTTTGAAATGGGACTAAAATTCATATGTTACGTCTAATAGCCGAAGTGCGGCTACACCTAGTTTTAGCCGACTACAACTTAGATTAAATTAGGTTAAACTTAGATGTATCCTACTTATCTTCGGTTGGAACTAGGTTTGGCCTTCATCATAGCGGCTAGAACTAGGTGCAGCCGCTCACCAATCAAACGTATAAGGGGCAGCCCTCGGTAAGTTAGGGTGCGGCGGAGGTGGCCCTTGGGCCACCTCAACGTTGCGAACATGTATATTAGATATAATATAATGTAGATTATAATCTATCATTTCGATAGATTTTAATCCGAAAACCCCCTTCAGAGTCAGAAGGGCAGTGCGACGGCTTTCCCTAGTATTACCAGTACTCGCTCGCTAAGATGGAAACCTTGTCAAATCTAAGATAATGACTAGGCTCCTGCAGGGCGATCATGTATTTTTTATTTCAATCAATTTCAATAAAAAAAAACCGTATTACACAATAAAATTGAATAGATTGGGCGTATACTTAACGATTCATAGCAAAATCTCGCTTTGTAAATTTGTCGGGTAACTGGTTTCTCATTGAAATTGATTGAAATAAAAGATACATGATCGCCCTGCTGAGCATGTTCTGCTAGGGCTGACCTGTTCGTGTTCATGTTCTTCACACTTCTCATGAGTTCAGTGACCGTCGTCGCAATGTTGCAGCAAGTTTCACCTATATAGTTCTTGTCACAATCACAGGAAATCTTGTGTACCCCGGGTACGTTTAGTGGTTCTTTGTCATTTGGCGAACGCAATAACTGGAACTGATTAATGAGACGTGCATGTCGTTCGCCTGATGTTAAGCGCCACGCTTGACCTTGACAATTGTAGTGCCATCCAAACTTTTAAAACCATAAAAAGTACTGCATATCACCCCGAGACGTCAGATATTAAAGCTCATATGCCCAGTAGTTTTGCTGTGCTACGTATTAAAAATCAATTTGAGGGGCTCTTTTTTTATCGTATCGGATTTCGCTTCTGTAAAGAAGTGTGTGAAGTGAAGTCTTTCCATCTAGGTCGTCATCTGTCTTATGTATATGTCATACAAACATGGCACAATAGAAACATGTCCATAAGACCTGCGTCCATAGGAACACATGAAATATGAACTCGTCCTTATTGTTCTTGTAAAATATCCTTTGTTACCTACTAAATCAGTCAGCAGCAAACTTGAAATTGTTGAAGAGCAAATCCTTAGACCCTCGTCGCTCACCTGATTGCGGAATGCAAATCGCTCCCGCGGGACCTTAACCCTAAAATACATACGCATAAAGCTGTTTATCCCCTGAAATTGCCTTTCGGAGGACCGCCAAACCGTAACAGACACGTGAGAGCTTGAAATGGTTTTGAATAGTTTATAGTGCTTTATTTCGCTGGTCGTTTTATTATTTACAGGCTCTCCGCTGGAGGCACGTTCAGAATTACTGTTAATTTTGGTGATTTTTTCCTGGTTTGGTTTTGCCTTGTTTTCGACTCATATGTCTGGCTATTTGTGGTGCAAAACACCGTGAATAATGCAATGGGGAAGGAAAAATCTCTTAGCTACTCCTTTTTGTATATGCACCTACTTTACTCACATGTACGATTTTTTAACGCGGAATTTTTGACACAACTATAATCTGGATGGATCCGCATCAATTGTTTTCTTTTGGAACTGCGTGATGAGACGAGAAAATAGTTCGCTTGATGATAAGCGCCACGCCTGCCCATAACAATTGCAGTGCCACTCAGAACTTTTAATACCATAAAAAGCACTGCTGGTTACAATGCCCTTCAAACCGGAAAACAGTAATGCTTGCGCACTACTGTTTTGCGGCCGAATAACTGGCAATGCGGCGGTACCTACCCAGACGGCCTCATACGAGAGAACTGCTCGTCTCATCGTCCAAATACTTAAAAAAAAGTATCTTGGCGAATTCGGCTATTACAAACCATATTTTCCTTTTACGAGTCCAAATAAATTCTACTCTACAAATCTTTCAAAAGGTACATAAAAAATAAATTTAGGAAAATCTCAGATTTTTTGAGTTAAGCTCGCCTTTGTACATATATTTTATAAATCATCGATGTAAATATTACAATAGTGTACAATAAAGAATATAAGATTTTCAATCTTGGCATCAACAACATTTAAGAGCAAAAATGCTCATAAATAAATAGGTCATATTTCAAAGTTCCATTCCAATCTATTCAGCACTGCAAGGGCATCGTCTAACTCGAATATCGATCCCGATTGCTTTGAAACATGTCCTGTGATCGGTATTTGTCTGTGGAATCGTCGAACTTTTCTACTCTAAGTTTGCTTCCGAATCCCTATCCTAATCACGATCGCAAAAAATGATCGTTATTGCTGTTTGAAAGAGAACGCCTTCCAAATTTGGAATTAAAAGCGATTGGGATCGGTTTTCGAGTTACACGATTGCTGGTCTTACTTCAACAAGCTATAGAAGTGACAACACATTTATTTCACACAAAAGCAAACACTTTTTCGTGACTAAGACTTGAATAATTTATATCCTTACAAGCCTTTGTTGGCACTGGAGATGCTCTGTAATTTGTATGTTTTACTAGGTTCAAAGAAATATTCTATATTCGTATACTCCATTCGTATAGGTAGATAAAAAACTTTCGGGTATCTGTTGGCTAGCTTGCTCCTCGTTAAGCACACTATTACTTTCTATCATACACATATTTTTTGGGTTCCGTACCAAAAGGGTAAAACGGGATCCTATTACTAAGACTCCGCTGTCCGTCCGTGTGTCTGTCTGTCTATCTGTCCGTCTGTCAGGCTGTATCTCATGAACCGTGATAGTTAGACAGTTAAAATTTTCGCATATGTCGCCGCTATAACAACAAATACTAAAAAACAGAATAAGATAAATATTTAAAGGCTCCCATAAAACAGGCATCATTTTTTGCCGTTTTATAGATAATGGTACGGGACCTTCGTGCGCGAGTCTGACTCGCACTTGGCCGGTTATTTTATGTTACTAAGTAGTGAGAGGAGGAAGTCGCGAGACGACAAGACGTCACCTATGATGGTAAACCTTCAAGTGACATTTGCAACACGGACTTGTTTACCGGTTATAGCGTCAAACAGAACTAAGTTTCACAAAATTTTGCGCGGCGCTGCACTGCGCTCGTCACTCTTGTAAGTCTCATAATGGCTAGTACGAGTAATTTTGCTTGCAACAGTGCCCTTCTAATGAGCACAAACTACTATTTGCACACTACTGCCTGGCAGTTATAGCTGGTTAAGGTTTATAGCTGGCAAAGGCGTGGTACTTCCCTAGGTGGACTATTGCAAAAGAGGCCTACATGTATAAATATTATTTATAGAGCAACGTATAAGGCTATATTGCGCAACTGTGCAACGCTTTTTTGCTCTTATTACACTGTTTTCAGTTTTCAGCAAATGTTCTTTTATCGCCTGCTTTTTTATAGCCGTATTAGCTGTTAGTATAATCTTGATTTTCAAACTTAATGTTTCATGCCAGCACTGATTAAGATAATACTCATGTCCCTAACAACATTCGAACCATCATTAGCATCTGAAAAGTATCGAATCACGCAGCAACTTTTCAGCTTTTGCAATCACGTAATATTTGTAATTTCAAAGGACTATGTGTATTATCTTATAATATGTGTGTGTACAACACTTAGTACTTCTTAAACCTTCGCGAATTCTATTCATGTTTCTAATGTATAAATAATGTGTAATGTAATTATGTTAAATTGTGTTATTTCGTGACCATGATCAATGCAACTTGATCGAACGAAACGTCGAGGCTAGTCAGAATGTTATTTTGATAATTATGTATGCGCGAATAGACCCGATACAATTTAAATATGTTTATCTATCTGTTAAGCTAACATAATATTTAACTTTATTATTAAAATAAATAACAATATATTCACAGCACTTGTTGTAGCGAATACAATTACATATTGAACAATTCAGCACCACTGGTGTCATACAAAACGTTCGAGCTATCATTAGCATATCAAAAGTATAATTTCCCTGACGCAGCAGCTCTTATTTTGAGAAGTAACAGCTCCTGCAACCAGGTAATAGGGTGATTTCAGGCGAGCTATAAACAGACACAACTCAATTTCATCTGGCGGGAGTATAATTGAATCCGAGAGGGCGCCTGCTCCCTCATCGCTGCCGAGGAAACTGTTTTTGACTGTACCTACGTACTGCCTCACAGGGTGCGATCTGATTTTGGTGAAACATCAAGTAACATCGTTTAGTTTTATATTTTATAGCAAAGAGCAGATGTTTTAAAGAAGATTATTGACACACATTATATAATTATTATGATAATTTTATCAATGATATTTTTCTTATCGGATAAAATCGTTACTAACGAAAAGGTAAGGAAAAGGTAGCCAGTCTAGCCTTTCGACACTTTGGCGTCATGTTGTTCTTACCAATTGCCAATACCAGGCAGTATTAAAGTACAATAAAGTAATATTAATAGAGGCCAATAGAATACGTATATACCTTGCAGACTAACATATATACAAAAATATAACACAATAACTATTTTATTATACGCTAACACAACACAAAAAGACACTATTGTTTCTGCCTACATTCCCTATAACGGCGATAGACTACCCCTGTAGGCCAGAAGTCGATAAGGAACATCTTCGCGTGTTCCGCTGGAACCTGGAGCGTGTAGGACTTGAAAGTGGTCTTAGTCTGCTCCTGCCGCGACAAACTCACGTTGATGGGCTCCTCACGCGAACTCCGGTATGTGCCTATTTTCTCCCGAACGTATCGAAGAACTTCTTCCCAGTCTAGCCGAGAGAGGTAAATCTTGACGGTCGGGGCTACTCGTATCGTCCAAGTTGTAACCGTGTCAGTGTTATGTACACATGCAATGCCCGTAGACGAAGTTACATGCAATTCAATAAGTTTAAACTTGCTTTTCGTTGTTAAAATCGCACTCTGTGAGCGAAGACCTGGGATGCAATACACCTAGGCAGTAATTACTTGTGCTCGTTTACTAGCTACCTTTATGTTTTGTATGAAATGAAATTGTATGGTCCATCGAAGTCATTAAAACTTCGGTAATAGACACGAAAGCAAGTTCATTCCATTTCAATGAAGGTAAGGTAGACTGTAGTTTGTCAAGTTTGTACTAGATACGCCCTGTGCTTTACGCAGAATTTATTTGGCTGTACGAGTGGAGGTAGGTCCGCGAGGGGCAGGGGACTTTGCGGGGAATAATAGTCTTATTAGTTTTTATGACGACCAAATTGAATTAAGAATTTTTAATTTAAAATAATGTTATTTTTTGGAGGGACTCGCGAGTATGTTATGTGAAGAGTTGCAAAAGAGCTTGTCAGTAAACTGCTAGCTCTTTTCGTATTGTTTTTATGGAGCGTAGTGTGCGAGATCGCAATGAAAACTACACTTCCACTTAATTCACAGTTTATTGCGTAGATATAAATTATGTACAGTTCTTTTGAAGGCGAACGGAAGGGGAAAGCCAAGATGTTGGTACAGAGCAAAAGATTGAAGGAATAGAGTGAAGAGAACAAGAGATATACGAGAGTGAAAGTTTATGCGCGGGAATGGAATAGCGACACAGGTCCGGCGTGCGTACGGTTCCGTGGAGCACTAGCGCAGGCGCCGGTCGACTGGGGGCAGGTCTCAGATCCGCGCCACCCGCGCGCTGCCCGCACACCGCGCGCGCCTGGACGGGTTTCTGTTGTGCGTAGCGGCTAGCGATGCGCCGCCACACCACCCCCCTTGGAGTTTGGAAAACCTGCGGAAAAATAATCGGGAAATCTGATTATGCGTCCGGACCTTGTGGTCTTTACCGGACGTTGACCATCAGGGTTTTCAATCACCGATTTCGGTGCGTCTTCAGGTGAGTCAGTCAGTATGTAGGCAGGTTTTACGCGATCTATTGAAACTGTCACTGGTCCTCTATCCAATTCTACAGTGACGGTCTTGTTTGTCCTGTCAAGTACAAGATATGGGCCTGAATATGGTGGTTCTAACGATCCTCGAAGTGCGTCTTTTCTTATGAAGATGTGCTTGCAGGTCTTGAGGTCATCATGTACAAATACAGAAGCTGAGGAGTGTCGTGATGCTTCCTGAGGTCTTAGAAGTGACATGTTGTGTCTGAGTTGAGACACGAAGTCGGCTGGTTTCAGCTGATTATTAAGAGTAGACTGAAGGAACTCACCCGGTATTCGTAAGCGCTCACCATATACCATCTCAGCTACAGAGCATTGCAGGTCTTCTTTCCAGAATAGAATAGAATAGAATAGAATAGAATAGAATAGAATAGAATAGAATAGAATAGAATAGAATAGAATAGAATAGAATAGAATAGAATAGAATAGAATAGAATAGAATAGAATAGAATAGAATAGAATAGAATAGAATAGAATAGAATAGAATAGAATAGAATAGAATAGAATAGAATAGAATAGAATAGAATAGAATAGAATAGAATAGAATAGAATAGAATAGAATAGAATAGAATAGAATAGAATAGAATGGAATGGAATGGAATGGAATGGAATAGAATAGAATGGAATGGAATGGAATGGAATGGAATGGAATGGAATGGAATGGAATGGAATGGAATGGAATGGAATGGAATGGAATGGAATGGAATAGAATAGAATAGAATAGAATAGAATAGAATAGAATAGAATAGAATAGAATAGAATAGAATAGAATAGAATAGAATAGAATAGAATAGAATAGAATAGAATAGAATAGAATAGAATAGAATAGAATAGAATAGAATAGAATAGAATAGAATAGAATAGAATAGAATAGAATAGAATAGAATAGAATAGAATAGAATAGAATAGAATAGAATAGAATAGAATAGAATAGAATAGAATAGAATAGAATAGAATAGAATAGAATAGAATAGAATAGAATAGAATAGAATAGAATAGAATAGAATAGAATAGAATAGAATAGAATAGAATAGAATAGAATAGAATAGAATAGAATAGAATAGAATAGAATAGAATAGAATAGAATAGAATAGAATAGAATAGAATAGAATAGAATAGAATAGAATAGAATAGAATAGAATAGAATAGAATAGAATAGAATAGAATAGAATAGAATAGAATAGAATAGAATAGAATAGAATAGAATAGAATAGAATAGAATAGAATAGAATAGAATAGAATAGAATAGAATAGAATAGAATAGAATAGAATAGAATAGAATAGAATAGAATAGAATAGAATAGAATAGAATAGAATAGAATAGAATAGAATAGAATAGAATAGAATAGAATAGAATAGAATAGAATAGAATAGAATAGAATAGAATAGAATAGAATAGAATAGAATAGAATAGAATAGAATAGAATAGAATAGAATAGAATAGAATAGAATAGAATAGAATAGAATAGAATAGAATAGAATAGAATAGAATAGAATAGAATAGAATAGAATAGAATAGAATCATTTATTCACCATAACCAGGCCGACCGTATGCCGAGCAGGACCACAGGTAAGATGTCTCCAGCGCTGCTCGCCTTGAGCCATGATTGCAGCTTTCAGGGTGCGGTGGAACCTCTCGACCATCCCGTTGGCTGCTGGGTGGTATGCAGTCGTGTGGCGCAGCTGGACTCCGCATAGGTCTGTGAGAGCTTTGAAAAGGTGTGATGTAAATTGGCGACCCCTATCTGTAGACAAAGTCTGCGGGCAGCCAAAACGCGAAATCCATATCTCGTAGAATGCCCTGGCAACTGTTTCAGCTGTTATGTCCTGCAGCGGCTGTACTTCCGGCCATCGTGTGTATCTGTCAACAGCTGTGAGACAGTACTTGAACTCGCGAGATGGTGGTATCGGACCGATTAAATCGATGTGCACGTGGCTGAATCGTGATGGCGGTAGTTTGAAGTTGCCTAGAGGTGATGAAGTGTGACGGTGTACCTTTGACTTCTGGCAGGCTTCGCAGGTTTGAACCCAAGCACGACAATCCTTCCGAGCTGAGGGCCAAATAAATCTGTCGGTTACCATCTTTGTCGTTGACTTTGCTCCAGGATGACTCATCGAATGGACCGAGTTGAAGATCTGCCGACGCAGCTCCTTCGTAACAAAAGGACGGGGCCTCGACAGAGAGACGTCACAGTATAAAGTGATGTTCGTACCTGGTACAGGTATTTGTTCCAGTTTCAATGAGGTTGAGTGGTTGGAGAGAAGTTCCTGAAGTTCCGTGTCATGTTCCTGAGAACGAGCTAGCTGTTCTAAGGTCGGCGGTGAAGCTACGGCTTCAATGCGCGTCAATGTGTCTGCAGGGATGTTGTCCTTTCCAGAAATGTGCCTAATATCTGTAGTGAATTGTGACACAAAATCGAGATGGTTAAATTGCCTGGGAGAGCACTTCTGCTTGTCCTGATGGAATGCGTAGGTGATGGGTTTGTGATCCGTATATATAACAAAGTGTCTACCTTCAATCATATAGCGGAAATGTTTGACGCTTTCGTATATGGCAAGCAACTCTCTATCGTAAGCGCTATAAAGTTGTTGGGATTTGTTCAGCTTCTTAGAATAAAAGGCAAGCGGTTGCCATTCTCCTTCTACCAACTGCTGGAGCACCGCACCCAAGGCTGAGTTGGAGGCGTCGGTCACAAGAGCAAGCGGTGCGTTCATGACAGGGTGTGCAAGCAGAGTGCTTTTGACAATACTTGCCTTGCAGTTGCTGAAAGCGACAAGAAGCTCAGGTGTCCAGGTCAGTGGTTGAGTACCCTTCACTTTAGGTCCCGACAGCATGTCGTGTAGTGGTGCTTGATCGGCGGCAGCGTGCGGTATGAAACGCCGATAAAAATTCAGCATTCCTAGGAACCTGCGCAAACCATTGACGGTTTTTGGTGGTGGAAACTCCTTTATAGCTGCAACTTTGTCTTCCAGGGGTCGCGTGCCATGCTGGGAAATGTGAAAACCAAGGAAATCTATCTCGCTCTGGCCGAATTCACACTTTCCTTCATTGATACGAAGTCCGTAGTCATGCAGGCGCTTAAAAATTATTTCCAGGTGTTCCAGGTGTTCAGATCTACTTCTGGAATACACTAAAATGTCGTCAATATAAGAAAAGCAGCAGAAATCCAGGCCTCTCAGCACTTCATCGAGAAACCGCTGGAATGTTTGGGCAGCGTTGCGCAAACCAAAGAACATAAATAGAAATTCCAGCAGGCCAAACGGAGAAGTGATCGCAGTCTTTGCTATATCCCCTGGAGCGACTGAAATTTGGTGGTAAGCTTTTTCCAGGTCTATTTTAGAGTATGCTGTACATCCTGCTAGCCTATGTGCATAGTCTTCTATGTGCCTAATAGGGTATCTGTCAGGTATGGTGCGCGCATTGAGTGCGCGGTAGTCCCCACAGGGTCTCCAGCCGTTTTTCTTAGGGGCCAGGTGTAGCGCTGATGCCCATGGTGAGTCAGACGGTCGCGCGGTGCCATCCCGAATCATGTCCTCGATCTGTTCCTTAGCTATCTTGAGACGATCAGGAGCCAAGCGTCGTGGTCTGCAAAATACTGGGGGTCCAGGTGTTGTATTGATATAGTGAACAGTCGAGTGCTTAACTTCGCGAAAAACTCCAGAAGGCTTGGTCAATTCAGGGTAACGAGACAATAATTTATGAAACTCGGTGTTACCTGATATCGATTTGATACTGGTCTGGTTGCAGGTCTTGACGGTTCCAGGTGTGACCAACGTTGTCACGCTGTCTATCAGGCGCCTGTTCTTGCAGTCTACCAATAAACCATAATGCGCGATGAAGTCAGCTCCGATGATTGGTCTGTCCACGTTCGCCACTACGAAGTTCCACACGAAGTCTCGCCTCAAACCTAGGTCCAGGTGCATGGTCATGGTACCGTAGGTGCTGATGACGCTACCGTTTGCAGCGGTAAGACTGTAGTCCGCGGGTTGTCTGGGCTGGTGCAGGAATCGACGCGGGAAGACACAGAGATCCGAGCCGGTATCTATTAAATATTGTACCTTTGTTTTTCGGTCGGTGATGAAAAGGCGACTGGTAACACCTTGACAGTCGTCTGTCGCCTCTACGAACTGCCGTTGTGGTTTCCCGACTTGTAAGTACAAGGACATGTACACTTCTTCGCTTTATCCCCAAAATTATTGTGGTACCAACACACTCCAGGTGTTTTGCTGCGGCTACGGCTTCTCAAACGGTTGCCTCGATAAGTAGAACGGCCACGAGAATTTATGTTGAGTTGCGAAATCTGTTGTTTCAACTCCGTCTGTATGCGCGACGCGATCATGTCGTCGATGCGCTTCAATAAACCGTCGAAATTACTAGAAGCGGCGGTAGCGGCGGCGGTGGGTGTGGCGCTTGAGCTTGCAACTTGATGTAATGGCGCCGGCGCGACCTCACATATTTTATCCGCCAGTTCCGCGGCGTCTTCCAGGCTGCCGGAGGTTTGCGACACAATAATAGCTTGAACATGAGGTGGTAAGCGACTCGACCACAAACTACGCAAAAATTCGTCCGTTACTCCGTCTGCCGCTAGCGTTTTTAAATGGCGTAAAAACTGCGACGGTTTTCTATCGCCTAATTCTTCGTGAGAAAGTAGCTGCGTAATTTGGTGTTGGCGAGAAATAGACAACCGCTTCGTAAGCTCTTGCTTCAATTTCTCATACTTGTTGGTCGGCGGCGGGTTTTTCACTATGTCTTTTATTTCACGTATGTACCTCTGATCGAGCTGTGAGATCACATGATAAAATTGCGTGGTGTCTTCTTTAACGCCCGATATTAGAAATTGCGCCTCCGCTTGCACGAACCAAACTTCCGGGTCTTCTGGCCAAAATGGCGGCAAACGCACGGCCACTCTGTTCACCGCGGCGCCCGCTGATGCATCTTCCCATTGTCCGTCAGCGTTGTCCGTTTTAGCTGCGTGTCCGTTCGTCATTTCTAACGTCGGTGGTCACCAATATGGAGCGTAGTGTGCGAGATCGCAATGAAAACTACACTTCCACTTAATTCACAGTTTATTGCGTAGATATAAATTATGTACAGTTCTTTTGAAGGCGAACGGAAGGGGAAAGCCAAGATGTTGGTACAGAGCAAAAGATTGAAGGAATAGAGTGAAGAGAACAAGAGATATACGAGAGTGAAAGTTTATGCGCGGGAATGGAATAGCGACACAGGTCCGGCGTGCGTACGGTTCCGTGGAGCACTAGCGCAGGCGCCGCCACATTTTCCCTTGGTTTGAATTGAAATATCTTTATTTGATTTGTCTTTATAATTATGGGTTTATTTTTGTATGAAAAACGATGACGTTTAAGTTCTTATAATTTATTACCAATAAGAAAAGAAAGAAAGAAAAACCATTTATTCGGCACACGACAAATAATACAAAAAATAAAAACTTAAATAATAAACATATGTGCCGAATGGGCTCAGCTCAGCATAAAATGCCAAGAGTTTTACACAACTCGGCGCTGATTTTCAGCGGATACCCGTTTTGCTATAGGAACAGTGAAAAATGGACTGTACTTATCCACAAAAATATCTATACTTATACATTTAAAATAATAATATACTACAAATAACGATAATACACTACTTATAATATATATATGTTTATTATATATATATACATAACAATAAAACTGTCCGTAAAAACACATGCCTCAAAATGAGTGCATATATTCTATCAACATTTCATTAAGTTAGTGTAATTAATGTAAACACCTTTTTATTAAATATTTATGAAACTATGAGGACTCTAAGAGTCGTCATAGAAATTTAATAAATAATCGACCATCAACACCCTCGACACCTTTGCGTTACGCCCTAACCGTGCGCACTTCCAGCTGTTACCTAAAAGCCATACAGCTAATCCGATAATGTAAGGTGCGGTTTAAACTTCACGGTCTCGTCGAACCTTTTACTGTCACTTTAAGCCCTTTACGTCATGTTTGTAGAGGGTTACTCTTTGGGGTTAATAAGCTTTACTCTATTGATCGCTAGAGGCCTAAGCTGAAGTAGTTGATTTGAAAAGAACCTCTGTCTAATTTTGACTTTATTACTTTAACTTCTTACGTTATAATTTTTAAATTAACAATACAATACAATACAATACAATACAAAACAAAAACTATTTATTGTATACCAATACACCACTATACCAACATAAAAACTATTATAGATGAACCTTATAACAACGGTAGTACAATGGGCGGTCTTATCAACAATCTATATTATTAAACTAAGCCAATTCTGTAGATTGAAGGTATTTTTTTGAAAAACCAACGCCATATAAATCGAATTGGAAAATTTTATTTTTGCGTTGGGTTCAGTATAGCTACAATGTGGTCCCATATAAATGTCATCGATACTCGACTTTGAACTTCGAAGATACAATAGAATTAAAGTCCGTTTTTTTTGTTATTTATTTTTGTCTGTTTATTTGTTTGTATGTTTGTTATCTATACACTTGAAAACTGCAGAACGGATTTTATTTGTTTTCAGGGTTTGGTTGTATTTGTCCCAACTTAGATTATACTACGGTACGTTAAATTAAAAATCGGTTAAGTTGTAACGTTTTATACGTACATGTATATTTCTAAGTCATCGTAAGGTATATTAATCTTAAATTAGAAGCTTAAATACCTACGAAATTATTTACATTTAACTAAATATTTACAATTAAACTTAAAAACTACTTACTAAATAATAATTTAATACATCATCAACACGTTATATATTGAAAGTAGCATTTTAAAACGTCCAATGGACGAATCTATTGTTCTCCGCATCGCGCGATCTTGCGTCATCGGTGGAGTCACAGTTTAATGTATAGTACGCTGCGCAGGCACACCGGCCGTGCGCCGGCGCCGCATTGGTCGCCGCCCGGCCCACAGACGCCCGATATCTTTCATTTCGAACGCACGTCACTTTGATGCTCGGTCTCTAATACGTTCGCAATACCCTTTTTTATTGTGTTCGTAACCGAAATTTATTAGTTGTCGTCACTTAGCGTTCCTCGAAACCTAAATATATGTGGGTTCAAAGATCGGACTCCGAAACTTGGGTTATATAACCGAACCCACTTGCCATCCAACCATCCTGCTTTGCTTCCATCTGGACTGTACAGCAGGCAGAAGCTGCAACCCTGATCCTGGTCTTCACGACGAGCGCCCACCTACACCTGCGGCCGCCTTCAGGATAGTACTGGACCAGTGAAGGAAAATAGAATCAGCGTACCTATTGTATGTCGCTCGAAACCCACTCTTGTGACCCCTCTGGCCGAGCTTACCGCCTTAATAAATTTGTTGCACGAACTCTGCCTTCTCACTTAAACTCCCAAATACACAGGGTAGTTAGGAGGTAGGGAACACACACACACGTGACACTGGCGCCCCTATACGTGGTAAACATACATACCTGATTCTATCTTTCTTCTTGGTTGTAGTTAGTGTGTGTTTGTGGTTTTTTTTGTAAAACGTAATTTTTATTTTTTTGGTTTTACAGTTACTAAAGTGTACGTAAGTCTAAAAATTAATATATTTTGTAATTCATAATCGTTATCAGTCCTATTACTTATTGTTATCACTTAATCGCAGAATTTTATAATATTTATTTTTGGTGCCTAAAATGGCGCTTGAAAAATTTTAGTATTTTTTTTTTTAATTTCAATTTTAATTTTTTTGTTCTTGTTATACCGAAGCTGTACACATTAGTAGCAATTGTTTTTCATCTTATGTTACTAACTTGTCTTAATTTTTGCTGATTTTACTAATATTAAAAAAAACCATACGTTCAGTAATTAAATTTGTAACAGAGCGGAGAACGTGTGTTTTTTAACTTTTACTTGTCACCACTTGTCCAACTGGTTTATTCTCAAAGGTCACCATGTTATCTATTAGGTATCTGTCTCTTCAAAAATCGGAATTGGAATATGAAGTTCGGATTAGAGGTGTATATTACGACATTAAAACTAAATTATTATTATGACGACATTAAATTATTATTATGACTTAAAACTTGTCAATAATAATAATTTTCGATAGATATTGTTTTCATTGTTTGTTGTTTTCATTGTTTTGTTTCATGTACGTAGATAGAATGTCAATATCCCACTAGTTTTGTTTACCATCTTGCAATTAATATTGGTCAACTGTGCAATATATCACAGGTGCCCTGTCTACGAAAGAATGCGTCGAGATCATCATATTGTTATGATCTCGTTGCTTGTATGATTATTAGGTGAATTTTGAAAGGTTGAATGTTAGGTGATAATATGAATGTGTAATGTTAATTGCTGTCGAAAGTTTTTAGACGGGTTTTATTTAAGAATAAAACCCTTTTCGTGACGAGGGGGGTAATGTAACGTTTTATACGTACATGTATATTTCTAAGTCATCGTAAGGTATATTAATCTTAAATTAGAAGCTTAAATACCTACGAAATTATTTACATTTAACTAAATATTTACAATTAAACTTAAAAACTACTTACTAAATAATAATTTAATACATCATCAACACGTTATATATTGAAAGTAGCATTTTAAAACGTCCAATGGACGAATCTATTGTTCTCCGCATCGCGCGATCTTGCGTCATCGGTGGAGTCACAGTTTAATGTATAGTACGCTGCGCAGGCACACCGGCCGTGCGCCGGCGCCGCATTGGTCGCCGCCCGGCCCACAGACGCCCGATATCTTTCATTTCGAACGCACGTCACTTTGATGCTCGGTCTCTAATACGTTCGCAATACCCTTTTTTATTGTGTTCGTAACCGAAATTTATTAGTTGTCGTCACTTAGCGTTCCTCGAAACCTAAATATATGTGGGTTCAAAGATCGGACTCCGAAACTTGGGTTATATAACCGAACCCACTTGCCATCCAACCATCCTGCTTTGCTTCCATCTGGACTGTACAGCAGGCAGAAGCTGCAACCCTGATCCTGGTCTTCACGACGAGCGCCCACCTACACCTGCGGCCGCCTTCAGGATAGTACTGGACCAGTGAAGGAAAATAGAATCAGCGTACCTATTGTATGTCGCTCGAAACCCACTCTTGTGACCCCTCTGGCCGAGCTTACCGCCTTAATAAATTTGTTGCACGAACTCTGCCTTCTCACTTAAACTCCCAAATACACAGGGTAGTTAGGAGGTAGGGAACCTACATACATACCGTGACAAAGTGCATACGAAGATACAGCTTGACCTCTTCGTAGTACACGTTCCTGTGTCTTGTAGTGAAGAGGTCTAACTACAATGGCCTGGAAAAATATTACTAATATGGACTTTCTCTGTCTTCATGGACGAAGTTGCGGGAAAAAGTTAGTATACTATAAAACAGTATATTTTATAATATATAAATGGACAAATCACTTTACAGTTCTAATAATGTTCTGTTTATTATTTTTATAATCATATAATATACCTTAAAATAAGTCTCAAAGTCCAAAAAGACAGCTACATCCTACTAGCATAGATTCTTTTGCATTAATTAGAAAAAATGTCATTGTCGTAAAATAGTTTATCTGGGTAGAGACAAGCTCAGACCATCAAAGCCCGTTTTGATTCCAGACACGCACAGATGGATAGCTTATCAGATGGACATCCAATCGGAATCAAATCCGTGCACTCGTACAGCTTTCATTAGACTAATTGTCCTCGTCTAAGTCTACTAAAAGTAGCCCGCGATCTTATCTATCAGACCGTCCGTCCCTTGTCCAATCCAATCTCATTACACTAGCATCACGGTGTAGTTGAGTTAACAGTACCGAATGTTACTACTTTTGAGAAACTCAAGCTTACGTTGATGTAATTTCCTTAAGACGAAAGGAAACCATAGGATTTGCACTAATGACGCTTAGCAATGGCCCGGATAAGGTGATGTTTATACATTTCCTCCTTTCCATTGTCTGTCTAGTGACAAGTTCACAAACCATCTAACCATTAACTCGTGAGACAGTATTACAGCACGCTCTATAGCTTTTTTTTATATATATATACAGTCTTTTTGCTGTAGTGGTTGGGCAGGTTGGCTCAAATCATACACCACTGAAGTTGCGGGTTCGACTCCCGTGACGTGACGAATTTACACAGTGAAAAAAGCACAAGCATTTTGTTTGTGTCTGGGTATTGTGAGATGGTCCTCATAGTTCCTGGTTCCCTAGATACAAGGATTTCTAGTTAGAGGCCCGGGTCCCATTTCACTATGACAACTTGGCGATTCCTTGCTTCGAAATCACGTTGATTCCTTCGTTAGTAAACAAATTCATGTATTCTTAAATATGACGCGTCATAGAGAATACAAATTTCGCAGATGTCGTTTATTATTGAAGGAATCGACGTTTCTTCGAAGCAAGGAATTGCCAAGTTGTCAGAGTGAATTGAGGCCCAGGACCTATGTATGTGATCATTGGGCGTAATTGGGCGTATTTATTTTATCAATATACGGAAGCATACCGGTACCTAGATTTTAACATTCCCAACTAGAAAAATCTTACCCTACGTGTCAGTGTGGGTAATTCAAAATACTTAGCTGCTGGTGTGGAACATTCGTTCTGTGTAACACCAAGCTTACTACTCTTTAGCCCTGCTCACTGCTCAGACAATGGCGTATACCCAGTCATGTTTGTTTTCCACCGTTACCGTAGGCTCTGCTTAGCTTTGCTTAATTGGCTTAAGTAATTACTTTTTGAGATAATACAGATCAAAGTAACAATTACAAAAGAGCTAGTGACATCAGCCCTGTTCGTGTCCAATTCAATTTGAAAAGATTGGAAGGAAGCAAGGAAGCTTTAGCAGGCGAATGCTTTGTGGACTTACGCACTTTTTTTTATTGGTTTTTAAAAGGAAAATGGTAAACTTAGTACTAAACTAGCGGAGAAACCCTGTACTGTTCTAAGTTTTTGTTTTGAAGAAGGAGAATTTTGCTCTTCCTTTTGCAAGGAGCACAAATAGTCATTTATCTGGCAGTGTTAAGTTTTTATAATCAAGCCTAGTACTTATATTAGTATATTCAAGAATTCTAACGTATTTTATCATTCATTCTCTCATAGTAGGTCTTTCGTCATTCATCCGGGTAGGTACCACAGCTGTGCCAGTGATTCTGCCGCTAAGCAATAGTGTACAAGCATTATTGTGTTCCGGTTTGAAAAGCATTATAGTCAGTAAAGTTCCTGGGCATATATGATGTCTCGGGGTGATGAGCGCAATGCAGTCATACGCAGTGATTTTCATGGTATTAAAAGTTCTCGGTGGCATTGCAATTGTTATGGGCAGGCGTGACGCTTACCATCAGTCGAACGAAATGCCTGTCGTATCACTCAGTTCCATAAAAAAAATCATTTAGTAACGAAATAAAAATCAATGAAATTCAAAAGCAAAACACATTTACGATTAGCACGACTCGACGTATCAATTCTCGAAAATTGACTCTCGACATATATGATCGGAAAAAGGAAAAAGCGATACGCGGAATTGAAAAGGCAGTATATCCATCAACAGACGAATCCACAACGGAAGTAATTCCGAAAACACGATCCCGAGATTTCGGCTGATATTCGAGCAAAGTCAACTTCCACGGAGATTTGTGTTCGAAAATGGATTGAAGTCGGACCATTGTCGGCGGAGCCGCTGACTAGAAACTAAAACCCGATACTGGTGTCAGAGAAGCCGGAGGTATTTGTGTGAATTCAGTAGGGACGTTGCAAACAGAGAAATATGATGTTAGTTTGTGTTAGTTTGATTGCGTATCATTATGATATATTTGAGTATGTGAGTTGAAGTATGAGCTGCGGACTACCATCTATACGGTACCATGTATTACGGAACTATGAATACATAATACAGTATATGTACTTACTTGTTTTTCATGTACCTATTTTTAAGGTTTTTTAACAATAAAGTGTTTATCTATCTATCTATCTATCTATATGTATACATAATGTAGTAAACAGTGTACTGGTTTACTTAAAAAGTATATTCATCTAATTACGTAAACACTTATTTATTTATTTTTTTATTCGGTTTTAGGAAGACTATCAACTATTTAAATCTATGTAGGCACTTAATCAATATAATATTGTATTAGTGTACAAAAATCAGCAGTATAACGCAGGGCAGCTGTTAATCATTAGAAAGCCCCCTGAAATATTGGTACTCATAGAACTCACTATCTATTGTTTCAGTATTGTCAACACAAGACCCAGACCATTAGATGCTGTAAAGTCAAAAGAAGGACTAGCACAAGTTGATACCAAAAATAAATTACAAGATGAAAAATATATAGAATGATAAAAACTAAACTAACCCACAACAAAATTAAAAAATGAAATTAAATATAAAACACAGAATTTAGGTCACCGTCCGTGGACAAGGTGCCTAAAAAGCTGGCGACGTTAAGAATAAGAATAATAAGAATAAGAATTATTTATTTGCAAGATTACATATTGGAAGGTACATATTATTCTTAGAAATGGTGTTACAGAGTACATAAGTCATTGTAATCAGTCTGCATGCAGACGTGCAAATATTTATTTATTTATGTGACTACAATTTATAAATTCTTTAATGTCATAAAAACAATGAGACAAGAGCCAGTCACTTAAACGTTTCTTAAATTTACATCCTTCTAATAATTGAATGTCCTTTGGTAGCCTGTTATATAAATAAATACACATATTATAAGCATTATTTTTATAGATTTCTTTATGAGAAGGGGGTTGATAGACCAGGTTTACAAATTTTGCTCTTTTTTGCCGAGTTATCACTTCGCTGCGTTTTCTAAAGTACTCCGGATGGGATTTGACGAAAACACACATCTCTCTGATATACATACAAGGCAGAGGAAGGATGTTACATATCTTAAATAGAGGTCTACAGCTATCTAAGAACCAGGCCTTGTTAATCACCCGGACGCAGCGCTTTTGCATTTTAAAAACTCTGTCCATGTCTACAGAGTTTCCCCAAATCATGAGGCCATAGCTTAGTAACGATGACACGTAGCCGTGGTAGGCTGTTAATGCGGCTTCTATGGAAACTGCATGTCCGATTTTCTTCAATGCAAAAACGTAGCGCTCGAGCTTTTTACATAGTTGATCAACGTGTGCCTTCCAGTTGAGATTTTTGTTAATTGTAACTCCCAAAAAATTTACTATGTCAACTTCATCAATTTTATCACAATTATATTTAATGTCAAGTTTTAATGGAATTGTATTATACGAATTAAATTGAACCATTTTAGTTTTATTTATATTAATATTTAAATTATTATTTTGCATCCATTGGATCGTGTCTACTAGAGCTTTATTCACTATTATCTGAGAGTCTTCCTTCTTTTCACATTTTACAACTAT
Organism: Petrophora chlorosata; assembly: GCA_951640565.1. Taxonomy (NCBI): domain Eukaryota; kingdom Metazoa; phylum Arthropoda; class Insecta; order Lepidoptera; family Geometridae; genus Petrophora; species Petrophora chlorosata. Next base: position 13,909,768 of record OX621193.1, on the reverse strand, counting down.
CGTGGTATCATCGGCAAATAAAATGCATCTGTGAGGGGTAGCTGCCGGCAGATCATTTATGTATATTAGAAAAAGCAATGGGCCCAGAATACTTCCTTGAGGAACTCCTGTATTATTTGTTAGTGGAGCAGATGTAAACTTTTCTCTTGAAAGCATTCCTTCTGTGTTACCTCGTTGAATGGCCAGACTAATTTGTTGGCCGAGGTAAGCGCCAGCGCTTTGGTCACCCGTTGTTTCTATGAGGCGTCTGGCCAGCTCTTTAAACAGAAGCCGTGCGTTCGCCTCCCAAGGCCCCATAGTTTCAACCCCAAACGGAAAAAATATGTATCCCTCGCCGAGTGATGCATATTTCCTCCGCTTGAAGCTCTCTGCTGCTTCTGTCGCCGCTCCTGCCACCCTTGGAGTACCGTTAAAATTAAATATTACAAAGACATTTAAAAGTCTCCACTGTTAGTAATGTGATAGTAGTTACAATAAGCTGATCTAAAGAGTTACAATAAGCTGACCTAATTTTAAATTAATTTTGACTCATTCATTTTAATATATCTGCACTCATTCTGATTACACTGGAAAAAAGCGAAAATCATGTTATTATGTAGAATCTTTGTATTTATTAAAAAAGTTGTCACTCAGTTGCCTCAGTTGCCTTCTCACTGCAGGTATGCTGGAGAAAAAAATAATAATGTCAATGTCGTTGCTGAGATCATTAAAGGTTTTATACGCAGGATAGATATAGCTATTCTGCCGGTAGTTAGTGGTTACACATGGGAGGGAGAAAAGTGGGCTATTGCGAAAAGATCTGCTGGGTACATACATATTAATTTTATTTAACTTATACCTACTTAATAATAAAAACTTATTTGGATGTACCTAGATTCACAGATTAATAAATTATTGTATCATTGTCCTTACTTGTCATACTGTAACCGGTTCCCGCATCAGTCGGCACTTGCTTGAAATGCCGATGCTAAGCCCACAGTCACAGTCCGTTCGTGACGCGCTTTGTTCCTAAACTGATTATTGCACTTCCTCCATTGTCTGCGGTCAAAGCAGTCACCAGATGTCAAGTAAGTTTGTCTCAATGTCTGCCTTTGTACTATCGTGATGGGATTGAGTCACCTGCCAGGGATTAAGCTTAGATAGATAGATAGAAAACACTTTATAGTACTTAAAAAAACAGAATTACAGTTGGTAATACATAGTTTCCTATAAGTATAATAGGCGGGTTCAGTTGTGATGATATTACTTTTGCTGAAAGCTATCATAAGCAGTTATGATTCATCAATCCATTATACTTTTAGCATTTTCTTTCCCTTTAGCATCATACAATACAATACAATACAAGAATACTTTATTGAATACCAAACACACAGAAAAAACAATAGTTAACAAAGTTAATAAACAGTGGGTACAATGGGCACTTTATCGCTATGCGCAATTTCTTTCAGGCAACCTTTGAAGGGACAGGAATTTTAAAAGAAATATTGCGGTCAGTATGGTGTACATTATAAAACTCCAATTATACGTAAATATGATATACTACTATTAAAAAATAAAACAAATATAAATAAATCATCATATCATCATAAGCATCATCATCATTATTAGCCCATCACGTTCCCACTGCTGGGACACGGGCTTTCTCTCATAGAGTATGGGCCATAATCCACCACGCTGGCCCAGTGCGGGTGGATGTCACGTGTCCTTGAATTTTCGTGATTAAGTATTCTTGGGCATACGATTATTAAGCTTGTGACGAAAGATAAGTAACAGGACAAGTAATAAGGTCCCGTGACCTAAAGCAGAGGGTTTCTCTAAATGGCGTCGACTACGCCCACTGTGCTGGCTGTACTGTACACTCGACAGCTATCAATATCTTTATACGATTCTATTAGAACTTATTTCTAAATAAAAATTGTTAAGCAACGTTCGCAGCGGTCACAACTTGGATGGGTGACCGTTTGTGTGGTATTTACATCTGAGCGCTACCGTGCTTCGGAGGGCACGTTAAGCCCTCCGTTTTAGGACAACAGTCGTAAGTCTATGTCGGAGACCTTCGGGCGGTCTAAAAACTCCGATACCAAAGTTGCCCACACACCGAGACTGGAAGTATTTATATTGATTTTTAATTGAAATAACAACTTTGTGCTTACATAACTGTAAATACGAATATTTATAACAGAAAAATAAAGTCTAGAATGCGTATCGTAAGACATTTTCATATAAAATATGCCATAAAACGATAGAAGACGAGTCCATAAAACTCATGAATAGAACCCGTGCGATAAAGATTGTAATATCTAAGAAGTTTCAATGCGTTTTACACAACAATGCATCAAGAATTTGTGAAGGATTTTCATAAAATTTTTGCTTCATTCCTCATGGTTCCAATGCTCAGTGCGACTGAAGACTCAAGGGACCACGAGGAATTTTAATTCTCAGTGGCTCAATTTTTAGTGGGATCACAGGGAATGTATTTTTAGAGGGAGTCTAGTAAATTTCTTTTCCATCCTCGTTTTACCTGTATAGAAGCCACTTCTAAAATGAATAATTACGTTTTAAAGATAAAGATAAAGAAAACGTATTTGTAATAACATGTGTGATGCAGAGCATGCAGAATTGCAGATGTTAAGATATTGTGAGTACGACATGTTTTGCCTATATAGGCGTACAAATGGAGAGGCGGCTACCTTAGAAAATGATGTCATAGATCTATATCAAATAATACATGCAGGTAATAAAATTATTAAATTACAATATCGACAATTACTTACTCAATACAGTTAATTAATTGGTTTTGTTTGTTTAATTTTCAAATTGAGATCTATATCATCGAAATTTTTGTACCTACCAAATTTTATGTACTTACTTACGATCATAACTGTAAAAGTTATGATTCTGTGAAAGATTAGGACAGACAGACGGACAGAATGAGCTTATAATGATCATCCGCGTGCTTTTCTGGATAAAAGTATCTAATGCTCTATTTAAGGATCTAACACTTAGATATTTACTATATTTCATAAAATTCCGTTCAGTAACAGAACCACTCGCACTCCTACAAACTTTCGCGTTTATAAAATTAGTAGTAGTAAGCTGGGTTCAATAGAAACAATAACTATCTCTATTTTTAATTCGGAATTGGCTTACGTTTGACCACTATATCACCTGATGGTAAGCGACGATGCAGTTGACGATCTAGCACGCTTACCGAGATAGTACCTGTTCACTCGAGACTTGAAGATTCTTAGATTGTAGCTATCGGGAAAGGCTGACTTTGGCAGGGAGTTCCACTCGTTAGCAGTGCGCATAATAAAAGTGGAAGCAAAGCGCTTTGTGCGCGCAGGAGGAATGTCCACCAACCACCATATCTGTCTATTCCTTCCCAGTGCACGTCCAAAAAGCACACTTCAAACCTCAAACTATTCTCAAATAAGATTAAACTCACATAAGAGCAAACCAGAATTCTGAAGGTCGCACTAAAGATGCTTTCGATAGTACACTTCCTCCCTATGTTGTTGTTTCCCCAAGACGTTTATTGGGAATAAATTCAGTACTTTACGCGCTGAGATGTTGACACCTACACGTTTTTACGCCCCTGATAATATTAGGGCGAGGGCTCCTTGCTTTTATAGTGGCTTGTTATAAGATGTGATAGTAAATTAGGAACTATGTTCTGTTATGGGACGTCTTTATTGAAAAAAAGTTATATGGTGGGAAGTATAAGTTATTTTTGGTGTGTGGGAAACGTAAGGCGTTTACAAGTCTGAGAGCTAAGAGCCTAGATTGTTATTTGTTTTATCAATATACCTAGATATTTTATATATATTATTATTGTATCAAATATATTTTATATATATTAATATTGTATTGTATCAAAAACCGCAGCTCAAAAGTAAGACACTTTTGAGCTGCGGTGGAAGACTTCTAACGTAGTAAGTCAAGAGGAACCCTATTAGTACGCTAATAGGCTTCTAGATTTACCATGTTATTTGCAAATTATCCACACAAAAGAAAAACATGACAGATAACTGATTACAGCATAATAATTATGCAATAATCCATTACTTCGAGGAGATATGACACTTGTGCTTAGCGAAACCCCCATTTGGCACCACATAGACCACAATCATCCGGGGAGACGGGTCTGAGCAGCCGCTCAACTGCCGTCTCTCTCTAGATCTATGTGCTCCATCTTAGGCCACATCATCGCTTCATATCAGGCGAGAAAGTGGCCAAACATCGATATATTAAGCGTAAAAAAAAGGTAACCGTCATTTAAGCTTAATTATCTCTTTATACTGTTTATTATTATTTTTTTTGTTTTCTTTTCTTTCTTTATTTTGTTTGTGTATGACTGTGGTCGCCAAATAAATGTTGTTTCTTTCTTTTTTCTTCTTCCAGATATATTTTGATACCAAATTGCACTAGCCCGGGTGGTAGTCTATGACCTTCTCTCTCTCTTTGAAAAAACAATAGAAACGTATGTAATAAAATGATGATGATGCTAATGATGAACATAGTACCTATCATTAACGACTTGCAATCTAATGTGAACTGCCTTCACATTGCTACAGAATCAGCACACTGCGACATAGTGAAAGCCAAAGAACTCTATGAGACTTCCTTTCGAATTACCTCAAAGCGTTTTTAATCAATACCCTTTTCGACTCAGTAAGCAAATTTTATGAAAGTATCAGATGTACCACTCAAACGGCAGTAAAAGAAACGACTCCGCAAGCTTTAAAACCTAATTGAAACGAAGTTATTAAAGCTTTATACCCTTTTCATTTATATAATAAAGAGCTGGATGTCTGTGTGGGCGTATTGAAATTTACCTACATAGACAGTAGCTTAACTGCACACAGGGACCACATTTAATATATCTACAAAATATATTCAGTGAACCTACTTTTAGAAAGACGTGATTTTAAAATTACAATGTGTTTCGGTAGTAGCGCGTTAAGCAGATATAATTTTATTTTTGACACATACATAAATATTATAAAATTTCTTATAAGCCGTCGCGTCACGTTGCATATGCTTATAAATTCGTTTGCACCGATGTGACAACATAAAACTCGATTTGAATCTAAACGCTCGGAATTACAGTTAGGTTGCTAACTCGCACACCAGCAACTTTGCCATATTGTTTTGCTTTGGGAAACGGTTTCATTGTGTGCGTCTTGAAGCTTTAGTTAAATTTCAGACAGTGTCCTTACTGTTTATATACACTGTAAGCGTATCGAGGAGGCTCATCAATCCCTGCTTGATTTCAATGAAGCGTTTTCTTATTCAGAGAGTTACGTTAAATAACGAACCTTATTAATTATCAATAGGAATACTATTGGGGTCGGAACGCTTTGATATTGATTTATAGCGAGAATGTATTAAGCTGTGAGTGCGGCACGTATTTGATACGTATTTTAGGACAGATAGAATAAATGTGGGTAAATGTAACTGCTTGTAAAGTTAATGTTTGAATATTGTTTTTACACGTGACGATGGATGAATATTTTCAGTACGTTTTCGAGTGAGTTTATAAATTTGGAGTTTCTATTTTGTTATACTACGTAAATATGTATTAAGATTAGATTTTTGCATACATTGACTAAAAAATCAGTGTACTTCCCTGAATGTTTCCAAACATGCTTGAGAGTATGTTTTTGTGCTCGTTTGTTAGTGTGTCTGACCTTCCTTCTTACCGTAACGGGGCTACTAAATGGCTTGATTTATTACACAGAGATAGCCAGAGGGACGAAAAAGGATATCGGATAGTTTATATCACTTAAAAATTGAAAACTAATCGAAAAAATTGAAAAAGAAGAGCGGAAAGGGTGAAATACATTTTTTTAACAGATTTTAAAAAAGGAGAAGGTTCCCTGTTGGATTTTTTTATGTTTGTTACATTAGAACTCCGTCATTCATGAACCGATTCGGAAAATTATTTTTGCGTTGGGTTCAGTATAGCTACAAAGTGATCTTATATAAATTTCATCACTATTTGACCTTGGACATCGAAGATATATAAAGTCGGTATTTTTGTTTGATAAAGCGTATACTTGTTTATCAACGACTCAAACCTTACGTTTAAATTGGTAGATAAAATGAATTCAGTGTGTTAGCTTTAACCTCAAATGTATCGTTAAGTAACGTAGACTTAGGGAGCCATAACTAAACTCACGAGAGCAAAACCGAGTATGGCTTAAACATAATGTTATAGGTACACACATAGTATATGGCTGTAATACAGGATCGTAACGAGGTACAATTTGATTTAGAATCGTCGTAACCACGCAGTACTTGCGTAATAAGATTAGTGGTACAGATTACCTCAGAAATAGTAAAGGGTATTACGGTTCCATCGCAGGAAATGTACTTATACGGAAGATAGTAAAGTTAAGTGTGCGATTGTACATATACCATACTATACAATACGATACAAAAATGCTTTATTGTAAACCATAACAAATAATAACAAGGTACCGGAATTGGCTTACAATCTACAGTACAATGGGCGGGACTTATCGCATATAATATAGGTGAGACAAATGATGACGTTTTATAAACAATGTATGTTATTCGCTAGAATAATCTTGTTCGGATAACGGGAAGAAAACTCTTTTTAGAGTTAAGTTCGCCTTTGTACATGTATTTTATAATCCACGATGTAAATGCTTTGACAGTGTACAATAAAAAATAAAAGAATAACATCAATTTCACTGTCCTAGGTTTCTTATATAATATATATATATATATATATATATATAGTTCTTATATGGTTACTAGATGCGTCCTGTGGTTTTACCCGCGGTTGAAAGGAATCCTATGTCTTATTTTCTATACCTAATTTCATCAAAATCCGTTCAGCCGTTGTTACGTGAAGAGGGGACAAACACACTTACACACTAACATAAAAACTTTAGCATATATAATATTAGTATAAGTATCGGTAAAAGCGATATCTTCTATAGTCCACTAATACAATCAATCAATCAATCATTTATTTGCTAGAATACATCAATTATTACATGGTCTTATTAATTATATTTATAGTCAATTGTATTCAGCCTGCAAGAATATACGCAAATGTTTAAAAAATAATAATTTACATGTCAATTAAATTTTTTAATTCAAATTACAACGTCTAAAATAAAAAATACGTGTGGCACTCGGAGACTGCCGCGGTAAAGCTATTGCATAGCATTCGGAGTGGGGGGGGTGTTAGGTTATTTTCGTTACGGAATTTCTGGATTCGGTCTCCACGCTCAAGGCCCGCGATAGAAGCTATGCAATAGCTTAAAAAAGAAATTAAAATCAAAACATAAAACATAAACATTCAGCAAGCCTCAATTATCGAACAAAATGTTGTTCTGTGCAACTTCTTTGTTCGTAAAAACAAAAGTGCAATAACATCGCCGTGTGGGTGGGATGACGTCAGTCGAATAAATGTTTTTGGAGGTAAAGACTGAGCATCGTATTTTCTTCTTAGACATAGAAGACGAATTAATTGAAAGATTAAACGCACTAGATATGAAGATTTATTTCGCATTCTTTTACAACAAAAGCTATTGTCAAACAAACTCATTTGATATTTGCCGTCCGATTTACGAACAGACAATAATAACAAATAAATCTTATCTGGTTGTTGTTTGCGTAGCGTCGGGAGGTCGCGTCGTGTTTGTCGTTTTTCCGATAGATTTGCACTAACAAGAGGCAAGACAAATAGATATGCTTGGCACCGTCTCGGCACTGATCATATTTCCTTTCGGTCTAGATCAACAGGAAATTGCAGACCATTGTTCCTGTTAAATCTGAGTTTTGAAATTTAATATATCTTGGTAATCGATTTGCTGGATATAGCAGTTATTTGAATTCAAATAGAGCGAGTGTGGCTCGCGAGGACGCAGCCTTTCGACCCGACGCACCCGAGTTCGAATCCCGCTGGCCTCGCACCACTGACTTTCTTAAGTTACGTGCGAGTGTTAACACTCGCTCTAAGATAACATCGTGAGGAAACCAGCACGGGCAAAAATTAATCACGAAAATTCAAGGTATTGTGACATCCACCAACTCGCACTGGGCCAGCGTGGCCGATTGTGGCCCATACTCTCTGTACGAGGGAAGGCCCGAATCCCAGCAGTAGGAACGTAACGGGCTTATAATGATGAAGGGCAGAAGCTAAAAAAGTTAAACGACAGGTGGAACAATATTAAATCACAAGTTATTATTATTATTCACCAAAAGGAAGAAAGAACTCAAAAGGAAAAAAATAACTATAAAGGAAAAAAGGAAACTAATTTATTGGCTTTAAAAAATACACCTAAGCCTTTTTACTTTAAATATTGCTTTTTGCCAAAATAGAGCTTATGTCCTCATAAGGTAAGGATAAAGCTAATAACGAAAAATCGCCGCAAGCCGAGTATTAAAGAAGCCAAAGTTTAAATAAGAAATACTCATTTCAATTCATTTTTTAGATTACTTGCGATGGGGTTTCTTAAACTCAATTTTCTTTTTGGTGCCGAAAGATACCACAACATTTTAAAAGCGTTGTACCACGTTGAACATATAGCAACACAAAAATTGACAAAGAATGCTTCTGACATTTCAATTACTGTTTATCTCTGAGCTTGTTCTATACTGTCACAACACAATATCACAAGCAGTAAAGCAACTCTTACAAAGTTGACTTTATTTGCAAGTTACTAGCAATCTAGGCTAGGCTTAAACACATGAATTATCAGCATCATAATCATGCAGTCCGAGTCGTAGGCGAGGGCGTAAATCAGCCGAGTGTCTAGTGAGCAAGTTCCTCACGAGTTTCATACGCACTTTTACAACACACTTGCAAGGAAAAAACAAACATTTATTGCATAAATATGAAAATTATGGGAAATGACGCGCAAGTATTTTTTTTGCACGCGCCCAATGTAAGGTGATTGATTATATATAGTCATACAGCCTACCTCAAAATTGTAATTTTAGTGATAAAATGCACACAGTCTCGCTACGGCATTCGTACGAGGTGCTTGCGTTCTAATAAAAGTTGTTTACGTCGCGCGCGTCGAGCGCTAGGCATTGTCACCTGGCCGCCCGAGTAGGTATACCTAACATTTTGTTGGGTTACCTGGCGGCAAGGCGTTTTATAGCGATGCTAGCTGTCTACCTTGTGTAAAATGGAAGCCAATCAAGGAGATGTTAATGTGAATGCGATTAATATGACGCGTAGCAGTTCTTTAAGCGAGCAGGAGATGTTATGTGCGGAACAATATCAAGAGGAGGACATAATGCAGATGGAAAGCGTCGATGATAACTGTACGAGGCCAGAAAAAAGAAAGGGAGAAGAGAACGAAATCGAATGGACTATGGTGAAATCAAAAGATAAGAAATTTAAACAAGTAAACGACAAAATAGAAATGTATATATCATGCAGTGAACAATTGCCGAAGCAATTCGCATTAGCCCGTTTATTTAGTGACAATAAGATAACGGATATTCAGAGGGTGAAGTACATAAACCCATACAAGGTGCGGCTTGATGTGTTAAATGCCGTGAGCGCAGATAAATTAGAGAATTGTCAAGCAATAACTGATATGGGATGGCGCGTACAAAGGGCAATGGAAAAGAATTTATCATATGGTGTGATACGTGATGTCGATTTAGATATGACCGATGAGGAAATACTAAAGAAAATATCATGCCCTGAACCGGCCCAGTTGGTGTCAATATTTCGTCTCAATCGTCGTAGCTCGAATCATGAATGGGCGCGAAGTGAATCAGTCCGATTGTGTTTTAAAGGTGCATTCCTACCGGCGTATATAACAGTGGATGGATTAAGAATCAGAGTAGATCCATACGTCTTTCCCGTATCCCAATGTTCGCGATGTTGGAAGTTGGGACATATGGCTAAAAGATGTCCGTCTAGTAAAGTTGTGTGCCCGAAATGCGGAGGAAACCATGCCAATTGTGAAACAATGTCATTCAGATGTATTAATTGTGATGGTGCTCACATGGCTATGTATAAAGGATGTCCTGCTTTTTTGAAAGAAAAAAGACTGAGAGAAATTATGGCGGAGTTTAATTGCACATATAGGAAGGCCCTCACAATCTATGTAGCCCCAGGCTCCCCCGGAGAAAAGCCCTTGCCTATGTTTATGTTTAATCGGATTCCATCGTCCGTATCGTTCCCCCCTCTAGTGAAACGAGAGCCAGCTTTTCAGCGTGAAGTTCCAGTCCCCGATGACGTCATACAAACCCAGGCGGTGGTCCACCAAGAAGAGAAAGAAAAACTAACCCCCCGACCAACATCGAAAAAACCACGGCGTCGTAAGGAAGTAGAACCATTTAAATGTAACCCACCCCCTAACTCAGAACCCCAGGATATTCCAGTCGAACAGAAGAGAGAAAAAGAAGTAAATTTTGGCGAATTAATAACTAGACTGAAGGAGATAATATTTTTGAAGGATGCTTCTATACAATCAAAAGTGAAGAGTGTAATTAAGTGTTGCGTTGAATGGCTAATTTTAGTTGTGGTTGACAATATTTCGGATTGGCCAATACTAAAAATAGCATTGGACTTTTTTATGAACAATGGATAACAAGAAAAAAAATATAAGATTAACCATACTTCAATGGAACGCTCAGAGTGTTAGGCCAAAATTAGTTGCTTTTGAAAATATTCTATTACAGGAGAAGGTCCACATTGCCGCCGTAAGTGAAACTTGGTTGGAACCGAACAGCCACCTTAAGGTAACAAATTATAATATTTATCGTAAGGATAGGGACGACGCCTATGGTGGAGTAGCCATTTTTGTGCACAAGTCAGTAAATTCACAACCTTATCACGTTCAGATCAGCAATCCTGGAATAGAACTAATATGCATAAAAGTATACAATTGTAGCCAAATTGAATATATTGTTGCTGTGTATTGTGCGCCATCAGTACGTACCAGCCAACAAGACTGGGACCTAATATTTTCTTCAGTTAATAAAAAAACTTTGTTTTTAGGGGACTTTAACGGGCACCACACCAATTGGTCTTACAAGACAGATTTAAGGGGGTCCCAAATTTTTGATGCCATTTTAGATAATGCATTTATTACCCTAAATGATGGCAAATCAACCCGCGTAAGGTTAGTCAATAACCAGCTTCAACGATCGTCGCCTGATATATCTTTAGTTTCATCCGATTTAGCTTTGATATTTAACTGGAACATTTTAAATGAAACACTCGGAAGCGATCACTTAATGATTAAAATCACAACCAGTTTTAACGCAACATATAGAAATAATGTACGCCGTAATTTCAAAAAAGCGGACTGGGATAGTTACAGCAGGTTATTAGAAACACTTTATACAAATTTTGACCGGTCCGGTAATTTACAATGCGAATACAATAATTTTGTTGAATACTTAAACATCGCAGCAGATGTGCACATTCCATATATAATACACATCCTGATAGCCATTTTTCACCAAAGCCTTACTGGAATGCAGATTTATCAAGGTCAGTAGCAAAACGTAGGTTAGCGCTCTCTTCATTCAGACGTAATCCTACTCCAAATAATTTAACTTTACTCAATGAGAGGATACGTGATACTCAAAAGCTAATGCGCAGTGTAAGGGATAAGTCTTGGCAAGAACTGTGCACGTCCTTGAAGGGCACTATTTCACAAAGCGAGATGTGGCGTAAGATGAGGTGGTTTAAGGGACGCAAAAGTGGTAGACAGTATGCTAATGCTGAAAGGGTTGGTACGCTTCTGCGTAGCTTAACTCCCGATTACGCATGTCCACAGGATCCGACGTTCGTTTCTTGTAACTTACAATTAGAGACGCCTATCACTAGACAGGAATTCGACCGCTGTATTCGCGCCAAGGACACGTCACCCGGCTGTGACAACATTTCCTACTCGATGATAAAACATCTTCCTGAGAACGGTAAATCTATACTATTGTTGCTATATAATGATTTTTATTCAACCGGTTATGTGCCGAGCCAGTGGCGCGATATCGCGATCGCTCCGATACCTAAACCTGGACGTGATCCGCAGTCTCCCTCCTCGCTGAGACCGATTTCAATGATGTCTTGTCTGTGTAAGGTTTTTCATGGAATTTTAATGAATCGTTTGGAGTGGTTTGTAGAAAAAAATTATATTTTGTCGAGTCACACTACAGGGTTTAGAAAATGTCGTTCTACATTAGATAATTTGGTTGGTCTAGTTTCTAGGGTTCAAGCGGGGTTTTCAGAAAATAAAATAACTATAGGGTGTTTTTTGGACATAGATAATGCCTACAATAACGTAAATATAATTTCTTTAATGCAAACTATGGACCAAATAGGAGTTGGCTCACAAATGTGTAAATATCTGTGGAATTTTTTAAAGGAAAGGAAGTTGAAGGTTTTAGTAAATAACTCATACAGTTTATGTCGAAGTACTAGTCGTGGGCTAGCACAAGGGGACCCATTATCACCGTTACTTTTTAACATAACTACAGTTAATATATGTAAACAAATCGTAAACAACAACTTGTTTATTTCCCAGTACGCAGACGACTTCGTTTTGTACTCAGTATGTAGGAATGTTAAGGAAGGCGCTCATAACATGCAGAATTCCTTAGATATATTAATTAGGTTGCTTCTAGATCTAGGTTTGGAAATTTCATCATCTAAAAGTAAAGTTTGTATATTTAAGAGAGGTTATAGAAGGGAATACATTAATCTAAAAATTTATGACACACCGTTGCAAGTTGTAGATAACATTAAGTACTTAGGCATGTGGTTAGACCGCTCACTTAAATGGACAAAACATGTAGCCGAGTTAGTAGAAAAATGCTCTAATTCAATTAAAATTTTCAAGGTTCTTACTGGGCCCGGATGGGGAGTACATCCGTATCATTTAAGGCGATTATACATATCTGTTATTCGTTCTAAATTGGACTATGGTAGTTTTCTTTATGACAACGGTATCAAAAGTAGTTTAGTGAAGTTAGATAGATTACAAAACCAATGTTTACGGGTGATAGGCGGTTTTGTGAAGAGCACGGCAATACATGTGATGGAGTGCGAGCTTAGCCTTCAACCGTTACTTGCACGCAGGTACTATCTGGCAGGCAAGTATTGGCTAAAAGCTAAATCATTCAAAGGTAATGACATAACTTTAATATTAGACAATTTAGCTGAATTATGTCAAAACTCATATTGGAGACGAAGGAAAAATCCTTTGTTGGTTACCGTACACGAATCTCTTAATACCTATCCTATTTATATGACGCGTCAATTAGAACGGTTTTCGCTCGACACCTGGGTGAGTAATGTGGACCTATCTTCTATTGTGAAACCTTGCATTAATGTAGTAAACAAACCTAAATATCAATATAAAAGTTGTGACTTAAAACATATTTGTGAACAGTATTTATTGGATCATTACTATAATTATTATTCAGTGTATACCGATGGGTCACAGGACGGGAATGAGTCAGGATTAGCCATTTTTGACCCGCAAACAAAAGCTTCTATAAAATTAAGATTAAATGTTAAAATTTCTATAATGTACGTCGAACTACTAGCAATTGCGGAAGCTATTTCATACATCGAGTCGTTTGAGTCAGGGAACTATGTTATACTGACGGACTCTAAGAGTGCTTTACAGCACTTGGCTCGATGCACCTCGAATTTTCGAGGAGCACCGATTGCCTATAGGATTTTGGACTCCATCGGTAAACTTAAAAATAAGAAAATTGTACTCCAGTGGGTGCCGTCCCACATTGGTTTGTGCGGGAATGAAGAAGTCGATCGGTTGGCAAAAGAGGGCATTACAGATGGCATGTTTTACGACTGTCTACCTAACTTCAATGATCTTCTATATATAGTCCGAGGTCAATGTTTAGATTTGTGGAAAGTATACTTTGATGAGAGGTCGTTGAGTAAGGGAATATGGTACAGAACCATTCAACCTAGCCTGTCCCAACTCCCTTGGTTTGTAGGTGCAGACTTACATCGAAGTGATGTTGTGACTGCTTTCAGGCTCCGTTCTGGACATATACCCTTGAATAGTTTCGCATTCTTAATGAGAAAAAGTGAATCTCCCAATTGTTTAGCTTGTAATGTGGTAGAAGATGTGACTCATATTTTAGCGGAGTGTGTCCGGAACGAAGTCGAGAGGAGTATGTTTCTCTTAGAGTTTAGTTTTGATATATATATGATCGGTTTATTTAATAGCATCTTGGCTGCCCCTTTGTCCAGGGAAGCCAAGAGGTTATACAAAATTGTCAAAGTAGGTATTAAGCGTAGATAAGATTTTTTTTATGTGAAAGCCCCTATGAGGGTGACATGGTCTTACTGACCAAACCCTCTATAAAAAATAAAGATTAAAAAAAAAAAAAAGTGATAAAATGCAAATATTTTATAACAAATTATTGTGAATTATAAATAAATTGATAATAATAAATGTTTTTTCGTTTTAATTAGGGACACATTTACTTATTCTAAAAATGTAAATGTAAATATTCGACGGCATAAAACCTCTTTGTTGTTACAAAAAAACTGTATTACCCGGTTAAATTGAAAATGCTCTGTTTATTCGCATATAATTAACAGTTAGGTATTAACTCAATTTTGTAGGGATAATTCTATTATGCACTAGTGTATAATATATTATTATGCACATGTGTGTTATAGTTCGATTTATGACCCTAAGAACGATGCAATATACTTAACTTTCCATATTATTAATTCAAATATTATTTTTATGTTATGTCTGTAATTTAATGTTTGCAATAAAGCGTTCAGCTATCTACCTATTATTCTATAATTTAATTACTGTTATTTAATTACCTCTTCCTGGTCCTTTTTCCAAATTTTCTAAATTATTACTCTTTACTCGCGAAAATTTTTCCCTACCTTAATATTACGTAATTACAAATCACCATAATAAACCTCAACCTCATACAGAACTCCATTGCACCAAACTTGACTTTGGCCGATGCACAAGACGTGCAAAGCCAAACCCCACAAGTGGGGAGAAGAAAGAAAAACGTAATAAGGCTCACTTTACGAGCAAGTGTGTTGAAAAATATATAAATAATATATGAATTTGAGTTACTGCATGACTCTGTAGCGTGGATAGATAGAGCCCGGTTCAGAACGAATGCCAAGCTTGCTGCTTGCGATAGTGATCTCTGATATATGTGTAAAACTTCGAAACTATTGTACACCGGTATGAAAAACTTTGATTAAGAAAATAATGAGAAAACGATGTTTATTGGAATGAAAATATATTCGCAATAAAATGAAATAAAGGCTAGCGGTTATAGAACTGATTTAAAGCGTCTTAACAGGTTTATTGTCGTCCGTTACGAATCGTATAAAGAGTTTCTGCTTAATTTACATAGTAATTATTGAAAAAAGTACTGAGTAGCACTGCATTGCGTTCATCACCCCGAGACATCAGATTATTGCGTCTCATATATTTTTTTTTTGTTACTAAATGACGAGACGAGCTGGTCGTTTGCCTGATGGTAAGCTATACGCCAGCCCAAAACAATAACAGCACCACCCAGAACTTTGTTTTGCAAATCTTGCGCGGCGCTGCACTGCGCTCGTCACCCTGAGACAATAAGCTGTTGAGTTTCATAATGCTCAGTAATTTCGCTGGCTTCAATGCCCTTCAAACCGGAACACCGTAATGCTTGCGCACTATGAGCGGTGCGGTGATGTTAACGCAGTACTTTTTATGGTTGAATATAGTTCTGGGTGACACTGCAATTGTTATGGGCAGGCGTGGTGCTTACCATTAGGCGAACGACTAGCTCGTCTGATTACTCAGTTCCAAAAAAAAGCATGCACTGCTTAAACTGCACTGGATAAACGCATAGGCTACATTTTATCCCGGGATTCCGTGGGTGACACCGCGGGGCACAGCTAGTCGTTCAATAAGCCTTCATTTATGAAACTGATGAGCTTTAGTACTCACGATTACATAAATAAGTACTTACTCGTATCACTTACGGAAAGGGTGTTTCCTAACCTATTTTTGGTTTAAATCGGTAACACCCTTCTTATGTTATCATTTATGCACGAGCGCTAACATGAACACGACACGTGGAAAAGGCTTACGTTCTGAAAACGTATACCTAAATCTGTTTACCCGCTTCATGATCGTCGATAGAGACAGGGATTTTAATTCTACAAAAATCTTATTGTATACCATCACGGGCCCAATTCACTATGACACCTTGGCGATTCCTTGCTTCGAAATCAAGTCGATTCCTTCAATAATAAACGACATCTTTATGACGCATTTATATATTCATATATATGACGCGTCATAGAGAATACAACATTCGCAGATGTCGTTTATTAATCGACGTCATTTCAAAGCAAGGAATCACCAAGTTGTCATAGTGAATTGAGGCTCTGTTTCCTACTTATTTTATGAATACGATAGTGTGAGGGTGTGTGTGTTCGTGTGTAGGTGTGTCTGTGTGAGTGAGAGGGTGGGTGTGTGATTGTGAGGATGTGTGTGAGGGAGGGTGTGTGTGAGGGGGTGGGATTGTTACTACTTAGCTTTAAAAAGACTGAACGGATTTTGATAAAAATGTGTATGTACTTTAAATCCTGGAAAAAGACAAAAGATATATATTTTCATCCGGGAAAACGCATAGCTCTTTACGTAACTGTAAACTGAACTCTAGTTGGATGGAGTCGCGGATATTGGCTAGTTATACCATCATAACTGAACTTTCTGGAACGGAACAGAAAACAAAAAGAGTACAAAAAGTAGCAGTAACAAAAGAATTTCATAGAAATGATATGTAGGGTACCTTCAGGAACTTTTAGAATCGTGGGCTTAGGATTCCCTCGTACAGATGTACGTATGTAAGTACCTTGCAGCAGATGGACGGGTAATGCAACGTTAGCTGCGGTCACCACTTAGATGGGTAACGCTTGTGTGGTATGTACATTTGAGCGCTACCATGCTTCAGGCCGTCGGCCTTGGTAGTTGTCGAAAAAGTCTTAAGACCATGTCAGAGCTCTTCAGGTAGTTTGACACCAAGGTGAGCCATACATCCACTCGAGAGAGAACCAGAAATAGGAAAAATATTTGTTTTCTTGCGTTTGTACGGTCCATGGCAAAAGTTGCTGAATATTTGTGAATCTTTGATTGACTACACCTTCAATATTTGTCTTATATCTCTGAGTGTTGCATTTTAAAAGTCTGTTTATATCCTGCAAATAGGGAAATTGTAAAAAATACATATAATTTGTAAATTTTTGGTTATTGACAATTGAAAGATTATAAAAATTCAGCTTCTTATGTCGCTGACTGTACCACAAAAATTGTGAATTATTTATTTATTTGTTAAAATTTCGTTATAAGTTTCGTCTTTCATTTAAACCTCACAAGGAAGGTCGAATGGGGAAGCCCCGAACAATGATGACAAAGCATAAAGAATCTATTTTCATTTGTTTTTGTGTTTCATTATCTAATCCTACTCTTTGTTCGTAGCTTTCCTGAAAGCCACTGGCAAATTTTGTTTGCGTCAGGCCCCAGAGTAAAAAATAACGAAAGCCTGATTCAAAAAGCTTTTGTTAAACGTATTTTAGGTATGCGAAAAGTAACAATACGAAAGGCAATATTGCAGACTTGAATTTCAATACGAGAACACAACGAAAAACATAAAATAGCCTTTTGTAATTTTGAGGGCGATGTCGCTTTTTATTTTTAGCGTGTTGTTTGTAGTGAGATGATATTTAGAATAAAATAGTACACTACGTTTAAAGGTTAATCTGTCGGTACTATTATGAAAATAGAACTGAGTCAATTCTGTACATTTAAGATATTTTCGAAAAACCATCTGGAATCGACTATTTAGATGGTACTGAACAGGAATCGACGGTTTACGGTTTTTAGAATTTTTGTCTGTTTGTTTGTTTGTTTATATGTTTGCTATCAATACTCTATATGACTCAATAACTGCTGAACGGATTTTAATGTGGTTTTCAGGGTTTGGTAGCATAAGTACCAACTTAGATTATCGGGTACGTTACATCACCATCAGTTGAGTTAGAAGATACAGCTTCACCTCTTCGTAGTACGCGCTCTCATATCCACGAGAGGTCTTGCTAAAATGGTTTTGGAAAAAGACGAAAGCTAGTATTTATATAAGAATATTTCAGTTCACTTAGAGAGAGAGCTTTTTTATGCAGCCAAGATCCAACACGCTATTTATTTCCAAATAAAGAACAAAATATTAAGTGCAAGAAAACTACCAATATTATGTGATATTAAGTGAATACAATAAAATATGTTTTTCGAAAAACGCCGCCCATTTAGCAGCGAACAATTTTACTGCAGTAGGTAATCTCATTAATGGCCACAAATAACTTTCAATGCTTAAATTTATGGCGCGTAAATGTTTTACGTACATTTTTTATAGTACCTTTCAAGAAAATAACAGGCGTTTCAAGATAAAACGTTTTTCTTATTTTTTCCCCGTCCAATACGGGGATGTATTCTCTAGACCCAGTAAATGGGGTGGTGTAAAAAGCCTTTCCAATCTGAGCCTCTAAAGCGAGTAGAATAAACAATAGTACCTTCGAGAAAGTTTTCTTATTATTTAAGAGACAATGTTTAATGCATGGGTACGATTTATATTCGTACGAATAAGGCCGGCGTATAATTTTGATGATTGCGTTTCTGCACTCTGCTTTATTTTGTTTGGGCCATGCATTTTTATGGTTAACTGTCCGAGTGAGAAGTAGACATGTTTTTTTTGTTAAGTTATCAAAGAAAAGTATTATATATACATTTTTTATGGTACCACAGAAACCAAGGGACGCTCGTTTTGGTACACAGTACACAGAACACTTCTGCTTATGTTTTATTATATATAATGCTTACTAAATAAAAAAATGTAATTATTCAATATTCATGACATCTTTGTTCAACAATTTTACGAATTAAATAAGTATTCATATAAAGAAATGTATGTGTAAGGGTGTGCGTCAGGGTGTGTGAGGGTGTGTGTATGGATGAGGGTGAGCAAGAGAGTGTGTAAGTGAGAGTGTGTGAGGGTGTGTGTGAGTGAGAGAGGGTGTCTCTCTGTGTGTGAGAGTGAGGGTGTGTGTGTTGTATAGAGTTTAAAAAGTTTAAATCCTTCCTCCTCTAATGTGTTTTAATAAACAACAAAGACACCAATGTTCTACGTCGGTTTTGTTTCAGAACAGTTCCAAAGCATTAAGCCTGTATCAAAAAATAAACGAACAGATTAACGTTGGGAAATGTTATGTTTAAAAACGTTGTGGTTTTGCGCTGTTTATAGTCAATCGTTTTTAATCGCTTAATCTAGCCTGCAACAACATAAACGGAACTGATATCCCCCGGACTACGATTTCGGGCACTTTTATTAAAAATTGCATACATTTCCGTTGTATAGCATTGTTGCTATGAAAAAATGCTAAAAGTTAATTCACAGTCAATTTCCAAGTAAATTCTCGTTTTTTTAAGGTTTGACTTAATCATTTTTCATGGTTACAGGGTACGCTAGAGGAGTGATTGGTCCCATCTTCCTCATTGATAACCCTTCAGCATCATACTATTTTTTCATTGCTCTTGTTTAGGAAGGATAATGCTGAGAACTCAGTATTGCATCGCGTATTCGAATTCGTTCAGGAAGGTATTGTGTTGATTTTGCATGTTATTAGGGTATATAATACTAGCTGCGCCCCGCGGCCCGCCCTGCGCTGGCTGCGCCCTTTCGGCTGTTGCGGCGTGAAGAGGTAACACGCACACTTACACAATAACATACAAACTTTCCCATGTATAATATTAGTGTGATTTATGATAATCAATCAATCAATCAATCAAAATCTCTTTAATCATTTTGGCATCACAGACGCACTTATGAACGTGAAATTATCACAATGACTCTACCACCGTATCGGAAAAAGAACCACTACTCAGAACATACGGCAAGAAACTGAGGGGCATGTTTTTAGAGATTTTGTTACATTTTTTTGAGTTTTACAATGTTATGTTTCTTATACGTGTACGTTGGTTACTTTGCAGAAGTGGAATGTTCCAAGCATCTTTGCCTTCTATGTAATTACGTACAGTGTAGTATGCTTTTCTCATTAAATCATTATTAACGCGTAATTTGAATTTACTTTCTGTGGATAATGGAATCAATTTTACATTTATGGCGGGTTTTGAACAACAAACGTACGGTCAACGACAAAAGTTGCTGAACATTTGTGAATCTTTGATTGACTACACCTTCAATATTTGTTTTATTTCTCTGAATGTCCCATTTAAAAAGTCTGTGATATTAAGTGCGAATAGGGATTTTTTTATTACCTGATAGGCAAGCATTTGACCGCAGTCTCACCTGATGGAAAGTGACGACGCGGTCGACGATAGATCATGCTTGCCTAGACGATACCGATTCATTTGGGACTTTAAGACAACTAACATAAAAGATTAGGAAAAAATTGCATGTATCCTCCGTCCAACCATTTATTTAACTTTTGACCTATGCACGCCTATGAAGCTCCGTAATTATTAAAATGATGAACCATAGTAAACAAATGCAATACTTTGTAGGCATGGTCGTTTTTTACAATAGTGACGAGACGTGCTTATTATCTTCGATATTTAATAATTTTCAAAAATTATTAAGATGATTTTTCCATAAATAAATATAATTTTTTTTTAATAATTTGATTCGTGCATAGTTATTATCGATCATATAAGGTTAAATATTAAGATATAAAGTCAATTAAAACAACCAAAATAATAAATATTTTAAGAATACTTGCAATGCAGTCATTTAACACCTGATTATTTGTATAAAACAACACAAAACGTTGAGCAAAAATGGAATATAATTTGTTAAATCGAATAAAACTCTCTAAACTCTATGTTTCCCGATTCCTATAATTTAGGTGTCTTCAAGTCCCGAGTGAATCGGTATCTTCTAGGCAAGCATGATCCATCGTCGCCCGCGTCGTCACTTTCCATCAGGTGAGACTGCGGTCAAATGCTAGCCTATCGGGTAATAAAAAAAAAACATAAATAAAGTCGATAGTTTTCAGAAATCGAATCAGTAACGCATTTAGGACATCACTAATTGAGCTGTCGAAAGATAAATAAATGGTTGGACTGAGTGTAATTTGTATATTTTTGGTGTAATTGACAATTGAAAGATTGTAAAAGTTCAGCTACTTAACTCGCTGACTGTACCAGGACCACAGTGTCTGAGCTATCAATATAAAAAAGAGAAACATAAGATCTATATCACGTAGTTTCCATAAATCTAATGTTATCTCCATTATAGGGTAAATAAACTTAAGGTTTTTTTGGGGACAATTCCCATACGATACGTATACCACTTTGTTTATTACACCTATCTTGTATAACCACTGTATTACTTTATGTAAATCAGTCCTGGAAAAGGCCGTAAAATTATACTGAATGATATCAAAGTCATAAATTAAATTCGTGCGAAAAACATTGTATCGCTATACAGACCGATAAATTTAGCTCGTTATATGGCTGTATAACAAATGCGTGGGACGGTGGGACGAGAACTAGAAGTCGCCGGCTAATAATATATCATGGGAGTCGCGATAACACTGACCACTGGGATTTATGCTGTTCGATTCTCGGATGATACAACCAGAGGTTCGAAGACAGGACCGGAAGTAAAGTTACTTTTATCGTTTTCGCTATACCACAGAATACTAAGGGACAGAAGCATCACTCCGCAAAGAAATTAAAACAAATAGCAACTTTTGCTATGACACAATAAAATTCAATTCAACTCGCGTAGCGCTGCATACCTACCAGTCATATTAACCTACAGAGCGCCTCTCTTTCTGTCGCATACCTCTTATCGCTTCTGACGCGGTAACGACGCGCGACCCGCCGTCGGTGTCCGGCTATGTACTTGTAGCTTCGTACCTACAGTGCGGAGTGCGCTAGGCCTGGCTATACTTCGAGACTAAAGACTATCATATGCCCAGTAATTTCGCTAGCTGCTTGCTGTTTTCAAACGGTTTTTTAAATTGAGCTCTTTCTGGTACTGTACCATTCGTAAGAATTCGTTACGTCATCTAGATTCATACAAATTCATTGTCACTATTATAGAATAGACTGAAAATAACTACCTTTTTCATTGTATACTATAAAAATAAAAACATAAAGAAATAAAACTCATCTAAGGCTTTACAATTAATACTATTACAATGTGATAACTATATTAATGTAGGTAGAAATAGTTTCCTATGCAAAAAGTAAATAAAACCTTCAGAGAGGTACACAGCAATAGAGTATCTATCTATACCAATACGACGACATCATTCAAGGTGTACAACCGATAAAACGTTCATAAAATATACTCAACGAACATGCTTATTGATAGCACGTTGTAAAATTTATGAAGTTGTTCATCTTTATACCGATATTCTTTATTTCTTTCTCTTTCTCGTGTGGGTGTGAAGCCAACACGGGTGTTGGAGTTACAGTCCACCTGACGGCTTCCATCATGGTCTAACGACTGTTGTCCTAAGACAACAGCCATGATCGACGACTTAAAGTGTTCTCTAAAGCACAAAATATAAATAACAAATAGAGAAAAAAAATTAAAGAGCCCTTTTATGTCACGTCACGTATTCCTTATCGTGAATTGAGCTAGGTGTGCTAGTTTCATCAGGCATTGTTATTGTTACCCACCCAAGGGGTACCCGCAGAGAAAAATGTTTTTTTTTTTAATTTTACATATAATAAACTGTAACGAGGTGGTTACTGTACATTTACTGTACGTTACAATAAATTATTCTATTCATTAAAGATATTTTTTGAAAACATTTTTTTGGAGTATATATGGTAGCAACAGTACCCAAAAATACAGTTTTAAAATTTATGTCTGTCTGTCTGTCTGTCTGGGGGTAAGGAGGACTCGGAAACGCGATATAATCGGGATAAAAGCGGGACGGTAATGGTATAGGAAAAGGACGTGATCTGGATAGAAGCGGGACGAAAGCAGGAGCTTCCGCTCCTGCTCTAGAGCGGAGCGGGAGCGGCATTAGGGTGGGATGGATAATTGTGTAGATTACTTGACTATGCGTACGAAGTCGCAGGCAACAGTTACTAAGCAATAAAAATAACACAAATTTATATGTGGCCCTGTCTCTTGGTATTCCAAGCTACTTCTGCTGCTAAGTTCCAGGCACACCCAAGCGACTTGTCACAACCTGAATGTGAAGGGAAAGTACACCTGCAGTCGTCTGACTTGGAGAGGATTATTATTATGTCGTTCTTTCTCACGGGTTATACACCCGGTCCTTTGGAAGGCTTGCGCGGGGACATGAGTCCAACACGTAGAGGCCTCTTAGAGCATAGTTTAGATATGTAATGGGCAACACTTATTATTATTATAATTAGGAGGTTGAAAAATCACTAGGTTTTCCAAGATAGACAGATTTATAAGTGATTCAAGCGACAAAGTGACGAGCACGCCTAAGAAAGCGATCAGCTTGACTGTGAAAGGGAACGATACCTACCCACTTTTCCAACCGCCTTACGATTATTATCCAGTTTTGGAGCAAGCTGCTCCAAGCGACCAAAGCTTATACCTTTAATTTCAGTTGTGCTGGTCTTTTGTGTATGTTTGAACTTTTTGACTTGCGCAGAAGCCTTAGAATTTCCTTTGATTTGACTTCAATTGCTACTGTAGTTCTTTTGATGAAATATTTTCTACTTATATTTACGTTGAACTAAATTATTTGTTATTCTTTCCCCTGCAAAAAAGTGGCCCTTACTTTTTTCTTATCTCTATGTGCTTTAAGGGTTAATAGCGTTGAAGGTTTTTCCTTAAATATATTTGAAGTATAGCTTAATAAACACAGCATTGAAGGTTTTCTCAATAAACATGCAGAAACATTTGTAACAACACGTATTTCGAGTACGAATTTTCCTTTCCGAGAGCATTCAATTGGAAATCATCTGTGAAGCGTTAAACATTGATACAGTTACTTTATCCAGTTACTGGAATGGCTGATCATACTAGCATCAGACCCCCGACACTCCATACAAATTCGCCGAGCTAACTGTCTACTACTACTACTGGCGCACCGGCCTGTCCGCACACGTTTTGTGTGTGTGCGTAATTATTGTAGGGATACGCTAATACGAATCGAGCGCGACAAGGACAACGCTATACGTATTTTTTTTATTGATTTGAGTGATGAGACGAACAAGTCAGTCGCCTGATGGTAAGCGCCACGTCTGCCCATAACAATATTTAATTAATTTAACAACAATAGTAATTAAATTAATTGGTAGACTTTAGTCTTTCAAGTATTTTAATCAAATCCTTTGGACGCACATGCTAGCAGCCAGAAGCTGATAAATAACAAGGTTTATTGGACTGGGTTTACAGACTGGATTGATGAAAACCAGGCTTCAGGGGCGTCGACACATTGGAGCAGTAACTGCGTCATCTTTAACGAGCATGTTGAGACACAAAGTGGTACCCGCCGATTGAGTGTGAGGGTCTCACTTAAACGTCATTATAAACGTCATTAAAAATGTACGGATGATATCGTTTGGAAGTTTTTGATTAGATCTACTCAGAGGTGAAATTGAGGCTTAGCGCGTTTTGTTCCAAGGTTTGAATATGTTAATGATTCAAAGTGATTGTTTTATTTATTTTGTTTGGGGGGCTAACAGCTATTGTTACAAAATTATTGTACAATTGGATAAAAGCCAATTATAAGTCTATGATAATAAAACGGGACTTAATCGCGCTAAATTTTTTTTTTTTTTTACATTTTATAGATCTATGTTTGGCTACTATCTCGCCTGATGTGAAGCGATGATGTGGCCTAAGATGGAGCACATAGATCTAGAGAGAGGCGGCAGTTGAGCGGCTGCTCAGACCCGTCTCCCCGATGGTTCACCGAACATCATCCCGAACACGACTAGGTCACTTGACGGCATGGCTTTGTTCGGTGGGTGGTATTACAACCACGGCCAGAGCCTACCAGCGGGTTTCAATTTTATTTACCTCGACGTTTTGACCAAGTTGCATTGGCCGTGGTTACGAGAAGACCTTCTCGTCCGTCTTCTACCGAAGACCGTCTTCTATGTGTTAGAATCGCGAAATTTTAAAAACTACAACTATAAATCTCCACAAATAGAAGTTAACTAGTTAATTAGGGATTTTTACAACTAAATAAACAAAGAAAAAAGAAATGCGAGATTCCGACATGCAATAACGTTTATAGTTATGGGCAGGCGTGGCGTTTACCATCAGGCAAACGACATGCTCGTCTCATCACGGACAAGTCCATAAAAAAACTATTAAATAAATATTTCCATGATTTGCCTGAAGAAAGACTACGTTAGCATATTTTGCCTAAGCATTTTTAGCTAAAGCCCAAACACCAAAATATCACTAAAGCGCTGAAGCCATAGTTTGGTGCGTAAACGTAATTAAAAGTCATCACGCCATTTTATATACGTTTTTGCTTCAGGTGACGTATGGGGTGTGCCCTAGATAAAACTTTAATTGAAAACCGTCACGCGACCGCAGCTGGCCCTTGCGTTTTAGTGAATTGATAAAATTATATTAGTTTCGAAAAAATAGAAAGCCGTTAAAAATATTAGGTACTTTTTGTTGGGCTTATTTGTGGAAACATATTTTAGATATGTAACATAATTCAATTCGAATCGTGTGGCGTTCTTTGAAATTGCAATGAAAGTACTACTTATTTAAATTCAAGCAAGGCCTCGCCTTAGGAAAACTACATGGACCCAGGGTATGGCAACATAGAAGGTCGCACGGGGAGTAGGAGACATTCAAATCAAAAGGACTTGTATAAGTTTTTGCTACAAGTTAACCTGTTCTACAGTAATGACAAAATAACATAGTTTGGATGATTCATAAACTTGCCGCTATGTACGTTTTTTCATACAAGCTACGCGTTTACGCGATCGCGGTGGCTTAACTTGTAGCAAATACCTACATCTATTATAGTAAATTACTATGGCTATCGATCGATATGGCTAGCGATCATAAGTGCGTTGGTTCCGGTCACTAATAATCATATTAATAAGAGGCCTCTACGTGTTGGTCTCATGTCCCCGCGCAAGCCTTCCAAAGGACCGGGTGTATAACCCGTAACAAAGAGCGACATAATATTTTTTTTTCAGTTTTTTTTTTCATTTAAATGCATTCCAAAGTATTGTTAATAAAATAAAATTAAAATAATGTTAGTACATCTTAAAATAATGTTTATATATTCAATTCCATTACTAATGTCATTTTATAATCATAAAATGAAATTCAATAATTAAGAATAATAATATTCATTAAATTAATACGTATAAATTTAAAAATAAATTGTATAGTATGTTAAATAGATAAATTAAAATCATAAAATTAATTTCATTAATAAATAATATACATACAATACAATACAATAATACTTTATTGAACACCAGGAAACAAAAGTTTACAGTTACAAATAATAATGGTAGAACAATGGGCGGCCTTATCGCTACGTGCAATTTCTCACATGCAACCTTTGGTTGAACAGGAATAAGGAGGTAAAAAATTGCAATTTTAGTAAATATAATTTATTAAGGTATAGTAATTTGGTTACACTCGACATAATTATTAACCTTACCTAGAGCAATTTCTTACACATCGCAACTAACTTGGTATATAATAAAAATGCGTAGTTCCAGTAAAAAAGAAGTTGAAAACACAAGTCAGAGACGCAGATCTCAAGTTGATTATACAAAT
This sequence comes from Petrophora chlorosata, assembly GCA_951640565.1. Classification (NCBI taxonomy): domain Eukaryota; kingdom Metazoa; phylum Arthropoda; class Insecta; order Lepidoptera; family Geometridae; genus Petrophora; species Petrophora chlorosata. The sequence goes on along the minus strand of OX621193.1, from coordinate 13,882,957 downwards.
AAGATAGCCTACAGTTTTCTAGTATTCTTTAACCCCGCTTACAAAGACAATAGATCCAATCTTGGATAAGCCGCCCTATTTAACGGAGATGAGGCGCGGAAGCGGTCGATATCCGTCTAGACCACGGTATACTTTTCATAGGACAGTATGTAAGCTTTAGACATTCATTTCGTTGGCAAAACTGTCTTTATTACTAAACAAGAATGCGTAATAGATTAATAAAATAGTCTAAAAACCACGTTTTGATAGATTTAAATTTAGATTTAGAATGGATTGTCATCGAGCTGTGAACCCCGAAAGTTTCAACCGAATAGCTAATCAGAAAGTGCTCAAAATTTAAGTTTTTTTTTTACGCTTAATATATCTATGTTTGGCCACTATCTCGCCTGATGTAAAGCGATGAGGTGGCCTAAGATGGAACACATAGATGTAGAGAGAGACGGCAGTTGAGTGGCTGCTCAGACCCGTCTCCCCGATGGTTCACCGAACATCGTCCCGAAACACGACTAGGTCGCTTGACGGCAAGAGTTGAGTTGATGAGTTGAGTTGCAAGATTCCACCCGGAACGACAGACAGACAAACAAGAAAGTGACTTAATAAAAACGTGGTAAAATACTAAGCACTACTTACTTAAAGCAAATTTAACTTATAGGTTTAGTTTAATAACATAATGAAAGTATATTTAAATGCAGTGTAATGTAACAAACTAAAGGTATTACATGAATAATTATAAATCGTATGAAAATGAAATATGAAGAAGTTATGACTATCGATAACACGTTTGCTTAGGAGGAGAGGAGGTAATGGTTGTTCAGTGTTTTGTTAAAATACATACATGTTTTTAATGAAATACATAAGAAGAGGGCTGTCACCGTTAAGAAGCATCACTAAATTTCTGAATATATTTAATAAATAGTCATTCATGATTTTTTTAAGTGATGTTAGTCTTAATAAGATATTGTTCGTTTTTAATAAGCTGTAAGTATATCGATCTTCTTTCTTTCTCTATATCTGTTAGGCCTACCCTGGTGCCCCTCAGTTTTTTGCCGTATCTTCTGAGTAGCGGTTTTTTTTGCCGATACGGTGATAGAATCTTTTTAATAATTGGCTTTCAGAAGTGCATTTGTGATGCCAAAACTGGAACCGACGGTTTATCGTGCTCTCCGAAGCACGGTAGCGCTTAGATGTAAATACCACACAAACAGTCACTCATCTAAATGATGACCGCAATGAACGTTCCTTAACCTAGCAGATCTGAGATCAGTGCGGCTAGTCTGAAATCGGTAAAAACTTTATATTCAAAGCTTACTCACTGTTTTCCTTACGTTTAGACCGACGATATCCTGCCCAATGAGGTCTCATCTTTATTCTATGACGTGAAGGCACCTTCGAATTATTTATCCAGAGGCGATCCCGGTACTTGATGAATGACTTTCATATCCAATTTAAATAGAGCTTTGTCGATATTGCGGGTAAAGCCTCGAAATAACTCGCGGCTACTTTTGTTAAGGTAATTTTGAAAAGAAATAGGATTATGTTAAACGAAAACGAGCGAGTGGGAGCGGGGAGCGATTGTGGCTCAGTGGGAGCATGTGTGACTTTCGATCCGACGCATCTGAGTTTGAATCCCGCTGGCCCTGCACAACTAACTTTCTTAAGTTATGTGCGGATTTAACTCTAAAAATGGTGAAGGAAAACATCGTGAGGAAACCGGCATCTCCAAAAATTAATCACGAAAATTCAAGAACATGTGACATCCACCAAACCGCATCAGCATCATCTCTGTTTGCCAATTTTTTACTTGAGTAGGACAGGCTCTGTGGTGTAGTGGTTGGGCAGATCGGCTGAAATCACATACACCATTAAGGGTTGCGGGTTCGATTCCCGCGACGACAAATGTTTGTGCAATCAAAATATGCGCAATTATTTGTTTCATGTCTGGGTGTTGTAGGACCATGGTCCTCGTAGTTCCTGGTTCCCTAAATACAGGGAATCCTAGATAGGGGCGAGGATCTATGTTTGTGATAGTTGGGCGTATTTTTTATTGATTATTATTTATTAGACGCGATTCAATATGTTTTTTATAATTATGTTAACAACCATACATACCTACACGCTTAAAACGTTATATGTTTGTTTGATAATATAACAATCAGTCCTCTCCATCTAAAGGTTGTCTGGAAGAGATCCCTTTGAGCGATAAGACCGCTCATTGTGACACTAGTTTTTAAGTAAAACGAAATGAAATGTATTTATTTGCATAAAATATGGTGTCATAAGGTGTTACACAGGTCAAATTTATATATAAATGGTATCACATATTCAGTCAGAAACATAACTGACATACAAAATCTAAAATTACATATTAAACATTTGAATCTATATAATTATAATAACAAAGTCATAAAATACGTTTTTTTTTTCCTATTGTTGTAATAATTTCTGTTTGTGTAACAATAAAGAGTTACTAATTTAGGTTTCTTCTAGGCGAGCGTGCTACATCTTCGACCGCATCGTCACTTAACAACAGGTGAGATAGCGGTCAAACGCAAGCCTATAAACAATTATTTTTTATCTAATCTGTGAAATGGAAGACTCTGCCTTCTCGAAACGTTAATAAAAGGTTTTTTACGAAAAACTGTTTCCTACGTCCACTGGTCTAGATTGTGGCATAAAAAAAAATGTCACCTGTTATTATTGTCGATGGAATCCGGTGGCGATAATTGTCGATGCCTAGAGTCTAGACATGTAATTTTGTCAATTGGTTGTAAACACGGGTAAATTATACCGTTGTTGTACAGTCAGCGGTTTTACTGGTGGTAGATTTCTCGTATGCGAGAGGCCGTCTGGGTGGGTACCGACGCTTTGCCAGTTATTCAGCCGCCAAGCGGTAGTGCGCAAGCATTACTGTGTTCCGGCTTGAAAGGCATTGTAGCCAGCGAAATTATTGGGCATTATGAGACTCAACAGCTAATTGTCTCAGAGTGACGAGCGCAGTACAGCGCCGCGCAGGATTTTGCAAAACAAAGTTCTGGGTGGTGCTGTTATTGTTATGGGCTGGCGTATTGCTTACCATCAGGCAAACGACCAGCTCGTCTCGTCATTCAGTTACATACAAAAAAAAAGTCAGCGACATAACATCGAAAATGAACAAATTACATGCAATTTTTTGCAATTCCCACCTATTTGCACAGGATATTAAAAGACTTTTTAATTAGTTTTTTTATCCTAATAATAAAATACTACACATAACAAATAATACTATACTATACATAAAACGGAAAAGGATAACACATGTAACACTTTTTAAATGCAACATTCAGAAAAATAAGACAAATATTAAAGGTGTAGAATCAAAGAATCACAAATGTTTAGCTACTTTTGTCACTGACTGTACTACCTAACTGTAGGTATCTGCGACCATAATTATGAGGTATAGGTCATTCGCGTAGCATTTGGTTTAAAGAGTTTACTTTACTGAAACTATCTTTTTTTAAATGGAACTCGGTGGTGAGACGAGCAAGTCGTTCGCCTGATGGTAAGCGCCACGTCTGCCTTACACATATATAAATAAATACCAATTATTAATAATAAAATAATATATACTTACCTAGATAAAAAAAAAGACATGAAGATCAATTTGGCGTTTAACTCACTTTTTTGAGGTTGAATTCTCAAAACAATTTTTTGAATATTTTCTCTAAAGGCGCTTTTCTTAATTCGGGTGGGAGTTGGTTCCACAGACGTACTGCCACAACTTGCTAGGTAAATTAAAGTTAGGCACTTTTGACACAATCATAAGGTGAGTGTAGCCATTTTATATTTAAAACAAATATTTCGACTTACGATAGTTTTCAAACCTTGAGGACGTTGTTGTTCAAGAAGCTCAAGTACCTCCTAGTATGAAAAACGTATTATCCTAATAAACAAATTCAATCACAAATATATGCCGATAAATCACAAAAATAGCAACAAACGATCCACCTAACGTCGTAAATCATAGACACGGGATAAAGTGGTGGGTGTTCGCCATTCTTTTTATTTCCACGATTTTATGGCGCTACTTCCAGGGACATAAGGAATGGCTTATTTATACAAGTATTCATGGAGTGGCTTTATTTTTTCCGAGATGGCTCTGTTGATGTGCTCAAGCCTTTCTGGTTGTCTGGTCTAGGTAGATTTTCGGTGCTATTTGCATGTTATGTCGCCGCTGTGAATTGGATAAGAAATATTTTCTTTTGGCAGAGTGTCAAGTAAAGTTTAAGACTTATTTTGGTAAATCATTTTTTACGGGCTGTAGTTGATTGATTGAGTGTGATTCAATAGGAGCATGTGCGACTTTCGATCCAACGCACCTCAGTTCGAATCCCGTTCGAGCACCACTGACTTTCTCAAGTTGTGTGTGGATTTTACACTCGCTCTAAAACGGTGAAGGAAAAAATCGTGAAGAATTCGACATGTCCACGAATTTATCACATTCAAGGTCATGTGACATCCACCAACTCACACTTGGCCAAAGTGCTCTTCACTCTTCATGTCACTTCTTTACGCTCTGTAACCGCTCAACGGATTTAAGTGAAATTCAGAATAAATAGAAAAAAAAAAAATAACGCCCAACGATCACATACATAGATCCTGACATATATAGGGAACCAGAAACTATGATGACCATGGTTCCACAACACTCAGACACAAAACAAATGATTGCGTTTTTTTTTCTGTGCACAAACATTTGTCCCGACGCGGGAATCGAACCCGCAACCACAGTGGTGTATGAAATTTGAGACAACCTGCCCAACTACTACACCACAGAAGCTGTAAAAAAAATGAAATGAATGGAATGATAGCTTATACCTTGGATTAACACATAGGCTACTTTTTATCCCGGGCAACCGTGGGGCGCAGCTAGTACGAGTATTTCATAAACATAGTACGCAACGCGCAGGCTGGCTTGTGTGTACCATCTTTTACCTCCACCGCTTATTACTTATCCTTTGATATTAGTTCCTTTCAGTTTCCTCTTATTACTAACGCTGGTGTTTCAATAAAGCTAATTACAATAACGTTAATATTTTCCTACCAGCCCCCTTTTCCCGTCTGACGTTACATAAAATCTTATTGATATCGGCACATTAGATTTGTTTTCCATTTCAGCACCAATGCCATTGTACTAAATGAATTCCACGTAGGCATCGACATTACCTACTACAGCTAGGGTTGTCGCGGCGATTGGACAAAATGTTCGATACACATAGTTTTTTTTTGAGTTTCTCTATTTGATTGTATTTTTGTTTCCTCAGAACTCCGTTATTTATAAGTTGACTTGGAAAATTTGGGTTCAGTATAGCTTCAACATGGTCCTATTGGGCTTCGAAGGCACATCGGATTTGAAGTCGGTTTTTTTTTGTTATAAAATATATACTTGTTATATTGTTCTGCCTACGAAAGACATCCCATCAACATAACAATCTAGCCTAACAAGACTAATAAGTAATTTTAGTTTAACTTAAATTGTCATGTAGAGCATAACTAAGATTGTGTCCGTTAACACTTTTCGTACTGTCTCTATTAAGGCGAAGTCCCTTTGATTTTGTATTCTTTACGGGTTGCACTAATGAAGGTATATATATATATATATATATATATATATATATACAGACAAAACCAGAATATATATATATATATTATATATATATATATATATAATAATATACAAAATACTCGTAAACTTCAATTTTATCTATATTTATTTTTATTATGATAAAAATAATTTAATTGAATTTCATTTTAAGTAAAGCTGGTCAATATATTTGATTTGTTTCGTCGGTGAAAATTTAAAACACAGAGTTTCATATGGCAACGCAACGTCCTAAAAAAAGTCGGTCACAAAATAAATAATAAAGATTGATGAAAATGTCAGACCGACTATCGGAACGACAAAAAGTTTGACGTCGGCGGAGGCACTTATCACAAATTTTGAGACAGCTTACTTACACTGCGTTGCTGCACAAAGCTGAAAAAAGAAGCAGTTGCACAAATATATTTATTTTTGCTCTTGAGCAAGAAGCATAAATAAATGTCACATAAACTCAATTCAACCTAGAGATAGCTAGAGACGGACTATATACGTTTTCTCCTAACTTTCCTAATCGACATTTCCCTTTGAAAAACACGTGGGTGGCAACCCTACAAGACGTAGTACTTAACGGTAATGATTATGGCGACCGTTCAGCCAAGAGAGCGAAAGTTGGTGAAGTTAATTGGATTGCTTCCATTGATTGTTTGTTATTGTAACGTGCTAACCTAAGACCTCAATGAGAAGGGATATCTGACATGTTTTTTTCCGTTTGCCAAGTTGAAAAGGCGGCGGCAATAGTGGTAAATTATTATGTCTACTCGCAGCATTTTAGGACAAAAAGTTTAAGGGTCACTGTTCAAATTCAATTCAAAAGTTCTTTATTTCAATTTTGTTGTCACAGACGCACTTATGAACGTCAATTATTACAATGACTCTACCACCGTATCGGAAAAAGAACCACTACTCAGAAGATACGGCAAGAAACTGATAACTGATATTAAATGTTTGTTTTTGACAATATTATTTTTCTTATGTGCCAGTTGGCTACTTGGCAGAAGCGGAATGTTCCATGCATGTCTTCTATGTAATTACTAACTGTACAGTATGCTTTTTTCATTAGAATATTTTTCACACTCAATTTGAATCTACTTTCTGTGAGCTCCGTGAGCTTATGTATGTAACTATGTTTGTTAGAGTGGAATCTTGCAAGCTGAATCAGAACCACTTGCTCTTGTCCTACGATGCAAAATTTTGCATACTTGTCAAAGTCCGATGACAATGCAATATTATGATAACCAGCTGATTAGATGATGGAGACAGAAGGTGGACAATAGAACTCCTTGACGGATAATCGTGAACTACAAGTGTTTGGGCTCATTTTAATTTGTTAAAAGATTGTCTTGAAAAATATATTTTTCAACAAAAAACTTATTATAATACTTGTTTAGATATAATATGAGTTTAGACTAACCGATGCCCGCGTAGAAATACGTTTATAGTTGTACCTGAAAGAACTGTTTCTGGGAGAAAAAGTATCCTAAAAAGTAATTTTTTTACATTATAGAGAGACAGAATCATAGGTGTTTTTTTAAAACTGGATGTTTTTTTAGTACAAATGTGTGAAGATTTATATTGTAGGAGTTTGTCACTCAATTACCCGTAAATAGGTAGGTACTTTAAATCCTGGAATAGGACACATAATACGAATAATAATTATTCGAATTGCTTATAATTTAATGTAAAACTGTTCATTTTATGCATGCTCAGGGTGATGAGTGCAGTGCGGCGCCGCGCAGGATTTTGCAAAACAAAGTTCTGGGTGGTGCTGTTGTTGTTATGGCCTGGCGTATTGCTTACCATCAGGCAAACGACCAGCTCGTCTCGTCATTCAGTTACATAAAAAAAGAAGGTTTGTGCACTGCATTTTTTTTTACATTTATCGATGAATTAAATATGACAAAATATGAGTGTACAAGTCATTTTGCAATTTTAAACTATTAAAAAACCACGTGGGTAAAACCGCCTGTCGAAGCAAGTTATGACTTAATTCTGACTACTTTGGACTTTCATAAGCCTTCGTGTACAAATTCCTTGTATACGTACTAGAAATTATTGCTTGCAAACCAATTTATAAAAAGAAATAAGAATGTATTTTCATGTTAAGTTAACACGCGAATATGAACAAGCTTTTGTACTTTGTATGTTTTATGTAAAATTGTAAGCTTTATTTTAATCAATTTCCTTCTGTAACATATTTTGTAGAATCACGCACAGCATAGTGCATTGGGAGGTCAATTTAGAAGTAGTCTACTAGCATAACTAAATAGATACAGAGCGAGTGTGGCTCAGCGGGAGCTCGTGCAACTTTTGATCTGAGGCACTGGAGTTCACATCACACTGGACGCGCACTTACACAAGTTACGTGCGTATTTCTCACTTACTATATTTACGGTGAAAGAAAACGGAATGTCCTAGATATGTGGTACGTAATCTCACTGTAAACGAAGGCGCGTGCCTTAGAAGTAGGAACTTAAAAGGCCGTTGATGATAACAGAGTTTATAATAAAGATGAAGTGAAGAACAAAAATTTCAACGAACTTTGCACACGTAACTTCACTCGTGATTTTTAGTTAGAAATATCACGGAAATTACTAATAAATCATACATAGTCTTATAACCGAGAGGAACGTTCCAAAACAGGCCAAATTTCAAGTTTGTAAGAGCAATTTTTGGAGATGGTGATAACAAAAATCAAATTCAATATCATTTTATTTTTTCTTTTAGTGAATACCTTAAGGATGCTGTTGGGGCTGATCCGCACCTGCAACAGAGATGTTTTTTTTTTTATGGAACTGAGTAATGAGACGAGCAAGTTGTTCGCCTGATGGTAAGCGCCACGCCTGCTCATAGATGTTCACCGTTTCCGTATCGTCGTATAAAAAATGTAATTCGGCGAACATCCCCGATGCACTACAGAAACGAGGCAGACCAAACAACACCCTGAACCCGTTTATATTGAACACATAGGGCGTAACACAAGTAGTCAGTCAATCAGACAGTAGTATTTTGCTTTTATATATTTGTATTTTATATGCCAGGGATGTTGGGAAGATGTGGATAAGAAAGGTGCAAGAACGGAAGAGGTGGCGTGATGGAGAAGAGGCCTATGAGCAACAGTGGGATAAGAAGGGCTAAAAAAGAAGAAGAAAGATGCCAGTTAAAGGCATATTGACAGTGCAGGTGAACCATATGAAATAGGAACAACTTTCAATTAAGGTGAAATTGATAGAGCCCGCGATATTTTCCTGAAAGTTGGCACAATCTCATATGGCTCGTCTTTATTTAAATGTGTTATAAAATTAGATTACTTTCATATAAAACATTGATAAAGTCCTAATAAAAACGTTAACTGTCTCCATTGGGAAATAATACGTCGTGATCAAATTTTCCAATCGAAATTACACACATGTAAATGGGGTAAGGTGTGTCGGATTTTTAGCGTATTCGACTCGCCACCCGCTAAATGCTACTATTTGTATACGATACATCTTTGGGCCATTGGATTCACCCGTGAAAAGTCCTCAATAATATGTTAGATAGCTCAATAGTATTGAATGTTTAAGTCAACTGTAGTGATGGTATAGGTGAAGTTTGAACACATTCTAAACACATATACCATTGCTTCATCATTATACATCTATATAATATGATGTAAATGTATAAAATGATTTAATGGTATGACTTAAACCGTTAGTGTCTTAGCCATCTAGTAAACGCTAAAAATCTGTATACACTACTATATATTTAGATACTTAGATAAAAACGGTTTCCGAGGAGAATTAATTGGATAACATGACCATTAAAGGCTTATAGGTACATAAAAAACTTATATTAGACATAAATATAATATCAAATTTAGCGATAAGTCCGCCTATTGTACTTAAGTTTTTAAGTGGTTTTCATGTACCTACTGATTAATTTGTTTGGTGTACAATAAAGCATTTTGTATTTGTAATATCTCTAATTATAATAATATGAAACAATATCACTTATTCGAAACAAAAAATAAAATGAAAAAATTGGTAAAAAAAAAATGTTAGCAGCTTTTGCAAACGAATTTCTTATCGGGCTCATTTTTCGTCGAACATAACACGGCAATGACAATTCCCTATGACTGTCACCCTCTCATCGCCAAGTCGTATCACGAACCCAATCGACAATCCACGAGCCCGTGGTAAGGGCTTGGGCCATAAACAGTCATCAGCACATCTAACCATTTCACGTCGGACAAATTCCTTTGATCTTGTTTAGGGTAAATCTTTTCGATTTATATGTTAATTTCTCAAATTTGAATCTTCTGCGCCACGCGTTCGGTGTTACCCGTTAATCCGACTTGTTTTCAAAGAAATATGATTTCATCTTTTTGAAGTCGGTTGTAATTGATTTTGTTTTGTTTTGCAGCTGCGGGTTTGGAAGATTAGATTTACGCGTTAGCCTTCTTCAGGGCCGCCCGAAACTCTGCGTCCTCAGGAGAACACCGATTCCATGTTGCGCTGAAGTAATATTAAAATAAGCGACACGGGCTGCTTGAACAAGGGTTTTATTAAATTAAATACTTTGGGGCGAAGTAAAGTGAAATAAAGTTTGAATTTCAAATAGTGTAGTGTAGTATCTAATATTGTTTTTCAAGTCGTACAAAGTTTGAGTACGTAAGTAATAGTTAGTTTTCCTTGGTTTGAGTAACGGGCAAACAAATTAAATTTCATTTTATAATAATAAATTAGGTATATGTTATATATTTTATATTTCCAAAATATTATTTTTGTCCGTTATGCATACCTGGGTTTTAATAAACACTATTAATGCAGTTTCAAAACTATTAATAAAATTCAGTTAACTTTCTTACTTTTCATAGTACCTACGTTTTTTATCGCTCATAAACTACATTGGTACTGGCGACACCGAGTATCATTTTTCACACATTTACATTATTGTTATAATATGACGGTACAAAAAGGCTAATAATGATAATTAATCTAGTGAAGGAAAATGCTGTTAACTAAACTTACTTAGTAAATGAAGTGAACAGATCCACCAAGCTCCACATAAAATACACAATTCTTTATTGTACACCAAACAAAAATAATCAGTAGGTATATGAAAACAACTACACATAATAAAGCCTGTCGTTATAAGGTACATAATATTCAAATTGACATTGCCTTGTTGGATACCTTTTAGGTTTTTATCTGTTTTGTGTTAGAACAGGCGAACCAATTGCAAACATAAATCCCTACATCATCATGCACATAACAAATAAACTCACCCTTCCACACACTCATTCATACATCACACACACACAAACTTAAACAACTATTCACTGATATACTCGTATTTATGATAATACATTTAGAGTATGGATACATTACATTGTATTATCTATCTACTCATTTTACTAGACCCAAAGTAAGCCTAGGTGGAATTTAGAGCTATAAATGATAAGAAGTAGAATGAGAGGATTTCTGTTCCGCTGTTGGTTGAATAGAAAAAATAAATAATAAAAATAGTTCAATACAGGTAAACAATACACATGTACAATAACCGGCTAAGTTCGAGTCGGACTCACGCAAGAAGAGTTCCGTACCATTATCTATAAAACAGCAAAAAAATCACAATATACAATATGTCTGTTGTATGGGAGCCCCCTTTATTATTTATTTTATTCTGTTTTTTATTATTTGTTGTTATAGCGGCAACAGAAATACATCATCTGTGAAAATTTCAACTGTCTAACTATCACGGTTCATGATATACAGCCTGGTGACAGACGGACGGACTAGTAATAGCAAAGAAAACTGAATATACGTAAAGAAGGGAAACTCCCCCCCCCCGCCAATTCGTCGTCACCCGCAATGCATCGATGAAAAAATGGGTAATGCCGTGCTTGCGTCACTCGGTTGTCACCGCTCGCTGCGAATTACTAATGAGTGAGATTCAAATGTTTATTTTATATGTGCGATCAATTGGTGTTATTTGAGGATGTTATGACCTTTTTGGATGACGACGACGACCTGCTTTACAGAGGTAGAGCAGGCCGGCTGACTATTTAACTTTGACATATGGACGAAACATATTGAGAAAAAGACGGAGAACGGCTGAAGACGGTGGAGCTGACCAGGACCTGACCTGACTGACTGCCTATCTCTTTTTTCATTAAAATACAATATATTGACTATGATACAATATTAATATACCTAAAACAAACTGGTTCGTTATTGTTCTGTGTATGGATGCAAAGAAAGAACTTACACAAATAATAATCAGAGATTGTTTGGTTTTCCTTCCGTTTTTTTTCGCGTCTCTCAGCCAAGCGGTAGTAGGTGTGAAAGAGAAACACTTAGGTTGCTTACGTATAGCGTTGTCCTTGTCGCGCTCGATTCGTATAAGTTCATCCCTACAATAATTACGCTCACACACTAAACGTGTGCGGACAGGCCGATGCGCCAGTAGTAGTACTAGACAGTTAGCTCGGTGAATTTGTATGGAGTGTCGGGGGTCTGGTAATAGGGTCCTGTTTTACCCTTTGAATGATTTCTAGTGATATCCTCGAGATGCGATAACCAAAATGTACCTGAAGCAAATACGACAACATTTTTATATTAGCTGTTACTATTTCCATTTAAGATAGATTGATAAACACTTTATTATTCACCTTAAACAGAAATTGTGCAATAGTGTAATAATAGGTGGACTTATCGCTGAAAGCGATCTCTTTCAGACAACCGTTAGAGTTTACTTTTTAATATTTTGTACAAAATACACTTAAACAAAGTATTGATACCTGACTTAGCAGTTCTTAAGACCTAGTGTAAGGTATGCAAACGAAGGCGCGCAGGAAGCAAGTAGAATATCTTTGCGCAGCACAAATTTTATTGAGGACTCGTAATTTTCTTTGATCCCTCATCTATATTCAATGATCTGAGGACGGCAACGCTTCGTAAGCGTATTCATTATATTTCTGTGTGCGCTCGGTAAAGGTATCGCACGTATACCTTTGACAGAAATTTACTTCTAAGGGAAGAAGGCTTGCTTTATTATTGAAATGATGATCACCTCTATATGAATTACGTATTCCGAATATGATTCAGATGTAATTCAGTCCTCATACAACCCACTCATAAGACTACAGATTAAAGTCACAGAATAACAATAAAGCTCTAACATAAAGATCTGTATATCAAGGAACGTGACGTTACGCAATTTTATGTTCGCAAAAAACCTCCACGTCGTTCGCTGAATCGTTTTTGTGAAAACAACGGGAGCAATAAAGGGTCTTATTGTTATCCTTTGAATTTATACTCAGATATTATCGCTCTCATAAATTGCTACCACGTACAGTTTTCTCCAATCGGATGCTGGAAAAAGTGACCGGGGGGGTAACCCTGCTACTATTTATACGAGCGTCGATAAAACTTAATACACCCCGGGATTGGAGTCAAAAATGTTCGCGGTCGAATATTTTACAAAGTAATTAGTGGAGTTTAAGCGGGACGCAAATAAAAACGCATCAATCGTCCATTAGGGGCGGCGCAACATCTGTTTTCTAATTGAGACATTAACCGTGGGATCGGGCGAATGGATCTCCTTTAATAACCGACGTACATAAGTGATGGCGGGTAACGTACAGCATTACGGGAACGGCGCCCGGCCGGCTAAATGATGGCCATTGGCCGCAATCGTCGCCGGGAAAACTCCCGGATAATTGACACGAATGTAGCGAAACGACCTCTGAAATACGATACCATGTTTCGTGTACGGTCTTCGACATATTTCGTGAAGCAACGAAGTCGGAACGTTCTCAACACGTTCCAAATGAGTTGTTGAATAACTCTCCGGAATCTTATTTAAGCTTGCTTTTTGTAGTAATTGAGCCATTAGTTTCTCTTTAGTGCAAGCGCATACCTGAAACCAGAATATAAACTGTACCAACTTTGCATTCCAACGTTGGATAAATCATTGAAAAACAAAATGTGCGCAGTAAATGATTTATTACTATCGGCGACGACGATTTTAATGGTCTTCCCATTTGTCTCTTCGTGCTATTTTTCATGAGACTCGCGCTATTTTTCTTTCGTGTTGTGATGGAATATGATTAACAGCTTGTAAGGAAATTGTGCACGTACCTTCATTTTTTATTTATTGCCACGAATGTAATTGCATTAAAGTCGAACGAACGCGATAACATGATGATGATCAAATGATAAAACATATTTATTGCAGAACGAATACAAAACGGAGCGTAAAATAACTGGCCTTGAACATCAATTCTCTGTTTATTCAAAGGACTGACGCTCATCTAAACTAATAGTTAGTATGTTTTGTCTAAACTAACCAAGTTCATTTTAGAAGTATTTTTTATTCATTTTTTTATGCGCCTCACGATCACGTGCATAGAACCTGGCCTCTAACTAGGATTACCTGTGTATATATCTAGGGAACCAGCACAACGCCCAGTTCTTCTTGCAAATTCTTTTTACAAATGATGTACGTCATGCGAAAGTTAACCATAGATATCCTAAAAACAGGTCACCATAGATAACATGCGGTAAGAATGGATGAAGCCCATGAAAGTTCCCAAATACGCTAGAAGTTGTTTCATTGATCAGTAAACAATGCACGAGTTTCTAATTTGAGACGAACCTCAATCGAATCCTCTGTTGAATCGCATCTAGTTACAATCGAAGTTTAGTAATCACAGGATATCAACTCAAACAGGAGGCGCCGTATTGAGTCCACATCGGGGCAATAACGGGGCAAACTCACCTTCGAGTATGCATTTAAACTCGACCACTCGCATTCATACCCTAGGGCAGAGATTGCATTACCTTTTTTATATTCAAATCATAGAACAGGTATAGTTTGGATAGGTCACGTGATGACAGCGACAGATGTAGCTATCATTTTTAGGGTTCCGTACCCAAAGGGTAAAACGAGATCATATTACTAAGACTCCGCTGTCCATCCGTCTGTCTGTCTGTCCGTCTGTCACCAGGCTGTATCTCATGAACCGTGATAGTTAGACAGTTGAAATTTGCACAGATGATGTATTTCTGTTGCCGCTATAACAACAAATACTATAAAACAGAATAAAATAACTATTTAAGGGGGCTCCCATACAACAGACACGATTTTTTACCGTTTTTATACATAATGGTACGGAACCCTTCGTGCGCGAGTCCGACTCGCACTTGGCGGGTTATTTATTTATGAGAGTGTCACCGCGTGATACTACTGCTGGTCTCGGAATCATACCTTGACTCTTGAATTAGAGGATAGGTAGATTAATCAATTTTTGTTTCCTTTGTAAACCACGGACTTTAAGGCGAGAGAGAGATTATGTTTTATTCGTCGATATTATGCTGCTTATATTTTTTTTATTTACAACTGACTAGGTCAGCGTTTGACCACGATCTCACCTGATGGGAAGTGACGATGTGGTTGAAGATGTAGCACGCTGACCCAGTGAGAACTTGTTCACTCTTGATTTGAACACACCTAGATTGTGTGTGGAAACACAGATGACGGCAAGGCGTTCCACTCCTTCGACGTGCGCACCAAAAAGGATGATTCGAAACGTTTAGATTTTTTTATCATACTGATGCTATATATCGTTACAAGATTTATAGAGCCATGCACGGGATATTTTTAAGTTTACTGGTGGTAGGTTTCTCGTATGCGAGAGGTTTGCTAGTTATTCAGCCACCAAGCAGTAGTGCGCAAGCATTACTGTGTTCCGGTTCGAAGGGCACCGTAGCCGGCGAAATTACTGGGCATTATAAGACTCAATAGCTAATTGTCTCAGGGTGACGAGCGCAGTGCAGCGCCGCGCAGGATTTTGCAAAACAAAGTTCTGGGTGGTGCTGTTATGAGCTGGCATATTGCTTACCATCAAGCAAACGACCAGCTCGTCTCGTCATTCAGTTACATAAAAAAAGGCTTAATTCTTATTACAAGGCCTAGTTATGCATTGTTTTTTACCGGTACAGCTGAACTAAAAACGTTCCTTGATTCAAGCTTACCCACTTGCATCATCATACTCTAGAGGTGCGTCCAATATGGTTCAAACAAAGGCAATGCAAGGAATATAGCAATAACCGCAGATTGTCTTGCAGTTAAATGAGAATTGCTTGTTCAATAAGCCAACACAATGTGAAGGAAATAGGTGTCGACTTTATCCTAAAGTGTTTGGGTTCATTTTGCAAAAGCTTTTAGTTTCTGGTAAGTAGAAGTATGTACACGTATTGGAGTAGTTCAAAGGCTTACTGTAGTTAAAGAAGCTTTAGTTTCAATGCATATTTAAGTACTTCTAAGAGCATTGCCGCATAGTGGTATGAACTATTTATTTAGATAGACACAGCAAGTTTACTTAATAACCGCTGAGCTATCTCTATCAATTAATTGCTAATGCTACCTTTAATTGATAATGCTACCTTATCTTTAATTGCTAATGCTTCTTCTTTATATTGATTGATAATGCTCTATCTAAATATCAAGTATGTAATCATAATTTTTTTAACCCCTTTTATATTATTGTATATGCAAAAGTTTATGATGATGTATGGATATATGGATGTTTGTTACTCAATCACGCAAAAAACTACTATACGGATTTTGATTAAATTTAGTATGTACTTTAGATACTAGAAAAAGAAGTCTCAGGTGAGATAAGGTGCAGATAGTAATATTATAAATAAGAAAGTTTGTATCTTTGGATCTTTGTTGCTCAATAGCATCGTAACTTTATGCAGTGCTGTTCTGGATTTTGTAAAACAAGATTCTAGATGGCGCTGCAACTATTAAGGGCAGGCGTGTTGCTTCCTGTCAGGTGAACTACGTGCTCGTCTTGCCACTTAGTTACATAAAAAAGCTACTATATGATTTTCCGTAAAATTAAGAATGTGGTCTGACGTAAAACATGGCAATTCATCTTCAAAATACAAGCAGTTCCTTATAAAACGCGGTTACGTGAACAAAGTTTATAGAGTCGCGTATGTGAAATTAAAATGAATTAATATTTTACCTAGAATACACCTTTATTTGGGCGCTATGAAAACAAAAGCGTTCATGTTAGTCTTAGTTTGCTTTGAAAATTAGCCTTTTAACCGTAATTTCCTAGAAACTTTACAAACAGTTCGAGTTTTATAAACAAGAAACAGCAATTACCACATACAACAGCTTTATAAAACAAACTTCACTGGAAAGTAATTTAAAAGGCACATACGGCTAAACACAGGAAGCGACATAAAGCCTGGACACACCTAGCGTGCCCTTTGTTAGCTTTGATAAAGTGAACATTGGTTTCACAACCGCACACCTTTTTGCTACGAACTAGACTATAGTGAGCGCAGACAGTAGTCAATCTTGCGCTAATAAATATTGTACCAGTGTATTGCTTACATAGTGAGCTATTTCGGGCATACTGTCAAACGCCAAGGTGAAATCTGGAGAAACTAATAATTTGCACAAGGGAAGGAAAACGCTCACGTGGCAAATTCCTAATGCGATGGTCAGACCAGCTAAATGAGAGCAAGACGTCCAAGTATGAGACTGTAGTCCGAAGGCTATGAACAGGAACCGATGGAGACGTGCAACACATAACTGGATCTTCAGTCATGAAGGATCGATCGGAGAGAAAGAAATTGCTGCCAGCTATCCACGCCCGCCGTGGCTTCGCTTATGATTTTTCTTTCTTTGAGCACCTGAAAGGTTGTGATACATTTAAATGTGTGAGTCACTGACAATTTTAATCAACGAATCAGTGTGTTATTTTTTTTAGTTTATTTATGTATACTTTGTAGTGTTACATATCATCTTCATTCATTTTTCATGACTCATCAAACCTATTTCTTATTTATTTAGGACCTATTTTTATTGCCTTGAGGAAAAAGAAAACAGAATTCAAAATTAGATAAACTGACAGAGAACGGAAAAAAGATGAAAACCAGGACTTGAACTTGTGCTTGGAGAGAGAAAGGTTCTCTCACGATTTGTTAAAGGTGGAAAACCATATTATTTTTGTGACTCCGTTGTTGTGAGGTATCACAAGTTGGTGGCCTGAACAAAGGCCCACTCACCGCCGTCGAACGTCCCCTGGATTGGGAGAAGGACAAACCCAGGACAATCTTCCAGTTTCTCGGGAGAAGGACAAACCCAGGACAAAGTTCTACGTTCTCATTTACCCTCTTCGACAGGCAGAAGAAGCCTATCGACAAGGACAAAGTACTACGTTCTCATTTACCCTCTTCGACAGGCAGAAGAAGCCCAAGGACAAAGTATACGTTCTCATTTCCCTCTATCTATATATCAGAAGATCTTTTCCTCAGCAGCACTGTTTTATATACCGTATTAAAAGTATCACCAAATTAATATAATTTCATTACAGCTCCCAGTCCCTCTCTCTCTCCCAGAAGGGTACTGTACGTGCGGAGGTCTTAGGTAGAGCTAGCCGGGGGACCTCCGTAACGTTACAATTGGCGCCAAACTGTTCTTGAACTCACGACCCCCAAAATTCTAAAAGACCACAGCGTCACAATTTATTGTTTAGACTTTTTTTTCAAACCTTTTATTCCGACCTTTAATTTTTTTATTTTGGCCATCTTTCAGATATAGCATCAGCATTGAACAATTAATCGGAGGAAGGATACCTACTTGAGTTTTAGTACGTGCCTTACTTTTATACAAATATATACAAATTTCATCGGTTAGTACCTATTTCATTTGTAGACGGACTTCCACTCCATGTTAAATCACCTTATCTAATTCATTTCCACCTCATATGATGACTACGACTACTATTTATTTGAGTGAAGTGCTTGGTCTCATTGTGATCGCAGTACACTAAAATCGTTTACAGTGTTTATTGTAATGTGATTAAGGGTATTTATTGTGTTATTTCTGTACCTTATTGCATAACTGCATAGTTGCGTGCGATAATTTTACTAGCGGTGATTCAATATTATAAATGCGGTGAGTGTTGAATATTATTTGTTGAACTGTAACTTGAGTTGTAGTTCGTATGGAATTTTGTGGAAAACCAGTGCAGTGCTTTTTCCTCGAAATAATTGTTGATAATACATAATTTATTGTGTTTGTGTTCATGGTGTTGTTTGTCTACATATAGTTTGACTTTTCGCCAGTGACAACACAAGATTGTCATTCGGTCACGTTGACAAGTTCGAGCGGCAGTAGATATCTCCAAGAAGGCAGAATATATTCAAGAAGTTTTAATCAAAATAATATTTTGTTTATGTCGTAGTAGTAGTAAAATAAAGAAAATTTCTAAACGAAATGGCTTTTATTTAAATAAAGTTTTTTAATTATTTTTGTTGTTTTACTGAACGGGATCTGCGTGATTTTGGTAAGTGTTCATTTTTATCTCTCATAATAACCATTCAGGTACATAATATTGTAGAACTTTCAAGTATTTGGTGGATGATATTTTATACCTTAAATAAATTAATTCCTGTTTGAGATTATCTTCGATATTCATGGTAAGGAATAGGGAGATATTTTTTTTATTCTTTTTTGACTTACGATTATTTGTTTACTTTCATAAACTTTTTGTTTCATATTGAATTTTTGTTCGACTTGGAGATTTTTATTTAACTGTAATTTATATGTATGTCTATGGGTATCTATTTTACGTATAGTATTTAATTTTATTAATATTACATAGAGCGGGATTCGGGACTCTAAAAATAAGCCTTAGTCCGTTAATGTCTATATGACACTGTTAGTTGATTCTCGGTATCTGTCCATTCAACTAACGGGACTTTAACAGAGCGGGATTCGGGACTCTAAAAATAAGCCTTAGTCCGTTAATATGCATAAGCATGCATATGTTTATGTGATAGTGTTAATATTATTAATATGCATATGCCGTTAATATGCATTAGCATGCATATGTTTGTGATAGTGCTAGTTGACTCTCGGTACTTGTCCAGTCAACTGGATCCTGACAGAGCGGGGTTCGGGACTCTCAAAATAAGCCTTAGTCCGTTAATATTGTTTTTGTATCTATTTATGAGGTGATGGTGTAAGTTGGCTCTCGGTCCTGTCCAGTCAACTCACTGATCCTGTCAGAGCGGGATTCGGGACTCTTAAAATAAGCCTCAGACCGTTTATATATTATATTAGGGGTTTTTAAAGGGTTTTATTATTATATCTTTTTCAAAACATTATTTTTACAACATTTTTACTTTCGTAAATTCTGAACTCTCCAAGTCAGACAAATTTTTGTTTTTATTTTGTTTCTGGTGTTTCTCCTCCAGAACGATGTCTGTGCTAGCTCCTGTGGTTGGTGAGGACCACAGAACTTGGGATGATCAATTAGTGTTAGGTCGCAAGTTGGTATCATGTGGAAGTCTGTACACAAATTGTGATAATTTAGATGAGATATATCTATGGTATTATCGTTGGCTTATTAGCGTATATTTTCGATAAAGTCGAATATAACTTGTATTTGGCACATGCTAAAAACTCAATATATTACAAAACTCGTCGAGCTGATTACGAATATAATGTCGGTGACATTGTGTGGCGGAAAAACTTTGCACTAAGCAATGCTGGTGCTTATTTTTCAGCAAAATTATGCCCTAAATTTTTAAAATCTAAAATTGTTGAGAAGCTGTCGCCTCTGGTATTCATTCTGGAAGATGAGAATGGGACTAGAGCAAAATGGCATGTGAAGGATTTTAAATAAGTTTTTACCTTTTAATGAAATTGTTTTAAATTTATATTGTTCTTCTTTTGTTAATCTTTGTTTTAGGACGTAATTCAAAATTCTTTGTTATTTATGCGTTGTACACTTTGGCTTTAATTTGAAATTTGTTCTTTTACTTTGTAAATATTTTTTTATGTACTTTTGTTTTTGTTTCGCCTCATTTCACTTCATTCACTTCAAACTTGGATTTTTCTTTTGGTTTTTTTTTACTAACTTTCTTTTTTTTTGTTTATGATTAGGTTAGGGTTAGAGTACCTACGTTATTGGAGCAGTGGGCCGACTCCTAAAATAAGCTCATAAGGTCATGTAATGTCTAAATTGTTTTATTTTCTTTTATTTTTTTATTGGGTTTTCAGTATGTGGTGCAGTTGACCGACACCCTAAAAATAAGCTTTCGGGTCATTAGGGACATTTCTTCTTTGAGTTTGGGCCATTGGATCTTAAGTAGTCGTGAGCCCAAACCCATACTTTTGTTAGGCGAGTATATGTTTGTGTGAATTTGAATGTTGTGAATTGAGAGATGTATGAATGGGTGGATGACGATGTTCTGGTAGGTTGGTGATTGGTTCGAATGGGGAAGTATATGTTCCATAACCTCAAAATTTTCTCTCTGCGTTCAAAATTTTATCTTGGTTGGGGGGATAATGTAGTGTTACATATCATCTTCATTCATTTTTCATGACTCATCAAACCTATTTCTTATTTATTTAGGACCTATTTTTATTGCCTTGAGGAAAAAGAAAACAGAATTCAAAATTAGATAAACTGACAGAGAACGGAAAAAAGATGAAAACCAGGACTTGAACTTGTGCTTGGAGAGAGAAAGGTTCTCTCACGATTTGTTAAAGGTGGAAAACCATATTATTTTTGTGACTCCGTTGTTGTGAGGTATCACAAGTTGGTGGCCTGAACAAAGGCCCACTCACCGCCGTCGAACGTCCCCTGGATTGGGAGAAGGACAAACCCAGGACAATCTTCCAGTTTCTCGGGAGAAGGACAAACCCAGGACAAAGTTCTACGTTCTCATTTACCCTCTTCGACAGGCAGAAGAAGCCTATCGACAAGGACAAAGTACTACGTTCTCATTTACCCTCTTCGACAGGCAGAAGAAGCCCAAGGACAAAGTATACGTTCTCATTTCCCTCTATCTATATATCAGAAGATCTTTTCCTCAGCAGCACTGTTTTATATACCGTATTAAAAGTATCACCAAATTAATATAATTTCATTACAGCTCCCAGTCCCTCTCTCTCTCCCAGAAGGGTACTGTACGTGCGGAGGTTCATAGGTAGAGCTAGCCGGGGGACCTCCGTTACGTTACAACTTCCACTCCTCACGTTTCTGGGCTATTGTTTGCCATCCCATCAAATAGGAGTCCAGTTTATAAGGTAGGTAGGGAGGCCTTTGCCCAGCAGTGGGACAAACCAGGCTGAATAATAATAATAATAATAATAATATTAATATGTATACTCCACTCTTCTGCAATTTAACTCATTTGCCTCTCACCGTAGAGCGACGTTATTTACAACGTAATTTAATCCTGTAATTACATTGGTAGAGTTCTTATAAACTTTGTAATCTTAGGATAGACTGTACTTAACGTGCTCTTTATCAGGAGGAATGGAGGGGAAAGGAGGCCTTTGCCCTGCAGTGGGACGGTCACGGCTGAAAATCACACTAATTTACAATAATATAATAAATGTGAGAGTGTGTTACCTCACGCCGCAGCAGTTGAACGGATTTAGATGAAATTTTAATGGAGATAGCTTATACCCTGGATAAAAACATAGGCTACATAGACTTTTTGTCCCAGGAAACCGCGGGAAAACCACGGGGCACGGCTAGCAATAATAATAAATGTTTGGTAGGTACTTCAAGGCAAGACAAAGCTCGTTCATCCAAATCTGTAGCACTGTTTTCCAGCTACTAGACCGTTTCAAGCGTTTTTGCTCACTAGCTCTTGTAGGAAAGTGATTTATCATAAAGCAACATGCTGCGGTTGAGACGAAAAATTTATGTAATTCTTTTTGTGTTAGGCAAGTGGTGGGACATTTGACAAACGCAAGAATGATGGTCATTTGATGCTGGTGTTCTGTAAATGCCTAGCCTAGTGCCTAGTTCCGTGTCTAGTGTATTTTGTGAAGTCCATAGTTTGCGTAGTACCTAATGTCTGTGACATAGTGCAATGCATGTGAATTTGTGTAAGAAGAATGTTTAGGCATAATACCTACCTATTTTTATATAAGAAACTAGCGGCCCGCCCCGGCTTTGCACGGGAACAAAAAAAATTAAGAATTATAATACACACATATCTCCCCTTCCGTACGCCCCGTACCCCAGTGACACCTACATTGCATAAGGTGCTGCCTAGCTAGCCGAGCAGGGTAAGCGGCTACCACGCAACTTTTTTCTAATACTAAAATTTTTAAACCCGTGATAAGTTTCGAATGGAATGTCCGAATTGAATAATTCAAAAAGTTATATAAAGGTATTGAAGCAGTATTAAATATGAAGTACTAATTTATTTTGATAAGGATTAATACCAAGATACAAATAGAGAGCCTTTTTTAGCGGCGGCATTTCAATTAACTTTTTAAAATAAAAGAACACTTATTGTGCCATAACTATAATAGTTAGACATATGCTGTCGCGACACTTTTTGTAAATAATGGTGAGTTCTACAAAGTTGTAGTACATTATTTTATTCTGTCATCAATAGTTTTCGCAGCGCACGCGATGTAAAGAATATTTTAGGTAATTGTTTTACACCTTGGGTTACTTTATTGCAGTTTTAGTAAGGATCCCTAATTTTTTTGCAAATATAATATAGCCTATGTCACCCGGGGATAGTGTAGCTTCCCAACAGTGACATTTTTTTTTAAATCAGTTCAGTAGTTTCGGAGCCTATTCAATGCAAACAAACAAACAAACAAAAACAATCAAATCTTTCCTCTTTATAATATTAGTTTAGATAAAGTATAAGTATACTTAATCTAAATTAATATTATAAATGAATCAATTGAATGTATACGTGTGTTGAAGAGACAAATAAACGTTATATCTATCTAGTTAGATCTGATAGATAGATCTATCTATCTATCAAATCCAAAGGCAAAACCGGGTGAGGAAGTGTACTTTGTATTTAAACGAGCAATTCGTTCACCTGATGGTAAGCGCCACGCCTGCCCATAACAATCGCAGAGCCACCCAGAACTTTAATACCATAAAAGTACTGAGTAGCTCTGAATTGCACTCATCACCCCGAGACATCAGGTATTAAGTCTCATACACCCAGTAATTTCGCTGGCTACAATGCCCTTCAAACCAGAGCACAGTAATTATTGCGCACTAATACTTGGCAGCACTTTTAACTTGAAGTATTAGAGTTTAAAGAGCAGTGGCGGAGCGATAACCGAGACTGATCTGACGCACAGGAGTTCAAATCCCAGCTGGAACCTGCACGACACAATAACTTATATCATAGCGTATACTAATGTATGAGTATGTGTGGATTTTCCATCAAAATAACCTTTAAGGAAAACAGCGTCAGGAAACCCACATATCCAAGAACAACAAAATTCCATTATAACACAATACTGTCTCTTTATCTGACAGACGGCTGTGCAACGCTGTGCACACGCGAAACTACTGGCCATATGAGACTTAATATCAGATGTCTCGGGGTGATGAGTACTTATTAACTAATACTACGTAGTACTTATTACTGTATTGAAAGTTCTGGGTGGCACTGCAATTGTTATGAGCAAGCTTGGCGCTTACCATGAGGCGATCAACTTGCTCGTTTTAATACTTAGTTCCATAAAAAAAAACACTTTTAGCGTAATGAACTAGTATCACATCAGAAGTGTTGACAGCTGCTGAAGTAGACGAGGAATCTTGCTTTTGTGACAAAATCTTGCAAAATATAAAATGTTGCTATGTTTTAAAGATTTTAAGGTTCCGTACCCAAAGGGTAATACGGGACCCTTTTACTAAGATTCCACTGTCCATCCGTCTATCTGTCTGTCTGTCTGTCCGTCTGTCACCAGGCTGTATCTCATGACCGTTACAGTTGAAATTTTCACAGATGATGTGTTTCTGTTGGCGCTATAACAACAAATACTAAAAACAGAATAAAATCAATATTTAATTGGGCTCCCATACAACAGACATGTTTTTTTTGCCGTTTTCATAGATTATGGTACGGAACCTTCGTGCGAGAGTCCGACTGGCACTTGGCCGTTTTTTTTATATCATCACATTATACTATAAATGCATACAAACCAATAAAAATGTTTGTATGTTAGTGTGTTTGTGTGTTTGTTACCTATTGACGCCGCAACGGCTAAACGCATTTATATGAAATTTATGTTATGAAATATGCTAGATTAAACACACAATTTTTATTCCGAAAAACAAACAGTTTTCAAAGGAAGCAACAATAAACCGAATTTCACGCGGGTTTAACCGGGCGGCACAGCTAGTTTTAAATATATAAATTAATTTTATAACAAAAAAAACCGAATTCAATTCTGATGTAGGTACTATTATCGAAGTCCAAGGTCGAATATCGATGAACTTTACTATACTGAACCCAACGCAAGAATTTTTTAAATCGGTTTATAAATGACGGAGGTAACAAACATAAAAAAAACGAACAATCAATCAGTCAAAATCTCTTTACTCATTTTTGGCATCACAAAAGCACTTATGAACGTCAAATTATCAACATGACTCTACCACCGACTGTATCGGAAAAATAATCACTACTCAGAAGATACGGCAAGAAATTGAGGGGCATCTTGTTTTTGGGATTTTGTTACAATTTTTTGTTTATTTACAAACCTCCTCCTTTTTTGAGGTCGGCTAAAAATGGCTTCAA
Organism: Petrophora chlorosata; assembly: GCA_951640565.1. Lineage (NCBI taxonomy): Eukaryota > Metazoa > Arthropoda > Insecta > Lepidoptera > Geometridae > Petrophora > Petrophora chlorosata. Next base: position 13,857,715 of record OX621193.1, on the reverse strand, counting down.
TCACTTAATGATTGTGTCGGAAACCAGGTTTGTAACGAGTAATTATTTAAATATCACACGAATGATAACGTTATACGGTATTTATTATTGTAATTTAATTGCACACCGCCGTCTACTCCTTCTTTCGATACTGTCCATCCAAAGGTTGTCTGGAAGAGAGCGCTTTAAGCGATAAGACCACCCATTGTACTACCATTTGAAAGGAATTTTATGATATTTTATTTTTATTACTTGATAGGCTCGCATTTGACCGTAGTCTCACCTGATGGAGAGTGACGACGCGGTCGACGCTTTATAATGCTTTCCTAGAAGATACCGATTCACTCGGGACTTGAAGACACCTAAATTATAGGAATCGAGAAACAGGGATGCTGGTAAGGTGTTTTATTCCTTAGTTGTTCGTATTATGAAAGTTGAAGCAAAGCGCTTTGTTCTTGCTCTGTTCATTATTATTTTTATTGTTTTGTAACTGGTATGCAATAAAGAGTTTTGTAATTGTAATTGTTATAACGATAGAAGTAACATAATTATAAAATTTTGCATTTAATATCGTTGAGGACAGGAAAACTTATTACGTACACTTAAACGAATAAATAAGGCGGACGCCTCGTCGTCAAATTCAAAAGTACCCGCTGACTTGCTCATTCGCTTTGTCCGCTCGTTCGTACGCGTTACGCACACATTTATATAATTTTATGCCGATCGGCCGTCACATCGGCTTGACGTTCTCCGTCCACTCAACATAACGCCACCGCCATTGCTATGCTTCAGTTGTTGCTTAGCGAAATTCCGTCCGCCTTTTTTATTCGTTCAAGTACGAAAATGAAGTTTTCGCAGCCATGGGAGTTTACTTCGTTATTCTGTTATGTTAAGTGAAATATTTACTTTGGGAAATTATTTTTCTTAGAAACGTTGCGCTGACTCGAAATACGTTAAGTTAATTACTTACTTTATTATGAATGGTTACTTTCTTTAGTACTAGCCGCGCCGCGCGGTTTCACCCACTAAGAATCCGTATAATAGTTGTTCCCTCAGGAACTATTTCCGGAATGATGTCCTATTGAACCTAAAGTATCTACTGATCGAATTTCATCAAACTCCGTTCAACAGTTATGATTGAAAGCGAAGAAGCCTTTATAGAAATAAGTGATAACAAACACACATTAAGTATACAATGTTATTAGTGACTACTTTGATGTTAATTCCTCAGTTTTTAAATGTTTTGAGTATCTAAAGTTCTAAATAAAATTGTTTAATGATGATTTGAGACCTACGAGGAAAACTCCGCAGAATATTACAAATTTTAGATTTGCGTAACAGGCACTTATGCATTAAAATAATGTTGATTAAAAATTAATCTAAAAACCACGTTTTATGCACCTTAAAAATAATAAATGGATTCAGAATGCATTGTCATCGAGTTGAGAGCTACCCTGAAAGTTTCATCCGGTTAGCTAATCGGTAAACGATTGAAATTTGAGTTGCAAGCTTCCACCCGGAACGACAAACAGACAGACAAACAAGAACGTGACTTAATAAAAACATGGTAATATGCACGTGATGATATCAATGGTCACTGAATTTGTTCATTTTATGCCAGAATGGGAGATGTTCTTAAATAGAAACGTGGTAATAAAATTTATCACAAAATACCTAAGTTGCATGACAGTAAACATAGCTGCTTTATACTGACAACAAACCCTTGAAGTGAATTTAGCCAATAAAAAAAAACAAAACAATTACCCAGTACCAAAGCGTTAAAAACTTTACGCGCCCGAAACAGAAATTTGAAGGAAATAAAACTCCGTCCATCCTGTCCATGAAAAAGACATAACAGTGCGTTGAATTTATTGTAGTCGACGGAGACCCAGATGGCTTTACTCATAAAATACAACGAGTGGTTCTGTTGGTAGCGCTATACTTAAAGATAATCACAATTTACGGGGGCCCTTCCAGAAATTTGGGAAATTTCTTTTCCTTTACTACGTGCTAGCAATTACAGTGAGTCCGCGGGTCTAATGACGTATTACCGTTTTTAGTCTTCAACTTACGTTAATTGCGTGCCAAAGGATTTTTATTGGCACTTACGCTTGTTACTTTGGCTTTCGTCGCAATGAAACTGGAACTTTGAGGAAGCGGCCTTTGATCTAAGTTAATTGCGTGGTAATGTGGTCAGTAATGAGGGTGGTAATAAAGTCGAGGAAATAACGCTGTTAATGAGGGAAAGCTTATGAGGTAGAAGTGGCTGTGGGCAATTACATGGCCATCAAAATTAAGTATGAAATATGAAATTTTGGTTTTGACTCGGAAGAATAAAATTACACAAGAAACTGAAACGGAACATTTATTTTTTGATGTTTTTTGTTATAGTTATAGATTATAACCGAAGCAAAAATAACATAGTTCTATGCTTTAAAGTAAAGAGCTTTTGATTCTGCTATCCTAATAATTTTATAAATGTGAACGATTGTGAGGATGGATGGATGGATAGATGTTTATTACTCAATCACGAAGAAACTACTGAAAAGATTTTGATGAAATTTGGTTTTAGGTAGTTTTGGTCCTGAAATTGGATATTCATCCTGAGGAAATAAACAGTTCACTAAGGAACAAGTATAAACTGAATTCAACGTAGACGGAGTCACGGGAATCTGTTAGATTAACGTTACACCTATTTTAACCGACTTCAAAAAAAGGAGGAAATTCTCTAGATTGTATTTTTTATTTATTTTTATGTTTGTTACCTCAGAACTCCGTCATATATGAACCAATTTTGAGAATTATTTTTTGCGTTGGGTTCAGTATAGTAAATATACGAAGTGGTTCTATATAAATTTCATCGATATTTGACCTTGGACTTCGAAGATTTTAAACATTAAAGTCGTTTTTAAGCTATTGCATAGCTTCTATCGTGGGCCTTGAGCGTGGAGACCGAATCCAGAAATTCCGTAACGAAAATAACCTAACACCCCCCACTCCGAATGCTATGCAATAGCTTTACCGCGGCAGTCTCCGACTGCCACACATCTTTTTTTTATAAAATGTATACTTGTTATCACTCCTAAAATATTTTGAAATAGACTGAGTCATCGTTCTGAGTCATCGTCGTCTGTCTATTATATTTACTACTGCTAGGTTTCACCTCGGCCTTTCTTATCCCATTACACCACCTGCGATCCAAATGGGATTCGAACTCCGGTACGTCAGTTCGATCGTCACATGAGTTACGGCCACACTTTATGGGATTACGAGGTGCTTTCATGCTATTGTTACCGAACAATGCCAAGATGTTGAACCCTTATGTACTTGAAAACATAACGAAATTGGCTCTCCTGTTGTATGTCGGGATCACACTAATATTATAAATGCGAAAGTTTGTGACGATGGATGGATAGATGGATGTTAGTTGCTCAGTCACGCAAATATTATTAGTAGGATAGGATTCAGTAGGAAGGATTTAAAGTAATTAATATGTTCAGAATACTACTGAAACTATACATAAATATTTATTTTTGTATTTATTATATTCATATATTTAGTTATTAATATTTATATTAGAATATATATTTATGATTATAATTGCTGATATTTTATTCAAACCGTAAGCGTACACTGAAACCTATATGCTCAAGTGACAATTCTCTTTCTTCAAGGGTTTGCTGGAAGAAACCTCTTTTTAGGGATAAGCTCGCCTTTGTACATGTACTTTATAATCCACGATGTAAATGTTCTGACAGTGTACAGCAAAGAATATAAGAAGAATGTAAGAACTATTTTCTTAAAAAGAAAGCATGATATACTAACAAAGCACAAGGCGTTTATTTACACACGTGTTTATTTTTAGCACAAAATTCAAAAGAACAAGAGAAAGAAAACGATATAAAGTAACATATCAATCTGTACACTTTTCTCGTTGTTTTTGAGCACTCGTACGTAAACTCAACCAGCTCTACCTCCAGTTTTTGTGATCACTGAGCGAGGATTCCTTATTTCTTCTGTAAAATGCGGTTGTATTATTTTCACTCCATTTATTTATACAGTTCATTGTTATGAGAAAGATTTTATTACACAAACAAACATATTAAGCTGTAACTCTAGATATCCCGAATCATAAAAGTTATTTTTTTATGCTCGACGGCAGTCATCGTCCTGAAGAAAGCAAAAAACAGTTATTATGATACTAATAAACGTCAACCGCAAAACCTTGTAGCACCCGACACACAGTTTGTCGATCATAAAAATGTTAATATCAAACATTCTTATAACATCGGAGGAAAACAAACTGGATCCTACTAGGGTCCGCTCGTAAAGTTAGGGACGGTCGCGCCGACGACGGCGGCCCGCTCTCAATACCCTCTCAAGAAGTATTACTGCTATTATGAGGGGTCACAAAGTGAAGCAGGCGATATTGGCAGCCCTTACCAAGCTGTGAGAAGGTGAGGAAACTTCTCATAAAACCTAAGGAGGCAGGTGCATACCATTTCTAGGGTACCGAAATGTGTGCGTATTTCACGCTCGTCGCGTCGTTACGACGAACACGCCACGTAACAACAAAAAGGGTAAGTATAATAATAAAAATCTTACGGCTTCTGCTGAGGTGAATAAAGTAAAAATTCGTGTTGCTCACAGGTGCGAAACTTTGCCGTAACAAACTAGCGGTCTCGGAATTTGTCGCGTTTCCAAGCTGGAGTTCGAGATGTTTTTATTGTGATCGAGTAGAAAGGACTCTTACTGAAAACACGTAAAAAGTAAATGAAATTTGTTACCTTAAATAACATTTACTTTGTAAAGCTTTCTAAAGCGAGATTTACAGCAAAGCGCATGTTTTTTTGCCATCGCAGCGCAGCACCTGATTGTGTGTGACGCAATGGTTTCCATGGATGTGTGGGTTAAGCGATGGCTTGTGCGCATTGAGTTGAAATATTTTGTCTATTAAAGACCATTATTACAAACGACGATCGAACATGAAATGCGGTAAAAATTATCGCTCGTTGGATCCAGAATTCGTGGGTTACCTAGTTGACCTGAAGCTTACACACACTTTGATTAAAACATCATGGTTATAACACCATGATTATAAAATTTAAAGTTGGCCCTTGATTTGTCAAAAGTTTGCACGTGTATCGACCTACCGAACGTTTACTACGCGATAAAAAGTACAATCACTTATGAAATGCGAATGAGAAACGGCAAATATTTTCCAATTAGCATAGCTCTTGACAGAATTGAATTATAAATATTGAATTTGAAAATATCTACTCAGATTGAGCAGCACGATTTTAATCAACATGTAAAATTTCAAGTACCTATGTATTAATACTTATTATATGTATGTGAAGTATTAACGACTCTAAACAGATCTTCTATCTTCAGTTGATGGAGACGGTTAAATAAAATTTATTTAAAAATAACGGAAGAAAATAATTTGACACTTGACTTGGTGCCCACCGTAGCTCAATTGGGCAGAGCCCTTCCTGCGCTGAGGGAAGATTGTGATGAGGGTTCAAGTCCCAGCCAGTAGTCGTATTTTTTCTTTCCAAATAACCTTGTTTATGTAATACCAAAGAATAAATAAATGATTAAAACATAAAAAGTAGATTTAGACCTGGAGTAGAGTATGTAACTACAGTATTTTAAATGTTTGATTGATTGAATTTGCAAAAATAACTAGGTGTATAATACATGTAAATACCTTACCTTAGGTAGTATTGGCAAAATAAAATACTCAAGCATTTTTTTCATAAAAAAAATCTACCAGCTGCGATTACACTTGGCCCTTATTTTACGCAAAACAACATCCCATTTTAAATTCTTACAAAAACAAAAAAGTACTTGAAAACCCAGAGCTGAAAAATGGCAGCAGACAGTATTATCGCGTATTATGAATCACTGTAGATAAGGCATTCAACGCGCCCTCATTAAAAAGGAGAAAAACCAGAAAAATAATACAAAAAGCATAGTGAAAGCCGTTCTCATTTGTCAACCTCGTGGCGTGGCATGCAGCGCCTATACTACGTCACCACTCACCAGACAATATAAACAGTAGGATAAACTAGTACTTATTTCTAAGACACTTAAAAAAAATATATTTACGTAAGATTTTAAGTGATTAGGAAGAAAAATAATATTGCTGGGGCAGGGTTTGAATTAAAAATATTGTACGTGGCCGGATTGGACTTTGCTCCAAAATTCGTTATAAATGCTAGTCATCCTTCATTCATTCATTCATTTTTTTTGTTACATCAATATTTGCAAGCTTTTAATTAAACGACATATAAGTCTTTATGGATATTTTTGTTTCAAGAAATTTTACATATTGATAAAGGGATCTTCCAGATGTTTGATTAAAAAAGCGTACATTTTTACGTAAATAAACAAAATACGTGATGAATAAACCGTCAAAACGTATAAAACAACAACCGTTGATAAAATTCAGCTTTTATAAAAGTTTGCTTTTCAAAAGTATTTATAACAGCAAAAATAAACTTGTTCTACTGTAAATACGAGACGTGTGGCCGAGTTTCATTCATGCTTCCACACACGAGTCTAATAACGCGGAATAAAAATACTTTATTTAACAGTAGCCTTTTTCATAGCGTCCATTCGTGTGAAAGAGAATTGTCGCTTGAATCGTGAAGGAGACGTCTTGATCATCATCAGCCCATTACGTTTCCATTACTGGGACACCGGCAGGGAAAGTATGGGCCACTACAAGCTGAACAATTTGACACTCAGAGCGAATGTTAAATCCGCACATACATTATAAACAGACATATCTATATAACTTAAGGTGCTCGATAAAAGCCAAGTGGCGAAACGGAAACCATGCTACGGGATAGTTATAAACTATGTATCGTCCCCTTACTGCAAAAACCAACTAAGTGCGCTTTTTAACAAAAATGAGTTACGAATACCGTTAGAATCTCCTCTTCAAGATCTACATACTAATGTTAAAATGTTAAAAAGCGCACTTAGTTGGTATTTGCATTAAGGGGACAATATAAATTAATAAAAGTATTACTATACTATATAAAACAATATTAAAAAGTAAAGCTATTTTTACCTTCTATCAGATTATTCAAACACATTTATCTAACGCGATATTTATTCTCAAAACCCATTTGAATTACGACATTTTGTAAAAGTACGTGAAACACGCAAAAGGGCACTCTCATAATTCAGTGTCATAATTGGCTAGCGCGTTTATTAGCAGCCACACTATTAACATTATCAAAATTAGAGTCCGTCACGACTTTTTGACAAGTAAAAAAGCACCACTTATAAAGACCTGTAGTCCTTTAAGTTTATGCTTTAGATGATAAGATATTGCGATTTTACCATTAAATTATTGTTTGGAAAAATCATAATGTAATCGTAATGTAGTTCGAAGTCAAACTAGCTTGGTTGCCACCTACATGTGGCCTATTAAAGCGCAATTATACATAGTTTCTATTTGGAATAATTGAATTAAAGTTATATAAAGGTGTCGTAAATTTCATTTGAAAGGTCTTCCACACCCTCCTACTTAACTTTTTCGATATATACTTGGAAGTTTCTAGGAAGAAGAAATTTTACAATAATTTTTAAGAGGTGTCTTTTTAAATTGAGTCACACAATTTTTCTCTAGAAAAACAAAAAAGGGAACCCAGTAGAGTTACACTTTCAAAGCGTTGGGTTGATTTAAGAAATAGCCTTTGTTTCTGTTAATCATGCCGGGGTACCCTCGTTGCTTTATATACACAATAGCGTCCCCCACATCTTGTCAATGCTCCATGACCGAAAAAAGAAACACAAAAACGAATGAAAAACAAAGATGTCGAAAGCTTCTGACACTTCAGACTGTAAAAACAGTACATTTTACAGTCTTTTATTTCAAATTCACGTAACAATTTTGGAGGAAGTTGGACTCTAATTGCTACAGAAAGCTATCGGTAATATTAAACTTGTATCATAGTTTGCACACCTTACCATTTCTACAAACTTTCGCAAAATATTGGAGGACACACACATAACGTTAAACTAAAATACATTATTCTAGAAGTGTTTCATTTTCAAAGCAAAGTACTTGGTTCTAAAATTAAATGCTTCTAAAATCTGTCACAAAATTTGAAGGCACAAAAAACCAAAAGAAAACTCAGTGGAATGACGCTTCTAAAAGCGTCGGGTTTATTTTGAAAGCGCCTTTTGTTTCTGTTAACCACGCCAGCGTACCCTCGTTGATTTAAGTACACAATAGCGTCCCACATCCCGCCAATGCCCCGATAGCTTAGAAAACGTTCACAATAAAAAAGTAAAAGACAATAACGTCGAATGGAAATGAAGATATCGAACACGACAACACTGGTTAGGCACTTAATTTCAAATTCACAAAACATTTTCACTAGGAATATCGCAGAAGCTTGGCTCAATTTTAAAGAAATAATGGTTAATTAAGTAGTTACCGATGCATAGCTAACGAGTTTTAATACATAAATTTCACCTGTTGTTTGATTCTAATAAAGCTCGCCTTTACGGCTTCTGTAACTGCTGCCAGTAACCATCAATGTAATTTATGAGACGGTAAAGAAGAGTAATTCCGCTTATTAATTTTACGCGGGCGCGTTCCGAGGTGCGGCTTCCCGGCTTACATGATTCGTGCTCTTTAATCACGGCCTCTCCGTACCTTCTGCGATAAAGGGCCATTATTTAACACCTACTCTTTGACGTCACATTTAAATTTTCATTAATCCACGACTCTGTTTTCACCTTATTAAGACGGAACTTTTATGCGTCGCATTTAAATAAAATTCCATTTTTAAAATCCTTGGCTTTTATTAACTACGAAATGGGCGATTGAAATAAATCCCTTATCTTTTTTTTTCTCCAAACGCACGAGTATAGTCGTGACGTTACTGCGTCGTGTTTCGAAATTGTTTTTGTATTAAGAAACGCGTCAGTTTGCGTTAATGTTGTCTGTTTTGTAAATGGACTTGGGTGTGGGTTTGCTGATAACAAACGTCTAGTCGGCGCAGTTGGTGTTTGACACGCGATTGCTTCTATATCCTAAACTATGGTTATTAACATTGTTAATGAGGACCATTATACGATAGAAAATATTGCTCCTAACAGCATTTTGTTCATAAATGGATATAATAATCATAATGATAAACACTTTAATCAGGCAATATGTATGTACAACAAAGTAAAATTAACATAGAATAAATGCCTTACAGACTAACATACCAAAATATAACACAAAGTTTAATAAACCATACACACTACCAGGATTAGCAAGCTGAAGTGGCAATGAGCTGGTCATATCTCACGAAACACGGACAACCGCTGGAGTAGACGTGTCCTTGAGTGGAGACCGCGAATCGGCAAACGTAGTGTAGGCCGCCCATCGGCCAGATGGAGTGACAACCTGCGAAAGGTGGCCGGAAGAAACTGGATGAGAAGAGCCGAAGACCGGGCTCAGTGGCGTTCATAGTCATAGTCATAGTAATTTATTCATATAAAAAATACACGTCACAAAATATTAGTTCATTAGGAGAGGCCTATGTCCAGTAGTGGACGACTACGGGTTGATGATGAGGATGATGACACACTACCAGGGTTCAAAAATTTAAATCCTTCCTTGTATCACCGGTATACTACCCGTACACGCCAGAAGACGAATGGCTCCACATTATGCATATTAACTTTTCTATATTGTATTGACTTATTTTAAAACTTCGTACTAGCTTTTCCCGCATTAAAATAATTCCTCATTAACAAAATAAGCAGGTGTCTGCCTCTTTCTCATTAATTATACTATCAGTACCAGCCCCAGTTGGAAATCGTAACTTTTTACGCCGACATTTAGTAGAAATACTTAGTGTACTGCACAAATACTCTTGCCATATATGTACTTACTTACTTACATCGTTAACCGACTCAGTTTAACATCAGTTAACTGTTAGTCAACTGTTAGGCCAACTAAGCTGACAATTTGATTATAATCCTAATGAATCTACAACTTAACACAATATACAATTGGCGCTTGAGGGACCAGTGGGTATGGGGCCTGGATGTATGTATACGTTCGTTGGGCTTTATTATTGTTTTTATTATACCAGTTTGTAGCGCAAAAGTTATAAAATATTCAACTCGTCATCAAAACTCAACGAAAACACAAGGACGTAACATGTTCCCCTATAAACACCCATAGAACTTCCGTTTCAGCAAACTTTTAATTAGCAGGATTTGGGTACATTTATTCTGAATCTTGATAACGGACGCACGCGATGGAATGACCCTTTGTTTGGTTCAGTGCCTTTTAGTTAAACTTCTTAGTGAAAAATTGCACGCTAAGTGTTAAAGGTAGGCTGGAATGGCCGGCATTTGCATTTTATGTCAATCAATAAAAGTGTGCGATAGCGCAGAACTTTAAATGTAAAGCTTAAATTAAATTTAATTCCTTATTTTTCTTACGTAGGGGAAAACATCTCCAATTTCTTCTTCTCTATTCTCTAATCTCTAAATAGTATAAAACAAAATTTCCGTCTGTCAAATGCAAATCGTTAATTAATTTGCTTTGATGGAGCGCGCCTTCGTAAAGGAACAGTACTATATAGTGCTTTATAAGAAGAGATACTAAATGGTTTCTAGTCTCAAGATTATATTCTATCTCTTTTCATCACCAACACTTTGAACAATGCAAATAAATTACTTAATTAATTACTTAATTAATAGAGTCCTTAAGGGTCGGCAACGCATCAGCAATGCCTCTGGTGCTGCAGATGTCCATAGGCGACGGTAACCGCTTACCATCAGGTGAGCCGTCTGCTTGTTTGCCTACACATTAAAAAAAAATACAATTTTATACGCAGGTTTGCTGGTAATGACTGAAAAAGAAATGCCGAAGATCGGGCTCAGTGGCGTGCTATGGGAGAAGCTTATGTTCAACAGTGGACTGATAAAGCTGACGATGATAGTGATGATGATGAACTTAATTACCTTAAATAAATTAGCACTGCTACGTCATAAAATGAATGAGATTACAATATCAGTTCCCAGGCATCAAGAGATCTCCAGAGTCTCAAAGATAACAGGGTCTTGTCTTCCTTAATCTCGGCCGAGGAGTAATGTGCGGCGCCGACTTCAACTAATTTCAGTTTATTTGCGGGCTCAGTTTGTATCCGCGATTTGCTTCCATGATTTTTGATGAAGTCAAATGACAGAATGTAATAAGACAACTGGAGATTTAAGGGGTATAAATGAATTCTTAGTATAAAATCTTCACTGTGCGCGTCACTTTCATACGTCAAGTCTCGTGTATTCCTTGGTATGAGTATTTAATCTATACTATTCATTATCATCATCATGATCTCTATGTCTTTAGGTAATATTATGAAACTGAAACTAAGACTATCTTAATTTTTAAAAAGTTTAAAAAACTAAAAGATAGTGATTAGATTTTGAAAAGTTTCGTGAGTGTTAGTATTTTTTAAACTTTCGCGATTAAAACAAATAGCTTATTATAATAAAACGGGACTTAATCGCGCTAAAACATATAAAAATTCAATATATACAAAACAAAATTCTATATTGTACACCAAACAAACATAATCAGTAGGTTTATCAAAACAAATCAAAAACTAAAGTACAATGGTTTTATTAACCTCGGCGTTTCGACCAAGTTGCATTGGCCGTGGTCACGAATTGGTCGAAACGACAAGGCAAATTTTATTGGCGCGATTAATATCCGTTTTATTATTATAAACTTCGTGTTCGCCGCAAGTGCGCAACGTGTTCCCCCGAGTGCGTGACGTGTTCGCCGCAAGTGCGCAACGGGTTCGCCACGAGTGCGCGGCGTGTTCGCCGCAAGTGGGCAACGTGTTTACCGTTGTTTATTTTTTAAATCGCTAATATATCTTTGTTTGGCTACTAACTACCGTGTTGCTCAGTGACGATGTGACCAAAGATGGAGGTCATATTAAGATTAAGCGTCTGTTCAGAATCATATCCCGAGTGCGCAACGTGTTTAGCATTAGTTTCAATTTAAAATCCTATGTTAATTATATATTTTCATGGTACTCTATGATAAAATAACTTTAGGTACATAAGCGTACGGAGTCACAGGAAAATACTAGTTCTGTGATAGTTTCAACAATATAGAGAAAATACAATCTTGTTTTCGAAATCTAGTTTTCAAACCCATACGGAGGTCATAAACATGAACGCTACGCTTGCCGTAGACGCGCTACAATAAATTGTAGACTCGTAGACTCAGCTACGTTGTTTGCTACGAGAATTATTACAAGTATTCCGTAGCTCTGATGAATGCAATTCTTTATTACAGAACTTGGCATGAACTTTGTTATTTGCTCAAATAAATTTTAAATTATTTTAGCGCAATGATTTTAAACTCAAAATAGTACTTGTTATAAAATATAATGTATTACTAAAAAAAATATTGATAGAAATTATATAAGGAACATGAAATAGCAAGATTAAATATTAGCGTGGATTTTTAATAATAACAAATGATAAGCAAACACATAAAATAAGTAAATAAAGCCCAACGATCACATACATAGGTCCTGTACAATGTTACAATTGTTATCTGTATAAAATATAATAAATTCAATCAATGCTTTCATCTGTTGAGTCGTAAATAGGCCGACAGGTCCAGAGAACAATAAAAAGAATTGTGTCTGGTAGCCGTGACTCAGCGGGCTAACTCTGTATTAGTCTGTATCTATACAAAGTAAGTTTTGAACAGAGATCCCTATGGAAACTACCCTAATTTTTAAATCATCATCATTTCATCACGTTCCCACTGCTGGGACACGGGCGTTCTCTCATAGAGAGAGTATGGGTCATCCGCCACGCTGGCCCAGTGCGGGTTGGTGGATGTCACATGTTCTTGAAATTTTTGTTATGAATTCTTGGACATGCCGGTTTCCTCACGATGGCTTCCTTCACCGTTTTTAGAGCGAGTTTTTTTGAATATGGAATAATTTGTTGTAGAAATAAAGAGAGATTTCAAAACGCAGTAAAGTGATAAACATATTTGTGTTCCTTTTATTTAAACTTGTAAACTTGTTGTTGGCATAAGGATCGCCGTTCAAAAACCAACCCTATTTATATTACAAATTTTTTATTGATTTAGGTTACATAAATATGGTACAATATAAATGGAAACTCTGCCTGGTGATTTAGCGTTAGCTGTGTTGCATCAGGCAGTGTCTTCCCTAAATTTAAAACAATCATCATTAAAACTTAGATTACGTTAAAATACAGAAGAAGAATACATATGCAAACTACAAAACAGCTATTTGGATGTTTGTATTTGTTATTGTGTGTGTGATGGTATATTAGAAAAAAATTAAGAAAATCTAAAACAAAGTTACCTTCATTCAGTTGCAATAAAAACTCCGCAGATGCACTGTGCAGTTTGTTTACGGCAACAAACAGCTAGACTGCGACATTTATAGGCGATCGTGTATTTATGTTCTTTTAATGGCGTCTCACATTACCGCGCAACATTAGCGGGACATGACAACTGTGAGATGTTTATTGTGCTATGTTTTGTAAGGAAAGGTAAAGATTTATTTCTTCCTCCATAATGTATATTTACGACAGTTTCCGTGGTGTGAGGGTGGAACAGTCTGCCCCCCGATTTAGAACCTCACGATAACTCGTTGTCGATCGATTCGGTTTCATAACTTATGATGTAAAATATTGCACACAAAACAAAATTAGTAAATGTAACATGTAATTGATACCAATATTGTAACCGAGACCATATTAAATGTTCGAGGCGGAATAGCTCGAAAAGAAACATACAAAACGAGATCAATAATAGTCGAATCGATTCGGTATTCGTTATCGTGAGGTTCTGAATCGGGGGGCTGGTGCGTGTGGTATTTAAAACCGTCTGGATATGAATCTCTCACGAGCTTTATGCACGTTAATGCATTTTATGAATGAAAACTATGTAGGTAAATAAAGTTTATAAGAGCCATAGTCAGATCTCATATTCCTTGGTTTTCTAAATACAGAGGAACTAAGTTACAAGATCTACACAGGTTAAAATTTTCAAGAGGAAATGGAGGGCCAAATCCGAAATTATAAGGAATAACGATACAAACAAACTAAACTAAAACTTTCGTTGATAAAGCAAATAACTAGGAAAATAGGTTATTCAAAAATCCAACGATGCAATTTTAGTTTTTAACAAAATCGGCCCCGAGACTCCTTTGAGAATTTTTTGCTATTCCTTACAGTTTCGGATTTCGCCCTTTCTTTCATTCTGTACGGAATTGATTGACACTTGAATAATAATCCTGTATATGAATTTGAAATCTAAAGCAGAGTTAGGCCTCGTCCTAATAGAACGCGTTCGCGCGACCATTCATCGTAAGTTCGAGTTTTGAGGTTCGTGTGAACAAAAGCCGTCAGTCATCATCCTCAGCCGATCACGTTCCCACTGCTGGGACACTGGCCTTCTCTCATAGAGAGAATATGGGTTATAATTCACCACGCTGGCCCAGTGCGGTTTGGTGGATGGAATTCTTAGACATGCCGGTTTCCTCACGATGTTTTCCTTAACCGCTTTTAGAGCGAGTATTAAATCCGCACATAACTTAAGAAAGTCAGTGGTGCGGGGCTAGCGGGATTTGAACTCAGGTGCGTCGGATCGAAAGTCGCACACGCTCCCATTAAGCCACACTTGCTCACCGTCATTGCTTGCGATTAAAGGAGAAAAAACAAGTGTCACCTCATTGTACTGACTGAATTGATTGCACTTTCGTAACATCACTTTACATTATATGTGAATACTCAATACTCATATAATGCTAACAGTAGTGCGCAAATATCACTGTATTCTGGTTTGAAGGGCATTGTAGCCAGCGAAATTACTGGGCATATGAGACTTAATATCTGATATCTCGGGGTGAGCGCAATGTAGTGTTACTCAGTGCTTTTTATGGCATTAAAAGTTCTGGGTGGCACTGCAATTGTTATGGGCAGGCGTGGAGCTCACCATCAAGCAAACGACTTGCTTGTCTCCTCACTCAATTCCATATAGGATACACCACGGAGAATGTGCTCAAGAACTGCACAATCTGATCTCCCCATCACCATTCTACAATCGGACAACTAGACGATCGGAACAACAGCACCCCTACATGGTAGAAGTTTCGCCTATTCGTACTACATTTTGGGTCATCCTTTTTAGTGCGAACGTCAAAGGAGTGGAATGCCTCGCCGTCGTCTGTATTTCCACATAAATACAATTTGAGTGTGTTCAAATCTAGAGTGAACAAGTATCTACTGGGTAAGCGTGCTACATCTTCAACCGCATCGTCACTTCCCATCAGGTGAGATTGTAGTAGTACAAACGCAGACCCAGTATGCTGTAAAAAAAATGCTCATACATACAAAATCTGCAACATTATAACAGTAGGTAATAGAGATATTCAATTAAAACTTCTTATTACAATTATCGGGGTCAGCAGAAACACTGTTGCATAACTTTTATTAAAGCTCATGAGTATACCAGCCAACACATGCACTTTATACGTTGGCTAGCTTATTATGAAAAGCTATGGGCTGGCGTGCTTGCTGCAGCAATTATGCTAATCTTATTAGTCAATCCACTTCGCTTGCAGGTTCTCAACTATTTTCTTTAAGGGAAATGTTGGTTGAATATGGAAATCACACTGCAACTGAATAACTATGATGCATCTGACATAAAAGTATGAATAATTGTAGTAGTGCGCAAGCATTACTGTGTTCCGGTTTGAAGAGCATTGTAAGCATGGAATTACTTGGCATATATGAGAATTAATATCTAATGTATCGGTGTGATGAGCGCAATGCAGTCCTGCGTAGTGTTTTTTATAGTATTAATAGTTCTGGATGGCACTGCAAATCTTATGGGCAGGCGTGGCGCTTACCATCAAGGGAACATAATCTACAAAAAAAATACTAGATATAATAATATGTACTTCTAATATGAATCATAAATTTTACCACAACCTTTAGTTTAGTCAAACCTCATCACTCATCCAATCACGAAAACTCCAACACGTTCTATCACTCAACACATTTCCAACAAATAAACGAAAACAATGTAATTAAAACAAAATGCTGATTGTTCGGCCAAGTGTCTCTTTAATTATTACTGCACAACTGCGCGCTACAATAATTGCCCACATTAAAATGTTCATTTGTAGGTAAAATATAAAAGCTTAAAACCCGATACGGGCCCCGGGGCGGTTTCCCACAGAGTAAATATTCAATAAGACCCGTGTATTGTATTGGAGTCGATTCAGTTTGTTCGTTCTCCAATATAGTGATATTGTTTTAGCCGTATTGAAACCCGGAGGTAGAACTGCCATGCCTCGTGGGTAAACAGATAAATGGGCATGATCTAGGGCCTTAGGGATGAGATGAAACGAATTTCGACGTGATAGGGGAGTTGCAATGGTTACCATTTCCACTCGCCTCAGAAAAAAATATTTTAGTTTCTTTAAATATATGGGTATGATCTTTTTCGGGTTCCGTACCCAAAGGGTAAAACGGGACCCTAATACTAAGACTCCACTGTCCGTCTGTCTGTCTGTCTATCTGTCCGTCTGTCACCAGGCTGTATCTCATGAAACGTGATAGTTAGACAATTGAAATTTTCAAAGATGATGTATTTTTGTTGCCGCTATAACAACAAATACTAAAAAACAAAATAAAATAAATATTTAAGGGGGCTCCCATACAACATGACATGATTTTTATGCCGTTTTTATAGATAATGGTACGAAACCCTTCGTGCGCGAGTCCTACTCGCACTTGGCCACGCCAGTCTCATCCAATCTCCGATCTTCTCCGATCCTTGGCCAGTCTGATCTAATCTCCGATACGATCACGGTTTGAGAGATACAGCCTGGTGACAGACGGACAGACAGACAGACAGACAGATAGACAGACAGACAGACAGACAGATGGACGGGCAGCGAAGTCTAAGTAATAGGGTCCCGTGTTACTCTTTGGGTATGGAACCCTAAAAATATAAGTTTCTTATACAACAGCTCGCCTGCACTTTTTTTATGCGTTTTAATGGAATAAAACTTAATTCACCCTTAATACTCGCTTTATCAAATTTTGCGACATTTTATTATTTCTATAATAACAATACGAGCAACATTAACCGACGCTCAGATATATAAATCTAGTACATACTCAATCTAAATTTTAATTTGTTCGTGATGGACAGGGTTCCGACCGAAATCAGTTCTAAGGTACTTAAAAATACCTTAGCGTATGCTGAGTTGGAACCTTTTCCTGACATCGTGCAACATTGCACTGGTTGTATTTATCGTTTTTTGTTTTGTCCTTATTCTAGTATGTTCAGTGTAATGTTGTGTGATGTCCCGAATAAATGTATTTTTTCTGTTTCTTTTTCTTTCTATATTAACTATGTCGTCTATTAGCAAATCTTTGAATTTACTTCATCATCATCATCATCAGCCTATACGAGTCCACTGCTGGACATAGGCCTCTCCCAATGCACGCCACTGAGCCCGATCCTCGGCTCTTCGCATGTAATTACTGCCAGCCACTTTACGCAGGTCGTCGCTCCATCTGGCCGGAGGGCGGCCTACACTACGTTTGCCTAAACGTGGTCTCCACTCTAGAACTCGTTTACTTCATCGGAATTACTATATACTACACACTACTACTACATTTACTACTTTTATTTTGAATGTATTTGTTTGTCTCGTTTTGTCTGGTGGTCCAATTTTACACCAATTGGATTAATTTGTGCCAGCTTGTAATTATCATCCACCGCTTCTATCAATAGACAATCAAATTAAAACCTCTACAAAGGGTGTACCCATTCCGAGGGTAGTTGAATTTTATGGACGGGGCCGATGGAACCCAGCACTGGGCGGTCTCAGCGGTATAACATTTGGATTTATTCAGTCGTGAAATTAAACAAGCCCCGGAGCTCCCCTCTATCACAATTTATGTTCGCACTAGATTGTTGAGGACCAAGATATTTGGGAGCACCCTCATTAGTCGTGCCGGTGCGTGTTTGGACAGAATTTGACTGGACAAAGTGGAAAGAATAATATACCTTTTTAAATATTCATTCGGTTATATAACTTTGATGGAAATTACGGTTTTAACTTGATACGCATAAATTAAATAGCGGTAAAAGTTTAACAAGCATTTAAATCAACTTATAACAGGACATAATAGTCCTGAATGAATAAACTCCTTAAAGGTAATAACTGAAGAACTTACTGGAACTGAGTACCTTCTATTTTTTTCTAGAAATGAATTTCGCAAAAATTCGATTTTATAACCTTTTTCAATTTTCGCGTAGCTTATACAATTACTTTGCTTTAGTTCTCATAAACTTTTATGAAGCTGATTTGAGATCTAAGAACTCCCTTAAAACTCTGAAAACAAATAGTCACAAAGAGCATTAAAGTTATTTATTCGAACAAATCCCAATAAAAAGCACTCACGTCTATAAAAAGAAAAGACGAACAACAATCAGACACCGAATCAGAGGTAAATCAGACGGCATCTCTAAATAGCCAAAGTACAAAAAGAAAACAATTTTTTCAATCGCCCAACTTTTACGACACAAAGAGTAAGTACGGATTTACAACGTAAGCCCTGCCTTTCTAACTTAGGAAATTTCACTTAAGAAACAAAAGTACTCTAATAAAAGAAGAACAATCATAAAAAGAGAGACGTAAGAACGCTTTCTTAAAAAAATGGCTGATGGCGCGGTGGAATAGGTATTGGATTCAGTATCCTGCGTCTCCAGATTATGTTTAAATACAGATTGCATTATTTCGTTCGGCTGTGAGCTGAGATTGCTTCCATACAGCATTTTTATTGAAATGACTGTGAACATAACTCTTTCTGCGATAAGTTGAAGTAATATTATTAGAGTCTGCGTAAAGAGAACCGACATAGGAACTAGGGCGCTGTATAAGAACGCAGAAAACAAAATATTTAGAAACAGGTTTAGTTCTGACTTGCTACGACGACGGTACTCTTATGTAAAAGTTCTACAATACAAATTACAAGCCAAACATAAGCTAAGCAAGTAAAAGGCGCAAGTATAGTAGCCTAGATAGTGCCTATATATTTGAACCTTTCGGGGTCGAGACGCTAGGACCGTGGGGACCGGGGGCGCATACAGTTTTCAAAGATATATCAAAACTTCTTGTCAAAGCAACGCGAGACCGAAATGCTGGCCTATATTTTGGCCAAAGGATATGCATTGCCATTCAACGTGGCAATGCTGCCAGCATTTTGGGAACGTTGCCCACTGGTAGTGGTTTATTAGATTAGATTAGTATTATTAATTTGTTTTGATTGTGTTTATTAATTATCTGTGTGTTTCAATAAGCTAAGCAAGTCAAACATAATATATTTTACCACAAAAATAAGTAAAGCTGGTGGAGTACGCTAAATAAACCTATCGTGCGATATTTCTTGGACTCTCTTTTAGACTTGACGCATTTCGGAGTACTTCCACTTTCTTTTAAACAATCTTTCTACCTTTTAGTCTTAAATTTTCTTATTATTAATCACTTTGAAAGAAACAGAGCTCACAGAAAGTAGATTCAAATTGAAAAATATTCTAATGAAAAAAACATACTATACAGTTAGTAATTACATAGAAGACAAAGATGCTTGGAACATTCCGCTTCTGCCAAGAACCCACTACTCAGAAGATACGGCAAGAAACTGAGGGCAACATTTTTTTAGAACTTTTGTTACATTTATATTTGTTTTTGACAATATTATGTTTCTTATGTGCCAGTTGGCTACTTAGCAGAAGCGGAATGTTCCATAAAAATTAAGGCTTCTACAAATTGGTTGAATTAGGCTAGCGATGTTATTAACAACAGTATCACCGGAAAACTAACCTTTTAGGCTCCGCCGTTATTGCTGCTTTTTCGCTCACTAATCGCTATATCCGCTAAAACCCAGCGAAAATTAATTCAAAAACTCGCAGCGGGTATCCGGGTTTTATTAAAAAATTCAATTTGTCCCGACGAGGGCTAGGCGCTCACCGGGTGAGGTAATTTCATCGCGTTTAATCCCGGTATCACTACTTACCTTGCTGATTACAGCAGGAGACGTAGGAATATCTCTTCGTATTAACACAGGAATGTTTTTCCCTGTGACCCAAATACTAGGTATTATTATGGGTAGGTATATCTATGCTAGACCTGTTTCGAAGGGCTACGTGTGTAATTTGTGATACCCAGAGAAATGGAGCAATTACTCTGGTGACAGCGATGTGATAGTAAGGGTCTGGGGTTTTTGAACCCCACCTATTATTAAACTTAAAAATTGATGATATGATAAAATGTAATCATTTTTGCAAAATTATTATTTTCCATTTTATGTATCTATCTTGTATGTATCTTATTAACTATCATATTATTAACTATTATGTATCTAAGCAATTTTTTTTCTTTAGTGTGTCTCAGTGTTCATATATGTTTCTTTTTTTACACTTAATATATCTATGTTTGGCCACTATTTCGCCTGATGTGAAGCGATGATGTGGTCTAATATGGAGCACATAGATCTAGAGACAGACGGCAGTTTACCGGCTGCTCAGACCCGTCTCCCCGATGGTTCACCGAACATCATCCCGAAACACGACTAGGTCGCTTGACGGCATGGCTTTGTTCGGTGGGTGGTATTACTATAATAAATACTAGCTGACCCGGCAAACGTTGTTTTGCCATATAAATTAAAAAAAAATGTTAAGGGTGAACAACCCTTATCACTTAGGGGTATGAAAAATAGATAGTAGCCGATTCTCAGACCTACTGAATATGCATATAAAATTTGGTAAAAATTAGTAAAGCCGTTTCGGAGGAGTAAGGTAACTAACGTTGTGACACGAGAATTTATGATATAATATAAATATATAGTAAAATTTTATATGATGATAAAATTTTACTCGTGGTAGGTATGCGGGAGGGCGTCTGGTAGGTACCTCCGCTTTGCCAGTTATTTTACCGCGAAGCAATAGTACGCAAGCATTACTATGTTCCGGTTTGAAGGGAATTGTAGCCAGCGAAATTACTGAGAGACTTAATATCTGATATCGGGGTGATAAGCGCAATGCAGCAATGCAGTTTTGGGTGGCACTGTAATTCGTTTTAGGCAGGCATTGCGCTTATTATCGGGCAAACGACTTGCTCGTATTATCAATCAGGTTCATAAAAAAGGGTTATTTCGATACATACTTGTACAAGAGGGAGGCAACAATCTCTATTCTCCTTTTCTCGCGTGCGCCACCTGAAAGCCTCTGTCATAGCCAAACGCCTGTTGCCCAAAGACAACAACCGGGACTGAAGCACGGTAGCGCTCAGATATAAATACCACATCAACCGGTCACCCATTCAAATTGTGACCACTGCGACTGTTTCTTAACCTAAAAGATCATTTTCGAACGGCTAGGCGAGCTACGCTACGAGTGTTCTTTTTTGCCGAGGGCAGACTATAAGTCTGAAAGCTAGAAAATTCACTTCACTCTGTCTCTCGATATGTTTTATATTTCGTCATCATAAAATACATGAAGCGCACAAAATCAAGCCAATTTTGAGATAGATATCACCAACAATAAATAGCGTACTTATTGTGTTCCATTAATAAATAATAATAAATCAACCCATCGCGCTCCATTCCAGCTTCGCATCGCAATGGCTCAGTAAATTATTCACGCACGCCGTCAGGTGTCCGTTAATTGCAGCCAAGCGGCTATTATTGTTAGCTAACTAGATTCATAGCAGCACAATACAGCCTGTATATAGCTAGGTATGTATGTGCAATGCCTATAGATATGTGTAAGAAAGGGTTGGTACGGTCGGAGGTGGAATAAATTCACGAGCGATATATTAATAAAATAAATGAATAAATAGAAGTTTTATTTGTATATATTATTACAAAGATTTTGGTAAAGACTAAGACTAAGTTTCAATAAATCAATCAATCAATGATTCAACGAGGTAATATCGCCAGCTTTTTAACCACGCGAGGTAACCTTGCAAGCGGACGGTGACCTTAATTCTGTGTTTTATATTATTTTTTAATTTTGTTTTGCGTTAGTTTAGTTTTATAACTATATATTTGTACACAAATGTTTCTTAATAAATTTCGTTGTTGTAAATGAAATAATTATTTGCAAGAATACATTATTATTTACAATTATAGGTCTTACATTATTAATGTCACAGTATTCAGCCTGCAAGCAAGCGTACAAATATAAACTTATTCCTAATATATTCTTAAACCTATGAGAAAGTTCTACTCGCTATTTATACAGATTAAATATAGCTGATTTTAGTATGAAAGTTTTCGTGAGTTCCGTTCATTATATATATATACTCGCCCTTAAAGAGCATCGGACATGCTTGGCTCAGCTTTAAAACCTTCGACTAATTCGACAAACTACGTGAGTCCTAGCTGTTTTATTAAATATTTATAGATCATGTTTATATTTTGAGATATTTGCTTACCATTAGACAACCCAGTAACCGTGCCCCACCGGAGATGCCCCTCCTGAACTTAGAACTAACTTGTATCTTAGGTTCCGGAAGCTCCAGAGTTGACAATGGTTTTGGGGACATTCGATTCAAATATAGTTTCTGGGTTTTTGTATTCACTCTAATTAAGTAACATATCAAAAGCACTTGTCTTTACCATAATGATGTTATGCTTTCGAAAGTTTCGTAGTGAAACCACAGAATACTAAGAGACAAAGAAATTTAAACAAATAGCAACTCTTGCTATGACGCAATAAAATTCAATTCAGCTCGCGTAGCGCTGCATACCTACCAGTCATATTAACCTACAGAGCGCCTCTCTTTCTATCGCATAGCTCTTAAGTCTTCTGACACGGCACGTGTAACGACGCGCGACCCGTCGTCGGTGTCCGGCTATGTAATTGTAGCTTCGTACCTACAGTGCGGAGTGCGGTAGGCCTGGTGAAACAGAATAGGCATATTTATATAGTTACATATATGAATAATAAAATTTTTTTATAAAGTACAGAAAGATAATATATTGTTGAGCTCTTCAAGACCTACAAGCCACTCTTAATGCTTACAAAATATATTAACCTAAAAGCACAACAGCAAGTAATATAAGCGGTGTAGCTGTATGGTAGCTTAGAGGTTACACATGACAGCGTAAGAATAATTAATGATCAGGATTCTGAAAAGTGGTTCAAGCTCACGTGCGTTCACTACTTCAGTTAAATTAAGTAAAGCAATTAGTATGTATATATTCTAAGGGCCTCTGCATGCCAGAAATAAATAAATAAAAGATAAAAATAAAGCTATACATTACATACACACATTACATAACATATACATTCTTTTATAAAGTTATACGTTGGGTTTACTTTCTTCTCGAATTCACGTCTTTGTGGTACAGTGGTTGGGCAATTCAGCTCATGTCTCATTCGTAAATTGCGAATTCGTTTCCCGCTGCATGACAAAATGTTTGTGCACCAAAATAAAAAGTGAAAGTATTTGGTCCCTGTCTGGGGTGGGTTGGCTCGCTGTGAGTCCTATTGGGCGTTATTATTATTATTTAACTCGGGTTCATTATTTATTCATTACACCTTCATTATTTATATAAATAAATAAATAAACATAAATAACGCCCAATATATAAGATAGTTAATTTTAATTTTATGTTCCGATACCTATAAAAATTATTTATATTATAAAAATATATATTATATTATGTACAAATTCTATTATTATAACCATATTTTGTGATTTTGCATTTATTGTACTTGTATAAATACATGTTTAAAGTTTATTACTTTTTAATATGTAATTTAATTAGTGTATAATTAGTATAATTCACGCAGCTCAACTTAAAATTCTATAATAATATGTGAATAGCGTTGTGGGCTGCATTATTAATAATAATTTTGTATCACTTTAAGTTGTATATACTTTATAATGTAGTTGTTTGCTATTTCAAATAAAGTAAATAAAAAATTAAATTTCGAGTACCAACGTTAATTTTTAGCTAAACACTTCACTTAAGTGGGAACGGCACGCTGAAATTTTCATACAAAATGAGAAAACGTTTTTCTACCCCTAAAAATTTACCAAATTCGATGAAATTTGGACATGTAAGAGATGTTATCATTATTGAGGTTTGTAGGTTTTTATTTTTTCGATAATTCCTAGAATTTGAATAAATGGACCCAAAAAACTCGATATTTACTCGATTTTTTTTAGAAGTTTGGAATCTGTCAACCTTAAAAATAGACATAAACTTAGAAAGAAGAAAACCTACAAACCTAGTTTATTCTCTATTTAAGAAATTGAGACCAAAATTACCAAATTTGATTGAGATTTAGTGTGGTAGAAACGTTTTCTCCCGAAACGCAAATTTTAACAAAAATCTGAAGTTGATACGAATTTAGTTAAATTATTATTATTATTTAGTTCATTTATTTAATTTAATTTACGCATTTTCTGCGAGACCGTAAACCATTATTCAAATACCTAGTGCTCGCTGGCCGCGGCTGTGCCATATCCTCTTATGAATCTAAGTATGTGTAGAATAATCAAAGTGGTAACTTTAGGTAAAATAAAAAAATAGTAGAGGAACTGCGGCTGCTGTCAACAGTACACACGGTTGTCAGTTTGCGGTCAATAAGGGTAGGCCACACGAGGCAGTGACGTGTTGGTGACAGCTCGCCGTTGTACATGTCACAGGAGTGGACGGGTTCCGAGCTCATTGCTTTGAATTAATTAATAGGGGCGTCTTGTCTATATCTGAATCTGCCTTTACCATACCACAGGATTTCAAACCAAGCATAATAATCTTTACTATTATACAATTGTAACTTTGAATGTTTCTTACCCATAGACTCGAAAACTGCGGAACGGAATCCTAATATATAATATTATAAATGCGAAAGTTTGTGTGTGTGATGTTTGTTACCTAGTATCACCGTAACTATTGAACCGATTTTGATGAAATTTAGAATATCGATAGCTTAAATACTGAATTGAAACATTGGCTATGTAAATTTTTAAAAATCAACCTCCAAGAGGGTGAAAAAGTGTGGTAAAGTATGAATGGACACTTTTGATTCCTTGGTTCAATTCGCTCAAAACTCGGTACAAATAAACTTTAACATAAATAATCAAACAAGTATTTTTTATTTTTTCAAAACTACCCCTAGGAAGGGTGCATGGGTGTTCTAAAGTTTGTACGGTTTTTTTCAGTGTATACTTTATTCCGTGGTTTGATTCACTCACAACTCAGAACAAATAAACTTTAATATACATTTTAATCACTGTCGTCGTTTCCATAATAATCAGTGATGGGGCATGCCTGTTAAAGCAATTTCTTATATTTTATACGGCAGCCCATGTTTGGCACGGGAAATACGAGAACAAATCGTCGATAACGTGCTTAACAATTGAAGCGAGTTCACAATACAGAATCATGATAGATTCGGAAATAATCATAACAGCGCAGCCGACTACTTTTCTTACTTGTGACACATTAATCTCTACGCGGGCGAAGCCGCGGGGCGCAGCTAGTTTCATATAGTTTTTAAAGTTTAGTATCATAAAGCATAACTTAGATTATAGGGTATGTTACATCAAAATCATATCAGTAACTACGAAGATACAATTTGACTTCTTCGTAGTACGCGCTCTCTGTACTAGAGTATTGAAACATGTTTTCATAACATACTAATTGCTCAAGGAGATTTCACTTGCGACTTTCCGGAATAAAAAGTAGTCTATATTCTTTAACAGGATCTAAAGTACCTATTCAATTTTATCAAAATCCGTTCAGTACATTTTGCATGATTGAGTCACAACCTATCTATAATTACCAATGTTTTCTAACTAGCTGTTAGTTTCCCGAATAAAATAAAATAAAATCTATCTAAATATCTATAAATATCTATCTATCCATCTCTACAAACTTTCGCATTTATAATATTTGTAGAAAGGACATCCAACAACGGACTTAAATCCTATTAATATTCATCATCATCATCATTATCATCATCATCAGCCCATCACGTTCCCACTGCTGGGACACGGGCCTTCTCTCATAGAGAGAGTATGGGCCATAATCCACCACGCTGGCCCAGTGCGGGTTGGTGGATGTCACATGTCCTTGACTTTTTGTGGAAAATTCTTGGACATGCCGGTTTCCTCACGATGTTTTCCTTCACCGTTTTTAGAGCGAGTGTAAAATCCGCACATAACCTAAGAAAGTCAGTGGTCCAGCCGGATTCGAACTCTGGTGCGTCGGATCGAAAGTCGCACGAGCTCCCACTGAGCCACACTCGCTCCATAGCCACACTCGCTTCATAGCCACACTCGCTCCATAGCCACACTCGCTCCATAGCCACACTCGCTCCATAGCCACATTCGCTTCATAGCCACACTCGCTCCATAGCCACACTCGCTCCATAGCCACATTCGCTCCATAGTCACACTCGCTCCATCACCTACTAATATTATAAACGCGAAAGTTTGTAAGAATGGATGTATGAATGTACCTTTGTTACTCTTTCACGCAAAAACTACTGAATGGATTTTAATGAAACTTTACAATAATATAGCTTACACATCAGAATAACACATAGGCTACTTTTTATCCCGGGGAACCGCAGGGTGCAGCTAGTGCTATATATATATGTCTAATTATTAGACAGCCATTATCAAATTACTTAAAAAATGTAATTACTTGTGACATAGGGTTTGTATTGTCTGATAAGATAAGACTTCTATACTGTATTACACATTATTTTGAATTGTGATTAGTTTTAATAATGTAAAATACGAAGTCTATATCGCATCATTTCGTATAATATTGCTGAGCTCCATAATAAAGATGCCATTCAACAGACACCCCCGGCGCAATCTTGGAAAAATAAAATCACAATTCCTGGCATATGATGCTCCTAGCGCCCGGTGCACGTCAGTACAATCCTCTTATTTCATTTGTCAGCGCTCGGGTGCGATCTCGGCTGACAGCACCGACAATGCGCGATCTGTCTGCCTCTAACAAACCAAGGATCAAGACTGATCAACTGATAGCTGTATCACTTACTTCTGATGCTTTTTTGACGTAGTATCTAATGTTGTTCATTTGTTTCCTTATTGATAGTTGCTGACCAATGCCAATGAAACCCGTGTTGTTGAATTTGGCAGTTTAATTTCTTTCTGAATAGTCTAACTCCCAGTTTTTTAATATTTGCCCAGCAGTAATTCACATAAACGTGTCAAATCCTTAATTAAAGTGGCCGTTCATTTATTTGATGTTAAATGCATTATGCGTTAATGCATTGCTAGGCGAAAATCTGAAGATATTAAATAATAAGGAAGAAGTAAAATGAAATTGCTTGGACAGCTTTCTTAAAAAAATTGGTTGCTCGAGCTGTAAGCCGGTCCAGTGGTTAAGGCGTCAGGACAGTATAACAAAGGTGCAGGTTTGATCTCTGCCCGAGCAACTTAATTTTTTGTCTTCCTGATTATAAAAAAATCTTAACATTCATTTATTTTGTTTCTAACAACGAAGCTAAACTGCAGCAGATTAAAGGTAAACTATAGTGAATGGCGTTTTATTTAGAGATTAGGCAGATTGTCAACTAACCGTTCCTTGACAGGAGTTTTAAAATCCGCATCTTATACCTCACTCTAGTCGTCATCATCATCATCAGCCCATCACGTCCCCACTGCTGGGATACGGGCTTTTTCTCACATAGGGAGTAGAGACAGAGTAAGATACTCTCTCACTCTAATGAAAAGCTTAACTAATATTTTATTTTTAGAAAAAAAAAAAACGACTTCAATGTATCTTTGAAGTCCAAGGTCAAATATCGATGAAATTTATATGGGACCACTTCGTAGCTATACTGAACCCAACGCAAGAAGAATTTTCTAAATCAGCTCATAAATGACGGAGTTTTGAGGTAACAAACATAAAATAAATAAAAATAAATAAATAAATAAAAAAAGGAAAAAAAAAAAGCAATCGAACAGATAACCTCCTCCTTATTTACGTTAAAAATAGGATTGATACAAATTTTCAAAATGTTTTTTATTATAAAGATGAAAAGATATTAAAAATGACGCCTGAGAAGGATCGTAGGTACCAACCTCATGTTACCATGAGGACACAGAAGTAGTTAGCAGAATCTTATAGGTATTAAAATTTGCTTTGAATCAAAATTAAGAAGACTTATAATTTGAGTTTGAAAGCGGATCGCTCTGTTGTTAACGGTAGTGTTGGCTTACTTTCTGAACTTTGTATAATTGGGAACTCGATCCTTCAGCAATTCAGCGACGTGTAACGAAATTTACAGTGTTCTCGGGCATGTAGGAGGGAAGGTATCAGTTCTTTTTAGATTTGTATTCCTAGGCGCACCTTGGACAATGAGTATCTTTCTCACGTACACTTTCAACTACAATAATGATTCACTCAGTTAGTCATGACTTGTAATGTAATCAGAAAAATGTTTTTTTCTAATCTAAAAATGCTGTTTTTTGGTTTGAAAAACTCTAGACGGATTTCTAACAAAGAAAGATATTAATTATTAATATTATCTTATACAAAAAAGAGGTAATAAAGGTATGGTACATGAAATTAAATGGCCATGAAAGAACACAACTTATAAATTATTGTATGGTGGAATCGCGGGGCGCAGCTAGTTGTTAATAAAGTTTTTTTTATACCTTATTGGCTTGCGTTTGACCACTATCTCACCTGATGGCAAGCGACGATGCGGTCGACGATCTAGCACGCTTGCCAAGATAGTACCTGTTCACTCAAGATTTGAAGATTCCTAGATTATACGTATCGGGAAAGATTGACTCCAGCAGGGAGTTCCACTCGTTAGCGGTGCGCATAATTAAAGTGGAAGCGAAGCGCTTAGTGCGCGCAGGAGGAATGTCCACCATATAACGGTGGCGCGTTGCTGTTCGTCTCGTAATACGATGATGAGGGGGACGGGGGAATTAATATATTATTAACTTCATCTAATTTATGGTAAAGCAGCTTGAAGCGATTAACAATTAATTTCTGCCTATTAGGACTAATGAGATTAGGCAGTTAAATATGATTAATTAGTAATCAAGAGAATTTGATGCACTTGAATGCACTTCGCTTAAGATGTGATTAGGAACATTAACCTATAATACAATTACACAAAGAGCTTAGTTAGATAATACATAAGTTAAATGTCACGAGTAGGTTTCACTTGTGGTAGGTTTCTCGTATGCGGGAGGCCGTCTGGGTAGGTACCAAAGTTTTGCCGGTTATTCTACCGCCAAGCAGTAGTGCGCAAGCATTACTGTGTTCCGGTATGAAGGGCATTGTAGCCAGCGAAACCTTCTACCTTCCGTCTCCATCATCAGATCAGCTTGTTGTCACCATAATATTGCATTGTCATCGGGCTGTGGCAAGTATGCAAAATTTCAACTCCGTAGGATATGAGGAAGTGATTCTGATTCAACTTGCAAGATTTGACTTAAAAAGAATAAACATTGGCAAGTTAAATAAAAACTTGTAGTAAATAAAAACAAAATATATAAATATAAAAAAGACCGTATAAGTATATCAATATAACTCAACTAAACCTACATAAGGATGTATGTAAGAGATTGCTTTATGCGATAAGACCGCTAATTGTATTTAATTACCCTAGTAAGGGTTTATCATTTTTCTCATGTAATTATGTTTGTGGTATGCAATAAAGTGTAATTGTATTGTATTGAATTGTATTGTATTGTTTTGTATTGTATTGTACATAGTCGCGAAGTTAATAATTAAAAAGAAAATTTACCTACGTTGTAACAACTTTTATTAATTTCATCAACAGCACACGTGTAACGAACTACGCATTCCTGAATACACAGCAATTACCTCTTAGGTGACCTCACAGCGAACGAACATTTAATTAAAACGCCAAATAAAATTAAATCGCGAGCACTCAATGCATTGTTTGCAATTTCATTAAGGGCAACATGTAACGCAGTAATTTCGTTAAATAATTGTTACATAGAGAAAGCTACGTTTATTAAAGGCCATAGATTTCGCGGGTTTCTCCAGCCAAATTACGAGAACATTATCTTTAAATTATAGCTACTAATTGTATGTTGGTAAGGAGCGACCCAGCCTCAGACACTGAACTTTACAGACACTCGGAATTCTCCCCTTTTCGGCTGAATCACAGAATACTAAGGGACAGAAGCATCACTCCACAAAGAAATTTAAACAAATAGCGACTCTTGCTATGACGCAATAAAATTTAATTCAGCTCGCGTAGCGCTGCATACCTACCAATAATATTCAAATTCCAATTCAAAAGTTCTTTATTTCAATTTTGTCGTCACAGACGCACTTACGAACGTCAATGATTAAAATGACTCTACCACCTATTAACCTACAGAGCGCCTCTCTTTCTATCGCATAACTCTTATCTCTTCTGACGCGGCACGTGTAACGACGCGCGACCCGCCGTCGGTGTCC
Source organism: Petrophora chlorosata (assembly GCA_951640565.1). NCBI lineage: Eukaryota > Metazoa > Arthropoda > Insecta > Lepidoptera > Geometridae > Petrophora > Petrophora chlorosata. The sequence goes on along the minus strand of OX621193.1, from coordinate 13,827,160 downwards.
GGCTATATACTTGTAACTTCGTACATACAGTGCGGAGTGCGCTAAGCCTGATTATAGCTACTAATAGTAATATTTAGTTTTCTTTGCTAATAGTATGAAGGTAAGGAGCGACCCGGCCTCAGACACTGAACTTTGCAGACACTCGAAATTCTCCCCTTTTCGGCTAAATTAAGATTGAATGATTTTCAAGACAAATTGTGATTGATGTTTCTTAATTTCACGTGTACACACACCCACTTTGTTGTAACTGACGTGTTATTCCATAAATAAACGCGTAATTTAATGTTTTCCGGTTAAAGTTAATTGTCTTATTTATCTTCTCGGGATTTCGTTCCTTATATTGTTGTTGTCTTGGTTTATGTGTGTCGTTAAATTAATCTTTCTGGTTTAACGGCTCATTAACATTTGTCAAATGGGAGCATCAGTCGCAAGCGTGACATTAATATGCTAATTGGAGATGAAGCACTGTGTCACGCTTTTGCTTTACGCTTGCCACGAGCGTTGATCATGAGGTAGTCCAGTAAATTTAGATATGTTATATCAAGTGACAGCAGGCGATGATTTTTATTTTATTTATGTAACTGGATGACGAGACGAGCTGGTCGTTTGCCTGATGGTAAGCAATACGCCAACCCATAACAATAACAGCACCATCCAGAACTTTGTCTTGCAAAATCCTGCGCGGCGTTGCACTGCGCTTGTCACCCTGAGACAATTAGTTGTCGAGTCTCATAATGCGCAGTAACTTCGCTGGCTACAATGCCCATCAAACCGGAACACGGTAATGCTTGCGCACTACTGCTTGGAGGCTGAATAACTGGCAAAGCGGTGGTGCCCACCCAGACAGCCTCTCGCATAAGAGAAACCTACCACCAGTAAAATATACCAATGTGTAGGGAAAAATCCCCTGATTATCATATCAAAATGTTAAAGCTGCACGTGGGTCGATAAAAATATAATTAAGTGTAATAACATATATTTTTTCCGCTGAGTTAATTTGTTGCAGTGATTTTAAAAGTTTGCGCATGGCACGCATCACGTGACGAGGGCTCGGCGCTATTAGACGATCAGCTGACCGTTTGGGGATAAACTTAAAAAATTGGTTGTACTAAACTGAGTGTATTATTGAACGGTGCAATATTTTCCCTGCATTCCTAACTCCGTATCACAAGAAATTATGAAATCAAATTTTTTTTTTTTCACCAAAATATGCAAGAATTTCCGATAATTAATATTTAAAGTGAATGTTTAATTTTTCGCATTAGTTTTTAATTAATTATACTTTTTCAGATCCACGTGCAGCTTAAACATTTAGATATTAATCAGGGGATTTTTCCGTGCACATTGGTATATTTTTCATCCCCTGTGGTCCGACTTGATATAACACATATAAATAAGATCTAGATTGACTGGACTAAAGTGAATGGTACCGAATTGTCTATAACGATATCAGAAATAAATTATTTTTCAAAAAAAACTAAACCGACTTCAAAACCACAAATGGCACTCAAAAGTAAAAAATAAATTAATATAATTATAATAAGCGCTACCCACTCATATATTTGAAGTCGGTGCCAGCCAAGTCTAATAGGTAGCAGCAGCAAATACTATGTATATAGTAAGTACTACTTGTAGGTAGTATCTATCTACTACCTTTTAGACTTGGCTGGCACCGACTTCTAATATATGAGTGGGTAGCGCTTATGATAATTATATTAATTTATTTTTTACTTTTGAGTGCCATTTGTGGTTTTGAAGTCGGTTTAGTTTTTTTTGAAAAATAATTTATTTTAACCTTTTTAGTGAAAAACAAGTTTTAATTAAATTAATTCAAAAAGATTTTAAAGACAAGCTTTTATGATCTAGAAGCCACATCATGACGAAGTTTAGAACGGGCTATCACAATTAAATGCATGTGCAAAAAAATTTCATGTCTGTCCTATTCTCTGTTGAGGAGTTCCCTCGCCGGAAGTCAATCCTGGGTGTATCTGCCATGTCATGATGGAATTTAGAACAGGCTATTATGGTTAAATCCATTTACGAAATGTTGTGTCTGTACTATTCACCGTTGAGGAGTTCCCTAACCGGAAGTCAACCCTGGGTGAAGCAGGTGAAGCAGTCGAATACAAACCTCCACCATTAGAAAGTTGGTTACGAAAAAAACAAAAACCGACTTGAAGATTAAACTTATATTTTTTTGTTATTGCTATTTTTTTTAAAAACTACTGAATAAATTTCGATAAAATTTATATGGGACCACCTTTGAAGTATTACCTACCAATCAAAAAAAGAATCATCGAAATCAATGCATAATTGGCGGAGAAATCGCGTAACAAACACACAAAAAAAAAAAAACATACCGTCGAATTGTAAACCTCCTCCTTTTTGAAGTCGGTTAAAAAAGAAGAGAAAGAAAGGAAGATGAGAAGATGAAGACACCACACCACCGAACATGGTTGCGCAGGGTAAACAAACCCCCGCGGCGCCCGCGCCTCCTGCGCTTGCACCGGTTTTAGCGCCGCGCTCGCGGTGCAAGGAACGAGCGTAGGCGTGCAGTCTGCGCCACGAATCCAAAGCGTAAACTCCCGGAAGAAGAACATCCTAATTGTCCAAAACCTGGTCGGAGTTATTCCGAAAGAATGATAACGTAAGTGTAGCCGTTTATATTTATAAGAGAAAGAAAATTATTTATTCTCGTGAAACTGCACATAGCCACACACAGGTACACGGGCCTTTCAACAAATAACAATGTAAACAATAATTATAGTGCGACGTCGCAAATGGAGCTGGATCGGTCACACCTTGCGTAGGAACATGGATCACATCCCCAGACAAGCTCTGGATTGAAATCCGCAGGGCCACCGCAAGCGTGGCCGTTCTAAACAGACCTGGCGACGTTCTGTCATCGCGGAAGCAAAGACCATTGGACTGACCTGGAGTGAAGTGACGTGCACGGCTCAAGACAGAGAAGAATGGCGAAATATTGTGTCTGCCCTCTGCCCCGACGTGGGGTCTTAGGATATAAGTGCAAGCGGAAACTGCACACAGCAACAGACGGGCCTTTCAACAAATAACAATGTAAACAATAATTATAGTGCGTCCATGTGCGTAGATATCTGCCGTGCAAACTGATGCCAGAAAAGGTTTGAGCTCAGCTTAATTTTGTGATTGAATCACAACGCTGTCTTTGACCTTTGGAAACACACGTACATACTCGTAAAATTTAACTATATACAGTATAAAAGATAGTATAAAAGATTAGCCGAATATAGTATATTTTAAGTGTAATATATCATTATCATCATCAGCTGGAAGACGTCCACTGCTGAACATAGGCCTCCCCCATAGATCGCCACAACGAGCGGATGCTTGCTGTATGCATCCAGCGGCTCCCCGTGGCTCTTACCAGGTTGTCGTAATATAATATAATACATATGAATAGAGTAACAAATAATTAATTTTTAGAAAAAAACAAAAACCGACTTCAATGTATCTTCGAAGTCCAAGGTCACATATCGATGAAATTTATATGGGACCACTTCGTAGCTATACTGAACCCAACGCAAAAAGAATTTTCCAAATCAGTTCATAAATAACGAAGATCTGAAATAACAAACAAAAAAAAAATAAAAAAAAATACAATCGAACAGAGAACCTCCTCTTTTTTTTGAAGTCGGTTAACAAATATAGGACAGTAGTATTAATATGGAACCAGACTCAAAGGAAGAAAGAATAGAAGGTTATAACTATATTATAGGTATATGTATATTGCAACGGTATGTATACCTACTGACTATAATTTGCGATTGTGCGTGACATGAAGCGATCTATACAGGACTATAGTATACACATAAACTCATAATAGCGCACTTTGTGGTCGTTCCGTATCGGCACAGAAAACATAATAGTATGGTATCGGCTTAACCCATATGAGGTAGATTGATTCTGATGTGTGCTATGATCTATTAATAATTTTCAGGAGAACTTTCCAGTACATCAATACAAACTTTAAGGAATTAAAACTCCAAAAAACATGTAAATTGGCAATTATATTATAGGAAATGTCCTACGTCAAAATAATCTCGAGCAAATATTGTATTACCTTATATTGTTGGATTCTGGTAGTTGTAGCAAGAGATTATATATTTTTTTACTAGTTGTGGTCTTGCGTTTGACCGCTGACCACCTGATGGTGAGCGATGGTGTGGTATAAGATCTAACACGCTCACCCAAAAGATACCTGTTCACTCTCAATTTGAAGACTACCAGGTTGTAGTTGTCAGGAAACACAGTCGTTGGCAATTTGTTTCACTCCAGGCTGTCCTTGGCTGTATTTACTCCTATCTTACGTAAACATACTTTGACAAAATCACGCTTACTCTACGCCAGTATTTGATAGGTTCTCTCTAAACTACTGTTCTCGTAAGAACAGTATTTTACAAACAACCTAAGATCTAACTCATTTTCGATATAACTTCCATTCATCTTATTCATTATTTCCACCAATCTGACGTAAAACTTATTTACTTCACTAAACATACCGAAGTGTTCCCGTGAGAAAGATTTACAGCGCCCCACGTGGTATCTAAAAACCTTTTTGCAGTCAAACAAATTAAGCTCACGAGTAACGGCTATCAGCAACAAAGTTGAGAGTGCTTATTCCTGTAGCGGTGGATGCGGCGACTGAAAGTTGAGAACCTCTGTTCCGTATGAGCGAATCAGTCATTTGTAAGATGAAAATAAGTGTTAGCATTTAAACTCATTGCGTTGTTTATACTCGTATGACAGCCTCTATGATGTAGTAGATGGGCAGCTTGGGTGAAATCTCACACAACTCTGAGGTTGCGGGTTCAATTCTTGTGACAGGAGAAATGTTTATAAAGAGAGAAAAAAACAGCGCAAGCATTTATTTCGTGTCACGTATATATATATGTTCTATCATAATTACACAATATATAACAATATATATATATATATATATATACCTTGACCATATATATCTAATATATATATATATGGTCAAGGTAAATGAAACAAATATCTCAGCGCTATATATATATTAGTACCTATCCATTCATATATTAGAAATGTGCAAAGCTCTGTATTTTTACGACGGCTGAACCGATCACGATGAAATTTGGTATTGCATGTTCTAAATTAGGACAGGAGATTATCCCGGAAATCGAGTAGTACCTTACAGACCAACTATAAACCGATTTCTTCGCGGACGAAGTCACGGGAATCGGCTAGTTGAAAATTTTCTCTAGGAGAAGGTCTTAGTCTTTTAGTCTTAGAAGGTCAAGGACCTGAGATGAGAACCTTATATAGTTTTGTCATTCCACCCTCATACATCGCCATATACATATAAACAAGGGCCGTTATCCAGCTCGCACCAAACAAATTGTCCCTAATGAATTCAAATAGCATTCATTCCAAAGAATTTAGCTTTAAACAAACAAAACACAGTGTAACAGTTAAACTGTATTTACAACGGGAAAAATTTCGTATAACTGCATTAGTTTGGGACGGAGAGTAATTAAAAACGTATTAACAAAGCGGAGTCAGATTCTGTTGGCGACACGCCCACCTGTGTCGTTTGACTTAACGATGCCTTTATCGTTCGTACAATAGAACAAAAATATTGGAGTAGTCTTATATAGTAGTTTTAAGTAGATAGCTTTTTGTAAACTTGTAATATGAAGTCTTTTGTAATTTATGTTTAAAGAGTCATAAAAGAGAAGAAGTTCTTGCAAATAAATTAGAAATAATGCTTACATACAATTAGTATATTATATATTAAATATATAAATGGTAACTTTAAATGTATTTAAATTTAAATATTATTTATAAACCAAATATTGTACTAAACTAAATAAATATAATTTTATAAACAATTCATTATAATAGTAATGAAATTAAACATATTAACCAGTATTAAGTAATTTGGAAAATGATCGTAGTAGAAAAATGGCTTTAAAAAATAGTAACGTTAGCAAATATACAAGCTGTGCCTCGTGGTTGCACCCACGTGAACAATCTTCTGTAATAAATAGCCTAGTTACATAATAGAGGAACGGACCACTTTTCAGAAAGTATTTAAAATTAACCATAATGTATATTTATATATAGCCACGAAAAATAGTATTTTAATTAAATAAAGCCCTAAAAGTGCCTAAAACTATGTTATGTTTCAAAAATTGCCGCACAAAAGGTCACCTCAGCACGTGTGACGTCATAAGAAAGCAAACGAAACAACAAGCTCTACAATAGCAAACTTACAAAGTGATTTATACTTTTTTGTGAAGCTTAAGGACTTTAGGGTCGTCATGGAATGAAAAATATATCGTTTCGATTTAGATAAAAAGCAAAAATATAAAATAAACGCAGGCTTCGCACACGGTATTTACTTTCGAATGGCGTCATGCACTGTGTTGGTATTTTGGAACAGGTAAAAAATGACAGAATTATTAGATCTTATTTATTGATTTAAAAATATAAAACAAAACACTATTATTTTACAAAAATATTAATTGGATGATCTTTTTTGAGACAAACATTCGTTTCAACTACAGTTTAGAATTTTTTTTCGATTACTGTCCGATCCCCTATTTTATCAATTTCATTCAGTAGTTTAGTAACAAACAATGCTTTGCGTCATTTAGTAACAAACAATGCATTGTCACATACTTTTTTTATGAAACTGAGTGATCAGATGAACAAGTCGTTCGCATGATGGTAAGCCCACGCCTGCTAATAACAATTGCAGTGCCACCCAGAACTTTTAATACCATAAAAATCACTGCGTAGTACTGCAGTGCGCTCCACTCCGCAATCACCCCGAGACATCAGTATGCCCAGTAATTTGGCTGGCTACAATGCCCTTCAAACCGGAACACAGTAATGCTTGCGCACTACTGCATGGCAGCAGAATAACTGGCAAAGCAGTGGTACCCTTTACTGGTGGTAGGTTTCTCGTACGCGAGAGGCCGTCTGGGTAGGTGCCACCGCTTTGCCAGTTATTCAGCCGCCAAGTAGTAGTGCGCAAGCATTACTGTGTTCTGGTTTGAAGGGCATTGTAGCCAGCAAAATTACTGGGCATTATGAGACTCAACAGCTAATTGTCTCAGGGTGACGAGCGCAGTGCAGCGCCGCGCAGGATTTTGCAAAACAAAGTTCTGGGTGGTGCTATTATTGTTATGGGCTGGCGTATTGCTTACCATCAGGCAAACGACCAGCTCGTCTCGTAACTCAGTTACATAAAAAAAAAATTGTATTCATCTTTCAATATAATATATACTGGATTTCCTGAAATATAGTTTATTCCTAGCTATAAGTTGGCGGTAAAGGTAGCACGAATAAGGTCTCTTCTAGTAGTCTGTAAAAGTCTTATTATTTTATTTATTGATACTGCTGCCACAACATTTAATATCAACAGGATACTGCAAATTAGGCAGTTTTCAAAGAAATTATTTTAATTAAAATTATTATAACATTACCAGAGATTAGATAACAGTCATCATCATCGTCATCAGCCCATCACGTTCCCACTGCTGGGACACGGGCCTTCTCTTATAGAGAGAGAATGGGCCATAATCCACCACGCTGACCCAGTGCGGGTTGGTGTATGTCACATGTCCTTGACTTTTTGTGAACAATTCTTGGACATGTCGGTTTCCTCACGATGTTTTCTTTCACCGTTTTTAGATAACAGCAATTCCTACTATTAGCCGTACTTTACCAAATTGTCGGTAAAACCATATTCAAATCAATTTTATTAAGTAAATAGATTTATGCTGCAGTAGATACGAAACGTAACGGTCAATGTAAAAAATAAATAAAAATAAAATAAAAATAAATGCAAAGAGCCGTTTAATTCAAAAGCAATATCCAAGGAAACATTAAAGGGATTCTTCTAACCGCACCCATAAAAGCGGCACGAAATTTCAAACTGTTAACACCTCGGAACTTCCAACTACACGAGCCTTCATTTATAGACATCAAGGAAAAATTACAAAACATCATCGTGAGTATATTCTAAAGGGTTATAAGGCCCTTCGAGACAGTAGAGAATTGTACGAGTATTGAAGATTGGGCAGCATGCGATATAACTCACGCACACTGACACATTTTTTGTTAGTCAGTTTTGCAATGACGATGTACTGTGTATTTACGATGTACTGTGTAAGTGCGTAAGTGTGTTTGTTCCCTCTTCATGCCGCTACGGCTGGACGGATTTGAATGAAATTTGGAATGGAGATAGCTTATAATCTGGAATAACATATATGCTACTTTTATGTGTGATATTCTATTCAATGCATCATTAAAGAGACACAAATAAAATCATGACTATACTCGTATCTTGTTATTATTTTTGTATGGCCTTTTAATTTTTTCACGTTTACTTTATATTTTGTTTGCACTACCTTATATAATCTCCACTGTACACCGAGGTTAACTGGAAGATAATGCTTACTAGCATTAAGTTCGCCTATGTACCTACAAATTTGTTTGTGCAATAAAGAATTATCTATCTATATCCAGAGATAATACAGTTGACCTATTCTTTATCATTGGTTCTCAATGTTTCAATGATACAAAACTTCTGTTTCCAAATCTAAATAAGATAAGATGTATAGGGTAAGTACAGCAAATATATAGACTACATAGGTATATTCAATGAGGCTGAAGTTATGGTCTTGGGACGATGAGCGGAGTGGAGTGCTTTTGTATTTTCAACCGACTTCAAAATGGGAGAAGGTTCTCAATTCGACGGTATGTTTTTTTTTGTATGTTTGTTGCGCGATTAAGATTTGATGATTCTTTTTTTGTTTGTTTGGTAGGTCATACTTTAGAAGTAGTTCCATATAAATTTTATCGAAATTCAATCAGCACTTTTTGAAAAAAAAATACAAAAAAAAGATTAGTTTAGTCTTGAAGTCGGTTCTTGTTATTTTCTATAAATTAATTATGCATAACAATGTTCTGGGTGGTGCTCCAACTGTGTGTACCTACGGCGGACTTGCTCGTCCTTTATAAACCATTGAGTTTGAGTACTGCGTCCGATCACTGTAGCTAGACTTCGTAGATTAAATCGCACACGGCGTGTCGGAAAGTTTTCCGATCACGAGGCGTGTAAGTTTCCTATACAAATTTGTAACAGGTAAGTGGTTAAACTTTTGCAGGGAGGATCCAGAATAGACCTTTCTGATTGTTGCCTCCGAAAACGTTTGCCGGCTTCGAATGAGTTTGCTTTGAATGTAAACTGATCTGGCTTTTGAGGAAGTTTGTGTAACGTGCGGTTTTATTGAATATGCCGTTCTGTATAACAGGAAATAAAGGTTTTCATATAGCAAAACGATTGTAGTCTTTTGAGAATACTTCATATCATTTATATAGATTATAAATAATAAATAAAGTCACCGCTAGTAGCTAGTTAAAAACAGTACATTCAACACTATACTTTGATTTTATCCACGAAGACGTTTAATGTGGCTGCCTTTTTTATTTTATACATTTACAAAAGCCCGCATCTTCGTTCGCGTCAATATAGTCGACCTACTTGTATGCAAGATGTATAGGTAAGTACATCAAATATATAAGATGTATATTCAATGAGGCTGAAGTTATGGTCTCGGGACGATGAGCGGAGTGTAGTGCCTTTGTATTTTTAACCGAATTCAAAAAGGGAGAAGGTTCTCAATTCTACAAATAGTCGAAAATATAGTTATCACAATGTGAAGCGAAAATGTAGCTTTCTATTACTGGAAGAATTTTGAGAATCGGATCAATAGTTATATACATGTGTGAATCAATAAACTACAAAGAAAACTTCAAACTTGGAGTCTAGCCGTACTGCTTATACCCTTGAACGAATAAAAAACAGCGGACGCCGCGTTACCAAATTCAAAAGTAGAGCTCTCAAGCTATGCCGGTCCGCTCGTTCGTACATAAACTACACGCACACATTTACAGCATGGCCGTCACATCGGCTTGAAGTCGGCCCTCCATCCACTCAAACAAACATAACTCCACCGCCATTGCAATGCTTCAGTTGGAACTTAGCGAATATCCGTCCGCCTTTTTTATTCGTTCAAGCCTATACCTTTACCTTTACCTACTGAACCTTGAATATTATTAGACCCTTGAACACTATAACAATAAAACTTTGCCTAAGTTGTGGTTTATTTTATGTGAACCGTATTTTTGTTACCAGGTATCGGCAGGTGGCTTAAAGGTACTAAACATTATCGTAACAGGAAGCTATTTTTTATGTGCCATTAAACCGTTTCGGCATTGGATTAGTGTGAAATAAAATTGGGACGGTGTACTAGAATTGCCTGCAATTGGCTTTGTGGCAGTTACTTTCGGTAGTGAAGGTTTCGTCTGCTGTTTTTATTTATGTTTCATTAAGGAAATTCTTGTAATTTTAGACCTCCTAAATCATCATCATCATCTTCAGCTCATCACGTTCCCATTGATGGGACACGGGCCTTCTCTCATAAAGAGAATATTGAACTTAATTTACCACGCTGGCCCAGTGCGGGTTGGTAGATGTCACATGTCCTTGAATTTTTGTGATTAATTTTTGGACGGCCGATTTAATATCGGTTTTTAATGTTTTCTTTAACCGTTTTTAGAGCGAGTGTTAAATCCGCACATAACTTAAGATGGCGTGGTGGATTATGGCCCATACTCTCTCTATGAGGGAAGGCCCGAGTCCCAGCAGTGGGAATGTAATGTGCTGATGATGATGAATTTTGTTAAATTGACGAACAAAATGAAATAAAGACAAAGGGAACAAATTTCCTCACAATAACAATGTAATGCGTAAGTAATAGTAAGTATTCTTTGGTAATGCTTTAAATAATAAATTAGTTTTTTTTAAAGTTATGAAATTAAAATGGGAATAAGTAGCTTTGACGTTGTTTTAAAGAGTATGAGGAAAAAAGTAAAAAGAAATTCAACTCAATTCATTTATATCATAAAAATGTTATTAAGTAGGAATTAATCAATTTGTTTCAATAAAATCAATGGAATAATCAATAATGTCAATAAAATCAATACAATAATCAATATGACAACAAATAATTTAAATCAAAGTCAATATTAAATAATAACTTTATTTAAGTCTGTTCTATATTTATTGTGTGACTAGATAAATGAAAAGCATTAAACTTTGTCGTTATTACTATACATATTAATTTAATTGCGCGTGAAAAACATTCTAATGAAAAAGCATACTATACCGTTTGTAATTACATATAAAACAAAGATGCATGGAACATTCCATTTCGGCCAAAGTAGCCAACTGGCATATGCGAAACATAATATTATCAAAAACAAACATAAAATAATATAACAAAAGTTCTGAAAGAAAAATGCCCCTCAGTTTCTTGTCGTTTCTTCTGAGTAATGGTTCATTTTCCGATACGGTATGAGTCATGTAATAATTGACGTTCATAAATGCGTCTGTGATGCTAAAATTGAATAAAGAACTTTTAAACTTAAACTTGAACTTTAATTAAATTGCAAAGCAAATAAAACTAAAAGTACGAAAATAAAAACATCGTAGATTATGAAGTACAATGGAAGGTCTTACCATTTAAAGCATTCTTTTCTAAAACAAGGTTTTTCGGGAAGAAAAAATTCGAGCACCAGCTGGGACTCGAACCCGCAACCCAATTTTCCCTCAGCGCGGGACGCTCTACCAATTCAGCTACGGTGGACACTCACTCGAGTGTCGAATTTCTTCTTCCATTATCGAGGGTTCGAGAGAGTTCGATAATAAGAATTATTTTCTTAACATTCTATGGATGGATAGAGATAGATAGAGTCAGCAGAGTTAGCAACAAGTAACTTGAGGCATTAGTATTCAAGCAAGAGAAGACCTCTGAGCCCCGAACGCCGATTGTGTTGAAATTCAATACGAGCGGTATGTAATGACTAATTGCTGTTTGTATGGGATGTCATTACACTGGTTAGCAATTATTTTGGTTTTGTTTTTAAGGTTCAAAGGATAAAACGGGACTCTATTACTAAAACTCCGCTGTCCGTCTGTCTGTCTGTTTGTCTGTCTGTCTGTCTGTCTATCTGTATGCCCGTCTGTCTCCAGGCTGTATTTCATAAACCGTGATAGTTAGACAGTTGAAATTTTCACAGATGATGTATTTCTGTTGCCGTTATAACAACAAATACTAAAAATCAATATATAGATAAAGTAAATATTTAAGGGGACTTCCATACAAAATACATGATTTTTTGCCGTTTTTATATATAATGGTAAGGAACCCTTCGTGCGCAAGTCCAACTCGCACTTGGCCGGTAAATGACAATCCCATACTACCTGCCTTAATTTTACGCTAAAAAACTTACTCACTTATATTTTTCGTTGTTTCTTACTCTTCATTCCTTGTAAAGCAACATAATTTATGTAATGAGTAAGTAAATATCTACAACCAATGTATACGGCACTCCGTATAGTGACGTATACGGAACCACGGGAGGGCGCCTGTGACCTGTAATACGTACTTTACACTACCTGTATAATATATGTTGTTGCTTGTAGACATCCTAAACTGACTGTATTTAATATGTGATGGAAAATTTGATGAGCAATAAACAGACAATCTCTCTCCATCCTTTGTCGCGTTAATCTGCCAATGACTAGATTTCAAATAAAATTCGACATATATTATATTAATACTAGCGACCCGCCCCGGCTTCGCACGGTTATTATACATATAAACCTTCCTCTTCAATCACTCTATCTATTAAAAAAAACCGCATCAAAATCCGTTGCGTAGTTTTAAAGATTTAAGCATACATAGGGGTATAAGGACAGAGAAAGCGACTTTGTTTTATACTATGTAGTGATTTTAGAGGAAAATCAAAGTGAATTAAAATGTGATATCTTTCATATATTTAAATTTAGTTTATTGTGTAGTAGATTGTTTTTAAAGGTTTTAAAAACAAACTAAATTTACTTCAACCCAATTCGTCTAACAGTACTTATATTGCCAATAGACTGATAACAGAATTGAAGATGTCATAATTTTTATAAAAAATTGAGTTTTTTTATATTTGTCGCTGATTGTACATTGTTATTATCCAAGGGTGTAACAGCTTTACGTGAACAGACGTTATAATGAAAGCAAACAACGAGGTATCAAATCTGCCGAAAATTTATCTCCGGTCGGCTTCGTCTACGCCTTAATTACATAGATCGTAGACGTGTAATAAAGGGCATAAGGCTGATTTATTGAATCATTAGTTGTAAGCGGTTTCTCGGCCTAATTGGGGCTCTGTCGAGAATCAAGGAATCTTTAGCTATCTCCAGCTATTTACTGACCTCTGAGCCTCAGAGGTGTAGCGGTTGGGCAGGTCGACTCAAACCACATTGAGATTGCGGGTTCGATTCCCGCGACGGGACAAATTTTAGTACACAAATAAAGCGCAAGCATTTGTGTCGTATCTGGGTGTTGTGGAACCATGGTCCTCGTAGCTCCTAGATACAGGGAACCAGGTATTAGGGGTCAGGATTTATATTTGTGATCTTTGGGCGTATTTATTTTTTTACTTATGTTACATTACGTTGGTACATTGAATATAGCATTTTTTTATATAAACGCGTTAAATATCTCCAAGTGCATTGTCAAATATTATGCAAGATAACTTTTACAAATAAATAATGAATAGCATTGGTCAAGCCTTCATCATAGATTTATTCAGCAAGTAATGAAATTATTAAAAGGATCGTATTTAACTGTACCTCAATTTATTCCCGTTTTTCCGCCAAATATAATGATTGTGCACCAAAATATGTTCATTAAAATATTTCATAATGAGCACCTATTTTATGAATATTCCATGTTCGCGGAGTTGGGGTGGCCCAAGGGCCAGCCCCGCCGCACCCTAACCTACCGAGGGCTGCCCCTTATACCGTTGGGGCGGCCTAAGGGCCACCTATACGTTTGAGTGCTAAAAAGAGACCAAATTTGGTGCACAATCAGTATTTTTGTTGAACGGTTAAAAATGATTTATATATTAAATTTGATTTTTTCATAAACACTTTACACGAGTTACTTGGAAGTAGAGGGTTAAATTGCCCGCCCATGTCAGATAACCGTTCACCGATTTTTTGTCGGTGTAAATGAACATACGGAGTTTTATATTGCAACGCACACGTCCTACAAAAAGTCAGTCACAAAATAAGTGACAAGTGTCGGTGAAAAAATCTAACCGACTTCCGGATCTACAAAAAGTCTGACGTCAGTGGAGGCACTTCAAATAAAAAGCAAAATTTCAAAATTTCTGCGACTTGTGTAAGGGACTGTATTTATTTATAACTTATATACCTATTATGTTCATAATGAAATCATAATTTAGCCGGCTACAAACCTATTTCATTTAATTTTTAGCTGTAAATTCAGTTTAATATGCTTTCCTGCTTAGTAACCACCCCAACCTTTTAGGTAATTATTTTTTATTTTACTGAAAGAAATGCTAGGAAATTAAACGTTACTTGATATTATAAAATAAGTCAAATTGCTGCAACCGGTACTTTGTAAACGTAATTAAGTGCCCCCATAGTTGTTTTAAATATTAAAACAAAATCTACCTAAATAATAATATTGCGATTTTGATTTCGGCTCAAATTTTATGTTCTGAAAAACGAAATATGTATTGTTGGACTAACGTCCATATAGTCGATTCAAATTTATGTACCTTAACATACATCTCAGGAATAAACATCACCAGTTAAAAAAGTGCTTTCAATTAACAGGACCCCAGTAGCAAAGAAAACTAAATATTACTGTAGTTCCATCCTAACAGTTCGAACAAAGGAAAATCCTAGTAAAATACTATGCGTAAGACATGCAGCTATATAATTTGCTATTATATTTTTTCTAATTTAACAAAAAGTTGTTATAAAAAAGTATGTCATAATTATTGCATCTTGGGAATTATAAAAAAAAAACTAGCAACCCGCCCGGCTTCGCATGGATGCAAATCACTAACATGACTTGATTAAAAAATATTGAACTATTCTCAACTATACAAAAACTTCATTAAAATTAATTGTACATAATATTTCGTAAAAAAACTCTCTAAATAACAGTGAAAACCATATTAAAATCCACTGCGTCGTTTAGAAGAAGTAAGCGGAGATACATAAATGAGGACCTGGAGAGCGAATTTGTTTTGTACTATTTAGAGATCAGAAAATAACAACACTGAATTAAAAAACGAATTCAAAAATATAAAACTGGCCTACAGCACTAAAGAAGAAAAGCGTCTGCTCAAAAATGCGAACAAAAATTTACAACAAACATTTTATTCCACCCAAAGGCACCAGCTTTAATTCCTCACAAAATTCATCTCGGTCAACAAAATAAATGGCATTATTGCCGATCCTGTCCCCGGAGCGTAAAATGGCGAATATCACCCCATCCGTCGCATTTTCTCAAGCGTCGACGCAAATAAACTTTACTGGCTCTAAAACTTCCGTCCCAACTAAATAAGTACGTATTCAAGGAAAATTATGATTTGTCGGTCCTCATAGAACGGTGCTGAATAAATTTTATTAAATCCGGAGCAGTTTATGACTGGCTACGTCCCGGCTACGTCCCGACTATGACTCGGCTGCGTCAGCTACGCGTGCCATCTTCCAAATATCGTGGGATTTTAATATAATAAATCAGTGATGTCGTGACCGTCACGGTGTCGCCGTCACCGTTTCGCCTTACGTTTCATCTCTTGCATTTATAAAAGGTTAGTTTTATTTTATTGCCGATTTGGCATGGATTTGTGATGAAATTGGCCAGATCGTGAGATGAGTAAATAGTAGAATATTTTGATATATAATAGTCTATTATAATACAATTTTTATTATTGTACCTTGAACGAATAAAAAAAGGTGGTTGGAATCTCGCTAAGCAACAACTAAGCAAAGCAATGGCGGCGGTGGCGTTATGTTTGTGTTAATGGTCGGAGGGCCGACGTCAAGCCGATGTGACGGCCGATTGGCATAGCATGATGTAAATTTATGTGTGTGTGAGGCTTGTTAACATAGCTTTTCACTTAAATAGGGAGATAATAAAAAAACGATTTAGTTTAACAAATGTAAGAACGAAACAGTCAGTCAATTACTGGTTTGCGCAAGATCATAGCGATGCGAATGCAGATGTATAGTGTACCTACATACCTAATATAAATAAGGCTGGTTGTAGTTTTTCAATGTACAAAACTTCTTTAGTATAGTAATATAGTGACTAACGAAGAAACTATATTACTATTACATATACATAGTTATAAATTAGTACAAAATAAAAATAGTCGGTGCTAGACGATATTAATTCCAACTAGACTGCAGATTGCAGGATGGTATGTACTAAGAAATTATAAAAAAATCTTACCTCGCGTCACGGAGAAATCTATGAAATCTAAAATCATTGTTGAACTTCGTTGTCATGGTACATCCGCACACAGTTCAGATGTGCCCCAAAACTGTGCTTATGATAATACAGCATTTTGAAATCTATTCAAACACTTAATATTTTTACAGAGACAAAACAGTTGTATCTCATATTTCTAATAACGTTAAGTAATCGTCCCAACCCTAGATTACTTTTTGTTTGTCCTGATGTTATTACAAATACGAATATGTAGGTACGTAGGTGGAACTATAGTATTCTTCACGTGACTTTGTTCGGAATCTTGAAAAATCTTAGCACTCCAAATTTGCAACGCAATAAAGTCTTCTATTTCTAGAGTTATAGACCGCCCGAAAGCCTCCGACATGGCCTACCGATTGTTGGCCAAAAACAACAACCGAGACTGACCGACGACTTAAAACGCCTTTCAAAGGTAGCTCTCAATACTGTATAACAAGCTGTCGCCCATCCAAGTAGTGACCGCAGTCATCGTTGCTTAACCTAGCAGATCTGACATTAACGTAACTTATTGATTATTTAAATAACATATAAACGAATTTTATGAAAGTGTTCAAACGTCAGATAAAAGTAGGTATACAACTTGGATACCTATAAAAGTTAACACAAATTTACAAATTTCTTTATTGCAAAAATATGTGTTACATGTGGTTGTTGTAACTCTGCCATTTGTTTTAGTTATTAAAACTGTGTTACAAAAAACAGCGTCTTCCCAAGATCAGCCTGTGTTTTTACAATAATAGAATATTAAGAACTTAGTTTTTACTATTTATGAGGCACAGAAATGAAAATATATAACAGGTTTTGGAAAAAATAATAAAATTATATATTAAAAAAAACACAAGCTTTGTTCTTCTTTATACAAAAATAAATTCCCATGTACAGACACAAAGCTCCACTTTTATCATACAATAGAGAAAAGAAGAAGTAAAGAAAATGTCTACGTCTAGAGAAATACTTTGTTTGCCTCCACTGTCCAATGATTTGTGAGGTGTATGTTACGACAAGCGGGGACATCGAGAAAAATAGATAGTTTGCTGTGCAGCATTATTTTACTGGGCTGGAGAAAAATACCTTTATGGTATTAAATAATAAAAACAGTATAAGAAGTGTAAGATAAAGGCGTTTGTAGATTCTAACCCCCTTATTCATAAACAGACGACAGGACATTTTTTTCCTGTTTCCTTAAAGTGTTTATGCACAAATATAATAAAAATTATTTCTATGTTGTCAAAACTGGTGAAATAGTGGTGCTGTGGTATAGTAGTTGCACAGGTTGGCTCAAATCTCATACAATACCGAGGTTACGGCTTTGGTTGCCGTGACGGGACAAATGACTGTGCACATAAAATAATAGGGCAAGCATTTGTTTCGTGTCTAGGTGTTGTGGGACCATATCCCTTGTAGTTCTTGGTTCCCTAGATACAGGAAGTCCTAGTTAGGGGTCAGGATCAATGTACAAGTATGTGATCATTAGACGTATTGATTATTTATTTAAATCTGTTCTTACTCTGGGATACATGCCAGGGCATGGACAAGTTATGACCATCCCTGTGAATCTTGATTCACAGGGATGGTCATAACTTGTCACGCGGACCCCAATAACAAATTCAATTCTAATTAATTTATTCGTCCAACAAGGATCATAATATTAATAAATTACAATTAATAAATATGTCAATAATATCACAAGTGATTATAAATAAAATAATGATAACAAGTAAATTAAATTAAAACATCATTTTAACTTTAGTCAGTAAGTGTTAAATATACTGACCAAAGTTAAAATGGTGTTTTAATTTAATTTACTTGTATATATTTATAGATATATATATTTATAGAGTGAGTGTGGCTCAGCAGGAGCACGTGCGCCTTTCGATTCGACGCACAATACCGATTAATTAAATTTTATTTATTTAAATTACGCACTAGATAACTAGAATGGAATGGAATTTCTGTAGTTAAACGGTGAAGGAAAACATCGTGATGAAACCCGCTTACGCGCTTTGGAGTGGTAGGCTCTGGCTGTGGTTGTAATACCACCCACCGAACAAAGCCATGCCGTCAAACGACCTCGTCGTGTTTCGGGATGATGTTCGGTGAACCATCGGGGAGGTCTCTCACTAGATCTATGTGCTCCATCTTAGGCCACATCATCGCTTCACATCAGGCGGAATAGTGGCCAAACATAGATCTATTAAGCGTTAAAAAAAACTATGGTGTGTACCATAGTTTTTTTTTTATGCTTTAGTACGAGTGTACTGACAGTCAAAACGCCTTCAGGATACTGTTGCGGCTGGTCCGCAACCTGATGTTGCGCATGATTGTATGCACGTGCTTTGGCAAACTAATAACGTTCAGTGCTTATAATAACGTAATAAAAAAATATATTTAGATAAAAGGTTTAGGTACATATTAATTTTTGAATCCATAAGCTCCCAAACTAATTAGAAACTTTTTTTCGGGTGCCAGTGGCTTCTCCCATCTAGATATAATAAATATTTAAACTTTGAGATTATTGGTAATGCTGAGATTTCCACAATGTTATCCTTTACCGTTTTAGAGTAACCGTGGAAAATCTCATATTGAGGCGTATTATTATAGTAAACCTTTATTGCTGATCCAACCTTTTGGGTAGATTTTACAGATTATACGGACGGCTGCCTGTCAGTTCTTATCCGTCCGTTATTCCTTTTCATATTTCTTTATTCTTTTATTAATTGTTTGGTCTTTGCAAGCCAAATAAGGGATAGTTGGAAATAAACTCCATCAAATTTCTATATTCTAAATTTCTATTCGGTGATCGATTCAGCGCTAATCTTTTTTTTGTCCCTTAATAGATCTATGTTTGGCCACTATCTCGCCTGATGTGAAGCCATGATGTGGCCTAAGATGGATCACATAGATCTAGAGAGAGACGGCAGTTGAGCGGCTGCTCACACCCGTCTCCCCGATGGTTCACCAAACTACCAAAGACCACCAAAGACTAGGTCGCATGACGGCTTTGTTCAGTGGGTGGTATTACAACCACGGCCAGAACTTACCACTACAAAAAAATGAATGTAAAAACGTTGCGTTTTTTTCCATTACGATCCGTTGACGGATTTCTCACAAGGTTCGTGATTACAAGTATAGTTAATGTTTAGTATATAAAATAAAAAAAAAACAAAAGTAAAAAACTGCGGACCCGATTTTGATAAAACATGTCTAAGAACCACCGCTAGAAAACCGGCTTTAAAAAAAAAAACGCATCCTAATCGGTTCACCCATTTAAGAGCTACGGTGCCACAGACAGACAAATAGACAGACACACATAGTGGTCAAACTTATAATGCCCCTCCTTTTTGCGCCGTGGGTTAAAAATGAAGTGCCGTGAAAGTGACTACGCAGGAATGGCGCGCCGATACTAGCTGTCATGAGCAGGCGTGAATTAAACGTTGGCTAAGTTTCCATTCTATCTGGTTAACGTAAAATTTGAGAGTCTGTATTTTTGATCGAGCGAAGCGAGGTCTTATGAAATATGACCATCGATGATAATATACCTCAAAATATAAAAAACCTTACTCCAACGGCAAGATAACTCTTATTAAACCGTAGTCCAAAGTATTAACTTACTCCAGTCTCCACCTACCTTCAATCAAGTAGATACGAACGCCGCAAGACAAATAACCTTGCGTAGGTGAAACGGAAGCAATTCCTTTTTATTAGATTTCATTTGAACTGAATATGCTGAAATGAGACAAAGCGAATTACTGTTCAAATGAATGTGCGTGTGTAATCGGATATTATTCGTTCCAGAACATATTACAAGTAACTCAAGACTTCGTGCAACTGAGATGAAGTTGCAACTTTAGTTGCATACTTGTGTTAGTTACATGACTTTGTTGAATGAAACTTCAAAAAAAAAACATTTCCTGTTTGTTACAGTCATGGACGTATGTCCAGTAAATATAGAAAAAATAAAAAAATAATTAATGAAGCCCGTCGGATATTAGATTAGAAACTTGTTATTGTTACTTGTGGTAGGTCTCTCGCACGCGGGAGGCCGTCTGGGTACTAGTTATTCTGCTGCCAAGTAGTAGTGTGCAAGCATTACTATGTTCCAGTTTGAAGGGCATTGTAACCAGCGAAATTACTGGGCATATGCTACTTATATCTGATATCTCGGGATGATACACATGACACTGCGTGCAGCGCGACGCGTTCGCGAGCGTTCCGCACTCGCCTTGAAAAAGACCACCAGATGTGGTTGAAACTATAGTTGGATTACACCAATTTCAACGTGAGTTTCACCCGTAAATTATTTCAAACCAAATACCACCAGATGTGGTTGAAACTATAGTTGGATTACACCAATTTCGACGTGAGTGTCACCCGTAAATTATTTTAAATTATTTCTTGGTATTGTCTTCTCTAGCGGGCGTAGTTCCGAAGCAATGGTAGAGTCAGTTTTCGGGTTTTTTTTTGCGTCCGGACTTCAATTTGTGATGGAAAAGAAATAAATGTGTTGGGGATGCCTGTTGTATGTGTAGAGACCCTCATGTATTGTTATGTTAGCCTACGAAGTTGCGTAGGTAAATGTTGTGTTCAAGTGAAACGATGTTGTCTGAGCGACTGTTTAATGTCAACTAAAATACTTATAAAATAAATGTTACAGGAAAGCGCGCGGGCGCCGGTACCGCCTATTCAGCTAATCGATTGTACTTAGTAAACAAAAATAATAATGAACGTAGCTCGTACAAAATGGGTAGACATGATAACCTTTTTTCTCAGTCATGATATTTTAGGTTACTACTTTTGGCGTATTTTAATTGATTTTGACATTTAAAAGTGCATTTCTTTGTGGCTATTTAATAAATATCTTTTGACTTTTTGACAAGTTTACTTGGTTTATCCTCAATCTGTTATAAACTACTTGCTTCATTTACCTACCCTTTACTAAACTCAATCAACGGGCTCGAATCCCTTTTCCCATGGACGGCTGAATATGACACCAAAGCTATGTCCGAAATGCAAAACATCCTATCCCTTTACACCCTTTAAGGATCAATAACGGTCAACGCTGAAAATGCTGAATTATATCTGAGGAATGAACCTACAGATACATATGTATAGCTATAGGTAGGTTTGTAAACTAGACGTCGGTTACATAACTTCTAAACAATGATTCGGTTTATTTAGGCAGCTTTCTCCCGGGAGTGACCTTGTTATATAATTGCTTGAACCTAGAAGTCAATTCAAGTAGGTAATATTGTTTTGTTGTAAATAACTGAGGTCTTCTGGAGTTTATTTGGCCTTTACTACTCTTCTGAACCTCAGAACCATTTTATTCCCTGTTAATCATTTAATTGTTCAATATTTGTCAAGTTTTAATAGTGGTAGGCCATTCGTATGTGGAAGGCAGTCTGGGCTACCACCGCACTGCCAGTTATTCTGCCTCCAAGCAGTAGTGCGCAAGCATTGCTGTGTTCTGGTTTGAAGGGTTTGTAGTGTAAGGGAAATTACTGGGCATATGAGACTTAATATCTGATGTCTCGGGGTGATGTGAGCAATGCAGTGGTACAAAGTTCTTTTTCACTATTAAAAGTTCTGGGTGGCACTGCAATTGTTATGGGCAGGCGTGGTGCTTACCCTCAGGCGAACGGCTTGCTCGTCTCATTACTCAATACCATAAAAAACACTGTGTAGTCATTAAATTAACAAGTCGTTATTTGTCAAGTTGAAAGTGATAGTTTTTATTTAAAAAAGGACTAAAGTAAGTTTATTAACATTCAGAAATTAATTTTCTTTGTAAAAATGAAATATGGGCAGCATTCCAACCTGCGTCTTCGGATTACCGACCCGACGCCTTACCAACTTAAAACTTAATCTTTCTGAATGTTTAGAATCTTAGATTTCTCCAAACATGCACGAATGTTAAAATTACCACAGGGCTGAACTAATCCTGAAAAATAGTGCTGAAGTTAAAGTGCTAGTGTTAAAGTTTTTCTTAAAAATGTTAACACCTGACTTCGATATAGCAAATATTATGTACGAATTACCATTCGCAGGCATCATAAATATGTTTTCCTAATGGAGTTGTTGCTTCCAAACTCAACAGTTTATTTGGAGCAGCTATAATTTTAGCAGATACAAAGAATTTATGGGTAAAGAGTCGCTCTTTGCCGTATAAAATGTGCGTTCTACTTTATCGCGCATATTACGAGAGTCCTAAGGACGTTCATGGACATGAATTTGAACTAGCATTTACATGCTAGTAGTAGTGTACATAATTATACTGGTGGTAGGTTTCTCGTTTGCGAGAGGCCGTCTGGGTGGGCACCACCGCTTTGCCAGTTTTTCTGCCGCCAAGCAGTAGTGCGCAAACATTGCTAAGTGCCGGTTTGTAGGGCGTTGTAGGCAGCAAAATTACTGGGTATATGAGACTTAATATCTAATGTCTCGGGTGATGAGCACAATGCAGTGGTACACTGTTTTTTACATTATTTTACCATGCCCTTCAAACCGGTACACAGTAACGCTTGCGCACTACTGCTTGGCGGCATAATAACTAGTAAAGCGTTTATACCCACCCAGACGGCCTCTTGCATACGAGAAACAAGCATATAAATATCTTTTGACTCAATTATGATTATTTTACGGTCTCCGTCATGTATTTTGCAACTTGCACCACTGATGTTGCGGGTTCGTTTCCTGCGGTGGGAAACATGTTTGTGCTCAGAAAAAAAAGCGGAAGCATTTATTCCGTGTCTGGGTATTGTAGGACCATGGCCCGCACAGATCCTGGTTCCCTAGATACAGGGGCCATGATCTATGTATGCGATCTTTGGCCTTTATTAATTTTATTTAATTATACCACACCCACTCGGAAAGTGTCTTATTACTCGTTCATAAACGGGTTACAAAGTTCGTAATTTCTCCCTTAAAAATGTGCGGCGGGAAAAGTTATATGGAATTTCATTACTGCCCTCCGAAGCAGGGCAGGAATGTTGTATGAAAATCCATTACTGCCCGGCTAGCTTTCTTTTGTTTTTTAGCAGCGAACATAAAAAAAAACACAAACGTCAAACCTCAAAAAGGTCTTGTATGAAATAATTAGAAAAAAGAGGCGGGAAACATACAAACCTCAAATCTCAAAAAGGTTTTATATCAAATAATTAGAGAAAAGAGGCGGTTTTTTTTTTGTTTTCTATTTTTAATGAAATGAGGATGGCAACCTTATTCTGCAATACGAAAAAAAAAGCGCGGCAATTTATTTCGTTGCGTTAAATTTTGTTTTAACTAAATTGATAATTTAACAGTACCGCTTTTAATTTTCTAAATAATTTTCCAAAATGTCATCTGATAGTGAAAGCGACGATTTTGTAATGATGACGCCACCAGAAATAAAAAATACAGCCCAAGAAGTCATAAATAACTTACTTCCTGAGAAGTCTCGAGCCAAATACGACAAAATTTATAATGATTTTATTTTCCTCGTAGGTGTAGTATAAAGCACTATGTATCACTCGGGAGAAAGTTCTATTTCTGTTCTCGAGTTTCCTTTAAACATACTCTCGAACAGAAATAGATCGTTTTCTCCCCTCGGTGTACAATGTACTATTATTTATATCAGTATCCAGACTTTTAAATCAATAAAATCAACCCAAATAAACGAAAGACATAAAAAATAAAACAATCCCTTGAACTCGCTAACTGATACTGCTCACCAACAGTTGAAGCTAAAGAAACTGCAAGAATTATTTAGTGCTTCAAC
The DNA here is from genome assembly GCA_951640565.1 of Petrophora chlorosata. Classification (NCBI taxonomy): domain Eukaryota; kingdom Metazoa; phylum Arthropoda; class Insecta; order Lepidoptera; family Geometridae; genus Petrophora; species Petrophora chlorosata. The sequence goes on along the minus strand of OX621193.1, from coordinate 13,802,953 downwards.
AAACTACTTCCGGTTGACTTTCTGATATCTTATCCGGAAACTTCGTAACTCCTCTTTATAAAGTCACTGCACGTTTCATTCCCGTGTCATTCGGAAATGGTGAGGCGTGGAAATAACAAAAAAGGCAGTGGTTAGGCCGTGTTTGGACGAGTTTTAGATGATACTGTGATCATACCTTATGGCTTTCATGTTTTTGAAGATTGAGGAAAGATCTTCTGTATTTATACCTGGCAGACATAATTATATGCACTAGAAGCAAGTATAGAATTGCTGTACCTAGGTTTAGACTGAGTAAAACGAATAAGTTCCTTCATGGGCAATTGCGTACGTTTTTACAATAAAAATCCGAAATTTATAACTCAGCTCACAGAAAGTAAATTCAAATTGCGTATGAAAAATATTCTAATAAAAAAACCATAATAATTACATAGAAGACAAAGATGCATGGAACATTCTGCTTTTGCCAAGTAGCCAACTGGCACTTAAGAAACATACTATTGTCAACTACAAACATATAATATTGTAACAAAGGTTCTAAAAATATTGTTTCTCAGTTTCTGGCCGTATCTTCTGAGTAGCTGTTCTTTTTTCGATACCGAGGTAGAATCATTGTAATAATTGACGTTCATAAGTGCGTCTGTGATGCTAAATCTGAATAAAGAACTTTTGAACTGTGAACTACATAATTGTTTAATTGTAGATATTTTTCCTTTTATGAAAATATGACGAGATATACCAACAAGGTTGCATAAGATGGCCCAGAAAAGAAGATGGAACAGTCTTTGTTTATCAGATGGACAATCGCTTTAAAAAATATTATCTATATAATAAAAGAACAGGGTTTTTTTCTACAATCATCGCACAGCCGAAACCGCTTAACATAGAAACCTGAAATTTGGACCACGTATTCTACAAGTAATGAAGGCGTCATTTAAGAACGGATTTTTCGAAATTTGACCTTTAAGTGGGTCAAATGGGGTCATAAAGGATGTATGGGGAAAAAAAATTCTTTTGTCGCACGGTCACGAAACTTTGGCAGTATACTATGCAAAAGAAATAAAAGAGCACGTGTATCACAGTTTTTTGAAAATCAACCCTTAAGGGGGGTTTAGTGTGGTTTTTTAGATTGGAATGCGGAAACTATAATGTATGCTACGGTGATTGTTTCTTGACCAATAGTTATCAAATTTTGCGGGAGCATTAAGCATCTAAATACTAGGAACTTATTTTCGGCATTTTTCGAAATTCGACCCCTAAGGTCATTTATTGGGGTCGCAAATTTTCCATGGTGTATGTTTTTTTAGTAAAGTTATGAAACTTAGTAAATTGACTAAACATAAAAATATAAAAATATATTTTCAGTAACTTTTAAAAAATCAACCCTTAAGGTCATTAAATAGGGCCGCAAAGTTTGTATGGAGTAGGAGTTTTTATTAGTGGGACACTGTAGCTACAGTAAAGAAATAGGGTAAATCAACTAAGTTTGATCAAGCTTAAAAATTAGTTTTCAGCGTTTTTCAAAAATCAACCCTTAACAGGGTTAAACGTGGTGGTAAAGTTTACATAAAAAATCTTTGTTTATAGCGATGAAACTTGGTACACACCCCTAACAAATATTATTAAAAGGTGATTTACAATTTTGGAAAATCATCCCTTAAAAGATTTAAACAGGGTGGAAAGTGAAGATTATTATTTTTAAGCTACAGCGATGAAATGTGGTACACGTACTAAGCCAATGAAATTATATATACGTATTTAACCATTTTTTTGAAAATCATCCCCTAACAAGCCTAAGCGGGGTGGTAAAGTTTGTATAGAAAATCTTTGTTTATGAAGTTTCGTGGCTATGATAAAACTTGGTAAAAGAAGATAATTAAAACGTGATTAACTATTTTTGAAAATCATCCCTTAACAGGGTTCAACAGGGTGGAAAGTGAAGATAAATATTTTTAAGCTACAACGATGAAATGTGGTATACGTGCTTAGCCATTGAAATTATAGATATGTATTTCACATTTTTTTTAATCATCCCCCGACATGCCTAAGCGGGGTGGTAAAGTTTGTATAGAATTTTTTTTTTATTTATGAAGTTTGTGGTTTTGATGAAACTTGGGACATAAACTAAGAAAAAAAAAGATAATTAAAACGTGAAGCACAATTTTTTAAAAATCTACCCCTAATTAGGTAAAATAAGGGTGAAATGTAATTATATTTTTTTAAAGCTACGACGATGAAGTTCGGTTCATTTACTCAGACAGATAAATTTTAAGCACGTCTTTCACCATTTTGCTGAAATCATCCCCAAACCAGTTCAAACGAGGTGGTTAAGTTTAAATGAAGAATCTTTGTTCATAAAGTTATGGCAATTAAATTTAGTACACAGAGTAAGCACAAGAAATAAATTTAAACGTAATTCGCCATTTTTTGAAATTCACCCTCTAACAAGGTTAAACAGGGTGGAAAGTATCAATTTTTTTTAATGCTACAATGTTGAAATTTACTATAAGTACTCAGCCAATAAAATTATAAACACTTATTTCACCATGTCTTGAAATCATCCCCTAATAGGGTTATACAGAGTGGTAAAGCTTGTGTGGAGAATTTTTGTTTATGAAGTTGTAGCAATGAAATTTCGTATACAGACCAAACAAAAGCAATAAATTAAAACAAAACTCGCTATATTAATTAACCTCTAAAAACGTTAAACAAGGTGGATAATATTTTTTTTTCTAAACCAATGATTTTGAAATTCGGTACGTATATACTAATCGAAGATACTATACGCACATGTTTCACTACTTTTTAAACATATTAAAAGGTCTAAACGGGATGGCAAATATTTGTGTGGTAAACCTTTGTTTGTAAGGTGAAAGCGAAACTTTGTATTATAGACTAGGCAAAATAAATGATTTCTAACGTTATGCAATTTTTTGCAATTTCCTTATTCGTACAGGATTTTAATAGACTTTTAAAAGGCAACATTCAGAAAAATAAGAAATACTAAAGGTGTAGTCAATCGAAGATTTACAAATATTCAGCAACTTTTGTCATTAACCGTACGTGTCGCAGGGAAATGAGTATATCTGGGATTTCGCGATATTCCTAGGGATACGACAAAATCATGGTATAATCATGTAAGGTAAGGACCACTTCTCCGCGGTCCGACTAGCATTTACCCCTAGAGTGTATATAAAAAGCGCGGAGCCAGGAGCTCGCGAGGAGTTCCTGAGCAGAACGAGTGCGCAAGGCCAGAACGAAGCGAGGGGGAGAGGTGGCGAGCGTAGCGAGCCGGCGACCTCCCGAGTGGAGTGATGGTCGAGTGCGCGAGTGAAGCGAAGGGATGACGAAGCGAGAGTTCTGGCGAGAGCCTATTTATTAAAACTGTACGTCGTATCCCTAGAGATTTCGAGAAATCCCTGGTATCCTCATTTCCCTGCGACATACAATATTTTTTTGGAGCTACGACGATTGACTTTTGGCCAAAATACTTACATATACTTAATCGTGAAAAAAACTATTGACACATGTATTATTACGATTGTTTTGAATACCATCCCTTGATAGATTTAAACGGATGGTAAAATTTGTAAAGAAAATATATGTTTATAATGTAAGTATTCTGTCTATTTAAAACGAGATAAGAGCTGAAAGAGATCGGAATAGAAACGAGATGAATTCGGGTTAGGATTGGGATAGAAGCAGGACAAAATCGGCATAGAAGCGAGAGCAGCCGGAAATAGCCAGGAGCAAAATGAATGATTTTATTAAGCGTACAAAGTCGCGGGCAACAGCTATGTATATGTAAATAGGAGATTTAGGTTTCAAAGATTTCTTTTACTCAGGCTTCATGTATGTACATGGCGCCGGACCGGCGCTGCCGCCGCACCGCAAACTTATGTAAATGATTACAAACCCGGACCGAGACCACGCGCGCCGCACCGTCCGTCCGTTTGTACGTATTACTGGTATTACGAATCGTAAAGGGTCCGTGGCGGTTCCCCCCCGACGTTTCATTTCCACCCGGTTTCTATAGTCTGTAATATGTTTCAAACTACTACGCTAGCGTTTTGTACGTTTGATACTTGGGCAAAAAACTATAAACACATGACTCACAAATGAAGTTAGGGCCGAAAAATTTGGTAATTATATCGGGGCCGGAGTGGGATTACAAAGGGACAATAAATTATTTTTCAAATAAACTAAACCGACTTCAAAACCACAAATGACACTCAAAAGTAAAAAATAAATTAATATAATTATCATAAGCGCTACCCACTCATATATTTGAAGTCGGTGCCAGCCAAGTCTAATAGGTAGCAGATAAAAACTATGTATATAGTAAGTACTACTTGTAGGTAGTATCTATCTACTACCTTTTAGACTTGGCTGGCACCGACTTCAAATATATGAGTGGGTAGCGCTTATGATAATTATATTAATTTATTTTTTACTTTTGAGTGTCATTTGTGGTTTTGAAGTCGGTTTAGTTTTTTTTGAAAAATAATTTATTTTAACCTTTTTAGTGAAAAACAAGTTTTTATTAAATTAATTCAAATAGTTTTTAAAGACAAGCTTTTATGATCTAGAAGCCACATCATGACGAAGTTTAAAACGGGCTATCACAATTAAATGCATGTACAAAAAATTTCATGTCTGTCCTATTCTCTGTGAGGAGTTCCCTCGCCGGAAGTCAATCCTGGGTGTATCTGCCATGTCATGATGGAATTTAGAACAGGCTAATATGGTTAAATCCATTTACGAAATGTTGTGTCTGTACTATTTACCGTTGAGGAGTTCCCTCACCAGAAGTCAGCCCTGGGGGAAGCAGGTGAAGCAGTCAAATACAAACCTCCACCGTTAGAAAGATGGTTACGAAAAAACAAGAACCGGATTGAAGATTAAATTTATATATTTTGTTTTTGCTATTTTTTTCAAAAACTACTGAATGAATTTCGGTAAAATTTATATGGGACCACCTTTGAAGTATTACCTACCAATCAAAAAAAGAATCATCGAAATCAATGCATAATTGGCGGAGTAATCACGTAACAAACACACAAAAAAATAAAAAATAAAAATAAAAAAAAAACATACCGTCGAATTGTAAACCTCCTCCTTTTTGAAGTCGGTTAAAAAGGGGATGATAACGGTATAAGAGGGGAACTATAACACGGTAGGAGGTTCGCTAGGGAGGACGATAAAGGGTTAGGATCGGAATATGATTGGTAGCAGAGTAGGACGATAATGATATAGGAGCGGGACGGAATCAGGACCAGAGCATTACGGTAACGCTATAGGAGTGGAAAGATAACGGGGTGGGAGTGGGAAGGTAACAGAACAGAAGCGGTAAGGTACGGGAACGAGATAGGAGCGAGACGGGAACTGGAATGTGAATATGATGGGACGAAAAATGTTCGGATGCAGGATGAATACTCCACTACGCGGACGAAGTCGCGGGCATCAGCTAGTTTCATATATAATCAGTGACTTCCGGTTAACAAGCATAATTTTTATTCTTTACTAGCGACCCGCCCCGGCTTCGCGCGGTTATTAAACATATAAACCTTCCTCTTCAATCTACTATGTAGTGATAGTGATTGGGCTGACTGGCAGATTTAGTAAAATTATTAATCAAGTTCAGATATGTATAGGCTTTTTTGTAGGCGTAATGATTATTACAGAAACAATCATAATCTGAAAGAACATACAATTTAGTATTACTGCCTTAACTAGATTTTTATTTATAGAATATGTTACATTAAAATCGGTTGGGTGGCTACACAGATACAACTTGAACTGTTCGTAGTACGCGCTTTCAAGTACAGTACTGCCTTTTTTTTAAGTTTTTTCATATATGGGCTTCCTCTGTCGTTCACGCAGACGAAGTCGCGGAAAAACGCTAGTAATATCATAACATAAAATCCGTTAAAATCTCTAAAAACCGTATAATTCTTCAAAGCATAACATGTATTCAACCCTAACTCGCCATATCCAAATACCCCGCGGTGTCTTGTTTTCCTCATTTCCCGGGCGACAGCAGGAAATAAAATCGCCATCAGGGCCGACGCTGGTAATTTAAAAATAATGCTGCAAAAATCCGAGGGAATGTGAATTTGGACGCAAATTGCGGTCCAGGAGGCACCGGCGCCAGACCGGTTGGCTATTTGGATGTTACTGTAACCATATTGGTCCTTTACGAGTGTAAAGGGATGTAATAATTTATTGACTTTGGTCTGTGGGCTGTTAATAGAACTGAACTTTTAGCTGCGTTTTTAGTCGAAGCTTTTGAGGCATCCGCTTTTTTTTCGTATTCGGTTCAGATTTGAATTAGATTCTTAAAAGTTACTGTTACTATTCGCTAATGTTGGATTAATTAACATTAGCAGATTTATAAGTTGCTAAATTTATATTATCATTAATCAAATTAATTGTGGTTGCAAAACTCGATGAATGCTAAAATTAATCGAAGTGTCAAATTCGTCCGTTGCGAAGTTAAACTTGTGAATTAGTGTTTTATGAAGTTCCGGTGAACTTTATAAGAAGTTTTATGTTTTTACCACTATTTGTTTTATGTATTTTGTACGTTCAGTTTTGTGATACCTCGAAAGCAATAACCGGCTTATTGGCATAAAATAAAACTTCTAATAAGGTTATATTTTGTTTTATAAAGTATTACTACTTTTCAGAACTTTTCATTCCTTTCTTTCAAAATTTAGGAAAGTTTTTTCACTAAAACTTTTGTCTTTATCTTTTCGCCTCCTTAAATTTATTTGAGCAAGTTTTAGTTTAAATCCTTCAGTAAACTGTAAAGCCAAAAACAAACTTTTTTAATAGACATTACACAAGCAATCTCTCTAATCCGTCTCGATTTGTCCCGGATTAAATAACAAATTCTAAGCCAAACCCCATTTAATCAAAATTTCTGAAACAATAGAGTAATCAGAGATATAATATAATTTTCGTGTTCATTATAACTTCATTTAAGGGCAGGGAGGGGCGAATTAATTACTAGAGATGTGACAGAATACACGAAAAATCGATGTCGTAAAAAAGTATTTTTTGTTTTTATTGAATAGAAATCAATTGAATAATAATTATTTTTATTAAACTTATTAATATATATAAGACGAGCAAGTCATTCGCCTGATAGTAAGTGCCATGGGTGCAGGGACACCCAGAACTTTTAGTACCATAAACAGTACTACGTAGTACGCATTGCGCTCATTATCCCGCGACATCAAATATTAAGTCTCAAGTTAGTACATTTTTAACCAATTTCAAAAAAGAAAGAGGTTCTCAGTTCGACCAAGTTTGTTTATGTTTGTTACGCTATTACTCCGCCAATTATGTCTTGATTTTGATGATTCTTTTTTTGTTTGGTAGGTCATACACAGAGGTGGTCCCAAATAAAATCAACAAAAAAAATATAGGTCTTCAATTTGGCTTTTTTTTTTAATTTTTATTACCTTAAGCTCTATAAAAAGGAAAGATGTTGATAAATTTCCTTTTTTTACTTTGTTTTAGGTTACGTTAGTCATTATTACTGTATATATTTGTAAATAATTGTACATGCCTAATGTAAAATAAATGTAAAAGCTACTCAGTAAAAAAAAGTAGTCAATATAAATATAGCTGTAGACTTTCAATGATTTTTTTTAATAATCAAATTAGATCTATGTATGTACCTGTACTGTGTTTATTTCCTTAATACAAAAAGTACATAAAAATCGACTAAGAAACAAGCCGATTTATACAAAGGTTGATCGATTACTTCCACATCCCTAAGAATTACTCATGGCTGACTGCAAATGAAAAGATCACAATCGGACTCTATTACAGGGACTGATGACTGAGCATTCGGCGTTCGGTTATTCTTAAGAATATTGCGTTTTTTTTATTACTTTCCCCACAGCTTTGGGGGTATTTATGAAGCAATTACATGTAGTCTTTCAATTCTGTTTTTGTTATCTTTTGGGAAAATCATGGTTGGATATCGTAAAATTTGTTTTGTTGCTGTTGAAAGGTAAAGTATCTATTATTTTATATGCACATATTTATTTACAACCTACGTATTTACAATATTTCATTAAAAATATATACAAAAATATTATACAAAACCTACACCTAGTGTGCCGCCGGCAGCAGGGCAGGGCCCAAACTACCGGTGGCTAGGGCTGCACAGTGAGGAACCTCCTGACTATACGTGCCGTGTCAAGGAGTACTGCCTTCTGCATCTGACCCTTAATCCAACCGTATAGCGAGAGCCTCTTGAGATATTGTTCGAGGCTCTATGAGGCCGTTGCCGAAACAACTATCAGGACAATGATCGTTGAGTCAACACCCCACATGGCGGTTACCTCGTGGGCGAAATCAAAGTACTTGCTGAGCGTGTCCTTTTCGGCCTTCTAGGTTCTCGTCATGCGGGATGGTGATGTTGACGAGCAATTCCCGGAAATGGGATCGGTCGACTGTCACGATATCAGGCTTATTGACTGCCTAATTATTATATTAGCCGTCACTGTCCCTCTGTTGGGCAAAGGCCTCTCTCCATTTCTTCCACTCAGTTCGGTCGCAAGACATCTGCGTCGAGGTTCGGTTGAATGCGTCAAGTTCGTCCTGCCACCTCCTTCTCGGTCTGCCACGGCGCCGGCGCGGCTTCGAGTTGCCAACTTGGCCTATAAGTCTCCTGCACACGTGGCCAGCCAAATCCTATTTTAGCCGAGCGGCTTTCAGAGCTACGCTTTTGTTTTGATTTCGTTTTTTTTTTATCAATGCAACTAATCTATATTATATGTAAAACACAATAAATGTTTCTACCTATGTCCTTTATAGACTTTGAAACCAGCCAATCGATGTGCCCCCTATAGACCACTAAAACAACTATATATATATAAAAAATATTTTAGAGCACACGCCGGATATCCGCTAGTACTAGGCGGACGCGCCGTCACGTCACGCCAGACTAGAAAAACCCAAAATATAAACAGACTTAACTTCAAAGTACCTCTGAAGTTTGGAACATTTTGTGGAACGTGGCAACAGCGAGAGCTTGCTGTAAACCTAGTGGGAAATATATTTTCACAAACACTTAGCCTTAATAACTTTAGACGAGAACCTTTTACCGCGTTACTTTAAAATATCTTGACCATTCTAAAGTTAACTCGAGTCCAACATAAATTTTCTCAGTATTAGCTTAGCACCCCATAAAAGTAGATTTTACCAATACCGTAGAAAGAAAGTATTTTATATGAAAGCCTCGGATGTTTTTACAAGTCTCACCGTAAAAAGGATGATGGAAGTTACGAGGGTAGGGGAACTCTCGTAAATAGCACGAAGGGAGAATGGGGATAAAGGAATAATATATCAATACGAATCTTTAATATTCGCGCGCTCGGTACCGTAAATCAAAACGAATGAAACCCGGTCATAAATCAAGCACTTTTTGCGTTTCAAATTATTGTTGGTTATGCTAAAACGTGCACTTATTGTAAGGTTGGAAAGAGACAAACAAACCAATTGATATAGATACATTCATTTAGGGTGTTGTTTTGTTTTCTGTGGTTCCGTGCTCTTGCCTGTTACTTATTTATTCCAGATTGGAATAGCGAAACCGATGTTTTTGTTGTAACAAGTCTTCTTTTGCAAGACGCCGCCTTGGAAAAAACCATACATTTGCTTGATTTTGAATCGTTAAACAGTAGTGTGCAAATATGTTTTTGGTTTAGAAGGCACTGTTTCATGCAAAATTACTAGGCATGAGATTTAAATGCCATTGTCTCAAAACAAAGTTGAGAATAGTGCTGCGATTGTTTTGGGCAGATCTGTTGCTTGCTGTCAGGTGAACGATCTGCTCGTCACGTAACATAAAATAGTTCTTTTAGGAAAATGTGGGTAATTAGTTCACAAAATTCTGCTGACAAAAGGCACTGCGGACAGTGACGGCAGAATCAAAGAGTTCTTTTACAGTTTTAATTTGTATTTACGCCTTCTGAACGACACTAATTATTAACTTTCGAACGAAATACGAATGTGTTTTGATGAAGCCTTTATATGTGAACAGAAAACAGAATATAAAGGATACCATAATAACTAATATATATTATCTCTAAATAGTATCTATAAAACAAAGTCGCTATCCACTTCATTTCTGTTTCTCCGCTTACTTCTTCGAAACCACACAGCGCTTTGATTATACGGTTTTCACTGAAAAGATATATTTTTTATAGAAGGTCACAATACATTCTAAATAACTTTTTTGTGTAGTAGAGAAAATTTAATGTTTTTTAATCAATTCGTCAAATAACAAGTATGCGTTTTATCAAACAAAAAACAGACTTCAATGTACCTTCGAAGTCCAAGGTCAAATATCGATGAAATTTATGAGACCACTTCGTAGCTATACTGAACCCAACGCAAAAAGAATTTTCAAATCGGTTCATGAACGACGGAGTTCTAAGGTAACAAACATAAAAAAAAAAAAAAAAAATTACAATCGATAATTAATTTTTAGAAAAAAGCAAAACCGACTTCAATGTATTTTCGAAGTCCAAGGTCACAAATCGATGAAATTTATATGGGACCATTTCGTAGCTATACTGAACCCAACGCAAAAATAATTTTCCAAATCGGTTCATAAATGACGGATTTCTGAGGTAACAAAGATTACTATTGAACAGAGAACCTCCTCCTTTTTTGAATTCGGTTAAAAAGAGAACTTTCTCTTTTATTGAAGTCGGTTAAAAATGACACCACATTAGTGATACCAAATGACACCATGTACTGCATATGGAAGCAGAATAAATAAACTGAATCTGAAATTGCATCCGTGCGAAGCCGGGGTGGTTCGCTGGTACTAACTAAAATGATTAAGTTCACTTTAATAAACGTTATATATAAAGTTTTTATAACTTTTCTATAAAATCATTGTCAAATCAGTCACTCATTGAATATAAAAGCCATGAGCTTCTATATAAACTCAGGTTTAGGTTAACACATCAGCGTGATCAAAACTAATACCGACAGATATCAATACAGTACAAGCCTATTTACCCTCACACAAAACAGATCTGTCAATATCGATAAAACAGATCCTATACATCATTAGCAAATAAGCCCCTAACTAAACCAAACACCAACAGCTATCAGATACCATTCAAAGAATCCTCTACATTACTACAGCTGTCACATTACCATCTAAATGAGCTATTCAGGTTACTTCGAAAGCCGTTATTTCGTCGAATGCACCATTTGCTTAAAATTTCAATACAAAATACCACCGAACGAGTTTTGGTTGCCACATCGGAACGGTCCAATGTAGCTTTCGTTCAGCTCTACGCGGAGATATTCTAAATCGAGTTTTATATTCAAAGATATTCAATCCTTGGAAATACCTTATGAAGTCGATAAAATTTTGATACTAAACCCTACAGGTATAAAATATAACGCCCGTTTATTAAAGTTACCTCGGGTATTACTTAAAACGGTTGAATCTTATGGTGCCTAGTCGGCAATATTACTCTGCAGAGTCCCCTTTCTGTAAACTTATCTGCGCTGATTTGAGTGCTAAGCTTTACGATCGTAAAATTGATCGTCATATTTTTAAGTCCCCTCTGAAACAAAACGGAGAAACGAAATGAGAAGCCAACAATAACTTGTTTCATTAAATTAAATAGCTCGCCATTGCTCTACGTTTGCAGTGCTAACCTTTGGGGAGCGTTTGTAAGCGTCAATATTAAATAAGCTCTAGCCGTACCCTCACTTTATAGCACAGAAGGAAGTACTAAGAAACTCGAGCAGAAGTGAAAATGCTAATGGTTCTGTACACTTTCAGCTATTATTCGCTTAAAACACGTGCCGCATTGTTGTTATACTAATATTGGGTTCAAGTTTTAAAACTCGCGTCCTAATTTAGTAGTTTAATACAGAATAGAATTATGCAAGATGGAAACTTAGCGAGTATGCAGCACCGTCTTCTATAAAATTTGCTTTACAAAACACCCTTGCATATGCGCAAAATTTACAATTTAATTAAAGCTTGTTTAAGTTGAAATACTGGGAGAATGTTAGCGAACAATTTTTCTTTGTTAAAATGCAGCCATAAAATAATAAACGCAGCCTTTTTCTATATCTTTGTCTAAACATCCTTTTGATTTTTCATCTCATTTTTAATATTTTTTGTATAAGACCGTCAAGAAATTGGAGATTTTAGTTGAAAATTATTCAATATCATGAGTAAACCAAATTAATTTATTCTGTTTAAACTTGAATGTCGGAAATGTTACCGTCGTTCGTTAACGATTGATTTGGGACGTCAATGGATCGAGCAAGACAGTTTGTTGTATTCGAAAATTCACTGACTTATTACTGGGGTCCTATTCATCAATGTTCGGTTGACGATCCCCCTTCTGTTACTGCCCCGATACCTTATTTCGATTTCCCAATAAATTTCGTTCAATCTCACTGAGAGCCTGGTTTATTTCCCGGTGGCAGCCAAAGAATAAATTTCCACTTCGAATATTAGAGAAGTTTCATCAAGTTTCACAATAGTCCCCTCTCGAGCACTCCCTCTAAATGCTGTTATTCAAATTTTACTTTTGATAAGAAATGGAATAGATATCTGAATCGCGTTGTTGCTAACTTTAATGGTAGCAATAAAAAAATATTTGTGCGGGACTTTTTTGGAAAAGGGTTGCTTCCTTTGAATTTATTTTTATCAAATTTTTACTCAATTACTTAAGTAAAAGACAAGGTTATTTTCTTTGATTTACTTTTCTCTAACTTATTTTCAGGTCTCAGACACGTCAAAGTGCTTCGTTAAAATTGCAATGACGTTTTAATTTTTAGACTATCTAAAGAGAAAGTGTTTATGCTCGTACTCATTTTGAGCTATACTTTAATAGAACACGTTTTTGACAAAATGTGGAGTAAAACAAAACAGAAATGGTAATGTATTCTTAACGTAAAAGTTCACAGACCGCTCAACCAAAAGTGCCAAACTTAAAACGTTTTTCCATTTTGCTTTCACAGAGGGACAGTCACAAGTTCCCGCGGGATATCGAAAACACATCTGTAAATTGAAATGGAAAAGGGTCAAAACTCGTAAAGGCAATAACTTGTTTTGTGACAGTCTATGGGTGGTGGGGTTATCAATATGGAAGGAATTTGTCTCATATGAATAAATGATATTGAAAGTGTTAGAAATGAGAAAACACTTACGCGTAGGCAAATGTCGGCGGCTATATTGGAAGCCGGGTGATCTATAATTTCGACACCAGCTATAGCCACACACCCACAGAGATCCACAGACAAACGAGAGAGAGAGAAAAACATAGAGAGAGAAAGAAAGATGGATTTACAACATGGGGATAAAAAGTAAGTTAAGTATGCCTACGTGTTTATAATTAGTTATCAATCTCATAGTAACCGGTGGAATATATATTTTTTAACCAATCGAATTGAGAACCTCTATTTTTTCTTTATGTTTGTTACCTCAGAATTCCGTCATTTATAAACTGATTTAGAAATTTTTTTTTGCGTTGGGTTCAGTATAGCTACGAAGTAGAATCATATAAGTTTCATCGATATCTGACCTTGGACTTCGATGACACACCAGAATTGTGTCGGTTTTTATTTCGATAAAATGTATGCTTATTGTAGCATCGAAACTTGCATTTCATAAAATATCAAAAACAATGGAGAACCAAAATAAATATCGCACTATCTGTACATAAACTAAAAAGAGAATTTTCAACCGAACAGATATTGTAGCAATGCAGAAACCGATTTTAAATCACGACTTAAGCATTACATCCACAATACCACGTCGCAACAGGCAATAGCAATGAATATTGCAATTCCGATCGGAAAACAAAATATGGAACAAAAATCTGCGTTTCCATACTCCAATACTCTCCAATTTATGACTGTATCGGAACGAATGATAAACTCTAGTCTGAACACGAGCCCAGAAATCTGATTCGAAATTGTACTGCGACAAAATTGCTCCTCACGCTTGATTGGGCATTCATTTGCGAGTCAATACGTTCATTGCGCACTTAATTTACTATGCCATGGTGGTAATAAAAGGGAACAGGGTTAACTGTCCATCTCAACAGTGAAATAAAAAGGAGGAAAGAGGAATCTATTGGTCACAACGTGAACAGAAGTTTGGTTTTTATGTGTCATTTGATACGTTTATTAGGCATAATGTTATATGGCGGTAACAAAAGGTAGAGGTAAAACATGTTGTTTTCGTTTAAATAATACATCTTTTTATCGCATCTATGTTTGGCTACAATCTCACCTGATACCTAACGATGGTATGGCTGAAAATGGAGAACATAGAAAGAGGACAAGATACAGGAAGATGGCAGCTTAGATCCGTTCAGTGACTAATGTCTCCTTATATTATTGGTCACCGAACATCATCCTGACTAGGACATGACAAGGTCGCTTGATAGCTTTGTTCGGCTGTATGTGTTGGTCCAAAGTAACCGACATGGCCATGGGATTAGCAAGCTGAAGTGGCAATGAGCTGGTCATATCTCACGAAGCACGGACAACCGCTGGAGTAGACGTGTTCTTGAGTGGAGACCGCGAATCGGCAAGCGTAGTGTAGGACGCCCACCAGTCAGATGGAGTGACGACCTGCGAAAAGCGACCGTAAAGAACTGGATGAGAAGAGCCGAAGACCGGGCTCAGTGGCGTTCATTAGGAAAGGCCTATGTCGAGCAGTGGGTGACTACAGGCTGATGATGATGTGTTGGTTGCGTTTGTTGTGTCTTCATTTCTCAGATCGTGCAAATAAGCCATGCAGGGATATATTGAAAAATTTGGGTGGCGCGTGTGTTATATAAAAAAGACATTTTTTTTAAATTAATTGAATTTTATTTGGTCTACTGGTGACCACACTTATGAACGAAAAGAATAATAATGCTTTATTACTCTTATTAACTTCCTTAGTTTATGCGACGGTGATATGGAAGCTTCGAGAACGGTAAGTACTTAATCAGACTTTGATTGAAATAATGGACAAATTGAAGCTTCTAGTACAAAAGCTACAAAGTCAGCAAATTAAATAAGAACAACAACTTTATCGCTTTCTCACAGATCATATCATGAACAAGATGTTTACAATGATAGATACTTAAGAGAAATAATAAGACATTTAGATATGACGTTTGAAACTAGCTAAGTGTGTTACATCTTAGACCACATCATCGCTTACCATCAGGTGAGATAGTGGTCAAACCCAAGCCAAACCAGTAAAAAACAGGTTGTTTTGAGAATCATTTCGGCCCTGAAAATTTTCGACCCTGAGAATTAAATGTATCAACAGATAATGCACAATGCCAAAAAATACGTTGATAACGGACTAGAAGGAAAAACCTGGCACCGTCTATCAAAACAGGCGCTAGTGGAAAGTGCCCGTGTTTTCGAAACTGACACATACGCTCTTTCCACTTGGCCTTGTCCAATATGAGCAAAAATCAATTTTGTCCGTTCGCGGCTGACTGGGCCCTTTGTGCGACAATGAAAGGTTATCGATGTTCGCTTTCATGGCCCAGTAGTGCAGGGCTGCCGTAGGATATTGCTCTGTAACAAGCCTGGCCATTTACTAATGGGAGTTGACGATTACACTCCCTTCTTTAGTCCAGTGGACGTGGTATATTTCTATTCCTATGTCTATAAGAGTGTAAGTGCTTTTGTTTGCTATAAGTTGATGACTTTATTCTTCTTAACAGACTTCAAAAAAGTAGAAGTATTTAAATTCGATTGTACTGTTTTGGTGTTTGTTACCTCAGAACTTCGTCATTTATAAACTTGGAAAATTCTTACTTCGAAGAGACATTAGAATTGAAGTCGGTTTTTTTGTTATTGAATTAATTATTTAGATTAAACTTAGAATATAGTCAAACTCTGTATCCATTTTTTCTTGCTGTAACTCGCTCATTACTCACAACCCGGGCCAACCAGTCGAAGGCCACCGCGATTTATGGTACACACTCAGTACGAACTAAATGATATCGAGTAAAAATAGCTTATTGCTAAGATCTCTGAAAATTTTATAAAGCCGTTATCGTTTCTTTTTTTGAGTTAACATCCTGGCTAAGATACACGATATATTATGGTGATTTATTACCAGTTTTTTTTTAGGGACCAGAGTGATGAGATGATTAAGTCGTTCACCGGATAGTTAACGCTACGCCTGCTCATAACAACTGTACTGCCGCCCAGAATTTTTAATACCATAAAAAGCACTGCGTAGCACTTCATTGCGCTCCTCGTCCCGTGACATCAGATATTAAATCTCATACGCCCAGTAATTTCGCTGGCTAGAATGCCCTTCAAAGCGGAACATAATGCTTGTGCACTGCTTGGCGGCAGAATAACTGGCAAAGCTAACCTACCCAGACGGCCTCTAACTTACTAGAGACCAACCACAAGTAAAAGAAGTTACAGACGAACACTTTAATTTGATTTCTTCGTAAAGAACTTTCTTATCTGGTAGGCTTCACTGACATGCACGAGTATGATTATGTTTGTTGCTCAGTTCCATAAAAAAAGCACAGATTATTTTTCGAAATTAGTATCTTCGAAAATCTTTTATCTGGCTTCTGTTTCGTACAAAATACATAATTGTATAGAAGAATTGTAAACAAAATTCAATGGATTTTACCTTTTTTTTCAGTCATTTGTATTACTCGTACCTACCTCATCATCAGCCAGTCGCAGTCCACTGCTGGACATAGGTCTCTCCAACTGCACGCCATTGAGCACGATCCCCGGCTACTCTCATCCAGCTGCTACCAGCCACCCTGTGAAGATCATCGCTCCACCACTATCTCGTACTCTTAATTGTTTGCAATAATCATTATTATTATTATTAAATCTGAAACGCATATAAACTATCTAGTGTAATTCCGCTGAATAAAATATAGCAATTATTACAATTATTTAGCGGAATTACACTAGAAATTTTCATTCCGTCTCAAATTTGAGATGAATTTCCGCAACGTCACACTGAATTCATTAGATAATAATTATTATTTCATAATCCAATAATAATTCATTGAAAATAAATTATATATTCCAGCCCCCTTAGCCCATGCTAAGGGGGTTTTGGAATATATAATTTTTCCGGTCCATACCGGAGACAAAACAATTTGTCCCCTTTTTTATTCACTTTCGTCAAACAACAAGTGGATATAAACAGGGGTTACATTTTTGTCTCCGGTTCATGCTAAGGGTACTTGTAGGCCTCTTTCGTAAAAAGAACCGTATGTTTTTACCAGGCAGATATTTTCTGCAACTGTTTGAATTGCTCACTTAAATCCAGAAATGACAACATCAACGTTTTAATCAAAATATCAAACTGCAGGGGTTAAAATGCAACGTAAATGTTTCGTTTTGAAGCAGCTTTAAATAATTTCCGCCACTGAAACATCTACCCCCATACCCTGCTCTATCTAAGTACAGTTCGCATCAATAGTTTTGGAGGCTTTGGCCGTGGTTGTAATACCACCCACCGAACAAAGCCATGCCGTCAAGCGACCTAGTCGTGTTTCGGGATGATGTTCAGTGAACCATCGGGGAGACGGGTCTGAGCAGCCTGCCGTCTCTCTCTAGATCTATGTGCTCCATCTTAGGCCATATCATCGCTTCACATCAGGCGAGATAGTGGCCAAACATATATCTATTAAGCGTAAAAAAATGTAATATATTCACTTGCCGGTACCTGCATCAGAATTAGGTTTCTAGTATTCTCTAAGGAACTGTTCATTTTTCTGGGATAAACAATATTGCAGCACCAAAAATACCTTGAAATAGAAGCCAATAAAATAAAAACTTTAAATATGAAAATTGGTATACATTTCATTAAAATCCGTTAATTAGAGTTAAAGCGGCAACACATACACACACAAACTCGTATACTTTCTTATTTAAAATAATATTACAATATGTTGAGGGATATATTATTATGTAGTTTGATACCATGTCATAATCACAAATTCATAATTTGGTTTTCTAATTATAGAGGACGATGGGAGAAATTTGGAAAAGTTGGAAAAAAACAAAAAATATGGCGGCTATTTTGAAAGTTATCATCATCATCAGCCTATCGCAGTCCACCGCTGGACATAGGCTTCTCCAAATGCACGCCATTGAGCGCGATCCCCGGCTACTCTCATTCAGCTGTTGCCAGCCACCCTGCGATGATCATCGCTCCACCTAGCTTGAGGGCGTCCTACACTACGTTTGCCAATTCGTGGTCTCCACTCTAAAACGCGTCTACCCCAACGGTTATCGGTTTTCGGTTTGAAAGTTATACTTTGATATACCTAATTAAGTCATTATTGCGTTATGGGACTAACACCACAGAATCTAATACTTAGATATTTGATGCTGACAGTACAGCAATACTCTACCAACATTTCCCTGTTTCAACCCCTTGTTTTCTAGTAGCGATCCAGCTCAGATTATACTAGTGTCTATTCTGTGGCTCAGGTAACATTTTCATTAAAACAAGCTTCCGTTTAAATGTTAAATACATTTTGTTAAAATGTTTGTAAAATATGAGTCCGATAAGTTTTGATGAAACTAATAATTGGAACCATCCAATTACTAGGAAAAACTTGCATCAATTACCAAATTGATGCAAGTTTTTCCTTGTTCTTTCTGAAGGTTAGTAAAGTTAAAAACAAACATAAGAGTCTTTTATAGGTATAAAGATCATGGTAGCTGTCTCGTATGCGGTAGGCCATCTGGGTAGGAACCACTGCTTTGCCAGTTATTGTGCCGCTGAGTAGTAGTGCGCAAGCATTATTGTGTTCCGGTTTAAAAGCCAGTGAAATTACTGGGCATATGAGACTTAACATCTGATGTCTTGGAGTGATGAGCGCAATGCAGAGCTACGAAGTATTTTTTATGGTATTAAAAGTTCTGGGTGGCAAAACAATTGTTATGGGCGTGGCGCTTACCATAAGGCGAACGACATGTTATCACTATGTGTCATCACTCTGTTTCATAAAAAAAGAAAAATCTATTGGGGTCACGTCCTCCTCTTTAAACCTCACGATAATGAATTAATAATTATTGTCCAAGCAATACCTAAGTTTCACCACTCTTTAATCAAAAGCTGCAATAACGGTTAAACGTTTCATTCCTGTCTTAGTAAATAAGTTTCATAAAAGCCTTTGAAATATTACGCAGAGCTTGCCTTTCTGCCAACGAGGGTTATAACCGACAAGCTCACGATCTAATAAAAGTGTACGTTTTATCAAAAAAAACCGACTACAATGTATCGAAGTCCAAGGTCAAATATCGATGAAATTTATATGGGACTATTTCGTAGCTATACTGAACCCAACGCAAAAATAATTTTCCAAATCGGTTCATAAATGACGGAGTTCTGAGATAACAAACATTTAAAAAAATACAAACGAATAGAGAACCTTCTCCTTTTTGAAGTCGGTTAAAAAGTACTTTAAGCCATCACACAAATAACACGAGCTTTATTTCTCATGGGCATCTATTATTATGTATTTTCTACTGATGGGTCACTGCTATCAATAATTTGTGACCAGACCGACCCGTTTACCATTTATGCTATATATGTACGTGCTGTCGTGCAACTGTGCTGCCACAGAAGACATTCAGGCAAAAGGAACAAAGCCACCAGATGGTAGACCAAAAATCGTATATCATCATCATCACCTTCATCAACACCAACATCATCAGCACTGCCACTGCTATGCCAGCTTCCCAAAGCCGCACTCCGTTTAATTAAGGAGTTGAGATGACTTAGAATGATGCTGGCGGGGGAAATGCACAATACACCCCATGCGGACGTCATTGCAAGATGTATCACCCCTTTACAGAAAAATATAAGACCGCCCACATTTTTGCTACACTAGTAAAGTATTAAGCCCACTTAGTTATACGTTCTTTTATGTTACAGGTATACATTAAAAGAGTTATGTATACATTTTTTGTATGTCTCTCCCTCTCTGAATACGTCTTCTTGAAACTTAATCCTAAAAGATTAAGCTATGACCTTACGTATTTTCGATTGAAATATGTTGTAAGTAAATGTTTTTACAAAATGCAATTATAAAATTCACAAAGGCTATGAAAGTCAACGCCTGTTCAGCTTTTAATTGCAATGTTTTCGTTTAAAATTCTCGCATTATTTAAATGAAAATGACTATAAGCTTACAGCCGGTAATTAGTAAAGGAAATTTTTCGGTGTTGTGTAGTAAAAATGTAACTAATTAGTATTTTTTTTAAACATTTTTATACTGAGAAAAGATACCCTACCCGATGTAAAAAATAAAATTAGATAATATATTGACCTTATTGGCTTAGCAAACTCTTTCAGAACATTTTCTTTCGGCATAATACAATTATTTAACATAATAGTTTTATAGCTGTTTTGTTAGCACTTGTAGCGTAGTTCACCTAGCCGTTCATAACAGATCTTCTAGATTAAACAACGTTTGCAGCAGACATAACTTGGATGGGTGACTGTTTCTATGGTATTAACATCTGAGTGCCACCGTGCTTCAGAGGGCACGTTAAGCGGTTGTCCCGGCTTATGGGTCATGGTCCCGGTCCCGGTTGTCTTAGGACAACAATTTTTAGGTCATATTAGAGGCTTTCAGCTAGTCTAAAAATATTTATAATTATAAATATTTATATTATAGTTTACTATTTTAATCTAAATATTAGTAACTTATGTGTCTCATCACTACTGATATAATCTTTTAGCTTAGCTTTATTTGACAAATCGAAACCAAAAGCCCCACGGCAATTGGAAACGTTGCTCCACAGTAAATAAAGGTCCTGTAAGTGCACCTTAACATTCGCCAAACTGTTACTTCAATTATTAGTTTCTGTATATTCTTTGTAAACTTTTATAATCTGGTGTGAAGGTAGAATAAAAAGTTTACCTACGTATATCTCGTATATATACATATATTTATGTAGCAGCTCTTTAATTCACTTCCACATTGTCGCAAGCCCTGCATAGAATAAAAGCTCCATAAAATACTCGGAACGTAGACCAGTCACAAGCGTAGAAAATATTCGATTTATCATTGTGAAGATAAACGCCACGTGAGTAGGTTATCCACTGTATGAATAATAGTGCACTTGTGACATGGGGATTTGAAGAGAAATTCGCGTGAATACGACGTTAGGTTAAGAGCTAATAGAGTGGTAACTTCGTATAATATATGGTAAATTACTCGTAGTCTCTTCGGTTTACTAACAAATACTCGGTTATGCAGACGTTTTATATAGTTGGTATATAGACTTCATCGAAGAACAAATTTTGATAACGTTTAATTAATGTTTTGATAACGTTGGCACAAAAATCGAAAAAAGGCAAGAAATATCCCAATTTTCTCACATTTTCGACTTTTGTGCTATTAGCTCTTAGAACGAACGAAATGACACTTACTCAGAATACCTTCTGACACTTTTAAGTTGACACTGCTATAGATTTATAATTGTAATATACTTACGTACCTATCATTGTTAGAAGCGGTTAGTTGCGTGATCCTTGATGATTAATTACCATCAAGCATTATAGATAACTCAAAAAGGTAACTTAAACAAATTTAGAAATACCCCTACGTAATATTATGATATTCAATGCGGACATTGGCGTAATAAAATAAACTAAAAAAAAATAATTATAGAATAAACAGTTAAGGAAACACCTTAGAATTCTTCGTCACCGACTCCCGGCCTAAAGAAGATCCTTACGAATGGGGGCTTTGTCCACCGCAAGGCGGAAAGGCCCAGAGGGTTCCGAATTCCTTTGACAAGGGTGTTAACGCTGCGAATTAATATTTGTGTTCGCATACATAAATTAATTTTAATGTCCCTCTGTCGACATACGCATGTCAGTAATAAATGACCATGTTAAAATAGTTTTGATGCGGGGACCACTTAGATGGTGAATAGTGCCTAACATTATTTACATACATTTGTTTGATAGGAGGTAAGCTTTTTAAAAAAGAAAATTATTCTATTCACTCATAGCACCATTCAATGGGTCATCGTAGTTTGGTATATCTAGTACTACTAGGAAATCGTAGTAATTAGGGGCCAGGATCTAATTAAATGATCTTTGGGCGTTATTTATTTATTATGTCTCGGCCCTACGCATACACAATCAAAGACATACATACAGTATTTATACATATATATACTGGACATACTGAGATATGATATAAGAATTTAACATAGATAATAAAAATGCTGTTCGTTGGTAAGCATTACTTGCGAACGACTGGACCGATTTGGCATTTTTTGTTTAAATGTTGAGAATATCCCGAATTTGGTTTTTATGGTAAGAAAAACTGAAAGAGCTCCCCGGAAAATTGAGAAATTCGGAAAAAACTGACGAAGTTGTCAAATGACAATTGACAATCACAATTAAACTTTTAATTTAGACGATTTAGATCTACATTTACAATCCATAATCATTATTCCTCAATATTATAAATTTGTCAACTAGCCAAATAAGTAAAACCTTATTGAATAAATGTTTTTTTTTTTTATATTTGCATAGGACTAAAATGACCGTATGAGAACTGCAGTTTTCATACGGTCACTTTAATTACCGCTTTGCCAGTTATTCTGTCACCAATCAGTAGTGTGCAAGGATTACTGTGTTCTGGTTTGAAGGGCACTGTAAGCCAGCAAAATTACTGGGCATTTTGAGACTTAACAGCTAATTGTCTCAGGGAGACGAGCGCAGTCCAACGCCGCGCAGGATTTTGCAAAACTATGTCCTGGGTGGTGCTATTACTGTTATGGGCAGGCATATTGCTTACCATCAGGCAAACGACAATGGACAGACAATGAAACTCCTTGACAGATAATTGTAAAGTACTAGTGTTTCAGCTCATTTTAATCTACTCGCGATTCCGATTACGAATTTGATTTTTAACAAATAAATATTTGAAAAATATATATTAAAAAAAACTTTATTTTTAAATTTACTATGACAGACGGCGTCAAAAATCTATAAACTCCAGTAAAAGTACAAAAAATGTATAAAATGTATATAGGTGAATAAATCTGAATAGGCTCTAGTTACTCCAGGAAAACATAGCTGCCTTGTTTATTCTACCAAAATAACGGTTATTCCTTATTTTGAGTTAGAGGAGAGCATAAATTCTAACGTTATATCATCCTAAACCGTGACTTATCGTGGTCTGCTGCTAAAATTGAATTGTTATCAATAGATAACCGTCCCTGACTGCATGCCGATGCAGTCTATCTCGTTGGTCTGATATGTAGTACCATGTACCAAAAAGTAAACTAAAGGAAACTAAAGTAAAAGAAAATTAATATTAAGTATAAGGATTTGGCGGCGGCTGGTGGAGTCCACACGTGTCCAAAATGCTGGCGTGTATTTTGCCCAAAGAATCAGCCTCGCTATTCAGCAAGGTAACGCCACCAGCATTTTGGACTCATTGCACACACATTTGGGCACATTGACGACGGGTATCGGTTGAATTAACTGTAGCTCCATTCAGCTGGCTCAAACGATACCCGTATGTACATTTTATTATTATTTATTTTCTTTAAGGTAAAATAGGTGTTAATATCTTATTATTATTGATTATATTGTATGAAGTGTTTCTGATACGGAAATTTCAATTTTAATTATTCTTGTCATTGATTATATACATTGTCATATACAATGTCTATAACTATTATATGATGATGATGATGATGATGCGTTCCTAGCCGTTTTCGGCTACGGCAATTGACTTAGGTTAAGTTACTGTTCGTGTTTGGTGCATCCTCACATGACTGACGTATCCAATTTTAGCTGTAAACGTACGATTACATGTGCTACATGTGAGGACATCGTTCACGTAATTATAAACTATGTTTGAAGGAGGTTTACTTTTGAGGTGAACAACTATTATATACTACAATATATAATACTACACTACATCATATAACGTATTGAACTGTGTCTTGCCATATCTAGGTAGCTATTTATTTGCGGAGAATATCGCCATCATGCTCCGTACCTGAACAACGGATATTGTAGCTCTACCCAAACCGTGACTTATCGTGGCCAGACCCGTAGCTGCTAAAATTGAATTGATGTCAATATATGATACGAGCATCCATCGCTGGACCATGCAATCTATTTCCCACAGATCCGCTATCCGCGATTTGCGGAAAATTTAGGCATCACAGTGATATCTATTCCAGTAAGGTCAAATGATTTTATTTAGATAGAAAGAAAGACAGAAAACATTTATTTAAACAAAACTGCAAACAAATAATAAACAATTAATAAATGAAATACTGGGTGCTTGTGTACGAGAATCGCTGCCGTGCACAGTGATGTCAAAAAAGGTCTGAAATCAACATAATGCTGTGGATAAATCCACAACGCTAGTTTTCAAACTTAAGTGAAATCAATTGTTTATCTGTACAATATATACTATACTAATTATATAAAAAGGTTAAGTTGTATGTATGTATGTTTGGAGGCAATCACTGGTAATACAGTACTAATTTTTGAAAATTCTTTCGCTGTAAAAAGCTACACTATTCCTAAATAACATAGGCTATGTTTTATTATGTTGACGTACACGAAGTCGCAGGCGATTGCTAGTATCATATACCTTTATTCAAATACTGCGAAATAGGTACTTTATAGGTACTTCCGGTTTGACGGGCACTGTAGCCAGCGAAATTACTGGTCAAATGAGATAATATGTGATGTTTTTGCAGTGCAGTGCAGTGCCACGCAATAGATTTCATGGTATTGAAAGTTCTGGGTTTTATGGGCAACGTGGCGTTTAATATCAGGTGAACGTCATGCACATCTTATTGCTCAGTTTAATAAAAAAAAACAAAAAGAATACGACAAGTACAATTTGATATAAGACAATTTAATTTAACTATTGACAATTCATTATTTCAACTTGCGTTTCAACAATTCACCCCTTTTATTGTGGCAGTACCTGGTTCAAACACTGATGGAATAGGGTTCTCTCGCCCCTACTGCCAATTTCACGTACTGCATCTTTATCGATTTTACTCTCAATTCCACACATATTCGGTCTGTTGCACCTTTTAGTGTGCAATAAAAATAATCTTCTTTGTTCAACGGTCCATACTGCACACAAACGGGCAACGGCTACAAAAGGTTCACAAACAGAGGTTGTTGTTGCAATCTGATACCGATATTCGAACTCTATGCGCACGGACAGCACACCATAAGTTTACATTTCATTCATATCACTTTAATGAAAAGTACTCCAAGAGAAATGTACGCACTCTGGAAAATGTTCGGACCAGAGTGTAAAGACGACGGCAGTTGGAGACTTAGAAACAACAGAGAGGTGGAGGAGCTATTTGCTGAACCCAGCATCATGGGCGAGATCAAGGCACACACACTTCGATGGCTCGACCACGTCGTGCGCATGGAGGATGATCGGGCTGCTAAGATGGCGTTCTTGGGTCGACCTACAGGTCGTCGTTCGGTCGAAAAGGAACTTCGCGAACTGCAGCTGCTCGATTGAAAAGAATAGAATAGAATAACTCTTTATTATAACATCAAAATACATAAATAATTAAAAACTAAAATAACAACTAACTTAATAATAGTGTCACAATGGGCGGTCTTATCGCAAGGAGGCGGTCTTATGGAAAGAGACCGCGCAACGCCGAGACCAGTAGCGCCTTTTGTTGTTGGAGGCCAAGACCCACTTTGGGGTCACAGCGCCATCAGAGTAAGTAAGTACGTACATTAATGATTTCAAACATGACACTTATTTAAAACAATCACGTTCTAATCAATGAGTATGACATAGTACAAAATTGAGCACTTGTGATTGCAGTTGACTGTAAATTGTATTGTGTAAAGTGTATGTAATTGTATTAGTAATTCTGTGAATACTTCGGAAAATTTTTGATGGTATTGACGCCTTTGTTTGTTTTGGGCAGGAATTTGTTGTGGAATCAATTTGAGTTCAACTGCAGTGTCACTATTTCTAGTAATATCGAATGATCTGCTTTTTAGTTTATATCAGGCGCTTGCATAGATAATTAGATTAGATTAGAGTTAAGCTAAAGTGTTACAATGGGCGGTCTTTTCGCTTATAGCGATCTCTTCCAGACAGCCTTTGGATGGAGAGGACACAAAGAAACAATAATTAAATAATAATAATATAATTTCAGTGATCGGAATTTGACCAAGCAGTACTGCAATGCCGTTCAATTGAAATAATTCAAACAAGACCTGTGTGGTGTAGTGGTTGGGCAGGTTGGCTCGAATTTTCGATTTCAATCTTCGGTTTGATTCCCGTGACGGGAAAAAAATGGTTGTGCAATGAAAAAAAGATAATAATAATAAAAAAAGATAATAAAAATAAAAAGATATAAAGGGAATCCCGGTAAGGGGCTAGAATTTATAATTGTGATCGTTGGGCGTTATGATGATTGTTGTTTATAATAATTATAACGAAAATATAAGCTGGAATCATGCATTTATAAGGAGAAATCCAAAAATTGGAACCACGTTTACGTTAGACTCCTGCTAACAAAAGCTTGGAATTTAATTTATAGAAAATGCTATTATTTTTTCTTTAGGCGCTTTATAAACCGACGTTTTAGGACTTACCTACTCAAACTCGATAGTAAAGATAATGTATTTCTTATCAGAAAAACAGTCTTTAATTGTTTGTACTACAGAAGTAAACACATACCTTACCAACATCCCTTTTGAGTAAAGTCACTTTTATTAATTTTATATGAGACGGTCGCACACTCCTTTACCGTATAATTTAGAAATTGCATCGGGACGCTTAACCACAGTGACGTCACAGGGAAAAAGAAATGGGGTTACTTTTGTAGGAATCGAGCTTGTTATTTATTAGCTCTTAAAATAATTGAATTAATGTGTCCGTTGCGCCTTCCCAAAAGTGAGAGTTATGTCCCATATCCCTTGAGCAAAAGGAAGGTCATATATTTTATTCTATCTTATTCCCCGGAGAGGTTTGGCAAAGATGATATTTGCTGACAAATAATATCGTAAAACTAAGAAAACTCAATATAGTATATTATTGATATAGGTACCTAGGTAAAAGGTTCTACTCGAGTCAGCCTTAGGAAGTACCACAACGTTGTTAGATATTTAACCGTGAAGCAGTATTGCGCAAACACTAATGTGTTCCAGTTTGATAGGCCATATTTCATGCGAAATTAGGAACTGGGTATTGAGACATTGCTTCAGGGCGATAAGCGCAGTACAGTGCCAGGCAAGATTTTGCGAATCTAAGTTTTGGCTGGTGTTAAAACTGTAATGGATATGCGTGTTGAATGTTTGAAATGAGTGTTACCACCAGGTGAATGATCTGCTTGTCTTGCCAGTTACCTAAGTCGTCACATAAATAAAATATCACAGTCTCGCTTGGCAATTGATGGTCTATTTTGATCCTTATTATTATTATTACTTCTTTATTTTAGGTAACTAAAGAAAAATGCTTTTACATTAGTGACTAAAGTAATTCTAAGACCCATATTATATATACCTTACAGACTAACATACATATTATAATATTAGTAACTATTTTTATTAAGCTAAGCTTATGTCTATAGGAAAAATGATTAATAAATTGTGTCCCGGCTACGTTGTTTTACTATTGAGTATTCCACTTGTGAAATTGGTAGTATAAGTACTTGTTCTGCAAAGCCTAGACAATTAAGCTGCCCCACCTCTACCCTTGCACCGGCCCATCAAAGCAATTAATAAAGAAAGCTCGGTCTTGCCTGTTAGCATGCAAATGGCGCAATCCTCTGAAGATTCCTCGCAATATTCAAGTCATTAGTATTTGTGTAGCTGACTGCACGACTGTAAAAAGGGGGCTGCGGATATATGATACAGCTGTTTTTGTTTGAAACTCAATGGCTGTTGAGGACGAATATAAAACATTTTTATGCAGCAAAGGCAAGTTGTTAGGATCGTATAAAAAGGAACATAATAGAATAGAAGAACTCTTTATTGTATACCAATTTAAAGAAATAGACAATAACACAGGGTTTAACTATGGTAGTACAATCGGCGGTATTATCGCTTGAAGCGATCTCTTCCAGACAAGATTTGGATGGACAGTATCGGAAGAAGAAGTACACGGCGGTGTACAACAAAATGTATTAAATACAACTTAATACCTACATAATCATAGTTACATTCTAATACACACAAAAACAAAAATATTATTAGAAAATAAGCAATGAATTATAAATGCTTTAGCATTAAGTTCTCCTTTTGTACATTACTTGTAATAGTGCAATAAAGCATTAAATAAAAATAAATAAATAAATAAATAAAAGCATCGTGATTTCAAGGAGGAGAACAGCAATCCTTTGATACTATATTTTATTTTATTGGTATGATATGTCGGTCGATAGTTGCTTTCTGAACTCTCTGGATTGATGCTTCATGCCTGCTTGGTATACCTAAGTCGAAGTACCTATTTCAAAAGCTGACGATATCTAAAATTGCTTTTGACAGGTAGGTACGCTCAGACATTTCATTCATTATTTTAGACGATGACCCAATCGGAAAACCTTTGTGTAAGACTTTGATGAGAACAGCCTATCTCTCCGAACCAACATTACGACATGCTCTTCGCTCTCAATCATTCCTGCCCAAACCAACGGGTTTGATATTTTAATCATAGTGAAGATGAACCTCGCACAAAGAACAAATTGACTAGACGAAGCAAATCACTCTTTTAAGGTAAGGAAGGAGCCGGGAAATGAAGCGAAGAATTGGGCGTTTCGAGGATGTCCTTTTTTGAATTATCCCTTTACATCCCTTTGTGTTAGCCGGTCCGCGTCTGACTAAAGCGAAATCGTTTTGTCCAATCACACATTTGCTAGTCAGCACCTAGGATTTGATAATAAAAGGTTTTTGGATATAAAAATAGAAATGTTATTCAAAAAATAACTGTTATTAAGTAGGCGGATCTTCTTAAATATACCTTTTTTAAAGTAAATGCGTGGTTTCAACTAAATATTCTATAGAAGGACGGCTCAGGTGAAGAAATCAAACGCATTAATTATAAATAAATAAATACGCCCAACACTCACATACATAGATCCTGGCCTCAAACTACATAGGATTCCCTGTATCTAAGGAACCAGGAACTATGAGAACAGGAAAGGTACGAGTTCGTAGCCGACTGCAGACAGCAGCAGCAGACGACGTGTCGCTGCGACACTACTGGTTTCTTTGTATATTACTATGAAATACCTTCCGCAGCTAGCGACACGTCTCCCGACTACCATCGCACCATCGCAGATGACGTGTCGCTCGACCACAGATCAGTAGTGCCAAGACAAGGGAAATCTGCCGGACTGTCGACTGGAATACGGCGCTGCTTGCCGTCTGCTGCAGCCATCTGCAGTTCGGGTTCGGAATCATGACTGCAGCGACACGACGCTGTGACGTGTCGCAGCGACACTAGAAAAAAATTGTCGTTAATCGTAAAGAATAGAAGAAATTTGGTTGCTCGAGCAGCAGGTTCTTCGTCGAGACGGTATTCCGAAGACGCAGGTTCAATATCTGCTTGAGCAATTACATTTTTCTTCGAATTAAACTCGAAATCGAGAAGCGTCAAACAAAGCCTATAATCGAATATAGACCATTGACAAAATGCAGATTAGAAAAACTTAATAAAAGTATAAATTCGAAACTTAGTCATACCGAATTTACTAGTAATAACCCAAATATCATTTATAAAGAATTCTTCTCAGTACTTAGCAAAGAATTTAATCAAATTTGTCCCAAAAAAAAGGTAAAAATAAAGGCGAAATTACAATTCAGTGACTGGGCAACTAGAGGTATACGCAAGAGTAGAGATAACATGTTTGAGTTGTATTACAAGAAATCTTTGACATCAAATAAAGATTTTCATGAGTATGTTAGAAACTATTCCAAAATATTTAAAAAGGTCTGTATTCGTGAAAAATCTTTGTATATTAAAAAAAATATATATATTAGTACTAAAATTAGAAAATCAGATAATAAAATAAAAGCCATCTGGAAAACCATTAACACGGAGACTGGCCAAACTAAGTCGAGGGATTCGGAATATAAGTTAATAGTTGAGAATAAACAAATCTCCAATGCAAAATGTGTTGCTAATGCTTTTGAAAATTTCTTCTCTAATATACCCCTGGACGTCACAAAAACACTTTACTCTAGTCCAGATGTAGCAGAAGCTCTTCTAAAAGATCACTTTCCACTAGATTTACCGGATTTTCAGTTCAGATATACTTCCAATATTGAAATTATTAAAACATTCAAAAGTCTCAATGCCAAAACCACTGAAGATTTGTGGGGCATATCAGTAAAGATGCTAGAATCATTAATAGAAGTTATTGCACCATATCTCGTGGCTATATTTAATATGTGTATTGACACAGGCTCATTTCCCGATTTAATGAAAAATAGTAAAATTACACCGATCTTCAAATCAGGTAGTAAAACTGATCCCTCGAATTACAGACCAGTCTCTGTGCTTCCGGCTCTGAGTAAGATATTTGAAAGACTTATTCTTAAACAACTTTTATCCCACTTCAACGAACACAAAATACTGAACGAGAGTCAGTTCGGTTTCACGAAATGCAGGTCAACATCAGATGCCGGGGTCGAACTAGTAACACATGTGCTTGAAGCTTGGGAGAGTTCACAGGATGCCATTGGTGTATTTTGTGATCTCTCCAAAGCTTTCGATTGTGTAGAGCACCGTACACTAATTCGTAAACTCTACCACTATGGGGTTCGTGGAACTGCTCTGAATCTTGTTGAGTCCTACTTAACCGATAGACAGCAAAAAGTTGGGGTAAATGGCGTAACATCTTCCGGATCTTCTCTTAGTCAGAATGGGGGTACCGCAGGGATCAATATTGGGGCCGTTTTTATTCTTGGCATATATAAATGATTTACCCTTTGTAGTTAAGGACCTTGCAGATATTGTTCTGTTCGCTGATGATACATCGATAATTTTTAAAGTAAATAGAAAGGACAGTGAATTGGCGCATGTGAACTACGTATTGGATGTTGTTTCGAAATGGTTCTCTGCGAATAATTTGTTACTAAACGCGAAAAAGACGAAATGTTTAAAGTTCTCTTTGCCTAATGTTAGACATGTAGAGCCAAACGTAATACTCAATAGTAATAAACTCGATACAGACAAAGCGACGGTATTCCTAGGTATAGGCATAGACTCTAAGTTGCAGTGGGGTCCTCATATTGATGCTCTATCTGGAAAACTTAGTTCTGCTGCATATGCGGTTCGTAAAATTAGGCAATTAACGGATATAGCTACGGCTCGGTTAGTTTACTTTGCATACTTCCACAGCATAATGTCATATGGCATTTTGCTGTGGGGTTCTGCTGCGGATATAGATACTATTTTTATATTACAAAAGCGTGCGGTTCGCGCGATTTACGAGTTGGGTCCACGTGACTCGTTAAGGGATTTTTTTAAGCAAGTTAATATATTAACTTTACCTTCTTTATATATTTATGAAAATATAATGCATGTTCGCAAAAACTTCCAAAAATTCAAAGTAAATAGTGACCATCATAACATTAACACTAGAAATAAGGATAGGATTGTTGTACCTAGGTATAGACTAACTAAAACGAATAAGTCCTTTATGGGCAACTGCGTACGTTTTTATAATAAAATTCCAAAGTGTATAACGGAGCTCACAGAAAGTAAATTCAAATTACGCGTTAAGAATGTTCTAATGAGAAAAGCATACTACACTGTTCGTAATTACATAGAAGACAAAGATGCTTGGAACATTCCACTTCTGCAAAGTAACCAACTGGCACATAAGAAACATAACATTGTAAAATCCCAAAAAATTGTAACAAAATCTCTAAAAAAAAAATGCCCCTCAGTTTCTTGCCGTATCTTCTGAGTAGTGGTTCTTTTTCCGATACGGTGGTAGAGTCATTGTGATAATTTGACGTTCATAAGTGCGTCTGTGATGCCAAAATGATTAAAGAGATTTTGATTTTGATTTTTTGATTTCTTCTTCCTGATTATTTAAGAATCTTGGGACTAGATTTCTATACCTAAATATGGCAGAAGTAAACTTTAGTTACGTAGAAAATGTATATGTCAGATAGCATACCTAATAGAAATTGCCTTATGTTTATAATTTTACTGCTGGTAAACGCCCTGTGCTGTAGATGACAAGTAATTAGTGTTTGCTCAGTTCTGCTAATTAAATTAAAAGAGAGTTCTTTGTACATACGCTTAATTTGTTATTTTATAGGAAAAGTTATAGATAATTTTTATTTTTGTCAGCCTCTGTGGTGTCGTGGTTGGGCAGGTTGGTTCAAATTTCATACACCACTGAGGATACGGGTTCAATTACAGTGACAGGACAAATTTTTGTACACAGAAAAAAAACCGCAAGTTTTTGTTTCGAGTCTGGGTGTTGTGGGACCACGATCCTCGTAGTTCCTGGTTCCCTAGTTACAGGGAATCCTAGTTAGGCGCCAGGATCTATGTATGTGATCGTTGGGCATTTTTTTATATTTGACTCGTATCCCTTATTTCCACTATTTTCATGTTAATTTTTTTTTTAATAAAATATATGATATGGACAGTACTTGAACCCACATCACAATATTCCCTAGACGCGGGGCGGGCTCTTCCAATTCAGCTGGGGCTATCACCAATTCGAGAACTAATTTCTATTAATTCAGCTATTTTGCGCTATCTACGCCCGGCGGTTTCACCCGCGGTTTCCCGGAATAAAGTAAAGTCAAAGTCAAAATCTCTTTAATCATTTTGCCATCGCAGACGCATTTATGAACGTCAAATTACCACGATGACTCTACCATATACTATGCTTTATATTAAGTTACTCCTTAGGTATATAAACTACGCTCAAAATTACTCGCGGTAGGTCTCTACGTATGCGGGAGGCCGTCTGGGTAGGTTTGCCGTTTGCAGTTCTTCTGCCGCCAAGCAGTAGTGCGCAAGCATTACTGTGTCCCAGTTTGAAGGGCATTGTAGCCAGCAAAATTACCTACTGGGCATATGAGACTTAATATCCGATGTCTCGGGGTCTCGCAAAGCGGTAGCACTGCATTTCTTGCATTTAAAATACCATAAAAAGCTCTGAAGTTATGGATGGCACTGCAATTGTTATGGAAAGGGGTGGCGCTTACCATCAGGCGAACGACTTGCTCGTCTCATAAGTCAGTTTCTTAAAAAAAACTAGATCTCATAATAATTATATATGTACCGTGTAACGCATGTGCGTGCGTAGCATATTATTATATGTATTACACGTATGACACGTGTGAGGAGTCTTTGTATGTGTGCATAAGATATGAGTTGACTGTGTCAACTCATATCTTTGTAGAAAGAAACGCAAAGTGGGTGCGAGCATAATTTGACGGTCTTATCAAAATCATCTCTTCTAGTAAATTCTAGAGAGATGCATAACGATAAGCAAAATTAGTATTGTTGTTCAACAATCTATTTCCATCCAGAGTAAAAACAAAAACTGTTGCTCTTTTGTTAAATTATTGTTGATTTATTTTTATTTGTCAAAAATGTATGCAATTTAGATTACATGTACATAGGATTGTGTAAATAAATACCAGTTTATGTCACTTTTATATTCTATCAAAGCTGTTACTACACTATGCCATTTTTTCGATATACGAACTATTTTCACTTTGACATTCACTGTCCTTATTTTTGGCCCAACACTTTGTTCGCTTTGATGTTGGGCATGCTAAAAAATCACTTTTCATTTTCAATCACATTTTTTCCTGGTTCAGTCAGCGTTAAAAATAACCTACATTTTAGTACTCTGCCGCTATAATGATTTTATTAATAAAATCAAAATCAAAATCAAATTTTTTATTACGCAAGTATAAGCATAATAATGCATGCACTTTTACAGGTTAGAAACAAAGGAAATTGGAAAAACTGTCCAAAGTAAGTGTATGAAAAATAAATAAATAATGCCCAACGATCACATATATAGATCCTGGCCCCTAACTAGGATTTCCGGTATCTAGGGAACCAGGAACTATGAAGACTATGGTCCCATAACACCCAGACACGAAACAAATGCTAGCGCTTTTTTTCTGTGCACAAACATTTGTCACGTCGCGGGAATCGAACCCGCCACCTCAGTGGTGTATGAGATTTGAGGCAACCTCATCATCATCATCATCAGCCTGTATTCGTCCACTGCTGGACATAGGCCTCTCCCAATGAACGCCACTGAGCCCGGTCTTCGGCTCTTCTCATCCAGTTTCTTCCGGCCGCCTTTCGCAGGTCGTCGCTCCACCTGGCCGGTGGGCGTCCTACACTACGCTTGCCGATTCGCGGTCTCCACTCAAGCAACCCAACCTGCCTAACCACTACACCGAAGAGGCTGTCAATACACACGCTAGAGAAGATAGCACCAAGAAACTCCTTTTTTTAATCTTTTAAAATCTTTTTTTAATCTTTTAAAATGTCTTATAAAGTCAAGTAATTATAAAACAATATTTCAAACTAGAAGCGCAAATATGATGTCCTCCTACAATCATAGAGCTAAACAGAAACAGATGCTAAGTCATCTTTAAAAGAAGCAATACAATAGCGGCTTTAAAGACCAAATATTTGCGAGAAACATTTGTCAAAGTAGCGATTGTGACATACTAAAAGGTAAAGGCTTTTTATAGGTGCTGACGGTACCCCTATGCTTTTAATTCAGGTAGGTAATGGTAAAGTGCATGTGGGCTGCGAACGTGATACGGGCTTTTAAATTGAGCGCTGTGTTTTCGTGCACGTGTAATTTTACAAAGTGGAACTACGTTCATTGATAACTCACCTATTTTATTTTTATAAAGTATTTTATAATTTTTTTTGCTTCTCAATATTCATTTCTCAGTCATTGCTACTGGCTTTTAATTTTAGTTAGTAAAAAAGAATATTCATTATTATCTAATTTATTAATGCAGTCTGCTCGTTTCCCATCTATGATTTTGCAATTGGATTACTATCCAGCTATTGTATTACGATAGCGTAGGTAGGTACTTGATTTATCAGAATACCTTAGCTTAATTTTTTTTACGTTATTGTATGATGAGGCAAGCATTTCGTTCGCCTGTTGGTAAGCCACGCCTGACTACAACTTCTGCAGTGCCACGCAGAAAAAAAAAAAACAAAAAGCACTGCGTAGTACTGCATTGTGCTCAAAATTGCAAAAGTTTATCAACAGAATAGTGTTTTGTCAATAGTTAACAGAATTTGGCCCTGGTCTCCATATTACACTACCGGAGTAATTCCTTTCTGTACCACGCTGCGACCTCAAGAGCCAACCTGAAAAAACGCTATACCTACCTACCTATACATAGACTTTAATAGACCACATATATCACTAACAAAAATGTAAAAGCAGAGTTAATGGATTCGTCAATGGATTCACAAACCTTCCTTTACCATACAATTTATTTCTGTAACATTTAGAATTAGAAAATTCCGCAGTTTCCTTAACGTGTCACTAATTAGGAACTTGGTTTCAATGCTTCGTCACAGTCTACTAGCTCGGAACTAGCTGGAACTTTTAAAAGTGAAACAATGGAAGTGAAGTTCCTTCGAATAGGGACGGTATTTAACGGCAGTAGAAAGAAAGTTCGTAACTTTGTGGTGGAAGATAATCGTGAGACCAAAGCTGGCGTTCTGACTTATTTAAATGTACTTAGTCTGTTCTATAATAATTAAGGTATGACTGTATATAATAAATGTGTTCACGAACCAAAAAAATATTGTAGAACGATGTAATTACTTTGAATTTTTCCTTATTTTTTTTTGATTTTATATGCAATGTTTATTACGGAGATTTGTTCCTTATAATGTCAAACATTGGAATCATAAAAAACAGGATGTTTATTTTCTACATTTGGCAAATGCAGTTACTGTTATTTCTAAAAATAAAGAAAGTGTTCCATTGAGTAAAATTTGCTAACATCAATATTAAGGGTACTTTTCCTCCGGAGCGCATTGGTTTGGTCCGCCTTGTATAAATAAATAAAAAAAAAGACGTGTGGCACTCGGAGACTGCCGCGGTAAAGCTATTGCATAGCATTCGGAGTGGGGGGGTGTTAGGTTATTTTCGTTACGGAATTTCTGGATTCGGTCTCCACGCTCAAGGCCCGCGATAAAAGCTATGCAATAGCTTAAAAACAAATTTTACAAAGTAGCATATGTAAAATATATATTTGATTGTATATATTTGAATTTGTTGCAGGTACTCTACAATATGGTGAAGTTTAGAAGTTTAATAAATATTTTATTGAAAAGATGCTTTGTTAATAAACAAGACAGTGAACTGCTTATAATAAACCACTTTAAAATTCCTAATATAAAACTGAGACCATTGCACCGAGACTCGTTATATTTAGCAAAACATCCCTAGAGCTAGGGAATACCAAAAACAGCCATTTGTAAGGCAAATGAACTTAAACACAAAATAATTATTTAACGTTCGCCGTGAACGGGATGCACGACAATGGCGTAGGTTTTGCAACATCAAGTGCAGGGATTCGTGAGCGCAGAACGGAATAGAAATACGGCCACGAAACTAGCGCGAGCTACATTATCGATTATGGTTTTGCATGTCTCTCTCGACTCGGAGCTAATTTACAGGGGGTGTACTACGTAGTACCTACGTCAAATCTGTGATATGCAATGCATGTGGATTTGTGTAAGAAGAATATGTTTCGGCATAATATCTACCTATATTTTTATATGAGTGTCTTACCAATGTCACAGAATAATTAATAGATTAATTTATGTAACTGAGTAACGAGAAGAGCTGGTCGTTCACCTAATGGGAATCAATACACCTGCCCATAACAGAAACACCACCCAGAACTTTGTTTTGCAAAATCTTGCACGGCGCTGCACTGCGCTCGTCACCCTAAAAAGTCTCATAATACCCAGTAATTTCGCTGGATACAATGCCCTTCTAACTGGAACACAGTAATCCTTGCATACTACTGCTTGGCGGCGGAATAACTAGCAAAGCGGTGGTACCCATCCAGACGGCCTCTCGTATACGAGAAATCTACCACCAATAAAATGTACATGTCTGTGTGTTGAAGAAACAAATAAACGTTACATCTATCTCTATCTATCCAAAACAAACTAACAGAGACAAATAATAAAATGGTAGCCATTCAAATATATTACATTTTTATAAAATTGTAGTTCAATATAACAATTAACCAGATATAATTTATAAACCTTTTAACCTTTTTTGATTTTGATATTATGTTACTGCTAAACACAAGCAAGTGCAATTTCTGTATTATCAAATATAATAGGGTCGCCAAGATACAGGCCTAGCCTAGTTTCGGGCCCACCGACAATCGAATATCAAATCATGGGATGTGTAAATCAATATTGTAATTTAATTGAACAGTGGATTAAGTAAATTTGGTAAATAAATCCTTTATTATTATTATTATTATCCATTTATCTAGAATAGTTGTTACCTATATAGAATAAGGAGATCCCTCGTGTTCTTTGGCCGCACTCAAAATTGTGCAACGAATGGACCTTTGGTGCTTATCATCTCACACCGCAAGCCAGAAACGCGTGATATTTGAACAATTTTAGTATTTTGTTGTGTGCAACGCCATTATCTCGGAATGAAATAATTATACACATTTATTGTGCGTTATTCGAGGAGCGGTTGGCTCGTTGGAATAATATTTTCTGTTAGAACGTTAGCCGGACAGGTTTTTGAGGTAAAATTGCTACTTAAGTGTACTCATAAAGGTTTTTATTCTCATTCTAGGTTAAAGAGACATCCCCGCAGAGTTTCTTGGTGCTATCTGCTCTAGCGTATTTCCGAAGCACTGGTATATAGTCAGTCTTCGCATTTCTTATCTGGGCCCGGACTTCAATTTGAGTATGGAAAAGAAATGGGTAGACATGCTTACCTTTCTTTTTCAGTCATAATATTTAAGGTTACAATTTTTAACGTATTTTAATTGATTTGTATGATATATGTTTATGAGTATATGACGTTTAAGAGTGAATTTTTTGTGCCTATTTAATAAATATCTTTTGACTTGACTATTTTATACGTATCTTCTCGTTATTAGATTTCCATAAACTTAACTGGGCCCTAATTCACTTTGTCCACTTAGCGATTCCTTGCTTCGAAATCACGTCGATTCCTTGTAATAAACGATATTCTCTATGACGCGTCAAAGATAATACAAATTTCGCAGATGTAATTAAGGAATCAGAGAGAATTAGAGCGGGTGTGGCTCAGTGGGGCCACGTGCGACTTTCGATCCGACGCACCCGAGCTCGAATCCCGCTGACCTCGCACCACTGACTTTCTTAAGTTATGTGCGGATTTAACACTCGCTCTAAAAACGGTGAAGGAAAACATCGTGAGGAAACCGGCATGTCCAAGAATTTATCACAAAAATTCAAGGACATGTGACATTCACCAACCCGCACTGGGCCATCGTAGTGGATTATGGCCCATACTCTCTCTACGAGAGAGGGCCCGTGTCCCAGCAGTGGGAATGTGATGATGATGATGAAGGAATCAACGTGATTTCGAAACAAGGAATCGCTAGGTGGTCATAGTGAATCAGGGCCCTGTTAGGAAATAAGTGTGGTGAATTTTTTTTATGGAATTGAGTGACGAAACGATCAGATCGTTCATCTGATAGTAAGGAAAACGCCTTCCTATAACAGTTGCAGCACCACCCAGAACTTTGTCTTGTAAAATCCTGCGCTACCTTACATTGCGCTCGTCACCCTGAGACCGCTTAAGTCTCATAATGCAGTAATTACGCTGGCTACAATGCCCTTTAAACTGAACAACACGCATGCAACAGCAATGCATTCTGCACTCTTGCTGGGTGCAGAATTTTAGGCAATTTATCGATTCTTCTTGTCTATAAGGTAAATCCTAAATACATTTTAATTATTTTAATTAATTATCTACATTAACTGTTGAACTACCTCAAACGATTAACCAATAAAAAACGACTTCTATAGATATCATGCGACTCACCTCTATCATAGATGTCGAAAAGTGAAGAAATCCTTAATTTCACAGAGTAACAAGCATATATATGTTACGTATCAATAAAACATTGCAACATATGCTCTACTTCAATAAAATAATTGCTACTGACCACCAACATCAAAATACATACAATTACATCGATTCAATTTATCGATATAGGTATCGATAATATAGTTCGACCGTGACGAATTACATGTTGGCACACACAATCGAATAGTTTAAGTGATTGAAATTATGCGTTGATCGTGAGCACGTTAATGATTGCGTAAGTGTTCATTAATATATCAAAATGTAATATATCATTCATATACATTATGTCAATTGCTTACGGAAATGAAATATCGATCAGATAGTAATTGCACGCTGTCCCCATAATATATTTGTCGAAATTATAGTCATTACTTCGTACTTCTGAGTATGTCAGTGGTTGAAACCTACCTCTAATTGTTTTTGTTTTCTTTAGTAACGGCCAGGGTTATCGTAATTTGGCTTTGTAAACGAGCACGTCGTTCGCCATAAATATTGCAGTGCCACTCAAAACTTTTAATGCCATGCAAAATATTATTGTTCTGCATTGCCCTCGTCACTCCAAGTTGTCAGTTATAAACGCGGGCACAGACGGCAGAATAACTGGCCAAGCGTTGGTTGCAATCCAGAAGGCCTCTCGATTTCTACACAATACATTTTATAACAAAATAGACCGACTTTAATTCTGATGTTTTCATTATTGTAAATCCAAGGTTGAATATCGATGAAATTTATATGGGACCATGTTGAAACTATACTGAACCCAACGCGAAAATAATTTTCTAAATCAGTTTATAACTTCGAGTAGACAGCCAAACGGAGTCGACACGACAGGCCTACCCCTCTCGCCAATTTTGCCAAACGTCAAGGACAAAAAAATCCACGACGTTATATAAAACTAGTTGACGCGCATCACGCGCCATTCACCAACTGTCGTAGCGGGCGAAAGAGCTCCTTAAAAAATGCCGAGTTGCAGCATATATTGGTGCAAAAAAATTTCAAGAAAATCAAACTACACCAAGGATAACGTAACTTTTCATCTGTATGTATTTTTATAACTAATAATGCACTAAAATAGCGAAAATTTGAAAATTATTGTCAGTCACATAAACTCACATAGTGTTGCAACTGAACCGAAAAAGTTATATTTCGGATAAAATTTTTAGCTTATTTTCATTTATCTAGGCGGCCAAAGCTCTGTTTTCCTGCACGTTATAAGAAAGTTAAATAAAACTGAAAGTATTAATAAATATTGTTTTACATTACAATTTTATATACCTACATGTTATTATTTTGAATAATTGTTGACTCGAAAACTGCAGAATGGATTTTAATTTGGTTTTCAGCGTTTAGTATTAAGTTCCAGCTCCGATTATAGGGTATACAGGTGTGGCAAAAATTTGGGACCTCCAGGGTAGGTACCTTTGCTCTTGCATTGAGATAGTTTTGTCCTTAGAGTAGAGAAAATATAAACAGCATTTTTGGTAATTTAAAAATTTTGCTGCACATGTATACATCAAAACCGGTTGGGTTGGTGGTTGGCGCTCTCATATGGGAGGTCTTGCGAAAATGGTCTTTGAAAAAGACGACTATATTGTCTGTCGTCTACGCAGGCGAAGTCGCGGGAAAAATCTACTATAATGAGTAACTAATGAGAATGACCTAATCGAAAATAGGCACTTATATTATTTGAACGTTAGCAACACAGTCAAGAAACCGGAGTGAAATTAGTGCTGGGACTGAACCAATTTAGATATCGATAAAATCAATATGTTTAAAAATATGTCGATAAAAATACAATTGCTGTATTACACTTTTATTTGGCAGATTTCCAAAAGAACCTGGTAGTCGGGCTGCCTAGATTCAAGCTTGTGGAAATGATGTATCGTGGGTTCCTTAGCGTACCAGCACAATTTGTTCAGAACCTTTTGAAAATAATTGCTTTATACCAAGGTCTAACAACACAAGGAAATTAAAACAGGGTTCCGTACCAACATTAAAATTATCTAAAGTAAGTTTTAAAAAACTGTTCTATTATTTCTCTAAAACTAGGTCTAAACTGGTTAATGTAAATGGTAATGATTGACCCCACGCGGAATGAATGATGTCCGATCGTGAACTGATGATGCGATACATGAAATGTGGCATGCAGGCGTAAACTGCTGACCGCGCGCAATGTGCGATGCTTCCATCGTACAAACAGCAATAGTTCTTGTTATTTCACGTTATTGCAAGTTTAATTTTAAATCATCGCCTATAGTAATTACATAGACTATCATTATCGTTAGTAATCACATAAAAGACAAAGATGCATGGAACATTCCGCTTCTGCCAAGTAGCCATCAGGCACATACAAAAACATACCATTGTCCAAAACAAACATAAATATGGTATATTTTATGTTTGTTTAGTCATTGTAATAATTAACGTTCATAAGTGCGTTTGTGATGCCAAAAAATAATAAAGAACTTTCGAACTAACTTTGACAGTTATTACTTTGACTCTCTTGAGCAACAGAATATGTAATTTAAGAATTCTGTTTTATTTTATTTATATGTGTCTTCCATGCTTTAGCAGAGTTTATCGATAACACAATATCGATAGTATCAAGCATGAAGTTGTTTACGTGATTGACGTTTAAATATCGTGTACCGATAGAATGTCTCTGTGTGTGAATGTGATTGTGTGTGTAAAGTTTAAGCTAGTGTTAACTTCTTTTGTTGTGTGCGTGCATAGCGACGTGATTGAAAAATGCGTTAGTGGTGATCATTTATTTGTGTGCGATTCCTC
This sequence comes from Petrophora chlorosata, assembly GCA_951640565.1. NCBI lineage: Eukaryota > Metazoa > Arthropoda > Insecta > Lepidoptera > Geometridae > Petrophora > Petrophora chlorosata. The sequence goes on along the minus strand of OX621193.1, from coordinate 13,760,983 downwards.
GTCCCCCACCGAAAATGACAGACTTTTTGTAATGGGAATGAGTGCGCGTCGCCAATCCAGGCTGGATACTTTATCTGAGGTTTATAAATGACGGTTTTCTGAGATAACAAACATTAAAAAAGATACAATCGAATTGAGAACCTCCGCCTTTTTTTGAAGGCAGTTAAAATAATGATGCCTATATTATAGAATAGCAACTTTGCTAGAAGCCAACTAAGCAGTTGCGGGTCGCTACAACTAAGGCACGCAACAACGCAATACAATGTTATTACTGCATTTTACTTTAATATACACCATGGAATTGAATTCGATATTTTTGCGAAAAGTATGTACTCAGTCCATGCTATAGAATAATTATACACCATTAAACTTCTACTTTTATGTTTTAAAATATTTTTTTTAATTTCATTGTAAAAATATTTTAAATCATTAAAGTAGAAGTTACAATAAACGTCATCATTCCAATTCGTGGCATAAGCCCTGCAACATGATAAATACCTCCTGCCCAAAATCCGACAAGTGCAACCGCTTTACACAATAATAGTATAAGTAACCGCGCTGAGTATCAGTAACTGAGGAGGTTCTTTTCAAAACTTGACTATTCATATTCATATTAATTTTGATGCATTATTGTAGACGACAACAATAGTCGTTGCTTTGTACAGGATTCAAAAATTTAGCTATAATATATTGTTACGTAACGGCTAGCTCTGCTTATGACCTCCGCACGTACAGTACCTTTCCTAGAAGAGAGAGGAACTGGGAAGCTGTAATAATTAATAAATTAGGTTGATTTCATCATCATCATCATCATCAGCCCATCACATTCCCACTGCTGGGACACGGGTCTTCTCTCATAGAGAGAGAATAGGTCTCATAGGTTGATTTAATAATACACTTTTAAAACATGATTATAAAACTTCGTTACTGCTGCTGCTGCTGCAGAGAAAAGGAAAGCTTCTTCGGCCTGTCGTTAGAGGAAAGTGAGAACGTAAATAATCTTACTCCTCCCAATCAAGGGGACGGGTGCAACCTTTATTTCCATGGTACCGTTGATTGATGCTCCGGCGATAGGTGGTACAGGTGAATCACCACAGGTGTATGTGGCGGTCGTCAGCGACCAGTAAACCTTTCCTTAGGCGGTCGATGGTGGCGAGCCTTTATTTGGCCACCTACTCGTGAGGCTTCGACAACAGCGTCACGTCCCAGATACTGCAGGTTTCCACGATTTAAGATTTCATCCGACTGCAAAAAAATAATATTACCCTAAGTCTTATCTATAAAATTAATCTTGCAAATCCAAAGGACCCACACACAACCAACTATTAATTATTCTGTTACAATACCTCGTTCAAGCCTATAATACCTATTGGCCAAAACAAAGCAGTTTTAAAACTTAGCACATAAATCTGTTGAAGTTCTAAACAACTATAAACTGTGGGAGATCAGAAGCATTTTCCAATAACATAGTGAGCATTAAAAGCATTTACGAAATACGTGTTAGTCTGAAAAGTTTGGATGTATATTCCATTGTTCTTAGTAATAGTTGGAGAATTATGTTTAACATTATTTTATTTACTTGTAAATTCATTGAGAAACTGATTCAGATTTAACATTTATTTTCTTAAAAATGAGAAAAAAATTAAATTCATCGAAAAAACTAATACAGACTTTTCATTTCTTTTCTTTACTACTTGGATATATTTTTTCAACCATAATCTTATTAAATGCAACATTAAGATTAAACAAACAAACATTGAAGTTATAGTCTATCAAAGATTCTTAGATGTTCAGTTACTTATGCTATTACTTACGCACCTATAGCTTTCGCATTTTTTACCTTTTCTCAAATACTGCTGACGTTTATCTACGGAATAGGAATAGTTCAAAATTTAAGTTTACTTGATCTCTTAGAAAAAAATCATCTAACGATGAAAGAACTAGGTCCAGAGATATTAATTGGGGTCACAGAAAAAAGGTCATACATTGGATTATGTCTGATCATTTTGTCGATGTCTCTATTAATCAAGTTCTCTAGACGAGAGAATTGTCCGACTCATTGCGGTGTTACTTTATGTTGTGGCGGAAATTGATAAGAATCTAATCTGACGGTATTTTGACGCAAAAAGTGGCCCAATTATGGCACAATTTGAATATTGAATATGATATTGGTTTTTGTAAGAAAACTATAATAACACCGACTACTAGATTTCTTTAAATTATAATATTAAGTCATTGGTTTGTTATACAATGGTGTAACGACAATTAAACTAAATTTTTCTTTCGTATGGATGTGTGGCCAACTCTGGTGTCGGAGTTTTTAGACCACCCGAAGGCCTCCGACATCCTAACTACTGTTATCCTAATACAACAACCAGGACCGAAGGCTTAACGTACTCCCCGAAGCATGGTAGCTCTCAGATGTAAATACCACACAAACGGTCACCCATCCAAGTAGTGTCCGTTGCGAACCTTGCTTAACATAGCAGATTTATTACGAACGACTAGGTAAGTTACGCTTTGAACTCTACATTAATTAATTTAAATTTAATTACCATCAGCTACTCTTTTACGTGATACAGGGTTTTACTTATTTTTTCAACCGACTTCAAAAAAGGAGGAGGTTCTCAATTCGACGGTATGTTTTTTTTGTCATTTTTTTTGTTTGTTACGCGATTACTCCGCCAATTATGAATTGATTTTGATGATCCTTTTTTATTTGATAAGTCATACTTCAGAGTTGGTCCCAAATAATATTTTATCGAATTTGAATCAGCACGACTGAAAAAAAAAAGTTTAGTCTTGAAGTCGGTTCTTGTTTTTTTTCTAAAAAATACTTAATTACGATTTGTCATTATTTGTGTTGCTTAGGCTGCAACAGGGGTATAGATTAGGGGTAGGGTATAGACTTTAGTAGAGATTGTACCATTGCAGGTATGTTTAAAACAATATGCAACTGTAATTAAAACATATCATCCATGCGTACACCTTAGCTGCTTTTAACTGATCTAACCTTTTTTTATGTTTGTATTTTTTTTTACCTTGGATTACAAACAACTTCAAATTAAATACCTAATAAGTTCGAGATAATAAATTTAGCTAAGCTTTAAGTAGTTTTCACTTATAGATCGAAATAGAACAAAAGTGCTCCATTGAAACTTGTGGTAGGTCTCTCGTATGCGGGAGGCCCTCTGGGTAGGTACCACAGCTTTGCCAGTTCTTTTGCCGCTAAGCAGTACTGTGTTCCGGTTTGAAGGGCATTTTAGCCAGCGAAATTACTGGTCATATGAGACTTAATATCTGATGCCTCAGGGTGATGAGCGCAATGCAGTGCTACGCAGTTTTTTGTGCTATTAAAAGTTCAGGGTGGTACTGCAATTGTTATGGGCAGGCGTGGCGCTTACCATCAGGCGAACGACCTGCACGTCTCATTATTCAGTTCTATAAAAGCTAATAAAGGCTGAAACTGAAGCAATTTTTTGTAAACATTTTATTGTAAGTACATTGAGTTTACAAAACATCAGTAAAAAATATTTCAACGTACTCTCTAGTGACTACAGTCCCGTTCCAAAACTGCACAAAACGCAACAACGTGCTAAATAAAAGTTATGTTTAAATTGGAAGCGTGCTATTTCCAACAGTATTTCCAACATGAACATGAAAGCCATTAAAGTTACAATGTTTATATCGCTGTACAAAGTTGTAACTGCGTTGGTTGTCAAAGGCTCGGCCGGGACAAAGCGCAGGGCTTGTGTTGCCAGGACTGAAAAAGTAGACGAACCACTTGTGTTCTGAGTGTACCTAATATAGAGAATGCTGAAACTTTTTATTGAGGGCCAAGAGAAATTTTGTATGAAGGTAATATTAAACATGGAATATGACAAAGGATATTTTATCCCGAAAAATTGTTCTCGTGGGCTTTTATTATTAATTATTCTGTCACGTTGTAGGTGAAACTGCGGGGCGCAGTTATATGTCTTTAAGGTTCTGCATTTCAACAACCCTTTTAAAAACGTTATGTCCGTCCATCTGTTTGTTCGAACGTATTACTTACTAGCTGCCGCGGTTTTTCTCGTAATTTCTTGAGATAAAAGTAGCCTATGTGTTCATCCAGGGTCTATGCTATCTTCATTTCGAATTTAACGCCAATTCCGTTGATCCGTTACAAAGTGAAAAAGTATCAAACACACTAACGCGCTTCTTTTTCTGTTTTTTTTATGTAACTGAATGAAGAGACGACCTGGTCGTTTGCCTGATGGTAAGCAATACGCCAGCCCATAACAATAACAGCACCACCCAGAACTTTGTTTTACAAAATCCTGCGCGGCACTGTACTGCCCTCGTCAACCTGACACAATTAGCTGTTGAGTCTCGTAATTTCCCTTCAAACCGGAACATAGATTTGAATATTGAATGCATTAGCGCATGCTAGGCAAAAATCACAAGACTTTAAATAATTAGGGAGAAGAAAAATGATATTGCTCGGGCAGGGATCGGACCTGCGTCTTCGGAATACCGTCCCGACGCCTTAAACAGTAGGAAGCAATATCATTTTTCTTCTTCCTAATTATTGAAAACCTTAACGGTAACACGTTTACAAACACGCACTACATACAAAACGCGGGCGCAGCTAGTGACATTATAAAATACTATTGTTTTTTTTTATGAAACTTAGTGATGAGACGAGCACGTCGTTCGCCTTACTTAACTTACTGGTGGTAGGTTTCTCGTATGCGAGAGGCCGTCTGGGTGGGTACCACCGCTTTGCCAGTTATTCAGCCGCCAAGCAGTAGTGCGCAAGCATTACTGTGTTCCGGCTTGAAGGGCATTGTAGCCAGCGAAATTACTGGGCATTATGAGACTCAACAGCTAATTGTCTCAGAGTGACGAGCGCAGTACAGCGCCGCGCTGGATTTTGCAAAACAAAGTTCTGGGTGGTGCTGTTATTGTTATGGGCTGGCGTATTGCTTACCATCAGGCAAACGACCAGCTCGTCTCGTCATTCAGTTACATTTAAAAAACCTGATGGTAAGCGCCACGCCTGCTCATAATAATTGCAGTGCCACCCAGAACTTTTAATGTCATAAAGGACTGCGTAGGATCAGGTAGGAAGCATTGCGCTCATCACCTCGAGACATCAGATATTAAGTCTCATATATGCCCAGTAATGTCGCTGACTACAATGCCCTTCAAACCGGAGCACGTAATGCGCGCTACTGCCTGACGGCAGAATAACTGGTAAAGCTGTGGTACTTACCCAGACGGCCTCAGAATAATTAGAATTGGCAGGTATTATTATGCTTATCAGTATTAATATGAATCACTATTCAAATCCTATAATAAAACGAATGGGTAATGTCAGCACAATTTCCATACATTTACTAATAAATGTCAGCCGCAAGCACATCAACCAAATTCGATGTGCAAACATTGACAAGCGTTTACCCTATTATGAATAAACCCGCAGAGATGCATGATGTCAATATCGATAGATAAACCCTTTTAACGCAAATAGATAACCCTGTATGAAGTGTAGTATATTGTGGTATAGTTGTATGTAAAGCTGGTTGAATGTCAGGGTCCAAACTAGTACACTGTTTGAAGAAAAATATGGCACATCAATGAACAGTATTTTTTTTTAATGGGTGAATGCCTTTTTTACTGAAAACAACTCTACACTCTACATACTAAAACTATTTTTTTTATAAATATTCATTTACTGACAAATATTTAAATATCTAAATTATAATACCAATTAATAACATGACACTAAAACTAAAAACCTTAAAAAATATTATACTAAAATATAATATTAAAAGGAGTCCCTTTAGGCAAGGTTCCGAAGATACTGGCAGCGTTCCCCCTTTGAATAACTAGACTAACTCTTTGTCCGAGGTAGCTGCCAGCTCTTCGGTCTCCTGTGATGTCGACAATAAACTAAAATTATATATTACAGTAAAATTATATGTACAATATGTACAAGATACGTCTTTTTAACGGACTTAAAAAAAAGGAGGAGGACTCATTTTTTGTGTTTTACCTTAGTACACCGTCATTTATAAACCGATTTGGAAAAATCTTTTTGCGTTGGGTTCAGTGTAGCTACGAAGTGGTCCCATATAAAGTTCATCGATATTCGACCTGTCTGAATTTGTGCAGATTTGTCGAAATTTGGTTAAAAATAGGGCTTAATTATACAGTCAGTGATTTGAAGTTTATGTACTTAGTCTAGACTTTGTGATGAAATCAATTTTTCTCGAAATGAACTAAGTATGTCCCATTTTATTCTGTTTACGTTGAAATAAATAATATTAACTTATTACTTCTCCTGTTCTTTAGAAACCTTTTTTTTTATGGAACTGAGTGATAAGACGAGCAAGTCGTTCGCCAAATGGTAAGCGCCACGTCTACCCACAACAATTGGAGTTCCACTAAGAAAAATAAAAAAGCGGTGCGTAGCACTGCATTGCGCTCATCACCCGAGACGTCATATGTTAAGATTCAGATGACCTTTTACTCTGAAGAAAAAAAACATTATTCGTTATTTTTAAAACATTTTAATCAAAATTCACCGGCCTTTGCGATGTCTATTTTGCGGCCAGGCACTGTACACCGTACATATCAGCTCGTTTCGTGTATGTGCCTGTTAAATGGGCGATAGATCAGACCCCCAGCGGTGGGAGCAGATGGTTTTGGAAACTTGTAACATCATAATAGATCTCAGGTAACATGCGACGGGATGGAGTGAGATAACGAGCCCGTCATTCATTTAGTTGGGATGGCAAGTTTCAGACATTTTGCTACATGATATCAGTAGAACGATGTCTTAGCGAGATGATGACTATGTAGAGGTAGACAGGCACTGCTGTGTTCACTGTCGTTATGGGCCCTTATGTTAGGCATACAATATTATGACCCCTTCTTAACTAGGTGTAATACTAAACTAGTGAAAATTCAGAATCCTTTCATGAAAGTTGATTACTTTATTACGAAATAAAAGCTTTGAGGATAACCGTGCTCGAGTTTTGAAACTCTAGATAAAGGAATTCTTAGAAAGATAATTAATTTAGAAAGATGATCATTATTTCTTACTCTCTCGTTTATATTGTAGCGCGACGTTATCCCGGGATAACAATACATATATTATTATTGTTGTACGATTTGACTACTTGTATAGTTTATGATAATAAAACGGGACTTAATTGCGCTAAAAACATCAGTTTTATTTACCTCTACGTTTCGGCCAAGTTGCATTGGCCGTAGTCACGAGAAGACTGGAAAATGCGGGCAAAGAAAACTAAATATTACTACGTAAAGAAGCGACACTCCCCCCCCCCCCCGCTAATTTGTCGTCACCGTCGTCGGTTTGTTGCGAAACCGATGAAACAAATTATTTTTCCAAAAAAACTAAACCGACTTCAAAACCCCAAATAGGCACTCAAAGGTGAAAAATAAATTAATATAATTATTATAAGCGCTACCCACTCATATATTTGAAGTCGGTGCCAGCCAAGTCTAATAGGTAGCAGATAAAGACTATGTATGTATATAGTAAGTACTTGTAGGTAGTATCTATGTATCTGTCTGTGGCACCGTAGCTCTTAAACGGATGAACTGATTTGGATGCGATGTTTTTATTTGAAAGCAGGTTTTCTAGCAGTGGTGAGGTTTTTAAAATATACATACTTGTTTTAAATTGACGTCGTTTCTAGTAGCTGTACTTTAGTTCCGGAAAGCGCTGACCACTTACAGACTGCTTTCTCAAGGGGCTCGTGAATACGTAATGCGATATAACGATGCATAGCTAAAGGAAACTGCGGAGGCACCACGCTGATTACCCTTTGTGTTGCATGGGTTATGTTAGCCAGGTTATGTTATGTTGGAACATTTCATTTTGTATGTTCGTGAAGCCTACATGTCTATAGCACATAATACTAAAGGACCGAAGCATGACTCCGCAAAGAATTTTAAACAAATAGCAACTCTTGCTATGACGTAACAAAGTTCAATTCAGCTCGCGTAGCGCTGCATACCTACCAGTCATATTAACCTACAGAGTGCCTCTCTTCCTATCGCATAGCTCTTATCTCTTCTGACGCGGCACGTGTAACGTTAGGGTTAATACTTGTGTTGTGATGAATTATCAATCTGGATAGGTATTTAGTTTAAGTTATGTATCTCTCTACTGTCTATTACTATTATTCTCATTCTGTGAACAATAACTTTTCAAACAGTATACCTACCTAGTATTAGCACAGAAGACTTAATGATACAAGTAGTATTAGGTATTAGCTACAGCTATTCTACAAGTGTGCATATTTTAATTTTCAAACTAAATCATAAATCTAAATCATAAACATTTATTGCTAGAATATAGGTAGGTAATGTAGGTGTTACAGTAATAATTATAATGTTCCATATAATCTACCCTATTTAAGGGTGTGCAATACAATTCACATAAAAATAATTTAATTAATTTACAAGATATAATTTTATTATTTTACATTCTTGGATTCAAATTAATCATTAGAAATAGTTATTACTTATATTAAGTGTGAAAATTTAATTAATTATTTTCATATGTCTTAGGTAGGTATAGGTTATTACAAATTTTAAATATCAAATTTATACAATTTTTAACTTGTCTATTTTAACTGTAGGTATTCATTTACAGAGTAAAAACAATTATTTAATAGCCATTTTTGTAGTTCTAGTTCAAATTTATTTTTATTAAGTGTTTTCATTTCTTTTGGAAGTTTGTTATAAATTTTGATTGCCATTAAAAAGGCATTCTTCTTAAAGATATCCAATCTACATAAAGGTAAAAATAGTTTATTTTTATGCCTAGTGTTTCTTTCAATAATTTTTGAATTCATATCAAAGAACTCGGGATGGTATTTAACAAACAGACATACCTCTTTGATGTAGCAGAATATAAGATAAGTAGATGACTAGGCATACACTATGTTCTACTAATTATATAGGTATTGTCTAAGAACCTAAATAGATCTGTTAACACGTGAAAAGAAACGGTCACGGCTACCTAGTCCGGGAGCCGTCACCCGAAAATCATGTTACTTCATAATTAGTGCAAGCTAAATCGAATTTAAGAGCCCACACTACCCCAGCTCAAATCATAATGCTCCCACGCGACGGCCCGTCAACTCGTAGCTACAGTCGCAACTATCTCGCTCGCACCTAGTAGGTACGTTGCGCGGCCGAGCGGGAGCGAGTGCCGGAGCGCGTCTGAACCAACACAGCGGCTGTCGCGGACGTGTAGTTTTCCACGCAATATTTCGGTATTAAATTTCTAACAAAATAAAAAATAACATTATTTTAAATTGAATACATAAGATACACGTATTATATTAGTTCAGATTTGTGTAAAAAGTTTCATTATAATAGGTCAAGTATTAACTGTATACTGCTTTTTATTTACAAAATTTAAGTGGGAAGTTTGTGAATTTTTTGTATCGAGACTTTTTTTAGTAATCGTGTTTTTACAACGTATGGACATCAGAGTATATCCTCAACTATACTATATATTTTTTTCAACACGATTGATTCAATACTATTATTGATATGCAACTTCAAACGCGAACGGTAAAGCAGTTTTGAGGTAGTGTGCAGTCTTAATGCGCTTTAGTATAAGTAGCATAAGTAGCAGCGGAAGCGTGCGTCACGCGCGGCGCGCGGCAACCCACTGCACTCTGCACGACCACGCCGCCGCCGGCGTGGCCCGGCTATGTACTTGTAGCTTCGTACCTACAGTGTGGAGTGCGCTAGGCCTGTCTTTAGTTAGATTTGTATAATACTGTAAGGAACATCCCTCCTACTTCACCGAACAACCTGCCGCCATCTATATAAACTTTTGACAGTTGCGGCCATTTGTTTCTTTGCGATCGTAGTGAACGGACGTCTGCTAGAATTTCTGTCGGTCGTTATAAAGGCAACGTAAGCCATTTTAGTATGAATAGCGTTGATTTACAAGTTTGCAATCGTTATTTTGTAATTTTGTGCATCTGTGAGTACTTTTTCCTTTTGATAATAAATTTACGATTAAACGGAGTTCTTGTTCAAACTTGTTTTTTTTTGAGCTAATTCCATTTCTGATTCTAACAATACAATATTTTATGTGGCACCTACAAATATTACTTAAAAACTAGGCATATTAGGCGACGCTGTGTTATGTTAATAGTAATTTATACCTCATTGTTTAATGTTATATTTTTAGACATTTTAAAAGATTTAAAAAATAGACATCCCCGAAGAGGTTCTTGGTGCTATCTTCTTTAGCGGGCGTATTTTTGAAGCACTGGTAAGATCAGTTTTCGCATTTCTTTTTTGGGCCCGGAATTCAATTTGAGTATAGGAAGGAAATGTGTAGACTGCATACCTTTTTTTCAAAGTCATTGATGATGATGATGATATTTTAATTTAACTGATTTGTATTATGTGTATATGATGTTCAATGTGCATTTTTTGTGCCTATTTAATAAATACTTATGACTTTTGACCTTATCACTAAAAGCAATCTGTTCCAGACAACTTTTGGATGAACAGATAATACTTAATTATTAGGTAAGCATGGATGGTTATAGGGTAAAAGACGTGAAAATGATCAAAAATAGTCGACTTAAAATTAAAAATCATCTGTAAAAAATATAAATATCCAGAAAAAAGGCAGTTGAACGTTAAGTGTATTTAGATATGAAATAACCTAAATAAATTTTCTAGAAATAAACGTCTCCAATTTGTTTATTCCTTAAAGTTATTTTCTTATCATATTATTATATTTACATATTTAAGAATTATTCTTATTCATTCGAAGTTTTCAGTAAAATCCTGAACTTTTAGAATTTATTCCATCATAAGATATTATGGTATATAATATTCAGTAGCTATTCGATAATTACTTTTTCTGGGAAAATCTAAGACCGCAATATAAAAGGAAATAACTTTAAAATATAAATTCATTCGCTGGTCCAGAAGTCAACGGCGGGTCTTCAAAGAGGTAGGTATGTTTTTATGTGAGATATTTCATGTACTTACACCAATTAATTTCTTCACCGTCCTCAAAATCTTATAACTTCCCAAGTCCACCATTTCTTGATTTCCATTGTAAGTCGTAAAACCATATCTCCAGTAATTTATTCCAAAATTAGGATTCCATCGAGCTACTGTGTGTTGTGGTGCTACTGACACCGAACTAAAAACGGTTTTTATGACAGGCTAGTGACGAACTAATTTAAAATTAGAATATTTACAATATTTTAAAAAATATCTTGCTCAGGAACATTTATGATTACTCTTTAGCAAGTATAGGTATAGACGGTATAGTGATAAATTACTAGTACTTTTGTAAATCAGCAGATTTTACAATCCAACTACGACATATCTATATATATATTGAAGTACTAGCTGTTGCCCGCGACTTCGTTCGCGTGGACTTCGTTTAACGCTGATGTAGAGACTTTTTTGTAGATTGTGTACAACACATGTTATTTGAAAAACACACTGTACAGGGAGCAAACACTTAAAGACTGGGATCACGTCGCCCGTGAGAAGGTTTCGTACAGCTGTCTCTGTGAGAAATATCCTGTCCTCAGATCAACGGCCGTGGCCTAGAGAGTCTGGTCTTGCGACTTATGACGCTCACACAAAACTGCACGCGTTTGAATGTGAACGGAAAGTGGTTCGAGATGAGAGAGATGAATATTAATATATGAAAACTGACTCACCAGCGCCACGGGCTATCAGTATACCTCAGTGAGGTTCAGTGCCTCAGTGAGGTTCGTCTCTAGCGACAGTATCTTCAGCCGAGTTCCGTTACACAACTAACCTCCCCGAAGTTAACAACTTCGGCGGGGTCTAATTTCAAAAAAGCATAATTTTGTATTCCAAATTTTTAATCTAATAGAGTGCGCTGGATGTCCGGATGGACTCAAAGAGTTCAAAAACTCTACGGGGTACGGTATTGACTTGCCACCATCCTCACCGTCGTCTTATACATCAACGTCCTGTTCAATGTCCCTCAAAACATTATAGGCTGGACTTCCACAGTTGCACTGGGCCCACAAAACACCAAAATTAAAGCGAACAAATGGCGCATACGTCGTGAGCATCACTTACGACTGCTTTTGCTAGTTTCGTCCCAATTTTGGTCGTCATTCAGAAGGCGCCTTGCTTTGCAGGCTACGTGGAAAGTTGTGGAAAGTGTTTAATACCATCGTTGTTCTGAGGAACAGTTCACTGTTGTGAGAAACGCAAATGAGGTAGCGCCGCGGACAGACAGTGTGTATCAGCAACCGTAAATAGTAGCATTCATTGTTACTGGCATGGACGGTGTACATACATACTGCCAAAATCATGTTCCTGATAGACACCCGATCCCCCACCAAGTCTTCGTTTGTTAACTGGACCAGTTTGTTTGTCGTTGAAGTCGTTGTTTGGCACTTCATCATACATTAAAGTTTTGGCAAAATCATCCTCTTGACAAAACCTAAAAACCGCCAGAATTGTGGTCTGATGAGGGTTTTCAAGAGGTTAGCTGAAGGATTCCAGGTCGAAAAAAAATCGATCACTTTGCAGGTAAACGACCATGTTTGAGTAAAGGACGGTGGCGTAACTTTACTCGTGATAGGTGTCTCGTATGCGGAAGGCCGTCTGGGTAGGTACCCCCGTTTTGCCAGTTATTCTGCCTCCAAGCCGTAGTGCGCAAGCATTACTGTGTTTCCGTTTAAAGGGGATTGTAGCCAGCGTAATTACTGGGCATATGAGACTCAATATCAGCTGATGTCAAGACAATGACTCAGATCTGGGTGGCACTGCTATTGCTATGGGCAGACGTAGCCCGTACCATCAGGCGAACGACTTGCTAGTCTAATCACTCAGTACCATAAAAAAACAGGTAACGTCAAACTAAACAAATTTAAAATAGATGTTTTATTTATATTCACCGTGTGTGGTGCACTACATAAAAAAATCGTTTGCATGTTTTAGCGACCCCTAGCGCCATCTAGTTTCAATTGCATAAATGAATTTTCAAAAGTTGAAATAATTATGGTTCTTTTCATGTAAAGTTTGCGAGTTGTTTTCTAAGAGTTACTAAAAACGCTGAAATTATATTTCTACCATGATATTTTAAATTTAAATATAACTTTACTTGTATGCATTTAATTTATTTTCATAGTGTAATCGGCGTTTTAAATTCATATTAATTTTACATTTTGTCTATCTTCCTCGCTTAAAGAAGTTAAATATCAAAAAATATTGGACCCGTTTTCGTTAATTTTTAGTTATATAAACTAATTCTGAGTTTCAAGATTTCTGGATAATCTACTAACTTTTTTCCATACTAACTTGGCCCCAATTTAACCCCCCCATAAGTAGATTTTTCAAAATGTCGATAGCCTATATTAAAATCAGAATTTAATTAAACATATTCGTGGAAACGCCATTAAAATCCCGTCATTGGTTTTTAAGTTATAGAAGTCCAAACAAACAAACAAACAAAAATTTTAAAAACTGTTTTAATATGTTTAGTTACTCATTTTATATCGTCCTGGCTGTTTTTTTTTCGAATATCTTCAAAGTACAGATTTTTTGGGTTCTACGATTTTATTATATGTATAGACATAGATTAGGATTAGGAAAGGATTAGGAAGTTTGTTATGTGGCCTAGGACTCTACAAAGCATTTTTTAGAATACTATCATGTCAACCCATGTACAAACCAGTTTAAGCTGAGCCTTGTGCACAAAGGGTCCGGTATGTTCCGTGGTTCAACTTATAGTGGACATGTATATTTTTTCCTAAATTGCGTCATAACTTCAATATTACTGGACCGATTTTGATGAAACAAAGCCTATGTGTAGCGCCGGACTCCACAGAACATATTACAAAAAACTGCATTCAAATTCGTGCCCTAGTTTCTGAGTTTATCCCGGACAGACAGACAGACAGACAGACAGACAGACAAAAATTTTAAAAATTGTATTTTTGGGTTCTGTTGCTACCATATACTCCTAAAAAAATAGATTTTCAAATATATCTTAAATGTACAGTAACCGCTTCGTTACAGTTTTATTATAAGTATAGATATTTTTTATAATTAAGTTTATTTTAGGTATAAATTAAGTTTGTGTGGTAATAATAGTACATATCAGTAATATCTGATGTCTCGGGGTGATGAGCGCAATGCAGTTCAACGCAATGTTTTTTATAGGATTAAAAGTTTTGGGTGGCACTGCAACTTTTATGGACAGGCGTGGCGTTTACCTTCAGGTGAACGGCATGCTCGTCTCATTACTCAGTACCATAAAAAAAAGATATACTACATATTTTATAGGTTTTAATATTCAGTAGCAATTCGTCCATTAGTTTTTACGAAGCAATAAAAGTAGAAAGAACTTGAGTTATAAATCTAGATTTATTCGCTCGCTGGTCTAGGGATCAAGTGGGTTTTGCTCCTAAACCATTGAGTTTCCAGTAAGGAGCTTGCACACTGAACAAAAACTACGTTAGTATTGAAGTCCTAGTTGCTCCCCGCTATTTCCCGGGATAAAAAGTATCCTGTGTCCTTTTCAGGACCTCAAGTAGATACCTACGTACCAAAATTTAATAAAAATCCGGTAGTTTTTTCGTGATGGAGTAACAAACATCCATCCATCCTCACAAACTTTCGCATATATATTATTAGTAGGATTCTTATCTGGGACAGGTACATATAATGATAGGAATAATTTATTTCCAGTTAGTATATATACATCTTTAAGTTAGTAAATTAATCGTAGATCAGTATATATACATATGTACTAATTCTGCAAATATACATGCTACTCGTGGTAGGTCTCTCGTATGCGGGAGGCCGTGTAGCTTTGCAAGTTCCGCCAAGCAGTAGTACGCCAGCATTATTGTGTTCCGGTTTGCATTGCTTTGTAACCAGCGAAATTACTGGGCATATGAGACTTTAACATCTGATGTATCGGGGTAGCAGTACTTTTTATGGTATTAAAAGTTTTTGAGTGATACTGCAATTGTTATGAACAGGCGTGGCGCTTACCAATAGGCGAACGACTTGTTTGTCTCACTGCTTCAAAAAATTCAATATCTACGTATATTACAAACGGCTACAAACGACGCTATAAAAATCTAGGTTTGCACTGTCAGAGGTTGTTGGACCCGAGTCTTTGTGAACATAAACATAAAATTTAGGTGTCAGTGCCTTTTGAATTTGCAATATAACTTTAAGACTAACTACGCAACTGCTAGTTATGTTATGCATATAATTAAACCCGAGTTTCGGTTCATAAAAAGTTTAAACTTTTATATGCGTTGACGCTCAAGGTTAGCCAGAGAACGATGGAACGCAGTGTACTCGGCGTCAAAAGGATAGACCGAGTTCATAACACCGAACTGCGTTCGAAAACAGGCATCACTGACGTAGGCAATAAAAGTGCCAGGCTGAAGTGGGAATGGGCGGCCACATCTGTGGAATGCATCCGGAAAGGTAAGTCAAAATAGCTACAAAATGGGTGCCTGAAGACTGGCGTCGACGCCTAAGAAGGCCTAGAAAACGTTGGCAGGACGGTTTGGACGCTATCCGGAGTGACTGGCTTGAGATCGCAATGGAGAAGGATTAATGGAGATGGGGGAGACCTTTGCCCAACATTAAGATCAAACAGGTTAATAAAAAAGGGTTGACGCCGTAGTTCAGATGTATATACCTACATCAGAGGGCGCCGCAGTGCCACAACGAAGAGAACATCTCGCGCGACATTCGTCCAATAAACACAAGCCACGCGTCATCGTCAACCAATCACAGCGCTTCCTGATCGCGTGATAAAATGATGTACCGTGGCGTTACTTGCATTTTTTTAGCTGTCTCGTTCGCTGCTCTTTTGTATTTTGCGATTTGTAGAAAATAACTGTAAGCAAGGATCTACGTGATTTCCCTCATATCTTCAAGTCCTAGCTAACTTCGCTACAAAAATATCATTCAAATTTATAAAGCAGTCACAAAGCGCATTAGAGTGTCCGAACCTTTATCCACCTTAGGTATTACCTGAAACATAATTACATCAAACCAAATTCATTTGAGAGCGAGTATGGCTCAGTGGGAGAACGTGCGAGTTTCAATCCGACACACCGGAGTTCGAATACCGCTGGCCCCACACCACTGTCTTTTTAAGTTATGTGCGGATCTAACGCTCACTCTAAAAACGGTGAAGGAAAACATCGTGAGAAAACCGTTATGTCCAAGAATTTATTACAAAAATTCAAGGACGTTTGTGATATCTACTAACCCGCACTGGACAGTGACGGATTATGGCCCATACTCTCTCTGTGAGAGAAGGCCCGTGTCCCAGCAGTGGGAAAGTAATGGGTTGATGATGAAGATGATGAAATTAATTTTATTGTAGAACTTTGGATAATTACTTTTATTATATAGTTACTTTGAACGTCTGTTTACTTCGTAGGTTGTATTATAACTGAAAAGTTATATCCAAGTGTTTTAGCAGTTTTGATTGTTTTTGTGTTAATATGAAGAGGTTTTATTGTTAGTTCTGTAAAGCGCTTCGAACTTTTGTGGTTTATTTCTGAGCTAACAATTTATAACTACTTAATTAATTTTATACATAAATAAATAATAATTTTTATATACCGTTATAATAGAAATCTGAGTATCACGCTTTACTTTTTTTTTATGGAATTTAGTGTTGAGACGAGCAAGCTATAATAGTTGGAGTGCCACCCAGAACTTTTAATACCATAAAAGCACTGCGTAGCACTACATTGCGCTCATCACCCCGAGACATCAGACATTAAGTCTCATAATATATGCTTTATATTATAAATGCGAAATTCTGTATTTAAGTGTTTTTATGTTAGGTACTGCGTTTGTTACGTCTTTACGCCGCAACGGCTAAACGAATTTGCATGAAATTTGGAATGGAGATAGCTTATTTGCTAGATTAGCACATAGGATATTTTTTTCCTTAAAAACAAACAGTTCCCGAGGGAGCAACTTTTTTTACGCTTAATATATCTATGTTTGGCCACTATCTCTTGATGTGAAGCGATGATGTGGCCTAAGTTGGAGCACATAGACCGAACTATAAACCGAATCCTACGCGGGTGAATATTATATATATCCCTAAATTTTTGTGATTAATTCTTGGACATGCCAGCTTTCTGCACAGTCTTTATAGCGAGTGTTATACGCACATAACTGTCTGTGGTGCGGGGCTATCCGGCCGGCGAGATTCGAACTAGGGTGCGTCGAATAGAACGTCGCACGAACTCTCACTAAGCCATACTCGCCTATATTTGCATATTTAACTAGAAAAGTTTCATAAAGACCTTGAGCAAAAAATGCACCTCAACTTTTTATCAGTTTCTTAAAGATCTGGATTAAATTACTCAACTTTATAGTCTTAACCTTTACATTACATAACAAATATTTACCTACCTTCTAAAAACAAACCCGGATTATTAAGATAACTATCGGTAGCGGGCCACTGTCAAAACCATAACAGGCAACTTGATGTTATCAATGATGGAGTGTTTTTGTCCAAACTTAATAATAACATTGCACTAATTAAGGTATCGATAGAGACTCACACACACGTTCGTGTGTTTAATAATTAAAATAAAATTATTTTACACTTTAGATATAAGGTTTAAGGCTCGTTCAAACGGGGAACTTATAGCGGTATCGCAACACCAGCTGAAACTACGATTTTAATTAGAACAGTAAATATTTTTTAAATCTTATTCTCTTTGTTTTGTGAGTGATTGGTCAAGCAAGTCGTTTGCCAGATGGTAATTGCCACGCCTGCCCATAACAATTGCAGTGCCACCCAGCAAACGACTTGCTCGTCTCAATACTCAGTTCACTAACTTAATGATGTTAAACGACGATGTTGCCAAAGATGGAGCACTTAGATTTATGACGACATATAAGTCATTGATGCAGGGCCGAGTCGGGATCTGAACTGAAATATGTTGAATCGAAGGCGCACACCACAATCGTTTTTATATAATCAGCTGCGATACAGCGTACAACGGCAAAAATTGGCTAAAGAAGGACCATTTGAAGGATAAGAGACCTTAAAAAAGTAAAAAAACGGCTAAACCGATTTTGATAAAACATGCTATGCATCATCATCATCATCATCAGCCCATCACGTTCCCACTGCTGGGACACGGGTCTTCTCTCATAGAGAGAGAATGGGCCATAATCCACCACGCTGGCCCAGTGCGGGTTGGTGGATGTCACATGTCCTTGAATTTTTTTTTTGTGAAAAATACTTGGACATGCCGGTTTCCTCACGATGTTTTCCTTCACCGTTTTTGGAGCGAGTGTTAAATCCGCACATAACTTAAGAAAGTCAGTGGTGCGGGGCAAGCGGGATTCGAACTCGGGTGCGTCGGATCGAAAGTCGCACGAGCTCCCACTGAGCCACACTCGCTCATGCTATGCATATATGTAAACAAAGCTGCTTTCAAACAAAAAACCCTCATCCAAATCGGTTCACCCATTTAAGAGCTACGGTACCACAAACACACATAGTAGTCCAACTTACAACACCCCTCCTTTTCGCGTCGGGGGTTAAAAACAAAGCTTTTCAACAACCAATGTAAACAACTTATAATATTCTAAACATTTCGTTCATAAAAATATCGTGCTCACCAAAAAGCACACGCACACCACCGATATCTGACTGTTTTCATACGCTTCGATGATCAAACAACGCCGTTGTCACTTCGAATTTGTTAGAGTTAAACAATTATTTCTGTGGTTGTTATGTTTTTGCCATTTTGTTATACATTTTTAGATTCTAGATGAAACGGATTTATGGTCAGATTTAGTTGCAGGTTGGTTTTGTGTTACACATATGTCATCGTAAAATTGTAAATACCGTTAGATTATACTCTATCTTTGTCTATCTCGCGGGGGTGGCCCCTGGGCCACGCCAAAGCCGCGAACATGTATATTATATTCACGTATGTTTGTGATTAACAGTTTCACTTCGATAGATTATACTCTACCGAAAAAAAGGCTCTGGCCGTGGTTGTAATACCACCCACCGAACAAAGCCATACCGTCAAGCGACCTAGTCGTGTTTCGGCATGATGTTCGGTGAACCATCGGGGAGACGGGTCTGAGCAGCCGCTCAACTGCCGTCTCTCTCTAGATCTATGTGCTCCATCTTAGGCCACATCATTGCTTCACATCAGGCGAGATAGTGGCCAAACATAGATCTATTAAGTGTAAAAAAAAAAACAATGTGTTAAATTTTAAGCAGTATGTTAAGGTTCACAATCTTTCGACAGTTTATAATCTCGTGAAATAGGTTATAATCTAACGGTATTTACAATTTTACGATGACATAGACATACATTGATGTCAAAGTTTGTGAAGATCGATGGATGTATAGATGGATGCTTATTACTTAATCATGTCGGCGTCGTAACTGTTGAACGGGTTTTGATGAAATTTGGCATGGGGGTAGATTATTATGGTCTGACGTAGAACATGGAACTACTGCATTTTGGAATAGCGGATAGTTCCATAGGGAACTATAAATCTTTCAACGCGGACCTAGTCGCGGGTATCGGCAAGTACATGATATACCTCTATTTATTTTACTGAAATTTGGAGGAACCAGAATTACAGCACAAAAAAAAACTCTAAGCTAAGAGGTAAAGTTAAACTTATAGAGTATTTTAAACTATTAGGTATGTTTAAATAAATCTGTTGAGAAATAAAATAATAAAAAGTAATAAATGCGGAAATAGATTCATTAAATCCAATATCAAGTACAACATCATTATGAGGTAATTATACAGGGAATAACATTAATGTGTAGTAATACTGAAAGGTGTGTATGGGTATCTAGTCATGAATCATTGGGCAGAATATACAACCAAAAAAACACTATTATATTTTCCATACAAAGTTTAAAAATTATTTATTTGAATTATTTTGGACAATCCTAACAAGCTGTGGCCTAGTCGCGGTAGTACGGGTCATTGACCGAGCTACTTTGTGCCTAGGCACAAAACAGATTAGTACAGAAATCTACATACATACAAAGTGCGCTCGAGCAACGCACACATAGACACCGCTCACAGACACGATATCTGGGCACAGTTGGAATGCGAGTGCCATCCGCTTGAGACACGCGTCAGGGAACTTTTTTGTGCAAAAATGGAGCAACGAAAAATAGGTTATTATAACTGTTTGGTGGACGGTTGTTTAAATTCAACATTAAACGGTGAATTGTCGTTTTTTAAGCTACCAGTTGTTTCAGAGAGGTAAGTAGGTATTTGCTTGTATTTTGAAGGTTCGTTTTCACGTAACACAAAATAGTTAGGTAGGTAGGTAAGCGCCCCAGCCCCCGGCCCTGCGCCGAACAAGCGAACATGAGTTTGTGGCCTTGTCATATTTTTACAATTTAAAATTTGATATTTATTGTAGTATAAGCTGTATTAGCCTTGTGTTCAATAATCAAATGAGGAAGATGTTAATGTAAACTAATCGCATTTGTTTTGTCTTCAAAAAAACTTTATTCAGTTATAATAGTAACTGCGAAAAAATTATGTCGATATCGTGTGCAGTTATATTTTTAAATCAATCAATTTTCCTCCTAAAAACTTCCTGCGCCGTCCGGTATGAAATGTATGAAAAGTACATACATGAGATTAACTTCTGTATTTATCTGTTTTGTGGCCTAGGCGCTCTGTCTTTGAAAACGCCGAACGTTTTACCAGGGCTTGATTTCGAGTCTCAAATACCGGAATTTCATACTGAACGGATCTTCGGACTCGGTCGGTTCCGTTCCGGAACCCACTCGTAAAAAAGGGTATTTCCACATTTTTACACGACTGCCCAAAAAGGAGTATTTCAGGGTTTACGTATGTATGTATTTATTTATTCCACCATTACTTCTTATTGCCTGGACAGATTTGAATGCATTAAAACCATAATAAAAACATAGGTTTAAGTGTTTTTTACCATAGTTTTTTTGCATGTTCCGGAACCGGTATACAAAAAAATCTCCGCGAACGTACCCGACTTAGCCTTGCCTTGATTAGTTTCAAATTTTTGTCCAACTTGACGTCTTAGAATTCATATTCAGAAATAACCTAAAAAGAATTTCCGAAACGAAAACGGTCCTTTTCGGTGGAGTTTTATGGGGCGGCGTTAGAAGGTAACTTTGTTTGTGCCGCTCGACCAATGAGGAGCAGCGGCTATTATTTATTAGGATTACATCTTTATGATTGGTGCAATACGAAACAAGGCTAGCGAATCATGAAGCGGCGGCGAATGTTTGATAGCTTTAGTGTTTGCCGCGTTTTGTCAAAGATTAAACAGGTTTATTTCTGAAAACTGACTAAGTAAAGACGCTTTATTGATTACTGACTTACGAACACTCTTTTACTATGCAATGAAATCAAATGTTGGAAATGTCTTAATCATCATTATCAGCCTATTACATTCCTACTGTTGAAATTCATGCATGATGTTTTTTACATCCTATTCCTACGGTGGTTGGTGACCTCACGTATTTTTTAAGAACATCAGCCATGCTCGCTCTTATTAGGCGTTTACACTGATTAGACCCTTATTCCTGAATGTTAATTGGAGCGATGATGTTTAATGCTGTAATTAATAAGTAAGCATTAATAAAAATAAAAAAATACCCTGCCAAAAACATTATCACTTGGGATGATTTAAGGATTCCGAGGATACCCCATACATCCAAATCTGTTGAGGCATTTTATAATAAAAAAACGCACATACATTAACCCCGAAAACATTATATTCCTTTTTTGGGGAGTCGCGTAAAAAGCAGTTTGCTTGAAAGTTAGTTGTAAAGTAAGGTTGGTAGGACAGCTGGCTTTGCTAACTGAAGATAAAATTTGTTTGTCAGATCTGTACACGCGGCGCACTAATATTCTTTGTCACAAGTTCATTGCTCTTTATCAGCTGATTGTTAGGGTTGAAATGAACTTGATTACCAGAAATGTTTAAATTATCATATCTTGTGATTTTAAAAAGTTTCTGGTGATTTGCACTTGGACTTGAATTATTAATAAGCTTCTATATGCGTGGTTTAATTATTACTACACATTTATGTTACACGTTGTATATATATGTGTATGTAATTCTAACTGTATCATTATTCAGTTTAATATATTATTATTATATCAGTCACAATGTAAGCAAAATATGTATAATGTCAACATTATGCAAATTTGGTGCAATTTGTCTCTATTTTTTGACATTAGTTTTCTATTTACAGTAATCACTTTCAATACTAATTATCTATTCATCTATTCACGTTTAAATTAAATATTAGTCGAACCTAAACTAGAAAGAATAAGTAAGTCGTTAGAATTAGTAAGAACCATTAAACCAGAACAGTAGGGTATTATTGGGCATTCTACCCCACCTTCCGATTCGCTTTGCTCACTTCGTTCGCGTCGCTCTCTCCAGGTTGGGTAGTATGCCCAATAATACGGTAGTACTCCAAAGTTGATAATTGACGATACCGATGAGTGCGCTGTAACGATGCACATTAATGATCCTAGCGATCTCTCCGTTTGAAATGTTTTGATACAGATGGAGGTAGAACTTAATGTATAGATACATACCCTATCCTTTCAGTCGGGTGTAGAACGGATCTTCATAGAATTGTAATCCACAAACAATAATGGTAGATTAGAACGGTTATTTAGACTGGTCATGCTGAATTATAGATACATTCCATTCTATACAATTTAGTTCAGGTTAAAAAAGAGTCATTAAGAAAAATTGCTTGTAACCAGATTGTCACAAAGACCTACAGATTTTTTCAATGCTACTAACAAGAATATCTAAATTAAAATGAGCTTAACTAAGATGAGGTTGAGGTTTTCAAGATATCTGAATTAAATTAATATTTTTACATAGGTACTTCAAAGCACATTGGTTGTCAAGAAAATCACAATTGGAACAGGTTTATTTTTAAATTTAGGTCATTTTGGTTCATGTCTTCTCGAAGACATCTAAATTAGTATGCTTAGTTTTAGACCTGATCGGCTCATACCCTTCTCGAGGATATCTAAAACTTATTATGTTCTGTTTAGACTAGATTGGTTAATGTCCTACTCGAAGACACTTAAATTAGAACGTTTAAATCAGTCCAGATTGACTCATATCCTTCTCGAGGATATTGAAATTAAATTATTCTATTCTGACCATATCATCTTTGAGAAAACACCAATTAAAATAGCTTTTTTAATTTAGACCTGTTTGGTACATGTCCTCTTCGAAGACATCTAAATTAGTATGCTTAATTTAGACCTGATTGGCTCATACCCTTCTCGAGGATATCTAAAACTTATTATGTTCTATTTAGACTAGATTGGTTAATGTCCTACTCGAAGACACTTAAATTAGAACGTTTAATTCAGTCCAGATTGACTCATATCCTTCTCGAGGATATTGAAATTAAATTATTCTATTCTGACCATATCACCTTTGAGAAAACACCAATTTAAATAGCTTTTTCAATTTAGACCTGTTTGGTTCATATTCTTTAATGTTGATAAAAATATTAAAAATACACTTACCGGTTTGATATATTCACAAATCCTAAATATCACTTAACAGTTTAATCACACATTTCATCACACATTATTACTATTACTTATTATTATTATAATTTATCAAATACTATATACATTTAATTTTAATTTAACGAAGGTGTCTTTCTCACGGTACAATAATGTAACAAGTAACTTGAATCTGATTTACCTACAGGTTTGACGTCATATAAGTATGCATCTGCACAATTGTCATAATGTACAGTCATAAACAAAAATGTTAATTCCATTGCTTCCATGGCATAGAGATTATTTGTTCTGATATGCAATCTAAAACTATTGTATATTTGATATAATTTACTTACATTTGAATAAGTGACAATACTTTTAGTTTATGTTTAAGTATGATTTTTAAAGGATTAAACTATCAAAGAAATCATCATCATTATAATTATATACCTTTGTCATTTGATAACATAATATATGTTTATCGACTCTATAATCAAAAACATTTGCGCTATAAGTTGATATGTTTTTATAACATCAACATTAAAGCTGTCAAATGTATTTTGCACTCGACTGCCCACATTTACACGGACGCACACTATGGTTTTTATCAAAATGCTAAGCTATCACTTTCACGATTGTACAGTCAATTGCAATAGCAAGTAACGATAACACGAATGTAATTATATCAATTAAGTTACATAATATGTGTTCAACGTACAGATGTTTCTTTTAAGTTATAATTGATAGAAGCAAGTTCTTTCAGATATCCTTTCTTGAATTATACAATATTATTAATCTAACAAACATAATCCATCTATAAAGTTATATTCAAATATTTATAAATGGTTTAACAAATCATTACTTCAAACTAGCTTATAGAACGTATATGCATCTGACTGTACGGAGTGTCTATGTGTGTATCCATGTATGTTACAGTATATTTACTAAACAGTACCCTAATCTTTTCAAGATCATTTTTTAGCGATAAGGCCTCCTATTGTTTCAACTTTTTGTATGGTTACTACTGCAATTTACTAGACAAAATTAGTAAAGTATTTGTCTATCTACTAACATATTAATCGCACATTATGTTAATTGATCTGGGGGTATTTGATAATTAATATTATTCATATAATATTGTACTACCATTAATCATGATATACGTAGAAAGCTAAATTTAGTTTTGATATATTAGATACAATACCGAGTGACATTCAAAACTGTAATCTATTCCTTTTTAAACAATACAACATCGTAATAGCAGTATACTTAGTAATAGAGCTGATGTACTGTTATGTGTCTGTTGGATTAAAATTTTAATGCATTGCTGATTTAGTGCATTATGCTTATTCCATGGTTTTTGAAAAATATAGCATTACAGAGCTGGGAAACTAACTTGCCGCTAAGTTTCACGGTGCCGCCTGTATTATTACAAAAACGTAACAAGCAGCATATGTCTTACACCCGGAATTGGTCATAAATGTTATTGAATTAACGTTTATTTTAATTTTTATTTCTAAATTGCTGACAATATATTTCATATTTGTATAAAAAGGCAGGTTCCTTTCTAGATTAATTACTTTTTATTTAATTCTCTTCAGTGACAAGTTGCTCCAGATTACGCTTCAATAATGTACGTAAGTGATTTTCTCTCTATTTTTTATGTAACTGAATGACAAGATGAACCTACCTCTGACAATTTTTAATATTACATTTTATTTGACTATAGTTTTCGCTCTGTTATTTTGTTGTGACGAGTCTCAACTTAAAATTAATTCCATATACCAACATCTGAATGTGTTAATATTAATTTAATTGTGTTGATGTTGTATAAGTTAATAAAGAATTTTTGAATTTGAATTTTGAATTATTATTTTTACAGGTCTGATGCAGAGTATGACGAAGACTACTCCTCTACCACTGAGGTACGCGTAGAAACACCGAAGCTGAAAAAAAAGCAGCCGACTAAACGCAAGGCATCCGCTAGCACCTCGACATCAACTACCGATACACCATCGCCTGACTTGATCCAGTAAGTACCCTTACATATCTATACGCTTTAAGTGATAGGACCCTCCATTGTACTACCATAGTTAAGAACTTTTTGAGATCTCATTAGTTTTTTTTTTTTTTTGTAATCTTGTTAAACAACAAAGTGATTTATATTGTATACAGTACACATTCCAATCAGGTACCTACTTACTGTCGTAATTAAATGTTTCCTCGACATGGATCCATATTAGATAAACCAAACGTCTTTATGTACCTATTAACTTGCTATTTACTATTAGTGACTTGATCAGTAGTTATTCTCGGTTAACAGATATCACGATTTACTATATATTAATACATGTATGTTTTTATTACAGAAAAAAGCGGAAGGTTAAAGGAGCGGATGTTTTCGCAATCCTCAAATCGGAAGAGGAGAAACTTGCAAATGCACAGTTACAACAGGCGAAGCCTTCCACTATTTCATGTTTCACCGCTCGAGTATCGACAGGACAAGTCAGGCGGACAACTGTACGGAGCGGTAAGTTTTTCGTGGATCTAAAGCTTTACAATACGGATGACTGGGTGTTATACAAGCCCGAAGAGCGCTACAAAAAAGCTTTGTCATACGTGAAATTGCAATTAGACTCTGATTGCGCAGAATGGGATGCCATTCAACGTTTTCTCGGGCTGGCTCATATGAGTTTTGAAAAAAGCGAATCTGTATTTTATAAAGATTTAAATAAAACCAAGAAATAAATGCATAAAATGCACTTTTATTGAAATCTTTATAGATTATTTTCAGATACCTAGATAGGTGGTATATGAAATGTACTATTAACTTTTATTTTCTTGTCTGAGTTCTTGTATTTTGAATTGTTTCACTTAGTTATTAATAATTGTGAGCTCAGGTAGATAGATGTTTTGATGATAATTTAGTATTGTTTATATTATAGTATACACATATTTACATTCTGATAATATAATTTTACACAGATTTATAAAAGTAGTCTAAAAATACTACTTTTAATTCTTCATAATGCCGTATTGCACATTATGTAAGGTTTCTGTTAAAAATACATCTTGGGTAGGACATTTACGTAGTAATGCGCACAAACAAAATGATAACAATGTAATACACAGCGACGGTGTAGACATTGTGACGACAGCATTTCGCTCTCGTATTGCAACATACAGAATAACAGCTCATGACGGTTGCGAACAAAGGTCACTAGAGATTTTTTTTGATACAATTGGTCAAAAGGTAAAGTCACTTTTAAACGAATCACTTAATAAGCACACTTGTTTAAAAGTAAACTTCGAACTTTATGGCATGTTTTTGATGTTAAAGAATAACAATCAAGAAATGAAGTCTTTTGGTACTAAAAATATTGTGCTTTACAATAGTTACGATTTTGATTCGGTATTTTTAGACATTTGTAGCGTATTGAAGACGAAGGTTGAGGAATTTATGGAACAAGATAGCGGTTGGACTTTTATGAACAACTCACATTTAGAAATAAACATTAATAAGTACCAACCGATGGGTGGTTCAAAGTTTATAGTATTGCCTAAAAAAATAAAAAATAAAAAGGCATGCCTTAATATAATCAACAATGATGATTACTGCTTTATGTGGTGTGTAACAGCTTTTCTTCATCCGGCTTTGAAACATCCCGAGAGAGTATCTTCATATCCTGACTTTCGTTCTATATTAAACGTGGATGGGATGCAGTTTCCCGTAACATTTACAGACATAAAACTGTTTGAAAAAAATAATCCAAAGATAAAGTTTATAATCTACGGTTTAAACAATAAATGCATGATCGTAGGTCCCTTGTATAAATCAAATACTCTTGATAATAACAATAACAAAACTATACATTTATTATTTCTTGAAAATGGTGCTTCTTCGCACTATTGTTTGATCAAAGATTTATCCAGGCTTGTTAGAAGTCAAATTACAAACCATCATGGCAAGTTATACTTGTGTGATACTTGTTTTGTATTTTTCAACACAAACGATCAGCTGGCAAAACATGAGTGTGGGGGTATTATAACAGTTTTACCTGAGAAAGGCTCAGTAATAAAATTTAAAAACTATAAACACAAACAGGATATACCGTTCATTATTTATGCAGATTTCGAATCCTTGTTAGAAAAGCAGAACAATGGTCAAAATTTAGATAATTCCAGTTCGAATACTACTACATTAAATCATCACGTGCCTGCGGCATTCGGTTATCATATTGTGTGCTCTTTCGATGAAAATTTAAACCGCTATGTGTCTTACCGTGGACCTGACTGTCAAACCAAATTTATTGAGTCAATTTATAATGATATTTCGGAGATCAACAAAACATTAAGCTTAAATGTTCCGATTCTTTTTAGTGAAACCGATGCGGTACATTTTCAAAATGCAACTCATTGCCATATATGTGACCATTTTCTATATTCAGATAAAGTCAGAGATCACAATCACATAACTGGTCAATATCGTGGAGCAGCTCATAGTAATTGTAACTTGCAATATAAATTGTATAAGTTTGTACCTATTGTTTTCCACAATTTGTCAGGATATGACTGTCATTTATTTATAAAAAAATTAGGGGAAGCTCCAGGACCTATGAAAATTATTCCAAAAAACAAAGAAAACTATATTTGTTTTACTAAATTCGTTCCAGTTTCAGAAAATGAGTTTGTTCAGCTTCGTTTTATAGACTCGTTCAAATTTTTAGGAACAAGCTTAGAAAAATTAACAAGTTCCTTGAATGAAGATGAGTTTTGGCACACGAATAGTTATTTTCCCAGTGATGATGAATTGAGGTTAGTCACCCGTAAAGGAGTGTATCCGTATGAGTATATGGATAAATGGGAACGGTACAAAGAGCAATCTCTTCCAGCTAAGAAATATTTTTACAGTTCACTTACCAATGAAAATATCTCTGAAAAAGATTTTAAGCATGCACAATTAGTTTGGTTAACATTTGACATTCAAAATTTAGGAGAATACACAGACTTATATCTAAAGACTGACGTACTTTTATTGACAGATATTTTTGAAAACTTCCGAAAGACCTGCAAAGTTCATTATAAGTTAGACCCAGGATTTTATGTCACCGCACCAAGTTTATCTTTTGATGCAATGCTTTTGCAAACTGGTGTCGAATTAGAGCTCATTGATAATTTAGAAATCATAAAACTTTTTCAAAGCGGTATTAAAGGGGGTATTTGCGTCTGTACACATAGACATGCTAAAGCTAATAACAAATATTTACCTAAGTATAATCAGTCACAGCCTGATTCCTATATTGCATATATTGATTGCAATAATTTGTATGGATTTAGTATGTGTCAGTCATTGCCTATATCAGATTTCAAACTCTTAGAAAGGAATGAAATAGATAATTTAGATGTGAATAACATCTCAAATGATGCTGAGTATGGTTATGTACTTGAAGTTGATCTTTGCTACCCAGAACATTTGCATAGCAAACATAATGATTTTCCGTTTTGTCCTGAAAAATGCATTCCTCCAGGAGGAAAGCAACCTAAACTTGTACCCAACTTATATGATAAATACTTCTATGTCATTCATTATGTTCACTTAAAAACTTGCCTCCAACACGGTCTTGTCTTAAAAAAAATACATCGCGCTATTGTTTTTAGACAAAGACCATTTTTAAAAAAGTATATAGATTTTAATACGACTTTGCGCCAAAAAGCAACATCGAGTTTTGAACAAGACTTTTTTAAACTGCTCAACAATAGTATTTTTGGTAAAACGTTAGAAAACAATGAAAAAAGAGTCAACGTAAAGTTAGTAAGCGAATGGAATGACGATCAGAACAAAACAAAAAAGAAAATATGTGCTTACAGGTTAATCGCTAGCCCTAATTTTCATAGTGCATCTATTTTTACTGAGAATTTAGCAGCAATACAGCTAAAACCCGATCGCGTGGTATTAGATAAACCTATATACGTAGGGTTTACTGTTCTAGAATTGTCTAAAAGTCACATGTATGATTTTCACTATTCGATCATGAGACCTCACTATAATAAGCGATTACAAATGTGTTATACTGATACTGATAGTTTCATATATCATATAAAAACCAAAGACTTTTATAAAGATCTTAAAGAAGTATTTCTAGAATACTTTGACACGAGTAATTTTTGTGTTGATAATATATTTGGCCTACCTTTAATAAATAAAAAGATACCTGGCCTTTTCAAAGACGAAATGTGTGGTAAAATAATTATGGAATTTGTAGGTCTTCGCGCAAAACTGTATTGCGTAAAAACCGATGAGTGTACTATAAAAAAAGCGAAAGGAGTGAAGGGGTCTGTAGTGCGTGATTTAAAAATATCTGACTATGAGAACACTTTATATACAGGCAATATTGTTAGAAAAGTAAACGTTTTGTTTAAGTCGATAAAACATGAGATATATACAAGAAGTATTAACAAAGTTGCATTATCTAACAATGATGACAAACGTTTAATTGCTAAAGATAAAATAGCCACGGTTTCTTGGGGGCATATCACAATATTAGGGTTCAAACCAGGTTATTCGTAAGCCTAATAATGTAAAAAAATAATTTTATTAATAATTTTTGTAATTCAATCTGAATGTAAATATGAATTATTAGAATGTAAATGTGTACCTAAGTATAATTTAGAAAGTAAATCTAGTTCATAGAATTATAAAAATATGATGTGTTATTTTACCTTTTATAAGTATTTTATAAAAACTGGTGTTAAGTACTGCATAAAATTGTGTCTGTTTCTTACATATTAATTTTAGCGTAAGCTGAACAGAAAAATACTTTCTAACATTGTTAACTGTCAATACCACCTAAATTATAATAAGCCCATATTGTTCATTGCACTATTTTATGAATTATGTTGTGTACTTTGTACTAATAAAATTAACTTAATATTACCTATTATTTTTTATTTCAAATTCCTAGCATCACAGTAGTAAAAAAAATATAGATACAAAGAAGAATCCTATTAGGCAGGTAACTTTCCATCTAACACCTAATTATTTATTAATTCAAAACAAGATTGAACAGGTTTATGGAATATATAGGTATCATGTTTATAACTTCAGTTATTGCATAAGCTTACTAACATTATTAAACACGAGTGTTAGATTACGAACAAGTTGAATCGAGTTTGATTAAAGTGAAAAGTATTTCGCTTACATTACAAAATAAAAAGGTATGCCTTCGAAACATGATAGGAAGACGCCTCGCTAGTTAAGTAATTCATTCAAATATCAGTTCCTGCAGGAGACACTCGTTATAAATCCAAAAATAAAAGTGATAAATAATAAATAATTGTTACAGCCCGCCTGCCCAACAATCTACGCGTAAGTATT
Organism: Petrophora chlorosata; assembly: GCA_951640565.1. Taxonomy (NCBI): domain Eukaryota; kingdom Metazoa; phylum Arthropoda; class Insecta; order Lepidoptera; family Geometridae; genus Petrophora; species Petrophora chlorosata. Next base: position 13,729,999 of record OX621193.1, on the reverse strand, counting down.
CACCTATTACTGTACATTACTACTGTATACAACATATTTAATGCTTATTAAAGTTTTTTATTATTATAATTAACATTTTTTTCCTTTGTTTACAGAACAATAATGGCAGCAGAGCCGGATCCAATGTGGTTACCTCATGCTCAAGATCCGTTGGCTGGATGGGACGAATATGAGAGGATTATGAGAAACGAACAACGTTCTGTAGCGGCTGAAGAACCCACAAGCAAAACAAAAAATAAGAGAAAGCGCAAAGTTAAAGATGCTGTATCATACGTGGTCAGTAAAGCGCCAAATAGAGGATATCGAGTAGTGAAAATTCAAATATACGATTTTAACGAAAGATTGAATGCTAATTGTGAAAGTGTTCGTGTTCAGTATACTGTAGTGGATCCTATAGACGATATAATGAATTTAACTGAAACTATTGTAACTAAAATATCTAAAAAATTGTCGGAAGCTTTAAATGACTAAGTGTATAAATGTACATGTTTTTCATGTACCTATTTTTAAGGTTTCTAACAATAAAGTTATTATCTATCTATCTATACAGTTATCTAGGTATTCAATGTTTGTAAATAAGTTAATTAAATAAAATAGTGTTTGTTGTATATTGAGTTTTATTTTAGGGTACCTACTTAGTGAATTCTAATAACTCTAATTCTAAGAAAAAATATATTAAAATAATAGGATTCTTATTCAAATAATGCTAAATACAACAGTGATATTTTGATTTCACCCTCACTTATCATTATTACAGGAACAGGTATGTCAATGAAACAATTTAGAAGGATAATTAAAAATATAATTTTACTACTTTAATAAACTTACGTCGACAGATCGGGCATTTATTATTTAAAGATAGTGTACACTTTGCACAGCTTACTGCATGACCACAAGGTATAAAGCACATACAAATTTCTTCATTTAAACAAATTTTACATGTCATGTTCTTGTAGTTCATGTTTACAGCACTCTCAAACGTTTGATTCAATTGAAATATTTCAGAGTTTTCAAATTGATCACATTTTTTTCTGTCTTTGTTTATATTGTTTATGTATTGTTGTCCTTTCACACATAAAACATATGGACAATATTGAAAGATACTTGCATGCTCTTCCCAAGGCATGTCTCCAGAGGTCCAATCCTTAAGACCCCCACCACAAAAGTAACAAACAACTTTATCACTTAGTCCTGTATAAAAAAATCCTGCATCGGCCATATCTAGAGGTGTCTGAGTTAAACCTTGGGGCCAGGAGTCAAAACTTTGCAAACGTTTTGCTTGAAGAGTATAAAGAGGGTGAGCAGGCTGCTTGAGCTCCATCAAAAGTTATTAATTTTATCAGTATTAGAAATCACACTCACAACACGTCCTGTTTACTATAGTCAACTGGCTGTTGTGTTACTCATTTACACTAACTTCATTGAATTGAGAGCACTTATTTCATAATAGGTATGTGACGAATTCAAGTATCTAACAATAAATAAAACAAACAGTACTGAAAACATCAATTATATTATCAAAGAATACACATTTAAAACTAAATAGGTACAACACATTTCTTAAAACGTATTTCTTAAATCACATATATTTATTTTACACATTATTTTAAATTTTTAATTTTATTATTTTATTTTCGATTTCGTCAAGCAAAAACATATTCATATTCTCATTATACCATTTTTTAATTATAACTACATTTTTTAATGCACACACTTTTGTATGGAACATACAATTTAATAATGCCTCGTCCTTAAAATTATATTTTTTATACAACATAAATAAATTAGGGCAACCTTTTTCACTAATATCTATAATAGAACAATTGTTACATATTGTTTTTACCCATTTAATTTTTTCCATGCCTTCCACGAGTATAATTTTATTTTCCAAAAAAGGTGCGATTATGCGTTTGAGCTCATGACATTCAATATATCCTTCACGCCAGCGAGTACCACGGTTTTTTTGTATCCACATTACATGCCTCTTTTCGACAGGTGTTAGATCAGAAAATGGAAATGGTGGTTTCACTAAAAACGTTTGTGTATATTCATCCGTGGTTAGTGCAAACTCCTTTACAATAAAGTTATTAGATAAATCTTTAAACCCTTGAACATCAACTATAACCAATTTTGGATTCATGATATTTTCTTAATGATATTGCTCAGAGGTTTATATTCTACAATGCAATCGTTAAGTATCAAACAATATGCAGTAGTATTTTCTGGAAAATTGGAATCGGACTCAAGTTCAACACGTACGTCTATAGGTCCTGACTTCAGATTTTCGTTTTGACGTGAACAGTCGACAACAAATAAAGGAGCTTTATTTTTAAAGTCGTCGTAACTTAACAACGGTTCTGGACGACGTCCATAATAAGACTGTTGAAATTTAGCATATTGCTCGATCAGACACTTTTATATGAGGAACACGCCATGTAATTTGCTTTATTTCTATATCTTGAATAACTTCTCCAGTGTCTAACTTTAGTGAGTTGAGACACGTATTGCTCCGAAGTAAAATAAGTTCATGTTTACAGTTCATAACAATTTTGTTATAATCTTCTGCAAATCCTAGTATTTTATTAAGAGGTATTGACACTGTAAAATTTCCCTCATGTTTGCTTGGATTACCGTTGATGTCCCACCCCCAACATTTGGCCACCTTAGACTCGTTGTCATTCATGGATAATAGACACTTCATGATAGTAGTTATACCAGCATTTTTAATTTTATCTATTTCTACTCCATTAAGCTCATAGCGAATATCTTGGAAAAAGAAAAGCACTGGATTGTTTGTGAACTGTACTTTGCTTACTTTGGTTTTTGTGTCCTTTTTATACACATTGACACAGCCCTCCAAATACAAGGTACTTGCCGAAGGTAATACATACAAATCCTGTTGATTGATTGGTATTCGTATCTCATCGTTTTCATTAAAACTAGTTACATAAGGTTTATATGAGTGATATTCAATACTTTGAATAGAATTGTCTTGAACAAGAGGTTCAACTATATTTAATATACTCATTTTAATAATCCAATTAATTTGAGAAACTTTTTGTTCTCTCTTGTTAATTTAATTTTAGGTCTGTTTTTCTTGATAATGTGTCTAGAAGTGACTGGTTTTGCTGTAGTAACCGAGTTTTTATTGAAATCGATCATTTTTTCTTGAGATGCAGATATAACTGAATGTCTTCACCGCGTAAATTTACAAGATTATTTTTTGCATCTACTATTCTGATCAATATAGAACTGATAGAGTTTTGATTAACAGGAAAATAAATTATATTCTTGGGAATTTCAATAATTCTATAACCTGGGGGTACATTTGGAGCAAATTCGTGAATAATATGACTAGGTTTTCCGTCTGTATATGATCCTCTTATAATATCACATTCGATCCTTAACACTGTTGACGATAGAATGTTGACGGGCAATCGTGATTCTGTTAATATATTAGCTTTCAAGGTTTCTTCACCGAATCCAAATATTTTTGCGAGTGATGGACTTTTTTCAAAATGTATATCTTTAGAACATATAATTGAAGTTCTTAAGGTGTTATTGTTAGAACTCAAATTGAAACTGCAATCTATAACATTCTCCCTTAAATAATCACTAATGTCATTAAGCTCATATGAACCTTCAGGTATTTCTACAACTTGATCATTACCATAGTAAAATTTATTGTTTTTACTATCGATATTAGGTATAGAGTTAAACGTGGAGAAGTACAGCAATCCACATTCATATTCACCATCAAGTTGAAGAGCAGGTGAATAATTTGTAACTGATGTTGAAGTGCAGCTCGATATAGACAGTGTGAAAGACATGTTGCTACTGATAATTACTTTTGATATTTTACAATATTTATACGGTTTTTACAAAATTGTCTTAAAAACTTTATACATAAATGTCCACAATTAACCGTGTCAAAACTTTGAAATTTAGTATAGTTGTATAATATTGTCTTATTTTTTAAATAATTAATTAACTCTAAAGGTGGTTTTAGATCACCGAAGCTATCGAAATATTCACAATATTTTTTATCTTTTACATAAGCTACCCAGTGAGTTCCTTCATTGTCACTATTATCTAAATTGATTATACCACATTCAATATTTTTAGGAAATTTCGGTAACCTGTCTCTCATGTAAACTCCTCTGAAATATGGTATGTTACTCGCATGTTGCAAGATATCTAAATCTGTAAGTGCTCGTCTGGGTAGCTTTTTATTTAGTTTTTTGAAGTGTTTAAAAACAACCCGTTTCCTTTTTTGTATGGCTTAATGTACATGCCTTTACCCAAAGCAATAGCTTCCATAGTTCTGTTATGACGTTCACATTCCTGTAAATCTTTTTGAGAAACTTTGTAATCATTAACTGCTTTCGCTATACCTGCTGCACCACCTGATAGGGCACCTAATGCTGATAAACCAGCGAATATGGGTATTAAAGGTAATATTCCACCAACTTTTGGGATTGGTATAACTCGAGGTAAAATAACCTTTTTATTAGAAAATAATTTCTTAGCTACCAAATGTGCCATTTTTATAGCTGATTTGTTATTTTTCGGTTTAAATTTCTTAAGATGCTTACTTATTCTACCAATCACGGAACTAAATTTTTTCACCCCTGCACCTACTTTCACTTTTGTTTTCATTACATTGTTGACTAACCAGGAAGCCAACTTTTCCCCTTTTGTAGCATTCTTTGCTTTCATCCTTCGCTTAGCCATATTCATAAGCTCTATATCAGCTTTATGACGATCTTCTAGATTTGAATAATTGGTGTAAGCTATATCGTGCTGCTTACAAGCTTCGTCTAATTCGTTGACTCCTTTGTCACCACGTAATAAACGTTCGCGTAACCTGGTACCAGGTCCACAATAATTATATCCAGGCAAATGTAGCTCAAACGGCAACTTATTAATAATTTTATCCACAAGTCCACCTCCTTCCATTGATATTAGTCTAATAATAAAATCTTAAACATTTCATTGTTTATATAATTTTATAGAAGATCTTTTTTATCAATCCATGAATTTTCACTGTCCTTTAAACCTAGCCACTTAACAAATAACTTGTTACCGTTTTTTCTTATGACTTTTTCAACTAAATAAACACCAGGGTGTTGTGTCTTCATTAGCTCCTGATCATAAAACGTTCCTAGTATGTTTTGTTGTCGTTGATCTTGAATATGATAAGTAACAGGTTTTGAATTATTTACTTTGACAATCGTAAAAAGTTCGGTAGACCAGTTAGGAGTAAAACCTTTTTCAAAAATTCCCTTATATTTGCTTATTCTCACTTGATCTCCCACGTTAAATTTAACTTTCATAGGTTTTGATACCTTGTGACTTTTTATAATATTATTCAAAACTTGCATTTCATTTGATGAATTAACATTCAAAGGCTTAAATTTTGTTATACGATGCACAGTATCATTATACTCATCTGTTATTTTATTTAATGGCTTCCCTACCCATTTATAATTTCCGATTAAATAAAAGTATTTATATAATTTATTCTTCAAAGTTCTGATTAATCTTTCCACAATTGATGCTTTTTTTACAGAATATGTAGAATAATGATTAATTTTGTATTTTTTCATTAAATTATTGAAACAGTCATTATAAAATTCTTTTCCTAAATCAGTTTGTAAATGTTTTGGTCTACGACCAGTACTTAATATGTTTGCAAATGCTATTGAAATTTCAGTTTTAGACTTACTTTTAACTGGAATAGTCCATGCAAACTTAGAAAATGTATCGATAACAACTAAAACAAACGTATAATTCTCATTGATTTTCTTTAAGTTTTGCATATCAATTAAATCCGCTTGCCACAAATCATCAATTCCTTTTAGTACCACATGACAACGTTTAAAGTTTTTTCGGGCTTGTCTGTGAATTTCATTTATTATTCCTTCTTTGCTCATTTTTTATAATTGGTTAACGGTATAGATTTGCTCGTGTTTCTTGTGAACCGTGTTTGGTGACTGATGCAATAATCCTTGAATTAAACTTTTTATATTTTCCAATTGCATATCTATTTCATGTTTTGTATAAAAATCTGTAATTATCTTATCAACGTACTGTTTATTTATAACATCATCACTAGAAAATGGTATTTTAGAAACTTTAAGACTATTCAATTTTAGATCGCATTCACCATTCAAGAGTTTTACCATTTTTTTATCAAACAAATCAGACGTTTCCATTGAACGCATCCGCTTGTGAACGTGATGTCCAAACTTGTCAATATTCATAATGTGTTAATCAGTTGACCACTTATAAAGAACTGAGAAAATATTTCTTTTACTTGATTTATATCTAATGAATTACATCCGCTTCACGTAATTCTTCGATAATGGAAATTATTTCATTATCCAACCCGGTGTTTCCAGCATCGTGCGAGGCAATTAATAGTTTCAGTCTTTCAACTAATTCATTTGGATCATCCCAATATACAAAGTCTACGTTAGGTTTCACTTGTTTTAGTAATGACAATCCAGAACCATGCACTAGGCTTTCAGTACTGGTATGTTCTTTACAATGTTTAAATAACGGTTTAATAATTTTGAGGTATTTTGTACCTTTATTACTTTTTATAGCTTTTTTTGAACTGAATTCTCGTCGGTGAGCATTAGTATCTAATAAAATTTGTTTATAATTATTTAAATCGCTTTCAGATATAAAACTTAAATCTGGAATCTTTTTAAATAATAATTCGTTTAATCCCATCGTTTTATTGTACGTGGAACCAGCAATAGAAATTGTATCAGAAGTTAGAGCAATACGTGTATTTCCAATTTTCAGTTTCCCCCGATCTAATCTAGCACCATACGGAATATCTTTAAAAACTTGCGAAGATAATGACCAAGAACTTAGATCATTAGAGTCTAATGATTTAAAGGACATTTCGCTCTCGTCCAGATTTTCATTACTGCTCTTCAAGCTTCCAGAACTTTCTTCTGACTCATAGACGCTAGGAGATTCATTATTTTTGCTAGTTTTAACATTAATATCAAAATAATTTGAAGACTGCAGGTTGACATCATCCTTTTTTACTTCTTTTGTATACTTATCATGTAGATTATGATTTATTTCATTATTGGGTTGAAGTGAAACGTTTCTTGACACCATTTTTTGTAGTGGTTCTGTAATCGGCTTCAACACTGTTTCAATAGCATTGTTGTTATCCATTTCAAAATTTCGCATCTGCTTAACTTTTCTTTTAACGCATTCAGCAGATTTAATAATTTGTTCTTTTAATTGTTTTTCGGTACTCATTTTGTTTTAAAGACTGTACTCGTTGATGTCAGAATTAAAAATGATCATGTAAAGACCCTGCTTCTTTATTAGTACTAACAAACGTTCTATTCAAATACAACGAATGTATCAAAGTTCTTTCTATAATGACCATTATTTTTTTCGGAATCTTTATTTATTACCAGAAAGTCATACGGAACACTCCAGATTTTTGCACACATATCTCGGAACTGCTTCCAAGACATATCCGAAGTCACGTGTTCATCATAAACATGTCTTAGATTAACATCGTCTTGTTTGAAAATAATTAAAAGGTTTGCATTGTCTCTAATAAGCTGCTTTGGAATCTTGCTGTACGTTTGATTTAAATAAAAGCAATCTATATTTTTATGCCTTCCCATAGCAAAATAATCACGTATATTATTTTGTTTCTCGCAGGCTACGTCATCAAAAACTATGATGGAATTGGGTTTAGCTTCTTGTGGGCTCAAAACATTTTCATTATCAGTATATTTGCAAAAATATATTTCAGGCACCATTTTTAAAACGTGTTCTAAAAAAATATATTTTGGTTGGTACAAAGTTTTTGAATAAATATAAACGTTCAAGAATTGCAAACCATCTTTATGCAAAAGAAGGCCAAGTATCAGATTAGTTTTACCACAATTAGACGGACCGCAAATAACGCATCGGATACTGTTGGGTAGAAGCTTTCCATGCTTACTCGAACCTTTCTTCAATGATGCACAAACGTTATCAAAACTTAATGAATTGGGTTGTTTTACGAATAACATGTTTGCATCCCAAAAGATGGAACATAAATAAATTTTTTTCATTCAAGTTCAGTAATTTATATAAGCACGAAACACTCTCGTTCATGTTTTTTGATGTTCTTACGTAACAGTGCGCTCATCGGTATCGTAAATTATCAACTTTGGAGTACTACCGTATTATTGGGCATACTACCCAACCTGGAGAGAGCGACGCGAACGAAGTGAGCAAAGCGAATCGGAAGGTGGGGTAGAATGCCCAATAATACCCTACTCAGAACAAGTATTGTATAAAACCACATAATAAGCTAGTGTGCAACTCGTACGCCTTTTAATCCGACATCAGATATTGAGTCTCATATGCCCAGTAATTTCGCTGGCTACAATGCCCCTCAAACCGGAACACAGTAGTGCGCAAGCACTACTGTTTGGCGGCAGAATAACTGGCAAAGCTGTGATACCTACCCAGACGGCCGCATACGAGAGACCTACCACGAGTAAAGATTTTGATACATTTTAAATTTTGTTATTCAAGCATTTACATAATATTCTTGAGAAAGGTTTAAGTTTAAAACACATTCATATAAACACTAGCTGCCCGCGTGGTTTCACACGCGTAGAATTCGGTTTATAGCTGCTGTTCTGGGGACTTTAAGTGTTCGTTTTGGGGTTAAAAATCTAAGTGTTAATTCAGCGTATAAGATTCCCTTTCAAATTTCATCCTAATCCGTAAGTCGTGGCAGCGTGAAAAGGTTACAAACACACAAACGCACCTACGTGCAAACTTTCCCAGTAACAATATTAGCATGATAAACCGCGGGGAGCAATTAGCAAAATAATACTTATATGTACGATATGCTTGTCAAATTATTTGACACAGAGCAAAAAGTTTAGATATAACGATCGCCGATCAATATCCTCTCTAAGTAATTATTTTAACAATGGTACGATAATATATCTGTTGCAGTTTTTAGACTACATATATCCTGTTGTCATTTGTCGGCTATGGATTATGAGCCTGGTTACCTTATCATTTTTCTTTAGTATATTAACTACTAGCTGCGCCTCGCGGTTTCGTATGTGTCAATCCAGGGTATAAGCTGTCTCGATTATAAATTTTACTTAGATCCGTTGAGCCGTTACAGCGTGAAGAAGCCACGACTTCCATACTAACTTTTGCATTTATAATAAGCTTTTTCTGCGAATAACAAACAAACAGACAAAATTATAAAACGGTGGATTCGCGTTCAGTATCTTCTAAATAGTCGATCCCAGTTTAACAAAACACACAAAACTCTAACAACAAATTATGTGCACAGAAAAAAAGTCAAGCAAATGTTTCGTGTCTGGGTATTGTGGGACCATGGTCCTCGTAGTTCCCGGTTCCCTAGATGCATGGAAACCTAGTTAGGGGCCTGGATACATATATGTGATAGTTGGGCTTATTTATTTAATTTTATTATTATTAATCTGCGCTGTGCAAGTCAACTATTCTAAAATTCAATTCAATTCCTGCCGGGGTCAGTCTTTCCCGATTCTTACTATCTAGGAATCTTCAAGTCTCGAGTGAACAGGAACTTTTTTTTTTACACTTAATAGATCTATGTTTGGCCACTATCTCGCCTGATGTGAAGCGATGATGTGGCCTAAGATGGAGCACATAGATCTAGAGAGAGACGGCAGTTGAGCGGCTGCTCAGACCCGTCTCTCCGATGGTTCACCGAACACACACACACACACTATCTTGGCAAGCGTGCTTAGTCGTTGACCACATCGTCGCTTACCATCAGGTGAGATAGTGCTCAAGCGAAAGCCAATAATGATTAAACAAGTATACGTTTTATCAAACAAATAAACCGACTTGAATGTATCTTCGAAGCTCAAGGTCAATTATCGATGAAATTTATATGGGACCACTTCGTAACTATACTGAACCCAACGCAATAAGAAATTTTTAAATCGGTTCATGAATGACAGAGTTCTGAGGTAACAAACAAAAAAAATACAATTGAATAGAGAACCTTTTCCTTTCTTGAAGTCAGTTAAAAAAAAACTTGGGATCCAGATATAATTTCGAGCATTTCTTTTAACTTGCCATATATAAATACGTCTAATGCTAGAGAATTAAACTTTTTTTTTATAAGTGTAGATTAACTTTTTATTTTACGCTTTATTGATCCATGTTTGGCCACTATCTCGCCTGATGTGAAGCGATGATGTGGCCTAAGATGAAGCACATAGATCTAGAGAGAGACGGCAGTTGAGCGGCGACTCAGACCCGTCTCCCCGATGGTTCACCCAACATTATCCCGAAACACGACTAGGTCGTTTGACGGCATGGCTTTGTTCGGTGGGTGGTATTACAACCACGGCCAGAGCCTACCACTCCAAAGCGCGTAAGCGGGTTTCATCACGATGTTTTCCTTCACCGTTTAACTACAGAAATTCCATTCCATTCTAGTTATCTAGTGCATAATTTAAATAAATAAAATCTAATTAATCAGTATTTGATTAATGTAACGCATAAACCTTATTGGTTTCTGTTCTACGAATGAATAGAAATTCTTAAGCTAAACAGGTAATTTACGCTTTCCATATAAATTTATAAGCAAACCCAGTAAGGACTGAGTACGTATATACGCAAATTTGTAGAATTGTGCTACGCTAAGGCGTTAGGTAGTTCATGGTTATAGGCTTGCCATAGCGGTCGGTTTATAAAAGATACTATTCCGCGATTAGATAAAGATTCCGCAAACGGAATATAAAACTATTTCCCATGTAGATTTTTATTAGATAGATAGATTACACTTTATCGCACTTAAAAAAAATTAAACAGGTTTTTTTTGTGTAACTGAATGACGAGACGAGCTGGTCGTTTGCCTGATGGTAAGCAATATGCCAGCCCATAACAATAACAGCACTACCTAGAACTTTGTTTTGCAAAATCTTGCGCGGCGCTGCACTGCGCTCGTCACCTGAGACAATTAGCTGTTGAGTCTCATAATGCCCAGTAATTTCGCTGGCTACAATTCCCTTCCAACCGGAACACAGTAATGCTCGTGCACTACTGCTTGGCGGCTGAATAACTGGCAAAGCGATGGTAACCACCCAAACGTCCTCTTGCATACGAGAAACCTACCACCAGAAATTACAATTACAGTTTACAGTAGAATTACAGTTGGTAATACAAAATTTCTTATAAGTACAATAGGCGGTCTTATCGCTAAGCAGCGATCTCTTCCAGACAACTATAGAATAAGGAAAAGACCCCGATTCACCAATCACACGTCCTGTCTACTGTTAAAGTACACCATTATATTATGTAAGTTAACTATTGTTATGTTTTCATAAGGCATGGAAGTACGATAATGCTATGATTTGTTATTAACCAACTTCAAAAAGGAGGAGGTTCTCTGTTCGATTGTATTTTTTTTTATGTTTGTTTCCTCAGAACTCCGTCATTTATGAACCGATTTGAAAAATTATTTTTGCGTCGGGTTCAGTATAGCTACGAAGTGGTCCTATATAAATTTCATCGATATGTGACCTTGGACTTCGAAGATACATTGAAGTCGGTTTTTTTTTCTAAAAATTAATATTTTATGCCTAGACTCAATTTGATGATAACAACGTAATTAGTGCTGGACATCGATGTGTTATTATATTACCAAATACCTTTTTTTAAACACTTTAAGAGTCAGTAAATATAAAAATTATACCTTAGACTATTTAACCTCTAGCTGGCAATCTACGTGTGTGGCTAACATTGTAATAGCAGAAAAAAATATTTCTTGATAACCGTAACCTGAAGATATTCATGAATATTCATGTTTGAGATTCCAGAACAACACCAGATAAGTCGTCCCATAGTAAGTATAAATGGTTAACGCAGACCGCAGGATGTTATTTTTTCATCGCTTTATGTTTGGCCATTAGCTTGCTCGATCTTAAGCTACGATGTGGCCGAAGATGAAGCATGAAGATGAAAATCTAGAGGAAAACGAGGCAGTTGAATGACTCTGTTTAGACCCTGATAATTCACCGAACATCCCGAAACACGACTCGATTGCTTGCTGGCATGGCATGGCTTTGTTCAGAAGGTGGTATCACAACCGCGACTGCAGCCTAACACTTCAGGTTTCCTCACCATGTTAAATAAAGGCAAAAACTATTGAACGCATTTTGATGAAATTTTATAATAATAAACCTTTTATTTCAAACATTTGGTCATAGTGTTAGTAAGTATTAGTCCTTACAATAAATTTAGGGGAAAATTAAATTTAAACGAGCCCGGTGGTTTTGAGTTCCGTGTCGACAGATGTAGATGTACCCAGTGCACAAATGGATTTTCCATTTTACTGACAACACATCAGGCGAGATAGTGGCCAAACATGGATCTACAAAGCTTAAAAAAAAAACACCCTCAGAATACTGTTGAGGCTTCCACGCAACCTGGTCATCATCGATGCGGCTCTCTTCGTCATGATGGCGTACAAGTAGTCAACACGAGCCTCCGCAAACATTTGTGATGTGATTGTGATTTCGTAAGGTTTTCAAAATCCTGGATATAGCCTTAGGATACATTTTACCCTGGCAATTGTCCACGCGAGTGAAACTACGGAAGCAGGAAATTTAAAATAAAGAATGCTTAATTTCTCTAAAATGCGCAATTCTAACTTATCTTTCACTACCAAAAAGCTAAAAAACCATGACCCCCATGACATTCTTGAGTCGTGATTTGCACACCACACGTAGATGAAGATATGACAGTATCTCAGCATGACAGGTTGGTGATAAAATTTTGCAATACTGAACAAACAGTCACTGTTGAAGTAAAAACAGGATTTAACTTTTACACTGCGCTTACAAACAAAATCTAGATTACAATAAAATGTATTACGAATGTTGCTGTTGATGACATGCTGGCTCAATTTATAACAACCTTGAATGGTAGAAACGCAGCCGTTAAAAAGCCTATAAAAAGCCTATATAATTAATGATCAAACGAACTTACCCTTACGTGAAGTTCGATCACAATTATGTGAACAGCTTCATTCTTAGCGATTTGTTAGGTTTACATGGTGTAGTAGTGTCCCCACGAGCTAGCCTTGCGCAGTATTTAAAGTTTTTTTTTTTTTTTTTTAATTTACCGGTCATTCTTTTGTCTATGGTACGTCAGATCCGATCGCCCCACCCGCCGACGTTTCATCATGGCGGCCGTTGGAATATTTCCTTCATTTTGTTTAAAGTAGGTAGGTAAAATATTTCACATTTTATACATGGGATGGGTGATATTGTCCATAACTAAAAAGGGAGGGTTGTAAGTTAAATCGCTAAGAATGAAGCTGTTCACATAATTGTGATCGAACTTCACGTAAGGGTAAGTTCGTTTGATCATTAATTATGTTTCACAGCTTCATTCTTAGCGATTTGTTAGGTTTGCATGGTGTAGGATGTTCAGAGTACCTGATTTCATAAAATGTGAATTATTTTAATTAGCATGACTGTCTAATGAATAATAAGAAACAACACAGTTATTATAAAAGTAATATAATGTATTTATTATAAATTATTAATCATCCATACAATTACTAAGAATCGACCTTGCAAACTGATTCGTATTACTAATTATGTCTTTATTATAAAATTTTGCGAATACATATGAATTTTGAGACCAACCCGCAGTTTTTCGTATTACATCAATACTGACACCTAATCGATTGGCTTTAGAAGTGGCAGCGTGTCGAGTGCTGTGCGCGCTAAACACACTGGTGTCGATACCACTGCTGTGCAGCGTGTCCTTTATCCAGTGGCTCAGACGCTGCGAAGAAACCTTATCATGTGGTTTGCGATAGCTAATGAATAAATTATCATTAGTGGGCGAACGTAGGGAACTAGTTCTATTCATATAGGATACTAAGCAATTTGCTGGACAAATTTGAAGTCGTTCGTTATAAAACGGTAGTTTCAGAAAAGGCTGAGATGAATTAGGACCAGAAGTTTTAATAAGATCTGTAATTTTGATAGTTATTTCTATGCCAGAACGAATTGCAATATTGCTTAGTTTAATTAAAGATAAGGTTTGTACGCGATGTGCTGTTACTAAAGCCAAAAGAGTGAGTGTCTTTTTTGATAAAGCCTCAATTGTCAGATCTTCATGAGGCCATTTGTGTGCTAAGAAATCCAAAACTGCGGACGGGTCCCACGTAACATTATATTTGGGTGCCGAAGGCCTTAATCTAAAAACACCCTTCATAAACCGCTTAACCTGATCGTCATTAACAACAGTACTTCCAATCAAAATTGACAAAGCTGATTTGTAAGTATTAACAGTTCCATACTTAGCACCCTTATCAACCACTGAGGATAGAAACTCCAACACAATAGGGACAGTTGAATTCAAATGATCGTAGCCATGACTTTTGCAGTATGATATCCAGGCTTTTATGCACACGTCGTATTGCTTATACGTGTTTTCGGAAAGAGAGGATAACATTATTTCGACTGTTCGCGGGGAGAGGTGTTGAAAAACTTGCCGGAGACTCTCGCGGCAACCAGCGTCAGCGATTGATGAAGGTTGTGAATTGTCCTGAAAGGCGATTTTAACAAGTTAGCGTCAGGTTCAAAGTATATACATTTAGAACACACAAGTTTTGTAAATATTGGAAACCATGGCTGTGATGGCCAATTGGGTACAATTACAACACCTTCTGCCCTGTCAGATATAATTTTTTGTAGCAGTTTTAAAATTAATGCAAATGGTGGAAACGCGTAAAACTTCAAGTTTGCCCAGGACATTGTGAATGCATCGACAGCCCACGCACCTGGATCATTTTTCCAGGTAACGTAAACAGAACATTTAGCATTAGAGCGACTTGCAAATAAATCTATGTCTGGTGTACCTAATTCTTGTTTTATTTTATTGAATGCATATTCTGCCAACTCCCACTCTGTATCTTGAAATCTTTTACGGGATAAGGAGTCTGCTTCAGTGTTATCGTTGGTATTGATATACGATGCAAAAATGATAATATTTCGTGCTTCACACCATTGCCAAATTTGACGTGTTAATCGATTTAAATGAGGGTATTGTACACTGCCCATTCTGTTGATGCTTGCTATAGCTGTTACATTATCTATTCGTAGTAGAATTTCACAATCATAACAATTATTTCCGAATACTTGTAATGCAAAAAAGGCTGCTTTTAGCTCTAACTCATTAATATGTAAATCTTTTTCATCTTCTTTCCAATAACCGTAGGATTTTTTATTGTTACAATAGGCACCCCAACCGGAGTTTGAGGCATCGGAAAATATTTCCATTATGAACCGATTAAATCTAAAGGGACAACAGCTTGCATCTATTTGCTCAGACCACCAAATCATATCCTCCTTGACTACGTCCGAAATACGGATAACTTGTTCGTAGGAGGGATTACTAAATAATGCTAAGTACTTGTGACGTTCTAGTAACTTAGTGTACATCCATGAATACTGTATCGCTGGGCAAGCTGATACTAGGAGGCCAATTAAACGAGCAAAATCTCTCAACTTGCATTTTTTCATTTCTATAAAGGCTAAAATTTTTTCTTTTATTTTAATTTTCTTAGAAACGGGCAGTGTCAATGTCATTTTATGAGAATCAAATAGGAAACCTAAAAAACGACATTGCTTTGAAGGAGTTAAACAAGATTTTTCGTGATTTAATACAAAGCCTAAACTTTCTAATAGGTCTTTAGTGTATTGAATACTATTCAAACATGACTCATAGGATTCTGCTACCAACAATATGTCATCAAGGTATTGAACAGTAATAATGCCGCGTAGCCTCAAATATTTCATTATTGGTTTTAGAATTTTAGTAAACACATAGGGCGCAGTGCATAATCCAAAAGGGAGACAATTAAACTCATAAACAGCGTCATATTCAAATCTCAAATATTTTCTATGCATTTCATGAACCGGTACTAAAAAGTATGCGTCTTTTAAGTCTATGGAAGCCATATAACAATTTTCGGTGACCAATTTGGATGCCGTGCGGTAGTCTTCCATTTTGAAATGATCGGTCTTTATGAATTTATTTAGGCATTTTAAATTTAGTATAAATCTTTTGTCTCCATTAGGTTTCGGAACTAAAAAGATACTCGATAAAAATTCGTCTCTAACGTGGTCACATTTAGATATCGCACCTATAGTCAACAGTACTTTAATACACCTTAAAAAATCAACATGATCCCTTCCAGAACGTACACGAGCTACGGAGTCGTTATTACGGAATGGAGTCGAAGTAAAGGGTATTAAATAGCCTCTTATCCATGATAAAATAGTGTGATCAGAAGTGATCTCAGACCAGCGACTAGAGAAGTTCTGGAGACGGCCGGCGTACTGTACCTCAAGTTCGGAGTCTACTTCCTGCATGTCCTCCGCGGCGGCGAACGTTCCCTGGCGAGCGTTCCCTGGCTCTGGTGCGCTGACACCGGAGCTGGCGCTGGGCGGCCCCTGGTCACGCGGCGAGCTGGCTGCGGCCGGTCTGTGTCGGGCTTGCCCGGTACCGCCTTGCGGTACTGGCTTTTGAAGTTTAAACGGTTCTTCTGAGAATTATTGTAACTATTATTTTTAATAAATTTATTTTTGTCGTAAAACGGATGTTTGGGCGTTACTTTCAAACCTTCTCCGGACTTCTGAATGTTTTTGGCGGATTTGATTTGTTCGCCTAGGTTTTCACCGAATAATAATTGGTCCCTTGTCGTGTTGACGAGCATGTCCTTCAGTTCCGGTTTGACGGCGGAAATTACAAAATTTCTTCGAGTTTTCGTGTCCAGGTGGTGAAAATCGCACAATAGACGACAAGCGTCGCTGACAGGCTTCAGAACTCTTTCCGGAATTTCTTTGGAAATCAATAGTTCCATCGCCTGAGACAGTGCTGCTAGTGCAGTACCGACCTGTTGTTGTTTTTGTTGCAAGGTGTGGTCTCTCTTGACGATAAAGTCAGTCAACGCCGCCTTCGCCTCTGGATTGAGGGCAGGGGCGACGAGAAGGTCACAATTAGCAGGAATTAAATATTCATTATAAATTTTATCCTTGTTATCTTTCGATAACCCCTTGCACAAAAGCTCCTGCCATCTTGAGGCAATTTGTTTGTGGATATTTTTGCCTAGTGATGGCTTTGTCTTTGGAGCTTCGCCGAGAAGATTCAAAATTTCGTCGTCTAAATCGACATCCTCACAAGTCTCGACCTCAGCCAATTCCTGGGATCGCTCTCGAGAGGGCCCTGGTGTTGGTTCTTGAGCGGCCTCTGGCCATGCGCATGGAGCGGCCTCCGGCGGCGGTGGCGGTGACGAGCGGGAACGAGACGTACAAGGTCGCTCATCGCGTTCAGCAGCGTGCGATACGCTTGAATCTAGAAGATAAGCGAATCGATTAACATTTCTGGTATACAGAAATTATGTGACAGAGACAACTCTAATTTAGCAGCTCGCATCACTTAATCGATCGTGTTCATTATAATGCAACAGAGACGACCCTAGGTTGGAAGCTCGCATCGCAAGAACACATTTTCAACGGAAAAATATACACGTGACAGCAACAACTCAATTATAGCAGTGCGCATCACATCTAACCGTTATTTTATTTTTTATTTTTTTTTAATTCCATGGGTAACCACCGTACTTACGTTCAGATTCGTCCTCAGAGGACGAAGAACAAACTATAACGCGACGGCGACTGGTCGATCGTAGTTTTTCTTCCAATTTCCTTATTTTTCTTCGTATTATTTCTTCTTTTTCTTCTTTCTTCCTCTTATTATTCATTTTCGTTGCACAAATTCACTTGGGGCTCTTCAGACGTGCGAAGGCTTGAGCGCGAAAACACAGAATGAAGGAAATATTCCAACGGCCGCCATGATGAAACGTCGGCGGGTGGGGCGATCGGATCTGACGTACCATAGACAAAAGAATGACCGGTAAATTAAAAAAAAAAAAAAAAAACTTTAAATACTGCGCAAGGCTAGCTCGTGGGGACACTACTACACCATGTAAACCTAACAAATCGCTAAGAATGAAGCTGTGAAACATAATATACTCATAAACAAGTAAAAACAAACACTTTTAAAATATTGTAAAGTGTAAATATCAAGTTCAGGGAATTTTTAATACGAACCGAGTAAGTTCAATGGACAACAAAATATTAACAGTCAAATTCGCATACTAATAAAGCACATGATAACTCATTTTAAGATCGGTCGGTGCTTTACCAAAACAACAATTAGGGGCTACGCCTATCTATTACTCTTATAAACGACCCGATTTCCTTAACTCTACTTGTAACTCTAATCAATTAACAAAATAATTATGCTTTTGTATATGGGCGTAGTGTTTATGGTTCTCCTTGACAAGTCAGAAAGATATTTATATGAAGGAACCCGGGGGCAGGAAATGGTTTGCAATCGCTAATTACTCTATCGTTCAAAGAATTGATTTTTAGAAACCATTCATCAATTATTATTACAATATTTTTTGGTAATAACAGTTGTGGAGTAGGTTCGGTTGGATGTCGTGACAGGAACATGTTATTATATTTAGACATCAATCAATTTTGTTTGTTTGATTTCTTTGTCTATGAGTGTAGATGACGTCATTTATGTGACTCTAGAATGTGTTTCTATACCTTTGTAGTCTGTAATAGTCTGCATAGTGTGGTTTGGAGGTACTTCCTATAACATCGAAATAACATTAATTAACCTCGATAGAGGTTTTGATCTAGTTACAGTAGATATATAAGTTTTAGGTTGTAACTTTAAACAATTATACATTTTACCAAAAAAAAAATACGACGACAACGACTTCAATGTTTCTTCGAAGTTCAAGTCAAATATTGGTTAAAATTATATGGGACCTCTTCGTAGCTATACTAAACTGAATGCAAAAAGAGTTTTTTTTTAAATCGGTCAGCAGTTGGCGGAGAAATCGGTGAACTTAAAAAAAAAAGAATATACAGTGAAACATAGAACCAACTAATTTAAAAACCGTTTCAATCAAATAGTTTTTAAATTGTCTCAAACTCACGAAAGTTATAATCAAATAATAGAACCACCTCATTTTTGAAGTCGGTTAAATTGTACAATAATTAATTAATAATTAATTGTTTAATTGGTATGTAACACGCAAGTCTAGAAAAACCTTCCAGATTGTAGCGATTTGGTACCACCGATGCCGGCAGTTGGTTTCGTAGTACTTTTCTTTTGTTCCTTAGACTTAGACTCTAAGGCTACCTACGATTGTATGGACGTCGAAAAGCAATTTTGATACGTGCCTGCTAGTGAAATGTTCAAGTACCTGCTTCTCCCTCTTCTCAATAGATGGTTCCCCCATCATTAAAATCTGCTTCATGCCCTTTGGCTATATCGCTTGTGACCGTTAAGTACTTATTCAGTTTCCATATCACCCTTGTTTGCCATCACTCAAGAGTGTGTTGCAGATGCTATGTCTAAAGACATTTTCGACGACAATCAACTATGAACTTTGAACCTTATATTAGTACTGTAAGGTTTATATTTGCAGCGTGTGTTTCAGAATGCAGTCAGTGTATTTGACTTGGATAGCTTGAGTTATGTTTGTTATGCCATTGCCCATGTTTACGATATACTGAGTGTTTTGTCGTATATTATGCTACCGATGCAGGCTGGGATCGAGTTTGAATAATATTATAAGTTATGGTACAAATAGATGCAATTTAGTATCTTGTAGTTCTAGTTGCTTCCAAATTATTGAGTTACACCTATGACATTAAATACGTAGGTAGGTATTCTACCTATAATAATATCAAACAGGATGGAACTCTCTATGCATTCGTCGTGATAGCATTTTGCTTAGTCAAAGTGTTTCGGATTTAAGATTTTTAAGCTATTGCATAGCTTCTATCGCGGGCCTTGAACGTGGAGACCGATTCCAGAAATTCCGTAACGAAAATAACCTAACACCCCCCACTCCGAATGCTATGCAATAGCTTTAACGCGGCAGTCTCCGAGTGCCACACGTCTTTTTTATCACAATCACTCGTATGTCTACTGTCGTGTAGGTACTTCACGACACTTTAACAGAGCGTAAAAAATGGTTATCACAAATATTCAACATCAAAGTCAAAATCTCTTCATTCATTTTTGGCATCACAGACGCACTTCTCTCTCTCTTCCTGAAAATGCATCCCACATGGTGGTGGGGTCAGCCTTCCGTATATTTTTTCTTCACTTCGCTCTATCCAGGACGTCGTCTTTGGATAACCTGCATTCTACTATATCTTTTTGCACTACATCTTTCCATCTCTTCTTGGATCTGCCTCTGGATCTTCGACTAGAGACAGAAAGCTCTATTGCTTGTTTCCCAATATAATCTAAGAACAAAACCAGGAGAACCCACCATCACAATAGAATCAATGGTTTAGGAACAATAAAATACATTAATTTTTATTTGTATAGATAGATTTTATGACACGATTATGAACTGACACGATTTTCAAATAACAACCTAGGAATAACCTAATCACTATTTAGACAACATAAATATACACGGAAGCTTATTTGAAAGGAAATGGGCAGACAGATGTCTAATTATTCCTACCATTGTTTCATTGTTCTTACTTGCGTACAAGCTTCAGTTAAAGTATAATTTGACATACTTATTTGTCTGTAGAGGTATCTATTTATAACATCAGTCACACCGACACGATAGTGTCAATCAAAGGTGTTTTTTCAATAATAGGTATTTAAAATATTTGAATAGATATTATCTTAATGATAAAGGTTGTCGTACATCAGAATATACGTGGCTAAAGAGAGATCTAAATTTGTCACAGGGAGCGTTTTGAAATGTACACAAAGTGCTTTTGAGGTGTAAGAAATAATAACAAATATACACATTATATATATAGTGTTGTGGGACTTCTTCGTAGTTCCTGGTTCTCTAGATACTGCTAGGGAATCCTAGTTAGGGGCCAGGGTCTATGTAATCGTTGAGTGTATATATGTATATATATATATATATATATATATATATATATATATAGTGTTGTGGGACTTCTTCGTAGTTCCTGGTTCTCTAGATACTGCTAGGGAATCCTAGTTAGGGGCCAGGGTCTATGTAATCGTTGAGTGTATATATGTATATATATATATATATATAGTGTTGTGGGACTTCTTCGTAGTTCCTGGTTCTCTAGATACTGCTAGGGAATCCTAGTTAGGGGTCAGGTTCTATGTAATCGTTGAGTGTATATATGTATATATATATATATATATATATATATATATATATATATATATATATATATATATATATATATATATATATATATATATAGTGTTGTGGGACTTCTTCGTAGTTCCTGGTTCTCTAGATACTGCTAGGGAATCCTAGTTAGGAGCCAGGGTCTATGTAATCGTTGAGTGTATATATGTATATATATATATATATATATATATATATATATATATATAGTGTTGTGGGACTTCTTCGTAGTTCCTGGTTCTCTAGATACTGCTAGGGAATCCTAGTTAGGGGCCAGGGTCTATGTAATCGTTGAGTGTATATATGTATATATATATATATATATATAGTGTTGTGGGACTTCTTCGTAGTTCCTGGTTCTCTAGATACTGCTAGGGAATCCTAGTTAGGGGCCAGGGTCTGTGTAATCGTTGAGTGTTCAACGACGACATACTACGACTCAACGATTACATAGACCCTGGCCCCTAACTAGGATTCCCTAGCAGTATCTAGAGAACCAGGAACTACGAAGAAGTCCCACAACACTATATATATATATATATATACATATACACTCAACAATTACATAGACCCTGGCCCCTAACTAGGATTCCCTAGCAGTATCTAGAGAACCAGGAACTACGAAGAAGTCCCACAACACTATATATATATATATATATATATATATACATATATACACTCAACGATTACATAGACCCTGGCCCCTAACTAGGATTCCCTAGCAGTATCTAGAGAACCAGGAACTACGAAGAAGTCCCACAACACTATATATCTATATATACATATTATGTATTATGTATTAGGGTCTATGTAATCGTTGAGTGTATATATTATATACACTCAACGATTACATAGACCCTGGCCCCTAACTAGGATTCCCTAGCAGTATCTAGAGAACCAAGAACTACGAAGAAGTCCCACAACACTATATATATATACACTCAACGATTACATAGACCCTGGCCCCTAACTAGGATTCCCTAGCAGTATCTAGAGAACCAGGAACTACGAAGAAGTCCCAGACACGAAAGAAATGCTTGCAAAAAAGGGGAAAGGAGACTTAAAATAAAAAATGCCGATCCCGAAATTTCTCGCACTTCACACAAGACTAAACCTAAATCAAAGTTTGCTTTTAAACTATGCCTATCCGTGACGTTACGGCCAACTAAAATTTGCTGTTAACGAAGTTCAATAGTTTAGTGCTATATGGTGTTACAACATCCTCTGCTGGTAGTGAGACCAGCATATTAAATTTAATAGTTGGGTGCGTTTCTCAGAGGCTAATGTAGCGATAGAACTTTATTTTTCATCTTTGGGCAGGTTAGGTAGTGGGTCAAGGTTTTGTTATGATTCCGTATCTCTAACCGTTTGCGTTCTACGTAAAGTTCCATCGATAAATCTAATTTCCTTCCTACCCTACTATTTTTTATGGAACTGAGTGATGAGACGAGCATGTCGTTCGCCTGGAGGAAAGCTCCACGCTTGCCCATAACAATTGCAGTGCCACCGAGAACTTTTAATACCATAAAAAGCACTTCGTAGCATTGCGGTCATCACCCCGAGACATCAGATATTAAGACTCATATGTCCAGTAATTTCACTGGCTACAAAAAAATCTACTTATATGATAAATGCGAAAGTTTGTGATGATGGATCGATGGATGTTTGTCACTAAATCACGCAGAAACTACTCAACTGATTTTGATGAAATTTTGAAGGTAGATATTTAGATTCTGGAAAAGAACATAGGCATTTTTATCGCGGGAAACCGCGGGGAGCAGCTAATGAGAAATATATACATCGAGGTGACATTCTGTCCTTGACAGATTTACCAGACAGCATGGGCGAAATACTTACCACTCTGACCGAGTGGTTGATTGACTTACACTTTACGCTGGTTTACGTTTGCGACACATTACAATTGGATCACGCTAAGTATAATAAGGTCTCAATCCTTCGTGTTTGTCATGACTGCATTAATTTAATTCTTATTTTAATTGAGCCAAATTAGCTGCTGTCTTTGTTTCGAATTGAGTTCATTATGCGAACCTATTTTGGTCACGCATGATTACACATTTGTTATTACTTGCCAATGAATTTAGACTGACAGTAGTGGAATGGTTTGGAAGGTCGACTTATTCATTGGTCATGGGTTTGATTTACGCTAAGGTTCAAAGTATTAATCTACTACATAAAAACTCAAGTAGGTAATCGTTTAGGTTAAACATGGTTCATAATAGAACTATGTATGAGTACATTATGGTACTAGTGTGTAATGTTGGTGATTACCGCTGAGGCGCTATTGAGACCCAAGCCGTTAGGTGAGGGTCTTAAGAGAGCCGAGGACGGTAATCATCAATACACACGTGTTATGTGTGTCCCCTTCCTTACCCTCACGAAAATGCTGATGCAGCGACGCCGAGGCACCGCAGCATCACCGAGCTTCGAGAAACGCCAGTTTGGATCGATCGCCGAGACAGCTCACACTTGGCTCCGGTAATTAAAATCATTTACCGCGAGTTGAAAAATTAATTTTAGTTTTTAAAAAGTGTGTTCTATCTTGAACTCACTTAAGTGGCGCAGTCTTGTGGATCTTTTTGCGTCTAAAAACGGACTTTTCGAACATCAAAAGTACGTAAACTGTGCGCGAAAAGTGAACCTTAGAATAAGTGTGAAAAATTAAAAAGTGATTAAACTAAATAATAAAATGCCGTTATATAAAAATAAAATGTTCGAGGCAATGCTGATTCTGTAAGTCCAGATCCTTGTCCTTATTTATGTGTTTATTGTCTATATTGACTGAATTATTGATTATTGATGTCGACTTAATTGTGACTTTACTAACGGTATTAATATATTATAGAGTACCTAGAGTAGGACTCTATATTAAAAAATAAAATAAATATAAATAAATAAAGAAAATAATTGAATAAATAAAATATTAATTTTAAGTAATCGTTAAAAGTTATTCTATTGTAGTTTAACTCGATATCATTTATTTTAATCGTAAAATAGTGGTATTAGCGATTGTTTTAGTTATAAGTTTGTTTGAACGCTCTACATTTATCGAAAATGGAGGCAGCGGCTCTAAACATTTTTAAAACAGCAATTGATATGGTTCCTACTTATGACGGAAACCCAAATCAGTTGTCTAGATTTGTATGTACTGCTGAAACGATCTTGTCTCAGTTTTACATGACAGACGATCCTGATTGCTTTCAAAATCAGTTAGTCCTGAATAGTATTTTAGGAAAATTACGTGGAAAAGCGGAAGAGGTTGTTAACATCAACGGCGCTGATACATGGGAAAATGTTAAAAGTGTGCTCTTACAACATTTTTCAGACCAGAGAGACGAAAACTCGTTAACTAGAGATTTAGTTAATTTAAAACAAGAAAGTGACGATGCCCAAGGATTTTACAATCGATGCATGTATATATTAAATACATTAATTAATTATGTCAATTTGCATGAAAATGATGATACGGTGAAAGTATGTAAACGTACATTTTTCACATCGCAATGCTTGAAAACATTTTTAGCTGGATTAAAAGAACCTTTAGGCTCTACCATTCATGCTATGAAACCAATTGATTTACCAACTGCTTTGCAATACATTAAAGAAGAAGAAAATATAAATTATTTGCGTAAAAATAATACTGTGCAACCACAACAACAACAAAACAAAAATGTATTCCCCCAAAATAAACAACATTTTAATATGTTTAAACCACGACCAATACCTCTGTTTAACAATTCACAAAATAATTATAACAACCGGCAAAATTATTTCGCCAACCAACATCGACCTGTTGGTCAACCAAGACCTTTCCAACATTTCAACAATAACCAACAAAGGCCAATTTATCAGGTAAAACCCGAACCATCTATGACTACAACACGACCACAGCCTATGAGTGGAATTTCATTTCGTTCAGCTAATAGACCACCCTTTGTTCAACAAAACCGTGCTTTTAATCAACCACCCCAACATAACTATTTTCAACAAAATCCTAACCCGAATTTCTCACTGCATGCTCAAGAAACATCTTCAATGTATGGTGATGATAATAATTATTATGCAGAATACGGCTCGGATAATTATTATGACAATTATTATGACGAAAATTGCTATCCTAACGAGTACTTTACTCAAATGCCTGTACCAGCACAACATTCTCAATATACTGAAACTACGGAACCGATTTTTGAACAAAATGTCCAAATTAATCAGGAAGTAGGTGCAACTCAACAACAGTGCGAGCAAAATTTTCGCGAGGTTTCGGAAACCAAAAACCCGCCATAATTGAAATTAATGCTCATATCAAACGAGAGCTTCCGTACATCGAAATAAAAAATCCACCCCTAAAATTACTCATCGATACAGGGGCAAATCAATCATTTTTGTCACCCGAAGTAATACAAAGGTATTATTCGAACATACCTTTAACTCATGAACCATTCACTGTGACCAACTTACATTGTACCACAGTTAATCAGTTCTCAGTACAGATCCCGTTGTTCAGTGAGTTTCGCGATAAGAGCTCTGCGAAGTTCTTTGTTTATAAATTCCACAACGTATTCGACGGATTAATCGGTTATAAGCTACTTGAACAATTGAAAGCTAAGGTCAACTTAGAGACTAAACAATTAGAGACGGAAAAAGCGGTAAACCCGATTTCGATTCAGAAATCCGGTATAAAAAATTTATTCGAAGGATTAGTGAAAGGAAAATCGACAAAAGTCATGAAAATGCCTGTATCAATAGATAACTCCGACATTTATCTACCGGAAACTGTTTTAGACAAATGCATTATTCCATCTTCAGTTTCGAACTCGAAACATGGCTATGCATATTTTGAGATTCGTAACCCGACTGATAATGATATTATCGTAAGCCTTATGTCCCCTTTGGAAGTTTATAGATTAAAGGACCACTTTGAAAATCACAACTTCGACATTGTCTCACAAAAAGCCAGTGATGTCGAACAATTAATAAAAACTGACCATTTAAATGATGAAGAAAAACACCAATTATTATGTCTTTGTGAAAAATATTCTGACATTTTCCATGATGAAAATCAACCCCTCACTTTCACAAATCAAATAAAGCACAATATTAAAACGACTGACGAGATACCCATCTATGCCCGAAGTTATAGATATCCCCACGTTCATAAAGAGGAAGTTCAGAGTCAAATTAATAAAATGTTAACTCAAAAAATAATACAACCCTCAAATAGCCCATGGTCATCCCCTATTTGGATTGTACCAAAGAAACCAGATCACACAGGAAAAGTAAAGTGGCGACTGGTAGTCGATTATCGTAAACTCAACGAAAAGACAATTTCAGATAGATATCCGATACCAAATATTTCAGATATTTTAGATAAATTAGGCAGATGTCAATATTTCAATACAATTGATCTCTATAGCGGATTTCATCAAATTGAAATGAATAAAGACGACATTCCGAAAACAGCTTTTTCAGTGGAAAATGGCCACTATGAATACCTTCGTATGCCATTCGGATTAAAAAATGCTCCATCAACATTTCAGCGTGTTATGGACAATGTCCTTAGAGGACTCCCAAACGTAATAGTTTATTGCGATGACATAATTATCTATAGTGTCAGTCTCCAAGAAGCAATAATAAATACAGAAAATGTTTTCCAACGACTCAGAGAAGCTAATTTCAAGATTCACCCTGAAAAATCGATATTTCTGAAACGAGAAACACCTTTCTTAGGTCACATTGTGACACCTGATGGAATTAAACCTGACCCTAAGAAAATCGATGCCATTTTGAGGTATCCAATACCCAAAACACAGAAAGAAATAAAATCTTTTCTTGGTTTGCTTGGATACTATCGCAAGTTCATACCAAACCTAGCAAAACTAACAAAACCGTTAACTGCATGTCTTAAAAAAGGCTCTAAAATTGAATTGACCCCACAGTATACAAACTGTTTTAAACTGTGTCAAAACATCCTGACCAACGATCCGATATTACAGTACCCAGAATTTAACAAAGAGTTTAATCTTAGAACGGATGCATCAAATTTCGCAATAGGCGCAGTTTTGTCGCAGGGAACAATTGGATCCGATAAGCCAATTGCTTACGCCTCTAGAACTTTGAACGACAATGAAATAAACTATAGCAC
This sequence comes from Petrophora chlorosata, assembly GCA_951640565.1. Taxonomy (NCBI): domain Eukaryota; kingdom Metazoa; phylum Arthropoda; class Insecta; order Lepidoptera; family Geometridae; genus Petrophora; species Petrophora chlorosata. The sequence continues at coordinate 13,702,517 of OX621193.1, read as the reverse complement.
AATCGAAAAAGAGTTATTAGCAATTATGTGGGCTACAAAGTATTTTCGACCTTATTTGTTCGGACGTAAATTCAACATTGTAACAGACCACAAACCACTGCAATATTTGTTCAATTTGAAAGAACCAAATTCCCGATTAATACGATGGCGTTTAAAACTAGAAGACTTTGACTATAATATAATTTACAAAAAGGGAACTTCAAACACAAACGCTGACGCATTATCTAGAATAGAAATTCAAAATAACGATTTAAGCCCAATTTGCATAGATTCTGATGACGAAAACGTAGCCGACCAAAATATGTCATTGATTGTCAACACTCATACAGAACTGCCTGTACTAAATGAATTAGATGACCTCAGTCAAGCCCAATCAGCAGACGAAAATCCAATTCTCGATATACCCATTTCAGAACTTCCCATAAATACTCGCAACAATCAATTATTTATTGAAATTGTGCACCATTCATCTGCAAAACCACACGTAAAAGAAATCTTCCCCGGAAAGAAAAGAATATATGCACAAATATCTCGAAATAAATTAGAAGCTGAAATTATATCACTCTTCAAAGAATATATATCCCCAAATCGTAAATATGGCATATACATATCTGACATTGAATTCATTCCCAATATAACAGTTATTTTGCAAAACACATTTAAAAACTCAGCCTATAAATTAACTTATTACAAGAATAAGCTTGATGACGTCACCGACAAAGATAAACAGATACAAATAATTAAAAACTTTCACGAAGGAAAAACAAACCACCGCGGAATTCATGAGTTAGAAGAAAGAATCAAAAGAACGTATTATTGGCCAAATTTAACAAAATGTATAACTGACTATATAAATAACTGTGAAATATGTCAAACATGTAAATATGAAAGAAAACCTAACACACAACGGTTTCAAATTGTGCCAATACCTAACAAACCATTCGAAGTAGTACACGTTGACACGTTATCCGTAAACGGACAGAAGTTTTTAACAATCATTGACACCTTTTCAAAATATGCTCAAGCATACCCCTTAGAAAGCATGACAGGTATAAGTGTGCTAAATTGTCTAACAATATTTATGACTCATCACGGCCTACCTTTGTGTCTCACAGCAGACTCAGGAACGGAATTCAAAAATCTACCTTTAAAAGAATTTGCTAAATTGCACAAAATCAGTCTTCACTTTATTAGTGTCAACAACCCAGAGTCAAACGGAGCTATTGAACGTTTCCATTCAACCATCCTAGAACACATTCGAATCTTAAGTCAAACTCGTTCAGAACTCTCAACAAACGCATTAATGCTATACGCTGTTTTAGGATACAATAACTCGATTCATTCCGTAACAAACAAAAAACCGATTGAAATTATAAATGGACATATTGATAACATAGACCCATTGGATATAAACCTAGAGTCAACTTACTTACAAAGTTACATACAAAAACATAAAGAAACAACAAAAGATTTATACTCAATATTAAATAAAAACCTTCAAGAAAAACGAGCTACAATCATGGAAAAACGCAATGAATCTCGCGAACCGCCAATTGTTTACGCGGAAAATATTCTCTGCTATTCAAAGAACCCACTAGCAGTTCGACATAAAACTCAACCTCGTTATTTGACAAGACAGGTTAAGAAAGATCTCGGTATTAAGATCTTAGACGTAAAAGACGTTACTTATAATAAGAGGAATCTAAGAAGACCTCTTAATAATCAAACGAATGTGTTGCAGGATCGTCCTAACGACACATCGAGCAGTCCAGGGCCAAGTACCTCAAGTATCCCTGACTCCGCTAACCAATAACCCAGGCATATTGCCATTTGAGTTAGGTATAGCGAAAATTCAAAAGAGCGAACACGCTTTCGTTCATTATATAGACTTAGATATAATTAGAGATAGTATTAGTAGTTTAGAAAATCATATAATCGCATTTATCGACTATCTTAAGCAAACGGACCCTCGTTATTTTAGTAACTTTTTAGTATCTAAGCAAATATTACTCGATAGGTTAAGTCATATAACGTTAAAGTATAATTCTATAAGCAGTTTAAACTCTAGATATAAGCGAGGACTTATAAATGGTCTGGGTTCCGTGATAAAAGGCATAACCGGAAATCTAGATTATGATGACGCTGTTGAAATCTCTAACGCTATCTCCAGTTTACATAAAAATCAAGAAATCATTCAGAGTTCATTTAATAGAGCTATCTCATTAAACAAAAATCTACTCGCTGCTTATAACTCAACAATCGCTGCAATCACTTATAATCAAAACAAAATATACCTAAAGATTAATGAAGTAATCAGAGAAATCAACATGACAGATTATAGACTCAATGATTTTATAAAAATGGTTAGTTTGTTTGACTTATTAAAAATAAATTGCCAGACAATTTTAGACTCTCTAATTTCAATTGAAAACTCTCTCTCATTTTCGAAGTTAGGAATTGTTCATCACGATATATTATCTTATGCAGATATTAAATATGTCTCTGATACTCTAACTACTCTATACAACTCTGACGAACTAATAATAAACAAGTTGACCGACTTAAGACATTATTACGACTTACTTGAATCTGGATCTTATTACCTTGACAATACGATTGTTTTTATCTTGACATTTCCTATTATGTATAAAAATAAGTATTCCTACTATCACCTTTATCCTTCACCAACTATAAATAAATCTATTATCATCCCTCCTAAACCCTACCTGGCAATGGATGAAGAACGCTACCAGTATATGGACAACATATGCAAGAATTTGAAGAAGGTTATTTCTGTCGTGAATCTACATACCAATACATGAACAAAGACAAAGATTGTATTTATCAACTTATAACGGCTCAAGAAATCTCTACATGTCTCTATAATACGTATAAAAGCTCTACAGAAATTTGGCAAAAGCTCGACGACAAACACTACCTACTGACATGTACTTTGAACACAAAGATAAGACTCAGCTGTCATGGAGATAGTCACAGCTCTATACAAGGAACATACTTAATTGAAATACCGGAAGGTTGCAGCGTATCTACAAAACTAAATATTAAGAAAAATGTAAGAAATAAACTTCAAGGACACCCAGTGAAGCTGTTATCCTTCGACTTGTCAAATATAACTATAAAAAACAGGAATCGGCCTCTGATGATTGAAAATGTTGAACTAAATCGACTCTACGAGCTAGAAGCTTTAATAGAAAAAGAAAATCCTATCAATCTAGAAACTGAAACAATTTCGACTACTTTTAACTATTGGACGCTACCTATTTACATCATCATATGTGCATTTGTATGTTTCCTGCTCTATAAAAGGATATGGAAACTAAGAACCCGTACTCCTGCTGAAACCGCTGAAACTACTGAAGACTTGCAGATGCAGCCTTCAGGACCTCAGCCCTTTTTCATTCGTACCTGAAAAATGGGCCTCTGTCTTAACGAGGGGGATGTTATGTGTGTCCCCTTCCTTACCCTCACGAAAATGCTGATGCAGCGACGCCGAGGCACCGCAGCATCACCGAGCTTCGAGAAACGCCAGTTTGGATCGATCGCCGAGACAGCTCACACTTGGCTCCGGTAATTAAAATCATTTACCGCGAGTTGAAAAATTAATTTTAGTTTTTAAAAAGTGTGTTCTATCTTGAACTCACTTAAGTCACGTGTATCATACGACGTTTTTCAACACACTTGTAAATAAAATAACAATAAAAACTAATTTTATTTATAATCAGTTTTCCTATGCGCGCGCATTGCGGTCAGCCACAGACTAAAGGGATGAGGTTTTTTTTTATTTTCCGCGTATAGGGTTTGCGCCTCTTCTGCCACGTACAAAATGGGAAATTTAAAGTTTTCTTTTATTACAGAGAAAACAAAATTTATATTTGAGTGAAAGTTTTATTTATTAAACACGTACGAGTTAAAATTATCTAATTAAATAAGAAGTTGCATGAAATGAGCAAGCAATAGGAACATTAATTTATTTGTTCTATTAAACACGATCTTTTTTTGAATAAAAACTTGTTTAAGAACAAAGCAGCTCAACCAATAAAATTTTAAAAAATAACTGTAACTCACTAGTGAGTTATACTCGTAGCCAAAGATAAATTTTTTAATAATTTTTTTTGCTCGTAGCAATGAAAAAGTCACAGTTTGATTATGGATGTCATTCTGTGCCTAATTGCGGTGACCATATGCCACTTTATGAGCAAGTGTGTTGAAAAATATTTTATTCTGTGGCATGGTTTCCGTAGTTTTTGAGTTCCGGCATACAGGAATCCTATAGTTACGTACATATGTATATTTAATATGAGCGTTATTTCTTATTCAAATAGGTACTATGATATGGTAGAGTACGGTCAAGTAATTAGGTGGCCTAACCCTTAGATACGATAATTATAATGGTACATACGTTTCGCTTGCAAATGAGGGTTCGTTCGCTAAGTTCGCAAGCATAAACGAACTTTGTCGCTTTAACTTTCTGTATATTCATTTTATTTTAATTCAATATTCATTCTCAGCTTAGAATTATTATTTATTTCGACAATCGGTCACCTCGAAATGCATACCTATCCTCTGTGCAGTTTGCTTCCCAAATAGCAGTTTCGTTAAATGCACAAAATTATTTTTAGATTACATCTCAGAGCCTTCTATATTTTGTTATTTAAAATTATCATGGACGCTGATTTCATGTGCTAGTTTCTGTTTCTCTTCGTTTGTGACAATTTTGAATAAGAAAACAAATGGCCCTGAGTAGAGCCATGCTAATACGGCGCAGTCTCAAAGTCTCCATCTGTTTCACACCAAATTGACCATTATATTCTAAACAAGCTGCATCCCGCGGTATCACCCGTGGTTTCCCGGAATAAAATGCCTATGTATTCATCATCATCATCATCATCAGCCCATCATGTTCCCACTGCTGGGACTCGGGCCTTCTCTCATAGAGAGGGAATGGGCCATAATCCACCACGCTGGCCCAGTGCGGGTTGGTGGATGTCACATGTCCTTGAATTTTTGTGATTAATTCTTGGACATGCCGGTTTCCTCACGATGTTTTCCTTCACCGTTTTCAGAACGAGTGTTAAATCCGCACATAGCTTAAGAAAGTCAGTGGTGCGAGGCCAGCGGGATTCGAACTTGGGTACGTCGGATCGAAAGTCGCACGTTCTGCCACTGAGCCACACTCGCTCTTCGCCTTCGCCTTCGACTTCGCCTATGTATTAATTCAGGGTATTATCTATTTCCATTTCGAATTTCACTCAAATCTGTTCAGCCGTTGCGTCGTAAAGAGGGAACAAACACACTAACATACAGGATGGTCGAACTCAGGGCCATCCTAATACGTTGTAGCCTCAAAGTCTCCATCTGCTTTAAACCATTGACCATTATATTCTTAATTCAATTCAATTCAAAAGTTCTTTATTTCAATTTTGTCGTCACAGACGCACTTATGAACGTCAATTATTACAATGACTACCACCGTATCGGAAAAAGAACCACTACTCAGAAGATACGGCAAGAAACTGAGGGGCATATTTTTTAGAACTTTTGTTATAATATTTTATGTTTGTTTTTGACAATATTTTTTTTTTGTGCCAGTTAGCTACTTGGCAGATGCGGAATGTTCCATGCATCTTTGTTTTCTATGTAATTACTAACTTAATTCTTAATTTACGATACTTAGTCACTACACAGACCACAATCATGAAGTGTCAAAGGATAATACCAGGTATAATATCCACCTGTGAATTCCACAGTGTGTCATGGTCACGGGTTCAAGACTGCTCATTAGCGAGTCCGCGTGGGAGCTACGCTATAACTTATGTAAAACATGTGATGTCAATTATGCTGGGTTAGATAACTATGAAGTAATGCAAGAAGCTGCACTTTGCAAGACCGGTGAATTAGTTAAAGTTATTATATTACATAGATATTTATTTTATTTCTTAGATATAGACTTTTTACAATATTTACAAAAATGCTATATAAAACCACAGAATACTAAGGGACAGAAGCATCACTCCGCAACTCTTGCTATGACGCAATAAAATTCAATTCAGTTTGCGTAGCGCTGCATACCTACCAGTCATATTAACCTACAGAGCGCCTTTCTTTCTATCGCATAGCTCTTATCTCTTTTGACGCGGCTATGTACTTGTAGCTTCGTACCAACAGTGCGGAGTGCGCTAGGCCTGATAAAACCTAAACCTAGAGTGCGACCGGCAGCGGGGCAGGGCCCAAACTGCCGGTGGTCTGGTGGTTAGAGCTGCAGAGTGAGGAACCTCCTAAAAATACGTGCCGTGTACTGCCTTCTGCATCTGATCCTTGATCCAACCGTCTAGCGAGAACCTCTTATATTATATTTGTTATGGACGAAGTGATTAATAGGGCATTATGAAAAATGCCCGCGCAGTTTGAATAATGCCCAATATAAGAGGGCAATGTGATAATAACTATTGAAATAATCAAATAGACTGAGCATTATTTATAATGCTATTTATCACTTTTCCATAACATATACATATTATTATCATATTCGATTTATGACATATTAGCGTTTTCTGATATGATATTTTTAGATACGATAATTTAATTAGAAGAAGATAGATAACACTGTATTGCACTTAAAAAAAGAAAACAGAATTATAGTTGGTAATACATAATTAATAAGTACATAGGCGGTCTTATCGCTAAGCAGAGATCTCTTCCAGACAACCATAGGGTAAGGAAAACAACATTTTAAAGAGGATAGTGTGCAATAGATATTAAATAGGACAAATAAAATGATTTTTAACGTAAATGATATAATGATATGAGTTAATACAAGCTAAGTTTTTTTTACGAGCAAATGCGTGGTTATCAGCTTGTATATGATACTTATAGGTTACTATTTATTATACACACTATAAAGTCAAAGTCAAAGTCAAATATCATTTATTAAATAGGCACAAAAGTGCACTTTCAAATAAACACATGATACAAATAAAATATGTTAAAAATTTTAACTTATGTTAACATGACTTTGAAAAAAAGGTAAGTATGTTTACCCATTTCTTTCCTATACTCAAATTGAAGTCTGAGTGCTGAAAAGAAATGCGAAAACTGACTCTACCAGTGCTTCGGAAATACGCCCGCTAGAGAAGATAGCACCAAGAAACATATACGTATAAGTTACCATCTCATATATTATAATGCTATTCGCACATTGTGTTGCGCAACACTCTTCATATCTTCTTCGTAATTATTAAGGAGTGTTATTGACATTAACAGCATTTTAGCATTTTAACACAATACTGTTAATGTGATCGCAGATGATAATGGAACATTAAGTATGAATATAATAAACATTTTGACGTTGAATCCTATTAATATTATAAATGCGAAAGTCTGTGTGTTTATTACCATACTCCGTAATGATTGAACATATTTTGATGAAATTTAGTTTGTGGGTACTTTAGGACCTGGTATAGGACACAATCATCCCGAAAAACGTTTCCTGAAGGAGCAACTATAACCCAAATTCTACGTGGTTAAAACCGCGCGCAGCTATCTGTAACTTATAATGCCTCGTTTTTAGTATCCTTATTTTTAAATTTGACAGAAAACAGCCATTATCACAAGATTTTAAATAATCAGAACGAAGAAAAAGTTGATTGCTCAGACAGGGATCGAACGCCTTCGGAATGCCGTGCCAACGCATCGACCTTTTTAATGCGAACAGCTAAGGAATGGAACACCTTACCAGCGTCTTTGTTTCCCGATTCATATAATCTGGGTGTCTTCAAGTCTCGAGTGAATCGGTATCTAGGCAAGCATGATCCATCTTCGACCGCGTCGTCACTTTCCATCAGGTGAGACTGCGGTCAAATGCTTGCCTATAAGTATTAAAAAAAAAACGCCTTAATCACTTAGTCACTATGGTTTGATTCCCGCGACGGGACAAATGTTTGTGCAAAGAAAAAACAGTGCAAGCATTTGTTTTGTGTCTGGGTGTTATGAGACCATGGTCCTCATTGTTCCTAGATACATGAAATCCTAGTTAGGGGCCAGGGTCTATGTATGTGATCGTTGGGCGTAAGTACTTATTTTTAATGCCCTTCAAACTGGAACAAAGTAATGCTTAGGCACTACAGCTTGGCTTCAAAATAACTGGCAAAGCAATGGCACCACCCCAAACGGCCTCCCGCATACGAGAGACCTACCACGAGTAAAATGTAATATCCTAATATTACTAATATATAAATGAGAAAATATATGTGTGAAGTTTATTATTGTGTATCACCGTAATTATTAAACCGATTTTGATGAAATTTGGAATGTAGATCGTTCAGGTTCTAAGTTAACACATAGGTTAATATAAGAAAGAGCTCTACCACGAGTAAAACTCATAAATGCATCTTAGACAACACATCAATTTGATGTTATTGCCAAATCATCATCTGATGTCATCATCCCACTAGGAAGCGATATTTAGATACCATTGTATAATAAATAGTTTTTTCTCACCTCTAAATTCTTCCTGAACACAGTGACATGCATTGAGTCGTCTGTCGTCACGTCGACTGCTCCACCCATTTCTTTGTCATACTCCTACAATTCAATTCTATTCGCAACCATATTTGATACTAAACATGACACATCGATAAAAAGTGAACTACCATTAGCCCGCGACATCGTACGCAGTTTTAAGTCAATATAATTCATTTAATAACATAGGAAAATCGACTTTAATTCTGATGTATTTTCGAACTCTAAGGTCGAATATCGATAAAATTTGACCTAGGACTTTGATGATGGACAATTACGTGGGACCACCTCGTAGCTATACTGAACTCAACGCAATAAGAATTGTTCAAAGCGGTTTAAAATTGACGAAGTTCTTAGGTAACAAACATAAAAAATACAATCGTATTGAGAACCTTCTTTGTTAAGCCGGTTAAAAGAGGGATTTATTTTTTTCGTTCGGGTCTTTTGCTGGCAAAACAATTATGGGCTGGCGTATTGCTTAACATCTGGATGCATCAGTGCAGGATAATTTCGCTGGTTACAATGTCCTTCAAACCAGAACACTGGCTGAATAACTGGCAAAGCGGTGGTACCCACCCAGACGGCCTCTTGCATACGAGAAACCTACCACCAGTAAAATTCTCATCATAAATTTCTTAAAAGTTATCTACGTACCTAATACTGTTTTTTTAAATAACTAAGTGAATCGATGACGACAGATAGTTCACATGGTAAGAAACATGACAACCATTCATGACTTGACTTGACTTCTTGGTATATGGCATCTGTGGCTAGTTGTCACAATTCTGCAACAACCATTCAAAAGTTGAACAGACATTTCTATAGATATTAGACGTCAGGATCTTCTAAGATTCTACCATGATGTGGCTATGTAAACCAAAGATACCGATCCTAAAAACATCTAACGACAAAGTTTAGCATAAAGATATATAGATAAATAGATGAACGCTTTATTGCAAACATTAAATTACAGTACAGACATTACATTATCATCATCATCATCAGCCTATCGCAGTCCACTGCTGGACATAGGCCTCAATTGCACGCCATTGAGCATCCTCCGCTACTCTCATCCAGCTGCTACCAGCCACCCTGCGAAGATCGTCGCTCCACCTAGCCTGAGGGCGACAGACATTACAAAAAAACAATTAAAGAAAGTGTTACAATGGGTAGCCTTATCGCTAAAAGCGAAATCTCTTCTAGGCAACCTTTAGAAATAAAATGCCTTCTAATGCTCTGTGCCTTTGCGATAAAGTGTACTGTCAAAAAATGTCGACCTAAGTTACAAAGATATTTTAATTTCAAGTCTCTAGGATGACGGCTAGTCAGTCAGTCAATGAGCTTTTATTACAATATGTATGAGCAGTACCGCACGGATAGTCAAAAGATTGTCACAAGTTACACCTATTCTATTGTTAGGAATTCACACCTTCACACAAATAAAGTTGTAGGAAGTATCAGCTATTGTTATGGAAGCTGAATGGATCCTGTATGGGCGGGTTGTAAAATTAATCATGGCGGTGTTTAGTTTTGTATTGTAGGTTCGTGGTATGTTTTGTGACGTCACAAGCGATGTCTACTATTATCTACCTGGACTTCTAAAATGTCCGAAACCTGGTCGGAGTAATTTTAGACGTTTACAGTGAGTCTTAGCCGTTTTATATCAATTATGGATATCTACCTGGTTTACAAATTAAAATCAAACAGTTACTAGTTGTATGATACTTGATTACTGATGTCTCGGGGTGATGAGAGCAATGCAGTGCTACGCAGTGCTTTTTATGGTGTTAAAAGTTCTGGGTGGCCCTGCAATTGTTATGAGCAGGCATGGCGCTTACCATCAGGTGAACGACTTGCTCGTCTCATCACTCAGTTCCATAAAAAAAACTTCCTAGGGTCAGATCCTTCCTTGTTAAGGTTAAAATGAGTTATTACATGGAAGGTAATTAATATTGTAATTCTAAATCAGCTTGAAACTATACGACTGCAAGAATCGAGACTAAAAACGTATATTTTATACAGAATAAACTAAAATTTAAAAAACCCCCGACACAAAAACCCTGTTAAAAGTGAAAAAACGGCAGAACCGATTTTGATTAAACATGTCTAAGAACCACCGCTAGAAACCTTGTTTTATAATAAAAAAAACCCCTTCAAATTTACCCGTTTAAGAGCTATGGTGCTACAGACAGACACAATTAGTGGTAAGACTTATAACACCCTCCTTTTTGCGTCGAGGGTTACAAATACTATTTAAATACTTTTATGTTTTTAATTCATCTTAATACTTTGGTTACAGACTTTAAAGTAATTGCTTTTTCCTAGAATAAAGTTATTTTAGAAGTTCTGTAAAGATTTTGTTTACGTAGTACGCGATAAACCTTGAAACATTCCAAAACCGAAGCAAAATCAATTAATTTCGCACATTCCTTAGCAATGAGTAAAGCTGAAGAAACAGTAGGACAACTATGTAAAAGGAGAGTAGGTTATTCTAAAGCAGACCAAATAAAATACGATTTCTATTTATATTAACGATTTCCATTGCAGCATCTCCAATACAATTCAGGGAGTGTGCACAATACCTGCATCATCTGATTCATTCATCCCTATTCCATCTTAGGAACAGGTGAGGAGAGTCACTCTGCCCTTACCTTATGCTTATACCTCCAGTCCGCACAAAGCGCTTCGCTGAAAACGTGCTCCACCTTTGACCGCAACCACGCTTGATGAGTGATTGTCAAACGTAAGCACATTTCATTATAATAAAAAAAGTAAATACGCTATCTTATGCTCTCATTTATTTATAATACTTAAGTATGAATTTATGTCGCAAAAGCAAAATTGAGCTCAATGTTTTTGTTTGTATAATGTAACGATCAAAAAATTTGTTTGTACGAGAACGTTTTAAGGTCGCTTACATCATCGTCATCATCCACAGCCCTTTACATCCCACTGCTGGGTAAAAGCCTCTCTCATATCATGCCATTTGCCTCGACTCTGCGCCATTCGTGTCCAGAGGCCTTACTCTGAAAAAGTAATTACGATCTTCGTTCTGTCGTATGAAAAGGACAGCGCTATACAACAGGCATAAAAGTGTCTCTTTTAGTCCGCACGAACGAACGAACGAAAGTAACTCGGGGTAGGCCCCCAGGTTCGGCCCGCGATTTTTAATATATCGTCGACCCATCTTGCTTCCTGACGCCCAACGCAACACTTGCCCTGTCTTGGCCACCATTCAGTCAGTACCTTACTCCACCTGTCGTCACTCCGCCTGGCCAGGTGTCCCGCCCAACTCCATTTGAGTCCCATAACAGTTTTTCCGACGTCCCGAACTTTCGTTCTTCGTCTGATTTCAACGTTAGGGACTCGATCTTGTAGTTTGATGCCGAGCGTGGCTCGTTCCAACAGCTCGTTTACATAATTACTCCATACTGTTTTTTGACTATGTACTGAGCAATCAGCGAAGTTCACCGATCCGTTGTGTAAACGCAACGAATAACGCCGTCTGTGAAAAGCTTCCCTTTAAGTAATTATTATGGTATCTAATTAATTTAATATTAAACTCGTCGGCACGCTTGATCAGTTTATTGAGATCGTTTGTTGCTCATTTTGAGCAGTTCCGGCAGCAACTTCCTACCGCAGCTATTTACCTACCTAACATTAATATGAAATATATATAATTTTTGTAAATGCAAGTAAAAGTATGCAAGGATGGATGGATGTATGTATATTGTATGGACGTTAGTTATTCAGGTACGCAAAAATGTTTCTTTCATCTGGCCCCAATTCCTCCATACTTTGTTGAATTTACCTTTTTATTGCTGTCAATTGGCTAATGCACATATTTGCTTAGTACTTGAAAGAAGAAAGAATGAAATAAAAAACATTTATTCAACCACCACAAACAAATAAATGAGAAAGAATATAACAAAATAAGTTATTTGTTGAAAGATATTTTTTTAAAAAAGCTTTCAACAGATTCGTAATTGGAACCGCAAGCAGATTAAAATAAGCCCAAACACTAGTAGCACTAGTAGTTAACGATTATCCGTCAAGGAGTTCCATTGCCCATCTTCCATCTCCATCATCAGATCAGCTGGCTGTCACCATAATATTGCATTGTCATCGGACTTTGACATGTATGCAAAATTTCAACTCCGAAGGATAAAAGGAAGTGGTTCTAATTCAGCTTACAAGATTCCACTCGGACAAACATACATACATTGCAAGTTAAATAAAAGCTTGTAACAAGACAATACTAAATACATGAACAGAGGATGTTTCTGGTGCCAAAGGGAATATAGCTCAGCACAAATGTCTTGTTGTATTTGGGAGTTTTGATTGTAATTTATACCATCGTTTAGTTAGGGAATTTATAAAGCGTCTAATACCCGTGTAAAGCCGGGTGAATTGTAGATCGGTACCTTAAACAAACAATTTGACATTTAAAAAGCCATTCACATTTAAAATGATAGATATAGATACATGCTTGGTATTTTTTTCATAGATCTTATTATTTGAATGCCACTTATTATTTTATTAGGCTTAGATAGATAGATGTTGCAGGAGCGTAATTGCAGGTTTGCTCAGCATAAGCCAATCACTGCACTACGCGAGATTTGAATAATCCAATTGTATTTAGTCCTAACTGCTAGTTGCAGATATTCAATGATGTAGAATTGAATAGATGGGTTACAATATTTTATGGATTTAATCTATGCTAATGTTATAAAAAGGTAAAATTGTATGTATGTTTGTAGGGGGTAACCTCTGGAACTACTAATACGATTTTGAAAATTGATAGAAATCTACACTATGTCTGAGTAACATAGGCTTTATTTTATGTCGACGCGAAAGAAGTCGCGGGCGGTTGCTAGTGGTTTATAAATATCGCAGTTTTCCACTGTCAAAGTAGAAATAGAGAATTAATTATATATAGGTCCGTTAAGACAGTGTATCTTAAGATGTGTATCTTAAGATACACTTTCTAAACGGGCCTATATATCATAAGTTGTAAGTAAATTGCGTACTAAGGCTGGCAATTACCAGCAACTGCAACACAACTGTCAACAAACGCCGCTTAGACGGTGCTGGTCAATTATTGGCATACCATCATAATAACATTATGTTATGCAATCGGCAAAAAACTTGCATCGTCTGAATGGAATGAACTTTAAGCCTAATTGCTGTTTCATAATATTTTTTTGTAGAGTGAGTGTGGCTCAAGAGCGAGTGTGGCTCAGTGGGAGCACGTGCGACTTTAGATCCGATGCACCCGAGTTCGAATCCCGCTGGCCCCGCACCACTAACTTTCTTAAGTTATGTGCAGATTTAACACTCGCTCTATAAACGCTGAAGGAAAACATCGTGAGGAAACCGGCATGTCCAAGAATTAATCACAACAATTTAAGGACATGTAACATCCACCAACCCGCACTTGGCAAGCGTGGTGGTTTATAGCCCATATCTCTATGAGAGAAGGCCCGTGTCCCAGCAGTGGGAATGTAATGGGCTGATGATGATGATGATGATGAATATTTTGTTCCTGTAGATTTACTGGAGACGAAATACAAAGGGGTATGCAAATTGGATTTCAACAGTTAAGTATGCCTACGAAGTCAAAGGTTTAAGTAGATTCATACCTTTTTTCGGACTGCCCCGTGACTTTCTACCGCCGCCGAAGAAGACCATATGTAAGAGGCGACAGCGTCCACCAAATAAAAAAGAGGGCCAACACAGAGCCGCTAAAAACTGCACCGACTAGCGAAGCAGCTACCAACGGCCTGCCTAATCCCTGGGGGTAGAAGCCCCCGCGCGTTTACGCCTCAGTCCACCCCTAGACCCACGAGAGTTGGAAGATCAATTGACTGACTGACTGACCTTTTTCTATTTAGGTACTCTATCGTAAATCGAGCTGGATACTCTGGATAAGTTTCCAAGAAGTGATAAAAAGTAGAGAAAAGCTAAAGAAAGAAAGAAACAAAACAACAAAAATATTTATTTGACAACAGTGAACGGACGAAATTTGACAATCATAAAATATATAACAAAATAAAAAACTGCAGCTTAAGGTGACGTATACACAAATAAACGAAAAAAAAGAAAAATATGGGTGTCAATGGGATTTCTGTTCTGCACAAATATCAAATAAATAATGGTTTTCTACTCGAAGGCTCAAATAAATGTCTCGTGCCATTGACGTCACTTGTTTTCAGCTAAACTGTTTTTAAAGCCACATCCATTAGTTCTGCATCTGCTTTAATTAACGAATAGGCACCAGGGTTAAGGTTTCCAGCCTTGAGCTTGACTCGTGACTGTCAGTCAGTTTGATCCGAACCGACACGACAAACAGAATGCCACTTCAAATGCTATCGTATGACATAATCGAATAATTTGTGGAGCATTTTTTTTACTTATAGCAGTGCTACTATTATATTTTCTGTGCTTATACCGACACTAGCTGCGCCCTGCGGTTTCACCCGCGGTTTCCCGGGATAAAAAGTAGCCTATGTGTTATTATGATGTGTAAGCTATATTATTTTAAAGTTTCATCAAAATCCATTCAGACATTCTTACAAACTTTCGTGTTTATAATATTAGTAGGATATTTTTAGGTTTAATGTAGAACTAGTAATTAGTGTACCTATAGGACATCGCTCATCGATCGCTTCTCAATCAATTTGTATCAATTTCGTGAGCATTTGCACACGAAAATAGCAAATTAATTGTTTAAACTCATCATCAAACCTATAAGTAAGAACAATAATGTGAAGTGGATACCCAATATCACCATCGTTGGTGGAAGCCTCACATTATTTTTCTTATTTATTTTTTTAAATGCTATTTAGACAAGCAGACGGCCCATTTGGATGGTAAGCGGTTACCGTCGCCTATAGACATATCGACCTGCAACACTCGGGGCATTACTGGTGCGTTTCCTACTTTTAAGGACCCTTTTCTCCCTTCTTCTAAAGTACCCCATGTTATAGCTCCGCGGGAAAACCGCGTTCTGAACTGTATTTAGAGCGAACTATTTCTATGTCTGTATTTAGAGAGAACTGTTCCTTTATACTTGCACGCTGTGTTTACCTGTACTTGGTAGTGCATTTAGCATATTTTTTTTAATAACTTTGTCTTTGAAACAATGTGACTACTGTCAGTGAATAAAATAAAGAAATAAACTAATTTTTCTAGATTCAAATTCCTGAAAACATAAATAAGATATCTGAGAATTTTGCATTTTTAGGGTTTCGTACCCAAAGGGTAAAACGAGACTCTATTACTAAGACTCCGCTGTCCGTCCCTCTATCTGTTGGTCGGTCTGTCACCAGGCTGCATCTCATGAACCGTGATAGTTAGACAGTTGAAATTTTCACAGATGATGTATTTCTGTTGCCGCTATAACAACAAATACTAAAAAACAGAAAAAAATAAATATTTAAGGGGGCTCCCATACAACAAACATGATGATTTTGTCATACAACAAACATCATGATGATGCCGTTTTGATAGATAATGGTACAGAACCCTTCGTGCGCGAGTCCGACTCGCACTTGGCCGGATTATAGATTTATAAATTCCTGAAAACATAAATGAGAAAATTGAGAATGACAATTTTGCTTTTTTTTATACAACAAAACGAGCAGTTCTTTTGACCTGATGATAACTCAAGATTAATTTTAGATCAATTTTGCATTTACATAATAAACTATTTTTGTTTATTGATAATATTGAATCAAGAAGGCTTAAAAAATCTACTAACATATAATATACGCAGTAAATGACAATCGTGGCCCGAAAAATAAAGTTTTCTTTTTTATTTGTTTATGGATCAACAAACAGTACACAACAGTTGTGAGACGGAAGTTATGAGACTTAAAAGTTAACATACTGGTAGATAGATAGATACCTTATAACATGATGGTATGGTTTATAACAGGTCTAATGTCATTTTTTATTTTATTCGGAGCTTCAAAACCTTTTAAAGTGTCACAGCTTTCTTCTTTATCTTAAACCCAAACTGAGACGTTTTTTTTGCTTTCAAGGTCGTTTAATAAAAGGCTCGCTCGGTACTTACAAGTACAGTCAGTGTCAATATAATGTTCTTATTTTAGCCATATCATTATCACTATTATCACACACTAATTCACACTAAGTGAAATGAAATGAAATTTATTATGATGATTACAAACATACCAACTTAAGTTTAGGTACAGATAGGTATATATTGTTGATTATATCACACTAACAATATAAATGCGAAAGTTTGTATCTATGTGTGTTAGTGTCTAAGTGTGTTTATTTTCTCTTCACGCCGCAATAGCTTAACAGATTTGAGTGAAATTCGGAATGGAGATACTTTTATCGCGGGAAATCACGGGTGTAACCGTGGAGCGCAGCTAGTTTGATATATTTTAATTCTCTCAAGTCATTGTCATAGAAATCATTATTGTGACATGGTACCAAAATGTTATTATTCTGCCGCCAAGCAGTAGTACGCAAACATTACTGTTGTTCCGGTTTGAAAGGCATTGTAGCCAGCAAAATTAATGGGGGCTATGAGACATAAAGCTTATTTTCTCAGGGTGACGAGCGCAACGCAGTGCTATTTTTATTCTCTGGTGCTGCGTAAGATTTTACCAAACAAAGTTCTAGGTGGTACGGTAGTGCTGCATCTTCTATGGTCAGGCAAATCAAAATCTCTTTATTTATATCTGTTTTATCAAAATCTCTTTATTCAGTTTTGGCATCACAGACGCATTTATGAACGTCAAATTATTACCATGACTCTACCACCGTATCGGAAAAAGAACCACTACTCTGAAGATACGGCAAGTACTTCTTTTAGACGTTTTGTTATTTTTTTGGGTTTTTACAATGTTGTGTTTTAATGTCTCAGTTGACTTCATTGCAGAAATGGAATATTCGTTATTATATAATATTTTCTGTATAATAACGATCAGTAGATATAGTATGTTTTCACATTCAAATAATCTTAACGCGTAATATTAATTAACTTTCTGTGAGCTCCTTATACATAACAAACAAAACACTTAATAAAAATAAATTTAAACTAGAACTACAAAAATGGCTATTAAATAATTGTTTTTACTCTGTAAATGAATACCTACAGTTAAAATAGACAAGTTAAAAATTGTATAAATTTGACATTTAAAATTTGTAATAACCTATACCTACCTAAGACATATAAAAATAATTAATTAAATTTTGACACTTAATATAACTAATAACTATTTCTAATGATTAATTTGAATCCAAGAATGTAAAACAATAAAATTATATCTTGTAAATTAACTAAATTATTTTTATGTGAATTGTATTGCACACCCTTAAATAGGGTAGATTATATGGAACATTATAATTATTACTGTAACACCTACATTACCTACCTATATTCTAGCAATAAATGTTTATGATTATGATTATGATTATAGTTAGTTTTCTTTGGTTATACCATCAGATAAACGACATGCTTGTCTTTTCACTCAATGACATAAAAACGTGTAGGTATATTTATATTATTATTGATGTTGACTTTACACTAGAGCGTCTTAAGCACCTCACGTGAAATGTGAGAAATGCCGGCGAGAAGTGCACTCGTCCATGTAGATCTAAGATGCGCAAAGCACGTGTTTTCTTGCTGGAACTTTGAAACTCACAATTTATTACGTCATCATCGGAGAAGTAGTAAAAAGCAAACGAAATAGTACTGCTACTTTATAGTAATAATAAACGCCCATGACTTCGTTCACGTTGACAAAATAAAATAAAATATAGCCTATATATTGCCGATAGTGAAGCTTTTTATCAGTAAAAAGATTTTTTCTTTGATTTTCTTTACTTTTGAATTGAATCAGTAATTCCAGAGATTACCTTAGATATGTATATAGTCAACGATGCTAGTACATCAACTAGCTATACATTTACGATATTTCTGTAATTCTATTTTTAGTGTGTACTGTTATATTTTTTCAAATTTAATTTCAATAATTTATTGTGTTCCATAATATTATTACATAGTTGTTGTCGATATATTAAGCTCATTATAACACATAACCCTGTCGGGCATAGCAATTAGAAGAGAGAAAGAACACGATTAAATTATTGTTATTATTAAATGATTATTATTATTAAATTATTGTTACTATTAAATTATTGTTATTATTATTATTAAATTATTGTTATTATAAAATTATTACTATTATTACTATTATTTAAGCTATGCTGTTCCACTGCTGAGCAAAGGTCTCTCCAGCCGTCCCTATCCTGCGCCAGCTCGCACCAGCCTACTCTTGGTATACGTCCAGATCGTCTCTCCATCTCCTTTTGGGCCGGCCTGTCCTTTTGCGCCGTCTTCCGTGTTGTGACTTTAATTTGCCCAGCGATCTGGATGGAAAAAAAATAAAATACGATGATACGATTAGCAGTAAATGCATTATTATTAACTTACTAGTTTGTATTAGTTATCGTATAAGTACTAGTCAAAGTAGTCAATATGCTCATGGATTATGTACCTAGACTATAATATTGTTACTTTTTTATGAAACTGAATTACGGGACGAGCTGGTCGTTTGCCTGATGGTAAGCAATACGCCAGCCCATAACAATAATTAGCACCACCCAGAACTTTGTTTTGCAAAATCCTGCGTGACACTTCACTGCGCTCGTCACCCTGAGATAATTAGGTGTTGAGTCTCATAATGCCTAGTAATTTTGCTGGCTACAATGCCCTTCAAACCAGAACACAGTAATGCTTGCGCACTACTGCTTGACGGCTGAATAACTGTCAAAGCGGTGGTACTTACCTAGACGGTCTCTAGCATACGAGAAACGTACCACCACTAAATGTACATTATAGTACTTCTATGACCTTTTTCACTGGATCATAGTATCACAAAAGTGCTTGGAAATATAACCAATTTTGATAGCAGATAATATATGAGCTTAGATCGTTGATATTCTTATCGAATGCCGGTAGTTGCCAGCACTTTATAATTGAATTTTTGATGGACATCAATCAAAGGTTTTTGTTGTGTGAAGGCAGAATGAACTTTGTAGGAAGGCATGTTACGGGTAAGTTAGTTAAATATAGCTGTTATAAATGTATAGTTATTATGAACGAACATAGTAGGCTGCAGAATGCAAAACAATTCACATGACGACAGTACTACCAGGCCTAGCGCACTCCGCACTATAGGTACGAAGCTACAAGTACATAGCCGGACACCGACGGCGGGTCGCACGTCGTTACACGTGCCGCGTCAGAAGAGATAAGAGCTATGCGATAAAAAGAGAGGCGCTCTGTAGGTTAATATTACTGGTAGGTTGCGTCGCTACGCGAGCTGAATTGAATTTTATTGCGTCATAGGAAGAGTCGCTATTTGTTTAAATTTATTTGCGGAGTGATGCTTCTGTCCCTGAGTATTCTGTGGTACAAGACTACTTTGATAATCTTCCTTTTACACTATTATCCTTTTTTACTTTTGATACTAGCTGCACCCCATGGTTTTCCGGTGATTCCCTAAGATAAAAATACTTAAAAGCCTGCATGTTAATCTATCTCTATTCTAAATATCACTCAAATCAGTTTAGCCGTTACAACGGGAAAAAACAACCAACACACAAACACACTAAAATAAAAACTTTCGCATTTATAAAATAAGATACCTAATTAGAATAATCTTTTTTTTTGTAACTGAATGACGAAACGAGCTGGTCGCTGGACTGAAGGGATTATATTATGAAAACTTTTTCTTACGATAAGTACAATAGGCGATCTTATCGCTAAGCAGTGATATTTTCCATACAACCATATGCTATATAATGAGACATCAATAAAAAAATAGTGATAAGAAATCAGATTGTAACAAATTCACTGTTAACTTAACACGTTGACTGTCCCGTCTATTTTGGATAATTTCGTGGTACGTCCAATGTTGTTTTTTTATAAACTGCTTTATTTTATGTTCTTAATTAGGGTCTGATATGTTGATGACTGCGTTATATTACGGGAGGCCTGAACTTCAGCATGAATTATATGTAATGCATGGACGTCTCAACTAGATTTCTGTGAATTACATATAATGCAAGGACGTTTGAAATAAAATTTTGACTTATAACGAAGGCAAGAAAGGGATAGAATGGGCAGAAAAGCTAGCCAGTTACAACTCGCCGTTGAGGAAAAACTTAGTTTGGTATAAAAAGATCGATGGGACATTTCAATTTTATTTTCGCCAATTCATTGTTCGTACGTCCCTGGAAAATCAAAGTTCTAGCTCAGACGTCCAGCCCAGGTAACGCGGTTCAATTGCCTTTGGCTAATGCATTACATGAAATGCACGGAGAGTCAACGTGTTAAAATCGCAGGATCTATTTATAATTGACACACATAATAGACATAAACCCAGTCGCAGTTATACAAACATGGATACATAATATGCACCTACATATGTGTAACAAGTAGGTACTAGTAGTACATAGAAAATATTTGTGGTACGCAGCTATTGACATTTGGCGAGTACAACAATTTGTAAACAGATTGCCGTCCTGTCGAGGAATTGCTAGCATTTCAATGTATATTCTAATTCGATTGATTAAGATTAAATAAAATTAGAATCAGGCAGTTGATACTTTATCTATACTAATATTATGAAGGAGTAAAGTTGTATGTACGTTTTTAGGAAGTAATCACTGGAACTGCTGTTCCGATTCTAAAAATTGTTTCCATAGAAAGGTACACAATCGCCGAGTGACATACCTAGGTTATATTAAAATTTATTGTGTCGACGCGAACGAAGTCGCGGGTGTTTGCTAATGCTTTATTATTTTGAGCTTACACCAACGGCGGTGTCTTAATTACTCTGGATAGTGTTGTGGCAAAATTTAAGCAAATTTTATCTAGCAACGTGCATAGCGCGTAAGTGAAGTCGAAACAGCTAGCCGATACAGAACCCCACGATAACTTGTTAACGATCGATTTGGTTTGATATCGTACGATTTAAAATATTGCATACAAAACAAATTCCGTTAATGCAACATGTTTGTAATCGATACCAATATTATGGACAAAACCCTATCGAATCCTCGGGGAGGAATAGTTCGAAAAGGAACCTACGACACGAGATCGTTCTTAGTTTTTAGTCTAGTTTGACTCCTTAAGCCATGTTTGGCGTGTCCCTTGTACTACATATCCATACCCTAACTAATAATGAAGACTAAATACCAAAGTCGTGATCAAAACAAATGAATGCTTATTAGTTTAATTAAGGCCATTATCGAGTCCGTGTCACCATCTAAAGAACGTCGCCTGTTAATTGCGCTGTCAACTGCAAAAGCATTAATCTTGTTGCTGAGTATATAATATAAATATTTGTGTAGAGAAACCAAGTAGCGATTATTAACCGAACTTCATAGAAAGAAGGAAGTTTTAATCGCCGGTTATGCTTTATTTTACTTTCTTTATGTATGTACTTACACTGATGACTTCAAAACTAGGTACTGAACTGATTTATGTGTTTCTTAGGTAGATATAAAAAACTACTGGTGGGGCTGGTTTCATACCATACACTCTTAATAGAACGTTAATGCCCTGGCCCCTTACTAGGATTTCCTGAATCTAGGAACCAGGAACTACGTAACGTACGTACGTAAAGAGCGAGTGTGGCTTAGCAGCGACTCGTGCGCTTTTGGATCCGACGCACCTGGGTTCGAATTCCGACTCGGCCCTGCACCAATGACTTATAGTTAGGTGCAGATTTTGCACGCTCGCTCTAAAACGGTGAAGGAAAACATCGTGATGAAACCCGCTTACGCGCTTTGAAGTGGTAGGCTCTGGTCGTGGTTGTAATACCACCCACCGAACAAAGCCATGCCGTCAAACGACCTAGTCGTGTTTCGGGATGATGTTCGGTGAACCATCGGGGAGACGGGTCTGAGCAGCCGCTCAACTGCCGTCTCTCACTAGATCTATGTGCTTCATCTTAGGCCACATCATCGCTTCACATCAGGCGAGATAGTGGCCAAACATGGATCTATTAAGCGTAAAAAAAAAAACGTGGAACGTGGTCCTAAAACACCCCAGACATGAAACAAATGCTTCTGCTTTTTTTCTGTGCGCAAAGATTTGTCCCGTCACGTGAATCGAACCCCACACATCCACACCACATCGCAACCACAGTTATGTATGAGATTTAATTCAACCAGTCCAACCACAGAGGGTGTCACTTGAAATCTGTGTTCGGAATTATTTTTAATACTATGAATGTTCTAAGCGCAGTTTTGTTGTATGCATTGTGTTGATAAACTTTATAAATATTGTATTATGTTATATATATTGTTGTGTTAGTTTGGTAATTAATAATTTTGTAATAAATATTTTTTATTAATTAACATGAATTACAAAATTCAAGAACCACCAACTGTCACTGGGCCAGCGTGGTGGATTATTGCCCATATTCTATCTATAAGAGAAGGCCCATGTCCCAGCAGTGGGAACGTAATAGGCTGATGATGATGATGATGACAAAACACAAAACATTATTTTATAGGTACCTACGATTAGAACCAAACAGCACCAAATATGAACCATCATCATATAACTTAGAACCCATACAACCATTTCCAAAACGCGTGACCCTTATTCCCTACATTAATGACGCTCTTATTCATAGTTCGCAACTACGCTCATTATAAGTTGCGATGCTCAAACTTGGAGCGATAACCGTTAAGACGTCCAAAGGTACACTGAAACTCGCAGGTAGAATCCCGACTTGCATAGTTGGCGGCAAAAACTTGTTTTATGAGCTCGTGCAGGATGTTTACGCATCGTAGCATGGAATCAGAATTAATTCATATTATAACACATAGAGTGATAGTGGCTCCATGGGAGAACGTGCAACTTTCGATCCGACGCACCCCAGTTCGAATCCTTCTGGCCCCGCACCACTGAATTTCTTAAGTTATGTGCGGATTTAACACTACCTTTAAAAACGGTGAAGGAAAACATCGCGAGGAAACCGGCACATCCAAGAATTTATCACCAAAATTCAAGGACATGTGACATCCACCAATACGCACTGGGACAGCGTGGTAGATTATGACCCATACTCTCTCTATGAGAGAAAACCCGTGTCCCAGCAGTGGGAACATGATGGGCTGATGATAATGATGATGATGATGATAATACATACCTACATATAATACATTTATTGCACATAACGCACGACAGCTTCTGTGGTGTAATGGTTGGGCAGATTGGCCCAAATCTCATACACCACTGAGGTTGCTGGTTTGATTCCCGTGACGAGACAAATGTTTGTAAGAAAAATAGCATAATGGGACCTTATGCTCCATACCAGGTCCTCGTAGTTCCTGGTTACCTAGATACAGGGAATCGTAGTTAGGGGCCAGATCTATGTATGTGATCGATGGGCGCAATAACATATATTATGTAGTTTATCTATCTCTTTCTGATCAGAAGAAATGTTTCAATTAATAAATGACTTAAATTTGATTTCCCCAAGATGTTTTCCTTCTTTATTTTTAGAGCGAGTATGGCTCAGGGTTAATCTTAGTTTAATAAATTAAAAAATATTGAACTACTATGAAACTATGTCCTTTAAGCAAGTTGTTGAGTAATAAACAAAGTATCTCAGTGCATAGTCATGACTCGTATCCACCGCGTCACCAAAATTGAGCTCGTTTAAAAAAAATATGCTAATTCAATAATAAAGATTTCCATGCTAATCCACTATGGCGTTCTCGTTAAATGCAGGCAAAAACGGAGTAGGTAAATACTGGTCTCAGTGCACTTGGTTACAATGCTACGTTTGTAAGGCACGCGACCCGGTCGAAGAAAGCACGCAAGTAGCTTTAAAATAGAGATGAACGTTCAATATTGCCGGAACTACTTTTCGTCGCATCCGGACACTTTTGTCACTTCATTGAACTTGCGTTAATGGAATCTTTGGTTAATAAAAAATCAATGTAGCTTTCATTCAGGACATGAAAAAGCGCACAATGAACACCAAATGGCCAACTAACTTAAATTAAAGCTTAAATTTGATCAAAAATGCTGCTGGAAATCACTTGTAAATGCGTGGTACTACAAATCTTACTGGTTGAAGATAAACGTTGAATATTGGCATAACTGCTGTCCGTCACAGCCGGTCACATTTTCACTTACTGAACTCGGGTATAAAGAATATTTGGTAAAGAAAGCCCGCAAATAGCTTTAGTAAAAATGAACGTTAAAGTGTAAGTACATCTGCAAGCAGCTATCCGTCACATCCGGCCATTTTTTCATTTCACTTAACTCGGCACTATCACTAGAGGTGTCAGAGTCTCGGACATAGCTGCTTTAAATACATTACATCACCATACATCAGTGATAGTGTTTTATGTCATGAGTCTAGGTTTCATTTAATAATATCTCTGTCTGTGTAAAAACTTAGTTCCAGAAAATGAAATACTGGAAAGCTTATTTAGTTGGATTCTGAAATACGGTAATTTTTGATTTGGCCGGATGTTACGCGCAACACTATTACATACTTCAAAGTACGATTAATAGCACGTGAAACGTAAAAACGCCCTTTTTATATTAAAGGGTGAGATTAGAAAGTAATTGGAAGGCTGGAATATATGGCAACAGCTAAATAGGTTACAAACATTCGTTTCTTTTTATAAACTTCGTAAAACTGTATACGTACTTACAGAAAATTCTGGTTGAGTTTTCAATTTTCCGATTTACGTGTACGTGCAGAACGGCCATATAACATAATTTAATAAATTATACCTTAAACTTAATATATCATCATCAGCCTATCACGGGGACACGGGGCTTCTCTCATAGAGAGAGATAGCTGGTCCACAAGTCATACTCGTGAACAAGTGCTGCTTGTGGGGACTGGTCTGACCAGGTCACTCTAACTGCTACTGTATCTATATACCTATTTACATAATATTCATATTTTCATGTTACTGATACCATGAATATGGGTCATCTCACTCGCACTTCTAGTTTGATATTGTGCTATGATAATTATAATTTATATACCTAATTTTAGTATGAAAGTTTTCGTGAGTTTGATTCATTATAAATATTTAATAAAACGGCTAGGACTCACGTAGTTTGTCGAATTAGTCGACCTAGGTTTCGAGCATGTCCGATGCTCTTCATCAGGGGCGAGTTTACGCTGCGAGATCGCCAGTGGTCGCCGCGATCTCGCAGCGTAAACTTAACCTAGGTCGACTAATTCGACAAACTACGTGAGTCCTAGCCGTTTTATTAAATATTTATATATACCTAATTGTTCAGTGTTATATTTTAGGACACTTTACTAACAAAAAAGAGAAAGCCCCGCAGAGTTTCTTGATGCTATCTTCTAGAGCGGACGTATTTCCGAAGCACTGGTAGAGTCAGTTTTCGCATTTCTTTTCTGGGCCCGGACTTCAGTTTGAGTACGGGAAAGAAATGGGTAGACATGCACGCCTTTTTTTTCAAAGTCTTGATATTTTAAGTTACAAATTTAAAGTATTTTATTTTCGGTATGATGTGTAGGTATACGACGTTTAAAAGTGCATTTATGTACCTATAATATTTGTATAAATATATTTTGACTATTGATTTTTAGAGTATGGGCCATAATTCACCCACGCTAGCCAGTGCGGGTTGGTAACATAATATATATTAAACCTATGGGAAAAAGGAGCGAGTGTGGCTCAGCGGGAACTCATGCGCCTTTCGATCAGACGCACCTGGGTTCGAATCCCGACTCGGCCCTGCACCAATGACTTATAGTTAAGTGCAGATTTTGCACGCTCGCTCTAAAACGGTGAAAGAAAACATCGTGATGAAACCCGCTTACGCGCTTTGGAGTGGTAGGCTCTGGCCGTGGTTGTAATACCACCCACCGAACAAAGCCATGCCGTCAAGCGACCTAGTCGTGTTTCGGGATGATGTTCGGTGAACCATCGGGGAGACGGGTCTGAGCAGCCGCTCAACTGCCGTCTCTCTCTAGATCTATGTGCTCCATCTTAGGCCACATCATCGCTTCACATCAGGCGACATAGTGGCCAAACATAGATCTATTAAGCGTAAAAAAAAAAAACTTTTATTGAGCTGAACATTGAGCAATGAGGCTCTATGATTTCTCACAACTTGATTTTATAAACAATTACGGTTTTTTTCTTAAATCCCTATTGTGGTCAATGAAGCATTTTGTCCCAACCTGCTACCAGGCTGTTCGAAACCACCATTATATCATGGCATGACTTTTACAAGCACGTTAATTTATCCACTCGGGACACGGAACCCGTGCGCCTTTCCAATCCATCATCGTAAAATTTTCCGACCATTGCCCGCCAGTCGCGATAAACGCGCATGCTTGATGACTGGTTAATAAATTTATCCATTTATATAGGTATTGTTTTGTTGGTTAACATAAATAAATACATAACTATTACTATACAGTACAATAATACTTTATTAAACACCCAAACAGGAAACAAGTTTACAGTTACATATAATAGTGGTAGAACAATGGGCGGCCTTATCGCTATGTGCAATTTCTTATAGGCAACCTTTGGATGGACAGGAATAAATAGAAACATTGCGGTCAGTTGGTGTACAACTATTAATTGGCCCCAGCAAAATAGGTAAAAGAAATTTAATTCCAAAGATGCAGATTCAAACCCTACCCGAGCAATATAATTTGTCTTTATATGAAAAATCTATTAAATTGTAGTGGGCGGAATTCTATGTAGTTTTGGTATGAAATTTTTTATTTATTTATATCAGTTCAAACTATTCAAAATTGGAATACAACTAAATTTGTCGATTTAAGATTTGAAAGTATTAAAATCTTAACAGAGGCATCTCAAAATTATTAATTTATTTATTCGATGTCATCAAGCTACCTTTTTTAAACCTTTACAATGCGAAATACACACTCTTATCACTTGAACTACGCTTGGCTCGCACCAACCTACACCGCAATAGGACGAGGGACTACACTATAAACCTTTCCAATAATATTTTATTAGTTTCTCATGTAAGTGACGTGCTTTGTCTTAAATGAGAAAATAAAGATAATTTTTGTACTGAAATACAAATTAATCTTCAAATATATCTATCTCTTTCCGTCCCTTTCCAAAATAGCTTTAAATAATTAATCAGAACAATGGCTGAGCCCAGAATCCTTCCTCGGCCAAAGAGAAATGCTTAATTAACTGATTATCACCCAAACGACGGTGAAATTAATTTATTATGTGAAGCCGCAAAGTAATACCGGATTAAAAATTAATTACTGTACCAAAACTAAGCTTCGGGGACTGAGAACAAAAAAGTTTTGCATGAATTTTCACTATGGCTCGTCCCTTTGAAGGGATTATAACATGGATAATTATAGTAGTTTAGATTTGAAAAGTTTTATTAAAGCTACTAATTACTAACCGGAGAGTGTGGAAAAACTGTAACTCGTGCACCTTTTGATCCGTCGCACCGGAGTTCGATCGTTATAGTCTTTTTTTTTTATTATACCGAATGACGAGACGAGCTGGTCTTTTGCCTGATGGTAAGCAATACGCCAGGCCATAACAATAACACCACTACCCAGAATTTTGTTTTGCAAAATCCTGCGCGGCGCTACACTGCGCTCGTCACCCTGAGACAATTAGCAGTCGAGCCTCATAATGCCAAGTAATTTCGCTGGCTACAATGCCCTTCAAACCGGAACACAGTAATTCTCACGCACTACTGATTGGTGGTTGAATAACTGGCAAAGCGGTGGTACCCACGAAGACGGCCTCTCGCATACGAGAAACCTACCACCAGTCAGCTTTGGGCTCGCAAATGGCCTGTACTTAGGATGGTTTACCAACCTATTAATTAATCAGTGACTTACAATAAAAAAATCAATTAAATAAACCAATATATTATATAGGTAATTATTAAAGGTTACTTATTACCTATATAATATATTGGTTTATTGCATTATTCAACCTAAATAATTATTAATTATATGATATAACTTCATTTATTTTCAAATATGTTAATTATTAATTATTTATTATTATCGGTTACTTTATTCGACCTTTATAATAAATGAATAATAATCATCATATTCAATTTTGTTACTTCATTAAAATACATATAATCTTTAATTTATCTATGTACACACTAAATCATTACATACAATACAATACAATAACACTTTATTGCACACCAAATAAACACACAATACAAAAAAAAAGAAATAACAATGATAAAATACATAAATTTAAGGTATAATGGGAGGCCTTACATAAACACTTTAAAAAAAACTGTCGAAACGAACACATATTGTCTAACGAATTGTCATTTCTGTAAATATCTATATCTGCTTACTCTTTGACTTGTTTGTGTGATCATATTTTTATTTACCTACCTTAGTTAAAAATCAAATATTTCTGCGTTCGCCTGCATGCTTAAAGGCAAATAAAATAGTATTACCTTAAGTTATTGTAATTTTTTTTAAGGTGAATTTTGTTCTTTTGAGAAATACATTATCTTTAACCAGATAGAAGAAGAAGATTAAGGAGTAAGACGCAGTTTAGCTAAAACTGAATTTTATTGTTTATATTAAAATGGCTATAAAAAGTTTACATATAGTTAGACATTGTTTTAAACATAATAAATATAAAACAAAACGCAACCAAAACCCCTATTTCAGGCCAAGTTACTGAAACTCGTGGTGTAAACTGACCACAATTCCACACATAACCGTACGAAGGAAACTTTTACAAAGCTCAAATGGAATGTAGGTAACAGTAACATTTAATTTTCAAACAAGTTGCCAACAAACAACTAACTCGTTCTATTTATAATTTAGAATTGGGTTTTTAAAATGGGGTAGCATTAAGGACGGGGTAATGGGGGCATATTTTTAATGTATCATCTGGGTCAGTCACTTTGATATATCACTTTTGTTTTCAGCTATAAACAATACAATACAAAAACACACAATATACTAAGCTAAGTTGTGTTTGAGCATTCGTTAATATATTTAAAAGTTCATTTTTTTAATAAAATTTTACAATGTTGTTTATTTGCCAAGAATTAATATAGTTTTTGGAAGTATTGCAAGCATTTTAATGGGCATTAGAAACGTGAAAGACGATGTCTCTAAAACATTTTAAAATATAAGATTAGTTTTGTTTTTTAAATACAACATAATGTAATTTTTTTTTTTTTACTCGTAGTAGATCTATGTTTGGCCACTATCTCGCCTGATGTTAAGCGATGGTGTGGCCCAAGATGGAGCACATAGATCTAGAGAGACGAGAGACGGATAAATAATTTTGTTTCTTTTTTAGTTATTATGATTATAATTTTTCTTTACTACTTTAATTTAATTTATTTATTTTTTATTAATTAAATTAAATTATTGTTACTTTGAATGTTTTCTACATAGATATAGACTCAAAAACTGCTGAACGGATTTGAATGTGTTTATTAAGTCCCAACTTAGATTATAGGGTATGTCACATCAAAATCGGTTGGGTGACTACGAAGATACAATTTGACCTCTTCGTAGTACGCGCTCTCATATATACTGCAGACGTCTTGCTAAAATAGTCTTCGAAAAAAGACTTCCTCTATCGTATGTCGCTGATAAAGTCGCAGGAAGAAGCTAGTTAAATTATACTATTTAATCTTATGTTACCCCTCTTATCAAGCCTGCGTACATCTCCGGTTTTATATAAAGCTGGACAGGTGTAATTAATAGCTGACGGCGGCCGCTGTCTCGTGGTTATAACTTATACAAGTGACACGCAACGGGAATTGCCACGGCTCGGACTTTCCAGGAATATTTCCACTAAAACAAGAAAGGTAGGGTTGATTCGGTGATAAGATATTTCTGACGTATGTCCGCAGTGTTTTTACGTTGACAATGAAAAATCGCTCTGACTTGGTATAATAATTATGTTTAAATATAATAATATAATTGTATTAAGCATTTCTTCATGTGCCACTTTAGCACATCTTTATACCAAAGAAGATTGGGTATGTAAGTCACATGCGAGCACATAAACGCAATTAATAAGGAAATGAATGCAGTTGCCGTGGCCGAAATCTGGATATTTTATCTGAGCCGAAATCGGTCGGCAATACACCATCATCATCATAATTATATTGAAATGTATTTTTTTTGGAGGAGCAAGTGTGGCTCAGTGGGAACATGTGCGACTTTCGGTCTGACGCACCCGAGTTCGAATCCCGCTGGCCCCGCACCACTGACTTTCTTAAGTTATGTGAGGATTTAACACTCGCTCTAAAAGCGGTGAAGGAAAACATCGTGAGGAGACCGGCATGTCTAAGAATTAATCACAAAATTCTAGGACATTTGACATCCACCAACCCGCACTGGGCCAGCGTGGAGGATTATGGCCCATATTCTCTCTATGAGAGAAGGCCCGTGTCCCAGCAGTGGGAACGTGATGGGCTGATGATGTTGTTTTTTTTTAATGGGCGAATGCCTTTCTTACTGAAAACAATTCTACACTCTACTTACTAAACCTAAACTAACTACTTAGAAGGAGAAGCAATTGGACAACCCATAGACCACTTCGATATATTGAAATGTATACATATATATATATATTTTTATTTTTTTATTTTATTTTATTTGAAATAGCAAACAACTACATTATAAAGTATAAATAACTTAAACTAATACAATATTATTATTATTAATAATGTAGTCCACAACGCTATTCACATGTTATTAATCAGAGTTAACATAAAGTTACCGCCAGATTGGCATAGAAGTTAAACAATGGCATTTGTTGAGCTACATGAATAAAATTATACTAACAAAATAACATACAATAAAGTGATAAAATTTAAACATATAAATACAATTAATGCAAAATCACAAAATATAGATATAATAATAGATTTTGTAAATAATATAATATAAATTATTTTAACATAAATAATAATATGTAGGTCTTGTAATATTAAATCAAAATTAACTGTCCTGTAATTTTAAATACACTGCTGTTTTGAATTTACTTAAACTAAGTGCAAAAATATCAATTGTATCAAATGTGTTATTGTAAGTCTCTACCATACGGCGGATAGGAGCTCGCTGCCCACTGTTTGTGCGGCACAAACCAATAGCAAACAAACGGCCTGCGCGAACTTCTCTTTTATGAGTTGTTCGAGGAACAGTATAACATAAAGAATTAACTAAATCGATGCAATCGAAATAATTGTTGACGATTTTGAAGAGCGTAATTACTTCTAAATATTGACGTCTTGACTCAAGCGATAGCATGTTGTACTTGATGAGCAATTGGGAATAAGGTAGATACTGTCTGTGACATCTATAATGCATAGCACACAGATACTTGCGTTGCACTCGCTCAACGGCATCTACATATTTATTATAATACGGATTCCAGACGGGTACCGCATACTCTAGTTGGGAGCGTACAAGGGTCTTATACAAAAACAGGTAAGTGGAAGTGCGTCTAAAATCAGAAGAAGACCTCATTATAAAGCCATACATTTTGAAAGCTGTATTTACTATCTTATCGACATGTTCATTTAATGATAGTTTAGTATCTAGCTGTATACCTAGGTCACGCAGTGCATTAACTTTAGTTAAATGGACATTTAAAAGATTGTACGGATAAATAATAATATTTCTATTTCTTGTGAATATAATATATATATATAAGAATGACATACATACTTATAGCTTACTATCTTTATAGCATAGAAGCATAATGTAGGTTAAATTATGAAGAACTATGCTTTTGAAGTGTTGAAGAGTTTGTATCTTTCAGCATTTTTGTTTGAAATTATGATGAAATCCAGTATGAATGAATCCTTCTGTGATGATTCCTCAAATCGCCACTTGTACTTTAACGACTTTGCTTTTTGCATGGAAATTTATTCGAAGTATTTTAATTCCTCGTCCATGATTATGCCACGTGACGTAGGTTCCTACATCACGTGGCATACCCTCATATATATTATAGTTGGGTCAAGTAGACTCACCGACAGCGAACTGCGGGCTCTACACCAATTCCCACACTTATATTTCAAAATAAGTTTTATTTCATACTCAAATAAGGGTCAATGAAAATATAGTCGGGGTCAAGTAGACTAACCGTCGATACAGAGAGATGAATCCAAAATCCCGGACTTAATATTAAATTTGATTTGTGGGTTTGAGTGGCTGCGGTGTTAAGGTTTTTCAGATGGGATATTTTTTGTATGAATAACGATTATGAACGAACGGCATTTCTTCTGTTAATGTTATTTCTATCTCTAAATAATCTATATCTATGCTTTATATACATACAATAAAATCGTAGAACTATAAAATCTGTACATGGAAGATATTCGAAAAAGAATAAACTTGGGCGACATAAAATGAGTAACAAATAGTACCTTAGATTAGAATTTACTGTGAATCTCCTCCATCTCCCATTTACTTCCAATACGAAATTGTAATTGTTTAATATTTATTCTCATAAGAATATACAATATTCACTTAAAATTATATAACATATAATTTGCAAATTTTGTCCGATTAACATTTATAAACAAATGTTATTGTAGGTATCTGCTTGTATATAGGGTTCTCCGACTGTCATGTGATTTGACTGTCCGTCTCAATTACATACGAAAATTAGTGAGAAGGCTAAAAAAAGTCAAAACCTTTTGAGTTAGTTCAGTGAAGTGTCAGTGAACCGTGGTATAAACAGTTAGTGCTACTCTTAAAAGGACAAGATCATAGTGTCTTCGCCTTAATAGAGACAATAAGAAAAGTAATACGTTTTAAATAAGTAAAGATATATTCCTAGATTTACTTTACTTAGCAGTTTAAGCAAAATTAAATTACTTGTAAGTCTCATTAAGCTAGATTGTAATAATGGCAGATATTATACATATTAAACAGTTTTAAAATGTTTTGCTTGTTTATCTGTTTGTTTTTTGAAAGCGTTAAACTTAAAAACTACTAATTGATTTTGATGATTTTTTTTTATTTGGTAGGTGAAGATAAAATTCATATGGGACCAATATCAATTTTATCGAAATCGATTCAGCACTTTTAGAAAATAATAACAAAACAAAAAATATAAGTTTAGTCTTGAAGTCGGTTATTGTTTTTGTTTTTCTAAAAGTTAATTATTATAGTTAAATCATTTTTGGTTTTATTTAGGTACTGTACATAAAAATAACCGTATTTTATATAACAGCTGTATTATAAACGATTTGCTCTTTGAATACAGAAATCGGGTAGTTACTTCCATTTATTGTAAGCTGTGTGCGCTATCAACATTTACAAAATGATGGAAGCATCGATGCATTATTTGCATCTCCAATATTCAGGGTAAAAGCGGCCGCTGCGGGCGCTCTGATGGATCAGGCTTTTAGCGTTATGTTTCTTGCTCTACCATTAGTTTGTCGTACACTTGCGATTTCTTGTTGCTTTTTCATAGAAGCAAATTCAAAACAAGATTTTTGTTGAGAAATATTATTTTGTCTTAAAAAATATAGCTTTAAACAAATTCGTAATTGGAACCGACAGCAGATTAAAATGAGCGCAAACACTAATATTTTACGATTCTAATGCCCACATTCCGTCTCCCAGCTGGCCGTCACCATAATATTGCATTGTCATCGGAATCCAATAAGTAGGTATGCAAAATTTCAACTCCGTAGGATAAGAGGAAGTGGTTCTGATTCAACTTGCAAGATTTGACCCAAACGTTGCAAGTTAAATAAAAGCTTATAAAAAGGACCTCTAGGTTTACATAGTAGCCAAGCAGTTATGCTTACGCACTACTGCTTCGTCGACAATAACTGGCAAAGCGATGTTACAAACCCAGACGGCCTTTTGCATACAAGAAACCTACATAGTGAAATTGTTATAAGAAATGGAGCGTGTTGCAAAACTATTTAAAACACAGCATGCGACGTTCATTACAGTGAAAACTGGACCCAATGATTATTAACTCATGTAACGTTTTTCTTTCATTATTTCTGTGACGTTATAAAAACGCTAGTGTGCACTGAAAGTTTCAGCGAACGTTGATAAGACTCTCATACCGCAATGAAAGCTTCTAGTTTCCGTTACTCAACGTTATGTCGGTAATATTAGTAGCTAGTTTTTTTTTAAAGTTATACCTACGAACCTTAATAGAAAACAAAACATAGGTTTTTTAGTCACAAAAGTGATAGTAAAATATAAAGTAAGAGTAACACAAGAGATTTCATCTCTACAGCTTAAACATTGCGTTGTAGGAAGACGCGTTTGTCGCATAATGCCCATCAGTTTCTTGCCGTATCTTCTGAGTAGTGATTCTTTTTCCGATACGGTGTGATAATTTGACGTTCATAACTGCGTCTGTGATGCCAAAATTATTGAAGAGATGTTGATTTTGATTTAATTATGAATGAATGAATAAAAACAAAAACGCAATGAAAATATGTAGTGTAATTCCGCTGAATATTAAGTAGGTTCTTGTTAGAATGATATAATATGTATGGGGGTTGATAGCAATATGAATAAAACTTTATTGGTAACACCACAGAACTGTGGTTTGTATGGTGCGTGTTTTGTGTTTATTATATTGTAGTGTATATTTGGAATTAAATAACGTTTGTTGAACAATAGCTTGTGTCCAATAAATTAATTCATCGATGTATTTGTCAGAAAAAAGCACACATACTTATCGCGTTGCTTAATTTACTTATGGTAATTATTTGCAGAACTTGTAACCCGCACACGCCACTTTAGTGAACAATAAATTATGCATGTCACCAGCTGATTTAATAACGCATTCTAAGATTACGGCAATTCTTTACGTGTGTGTAGAGGACATTTGTTTTATTATTACGTCTAGTTTTAGTGAATTTTTCACTGTTTCTATAGCAAAACGGGTATCAGCTGAAACCAGCGCCGAGTTGTGTAAAACTCTCGGCATTTTATGCTGAGCTGAGCCTATTCGGCACATATATTTAATATTTAAGTTTTATTTTTTGTTTGGTGTTGGTATGCCGAATGAATGGATTTTCTTTCTTGGTTTTTCTGTATACAAAAACAAAGCATTTCAAGACCAACATCGTTGACCACATATTACATTAACAGGTATGTTGAGATTAAAACACAGAACTACCTACCTACTTTAAAAGAATCTAACATACCATATAAACATTAGTACAGTATAATAATTATGGATATGAGACTATGAGAACTATTTTACTTATTTTACCTGCTTTATATTTTTAAATGGGTAACATTTAACTGAAAATCAAAAAATCTACTTTTTGTTTTATAAAAAATGCCCCTTTGCCAGAAAAAAGTGCAAGCATTTGTTTTGTTTCTCGGTATTGTTTGAACATGATCCTCGTAGTTCCTGGTTCCCTTAATACAGAACATTCTAGTTAGGGTCCAGGATGTGATCGTTGGGCGTATTTATTTATTATTTGTTTTTTTAACCTTCTTCTTGAAGTAAGTTTTTTTGTAAGCTTGTTTTGAAGTTGTTTCTCTTAATAATTTAACATTTCACATTAACACTATGGCCTACATGATGTCTGTTTGAGCAAATATACAACAGACCTTATTTCTATAACAGACAGAACAAATATGGAACAAAACAACATTAACACTTCAAGAGAATTAGGCGTTGCCTGATCCTCTTCACCCCAATTTGCACAAAGACTTCATAGCCGACTGAGATGTCTTTGACTTTCTTTCATTAAATTCGGAGATACGATAGACAACCGGCTAAATAACCGGCATATTTTTTCACTTTGATCCGTTAGTGATAGTTATTTTCTGGCTAGATAATGTTTGCAACTTCATGTATTTTTGTGTCTTATTTGCGTTGTTTCCGCCGCTATTTGAAGGACGCTATTGTTATCCTAAAGTGATTTAAATTAAGGACAAATATAATTATTGACCTTAACTGTAATTTTAAAATATAAAATCAAATCAAATAATTTCTACCATCTATTAATTAATTATAAATGATAATCATTGCTACCTCAGTTTCGCGTTTCTCTTTATCCGTGAATGTTAAATTCATGTGAAATTTAGATGCCGGGTAGAAACAATCTGAGGCATCAAGTACTTTATGTTGTTTTCATTTATATCCGGCCAAATCATGTGCCCGCATTTCTAAACTTTATATATTTTGTCTTGTTTAAGAATCCTACACAAGGGACGCGTTTCCTTGAACTAGCTAGCGTTTATTTAATACATGTGATTATTAAATGGAATGCCCTGGGGTGAAATAACAATCTGGGACATCACGGATGCATGTTGTTTACATTTTTATCCAGCTAAATGATGCTCTCGCTTTTCTAACCTTTGAATCTCTTTGATTAAATGTTCACAATCCCCGCCCAGGGACGCATCTTCCCTTGAATTAGCTCGCGTTTATTTAATACTCGTGACAATCAGATAGGACGCGTTTGGGTGAAATAACAATCTAAGGCATCAAGAACGTATGTTGTTTACCTTTTTATCCGGCTAAATTAGGTTCCCGCATTTCTAACCTTTGAATTTCTTTCATTAAATGTTCAAGAATCCCCGCCCAGGGACGCATCTTCCCTTGAATTAGCTCGCGTTTATTTAATACTTGTGACAATCAGATGGGACGCGTCGGGGGCGAAATAACAATTCGAGATGTCATCTCATTACGCGCCTTCTTACTTTTGAAGGTAGGGTCGGATGTACACTGGAAGTAACAATGGGTTGTGAAAAATGTGACTGACTTGTAAAGTGAAATTGTTTTTCTTTTGTGACCTTTAACAATACACCTCTTAACCTAGAGCGAGGGTGCTTCTAGGTATCTGTTCCTATTTCGCTGTATTGTCCGTCGCGTTTGTTTGCGTGAGAATTAGGTACTAGTTCATTACCACGACTTTATCCGCGTAGAAATTAGATTTTAATTTTTTGTGAGATGAAAAGTAGCTTATGTCAATCACCGACCTTCCAACTATTCCTTTGCAAAACAATCACGTCAATCTCTTGCTTCGTTATATCTTTAAAAAGGGCAAACGAATAAACACTTAATAACGATAGTAAAAGATAATAAGGAAGTAAGGATTCCATATTTACGAGCATGGCATAGGCTAGGGAAAAGTTAAATTCCGAAAGAAACTGTCATATTACGTATCATATTATGCTAAGTAAGGGAAATTACATTTTAATGGTTTTTAAGATCATAATGATAAAGACGAAGTATAAAAATGGTTACCCTACAAAGAAAAAATGCAATTTTCTGTCGTCACGTTTCTTTGTAGCATGTTTTGAGCCCTTGTCGGAATATAACGGGTTCAAGAATACGAGACGAGCAAGTCGTTCACCTGGTGGTAGGCGACACTATGTCCAGCGCCACCCAGAACATTGATTACCAATTCTTATGCGCTACTGCAATACGTGTTTCATTATCCTGAAACAATGTCTCATAAGTCTTATAATGCCCAGTAATTTCAATTAAACAGTGCCTTTCAAACCAATAGTCTTATTGTTTACACACTACTACTTGGCAGTTGAATATCTGACAATAGTGTGGTACTTCCCAATGCGTACTCTGGCAGATAAATATTACTGTTAATTACAGACTAACATACATACAATTTATAAAACACTAACAATAGAATAATTAATATTATAAGAATAATTATTTTTGTTCAATTTCGCCTCCTTGTAGCGCCGGAACACTATTGCTTCGAGCCAAAACTCGGGAGCCAAAAAAGTCTCCTTATCTGGAAGGAAATCTAGCTGGAAACCGGAGCACGACTAACACCAGGTTTAGATCTGGGATGCTTCTTCTTGGTGCTCTCGCACCTATTTAATATACTTAACGACATCGTCTCCCGACGTCCTCTGGTCCAATCGGGTCTGGTCATATTGCCGTTCTGGGCTCTGCAGCATGAAGCGTTGTTTTTGTGGCCTATTATCACTAATACAAGATGACGTACCACCAACTATGTTTCTCGGTGCTATCTTCTCTAGCACTGGTAGTATTTCCGAAGCACTGGTAGAGTCAGATTTTGCATTTCTTTTCTGGACCCGGTCTTCAGTTTCAATACAGAAAAGAAATGGGTGAACATACTTACCTTTTTTCAAAATCATGTTAACTTAAGTTACAAATTTTAAACTTATTTTTAATTTTATTTGTAT
This sequence comes from Petrophora chlorosata, assembly GCA_951640565.1. Taxonomy (NCBI): domain Eukaryota; kingdom Metazoa; phylum Arthropoda; class Insecta; order Lepidoptera; family Geometridae; genus Petrophora; species Petrophora chlorosata. The sequence goes on along the minus strand of OX621193.1, from coordinate 13,663,764 downwards.
TCTGTTTATGACCTTTGAAAAGTGCACTTTTGTGCCTATTTAATAAACGATATTTGACTTGTCTGACTTATGGCGTATGATTTGCTGCAAAAATATTCCGCACTAAGGTATCACGCTAGCATTTTACAGGCTTACAACAATGTCACCGTCATAATTTTGTTTTTGACAACTACCTTCTGTGTAAACATCAGACGAAGAACAAAACAATAATAATTTAAATCGGTGGACGGAACGGTGTAACTCCACCTTAAATTAATTCACGGGAACAATGTGCGAGTTTTCGTGAACTCGAGATTACGTTATCACTTAACGACTGCTTTAATAAAATAAAATATATTTCACTCACGGAACAATGTTTACCCACTTTGGTTTTATGTGTTTTTTACGGGTAGTATGAAATTTAACTTCTTAGGTGAGTTTGGTACAACTTTACCGTATAGAACAGTGACTGTGTAGGAGTTTCAAACAATGTATGCGAAAATGCGCAAATATTTGTATTGTCAGGGTGTTGTGGGACCATAGTCCACGGATTTTCTGGTTCCCTATTTATAGGGAATGCTAGTTAGAGGCCAGGATATATTTATGCATGTGGTCGTTGGGCGATTAATAGTAAATTATTGCAAAGGCTGTGAAATAGGCATTTTTATTTATTTATTTATCATTTAAAAATAACATAACAATGGAAAGTTGCATGGCATTTGTAAACCACTGAGGTTTGTGTTCAATGCCATATTTAGTCTACATCGATATTAGGTAACACAATCATCTAATAACTTTGTCTATGAAGGTATAAAATTGGTAAGTGCATTGCAGGTTGAGTATGAGTTTTCACTAATACGAGACAGGCAATTGCCATTTCCGCCGAGGCACATATAGTGCTTTTCTCGAAAGAATGCAGGGAAATAAAACATACTTTTTATATTATATATTTTATTTAATTTATTAAGTATGTATGTAAATAACAAATCAAGACGAATCTTCAGCTTTGCCGCCAATTTTCTATTTATCATCTGTGCTGAAAGGCAAACGCATTTATGGCTATACTCGTACAGCCACGTGAACGCAATTTGTACTAAGCAAAGAAACTATGCCAAGCACGCCGTTCATACAACATTGCTGGAGCGTTGTAATGTTCCAAATTCAAAAAACGCTCCTGCAATGGATTTGATTTTCTTTGCCCGTAAATTCGATACTTCGCGTGTTGTTTTTTCGAAAATAATGACAATATTTCCGTGCATGTTTGAGAAAAGATGCGGGAGGATGGCGTAGGCACATACTTGGTATCTCAGTCAAAACATAAATTTGAATATGTAGCACAATGTATGTAGCACAGTGTATGTAGCACAAGCGCATCTATGCGCTTTGTTTCGTCACGACTTTTATAGCCGATGTAAAATTTTCCAATTCGAATGTTGGCACCACTCACACGGTATTACTTTGTGGGGCAAGTCACAAATCATGTTACCCGACAGTCTGGGCGGCCATCTTGGTTTTTCTCGACCGCTTCCCGTGAGAGATTGAATGCTGAGTCGCGCTCACGTCCGTGCAGTCATGCAGTCGCGTTCAATCGTGCAGTGGGAACCGCATTTATGCACTCTACACTTGCATCTATGCACGCTTGCATTCATGCAAGATGCAACACAGTTGACCTATTACACGCTTGGCGTGGTGCGAGCTCTCCAATTTTATTTTATTCAACGACGAATTGTAGCCGTCATCATATTTCCAATTGCAGTTGCAGGCAGTTTAAGCTTTATTCTGGGAATATGTTACTGTATTCCTCAATATTCAAAAGTTTTCTGAAATCAATTTCAAGTAGTTTCTGAGAAATGTTATATTGCTATAGTTTGCTGGAATTTTCATATATTTGATTGATTTTAAATACAGTAATTATTTCTAGCCGCGATTCTAATTTCTAAATAGGGAGTCGGAGTTGTATATCTATTATCATATGAATTAATTTAGTTATCGAAATGATGAGATGAATTAATTTAGTTAAAAAAACAAAAGTAGGTGCGTTATTATATAAAAAATCTACATTTTTATATAATTCCAATATCGAGCATTCCGATATCGATCTTTTCACAAGCAGTCTGGCTGCAGTGAATACAGCCCTAACGTCATCACTACCTAATCGTTCTAATTTGTAAATGGCATTGCATGGTGCCATCTCGCACTTCTATTTCTATGTTAATTTAATTGTAAAAATTCATCATTTATATTTAATTGTTACTTGCGGAGGCTTTTAATTGGCTTTTCTTATATTAATTTGTCAAACTGTTTTGTATCAACAGCTGTTAGCCCCCCAAACAAAATAAAATAAATAATAATGCACCTACTTTTGTTTTTAATATTAACTACAGTTTTAATATAATCTGAAACGCCCAATCCACCTTTTTTTACTGTTATCGTGATTCAATAACCTTCTTATTCTTCGATATAGAATTAGAGGAAGTAGAAAAACTATAAACTTCTGCAATATATAAATAATAAATAAATACGCCCAACAATCACATACATCCTGGCTGCTTATTAGGATTCCCTGTATCTAGGGAACCAGGAACTATGACGACCACGGGCCCACAACACCCTGACATGAAACAAATGCTTGCGCTTTTTCTTTTGTCTGCGCATAAACATTTGGCCCGTCTCGGGAATCGATACCGCCGCTTGAATAGTGTATAAGATTTGTCCCAACCGAACTAACCACTACAACACAGAGGCTGTCAAAAGACAACAATAGTTATTCCTGATGATTAACGTACAATCTCTCTGAGTGTAAATCGCTACCCTTCGAGCTACTTCAAAATATGTTTCACAAAACTCTTCAGTGAGTCGAGGCAAACAGAATTTCTTTTTAAGCACCCAATTAAATATTAATGGAAGAAAATGTCAACGTTTAAAGGAAAATATTTCTCATGTCTGTTTGTGATGGAGCGGAGATACGAGAAATGCAAATTAATTTTCTCGAATTTTGTCTACGTTTCACTTGAGAAATTCTGAGATATAAGTAGCGAAGTATTCCTTGGAGTACCTATGCATATTTAATTTAGTGGGAGAGAATCGGTGTTTATTGTTTACGTTTATTTTTGGTTTATTATCTCCTTTTCATCGGACATTTATATTTTGGTTTTGTTTTAATAGTTAGTAGGTAGGCGAAGTGTGTTTTGTTTGTATAAAGTAGGTAATCAAAAGCAAACGCTTGGAAGAATATTTTCATGAAAGTATTGCCTTTATAGAGCGAGAGCTGCGTATAAACATTGCGATCATAAAGAGTTGAAACAACAACATTTCACATTTATCTATCTATCTAATACCTTTAAACGAGCAATTCTTGTATATATGTACCATACAAGAATTGCTATATAATTTGATTCTCGGAAACGATTTTCATGAAATTTACTAAGCAGCGGGTTTCGGGGGCGATAAATCGATCTAGCTAAGTTTCATTTTTAGAAAACGTCGTTTTATCCGTGTTTTAAACATAAACTGAAAAATATGACTCTTTGTGACATCTATTGGCGAGTAGTAATACTATTTTTTCTAAAGCTTTGGAAACTAGGGCCATCAGTTTAAACAACAACTAAACTGCTTTACCGACACAGTAACACTAAATCTACTTGACAATAGATGGCGTTGTTAAGCAACATTAAGCCATCTCAAAAATACCGGTCATCCAGGTAATATTCTATGAATTTGTACCCATATAACATACGCTGCATACTGCATATACCTACAGTATGGAAGCTCGTAAGTCAAATACGTAGGGAGGCAACCGGCGGAGATCCGTCAATACCCCCACTGTCAGTGTACAGTTGCACTGCATATTGATTTATAGGCAATACGTGCCATTCGCTTGCATTGCTTAAATATAGCTACGCAGATAAACTAAGCAATTAATTGGCAGAAAGGTCTGTGTCCAACTTGACTTACGTTTGGCAGGTTTTTAGTAGTTAACAAATTGTAATGTCTGACTAAATTAGTTACTGAAAAGTTTAGACACTTTCCTATTCAATCATAGCATGCTAACGCGAAAGGGGCGGTATCTTTTGATCTCTATCAAAATTTATAAGTATGTATACCCTGGAACTGTCCAGGGTATACTACAATATAGTATCTTTTATTACTCTATAAATTATTTTATCGAGTTAAGAAAAGGTACTATGTTGCATGAGGAAGTACCTACCGTCCAAATACTGTGCCAACCAGCGGCCATAAATGTGTGAGTTATACCTTCTTCAACTCCGCATTTTCAATCAAATCTCTACTTTTCTCACTGTCATCTGACAACCAATCCGAAAACAATGTATTGCCACAAGGGTGCATAAGCGTGGATCAGAGGCTACTGTGATGTGAAGGTTATCAATCAAAGTATCAGTTCTAATTCTCATTTTTACGTGTTCAAATTCTTTGTCTCATTCAGGACTATCAGCCCATTACGATCCCACAACCGCCAGATCTTTTTCTCATGGCGATAGTATTGGCCATAATCCACAAAGCTGCCTGGCTTAGTTCGGGTTGGTGGATGTCACAAGTCCATTTTGTGATTCTTGAACATGCCGGTTTCACAATGTTCTCCACCGTTTAAGAGCGAGTGCTAAATTTGCATAAAACTTATGAAAGTCATTGGAACGGCGCCGGATTTGAAGTCCGGTGCATAGGATTGAAAGTCACATGATTTCTTGTACCTCGCTACATACTATACCTACCTCTACCGGTACCTCTACGGTACCTATAAAATCTGCACATTGATATCTCCGCTTAAATCCTCAAGCCAGTGATCATCCCATCGTGGTCGTAAACATTCCATTACCGCCGCAAGGCTGTCCCGTAGCAAGGGAATGCACTTCGCCAGACGACGCGACATCTCAGTCTATAATCTCATCTCATCCGAGCTCGTCACGGAGCGGACGACACGAGGAGTACAAGGTGCTTGATGTGAGAGAAATCTGTCAGTTACGTTTGAGATGCGGTGAATAATATAAATGCGCTCGTAAGCGGGCTAGTTTTGTGGCAACTATTGGTACGATTCTACAGATTTTGCAGATCTGAAACGCAATGAAAATATCTAGTGTGCTTCATGAGTGCATGTGTGTTTTCATTGCGTTTCAGATTTGAGATGAAGTTTCGCTACGTCACACCTGATTCCAATAAAGGTGCCATATATACCGCACAACTAATGCAGTGCAACACTTGCCGTAATTTTTTAATAATATTTGCTGTTAAATATTCACAGGAAGATTTTTTTTACAGCTCTAGCTACCCATCTCACCAGCCCAAGACGTATTGTTGATCCTACTAATTCATACTATGCCTATTTACTCTCTTGCTATCTTACTAATTCTACCAATATAATTGCAAAGGTTTGTAAGGTAGGATGGATGGATATTGCAAAAACTGCTTAACTTTGACATTGCTGTAATGTTATATGTTACTTTAGGTCCTGGATAAGTATTTTTGTATCGAAAAACCGCAGTGAAAACCGCGGTGTACAGCTTGTATAAAATTAAGTCTACACAAACGTCTCTATATGAACAAGCCTCATCCAAAGCTAATACAAATGCTTTCGCTCGATTGTCTCCCTACTTCACACAATGTACTGTTCTGTGTCAGCGGAATAAGATATCAAACAGTTATTTCCCAAACACAATTATTTCAGTTCCCGTCACCATGTTTATTTACATCCAAGCCAATGGCTTAATCAGACCTGCTTAAAGTTTACTCTGTCTAAATAATGCGCCGTCAAACATTACTCGCTCCAGTTAACTCTGTCGCAAATGTAACTGTATATTAAGTGGAATCACCAGCGTAACTTGACCTACCACGCTCCGATGTGATATTCATTTCAGAAGTGTCAAGTAGGACGCGAATACAGTGTTAGGGTTCAAGCGATGGTGGTTCGCTGCAGTGGTGTTTAGGTTACTAATACACTTGGCAAACATGTCGCCTGATCCGCTTACATTTTGTGTATGAGGACAATTTGTACTCTTAGGCCATACGAACAGGGGTTAGTGAGCTTAGATAAAGTTATGCGCTAAGATATCTCATTAATCAGGATAAAAGTAACTACAATTTTATATAATCACATCTACATCTATTTTCCATTATTTATCTATGTACTTTACGAATGTTAGGTACACACGTAGGTATGTAGGTATGTTATTTTAATAAATTTGTATAGATATATCGAGGGTAAAAGTTTTCCTTTATGCAGCTTTTCAGGTAAATAAACTTTGTTAGGTTAGGTTAGATTTTCAGTAAACTGCTTCGTAATAAAGTATTTATTGCAACTATTGAGCAACAAAAAAGAAGCCTAATAAATTTTCGCATCATCTCAAAAACAAAATATTAAAAAAATTGCTATACTATAATATATGCTACATATATGCTATATATAATATAATATATGCTATACTATAATAGTCTCCTTATTAACAAAAATAGCAACAAATCTACTAATAAATGCTTATATTTCCGCTTCATAAACTGACATCTGGGACATAATAACAAGAAAACGAAGATGGCTTGGACATTAAACGAATATTGCTGCTATAAATCTTGAAAGGTGAAAGAGCAAGGAAAAATATAAATAAACGGAGGCCTGTTTTGACGTCTCGCCGGAGGAGCCTTATTTCTCAGTCACAGCTGTCCTGTTATATTAAAATGTATGATAAACTCCTTTAGTCTAATGACCGCTAGCAGTGTTGCTAGAGTGGGGGATTTCCCACCTTAAATAAGCAAACTTATTCCTTTTACTTACCTTCTGATTCAAGCTTACAAATTGAATTATTGAAACACTTAGGCAATTAAAAAAAAACATATTTTCAAATAATTTATTTTTATGAAAGTTCCCGATACCCTAAAGCTCATAAGTTGAAAACCAATCCAAATCGCAATAAAACGCAATTTTTGCCAAATAGCATGACCAATATCGTGTGGAATATTGATAAATCCCACTGGCAGTACTGACCGCAAGATGTAAATCTAAAGGAGACTTTTTGCTGCTGTCTCACTTTTTACTTAAAATGGAAAAAGTTTCTTTGTTTTTCTTTTGTTCTCTATCTATTTGGAGTGCTTGTTTATGATTCAGCGTACAAAGCGCTAGAGCTGTTATTTTGCGAAAGTAATTTACACTTTAGGCACCTATAATGCCTTTGATATATCTTCGAGATGCGGCAGCGACGCAAGCTACATGGTATATAAAAACTAAGCCAAATAAACACACAGGTACTATGACGCGGTTTTAGCGGTACTTTATTGTTTGTTTTAGACTAGCTCACACCCACGATTAACCGCGGGGAAATAGGTACCTAGCTATTCACACTACCATAGCTATACTACGAGATAAAAACACTAACATATCTTTTGATTCAGGGAACATAATTTCAAAACTGAAACGCTATGAAAATATATAGTATAGTTCCGCTGAATATTATGTAGGTTGTTGTTAGAATTATATAATATGTATGGGGGTAGACAGAAAAAATAAAATGAATTAAAATTAAAATAAATATATAAATAAACCCTCGGCTTTTTTTAATGTTAATGAGATGAATTTCCGCAACGTCAAGCTTGATTCCATTAGATAACATAATTTCATTTTATTAGCTACTGCGTCCTGCGGTTTTACCTGCGAATAGACTACGTTTTATTCCAGGATATAGAGTATGCCTATACCAAATTTCAAAAGTCTGTTCAGTCGTTACGGCGTGAAGAAGTAACAAACGTTATAGAATAGAATAACTCTACTAACTTAATAATAATGTCACAATGGGCGGTCTTATCGCTCAAAGCGATCTCTTCCAGACAACCCACAAGTGAAGGAATGTATACAGAAATGGACGGTGTTACTTTAAAATAATTTTGTTATATAATATAGTATACCTACATAAACCAAAGTCATTACATAAAATACACAACATAATTAATAAAATATACATAATAAATACTTTAACATAAAATATACAAATAAATTAAACATAGGTAAATATACAAAATTACAAATGAAAACATAAATACTAACAGTAGACGAAGCATAGGTAGCAGCTATTGTGCAAGATAAAACTGCTTAACACGATTTTTAAAGATTTCAAGAGAAGGAGCTCGTTTAATTGAAAGAGGTAAGTTATATATACAAACAAACGTTATATATACCCACACACTCACTCACAATCTTTCGGATATATAATATAAGTGTGATGTTGGACCTATATATGAACGACAAATAAACATCTCGAATATTCATGAAAATATGTTACGAGTCCCATAATCTTGGAATCTTACGCATCTTCTTTTTTGCTTCAGTCAATACCCGTTTTCAACGTCTACAGGGTATCTGTAAAATATTTAACAAAAGCTACTTTTTACTAAATTGAGTTTTTGTGTACTCTTTATTACTTTTCAAAGCGTGTTTTAGGTTATTCTTGGCTTTACTAACTGTCCGAGTATTTTGTTAGAGGTAGGTATACAATAAGAGTTCTTATATTATTATGTTTAAGACTCTTTTAGACCGCAAGAACCAAGGTACCTATATTGTTTTTTTTTTCAATTTGGCATTATTATAATAGGAAACGTATAGTAGACTCGCTTATATATAACAACATAATACATTTTTAAATATAAAACATAATATATAAGCCTATATCTTTACGTCCCCTAACGAAGGGGATAATGTGTCACGTTGGCCCCATTGCTACGCTGAATAATGCTTATTTTTAGGCCCAATTAAATTAGCCTGCATTCAGTCATACGTCGTGAATAATGATTATTATATTTTTATAATTATGATAACCAATTGTCTTATTTTGAACAAATTACCCAAAAAATAATAGGTTTTTTTTTTACACTTAATAGATCTATGTTTGGCCACTATCTCGCCTGATGTGAAGCGATGATGTGGCCTAAGATGGAGCACATAGATCTAGAGAGAGACGGCAGTTGAGCGGCTGCTCAGACCCGTCTCCCCGATGGTTCACCGAACATCATCCCGAAACACGACTAGGTCGCTTGACGGCATGGCTTTGTTCGGTGGGTGGTATTACAACCACGGCCAGAGCCTACCACTCCAAAGCGCGTAAGCGGGTTTCATCACGATGTTTTCCTTCACCGTTTTAGAGCGAGCGTACAAAATCTGCACTTAACTATAAGTCACTATAAGGTACCCAAAGTTGGTACGTAATAGTTAGTTTTCTTTATTACTACCATCCATCAAAATATTATAGAGGTATTAAATTCAAAACGCAAATAACTTAAAAACTTCATAGTTCAAAAGTTCTTTATTCAATTTTGGCATCACAGACGCGGACTTATGAACGTTAATTATTACAATGACTACCACCGTATCGGAAAAAGAACCACTACTCAGAAGATACGGCAAGAAACTGAGGGGCATTTTTTTAGAACTTTTGTTACAAAGTTTTATGTTCCAGTTGTCTACATATGCATGTAGCCAACTTGGATGCATGAAGCAGAATGTTTCATGCATCTTTGTCTTCTATGTAATTACTAGCTGTAAAGTATGCTTTTTTCAAAAACTTCAAAACTCAAAGAGCTTTAAACACTTTCATACAGACAGACTTTAAAATAGTATAAGGCAAGCATAACATTTTGTTCACAGAAGAAAGGTTCGTGTGAAGCTCGACTTATATGCAATCTCTGTGACGTCACTTAGCTTAATAACGCCTTTATTACCCGCGACAGAGTGCATGCAACGTAGTGTCGAAGCTTCATAGGTGACGCCAAATATGCGCATGTACGATGTGAGTGGTACACCACTTAACTGTTATAATATAATATAATATAAATGTATTATATTATATTATATTATAACATAGAAATAGTCAGCCTCTATGGCATGGTAATTGTTAATAAAATGATTGATTGATTAATTGATCTCATACTCCACGGAGGCTGCGATTTCAATTCCTGCTACGAAGCAAACGTTTACAACATTTGTTTCTTGACTGGTGTTGTGGGATCATGGTCTTCGTAGTTCCTAGTTTGTCAGATTCAGGGGATCCTAGTAAGGGGCTGGCATCTATGTATGTGATCGGGGTGTTATAATTTTTAAATTTACCTCTGAATATATGCAAATTCGCCAAATAGTCCAGTCATTTGGTAGTTTTACCTGGAAAGCTTTCCGGGAGTTTTGAAAATTGGTGATTTTATAGATTTTGATGTGCTCTTTCTGAATTTCAACTTTGCCACCTCGTATTTTTGCCGCTCGCGCCGCCATATTGAAAAAATGGTGCCTAAAAGCAGTTTTTTGACAATACCTCAATCCCGACTTATAATTCGATAAAAAGTTATACAGGTAACCACTATTTTTCGAACCAAATGACTGTACTAAAAATAGTGTACATAAAAAGAAAGAAAGAAAGAAAAAACATTTATTCGACAACCACAAAGAAATAAATGAAAAAGACGCACGTAAGATAAAATACAAAAACAGACAGAAAGAATACATATAACAAAACAAGACAATACGAAATACATGCAAATATACTCATGAAAAGTAAACTGACTATTAGGGAATAGGTTTTGCAATGCGATGAGTGAGTTTCGTTTTCATAGAACAACAAAATCATTGGAGATGTTTCATTGTTTCAACGTCTGCAATTTCATGTTCTGCTACATGTTTTCACCACTGCCTTCCACTGTACGAGATCGTACCTTCTTTACTGTTTAGCTAAGTATTGCCAGTGGCTGATGCTAAATGCACGCTCGCCTCCATTTTATAATTAAAGCTAATGTGAAAATAAGTGGACGGAAATATCTTTCTGACGTGGCAAGAAATTAGAGTGCCACTCCATTTTGAGACTTAAGAGTGGTAGAGCTTTGACGAGAATTGCTTTTACTTATTATATGTATGTTAACATGCACTTTAGTTAAAAATTTTTGCTAAAATTCTGTATGTGGCCAACCAGTGATTATAATGGAAGATACGAATCAGTATTAGGGTCATCATCATCAGCCTACATCAGTCCACTGCTGGACATAGGCCTCTCCCATAGCACGCCACTAAGTCCAATCTTCGGCTTCCCTTCTCCAGTCGCTACCAGCAACCCTGTCATCGTCAGTCCATCTAGTCGCAGGGTGTCCTACACTACGTTTGCCGATTCACGGTCTACATTCTAGAACACGTCAATCCCAAGGTACCAATGTTAGGGTATCAAGTGAATATAGGCTGAGAGTCGTGCTGTTTTCGGATTAGGTAGAAGTGAGGGAAATGTTTAATGTTTCTTTGTCTAAATTTTCAAATTTGAAAGTCAGTCAAAACAACTGAAAGTGTTGTGAGTATGAGAATCAATGAACACTTTATTAGTGACGTCCACTGCAATGTGTTCACAGAAAAGGGTGACAAAAAAAATTTTTTTTTTATTTATTTTTTGTTTTCAATGTCTGTACATTTTGATGCACTGATCGCTTCCATTCCAAACGGTTTCCAGCTTGGGTTTCCAATTTGGTAGATACAATTCCAAACCCTTTCATGTGTCTTCTAAACTTATTTTTTGCCTATTTATTATTATATTTATTAAAGATTATCTACCTACTTACTATATAAGTGAATTTCAATAAACTAAAATTTAAAAAGCACCCAACACAAGAGACCTATAAAAAGTAAAAACCGGCTGAACCGATTTTGATAAAACATGTCTAAGTACCACCGCTAGAAAACCTGCTTTCGAAAACACATCCAAATCGGTTCACCCTTTAAGAGCTACGGTACCACAGACTGACACATAGAGGTCAAACTTATAACACCCCTCCTTTTTGCGTCGGGGTTTTAAAAACCATCCAGATGTGAAGATTTTTCTCGTACAAGAGTATCAGTTATGTATCTATAGTTCTTTTCTATTCCAATCCGATCAATCACAAACTGCAAAGATCTCAGATATTTAAAAATACCAACTGTCTGTCCCAATTTCAGACTACAGAACTAATTCACAACTTTAAATAGAATTAAAGCGGTGGTCGAGAATAGTCCGATCGGTTTCCATTAGGTCCAGTTAACTGGTCTAAGAGCATCCATCAATATTGTGGGTAAGACTGGTGAATTTCTCATTTATACTAGATATTCTTGGACCTAACTGCAAATCTAATATTACACATTGTTGAGATCTTCAATTAAGTTTTGTAGTTTTTGAATAGTAGATATGAAAAAAAATGAATGGTATATGATATAGGTAGCTCTTTATTGAAACATTACAGATCCTACTTCCTACTATATTATAAATGCGAAAGTTTGAGAATGGATGGATGTATGTTACTCAAACACACAAAAAATAATTAGCGGATTTTCATGAAATTATATGTAATTTTATTTATAATGTAATTATATGTCTCACCTACACCTCAACACAACACAAAACAACAATGTTTTTGTACTCCGACGAAAGAGGCCTGGAAGCTACATCACAGGCCACAAGCCTAGTTTAGGTTGCAGGTGCTCCACCAGTTAATTTTTTTTGTAACAAATGTTTCAATAATAAATGATTTTGATTTTTTTGATTGATTGAAATTTAGTACCTACGTAGGTAGGTTTTTAGGTCTTATCCCGGAAAACCGCGGGTGAAACCGCGGGGCGCAATTAGTAATTAATAAACTAACAATAAAAAGTAACTTGACAGAAAAGTAAAATATAAATGTGTACAATTGGCCGTCTTATCGTTTAAAGCGATCTCGTTTTGACGTGTATTTTAGTACATTTATTATTCTAAAAGAGCGGGTGTTGATTTCGATTCCCGCTAGCCGCACCACTGACATTCTTAAGTTATATGTGGATTTAGCACTCGCTCTAAAATGGTGAAGGAATACATCCTGAGAAAATCGGCATGTCCGAGAATTCATTCAATGTGACATCCACCAAACCACACTGGGTCAGCGTGGTGGATTATGGCCCATACTTTCTCTACGAGAGAACAATTTTATTAAAATGGCATACCACCAAATGACATATCGAGAGCCATACCGTTATGCTTACGTTGGTACAGACCTTAAACATTAGATGAATCGGACTTAGCAAAACAGTATATTTTAAATTTACTTATAATGATTAATAAAAAAATGTGTTATAAGTTTTAGTCAAACTAAGCTTAGGTTTAAGTTTAACCATTACCTTTACCCCAGTGAACACTACTACAAGCGAACCTAGTACATGTAGCTAATTGACCATGCGGAGGTTCTAAACATGCACTGAAGGCGAACCTGTGGTCCAGTGACTGTTTAACTATAAACTGTCCTAGCCCGGACCACCTACCGACCATTACCACAGATTGCTATATACCCATTTCTGGGGTTGCCATTTAGCTAAGAATCCTCGGATATTTGAAAACTAGCAACAGTGGGCGACTTCGTTTGCGTCAACACAATTAAATATAACCTGTCACTTAGAGATAGTGTAGCTCTGTTAGTGCCCGAGCAAATCATATTTCTTAACCGACTTCAACAAAGGAGAAGGTTCTCTGATCGCTGGTTTTTTTTATCATTTTTTTTATGTTTGCTCAGAACTCCGTCATTAATGAACCGATTTGGAAAATTATTTTTGCGTCGGGTTCAGTATAGCTACGAAGTGGTAACATATAAATTTAATCGATATTTGACCTTAGACTTCGAAGATAAATTGAAGTCGATTTTTGTTTTTTTTTTAAATTGATTATTATTTCTTAGTATTGAAAAAGACGAAGAAGGATCAATTACGTGGTATTTTATGTTATATACATATATTTTCCACTATGCTAAGAATCATTTGGTAATCACAGGACAAAAAAAAGATTTTTTTTTAATAATTATAGGCTTTCGTTTGACCGCTATCTCAACTTTTGTTAAGTGACAATGCGGTCGAAGGTGTAGCACGCTCGCCTAGAAGAAACCTGTTTACTATTGTCTTAAAGACCCAGATTATAGCTATGCGGAACCACAGATGCCGGCAGAGAGCTTCACTCCTTGGTCGTACGCATTATGAAGGTCGAAGCAAAGCGCTTCGTGCGAGCAGGAGGGATGTCAACCATAAATTGATGACGGCTTGCCGTACATCTGGTTGTCCGGTGATGGAATGGAGATGGCGGAATAAGTTCACGTAATTCCGTCACACACAAAAAAACCGTTTACAATTACTTATGACTCAATAATAACAAGACAGTACTAAATAAATAGCAGGCAGTCTTAAAGTTTGGAAACTATCGTGAGTCGAAATATTCATTATAAATAATATATAAACGGCTACACTCACGTTATGATTGTGTCGGAATAACTCAAACCAGGTTTCGGAAAATTAGGATGTCCTTCTTCCGGGAGTTTACGCTTTGGATTCGCGGCGTAGACTGCGAATTTATATTTATAATAATTAATTTTTTTAAATATGAATTAATTTAAAATATGAATAATGAATTTATTTTTTAATTTATAATGAGCAGGAAGTCTGTGGTGCCAAAGGGAAGAATATTGCTCAGCACAAATGTCCAGAGTCGTGACACTAGACGCTGGTTTTTAGCAAAACCCTAGAAGAGTTGCCCGTTACTTCAGTAAATGGTTCATTCAGTACACCTAATGGTTTTCGTCTTCACTTCATATCAACGCTTAATCCGATCTCAATCTGGAACAATATTTTAATACAGATTTCGAAACGTATCAGATGACGTCCAAGAATAGTAGAACACATTTGAACAGGGATGTCCTGCTCCCTAGCCTATGATGGTAAAACTATCTCCATTACAACCATCCTACCTGGATTGGATTTCCACTATATCGAATTGTAGGTGCTTAATTAACTTGTCTAATTACATGTGACAGGACGGTTAGGGGCCCGCCGGGACGTAACTAACACTGGTAACTGATACCAGCTTGTGTCACGCGAATAACTGAAATATTTACCTAATGGGAAGGTAATGCTTTATTACAAGCTTTTATTTAACTTGCAATGTTTCACAGCGCAATAAATCATATTAACAAAAGAGAAGTGTAGTGGTAAGCTCTGGTTGTAATACCATTAACCGAACAAAGCCATGCCGTCAAACGACCTAGTCGTGTTTCGGGATGATGTTCGGTGAACCATCGGGGAGACGGGTCTGAGCAGCCGCTCAACTGCCGTCTCTCTCTAGATCTATATGCTCCATCTTAGGCCACATCATCACTTCACATCAGGCGAGATAGTGGCCAAACACAGATCTATTAAGCGTAAAAAAAGAAAACAATTGCGTAAAAAATTAGGTCTCGAACCCACTTATAGTTAGGTCGTACAAGGACGAATAAAATAAGAATAACGTAATAATAAAATGAAAATGATCTCAAATATGTGTTTCACATGATTTTTTGTTAAGTGGCTATAAGTCGTTTATCTGATGGTAAGCAAGACGCTCGCTGACCAAAGAGAATAGAAATACTAGTACATGATTCATAACAGTTGCAACGCCAGCGCTACCCAAAGACTTTGCTTTTTAAAATCTTGCGCGGTACTTCACTGCGCTCGTCGCCCTGACGCAATAGCTCTAACCTATCCTAATATAAATACGAAAGTTATGAGAATGTATACATACACAGTTTATGGATATTTGTTAATCAATCATGTGAAAGCTACTAAATGGATTTTAATGGAATGATATGTTGGTACTTAAAAAGCATTTCCATAGACGTAAAAACAAAACAAGCATCATGTTTGAGGAATTTATCTCGTTAAGTATTCAACACTTTACGGAACAAAATACTGTTAAAACTTAGTACTTCCCAAAGTGTCGCTCGATCGCGCAGCGTGTCACTTGAAATTCATTTGCATATCTCACTTTAGCTTAGTTCTAACGGTTATAGCTTGTGTCATTGAACAATTGAGCTACAGAGATAGCTCGTTCAAGTTTGGTCAAGTTTGGTTACTAGGTTATAAGTGGAATTGCTTTGAAGAGTCTTTCAGAAATGTACCTCCAGATTGGAATGATTGAGGCTGCTACGTGTCTTCTATATTGCAATTGAAGCAGCTACGTGGCTCCTATTCAAATTGAAGGATCTACGTGAGTTGTATTCTACTGGTTGGACTCATCTCAGGTCCGAAACAGATTATAGCCGCATAACGAAACTCAGAATAATTTTACACAAAATAAAGGTTTAGATAGAGAATAGCAGCTTTCGCTCATGATAAAAACGATTCAGAAGCGATAAGCTGATTTCTCGTGTGACTTTGGATCCGACGCATCGGAGTTCGCATCCCGCTGGCGCTTTTAATTACTTTTTTAGTTATCTGGATGTAGCACTGTCTCAGTTTAAAATGGTGAAGGAATTCTGCTGAGAAAACCGGCGTGGCATGTCCAAGAATCTCAAAATTCCAGGACAGGGTTAGGGTATGTGACATTCTCGAAACAGTACGAGAGGATGTCACATACCCTAACTCTGTCGCATCACATATAAGCGAACGCAGTAGTTTTATGATCCATACCCAAATCTGTTCCTTGTGAAATGTGGTCTGTGTTCCAGCTGTGGAAAGTACGAACTCATGAACTGATGATGATGAATATGATGATAGTATGAAAATTTTTGTGAGTTTGATTCATTATAATTATTTAATAAAACGGCTAGGACTCACGTAGTTTGTCGAATTAGTCGACCTAGGTTGATTGGTCGCCGCGATCTTGCAGCGTAAACTTTTCTGATGAAGAGCATCGGACATGCTCGAAACCTAGGTCGACTAATTTGACTACGTGAGTCCTAGCCGTTTTATTAAATATGTATGATGATGATGATGTAACAAAAGAAAAAGAGCATAAGTAACAAAAGTAAAAGAGCATAAAAGTTTGATTTTAATTATTATTTCGTACTTGCGCATAGAGAGTTGTTATATAGGTGTTTCACGAAGAAGATATAGCAGGTTTAACTTGTAACTTTGGAAACGAGACTGTCCCGAAGGAGTATAATTCAACCGCTGCGGACGGGTAACATAATACGATATTGTTATATTGTGCTCACACAATATTTAAAAAAAGAATTTCAATTAATAAAGTCTTAGTTTATATCCAACGGCTTTAGAATGTCATTGATTGCTCTGGGTAGGTGAAAAACACTCGTTTTCTGAAAAATCATCACAAAATAATGACAACACAATTTATTTATTTATATACATTTCTCTTTTAGAAGTACACTTAAAAAAGAAAATTAGACAAACATAAATACAACACTAGAAATAAGGAAAAATTAGTGTCAAGTCAAAATAAGTGTCTGTGAGTCGGTTGACCAAAACATATAAACAAGGACTTTGTTTAAAACTTGATATGTATAATGAATTACCTCTTGATGTAACTAAATTATATCCTTTAGAATAAATTCAAAATTCAATGTAAAAATCCAAGCGTTCTTCGAAACACATCCTTTCTACACAATAAGCGAATTTATGACGAAATTCTGGAAGCAGAATTCTTCATTTTCAAATTTCATATCTATATTTAAAAATGTTAAGTAGATTATAATTAATTAATTAATTTTGTATATTAATGACATGCCTAATATATCGTACATTGTTATAATTTGGTCATAAAATAAATGAATGAACGAAAAGTAATCTTATTTTATTAGATAGGTCAAGCGCGGATTTAGTTTGTACAATCAAAAACTTGCGTATTTCTATTCTATTAATAAAAAAAATATTAAAGCATGTTTGACTTTACAACGTCTGATATTCATTAATTCTAACATAACATAACTATTTAGTACAATGTTGTATTGAACCCATAGAGCCCCGTACTAATGGAGACAGTGTTTCAGGAGCCAGTGGCTTCTCCCAGTTAATTAAACTTAATATTATGCCGTTACAAAGAGAAGGTATGTGTTATGACCTTTTTGGATGACGAAGACGACCTGCTTAACAGAGGTAGAGCATGCCGGCTTACTATTTGACTTTGACGTATTTTTTTTTTTTTTTTTTTTTTTTTATGTAATGACGGCTCAAGTATAGACCCGCCATTAGAATTACAATCTAGCCTTATAAGACTAATAAGTAATTTAAATTTAACTTAAACTGCTAAGTAGAGTAAAACTAAGAATATGTCCATCAACACTTTTCTTATTGTCTCTATTAAGGCGAAGACACTATGTTCTTGTGTTCTTTACAAGTAGCACTAACTGTTTATGCTACGGTTCACTGGCACTTCACTAAACTAACTCAAAAGGTTTTGTCCTTTTTAATCTTCTCACTAGGTCTGTGTTGTCGAGGAGCTGGATAGTCTCGACGTTCACGTGATGGTGAAGCCTAAATTCATGAGCTTCGGCATACTTATTAATTACACTAGTGACGAGGTCCACTTTTACTTTTTACACTTTTACTTTGACGTATGGACGAAAAATATAGAAAAAAAAGACGGCTGAGAAGGCTGAAGACGGTGGAGCTGACCAGGACCTGACCTGACGACGGAGGCCTGCCTCTCTCTTTTTCAGCATGTATGAAATAAAGTGCAAAATGTCATCTAAATCTTATACGAAAAGTTTATTCATTGAAAGTAAAGGACTGACCAATATCATTTTGTTTTTGAATTTCGGTCGAAACGCTTCAAATCTACTTTGCCCCATCTTCGCTACTTTCAATATTCTGTCCGGTTCTCATGGCAATCTTCCGGGTAATTTCTTATCCGTGCCGGGCAAAGGAAAAGTTA
Source organism: Petrophora chlorosata (assembly GCA_951640565.1). Lineage (NCBI taxonomy): Eukaryota > Metazoa > Arthropoda > Insecta > Lepidoptera > Geometridae > Petrophora > Petrophora chlorosata. The sequence continues at coordinate 13,645,141 of OX621193.1, read as the reverse complement.
GTTGCAAGTAATCCTGCCCTAATCCTATCCGGGCCAGTTGTCTCGCTTCGTGGCTTGAGGGTCAAGGTGTTCGATGTTAACTTATCGATGTCCCTTTTGGGACGAATGGGAGGACTTGGGTTTCGACTGTTTGTGTAGATGTGTTGGAAATTTGGTAATTTAATGGATACTTTTTGACAACTGGCAACGTTTTCAGGTCTTACTGATGATGACGTAAGAATAAAATACCTACGTTACACATATCCAAATATAAGTGATAAATAAATTTTATTTATAAACAATTATGTACAAATATATACAGTGATAAAACTAAACAACAAAATTAAAAAATGAAATTACAAGAATTTCTAAGTTTAGGCATTAAATTCATTTAACATTCATTCATCGCTTCACATCAGGCGAGATAGTAGCCAAACATAGACCTAAAAAGTGAAAAAGAAAAAAATATATATTGCTATCTGCCCCCATACATATTATATTATTTTAACAACAATCTACATATTATTCAGCGGTATTACACTACATATTTTCATTGCATCTCAGAGCTCAAGTACCCCTAACCACCAACTATCATCTCCAACGCAACCACATATGTCCACATATTAACAGAGTATGCATATATCACTAGACTCCCTACATCACTTCGGAACATCTACTGTCACGAACAAGCCGTGGCTGCGGTAACTGCCGGCCACAACTTCTTGCGTTTGACATTTGACAACAACATAAGGCGCTGGAACACTGCTTTGGTCGGTGACAGCGGCGGCGAGCTTATCGCGTGTGTATGAAGGCGGTATGATTAGTGCATTGGTGGAGTACGGGGACTGATTAATCTTATTATTTTTCTGCTAATTAATAAACTCAAAAACTACTGGACCGATTTCAAAAATTCTTTCACTATTAGAATGCTACTATATCCTTGAGTAACATAAGCTACATTTTATCATGTCGATTTGAACGAAGTAGCGGGTGGTTGCTAGTATAAAATAAATATATTCGTGGTAGGTCTCTCATATGCGAGAGGCCGTCTGGGTAGGTACCTCAGCTTTGCCACTTATTCTGCCGCCAAGCAGTTATGCGAAAGCATTAACGTGTTCTGGTTTGAAGGGCTAACGAAATTACTGGGCAGAGCAAATTGTCTCAGGATGACGAGCGCAGTGCGATGCCGCGCGGTATTTTGCAAAACAAAGTCCCGGGTGGTACTGCAACTGTTATGAGCCGGCGTGTTGCTTACCATCAGGCGAACGACCTGCTCGTCTCTTTATTTAGTTACATAAAAAAATCAACATAAAAATGTAGAATTGTATATTTATCTACCTACTCGTACCGTAGTACTGTTAAGTATATATTCTGTGCTTGTTCTACTTGCCTCAGTAGACAAATTTAGGCTTTCATTTTTAATAACCCTCGAACGAATACCAAGTATCGTATACCTGTTCCAGGTAAGGAAACTAATATGTGGGAATAAACATATGTTCCCAATTGTTGCTTGAAATATGTATATGCTGACTGTTAAATACTTACTAGGAGTTATCGAGGTATAACGGTTGATAATAAATTCCATTGCAGCTGAAGATACCTATGTAAGCACAATTTATATAAGGCTATAACAGGCTTTTATTATTAACATAAACTGTGAAAGTAACGTGGTTTTGGATGGGTTCACCTTGTTATTATTATTTACAAATCAATTTCCAAACATCTTGTTTGATTTTAAATATACTGAAGTAAGAAAATTTGTTTGGCCCAGAGTAACGCAGGTAACGAGTGTGGCTTAGTGGAAGCACGTCCGACTTTCGATCCGTGCAGGATTTCGGCGCAGGGTACTGAATGAGAAGGTCACGTAGTATGGAGTTACGGTTTAATTAGCACACTGGTAATAGACATATTAAATCAATACAATTACAACTTAGTAGGTAAGTACATATGCCACGCAGTCCATGCGTTTCCGCGAGTTGCGACAGACGAACTACGAATTCAAAACAAAAACTAGCGCCCGCGGCGGGCGGCAGGCATCGCGTGGGGGACGCAGGGGTAGGGGCGCGGGGAAGCGACAGGCAGGGACGCGCATGCAAAGCCGGAAATCACCCCGTGAAAAATTCAAACATGAGAGACTCTAGGTTGCTGCATTGCATTGTCTACAATCCGATGCATCAGATTTCAAATCCCGCTAAAAACCATGAACTAATCTAAAAGGCATGTCCAAGAATTAATCACAAAAATTCAAGGATATTTGACATCCACCAACACGCACTAGGCCAGCGTGGTAGATTATGGCCAATGACGATATATTATAGCACATAGCTCTCTATGAGAGTAGGCCCGTGTTCCAGTAGTGGGAACGTAACGGGCTGATGTTGGTGATGGTGGGGGTAATAAAACCGGTTTTTAACTTCAAGCTACAACAACAATTGTGCTAATATCAAACGTTAAGACTAAGCCCTACATAAGAAACCAAGCTAATCGCAAAAGAAAAACGCTGCTCAAAGAAATATATCAAAGAAAAAGGAAAACGCGAGAATGGTTGAACCTTACCTACAAGCATTACGTGTTGCATGTTCTCGTTCTCATTCCTCATTCTAGGTTAATTAGCTTAAGTGCCGATGCCATATAGGAACCTATAAACAGTACAGATCGTTTTTTTTATACAACGGGCAAATTGTTTTTTAGAGTAGGTAGGTAACTATCATGGCAACTTCTCCAAGAAGTCCACCTTGGGTAGTTACCTACCACACCTTTGGCAGAAATCCAACCGCCAAGCAGTAGTGTTGCACAATACTGCTCACTACATTATTGTGTTCTGGTTAGAGAACTTTGTTAATTTTCCATTATTTAACCTACTTCAAAAAAAAGGTGGACTTACTCAGTTCAATTGATTTGTTTTTGTTTGTTACCTCAGGTTTCCGTCATTCGTGAACTGATTTAGAAAATTCTTTTTGTTTGGATCAGTATAGCTACAAGTTGGTCCCATATAAAACTCATCGATATTCGACCTTGGACCTCGAATATACATTGAAGACGTTTTTGTTATAAATGAATTATGTGTAACTAGCTGCGCCCTGCGGTTTCACCCGTGGTTTCCCGGGATAAAAAGTAGCCTATGTGTTATTCTGATGTGTAAGCTATATTATTATAAAGTTTCATTAAAATCCATTCAGTAGTTAAAGCCTGAAAGAGTAACAAAGGTACATCCATTCTTACAAACTTTCGCGCTTATAATGTAAGTAAGATTGTGTATTGTATTGTACGGAACGCAGTAATATTTGCACACTATTGCTTGGCAGCCCAAAGCGGTCTCTTTCATAGGAAACCTAAGTTTTTTAACCTTAAGTATTTTGTGTCAATACGTAACAGTGGAATGTAAAAAGCAGTAAGATATAAGTAAGATACATAAAATAAAATAATAGCCTACTGTTGTACTAATGCTATAAACTATAAGCGCTGTAGTTTGCTAGCTCAAAATAGTGCGGTCCAATTAAGAAGCTCGCTTTCTTCGTTTATGCGCCGGGAAATAATGACGTTAAACATCGCTTTGGTATAGTTTTAGCTGTTTTGATCTCATAATGACGTTTTGCTATTAAGGTTTGTTAGCAGGGAGCTGCTAATTAGTGCTGGAAATGAGGCACTTGTCTGCACTTGTTGTGAAACTTTATTGAAAAATGAATGAAAATATTTTGCCGTTCGCTGGAATGCCGAGAAATACTTTGAAAATACAAGAACACTTTATGATATTGTTTCTAATCTCAACAACCCTTTGCTTGAATCAAACTATTTCATTTACCTGACTCTTTGAAAGGGATGCCATACTTCCCGGTAGCGCTCAGATTTAAATATCACACAAACGGTCATCTATCCAAGTTGTGACCGCGGCGTCGTCGTCGCGATGTCGTGGGACATTAAAAAAACGACCCTAGTTGGACAACAGAGATGGTTAAACGTCTACCAACTCTAAGACTAAACGGACGATGTAAACATCGGCAGACAGCGTGTAGGATGCGGCAGTCACGGAGGGCTATCCCACAAAAAATAAACTGGAATAATGTAATTGACAAAAATAAAAATATCAACGAAAATTATAATACATTTCATAAGCTTATACAACAACTTTTAAATAAACATATACCACTACAAATAATAAAAGTAAATAATAATATAAAAAAGGGATGGCTCACTATAGGTCTCAAGAAAGCATGCCAACATAAAAGAGCACTAAGAATTATACTAAATGAAACAAAAAGCACCGTCATAAAAAAATACTTTAAAACTTACAGTAAAATATTAAAACGTAGTGTTAAACTGTCAAAAAGAATTGGATATATTAAAGAAATGAAAAAATCAGATAACAAAATAAAAACTATGTGGAGAATTATAAACGAGAAAACAGGAAAAAGGTTAATAAAACAAAACGAAAATATAACATTAAATATTAAAAACGAAAACATTACAAATACGGAAACCATATCTAATACGTTTAATGAATACTTTGCCACAGTCGGCGAAACTACAAACAGCAACAAGAAAACAGGGCGCCCAGTTATAAACTCACCTGCAAATTCTATGTATTTACGCAATGTAGACCATCATGAAATAATAAAAATTATACAATCGATTAAAAATAAACATAGCTGTGGAATAGATGATATACCACCTACATTATTGAAACAATGCGCGGAAGAACTTTCAATCCCTTTAGTCTATCTCATTAATCAAAGTTTTCAAAATGGCCAAGTTCCAGACTTAATAAAGATAGCATTAGTAAAACCGATTCACAAATAAATTATTTTAAAAAAAAAACTAAACCGACTTCAAAACCCAAATGGCACTCAAAAGTAAAAAATAAATTAATATAATTATCATAAGCGCTACCCACTCATATATTTGAAGTCGGTGCCAGCCAAGTGTAATAGGTAGCAGATAAATACTATGTATATAGTAAGTACTACTTGTAGGTAGTATCTATCTACTACCTTTTACCTTTTGGCTGGCACCGACTTCAAATATATGAGTGGGTAGCGCTTATGATAATTATATTAATTTATTTTTTACTTTTGAGTGCCATTTGGGTTTTGAAGTCGGTTTAGTTTTTTTTTTAAAATAATTTATTTTACCCTTTTTAGTGAAAAACATGTTTTAATTAAATTAAATCAAAAAGTTTTTAAAGACAAGCTTTTATGATCTAGAAGCAACACCATGACGAAGTTAAAACCGGGCTTTCACAATTAAATACATGTACAAAAAAAATTTCATGTCTGTCTTATTCTCTGTTGAGGAGTTCCCTCGCCGGAAGTCAATCCTGGGTGTATCTGCCATGTCATGATGGAATTTAGAACAGGCTATTATGGTTAAATCCATTTATGAAATGTTGTGTCTGTACTATTCACCGTTGAGGAGTTCCCTCACCGGAAGTCAACCCTGGGTGAAGCAGGTGAAGCAGTCGAATACAAACCTCCACCTTTAGAAAGTTGGTTACGAAAAAAACAAGAACCGACTTGAAGATTAAAACTTATATTTTTTGTTTTTGCTATTTTTTTCAAAAACTACTGAATGAATTTCGATAAAATTTATATGGGACCACCTTTGAAGTATTACCTACCAATCAAAAAAAGAATCATCGAAATCGATGCATAATTGGTGGAGTAATCGCGTAACAAACACACAAAAAAAAAATAAAAAAAAAATAAAAAAAAAAAACATACCGTCGAATTGTAAACCTCCTCCTTTTTGAAGTCGGTTAAAAAGGAGACAAAACATCCCCAAACAACTATAGACCGATTTCAATACTACCAACATTTTCAAAAGTATTTGAAAAAGCTATGTACAACCGATTATACACATTTTTAGAAAAATATGATATCCTAGATGACTGCCAAAATGGTTTTAGAAAGTCAAGATCTACAACAATAGCTGTATATAAATATGTTCAAACTGCACTCCAGCACATCAATGATAAAAAACGTGTTCTAGGACTACTACTAGACATGAGCAAAGCATACGATAAAGTTCCATACGATATACTTCTGTCTAAATTACATGGTTCAGGCATTCGTGGAATTGCTTATCTATGGTTCCAATCTTATCTCAGCGAAAGAAAACAAATAGTCCAAATCGAACACCTCAACAGCCACACAAATAAAATAGAAACTGTAAGATCACAAATAAAAAAGCTAACTTGCTCAATTCCACAGGGAAGTGTGCTAGGTTGCATATTATTTTTGATCTTTATTAATGACCTTCCCAAAGTTTTAAATAAAGAAATAGCGCTGCCTATATTGTTTGCGGATGATGTTTCCATTTTAATACAATGTGAAAAGCATGATGACCCAAATATGCTATTACTGAACACCTTACAAACTATAACTCTATGGCTCCAGGAACACAATTTAGAAATAAACTATAATAAAACTAAAATAATGCAATTTCGATCCTACAACAACCTTAGTCTAAACATAAACATTAACTACAAAAATACTTTATTAGAAACAGTACAATCTTTTAACCTTTTAGGAATCAAAATAGATACACACATGAACTGGAAAAATCACATAGATCATATAAAATCGAAAATATCCAAATTTACATATGCCCTGTTCGAAATCAAACACAGCACAAATACAGAAACCGCATTATCAGCATACTATGCATACGCACACTCGTGGTTGAGATACGGCGTGATGTTATGGGGAAATAGTGTAAACTCCAATGACTTGTTTATATTGCAGAAAAAATGTTTAAGAATTATAGCACAAATAGACAACGCCCAAAGCTGTAGACCTTACTTCATAAAATACAAAATTTTAACTTTAGTCTCAATATATATACAAGATTTATGCACATTTGTATTCAAAAATAAAAATATATTTACAAAAGTAGAAAACACACATAACTTAAACACTCGCCACAAATCAAGATTATACTTGCCATATTCCCGAATCAAAATGCTTAACCACAGTCCATATTACATGGCAGTTAGAATATTTAATAATTTACCCATAGAAATTAAAAAGGAACCAAAATATTTATCTTTCAACAATAAACTAAAACATTTCTTGTCAACACATTGTTTCTACACTTTAAATGAATATTTTGAAATTGGTAAATAAAATGTGTATAATATAGTAAAATATAATTATATATAGTATAATATAATATAATATAGCATAGTATAGTATAAATACTATAGTACAGTATAGTATAAATACTTTTGTCAATAATATTTAATATTTTGCATGAACAGCGCCCGCCCAATTTGCGATGTCTGAAAAAGGCGACTAAGTTTTAAGTCCATGTACTATAGAATAAGATCTTTGTACACTTAGTTTTGCAAATAAATGAATATGAATATGAATATTTTGACAAATCACGCGCCTCACCGCACCGTGCTGTGATCGAAGTAACATTACGATTTGTGCACGTGCTATTCATAATAACGAAACCACCTCAAATGCCTGGTGAAGATTAGTTTGAAAGATTTTTTTTTCACGAACATTGATCTTGACCCTTAGCACCCAGATACGAAACAAATGCTTGCGCTTTTTTCTGTGCACAAACAGTTGTTCCGCAGCGGGGATCGAACCACATACCCGAACAAAATCAATAACTGGGCCAACCACTACACCACAGAGCCTGTCAGTTACTACGTAGATGTGACTGGTACGCAAGGAAGGCCAGCTTGCATACCAACCCTAACCAAAGTATACCTAATTAGCGAGGAGTGTGTTAAAAAACAAAACCATAAGTTTCACTTTCAGTTAAAACTTTTAATAGCTTACACTAAGGAGGACACCGACATTGCGAATCTTGGCCTGAACATCTCAAATAAACAGCAAGGTACTCCGAAAAGGGTTTACAGCACAATCGCATTGTAATTCCGACATTGTTATTCATAATATTCGACGTCCTCAGCGTGACTAAGGCTTCTTGGCACCCAGTGCTCAGAGGCGTATTTGTGATGACGCCTGCGTTTAGATTTTCGGGTCTTCTTCTCTTCGCTATCAACTGGGCAAGGGTCAGGAAGAGGCGCGGCGGCTACGTGGCGGCAAGAAGAGACGCAGATCTGTTCCCCTGGTTGGCGACAGTAAAACGTCCTTCGGGCAATGCCCCTGATGAACTTCATCAAGGTAACGCATAAAAGGACCATGGTTCCATAACATAAAAGTCTCTGCGCGGTTATGTCCTCCACTTCCTTTTTTACAAGCATTTTGTAGTATACGTGGTGTTTTGATGATACACGAGAAATTTTGTAATTTTTTTATCGTTACTTTTCAATTTGGCGTAAAATTTGACAAATTATAGAAACACAGAAACACACTTCAAATATTCTTCAAACAAAGAAAAAAGTAAGTAGGTTCTATGAAAAAAGTATTTAATTTAAAAAATGTTTTTATTATAATATGCTCTATATGCAATATCTGTGAATACAAACCATTTATTGAAAAACATAATTGCTGTAATTTACTTGCCCAGTATCATTACCATCACCAGCCCATATCAGTCTACTCCTGGCCAATAGGCCTCTCCCATAGCACGCCAATGAGCCCGATCGTCGGCTTTTCTTCTCGGAAAAAGATGAAGAGGAGAAAAGCCCCTGCATACTAGTATAAATAATGATAATATAACATCTATCCTATTCTATTACAGCGGTCAATATGTGTGAGCTATATGTGTGATATGTGTATGGAGAGCGAGTTTGGCTCAGTGAGAGAACGTGCAACTTTTGATCCTACGCACCCGAGTTCGAATCCCGCTGGCCCCGCACCACTTTAAAAAACAGTAAAGGAAAACATATTGAGGAAATCTGCATGTCCGAAAATTCATCACACATTTTTTTATGGAAATGAGAGGTACAAGTCGTTCGCCTGAATAATATAAGGGATGGAATTATTCTCATTATTTAATTTGAGGACATATGACATCCACCAACCCGCACTGGGCAAGCGCTGACGAAGTATAGCCCATACTCTCTCTATGAGAGAAGCCCTGTGTCCCACATAATTGGCTGATGATGAGGATGATGTAGGTCAATATGTTAATAAATACTCAGAACTCTAGTACACCTTATTTTCGTCGTGACGTCCAAGCATTGGAGCAATAACCATAGTTTCAAGTTTGTGCCACTCAGTCATACCATACCGCAGAAGGTGATACTAAGAAGTATGAGTATTCATCAAGCCTCGGGCAGTGATAGTAAGAAGTACTATAGACTAGGTCAAGACTCGTAAAAATAGTGTTATTGTACACAATGTATTATTCCCGCTCACGTACGCTTAAAAAGATATGTTCCATCCATAATACGGTTTTATTAGCAAGATCGTAGAACACAAATCCAAACAAACTTTCTCTAAGTAGATATTGTCAGAAATATGCCTGGGTTAGCTAATAAAATGTTTTTCATGTCGCAATACAAACAGTATGGAATGTATCTGGTAATTAAGTGGCTTATGTAATATATTTTTTATACAACTTCAATTCAATTCAATTCAAAAGTTTTTTATTTCAATTTTGTCGTCATAGACGCACTTATGAACGTCAATTATTACAATGACTCTACTACCGTATCGGAAAAAGAACCACTACTCAGAAGATACGGCAAGAAATTGGGGGGCATATTTTTTAGAACTTTTGTTACAATATTTTATGTTCGTTTTTGACAATATTATTTTTCTTATGTGCCAGTTGGCTACTTGACAGAAGCAGAATGTTCCATGCATCTTTGTCTTCTATGTAATTACTAACTGTATAGTATGCATTTTTCATTTGAATATTTTTCACACTCAATTTGAATCTACTTTCTGTGAGCTCCGTTATACATTTTGGAATTTTATTGTAAAAACGTACACAATTGCCCATGAAGGACTTATTCGTTTTACTCAGTCTAAACCTAGGTACTGCAATTCTATCCTTATTTCTAGTGTTTATGTTGTGGTGGTCACTATTCACCTTGAATTTGTGCAGATTTTTACGAACATACATTATATTTTCATAAATATACAGAGAAGGTAAAGTTAACACATTAATTTGTCTAAAGACTTCTCTTAATGATTCGCGAGGACCTAACTCATAAATAGCGCGAACCACCCGCTTTTGTAAAATAAAAATAGCTTCTCTGCGGCAGACCCCCCACAGCAAAATGTCATAGGATATTAAGCTGTGGAAGTATGCAAAGTAAACTAACCAAGCCGTAGCTATATCCGTTAATTGCCTAACTTTACTAACCGCGTATGCAGCAGAACTAAGTTTTCCTGATAGAGCATCGATATGAGGACCCCACTGCAACTTAGAGTCTATGCCTATACCTAGGAATACCGTCGCCTTGTCTGTGTTGCGTTTATCACTGTTAAGCATTACGTTTGGCTCTACATGTCTAACATTGGGCAAAGAGAATTTTAAACATTTCGTCTTTTTCGCGTTTAATATCAAGTTGTTTGCAGCGAACCAATTTGACACAATATCTAATACATTATTTACGTGTACTAGTTCACTATCCTTCCTAGCTACCTTAAAGATTATCGATGTATCATCCGCAAAAAGTACAGTGTCTGCAAGGTCCACCATAAAAGGTAAGTCATTTACGTACACTAAGAACAAGAACGGCCCTTAAATTGAACCCTGTGGTACACCCATTTTGACTAAAGATCCAGATGAAGTGACGTCATTTATTCCAAATTTTTGCTGCCTGTTAGTTAGGTAGGACTCTACAAGATCCACAGCAGTTCCACGAATTCCGTAGTGGTGGAGTTTACGAATCATCTTCTGAGTAGTGGTTCTTTTTCCGATGCGGTGGTAGAGTCATTGTAATAATTGACGTTCATAAGTGCGTCTGTTACGACAAAATTGAAATAAAGGACTTTTGAATTTGAATCATTGGGCATTGCTAAACATAGATTTGTTTGCAAGCCAGTCGTAGGCGTAACAAGAAAGTTAGGTATATATGGAGCCAGGTCTTTGTGCGAATTATAGGTCAACACAGGACAAAATGGTAGCAGATTTAGGAAGGCTAAAGAATCACAAAAGATTGCACAACATAAATTTTACGTAATTGTATTTCTGATATGCTGTTTATGTAATATATTTTACATGTCACTACAGTGTAAACCTGTACCTAAACTAATCCCAATATGTGAATATCGTAAAACAGTTAAGCAGCTCCATTATAATATATAATATAATAGCTCTCCTATGTACAATGTCAATTTACGTAGGTATAGTTGTGTAGCCAGTGAATAGAGAAAATAAAGTTTATGCAAACATTTTTTTATGGTCCATTTAGTTTCGTTTGGGGTAGAGACGTTGGGCCCGTGGGGACCTGTAGCATTAGAAACTTATAACAATTTGGTGGGATGGCTGGTGGAGTCTACTAGTGACCAAAATGCTGGCATGTATTTTGCCTAAAGAATCAGCCTCGCTGTTCAACGAAGCAACGCCGCCAGCATTTTGGGCACGTTGCGGACGACGAGTATCGGTTGAATTATCTGTAGGTCATTCAGTTGGCTCAACTGATACCCGTATACATGTACATATTATTAATTTATTTTTAGTGTAAGTTTTTAATTTATATAGACTTTTATTTTGTTAGTTAGATTTTCTGGTTATATTTAATGAAGTAATTAGATACGTACCTACTCTAACTTCTGAATAGATAAATAAAGTTATTTGAATAAAATCGCACGTTGGCCAGTATTTATACCATGAAAATATCATTTTACCACTCTTTCTACAATGCTTTAGTAAAAGTTGATGTAAATAATTAAAGTAATTATAAACTTGTTTATTACATTTTATTTTACGTTAAACCAAATGTTGTAACGTTAAATTAACGTCTGGAAGGACTTCAAAATTGGAGGCCTTCTAGACGTTCTAAAAATTCCAATACCAGGGGTGGCCACACATCCACACGAGAGAAGAAGAATATTATATTTTAACAGTCCTTACTGCTTGTTGCGTCATGTCCCGACAGTCCCAAAACTTCTGTATCAATTAGTGAAGTCGTTCAGAAAAACAAACGTAATGAAACGGAGCCGGAGTTCACCGAACTCCTTATTGTTCCTCCATGTGTATCTAACTTTACTGATAGGGATCGTATAATACCCACAGATTCATATCTTTTTTTATGAAAAGGATGATTTTTGGGATTGTTTCTAAAACGTGCAAAATACAAAGTCTAAGGGGGAGTTTTTCACCAACCTACCTATAATTGTTCATTAGACTAATGTTATCTTTAAAAAAATATATACGACTTCGCTAACGTAAAAGTGCGTATAACCAGTGGCTTAACTTCTTGACCTTCCACGTCTGCGCAAGTAGAGCAAAGTGTTTCATTCCAACTTTCAACCGGAACAGGATAAAATAAAATAATTACAATAATTAACCGCATGGACTAACAATGCAACCGCAGCCTGCATGCGTGTCGCGTGTGGTCAGAGCTGAACAAATAAAATGAGCTATAAATTGGAGCTTTATTTGCTGATTTCAAGTACTAAAAACGTGGTACTCTAACGTGAGCGCTTTTAATGATGACAAATGTTTGATGGTACTCAAACAAAATACAAACTAAACGAATTGATTGTTTGTGAAGTAACTTTCTGTCATTTGTGACATTTGATTGAATATAATGTAATAATAGGATTTAAAACGTTTTCTTTTATGCAACTGAGCATTGAGACGAGCTGTACGCTGATTGTACGCTGTTGTATATTAAGCGCCACGCTTGCCCATAACAATTGCAGTACCGCCCCGAACTTTTAAAAACATGCAACATACTGCGTAGGTTTGCACTACGCTCATCACCCCGAGATATCAGATTTTAAGTCTCATAATGCCCAATAACGTTCCCAGCTATAATGCCTCTCAAATCGGAACTGCGGTAGGTACAGGCGCTCATATTCACAGCGTAAGCGCGGTCGCTTAGAATATATTATACACCCGGGAGTGTAAGCGGTTATTAATTCAAATCAGATTTAAAGTCTCATAATCTCAGTAATTTCGCTTGCTACAGTACCCTTCAAACCGGAACACAGTTATGCTTCTGCACTGCTGCTTCGCGGCAGAATAACTGGCAAATCGCTGGTACTAGTAAAAAATCATCATGAGCCTATTACGTACGGAAACACTAAACTTCTCTCAAAGAGTGCCTACACTCGTTATAAAGGCTATAGTAGTTATAGCCTTTATAACGAGTGTACACTAGCCAAGCGTACTTTAGTGTCACATGTGTAATTTTTTGTATCCTCAAGATAGTTTCCTTCACAGATTTAATTGGTAAAATCGGAAGTCTAACACCTGCAAACACACAACTCATATATAACGAGTATAAGTGCCTTCGGTTAAAATTTTCAGCACCTTATTACCCAATCTTTATTCTAGATTCATTTTCAACTATCCATATTTCACATATTAAATGAGGTATTCTCACGGCATCGTTCCATTTACCGATAGACCTTAAGCCGGGAGATAGTCACCATACTCACCATACCAAATTGGATTGGGATTAAAATTCATACTTTAGATTGGAAACCTCGAACCCCAATCGATGGGGATTTGTGAATGATAAGTTTTTGGCGACGGCATTATGTATGATCGGTCGATTTATTATGTGTAAAATGCCAAATTCTATCTCTTTTTTTGCGATTAAATATTATATTATAATAGTTGTTAGAATTCTTAGGTACTTTAAATTGGAAAAGTCGAAACCCAATCGGTGAGGATTTGTGAATGATAGGTACCTAAGTTTTTAGCGACGGTATTATGTTTGATCAGTCGATTTATTATGTGTAAAATGCCAAATTATGTCTTTTTTATGGAACTGAGTGATAAGGTGGGCGAGTTGTTCGCCTAATGGTAAGCGCCTGTCCATAACAATTGCAGTACCATCCAGGACTCTTATGACCATAAAAAGCTCTGCGTAGCAATGCATTGCGTTTATCTCACCAAGATATCAGATATTAAGTCTCATATTATGCCCAGTAATTTTGCTAGCCACAATGCCCTTCAAACCGGAACACGGTAATGCTTGCGCACTACTGCTTGGTGGCAGAATAACTGGCAAAGCTGTGGTACCCAGATGGCCTCCCGCATACGAGAAACCTACCACGATTGTCTCTTTTTTGCGTTAAAATATTATATTATAAAACTAGCTACTGGTTTCCTAGATATAGTCATAGTCATAGTAATTTATTCATATAAAAAATACACGTCACAAAATATAACAAAAAACAATAATCCAGTTATTCGTACTACTTTGTACCATATTACACAATAAATTGCAATTTAATGTCATCGATTAAAAATAGATCATAGGTTTAATCAATTAAGATAAATAATAAAAAAAGTCAGCAAGTATACAAAAATACAAAAATGTCAAGTTCTATCTAGTCCCTAAGAATTCTGCGTAGCTGTAGAAAGTTTGGTTGATAAGCCAACGTTTTAATTTCAACTTAAACACTCTCATACTTGATGGTCATATCCTAGTTAGGCGCATCCTAGTTAGGCGCTAGGATCTGTCTGTGATCGTTGGGGAAAAAAATATAAATTTATAGATTAGTGAAAAAGCTCTGTAGCATTGTGCGACCACAACTATTCGTTTGCGTCAAATTCATTGGTCAAACAAGACAAGATTTCGCTTAGAGGTTCTATCGCTTTATTAATTCATGTTCATCTTGTCAAGAAATTGACTACCAGTAAATTCTCAGAGCAGTTACTTAGGACATAGGTACGGTTCAACGAAATCTTATTGGCCCAATAAATTTGTAACTGCTCTAAGGCAAACAAATACGATCACCTACTTTTTTACTTAGGTACCTTATTATTAGTGCGAATCGGGGAACAAATATGTCTGCCTAATAATTAAATCGCTTCGCTAGAGTTAATATATTTAAAACTATTACTGTGATAATTATTATTCTTAAACAATCATAATAGCAGTATTTTAACCGACTTCAAAAAAGGAGGAGGTTCTCTATTCGGTTGTTTTTTTTTTTTTATTAGCAGTAATTTTACTGTCTTATAAACAAACTAGCTGCGCCGTGCGGTTTCACTTGCGAATGAAAAGTATCCTATTTATTTATTTATACATTTAATATTATACATAATATACTTAGTCAATAACAATATTAATTATACAATAATATAATAATATGTCAAACAATTAGATAATTTAATTTAATTAATAAGAAATTTTAAGGACTTACTGATATCTATGATTTTTTCGTCGCCCTAGAGTAGCAACATACCGAACCTAATCAAAATCCGGTCAGCCGTTGCGGCGTGAAGAAGGAACAAACACACTAACATACAAACTTTCGCATTTATAATATTAGTGTGATAACTAAAATACCTAAAGTCAAAGTATTAATCAAGCGATGTGTGATCTTCGGTTTCACCCGACCCATCTCATCTGCTCTAACACAACATCACTATTGGCATTCATTTGCTTTTGGTCTTAAAACAAATGACAGAAGGTAAATTAATATGCGATCCCAATCTCGATCATGATCGCCGTGTAGGCTTCTAGAACAATCACTGCGATAACCTTGGAGCATGCATTGAGAAGAGACAATCACTGCATAGCTCGCGGACGCACCCAGGTCGGACAATGTGAGTTATAGCGGGAGCTGGCGGGGAAGGTCGACTCGTCACGTCTTGGGTTAAGGACAAAGGGCTTGTTGGACGGTGTCGTACTTACAGATGTGTGATGTAAAGATTTAAAGATTTGACTTTCTAAATAACCAGAACAACTAAATAAATAAATTACCATGTATACCTATATATATACATATATATATATATATATATATATATATATATATATATAAACTTACAAAAATATGTGCAAGAGTATGTGATTAAAAAAGAACAAAACTATGAGAACGGCAGGGCACGGCGATCTACACGACGTGTTTGCCTTATAATATATATATATATATATATATATAAATATATATAGTATTTCATTTTCATTTTTCATTTATATTAGTGCATGTATCTTCTATTTTAAATTTGAAGCCAAATACACCGACACGGCTGGGGTTTTGCTGAAAACTAGCGTCGGGTGTCAAATAACAACACTTGACATTTGTACTGAGCGAAAACCTCATTTGGCACCACATGTAATAATAATAATCATTCTTTATTGCAGACACAAAGATCCATAGTTATTATATATACATACAAAAAAAATTATAAAAAATGTAAATTTTAAGATTAATTAAAAACTAAAATAAAATATAATACCATGTAAAAAATTCAGGTGGCGATAGCCACCCATCTTCTGTACCTTGTCGTCAACATGACGCGGTCCATCAGACTTTTAATGGTATGATTTTGTGGTCGTCAATTTTTTTTTCTTTTTTCTTGCTTTTTTTCTTACTACATTCAGGATTTGTGATGTAGGGTTCCCTGTGTCAAGGGAAACAGGAACTACGAAAATCGTGGCACCACAACACAGATACGAAATAAATATATTGCTTGTGCTATTTTCTGTGCACAAATATTTTATCCATTGCGGGAATCGAACACGCAACCTTCGTGATGTATGAGATATGCCGGTTTAAATTAACTGGTGTTCCGTATAATTTTATTTAATTTGTTAAGACCTCGAAATAAACATACGTCACAAAACACAGAGATATAAAATTAAACACTTCCGTATCCACTTATCATCACGACTCCACCCATAAAGCCAAAACACACGCGTTTAATAAATGTGCTGTAATTAAGATCTCAAGTGAAGGTAATTTTATTATAATAGCTTTAATAGCATCGTATTAGAAGGGCGCAAGCTTTATGAGAATAATCAGTAGAGTATTTATAATAATAAGCAATGGTGAAGTGGAGGCGTTGTAAAGTAAAACGAGTGTACTCAATGATTTGAAAGGCATTGGAAAAAAAATCAAACGGCGGCTTTATCAAAAAACCTTTGAAAACTGCTCTTAAATTATTTAGGAATATATTTTTAATTTTTTTAATCAAAATAAAGAAGCGCAATATTCTAATATGTGCCTATTTAGTTCAAATATTATGTTGTTGGTTTGTATTTTATGCAATTGGGTTTATGTGAGTAAAATTTTATAAATTGAATGCCAGCTTTCATGTATTTTGGCGTATTTCCTCTACTCACATGGTTATCTGGAAGAAAACGCCAATTGTTGTTCGATCGATAAGACCGCCAATTATTACACTTATGTTAACTGTATTATTGAGATATTTTTTTTCTGTGCTGTTTCAATAGAAATTATTTCACTTTCACTTTCAAAATCAAATTAAGTACACAGTGGTCATTGAACCCGCCGGCTGTAGGCGGGAGTTCACGGGTCCTCGATCATTTGGAGTCTAACTTAAATAGTCAATAATCAAAAGTCATTTATTCATAATTAAATTTCGCGTAGGTAATAGGCGTAATCAAGCCTGATAAATTGTACGATCAAATACAAATATTTGAAAATTTGGAAATAGCTTCTACCTTTGTGATGAAATTCACGGGTGTGCTGAAAAAATATGTCTTATTGGGTTCAGGGATCCCTAATTTTGCCTGGATCACAGTATTTCTCGTTATTTCGTCAACAGTAAATTTTATCTCAAACAGCGTATGGATACAAAAAAAATATCCTATAGGTATATAGAGCATATGGAGGTTACAAGTTCAATTTGAAAAGTTCTTTATTCAATGTTGGCATCACATACCCACTTATAAACGTCAATTATTACAATGATTCTACTATCGTATCGGAAAAACCACTACCATAGCTCAGAATACCTAATAGTACACCATAGGAATAGACGACAGAAAAAATAATTCTATTCCGTGGAATACACATTGTTCTGTTATTGTGTATTCCTATGCCACTACCCAGAAGAAAGAAACCGAGGGGGAATTTTTACAATATGTTTTTTAAGTGCTAGTTGGCTACTTGGCAGAAGCGGAATTTTCCATGCATATACATAGTTTTCTTTTTTCATTAGCATAGTTTTCACACACTTGATTTGAATTTACTTTCTGTGGCGTAGGGCCGTTGCACATTTTGAATTTTAATATAAACAGCACTCAATTGCCCATGAATTACGTATCCGACACATTTTTGGATAATATTATATATTATATTATTCTTTACATAACGTTAATCTTTTCTTTTGTAAAAAAAGAGCATATCTCTTGTATGACATAGTTGTCTACTTCTAGCAACTAGGTACTATAAATTCAACAGCTCACACCAAATAGAAAACTGAATTGGATATTCCATCTCGCTAAACTATGCGGGAGCAATTGAAACCCATCGCGTATGTAAACAGGACATGAATGATTTCACACAACATCACGAGGGATGACGTACCCTACGTGACTACTCATAGTACGACCGTATACTGTTCTATAGGGATTGTATAACCTTAAATAACCTAAACTACATTCCGATACCTTACAACGTTCACTTTTGGATTGTATAATATGTATGTTAATTATATATTGTATGTATGTATGTATATTTATTAACTAGGCATATAAGTTTATTTATATAGTCTATATTATATAGTATATATTTAAGTAATTAGATTATATATTGTATATCCTATGTAAGCCCTTAGTATGTCTATTATATTTTCTATCACCACCGTCTGTGTATGTTTCGTTATTCCTCTCCATCCAAAGGTTGTCTGGAAGAGATCGCTTTAAGCGATAAGACCGCCCATTGTTACATCACTGTAAACATTTGACTTGTACTTTATCTCTATTTTTAAGGTGAATAATAAAGTGTTTATCTATCTATCTATCTAACGGTATCTTTTCATCATCTACAGTTTTCTCATAAGACCTTGAAAAGGAAAGTTGTGGATGGCACTCCAACTAAGCATGCGTAGTAATTATGACATAAAGATATTATATGGCCTGGCTTATTTCTATTTTGTGACGTAATAAAATAAAACTCTTAATTTTGATAGTAATATCCCATAATATATCCGCCATATATATGCCAAAAATATCCGTTCACCTTAAGGGGTTATACTGAAAACCAGCGTCTGATGTCATTTACATTGGACATTTGTGCTGAGCTTTAGTCTCTTTTGGCACCACAAACTTCATCTATTCATGTATTTCGTATTGTTTTGTTTTGTTTTAAGTATTCTTACTCTCTGTTTTTTTTTATCTTACGTGTGTTTTTTTCATTTATTCTTTGTGGTTGTCGATTAAATGTTTTTTCTTTCTTTCTTTTTTTTCTAATATGTGAACGATGAACTCATTCGTGTATTTTCATTCCAAAATAGATTTAATATGGTTTTAACATGGATTGTAGACCATGGTAGCCTTCACTATCATGTTCTAAATATTACATACCGGTTTATTTCAACCGAAAAACATTCTTGCGTAGTAAGGTACGCTATTCGTTACCCCTCTGTTACCCGTATAAGTTACCCCGCCGTTACCCTTATACGTTATAGTAATGCCGACAAATTTGTCCCGGCCCTACGAGGCTCGACGACGCGATGACTTATGGTGTAAGTCGGGAATGCTATGTTTCTGTGTCATGCCGTGGAAATATGACGTATCATTTTATTATGCTGCTTTATTATGCGTATTTCACTTGACGCTTCATTTGGGTAAAATGGTTTGTTGGTTTGCAGTTAGATCTGATTTTTAGCCCGTTTCTAGAAGCGAATGTCAATAAGATAGATTATGCTAAGAGTATTTACGAACCGTTACTAAAGACAGCTCTGAATATCTTTATTCGTTATATTATTTCAGTGAAATTTGAAGTCATTCTCAGAAAAGTGATAGGGTTTAGTAAAGATTTTTATTTTATTAATTTGCTTTGAGTTTAAATTTAAATAGAATTAATAAATTGATTTGGATTGAATTTTTCTTGGTTCAATATATGTAGCTTCGAGGCTTTTTTTATTTATGTTTTTATTTCTTATTTCAATTGCGATAATAATAAGCTGTTTTCATACAGCTAATTATTATGGCATGGATGGTATTAACAAGGCAGCAAAATATTATTTATAGGCACCATCAATATGCACATCGCCCGAGGAAAAATAATTTAGCGACCGAGGGGTTATTCTACTTTTTATTTCCATCTTTAAAAAAAATATAAAGGGACGTAGATTTTCATTTATTATTTTATACATTACTTTAGAATCCCTACTAACCAGCCAATAACTATTTTGATATTACAATATTTTAACTCGATTTCTTTGGTCACGGAACACTTAGGTACAATATTTATTGTTCTTTATTCAAAACTGCCGCATTACTGCCGTCTATGAAAGTGCCTTGAAGAAAATACCTACTTTGCTTGCACTTATTGAAGATACAATCATAATTTTTCGAATGATGAAATGTGATAATATTTTTGAAAAAACTACGTGTGATGAAGAACAAAATAAATGAAATTCCAAATAGATTCATCACAGGAAATGGTTACAAGTATACGTTTTATCAAACAAAAGAACCGACTTCAATGTATCTTCGAAGTCCAAGGTCAAATATCGATGAAATGTATATGGAACCACTTCGTAGCTATACTGAACCCAACGCAAAATGAATTTTCCAAGATTTGTCATTCCGGTTCATGAATGACGGAGTTCTGAAGTAACAAACAAAAAAAAAACAAATAGAGAACCATCATTTTTTTTGAAGTCGGTTAAAAATGGCAATATGTTTTAAGGTTTCTTTTTTTATCAATTATTTTATCTTTTTTAGCTTTGATCCGCAGTTTAACCTGCGTGGATAATTGATGAGGATAAAAAGTAGTTAGGTATCCACTTACAAAATTTCATCAAAATTGTTCACTAGTCTCAAAACCGTTTATTTTTGTGTGATTGACTAACAAACATCCATGCATTCATCTTCAAAACGATTCACATTTTTACTATTGGCGGTAGTAGAGTCATTATAATAATTGACGTTCATACGTGCGTCTGTGATGCGAAAACTGAATAAAGAACTTATGAACTTGAACTTGAATTATGAAGTAATAATTAAAAGATTTCATCAAGCTCTAAAAAGCATTATTTGTTTGCCTGCCTATTGCCAAAACCCTCTTTAATATTGCATGTGACTTAAACTTTAATCAGCACGATTTAATTAAAGACAGCCCTCGACGCGGAGTGTCCACCTGTCTAATTAAACTTTAATGAACATCTCAATTTAACCTTTCCCGAGAATAGAAAATTAAATGAGCGCAGCTTATTAGGGGAAACATTTAGTTTTATGTTAAATTTAATTAAAACGCCAGTGGTTTTTTTTTTTATGTAATTGAGTGATAAGACAAGCAAGTCGTTCGCCTGATGGTAAGCGCCATGCCTACCTTTAACAATTGTAGTGCCACCCAGAACTTTTAATGCTATGAAAAGCATAGCTTTGCGCTCATCACCCCGAGACATTAGATATCAAGTCTCATATGCCCAGCAATTTTGCTGGCTACAATGCCCTTCACACCGGAATACAGTAATGCTTGCGCACTACTGCTTGGCGGCGAAATAACTGGCAAAGCTGTGGTACCGACCCAGACGGCCTCCTTTACTATTTTTCGATAAAAATCTATATGTATAGCTTTATACGATCACTTCAGAACCAAAAGCAAACTCGTGTTGAATTTGAGCACGCATTAAAGCCATACCTATCATTATTTATTGTCATTGTTTTGTTCTTATTATGTCGTGTGATGTCATGAATAAATAAATGTTTTTTTTCTAACTTTCTATATATCCCTTACAATTTCCTTACTGCAGAAGTGCACCAAAGGCCTATTTAGACAATGGAAGTTTCTTACCAGTTACATAACACAATACTATGCAAATAATTGACTTTTACATTCTTAATGTCGTAGACCATGCATATGAACTGTTTTGTCATTATCGTATATATGCAACCGGCAAACTTGCGCTGTCTAAATGGGGCTTTAGTCATAATAATATTCACCAAAACATCATAATTTTGGAATCCTACACGCCTCATGTTTGGCAACAGTGACCGGCGACCACACGGCACCGCTGCGCGCTTACCAAAGCAGCCACTTGGTTGTGGTAGACAAGTGTACTGACACAGAATAAATGTTGTAACGCAAATATAGCGGATATTTCAAGAGCACACAGACATTATTAGTAAAACTCATTTTCTCCAAAATTTTGTCAAGCCACAGAAAACTAAGGGACAGAAGCATCACTCCGCAAAGAAATTTAAACAAATAGCGACTCTTGCTATGACGCAATAAAATTCAATTCAGCTCGCGTAGCGCTGCATTACTACCAGTCATATTAACCTACAGAGCGCCTTTCTTTCTATCGCATAGCTGTTATCTCTTCTGACGCGGCACGTGTAGCGACGCGCGACCCGCTGACGGTGTCCGGCTATGAACTTGTAGCTTCGTACCTACAGTGCGGAGTGCGCTAGGCCTGGTCAAGCTTTCTTTACCATACATAATCTTCATCCTCTATCTATCTAGATACTATTATAATAAATTATTTTTCAAAAAAAACTAAACCGACTTCAAAACCACAAATGGCACTCAAAAGTAAAAAATAAATTAATATAATTATCATAAGCGCTACCCACTCATATATTTGAAGTCGGTGCCAGCCAAGTCTAAAAGGTAGTAGATAGATACTACCTACAAGTAGTACTTACTATATACATATTTATCTGCTACCTATTAGACTTGGCTGGCACCGACTTCAAATATATGAGTGGGTAGCGCTTATGATAATTATATTAATTTATTTTTTACTTTTGAGTGCCATTTGTGGTTTTGAAGTCGGTTTAATTTTTTTTGAAAAATAATTTATTTTACCCTTTTTAGTGAAAAACAAGTTTTAATTAAATTAATTCAAAAAGTTTTTAAAGACAAGCTTTTATGATCTAGAAGCCACATCATGACGAAGTTTAAAACGGGCTATCACAATTAAATGCATGTACAAAAAAATTTCATGTCTGTCCTATATCTCTGTTGAAGAGTTCCCTCGCCGGAAGTCAATCCTGGGTGTATCAGCCATGTCATGATGGAATTTAAAACAGGCTATTATGGTTAAATCCATTTACGAAATGTTGTGTCTGTACTATTCACCATTGAGGAGTTCCCTTACCGGAAGTCAACCCTGGGTGAAGCAGGTGAAGCAGTCGAATACAAACCTCCACCTTTAGAAAGTTGGTTACGAAAAAAACAAGAACCGACTTGAAGATTAAACTTATATTTTTTGTTTTTGCTATTTTTTTCAAAAACTACTGAATGAATTTCAATAAAATTTATATGGGACCACCTTTGAAGTATTACCTACCAATCAAAAAAAAATCATCGAAATCAATGCATAATTGGCGGAGAAATCGTGTAACAAACACACAAAAAAAAAAAAAAATAAAAAAAAAAAAAAACATACCGTCGAATTGTAAACCTCCTCCTTTTTGAAGTCGGTTAAAAATGGAACTGAGCCAATTCTGTACTTTGAAGATATTTTTTAAAAACTAACTGGGATCGACTATTTAGAGGGTACTGAACACGAATCCACGGTTTTTAGAATTTTTTTCTGTTTGTTTGTTTATATGTTTGTAATCTATAGACTCAAAAACTGCTGAACGGATTTTAATAAGGTTTTCAGGGTTTGGTAATAATTGCAACTTAATTGGTTGGGTAACTACGAAGATACAGCTTGACTTGTTTGTAGTACGCGCTTTCATATACTAGAGAGGTCTTACTAAGATGGTTTTTGAAAAAACACGGGCTTTCTCTGTCGTCATGAGCTTTCACGCGGACGAATTCGCTGGAAAAAGCTAGTTACCTCTATGTAATTATACTTTTTCATAAGCGTCTTTATTGATTTCCGAAAATTTCATGACGCTATTTATTTTCCTTACTATTAATTTAAATTATTTTATTACATTCGGAAAGAGTATTTTTTAAATGTTTAAAATTGGTAAAATACGGTTTAACGAAGAAGTCAAGATATAGAAGAACAAGCTGCACCTCACGGGTTCACCCGTGGTTTCCCGGGATAAAAAGTAGAGTATGATATATATATCCTTTTCCTGAACCTAAAATACTTACTAAATTTCATCAAAATCCGTTCAGTAGGTAACTTTTGCGTGATTGAGCTACAAACAAACATCCATCCATCCATCTCCTCGAAGTTTCGTATTTATTATATTAGTAGAAATTAGTAGGATAGGATTTAATAGCTGCCTTAGGAAAAATCTTGCCCTTATATGTGGATCAGATGATCAGTGTCAATTGACCCGGCAAGTGTTATGCACATACGGCTGTGCGTAACTTGTCGTGCGCGAGAGGTTAACTTTTACTCAACAGATCAACAGACTGAACCATAGTAAAACTTAAAAAATGGTTTTATATAACTAACATACTATTAAAAAGTTAAAACCCGGACTCCATTTCTAGCTGCCATCAGTTATAACATTGCAATTAGAGCCCCAGAACGACGTAACTAATGAAAAGATAACCCAATCATCTGAATACCCGGCAATAATAACTCCAGGATAATAGCCTCTGAAAAACGTCTAAAAAGTTCTATCGCCCGAATGCACCGCACGGAATTTTTACCTACGGCTCACATTTTAACTAGAGTGCTTAAACGCAGTGCCAGCCAGGGATACAGTTTAAACAATAATTCTAAATCCAAAATTTGCGAGCGCCTGTGACATGCCTTATAATATTCAATACGCATTGCCAGTTATTACCTACTGTGTTTCGGTTTGAAGGGCATTGTACTCAGCGAAATTACTATGCATATGACACTTAATGCTTATCCGAAGTCTCGGGGTGATGAGCGCAATGCAGTGCTGCGCAGTACTAATTATGGTATTAAAAGTTCAGTGTGGTAATGCAGGGCAGACGTCGTGCTTACCATAACGCGAACGACTTGCTCATGAATCAAGAAAAGAAATTAAAAGCGTACTTTGAAGGGTCCCGACGTTTACCCCTAATTTTGATAAAAAAAAAGGGCGGGAACTTATGTCTAAGCGTACTAATATATATTATGGCCTCTTAAATAGCTCTAGATCTCGTAATTTCCCAGTAATTTTGCTTAAAATAGTGCCCTTCAAACCAGAAAACGATTTTTTGCAATAGCCTATATACCATTATATCTTGTAGTTACTTTGTTCTCTGTCTGTAAAACTAGATTGAGGCTTAAGCGCTATCGGCGCGGTGCATAGAATCCACCATTAAATCCCCAACAATTGGACTGGACGGTGCTGAAGCGATTTGCAGCCACTTATGGTAGCCGGACGGTTTGGCCGGCCATTTACATTTTTCATCTAGCCTTTGGACCTGGTTCAACTTGTAATTGAAATGCATGGGTGTCCGATTTGCGTATCCTGTGCGGGAATGGGTATGTGAATTGGCTTAATTTAGGTTACCAAATGACTTTAGCATACGTAGATGAATTATTCAGAAGTTTATTCATTATCTCGTGTAAGATTGCAATTATTTTCATAACTAGGATAGGCAAGCATTTAAACACCAGTCTCATCTGATGGAAAATAACAACGCGATCAACGTAGCAGATACCGATTCATTCTAGACTTAAAAACTTGATTTATGTAACACTAGCTGCGCCCTGCGGTTTTACCCTTGGTTTGTCAGAATAAAAAGTAGCCTATGTGTTAATCCAGGATATAAGCTATCTCCATACTAAATTTCATCAAAACTCATTCAGTAGTTTTTGCGTGAAAGAGTAAAAAACATACATCCAGTCATCCATACATTCTTACAAACTTTCGCGTTTATAATATTTGTAGGATTATTTTAACATCATAAATATCTCGAAAACCGGATGGAGTACACAAAGAACCTATTTCATAATTAATTTGTTGATTGCATTCATATACATTAATTTGTCATACATATAAGTCTTAAATATGGTATGGTAGGTAGGTACATGAGCCCTGTAAGGGTGTTACAATTGAATGCGAGTTGTATACATTATGTGATGATATTTATTATTAAAAACAATTATCAAAAGAGATTAAATTAATACTATAATTCAATTATTTGGGATTGATGATGATGATGATATTCCTAGCCGTTTATGGCTACGGCGACTGACTTCTGTTACGTTACTGTACGTGTTTGGTGCATCCTCACTTGACTGGCGTATCTGATTTTAGCTGTAAACGTACGATTGCATGTGCTACATGTGAGGACACCGTTCACGTAATTATAAACTATGTTTGAAGCAGGTTTACTTTTGAGGTAGTCTCGTTTCGCTCTCTCCTACGTTTGTTTTCAAATGTTTATACATTTTGCTGCACTGATCGATTAAAATAATATATGGGATTACCATATCAGTTATAATGACAGTATAAACCCTCTTCAAAATGTGTTTTTCGTTCTGTCTGTAAGTGTCAGAACTTCTGGCGGTTTGTCACACTCAGTAAGTACTACCCGCTGTCTCAATAACTGATAAATATCTAAATAGTATAAAACAAAGTCGCTATCCACGTCCTCATTTCTGTTGGTTCTTCTAAACTACGCAACAGATTTTGTTACGGTTTTCACTGTTATTTATATATTTTTGCCGAAGGCGTATTCTACTTAAGTTTTTGGTATAGAAGGGAAAATACAATGTGCTGTAAGCAAGACGTCAGAAAATGACACTACTTTATTAAATTGCAACCATGCACAGCCGAGGCGGATCGTTAGTTGTATATAAAGTGATGAGAAAGAATATTAACTTCTTATTTTAGACGGGTCTTTTCAGAGCCAAAGTTATCCTTCTTAAAACCAGATGGGAAATCTGAATTGTAGTGAACAGAATACAAAAGACATCTACAATCGTGGTAGGTCTCTCGCATGTGGGAGGCCGTCTGGGTAGGTACAGCCACTTTGCCAGTTATTCTGCCGACAAGCAGTAGTGCGCAAGCTTTACTGTGTTTCGGTTTGAAGGGCACTGTAGCCAGCAAAATTACTGGGCATATGAGACTTAATATCTGATGTCTCGGGTGATGAGCACTATGCAGTGCTACACAGTTCTTTTTACGATTAAAATTTCTAGGTCGCACTGCAATGGTTATAGGCAGGTGTGACGCTTACCATCAGGCGAACTACTTGCTCGTCACATTACTCATAACATAAAAAAAATATTTTCATAAGCATATTTGACAATAAATTACTTTTTCAACGGTAATGTTAAAGCCAAAAATATATTTTCAACACAAAAATCTACGGCAACCCACCGCCGCACCACGTGCCAACGAATCCGCACCACTTGGACCATCGCCATAAAAGTTAAAGTTGATTACGGAGTTTTGCATAACATTATCCTAGACGCCGTCAATCCTATCCTAATGTCGAGTTTATCTTCAGAAAACGACAACCATTTCAGGGGTAGACCATTTTGGGGGTGAAATGGGAAGGGATATCATAATTATGTGAGGGTAGGGATATAATAATGCTGATAATTGCTTTATAAAGACTTGGTTGATCGTATTATGTTACAAATTACCATCTATTTACATATCATACGCAGATGAAAATTATGATAAACTGTAGTTGGAGTAATTCAACTTAAACGTAACTACTCGCCCATTATTAATTACTATCACACGTTAATTATTAATTACTATTGACCAGTCCCGGCATAGCACGGATGCAGTATGATGACTAGAAAACATTGAATTTTCTCCACTATACAAAAACTTTATTAGAATGCATTGCATTCATAAACCTTACGTAAAAAAATATCTAAAAGTGAATCATCATCATCATCATCATCATCAGCCTGTAGTCGTCCACTGCTGAACATAAGCTCTCCCAATGGTCATCTAAAAGTGAATACGTACCGTATCAAAATCCGATACGTGGTATACAAAACTTAAGCGGAGAGGACAAAATGAGGACGCGTATAGCGCAAAGTCGTTTTATACTAGTTTGATATAATATTTCCAAGTCACGTTAATTTTCATACATAAAATTATGATCATATAATTTTGTCACAAATCTTAAGAAAGGCAGGGCGAAGGGCGCTCTGTTATCGTAATTACAATAGATTCAAAATTTTATTTAGCGAACAGAGTGATTAAGTTTATTTATGAATAGGAAGGGAAGCAGCCCCTAGTAATTCACTGTTTAATACGCGCCACGGAACGAAAGAAATTTTGAACAAACTTACATTTCGATGAACATTTAGATTTTGATTTTGAGATTGCGGGACGAACTGGACTCCTATTTGATGGGATGGTAAACAAAAGCCCAGAAACGTGAGGAGTGGAAGGAAGGTAGGGAGGCCTTTGCCCAGCAGTGGGACAAACCAGGCTGAATAATAATAATAATAACATTTTGTTCCACTATCAAACCACTGCAACAGTCCACAGTTTGTATAATTATAAGGTATTATTTACCAATTTCATTCGTGATATAACGCGTCAATAATTGCAATTGACTAAAACAATGTGGGATTCGAAAGGTCATGAAATCAATTTCCGTTGGCATTAGTCGCTAGACATAAATTGATTTCGATTAATATTTTACACATTTATGACGTTTGTTGGGTTTGCATGATGCAAATATAATTAGGTGAAATATGCGAGATTGAAGCAAATGCATAACAAATGCCGTTCCCAATCCTTCAGTATATCTTTCGATATTTCACTACTTCAACACATTATTTAAACTAACATGGTCACTGATACTAGAATTACAAATACAAGGACAATATCCCATTTCTAAATCAAATTCTATTATTTATACAGTTCAAAAACGTACTTAGACGTATATGTATGCAACCGAAATTTGGCTAGATTTTGCTCTAAATAGTACCATTATGAAGCCGAAACGATTGTGATAGGTTGCCGAGATAGATTTAGACCATTTACAATTTAGTTTCATATTAAAGTTGCTAAGTGAACAAAGTTGTCACGGGCGTGCACAAATTTTTCGGAAATTGGAAACGTAATCGAGATCACAAGACTATAAACGCTCATAACGTTCTATTATTCGAGACTCGTTTGTTACTACAAGCATCAGATATTTAAAGGTATGTGCAAGTTATTAAATTTTTTAGTCGCATTCTGTAAAAATATCACTTAGGGTAGTGATTTTTCCCTTGTAAGGAAAATGCTTGCTACTTGATGGCTATAGAACATAGAACCAAAGAACTATTACTTCATATAACGCTGATTTTTGTTTTTATACTTATAGCAGGCTTTTCATCGTCACACTCCGAAGACACTGACACTGTATTTAAAATACGCACCATACTTTTTCGCAAATGGTTTATGCTCTCTCCTTATTTTGTTTTTAAAGTATCAAAATAGATGGCCATTTCATTCACATATTGACACTAAATTCCATTAAGAATATTTATGTTTAAGTAATTTCCTTTAAAGTTTGTGAAACAATTTAAATCAAGCTACATTTATAGCATTGAGATTATACTAATGGAACACGTCATATTTTAACGTAGAACCGCCTCTAAAAATTATAGCGCTTTATGTTAAACCTCTGAGAGCTTTGTTTTCAGTGTGCGAAATGCAACTGCATCAGGATTAACTTAAAATATGCAAACATATATTCTATTCAAAACGCATGTTGTATAAAAATTAGGTAAATTTTATAGGATACTGTAAGATGGGACATTGCTTGCAGTTTTTTACTTAACTGACTACATTGGCTGACTGATTTCATTTTTTTTTTTACACTTAATAGATCTATGTTTGGCCACTATCTCGCCTGATGTGAAGCGATGATGTGGCCTAAGATGGAGCACATAGATCTAGAGAGAGACGGCAGTTGAGCGGCTGCTCAGACCCGTCTCCCCGATGGTTCACCGAACATCATCACGAAACACGACTAGGTCGCTTGACGGCATGGCTTTGTTCGGTGGGTGGTATTACAACCACGGCCAGAGCCTACCACTCCAAAGCGCGTAAGCGGGTTTCATCACGATGGTTCCTTCACCGTTTTAGAGCGAGCGTACAAAATCTGCACTTAACTATAAGTCATTGGTGCAGGGCCGACTCGGGAATCGAACCCAGGTGCGTCGGATTGAAAGGCGCACGAGTTCCCGCTGAGCCACACTCGCTCTTAAATTCGCTTCATTAACTGACTATATTCTAATCCTTAATCATTTAAATGTAATATTAATACTACACTTAAGTTTTTAAGTTTGTAATTTTTTTTTTGTTGCAATAATTTCTGGTGGTATAACAATTAAGAGTTATCTAATCTAATCTAACATAATTCAATGAGACAAATGTATTTAATAATTAAAATAATAGGTATATTAAATCTTTCTCAAATCTTTGTTTCTCGTGTGGGTGTGTGGCCAACCCTGGGGTCTAAGGCTGTTGTCCTAATACAACAACAGAGATCGACGGCTTAACTTGCCATCAGAAGCACGGTAGCACTCAGATGTGAACTCCACACAAACGTTCACCCGTCCAAGTAGTGACCGCGGCAAACGTTGCTTAACCTAACAGATCTTACGAGCGTCTAGGCGAGCTACGCAACAAGCGGTACGAGAAAGAAGAAGAACCTCAAATTAAATATATCGAAAGCTTACAATACAATACAATAACACTTTACTGCATACCACAAACATAATTCTAAGGTTTACAAGGTTTAAGGTTTACAAATAGGGTAGGAATAATAATTAAGTTATTTAAGGTCCACTAGTTCCCACACTAGGATTCCCTGTGTCGTGGGACACTAGTCTCTTCCGTAAAACGTTTTAATTATAATTAATCTATAGGGATCTATATTCATAGTTAGGAACATAACTAAATAAATGTGAGCTAAACAATAGGTAAGTTCAGATATGTCTTTCAACTTAGAAGTAGCTATTTAAGTTTTTTGGTTGTCCTGGTCCCTAGAACTATTCTAGGTGCGTATAATAGCTCGAGTATCATAACTACCTTGTTTTATGCGTCCAAATTCGAACTCGAAAACAAAAAATATCAAGCTCGGCAACATTCCGACACGTACAACAGCAATAGTAGGTAGGTATTTAAAATAGACAAGGGAGGTTTAAACTTTGTAAATAAGCGAGAAAGCATGAATCGCTACTTATGCTTCTATTTTTTATCCTTCTCATTTGTAGGTACACAGACGGTTC
Organism: Petrophora chlorosata; assembly: GCA_951640565.1. Classification (NCBI taxonomy): domain Eukaryota; kingdom Metazoa; phylum Arthropoda; class Insecta; order Lepidoptera; family Geometridae; genus Petrophora; species Petrophora chlorosata. The sequence continues at coordinate 13,614,094 of OX621193.1, read as the reverse complement.
CACTGCTGTTACACATCAACTCACTTTAACAACAGAAACATAGTTTTGTGTTGTCCCACCAGTTTTCAGTTGGAACCTACAACCATGACATCACGAATAATAATATCATTTGAGACGAATGACACATTATAAGAAGGTATAAGTTGTTTACCGATCGAAAGCTAGTAAGTTCAAGCTAGCAAGCTACTTGGTATTTCAAGCAAACATTAAAGTCAGGCGGAACAAAGAAACTCTAAAACGTCACCACCAGCCACAATGGAGTTAAGCGTTTGTTAAGTGTCGCAGAAGTCTGTGTATCGAGCGCAAAGCTATAAGTTGCGGAGTGAGTGTAGGCTTTGATACTTTGATACGGTGGGTGTTATGTGACAGTGTTTACTGGTGAGCTTGTGTTTTGAAGTGATCGTCGATGGTTCTGAATCAGAGTAGTTGCAAATACTGGATTGAAATTTGCCAGTTATAATTTTACTGGTGGTAGGTTTCTCGTATGCGAGAGGCCGTCTGGGTGGATACCACCGCTTTGCCAGTTATTTAGCCGCCAAGTAGTAAAGCCATTGTAGCCATCGAAATGACTGGGCATTATGAGACTCAACAGCTAATTGTCTCAGGATGACGAGCGCATTGCAGCGCCGCGCAGGATTTTGCAAAACAAAGTCCTGGGTGGTGCTGTTATTGTTATGAGCTGGCGTATTGCTTACCATAAGGTAAACGACCAGCTCGTCTCATCATTCAGTTAACATAAAAAAGTGTCATAAATTGTGTAAGAAATCGCTTTGATTTAAATAAATATATAACACCAAGTAATCGCCAAATAAATTCATGGCATAATTTGCACACCACATGGAGGCTATAATTAAAGTCTTGTTTACACAATACGACATAAGACAGCTGCTTTGCAGACTCATGTGTCTACTGTTTACAAAGTGAAAGATGTTGAGTATGATGGATAGGGCCTGGCAGGAAGAGCAAGTGATTGTTCCTGATTCTTTTTCTGTTTCTGGTCAATTCGTATCGACTATCAGTAATACAATTCATGAAAAGTTTAAACCTACTTTCACGACAGCTAACCAAGTCGCACATGATACTAACGTAAGACTATACCTAGCATATAATTATACAGTGCATATAATTACATAGTCTGTCAAAGCGCCTGATCGATGCGACGCGTGACCAAAATGCTGGGACTTATTTGGCTCATGCATGAGTGTACTGCCTGAACCCCTGCCATATGTCATCTGTGGCTAAACCATAAACTAACTTTGAACAGAATGAACTACTCCATTACTATTCAAAACTGTCAGTTTACATTAGCAAAGCCCAACAACCGAGTTCATTATCTAAGCAACAAATTACCTAGTACATCATAACGTCAAATTAATAGTCGGAAACAGGATCTTTGCTCCAAATTAATTTATAAGATCCCATTACTTAATCACCGTCGTACGTTGTGCTTCCCAGTATTATTTACTACAATCTGTAGTCAGATCGCAACTTGGCACTGTCTTACATTTTGTGTAGGTTTGCCATCATGAAGAGTTTTGTCACTCTTAACTTGCATCGGTGTATTAGATGTCCGTCCACCTTTGATGTATAAAAGTAATAAATAACCGTTTTTCATTAGGGAAGTAATTGTGTCTCAGTGGGAGCACGTGCGACTTTCGATCCAACACACCCGAATTCGAATCCCATTAGCCTCGCACCAGTGACTTTCTTAATTTATGTGCAGATTTTAACACTCGCTATAAAACGATTAAGGAGAATGAAAAAACTGGCATGTCTAATAATTAATCACAAAAACTTAAGGACATGTGACATCCACCAACCCGCATGGGGCCATCGTCGTGGATTATGGCCCGTACTCTCTCTATGAGAGAAGGCCCGTATCCCACCAGTGGGAACGTGATGGGCTGATGATATTTATGCCAGTCATCTGGGACTTAAATCTGTTATCCGTTGAACTAGTTATCGCAAGACAATTGCATTAAAATTGAGAATATTGATAGCTTATACTGACAGCTTTCGTAGTCTGTCTATTTAGTTCGATGGCGGGCCGATGGCTTGCTATCAACATGCTATCCAGCTATTTTGACTAAATTCGAACTCTGTAAACTATCGTGTTCCGATAGCGTTCCAATGGCAACACTAGCGTTGCCAGTGAATAGTGATAGCAAAGAAAACTAAATATTAGGTGATAGTGAGAGACGAGTGCATTACATTGACATTGATAAGTGACTGCTATGAAAATGTGTTTTAAATATTGAAGGCTAAAATGACGTGTATCTAGGCCGTAAAACACAAAAAAAAATATGGCACCCCTCAAAATCATTCGAAAAACTTACAACTCCAACATGATAACCAAATACAATTTTTTACAGCATTGGCAGCTGAATCGTAGATGTATCTCTCAGTAAGATGGTATTTTGTCCTAGTCAACAGAATTGAGGCCGTTGCTTAAAACTCTTTTTAACTTACTTAAAAAAAGGAGTAGGTTCTCTATTCGATTGTATGTTTCTTTTATTTTTTGTTTGTTACCTCAGAACTCCGTCATTTATGAACCGATTTGGAAAAATCTTTTTGCGTTGGGTTTAGTATAGCTACGAAGTGGCCCATATAAATGTCATCGATGTTTGACCTTTGACTTCGAAGATACATTGAAGTCGGTTTTTTTTATAAAATGTATACTTGTTACATAAATAAAAACGTAGAGCAGAGACTTTGCCAAATTCTTTGGCAAAGTCTCTGCTCTCTTTTCGGGTTGCTCTTAAAACTAGCATATCCCGTGAAATTAGGACAAATGGTGACCCTAGTGTATCTTACATTCCAGTTCGACGACATAAATCGGGCAAGTCGCGCGATGCAGCCGATTCATCTGTCACTGGCGAGACAACTAATTTGTCTGCCGTGTGTAACAGGACTTCACTGTGAGTTTCGCGCTAGAGGGTTTAGTGGGTTTTGGTTACTTTAGAGTTAATGAGATTCACTTAAATGTGACTTGAACAGTAGCAGCAGTAGGTACGTTATAGATGCTAGCTGATAACTGCAAAGTCCACGGAGTTTTTAGCTATATTATATATTATATAGCTATATTACCGGTTTATAGTTTTTATTACAGGTTTATAGCCATTCCCTTAAGAAATGTAAACTTTTCAGGATAAACGCTACTCTATGCCATAGTTTTTTTTTATTCCCTGATAGGCAAACATTTGACCGCTCTCTCACCTGATGGAAAGTGATGACGCGGTCGAAAATGGATCATGCTTGCCTAGATGATACCGATTCACTCTAGACTTGAAGACACCTAGATTATAAGTAAGGAAACAGATACGCTAGTAAGGTGTTCCATTCCTTAGCTGTTTACATTATGAAAGTTGAAGCGAAATGCTTTGTTTGGACTATCTTTATTATCTTTTTTTTTACTAACTGAATATAAATTTTCAAATTTTTAGGGTTACTAAAGTCAGAATTCAGTTTAAAAACGGAATAGTTACCATGTTATTGATGTGTCATGGCGCTTGCAACTGTGCCGAAATATTGTGTTCTCAAATATACCTAATCGAAATCCCTGCTGAAGTTAATTTATAATTTTTGAGTATTTCTTTACGAAAACAAAATTTTGTTTAAAAACAATAGTATTTTTTAATAAAAATAACAACATTTCCTACTCACTCGTATCTAAATGGTCAACTGAATAAAATCACTAATCCTGGTATGTATGTACCTATCTGATAAAAAAATCTTTGCCAATGCCATAGTATAAAGATACTACCAATGCTGTGCCAATACCACAGAATAAATAAATCTTCCAATACACCACACATGCTTGATTTATTTCTTTCAACTCATATCACATCATATTCCAGATTTTATTCCTCGACATATTCCAGGGGCAAATAACAGAAGGTTGTCACTCTATCAGCGTATCACAGCTGCGCGCTTTCACGCTGTCACCGTCTGGTTGTCACTCCACTACATTACTTATCACGCTCGGTCTCCAAGAGACGTAAAAAGAATTATCTTTCTGTACGAGGATAGGTAAAAAGTGTCTGTGTCATTTTGAATATTTATCATAGCTGAAACCTTTTACATTGAAGTGTAGCTAGGTTTACTATACGTAGGTGAAGGGTACGGGTTTTTCAATTGACGCAGGAAAAAAGGCTTTATCACTGTGCTACCTACATCGCCCAATCGGAAATAATTAATTACAAACTACGACACAGTAAAGTACAGTACAGTAAAGTAAGTCAAGAGCGAGTGTGGCTCAGTGGGAGCACGTGCGACTTTCGATCCGACACACCCGAGTTCGAATTCCGCTGGCCCCGCACCACTGACTTTCTTAAGTTATGTGCGGATATAACACTCGCTCTAGAAACGGTGAAGGAAAACATCGTGAGGAAACCGGCATGTCCAAGAATTTGTCACAAAAAGTCAAGGACATGTGACATCCACCAACCCGCACTGGGCCAGCGTGGTGGATTATGACCCATCCTCTCTCTATGAGAGAAGGCCCGTGTCCCAGCAGTGGGAACGTGATGGGCTGATGATGATGATGATGACACACAGTAAAATCTAACAAAAAAATATCTACATGTTTGTAGTAGAGCTTCGTCAGTCTACAATAGATTTTAATTCTCGATTCAATGTCATTTGACAATACAAAAACATATTTTTGCCTTACGCATGTGCAAAACTTTTAAAATTTACCGAAGACATTAGAATGACATACTACTTATAAAACTGTCAATACAATACAATACAATAAGGCTTTATTGAATACCAAACACACAGGAAAAACAATATTTAACAAAATTAATAAACAGTGGGTACAATAGGCGGCTTTATCGCTATGCGCAATTTCTTACAGGCAACCTTTGAATGGACAGGAATTTTAAAAGAAATATTGCGGTGAGTGTAGTGTACATTACAAAACTCTAATTATATTAGTAAATAAGATATACTATTAAAAAATAAAACAAATATAAATAAATTAAATACCTACTATAAAAAATAACAATAAATTAATATATATGTACATATACATAAATATAATTATACTTACAATGTCATTTAGCTATTATTACACAAGTAATGTTTCTTCACCATATTCTTCAAAATAGCAATGGACTTGGCATGTCTAATATGTACGGTCATATTTTGATAACACCTTTTTTATGGAAATGAGTAATGTGACGAGTATGTCGTTGCGCCATGGCTGCCCATAATAAATGCAGTGCTGCTCCGAACTTTTAAAACCATAAAAAGTACTGAATCGTCAAATAGTACCAATACTATAATTTTATCCTTCTTTAATAATTGATTTGTCACACTGCCTCAATAAAATCCATACAAACAAAATCACTACACAGCGCAGTTCGAGTCCACTCCACACGAGCAACTGAACGATAGCTCCAACTACTCAACAAACATTGCACATCGCTTCGTATACACAATTTGTATCCATTCCCGCCACTTTGCGAATAAAGGAACGTGAATACCCGTGTGGTGAAGACATTCACGGTGACAAATACATAGAAGCAGGTAAAGTACGAAACTAATGTGAAAATAATGCGAACCTGAAATGTGAACCTCTCTTCGTTTTTTCTCGGATGATTCCACTTTTAGTTGACATAAAGTGGCATAAGAAAAAATATATATATGCTTAGCATGTACGTGTTAAGGGCGATCAGTATGATACGGAATTATAGAGACTATTATCATTTTACTCTGTACCAATATGTGGTATACCAATGTACGACCGGACTTTTGTTTTCGTTTTTGCAAGTAATATTAAACTACCGACATTTTAGTTTATAAAATTAGTATTTAGATATGTTTTAAGTCTTTGCATTTAATAAAGTACGCTTAGCCCAAAATTGTTTAACATTATGTATTGTTTTCTCATGAAAGTGAATTAATTCTTTTGAGAAATAAAGTATCTTAAAACATATTTTTACAATCGAGGTTAACTGGAAGATAATGCTCACTAGCATTAAGTTCGCCTATGTACTTACAAATTTGTTTGTGCAATAAAGAATTTTTTATCTATCTAATATATAAAATTCTCGTGTCACAGTTTTCGTTGCCATACTCCTCCGAAACGGCTTGACCGATTTTGATGAAATTTTTTGTGCTTATCCGGTATCTATGAGAATCGGCCATCTATTTTTTTTTATATTTTTTTTTAATTTATATGGCAAAACAACGTTTGCCGGGTCAGCTAGTCTATCTATATTTTAATCGCTAAAGTTTTCTGAAAAACTTCGATTTGTGTCATTTCCTTCAAAACAAACAAAGCATTTTTATCTGAAACGTAATTTAAGTATATAGTGTAATTCCGCTGAATATTAAATAGGGTTTTTAAAGCGACGGAGCGCCGTTGTGTGCTCACTCTCGTTCTAGCGTTCGGCGAGTCGACACCTGAAGATGCCTCGTGTATATGGCGAAACACGTGTCGTACAGGAAGGGTTGTTGTTAGGGCTTTCTTTATTTATTTAACATTATTTACGAAATTAATTTTGATACATTATATACCTCAATTTTATACACAATATTAAACTAATTATCATATTTATTATTGTTATTATACATTAAAAAAAGCGTAGGGATTTTTATTTATATATGTATAGATATATATTTTAAATTTAAATTCATTTTACGTTTGCTATCTATCCCCATCCATATCATATTATTCTAACAACAAACTACATAATATTCACCTGAATCACACTACATATTTACATAGCGTTTCAGATTTGAAATAAATTTCCGCAACATCATGCCTGATTCCATTTTTATGTATGATAAATCTACGTTTGACCACCATCTCTACCGATTTTAACCGAAGATGTGGCCGAAAATAGAACATTGAGATTAAGAAGATACCTAATATTTACTTTGGCCTTGAATATACCGAAATTATACTTTACAGGATCTTATACAGCAGCAAATTATAGTTTACGTGAAACCAAAACCCTTTGTACGAATGTATGAACTCCTAGACGATCAATATTACGGTTGAGTTAGTGAAAATTCTAACCGCTAACTCTCAAAGGTAGATGACTATAAAGATCGAAGAAGATGCGTCACGTTTTTTTTAATGAAACTGAATGACGAGACGAGCTGGTCGTTTGCCTGATGGTAAGCAATACGCCAGCCCATAACAATAACAGCACCACCCAGAACTTTGTTTTGCAAAATCTTGCGCCGCGCTGCACTGCGCTTGTCACCCTGAGACAATTAGCTGTTGAGTCTCATAACGCCCAGTAATTTCGCTGGGATATCTTAGTAGGTCTAAGAGATATCTAGGTATTCTTATCTAGGCCAAATTGTTCCCTACATTGTTTAGAGTCATAAGTTACCTTTACTGCCTGCTATGAACGTTTTGCTATTATATCGCATATTAACGTCAAAACAAATCATAAGAGACTGCTGACAATATATTGTCCGACCAATCTGCTTATCAATTTTAGTAAAATTACGGTCTGTTTAGTACTTATTTCGAATATCCTTTAACTCTTACCGAGTTAATATAAGACCAATTATTTAAGTGGCATAATAAATATCTAATGAACGGTTTCTCGTAGACTAAAACTCGTTCGAAAATATAGGTTTTGAGCAGAAATTTCGCAACTACACCTTAACTAGTCGAAAACTAATTGGTAGTATTTAAATGAGGTATTCGAGCTCAGTAATGTCTTGTTAAATTACGAGCGAAGTATTATAGATACTTATTACTATAGTGTAACTGGCGAGACCAGCAGGACGACTGGATCAAAGTGATATTTGCACACTACTACTTGGCGGTTGAATATTTTACAAACGGACTCTTACGGGGGGAGTCCCACCACTTCAAAAAACCAATAAAACAACCAATTAATATATTTACTACCAACTAAAATTATATATATAATAAATAATATATAAAAATAATAAAACATTTATTTATTTTCTCTCACAAAGGTATTTTCTTATAGGATTTAAGACTAAAGCTAAGACTTACTACCTATAACGTTGTGAGAGACTGGTGCCTGAGGTAGGTTCTAAAGAACCTGTATTACAGGTCACCAGTGCCCTCCCGCGGCTCGATATTACGCCGTAATTTCTCTATGGTCCCATATAAAAAAAACTATAGTATATATATGTATTATACCTACGTATGGTGTATTGAATATATTTATTAACAAAATTATTTAACTACGAAATAAAAAAGCTTTTTGTACAAAATGGTTTATTTAATTCAAAACCTTTTACTTTCACATGTCTTTATTCGGGCTCCACGACCGCATTAGGCGTTAGATATACATAGTTCAATAATAATATTAACACCCTCAGCGCCAGACACTAAGTGACCGTTTTAAAAAAAATTACAAATTACGACAGGCCAAGCCTTCATTTTTTGTGTAATAGATGTATAGAAAACGTGTTTCTAAAGGATACACGGCGCGTTTACTAAGTAGAAAGATGTGTATACTTTTGAATACACAGTGTTCCAGACACTGTGTGACAAAAAGATACACATGGCGCCTAAGGTGTTAAGTTTATTCCTGTATTTGAGCATACATTATGTGGTGTTCTCCATAGTAATAAAACATGCTGCGTTTTGATAAACTTATCATTTAAGCGTAAACGCTTCATGGTCGTTTCCGGTAGGTGCAAAAAGCAAACGTAGCAACGTAGCAAAGTAGGAAAGCAAAAATTTTTAATACAGCGAAGAATGCTTTTGTTCAAAATAATTTAATTGCACACTATAATCAACATCAAACTAAAGAAACAAAACCTGGGCTAATAAAGACATTACCCAAGTTGTTCATACTACACACATTCCAAGTCGAAATAAAAGCTCAAATTCGAAATTAAAGCTTTTGCATGCAATTAACTGTTACAAAACTAATTACAGTTTTGTTCTAATCAGAATAAGCTAGCTGCTAATAAACGGAAAGTTGTAAAGTTTGTGGAGCTTAGCCTAAGTTATGGGTTGAAGCTGGCGTAGGAAGCATTATTTGAAACTGTGGCTTTGCTAAGCTTCTTTTTTATTGGTGAGGCAAAATGCATGTGGGTCGGTTGCTTACGCTTTTAGTTTCACTTTACTTTACTTTTTACACTCACTTTACTTTTTACGTCACTTTAGTTAGGACCTTAGGATACAAGTTGCAAAGGACCCGCTAGAAATATATATATATATATGATATATATTGTTTCAATATATCTATATCTATATAGTTCGAATCAATTTCTAGCGGGTCCTTTGCAACTTGTATCCTAAGGTCCTAACTAAAGTGACGTAAAAAGTAAAGTGAGTGTAAAAAGTAAAGTAAAGTATATATATCGCGCTAGGATTCACCAACTCGCCCTGGCAGTAGGTCCGGGTGTGAACCGGGCCACTTCGCCTGTGAAGGAGTGACCTTGCGCACCAAGGTCACCCCCCAGACGAGTAAGGCCGTGCAAGCCGGCATAGAGTCCCCCGACTCTCCACCATTCATCTACTATCACAACCTTCCGCATTTATAATTTTATTAACATAACATACACACTTTGTTTTAAGTTGACTACCACCAATAATCGGGCCCCGTATTCGCATGCAAAGTTAGTTTGCGATGAGATTAGTAATTAAAACATATAACAAGCTTATACGGACGTGTTTGGAGCTGAGCAGAATCGCATTATCGGCGGTGATTATGTTTTAGCTACGGTATTCCAAACGCGATCATACTTGTCAGTTATGGATAATTTTAGTCAGAATAGTTTGTGTCTGTTTATTAATAATGTATCAATATTAAAATAGGGCGAGTGTGACTGCGGGCCGATTCAGAACCTCACGATAACTCGTCGATCGATTCATACCTTACGATGCAACATATTGCACACAAAATAAATTCCGTAAATGCGACATGTGATATTCTAGATAAAACTGTATTAATTTTTCGGAGTGTTGACAAATCGAGATCGATAATAGTCAAATCGAATCGGTATTCGTTATTCTGAATCGGGGGACAGAGCGGGAATTTATGTGACGCACCGGTGTTTACATCCCGCTGATGGCTTGATCGAAGACTTCTTTAAGTTGCGTGTGGATTGAAAGCTTTATCTGAAAACATTGTGAAGAAACCCGTACATTAAGGAATCACGAAATTCAAGGACATGTGACGTCCTACGATTACTATCTCTCTACTCTCACTACGAGAGAAGGCATGTGTCCCAGCGCGGTGGGAACTTGATGTACTGATAATGATGATGATGATGATGATGAATATTATAATATTGCACAGCTTCCAGGTCAGGTTTAAAGGCAACGAGCATCCAGTGATCACTTGGTACAATCTTATATAGGTACTTATTAATTATAATTACACTAAGAACCGTACTTTAATTAACTTCGCTAGATGATATGATTTTTACTAGTCTAGAGTCTAGACTTTAGGGTTTTTATAAAATGCTCTTATGTGACCAATGACCATGAACTTATTTTATACATATACTCGATAACACTATTTATTTAAATAAACTTACTAAAAATATGTACAAGGGTTTATGAATTAAAATAACAAAACCATAAGGCAAATTAGAATTGAATAACTTTCAGATCAGGTGTATAAGCACCGAGTATCCGGCGGTGACTTATTATAATCCTAAATATATCTATATCATATGTTAACTTCTTTAGCTGTTACATACATTTGTGTCCACAAGCTCGCACTACTATGCCTTTTTGATGTAATTGACTGACAAGACGAGCCCGTCATAAACTTGATGGTAAGCAACACGCCTGAGAACTGGTGCAACATCACCTAGTACTTTGTTTTGCAAAATCCTGCACTGCGCTCGTCACTCTGAGATAATAAGCTTGTAAGTCTCATAATACTTCTTATATCAATACGCTTAGACCCCGTTTGGTCTTGTTGGGCTTGATGGTAAGCAACAATTTTCTTGAGAAATACATATATAGACCACCTCTTCACGATGATAAGTTCACGCATGCACGGCTATGTATAGATCAATTGTGCAGCATATTAGCACTAATTCTTCTGCTCTGTCTCTCTAGTTCACTGATTAACGAAACCTAAAGATTTTAAATAATTAGGAAGAAGAAAAATGATCTTGCTCGGGCAGGGATCGAACCTGCGTCTTCGGAATACCGTCCCGACGCCTTAATCACTGGGCCACCGAGCCTACTGCTCGAGCAACCAAACTTCTTCTATCCTTCTTATATCGTCTTACGGGAACGATTCTACGTCATCTGTCGTCAATGCTTCCATTGATCAACCGAACACGTCTAATATTACAATTAGCAACATGTTCTAATGATAACGCAAGCCCTATCAAATTTTTGATATTGAATGCATTAGCGCATGTTTGTCGAAAATCTTAAGATTTTAAATAACGAAACCTACTACGTCACTCAAAGATTTTGTCCAGTACTCGTTATCCGGATTCACATCGGGCGATCCACAGCCGCTTCTACTCGTGAAATCTGTTGGTGTGGACGCGTCTCGCCCCAGAAAAACGACATTACGAGACTAAGTAGTTAACAGGTAAGTAATCTCTGTAACTTATACCTACTAACTACAACTAATCAGCCCGTATCCACCCACTGCTGGGTATAGGCCTCCTCTCGTTCACGCCACTCTTTCCGGTCCTGTGCCAGCCTCATCCATTGCAAACCGACGTGCTTAACGATATCATCTTTCCATCTGGCCGGTGGTCTGCCTGGTATAGGTAAAACTTATGCCTAGGTATAGGTAAAATACAAGAGGCCTAAATGCGTTACTACTTTCATATATTGCCAATGTCAACCGAGAGTAATAAAATTTGAAAACTAATAGTTGGCGGGGAAACCTTTTAAACTGTTAGTGCAATATTCAATCCATTAAAAATCGAGCCAAATGGACGCACTGTAAGCGTTTTATAGTTTAGTTTGAAATATTAATGGTAAGTACTTGGTGAATATTTTAAAACGTGGAAATTTATAGTTTTTAGTTGGTTTTACTAAGTGGTAGGTTTTTCGTATGAAAGAGGCTGTCTGAGTTAGTACCACTATTTGCTAGTTATTTTGCGAAGCAGTAAGTGTGCAAGCATTACTGTGTTCTACTAGTTCGAAGGACATTGTAGCCAGCGAAATTACTGGGAATAACTGATGACTCGGGGCGATGAGCGCTTTGCATAATACTTTGCATTGTATTAAAAGTTCTGAGTAGCCCTGCAATTATTATGGAAAAGCGTGGCGCTTACCATTAGGCGAACCACCTGCTCGTCTTCAATTTCATTAAAAAACACATTTTTATTTATTTCCGCAGCAACGCTGTTCCCGTTTTAAAGCTTTTCTTAACTCTGCTCCATCATAAGATTTATTTGTTTCCTAAAGTCAAAACGGAACAAAGGAATCAGTTTGGCGTTAGTAATGCAGTCTGACTGCATTAATAAACTCCGCTAAGTTTTTTGGCAAGAAACTTGTTTGTTAGAGGGTAAGTTACAGCTTTAGTTCGACCTGCTCACCGCGGTCCATTAAATGCATTTGTTTGGAAAACAATTGAAATTCAAACACAAAATTAATGCAAACGTTTCATCCACCTAGCGAACTCACGGTACGTTTGCTTTCAATATGGAAACAACTTTTCAAAAGTCGATAAGGAATAGAGTGGCGAGTCAGTTGCGATATTTCATAAATGCTCGTAACGGAAAAGTACTTTCTCTTTCTTCGGCTATTGTGTACCGTTCTGAACGATAGGACAAACAAATTGCCGGAAATATTTGAATAAGAATGGTACATTTTTGGGGACACTAATGTGCGGGGCGGGAAGCCGGGCCGGTGCGAGGGCGCCCTTAATATCTGTTTTATTTTTTCCGGATTTGTATGAGCGAGGACAACAAACAGCGTTCCCTCTATTGTCGGGATGCGACACGAAAAAAACACGTTTTCGCCCAATAATATTATTTTTGGTGAGTAATTTTATGACTTTATTTGGCGACGTTATTTGGCTATTACATTTTGGCAGGATACGGAGGCGCGCATAGGTACACAATAAATTCGGAGCACTTAGAATAATTTAACTTTTGTTTGGTATAGAAAAGCTGAGAGTATTAATATTCGCGGTCGTGAATGTTCTATTCGGTTGACTTGTCACTATTTTCTGACGACGTAATATTTTTCATAACATTTTTACCAACAACCTTCATAATAAAATACAATAGAGAATGTACATACTGGTTTTATTATAATTATATTCACCACAAATATTTTCCACTATTATAGGTTGTTTCCCCATCAACCTAATTTACTATCATTTTCCCCTTGAAATATCAACCTCGTAACAAATAGCTCCCAAAATACCACTTACTCCCAAAATACCAAATACTCTCCAAATTCGGTATCGCAGCATCACAAACCGACCGCCACCCGAGACCGCACAATAACCAGATCGCTTACCACGTTTCCTTTCAATATTTCCCAATTTGATACGGTATTACCCCTCTCGACGAGACAATGGAAAGTAATCGACAGTGACAAGGGAGGGGCTAAATTTCGTTAAAATAAAAGCGTACAGAGAGCGTAAGATATGGCGCCTACGTGGTCGCCGTGAGATCCCGGAGCTCCTACAATGGAGAATTGGAAAAAGCTTTTATAATCCGGCACGTGACACACATGCTCAAGCGGCCATATCTTAGCGCACTCACACATATGTAGGTACTGGTATCCTCAGCCCTATCTTAGCTTTCATACTCACACACGGAGTAGGGGACGATTGTAATTCTTTCTTCTGATGTTTTTATATCTCTGTTTGATGTAAATTGTCTATTGCGTCATAAGAAAACACTCTTGCAATTCGGTATTATGCGGAGGGTGTGTGTGTCCTTGTACTTGTACAAACCGATATTCTTATTAAGTAATGTGAAAAGGGTTAGATAGTCTTTCGTGACTTCAGTAGTCTCAGTCAAGTAATACAATACAGTAATAATTATTTATCATACACCGAAACAGAAAAACAAGAGTTTACCTACTTACTAAAATAAAATAATGGTTGTACATTGAGTAGCCTTATCGCTATGTGAAATTTCTTACAGGCAATCTTTGTATGGACTGGAAGAAAAGAAGGATTAGTGGTAGGTAAGTGTGCAGTGTAATTTATTTAACAGCCTGATGATAAGCGCCATGCCTGCCCAAAACAATTAAACATTATTTATTAATATCAAAACACATACCTACTCTAAATAAAAATCAGTATATTATTATCATCATCTGATGATGATAAAGATGAAACTATTGCTGAGACACGGGCTTTCTCTCATAGAGAGAGTATGGGCCATAATCCACAACGATCCATAATCCACGGTGGTAGATGTCACAAGTCCTTGAATTTTTGCTATTAATTCTTGGACATGCCGGTTTCTTACGATGTTTTCCTTTTAGAGCGAATGTTAAATCCGCACATAACTTACGAAAGTCAGTGGTGCGGGGCCAGCGGGATTCGAACTCGGGTACGTCGGATCGAAAGTCGCACATGCTCTCACTAAGCCACACACGCTTTTGCTGTATTATTATAGGGACTACGATAATATGCTGTTATTATAAACTATCCATTATAATGTTAGCCTGTGGTAAACGACAATTTAATAACTTGTTTTAACAACCCCTATTGAAAGCACTATGCGATTGTATGTGGAGTATCGTTCTGAAATAATATACAATCATATTCGTATTGTTATAACGCGATGCATTCTGTGTTGTTAAAATATCACAGACCGCAATTCAAATACTGTGCTTTGTTGACTAAAACATTCAATGATATTTTGAAATTAAGTTTGTTATGCCAGGTCTAGCGCACTCCGCACTGTAGGTACGAACCTAGAAGTACATAGCCGGACACCGACGGCGGGTCGCGCTTCGTTACACGTGCCGCATCACAAGAGATAAGAGCTTTGCGATGGAAACAGAGGCGCTCTGTAGGTTAATATGACTAGTAGGTATGCAGCGCTGCGCGAGCTGAATTGAATTTTATTGCGTCATAGCAAGAGTCACTACTTCTTTAAATTTCTTTGCGGAGTGATGCTTCTGTCCCTTAGTATTCTGTGGTTATGCTTAAAACGATTTATAACAAGTATACGTTTTATCAAATAAAAAACCGGCTTCAATGTATCTTCGAAGTCCACTCCCGGTACCACTTCGTAGCTATGCTGAATCCAACGCAAAAATAATTTTCCAAATCGGTTCATGAATGACGGAGGTTTGAGGTAAAAAACATAAAAAATACAATCAAATAGAGAACCTTCTCTTTTTTTGAAGTCGGTTAATAATGCTTAATACGTATCAAAATTATATTGACCTTATGGCACCCAAGGAGGGTGATAGATGAATTTCCCTGAGAGATATCATCTTCATAGGACTCATCCTAGCTTAAAGATAAAGATAATGTTGTAATTTGAACTTATACCATAACAAGCTATGCCCCGCGGTTTGACTCGCGGTTTCTCGCGATAAAAAGTAGCCTACGTGTCAATCCAGGGTATAAGCTATCTTAATTCCAAATTTTACTCAAATTTTATAAATGTAGGCGTAGCGCAAAGAAGTAACAAAGACACTAACACACATACAAACATTCGCATTAATAATATTAGTCTGATATAACAATAACGATCAACATTCAACAGCACAGCGGGATGGACTAAATTATATCATAATCAGAAGAACTCAAACTAAATACTGATAAATAAATAAATAATTACGCTCAACGATCACATATTAATCTTGGCCAACTAGGGAACCAGGAACTACGAGGACCCAAATACTTGCGCTCTTTTATTTCAGTGCACAAACAATTTTCCCGTAGCGGGAATCGAACTTGCAATCTTCGTGGTGAATGAGTTATGAGCTTACTTGCACAGTCTCTATACCACAGAGTCTAACAGATAAGTGATGTACCGCGCTTTCTATCACGATGGGATGAGGCATGCAACTCGCTTTCTACCTTTCTGACCCAACATTTAAGGCTGAAAAGTATTTCGAAGTCTTTGAATTTTACCCATATAATTCTATTTGTAATGATTTAAAATACCAGCCCCCTTGATAACGTCCAGATGGGTTTATCTGATAGGTGTTTTATTCCATTAGCCCATTTAGATTTAGATTGGTAAGATTATTTTCTTAAATAAGTTTTATTTATAGTCTACTTTCTTATACAGTGATTATATTTGTGAACACTGTAATTACAATTTCACTCTATAGAGAATTACAAGTATAAAATGTGTTGTACGTGAGTGTTTTATTTAAGTTCATAAAACAAGTTGTCGCAAGGTAAATGAGCTTATTCTATTACCTTCTTTAGATTTACTTTCAAAAGATTATTTTCTAAAATAAGTTTTAGTTATAGTCTACTTTCTTACACAGTAATTATATTTGTGAACAGTGTAATTACAATTCCAACCTATAGAGAATTACAAGTATGAAGTGTGTTGTACGTGAGTGTTTTATTTAAGTTTAGAAAGCTAGTTGTCGCAAGTTAAATGAGCTTCGGTCGCCACACCAATTTTCATAGCATTATAGCTCCAAAACTCCACATGAAATGCGAAAGTTCAAAATTACCGGTAATTTGCAAGCGGCAATTCCCGGTTAACTTTGATAGTTCCAAAATAGTTTTTCTTACAATTGCGTGTAGTTAAAAACTTGAGTTCAGCTTGCCGAACAACTTAAATAAGCATCCGTTCTGCTCACTAAACTTATCAACTCTGTAAGAAAGTTTTAACATAGTTACGAAGATTTGAGATTACTTTTACTTTACGAAGTGCTTTGCGAAATTATATTTGATGTTGTTTGATATATATTTTTTATTTATTGTATTAGTCCGAGTTTTACCAGGCCTAGCGCACTCCGCACTGTAGGTACGAAGCTACAAGTACGTAGCCGGACACCGGCGGCGGCGGGTCGCGCGTCGTTACACGTGTCGCGTCAGAAGAGATAAGAGCTATGCGAAAGAAAGAGAGGCGCTCTGTAGGTTAATATGACTGGTAGGGATGCAGCGCTACGCGAGCTGAATTGAATTTTATTGCGTCATTGCAAGAGTCGCTATTTGTTTAAATTTCTTTGCGGAGTGATGCTTCTGGCCCTTAGTATTCTGTGGTTT
Source organism: Petrophora chlorosata (assembly GCA_951640565.1). NCBI lineage: Eukaryota > Metazoa > Arthropoda > Insecta > Lepidoptera > Geometridae > Petrophora > Petrophora chlorosata. The sequence goes on along the minus strand of OX621193.1, from coordinate 13,596,992 downwards.
AAACGCATAAAATACTTTTAGCTCATAATATCATTACATCACTATAATTAATGTAATCTTGAATGAGACCTCTTAGCAGTCACTAAACTGCTATTTTCTTTTAGTTCTTTGTGCCCCATTTTTGCTTGACATCAGGCTAACAATAGAGGCTTAACAATGATCTAAGAGCAATAATGTTTCTTTACTTATTCCGAAAAAAGTTATTTCTCACATTTCAAAGGCGCGAGTTAACAACACAATATGGCGAAAGAATGTCAAAACAGGCGCGTTTAAAACACGTAATAAATGCAGGAGCACCAGTATCAGCGATGAGGGCAAATTTTGAAAGGCAAATGCGGTCTTTATCCTCAAATCATCTAAATTTTACAACACCAACCAATTACTTCCCGGCGATGAAACATTTTACAACACTCCAGTATAACCATGCGATATAATGAAACGAACGCAAATATTTTGACTTGTTTTACATAATCTGCACAAATTGGATGGACGTACACGATTACACGTGCAAACGTGCATACGTGCACGTGAGATTTTTAACAACAGCTATTGGGAAGGACGTGTTACATTCAATTTGCAAAAATAATTTTATACGTGCTCAATTTTTAGGCGGCTTTTCTGAAATGTCACATATGACCTGCTGAATACTTGCAATATAAGTATGTAGGTACATGTAGGTACGGTATTAAATCTAGTTATATCTCTACATAGTATAAAACAAAGTCACTACCCGCCGTCTGTACGCTTAGATCTTTTAAACTACACAACGGATTTTAATGCGGTTTTTATCAATAGACAGAGTTATTCAAGAAGAAGGTTTATATGTATAATACACGCATATAAACATTCCTCATTTTGCGTACGAAGCCGGGGCGGGTCGCTAGTTATTTCATAAATCATTTTGTACTTACCTATATTAAGATATTTTTTAAAATAAATCGGTGGAGCATTCACCTTCTATCAATATGTGTACAATGTCCCTATATTTTCCAGTCTGATACCAAATAATAATCCATTAATTTTTTAAATGCAATTTCGGTCTGATTTCAACATTTTTTCCATCCCGTTATGATCCCACATAAAATTGTAGGGTCTTGATTAAATAATAGTTACTGCCTAAGCAAAGTAAGCCAAATCAAAATTGTATATAATGGAGACTTATCAAATACAGATTTGCGTCATTCGGTTTATTTCGCAGTATAATCCCAAACTGTATAAAAGTGAGAAAAAGTACAATTACACAGGATTATGCTTAAGCTTTGCACATTCAAAAAGCAAATGACCGCGCTCGCCTCTAACGAGCACACACTAGATATCGGCCGTCTGGAATATTCTGGAAAATTCCGGACTTAATTCCGGAATGGCCCATATTTCAGAGCTCCATGAAACTCTGTGTGCGTTATTGGATTACATTGCAGACGGTTTTGTAATCAGTCGCGTATCACTTTGACTTGCATCCGAGGGACGGACTTCATTGGATTAGAGGCATAATGTTAAAAGCGGTATAATTGCATGTTTTCTGCTCGGTTCCATTTACTTTTTTGCATGATCGTGTTGTTGACTGAGCGGTACTAAGAATTGAAGATATGTGGGATGAATTTAAAGCAGTTAGAAAAACTGGAAAAACTCTCCGAGGCATTTCTGCTTCTATTTTGATTGTATGATAACCTAAACCATTACTGCTACCGGGTGCTACTAATCCTTACCAAACCACAAAGAATTTGCAAAGTTGATCATTTCTCCCACCCTTTATTGTTTTATAGACATTATATGTTTGCACCCCGCGGTTTCACCCGCTATATCTTATTCCAGGTTCATAAGTAACTACTAAAAAAATCACTAATATAACTAGTTTTTGCGTGATTGAGTAACAAACATCCATTAACCAAATCAATCAACAAATAACAAACATCAATCCATAACCTTTGGTATTTATAATATACTAACAACCACTCGCGACTTCGAACGCGTAAATATAATAAAACATACCCTTATGTAACTCAGAGATAGTGTAGCTTTCTATCAGTAACTTACTGTCCGTTATCCGTAACTATACTCAACGCCCTGATTGCTCAGGCACCAGAAGTTGATATTTTTCATATGCGTTTCTGTATATTTCTCAAGCACTGTATTCAGTTTTTACATAATAGATATATAAGTAGCATAGATAGATTTAGCTCGTTGTGCGCTTTGGCGCTGCTGTAAGCACAACAAGCATTTACCTATACAAATAAATAAATAATCAGTAAAAGAATATTCGAAATCGGATCAACAATTCCAGAGAGTACTTCCTAAAAACATCCATAACATGCTTATAATTTTACCTCTTTATAATATAAGTATAGAAATAGGAAGGATAGCACGAATAGTATTAGTAAAATCGACGTCTTTATTCGCCCAAATCAAGATACCTACCATTCCAACAAAACATAAACATCTTTCATTAACTTCGCAGTAGAAAACCACTACATACTAGGGACTACGAATACGCGGGATCCTAAATAACGCTGTCACTTAATTTATCCCGAATCAGATAACATAAATTAACAAACCATAAAGAGCAAAGCAGCGAGATAAACCTGGTGGGCAATTCTAGCTCATTAGACATTATGTCTACGGTAGAGATATCTCTATTTTAGAATTTATGTCGAAGAAAAGCACGAACTTTTTGACAATGCTCATGAGTGTCACATCTCTCATAGACAGAACGTCCAATAATTTATTTTATGAATGTTATAAAAAAAAATCCAATAAAAAAGTTACTCAACATAACATCGAAACACTTTACTTGTCGACTTCGACATTATCGACGATTTTCCTTCGACATTTTATAGTTAAATAACGATATCGAAACATAATTTCTACTTTAGAATAGCCCTGACGGAAGATTAGGAGATTACTAATAAAGCTACGAGTTAAAGGTTAGGAGTCGCAAATTCTAATTGGAGACGAATTGTTTGAAAGTATGTACGCGGTTACGAGTTTAGGATAATTAAAACAATCACCAAATGAATACCACGGGCTTGTTAGGAAGCATAGTAATGTATAGGTTGGTATGTAGTGAAATAAAGCAATGAGGGTGACTTCCTCATCATTTCATAATGGCTCCATCTCGTTTGGCAACAATCTTATTTTGTAAAAAATGTTGTTTGCTGAAAAGTGGCGTTTCTTACAGGATTTATTTTTTTTTAAACGGACAAATACTTATATTATACTAAAAACAAGTCTAAAATTTAAAAAATAACAGAAATAACATGTTAACATTTCCGGTTTTAATAAAAAAAATGTTTTGAACGGTTGAGGACGAGGTATTGTATATTATATATATAAAATATAAATCATTTCATTAATATAAAAAATACAAATGCGTTTAGCTTGTTATCATGGAAGAGAGTAGCATAAAGTTGGTAATTAGTATAAATCGTCGAATCACTTCAATTTTATTGTTAGGTGATTATATAATATAAATGTGTTCGAAAAAAGTGCTAAAATTCCATCCAAATCGTTCAAACACTCCAATTAAATAATTTATTTTCATATAATTTGGTTTCCATAAAATATTTATTTTTAGCTTGACAATATTTACCAGTCACGAGCCATACCTATTATTATTTTATAAAACCTCCCCTGTACTCTTCAGTTTTCCGCTTATCAAAAAGTCGTTCACCTGAAGAACAAGTTGTGTGTTCCTACAATAGATTTTCTAACAAACCTTAAGGGCTCTTACAACCATTTCGCTCAGAAAGTAGAAACTCGTAATCAAAATGTAACCTTTCGACGCATTTCATTGTTATAGAATTATCATAAAAAAATTGCATTAGCATGATAGCATACAAAGTTACACTGTGTCCTTTCTGCGCTCTTTCTGATAAATAAGATATACAAGTCTTGTATCGAAATTGTCCAACCACTACTCCGCAACTGTTGACTATGAAATAAGATACTTCGTTAGAATTTGATTTAGAAACGAGATCCTTACCATGTATTTGTCTATTCGAAATACTCAGTATCTTCGTAATCAGGGTGCTTGCAACAGTGCCGAAATATCTAGAACTCAAAACAAAACAAATTCATGGTGAATATCCCGTTTCTAAATAAAATTCTAATGGCCATGATAGTTTAAATATGATACTTCGTGTTGTACCGCATCTCTTTTCATTACGTCCGGCCGTGCGGGCTAAATACAAGCATTTGAGATATCCCAACTATCCTTCCATCTGTGTAAACATCCAAAACATTTGCCTTCAACAATTTGTAGACACTTTATTTCAGTAACGACCGGCCACGGCTTTGACAAACGCTAAGTAATTCCGTATTTAGGATGCCCTAGGAAGGAAATTTATCATTTAAGCCCGACGCCAGTTTTACGGCATTGACGTGCCTAAGACTAACTGAGGGCTCCTTTGCCCAGGCTTTCTTCGTACTGATATATAAAGCCTTAAATTACTAAGGAGCCGATAAAGGTTTATAGCTCTGGTATACAGTCATTTAAAAGCTACTCTATCCTTATTTTATTACGCGTAAGGCTCTGTTTTCTCTGGTAATCTGTTCGCAGAATGCACTGAAGCTAGTCTGGTGAGCTCACAATATAGCGATCAAGGCATATACGAGGTTACGACATGTCTTAAACTAGCTTTGTTGCTTTCAACGATATTCTTTAGCTCGGTTGTAAAATTCAAGTTAGGAGCTGTGGCTATCGTGCTAGACTGCTAGTATAATCGGGACTTTATTCATGCAATTTTTATTCGTCTGACAAACACTTTTAAAAAGTTATTTATATCTTAAGTTTTTATTTTAATTTTATTTCTACTTAGCTACTATAGATCTCCGTTTGACCCAGTATCTCGCATGATGTTTAGCGACAATGTAGCCGAAAATGAAGTATGCGAAGAACTTGGAGATATTTGTTCATTCTAGCCTTGAAGATACCCAAGTTGTAGTAGTCATCATCATCATCAGCCCATTACGTTCCCACTGCTGGGACTCGAGCCTTCCGTCGTAGAGAGAGTATGGGCGATAATACACCACGTTGGCCCAGTGCGGGTTAGTGGATGTCACATGTCCTTGAATTTTTGTGATTAATTCTTGAACATGCCGGTTTCCTCACGATGTTTTCCTTCACCGTTTTTTAGAGCGAGTGCTAATTCCGCACATAACTTAGGAAAGTCAGTGGTGCGGGGCCAGCGGGGTTCGAACTCAGGTGCGTCTGATCGAAAGTCGCACGTGCTCCCACTGAGCCACACTCGCTCCAGTCGTTGTAGTAGTAAGCAGGAAAAAAAGAATTCGATTATAAAAACGGCAAATAGTTCCTCGGCAGTACTACAGAATAGAAAAAAGTACGCAATATAAACGTGGCACCAAACCGTTTTGTACAAACTGGCAGTATGTATGGTACATAAGTTCGTTTTTTATATTTCGTCTGATTTTATTTACGTCTGGTTTTTCAATCTTTATGAATATACCTTATAAAGTTCGTGTTCCACCCAATTTGCATTAATATTTAATTTTAATTGTAAATTATTATAGAATAGCATATAAAAACTCTTTATTGTATAAAATTTTAAAGAAATAGACAATAACGTAGTCCTTAACTATGGTAGTACAATAGGCGGTCTTATCGTTTGAAGCGATATCTTTCAGACAACCTTCGGATGGACAGAATCGGAAGAAGTAGACAGGGGTGTACAACAAAATTCATTAATTACAACTAAATACCTGCATAATCATACATACCTACATGTACATTTACATTCTAATACACACAAAAACAAAAGTATTATTATTAAAATAGACTAATATATACTCTATTACTAGAAGATATTAAAACTTAAATAATTTCCCCATATTAATAACACTGATATAATTACCAAACTTGTTGCAGTACAGTTGTTACCATTTTAATTAAAGTCCCAAGTCTAGATCTTATCAAGAAAATCTTCTCATCAGACTGAGTACGAAGTTATTCATTCAATTATGAACAAATTCCTTACAAAGTGTTTCAAACCTGAAAATTCGGTATTAACTTTACTTTCCTCGAATTATGAGAACATGTAAAGTCTCACGTACAAATTAGACCACAAGTTTTCCCTTGAGGATAAAAACCGCATTTTGTAAAGTATGCATCAGATACAATTTTCGAAAATGTGCGATACCACTTTTTAATTTTGTCGTTGAAACTTCAAAAGCTGGTGTCTCAGGGTGACAAGTGCAAAACAGTGTTGTGCAGAAATTTGTAATTTATAGTTTCAGGTAGTAGGTACTGAAACTGTTATAAGCACGATAATTATGAGCGAGCATCATGAGCATTTATTAAAATTGGGTCGACAGACTATTTATTTATTCAAAGCTTACAGTTGCGAACTTACAGTTACGCCAAAACTCTCACAAAATTAGACTTCAATGAAATATTGTATACCTATATATACGACTAATGGAGTCAATATGTATGTCGGCATCTTGGACCTCGTTAAGGAACTGGTTAATTAATCTTAGCTCTCGCCGTCGGTCCATTATTCGCATGTTGTGTGCGTAATACGCCAGACGACGCTAACAGCTGGTGCCGGCGACGCTGACCAGCGTGGGTATAGTTCTGCTGAACATAGCAGTCTTCTCAGTACTGTAGAATTATCCACTCCATTGCGCATTGTTCCTATAGCAAAACGGGTATCAGCTGAAAATCAGCGCCGAGTAGTGTTAAACTCTGGGCATTTTATGCTGAGCTGAGTCCATTCGGCACATATATTTATTATTTAAGTTCATTTTTTATTTCTTGTTTGTGTGCTGAATAAATGGTTCTTCTTTCTTTCTTTCTTTCATGAGCATTCTAAAGTATTTTGCATCATTAAACCAAAATCAAACATACCTACCTCTTTAACCTCGCCATATTTCCGCACCAAAATACGAAGCACACTCACCTCTATGCCAAGTAAAAAATCCAACGCCAACGGCTTAAAAAAGTTCAGTCTGGCCGCATTTAAAATGTGGCGCGCTTAGTGGAGAGATAGTTGGAGTGAAATTTTCTTTTGAAGAGCAGAATTTTCACTCTCGCTCCCTCATTAGCGGAGGAAACCTTTTGACTAAGCGAACATCCCGCTTTGCGTTTCACATTTGCGCGTTTTAGGTTATGTTTATGAAATTCGGTTAAGTTTTAATTTTGAAGTGAAAATGTTAGTTAATTTAACGTTGGAAAATGTGTTACCGAGATTAACGGGTAGCCGCTGTCAATTTAGAGATACCGTGTTTTACATGGTAGGTGTAGTTAGTTTAAATTAAAACATTTCGGGCGTAAATAAATGTAAGTTCTAGTAGTTTTTAGCGAGGGTAACGAGAAATATAGCAGGTGATATTATTTTCAGAACATCTCTGTCGTTGGTTTACATAGTAATTTTCATAGGCATTTTTTCTTGCACGTCCTGGATAACTGGTAAAAAAATATATTAGCATTAAGTCCTCCATGTGCAAACTGTTTTGTGCTAAAGTATAAATAAAATAAATCAATAAATAGTCGGGTAAGCTTCCATTATTTCAACCTTCCGCTAGATACCTCAGCCTGTCATCCTAAACAGTTCATGTTAGAATCACAATATTAACTGTGAACACGAAATGAGAAAGGCATAAATAATTATACTTCAGGCCCAATTTTATTCATTTTACGTAAACAAACGCTCGAAGGATTAACTTACAGCTTGACGGAAAAGTCATCCACTTATTTTCCTTTACGCGTCATTTCTCGGTCTTGTGCTACTTTTCTGATCAAACAACTTCTATCCAATTCGGAAAACCGACTAAATGGAAAAATATAATTTACCTGGTTTGTTCTACAATGTACGGTTGGAGTATATCAGAATTTCAATCCCTTTAAAATACTCAATTATTTATCTGTGATTTTAAAACTCCCATTTCTGATTATATCTCAGAGCCACGTACAGCTACAATAAATATTTATTAACTTGCCAATCCTGACCATAAAATACATCAAGTCGTGCAATCTGATACCGCTTATAATATTTTAATATCGGTTATTTATTTTATTATTTTTTTCTCCATATATCTTTCCTTAAATACACGAAACCATCATTACTTTTCGAATGGAATTGTGACACCTTACAACAATTTTTATTGATAATTACTGGATGGCCATAGTTATACCAATAAATTGTTCTCATTATTTCGAGGCAATTCGGTTAAAAATTATTAAAGGGAAATCAACGATTTTTCATTTCTGATTGCCCAATAACTTACGTGATATATTGATAAATTATTTATATTTATTTTTGGGACTGATAACCATACATCAATTACTTGTGAACTACCGACACGAGACCCATTCGTTTCGAGCAGATCGGCATCAAAATCAAGGGCGCAGGTTCAATTTCAGTATGACCGATCATACTGATACTATGACCTGGTGTGACCTATAATGTTCAGTTTCTATATAAAGATATAAATCGGTATATATTGCGAACACCTCAATAATATAGTAAGTGGTAGCTGGGCTGAGGTGAGGTTTTTGAACTGGTGACAAACATTATCATACTTTTTTTATGGAACTGAGTGTGTGATGAAGTCGTTTGCCTGATTGTAAGCGCAACGCCTGCCCATAACAATTGCATTACCATCCAAAACTTTTAATACCATAAAAAGCTCTGCGTAGCACTGAATTGCGCTTATCACCCCGAGACATCAGATTTTAAGTCTTATATGCCCACTAATTTCGCTGGCTACAATGCCTTTCAAAACAGAACACAGTAATGTTTGCGCACTACTGCTTGGCGGCAGAATGACTGGCAAAGCTGTGGTCCCTACCCAAACGGCCTCCCGCATACGAGAGATAAACCACGAGTAATACTATAACATCAATAACTGTTTCTCCCACTCGTACTTGAAATGACCAGACCATATGGTACTGAAAACTTTTAAGACTTATTAATCCAAAACAACAAATAGTACAAGTAGATTGTGTAGGTATGTATATAAAAAGTATGAATGGTGAAGGAAACAACAAGTAAAACAAGCATGTCGAAATAATGCAAAAAAAATCCATGAATCATGTCTGAGCTAAGAATCAATCGTCATCATCAGCCCATTACGTTCCCACTGCTGGGACTCAGACCTTCCCTCATAGAGAGAGTTTGGGCCATAATCTGTCACGCTGGCCCAGTGCGGGTTGGTGGATGTCGCATGTCCTTGAATTTTTGGGATGAATTCTTGGACTTGCCGGTTTCCTCACGATGTTTTCCTTCACCGGTTTCAGAGCGACTGTTAAATCCGCACATAACTTAAGAAAGTCAGTGGCCAGCGGGATTCGAACTCGGGTGTGTCGGATTGAAAGTCGGACGCGCTCCCACTGAGCCACACTCGCTCTCTATCTCAATCAATCTCTGGCGCTATTTTAACCTAAATTTCTAGCTCAAAAGTTGCAAACGTACCTCCCGGTCATACTCGGATTGTGGGTGTATCAGAATGGATTCTTATTAATCTAGGACCAATCTACATGTTTAACAAATCAATCAAAACCTAAGTTATCTGTGAGCGCAACGATTGATATATTTAAAAACAAATTGGTTAATTGTTATCGAACAAATCAGCGGGCAAATAACTGCAGCTGCAAGGAATAACATAGTAAATTAAATTGTTACAAGTGAACGTATTTCGTCGGCATACCCAAATAAAATGAATAAAGACAAATTGTGTGTTGCTGTGGGCTCTGAGAATAAATAGGTGGACCAACTTAGCAGCGCAGCAGTTTTTTAAACAGACAGTGAAACTATTATGCGTAAATTTATTGGTAGAGTTAACAGCCCAACGTGTGATTTTTTATCCAGCGCACCGGAATTCGTATCTTTGCCCGGTCAGCTTTAATGTGTCCATAAATCACATTACTTAAAAATATGTGAAATTCTCCAACCAGCACAGGTCCCGCATGGTGAGCTTGTCCTATAAGTACTTTCCTTATGGGCCTACCACATGCACAAGCTTTACCACAGTTTTGCCTGGGCAGGCCGGTGTGTACACGGAACACCGTGCGTGTAGTTGGTGAAACTGTACTGGTGTTCCGTGTACAAACCAGCCTGCGCAGTCAAAACTGTGGTGAAGCTTGTGCATGTGGTACGAGTTTCATATTGCAACGCATACATTCGACAAAAAGTCGGTCACAAAATAGGTGAATAAATTATTAATGTCGGTGAAACAATAGGATAGAACTATCGGCCTACAACAAGTCTGACGTTAGCGGAGGCACTTTACGAAGCTTTACGAAACATGACAAAGATAAGACAAGCCATGTACCTCAGCATTAAAAAATAATGGTAAGGCAGAGAAATGTTTGTAAATGGAATTAACTAAAAAAAACTGGCCTAGTTTTTTTTAGTTAATTCCATTTACAAACATTTCGAACGAGTCGGACTCGCGCATGAAGGGTTCCGTACTACTATCTATAAAAACGGCAAAAAAACACGTTTGTCGTAAGGGAGCCCCCTTAAATATTTATTTTATTCTGTTTTTTAGTATTTTTTCTTATAGCGGCAACAGAAATACACTATCTGTGAAAATTTCAACTGTCTTACTCTCACGGTTCATGAGATACAGCCTGGTGACAGACGGACAGACTGACAGACAGACAGGCGGACAGCGGAGTCTTAGTAATAGGGTCCCGTTTTACCATTTGCGTACGGACCCCTAACAACAGCGGTCTCAACCTAGTCACACTGTGCGTAATTAACAATGCATTCCTGCTAATTTTTAGTTTCAGCTTAGGGCAACAAAGTTGCAGGCCGTTAAAACATATTTATGTCTTGGTTGGTATTTTAGTAGTAACCACTGAGGAACTCTTTATGTTATGAACTCGATTGCTGCAACAAAGTTTAAGGCTAAAAGTTTCTTTTCTCGGGTTGTATTGCTTATCAGTATACTAAAATAAACAAAGCTAGAATAGCAATATTATAATAGAATCTAGCTTTCCAATTTAATGAAATTGAAATCATTTATTTCATCAGTTTTTGTGATTTTATAAAGTGCTGATGATGTATCTTGGGTGGTCAATAATTTTTCGAATAGGAATAGTAATCAAGGTTTTATAAATACACTACACGTAACAATAGGAAGCCTTTTTTGGCTAAATAAAATTTACTTGTCACGGCTCTAATCAATAACAAAGGAAGACCGCACATCTAGCTATTTATTTTTTCTTTTTAAATATTTCAATCAATAAGATTCCAAAAAACTCATCGCGAAAATTATACACGTAGTGAAGAAGATATAATGAAATACAAACATTACGACAACTATGATACATAATAGCCCTTCTTATGAATTCAATGAAAATAAACTGATGATCAATCGCCAATGCTCTACAATAGTTACCAATTACAAGAATGATTATTTGAGTTGTAATACAAATTATTCCATTTGCTCGATGCAAGGTGTCATAGAAATTAATAGTCCTAGCAATTAAACGCATTTGTAAAGCCCTAGGTGTTTATTGAACTGCATTACATGTAACACGCAAAGGTTCTTTGTTTACATTCAGAAAAGTGTTTCTAAGTTTTGATAAACAACTCAGAAATTTAAGCATACTTCTTTCTACATTCCCTGACTTATAATCTCGAACGCAAACACGCACGTTCGTGACGATATGATAAAGCGATTAGGTATGCAATTACCATGCAAACCGGTTTCCGTTTACGCAAACCACCGCGTTCATCGGTTGTCCTCACGTCGCATCCTGTTAACCTCGTAGCGCTTTTTCTTTCACTGTTTGTTACACTTTCCGCGTTCGAACAAGTTATTGCAAGGATTGTTATTGAGACTTCAAAGTTATGTTATGTTGAAAGTTTGTGGTGTGTTACGTGCAAGAACTATGCAAATTCTAGGGAGTGATGTTTGTTTTAAGACTAGGACGATCTTAGTTCCTAAAGTTTCAAAACACTTTGGGTGTTGAAAGCAGTTTAAGACAACTCTAAACAACTCACATTATCCCGTTGCTTAGTATCGTCATCATGCGCGTTATCGTATCAAAGTCGCGCTCCTAACAACGATCACTATTATTCATGACTACCTATATATTAAAATTTTAAAGAATTTTCTGTGAGATTGTCTGAGATTTCAAAAAAATGATCTTCATGGGCATTAAACGTAATCCTTCTGTGATAACTTAGAGGAACTTCCCTAATTTCTAGTAAAAATATTCATTCTATCAATTTTGCTGATTTCTTTTGAAATCCTTGTCGCCCGTCGTATAATACATATAAAAATTAAAATATTAGAGTGTGGCACGACAAGAAGCAAATATTTGTATGCCAATTATCCGGAAGTACAATTTTAAAGCTAATACAATTTTAAAGCCATCCTTAACCTAGCTTCGATCGATAACGCTATTAGGTCAAAGTACACAATATCGTAAAGTGCCCAAGAAAATTTCCCCAGCAATGTTCACAAACATAAATATTTTCATTTTTCTCGGTGTCGGTATAAGGCATCACCTCCACGACTCGTGAACCCATTACCATTAATCTTGTGGGAGCCGCGCTAAAGATAATGTTCCCGAGACTTCCTATAGAAAAACAATGTTATATCAAAGACCAGCTTTCGCCGGAGGTTTCCGTTTACCCGAGAGAGCGTCGAAAGCCTTTCGAGCTACAGCGATAGCGTGGTGGTAAGTGGAAGGCTAGAATTGAATATGAAGATGCAGCTTTGATTCCGTTACGGGACAAATATTTATGAGCCCGGTGAACTGACTCTTAGTGCTCGTAGCCATTTAAGGGATCTTTTAACCACCCTCCAGCTCCATTATCAGAGTAGCTCGATTGTATCGTATTATTGTATTTTCATCAGAAATACGCAACTGCCAAATTTCATGATGATACAACTACTAGAAGTGGGTGAAATTCTGGTCCTTAGATTTCATACTAACTGGTCAACCTTTTAAAACCGTGTTTAAATTAAAACTTATGGTGTTTTTAAGAAGATTTAATTAATGAGTTGATGACACAGGTAACGGCTCCAGTGGTGGACATCATCATCATCATCAGCCCATCACGTTCCCACTGCTGGGACACGGGCAGAGAGAGAGAGAGAGAGAGAGAGTATGGACCATAATTCACCGCGCTAACCTAGTGCGGGTTGGTAATTATTGGACATACCGGTTTCCTCACGATGTTTTCTTTCACCGTTTTAGAGCGTTCTTAAATCTGCACATAATTAGAGTCATTGGTAAGTCAGTAGTGCAGGTCCAGCGGGATGCGAACTCTGGTGCGTCCAATCGAAAGTCGCACATGCTCCCACTGAGCCACACTCGCTCTCGCTCTGTGTAGCAAATGTCTGTAGATAATCATTAGGTTTATCCTTTATCCATGTATGGCTGCTGAGGACATAACAAAGTGAACCTTTTGTCAATTAGGCATCTATAATTGTTATAACATTCGAAGTTAAGGAGTAAAATCTAGGTCATATCAATAGATACAACAAGTAACATTACCTAAACACCAACGACAGTCTAGATCTAAGCTATTGAGCGTTCAAAGTTTTGATAGCTCTGTTACGCCGCGCCTGGAGCAACTCAGTCTTATCTTACAGTATACTGCATGGATTATTACTTAGTTATAAGTATATAGGTAGGTACGCTGTAGAACGTTTCGGTCGTAGTTTGTCTTCGCATAAAATTATAACGTTGCTGTATTATTTTCTTTAGTATGAAAATTCTACTTTTTTATCTATCTATCTATATATACCAATATATATGTGACTATATTAACTTTTCTAATGTAACCTTATGGCGTTTGACATAACTGTCAGTTATTTGACAGCACTCAAGATGACAGGGTGATAAACAATGCAGAGCCCAAAGACAAAGTATATTTATCTTAGGCAGAGCCTATACTACTGGTTCTAGAAACACGAAATGTAAAGGGTATGTTCCTTATGTAACGTAGGCATGCAATAAGAAAGAATTTTTTGAAAACCAATCCCTATAAAACAAAGTTAAAAGGGGTAGTTTAGATTGCTTCACTAGGCGTACGAAGTCGCGGGCAACAGCTAGTTTCGACATAGATCTCAAGCATAACCGATACTCTGTATCAAGATCAGTTAATTCTATATCGTTAATATTCTTAACAGTGAACTAATTAGAAATGGCCAAGCAAAATATACAGCAATGTTACGTCCGCATACATCATCAGCCCGTTCCTAATGCTGAGGCACGGGCCTTCTCACAGATAGGTCATAATCCACCAAACTGGACCAGTGCTGTTATGTGGATGTCACATGTCCTTAAACTGCGCAGTTTTTGGACATGTCGGTTTTCTTACGATGTTTTCTTTCACCGTTTTTAGAGCGATTAAAAAAAATCATTGGTGCAAAGTCTAGAAGGACTCGAACTCCAGTGCGTCGGATTGGAAGTTGCACGAGTTTCCGTTGAACCACGCTTGCTATGCATGATGCATCGTCATCGCAAAATTACCTAAAGATTGTATAACCGAAACATTAAGCTGACTTGCTTTATATTCAGATATTACTGTTCATTCGTGTACGTCCATGCAGCATTTAACCTTCGTTTTGACTATGACGCGTCATCCGTGGCGACAAAAGAACTGAATCTGACAGAACAGCTAAAAACTTTCAAAAACACAAATTTAATCACGATCCTTTTAAACATTTCCATTTCTATTCAAACCATATTTTATTAGGGCAATAAAAGGCCGACACACGATGCTGTTTCGAGCTCCCAATTTATCTCGTCAGGGACCAACCCAATTATATTTTTTTTGCGAAATAGACACATCGAACGAACATGGAAGTGTATATTTTCGTTTCGAATGTCCAGTGACGGTTCGCTGATTTTATCCGATATTTTATGGGCTACAATGCGTGTACTCTGTTACGAATTTGTTAGTAGCTAGTTTTGTATCATTTTTTGTCTGTGACAATGATGTTGAACAAATTGTTAGTTGAATTTTTATTTCAGGTTAGTTGTTCCCCGTGTTTTCATCCGCGGTTTTCCGGTTTAAAAGTATGCTGTGCCTTTTTCCAGAACCTAAAGTACCTACATGGAAAATTTCATTAAATTTTGTTGAGTAGTTTTTATTATTGGGTATTATCACGTTTTTATTAAGTCACTATTTCCTTTGTCTGTCTGTCTATCTATCGTTGCGGGTGGAATCTTGCAACTGAAATTATGAGTACTTCCCGATTAGCAAAACTCACAACTCGATGACAATGTATTCTAAATCTTGGTTTTGGAGTGGTAGGCTCTGGCCGTGGTTGTAATATCACCCACCGAACAAAGCCATGCCGTCAAGCGACCTAGTCGTGTTTCGGGATGATGTTCGGTGAACCATCGAAGAGACGGGTCTGAGCCGCCGCTCACTGCCCTAGATCTATGTGCTCCATCTTAGGCCACATCATCGCTTCACATCAGGCGAGATAGTGGCCAAACATAGATCTATTAAGCGTAAAAAAAAAGTCTATCAATTAACATGCAATGCCGACTTAACCTCAAAAGGCGCATAAAAACGTAGTTTTTACGTATTTTTTTTAATCTCTCACTTTCTTGTTGCGTGATTGTGTAACAAACATCCATCCATCATCACAAACTTTCGCATTTGTAATATTACTAGCTGCGCCGCGCGGATTCTGTCCAAAATTTTAAAATGTAAATAGTAAACCTTCTTACATTACTAGTATTTATTCTATTAACTATGCTTTGCTCACTAATAGGCCTGTTCCATCTAAAGAGATGATTTAATCAGCGTCCGGAGTAACAAAGATTGAACCATTAGACTTAAAAAACTAAAACTCGCTCTACTACATACTTTATAAAACAAAGCCATGAATACACACAATACAAATCACATCCAAATTATTTCCACAAGAAACAACGTGCATTTAAATTGACGCATTTGCTTGATGCTCCAAATTATGTAGTGTAAAGTATAGACTTAGACAACAATCGACGCGACCTCGAGAAACATAAAAATATATGGATTGAGTTTCTTTACATGTCTAAGGTTACAATATCCTTTTTCCGGTGTACTTCACATAATGGCATAAAAAATCTAGTTCAACTTTATATGCGTCGGTAACTCACGATGTGGTTGAGGCACGGTTAGCTTCCTACATACGAGGTCTGTCGTTATAGACATATCGCTATTAGATAATGCAGTGCAAGTAAGGCCAGTTGAGTTATAGTTATATGTTTGTAAGTATAAAATTAGTTATACTTACGAGCTATATGTATTTTGTAGTGTAACACCGTTAGGAGTAGTTATGTAGGTATAAACCTATACTGGTAT
Source organism: Petrophora chlorosata (assembly GCA_951640565.1). Lineage (NCBI taxonomy): Eukaryota > Metazoa > Arthropoda > Insecta > Lepidoptera > Geometridae > Petrophora > Petrophora chlorosata. Next base: position 13,580,706 of record OX621193.1, on the reverse strand, counting down.
GTGGTATGGTATTGGTATAATTCTTGCCACAACAAAAGCACCTTACTTATATTTTGAAATGTTGCTATAAACATAATAAGATCAGTCAATATTAAATCTGTAAGAACTCGAGTAGCTATTTCTTTTTGTTCCAAATATGAAAATCCCTTTTAAAATTTAAATTTCTTTACATAACGAGTTTTTTTATTAGCACTTTATGCCAACCATTCTGTGAAAAATCAATCCAAAGTAACATAAAAGCCTAGAGCCAGCGAAGCACCCCCAAAACGAGCTCAACACTGCCTCCAATCCAAACAGATGATTACCTTAAAAAAGCTCATCCAAATATTCATTCGGGAATAGCAAAACAAGCGGCGGAACGCGTCCGGTCTGAGTAAATCCAATTTTATTACGCTAATAAAAGGCAATCCAATTAGAGGAAGAGATTTTTTACTGCGCGCGGCTTGCAGGGCCCTCGAGTGGAGAGCAGCGCCTCGCAGCGCCTCGCTACAGGTCCCGAATGTAACTGTTGCTGTAACGAGCGTGTGTTGAACAACCTAAGACGGGAATGTAGAGGACGTAGTAACAAATTATGTGAAACAAAATAGTTTAGCGATGAGGGTTTCCATTTTCATCCAATATAGAATGTAGAGCGGTATCCGTCGATCCAAAGAGTTCAGACCATAAAGCTCGGTCAAGCAACTATGATAATAAAGCCATTCGAAAGAATTGTAATATGAATGAAACCATGTTAAAAGAAAGTTCCGTATATAGAGCCAATTAATATTGATATCAAATAAAATCGGTTAAATGCCGCGGAAACACACCGGTTAAAAATAGCAACGCTGGGGACCGCTCTTTACTCCGCATATTTAATTAAAATCCTCGAAAGTCTGCGCGGAATAAATCGGTATTATTGAAAGCAGATGATTGGCCGTCGTTAATCACAGCTCGCAGTTGGTGCCTTCAATATTAATCATACACTCGTTATCTGCAAATCTGGATCAACCGAACACTAGTTAAATCGAAAATGATTTCGGCTCCATCGATGCTGAGCGATCGTTAAAATGGAGGATTGTTTTTCCATGAATAATACCGGTTTTACATAACGCTTACGTGATCTCAATCCCTTCGATTGACATCTTCACCCCCGTCTCTTACAGTTTCTGTAAGTCCTCTCAATCCAAAGGTTGTCTGGAAGAGATCGCTTTGAGCGATAAGACCGCCCATTGTAACACTATAGTTTTTAAGTTTGTTATTGTACTTTTTGTTATTATATTTTCTGGTGGTGAAACAATAAAGAGTTATCTAATCTAATTTAATGTAATCTTTACTTAATTCGATATTGATTTGTTTCGTATTTTTGTATTCGATTTATTTACAATAGGTTCGTTATCAGCGGCATAGATCTACGGTCACTAAAAATACGATATTAATATTAAATATCGAATTCAACCTAACGACACATCCAGAAACAGAATTACATCCTTACATAAATGGGTAAATAATTTGTTTCTATAGAAAATACATTCATATAAAGTTGCGAAAATGTTTGGGTTATTCAAGCCTCGTTATAAAACCACGCTACTTTCAATCGTGTTTTTTCACCACAATTATTGGATTTGTCAGAGCAATTTCTGTGTTTGTGTATAAACAAATCATTGCTACAGCCGAGTCCGGCCAATTGCCATTGGAAACGGATTTAGATTGTGAATGTATTGGACAGGTTAATTTCTAAGCAGTTGCGAAAATTGTATAAAATTGAGTCAATCAGGTTTGTTGTCAGGAGTTATTTATTTGCTTGATAAGAGACAATTGATGTTGACCAGACAGCTTAGGTAAGTTTATGTTTAGACGACAGTAAAAAATAAAGTCGCAAATGCAGCGTGGAATGAATGAGCGGGGACGCATTCATTGCGACTGCGTTCCATAGTATGAAAGGCTTCAGGTACGGCATAATGCGCTCGTGGTGGGTCTGGTTTCTTCCCTCACTAATTGCTTCCGAGGCCTGCGATCCAGCCATTGTCGGCCACCCAACTCAGTTTTAATGAAGCGCACTTCGAATCTTTTCTACGTTAACGGAACCCGGCGTTAACCAAGGTAAAGCAATTTTAAACTTTCCCACCGACACGGAAGAAAATGGTCGGGAAAGTTTGACTGCTCTTAATTATTGTCAGTTGATTATCGTGGCCATTTTGCTAGTTAAAGGAAGAAACTCTATTATTGTATATCTTGAGGGCTTTTGTGCTAAGTTTGGAGCTGATAACGTAGCTTTGAGCGATACTTTAGTCTTTGAAAAAATAAAATAGTTACCTACCTACCTATACAACACAACTTAAACAATGCACATTTTAAGCCGACTCAAAAAAAGAAGTTCCCAATTCGATTGTATATTTTTTTATGTTCCTCAGAACTCCGTCATTTATAAACCGATTTGGAAAACTCTTGCGTTTGGTTCAGTATAGCTTAAACATGGGCCTATATAAATTTCATCAATATTCGTCGTTCCTTGGAGACCAAAGATACATCAGAATTGAAGTCGGTTATTTTTAGTTATAAAAGTATATTTTATAATTATTATCTACAATTTTATATTATGACACTAAAACTAAAAACCTTAAAAAATATAATACTAAAATATATTATTAAAAGGCGTCCCTTTAGGCAAGGTTCCGAAGATACTGGCAGCGTTCCCCCTTTGGATAGCTAGACTAATTCTTTGTCCGAGGTAGCTGCCAGCTCTTCGGTCTCCTGTGATGTCGACTAACCTTTTTGCTATTTCTTTAAAAAGCTTTATAGCGCTAGGACCCCACGGACCAAGGGTCTCGACACCGAATGGGACAAAATCATATTCGGAGCCTAGTTATAAAATGTATACTTGTGGTATCTAATTACAAAAATGTTATCTGTGCTTTATCCTCAATTTGCAACAGTAATATAAACTGAGCTTCCTAATTTACACTGCATCTGTTCATAGTCTATAAATGTATATGTCTATAATTACAGTTCTCTAGTTTTATTTTGTTATTAGTTATTTATTATTATTATTTATTTATTTATTTTTTCTTGTTATTTTATATATTATATATGTGATCTACAAGTATATATATATATATATTATTATATTTTTTATATATATTGTTACTGATTTGTATGTATATATTATCTTGTTATTATTTTAGTATGGCCTTTTAGTTTGTTCACTATTACTTTATATTTTGTTTGCACTACCTTATAAAATCTCCACAGTACACCGAGGTTAACTGGAAGATAATGCTCACTAGCATTAAGTTCGCCTATGTACCTACAAATTTGATTATGCAATAAAGAATTTTCTATCTATCTATCTAATTTGCTAAGGCTTTTTTTGCTTTGAGAGATTTGACACACAAACACTCGTAATTCATTTTAATAAATCACGTAGATTACTAAAAGAAACTGAGAATAGCATTACTGTGCGTGCACAAAATATTCCCCTCTTTATTTATGACACTAGATAGAAGTTGCTGCTCTCGCACGTTTTGAGGGGAAACATGACAAACCTTTCTAATCAATACCTTTCTAACGAAACAAATATGCTACATCCACAACTACAACTTTTAATAGAACATACATTTATTAACATTTGACTCGTCTTTATTTGTTAAATACAACATTTATAAACTGATTTGAAAAATTCTTAATAGAATAGCTTCAACATGGTCCCATATAAATTTCATCGATATTCAACCTTGAACTTTGAAGGTACCTACATCAGAATTGAAGTCGTTTTTGGTATAAAATGTAGGTATACTTGTAAATTAAAACGGTAAAGTGCGTTCCAACTCGTAATTATGTGATAAAGTTGGGTCGCAAGTGATTTCTCCCAGCATTTAATTACCGTCGCCGGCTGAACATAGATTACCAAATTACTGGTTAAGTACTGACATTATGCAAAGCAATTTACTGCGGTTGGCATGCCGAACAAGCTGTGCACGTTGAAACACTTAATATTGTTTTGCGGATTGCCTCAGTTTTTGAGCATCAGCGTTATCTTTGTAAGGATATTCTTTATGTATGAATGTCTTTAGTGCGTGTACTCTTTCTTTCTATCGTTACAAGCATATAAGGTGAGATTAAATGAACACATAAAAAAAATGGGAAAAACAAATAATAATAACAAACTCTTTTTAGGGTTAAACTCGCTTTTGTACATGTAGTTTATATCCACGATGTAAATGTTCTGACAGTGTAAATAAAGAATATAAGACATATAATAATGATGTATTTTTAGGGTTCCGTACCCAAAGGGTAAAACGAGACCCTATTACTAAGACTCCGCTGTCCGTCCGTCTATCTGTCTGTCCATCTGTCACCAGGCTGTATTTGATGAATCGTGATAGTTAGACAGTTGAAATTTTCACGGATGATGTATTTCTGTTGCCGCTGTAACAACAAATACTAAAAAACAGAATAAAAAACATATTTAAGTGGAGCATACAACAGACATGATTTTTTTGCCGATTTTATAGATAATGGTACGAACCCCTTCGTGCACGAGTCCAACTCGCACTTGGCCGGTTTTTAGATATTATTTGACATGTATATATTTTTTAATATAACTTTTTTATTTGAATGTATTAATTTTGATTACATGGACTAAGTCTGAAATAAATAATCTGAATAAGAATAAATAATAACACTGAATGAATAAAGCTCCTTACAATCATAAATCAAATGACATCATTGCCGCATGTTCCATATTTCGTCACAAGTCCCGTTATTAGTGCGATGGCACCCGTAGCGAGGTCGATATTCCTTCTAAATTATGCATGAGACTGCGCGGCGACTGAGATACTTTAAAACTGTTACGGTTACCTCTTTACCTCGGAGGTTTTACAATGGAAAATTATGTGCGACTAGCTGCGCCCTGCAGTTTCACCCGTGGTTTCCCGGGATAAAAAGTAGCCTATGTGTTATTCTGATGTGTATTCTATATTATCATATACCCATCGGGGAGACGGGTCTGAGCAGCCGCTCAACTGCCGTCTCTCTCTAGATCTATATGCTTCATCTTAGGACACATCATCGCTTCACATCAGGCGAGATAGTGGCCAAACATAAATCTATTAAGTTTAAAAAAAAATTGTTAAGTTTCATCAAAATCCATTTAGTAGTTTTTGCGTGAAAGAGTAACAAAGGTACATCCATACAACCATTCTTACAAACTTTCGCGTTAATAATATTTGTAGGATAGTAGGATGTAGTAAGTTGACGAGGAGTTCGTGATATAAATCTGTTCACGTAAGATTTGGTCCTTAGGAACTGCATCTAACATAGAAGACAAAGATGCATGAAACATTCCGCTTCTGCCAAGTAGCATACTGGCACATAAGAAACATAATATTGTCCACAAGTGTACGTTTTATCAAACAAAAAACCAACTTCAATGTATCTTCGAAGTCTAAGGTTGAATATCGATGAAATTTATATGGGACTACTTCGTAGCTATACTGAACCCAACGAGAGTTTTCCAAATCGTTTCATGAATGACGGAGTTCTGAGGTAACAAACATAAAAAAAATAAAAAATATACGATCGAATATCGAACTCCTCCCTTCTCCTTCTTAAAAGTCGGTTAAAACAAACATAAAATATTGAAACAAAAGTTCTAAAAAAATGCCCCTCAGTTTCTTCCCGTATCTTCTGAGTAGTGGTTCTTTTTCCGATACGGTGGTAGAGTCATGGTAGTAGTTGACGTTCATAAGTGCGTCTGTGACGACAAAATTGAATGAAGAACTTTTGATCTTTTTTTTTGAACTTTTAACGAAATGTCACACCCAAAGATCTGTCATATACATACAATAGCTGCGCCCCGTGGTTTCGCCCGCGTAAGTTTCGATTCCGTGGGAATATCGAGATAAAAAGTAACAGCTATATATTGTATGTAGCCATAAATTTTGTAGACAAAATTTTGCTACTTTTGGTTACATTATTGCAGTTTTCTTAAGGATCTCTAATTTTTTTTAAATAAATTATAGCCTATATTACTTCTTGATAATTTAGCTTTCTATTAGGGAAAATATAGTTAAAATCGGTCTAGTAGTTTTGGGACATATTCGGCACAAACAAACAAAAACATCTTTCCTCTCTATAATATAAGTATAGATCATTACATTTAAATCATTAATTAATTACTCGTTGTAGGTCTCTCGTATGCGGGAGGCCGTCTGGGTAGGTACCACTTCTTTGCCATTTATTCTGCAGCTAAGTAGTAGTGCGCAAGCATGTGTTGCGCTTTGAAGGGCATTGTAGCCAGCGAAATTACTGGGCACATGAGAATTAATATCTGATGTCTCGGGGTAATGAGCGCAAAGCAGAGCTACGCCGTACTTTTATGCTATTAAAAGTTCTGGGTGGCACTGCATTTTCTAAGGGCAGGCGGGGCTCTTATCATTAGGCAAACGACTTGCTCGTCTCATCAGTCAGTTCTAAATAAAAATAAAAAATCTAGCAATGGAAGTTGTTTGAAAATCTCTTACGAAGTCTTGCGAATACTTTAGGTAAAAAAACAAATTTCATACTGGAACGATCTATCACTACATTATGAGTCAAATAAACAGCGGTTAAATTCCCAAAACTATCTGGCACAAATTAGTGCATATTAGTATCAGAGCTTTCCTCATTCCTGTATCTTGTTAAAAACTTCAGTTTAATTGCATAGTATCGAAGAGAAAAGCAACACCTACCTGCTTTAAGTTCAAAGTGCACTGTAGTTATCTCACGATACTATAAATCTACACAAAACTTGTTAGTCGTTCGCCATTATTTCATTTTATTGTTATTAGTTTTGTCCCGTTATATCCAAACTAAAAGAATGATAGTAAGATAAATAAACATGGAACTCATTAAAACTTTCAGTTGTTTGCATAACTAAGTTGAAAAACAAAGAAAATTTATAAGTTTTTTCTTTTAGTTCAGCTTTGTGACGGCTAAAATATCCACCATCTAAGAAACAGTTTTTATTTCTAGCTCACTAGCCTTCTATCGGCGTCCGTCTGATTCCAGATTATGAAGAAAGTACCCGACGTAGAACGAGTGTGGCTCAGAGGGAACTCGCCCTAATACTTTCCACGCCTAAATTTGAATCCATCTGGTCCTGCAGCAATGTCTTTTATAAGTTCTGTACCTATGAATTTAATACTCGTTCCACCAGTACCAGTGAGTGAAAACATCGTGAAACAATTCATTTCAATAACAAAAAACCGAAGAACGAAGAACCGAATCTAATATAGATGAAATTGATATGGCACCACCTTGTAGCTGTACTGAAACCAACGCAAAGAATTTTCCAAATCGGTTTATAAATGACGGATTTCTGAGGTGACGTGTCTGTTCTGAGGTGGTCGTTAAAAACCCCGAAAACACATCCGAGAATCACAAAAATCAATAACATGTGACTTTTAAACAAAAGTTACATGTCCCAGCAGTGGGAACGTGATGGGCTGATGATGATGATGATGATTTATATATTGATTTTAGAAACCTTTTATTCCTATGTATATCTGAGTTACTTTAACATTAGAAAATTACTTTTCTTTTTATCACTTCTTTATTTAAAACCTTTTTACAATTTCTCTTAATCTAAACTAACACGTTCGTCTTGGTTTTGACTCGGACTAACTAGTGGAAAAGATTGTTATAAAACAAATAATACTTTTTAAATGTTGTTCCTCAAACCAAACTTCACGAAAAGATGTGTTAAATGAAGTGCAACGCCTAGACGGAGACTGTAAACTCTTCTGTGTGTTCTGCTAATCCACGCGCACGTATTTCAAACGTCTTCGCTTCGCTCGCTTCACTCCGCTCTACCGTCGTAAACATACAACGTAGCGCTCTTAATATAACTACTCGAGCGGAAAATCCGATATCTCAAGCCGAACATTGATGAGCGCTCAAATATTCATGAGGAGGTACGTACGGCGCAAAATGACGGCTGTCACCGCTTACCGCTTGAGTGCAACATGGCCTGGGGTATTTATATCTGGAATTGTATAAAGAATGCACGACTGCACGAATATTGATGTATGCCTGCTATTTGTGCGATGATCTGACATAATGACGAGCACAGTTGAAAGCTGTTTGGCTGCAAGTATTTTTAGCTACATGTAGACGAAATGTTCGCGATAAAAATTTGCCAGATGAGGAAAGTTTCGAAACTTCTGTAATACTGTGTCCAACTCACAATATCAGCAATCTGCAAAAAGAACTCATGTGTAGGTATACAAGAATAAATCCGATGCAGTACTCTTTTTATTCATAATTAACAAACACAAACAAGCAAGGTTTTTCGGAAGAAAAATATGACCACCTGCTGGGGCTTAACCAACGGAAGAAAAAATTCGACACTCGACTTGGTCACCACCGTAGCTCAAATGGGCAGAGCACTTTCTGCGTTGAGGGAAGATTGAGTTACTCGGTCGTATTTTTTCTTTCCAAAAAACCTTGTTTGAGTTTTTTGTTTGGCATTCGTTAATACTGCACATAAATATAATAAGATATAATCATAAACACTAACCTATAAGAAATCAGTGTACGATCCTCGATTACGAATTTTACTCCGCGTATGTTCAGTTACATCTGACTATTCTCGACTAAGCTTCAAATAAATCAAATCACGATGCATAAGAAACTAGAATTATTTAGCCACCTATTCGATTCAGACTAAACTACATCTGACGTTACCATGTACGTTAAGCCGTTGAAAATCGGTACCCGGCGGGATCCCTCAAAGGAATACTCCTCGAACCGTTGCATTTGGTAACCAACATATTTACGAGGAAAGGTTTCCGTGCATTTGGAACCTACTCTCTAGTGAGATTCGAATTTGTAGTGACAGTAGAAGTGAAGTTTACATATGAGAGAAGTGTTGTTTTAGGTGAAGAATTTGAGGTTCTTTATGTTTAATGAAAAAGTGAACTTTTTTACTTCACGACAAACGTGATGACTTATGTATTGTTATATTTGCCGTATTGTATTATAAGATTTTTTTTATGTTATGTTAATTTTTATTTTTGAATATTTAGTTAAATTGTTGATTATAAAATTTGAATTGTATTTTTGACTTGCCTCATGTTAACATACTTTCTTATATGGCCAATAAAATTCTGATTCTGATTCTGATCTTCGATCCGACGCACCCGAGTTCGAATCCCGCTGGCCCCCGCCCATTCGCCCGCTCCACTGACATGCTTACTTGCTCTTAAAACGGTCAAGGAAAGCATCGTAAAGAAACCGGAATGTGCAAGATTTTTTACAAAAATTCAAGGCCATGTGACATCCACCTACTTGCACAGGGCCAGCGTGGTGGATTATGGCCCATATTCTCTCTATGAGGAAAGCCCCGAGACCCCGCAGTAAGAACGTAATGGGCTGATGGTTATTGTTATTTTGCGATTTTTATGAAATATGAATCTAATGAATTAATAAACACTTACACGCTAATAGTGGAAACCGCATTTAAATTCAAACAGTAGTTTATTAGTAAATATAGCCACTCAACGAACACACAAGGGATTTAAACAACTGTATAGGTATTACAGATTTATTACTACCAATGGGCTTGTTCGTGTGCCGATGGGTAGTGCCAACTGCAATATTCCTCAAAAGTCATTGTCAGGTTCTGAATAGCACTGTTTGGCAAATGTTCCTTTTAAAACACTGTACGTAAGTAACAATATAAAGTGAGTGACTGAAAGGCTAATTAATACTTAAGTATATTTTTGATAACTAAAACAAATTAACAAAATGATTACTTGGTTTGTTGGCACCCGGGCGTGGCCACTGCGCCGGCGCGGCGGCGGCGGTGCTGCGTCCGGCATCCGGCAAGTCAAGGGCTACTTATTGATGCGTCCGGCGGTGTCTGCAAAAATCTATTTTTTTTTCGCTTAATAGATCTATGTTTGGCCACTATCTCGCCTGATGTGAAACGATGATGTGGCCTAAGATGGAGCACATAGATCTAGAGAGAGACGGCAGTTGAGCGGCTGACCCTTCTCAAAGTAACACCCTGTATATCTGTATACCTTTTGTATCTTTTTTATGGGTCAAAATGATCACATGCAAGTCCTTTGCCTTATGGTTAACGCCAGGCCTGCCCATTATAATTGCAGAGCCGCTCAAAACTTATATTAGCATAAAAAGCACTGCATACCACTGCATTGCGCTCATCAATCCGAGACATCAGATATTAAGTCTCACATGCCCAGTTATTTCGCTTTGTCTTCTCGATGCCCTTCCTCCCTCTGATGTAAACCCTTTTATAACCTACTAAATATTCTAATCAATTAAGTCAGCTATTTCGATTTGATTGACCAAATAACCACGTGCCACGAAAGCTTTTTGCATGATTTTGACAGGCTTCAATTAGGATACAATTTATGCATTAACTATGTTATTATTGTGACTAATAAATTCACGTCTACCATTAGATAAGGTAATAAGTAACAATAACAATGTACCTAGTAAAATTACAAAATAGTTTCGATAAGGTTAATTGATGAAATGTCGTAATTTTTATGACGTTTTTCCTATCATGAATGGGAATTCTTTCTATCTGTATTTACATCTCTATTTCAGAGGAGTCGAAGGCTTTTTAGAGTCAAAAGGTATAAAGAACCAGTGCCCTAATTCTCTTTTACTAATAATTATTTTTTAGACAAAACAAGAACCGACTACAAGACTAAACTAATATTTTTTGTTTTTGTATTTTTTCTCAAAAAGTGCAGTATCTATTTCGATAAAATGTATATGGACCACCTCTGAAGTATGACCTACTAAACACAAAATAATCATCAAAATCAATTCATAATTTGCGGAGTAATCGCGTAACAAACATACATGCGTCGCGTCGGATCGAAAGTGATTGAAATTGCTCCTATTGAGCCACACTCAGTCAATAGCATTTTATTTTCCTTTAATTAGAACCATAATTTATACGCACTAAAAAGGAAAATGCCTTTAAATCAGTTTTTCACACGTGCTCCACCTGCCAATTTGTCACATCAGAAAATTATTTGTCTGCATAATAAAACAGCTTATTTAGTAATCACCTACTGACATTTGGCATAAATTAAAACTGCAATCAAATTCATAAAAGGATAATGATAATTTCAACCAATATTTATGCATACTAATGCACTGTTCCGCTGCAGAAAATGTATCTTACCAACAAAAATAGGTATCTATGCCAGCATTAAATTTGGCTGGCATAATAATTAAGTAACAGGGCACTTCAAGGTTGTATAGGCTGTTTGATAGCTGTGTTGCAACCAGATCCAGTTTTCTAACCTAAAGTCTAAAGTCAAAGTCCGAATTATTTAGGAGTTGTGTGTCACGCTGTCAAAATATTTGATCTTATAATACGGTCGTTGAGGAATTTTACCCTGAACCGTTCAACTAGATTGTTGCAGTATTTTGTTGGTTTGGTTATAAACAAGCTCTTACAATTAACACCTGGTTAGGTTTAGGTTGTTCGGAGGTATGCTCGCACGTGGTAGAAATTATTGAACTTGCAAATGAGCGTTTATAGAGTTTATATGCAAATGATAACCGAATAGTTAGCGTTAGATTGATACGCGACTTTTATCCTCTTTTTATGGAACTGAGTGATGAGACGAGCAAGTCGTTTGCCTGATGGTAAGCGCTACGCCTGCCCATAACAATTGCAGTGCCACCCAGAACTTTTAATACCATAAAAAGCACTGCGTAGCACTGCATTGCGCTCATCACCCGGAGACATCAGATATTAAGTCTCATATGCCCAGTAATTTCGCTGGGTACAATGCCTTTCAAGCCGGAGCATAGTAATGCTTGCGCACTACAGCTTGGCGGCAGAACAACTGGCAAAGTTGTGGTACCTACCCAGACGCCCTCCCGCATACGAGAGACCTACCACAAGTGATTACTTCAAATATTTAACTGACTTCAAAAAAGGAGGAGGTTCTCTGTTCGATTGTATTTTTTTTTTTTATGTTTGTTACCTCAGAACTCCGTCATTTATGAACCGATTTCAAAATTCTTTTTGCGTCGGTTTCAGTATAGCTACGAAGTGGTCCCATATAAATTTCATCGATATTTGACCTTGGACTTCGAAGATACATTGAAGTCGGAGTTTGTTTTTTTCTAAAAATTAATTATATAATATCTTATCCTATCCTACTAATATTATCAATGCAAAAGCCTGTGAGGATGGATGGAAGGATGGATGGATGGACAGATGGATTGATGGATTTTTAAGCTATTACACAAAAACTACTGAACGGGTTTTGATGAAATTTAGTATGTAGGTTTTGTAGGTCCTGGAAAAGGACATAGGCTACTTTTTATTTCAGAAAAATGTGGGTGAAACCGCGGGGCGCAGCTAGTATCGTTATATACGTTTGTGCCACTGATATGGTAACTAATTTTATGGTCATTGAAGATTACTGCTGCCAAAAATAAGTGGACTTCAACACGTTGGCTCTTTGACCATTTTACTTAAATTAAGCTTCAGTGATTCAATGAAATAAAATGAAATAACTCTGTATTGAAACACACACAGATAATTAAAAACTAGCGACCTAGTCGTGTTTCGGGATGATGTTCGGTGAACCATCGGGGAGACGGGTCTGAGCAGCCGCTCAACTGCCGCCTCTCTCTAGATCTATGTGCTCCATCTTAGGCCACATCATCGCTTCACATCAGGCGAGATAGTAGCCAAACATAGATTTATAAAGTGTAAAAAAGAATATATATATACACATATATATGGAAAGTTAAAAGTTCTGGGTGGCACTGCAATTGTCACCTTATTATATATATATATATATATATATATATATATATATATATATATATATATATATATATATATATTTTAAGTACATGGTATGTTGTTCTTATACATTTGTAGATTTCGTAATGAGTCAATGAATGAGTTAACTAGCGGTATATCCTTTACTTTTGTGTAATTATGTACTACATAGTACTACTATCTATTCTTTGATTATACTAGACGGGGAAACCAGTGGCACCGAAATTAAGATTTACTCGCTAAACATTTACATACAAATAGCGATATTTCGCAACCCGAACCCAAGTTTTATTGCACTCCAGCACGCCGTGGATCATTGTCATTCATTAAAGACCCCGATTTGAAATTAAAATCGGACCATTCAAATCGAATAGCACGTGCTTCGAGGCATTTTGAGACCACTCTTGCGCAATGCAGCGAGCGCCAACCGAGGCGGGTGCCCGCGGGAATTCACGAAATGCGCGCGTAAACGCTCCAGATAAATTACTTTATTAAAATACTTCATAGCAATTAACTCCAATAGCGGGCCGTGATTGTTTTTGCGAAACAATTTCGCGCAGTCGACACTTTAACCCATTATCCCGTCCGTTCAAAATCAATCGGGTGCCGGTAATTAATAAGATTAAATTGAATTTTAGATATGCGTGCTACAGGTCGTAAAGCACAATATCTTAAAATGACTGGTCATAATCTCTTTAGTGCATAAAATTAAATGTGGTAGGTCCTAGGAACAGTGCACAAGTTTCGACAGAGGCCATTAGTTAGGCCAAATAATTGTCAATATCGGAGGCGTGCTGTTTCCGATCGGTTCCGAGCGTTTCCGATTTATCCGACTGGATAATATACTAATAGGATAATAGGAAATCCTAGCGTTGCTCGAATTAGCTGCCTTTCCAAATTGCAATATTGAAAATGTTGCGAAATAGCGACCGGCCGTGGTAGGAACACGAAGGCAGTACGTTAGCCTTCTTAAGTGGAAGTCAAGGCGCTACGCAACGAGCTACGAAACAAAACTCTCTGTTTTAAAGCGGAATCGCCATGCTACCGAGACCGAGCAAAATATATATACCTTAACTAGCTCCGCCCTGCGGTTTCACCCTTGGTATCCTGGAATAAAAAGTAGCGTAAGTTCTATTTCAGGATCTAAATTAAGTATACACGCCAAATTTCATCAAAATCTGTTTGGTAGTTTTTGCGTGACAAACATCCATCTATCCATCCATCCATCTTCAAAAACTTTCGCATTTATAAAATTAGCAGAAAGAAAGATCCTATCGATGAGTTATAATGCCGCCAAAGAATGATTACTGATAAAGTACACACCTATTTATACCTACTTTTACCTGGAGAGCAAGGTATTTAACCAATGTGTGCTGCCCATACTCACTTACGGTGCCGAAACATGGCCGTTGACAAAAGAGCACATCTATAAAATTAGAGTGGCTCAAACGTCAAAAATCGACGTCGCACAAAAGTTGAAGACGTAGGCACATGTATTGCCAGGCTTAAGTGAAGATGGGCAGGACACTTGGCAATGCAAGATGACAACAGGTGGACCAAGGCAGTCACCGAGTGGTATCCGAGGCTCGGGCGAAGACTTCCAGGTAGACCACCGGCCATATGGAAAGATGACATAGTTAAGCACGTCAGTTTGCAATGGATGAGGCTGGCACAGGACCGGAAAGAGTGGCGTGAACGAGAGGAGGCCTATACCCAGCAGTGGGTGGATACGGGCTGATTAGTTGTAGATACCTACTTTTAATGACTTGGGAACGATAACTTTTACTATACAGGGCCCTAATTATATAACTATGATAACTTGGCGATTCCTTGTTATGAGGTCACGTCGATTTCTTCATTAATAAACGACATCTGCGAAATTTGTATTATAGGACGCGTCATAGAGAATCATATATATGAATATATGAATGCATCATAGAAATGTCGTTTATTAATGAAGGAATCGACGTGACTTCGAAGCAAGCAATCGCCAAGTTGTCATAGTGAATTGGAGCCCAGTTCAACCAATAAGGTTCTGTATAATATAATCTGATTTTTTTTTTGTTTACGCCTAATATCTATCTATGTTTGGCCACTATTTCACCTTATGTGAAACGATGGTGTGGCCTAAGATGGAGCACAATGATCTAGAAAGAGACGGCAGTTGAGCGGCTTCTCAAACCCATGTCCACGATGTCTTAAAAAATCAGTAGAAAGTATTTTTTTCTAGATTTCTTTTTAATTTTTTACTTCTCTTTCAATATTTTCTAAGCCGTGGGAATATTATGTTAAATCATGAAAAAGCTCTAAACAGAAACTCGTCATAAAACTTAACAGTCCATTTCCCATCAATCAACAGGACCTCTGAAAATCTCAGTTTGCTTAAAGTTCAACAACTGTATTGTACTATAATAATACCCAAACTGTGGGAGTATTTGGCGAGGTTAGTAGCAGGAGCCCGCACCCAAAGGTTCAGCTTTTGGAGCAGTTAGCCTTTAATCGTACAAGTTTCGGTTGGGCCGGTCTGCTAACCTATTACTTAACTCTGGTTTGATCACGGCAAGCTATTCCATTGTATTCGTAGTAACAAATAACTTAACAACAAAGCTTAGTGATAAATATAATCAGTATGTATATCATTTTTTACACTAAATAAATAATATTAACATTAATAAATAATATATATTAACATATATTATATATTATTAAAATAAAAAATATAAACAAATTAAAAAAAGTCTTATAATTCATTATAACTCCTACATTTTATATTCTTATTATTATATTCATCCTGCCAGTAATTATGTATTAATGGTAATCTTGCTTACCAATTCATGGTGTCACCCAAAATATTATCAAAGGCTTATGTAGAGTAGATTCAACCACAACCTTTAGGAGAATAATGTTTCACATAAACGTAGGTATAATCTCTTCGCCAATTCATACAAACGTACCACGCCTAATGGAGCGGAACTAGTTTGGAGTGAGTGGACAAGTAGCCGTTTATTTGGCACTCAACCTCTAAAGGGTGGGCGTCCTAATGCTATTTAGCAATTAAATAACGCCCAAATATTATAGTCTTGACAACTAAGTAGGATTTACTTTGTATGTGTTGACAGAAATACGCACACAAACGTCCCAAAATCATTTTAGCTTATGTCATTTGAATACGAAAATCATATAACCAGATCTCTCATAGACACGACATAATTTATTTAAAAAAACCGACTTCAATTCTGATATCCTCGTACCTATATCGATGAAATTTATATGGGACCACCTTGTAGCTGTAGTGAATCAAAGCAAAAAGAATTTTCCAAATCGGTTCATAAATGATGGAGTACTGAGTTAAAACCCATAACAATACAATCAAATAGAGCACCTCCTGCTTTTTTTGAAGTCGGTTCAAGTACAGTTATGGTTTAAGAAACACAATAAATAAAAAACAATAAGATATGGACTCGTATTTACAAAAGTCTGTCAGAGCGCCTGATCGATGTGACGCGTGACCAAAATGCTGGGACTTATTTGGCTCAACGTATCAGTATTGCAATCCAACGGGGCAATACTGCCAGCATCTTGGGTACGCTGCCAACTGGTAGTGGGTTGGAGCATTTGAGCTATCTATAGGCCTTTAATGGTTACTGGGTTGTCCAATTGCTTCTCCTTGTATGTAGTTAAGTTTTAGTAAGTAGAGTGTAGTTTGTTTTCAGTAATAAAGGCATTCGCCCGTTAAAAATAATATTAATAATAATATATGAATAATAGGAACTTAGTGGTGTCAAAGGAGATTATTGCTCAGCACAAATGTCTAGTGTAATTGACACTAGACGCTGGTTTTCAACAAAACCCCAAAAGGCAAACGGATATTTGTAGCTTCAAAAGGACATACATAGTGTACAAAAACTAAAGTTCAAGTTCAAGTACGAAAGTTTTTTGTTCAGTTTTGGCATCACAGACGCACTTATGAACGTCAATTATTACAATGACCACCAACGTATCGAAAATCCACTACTCAGAAGATATGGCAAGAAATTGAGGGGTTTTTTAGAACTTTTGTTACAATATTTTGTTTTAGTGACTTGGCAGAAGCGAAATGTTTCATGCATCTTTGTTTTCTATCTAACTATCTTTTATAACTAACGATATAGTATGTTTTTTTCATTACAATATTTTTCACAGGCTGTGAGCTCCTAAAAATCATATCTCACTATTTAATTATTATATAAATACAGTTTGGCGGTAAATATTTCTTTTCTTTCTTTTTTTTCTTTCTAATAATATGTTTATATCGTCAACTTTTTATTACAACAAGACAGTCCCATTCCTGCCTTTTTAATCGACTTGAAAAAAGGAGGAGGTTCTCTGTTCGATTGCATTTTAAATTTTTTTTTTTTTATGTTTGTTACCTCAGAACTCCGTCATTTATGAACCGACTTGAAAAATTCTTTTTGCGTCGGGTTCAGTATAGCTACGAAGTGGTCCCATATAAATTTCATCGATATGTGACCTTGGACTTCGAAGATACATTGAAGTCGGTTTTTGTTTTTTCTAAAAATTAATTATTGTGTATATGTTTTGTCTCACATACCTGTGTAGTTGGTGATAGTGACACTGCTCATCGCAGGGCAAAGCGAAGAGACAAAAAAAAGGTTGACTTCATTATGTGGAATATAGGTATTGTGTAGAAATATACTATTTTTATTATTTATACAAGGTGACAAATGATACGCCACCTAGGATAATAACAACGTAGGAAGGAAAAGTCAAAGAAAGAACGAAAATCAAGGACCACAATTAAACCCATTTAAATAAACCTCTTATCTACTTAAGATTAAATCTATTTGACAGTAATAAATCACGCTTCACAAAACCAACTAGTTGTTTAATCAAAAAGCGTGACTGAGCTGCCTATTCGACCAAATAGATACCGTTTGATAAACTCTAAAACTGCGTACGGTAGAATTTCATTTCAAATTCCGATACCTACCGAAATGCCACGCGCCATGCCTACTGAACCAGACCCTGGTGATATACTAATAAGCAGGTTTGGCGAGCTAGTGTTAAATCCAAACGATAGTTCTGCCATTTTGTAGGTCCTACCAAAAAATCGTTTATGAGGATTATCAGCAAATACTCAACACATAAAAAACCTTATAAAAATCTGTTGACACTACGTCAGATAAGATGCAGGAAGGACACACAGCCTTTCAAACTAAACGACTGGCCATCTAAGAGGTTTCAGTTATCTGTTATTGCATAAGTTATATTTAAATACTAGCTTTTTCCCCTCGTTGACGACAGAGTCCACAGTCGTTATTTTACCAAGTCCATTTTAATAAGACCTCCCCAGTATAAAAGAGCGCATGCTACGAAGAGGTCAAGCTGTATCTTCGCATCTTGAACCTAGAAGTCACTCTAGGTTCAAGTTTCGCAGTCATTTAACCGATTTTGATATAAGTGACCTTATAATCTAAATTATAACTTTTGGTAATAAACTCTGAAAACCGAATTAAAATCAGCAATTGTGAAATGCATTGTAGTCTATAGGTAACAAACATTCAAAGTTACATTTTTATAATAGTAAAAGAAAAAAAAGATAATCGAAACGTAAACCGATTTTATAAGCAAACTTTAAAAAGTAAAAAAATATAAATGGTTCTTTGTGCATCTGATGGGTAAATGCTGAAAGAGACGAAGGTGTTTGTTTTCAACACATCTGGATTAAGAACATATTTTCAGTAACTCGAAATTTAGTAAAACGTGCCTCTACCGACCTTAGACAATAAAGAAAAACGGTTGAAAAAGTCTGAAGAGGTATATATACACAGTAACGAGAAACATCTCTACAAATATAGGACGTTGGACCTCACAGTTTTGCAACGTGAGGTAACAATAAAGATAATATATAACCTAAATCTAGGTAATTAAATGACTAAAATATTCACAAGTTCACAGTAGTTCCCACGCATAGCAACTAAACAGCACGTGCATAAATCAATTAGTGAGGACAAATAGCGACTTGTTTCCCCTACAGCCAGCAGCGCCTTGTTTTAACTCTATTTGAGTGTTTACTGTTTACCGACGCTTCGGTGGACTACAGCGTATTGTATACCCGTGATCTTGACATTTGGTAAAGTTTTGTCGCTCCAGATTTATAATTGACCCCGCATTTACACCCGGGGGTTAATTTTCCGGAATAAAACTTCTTCCAGAATCAGTAGCTACTAACAAAATTTCATCAAAATTCGTTCTGTAGATATTGCGTGATTAAGTAACAAACATACATTCTACTAAATTTGTCTACCAGCTGCAACCCGTTGTTTTTCGGAATAAAAAGCCTATGTGTTAATCCAGGCTATGAGCTATCCGAATTCCAAATTTCATTCATTCAATCCATTGAACCGTTACAGAGCGTGTGAAGAAGTAACAAACACTCCAAAATACAAATCTTCGCATTTATAATATTAGATTGCTAGCTATGGTTTCGCATTTTTATTTTTATTTTTTTATTATTACATAGAAGACATAGATGCTTGGAACATTCTACTTCTGCAAAGTAACCAACTGGTACATAAGAAACATAACATAGTAAAAACCCAAAAATTGTAACAAAATCTCTATAAAAAAATGCCCCACAGTTTCTTGCCGTATTTTCTGAGTAGTGGTTCGTTTTCCGATACGGTGGTAGAGTCATTGTGATAATTTGACGTTCATAAGTGCGTCTGTGATGCCAAAATGATTAAAGAGATTTTGATTTTGATTTTATGTAAGCAGGATAATATAAATTAGACGCTAGCGTTTAAGAGTAGATGACTTAACAATCTAAGCAGCATGAAAAAAAGGAGCAGACAACGACGTACAACAATAAAAAAAAAAAAGATAAATAATAGTAACATAAATAAATAATAATAATGGTAGAGTCATTGAAATAATTTGACATTCATAAGTGCGTATGTGATGCCAAAACTGAATAAAAAGATTTTGATTTTGAATATAAATATGTTTTTATTAGAATAGATAAATTAAGCCTGATAACAAAATAAATTCACTTCACTTTAGTACTACTTTGAGTAAAGTATTGCGGGTAACATTGCAAAATGAAGGAAATTAGTGTAACATGAGATGCAATTAAAAATGAAAGGAATCTAAATTGTTAAATTCCTCATTTATTATTGATCAAGACATTTAATGAACCATTAAAATCAAACTCGATTATTAAACTCACGTCTCAAACCAAACACCTGTTCTAATTAATTGCTACAACTGTTAAACATTCGATATTTTCGATCAGCTAATAGATAAATTGTCGAATACCGATATGTGAACCATTTTCAAACGTAAAGGTACATGCCTATTGTACTCGTACCAAGCCCTTAAAACAAAACAGGGTCACACATGGCAGCATTTAAAAATAATTAAACTTAACATTTAACGTTACGTTACTTAACTGCGTGCAGTTTTTGTCAACTATTTTTAATTTTATTAGAGCGTGCAACTTGTTAGGCACTTTTATATCGGATAATATTTGTAAATGTTACGAAAATAAAAACCGGTCAAGTGCGAGTCGGACTCGCGCACGAAGGGTTCTGTACCATCCTGTTAATATTATAAACGCGAAAGTTTATACGAATGTATGGATGTATGTTTGTTACTCTTTCACGCAAGAACTACCGAACCGATTTTGATTTGAAATTTGGTATGTAGGTACTGTAGAACTGGGAATAGCACATAGGCTACTTTTATCCTGGGAAACCGCGGGTGAAACCGTGGGGCGCAGCAAGTTATCTATAAAACGGCATAAAAAACATGACTGTTGTATGGGAGCCCCCTTAAATATTTATTTTATTCTATTTTTTTAGTATTTGTTGTTATAGCAGCAACAGAAATACATCATCTGTGAAAATTTCAACTGTCTAACTATCACGGTTCATGAGATACAGCCTGGTGACAGACGGACAGACAGACATACAAAACAGACGGGCAGACGGACGGACAGCGGAGTCTTAGTAATAAGTCCCTTTGGGTACGGAACCCTAAAAACTGTTTTGGGATCAGTATTAGAGTTATACAGTTGAATTATTTATTAAGGTCTCAAGGGCCTTATTAAGAGTGCGGTATCGTGTTAAACTCTTGTTGTATACCATTGTGCCCTAAAAATAGGTAACACGAACGGATACAACACAAAAAATGCCGTTGATAACAGTTGGTCTGCTTAATTTAAGATCTATGAGAACACATTTGAAAAGCTAAAGCGGCTGGTTTTTAGCTACATTACAATAAGTCATTGGTAACGACCAATAAATAACAATAAAATCAATATACAATACGTTGGCGTTAATTTGAAAATAATGGTTGACGGAAAAATATTAGGGCTTTATGTGTTGTACTCGTACTATATTTTGTACAGTAAATAAGGTTTACTTCAAAGCAATAAACCGACAGAGTAGATCTATACCTAATGTTCTAGATTTTGTATTGCTGAAAGGTTTTTATATAAGAAAATTAAATATTGCTTATGTATAGTAAAATCAATACAGAAGCAAGTAAAATAAAAATAAACTTAATACATATCACAATCGGTAGTCTTATCGGTCAAAGCGATCTATTCAGCCGATCTAGACAACCTCTGTGGTGTAGCGGTTGGGCAGGTTGGCTCAAATCTCATACATCACTGAGGTTTCGGGTTCGATTCCCGCGACAAAAAAGCGCAAGCATTTGTTTCGTGTCTGGGTGTTGTAGGAACATGGTCCTCATAGTTCCTGGTTTCCTAGATACAGGGAATCCTAGTTAGGGGCCTGGATCTATGTATGTGATAGTTGGGTATAAAAAAAACAGACAACCCAGAGGTGCAGGAATATATATATTAGTTACCTAACCTATAGATTGGTTTGTTCTGGTTGTATATGATTTTATCTACAAGTGCTCATTATTTTTTACGTAAATATATAAATGCAAACATGCGTAGTTTGGTCATGTAAAAGAACCGCTTTTATGTTTACTTAGACATGTAGTAATAAAAAAAAAGACGTGTGGCACTCGTAGACTGCCGCGGTAAAGCTATTGCATAGCATTTGGAGTGGGGGGTGTTAGGTTATTTTCGTTATGGAATTTCTGGATTCGGTCTCCACGCTCAAGGCCCGCGATAGAAGCTATGCAATAGCTTAAAACTATTAATAACTCCCATATTTGGATACATATAAACTACTTTTAGTTCCATAGTAAGTTCTTTTTCTTATCTATTCCTATATATATCATTGTATAACAACATCTTCCGCATGTAAAACAAAAAATAATTTCATAAAATAAATTTTAACTGGGAATTTAAAAAAAACAATGTTTATAGATTTTTATACATAATAATTAACTTTAAGAAAAAAACAAAACAACACTACGGACTTTAATGTATCTTCGAAGTGCAAGGTCAAATATCGATGTAAATTATATGGAACCACTTCGTAGCTATACTGAATCCAACGCAAAAATAATTTTTCAAATCGGTTTTTAAATGACGGAGTTCTGAGGTAACAAACATAAAAAAAAGATTAAAAATAATACAATCGAACAGATCTTCCTCCTTTTTGAAGTCGGTTAAAAAAACTTGGCACTTTTCTTGTTAACTATCATCATACCTAACTGATAACATACAAAACTATTTCAAAACGTCATAAATTATTTTAAAGGAGGTCTCACCCAGTGGCACTTACCGGCTATAAGCACAGGTCACGAATTCAAATCACGTCTGAAGTAGTGTTGTTTCGTTTTGCGTAATACTAAAACTGTTCCTATTAAATTATCGTAAACCACTGTCCTTAGTCTTAATAATAGTAATATGACACCCATTATAGAACCGTAATTAAGGATTTTTTATTTACTTGTATTTTTAATATGAAGGTTTTCGTGAATTTGATTCATTATAAATATTTAAAAAAACGGCTAGGACTTACGTAGTTTGTCGAATTAGTCGACCAAGGTTTTGAGCATGTCCGATGCTCTTCATCAGGGGCAAGTTTACGCTGCGAGATTGCGTCGACCAACTCCTATACATTAAGAAATGTTGTTTAAAGTAACCTAAAAGTAATATTATGTTATTGAAAACAAAAGCCACTAAATCTTTTCTTATACATTTTTAAGCTCTAACTCTAAGCTTAAGACAATTCCAACAATACTATAGTAAGACTAACCTTTTGCATTGTTAATGTAAGTTCAACAGTAACTGCCAAGTGAACTGCTCGACTTAACTCCGGGCAATTAGCTGAGCAATTCCATGTAAATGCTGTTCCTGATTACCTCAAGTGACTGAACGAATGCTGTTTAGATATCAGCTTTCAGCGGATTTCAGCTTCTTAGTTTTATATTGTGGGTAGGGTATAATTATCTTTTGTTTCAACATTTGTACATTAATAAACCAAAATTTAAAAATCCCCCAACAGAAAAAACCTGTTAAAAGTATAAAACGGTTGAAACGATTTTGATAAAATATGTTTAACAACTACCGGTACAAAACCTGCTTTCAATTAAAAAAACTGCATCCGAATCGGTTCATCCATTTATGAGCTACGGTGCCACAGACAGACACACATAGTGGTCAAACTTATTTTATTTATTTATTTACTAAATTGCAATTGTAAACTTACAGGCTAACCCAAAGCGTTTACATTGTCATACCAGATACTTAAGTAAAATACAAGACATTTAGAGATGCTACTAATGGGGCTTATGCTTATAACTTCCTTTTTGTGTCGGGGTATATTTTGTTATATCGAGAAGGGGCAGTATAGAGACATAAAAGTCCATCGTCCATCGATTTTTTCGAAATGATTGGGTTCGATTTCCGCAACAGGTATGAGTATTTTTGATAATCTATGAAAGCAGTTTTTCTTATCTCTATAATCTACGATAGGTTCCTTAGAAAATATTATATATGTCTCATAGTTTCAGAGGTCTTCATACTGCGGGCCGATTTAGAACCTCAGGATAATTCGCTATCGATCGATTCGGTTTCATATCTTACGATGCAAAATATTGCACACAAAACAAATTCCGTAATAGCAACATGTAATCGATACCTATATTTAAAACCGAAAACATTAAATTTTCGGGGCGGAACAGCTCGAAAAAGAACATACATAACTCGATAATAGTCGAATCGATTCGGTATTCGTTATTGTTAGGTTCTGAATTGGGGGGCTGACCTTTCTCGATGTTTAACCCAAGACAACTAACAAGCTAACTGACAAGCTTTTCCATATCTGAACAGTCGCTTCACTTGTCGTTGCTCGTTTGATTGATTCTTGTTCGCGAAACCAAAGATGGGTGACTGTGGTGGACGACAAAGGGCCATGCGGGCTGAAATCTCTAGCGGTACCGTCAAATACAGCGTTCTTAATTTATGTCTTCAACCTAGAGAAATATTGTAAACGATTTTGAGTTGGGAGATAATTAGCTAATTTGATTTAATTCATTTTTAAATTTTATTTGACTTTGGCTACACTCACGGGTATTAGTCGAGACACTCGACCAGTGTTGGAGCGGTACAAACGCTCATCTTCAAGGAGAACGCGCGGGCGCGCCAAGCGCTCGCCGAGATTTTAAATCAAATTATGAATAACATAGATAATAACTTACTGGTTTTATGTTAGTAATTTGTTGGTTATAAATTTAATTTTAAAGGATTACCAGTTGACATTATTATGTAAATGTTTCAAATACTTTTTTTGCTTTTAGATGTAACGGATTTTAATCAAAATAGATAAGAGAAAAGAACTGGCGCTCAGCTGGTAAATCAATATTTTTAGGATGTTTTATTACGTTAGCTGTGGTAAGTAATAAAATATCGTTCTGAACTTCTAAGAATATCGACAAGTCCACCATCTTTCTTAGTAACTTATACAAACAATCTAATTGATGTTTACTACAGATTTCCATATTTCCGTTGACATTTTAAATATACATAACATAATTGAGCCAAAGAATTCTAACTATTACTTACGCACAACACGATCATGAGCGCTATGTGTCTGTGCTGGCACAACGCATATAAAAAATTGTAGTTCCATAAATGCCCTGTGGCACTTGAACGCTTGTTCCCTGAAACATCAGTTTCAAAATCACATGTGCCGGCAGTAATTTCGATTGGTGTAGTGCTCTTCAACCCCTCACACTACGTTGCATGTTTCAGGCGGCCGGCGCCGGCGTCAAAAACGAATCTGAAAGAGCTCATATTTCTTCTTTTCTGTACCTTAAGCATCATGACGCCTCTTTCATCACGTCTACGAGACAGTCTCGCCTTGTGTTTTCTCATCATTTTTCTCGGCGTTTTTCTCATTTCATATTCGCTTTACCGCCGTCCTTTGAGAGATGTCTTACGCCTTTTTTCCTTTTTAGTTCGTCGCAATCACAAGTATTTTGGAGATGTTTTAAGTATCCTGGTGCAAGATGCTTGCTTTTATTTAACCGTATCTTCTCTACTATTACAAAAATCGAACCGAGCCAACTCTGTACATTGAAGAGTAACCATTGAAATTTTTTAAAAACCAACTGGTATCGATTGGGTATTGAACACGAATAGTTTTTAGAATTTATGTCTGTTTGTTTGTTTGTTATGTATAAACTCGAAAACTACTCTGCGAATTTTAATGTGGCTTTCAGGGTTTGGTAGCATTAATCCCAACTTGGTTATACGAGTAAGGTATGTTACATCATGAAGATCCAGCTTGACCTCTTAGTAGTATGCGCTGTCATATGCTTGGTAGGTCTTGCTGAGATGGTCTTGGAAAAGATACAAATATGGGCTTCCTCTGTCGTCCACGTGAACGAAGTCGCAGGAAACAGCTAGTTTTCTACATACTTATAACATGCCCGCACTGAAGACTATTCTAAAAGCAATCATTTACATTCAAAACATTTTAATATTTTTATATATTTCATGTACATATTTGTTTTATTTAAGTGTCATCACTTCACGATAAGTAGATGTTTAAGTATTAATTCAGACTAATACAAACAAACCGTAATTAATGAATTAGCGGAAATTGACTCTCATAGATCCTCAACTAATCAACTCTACAGAGTAAGTGCTCACTTTACATCTAGGGAGACCTTTAAACAGACTTGTATTAAACAAATAGAAACACGTTAGTTCAATTAAATTTCTTTCTCATTAAAAAACACATTATAAGGTCTTTTCCAGACCATGTTGCTTTTTGCAATTTGCCCTTTTTACCTGGAGCAAAGCATTGCTTAAGTGCTTATATGTTTAAGAAAAAGTAGCGAAGTGCATTGCAGCGGTTTATTTTTTTATGGATTTGTGTGATGAGACGAGCAAGTCGTTCGCCTGATGGTAAGCACCACGCCTGTCCATAACAACTGCAGTGCCACCCAAAACTTTTAATACCATAAAAGGTACTGCGTATCACTGCATTGCGCTCATCACCACAAGACATTTTAATATTTTGCATAACAGTTTTTTATTTTCTGGCCCGGTCTTCAATTTAAGTATGGGAAAGAAATGGATAGACACGCTTACCTTTTTTTTCAATGTCATGATAATTTAACACCTTAGGCGCCATGTGTATCTTTTTGTCACACAGTGTCTGGAACACTGTGTATTCGAAAGTATACACATCTTTCTATTTAGTAAACGCGCCGTGTATCCTTTAGGAACACGTTTTCTATACATCTATTATACAAAAATGAAAGTCCTGGCCTGTCGCAATTTGTATTTTTTTTTTAAACGGTCACTTAGTGTCTGGCGCTGAGGGTGTTAAGTTACAATTTTTAACGTAAATCAGTTTTTTTTTATTGCGTTTGACTGCTATCTCACCTGTTGTTAAGTGACGATGCGGTCGAAGATGTAGCACGCTCGCCAGAAGAAACCTGTTCATTCTTGTGTTAAAGACACCCAGTTGATTTATTATGTGTATATGACGTTTAGAAGTGCATTTTTGTGCCCATTTAATAAATATATTTTGACTTTTGACTTTTGAATGTCCCTGATGATGCTGCAGCTGTTGCTTACCATCGGGAGAACGACCTGCTCTTCTCGTCACTCAAATATATAAAAAGAAAACATACTTTCAGAAAAAATATGTGACGTAGCTGCTGCTTCAACTATCCTATGGAGTCTTATCTTTTGTTTGTTATATGTAAACTAGCAACCCGCCCCGGCTTCCCACGGTTATTATACATAAATTTTTAGCTATTTCATTTATTTTTTAATTCTGAATCTCTGAATTTAATTTATGATTTAATTTTTGAATTTAATTTATGATTTAATTTTTGAATTTAATTTAATTTTTAATTTTAATTGTTATTTTCAATTTTCAATTCTGGCTTGTTATTTTAATTGTAATTTATAATTTTTAATCTTAATGTTTTATTTATAAAAATATGGATGTGTATGTTATGAATTTTTTTTTATAAACCTTCCTCTTCAGTCACTCTATCTATTAAAAAAACCGCATCAAAATCCGTTGCTAAAGATTTAAGCATACATAGGGATATAGGGATAGAGAAAGCGACTTTGTTTTATACTATGTTGTGATAGTGATACTTAGTACTCCCATAGGCCTAGTAACTCCTATAATCAAATAATCTTGTCAATGTAAGGAACAAGGATTTAGGATGGTTTACACGCTCGCAATCTAATTACACAGGCAGATAACACACGACACTGCTGCGAGGAATAAAGACAGTTCACCAGCTTCATACAAATGATTTCTAAGAAGAATCCACTAATTTAGTGATTGATGGACAATAAATAAACATAAATTATAGTGAATTGACACCAGAGTCATAAGAAGTCTGTGGTAAGTTAATTAAGTTAAGTAAAGTAAATTAACAAAACTAGTAATGATTATGGTTATTTATTGAATGTATGTAAATGCACACGAGGGCCTTCATCAGAACTCATCTTGAGTATTTTAAATATGTGGGTGAGGAATTAATGTATGGAACCACTGTATATGAGTTAAATCACATGTACAGTTTTATTCTTTTTTATTTAAGACACTTCAATTCAATTTAAAATAAATACTACCTATTTGAAGGGTGTGATATGCCTCTGTGATGCTTAACTTGAATAAAGAATATCGAAATTTCAAAAAAGACCTTTTCAAAGAATCAGGTGGAGAAGTGGTTATAAGAAAAGTGATCTCAGCAACTGTTTCAAAAAATATGTACCCGCC
Organism: Petrophora chlorosata; assembly: GCA_951640565.1. Classification (NCBI taxonomy): domain Eukaryota; kingdom Metazoa; phylum Arthropoda; class Insecta; order Lepidoptera; family Geometridae; genus Petrophora; species Petrophora chlorosata. Next base: position 13,552,707 of record OX621193.1, on the reverse strand, counting down.
AACTGTTATTATCTAAACACGGGTAGATTGATAATAATTGTTATTCCATAGCTGTTGTTTGTTCAGATGATCTAAGTAACTTTGGTACATAAACAATAATATTAATGAACGGTAATTGAAATGCGATGTTGTACCTTACATCTAACTTACGTGATGGATAGTTCCTAGGTATGTATAGCTCTGATAATAACTGTCTCAATTAACTCGTGGTAGGTCTCTGGTATGCGGGAGACAGTCTGAGAATTCAATATTAGTGTGATTAATTTATTTTTAACCGACTTCGAAAAAGGAGAAGGTTTTCTATTCGATTGTATTTTTTTTATGTTTGTTACCTCAGTACTCCGTCATTCACGAGCCGATTTGAAAAATTCTTTTTGCTTTGGGTTCAATATAGCTACGAAGTGGTCCCATATAAATTTCATCGATATTTCACCTTGGATTTCGAAGATACATTAATGTCGGTTTTTTGTTTGATAAAACGTATAGTTGTAAAAATGAGTCAATATCTGACTATAAAAGAGCGAGTGTGGCTAAAAGAGCGAGTGTGGCTCAATGGGAGCACTTGTTACTTTCGAACCAACGCACCCGAGTTCAAATCCCGGTGGACCCGCGCAATAAGTTTTTTGCGGATTTAACACTCGCTTTAAAAACGGTGAAGGAAAACATCGTGAGGTAACCGGCATATAACCAAGTGTTAATCACAAAAAATCAAGGACATGTGACATCCACCAACCCGCACTGAGCCAGCGTGGTGGATTATGCCCATACTCTCTGTATTAGAGAAGGCCCGTGTCCAGCAGTGGGAACGTGATGGGCTGATGATGGTGATGATGAGGATATGATATTCTATATATTAATTCTCTTTACAAAGGTTTCGTACATTATCTATTGGACATGTTAAAAAGTTGGCTTCCGTTACAAATTTGGTTTCAATAGCATAGCTATTTAAAAACTGCTTTCTAGAGCTCTCCGCTGAAACTTTTTTATACCCTTCATCAATTTTGGCTTAACAAAGTCGTATCCGTTATCGTACAGTCAGTGCCTGTTTGTACCACTTTTACAGGCACTAATCGTAGTGATGTTAAGTTACGTTTGACTCGATTCAAACAATGTGTTTTTGATTCGAGTCAGACTGACTCGAGTACTTACGATACCAATCAAAATAATTTATGAAGCACCTTAACTCAGAAAATATTTTTTATAGTACAATTTACATTTATTTTTTTCAAATACTTTATTTATTTAGTTGATACATAAGAGCTCGAAGGCTGTACATATTTGTTTATTTATGTAGTATTTAACTATTTATTTTATTTCAAGAAAATTAGTGAGCCTACAGTTGCACTCAAAGCGTAGCTCGCTTAGCCGTTCGTAAATCTGATAGGTGAAGAAACATTCGCTGCGGTCACAATTTTGATGGATGACCGTTTGTGTGGTATTTATATCTGAGCGCTAACAGGCTTCGAACACGTTAAGCTTTGTGAAGGATGTCTTAAGGTATCACCATACTCACAGAGAGGAACACAACTCATAATATACTACATAAGTTCCTTGATAAATTTGTTTGTAGTAGGATTTAGTTTTGTATTTCGTTTTCTTTTGTTTATGTATATAACTACGTGTTTTTAAACAAAATTATTAGAGGCTAGCCTTAGTATATTGTATAACCCTAAGGGAGGGCACTGTACCTACGCTGAAACACGGGCGATGAGCCTAGTTCCGCAGCAGATACCCCAATATTATACATATGTCAACTAACTGATAGCCTCTGTGGTGCAGTGGTTGGGCAGGTTGGCTCAAATCTCATACACTACTGAGGTTGCGGATTCGATTCCCGCGACGGGACAAATGTTTTTGAACAGAAAAAAAGCGAGCATTTGTTTCGTGTCTGGGTGTCGTGGGACCATGGTCCTCATAGTTACTGGTTCCCTAAATACAGGGAATCCTAATTATGGAATATCCTGGATCTATGTATATGATCGTAGGGCGTTATTTAAAATTTTATTTTATTTTTATTTAACTAAATAATGAATAAATAATTGTAAATGATTTAAAATCGTGTAGCAACCGCCTAGAAAAAAAAAATGAAAAGTTGTTAGGCCATGTCAGAGGCCTTCAGTGGTGTATGATTTCGACGCCGAAGTCGGCCACACACCACACGAGAACGGAGAAGAAGTGAACCTACTCGATTTCGGATCTCGGCAAATCGGCACATCACTGGTTATTATCAAACATTGTCGCGTTCTATGGATCCATATCGTCATCTTAACTTTACGACGGGATATAAAGTACAGCGTTTAGAATTATGTCTCACTTTGTAAACCGGCTACATTGTTACGGTTTATGATATTTGACGGAGTTGTTTCTGAGAGAGAATAAAATTGTTAACTGGTGTGACAAGTTGCAGCCTTGGATAAATCTTGAGGGAAGACGCGGAACCTATGAAATTTTGTTACTTGTACTAACACTTTATTGCACACTAAATAAAAAGACAATGGAAACAAATGAATTTCAGTACACTAAAAATAAAAAACCCAGCACCAAAGACCTATAAAAGTAAAAAACCGTTAAATTAATTTTATTAAAACATGTCAAAGAACCACCGCTAGAAAACTTGCATTCAAATAAAAAAAAATCATCCAAATCGGTTCACCTGGTTAAGAGCTACGGTGCCACAGACAGGCACACAGACAGACACACATAGTGGTCAAACTCAAAACACCCCTCCTTTTCGCGTCAGGGTCAAAAATTATACTGACATAAATCATCAATTTGACGTTCAACGGGCGCGGCCATTTTGACTAGAGCGATTTTTTCAGACAACCTTTGGAAGAATAGAACAGGTATGAGATTAATGCGGTTACCCACACTACTATTACCACTATTTTCTTATTTCTATGCTTATTACTCATTCACGTTAACTCGAGTCATCAACATATATAATATTATATATAATATATATTTAAATTATATTATATTTATTTATATTATATTTATTATATTATTTTAGGAGTTGTGTAGTTACACAACTCCTTATATACAGAGTGTGGCAAAATTTTGGGACCTTGACCTTGTTTCTGAGGAAACATCGGGTGCATTTCGAGAAAACAAAATCTGCATTGTTGGATTTTCGAAAATAGGTACTTTTAGGTAGGCAAAAAAATTATACAGAAGAATAGGTTGGTACATTTCCCAAAAAAAAACACGCTCTTTATCAACCCTATTTCCCACCAGGAATGTTTCACCCAAAGTAACCCGTATCAGGTATCAAGTCAAATCATAATTTTTGAGTAAAATCCATAAAACTGTTGGGATCACATTTATTCATAAATCTTTTCTTCTATATCAACCAGGCAGTAGACTCGGGGGCCTTTTGCACCAAACTTTCAACACCTGTTTATCAGCCTAATGGCTATATATATAAAGCTTAAATTCAAACTTCAAACTGTCTCTGAAACTCCAAATGTACTCACGATAACTTTACCTGCACCAAAATAACGCTCGGGGCAAAGCCTTACCCGCACCGGTTAAACTCCGATAATATCTCGCGTAAATCAAACTACGAAAACCGATTAATTGCTTCAATTGTCCGGATCAGTTTGACATTGCACGAACAATCTGCGGACAAAGTTTGCATGCAAAAGTCGCCATTAAACTAACTTCACGATTGGATTGTCTACGGGACTAACTTTGATAGCTTTGAGGGGTAGTTAGATGTTAGGTACGTATAAGTTCGTATGAATGATAGCGTCTACGAAGGGATGTTAGGAGTTCGAGTTTGGACTTGAAGGGGAAATAAAGTTTAGTTAGATAAATCTTCAGATTACACTCTGGATGAATTGATATTTCAGCGTAGTTTAATGCAGCGTTAAACTTTTTTTGGTTCGCAAAACATTTTATAATAATGACAGCGAAAAGATACTGTTAAGTTATGAGAAATTACTGAACATGTATCATGATGCCAAGAGCAGTATAGTTCCGCGTAATGTTTTGCAAACCAAAGTTGAGTGCTGAAACTGTTATGGATACGGTTGTTGCTTACTATCAGGTGAACGTCGTGGTCCTCTCGTCAATTCATTGTATTAATAACTCACTTTATTAAAAAAAAAAACAATTCTAATGTATCTTCGAAGTCCAGGGTCCAATATCGTTCAATGGAGTATTATAGGACCACCTTGAAGCTATACTGAACCCAACGCAATAAGATTTTTCCATATCGGTTTATAAATAACGGAGTTCTGAGGTAACAAAGATAAAAAAATACAATCGAATGAGAACCTCCTCCTTTTTTTAAAGTCGGTTAAAAAACTAGTTCAACTTAGATAACTAATGCAGTAGTGCGTAAGCATTACTATATTCGGATTTTAGAGGCATTGTACTTACTTAGCATTATTACTGGGCATTATGAGACTTAAACTTCTGATGTCTCGGGGTAGTGAGCGCAATGCAGTGCATCGCATTACATTGCATGGTATATATATAAAAGTTCTGAATGGCACATCAGCAATTGTTATGGACAACGCTTACATCAGGCAAAAGAGTTTCTCGTCTCATTCCTCAGTTACATAAAAAATAAAAAAGCTAGAGAAGCTTGAGATAAAACCAGATTCATTCGAAATTTCGCCTCTTCCCAGGCTATCCATTTCCATGCCAGCGAGCGATCAAGGTAACGCCTGAACATAGGCATTATCTTGACTATAGAAGTGCGCAAGCGCTTAATAGACAGTGATTTACTCAGTACGTGGTAGGGAAGTTCGAAAAGCAATTGTCTGCAACGACTTCACGTCACGACGCCTTTGCCCATACCATGTGACTCTATGAATTGTGATGGATCTTCAATATCAGTCACCTATAGACACTTTTGTGGTGTCATCTTCAATCTTGTAGTGCCATCACAAAAAGCGTCTATAGAACATTGACCTTGTAAGTCAAAGGTCACATCCGTGATTCATTTGTTTGGCGAAAAGTCACGAAAGACATTCGCAGTATACTTCCTTGTTTAGTGACCACTTTTTTATGGTTCTATTTACACTATTCGTACAAAGCGGCTTGGTTCTATTCTTGTATTATGAATTGCTAAGGAATAGAACTCTTTTCAGTCTTCTTCCTTTTTTTGATTTATGAACAATTGGACTAAGGATATCAATTCTTTTTTTGGTTGATTTATTTCATTACTTTTATTAAGCTTTTCAATGAGTCGTTCGCTAAAATATACTGATAGGTGTAATATTTAATAAAATGTAAGATTTGCGTGATATATTTTTCAGGGTCATTTTGACCCAACCTGAATGACGGTGTTACATTTTTTTAATTTCAATTTTGCAGTGAACATCGTCTAGGGTTCGTTTAGGACCAGGAGTGCATTTTACATCCAACTGTTAGGTACAGGCCCCTCTCGAAACATGCCATTCGCCTCGTCCCTTGCAATATTTACAATTTATTTATTTGGGTGCGGTTTATATATTTTTAGTTTCTTATTAGTCACCGGTGAGTTCGAATGCCAGTAACACTTGTATTCGACAAAATGTAAACAAAGTTCGTAAATAGAAAAGCCATCAAGCCATTAAATATATATATTATTATATTTTTTATATATATTGTTACTGATTTTTATGTATATATCTTGTTATTATTTTTGTATGGCCTTTTAATTTGTTTACTATTACATTATATTTTGTTTGCACTACCTTATAAAATCTCCACAGTACACCGAGGTTAACCGGAAGATAATGCTCACTAGCATTAAGTTCGCCTATGTACTTACAAATTTGTTTGTGCAATAAAGAATTTTCTATCGATCTATCAAGGAAATAATTCAAAAAATCAAAAGATATTTATTAAATAAGCACAAAAAATGCACACAAAAACTGTCTCTACCAGATCTTCGGAAATACGCTCTAGAAGATAGCACCAAGAAACTCTGCGATGAAAGATCTACTTAATTATTTTATTAGTTTATCCATAACTCAAGACTAGGTATAGAATGTCTATGGTCTCTTGGTAGGGCTTACGTTTCTAAGCTCCGGGATAAAGTTCAAAGTGTGCCTATCAAGCCTTTGTATCTATGTGGTTTGAATGTAACCGCAAGCTGACACGTTTACGTAGTACCCATATTTCAAGTTAAGTGCAATTTGAAGCAATTATGTGTAGTTTATTTAATGAGTCATAGTACATGCCGTTCGTGGATTATGAGTTCTTCGTAAACATACGACTCATGGGTAGGATGTGAGTTGTTACTATGCTATGCCTATAACTTTGTAAGGAATGCAGAATGAACATGACACACGACAAGGCTCTAATTAGATCTAATTGAACAAACGATATAAATGTACACGCACTTTTCAAAATCAAATAAATGACCAAACTAATGAATAAAAATAACTTATTTCAGGTCTATTTTAAAATTTTTATATTCAGGTGTATTTTTATCAGTTTCTGTGGTGAAGTGGTTATGCAGATCATATACCGCGGTACCGGGTTCAATTCCCGCTACAGGACAAATGTCCAATGATCTACAGTGGATGCGCCGAAAATAAAATGATAAAAAACATAAATTAATCACTACGTTCTAGATACAACATACATAAATATACAACTATAAAAGGAATTGAAAATATACGTTTCCTTTTTCATACAATTCCGTTTTTACCGCAAACAAAAACCCGATGAAGGTTGCACTATCAAGCGCATAGAGCAGCCACCATAGTGGAGAAGTGTAGACATTTGATAAACGCGGAAACGAACGCTAAGCTGGATTTGCTAACCCGTATTCCAATATATTCCGCTTCGTTCCGGAAACTTAGCCATGAAAATACAGAATACAAATAGTAAACTAACTTTATACAACTGCTGTCTATTTTTGAAATGTACGCGTCAGACTAGTAGCTTTAGGGCACAATAAAAAATAGACGTTGACCTATTTTTTTTATTCTTGAAATTGACTTGTACTACTATCGAAGTGAACCGGAATCAGATAAGGGCCTTATCATTATCTACGCGCGTTTACACAGCAAACACATCGCGAATTCGCGGCGTTATCGTGGCGTCTTTTTTACAGTCACTAGCAGAATACGAAATGATATGTCCACCAAAACGGAATGTCAGGCATTGCTAGCGGCGGTTAAGTGCGAGTGTACAATATTAACAGAACGCAGCGTAAACGCCGCGAGATTGCCGCTTACAAACGCTCAAAAGTCGCTCTTGTCAAGGCCCATAGGTATATATATGTCCAGGGGCCAGTCCAGGGGTCAATTCCAACCACAAAATAAACTGCTCGATGTACCTCATAATAAAAAAAGTATACCAGAGATTTCCCTCTACGGAGTGTATTAGAAAAACCGGCCAAGTACGAGTCGGACTCACGCACTAATGGTTTCGTACTATGAAAACAGCAAAAAAATTACGTTTGTTGTATGGAAGCACCCTTAAATATTTATTTTATTCTGTTTTTATTTATAGTATTTGTTGTTATAGCGGCAACAGAAATAATTCATCTGTGAAAATTTCAACTGTCTAAATATCACGGTTCTTGAGATACAGCCTGGTGACAGACGGACAGACAGAAGCGGAGTCTTTGTAATAAGACCCGTTTTTACCCTTTAGGTACGGAACCATAAAAAACAAATACAACGTTTACGAATATAATATTACCACCCGCACCCAAGATTGATTGTACTGCAAGTGAGTTGAGTTACTGCTCTTAGTTTCTTTATAGAAACTACCACCGAACGTAACAAAAGCCGTTGAACTTCCACGCTGGCGATATTTTGCCAAGTCTCTGATAACCTGCGCAGTACTTGTACTATTAAGTCTTCTGTGGCAGTACTCGGGCAATCCCACAAATTTTGATACCAGCTATTATAGAGACACAAGGATCTACGTGAACACGGATATTTTTTCTAAGCGTTAGGTCTCTTGTATACAAGAGGCTGTTTGGGTTTGCCGGGCAACCGGCAAAATTATTATCGTGAAACGTCATAGAATGAAAGGGAGGCCTTTGCCCTGCAGTGGGACACTTTAGACTCTAAATAATAATTATTATTATTATGGCGAGGCTTGTTGCTTATCATCAGGTGAACAACCTGCTCGTCTCGAAGCTCCACAACATAACAATAATTAGGATATTTTTTAGTATGCCAGTGATTATGCCAGCTCCGTTCTTTTGCAGATTTTTAAACTTTGTTCGAACGTAAGCTTTTTTTTTATTAGAATAACTATTATTGTCTACGTATACTACAACTTGCTATGTCTGGTGCAGAACTGTGATTCTCTTCGCTCATAATTCTTTAAAGTTCTAGAAGTTTCAGCAAAAGTTACTTTAAAATGTTCATTTATGAAAATTCATTCAGTAAAGACTTGTTTGAAGACGCCGCTTTATATGAACTCGCAGTGAAGTTATTTTCACAATATGATACGCTATTTGCGTTATGTAGGCAACTGAGTGACGAGACGAACAGGTCGTTCGCCTAAAGGAAAACAACTGCCTGCCGATTACACTTGCAACGACATCGTTAACTTTATTTTGCATCTTACCCGCTATTTCACCGCGCTCACTGTAAGACAAAATAGCTTTTTAATCTTATAATGCAGTAATTTTGCTGCGTCCTCTTGAAATCAAAACAGTTATTTTTGCACACTTATTGTTTGACGGTTTTAAATAAATAAAACAAAGTCGGGGTTTAGTTTGGGTTAGTTACAAGATTTATAACTCGAGAACGGCTGGACCGATTTTATTGATCTCTTATTTCTTGTATTTGTCTCCGCCATAATAGCAGAATAACTACTAAAATGTCAGAAATATTCACGGAAATAAATTATATAGAAAATTAATTTTTAATTAAATTAGGTTCGAAACTCCGCCGCATTTCGCAATTAACAGCTCACGTCATGCACGCTGACACATGCACAGATTATTTGTAATAATTGATGTCCCGTAGACGTACTCGTAGTTTTCTCCGTCTACGTGATATCCACTGCAAATCATAGACATTGTAGAATAGAAATTCAACGGAAAATAGTTGGCGACATTCATTGACTGTTAGGCAGTACGAAATTCGCAGTCAGCTAGTATTATATAGAAGTAAAGTCAGTCTCACTATATAATAAGTACATAGCCCATACTATATCTACCTACGCATGTAGAGGTCAATGTAAAAGTACATACATTGTTATAATGTAAGCGTAGGCTTTATTAAGTTGTAACGCCCCCGCACATAAACATAATAATTCATTTGCCGCCAATATAACTCATTTTTCTTATCTAAATATAAAATCTCCAATCACGTGGGGAAATGGTCGTACATGTTGTATGTCCCCATCCATCATTGGAAGGTTACTGCGGCCGCAGGTGTCTATTGTTCTCAGTGTTTTAAGCTATAAGTACGTTTTCTATTTTATGATTAGATATGTTTATCAGTGCAACTTATAAGAAAGTTACGTAAAAGTTAGGTGTAGACTTTTGGAATGTAGCGTATTTTATTTTTAAATCTGCCCCCCAATTCAGAACCTTATGATAACGAATACAGAATCGATTCGACTGGGTATCGATCTCGTTCTTTTTCAAACTATTCCGCTAGGATAATTCGATAGGATTTCGGTTACAATATTGGTCGAATGGCAAAGGGGTAGCGTGATGGAGAGGAGGCCTATACTCAGCAGTGGGATGTCAAAGGCTGAAAAAGAAAAGAAAGAAATAATTGGTATAGTATAGATTACATGTTGCATTTACGGAATTTAATTTGTATGCAATATTTTGGATCGTGCGATATCAAACCGAATCGGTCGACAACGTGTTATCGTGAGGTTCTGAATCGGCCAGTTGTACGGATGATTACGTGGGGTCGTGGTTCAACTACTTTGTCTAACCAGTTGGCAGGACTTTGGTAGGAGCGGTTGTCTAATTATGTGTTTTTAAGTGGACAATGACCCCATAACAAGACCTGTGGTCCAATTATTGTGTCACCAATTTAAAATTGCACCTCTGGCTATGGGAATAATACAATCAATACTTAAATAGAAAAAAATGTGCTGGTACTTACCTAATACTTTAGGTGTGTAATAATATATTTTTACGCACTACAAATCTTGAAATAAAGAGTAGAGGACAATCTAAGCTAGACCGTGCCGGGCGCGAGCCGTGCCCCGTACGGGGCGAGGATGAGGCGAGGGATCTAAAACTTTGCTACACCGTGGGGCGTCTGTGTCCCGAACGACCATATAAATTGATCATATAGTTAGAAATCCATGCCTCGTCCACGCCTCCCGTACGGGGCTCGGCTCGCGCCTTGCTAGGTCTAGCATAAATTAATTATCCATTATCATCATTTCGTTTCCCAATTATTATTTATTTCTATTTCTAATCTAATTATTATTATATTATGAATTATTATTTATTTCTATTTCTAAAAAGAAAAAAATAATTCAATGACGAGGAGATTCTTAATTTTCCATTGTATTTTTAGGCATTGTATTATAAGTTTCGTTTGATTGCCGAGAAAAGCAAAAATAACGAACGAAACATAATAGTAATCCCACGCCAATACCTGGAGTTTGTCTATTGAATTGCTTATTGAATGGAATAATAGGAAACCTTTTTTGTATAACTTTATTGTCCCAAATACAGGGTTTGCGGGAAAGTTATTTATAGATAGGTACCTATCAACATATGTGTACTGTTTGATCCTTACAAAATAGTAAAGCTGGTTTTGATAATCACGGAACTCACAGAAAGTACACTCGAGAGCAATGAATCCGGGTCACTTAAAGAATGTTAAAAATCTCGGAAACTAAAAATGATAGGTTAATGCAATAAATTGTATTTAATAGACAATGTAATACTCCTTAAATGAAAGTAAAAAAAATATGAGTCACCATACATTTTATTAACACAAAATTACATAAAGAAAAAAACTGCTGATCTCTCCTTAAAACAAAAATAGGAAACATGAAATTTTTGAACTTTATTACGATTTTCTTGAATTTTAATACTTCGTATTGCCTCCTCGTGCTTCCATTACTGCGTTTACGCGGTTTGGCATGCTGTACACCAAGTTCCTTATACGATTTTGGGGAATATTCTCCCATTCCTCTGTGAGAGCAATTTTGAGCTCACGAAGCGTGATTGGGGGAGGGTTTCGTTGTTTTACGCATCTGCCTAGCTCGTCCCAAGCATGCTCGATCGGGTTGATATCCGGGCTGCGCGCTGGCCACTCCATACGAGTAATGTTCATCTCTTGAAGGTAGTCATTCACAATCCTACCTGTATGAGGTCGGGCATTGTCATGCATAAATATAGCATCCTCACCTAAATTGACCATAAATGGACCAACGTGATCATTGAGGATTTCTTCCACATATCTTACGCTAGTTAAAGAGCCGTTTTCTATGATCACCAGCTCTGTGCGACTTTCAGAAGAAATTCCGGCCCACACAAGTACAGACCCACCACCGTAGGCTACTTTTTCTTCGATGCATGCTTGCTTGAATCTTTCCCCTGGTCTTCGATACACTCTGTGTCTTCCATCGTGCTTGTAGAGCATAAATTTTGATTCGTCGGAGAACATAACTTTTGACCAATCTTCAATACTCCAATTTACGTGGCTCTGGGCATATCTTAGTCTCGAAATACGATGCCCACGCTCCAGTTTAGGGCCGTTTGCAGGTCTAAGGGGTTTTAAGTTAGATTCAGCAAGCCGACGTCTTACTGTCCATGCACTTGGGTTACTTCCTCCGAGGCGTCGAAACTGATTGGTGAGTTCAGTTCCTGTGAGAAAGCGATTTCGAAGCATGGTGTTCACCAAGTATTGGTCTTCTCGTGCTGTGGTACACCTGGTTCTGCCCGTTCCTGGTCTGCGTAGGTTAGAACCAGTTTCTTCGTAACGTCGGAGAACTCTTTGTACTGTTGACAGCGACACACCGACAGTCCTGGCTGTATCGCGCTGACTCCGGCCGGTTTCCAGCATTGTAAGTATTCTGGTGCATTCTTCAGGCGTAAGCGACATAATTTCAGCTTGAATAATGAATATAGAGCACTATCAACATGGTTTATGTACCCACATAAATGACAGATTACAAACAAAAGCAAAACCAAATGCTGTAATTTCGTAGTTCCATCTTCGAAAGTGGCCCTTTTTCAAATTTGATTTTTTTATGATATAACTTTACAATAACTAAGAAGTTTTAATACCTTCATTTAAGGAGTATTACATTGTCTATTAAATACAATTTATTGCATTAACCTAGCATTTTTAGTTTCCGAGATTTTTAGGATTCTTTAAGTGACCCGGATTCATTGCTCTCGAGTGTAAATTCAAATTTCGTGTGAAAACTATTCTAATGAAAAGCATACTATACTGTTTCACTGTCATTTGACTTATCATTTTAGTTTTAAGGCTTATTTAAGTTATAATTATGTCAAGCTATTTATTTAAGCCTACTTTGGTGATCATTTACTATTTTTGGCAATATAAAGTGATTTTTTGCCGTTAAATTTTACTTGATTTAGTGGTTAGTTAAACATATTTATACCGTTATACAATACGTGTATTCTGTTAATGTTAAGAATTTATGAGTTAATGTTAAATAAGTTAAAGTACTTTTCTATTCTTAAAGGTCATACACACACATTCGTGCCACGTCAAGGACGTGGACAGCAAAAAATATGTTATGATACAATTCATATGAGCTCGTTCACATAAGTCAGTGTCAGTGCAAGCGGAAGTTTTATAGTGTTTCCTTGGTATTTTCTACGACGGGACGGCTAAGACTACGCCTATCAGGGACGGATATATGTGATTACTGAGATCTTCAGTGACATGTAATAATGCATTTTTGGGTGTGCATTTAGGCTCTATAGTGAAAATTTAAATTCGAGCTTCATTCTTTCGACCGGAAGCGCAGTTAAGTCACCAGAGTTGTATTAAAATTTCACTAAACCATGTGCTAATGCTTAAAAACAAAAATGGAGTAAACAATTAAAGTTTAGAAACTACCGTGAGTCGAAATATTCATTATAAATATAAACGGCTACACTCACGTTATGATTGTGTCGGAATAACTCCGACCAGGTTTGGGACAATTATAATGTCCTTCTTCCGGGAGTTTACGCTTTGGATTTGGTTTTTAAGATAGATATACGAAATTGAACTACCAAATGATTTAAGTTAAGGATATTCTACACTGTAGAGTACTAAGTTGAGTCTACAGAGTATCAACAGTATGGACATACCTACTTCTGATAAAATAAAGATCTGAGTGAGAGCTAAGCTAAGACCTTGACATCCATTGCCATTATGAGCCGATTTACTCAATAACAACACTCCTTCTTTTCTCTTTTCTTCTCTCCACACTAATAAATTAGTACCGTAATTGTTTCATAAATTATAATTCCACCTGGAGATGATTTTTGCTTCCTTCTATCATTTTCTGTTTGTTACTGATAATGTACTTACTTACTAAGATGGCGCAAGCGACCCAAAGTGAGTCTTGGCCTCCGATAATAAGAGTCTCCACTTGGATCTGTCTTGCGCCACCTCCTTCCATTCCTCGACGTGGAGTTCGCACAAGTCCCTTTCGACCTCATCCTTCCAGCGATACCTAGGACGGCCGACATAATAGGATTATAATAGGGTAGGATTGATAATGTAATTTAAGTATTATTTATTTGATAACGAAATTAGTTATTGTAATACTTGCCTTACTTCTATACTTTCTACCTACTGTCAGTCTATGTGTTATCCTAATTGTAATTCACTTGTCGCCGTTCCTTCTTCCGTTGTTGTTGCCGTTCCGCCACTCGTATAAGATTTTTACTAAAAGTTATTCAGTGTTTCTCAATATAAGCGAATTGTATTCTGTTTTTGAGAAAATAAATGTCTTAAACCATATTTTCATAGGCTTTCTCAGAACTGTTTTGAAAACCTGGTTGGAATTCATTTTACTGTATACTTTCATACTGCGAACAGCTAACGAATGGAACACCTTATCAGCGTCTGTTTCCCGATTCTGATAATCTAAGTGTCTTCAAGTCCAGAGTAAATCAGAATCTTCTAGACAAACATGATCCATCGTCAACCACGTCATCGCTTTTCATCAGGTGAGACTGCTTGCCTATCCAGTTATAAAAAAGTGCTGTATTCCCAAAATCTATGTTGCTCTATTGATAAGTGTGTGTGTACTGACTTATAATACTGGCATTTCCACATATACATTCTCTTATTTATGCTCAAGAGACCTTAGTTGCAGTCCACTGTATACCTAAACTTGCTGACGGACCCTGGGCTCATGTATGCAAATTGCCTCCTCAAAGCTTGTTAGGGGCAGTTGTGGTCCGGGAAAACGGGATTTAGTTTCTAGTTGCAAATTCAGGTCTCATATTAAATATTCTTGTTTAGGTAAAATAGCTTCCGGCTTGGCAATGGCTAAAACAACGAAGTAAAGGATATACTTCATAAAATCGTTGCTTTGTTTAGACAAGTACTTCTAAAAAATTAAGCACGGATTTCTTTTCTCTCGAGCCTTGCCTGAGGTTTTGAGTCGGCTATACGCGCGCAGGTGAAAAGGAGAAGCACTGACGAAGCCGCTAACACAATGTATTTTAAGAAATATAATTAATTGAATATAAATTACTTGTGGTAGGTTTCTCGTATGTGAGAGGCCGTCTGGGTCGACCACAACTTTGCCAATTATTCTGCCGCCAAGCAGTAGCCCAAGCTTTACTGAGCATATGAGGCTTAATATCGGATGTCTCGGGGTGATGAGCGCAATGCAGTGCTGTGCAGTGTTTTTTAAGGTTTTAAAAGTTCTGGGCGGCAATGCAATTATTATAGACAGGCGTGGTGCTTTCCATCAGGCGAACGACATAATTAGTGCAATTGGAGCCAATTTACGAGCAAGTGAGCCCATTTATTCCTTAGAATTCTTTACAAAAATTAGACTTATAATATACTTAATTAAAAATTAGAAATAAAAAGTTAAAAAAATTAAAAATTGAAAGCTGTAAATTGAAAATTAAATTTAAAAATATAAAAACTTTAAATTATAATTTCAGAAATAAAAAAACTAGAATTAAAAATTTAAAATCAGAGATTAAAATTATAATAATCAATACAATAATCAACAATCAATAATCAATATTAGTTCAATAAAAAAAATCTGAATAAGCATTTATAGGAACAAAAATAACAGTCTCGCAGAGTATTCCAATCGTACCATACCAATTAAAGAACAGGCGTCGAAACGCTCCAAGTTATAAATAACATCGTGCGGGTCTATGAAAGCGTCGATACGAATTGTTTTTTTATGGACATGCATAAAATAGACAGACAATAAAAAAGAAAAAGCATAGTCTAGTAAATTTTAGTTTCCGGTACGAATGGCCAGTATTGGAGGCATAAACATCCGTTTGCAACAGACCGGTAATAACAATTGGAATAAACTCGGGCTTTGCGTAATTTTTTAGTTTCAAATTATTAAAGGATTCATGTTTTCATTAAATTTAAAACAAAAAAAAAATTCAAATTTTTTTAGAAAGCTTTTATTTCAAAAGATATTATTTCCTTCCAATTACATCCTGGGGCTCTCTAAGACAAGAGTGAATAGGCACCTCATGGGCAAACGTGCTCCACCTTAGACCGCAACAACGCTTACCATCAACAGTTCTTGTCAAACGTGAGACAATTAATCATGAAATTGAATTTGAGTTCGATTAAAATATTTTTTTTACTATATTAGTATGATAATAATATTATAAATGCGATTCTCTCTCTGTGTATGTGTATGTGTGTGAGGATGTGTGCGCGTGTGAGAGGGTGTATGGGAGGGTGTGTGTGAGGGTGCGTGGGTGACTGTATGTTTGTTACCACATAACTCCATAACGACTAAACTGGTTTTGATGAAATTTTATATGTAGATAGGGCCTGGAATATGATATGGGATACTTTTGATCTTAGAAACACAAACAGTTCCTTAGGGAACAACTATAAACCTAATTCTACTCAGACGGAGTCGCGGGCAGAAGCTAGTATTGAATAAAAAATACTAGAAAATCGCTGACGGAAGTAAAACGTGCGCTTAATCCTAACTTACTTACATAATCCATCATTAGTTACTTAATTAATAATGAATAAATCAATTATATCACCTCATTAAATATTTGAATAAATAAAAAACTAGTTTGTTTAATTAAACGCCTATCATGTTCAGCTAATGATGTTGTTTAAAGTGTGAATAAATATAAATATGTTATCTAATTTATCGATCAAAGTGAGTCTCTTACATTATTATGTATTATTGATTGTTTCTGTTGATTTTATTGTCAGTAAGGAATGAAACATTGGAATGCGGAAAGGTCTAACTTTCTGATAATATCCAGTTATAGGTACTATAACAATTAGGGAAGCCTTTGCCCTACAGTGGGACACTTTAAGCTCTAAATAATAATACGCGTTACAAACTGAGATTAAACGGGCACTCTCGCTGGATACTTTTAAACACCGAGTAAAAGTCTTTTACCATTCGCTATAGCTACAATCATCTTTATCCTGTTATTGTAATTCAAAAAATTCAAATTCAAAATTCTTTATTGATTTAAGTTACATAAATATGGTTCAATATAAATGCAAACTCTGCCTGGTGCTTTAGCGTTAGCTGTGGTCAGGCAGTGTCTTCCCTAAATTTAAAACAATCATCATTAAAACTTAGATTAATTTAACATATATTTATTTTAATGTTTATATATGTTTTTTTTATTATTATTTATAGGCTTGCGTTTGACCGCTATCTCACCTGTTGTTAAGTGACGATGCGGTCGAAGATGTAGCATGCTCGCCTAGAAGAAACCTGTTCACTCTTGTCTTAAATACACCCAGATTATAGCTATCCGGAAACACAGATGCCGGCAGAGAGTTTATATGTTAATGTTTATGATATTTATATATTATATTTATTATAATTTATTTATTTATTTTTATATTATATGTTATTGCTTATTATATTTTAATTGTATTGTATGTATTACGATTATTTTCTATTTTATTAGTGTGTATTTTATGTAATTGGTTTATGTAAGTGTATTGAGATTTCAATATCTCAATACACTTACATAAACCAATTACATAAAAACCACCGTCCATTATTTTTGTGCAATTCCTCTCCCTGCGCGGTTGTCTGGAAGAGATCGCTTTAAGCGATAAGACCACCAATTAATTCACTTTTGTTAAGTTGTTTTTATTGTTAATAATTTTGTGTGTGTTTCATTAAAAAGTTATTTCATTTCATTTCATTTCATTTCATTTCATTTCATTTCATTTCATTTCATTTCATTTCATTTTATTTCATTTTATTTTATTTCATTTCATTTCATTTCATTTCAATAATAAAGGTACTGGTGGTAGGTTTCTCGTATGCGAGAGGCCGTCTGGGTGGGTACCGCATCTTTGCCAGTTATTCAGCCGCCAAGCAGTAGTGCGCAAGCATTACTGTGTTCCAGCTTGAAGGGCATTGTAGCCAGCGAAATTACTGGGCATAACGAGACTCAACAGCTAATTGTCTCAGGGTGACGAGCGCAGTGCAGCGCCGCGCAGGATTTTGCAAAACAAAGTTCTGGGTGGTGCTGTTATTGCTATGGGCTGGCGTACTATTGCTTACCATCAGGCAAACGACCAGCTCGTCTTGTCATTAAGTAACATAAAAAAAAACGATAACGTATGCCTTTGGCAACATTGTGGTGTACATATTCTGCAATAGAAAATACACTTTGCTCTAGCGAATAACGATCGCTTTTAGCGATAAGGCCGCCCACTGTAACACTTTCTTTAACTATTTTTATGTAATTTAATGTTTGCAATACGGCGTTCTCTATCTATTTACAATCATTATTATATCATTATCATTATTCCTCCTCCTTTTTGAAGTCGGTTAAAAACTATTATAGTTTAGACGAATTTTTCAAGGATAAATTTTGACGAAAAAAGTAATAATATATCGGTCCGCTTTTACTCATATTGCTATGCCCTAAATTGGGTACATATGTAACTCTGTATTATAATATTTAAGATCCCTGTAACATGTATGATGCAATAAATGATTGAATATGAATATATAATAAATAAGGTATACGTATTCATAGAAAAAAAGAAAAAACCTCTCACTCATCAAAACTTTCTCCAAGAAAACTCCAGAGTTCTTCATAAAGGTATGACCTACTACGTACGCATCAAATTACAAGCCTATGATAATGCATAACAAACTTCACCTCCACCGGCTCACTATGAGCTAAATGCATTATTCAAAATGTCGGGACTCTGTTATATTTGCACTCGAAACTTTGGATAAACCACTCAAGTAGATGCCGCGAAAATAATATAAGTTTTGTGGTAGTTTGAATATGTTATGCTACGCCACGGGGATTATACCTGTCGCGCTGCTTTATGAAACTACGATGTTAAGTCCTGAATGTCACCCGTGTAGTTGAGACTTTGTGGAGTTAATGTATTTTCAACAAGAGCACGAGCACGTGCAGACAACTACTTAGTTTTTGTACTGTCTCTGTGAATGCAACTTTCCAAGCAAGTCAGGCAACGAGTTCTCTGCACCTAAGTTTAATTGTAATACATCAGTGAGTATGAGTAGGAACTTTCATTTAAATCATTCCAGCTGCTGGAACATAGGCAACAAACAAATCTTGCATAGAAGACAAAGAATGTATGCAACATTCCGCTTCTGCCAAGTAACCAACTGGCACATAAGAAACATAATATTGTCAAAAACAAACATAAAATATTGTAACAAAAGTTCTAAAAAAATGCCCCTCAGTTTCTTGCCGTATCTTCTGAGTAGTGGTTCTTTTCCCGATACGGTGGTAGAGTAATTAATAATAGACGTTCATAAGTGCGTATGTGATGCCAAAATTGAATAAAGAACTTTTGAACTTTAAACTTTGCAAGAACTGGTTCATCTGACAAAAGTATACAAGAATTTTTCAAGTGTGCGTGGAGGGATAAATCCGAAACTAAGAAAAAGCGAAAAATGCTCAAAGTAGTCTCGGGGCCCTATTTATAAAAATGAAAACTGCATGAGTAGATTTTTGAACACCCTATTTTCCTAGCCGGAAATCAAACTCATCGATTTTGAAAAGATACTCACCCTGTACTATTACACTTGTATTTTTAGCACTCGCTCTAAAAAGGGTGAAGGAAAACATCGTGAGGAAACCGGCCGGTCCAAGAATTTATCACAAAAAGTCAAGGCCGGTCCAAGAATTTTTCACAAAAGGTCAAAACATGTGACATCCACCAACCCGCACTGGGCCAGCGTGGTGATTATGGCCCATTCTCTCTCTATGAGAGAAGGCCCGTATCCCAGCAGTGGGAACGTGATGGGCTGATGATGATGATGATTATTACACCAGCCGATAGTGTAGCTTATATGGATCAAATTCTGGAAGTCATGTCAAACGGCAAACTAAAGGAACGTGTTAATTTTTTTCAATAAACTGATTCATAAATTTTATTTTCATACATTAAGCGTACTTAACATAACTATTCACATTGTGTTTGAGTTATAGCCCGCCCGAAAGCTTCCGAAACAGCGTAACGACTGTTATCCTAAGAAAACAACCGGGACCGACGGCTTAACATGCTCTCCGAAGCACAGTAGCGCACCGATATAACAACCACCCATCCAAGTGGGGACCGCGGTGACGTTGCTTAACCAAGCATATTATTTTCAAACAACTGTTCATGTTTACGAACGGCTAGGTGAGCCACGCGACGACCGTTACAGCTGTGGCCCCGTAACGAGAGTTACAACGATAGGTTCTTTTTATCGACTTTAAAAAAGGAAAACGTTCTCAATTCGACTGTGTGTTTTTTTTAACCGACTTCAAAAAGGAGGAGGTTTACAATTCGACGGTATGTTTTTTTTTTTTTTTTTTTGTGTGTTTGTTACCCGATTACTCCGCCAATTATGAATGGATTTCGATGATTCTTTTTTTGATTGGTAGGTCATACTTCAGAGGTGGTCCCATATAAATTTTATCGAAATTCATTCAGCACTTTTTGAAAAAAATAGCCAAAAAAATGCCGGCAGAGAGTTTATATGTTAATGTTTATGATATTTATATATTATATTTATTATAATTTATTTATTTATTTTTATATTATATGTTATTGCTTATTATATTTTAATTGTATTGTATGTATTACGATTATTTTCTATTTTATTAGTGTGTATTTTATGTAATTGGTTTATGTAAGTGTATTGAGATTTCAATATCTCAATACACTTACATAAACCAATTACATAAAAACCACCGTCCATTATTTTTGTGCAATTCCTCTCCCTGCGCGGTTGTCTGGAAGAGATCGCTTTAAGCGATAAGACCACCAATTAATTCACTTTTGTTAAGTTGTTTTTATTGTTAATAATTTTGTGTGTGTTTCATTAAAAAGTTATTTCATTTCATTTCATTTCATTTCATTTCATTTCATTTCATTTCGTTTCATTTTATTTCATTTTATTTTATTTCATTTCATTTCATTTCATTTCAATAATAAAGGTACTGGTGGTAGGTTTCTCGTATGCGAGAGGCCGTCTGGGTGGGTACCGCATCTTTGCCAGTTATTCAGCCGCCAAGCAGTAGTGCGCAAGCATTACTGTGTTCCAGCTTGAAGGGCATTGTAGCCAGCGAAATTACTGGGCATAACGAGACTCAACAGCTAATTGTCTCAGGGTGACGAGCGCAGTGCAGCGCCGCGCAGGATTTTGCAAAACAAAGTTCTGGGTGGTGCTGTTATTGCTATGGGCTGGCGTACTATTGCTTACCATCAGGCAAACGACCAGCTCGTCTTGTCATTAAGTAACATAAAAAAAAACGATAACGTATGCCTTTGGCAACATTGTGGTGTACATATTCTGCAATAGAAAATACACTTTGCTCTAGCGAATAACGATCGCTTTTAGCGATAAGGCCGCCCACTGTAACACTTTCTTTAACTATTTTTATGTAATTTAATGTTTGCAATACGGCGTTCTCTATCTATTTACAATCATTATTATATCATTATCATTATTCCTCCTCCTTTTTGAAGTCGGTTAAAAACTATTATAGTTTAGACGAATTTTTCAAGGATAAATTTTGACGAAAAAAGTAATAATATATCGGTCCGCTTTTACTCATATTGCTATGCCCTAAATTGGGTACATATGTAACTCTGTATTATAATATTTAAGATCCCTGTAACATGTATGATGCAATAAATGATTGAATATGAATATATAATAAATAAGGTATACGTATTCATAGAAAAAAAGAAAAAACCTCTCACTCATCAAAACTTTCTCCAAGAAAACTCCAGAGTTCTTCATAAAGGTATGACCTACTACGTACGCATCAAATTACAAGCCTATGATAATGCATAACAAACTTCACCTCCACCGGCTCACTATGAGCTAAATGCATTATTCAAAATGTCGGGACTCTGTTATATTTGCACTCGAAACTTTGGATAAACCACTCAAGTAGATGCCGCGAAAATAATATAAGTTTTGTGGTAGTTTGAATATGTTATGCTACGCCACGGGGATTATACCTGTCGCGCTGCTTTATGAAACTACGATGTTAAGTCCTGAATGTCACCCGTGTAGTTGAGACTTTGTGGAGTTAATGTATTTTCAACAAGAGCACGAGCACGTGCAGACAACTACTTAGTTTTTGTACTGTCTCTGTGAATGCAACTTTCCAAGCAAGTCAGGCAACGAGTTCTCTGCACCTAAGTTTAATTGTAATACATCAGTGAGTATGAGTAGGAACTTTCATTTAAATCATTCCAGCTGCTGGAACATAGGCAACAAACAAATCTTGCATAGAAGACAAAGAATGTATGCAACATTCCGCTTCTGCCAAGTAACCAACTGGCACATAAGAAACATAATATTGTCAAAAACAAACATAAAATATTGTAACAAAAGTTCTAAAAAAATGCCCCTCAGTTTCTTGCCGTATCTTCTGAGTAGTGGTTCTTTTCCCGATACGGTGGTAGAGTAATTAATAATAGACGTTCATAAGTGCGTATGTGATGCCAAAATTGAATAAAGAACTTTTGAACTTTAAACTTTGCAAGAACTGGTTCATCTGACAAAAGTATACAAGAATTTTTCAAGTGTGCGTGGAGGGATAAATCCGAAACTAAGAAAAAGCGAAAAATGCTCAAAGTAGTCTCGGGGCCCTATTTATAAAAATGAAAACTGCATGAGTAGATTTTTGAACACCCTATTTTCCTAGCCGGAAATCAAACTCATCGATTTTGAAAAGATACTCACCCTGTACTATTACACTTGTATTTTTAGCACTCGCTCTAAAAAGGGTGAAGGAAAACATCGTGAGGAAACCGGCCGGTCCAAGAATTTATCACAAAAAGTCAAGGCCGGTCCAAGAATTTTTCACAAAAGGTCAAAACATGTGACATCCACCAACCCGCACTGGGCCAGCGTGGTGATTATGGCCCATTCTCTCTCTATGAGAGAAGGCCCGTATCCCAGCAGTGGGAACGTGATGGGCTGATGATGATGATGATTATTACACCAGCCGATAGTGTAGCTTATATGGATCAAATTCTGGAAGTCATGTCAAACGGCAAACTAAAGGAACGTGTTAATTTTTTTCAATAAACTGATTCATAAATTTTATTTTCATACATTAAGCGTACTTAACATAACTATTCACATTGTGTTTGAGTTATAGCCCGCCCGAAAGCTTCCGAAACAGCGTAACGACTGTTATCCTAAGAAAACAACCGGGACCGACGGCTTAACATGCTCTCCGAAGCACAGTAGCGCACCGATATAACAACCACCCATCCAAGTGGGGACCGCGGTGACGTTGCTTAACCAAGCATATTATTTTCAAACAACTGTTCATGTTTACGAACGGCTAGGTGAGCCACGCGACGACCGTTACAGCTGTGGCCCCGTAACGAGAGTTACAACGATAGGTTCTTTTTATCGACTTTAAAAAAGGAAAACGTTCTCAATTCGACTGTGTGTTTTTTTTAACCGACTTCAAAAAGGAGGAGGTTTACAATTCGACGGTATGTTTTTTTTTTTTTTTTTTGTGTGTTTGTTACCCGATTACTCCGCCAATTATGAATGGATTTCGATGATTCTTTTTTTGATTGGTAGGTCATACTTCAGAGGTGGTCCCATATAAATTTTATCGAAATTCATTCAGCACTTTTTGAAAAAAATAGCGAAAACAAAAAAAAATATAAGTTTAATCTTCAAGTCGGTTCTTGTTTTTGTTGTAACCGACTTTCTAAAGGTGGAGGTTTGTATTCGACTGCTTCACATGCTTCACTCAGGGTTGACTTCCGGCGAGGGAACTCCTCAACGGTGAATAGTACAGACACAAAATTTTGTAAATGGATTTAACCATAATAGCCTGTTCTAAATTCCACCATGACATGGCTGATACACCCAGGAATGACTTCCGGCGAGGGAACTCCTCAACAGAGAATAGGAGAATCATGAATTTTTTTTGTACATAAATTTAATTATCATAGCCCGTTTTAAACTTCGTCATGATGTGGCTGCTAGATCATAAATGCTTGTCTTTAAAAACTTTTTAAATTAATTTAATTAAAACTTGTTTTGCACTAAAAAGGTTAAAATAAATTATTTTACAAAAAAACTAAACCGACTTCAAAACCACAAATAGGCACTCAAAAGTGAAAAATAAATTAATATAATTATCATAAGCGCTGCCCACTCATATATTTGAAGTCGGTGCCAGCCAAGTCTAAAAGGTAGTAGATAGATACTACCTACAAGTAGTACAATACAATACAGTACAATACAGTAGTACAATAGTTACTATATACATAGTATTTATCTGCTACCTAATAGACTTGGCTGGCACCGACTTCAAATATATGAGTGGGCAGCGCTTATGATAATTATATTAATTTATTTTTCACTTTTGAGTGCCTATTTGTGGTTTTGAAGTCGGTTTAGTTTTTTTGTAAAATAATTTATTTTTGTATGTTTTTACGATTACTCCGTCATTTATGATTTGATTTGGAAATTTCTGTATAGCTTCAAGGTGGTCCCATATAAATTTCATTGACATTTGCCCTTGGACTTCGAAGATACATTTTAAATTGAATTATTAAGTAATTGAGTGACGAGACGAAAAGTTCAAATTATAAGGAACATTTTGCTTCCATAGTAAAGAATGCAAAATCTCTCAAAACCCTCTAATTGATAAGGTACATTACCTATTCACAGTAGGTAGTAGTTGCTTTCGCAGCGAATTAACTGCGATTGTCATTGATTACATGAAATGTGCATTAGTTGTCGTTAGGTATAATCAATCAATAGCCGTCAATACTCACTACCTTCTGACGATGTCTGATTTGGCAGAATGTGTGCCGTGCGGTGTTGACAATAAGTAAATTGATTAGCAATTAGGCGTAAATCTTGAACAAATAAAAAATATAAAAGAATCAAAAACCGACTGCAATGTATCTTCGAAGTTCAAGGTCAAATATCGATGAAATTTATATGGGACCATTTCGTAGCTATACTGAACTCATCGCAAAATTTTCTAAATTGGTTCATAAATGACGGAGTTCTGAGGTAACCTCAGATAAAGTATCTGTCTACTCGAAGGAGGTAACAAACATAAAAAAAATGATAAAAAAATACAAACGAACAGAGAACCTCCTTTTTTAAATTAATTAAAAAAGCGGACGCCTCTTCGCCAAATACAAAAGAGATGCACCCATTCGGTTACAAATTGAATTGAAGCAATATACCTAAGTAACTTATATAAGTACCTATGTATTTTATATAACAAAGCACATGTTCCTGTTTTGACAAGTGATCCTAGCTTTCCGCATTTAATCACTGCTTTTGCGCAGTTTTGCCTACCTGAGTTAATAGGCCAACTTTGTGGGGGCCAATTGCCAAACTATTCCACTAAATATTGGGGTCGAACCTAACAATGCACGGTTTTGGTAAGGCCAACAAAAACTGGTGTAATTTATAGTTGGAACTGAGAGGGTTAAGATAATAATCTATAGCCAGATGGTGTATCAAAGTGCCATTAACATTCTTCATTAGGGTCATATATAAATAAAAGAAAGACGTGTGGCACTCGGAGACTCCCGCCGTAAAGCTATTGCATAGCATTCGGAGTGGGGGGTGTTAGGTTATTTTCGTTACGGAATTTCTGGATTCGGTCTCCACGCTCAAGGCCCGCGATAGAAGCTATGCAACAGCTTAATAAATACAACCAACGATCACACGGGTACATAGGTCATGGCGTCGATCTGAGGAAACGATAATAATAAATAAAAAAGACGTGTGGCACTCGGAGACTGCCGCGGTAAAGCTATTGCATAGCATTCGGAGTGGGGGGTGATAGGTTATTTTCGTTACGGAATTTCTGGATTCGGTCTCCACGCTAAGGCCCGCGATAGAAGCTATGCAATAGTTTAATAAATAAATACACCCAACGATCACATACATAGATCCTGGCCCCTAACTAGGATTCCCTGTATCTAGGGAACCGGGAACTATGAGGACCATGTACCCACAACACCCAGACACGAAACAAATGCTTGCGTTATTTTTTCTATACGTAAAAACATTTGTGCCGTCGCGAGAATCAAACCCACAACCACAGTGTTATATAAAACTGCCAGTAACATTCTTCATTAGGGTCATAAATGGGTAATAGTATAAGGTTATGTCAATTGCCTTACTAATAATATATTTCAAATCAAATCAAATCAAATCAAATCAAAATCAAACCTTTTTTGGTATTAGTTACTTTATTTTGATGCTAGCTGCATCCCACGGTTTCACCCGTGTAAACAATTTTATTTTCCATATGAAAAGTATAATTTGTCTTATACCGAGGTCTAAATAAAAAAGTATATTATTTTGTCTTATGTCTAAAATAACTGCTTCACTTGTCATCATACTAATCTGTTCAGTCGTTTTTACGTGACGGAGTTACAAACATCCATCCATCCTCAGGAAAAATCGCATTACTTTTATAATATTACTAGCTTTTTCTCGCGAACTCGTCTGCGTAGATGACACACGAAGCCCACATAGTTCGTCTTTTTCCAAACCATTTTAGCAAGACCTCCCCAGTATATGAGAGCGCGTACTACGAAGAGGTCAAGTTGAATCTCAGTAGTCACCCAACAGATTTTGATATAACATACCCTATAATTTAAGTTGGGATTAATGCGACGAACCATTAAACCAAATTATTATCTGTTCAGCAGTTTTCGAATGTGTAACAAACATTCAAAGTTACAATTTTTTAATAGTAAAGATAAAGAAGAAGTAAGATTTAAAATATCTGATAAAGAAACATAGGATGCAGGCAACTACATTTGTTTTATAAGATGCAAAGCTGTACTAGAAAAATGAGCTAGTGTGGCTCCGTGAAAGAATGTGCGCCTTTTGATCTGACGCACCCGAGTTCGAATGCCGGTGGCCCCGCACCACTGATTTTCTTTAGTTATGTGCGGATCTAACACTCGCTCTAAAAACGGTGAAGGAGAACATCGTAAGGATACCGGTATGTCTAAGAATTCATCACAAAAATTCAAGGACATGTGACATCCACCAACCCGTACTGGGCCAGCGTGGTGGATTATGGCCTAAACTTTCTCTATGAGAGAAGGCCCGTGGCCCAGCAGTGGGGACGTGATGAGCTAATGATGATGACGATGATGACTAGAAAATAGCACTGCGCAGTATAAAACATTTATTTTAACTAGAGGTGAATCACTCCGTATCGGCACTTTAGAACGACTTGATGTGCAGTAAAGAAAAAGAAAGAAAGAAAGAAAGAAAAAACATTTATTTGACGACCACAATCATAACAAAATAAAGAAACACAGGAAAACATAATTATAAAAAGAAAAAAATAAATATATAAACAGTATGAAGAGTTAATTATGCCTAAAATTACGTATGTGGTGCCAAAAGGGGCTTTCACTCAGCACAAATGTCAGGTGTTAGTGTTTTGACACCCGACGCAGTAAATACTAGTCATTAAATAAATCTTATGATCAAAAGCTTTATTAGGGCTGTCTCTTGTTTTAGTGCAGTGCAGTCACGCAAACATTTGGCTTAGCTATAATTGCTCACAATGACACCCTTAGTTTAATCGGCTGGCCCAATTGTCTCACGATTGGCAGATTTACTACCACTTTAATTTCGGACCATGTTACCTTTGTGGTGATTAGGAGACTATAAGTTGGTACATTGGAATTTGACATCTTGGTCCTGAGCCATAAGGTACAACTAAATGTCCTGACTATGTAATTGATGTATTTTGTAGGCAAGCTACGTGCAGGTTGAAATTTGGGTGCCTGTATTGTGTTGACAGGCCGCATGAGTTAAAACTTGGTTGAAACATATTTAGGTCACATAGGTGTGACTTAACAACGAAACCATATTGAACTGCGTACAAGGCAATTCAATTAAGAAATCCAACGCCATTTACAACACAATACTTTATACTTTTTATTTATATAGTACCTATATAAAACACAAACATTGTTTCTACCTACATATGTTCGTTATAGACTTTGAAACCATCTAACTGATGTGCCCCAAACCGGTTAAATTAGAAAGGCAATGCGAAGATGGTTTTAGACCACTAAGACAATGCATTAAGCACGTTCACTCGGGTATTCACTCGCTGGGTATCCACTTGTTTTAGATATAGCAGAGTAACTTATTAAAAATAATAATAATATTAATTATTGTGACAAAACTTGCTTAAATATAAACAAAGTTCTGGTTGGTGCTGTTATTGTTATGGGCTGGCGTGTTGCTTACCATCAGGCAAACGACCAGCTCGATACTCATTCATTCAGTTACATGAAAAAAAACACGCCGTCAAGATTTCTATTGAACAGTAAGATTCCCAGGAAGTGTCCTGGGCAGTTGCCAGTCGTTGGCCCGTTATTTTTTTCATGTTTATTCAAATGATTTCTTCAAATGATGTTAATTTTCTCAACCAAACCAATTCAAATCTAACAGTTAAACATTTTCCTTTCTCTTTCTATTATCCCGGATTAGTTCAGATGGTTCAATTTCCAATATAAAAGTAATAAAAGGAGTTGAGTGAGATTGCCCCAAAACTGAATCTCAATAAATGTGACTCAGTTTGCTCAGTTTTCGGCGACTGGCGTATTTACCAACGAAACTTTTCAAAGGGGTACCGAAGTATGTGGTACCTTCTAATATACCTACTGATTTGGAAAATACAAGGAAAAGGTGGAGCGTCGTTGTGAGTAATGAAAATCGTATTGCCAATAGGCAGATGTACCTTTACAAAGCTTTGGTAAAGTTTAAAGGTTGTGTTGATTGTTGAAAGTTTGTTTGGAATACAAACAAAATTGAGGAACGAGAGTTTGTCGAAGATATTGTTTTGTTAGTTTATTGGTTGCGAGTCTTCGAAGCCGAAAGGTCATAATATAATGTTAAAAGAAAGGAAAAGCTGCTGTTGGTAAGGGTCTAATAGAGTTATTATAGAGAAATTAATATTATGTAGATACAGTTATTCTAATTGCTCTGCCGTCAGCAGCTATTTTCAATATGAATATGGGTATTGTTTTTTTTTAACAGCAAGAGCCAGTGCGCTGCAGAAGATTGTTAATTGTTTAGAATATAAAGAAAATGAACATTTTTAGGTGCAATTAACGGCTTATAAACTACAATGAATATTCAGGTTCCCAATTTAATTTATAGAATAAACGCCGTAACGCTCAAGGTGTAATAAAAAGCAGGGCATTTTTCAAACCCTGTATTTTAATTAAGAAACCTTTTTTCTTCTGAAAGAGTTCGCCCAGCTTAATGACGGTTAATTCTGTTTTTCCTCTGTTGTCTATTTTATCTCGGAGCATAGGTTTCCTTTGGCTTGCTAATGATGGACTGAAACAATAGGCTAAGTTGAGATCCACAAATCTTACATGAGAGAGATCTACTCCAATGAAATTGGCGAAGTAAATATAAAGCACCAGGTCAGATATTAGTAAGGCGAAATTTTAGTTTTACTAATATTTCATTTGAACAAATAGGTGTTTAAACTAAGTCTCACTGATTCTCATTACGAGTTGACGTTTTGGTGTCCTTAAGAAAAATATTTTTTAGAAAAAAAAGAAAAACCGACTTCAATTTATCTTCGAAGTCCAAGGTCAAATATCGATGAAATTTATATGGGACCACTTCATAGCTATACTGAACCCAACGCAAAAAGAATTTTGCAAATCGGTTCTCAAACGACGGAGTTCTGAGGTAACAAACATAAAAAAATACAATTGAATAGAAAATCTTCTCCTTTTTTGAAATCGGTTAAAAATATTGGAAAATCCTATGGAAAACCATTGAGGCAAAAAGTTGTATTAACTTATACTATTTATATTTGAGAAATTTTGATTTTGCACAAAATTTAGTGAATACAAAGTATCTACAATCGTTTGTTTTGATTCCTCATTAAAAAATTGAGTCATTTCACAAACCCGCATGTATAAAGTGTAGGTATACGAATCCGTTTTCAATACCAATAAATGTCGAGAAAGAGGTGGAAGTAACTTATACTGCTTGTTCCTCGTGTTGTAGGCGATGAACAGAAAAGTACGTTTAAAAGTTTAAGGAGTGAACTTAACCGTGTAACGAGCAATTCGTGGTTTCATTAGGTATCTAGAAGTTTACTGGAATGCCTCACTGGCGCACTGCATCGAGTCTACTTAGTGTCAATCCCACAGGAACTTACTGGACTTTTCATTTTTACAAGGCGAAGTGATGTGGCATTCAGTTTGATACGTGACTTGTACAGATTGCATATTTTAATTAAGTTACAGTTTTTTTGTATAAATTATAAGCTTGCGTTTGACCACTATCTCACCTGTTGTTAAGTGACGATGCGGTTGAGGATGTAGCACGCTCTGCTAGAAGAACCTGTTCACTCTTGCCTTTAAGACACCTAGATATAGCTATCCGGAAATACAGATGCCGGCAAAGAGTCTCCACTCCTTGGCCGTTCGCATTACCTAATTAACTAGAGAGAATGGAATTACCAGAGAGGTGGTAGAGTCATTGTGATAATTTGACGTTCATAAGTGCGTCTGTGATGCAATGATTAAAGAGTTTTTTTTTAGAAATGGAATTATTAATACTAAAATTTTCACTCAAAAAAACGCGCTCAAATGTAACTACCGAACAAGCAGTCACTCATCCAAGTGGTGATAGCTGCAAATTTTGCCTACCAGATCTGTTACGAACACCTAAGCGGGTTAAGCTACAAGCACCAATTTTTTTATTAAAAATCTCAAATTATTGAACTAACAATATTGTAGCTACATGTTTTGAGCCAATTGTGTTTACTACTGGCCCGCGTACAATGGACTGCAAAAGTGTTGAAACAATTTATAGTTACTGCTTCTGGGTCCACACAAATAGTCAATTCTCTAAAGTCACCTGAGGTAATAGCATTACGGCGATACATTCTGACACAAACTTATACAGAAGTAAGGAAGGGTTGACAGCGGGTTGTTTTATTGAGAACATCTGTAGCCTTCGATTTTAAGTTATTCAGTTTTGCATTTCCGATCCACCTTTTCTTTGTTATCCTTACAACTTTGCAGATGAAGGTACGACGTTTCTGTTTGTTTCCCAAAAACAACTCTTTTAAGGAAAACCCATTTCCATAACCGTTTCAGAGGCTATCTTATAATGTTTACTGTCCTCCAGCATTCCCGGCGGGCCCTTAAAATTTATTAATACTAAGAAGTCGTCTAATGAAAATTTCTATTCAAAACCCTCGAACAGTTATTGTATAAAACAACGCAGGTAATGTGCGATTATCATAATGAAATTGCACGGCGTCGGGGAGACTATAAGAAAAATGGTGAAATTTGTGGCCTTAAATAATATCGTTAAGAGTGAAGAAAAATGGGTGCGCCCTACAGGACCGGGCCGAACGCTCTCTGAAATTGCAAGTCGTATATTACACAGGGAATTTTCAATTACGGCAATCCTGCGGTTTTTCATTCGTAATGTGACTTTAGGCAACGCTTCGAGTTGGTCATTCATAACTGCCAGACCATAGAGTAAAGAGCCGATAGACAAAGGTGCAAAAAGTTTCTGTAGAGAAGCCACAACGACGTATTCGGGCTGAAGTCGTCGGACACGCCGCGGCATGTCTCCTCTATATTTGTAGAGTTTTCACATTGCCCAACATACATACTAGAGAAATATTTTGAAGAATGTCGCAATGATATGCAAAAGCTATTGACGTCAAGCTAACAAAATGCCGTTAAGTTTATGAACTCAAAATTATCAGAATATTAAAATCTCTATCGTCTTTTATGTTTCTTACCAAAAACAGTTATTTTACACACTTCTTACAAAGGCCAACTTAACTACTTACAAGTAGAAGCAATTAAAAAACATAGATAGTCAAACTTCTCCAGCCCTCTATTAGATGGTAGCGTGCCCAAGATGCTAGCAGCATTGCCCCGTTGGACTGCAATGCTGATACGTTGAGCCAAATAAAGCCTAGGATTAGTTTTATGAATAATCAATGAAATCTTATGTATTTCTAAAATCGTACCTATCATTAAATTTACATAACAAATTTTAAAGAAAAGTCATCGTTATGCAAACATTTTTATTGCTACAATAAACGTATGTACTAATAAAAAAGTGATGCGAAATACGCTCACCTTCTTTTCATTCGTAATCTAGAGTAGATCGATACTACAGTGCGAACAGTATAGGTACTTTATATTGTAAAGTTGTGCATAATTACGCCAAAAAAAATTATATCAATGCCATCGACTGACATGACTCACATGACGGTACATATCGCGCATAAGAAAATATTAGTAGTTCACATGTAAAATATAAGGAGCGAGTGTGGCTCAGTGAGAGCATGTGCGACTTTCGATCCAACACACCCGAGTTTGACTCACGCTGGGCCTGCACCAGTGACTTAGCACTTGCACTAAAACGGTGAAGGAAAACATCGTAAAAAAAAATTGGCATGTCCAAGAATCAACTACTAAAATTCAAGGACATGTGTCATCCACCAACCCGCACTGGGCCAGCGTGGTGGTGTATGGCTTATTCTCTCTATGAGAGAAGGCCCGAGTCCCAGCTGCGAGACCGTGATGGGCTGATGATGATTATGTAAAATATACTAATTACGGTATTTAAACATGAATACATATGCGAGAATACGCTTACTTAATATACCTATTTATGCAATGTATTAAGAAGAATATAATCACAGTCGTTGTTTTGAAAAATTGAATAAAGTGTGCAAGTTTCCATACTGCAAATATATATGCATAAAGATTTTTCTACAAAAATATGAAGCCTTTTCCAACCGTTCTCGAAGCTGTGAATGCTTTCAATGTTTTTATTATAATGCAAATAGCAAGACTTTGTTAGAAAAGAGTGCACGCTCATCTTAAGGAGTAGATTTTCATTAAAATTCTATGGATCCTGGAGTGCCAGGTCTAAAGATTATTGTGCATTCAACGGCGCCGATTGAACGAATCTCTTTATTTGGTAATTTATGATACTAAATGAGATTTCATTGTTTTTTCGTGTACTGTATTGTATCATGGTGTAAGTTGTGATATCAATATTTTTATTTTTTATTTATATAATATAAAGTTATTATATGTTGCCAACAATGGACGCAGACAACGTGGCAGACCAAGATGGAGATGGCGAGACGAGCTGGATACATTCCTGTTAGATTAGCTCATTCTATCTCAAGACTGCGAGAAAAGGAAGGAAAGCAGGGAGGCCCTTGCCCTACATGGGCGATATAGGCTGGATATAATAAAGTTAATATATTTTTATCGCTGCCGCCGCTTAATACAATTCGCGCTAGCATCATAACTCCTTGTTGGATTTATACAAAATAGACTTTATTTGTATTTGGAAAAAAGCCAGCTCTGAATTTTAATACCGATTTTATGTCTTAAACAATTTGTCATCGTTGTTGCATAGAAAATTAATTGAAACTTATATACAAGAATATAGTATTGTTAATATGTATAGTTCAATATTATCGTGGCAAGCACATTTAACGGAAAATTATTTTGATAATATCTTCCCTAACCTCGATTATTTTTTATGTTTATATGATGAAGCCTAAAAGTACCTTTATTGTATTCTTTACTTCCAATAAAGGCCGTTTTCACGACCTGATTTTCCTTTCATTGAGTATGAAACCTAACAAAAACTTGGCAAGTGCGAGTAAAGTAGGACAAGGAATTCCCATCGTATGTCTCTACGTATTTATTAAACGTCTCATTCACATGAGAACATCATCGTGAAGAAATCTGCAATTGATCACAAAAATTCAAGGACATCCACCAACCCGCATTGGGCCTACTGGGCGAGCGAGGCGGACTCTCTATTTAGGAAAGAAGGCCCGTGTCCCAGCAGTGGGAACATAATAGGCTGATGATGATCTACTTACCTACTAAATATGCTATTATTAGAATGTCAAATGTCAAATATCATAAATATAGGCACAAATTTGCACTTTTAAAGGTCATAAACACATGATACAAATAAAATATGTTAAAAATTGTAATTTATGTTAACTTCTTTGGAGTGGTAGGTTCTGGCCGTGGTTGTAATACCACCCACCAAACAAAGTCATGCCGTCAAGCGACCTAGTCGTGTTTCGGGATGATGTTTGGTGAACTATCGGGGAGACGGGTCTGAGCAGCTCAACTGCCGTCTCTCTCTAGATCTATGTGCTCCACCTTAGGCCATATCATCGCTTCACATCAGGCATAGATCTATTAAGCGTAAAAATAACATGACTTTGAAAAAAAGGTAAGTAAATTTCTTGCCTATACTCAAATTGAAGTCTGGGTATAATTATTTAAACACTTAACAATTTTTTCTGTTTTGACTCCACCATAAAAATATGTCTTCTAATATAAATTTTAAATACACATGCATTACATAATATATAATATAACTGATCATCAGAATGCCGAGGTGATATCTCAGGAGGCGGATTCGTTATCTTTGGTTGAAGGTTATCCATGGTGGGCGTGCAAGTGTAGGTGATTCAAAATAACACCAAGAAACTTTTAATCAAACACTACTTTAATGAATCGGATACTTAATTGTTCATAACAGCACAAGATTAATGGAATACAATTTGATTTAGAGCCAATGGTTTTGTGCGTGTGCATCGCGCGTGGCTAGCTGTCAAAAAGTGCCAGTCAGCCGTCACTATGACACTCCCAACTCCATTCGGTGTTACCCGCTCTAAAAATACGGCATAGACAATTTTAAAACCAACATACATTGGACTAAAACTCGATTAACACCCGACCTGATTTTAAGAACTGATTAAAAATTTAATAGGTAATAATAATTGACTCAAACTAATTAAATTGTCCACGCGACGTTATATACACAGTGGAATTGAATTCGATATTTTTCCGAAATGTATATACTCAGTCCATGTTTTAGATTAAATCTATAGTGTTAAATTAAAATAATAAATATAATAATAGTTAACCAAAATATAATTGACAATTAGCTGAAATGTCAATGAATGAATGTGAATGAAATGTAGCGACGCAGGGAGGCTAGTAGGAGCAGTGCCGTGCACCCGCGCCCAGCTGCGTTGCCCCCGCGTATTCTGTTTCGTGAAATAGATATTTCAGCTAGGTAATTGTCAATTATTTTTGGTCGTTTATTTCTAGTTTAACGCTTTATATTCAATCTAAAGCTCACTCAGTCCATACTGAGTACATACATTTCGGAAAAATATCGAATTCAATTCCACCCTGTATATATATATTTCAGCTGACAGTTGAGATTAAAATTAAAAATGTTTTTGTATAATCCAATAACAAAATTGTCTTGTTACAAATAGAAGCTTAATTAAAAAAAAAATACGCGTATAATTTTTACAAAGAAAAATAATAGCTACGTATTTTTCTGAAATAAAAATCTGTATCTAATCAATCGGCTACTAGAGAATAATGGATCTCCAATACCATGGACTGTCAAAAAGAATATTTCAATACACATCCGCTTGTTCCCCTTCCAGCTACGGAACCCTAAAAGACACGCCATTTTCTGCGTCATCTATCTAGCTCGAGAGGAAATTAAATCTCTTATCATCGAGATAAAGCCGGTTACCTTTTTTCATGATAGCTTTTTTGATAGACTCGTTATGCTGCGACGTGAAAACGTAGACTACAGGAATTTCATAGAGGCGGGTCACTGACCTGAGACATTTTTTGTAAGATACTTTGCTGATTACTTACTTGGTATAGGCATTTAGCCATCAAGGACTAAAAACCACGTGATACACTTTTCCGTCTTTAAAAGATCTTAATTTTTGTTTATTTTGAGCCTTTTGGACTTTGTGGCGTAGAGTTCTGTGACCATAATTAATTAGAACTCATATAGAAAAAATCCTATATCATAAACGGACTGGTTTTTTGGGAATTGCTGCAATTATGTAGCCGTCAAGCAAACTAAGTTGGTAGTTAAATTTTAAATAGGTGCCAGTGAAATTACTGTGCATTAAGACACTTAAGAGCTAATTGTCTCAGGATGACGAGCGCAGTGCAGTGCCGCGTAGGATTTTGCAAAACAATGTTGTGGGTGGTGCTGCATCTTTTCTGGGCAAGCATATTGCTTACCATCAGGCAAACCTGCTGGTCTCGTCATTCATTTACATAAAAAAGGTATAATTTGACAGGTAATTTCCTTATCCTGACGCTATCTAGTAAACAAACTTTTTTTTAATTAAAAAGAAGTCTCTCAATAACGCGTAACGTCAATTAACGTCAATTTAATTGGCGAATCATATTGCTACGCTGCATTCGAATATAGAAGGTGAAAGAACGAATTCTATTTTTTAAAGACATAATAGCTACACGTACTTTATGTCTACTAAGGGGCTAATTACGACGGTTAATAATTTTAGAAAGAAAGAAACGTGGCAATAATTATGCTCTTTAAAATGCTTTCAGTTATAAAAGGGGAGATTAAAACACTAATTTGAAATAGGATTAAAGAATGGTGCCACAATTAAACATTTTTTTTGTCAAATTCAGAAAGTCTATGTGCTTAGCTTAGTGGTATAGCTTAGACTATAAATTAAATTAAAAAAAACTCCGCACTGTCTAAGAAATAATAAAAAAGTAATCCTGCGAATTAATTGAACAAGTTATATCCTATTATAGAATGTGTAAAATTGTAGGTACCTATCAGTGTTTGGAAATAAACTATTCATCAGCCTATCGCAGTCCACTGCTGGACATAGGCCTCTCCAATTGCACGCCATTGAGCATGATCCCCGGTTACTCTCATTCAGCTGCTACCAGCCACCCCGCGAAGATCGTCGCTCCACCTAGCCTGAGGGCATCCTACACTACGTGTGCCAATTCGTGGTCTCCACGCGTCTACCCCAACGGTTATGGTTCTACGACTAATATGGCCGGCCCACTGCCACTTCAGCAGGCTAATCCTTTGAGCTATGTTGGTGACTTTAGTTCTCTGTCGAATTACTTCGTTCCGGATGCGATCCTATTACTATTAACTAAATAAACTATTACTATTTTTTATTTCGCAACCAACCAACGCTGGTGAATTAAAATAAATATTATGTCGTCCTAGTGGTCTAAGAAATGCTTTGTAATCACGTTATTTTATTTGTTGTTGATTTATTTTAACAAAATGTATTTATTTTTGTACCTAACCATCTTCGCCTTATTGCCTTTCTAATGAAACAATTTTGGGGCACATCGCATCGGTTGGATGAAAAAGCG
Source organism: Petrophora chlorosata (assembly GCA_951640565.1). Taxonomy (NCBI): domain Eukaryota; kingdom Metazoa; phylum Arthropoda; class Insecta; order Lepidoptera; family Geometridae; genus Petrophora; species Petrophora chlorosata. The sequence goes on along the minus strand of OX621193.1, from coordinate 13,515,844 downwards.
CGAGCATTTGTTTCGTGTCAAGGTGTTATGGGACCATGGTCCTCATAGATCCTAGTTCCCTAGATACAAGGAATCCAAGTTAGGGGCCAGGATCTAAATAAATATAAATATTATAATACAAGAAAGGTAAGTAACTACTGCTACTGCATAGCATATTAAACGTTTTACCTAAAAAAATATTCATCATCATCAGCCCATCACGTTCCCACTGCTGGGACACGGGCCTTCTCTCATAGAGAGAGAATAGGCCATAATCCACCACGCTGGCCCAGTGCGGGTTGGTGAATGTCACATGTCCTTGACTTTTTGTGAAAAATTCTTGGAAATGCCAGTTTCCTCACGATGTTTTCCTTCACCGTTTTAGAGCGAGTGTTAAATCCGCACATAGCTTAAGAAAGTCAGTGGTGCGGGGTCAGCGGGATTCGAACTCGGGTGCGTCGGATCGAAAGTCGCACGAGCTCCCACTGAGCCACACTCGCTCCAAAAAAATATTATTTATTATTATTTTTAATTTTAATATTAGCGTACATAACATTCACTACAGTAAGGTCAAAGAAAATATTATAACTGTATTGTAACTTAAATCAAATTGAAACCAAGCTGATCACTCATATTCTGCCTGTGTAATATTTTTTTTTTACTTTCTGTGCTTAAGATCTTGCCTTGTAGCTGACGATAAGTAATATTTTACTTAACGCATATGTTATAGCTGCTATTATAAATTCAAAAAGGTGAAGTCTGAGCTAAGCTATTCGGCAACTTGAACAATATGCATAGGTCATCTCAACAATTTGTCAGCACGGCTTATGGTTGGTTGTTACTAAAACTAAAGCCAAGTGCTACGTTTAAAGGTTAGGCTGATTGCTCGGATAAGAAATAACAAACAATACCCGGCAAAAGTTTAAGTAATGGAGCTGGTGTCCACATGACGGATGCGTAAATTTAAACCTCAAACGCATACTCACATTCTTTATTAAATTTTAGCATCACAGGCGCATTTATGAACGTTAAGTTATCACAATGGCTCTACAATACAAAAACACTTTATTGCACACCAAATAAACACATAACAACAAAAAAAAAAATGACAGTATACATTAATATGACCGGTAACTGCTTACCATCCAGGAGGGCCGTTTGCTTGTTTGTCTATTAGTTATATAAAAAATATGAGGTATTTACAATGCGGCCTTATCGCTTAGAGCGATTTCTTCCAGACAACCACAAAAAACCTACTATCAGAAGATATGAAAAAATCTGAGAGTATATTTTTAAAGAATGTTTGTTTCAATTTGATAGATACAGACACAAAAGAAAAATATAATTGTAATTATATTTTTCTTTTGTGTCCTATGGCTACTTAGCAGTGGAATGTTAGATAAATCTTTGCCTTCCATATTAATTATTAACTAGTATGCTTTTTTCATTATATAAGGTTAATACACAATTTGAATTCATTTCTTATGAGATCTGTTCATCATCATCGTCATCATTATCAGCCTGTCTCAGACCATTGCTAGACATAGGCCTCTCCAACAGCACGCCACTGAGCACAATCCCCGGCTACTCTCACCCAGCTGCTGCCAGACACTTTGCGAAGATCGTCGCTTCACCTAGCCTAAAGGCATCCTACACTAAGTTTGCTAATCCGTGGTCTCCACTAAAGAACATGTCTACCCCAGAGGTTATTGGTATGAGATCCGTTATAATACATAAAATAAGCTCACATTACGTATATATTTGTCAATATGTCACTAAGTAACCGCAATAGCAATATGTTACCCAGTAAAAACCACAAAACGTAATGGCAAGGTAAACGGTACATAAAGAAGGCTCCCTAGACACCGCTGGCTTATTTTTACTCTATCTCTTGACGGTTTTCCAGTATCGTCGTAATTTTGTTTCGCAATTAAGACCCACCTTTTTCTTGTTCCGCTCAAATTACTTTCCCTTTCGCAAATGGATGCAGAAACCCGATATCTTTATTTAAATGCCGGGAAAAGAGAAACAGGATAAAAATATCGGGATGATGTTTTGGGACATTCGTTTTCATTGTGGTATGACTTTCCTGGTTTGCTAAGTTGTGATTGATTGAGTTAAGTACATGTAAGCTTTCTTCCATGGAATGAGTTTGTATGAATACCTATACTCCATACATTTTGATTTGTCATCAAAATAGTACTGATAGTTCGTTTTATTTTTTTAACGCTTGATAGATCTATGTTTGGCAACTACCTCGCCTGATGTGACGGCACATTTTAGGCAAGCAGGTTTATTAACGCCACAGACAAGTGCGGATGGTTGTTTTATTATGTAGATACGAGCTGTTAACAGTTTAGAGTCTTAATCATAAATAGAACATTGAAGAAAAATAAAGAGAAAGCAATAAATTTGAATTTAATGAGGAATCCGTTAAAGACCTGATAATGACTGTTGATAGAGGCAAGCCCCGAAAAAGGTGTTATGATTATGAAGGAATAATAATATGGCTTCGTCGGAATTAGTACACACATAAAAATACACGTAGGCATGTTGTGCTACCGTGACACTGCCAGAGACACGATATTGTGATGATGCTTTGCGATATAATAGCATGTAACAGTCGCACTGACTAATGCCTCACAGAACTGTAAGTCCTCAAACACTCGACTATGAAGAGTTTCAATGCAAAGAATGCCAGATACATTTACATAAAAAACATTCACGGAATCACAAAATGTTACGTCTACACAATATTATATTATTTGATAGCAAATTAACCAACACTCTGCTAGGATAAACGAAGTCTACAAAACACGCAGTGATAATTATCATTAATCACTTTAGTATCTTTTCACTCGCTAACAAAAACTTTTACACTTTTCGACAACTTAAATCAGATTCCCCCTCTATTCCAGCTAACTTTCACAAATTTTCATCACGACTTTCATAAAACTTCAGCTCAAATTACTAAATCTATAAATATGCATTGAATTATAAAAAATAAGAAACAAACAAACAAATAACAAGATTACCCCTAGGGGAGAAATAAATAATGTAGCTCAAGCTAAGAAACTTTTTAACGCTCTCTTAAAAGTTTTCCTTGTGCTTAATTACATTTTCATTTATCTTTCCTTTCATCCGTCCAGTCTGCAGCGACGGCCTTAACACAGCCTATAGTTAAACAACTGCTTCACTCCTTTTGATACAATCAAGTGTTGGAACTAAAACAGTTTTTTCAGGGAAAGTTAATGAAAATCTTCTGCAGAGAACAATTTCCTTGTTTTCAATTTATTTAAAGGCGTTTTGCTTCTTTGAAGACAAATGAGCGACTGTTTAATTCTTTATTATATTTTGTAGTTAGTATTCGTTTAATAAGTAATTAAAGTAAAAATATACGATTTGTTTTATTTATTTTATAAACAAATCATTCCTGTTTTATGAAATAATCGGGTCTATCAGCGCACAATTTTATATCATTGTAACATTTCGACTAACCTCGAAGTTTCGATCAGGTTGCATTGATCGTGGTCATGAAAAGACTGGAGAAGCAGATATTCGTCGTCGGAAACGGCGGGCTTTGTCACCAACTACTCGCATTTGGTCTTGTAAAACTTGGTCACGACATACACTACTTTGACACGCACAATATCAGCAGAAACGCTCGAAGTTGAATTGCGACGCGAACATCTAATTCAATCAAAAATCAGAACTGATCAATTAATTCCACGATGCAGATAGCCTGAATCCAGTTCTGTCTGAAGATACGATACTTCTTTATCTCAATCGCTCTTCGAACAATTCTTGAATAGAAATATCGAAGTGAAGAGGATTTTTGAGTCATGAAGCTCGATCCAGTTGTTTGGGCTTGAGTCAAGTAATTTTTCTAATAGCTGATTTGTTCATTCGATGGTTCTTCCTACTCCAATTCAAGGCAATCATAATTTCTTTATAAACTACTGATTTGATATGACGAGCCAAAACTTGCTGATTAAGGCCTAAAAAGCATAATTAAAAAATACGAGTTCGACTTCAATTAAAATTCAAAAACTAATTTCGCAAATCGCTCGAATAACTTCGAACGGAGCTAATCAACGGAATCTCAATTAAAAAGTAAACGATTACATTTCTTTGCGAAATGAGTGTTCCTTATCTCTGGAACTCAGGGAGGTGGGGATTGTCTGTCGAATTGAACCTGACGTGAGTAGAAATGAGGTGAACCGGCCACTACGCGTACCTCGTCTACTCTCGTCTATTCGACCACATTAATTCACTTGAATCACGTCGTTTTTTTGCCCTATAAATGGATACCTATGCCAGCGCTACTTTGTACCAACCATAGCATTAACTAAGTTTACCTGGGCTAAAGAGTTTGAATGTTATTTACAATGTCATAAAGCATTCATAAAAAATTTCAATTTATTACTATTTCAGGGTCGAAAAACACGTCACTTACGACTTATAAGTTCTCTAATACTTGCATTAAACCGATATTGATATCTTCGATTGGCCGATATTTTTAAAAGTGAAATATATGAGCAATCCGCCCAAATACGATTAACCTTCACCCGGCAACTTGACTTAATCTCATCTCTACTAAAATTGTAACTGACGTGAGCTCAGCACCTGGCCGCTTTCGACGAAATTAAAAAAGTTTCAGCTACACAAGAAGTTTGCTGGACCCGTTCATTTAAATGCTAAGGTATTCCGCGTTAGTATTCATTGTGAGTTTTGTCATTCAGAGAAAAAGTTTCTTGTTTCCTACCTGTTTTCATTTGTGAATATCGGCCTTTGTGTTTTTATTTTTCTGCAAATGCGGTGTGCTACAAGTTTTCTGATTTTCTGATTAGCAGTTAGCAGGATGTTTGTTTTTTGGAACGAAAGAATAACAAATTGTGTTTAAGCTATAATCATGTAGTTAAATACACTACTACTACTACTATGTAGGTATGTACGTTTATTCAACTCCAAATACATGGTATAACAGGTTAATAAACGTTAAATTCGGTGCTTCCCAAAATCTTTACTTTTATAATTTCTTAAAATTGAACATTAAATATAGAACGAATTAATTATTTATACTCAGCAACTCTGATAGGAGTTTCTGTTAAGAGCTTTCTAATTAGGTGTGTTAATTAAATATTCTTTTCATCAGCTATTACAATAACGTTTCACCAAAATGTTATAAGAAGCCTTGTTTGTTCCAAGTATTTAATTCATTAAGAGACGCTAGGACCGTGGGGACCGGGGGCGCATACAGTCTTCAAAGATGTATCAAAACTTCTTGTCGAAGCAACGCGTGACCGAAATGCTGGCCTATATTTTGGCCAAAGGATAAGCATTGCCATTCAACGTGGCAATGCTGCCAGCATTTTGGGAACGTTGCCCACTGGTAGTGGTTTATTACATTAGATTAGTTATTAGTATTTTTAATTTGTTTTGTTTGTGTTTTTTTTAAATTATCTGTGTGTTTCAATAAATTTGTTAATTTCAAGTGTAAGTAATATAGTTAAAAATTCATTAATGATGTAAATTAAGTCAACGTTATTCTTAAATTTTCTGTTATATTTCATTCGTGAATTATGCATCTGCTATTTCCAATGGAAAGAGTACTTTTATTTTGTGCTATGATTTCTACCTGAAAAGCATAATGAAGTTAATAACGAATTTCAGTAAAATAACATTTCATCATCGCCGACACAAAAATCTTTTAAAAAGTAAAAAAAGCCTGAACCGATTTTAATAAAACATATCTAAGAACCACCGCTAGGAAACCTGCTTTCAAATAAAAATAAAGCGCATCCAAATCGGTTCACCCGTTTAAGAGCTACGGTGGCACAGGCAGACACACATAGTCGTAAAACTTATAACCTTCCATATCTGTACTACCTGTGTAATAACTTTTGATCTAACCTCGATGTCTTGATTAACCTTCCTTTGCTCGTGGTCATAAGAAGACAGGTGGTAGAGCTTATACAGTTTTAACTGGATAGAAATCGCGAAAGTTCAAAAAGTACAATTAAATTTATCTAAACGAACCCATAGAAAGCGTAGAATTTGCTAGGACGATTTGGTATTAATAAAAAAAACCGGCCAAGTGCGAATCGCACTCGCGCAAGAAGGGTTCCGTACCACTATCTATAAAAACGGCAAAAAAATCACGTTTGTTGTATGTGTGCTTCCTTAAACGTTTATTTATTCTTTTTTTTTGTATTTATTGTTATAGTGGCAATAGAAATACATCATCTGTGAAAATTTCAACTGTCTAACTATCACGGTTCATGAGTTACAGCCTGGTGACAGACGGACAGACAGACGGATGGACAGCGGAGTCTTAGTAATAGGGTCCCGTTTTACCCTTTGGGTAAGGAACCCTAATAAATGAGTAATTCTTTAGCATGATATCTTTAGTTAGGTAGACATGGATAATTAGGACTGTATGACCTGCATTTTTTTACATTTATCCAATACACATACTTCTTTTAAAACATGTTCTATTACGCGTTCTGTGTGTAAAACATAAATTATTTTCATCACATTAAATTCCAGTGTTCAACCTGATAAATCTCCTTATACTCTGGTTGGTCACGTTAGTGTATATGCCTGGAGTGTTGGGTCTGGCGCATCCGAAGCCGCTGGACACGATTCCAACTTGCTTGCCGCGAACCACTGTTGGACCACCTGAGTCTCCCTGAGAAAGAGAAATAATCGTAACTAGCTTTTTTCTTAACTTCTGCGTGAACTTCAGAACAAGACCATAATCGCCTTTCTCCACAAATATTTAAGCAAGTCCTCCTCTAGTATTTATGATAGCAACGACACGACGTACAACGACAAGGTCAAGTTGTATCTTGATTGTTACTTCTCTGATACCTATTAAAAAATATATACAATATAAAATAAATACATAGAAGACAAAGATGTATGGAACATTCCGCTTCTGCCAATTAGCCAACTGGCACATAAGAAACATAATATTGTCAAAAACAAAAATAAAATATTGTAACAAAAGTTCTAAAACAAAATGCCCCTCACTTTCTTGCCGTATCTTCTGAGTAGTGGTTCTTTTTCCGATACGGTGGTAGAGTCATTGTAATAATTGACGTTCATAAATGCGTCTCTGATGCCAATACTGAATAAAGAACTTTTGATTGATTGATTGAAAAACAGGTACCTGGCATGTATCCCTGCCACCTTCGGGCAGTCCTGCGCAAAGCATCCGCTCTGTGATACTTCCCGCACCAAGCTGGTTTTCACAGTCTGCGTTCGAAATTGTCGGTACTGTGGTTGCCATCAATTGTCCAGTTCCCGTACCTCCTTCCTGAAACGTGATACTTGTTGATACAAATTCTTGCTACACTATATACCTGTAGAGTATATATTTGGGGTGTAGTGGGTTTGCATAGGTAATTTTGCTCTTCTAGTCGGTGATCTGGTTGGAGGCGAAGAGCCGAACCTTTTGTAGCCTGCAATCTCTCGCCAGTGGCTCCAAGAAGCTGCCATGCACGCAGCGGCCACACCCCGGGAAACCACGTCGACTCGTGGGCTAAACCTGGCTGAGGGGGACCTGCGGCTCTAGGCAAGTCATGTACGGATACTCCCCGTACCTGTGCATAAAGTCTATCCAGGCGGTGAAGGCAAATTGACAGCTGATAAGCGACTGATATTGGCGGATCCGGCGGGACAGCAAGGCCTCGTGTGAAGGTTTAAGGCGGCAGTAGGAGTCGTAAAGTTACTGCCGGCTATCACACTGCATCCAGCTCCTCTCCAGTTGTAGCGGTTTCCGTTCCACTGGATATAGGGGAGTACGGACGAGAGAGTGCATCTGTGTAAGCGCAATCATTTATGCACTTAAATATATCCCGCGCATCTGACTGTTTCTGCTAAACGGATACTGAGAAAGATCAAGCCCTGTGGCGATGGGTCGAGGTAGAGAGGTCTAGTGACGATGTAAGCTGGGCTTTGTCTGAGACCTGCACTTAGGCGGCTTAGGGAATGTGGTCGCTTTTGCACTGCACTGGGGTGACAGTGCGACTCGGCAGCACCCTCTGTGACGAAGCAGCCCTATTTAGGGAGGCACTGCTTCCCCCGCCCAGCCGGGGAGGGGACTAGAAAAGGTGTCCCAAAGAAATGCTCACCCCAAGAATTTACGGGAGGTAGTAACCACGGCTGCCTACGCATCCGTTTCCTCGTGGTCGAAAATCAAGCAAAAGAACACAAACTCAAAAAGAAACAGCTTATGGTGCCTGGAACGTTCGCACCCTCTTAGATAGAGCTGGTAGTGCCTGCCCTGAAAGAAAAACCGCCATTGTAGCTCGAGAACTCGGACGTTATGATGTAGATGTCGCTGCTTTAAGTGAAACTCATCTAGCCGACGAAGGCGAGCTTATAGAACAAGGTGGTGGTTACACTTTTTTCTGGAAAGGTACTCCAGCCACTGAACCCCGTAGGTCAGGCGTAGGTTTTGCCATCAAAACCAAGTTAGCTTCAAAGCTAACCGAACATCCTGTCGGTATTTCCGACCGTGTCATGACCCTACGCCTTCCTATGGATAACAAAAACTATCTAAACATCATTAGCATTTATGCCCCAACGCTCGATAAAAGTGACGATGTAAAAGACAAGTTCTACGAGGAACTGTCCCTAGTACTTGGTAGAATTAAGCCCAATGAGAAGATCTTATTACTGGGTGATTTCAATGCCCGTGTTGGGCGTGATTATGTGGCGTGGCCCCGGGTGCTGGGAAAACATGGTGTTGGCAATATGAACAGTAATGGGCAACTGCTACTGAGCCTGTGCGCACAATTTGGTCTTGCAATTACCAACACTATGTTTCGACTTCCTGATAAATATAAGGCGACATGGATGCACCCGAGGTCAAAACATTGGCACTTGATTGACTACGCCATAGTACGCCAGCAAGACATGTCCCAAGTTAAAGTGACTAGGGTAATGCGCGGTGCAGATTGTTGGTCGGATCATAGACTTGTTATTGTTAAGTTAAAGTTCCGTATCCATTCACCACGCAGACCCACTCGAAATAAGCCGATCAGATTAAATCTGGACAAATTAGAGTCCACAGAAATTCAGTCTAAATTTAAGCAAGGAATTAGCAGCATTATCTCAGCAAGTAACTTACAGGTCGGTGAACTAGAAGAGACTTGGCAAACATTGACATCTTCCATTCTCAACACAGCAGCTAAGACCCTTGGGATGAAACCACGTATACATGAAGACTGGTTTGATGAAAATGACAAAGTTCTAATGGAAGCCGTCACAAAACATAGGAACCTACTGCACCAGTCTAACCTGAGCCATAAAAATATTCCTGATAAAGTCAAGCAGAGCGCCGCCGAGTTAAGGAAATTAACTCGTGCAGTTAAGGATGATTGGTGGCAGCGTAAAATCACCTGGATCCAGTGGCTTTCTGATACTAATCAGATGGGTGTATTTTTTGCTGAAATTCGCAAACTTATTGGTACAACCTATAGAGCTAATGTTCCTCTAAAATCTATGACTGGCTCAATTATAACTGACAAAAGAGAAACACTCCAGAGATGGGCAGAACATTTTAACCTCCTGCTCAATATAGATCGTTCCGTGGATCTAAATTACATACAGTCTTTGCCAGATAGTCCTCGTGATGATAGTCTGGATGAGCCTCTTTCTTTGGAGGAAGTTGTCATAGCCATAAAATTACAACAAAACAAAAAGGCGGTCGGGATAGACAATGTACCCGGTGAGTTACTCAAATATGGAGGCGAAGAATTACATGCGGCAATATTCGATCTCTTTACTCGTATGTGGAATAAAGAACAAATCCCATCAGAGTTTAAAGTCTCACGCATATGCTCACTCTATAAGAACAAAGGGGATCGAGCAGACTGCAACTCCTACAGGGGCATCTCGCTTCTATCCACCCCTGGAAAAATCTTCGCCAGAGTTCTTCTCCGTCGGCTATTACCTCTCTCTGAGACTATTCTACCTGAGACCCAATTTGGGTTCCGTCCCAATAGAGGTACCTGCGAGGCAATATTCTCTTTGAGACAACTCCAAGAAAAAAGCAGAGAACAAAAGCAGCCGCTCTTTCTTTGCTTTGTTGACTTGGAAAAAGCCTTCGACAGCGTGCCTCGTCAGGCACTATGGATGATACTGGCAAAGTTGGGCTGTACTGATAAATTTATCGGGCTAATAAGACTTTTACACGATGATATGAAGTGCTGTGTGGCTGTGAATGGTGAGTATTCCGAATTCTTTTCGGTTAGCTGTGGCGTCAAACAAGGTTGCGTATTGGCACCAACTCTTTTTGCTCTCTACTTCGCAGTGGTCGTCCGTGAGACCTTGAACAACACAACAGAAGGCATACATATTCGGTTTCGCACAGATGGTAGCATTTTCAACCTAGCAAGGCTAAAAGCGCGTACCAAAGTCTCTTGCGATCTTATTACTGAGATTATGTATGCAGACGATTTGTGCTTTATGGCGGAAACTTCTGAGGGCCTGCAGACGTTAGTCGCAAAACTTGACGAAACCTGTTGTAGATTTGGGCTTAAGATCAGTATCACTAAAACAGAAGTGATGGGAATGGATGCTTCAGAACCTGGATCACTCAATCTACAGTTAGGCGGGAAAGCTTTGAAGCAGGTAGATAAATTTAAATACCTTGGAAGCACTGTTACCGCCAAAGGCGACCTTGATGCGGAGATCAATAGCAGAATCGGTACTGCATCGGCTGCTTTTGGAAAACTTCGCAACAAGGTATTCCGTTCGCACAATATAAAACTAAGCACCAAAATCAATGTGTATATGGCAGTGGTTCTGCCAAACATTTTGTACTCGTCCGAGACATGGACCTTATACCGCCGACACATACGCACGCTCGATAGGTTCCATTTAAGATGCCTCCGAGACATTATGAACATCAAATGGTCAGACTACGTCAGGAACACTGACGTACTGCGACGGGCCAATGTCTGCGGTATGGAAGCCTACCTGATGCGTCGTCAGCTTAGGTGGTGTGGGCACCTGTCCCGGATGTCTGACGAGAAAGTGGCGAAACGCATTTTCTTTTCTGAGCTCCAGTACGGTAAGCGTAAGAGCGGTGGCCAGTACCTCAGGTACAAAGACGTTCAGAAAAGGCATATGAAGAAATGCAAGATTGAGCCCTCTCGTTGGGAATCATTGGCGGAGAACCGCCCTGAATGGCGTGGGTTAGTCAAACGTAATATATACGCGTTTGAAAATGAGAGAAGGCGTGAGTTGGATGCAAAGCGCGACGAACGTAAGAGCAGACCACCCGCTAACATTCATTATAACTACGTGAATGGCGTCCTAACGTGTGCGCAATGCTCACGCACATTCACTGCCAAAATTGGCTACATTAGCCATATAAGAGCATATCACCAAAGCTCAATTAATTAATTATTTAGCAAAAATTGTCGCCGTAGCCGAAATCGGCTCGGATGATGATTATATTTGTGATGGGACATGAAGGCGTATTTTATTTTTATATTGCCAATCGATGTGGTTCCTTATCTAAATCATATGACTCATTGAAACCAACTGAGATTTGGGTACTAACAAAGTCAGAAATCCCAAAAAACTTTTTAAAATTCATTAAGTGGGAAAATAAAAGAAAAGGGGCAATTCTCATAACTTCTTTTTACGGTGTCAAGCGATCCGGTTTCTTGTAAAGATCACAATACTCCTTGAGACCAACTAAGGTATAGATTACTAGAAAAGTCAAAATTGCAAAAATTGAATCCCAAAAATTTTTGAACCAGCAGAAATGTCGTTAAGGAGAGAGGAGACCCCGTAGTGAAAAGATCAAACTGCATATAATGTAAATATAAAAATTATTCCGTTAACAACTTACACTAGTGGTGCCCCATCCACTGATGTCCATCGTAGAGTTTGGTGCTATCATTCTTCCTCCTTTAATCAACGGCACTATGGTTGAATTGGAGCCGTCCAGTTCCATTCTTCGAACCAGCCTGATGATAGATACGTCGTAGTCAAAGTTGTCAGAATCGTATTGCGGATGCGTGTAGAACATGCTACTGTTGTAGGTCCTGCCTCCACTGAATGAAGATGAGCTTCCTATTCTGATTGTCACACTTATTATTCTGAAACAAAAAGAGAATTTCCGGTCACACAGGACAGGAACATACTTCTAAAGACAGTACGACATTAGTCACGACTGAATCTGTTTGTCTTTTTACCAAGAGAGTCATTCTAAGCTGCACGTATCTGTCTCTTTTTGGCCGATTATGGCAAATGAAATTGGGTCAACGCTCGAGCGTAATAGTTAGTTTTCTTTAGCTCGAGCTTGAATAAGCACGTATGTATGTTAGATGGCAGTTACATATGTCTTCATTTACGTGATTTTACATTACTAGTATAGAGAAGGCACTACACTTGTTAGATCTAGATCGAGCTTTCTATTAGCAGCGTTCAGAATGGATTCCATTAACAATTATTCCTTAAAAAGGAAAAAGAAAATAAAAAGAAAAAAGAAAAACCATTTATTCGGCACACGACAAACAAAAAATACAAAAATAAAAACTTCAATACTAAACATGTGTGCCAAATGGGCTCAGCTCAGCATAAAATGCCAAGAGTATTACACAACTCGGCGCTGATTTTCAGCTGATACCCGTGTTGCTATAGGAATAATGAAAAATTGACTGTACTCATCCACAAAAAAAAACTATACTTATACATTTAAAATAATAATATCCTACAAATAATGATAAAACACTACTTATAATAAACATACAAAAAGTAATAAAAGGTGAGTAAAATGTACATACATATATAATAATAATAATAATAATAATAATAATAGTAAGGTCTCATATCATAGACCGGCTCTCATCCATTAAAAATTCACCTCAATAGCCCAATCATAAGTGATTTTCATATCTTCAATAATAGTCCTCGCACTTATCGGGGGCTGTCATTGATTGTATCTTCTAATGATGCACTTAGAGACAGTCCCCGATAAGTGTTGCCCATTACATATCTAAACTAAATGCTCTAAAAGGCCTCTTCGTGTTGGATTTATGTCCCTGTGCAAGCCTTCCAAAGGACCTGGTGTATAACCCGTGAGAAAGAGCGATATAATAATAATAATAATAATAATAATAATAATAGTAATAAATATACATACTTACATAAACATACAATGCAAAAAACAAAAAGGACTCGGTGAAATGTTTTCCTACTCAACGCTTAATACACCCGTAGCATAGCCGTGAGAGGCCAATCACAAGAGGAGAAGAAGCGAACGATGCGATGGAGGGAAGAGAAATGTAGACGATATAGAAATGGAAGTGAGTTGAAAAATTTAAGAAGAAGTAGATAACTCAGTATCAGTAAAAAAAGGGTCTTACAGATCCACAAATATGTGTACTATCACGACAGCAAAAACTTACTCCTCCAAGCAATGTGCAGCGGTCAATACATAACGTCTGCTGATAATAGAACCGCCACATTCGAAGTAATCAGAACCATTGAATAGCAGCAGGTAGGCCATGTAAGGATACTCTTGAATATCCACTTCTTGACCACCCACAATCCTTCCCTTTTCATCAGTCTTCAGGAGTCGACGAGCTGATATGATGTCTGAAAAATACAACATCCTTGATTGCGTTCTCGGATTTTGCGGGCCGAAGAGTTGTAATCGAATATCTGACGCAAAAAGCCTAAAAATTAGTACACTTACCATAACTAAGAACAGCACAAATGAATAAAATAAAGTATATACAATAACCCATATCGTTTCCTTAGTCAAAATGAAATGTGACCATTCTTTCTGAAAGACTACTATAAATACCAATCAGCTATAGTTATATACCTAGGTATACAGATCATTGACAACTGTTATCTCTTTAACAAGCAGCAATTAAAAAGTTATATTAGTATATTAACGCATGCTGGCTATGACATTGTTGTAGAAATTGTCACATTAAATCTGCTCATGACATCGATATTCTCTTTGTAATAACAGTGATGACCCTATTCTTGTAATATAAGAAGTACTTAGATTTACGGCTTTTCCCGAAAAGGATCAATTGACTGCAGAACAGGTAGTAGTAAATATTACAGCTTTTTTAAAACATACTTGGGTGATCCGCATCTTTAGTTATAGAAAAATTAGTATTCTTTGGTTATAGTTCCCGCGGCGGGGCGAAGCAGCTCGCTGTCACTGGTAAGTGCACGGCACTGGCGCTGCCAATCCAGCGTTTGCTGGCCTACTCCAATAAAACTAGTCCCTGGTCTGAAAATTTAAGCAACAAACAAAGTATAAATTCGCGCCAAATTTTAAGGACGCTGACCAGCGCGCCATACGCTACGCAGTAGAAAAAATGGTATACTGCGCAGGTAACGTAGTGCGCTGGTCAGCGTCCATAAAGTTTGGCGCGAGTTATACTTGACAAATTTCCAGTTGACCTAGCAATTAGTCAGCCTGTGAACAAGACATTCCTGTTATAAATTGGGGGAAAATCGGGAAATCAAAACACCATGAACAGTTTTACAATCTTTATAACTCTAGTAGTAGTAAAGTAACGATCATACTATTTCCAAGAAAAACATAAATCGTTAAGAATGCCATAATAAAAAAAGCCAAGAGACTGCTCGAGGCCATGAAAATAAAACATCATAATTAGCAACATTACTCTAGCCATGTAATGCTGGTGGGCATACTCGACATTCTATTGTGATAAGAAAGGCATTTTAAATTATAATTAAACATGAACACAATATAGTCCTTAATGCTATCAGAGTGATTTGTTGGAAATATGATGGCACGGCCGGCCCTTCAAACATAAAAAATATTGATACATTGTAATTTCTACTTTTTATCCTAAGCTTTGTTTGCACACAATGATCTTTCTCGATGTATTTGGGATTTTTTTAAATATAAATGCAAATCTAAGGATAACTTGCGTTACATGCAAAAACGTAAACGTAAGTGATAGAGATAGTGGGATATGGTAAAACAGTGCCTTTATTAAAATTATTGACCTAAATTCCTGTATGCCTGTGAATCCAGTCTCTCATATCAGTGACGTTCCCTAAGATGCCTGGACTGCCAGCTACGGCGCATCCATAACTAGCTGATACTATTGCCACTTGGACGTGGTTGGACAAAACTGCTGGACCTCCAGAGTCACCCTGAAAATTATTTTAAGTATAATTATAATAACAACACGTACACGCACTTTTATGATCATGCGCAATAAATAGGACTCTTCATGACAAACCTAATAAGCCCAAACAGAATGGGTTTACTATTAAACAGTTGTGTAACTCACTCTCCAGCTCCACCATCATGCCAGCTCCTTTCTTGCCAGCTCGATGGTACCATGTGATTGTATTATCAAAATTGGAATCACATATTTTTCCACAGTTTTAAACAGATACGATCACTAGAAGTGCGTGAAATTTTAATTCTTAGATTTAAGAAACAACTAATATAACCCTATTAAAAATAGATTTCTTTTTTGTCAGCTCTTATTTTATTTGCAGCATTGTAGTTTTTCCTTCCTTAGATCTGCGTGTTTGTGATATTCACCTTGCAAAAATCCTCGCTACCGTCTTTTATGCCCGCACAGAGTTGACTATTACCAATATTTCCTAGATTTTGGTCACATTCTTCATTTGACAGTGTCTGAAGTTCAACTGCCTTTAAAGTAGGGCTTAGTGGTCCTTCTGGCTGAAAATATTATTAATAATGCGTAAACAACAAATTTAGATGTTTTGAACTGCTCTCAGACTAAACAAACAAACGGTCAATGCAATAAGATATATTTATCTATTGGACACGCTATACGCAGGATGCTAATCGCCACCGCCAAGCTAAGCGATTTGCACCATTATTTATTTAATCTTTATTTCAGGCAACATTAAAATAAGTTACAGATGTTATTTACTTATTCTACGGCCCATATAAATATATACCTTAGAACTAACATACATATAATTTATATTAAAATATTCATGTTTGTATGACACATTTTGTCGGCGACGTGTGACGCAACTGCGCGGTGTCAGCTTGCGGTGTCAGCGGTGACGCATGCAGCCGTCCTCTGAATCGTCGAAACACGACACCCTTTGGCCAGAATTCCTCACACATGTAGGTCGACAGATGTCCATGTGACCATTAGCAGTTATAATGTCATTCAGCGACATTGTCCCGCCGCCAGATGAAGACGAAAAAGGCAGAGGTGACAGCGACCACCAAATAAAAAAAAATTCCAACACAGAGCCGCAGAGAGGCTCACCGACTAACGAAGCAGCCACCAGCTGACTGCCAGCTCCCCGGGGGTAGAAACTCCCGCGCGTTTACACTTAAAGAGGTGGAAGATTAACTGACTGACTGTCATTCAGTATTATTTAGAGTATCAATGGCCTGCTTGTAACTGCTCTGCGCTCATCACCCTGAGCACAGAATAATTAATACTTGGCGCATACTTACTGCAATACGACCCCATCCACTAACTGTAACTGTAGATCCTGCAGGAATTATGGTTTTCCTTTCCACCAAAGTAACAGCTTTTGTTCTAACGCCATCTAGATGCATTTTCTTCTGCGTCCTCATCACGGCTATATCATAATGTTTCGAAACTGGATCATATCGTGGATGAGTTCTGAGATAAGCTGACTCGTATGTCCTGCCACCGCTTGCCGCTTCTGCGCTGCCTATCCTTGCTTCAACTTCAGTGGCACTAAAAAATATATATAGAACGGGAGTCATGCCTTGGTGTGATGAAAAATTGACGACTTTGTCTGGTTTTGTTTGTTTGTTTGGGGATATTAAATTAAGCAGCAGTTCTTTTGATTTAAAGTTAGACTTGGCTACACCCAAAGCTAGGAAAATAGATTTCTCAAAAATCAAATGATGCACACATAGTTTTTATCAAAATCGACCCCGAGACTCAAAGGAATCTGACATTTTAAGTAATGGCGAAGCTTATAAATTTGCTATTCTTTATAGTTGGCCATCCTCGCCCACTTGTGAAATTCAGCCTGTATAAAGAAGAAGTGCTACTGACTGACTGATTGGTGATATATCAACGCAGAGCCTCATCTTCTGTCGCTTGTCTGCCACTGACAGTAATTTGACAACAGTTGAAAGTGAGCAGAGTTGCAATCACAGCCGTAGCCAGACTGCAACTGGATTTGGCGGGCTCTAGCCTTTAATATTAGCTGATTGGAAGGAAATTGCAAAAATAGAGCAACCACTGGCAAAAAGCTAGTTACTTTATAAAACAGTGAGCGGCCGTCAGGATAAAATGAGCACTAATAATGGACCCTCCACATTGATGGTACTCGTGCTCTGCGTCGCCAAGCTGAGAAATCTTCAAGTAGGCCTGGTAAGGAAACTCTTGTATGGTGACGTTGTTTCCTCCGATGATTTTCCCACCATCTGACATCGGCTGTGAATGCTTCTTCGCTAGGTTTCCTAAATAAATAAAATTAAAGTTATACTAATAATTTCTAACTCAGGTGTTGGGTTAATTGATGAGAATAACAAATTGTGGAAAACATTATCTGAAGTAAAGATAATGTCATTCATAAAAATAAAGTTCTTTTTTAAAATATTGTACGTAATTTATCGTTAACCTTTGATAAAAACTGCATTTAGCACAAAAATAACAAACATAAAATAAGTCATGTTCCTTGAAAATCCAAACTCAAATAAGCTTGTATTTACACGAAAAATGCTTAAATATATTCTTCTTACCTAATTGTTTGTTTAAGAGCTGTTTAAATGTTGCTATCTAAATAAATTGCTCGCGGTTAGAACGATAACACAAAGTAGTAGTAATTAGGGTTCAAAGTGGTTGTAATTTATATAAACCAAGCAAACCTTGTTGTATTGAATTGTTTATTCAAACAAGGATTTTCGGAAAGAAAAAATACGATCATCGGCTGGGACTTAAACCCGCATCTCAATCTTCCCTCAGCGCGGGAAGTGCTCTGCCCAATTGAGCTACGGTGGTCACCAAGTCGGTTGTCGAATTTTTACTTCCCTTATTTAACCGTCTTAACGCTGACATTGAGGATGAGTTGGGTCCTTGTTTAAGTTTTTTGCTTGGCATTCGTTAATGCTTCATAAAAATAAAACATGTTTACAATTTATAACAATTGACAATATTATACGTGGTGGTGGTAGGTTTCTCGTATGCGAGAGGTCGTCTGGGTACCACCGCTTTGTCAGTTATTCTGCCGCAAAGGAGTACGCAAGTGTTCTTTCGATTTGAAGGCCGCCATTGCAGCCAGCTAAATTACTGGGCTTTATAATAATCTAAGGAGACAAGCGCAGTGCAGTGCCGCGTAGGATTTTGCAAACCATAGCTCTGGGTAGTGTTGCAACTGTTACGGTTAAGCCTATTGCTTACCATCAGGCGAACGACCAGCTCGTCTTGTCATTCAGATAAATAAAAAAGTTATGATTTAATTAATATTAGAAAATTAAAAATTTATTAATATTTTGTAAGCAAATAAAAAATCACCATGTCAAAAATTAAATAAACGGCAATAGATATATAATGATATTATTTTAATAATTAATATATATATTTTTTAAATGACCTAGATGAAGTCTGAGCTGGAATCGTAATTCATAAAGAGTTGTACAGTAGCCCTGACCCAATCGAACTCAAACCCGAGCGTCCAGATCGTAGTCCAAGTTTTAGAATCAAAGGTACAGGTAGGTAACTGGGAAACCAGGAACTATGGTCCTACAACACCTTTTTACTTATTGGGTGGGCAGTTTTCCGCAACTAGGCCATTGGTCGGCCCTTATTACGTAAACAAATACCTACATACATGAGATAAATATTTACAACTTTTATGCCAAACATTTATCCCGTAGCGGGAATCAAACCTGCAACCACTGTGGTATATGAATATGAGATATCTTCATCATCATCATCATCAGCCTATTGCAGTCCACTGCTGGACATAGGCCTCTCCAATTGCACGCCACTGAGCACGATCCCCGGCTACTCTCATCCAGCTGCTGCCAGCCACCTTGCGAAGATCGTCGCTCTACCTAGCCTGAGGGCGTCCTACACTACGTTTGCCAATTCGCGGTCTCCACTCTAGAACACGTCTACCCCAGCGGTTATCGGTTCTGCGGCTAATATGTCCGGCCCACTGCCACTTCAGCTGACTTATTCAATGACTTTGGTTCTCTGTCGGATAACCTCGTTCCGGATATGATCCTTTAAAGAGACTCCAAACATAGCCCTTTCCATAGCCCGCTGAGCGACTTTAAATTGGTGAACCATTCATACCGTGAGAGTCCACGTCTCGGCTCTGTAATGACAGGTAGGACGCACTGATTGAAGACTTTTGTCTTAAGGCTTTGTGGGATAGGTGACGAAAAATGATATATGAGATACCCAAACACTAAATTACAAAGGCTATTAATCTAAATCAATACTTTATCTATTAGGTATATGATCTTGGTTGCGTGGTGCGGGAAGGGTGAGAGAAGATTCGAAATTGTGCATTCGCAAGAGTTCAGTCTAGTCTAAGGCGTTTCATCTTCGGTCACCCCTCGCGGACCACGCTGTTATCTCAGGAGCAGCCTGAGTTGAGGCAGATCCTTAAATAGGTCTTGTATGTTATTGTATTCTCGTATGCGACAGGCCGTCTGTGTGGGTACCACCGCTTTGCCAGTTATTCAGCCACCAAGCAGTAGTACCAAGCATTACTATGTTCCGGTTTGAAGGGCATTGTAGCCAGCGAATTACTGGGCATTATGAGACTTAACAGCTAATTGTCTCAGGGTGACGAGCGCAGTGTAGCGCCGCGCAGGATTTTTCGAAGCAAAGTTCTGGGTGGTGCTGTTATTGTTATGGGCTAGCGTATTGCTTACCATCAGGCACAAGACTAGCTCGTGTCATTCAGATACATAAAAAAGTATATATTGCGATGAGGTTGAACTGTGTTTAGAAATTGGGCTAGGTTCAAATTTCACTTCAAAATTTGAAACTAGATGACGCGACGGTGGCAATAATACGTAATAGATAAATTTGTAGATTTGCGTGAGTCAAAGTTTAACTATAATCAGCTAATAGGGGATCGGAAAGTAATCGAGAAAAAAAATAAAATGTAGTTAGAATGAATGTTCGTCGAACCAGAAAGATCAGTCAATCAATATTTTTGTTAAATAATAATGATTTATCAATTTCAATTCAATTTCAATTTATTTTATTTAAGTAAAACGGTTAACCAATTACATTAATTAAATCACACATTATTATAAAATCACCCAAAAAAAATAATTAATTATATACAATCATAAAATTACAAATCAGTCAATAAAATAACAAAATAAAATATCAAAATTAATGAAATAATCAAGAATAATCAATAAAATAATAAAATTAAATGTCAAAATGTTAAAATAATACTTATATATGTCAGGAATGCAATGTCAAATTATGACTAACTACCTACACAATCACACATCATTCTCACAGAACATCAGACACACAGACAAAATTACCGCCCATCCGTCCGCAAACAAGTCAATCTCAGGGTTGGCAGCTAGGAGTGCGTTGAGCGCAGAGAGGGCACGCGGGAGAGGCGAGTTTGCTCGCGCGGTGGTGCGGCAGTAGGGCACCGCGAACAGTTTGTGTCTCCTGCTTCTGCAATAATTGCTTGGAGTGTGCAATCGACACAGCTCGTCGCTCAGTTCAGGGGCGTCTATTTTACCTCGAAGAATTTTACAGGCTGTTATAAGTTGGACATTAGCCCGGCGAACTTCAAGAGAATTGTACCCCAAACAACCCAGAAGGAATTGCGTGGGATACATAAAGGGATAGTATCCAAATAACCGCTTATATAGGTATCTCAAGAAAGCCTTTTGCACATTTTCAAGTACCAGAGCATATGTTGACTCGTGCGGATTCCATATGCATGCGCTGGCCTCAAGCTTGGTCCTGACGAGTGCACCATATATCAGTCGGACCACACTGTATTGATGAAAGTCCCGAGCATTCCTTAGAACGATAACCTAGTCGTTTAAAGGACTCTTTCGCCAGCGTGCTGTGCGTTATATTTTCATCAATAAATAAAATCTAATAATTCTGACATTTTTAATCTGTTCTTCATCTCAATCGAAACAACAATTACAGCGCATGACGTCATTTGAAGGCAAATGCCGTGAGTCAAGCTTGTGTATATTTAACGATTTTGCTTTTCATGAAATGTATTTTTGCTAATTTTTTCGTTCCATCACTACAATATAATCCCCAAACTTCACAAAACGTATTTTAATCTCTTTGCAAGTTTTATTTCGAAGAGTTTATTGTTTACTACCTTCATATGACGTCACAAGTTTTGAGGTGACCTTTTGCGCGGCAATATTTGAAACATAATATTTAAACATCGTTTTAGGTACTTTTAGAGCGTTATTCAATTAAAATAGTATTTTTCATGGCTATATATATTCATTGTAGTTAATTATTTAAAACACTTTCTGAAAAGTTGTCTGATCCCTTATTCTTAACCTTCTTTCATGTTTGATTTCTGGGGTTTTTGGGACTGTTGTAGGTAGAAGTTGTGAAATGCATGTTCAATGCAATTAATATAAGATTTTCAGTAAACAGTGCCTTTATTATGCTTCATTATTACTAAAATTAGATGTCGTGAGTCCAATATGCAAGGATTCATTTGAAATCGACATACGCCTGAGCACAATTTTCTGTAAATATTGTATTATATTTAGAAGAAATTTTGAGATATTCAATAAGCTCTTGAAACATCGATCTCCTACAAGGTATTCGTCATCGTTGGTTTACACTCCAGTTTTCTCCTTCACCCAGGACCTTAGGTCGGTAATGTTAGTGTAGATTCCTGGCTGATCAGGCCTGGCACATCCGTAACCTGCCGACACTAATCCAGCTAGTAGCCCACTTTCAGCCAAAACCACTGGCCCACCGGAATCTCCCTGTAAAAGAACAATACATTTTCCACTTAATGTATACGGACTGTATGTGAATGTATGAGACAAGACAAGCCATAATTGCGCAAGCGTAACTGTGTTCCGGTTTAAAGGGCATTGTAGCTAGCGAAATTACTGGGCATATGAGAATTACTATCTAATATCTGTGGGTGATAAGCGCAATTCAGTGCTACGCATTACTTTTTATGCTATTAAAAGTTTTGGGTGGCACTGCAATCGTTATGTGCAGGTGTGGTGCTTTCCATCAGACAAACGACCTGCTCGTCTCATTACTCAGTTTCATTAAAAAGACAAATCTTATGTTTGTGCGAACTAAAAAATGAACTCTGTTTTTTTTTCTCGTCTCTCTCGTTCTCGTTTTGTGTCTCAAATAAATGTCCTTTCTTCTTCTTTCTTTTTGAAAAGCTGTTCCTCATTTCGTTTCGCCTGTAGAGTGCGTTAGTTTTTTATTTGTTTGTTCTATTTAAATTTTATTTACCTGGCAAGTGTCCTTTCCTCCTTCTTTGTAGCCGCCGCAAAACTGCCTTGAAGTAACTTTTTCTCTCTCATTGCATTCTTCATTTGACAGTGATGGAACTTCAACAGCTCTCAAAGTTTGACTCGAGTCTCCCCCTTCCTAAAGTAATACAATTTTATAGTTATGCTCATTTCGTTTTTGGAATTTAGTGTCAGTTATTTCACGCTTTCAGACTTTTCTTTTTGGTTTTTAGTGTTTATTCAAATCGTCAAAATATAGTAATAATACTTACGCTGGTAGCTCCCCAACCGCTAAGCTTAAGCTTTGATCCCGAAGGTATCACGATTGCTTCTTCTACCAGAGTCACAGGTTTTGCATTTACTCCATCTAAAGCCATTTCCTGGTCCGTCTTGACAAATGCTATATCGTAGTCCTTGCTTATGTGATCGTACTTTTCGTGCCATGCAAAAGATCCTGGATATTGATTTCCACCGTAGAACTTGTCGGTACTTCCTATTCTAGCTGTGACTGTCTTAACACCACTGTAAAAAAAAAACTTTATAAGACAAAGAACCCTTTGCACTAAACCCTAGCTTTCCTACACTAACGTCAATTTACTTGCATTTCATTTGACATTTTCTTGGAAACTTGATTTATTTACTATGGATGGTCGAACCCAAAACCTATACCAGATAATTAATTTTTAGAAAAAACAACAACAGACTAAACTTATTTTTTTTTGTTTTTTGTTATTTTTTTCAAAAATAAAAAGCGACACCCCACCAAACAAAAAAAGAATCATCAATATCAATTCATAATTGGCGGAGTAATCACGTAAGAAACACACAAAAAAATAAAAAAAAAGCATATCGTCGAATTGGGAACCTACTCCTTTTTTGAAGTTGGTTGAAAAAGAGGAACGGAGGGACAGTGAAGTAGAGAGAGATAGTTTTGTTTAAAGGTGTATATGTGTAGAGGGAGTTCCTCTAATGCCGGACGGCACCTAGCGCCAGACACAACTTAAATAATCTCCGGGGAATGTAGTTCAGAGATGTTCTTGACACAGTGATGGAACAAATTCTTACTCTTGGAAACAATGCGCAGCGGATAAAATGTATGAAGTGCTTATGATAGCTCCTCCACATTGGTAATCGTCATTCGGTCCTTTCTCTATCAATAAGAATGCCTGGTAAGGGTAGTCTTTAATATCAGCGTCATGACCTCCCACTATTTTGCTGCCACCAGATTTTGAGTGATGCTTGTGGTGGCTCTTCTTAGCCGACACATCTGAAAAAAAATTATTTATTTATTTATTTCATTCAATTCATTTAATAGCGGTTGGTTTGTCTCGCTTCGTTTAGTTTTGTTTCAGTTTATTTTTATTACATGTATAGAGATCATTGTATTCAACCAGCATATTCATTTATGTCAGCCGCTCTATCTGCGGTTTTGACAGATGCTCATTTATTGACAGATGTTTTGTGCCAATCACAATTTCTATAAACAATCGCTTTTTAAAAGGGGGTAATTTAATAAATACGCAGTGCCTGCTATTTTTATAGTGGCTCTACTAGTTTTTGGTTAAAATATTAAATTTTATAAGTAAATACATACCTTGCCCAAACGCTGCACACAAAACCAAGACCAGAAAATAATATGCCATGTTGTTCTATGACCTCCTGAAGTGAGATTGTTGCACGTTGACTACTGCCGGCTTTAAATATTGTTCAAAAAAATGGGAAATTGTATTTTAATTACTACTATTAAGATTATTTACTCGTATCTTAATAGTTGTGACAAGATAACACACGTTTAGTTTTTCTATAAACCTCTGTAATTTGTGTCATTATGTATTATTTTGTGTTAAAAACGCACACTTATTGTTGAGACCCATTATACCTATTACTTATTCATACCTATTCAAAACTTTTTATTGTGTCTATCTTTAACCGTACTTCAAATAAACCCTCCGCTACCCACTCATATATTTGAAGTCGGTGCCAGCCAAGTCTAAAAGGTAGTAGATAGATACTACCTACAAGTAGCACTTACTATATACATAGTATCTATCTACTACCTTTAAGACTTGGCTGGCACCGACTTCAAATATATGAGTGGGTAGCGCTTATGATAATTCTATCAATTTATTTTTTACTTTTGAGTGCCATTTGTGGTTTTGAAGTCGGTTTAGTTTTTTTTGAAAAATAATTTATTATATGAAAAAATGTACCCACTTAAATTTGAGTTCGGTTACTTTTTTAATTTTCGTACTACCTAATTTTAATATGTTTTATGTGATAAAGAGAATATAGTAAATACTATAGTGCAGGATTACAGGTATGGGGTCCAAGAGACAAGTACCTAAAGTTAAAGTAATTTTTATTTTGTGATTGAATAATTTGGTAAATTGATGCGCCTGAAGAAAAAACTATTACCTAACGTCACCTAAATTAAGTATTCTGTGCCTAAACAGAAATGCTTTTAAACGCTATCTCACCTGTTGTTAAGTGACGATGCGTTTGAAGATGTTGCACGCTCACCTATAAGAAACCTCTTCACTCTTGTTATAAAGAAACCCAGTGACGATGCGTTTGAAGATGTTGCACGCTCGCCTATAAGAAACCTCTTCACTCTTGTTATAAAGAAACCCAGATTATAGCTATCTACAAACACAGATGCCGGCAGAGAGTTTCACTCCTTTCTCATCATCACCAAAATAAGGGTAGAAAGAGATGACACATGAAGGGCAGCTACTTGAAGAAGTGAGTTTTCAATACTCCTAACTTTTAAGTAGGTACAGATATTTTTTAGACACTGCAGAGTAAATCCAATATTTTTTACATTATTTGTTATATTTTCTTTTTAACTTTTTTTTTAAATTTTCATTCCATGAATTATATTATGCAGTGTAATATTTTTGCAATTATCAGGCAGAAAAGTCAGTTGCTAGAAAGACATGATAAAAGTCTAACCAGAACGAGTAGCGAAGTTCTGCCTATGTTTTAATATGGAGTATTTTTTTATCATATACGAACGAGACGAACGGCAACGCGCCACCGTTATATGGTGGACATTCCTCCTGCGTGCACTAAGCGCTTCTCTTCCACTTTCATTATGCGCACTGCTAACGAGGGAACTCCCTGCGAGAGTCAATCTTTCCCGATACTTATAATCTAGGAATCTTCAAATCTCGAGTGAACAGGTACTATCTTGGCAAGTGTGCTACGAGTACATCGTCGACCGCATCGTCGCTTACCATCAGGTGAGATAGTGGTCAAACGCAAGCCAATAATGTATAAAAAAAGATTTAATATTATCTAATTTATCTAACTTAATTTAATCTAATAAACCACTACCAGTGGACAATATTCCTAGAATGCTAGCAGCATTGCCATGTTGCATGGCAATGTTTATCTTTTGGCCAAAATATAGGCTACATTTATTTGCCTTTTATATTTTTTATCTTATTAGAGACATTGTTCTCGACTTTCCCGTAAACTAGATGACACTAATGAAACGTCTTTTATTAAAGTAAAAGTGACACATCTCGGTCGATAGACCTCCTTCAGACAGTATTCTGGCAGCACCTAAAGTCTTAAACAGACGAAACAGCTATACACTCCCAAAATTAACATGTGCATGGGCGTTGAATTTTTTGGCATTTGAATATCTATTAAATTTGCCTATAGTTTGAATTACTAATTCAAATTGTTTTCATCCAGTTGTTTCGTTGTCATCCTTCATATTTTTTTTTAACGGGCGGATGCCTTTATTACTGAAAACAAACTACACTCTACTTAATAAACCTAAACTAATTCCATACAAGGAGAAGCAATTGGACAACCCATAGACCATAAAAGGCCTATAGATAGCTCAAATGCTCCAACCCACTACCAGTTGGCAGCGTACCCAAGATGCTGGCAGTATTGCCCCGTTGGATTGCAATACTGATACGTTGAGCCAAATAAGTCCCAGCATTTTGGTCACGCGTCGCATCGATCAAGTGCTCTGACAGACTTTTGAAAATATGATGAGCTCCCGGTCCCCACGGACCCAAAGTCTCCACACCAAACGGCTCAAATATGTAACCGCTACCGAGGTTAGCATATTTCCGCCGCTCGAGCTGCTCGGTCGAATTAGCCGCCGCGCCAGCCTTATTCTTCTTATTTATATTATTTGTTATTTCTTGTATTTCTTGTTGTAAGCGTCTAGGTCTAAAGCCGTCAACTTACCACGTGGTGATGTAAATCCGGCTGGAATCCAGTCTGTACCGTCTTTTGGACACAGCTAGACGTAAGGATTTTTACTTCTGTGACAGCAACTATAATTTGGGTATCTTCAAGGCTAGAGTGAATAGGTATCTTAGGTGAAAAGGCATACGGTTGCCTGGAAGAGATCGTTGCTTAGCGATAAGACCGCCTATTGTACTTATCATAAGAAAAAAATATCAAAATGTAATTCCTTTTAAGTGCAATAAGCGAGGCGCAGCTAGTAACATAGTACAACATAACTATATATCTTATTAACTTCAGTATAAAGTATTGTGTGACGTTAAACGTAGCGAATTTAGTTTAAATTAAAACATTTTTAGGAATTATCACTTTTTTGCTTGATGGTGACGATGCATCCAAAGATGGAGCACATGATGAGACGAGCCAGTCAATCTCCTGATGGCAAACACCACGCCTTCCCATTACAAGTGCAGTGCCACCCAGAACTTTTAATAAAAAAATACTGCGTTGCACTCATCACCCCGCGACATCAAATATTAAATACCTAGTAATTTCGCTGGCTACAATGCCTGTCAAACGGAAACACACGCATGCTTGCGCACTATTGCTTTGCGGCAGAATAACTAGCTAATCATTCAATTAATACGGACGACTATCGTCGTCGTTAGACGGCCTCTCGCATACGAAAGACCTACCAAGACAAATTGCTACCGTATAGCCACGCATTATAAAACTTACTAATTAAAACCTCAAAAATAAATATTTAAAGCCACAACCTTAAACTTTGATGCACAGAAAACAATTTCAAAGTTGAGACAATGAAACAAGTTTATTTTGTAAACAGTGCCTTTTATTATAATTGTTCAGCTTTATTCGAAACATCAAAATTCGTGAATTTCAAGTCAACAGAAGCATATTGCGGTACACGCAAATTGTAAGTTTCAGCAAACAATTTGTTCTAAAGTATAATATTATGATTATGCTGAAAGCAATTTTGCAACAAATCAAAGTCAAATTATCTTAGTAAAAGTTAGAATAGCTTCAAATTGTATTGGGATATTGTAAACTTTCGAGCACTAGAAGTTCTTTAACAAAATTTAATTTAAGTCCCAATAGCAATAGTAGAACTAGCAAAGAGAAACCTTTTCAATTGCTTTATTGTTTTTATTCGATGCTGAATTTAAATCGCTTCAGCTGAAGCCCGCTTCACACATTATCCCAATAGTCCAGAAAAATTAAGCCCTAAGGAACCTAGAACTAAAATAGTACGGAAATTATTGTAAAACCAAAAACCAAACTCTCGTATAAATAGACAAAATAAAAAGAAATATTGGTATTAGACTCCCGTACTATTTTAATTCAAGATCAGATCCTAACTTTCAATTTGGTTTTAGTAATTAACCTGAAACAAAACTAAACTATCTCAAAAATTATATGCGTTAAGCAGGTAAAATAAACACAAAGTCCTTAGGTATACGTTATTAATCTAAATTGATTGTGTACCACAATATTATTCAATAACGAGTTAATTGCATCTTGGTTATACTCCCGAAACAGATTTTATCCAATCCCTAACTGCAGAAACCCTGGTATAGACTCCTGGGTAGTCTGGTCTTGCGCACCCCACGCCAAAGGAGACAACTCCTTGTTGCGTTCCATTTTGGTTTACGGCGGGGCCACCTGAGTCACCCTGAAAGAAGAAAAATATTGCACAACCTCATAACTCGTAAATAGGCCGTAACGATAAACAATAAGGTTAAATATTGTGTCTAAAACAGCATTAGTCAAAGGATTAAACCATTCAAAATTGGCGACCAACAAAAATGTTTTTATGTGGCATGGATTTGATAAAAACAAGGATTTGTCAATTCCTTAAGTGATTTGACCAAATCGCGGACGATGTTAAAATAACAACACGATTTTATCATTTCCCTAAACAACATCTAGTGATTTGAAGAAATACCTGCCGCAGGGAAATGAGGATACCAAGGACTTAACGAAATCCCTAGGGATACGACGTACAGTTTTAATAAATGGGCTCTCGCCAGGACTCTCTCTTTGTCATCCCTTTGCTCCACTCGCGCACTCGACCGTCACTCCACTCGAGATGCCGAAGGCAGCGCGAGCTCTGTATTGTTTTAATTTCATTTCTATAAAACACATCACACAAGTTCCGGTTGGGGACCAGCTCGGGCAACGCTGTTCTGCGCTGTCTGACTTATCCGTTCATCCGCGCCTGTCCCGCACCCGTCCAGGTCTGCGCCCGGCCCGCTCCTGGCCCTGTCCGCCCCCGGCCAGGCTTACGTGTGTTTTGTTTTTAAATAAATACGTCTAACGTATAAAACGTGAAATTTCTCTCCAATTCTCACAATATGTTTGTGGATTTAACATAATCGTTGGGATACTATCAACAAGCACCTAACGAATGTTTCGTATAACATCATATTTTACAAACCTGACAAGAATCCTTGCCACCTTCTTTCTCCCCTGCGCAGAACATCCGATCTGTGATGCCACTCATCTGCTTATTGCACTCTTCATTTGAAATGACTGGGACTGTTACTGCCATCAAATTGCTACTAGTTGCGCCATTTTCCTGAAAACATGAATACAGTTTTTTTTTATTGTACTGATTGATGAGTCGCGCAGTTCAATCGCCTTCTCTCATAAAGAGAGTATGGTCCATAATCCACCACGCTGGCCCAGAGATGGTTGGTGGATGTAATAAAAATAAATATGTGACACCATTTTATTTTAGATCTCAAAACAATTTTTTTTTCTTTATTAACTAGCAGACACGCATCCACGTAGAATTCGGTTAATAGTTGCTACCTAGATAATTTTTCGTTTTCCCAGGATGAAAAGTACTGTGTGTCTTATTCCAGGACCTAAGTAGCAAAGACACTAGCAACACACAAATACACAACTCATAGACTCGCATTCATAATGTTAGTCATCATCATTATCTTAATCATCAGCCCATCAAGTTCCAACTGCTGGGACACGGGCCTTAATTTCAATGGTGTCTTATGCCCATCTTTACGTCCTATAACGGAGTTCTTAAATTTCCGATACTTACAGTTGTAGTGCCCCAACCAGATACAGTGACTGGAGTCCCGTCCGGTATACTAGAACCTTTCTTTGCTAACTCGACTTTCTTCGAAGTCTTGCCGTCCAAGGTCATCCTCCGAAGAAGTCTGATGACTCCAACATCGTAGTCGCTCGTCGCAGCATTGTACATCGGATGTATGAACAACATTGAAGATTGGTACTCGGTTCCACCACTGTCAGAATCTGTGCTGCCGATTCTTATGTACACTCTTGATATGCTGGAAAATTAACACTATAAGATAAGGTAGAGGGTAATTAAAGGAACGTCACCTGACAGCGTTAGTTAAGGTTGCACCAAAATGGCCTTGACGATGACGGACCGAAGTCGAATCTCAGCACTTCTCTGCTACAATCACTAGTATTTAGTAATTTGTGAGGGTTTCTCTCTAACAACAGTGAAGAAAATATAAAAAAGCAGCATGTCCAGAGATCACAGTATTTAAGAAAATGTGACAATGTCATATCTCCACCACACTGGACCAGCAAGTTTTTTTTTTACTGATTTCAGACTTGCCTTTGCCCACTATTTCACCTGATGGTAAGCGACAATGTGTTCTAAGATGTAACACGCTTACCTAGAAGATACCTGTTCTCTCTCGATTTGAAGACTCCCAGGTTTTAGTTGTCAGGAAACACAGACATTGGTAATGCGTTCCACTTCTTGGCTGTTCGTAAGATGAACGTGGCACCAAAACGCTTTGTTCGTACATGAGGGATGTCTACCATATATGGATATCGCATAGCCGTGCGTCTGGTTGTCCTATGATGGAATGGTATATTATGATATCTCTCCCTGAGAGTAGACCTTTATGATGGAACACTGGAATACCTATTGGCAGTAGAAGCTTGATGGTTGTATTGAGCTGCTCACCTACAGTACAAATATTTTTCTTACCCAACGAGGCAATGAGCGGCCGTCAAGATGGCTCTATTACTGATGATGGATCCTCCGCACTGGTAGAAGTCTTCTCCTTGCTGAAGCAGTAAATATGCTTGATACGGAAACGAACTGATCGTAGCATTGTACCCGCCCACGATTTTCCCACCAGATCCTGACTTTATATGACCATGTTTCTTTGACCAAGCACCTGAAAATCACCGCTTGTTACGAATAACTGCGTAAGTTTTTATAATAAAGTTCCAAAATGTATAACGGAGCTCACACAAGTAAATTCAAATTTCGCGTAAAGAATGTTCTAATGAGAAAAGCATAATATACTGTTCGTAATTATATAGAAGACAAAGATGCTTGGAACATTCCACTTCTGCAAAGTAGCTAACTTGTAAATAAAAAACAACATTGTAGAAAACCAAAAAAATTGTAACAAAAAAAATGCCCCCAGTTTCTTGCCGTATTTTCTGAGTAGTGGTTCTTTTTCCGATACGGTGGTAAAGTCATTGTGATAATTTGACGTTCATAAGTGCGTCTGTGATGCCAAAAATGAATAAAGAGATTTTGATTTGATTTGAATATGAATATATTTGATTCGCATTTGCAATGCAGATGCAGATAGAATAAAAGAACTATGAATAAAATCCTTATTCAGGTTTTTGAAGCAAAAATGTACAAACTAAAAGTTACCTGAACTAAAAAGCGCACAGAAAAATAAAATATAAATGGGGCCACCCATATTTTTCCAATACCACATGAACTATGAAAGGATTTTCAGAGAGATATGTTTAAATACTTTTCAGAGCGAAAAAAAAACATTTCTATAAATATTGACATTGACGCTTATCTAAACTGTAGCAATTAGAGCGACAAGGCGATTGTTAAAAATCGATCAACAGACATCTTTAAGTCTGAAAGGTCATTTTAAATATACAACACAAGGTAAGTCCCAGAATAGACGTAATAAATATAAACAAAACAGAGCTAACTTTTAGTCTTTACTAAGCCTAATGTACTTTTAGGAGATTTCAGGAAAAGGACCATGCCTGATGTTAAACTCCGATGCTCGCAGAGTCAGGCCTAGTAAGAGGGGTACTTTTATGTTCGCCCCGAGAAACCAGCTGAAGTTGTTCCATTTTAAACCGACTTCGAAAGGAGGAGATTCTCAATTCGACTGTATGTTTTTTTATATTTGTTACGCGATTACTCTGCCAATTATGAATTGGTTTTGATAATTCTTATTTTATGGAATATTTTATACCTCAGAGGTGGTCTCTTACAAATAAGCACTTTTTTTTAATCTTAAAAAACAACAATATAAGCTTAGTCTCAAAGTCACGGTTTTTTTTTGTAAAAATTAATTATTTTTTGATATTGTTCGAAGTTGTGTGTATGTGTGAGGATGTTTGTGTGTGTTTGTTATAACTTAACTCCTTACCACTGAACGCATTTTGATGAAACTTGGTCCTAGAATAGGACATAGGAAAAAACAAACAGTTCCTTAGGGAACAGCTATAAACTGAATTTTACGCGGACGACGGAGTCGCGGGTACAAGCTAGTACATATTTTATATTCCAAATTTCATGTTTATATTTTCAGTGGATTAGGATGCGCGTTGTCTTAGTGAGACAGTCACGGTCCTGTTTTATATATAGGTATAAGAAGGTTATGAAGATGACCTAGAAGCATCCAAGAAGACTGGCATGAGGTTAAGGAATGATGTTTTTGGAAGATCTTGGAGAGAGCATTTATCTAGTATTGGATCAGCTTAATTAAATTAATACAAGTTTTTTTAAATATATTTTTTCGCCCTACTATCACATACATAGATCAGAACTATGAGGACCACGATAACCAGACACGAAACAAATGCTTGCGCTTTTTTTTCTATGTACAAACATTTTTTTTTACTGGTTTTAGGCTTGCGTTTCACCACTATCACACCTGATGGTAAGCGATGGTGTGGTCTAAAATGTAACACGCTTACCTAGTAGTTTCTTTTTCACTCTCGTTTGAAGATTCCCAGGTTGTAGTTGTCAGGAAGCACAGACGTTGGCAATATTGGCATTTGTCCCGTCGTGGAAATCGAACCCGCAACCTCAGTGGTGAACTCAGATAAAGTTTTGGCTGTCTACTCGAAGGTGATGAATGAGATTTGAGCCAACCTGCCCAACCACTACACCATTGATGCAGTTTATGAAGGTAAAAACATTATAAAATATAGGTTTTTAATACGTGACAGCATACAAAATATGCATCCTTACAAAATTAAGCATTATAAACTCATGATGTGAAACAATTATAGTTCTAGCCTCATCTCAGACACGCATTCGCAACTGCATTACTCGAAAATAAGAGGTTACTAAAGGTCAAATCATTCACGAATGCAAACTTTGACCCATCAGGGCACCAATTATTTCACGCGGATGGATATTGTCACGTACGGAGCCCTACTAGCAAACTCCAGGGAGAATTGGCATCGTTTTGTAATTACAAAGTATTGTTCTTTTTATTTTTAACTTCCGACGTAAAAAGGAGAGGTGTTATAAGTTTGACCAGTATGTGTGTCTGTCTGCGGCACCGTTAGTCTTAAACTGATGATTTGTATGCGTTATTTTTTTATTTGATTTTTTAGCAGATTTTCTAGCGGTGCCGGTAGTTCAAAACCGGTTCAGCCGTTTTTTACTTTTTATAGATTTTTGTGTCGGGAATTTTTTAAATTTTAGTTTACTGAAATTCGTTATAAATACTAAACTACGCTACTAAAACGTAATAAAAATATGTAGTGTAATTCCGCTGAATACATATATATATATATATATATATATATATATATATATATATATATATATATATATAACTTAAGCTTGTATTGAACTCACATTTGTGTATAAGCTGCGATCATCTCATAAATAAACAAGTAAACGTTTTATCAAACAAAAATTCCGACTTCAATGTATCTTTGAAGTCCAAGGTCAAATATCGATGAAATTTATATGGGACCACTTCGTGGCTATACTGAACCCAACGCAAGAATTTTCCAAATCGATTCATGAATGACGGAGTTCCAAGGTAACAAACATAAAAAAAAATACAATCTATTAGAGAACCTTCTCCTTTTTATTAAATCGGTTATTAAATTAATAAACTGCACGCGGTACAACAATGATAACAACAAGATAACTACTGGTGGTAGGTTACTCGTATGCGAGAGGCCGTCTGGGTAAGTACCACCGCTTTGCCAGTTATTCAGCCGCCAAGCGATAGTGCGCATGCATTACTGTGTTCCGGTTTGAAGAGCATTGTAGCTAGCGAAATTACTGGGCATTATAAGACTCAACAGCTAATTGTCTCAGGGTGACGAGCGCAGTGCAGCGCCGCGCAGGATTTTGCAAAACAAAGTTCTGGGTGGTGCTGTTATTGTTATGGGCTGGCGTATTGCTTACCATCAGGTAAACGACCAGCTCGTCTCGTCATTCAGTTACATAAAAAAAAATATATACAATAAAACGATGTATTGCGTATATAGGTATTGTAGGACTATGGTATTCGTAGTTCCTGGTTCTTAGTTTATACATGGAACCCTAGTGAGGGATCGACATACGAGTATGTATGTTATCGTTGACTTAAAAAAGTTTCTGAATAGCCCCCGTGGGCTCGAATAATGAAGGTCATGTTTTACGAAATTCATGTATGAAATTCAATGACTGCGATAACATGTCGCAATATGAATTTCATATAACACAGTTATAACGCAGGAGTAGTCTTTTTAACACGCAGTGGTACGGGGATGCCGAAATAGACAATTGGCAATTGACAGACAGATGACACTTTATTGCACTTAAAAAAGAAAACAGAATTACAGTTGTTATACATAAGTACAATAGGCGGTCTTATCGCTAAGCAGCAATCTCTTCCAGACAACCATAGGATAAGGAAAACAGCATTTTAAAGACGATAGTGTGCAGTAATAAGTAGGACGAATGTAAATTATTATACACATAAATGATTAAAATATATATTTTTTTTTTTAACTCTAAATAGATCTATGTTTGGCCACTATCTCGCCTGATGTGAAGCGATGATGTGGCCTAAGATAGAGCACATAGAATTAGAGAGAGACAGCAGTTGAGCGGCTGCTCAGACCCGTCTCCCAGATGGTATATATATATAAGTAATATTTGACACATTGGGTTTAAACACGAGAATCCGTAATAGTTTAAAAAATAATCTAACAACCACGTTTTTATGGATTTAGAATGCATTGCCATCGAGTTGCGAGCTGCCCTGAAGCCTAGTTTCAGCCGGATAGCTAATCGGGAAACGCTCGACATTTGAATTGTAAGTTTCCACCCGGAACGACAGACAGACAGACAAACATGAAAGTGACTTAATAAAAACGTGTTAAAATGTAAATTATATCAATTGTTGCTTGGTTATTATAATCGTATTGCTGTATTGAGTACCTATATAAAATCCAATTAGTATGAAGTTAGGTAGTTTTTTTATTTACTGTCACTTAATTTTATTTGTTGTAATATAGAGTTACTGTAATGTATAGTACATAGCTAATTCCCTATTACCGTAGCTCGTTCTTAACAGGAAGGCTTATAGGCAAGCATGTTCCATCATCGACCGCGTCATCACTTTCCATCACTGGGAGACTGCGGTCAAATGCTTGAAGTAGGTTACCTATCCTACTCAACAATGTCGATGAAATAGGACATAATGAAACATTTTTTTAATACCGGATAGGCATGCACTGAACCGCAGTCTCACCTGATGGAATGTGATGACGCGGTGCTGATGGATCATGCTTACTTAAAAGATACCGATTCACTCTGGACTTAAACATGCCTAGATTTTAGGAATCGGGAAATATAGATGCTGGTAAGGTGTTCTATTCCTTGCCTGTTCGCATTACGAAAGTTGGGGATAATCACTGCACTGTGCAAAAAACTACTCAGGTGTGTCTTACTTCGACGGCTCGTATTTATAAACTAAAATCAAAACTGGGTCTAGATTCATGATTTAGTTTCAAGTTACGTTTTTGGAACAAAGCTTGACTTGAAACTCCCTGATTATAAACTCATTTCTGATTTAAGTTTATAAATAGCCTAAGCAAGCCTAAGAACTTTCTCAGATGTAGGTCCAGTGCAATCTAGTAGCAGCGTCGAGCGATCTTGTGGCCAAAAAGTGTACATCGCTAATAGCCAAAAAGAACCACGTTATAAAAATGACAACCAAAAGAGTATTTCTTGATCAATCAAGCTTTTTTATAGTGATATTGGCGGAATCAAATAGAAATGCGACGAATTATTGGGGTAGGCGCCAGGCTTGACTATTGCACCGAAATTGTTTTAATTGGCGTCAAGAGGATAACGTCTAATGATGCCTTGGAGACACACAGGATTGGTGTTTAACTAACAAGTCTGATAGCATTTTC
Source organism: Petrophora chlorosata (assembly GCA_951640565.1). NCBI lineage: Eukaryota > Metazoa > Arthropoda > Insecta > Lepidoptera > Geometridae > Petrophora > Petrophora chlorosata. The sequence goes on along the minus strand of OX621193.1, from coordinate 13,479,735 downwards.
ACTAACAAAGCGAACTCTTCAGAATGTATTCTTTTTTTTAAATACGAGTAAATAAATTAACCACAACGATAATATAGTAGTACTTAGATCCTGGGACCTAATGAGGGTTCCCTGTATTTAGAGAACCAGGCACTAAGAGGACCATGGCCACAATTCCCTACAAGAAAATACTAGAATATCTGTCAATCCTGTCATAGACGCTTGCGTCGCTCTTGTGTAAAAACATATTGTATAATATATACTTTATAAGTAGGATTACTGGCGAAATTCATATAAACTTACCTGTCTTCTGATTCAACATGTACCTACCTAACTACCTTTATTGCAGGAATATATTTCATTTAATTTTTTCATAAAAATTACTTAAAAATTAAGAATCTACAAACATCCACATAATATACCGGTAATAAACTTTAAAATTAAATAAATCTGCATTATACAAAACAAACAAACTAAGCTAATTAGCTTAGTGTGTGAACTGTGGTGGATCCGGAGAAGTCAGCAACCAGTGATTAAAATCCTTTCTTTCTCCACTCCATTCTTATTTCTCCATAGTTTATGGTGACGTACATGGTTATTTGACGGAATAAAACGCAAATATGCTCAATAATGCTATAATAATATTATCTGAAAGCCCTAAAAGCATTTGAGGAGCTTGACTATCAACTTTGGTGTACTTGTATGTACGAATCAGACTTCGAATTCGACTTCTTTATTTATTTATTTATTTGGACCATCAACAGAACTACATGATTAAATACAAACAGCTTTGAACTTTAAATTAGGTATTACACAGAATTCTAATTATAAATAGTCTCATCGTGCTCCTTTGAAAGTGCAAATCTCTTAATCAATCCTAAAACGACGAAGCTTTTACTATATACCTATCATTATATTTACCAACACATATTTCAAATATTTGAATTCTTACATCCTTACAAATGGCTCCTCATTCGCGGCTACAGTATGTCACACACTTTTCCCGTCTCTTCCCGCGAGTTAATCGAAGCAGTCTTCTGTTAACGTTTCCTTTTCTTGCCCTTCCTTCGCTAAATAATTCGTTCGAACAATAAATACTGAGCTGAAATAAATCTGCGTTATATATAAGTACGGAAAGCTCTCAGCAAACTAGGGAGATAACAGCGCTCAGAGTTTCTTATTGTTGAAGTTGAAGGACAAGATTTGTATTAAGAATCCATCTAAAAAATAACCAATCATCGTATGGAGAGAGACAGAAATAATAGAATTTTTAGGTTATTAAACGGTCGGACGAAAGGAAGGAAGGAAGGAAAATTAAGGATGTAATGTAATTCTTTCAGGGCTAAACCAAACATAAAATTTCAATTTCATTAAGTTATTTTATTTTTTTTAATTGTAGATGTTTGGTTTATAGGTAAAGAGGATAAGCTGCTCTTATATTAGTGCTGCAGTGTTTTTGGCGTACGATAAATATTGAGTAGAAACCGCTAATGCTCCGTGATTAAGAGGCTCCAATATGCACTTGCCAATATGGTTTTGTGGTCTTTGTTATAAATCAAAGCAAAAACGACCAGCTCGTCTCGTCATTCAGTTACATAAAAAAAAAAACTATTGCCGAGTAACGTAGGCTATATTTTATTATCGACGCGAACAAATAGCAGAGTCGGCGCTAGTATAGATATATTTCAGCTTCCCTTAATAACACGACAAAACCCTACGTTCTCTGGAAATCAATCTTCCTTTAAGCCGTTTGTGATCTCGGATATAAATCCTTCACGACTAACACGATTTGAATTGCAATCATTTATATTTAGCCTTCTAATTTTTATGAATTGAATGTTTATATTACTCGATCAAACGGATGAGGTTTTTTTTTATTATAGTAGGTAAAATGTACAATACAATGTGTTGTAATTCTATATACATTTATAATTTAATTTAATACCAAATAAAAGTTAATAACACGATAAAAAAGAGTAAACTTTGCAGTTTAGAAGTACAATTGGCGGTCTTATTGGTTAAAGCAATTTATTACAGACAAACTATTGTTATGGGCAGGCGTGGCGCTTACCATTAAGCGAACGACTTGCTCGTTTCATTACTTAGTTCCATAATAAAACCTTTATATGGAAAAAACAGATTTACATACCTTAACGATTTTTTTTTAATTGATAATTTCTCATAACTAATAACTGAAACTCGTTATCAGTGGACGCTTAATTCGACTGATATCGATATCCGATCACCCAAGTTCCCGTGATCAGTTTTGATAAAGATCTCATATCGTTATCAGTGGAGACGGTTCCTTTGTAAATCGGGAATGTATGTATCAATATCTAGATAATCCAACCTATGACAAATAGAAACATGTTGACCTTCTTCGCTTCCTGTCTAGATATTTCCTAGAGCTTATAAAACATGACATACAACTCTAATAAAACTGAAAGTTAAATGCTTAACGACCATGCATTTAGCCATAACTTAAACATAATAAAGTGAATAAATGGCAAAACGCTTCCATTTTCTAACAGTCAGCAATTTTTTAATTGCCCGTGTCCGTTGACTCTATCAATCTCAGAACTTCGAAAAAAAGTAGAAGCGTTTGAGATGTGGTCTTACCGCCGAATGCTTCGCATTAGTTGGACGGATAAAGTTACCAACGTGGAAGTTTTGAAAATAGTGTGGAAACTAGAACTTATCCGATCCTTCAAACAAAGAAAGGTCGCTTACCTTGGTCACGTACTACGGAATTACCAATATTTGTTATTACAGACTATAATGATGGGCAAAATACCCGGAAGACGCAGGACTGACTGCCAACCTTCAGTGATGGAACGGCACTTGAAGAAGAAGAAGTTGACTCTATAAATGCAAGCAATTATATGTTAAAGCTTTAAAATAATTAAAATGTAGAAGGAATCTGTCATTAATTGCACTGGTGGTAGGTTTCTAGTATGCGAGAAGCTTTCTGGGTGGGTACCTCCGCTTTGCCAGTTATTCGGCGGCCAAGCAGTAGTGCGCAATCATCACTGAGTTCCGATTTGAAGGGCATTTTATGCCAGCGAAATTACTGGGCATTATGAGACTCAACAGCTAATTGTCTCAGGGTGACGAGCGCAGTGCAGCGCCGCGCAGGTTTTTGCAAAACAAAGTTGGTGGTGCTGTTATTATTTTGGGCAAGCGTATTGCTTACCATCAGGTTTTATTTATTGAGACTATTAAAGTCAAAGTCAAAGTCAAATATCATTTATTAAATAGGCACAAAAGTGCACTTTTAAAGGTCATAAACACATGATACAAATAAAAAATGTCAAAAATTGTAACTTATGTTAACATGACTTTGAAAAAAAGGTAAGTATGTTTACCCATTTCTTTCCTATACTCAAATTGAAGTCTGAGTGCTGAAAAGAAATGCGAAAACTGACTCTACCAGTGCTTCGGAAATACGCCCGCTAGAGAAGATAGCACCAAGAAACTCTGCGGGGATGTCTTTTTTCAGCACAATTACGTATAAATTAGAATTAACAGAATGTAAAACAAGAAATGCGAGTGAGATGTCCCATAGTCATAGTATCAGTAACAGAAAAGTGTAAATAAAATATAAGTAGGTATGACAGTAGCAGTAGGAGTGACTAGAACAGACCAGTCAGATTATTATCTCTCTATAGACTATATCATGGAAAAATTACTCGTACGCCTAAATACGAACGAAGCACAAAAGGCCACCTATCCACGTGGTGAACGCAGCCAAGTCATCGTAACATCCCTAAAAATACATATGGTAGTTTTATGTTTGTCTGTCTGTTTATTCCAGAAGAGACAAAAATTTCTCTACTAATAAATTATTTTTCAAAAAAAAACTAAACCGACTTCAAAACCACAAATAGGCACTCAAAAGTTAAAAATAAATTAATATAATTATCATAAGCGCTACCCACTCATATATTTGAAGTCGGTGCCAGCCAGGTTAGGTTAGGTAGGTTTAGGTTGAATATGTAGGTGATGATAGGATATACCTAAACAAAATTGATATTTATCTAAGGAAAATGGATAAGCAAAAATAATAAGATCAAAAGAGCCTGCGAGCGTTAATACTAAAACATAACGTTATAAATTAATAAAATGAAAAGAAAATAAAAAGCATTTATTCGGCACACAAACAAGAAAATAAAATTAAAACTTAAATAAAACATAAAACTTAAATAATAAATATACGTTCCGAATGGGCTCAGCTCAGCATAAAATGCCCAGAGTTTTCTACTACTCGGCGCTGATTTTCAGCTGATACCCGTTTTGCTATAGGATCAGTGAAAAATTGACTGTACTTATCCATAAAAACAATAATAACCACGACAAAGCAAGGCCGAAGGCTGAAGCTAGTGCGAAAATAATAATGGTTAACTGGAGAAAAAGTTTATGGTGATTTAGCCGGTGCATAATTCATTTTGATGGCGTACTCTGCGTAGTACAACGACCGCCAGCGGCGGGGTAGTCGTGCACCTAATGTGGAAAATTTGAGAGTTATGTTCACGCAAATAGTAGCTTCGATGGAAGATACAGCATTCCGGCAACGCTGCATTTTGTGAAACTGCGGGCGGTAAACAATTTGAGAATCGCTGAAATGTATCTTTCTGTGCTTGCGTCGTTTTGAGAAAGTTTGGACAAACTGATATTTTGAGCGATTCGGAATTTGCTTCATATTCGTTATGTGATTATTAGGCGTTATAATTTGTAAAATTAATCTGAATTGTAAACTGTACCGTAACTTTTTTGATCGGTTTTCTTTGTTTTATCCTAAGGCATTGTGCACGCATAAGCTGCGGACTTTATCCGTAGAATACAACGCGGAAAAAATGTAAATCCCAAAAGTTTCCGCCCAAATGCCTGTACTGAATGTCGAATAAAAATATGTAAATAAGCCGCGTATCTAATTCAAGTGGCACACATTTTATATTCCACATTTTATCTTCCTACGCCGCGCGCAAAACGATTTGTTTGAAATGTTTGAATATGATTGGCGTTTTTCCGCTTTGCATTATAAAAAACGAACAAAATTATATTATTTACTAGATATCTATAACCAACCGTTACAATGGCCAAACCATTACAACCATTACATGTATACCCTTACACATACACCCTCCATTTACACTCACATACACAATACATATAGATATCCTATTTAAATACCATATTATTAAGGTTTAGTTATTATTTAAGTTAATTAAAGTTGAGTACCTTTTGATTCTTTCTGAATGTCGTTATAAACAAAAGTAAAAACCATAAAATGTAAATCCGTTATATGCTATATGTTGTTAAAAATATGTTTAGTATATTAGTTAGAGTAAGAGCTGTGGATTTTGAAAATAAATAAATAAACCACTACGTAGACTATTGTTTCTAATGTATCGATAGAAGTACTTGAAATATTATGTACATATCTTTAAATATTTTCTTAGGAATCAAACGCTCACTCCGTCATTCCGTAGTTCAACTAAAGAAGCTGTTAATTCTATAAAAATATTTTTAGAGAGATACAAAAAAATTGAGATGACGCAGGAGCGAGACAGGTGGAAGAATTGGGGGAGGCCTTTTCCCAGCAGTGGACAGAATAGGCAAGGAAAAAAAACAAAATGATAAAATATTACACATATGCGTTCAGAAATAAGTAACTATATTTCTACTTTTCAATATACGAAGTAAAACCTCCATTGCACTAAATAAACGAAGAGTATATAACGTATAAAAGCAGCCCATAAAAAATATTCAAACTTTCGTTTTTGTTTTCATAAGCAATCGATTTCGAATGTACCTATTCTGCAACACCAATCGATCACGTTTAGAAACAATTGTGGTTTTTGCAAACCGAATCCGCTACTAAAATGTTAATCAAATTGTTCTACTTATGCTTTCGTCACACATGATCATGGCAAGATCGCTGTCGCAAGCTATTATTACCCAGAATAAGTGCTTTACTGCGGTGACAGAATTTTAGGGCAACGCATTTCTATAGCATTGCAAACTGTATTGCAGTACAGTTATTGTCACATACATAGATATTAGAGAAGCTGTTATTACTTATTTTACTGTGAGTTTAAATTAAATTATCAACAGCTAATTATCTCAGGGTGACGAGCGCAGTGCAGCACAGCGCATTATTTGGCAGAACAAAGTTCTGGGTGGTGCTGTTATTGTTATGGGCTGGCGTATTACTTACCATCAGGCAAACGACCAGCTCGTCTCGGCATTCAGTTACATAAAAAATTAACTATTGGTATAGTAAACGAATGGTTCAGTTTGGAACTGAGCTGTAAGATTGTTATCATAAAATGATTTCCTCTAAGACGTGCGGACGTTTGCGCTCCCGCGCATTAAATATCTAAAACAATATTCTACCACACATAAGTATGAGTGGAAATACTTACCTACTATCAATTTCATTACCGAGTAGATATATTGTATAATGTTTAGTGCTTAATTTCTTATGACTTTAAATTGCTTAAGTGATAAAGCTCTAATGAGCTTCATCACTTAAAAAATTACCATCACCTAATTCTGAACATATATTTCAAATCAAACGTTTAATTATTTAAATAAAAATGTCAATAAATAATTTATTTACATTTATTATAGACAAATACTATGATACGTATCGAATTTTATTCACAGTGTTTAATTTGAGCATCATTATATTAGATTTCGTGTAACTTCAGAAGCTAGTGACTATTGCACCTATATAATTATGTAAACCATAACTCAACGTTAATGACATAATTCCGAAATCGCATTTCTTTCATAACGTTACAAACACACATCTGCTAATTAAATCATTCAAGCACAGCTCACTCTCACGCTCCAATTGCGCACACAATTAGCATTTATTTATAGTACTCACGATATATCGAATCGATTTACGAAAAATCATATTGCCTACCTACCGTTGCTTTTTCTATCCTTAACCTTAATTTTTGCCTTAGGGTGTTAGACTGCGCGAGCGCATTGTCGATTTTACTTTTCGGTGAACGCTCGGCGAACGCACGCGCAGCTCTTCCGTTTTGGCCCGCTCAGTGTGACCACGGCACTTGAAGAGAACGAACTTAGAAACTTGATTCAACTCGATTCGTGATCGTTAAATACGCGCGTGAACTGTGAACTTTGGTGGTAGTGACAGTGTTGGTTTTAATTTATCGCTGTGAGTATTATATTTAATTATTTTCTCGTGAGATGAGAACGCTTTCTCCGAGATAGGTTGTCGTTACCGATTGATAAATGATTTTAGTCTTAAAAACGATTTAAATCGTGTAATTGATTAATGAGTCTCTGCAAAAGGTATGCAATAAAGCAAGACGCGATCGTTACGTGCAAGTTTAATTGGCAAATTATACTAAAGATTTGAAAGATGTAAAAAGTTTTAAAAACAAGTTGTGTTCAAGTAAAAGAAAGTTAGAGAAATTGTTCACTCTGCGCTATCTAGTGATATAAAATTGTTGTATGGATTTATGAATGGCTGTTTGCGTTTATGTGAGCTTTATTGCTTACTAGAATTTCTATTGCAATATCTTTGACTTTTCATTGATTAATTTATGAGTGAACATTTGCGCAAAAGGCAGTTTATCGTGTTATTGGTTTATTGGCTGATAGAATATTTACTGCAACTTTAATCATTAGTAGGTATGCGTAAAATTTAATTTTTGCATATTTTACGATCTAATAAAATCTCGTTTCGGTTGTTTTGGATTAAAAATATTTACTCATTTAATAATTTAAATATTTGTAACAAAATTCTGGCACAGCACACAAATCTTACTTGTAAAATTAAAAAAAATATAATTAATAGAAAGTGTCGGTATTTTTAACTGTTACTAAGGAAAAGGGTTGTATTTTATTGTTCAAAAAAACTTATTTTTAAAATAATACTTTGTTTTTTTGCGGTTAAAAATAAAAGATATTATAATAGGCATGGAATAACCTAAATGAGGTACCCACATTTTTGTTATGTTAGCTCTAATGAAATAACTTCAGAGAAAATATTAACGAGGTCTCGACCCAGGGTTTCGTCTAAATTAACATGTGCCCAACAGTTCGGCGTTGTTTTTTCTGCCTACCCCCATTTCGTAAGTCCGATACGGTTCGCGTTCGTTGAGCCATAACGGACGAAATCCTATTAGCAAGTTCGCGAAATTACGAATTTCCATTAGAACACGACCGCCATTAGCGGAAATATTCGGAAGGTTTGTAGGGTATGTAGGTGTGTGGGAGGAACCTTTTGAGGTTTGACAGCGAAAATAATGTTCTGAAGATTCGGTCTTTTATCTATAAATAACATTTATAGATAAGTTATATCCAGCCTATTTTTGTTTCCTTAGGGTATTTTTAAGGTAAAGCTGCAAAAATATTTTCAAAAATAGTTTAGTTTTTATCATTTTTTTATATTTTTTATTTGGATTAAATTGATCATTTACATTTATATAATAAATACCAATGTTATTACATATTATTGTACTCAGCTTATACAGACTGTTGAACAAACAGAAATAGTCTAAATTGATCGAGTCGATTAATCAATCGAGTTTTAAATTAAATTAATTATTTTATAAAATTTCACAGCTCTGTTCATGCCACTATTCTTAAATACACAATCGACGTATAATCGTGTATTTGAAACAGTAACACTTGCCAAAAACTATTTCAAATGATAACAAAGAATAAAAAGCGACTCTTACCTACCATAACATTTCACTTGGCCTCAATGCCCCACGTCAAAGATGATCGCGACCTACAAACTAGAATTCACTCTCACTGTCTCTTGTAGGCAAAAACAAGGGACGGCGTTATGCAACAACGGCCAATAAAATTAATTGTAGATGGGCTTCGTTTGCATAAAAAATAATTGGTTTTCCGTGATGGAAAATTTCGACAAATGTTCGTGATTAACTAATAGACCAGTGATTATGAAATATATATTATATTCATATGTAAAAAATGATTTATACAATAAAAATTGTGTTCCCAGAAATACTTTACGTAGGTATAGGTATCTTAATAAAAACTATAATTGTAGAAAAAAGTGTATTATCATTTAATTTATTTAATTCTTTTTTAATATCATTTAATTATTTCATACAGTTTGCTTCGTTGTAACAAAATAAAACCTGTTACATCATACATTCATCGAATTCAGTTGCAACAATTTGTATTAAATTTCACAGGCAATAAAAACTTGGTTAACACGTGCATAAATCATCCACTTAACACGGTGCATGCTAAAAGTGATTTGTTTGAACTATAAACTGCTTCAATTACCTTTTAGATGAAAAAACTAGACTTTATTTGTTTTCTTTTTTAACCGCCGAAACGGCATTGCAAACCATTTCATTGCAGCCTATGAATATTTCATACTTGAGCTACTACAAAGGCCAGTTATGAAGGTGAAAATAGTAATTATTTAGTTTGGATTCTATTTTACACAAAATAGAATTCGAATTGGAACTAAACATTCGGAATGCTTTCGCAATATTTTTGTTTCAACTGCATTTTTTATTTTATTAATATAAACTAATTTGTAAAATATTCATTTCGGCAAATTAGGTCATATTTTTAACGATTCTGATTTAACTTTTTAAACATTTTCACGGTTTATGCACTGCAACACGTTTTTTTTTATTACGCTTAATAGATCCATGTTTGGCCACTATCTCGCCTGATGTGAAGCGATGATGTGGCCTAAGATGAAGCACATAGATCTAGAGAGAGACGGCATTTGAGTGGCTGCTCAGACCCGTCTCCCTGATGATTCACCGAACATCATCTCGAAACACGACTAGGTCGTTTGACGGCATGCATGGCTTTGTTCGGTGGGTGGTATTACAACCACGGCCAGAGCCTGTCACTCCAAAGCGCGTAAGCGGGTTTCATCACGATGTTTTCCTTCACCGTTTTAGAGCGAGCGTGCAAAATCTGCACTTAACTGTAAGTCATTGGTGCAGGGCCGAGTCGGGATTCGAACCCAGGTGCGTCGGATCGGAAAGCGCACGAGTCCCCGCTGAGCCACACTCGCTCTAAACGTATCTACCATAAAATAATGTATCTAGGTATAAATAGTATAATAATAATAAAAACACCGAACAATTAAACATAGATCCTGGGCCCTAATCAAGGTACTTTGTATCTAGGGAACCAGGAATTATGAGGACAATGGTCACACGGTATCCAGACACGAAACAAATATTTACGCATATTTGTTCTACATTTGACCTCTAAGCGATGCGGCGCTGGTATCGTAGCTCGCCTTACCGTTCATAACAGATCTGCTAGGTTAAGCAACGTTCGCAGCGGTTACAACTTGGATGGGTGACCGTTCGTGTGGTATTTACATCTGAACGCTACCGTGCTTCGGAGGGCACGGTAAACCGTCAGTCCCGGTTGTTGTCTTAGGACAATTAGGCCAAATTGGGGGCCTTCCGGCGGTCTAAAAACTCCGACACCAGTGTTGGCCACACACCCACATGAGAGAAGAGAAGAAGCGGGAATTGATCTCGCAACATAATGTAGTATAAATACTATATGAACTGACCTGTCCTACCTCGACACCACAGAGGCTGTTTAATGTAATCATTTTTACACCGTACCCTACATTATCCCCGCCTTTTGCACTTGACTAAAGTGGTGGAACTACATATCGAGAATTCAATTAGATTTCTAGGTAAATAGTGATATATTATTTTGTGATAAGTAGGTACCATTTTAGTACAGATAATAATCCATTTATCATCCTTTACGTATTCAAAGAGCCTTTATATAAATAAAAAATGCTGTTTATTGGTAAGCTTTCAGAACACTTGAAAACCACTAGACCGATATGTAATTTTTTTTAATGTTCTTCATAGTCCGAATTAGGTTTTTACGAAGAGAAAAACTGATAAAGTTGTTCAGAAAATTGGAAAATATATGAAAATCTGATAATGATTTTTGTATCGGATTTTTGTATAAATAGGACAACGTCCGTCGGGTCAGCTAGTTAATATAAAACAGAATTATATTTACCATGTATTTGTGTCGTTTTGAGTTCTCGATGTTTCGGCATTGTTGCTATAGGTATAGGTACTCACTTTTTTCTTTTTGGTAATCAAAAACCCCTTTCGCGATCTCATTCCACGTTCTAACCACAAACTTTACGTTCACCGAAACCATTATGCTTGCCATAAAGTTATCTCTCTATCTTCAAATAAATTATCTAAAATTAAGCACGTTCCGTAGTTATGAGTTTTCATAACTAAAGTGATGATTACATCTTCTATTGTCAAAGAAATACATTTCTTGAGATCTATTACGTAACTTAAAATCAACAACAAAAGCTTATTTCAGAGGATTTTTAAGCTTTTTATCTCATTGTAATCCTCTTTAGAAGTTAATGTAATTAGAAACATGAAATTGTGTAATCATTACTGTGAATAATATAATAATTAAGCAGATAGCATTTGTAAGATTTAAAACTTTATGAATAAAATAAGTCTCTTAACAGTAAAGTTGTGAATAAGTCGAACAAGTGCTAGACTTTATCTCTCCTTTGAATTCCTTTCAATACTTTGTAATTAGTCTGTCAGTTATTGACAATTTCGTCCTTAAGCCTAACTAATTTAACTAAAAATCTTTCAAAACTGTGATAGACACATCAGCACTCGTGCTGCTCGTCTATTAACAAATAAATAAAATAAATTTATTTTGTTATTTGGAAGTTCAAGGAATATTTAAACACTTTCAAAACCAGACACCTAGAACTAGAAATCCTACTCATATCCAAAAATTTGGTCAAATAATTGAACTGTTATTTGTAACACTCAATAAAATAACATCTACTATTTTCTCACAAAAGCTTACTTACTGGTGACGAGAGCAGTGAAATACCGCATTAGATTTTGCAAAACGTTTTGGGTGAGGCTTCAACTGTAATTGGCAGGCATATTGCACACCATCAGGTGAACGACCTGGACGTCTCGTCTCTCGGCTATCTATAAAAAGCATTAGTAAAGGTGATACCTACGTTACGGTACGTTTTCCATAAAAAAATCATTCTGATATAAATAAGCCTAATATACCATTTTATTAATTTTGCGTAAATAGCCACCCGTAAATAGTTCACCACGCATACATTTTGGCATTTCTACTATTCATTGAACAAGTTAATAATGGTTGAATTTTGTATGAAAAACGTACCATAACGTACCACCTTCAGCAGTTAAAAATCCGAAGTAATCCCGGAAACGCCCGAAGCAGCTCCGCTTCTAGAAGACCGTATCGTCACGCGCGCGACTTGAGATTCGCGACGAATGGCATGTGAAAGTAGCAGCAGCAGTCATAACATATTCCACACACGCTACTATGACTATGGGACCGGTATAGCACGCCACATAGCGGTCTCTGACGCAACTAATTATGTGCTTGGTTCAATAGACGAATCGAAGCAATCGGCTGAACTAGCGGAGCGAAAGTCCGACGTAATTGTACTTAGCGCATCACTTGATCAGTTATTTAATTGGGATAAATGTGGATGCTAACTCGCTGTTTTATAACGCAATTCGTAACTTTTGTGGTAGAGTCGTTCTGATCATTTTGTCTAATTAACCGGTGGGCATCATGAATACGAATTCCTTTTACGAAAGCGCGTATGGCATGGAATTGAACGGGATAAGGGCTAAAAGTTTATTGTTTGTAAATAATAATAATATTAATCGTGAGTCCTAGCCGTTTTATTAAATATTTATTATAATAATTATTATTTATTATTTTAATCAACATACACACTTGTAATTACAAATTTACAAAGCCAATATAACGGTACCTAAGTAGGTTATCTAACAATATTATCATATAATTACGTAGGTATTAACATTTCCTAAGAGACAAAGCACAAAGTAATTTGAACTATAACAAATAAGTTAATCAACATTGTAAACGTTTAAAAATAAACGTATTTTGGTGATTATTAATCTCCTGTATTGTCACTTTGATAATTTTTCATTAACTATTCATGACCACCACCGACCTTGTTATACAACTGGTAACTTACCTATGTGTAAATGAATTAATGAATGCGCCCAACGATCACATACATAGATATTGGCCCCTAACTATGTGGGATTCCCTGTATCTAGTGAACCAGGAACTACGAGGACCATGGTCTCACAACCCCAGACACGAAACAAATGCTTGCGCTTTTTTCCTGTGCACAAACATTTGTCCCGTCACACATCAAACCCGCAACCTCAGTGGTGTATGAGATTTGAGCCAACCTGCCCAACTATTACATCACAGCGGCTGACAAAAATAGCTTTAGTTCTTTCTTGTGGTATTGAGTTATGCCATTAACCTCTGCGAGGACAACTCAAAAATATTTCACAAACTTTATTAATGTTATGGTGTAAAACTCAAGACATTAAGTATGTACATACGTACGTGCTCTAATTAAAATACATGCGTTAATGCTAAGCGACTCGGTGCGTAAGTTGACGAAACGATTTCAGATTGTACTTAATTTAACCTGATTACCATATGCACGTACTTTGTTAAATTATTTCAAAAGTTTTGGTGTTAATAGTTATATTAGTGAAATATTTGTTTTACCTCGAGCTGTTGTTTGCAATTCCATGTTTCCACCGGTTTTTTTTTTTTATTTGAGTAAACCTAAATTAATTTTACTTAAATAAACCTAAATCTAAGCGTCACAAGCATTTTCAACGACGCGAAACGTAAACGTGTTGTTTCTAACGTGACATAGAATATTTGTATACTTTTTTATTTATTGAACTAAAAAAGGTTCAGATAAATAAAAAAATAGAAAAGTTGAATACCTACATATAAATATATAAAAATCCTGAACCTGTGTAGGTACTGGCACGGAATATATAATGGTATTGGCAAAATCGTAGCATAAATTAAGCAATATTGCGAAGTAGAAAAGGTTCAGATAAAAAAAACTATAATAAATCAAATTCCAACGTTAATTTGACACCTCTGAACAAAATGTCAAAGTTTGTTCATGCTAATGTTATACAGCGACACGGTTGAACTATCTCTGTTCAATTACTTCATCACGCTGTTCAATATTCATCCGTAAAGTTAGTAAATCGATCCTGACGTTTAATGTTCTTGGCGCAGTCTCGAATGAACTTTGCATTTCTTGTTTTATGTTAAAACTAGCCGATATCCGCGACTCCGTTGGCATAGAAATTGGTTTCTGTTGTTCCATTAACTGATCGTTTTTCCGGGATAAAAATATCCTATTCCGGGATCTTAAGTCCGTCCAGTCGTTATAGAGCTAAGACACACACATAGGTACTTTCTACTTTTTATTAATTACAGTAGGTCTAGTAGGATATTCTATAATAATAGATACAGTTACAGGCAAAACTTATATTTTAAAATATTTTTCATTAATAAAGTTACAGTCAACACTGAATTAAATAAAGATTCCAAACTAATAAACTCTTAATTACCACTTCAGATTTTAATTCTTATACATGCATCACTTATATGGGGACACCCTATAAAGTGTACACCAATTCTCCATCTGTATGAAAGCGTTACTTACTTTTTATCAACTTATGGACTTAAGTCACTATAACCGTTGGTATTATTTGCTATAACCTTTATAAATTGCTTTATAAAGTCAACACATTGTATTCAACCTCTCTTCTTTTTAGAAAATATAACTTAATTTTCAATTAACCCTTATCATACTTTAACCCTCAGATAATCTCGATGCACTCAAGGCAAACAAATATTCCCACACGAAACACCAATACATCGATTCTCCGAAAACGACAAAACACAAGCTCGAATGTACGAGCTAAGATTTAAGCACCCTTTTAACTTGACATAATCGCATAAAGCGTCGAAGGTGCCCGTCGGGAGTCAATGCACCCATCGAAGTTCAGTGCTCCTAAGAAATCCTCTCTAAAAGGACTGTATTACCATTGTATTACGGAGTCCCAAATCTTTGTTTATGTTTTTAGCCTCTTATATACTTTATTCATTTAATAAGGCTACACTCATTACAAAAATAATACTTATTTCAGTTGTCTAATAATACCATATATGTATATAATTGCAATAGTTTCAAATTATGACAACGTTCTTATATACCGGAATAAAAGGCTCTAGTAGCGACCATCGCCACTATCTTTCACCTTTAGTTACAGGATCTCTGATGATTGTATTTACCTAATATTCAAACAAATAATTATACCGGTTTATTTGGATCAAAAGCAGTCCTCTGGAGTCCTCTCCAGAATATTCTCCACACGTACACAATGTTAAAACTTATATATCGTGTAAATGTATGTGACAGTGAGATTTTACCCAACTTTTGAATTCACTACACAAGTATTTGGGAAATTGAGTTCGGTCGGTCGAACGTCTTCTGTTGTGCAATTTTCTGAAATAGGTGTTGGGGATTTAGGATTTTGCTTGTTGTTTTGCTGACGGTATGCTGAATGTATTGAAATATTTGCGAACAAACCCAACACACTCGTGTCATCGTGCTCCTAAATCAATTGTATTTAAATTCAAAGAAATTGCTATCTTTCCAAAGAAAGGTATGGGTCATAATTCACCACGCAAGCCCATTGCAGCTTGGTCAATAAATGGCTAAAATTAATAGCAATGACTTATACTTACCTACAACTAATTTATCTGTTTATATTCCTATGTCTATATTTTGAAATCGTTGGTTTTCTATGGAAGTGTCGCTGCCGTTGGCAAGCTAAAAGGATTTAATTAATTATAAAACCTATGAATATTTCATAGTCGCTAGTTCATAAAATTATTGGTTTCTACTTTATGACTACCATTTGCTGCCAAGGGAACAAACTTGCCATACATGAATTTCCTGGCTTGAACCCAAATTTTGTAGGTACACATTATAGGAAAACGTACGAGACATCAAACTACAGTTTAGTATCACCTAAACTAATTAAAAATTAATTATGACGAAAACAGTGACGTCTTTAGACGACGAACAGTACATTTTCGAAAGGCTTTAGGTATGTCTCAAAGTTTTGGGTGTCACTGCAAAACATAGCTGTTAAAGGGAGGCGACCAGATCGAGTCCTTGGCTCGTAAATTAGTACTTAGTCTCTTATAACTCGTTGGTTGGTAAGATAAATAAACCGGCCAATTGAAAGTCGTACTCGTACGAAGGGTTCCATACCATTATCTATACAAACGGCAAAAAATCATGTCTGTTGTATGCAAGCCCCCTTAAATATATATTTTATTCTGTTTTTTAGTATTTGTTGTTATAGCTGCAACAGAAATACATCATCTGTGAAAATTTCAAATGTCTGACTATCACGGTTCAAAAGATCTAGCCTGGTGACAGACGGGCAGACAGACAGACAGATAGACAGACAGACGGACGGACAGCGGAGTCTTAGTAATAAAGTCCCGTTTTACCCTTTGGGTACGGATCCCTAAAAATAACAGAATTAATTCAAAAAACTATTAAAGCTACGGCATATCTATAGACTAGACTAGCTATGACCTTGATTTCACAGTTAATAAATATAGACTTTACTCGTATAGCCTCCCTTGTCCGTCATTTGTCTCACTGAAATCTATAAAAGGTATTTCATTTATTGTCTCAAAGGAAGGATATCAATCGGAACTTGATATAGAGACAATTCACACGTTTTTCTAGTACACATTTGAAATCAATAGCTTTATAATAAATGCACGAGCGTACAATAAGACTGAGTTGTCTTTATAGAGAAGTAATACACCTTAAAGTCGGTCAAGTGAATTGATGCATTCCTCCGATGATCTTGACTTGTTTTTGCTAAATACCTACATAATATCTCATTACATCGCGCTTATAAGTTGTAATTCTTACTTATATGTTTGAACTATTCGCGCTAACGTTGCTGATCGTAATCTTTGTTTGTACCTTTTTCTATTAAAGAAGGTTAACGGGATGGGACGACCTTAGGTTAAGCATAAAAGAACATTTATAACTGCATCAGGTCAATTAATGGATGGTAATAGAGAAGACAAGTTTATAGGAATGTTTACTAGAGTAGGCAAGTTATTTATTTATTTATACTTTAGCACAAAACAGTTTGTACATGGAGGATTTAATGCATCCAGGACATGCAAGAAAAAATGGTAGCGGTGCAGTGAAGTGTGTTATGGGAAATATTAAACCACGAAAACTTAATATTTACCTATTGCAAGCCTAATTATAAAATATATACTTAAATATATACATAATAAATAGTTATGTTTATTGCATATGAATTGAGATAATAGTGACAAACTGACACCGTAAGCCCTTTAGCCTTAGGCAGAGAATTCTGAATATATTAGGCATAAGATGAAGGTAAATGAAATCTGCTAATTTTAATATTGAAGTTACTTACTGTTACTGTTACTGTTAGCCTGTGTCGTCCTTTGTTTTGGGCAAAGGCCCCCCATGACTTTTTCGCGGTCTTGCGCTATTGTAGATCAATAGTCGCTAAAGGCGTCGAGTTCATCCCGCCATCACCTGCGAATATTGAAGTACACTACAATATTAAATCTATAGATCATCGGCTGTAGGTTAATCTTTACGTACGTAGTACTTAGGTTATGTACGTAGGTTGGTACAGTCGGAGGATTCGTAATGGCAGTAAACTGTACAATTAAGTTCTTGAGTCAAGCATCAGGGAGAAATGCTTATAGGCCCCTGAAGTTAAATATAATTTAACGTCTTTTATTTATTTTTATTATTAAGTCAATACAGCAAAGTAAGTTTATCCTTGTCAAATAAAAGAAGTCGCATCTTTATGCCGATTTAAAATAAAAATCAACATATTGATACTTTAATTAACCATTTTTAGCGTCAAGAAGTTTTATTTAGCTACGTAACTGCAGTTTGCTACTCGAAAGTTCTGTTTAATTGTTTAAAACTGTATATCTCACTTATAGATCTAATATAGTTTAAATTATAAGTACCTATACTATATTAGGTATAACCCATTGTAACACATTAGCTTTAAGTATTGTTTTGTGATTTATTTCTTGTTGTTATGTAACAATAAAGCGTTATCTAATCTAATTTAATCTAAAGATTTTTAAATAATTAGGAAGAAGAAAAATGATATTGCGCGGGCAGGGATCGAACCTGCGTCTTCGGAATACCGTCCCGTCGCCTTAACCTCTGGGCCACAGAGCCTTCTGCTTGAGCAACCAAATTTCCTCTATCCTTCTTATATCGTCTTACGGGGACGACGGGTAATTTAATCTATTTTATAGCTTGTTCTTAGTTTGTCGGATGAGAGATTCATAAATACCTAAATCATCTCTTTAACTAATCTAAAATTTAATTACTGCTTATTTTTCTTTACTTTACTTAAACGTAAACGTTCACGTCACATCCCACACGATGAAAACAAGCTCCAAAACTAAGTTCCAACTGGTTCATATTTATTTAGCGAGCTACATTGTTAGACATAATGTTGACATGGCAATCAAATTGTGATGTAAAGGAGCCGAGCAGTAATAAAGTAGAAACAGTGGTTGCCATGTCATAACCATTGTCGGGATGGCCTGGTTAGATTAAATATAACTTTGATCTTGTCATCTCCCAGACTCCCACACTTGAACTTTTATCAGCTCGATCTTGTGGAATACAAATTATTTGTTTTAAAACAGGTTTAAGTATGGTTTCTAACTGACCCAGTATTTTTAACGCTAGTCTGCATTCTCTAAATCCTGATAATATTATAAATGCGCCAGTTTGTGAGAAAGAAGGATGAATGGATAGAGGGACGTTTGTTATCCTATCACGCAAATACTACTGAATAAATTATGATGAATTTTGGCACATTTGGTAAATTTGGTTGCGACTGGAGAAGGAAAGTCGAAGATCGGGCTCAGTGGCGTGCTATGGGAGAGGCCTATGTCCAGCAGTGGACTAATATGGGCTGATGATGATGAAATTTGATATGTAGGTACTTTAGGTCCTGAAAATGGACATGGCTACTTTTTATCCCGGGAAACCGCGGGTGAAACCGCGAGGCGCAGCTAGTATGAAATATATTACAAGACTGAATAAACGAATTCGCTCCAACATTAAGTAAATGATTGATGGAATTATGTTGTTCGGTACAATGTTAATTAGTTAACTTTTTCATTTGCAAAGATACGAATATTTGCCAAAAACATGTTGGCCATTCATCATCCTAATTACAAAAACTACTTGAATTGATGACAAAAAGTTCTTTGAAGTCTAACATTGTTCGTCGCAAAAACAACACATTTTTTAGGCAATCAATCAATCATGAATGGTTTTGATAAGTTAGCTACAAAATATGTATAATTGTATTTCAAAAACTTTATAGTTTAAATTATTATTGGAATAATGGTTTATTTCGTGAAGGTTTTATTTCAAACTAGCTGCGCCGCGCGGTCTCCCGCGTAGTATTCGGTTTAAAGTAGCTCCTGCTAGTTCCGTTGTTGGTATGGAACTGTTGATTTTTCCGGGATAAAAAGATTTTCCTTTATCCTATTTTAGGACATAAAGTACCTACGTATAAAATTTCATCAAGATCCGTTCAGTAGTTATAGAGTTAGGTGGTAACAAACACAGACTTTCAAATTTATTATATTACTAGGATAGCATTGACTTAAAATAGTACCAGGTCACTGACAAATCGTAGGTACATTGTTTTAAAAAGCATCTACTCTTAACAACAATGTAATTTTAAGAACGTCTTACTTACTGGTCTTGCTTTATTCTTCTTTTTTATGTATCTGATTTACGAGACGAGCTGGTCGTTTGCCTGATGGTAAGCAATACGCCTGCCCATAACAGTTGCAGTTCCACCCAGAACATAGTCATGCATAATTCTGCACGTCACTGCACTGCACTCGTCCCTCGTAAGACAATTAGCTTTTAAATCTCATAATGCCCATTAATTTCGCTCGCTACATTGCCCTTTAAACCGGAACAGAGTAATGCTTGCGCACTACTGCTT
Source organism: Petrophora chlorosata (assembly GCA_951640565.1). Taxonomy (NCBI): domain Eukaryota; kingdom Metazoa; phylum Arthropoda; class Insecta; order Lepidoptera; family Geometridae; genus Petrophora; species Petrophora chlorosata. The sequence continues at coordinate 13,459,744 of OX621193.1, read as the reverse complement.
CGCAGCAGAATAGCTGGCAACGCTGCGATACCCACCCAGACGGGTTGTTTAGATGAAATTGTAAATTTGTGCACCTAAATAAATTTGAACTAAAAAAACAGCCTAATTCTGTAGTTAGGGCCACACTTACATTGTTTTTTTTTACGCTTAATAGATCTTTGTTTGGCCACTATATCGCCTGATGTGAAACGATGATGTGGCCTAAGATGGAGCACATAGATAGAGATCTAGAGAGAGGCGGCAGTTGAGCGGCTGCTCAGACCCGTCTCTCCGATGGTAATATAGGTAATTAAGAGAAATATTTTTTAACTAAGTGAAATTACTAAGCAATTAAATTATTGGACATATGGGACTTAATATCTGATATATGAGTCTCGGGGTAATGAGCGCAATGCAATGCTACGCAGTACTTTATGATATTAAAAGTTCCGGGTGGCACTACAATTGTTATGGGCAGGCGTGGCGCTTATCATCACCTGAACGACTTCCTCCAGTCTTAAGAAAAGCAAATTATTACAATCCTATATCTAGTCTATAAGTTCCGAACTTGATTTCAAATCGAAAGAGAAATATTAATTCTTTTTTATTTCATTTAATATGTCGGCAAACAAGCAGACGCCTGATGGTAAGCGGTTACCGTCGCCTATGGACATCTACGGCACCAGAGGCATTGCTGATGCGTTGCCGACCCTTAAGGACTCTATTAATTCCCCTTTTAAAGGACTCCATGTTGTAGCTCAAAGGAAATACCGACGAAGGTAGGTCGTTCCACATCTTACAGGTGCGAGGAAGGAAAGTGCGAGTGAAGCGTGTGGGAACTCCAGTTTTGTAAGATGTGGGGGTTAGCTTTTTGACGATGGCGCGATGTGCGATGGTAAAATTGGGAAGGCGGAAGCAGGTTAAAAAGCTCTTCAGAACATTCCCCATTATAAAGGCGGTAGAACACACAAAGTGAACCGATGTCTCTTCAGAGGCTAAGTGGCTCTAATTTATCGGACACCTCAATTAGGTGAGGCCAAAAGAAACCTAAAAGAAAAAGTTATACCGAACTGTACTCACTCTCGGATAATCACAGTAATAAGAAACAAGAAGAATGTATAGGTCGCCTTAACCTGGTCCGACTATTAGCTTACAGAATTTATTAGGGTCAAAATAGGGATACATTTTTTGTACAGAATTTGCTTTGTCTCTGTCAGAGTGTAGTAATAAAGGAGCCTGAGATATTACACAAAATGTCCAACGATAACTATGTTTGTTTTCGTTGGAATTTGTTATTAGATTGATACTGTTACGAGTAGATAGCGTAATGGAGACCTTTGGTTCATAGATATTTCTTTGCATTTTCTTTGAGACTAATATTTGAGGCAGTGTTTTTGTATCAATCCTAAAACAAAATTCTTTATTGTAGCACAGAATACTAAGGGACAGAAGCATCACTCCTCAAAGAAATTTAAACAAATAGCGACTCTTGCTTTGACGCAATAAAATCCAATTCAGCTCGCGTGGCGCTGCATACCTACCAGTCATATTAACCTACAGAGCGTCTCTTTCTATCGCATAGCTCTTATCTCTTCTGACGCGGCACGTGTAACGACGCGCGACCCGCCGTCGGTGTCCGGCTATGTACTTGTAGCTTCGTACCTACAATGCGGAGTGCGCTAGGCCTGCTTGTAGTTTTTATTCAATATATTAGTTTCTATAAACTTAATCATAGACTTAATGATGGATAGATAGATAGATAAATACTTTATTGTTAAAAACTTTTAAAATAGGTACATGAAAAACAAGTACACTTTACAGTAATCAGCATAACAATCGGTCTTATCGCTCAAAGCGATCTCTTCCAGACAACCTGGAAATGACACAATGAGGCCTAGAAATTATTTAATCTATACTAATATTACAAAGAGTTATAGTTGTATGTATGTATGTTTGTAGGAGGTAATCTCTGCAACCATTGATCCGATTCTGAAAATTCTTTCACTGATGGAAAACTACACTAACCCCGAGTGACAGAGGCTATATTTTATTGTGCGAACGAAATCACGAGCGGTTGCTAGTCTCTAAATATGATAAAAGAATTCAAGCAAACATACAGGTTAAAGAACCTCTTCATTTTATGAACAGGCTATCGAGATTTTTTAAGCTTTTTATATTCAAGATGCGTCCTTGAATATCGATGATGTCAGACAAAGGAAGCCTTCTTGATACCTGTCCAAGAATTTGGCCCTAAATTAAGGAATAAAATAAAATTAAAACGGGGCACGAATTATGTTAAGTCATGTAAAATGGACGTATTTTACATGATGTAATAATCTAAAATACCACATTCGTAATACCAAAAACTGCTACAGACTACTTAACTTACAAGATATTATTTCAATAATCATACTTTAGTTTTCAGCAGTACGTTCTAATAGGTGGAAGTTGAAAAGGACACGGGTGGTATCGCCATCGGGGGGAACCGCCACAGATCCAAACAATTGGACAACCGAAAGCCCATATGCTCCACAAATCTGGTATCTGTAGATTTAAATTAAATAAAATTACAGCGCTAATTTTACACAAAAGATTTCTAACATCTAACATTGTAATATGAAATCGGATGAAATATCAACAAGTAAGTACGTGACTATACAATTTACGCAATTAGGAATATGAATGGCCAGTTATAATTATGTAGGTAAGTAATAGTTGCAATAACGAAAGACAAGAGTAGATACTAAATACCAAACATTTTAGCATAAACAATACGCCATCTTATACATCTGAATTTTTTTTTTTAAAGGGCGAATGCCTTTGTTACTCAAAACAAACTACACTCTACTTACTAAAACTAAACTAAATACATACAAGGAGAAGCAATTGGACAACTTCTGAAATTGAATACGATTAGCACGTTATTAAACTCGTGGTAGGTCTCGAGAGAAGATTCGAAATTGTGCATTCGCAAGAGTTCAATCTAGTCTATGGCGTTTCATCTTCGGTCACCCCTCGCGGACCACGCTGTTATCTCAGGAGCAGCCTGAGATAACAGCAGGCAGATCCTTAAATAGGTTTTGTATGTTATTGTATACTCGTATGCGAGAGGCCGTCTGGGTGGGTACCACCGCTTTATCAGCTTTTTTGCCGCCAAAAAGTAGTGCGCAAGCATTACTGTGTTTCGGTTTGAAGGGCATGGTAGTCAGCGAAATTACTGGGCATATATAAGACTGATATCATATCTGATGCCTCGGGATGATGAGCGTAATGCTACGCACTGCTTTATATAGTATTTAAAGTTCTGAGTGACACTCCAATTGTTATGGGCAGGCGTGGCGCTTACCCTCAGGCAAATGGCTTGCTCGTATATCAATTCCATAAAAAAAAATTGTATGTAGTGCAACAAGGATGGATGAACACGGGCAAATTTGAAACACTTTTTACTATATTCTTTTTAGTAGAATTTTACTTTATTCTTAAATAGAGTCCTTAAGGGTCGGCAACGCATCAGCAATGCCTCTGGTGCTGCAGATGTCCATAGGCGACGGTAACCGCTTACCATCAGGCGGGCTGTCTGCTTGTTTGCCGACATATTAAATAAAAAAATATATATATAAATTTAACAACAAAGTTTCGTATATATAAATATAATAGTTTTTTCATGTGTAGTTAAAACATACAAATAGTATGCAAGAGTGGCGTTTCCACTAACCATTGTGATTAAGATGTCAATTAAGATTACTGCTTAGATTCTAACTTTCGTGACTGCTTGTTATGATAACTGCGCTGGAATTTGCAAGTTGCCACGGTTAAGCGGTTAGCTGCAGTGACATTACTCATTTCATAATTTTGTTGCAGAGTCTTGTGATGCAAAATAGTGAGTGTGGCTCTGCGGGGACTCGTGCGCTTTTCGATCCGACGCACCTGGATTCGAATCCCGACTCGGCCCTGCACCAATGACTTATAGTTAAGTGCAGTTTTGCACGCTCGCTCTAAAACGGTGAAGGAAAACATCGTGATGAAACCCGCTTACGCGCTTTGGAGTGGTAGACTCTGGCCGTGGTTGTAATACCACCATAGTCGTGTTTCGGGATGATGTTCGGTGAACCATCGGAGAGACGGATCTGAGCAGCCGCTCTACTGCCGTCTCTCTCTAGACCTATGTGCTTCATCTTAGGCCACATCATCGCTTCACATCAGGCGAGATAGTGGCCAAACATGGAACTACTAAACGTAAAAAAGAAAAAAGTGAGGTTCAAAGCAACCTGTGTTTGCCTATACAAAAAACTGATTCGTGATTTTTACGTTTTGTTTGACTCTGGTTGACTCTCACAGATTTAATGATTATTCAAGTTTGCGACAGTAGTCTTTAAACGATAAAAACATATAAATTATAGATAGATAGATAGATAAACACTTTATTGTTAAAAACCTTCAAAATAGGTACATGGAAAACAAGTATATTTTACAGTAATCAGCATAACAATAGGCGGCCTTATCGCTCAAAGCGATCTCTTCCAGACGACCTTTGAACAGAAAGGACTAACATAATTTGGAAGGACGGTGGCTACAGCCAGGTCAGCCTCTTTGGTGTAGTGGTTGGGCAGGTTGGCTCTAATCTCATACACCACTGACGTTGTGGGTTCGATTTGCGCGACGGGACAAATGTTTGTGGACAGAAAAAAAGAAAAAAGCGCAAGCATTTGTTTCTTGTTTGGGTGTTGTGGGATGGTCCTCATAATAGTAACTGGTTCCCTAGATGCAGGGAATCCTAGTTGGGACCGTATGTATGTGATCGCTGAGCGTATTATATTATATCTCGGGTAAAAAAAAAAATATTCTAATCCCAAGTGACCATATTATTAAGATAAAACAAAAAAATCAATTATAGTGTAATTTTATGGTTACTAAAATATAAGATATGTCTTGTATTTAAACACAAGTAGGTACTTAAGTTAGTTTCTCACAAGGCAAATCATGGCTTTTTCTTTCTAAGTCTCACACTTGTGCAGGTCAACCATTCATACTTAGTTACATGTACATATTGCAAATAAACACAGAGCAACAGGTTTCACTGTAAAGGATTTATTCTCAGCAGAATCTATGTCATGATCAAGGAGTTCAAACGGGTTTCTTAGTCACCGGACTATGTCACAGTAAATTGACAGCAGTATGGAATCAACATACATATATTCGAAATTTTATCTCACTCAGAACCAAGATATTAAATATAAAAAGCTTTTAAACGCTTGTTGGAAGAATCATAGAGATATTTTTAGAATAAACAAAATCTTCTTGTTTTAACCGACTACAAAAAGGAGAAGGTTCTCTATTCGATTGTATTTTTATGTTTTGTTACCTCAGAACTCCGTCATTCATGAATCGATTTGGAAAATTCTTCTTGCGTTGGGTTCAGTATAGCTACGAAGTGGTCCCATATAAATTTCATCGATATTTGACCGTGGAGTGAGAAGATACATTGAAGTCAGTTTTTTTTATAAAACTTATACTTGTTTGTTGTTGTTTGTCTAAATATAGAAAATATTCGTTTTGACCCTGATAACCTATCTTTATATAATTATAAATTTTCTAAAGTAACACGATTGAAAATAAGATAACATTGAGATCCATGCCACTTACAATTCTAAAAAAAATTCATGTGTATATAATTGGCAGCACCGATAATTGACCTACTGCCAGTCTATATACTGCGCGTATGTTTACTTGCTCGTTAGCGTCACTGACCCACAAAAATGCATATTCATTTATTTTATATGAAAAATGACCATTTAAACTCGCAGTCCACTGTTTATGTCACCACAACTTTATGGTTTATATTTTGTATTATATGATTTTAAAATAATATCAGTTTAATAATAAAGAACTACGTAAAATTGATGCAAAATACCATTTTAAACAATACCACTTTTGTGCAGCAGTTAATTTTGACAATGGGATGGGAATGGGTCTCCACAGTGAAACCCAGATAATGATCATAGGGGTTGATGACGATAAATGATGAGTATTATGTAATAATAAGCAAATCAATGATATATTTTTCTTTTTTAGTAAGTTTTTAGTGTTTTTATTATTCATATATATATCTAATTGAAACATTTATTTTGGGTTCGGTACCCAAAGGATAAAACGGGACCCTATTACAAGACTCCGCTGTCCGTCCTTCTGTCTGTCTGTCTGTCACCAGGCTGTATCTCATGAACCGTGATAGACAGTTGAAATTTTCACACATGATGTATTTCTGGTGCTGCTATAACAACAAATACTAAAAAATAGAACAAAATAAATATTTAAGGGGGCTCCCATACAACAGACCTGATTTCTTTGCCATTTTTATAGATAATGGTACAGAACCCTTCGTGCGCGAGTCCGACTCGCACTTGGTCGGTTTTATTTAGTAATATCAGTTTTAAAATATATATTAACAATAAATTAGAAATTAAATTACTTAGAAAATTAGATTTAATTTAAATATCAAAACAATTAAACTTCATCGCGAATCAGAAATCGCGTGCAGCAATGCATTTAAGTTTCGTTTCTTTAATAACAGCTCAGGCAGAGATACCTACTAATACTACACCTACCACCTACCTACTACTTATATCTGTGACGAAGTCGCTCAAAAATACTACCATCTTAATAATTTTGATCATAATCAGCCCGTTATCGCCCACTGCTGAGCATAGGCCCCCCTTTGGTGCTTCCTTTCTCCCCTATCCCTCGCCACTCTCATCCAAACAATCCCTGCTGTTCATCTGATGTCGTCCGTCCTCCTTGACATTGGACGACCGGCACTTCTCCAACCCAGCCTAGGCCACCATTCGGTTACAGCCTTTGACCATCTGCCATCCTCACGTCTAACCATGTGTCCCGCCCAGTTCCACTTAAGTTCCGTCACCCTTATTCCGACGTTTTTTTTTTAACGCTTAATAGATCCATGTTTGGCCACTATCTCGCCTGATGTGAAGCGATGATGTGGCCTAAGATAAAGCACATAGATCTAGAGAGAGACGGCAGTTGAGCGTCTACTCAGACCCGTCTCCCCGATGGTTCACCGAACATCATTCCGAAACACGACTAGGTCGCTTGACGGCATGACTTTGTTCGGTGGGTGATATTACAACCACGGCCAAAGCCACACAAAGCTCATAAGCGGGTTTCATCACGATGTTTTCCTTCACCGTTTTAGAGCGAGCGTGCAAAATCTGCACTTAACTATAAGTCATGGGTGCAGGGCCAAGTCGGGATTCCAACCCAGGTGCGTCGGATCGAAAGGCGCACGAGTTCCCGCTGAGCCACACTCGCTCTACAAACCACGTCTTTTTTTAATACGACGAATTTTGATAATAACTCATATTATACCCAATCGAAACTTCAATTTCCAGTAGTAAGATCCAAAACTCGTCTAAATTAAAAAGCGCAAACCAATCTCAGTTCGAAACTAGCAACTCCAGTACTGCTTGTTAAGTAATACATACGAAAATAACTTGGCTGCGCTGTTCGGACCAGAAAGTAATGCACCCGGGGCAGTCAATACCTTGAAAGTTCGAGGCTTAATCTCAGTCGAGATTACTGAAGCTCGTAGTTGTTTTCATTTCGTAGAAAATTGCATACCAGTAAGTAACAACATACAGAATAGGCTAAGGAACTCACGCACACTACCACACGTGTTAGCGAAACTTTTCCCTAATGACCATGGGCTACAGTTTCGAATGATTTCCTGTCCTAAAACCAAACGGTAATTTCGTCTTGGACCTAATGACAGAGCATAATACCGTAAATGACAACGGCTCTACCATCATCAGTTAGATAAGCAGTGTTATCGAGAGATAAGTGAATGAAGAAATAGAGAAAGGAAAATAGAAGGAAAGCTTAATTATTCATTATCAGATCTCTTTGATACAGGTTTGTCTTGTGAGGAAACAAAATTATATTAAAGTCTTAGGTTAAGTAAAGGCTGAAAAATGTATGTTACTTCAAGATGTTTGATTGATAGGCTGTTTTTTTCAGTAACATTTTTAATGCTCAAGCGCAAGACACACCGCAACGAACTTAATTTCAATCAGCTCACGTTACTGTGGATTTTCCGTACTTTACTCACTTGCTAGATTGCATGCTAAGGTACATGAGCTAAGCTAAGTTAGCTTCGATTGCGGTGTGACTTGCGTTTCCGGTCGTTTACTGGTAGCGTGCAGGTTCACCTGACTTTCATGTAGTTTTATATAGCTTCAAGTTTCACAGTAGTACTAGTATAACTTGAGTTCACTTGTTTTATGGAGTCTAGTGGAACGTAAAAATGGTTGTTACCGCTCTGAGCATGCAAACTCATATTAGTGGCTTTTATGCGAGAAAATGTTGAGAAATTTTCATATCATAAATTCATACTTTAAATTGATCGGTCAGAAGCTTGTTTTTTAATTTCTGAGCCGTTTGAATTTTACATTTGATTTACTTTAAGTTTAAAAAAAAATTACTAGTATGCCTTAAAAAGTTTTGTAATTTGTACTTTAAGGCCGCGCATTTGACAGCAGCGCCAGCGGATAATGAGCGGGAGCGATAGAGCGCGCAAGCGATAAAGCGTACAAAACGTGATTGTAAACGCGCATTTGGTTCAGCGCGCTTCGAGAACGCGACTTAAATATCCTACTATAATATTATAAATGCGAAACTCTCTGTGTGTCTGTGTGTGTGAGTTCGTTAACACTTAGCTCTCTAATAAATCTAAACAGATTTTGATTAAATTTGCTGTGTATGTACTTTAAGTCCTGAAATACTTGTCATCCCGTAAATATAGTTCCCGCGGGAGCAACTATAAATCGAATAAAACGCGGGTGAAACAGCGCGGCGCAGCTAGTAATGATATAGTTTTATTTTTGGCTCTATATATTTTTTTTTTTTACATTATTGGCTTGCGTTTGACTTCTATCTCACCTGATGGTAAGCGACGATGCGGTCGACAATGTGGCACGCTTGCCAAGATAGTACTTGTTCGCTCGAGATTTGAAGATTCCTAGATTATAAGTATCGGGAAAGATTGACTCCGGCAGTGAGTATATTATATTGTTATTTGAGAAAATTTGGATTACTGATGATTTTCCCCTAGGTATTCCACTAACTCGGGTGCGTCAGATCTAAAGTCGCACGTGTTGTCACTGAGCCACACGCGCTCTCGCACTTTATTTTTCAGATTTAGCACTCGCCATTATGACCCCCATGGAGTACGTCACCACAAGTGCCTTCTTTGTCTGAAGTGGTAGTAAAAAAGTATGGTAACTCCAAGCTTGATGAAAACCGAGCGATTTTGCGAATATTTTCCACTAATTTCACTTTACTGCATTTTCGTTGCAGCCGTTTACGAGCTCTCACCCAAGTGCTACTCTGCGAATTGCTTTATATAATATTTTACTACTTTTCGTCTTATTACATATTATATTATTATTATTTTGTTAATTATATTTCAGCGGAGAGTTTGGTTTTAATTAGAACCAATGCAGAAAATTTAACATTTTATTCATTCCTATTCAATATTGTTTTCGGATTTTGGAGCCACTAGTGATTGTCACATTCGCAGACCACTATCGTACTATTATTTGTACTTTTATCCGCCAAAAGGGTCATACGAGCCAGCATCAAGTTTGTGGACGCTTTTTCATTTGGAGATTTTGTAATGAGTGTTATATTTAATTTACTCTTTTATAACTTTTATATTTAGGTATCGATTACTAGCCAAACTGTTGCTTTTATTCCAGGATCTGAAGGATTTTTTGAAGGAAATCGTTTGTAGCGATTAAACCGCATGTTGTTACAGAATTGTGCACATTTATCTTATATTTTATCTTAAGAACATAAATACCAAATTTTATCAAAATGCAATCTGTCATTATGAGGCTAAGCGGTAAGAAACAAAAATAGACACAAACAATTCTCGCAATCATCATATTAGCACAGATTATAGTAGGATTCGAAAGGGTTGAAAGCGTTCTTCATCGTATCGACAGAAATCGGGAACTACTGCAACCCGTCAACAAGAGAAAAAATGGGTATCTAGGCCACGTCTTAAGACATGAAAGATACCAAGGAAAGTATGAAAACGACGTTTTGGAAGAAGAAAGAAGTCCTGGTTGCGCAACATCCGAATGGACGAGCATTACCAGCGTAGAACATCTTTTTGTTTTTTGTACACTGTATAGATCTATGTTTGGCTACTATCTCGCCTGATGTGAAGCAATGATGTGGCCTAAGATGGAGCACATAGATCTAGAGAGAGGCAGTTGAGCGGCTGCTCAGACCCGTCTCCCCGATGGTTCACCGAACATCATCCCGAAACACGACTAGGTCGCTTGACGGCATTGCTTTGTTCGGTGGGTGGTATTACAACCACGGCCAGAGCCTACCACTCCAAGGCGCGTAAGCGGGTTTCATCACGATGTTTTTCTTCACCGTTTTAGAGCGAGCGTGCAAAATCTGCACTTAACTATAAATCATTGGTGCAGAGCCGAGTCGGGATTCGAACCCAGGTGCATCGGATCGAAAGGCGCACGAGTTCCCGCTGAGCCACACTCGCTCTAAATTATCTAATTCGCTTGACACAAGATAGGAAAAAGTTCACCGAGCTGACGGCCAACTTCCAGTAGTGGAGAGGCACCATAAGAAGAAAAAAAATAGTAGGATCATTCGTATTATTAATTATTCTGTGGTCTTATATTTTAAAACCACTATCACAGCAAAGATAATAATATTGTAATGGTAAATAAGATGACAGATTACGCTAACAACATTTACAGTTTCACTCTCTCACCACAAAATTACTGAACATTATGATATCCGCACTTTTATATAACTCTTACTTATTGTTTTACTCGTAGCTGCTCATTTTATTGTCTTTATTGAGTATTTGTGAATCAAAATAGAGGAACAAACTGATTAATCTAAATCGAAATTGCCAATCTTGTTAAACGATCATCGTAACCCAGTTCTGGTGAGTCCATAATTTTAGGGCATAGCGCTCTTGTTGCACTCTTGTTACAATCTAACAAAAGCTCAAATATGTAATTAGTTTTTTTTATTACATTTTTCAGTTTATCATAATACCTATATACTAACATCTTTTAAACCTTAAACCTTATTACCTTATTTATTTCTCAAAAAACAGAATACAATAACGTATATTGAGAAACACTGACCAACTAGTAGCTATGTTCCGGTTTGAAGGGCATTGTAGCCAGCGAAATTACTGTGCATATGAGACTTAATATCTGATGTCTCGGGGTAATGAGCGCAATGCAGTCCTGCGCAGTACTGTTTATGGTATAAACATTCTGGGTGGCACTGCAATTTTTATGGGCAGGCGTAGCGCTTAACATCAGGCGAACGACTTGCTCATCACTGTTTCATAAAAAAAACGGAGAAACAGAAATGAGGACGTGGATAGCGACTTAGCTTTATACTTTTTAGAGAGACATATTCTACACAAAACCGTATAAAGAATGTGTTACCGTTATAATATATACGACAACGTTCATAATTCAAGCACAATAATAATCTACTGCTATCAAGAATGCATTTCTCTACTGCACTATATCGGCACTTCCTCTGATATTACCATTTCGCGTGCATCTAAAGGTGTCCCCGCGATTCTTGTAAGATCGCATTAAGGCCAGCCATGTTCTGAGTTACGTTCTTACGAGGGTTGCCAACTGTAATAAATATACTTGATATAATATATTCTACACGTAGAATGTTCGTTTTATGTTATTACAGCCTCGTATATTATTTACTACGTTAAAGTGATAGTGCTATCTTTTGCTCATTTCGCTTACAACTTTTTATTAATATTTTGTATGACCTTGACCCACTATGAGACTGCTATTTTCAAATAAATACCTCTGAAGTAATATTATATTTTAGAGCACACCTTATTTTTGTGGTTCAAATATAAATAATCATGTTTTTATTACATTTTTATTAACGAGATTAAATTTTCACTATATCTACATATCTATATATCTAAAAATTAATCCCTATTTCCTTTGGTCACGGCATCACGCGGCTGGACCAATTTCGCAAATTCTTTTTTTGTTGTATTTGTTATTGTCAGAAGATTCTTATGAAAAAAAAATTAAAAAAATTGCGCGGTACATTAGAAAATTTAAGAAACTTAACGACTATTTTAACTTTTCTAATGTAACTTTATGGCGTTTGACATAACTGTCAGTTGGTAGTTAAGACAAGACAGCGTCTGTCGGGTCAGCTAGTTCAGTATAAAAGTGTTGTATTAGTTTTGAATAGTAGTCAACCCTAGCTCATACTGAGCACGATGTAGTTCCGGCCACCGACTTTCCAATGAAAGCGACATTTACCAACGGCCTTGCTTCGCGCTCTACGAGTTTTAGGGAATTCGCGGCCTAGATAAAGGTTACTGCAGCAATCGACTGACTGCAATAAGTATTTACTGTATATGTGCCAATATACTGGTCATTAGAAATATCTAATCCCTGGAATGCGAAATTTGTTGGTATGTACAAAATGTATGCGGATAAAATGTGTCCTAATACAATCATGCATGCCTACGAACAAACGAATTTAGTCCCTGTCGGAACACGTCTTCGAAAATTGGGGATAAGTCCACAGTACTATTAGTTATGGTGTAAGTAGCTGATGTATCAGTTTGACCAGCGCAGTACACAGCATTGTTACAACTATTGGCCTATTTATTTACTTATTTATTTATTTACTAATTTACAATTGTAAACTTACAGGCTAACCCAAAGCGTATAGGCAAACGTAGTGCTTATATATATATATATTATTTTCAAGTAAAAGATCTGCGTGTTTTGCTAGTTAGGAGTAGCTACCACAGCCAAGTTAATCGTGAAGATTGCATAATATCTTTTCAGAATAATTACCAAACAGAAAGTTGAAATTTAGTGCCACAGAGGAAATATCGCTGCGATAGAATCGCTCATGAAGGCAAGGCTCTGAAATAAAAATGTTATTACAGGCTGCTTATTTATTTCTTTGATTGCGTAGCAGTACTTTACTTTCTCACGTGCCATAAAACATGGCTGGTAAATTAAATTGTCACCATTAAATTATGCAATTGCACGCAAGTCGCAGTAATAATAAGCATGAATAAAATTTAATTAAAGAACGAATTAAAGGGCTGAGCTTCATAAAATAATCATTAGAAAGCGTGTTATTATTCGTTAGGACTGAATCCAAATGTACTACTTAAGAAACTCAATCAAACTCTTTTAAACAACTATATTGTACTGTATATGACTTTTACTCTGCTCTGTAGCAGCAAAGTTGAATTGCAAGATGTTACAAAATGCTTTAACAAATATAAAATAGAAGATGCATTCCTTTCAACACATCTCTCGATTTGAACTGAATGAAGTCACTCATATAATGGACCTAATAGTACTATTTAGCACATATGCAGGTGGGGTTACAGCTGAGATAGTGCATGCGAGTGCGCTTTCTCTCCGCAGACTATGGCACCCCTTTTGTCTTGCCCTGCGTGTCCTGCCACCTGTATACGCGAGGACGCGTAAAATGCTAAGGACAATGTTGTGCTTGTGGCGGAGTACTGGTCCAAAAAAATATAAAGCTAAAAGATCGACTCGTTCAGTAGAAGAAGAAGAACACAATATTAGGTCCAGTAAAATCTATTGACATGTAAGATATCAACTACTCCAACTTATCATGGTGGGCAAAGTGGAGAGAAAACTAAGCGTTGGAAGATGAAAGAAGTCTTGGTTGGGCAACATCCGTAAATGGACGAGCATTGCCAGCGTAAATCATCTACTAGTATTTCTCTTGGCACAAGATAGAAAAAGTTTGCCGAGATGACGGCCACCCTCCAGTTGTGTAGAGGCACCATAAGAAGAAGGAGGTCCAGTAAAATTTATTGGAATCTATTTTAAACATGGAATTGCCATTGGTTGGTTTTTGATTCATCAAAGGCAGGTTCAATTCAATCAGGACACGTATGGACGATGGCACTCTCCAACAATTTATATTCAGCGTATGATGTTTTTAAAAGTGTTGTGTAAGAAATGAAATATTGCGCTGTCCTTTATTGGACGAACACAATATCCGTAAGTCTTTGCGATATTGTACCAGCATTCTTTCAGTTCTTTTGAACTTTTTTAAATCGCTCGATGAATACAGATCGTAGATATTTCTCTGATTTCTTTCACATAAAAGCTTCACGAAACAATAGTTTCAAAAACGAAGAACTCAGAGTGATTCAAAAAAGCTGTGTAAAAATATATATTTCTTTGTCTCGATGAATTGTTGCTAGACAATAGATTTATCTACCTATTGACTTTAGAATGATTACACACACAAACAGCCTCTTTGGTGTAGTGGTTGGGCAGGTTGGCTCAAATCTCATACACCACTGAGGTTGCGGGTTCGATTCCCTCGACGGAACAAATGTTTGTGTCTATAAGAAAAAAAAAGCGCAAGCATTTGTTTCGTGTCTGGGTGTTGTGGGACCATGGTCCTTATACTTCCTGGGTCCCTAGATACAGGGAATCCTAGTTAGGGGCCAGGATCTCTGTATTTGATCGTTGGGCGTATTTATTATTTATTTATTATTTTACATCAAAGTTTTACCCTATAGATATTAAAGTCATTCATGGTAAAGAGCTGATTATATCAAACATTTTAATTATGAAATTAACATTTCTGGGCAATAGAAGCTTTCTACTTGTTTGTTCTAATTTCTAATGAATGAGTAAAAATTAACAAAGTTGTCATAAGGAAAACAAAGTTGTCCAAAACTTCTTAATTTCCTTCACAATAAATATCCTTGACCATTTGGTCCAAGCTGTTAGCTCAAGTCGAACTTAAACCGGACCAAGTTAGGCGGTCGTTTCGAGGATGTCCGGCCGAAATCTTGGTAATTGCAGACCAGTGGCGCGCAACCACATCTTGTTTGGAGGGAGAAGACACCAATTTAAACTTGAAACTAATTGTAGACTGATAGATTTATGTAATTTATAGGGTTAGTAGTGTTTGTTGATCCGCTTCTACAAAAAATAAGAGAAAGAAGAAGAGTAGCTCATCTAATAAATATTTTTTTATCAGTCACAGCGTTATAAACATGCAAAAAAAAATTTGATGTATGTTTGTTTTATAATCATAAATATAAATAAATATTAAAAACAGTGTTTTTGATTTTCAACAGCAAAGCTTTTCAATCTTTACTTGTTAACTGAACAAAATTGCAATTACAACTGTGGCTCAAAGGATATCACGGACGAGAAATATGCTATAATGAGATTTTTAATATAAATATCTACTAAAATATGCTGTGTCTGGAATAAGTGCATCTGCTTTTGCGACTCTCGACGTTAAATTCTTGTTTTATGCATTAATTTGTACTTTAAATTGCTGGGTTCTTAATGAACAATAAACCTTTTGCATCTCGTAATATAAAAAATAGTTGACAACGTCAATTACTTACATTTAAGTGGTAACTGGATTCCAATTGCATTTCCATAGCACCACTCCATGCTTTTTTGTTCCCGTAACAGGTTTCTCCAGGCGCATCCAAGATGTCCGATTCTCTGGAAGTCGTTGACCATTCTGCTTCTTAAGCACCACCAGCTTGTCTGTACTTGGCCACTTAGTACAGTAATCGCTGCAGCCCGTTATCTTTAATGTATCTTGGGGAATAAATATGTTTTATTTATAAAGCGTATTTTGTTCATTGCGACTTATTTTTTCAAGCTCAGAATATACGTATATTCCTACTCTTTTTAACCGACTTCAAAAAGGAGGAGGTTTACAATTCGACGGTATGTTTTTTTTTTTATTTTTTTTTTTATTTTTTTTTTGTGTGTTTGTTACGCGATTACTCCGCCAATTATGAATGGATTTCGATGATTCTTTTTTTGATTGGTAGGTCATACTTCAGAGGTGGTCCCATATAAATTTTATCGAAATTCATTCAGCACTTTTTGAAAAAAATAGCGAAAACAAAAAAAATATAAGTTTAATCTTCAAGTCGGTTCTTGTTTTTGTTGTAACCGACTTTCTAAAGGTGGAGGTTTGTATTCGACTGCTTCACATGCTTCACCCAAGGTTGACTTCCGGCGAGGGAACTCCTCAACGGTGAATAGTATAGACACAAAATTTTGTAAATGGATTTAACCATAATAGCCTGTTCTAAATTCCACCATGACATGGCTGATACACCCAGGAATGACTTCCGGCGAGGGAACTCCTCAACAGAGAATAGGAGAGTCATGATTTTTTTTTGTACATAAATTTAATTATGATAGCCCGTTTTAAACTTCGTCATGATGTGGCTGCTAGATCATAAATGCTTGTCTTTAAAAACTTTTTAAATTAATTTAATTAAAACTTGTTTTGCACTAAAAAGGTTAAAATAAATTATTTTTCAAAAAAAACTAAACCGACTTCAAAACCACAAATAGGCACTCAAAAGTGAAAAATAAATTAATATAATTATCATAAGCGCTGCCCACTCATATATTTGAAGTCGGTGCCAGCCAAGTCTAAAAGGTAGTAGATAGATACTACCTACAAGTAGTACAATACAATACAGTACAATACAGTAGTACAATAGTTACTATATACATAGTATTTATCTGCTACCTAATAGACTTGGCTGGCACCGACTTCAAATATATGAGTGGGCAGCGCTTATGATAATTATATTAATTTATTTTTCACTTTTGAGTGCCTATTTGTGGTTTTGAAGTCGGTTTAGTTTTTTTTGAAAAATAATTTATTCGCTTTTATGGACTCACGGCTGGCAAAACTACCTTTTTCTTTCTTTTCGTATCGATGATTGAGATCTTATATAGTTCTCCAGTAGCTCAGCGGTAAGTCATATGAATTTCGATCTGACCCACCAGAGTCCAAATCCCGCATGGCCCGTACCAATGACTTCTAAGTTTTTGCAGACTTAACACCTCATCTAAACTGGTGATTGAAAGCACCCATAGGAAACCGGCATGCTCTTGAATCACAATTTTCAAGGACACTCACCCGCACTTGGCCTGCATGGCCTATACTCGCTATATAACAGAAGGCCTGAGTCCCAGCAATGGGAACGTATAGGCTTCTTTCTCGTATCCAAAGAACTATGAAACTATGATGCGTCTATTCCTATCAAATTGGTGTACACCGCCGTCTTTACTTTTTCTTCTAATCCAATCCAAACGTTGTCTTAAAGAGATCGTTCCAACCAATAAGACCGCCCATTATACTACCAAAATTAAGTTTCAGTGTTCACTATGTAAAAAATAAGATTTATGGGTGTGTGTGTATAATTATGTGTAACGTGTTAATCATTTAACCAAGTGCCGGTGAGAAGTCGCTTAGTATAAGAAGTAATTTTGTTAGCATATGTATTTATTTATCCTTTTCGAAAATATAAAAGGGTTTTTGAACTCAACAGCTAAAGATTATTAATTTTCATCTCACCGTGCACGGCCCAGATAGGAAGTAGGCTTTCTTTTGGAGATCGGAGGGATAAGAAAACGGAAATTAAATCTATTTCCCGCCAGACAAAGGGCAGGCGTGATCATGGTGGACTCGCTCGCTCTTTTTTTCTATAGAGTTAAAATAGGTACATATAGATGTTTGATATCACAGTCCCTTGGACTCGTTAGTAATTCTGGTGATCTTGTGTATATAAAATGGCTAAAAAGAATAGATTTCTATGTGTAAAACATAAATTGATAGAATAGTAAGGAAAATAGGAACTGCTGAATGATATTCCAATGGTTTTTTTTTATGAAACTGAAAGACGAGACGAGCTTGTCGTTTGCTTGATGGTGAGCAATACGCCAGCCCATAACAAAACCAGGACCACCCAGAACTTTGTTTTGCAAAATCCTAATAAAAAATTCGTTTAATAGTATTATTTATCCATAAATTATTGTGTTCCACCGTCTACTCCTTTTCTTCCGATACTATCCATATGAAAGTTGTCTGGAGGAGATCGCTCTAAGCTATAAGACCGCCCATTGTACTACCCTAATTATAAGGTTTATATGTAATAGTTTTTTTTTATGTTACTGGTATATTACAAAGAGTTTTGTGTTGTATTGTATTGTATTCCATGAAGAACACTACAACAAAATATTAGTAATTTTTTTGTTAATGGTTTGGTGCTTCATATGGAATAACTTTGGTGCTGAACAAATCGGTGCTATTTGTGGAATACTTCGAAATATGGCACTAAATTATACGAGTAGCTTTTTGTTTTGATTAAGTCGTGCACTACTATAAGGGGTAGAGCAAGTAAGTGTTTTTCATAATGCGAACAGCTAAGGAATAAAACACCTTGCCAGCATCTCTGTTTCCCGATTCTTATAATTTAGGTGTCTTTAAGTCCCGAGTGAATCGGTATCTTCTAGGCAAGCATGCTCCATCGTCGGCCGCGTCGTCACTTTCCATCCGGTGAGACTGCGGTCAAATGCTTGCCTATCAGGTTATAAAAAAAAGTGTTTCTCCCAGCATGTGTGTGTTCTTGTGCGCAAGCATTACTTGTGTTCCGGTTTGAAGGGCATTGTAGCCAGCGAAATTTCTGGGCATATGAGACTTAATATCTGATGTTTCGCGGTGACGAGCGCAGTGCAGCGCCGCGCCAGATTTTGCAAAACAGAATTCTGGGTGGTGCTGTTATTGTTATGGGCAGGCGTATTGCTTACCATCAGGCAAATGACCTGCCCCCCTACCCATATGTCCCTCAAGCGCCAATCGTATATCGTGTTGAGCTCGAATTAAGGTATAGCTTCACTGCGACTAATGAGATACGGTCTAGTTATTGTCGATTCAGACAAACGAATTAATCTCATTCATTTAAACGAAAATACAATAACTACAAGTTGAGACATACTTAATGGGACAATATATGGCATCATAAGATATTGTCGTAGTGAATCTACACCTTAATCTGATCTCAACACGATATACGATTGGCGCTTGAGGGAGATATGGGTACGGGGGCAGCTCGTCTCGTCAATCAGTTACAAAAAGAATTAAAAATAAATCGTTTTCATTTTAACTAAAATATGTTCCTTGCAACAAAAAGTTGGAATTCGGCTCCTGGTGCGTCGTGAGACTTAATCAGCCGAGCTCGGAGTGCACTTGACGTCCGTAAGAGCTCTTAGCAACAC
This sequence comes from Petrophora chlorosata, assembly GCA_951640565.1. Lineage (NCBI taxonomy): Eukaryota > Metazoa > Arthropoda > Insecta > Lepidoptera > Geometridae > Petrophora > Petrophora chlorosata. The sequence goes on along the minus strand of OX621193.1, from coordinate 13,440,575 downwards.
ACGGGCTAAAAGTACATGTTGAACCAGCGAAATGGGTCAAGGTAGAACTGCCGGAGAAGTTAGATATTTGGTCCTCTGTTGCTCTTATTGAAACATAGAGTAGGTAAAAGAAAGAAAAATGGCCTTCAAATCGGAATAGTATGTTGCCTTGATTGTTACTGGTCGAAATTTGCCTTATTTTTCTTAATCTTTCTATTATTTTGGTTCTAATCCGATTCTTTAAAAAGATATAATTCTGCTACCCGGGGTACATTGAATGCTTCTTAAAAGAGATTAGAAATATAAATACCCATCTATTTATTATTCCGCTTCTGCCAAGTAGCGAACTGGCACATAAGAAACATAATATTGCCAAAAACAAACATAAAATGTTGTAACAAAAGTTCTAAAAAAATATGCCTCTCAGTTTCTTGCCGTATCTTCTGAGTAGTGGTTCTTTTTCCAATACGGTGGTAGAGTCATTGTAATAATTGACGTTCATAAATGCGTCTGTGATGCCAAAATTGAATAAAGGACTAAACTTTAAATAAACTTTGAACTTTATTTCGACAGTGGGGTCCATTTGTTATTTTAACATTATCTCTCATAATGCAACTATTTAAGTTGATTATGAGCTATAATACTTACAGTGAAGATTTTTATAACTACTGTAGGTTAATCTACTCTATATACAATAGGTTGAAAGATCGTGTGAAAAATGAAAGTGTGACACTTCGGCGAGTCAGTTTTTCTAGACTCGCGGGAGTTTTGACCGCGTTATGGCTCTCAGTGAATAAGGTTATAAAAATCTATTTCATATTGGCGCCGATCCCACAGCAAGAGTTCTGAGTTCTACGTTCCGGTCACTGTATTTTTTATTTGACTAAGTGATGAGACGAATAGTTCACCTGATGACATGCGCCACGCCTGCCTATAATAATAAAAAGATAATGATTGCGCAGTACTGCTAGGCGGCAGAATAACTGGCAGCTCAGTGGTACCTACCCAGAAATTATTGCTTTTTAATTGAAAAAAAAAACCTGTACACTTTAAAATAAATAAATAAAAAAATGCATGATAGACAGCCTGTTCTGTCGTATCTCTTCTACCAAGATACACATCTCCGCAACTGCCCCAGAAGCAAGTTGATTAAAACTGGCATCCAGAAAGCGGCGGAACGGCCACTTTATTTGAACAAACCACTCCTCACCGTCTGCAAGGAGGTCGTTATGACCTCCTCAGGCATTAGCGATTTTATTACATGTGCTACGAGCGTATAAAGTTTTTAATTTAGGGAAACACAACCGTGAGCGAGAAATTGTGAGAGCAAGTATGGCTCAGCGGATAGTCATGTGACTTTCGATCCGGCGCACTGGAGTTCGAATCCCGTCGTGCATCAATGACTTTTTAAGTCACGTACAGACTGAACACTCGCCTTGAAAACGGTGACGGAAAATATTATGAAGAAACCGACATGTCCAAAAATCACAAAGTTCAAGGACATGTGATATCCACCAACACGCACTCGGCCAGCGTGGTGGGTTATGGCCGATACTCTCCTCCTCCCTTTCTCTCTCTCTCTCTCTCTCTATATATATATATATATATGTCTATGGGACGGAAGGCCCTTTGTCCAACAATGGGAACGTAATAGGCTGAAGATAATGATAAAATACAATTGTCAAGATTACTATTATTACTAAGGATTAGATGCGGCACTGCACTGCGCTCGTCACCATGAGACAAAAGCTCTTAAGTCTTATATGCTTATGTATTCTCATAGCAATATTGTTAATCGATTGTCAGTGGTTTAAATTTGTTAACAAACGAGTATAATATACTTGTTTGCCCAAATAGGGCATTATATAATATTTTTATAACCCTATAAAAAGTAATGCTTCTTTTCCCTACGACATAATATCAAAACATAATTATAATAATTACACTAATGACTGGAGCATTTAATAAATTACATCTGTTCTAGCATAAATTTATTAGATTAGCTGTTTCTTTGTAAATATGTCCCTTAAATAGAATTTTATAGCCTGGAAAGGCACCTATATATTCCGCTATAAAATTAAAGTTACCTTGTCTGTACATAATTTAATAAATTAAAATAATTACAATTTATTGTAAGGGCATACTCGAAGTTTAAGTAAGACTTACTTAATGGTTATTTTACGACTTTGTGACGAATAAAATTTATACAATTGAATGCTTTGACGCATCAGAATGGAGTATCACTTGACCGTTCATTGATTAAGTCAGACTCGGCCTAAATAATATAATATACACTAATAAGATTGTTACGATCTGTTGAAAACGTACCTTTGACCTGCTATTTATAATAATACCAGGCAATTTAATAAGATGTTAAGGCCGTTCCAATAGCAATAAAATAGTATAAATTTAATAGAAATATTTCAGTCTATTTAGCACATACTGGGCTGTACTTTTGAAGTATAATATTTTGATCACAAATTGTCAATAGTAATATTTATCGTCTACACTTATGTATATTTGTTTCGTAAGCCTTTGTTACGTGTCTGGGTGTTGTGGGATCATGGTATTTTTTAATTATTTATAGGCTTGCGTTTGACCGCTATCTCACCTGTTGTTAAGTGACGTATGTAACACGCTTGATGTGGTCCTCGTACTTCCTGGTTCCTAGATACAGGGAATCTTGGTTACGGGCCAAGATCTATGTTTGTGACCGTTGGGCGTATTTATTTATTTATTTATTTTATTTCAACAATAGGCCAATGCTAAGCAGTTTAATTTTTTACAGTACACTTGTCACGTTTTAGTTATTTCAAAGAAGTCGTAAAGCTTTTTTCACGATATTTATTACTAGCTGCGCGCCGTTTCACCTGTGGATCACCGGGATAAAAAGTAGCCTATGTCCTTTCCCATGATCTATAGTACATACATACCAAATTTCATCAAAAGCTATTCTGTAACAAACACCCATCCATCCATCTATATGATCTCATCTTTAAGGGCGAGTGTGGCTCATCGGGGACTCGTGCGCTTTTCGATCCGACGCACCTGAGTTCGAATCCCGACTCGGCCCTGCACCAATGCGTGCAGATTTTGCACGCTCGCTTTAAAACGGTGAAGGAAAACATCGTGATGGAACCCGCTTACGCGCTTTGGAGTGGTAGGCTCTGGCCGTGGTTGTAATACCACCCACCGAACAAAGTCATGCCGTCAAGCGACCTAGTCGTGTTTCGGAATGATGTTCGGTGAACCATCGGGGAGACGGGTCTGAGCAGCCGCTCAACTGCCGTCTCTCTCTAGATCTATGTGCTTCATCTTAGGCCACATCATCGCTTCACATCAGGCGAGATAGTGGCCAAACATGGATCTATTAAGCGTAAAAAAAAAAATCTACTCGTCCATCCTCACAAATAATATAATATTAGTAAGAAAGATTTTAGAACAACATTTGTTTTATTAATTCTCTAACAATTTTAATTACCTTCAACATCTTAAGTCAATCATAATACTTAGTTTTTACATGAAGCTTAAGGCGATTTTTAATTTATCTGTTGCTTTATCTCCTTAGTAACAATGTAAGAAATAATTTTGTTTAAACAACTCATCAAAGTATGACGTAATAATTCGCCATCAACAACAGGACAACATCAACATTATTTTATGCGTATTACTTCTCATATTTATGTAACAAACTGAACCTTGACCCAAAATTTTGTCTATAGCACTATGGAATATTCCTTTTCAATGCGAACAAACGTCAAGTCAAACACTATGGTTTATTTTAATGATGATGACGGACATAAACACTGACACCACTTAGCTTTGACATAACTTTTGTGCACAGTACCAAGTTATCTGAGAAGTAAGTTGAGCTGCTGGCAAAGAAAAACCAACTGTCTGTGACAGTGTCAAAACGTATGCAGATTCCGTAGTTCCAAATTCTGCCATTGTACAGATTGTGGCCCTGTATTTTGTGGCTTGTGAAGTCAGTTGAGTAAATGCTACTTTAGTACAGTGTTAAACTAACAATGTGTGAATGACTGTCAAAATAATTTGTATGACTTTATGACAATTCGCTGAAGCACAGAATCCTTCATAGTATAAGCTGAAGTCAGAAATGTTCTTAAAGTATAAATTCGTAGAAAAAGCTGCACAATTTCGATTTTATAACACATTTTTACTACTCGTGACGAGTATTACTAATTTTCAGGTAATCTCTTCCAAGGTATTATCACTAGTAGAGATTCATAGATATTGTTTGTCAAAAGGTTGTAAAGGTTGTCTGTAAAATGTTGCTTCATGTATGTGGTATACAATAATGGGTAGGTATTTCTATTCGATTGTTTGGTTCCCTTAATTGTTTATTACTTGTACTACACCATAATTTACTTGAACTGGCCCTCAAAAATATCGTGATCTTTTTTACACATTTCCAATAACTCGGAAATTAAATAAATAACAAAGGAATTTATCACATCGACGAGTCTAACTCCATAAAGAAATTATAACAGCTTTAAGGTTTGGAAACTATGGTGAATCGAAATATTTATTACAAATATAAATGGCTACACTCACGTTTATTTGTGTCGGATAACTCCGACCAGGTTTCGGACAATTAGGATGTCCTTCTTCCGGGAGTTTACGATTTGGATTCGCGGCACAGACATCCAAATTGCACGCAGAAGAAGGACATCCTAATTGTCCGAAACCTGGTCGCAGTTATTCCGACACAATCATAACGTGAGTGTAGCCGTTTATATGTATAATGTATAACAGCTTTGTTTAGAAAGAAAATCTATTTATTGAATTTATAGGATCAACCTTTACGCTCGTGATTCCATTTATGCTTGACCTTTCCAATGTGTAGCACGGCATTGGTTGCATTTAAATAAATTATTATTTCCATTACGACTTGCTTTTATTATGACGATTAATCACTTTGACATCCTGCGTATAACATTATGCCTATTGATTAGCGTACTGTGCTTTAATTGCTGATGTCAAGGAGAGACGAGAGGACAGATGCTAAAGCAGTCGTAGGTACTGTAATGTGGTGCTTCTTCTATTTCCGAAAGATGGTAGAGTTACCTATTGTGATTTGCCGTTTATAAGTGCTTCTTTCTTTCCAGATAGTCCAGGCCATTTTGTAGTTTCTATCGTCCATCTATTTATCAGAAAGAGAAAGCAAGCATTACTGTGTTCCGGTTGGAAGGGCATTGTAGCCAGTAATATTACTGGCCATATGAGACTCAATATCTGATTACTCGGGGTGATCAGCGCAATGCAGTACTACGCAGTACTTTAAGGAAATAATGCTCGTCTCAGTACTCTGATCTTAAAAAAATTGTTTAACGACAAATATCAGATTTCGTTATTTTTTAATTATTCTTCTTCTCGTGTGGGTGTGTGGTCATCTCTTAATAATTATTCACCTTTTTATATATTACTCTCATATTACTGGTGGTAGGTTTCTCGTATGCGAGAGGCCGACTGGGTAGGTACAAGCGCTTTGCCAGTTATTTAGCCGCCAAGCAGTAGTGCGCGAGCATTACTGTGTTCCGGTTTGAAGGGTATTGTAGCCAGTGAAATTACTGGGCACTATGAGACTCAACAGCTAATTGTCTCAGGGTGACGAGCGCAGTGCAGCGCCGCGTAGGATTTTGCAAGTTCTGGGTGGTGCTGTTATTGTTATGGGCTGGCGTATTACTTACCATCAGGCAAATGACCAGCTCGTGTCGTCAAGCAGTTACATAAAACGAAAAAGTTGCTTTTGGTTAGGAGCTTTCCATACATCTAAATTTATCTAAAGAATAGTTAGAAGACATAAAAAATCAGATTCTGTACTAAAAATTTCAATTTATTTGTACGCTGTAACTAATAATCTAAGGATTAATATCTAAAGTACATGCTATACAGCACAGTGACTCAACTTGACATCCTCTGAGTTATACGTATTCTAAAGTGTCAAGGAATTTACCTAGAGGTTATACAATAATTGCGATAGTAACTGCTAGTTACTCAGTTGTTCTTATGCAAATGACGGCAATGACACTTGCGCAATACCCCGATGGTAACATTGGTAACGCGGTCTAGATCGCAGTTACAGTTAAAAAGAGTTCAACGCACGCTATGGCTTTTGAAACTGATACTGCAATGGTGTAGTAACATTTCGCTACATAATTTATGAAATTACATTGACAGATATTTTCGGAGTAACTGGCATTTTAACTTTAATCATGCCAACAGACAGGTTATGACAATGTAGGTACACTAAAATAATTTTAAACAAAAAACTAACTTCATATGCAGGTGGGACCGATCTGGAAACATATCCCTTCAAATAAAAAAAAATATTTTCGAAATTGGTTAATAAATGACGGAGGTCTGAGGTAACAAACAAAAAAAATACAATCGAAATGAGAACCTCCTTCTTTTTTTGAAGTCTGCTGAAAATTTAGGTATATTTTATTTGTTTCATTCATTTCAATCAAATCAGCTCAAACTTGTATATATTAATAATATAGGATATATTCCTATATATTGCGAGTTCAACTTCCGCTACAAAACAAAATGTTCAGCACAAAAAATAACTTTTGAGGTATGCAAAATATTTCGCCGCCGCCGAGTTTTGAACTCGGGACCTTCTCCTTCAGTAAGTACCTACAAAAATAGTCAGTTTCTTATCAGTTCTGCAAAATATTTTGCATACTTTCAAAGTTTGTTTACTATAGCCAAGCATGCGTTATTGCTTACAAACAAAAATTCTACAAAATTAATGTCCAAGCGAGTGTGGCTCAGTGGGAGAGAGCGATACGGCTCAGTGGGAGAACGTGCGACTTTCGATCCGACGCATTCGAGTTCGAATCCCGCTGGCCCCGCACTGGGCCACCGTGGTAGATTATGGCCCATACTCTCTCTATGAGAGAAAGCCCGTGTCCCAGGAGTGGAGACGCGATGGGCTGATGATGATGTTTTATGAATGTCCAAGTATTTATTCCGTGCCTCAGTGGTCATGACCACCATGATCAGAGGATCATGGTACTTCCTGGTTTCCTAGATACGAGAAATCCTAGTTAGGGGTCAATATATACAGAGCCAAAAACAGTTTTGTTATAACAGTTATGTGCGTAGGCAGTAGGCGACTCGTAGTCTGCGTTGACTGCTCTGTCAAACAAAAGACATCAACGCGCGCGCACGCTACATAAATGTTGCGTATGCGCATTGTTTTGTATTTATTTATATAATTTTCTCTTATTACACAAGGTGCAATTGAACTGTATATTTTTCCAAAATGTAGATACTAAAACAAGCAAAGCAGAAGTGCGCAAGCATGGAACTATATGGCATAAGAGGTAAAGCAGTTGAATGGATTTCTAGTTATCTAAGGGACCGGAAGCAATGTACTCAGATAACAAAAACAATAACAAACACAGAAGGAATGCTTTCAAGAGAAAAGTTTACATCTGCTCCACTAACAAATAATACAGGAGTTCCTCAAGGAAGTATTCTGGGCCCATTGCTTTTTCTAATATACATAAATGATCTGCCGGCAGCTACCCCTCATAGATGCATTTTATTTGCCGATGATACCACGATAGTTGTAAAATGTGAAAAGAAGGAAGACTCTCAGATAATAGTGAATAAAGCTCTAGTAGACACGATCCAATGGATGCAAAATAATAATTTAAATATTAATATAAATAAAACTAAAATGGTTCAATTTAATTCGTACAATACAATTCCATTAAAACTTGACATTAAATATAATTGTGATAAAATTGATGAAGTTGACATAGTAAATTTTTTGGGAGTTACAATTGACAAAAATCTCAACTGGAAGGCACACGTTGATCAACTATGTAAAAAGCTCGAGCGCTACGTTTTTGCATTGAAGAAAATCGGACATGCAGTTTCCATAGAAGCCGCATTAACAGCCTACCACGGCTACGTGTCATCGTTACTAAGCTATGGCCTCATGATTTGGGGAAACTCTGTAGACATGGACAGAGTTTTTAAAATGCAAAAGCGCTGCGTCCGGGTGATTAACAAGGCATGGTTCTTAGATAGCTGTAGACCTCTATTTAAGATATGTAACATCCTTCCTCTGCCTTGTATGTATATCAGAGAGATGTGTGTTTTCGTCAAATCCCATCCGGAGTACTTTAGAAAACGCAGCGAAGTGATAACTCGGCAAAAAAGAGCAAAATTTGTAAACCTGGTCTATCAACCCCCTTCTCATAAAGAAATCTATAAAAATAATGCTTATAATATGTGTATTTATTTATATAACAGGCTACCAAAGGACATTCAATTATTAGAAGGATGTAAATTTAAGAAACGTTTAAGTGACTGGCTCTTGTCTCATTGTTTTTATGACATTAAAGAATTTATAAATTGTAGTGACATAAATAAATAAATATTTGCACGTCTGCATGCAGACTGATTACAATGACTTATGTACTCTGTAACACCATTTCTAAGAATAATATGTACCTTCCAATATGTAATCTAGCAAATAAATAATTCTTATTCTTATTCTTATTCTTATTCATTACTGTGTTCCGGTTTGAAGGGCATTGTAGCCAACGAAATTACTGGGCATATGCGTGACTTTTTATAGTATTAAAAGTACTGGGTAGCACTGCAATTGTAATGGGCAGGCGTGGCGCATACCATCAGGCGAACGACTTACTCGACTCATCACTGAGTTTCAGAAAAAAAAAACTAATATCTTAAATGTTAGTATCTACACTAATTCTATTACATATAAATGTAAATGTAGCAACTTAACACTTTCATACAATACTTATATAAATAAGTATTGTATGAAAGTGTTAAGTTGCTTGTCAAGATAAATAAATCGATTGAGATACCTATAAGGATTATCGATTATCCGGTTAAAGGCTTATTTAATTTCTCTTACCAATTTTGGGTTGACATATATGTTAGCGACTCCAAACACTTTTACAACTGCTTTTTACTTACGAATTTGTTGTACTTAAAAATACTTCATCATCATCATCATCAGCTCATCACGTTCCCACTGCTGGGACACGGGCCTTCTCTCATAGAGAGAGAATGGGCCATAATCCACCACGCTGGCCCAGTGCGGGTTGGTGAATGTCACATGTCCTTGACTTTTTATGGAAAATTTTTGGACATGCCGGTTTCCTCACGATGTTTTCCTTCACCGTTTTTAGAGCGAGTGTTAAATCCGCCCATAACTTAAAAAAAGTCAGTGGTGCGGGGCACGCGGGATTCGAACTCGGGTGCGTCGGATTGAAAGTCGCACGAGCTCCCACTGAGCCACACTCGCTCACTAAACACTTAAAAATACTTAAATTGTTTTATTTAATAAAATAAAGGAGTTCTACGTACGAGAAGTTTGTGAGGGTAAGGGGGACTGAAAAAGGTAGGCGCGGGGCAGGGGGGCGCGGGCACACACAAACACCCTCCTCGTTCGCGACAATAAATTTTCGTCATTTCTTTACTTTTGGATTCTTCATTTGCCTCTCTTACAATATATTTATCTACATGTACAAACATTTAAAAAAATAGTATAAAGTTGGAAAATGGTATTGTATACTTACGTGGTACGACTACTAACTACACGTCTAAGTGTATATTTAGCATTATTACATTTGTGAAATGAATAAGTAACATTAACTTAAAATAAATTAATGTTTTTGTATTTTTTATTTGTTACCTCAGAACTCCGTCCTTGATAGACCGATTTGGAAAAATATTTTTGCGTTGGGTTCAGTATAGCTACGAAGTGGTCCCATACAAGTTTCGTCGATTTGACCTTGGACTTCGAAGATACATTGAAGTGGATTTTTTAACCGACTTCAAAAAGGAGGAGGTTTACAATTCGACGGTATGTTTTTTTTTTTTTTTTTTTTGTGTTTGTTACGCGATTTCTCCGCCAATTATGCATTGATTTCGATGATTCTTTTTTTGATTGGTAGGTAATACTTCAAAGGTGGTCCCATATAATTTTTATCGAAATTCATTCAGTAGTTTTTGAAAAAAATAGCAAAAACAAAAAATATAAGTTTAATCTTCAAGTCGGTTCTTGTTCTTTTCGTAACCAACTTTCTAAAGGTGGAGGTTTGTATTCGACTGCTTCACCTGCTTCACCCAGGGTTGACTTCCGGTGAAGGAACTCCTCAACGGTGAATAGTACAGACACAACATTTCGTAAATGGATTTAACCATAATAGCCTGTTCTAAATTCCATCATGACATGGCAGATACACCCAGGATTGACTTCCGGCGAGGGAACTCTTCAACAGAGATATAGGACAGACATGAAATTTTTTTGTACATGCATTTAATTGTGATAGCCCGTTTTAAACTTCGTCATGATGTGGCTTCTAGATCATAAAAGCTTGTCTTTAAAAACTTTTTGAATTAATTTAATTAAAACTTGTTTTTCACTAAAAAGGGTAAAATAAATTATTTTTCAAAAAAAACTAAACCGACTTCAAAACCACAAATGGCACTCAAAAGTAATAAATAAATTAATATAATTATCATAAGCGCTACCCACTCATATATTTGAAGTCGGTGCCAGTCTAAAAGGTAGTAGATAGATACTACCTACAAGTAGTACTTACTATATACATAGTATTTATTACATACCTTAGAATCCTTAGATTAACGCATAGGTTATATTTATCCCGAGAAACTGTGGGCATAGCTGGAACTCCTACCGTCTTCTCTGTTTCCTGATAACAGATCCCAGATTGTATCTTCAAAAACAGTATCTTCAAGGTCAGAGTGAACAGGTATCTTCTAGATCTAAGTGTTCCATCTTCGTCCACATCGTCGCTTAACATCAGGCGAGATGGTGGTCAAAAGTAGATCTATCTAATGTAAAAAAGCTAGTTATATATGAGTGTGAGTGATGAAATCATCAGCTACTAATATAATTCAAAACCACAATGAAACAGAAAAACAGTGCCACGTTTCTACTGTTTTGTTGCATTTCCACTAAAATTTCAAACTCAAACTCAAATGTCGTCGTTCTGACCTCGAATGCCCAGTTGCGGCATTGTCATATAAACATTGTAGACTTTGAACGTAAGCCAGAACTTCGAATTACTAAGATAATGTTTTTTGTATTTAAAAGTTCTCTGGGTAGCACTATCGTTATAAGAAGGCGTAGGTGTTAACGCGCAACCTTCTCTCATCACCATATCAGAATAAAAAATAAAAAAACAAAAAAAAACATTTAAAATCCATTATTTATGCGCTCTAAGAAATAAAAATTCATTGTCATCGACTTGTGAGCTACCCTGAAAGTTTCAGCTGGATAACTAATCGGGAAGTGCTCGAAATTCAAGTTGCAATATTCCACCCGGAACGACAGACAGAGAGACAGAGAAACAGACAAACAAGAAAGTGACTCAATAAAAAGATGGTAAATAGCACCGACCACATAGTGCACACGACGCCTAAGCCCGCTTTCTTCCGCACATCTGATCGCTCGTGAGTCTCAGTCATGGAACTCGTTTCTGGTTTGCGGTGACAAGATCGCGACTTCGACGCACCCTGCTGTTATAGCGTTATGTTATCGTATGCGCTTATTTCCTGTTTGGTAACTTTGGTAGTTACATATGTGGAGTTGTGGACGTGGATTAAATAGTACTAGGAAAACAATTGACCGGAGAAATGACGTAACATGTAACCTGTAGTCAATATGCAAAAAAAAAATAGAATTAAATACATATCAGCCTCCTCAAGAAGAACGATAGAAGAAAATAGACATCTGGCTAGAAACGCCCGGCTCTGTTGGAAAGGTCATTCCCGGGTATGGAATAATTTTAAGTGCCAAGGTTCAATACCACCAGAAGTCATGTTATTCTTTAGAAAAAAACTTGTTTGAATGGTGTCAGGTTATGACCAAACCTGCTTCGATCGACTTTGAACTTGGAAGTTTTTCTTTACAACATTTGAGTATTAATAATGACAGTAAGAAATTCATTTATTTTAGGGAATAATACAGTTGACAAAATAAAAGTACCAGAGGCCCATAAAATATATACCTTACAGACTAGCATATATACAAATTATAAAACACTATACACTTATGATACGGGGCATTTCGGCTTGTAGTCTCTCTGTAACGCCGGAACACTATTGTCTCGGGCCAAAACTCGAGAACCAGGAACATCTTCTTATATTTTGCAGGAAGCCGGAGCGCATAAGATTTAAAAGTCGTAGTCCTCGTTGACTCTAGCCTCGACAGGTTCAGGTCCTAGACCCTTCCTCCGCACCTCTCCTTTTTATACTACAACACGTACAAAATGTTATCCAATAAGTACCTATTATAAATAGAATGGCATCAAGATGCAAATGCATAATTCTATTTCAATGCACGTAACACAAAATCAGTATACTAATCACATCCTCCGGTTACCGCTATTCTAGAGTCATACCTCCGCTATAAAAATAAGTATGCACTATAATCTGACTCATAAGTGTATATATGTATACAAAAAATATTTTATAACTAATTAAAGGTGTCTGTCAAAATTACTGAACAATATATGACCTGATATGACCATGCTATGCATTAAAGCAAATCGTGCGCGTCCTCTCGAGACCAGTAACTTATTTGTGTACAAAAAGGAGCTAGGCACCGTGAGGTCATGTCACGACCATGTACAACATTAGGTAATAGATTTACAAGACAGCTTCCTCGTGTGTGGAATAGTATGACATCATGATAAACGGTTTAAGTATTGAGAAAAAACTGGTCATGTGTTAGTTCCTCCTAGTTCACCTCTTAGTTCTTTTAGGGTCCTAAATTGAAGTCACAACCAACCCAAAATTTAAATATTTTTTGTTGTTTGGATCAATGAATGTTGTAATGCTTCTGCTCATTCAAGGATTTCAAATTAAGGATAATCAAAGGGTTTTAACGCATTATCGTACCGCACTAACAGCGAAGTATATGCTATAGTTTAGGAAAAGCTTAACGTGTAAGTTTTGACGCATGATTATGTCTGACACAAAAATTAAAAATCTCTTTATTTATAGATATTCTTTTTCTTTTTCACTTTAATTAGTTTAGACATCACATGCGCACTTATACATGCTACATCAATTTATCCAACAAACCAAACAAGCAAACACCAACCACTACTCAGAAGATACGGCAAGAAACTGAGGGGCATTTTTGTTACAAGCTTTACATACACAAAACCCTGCCCTTGTTTACTTCAATTTCATTCATAAAATACATTTTTAACAATAAAACGTGCGTAACGTGAGGGAACGCAGCGCAGGTGGAGCAAGGGCATAAGACTATCTTCAACTTCTAGGTTAGGACTCTTAATGCTTACGATTTTGACAGACACACAATTGAGTGACAATAATGGGGATATGGATAAGGAACACTAAATAGTCAAAATTTTATGTAAATCTTTATGTTGTCTTCATGATTTATGGAAGTTTTTACCAGAAGTGGTTTTCATCGCCGACTGTGTATTTAAATTAGTTTTTTTTGTTCGCCTAGATAACAATCTGTATCTTTCAAATATATAATCAAGAATATCACGATTACATACAATATGCGATACGAATCAACTAATCTATACGGTACAAGAGTCTAGATAAAAAAAGTCCATATATGTACTTCGGAACTATTCACGACATCACGACATAATTTACTCGCGGAACTATAACTTGAATAATTCTAAGGTCGGGCGCCATATAAATACACAGGGCTTTAAGGAAACTTAAAGGAAACAGTTGTAAAAATTTGAAGTCACGCACAAAAGCAATTTATCACAGTGATTGTTGTCGGCATCTGGCCACCGAAATAAATCGCGGAGTTTTAGCATTAGAGCCAGTGGTCGCCGCCAAACAGCCCGCCCCAGAGCGGCCAGGTAATAATTTCAATCCGCACCACCGACAGAGAGCCCCAACTTTCAAACGGCCAAACTTCAACACATTATCTTTTAATTTGAACCCGACGAGTAGACAAATAAGACGTTGCCGAAAGGAATTTCATTGAAACTACGGAAACTTCGGTCGAGACAGAATAAATTGACGCTGAAGATTGCCGCCCTCCATTGCTGCTCCATAAGCGATAAGATACGAATTTCTCATTAAAATTTTCAGAGTGGAGCTTGAAATCCCGGTGCTTCATTCAATTCCGCCTTTTGAAACTAAATCACAAGTTTTAACAAATTACTTTGACAATAAGGTGTTGAGTCAGAAGTGGGGCGTCAATAAACGTAAGCCTTTACTTTGTAGACTCGATGTGACTTCGTTGCCGGAGCGTGGAACTGGCTTCATAAACTGCGAGAAGGGATCGGCGGAACTAGTTTTCCAACACGATTGCCCAGAGCTGGCTTCATATAGCCCAGCTTAATACGGCACAATAACACCTATACTATAGAAATGTTACCGATTTGTAAACTTTGTCGATAATTCATACAAATCACGGTCGAGTTACAAAGTTGGACGTAGCTTAGTTCCCGGAGAAATTATGTTAGTGCGCGAGCAAATAGAACTTGATATGACAACTGACAAGGCAAAGCGATCTTCTAAAAGCTTTGGGTTCGGTTTCATGCCAAATAAACTGTAGATCGATGATGTATATTATGTATGTCTCATCTTTATTTGTGTCATGTTATGCCTATAGTATAGATGACGATAATATCGTGTTATATACGAAAAGCATATTGTTTTAAAAACACTGTACATTTAGTCTCAAAACTTCATTTCTTAACAAAGTCTTCGAAAGTGAATAGAACTCTTCCTATCATAAGATAAAGTCACAGAAATGGTGACTTTCAGGTAAAGACTTTACTTTGGCAAAGTGTGACCGACTCCGCTTCTCATTTTGACTTGTATTATGCTAATCGGTTCGCTTAGCAAACAGAATGAAATTTAATTTCTTCACAGTTTTCCCTTTAAGAGGTTCCTTTTTCTTGACTTATTCAAATAAGTACCGAGTCGTTGATTAATTTAGGGAACTCATTCTCAGTTTCATCGAATGAAACAAGTTTAATTAATAAGTTTCTCGCTCGGGATTTCGCGATATTGAAATGGACTCTGTTGTGTTTCGAGGTCAATGTAGGAGCAACAAACTTTTAGGAAACTTTTGGAGAGTACCTATTTTGATTCGGGAAATTTAATAAACGTCGACGTTAATTAAGTTAGAGATATTGGTGAATATTTAATTTGTTTTGCAATTATATGAGATTCATATACGTGTTTTCTGTTTATCTAAAGCCGATTCCTTGTTGTCATAATTATAATTCGTAAACAAAATAACAATCGATTACGATACATTTGTGGATTACAATTACATTAAGTTTGACAACTGAAGCATCAACTCCCCGTTCTTTCTCTACTATACTCTAGAGTATTCCATTCACTTTATTGTGAGTTGAAAAAACACATTGTGAGGAATCCAGCGTGTCTAAATAAACAAATGACGTGGCATCCACTGTCACATTGATCCCACGTGGTGCCGAATTTCGACGCTTTAAAATGTATGACCTACTAGTGGACACGTAAAAAGCTGATGATGACGTTGTACCGTGATGATGACAATAAGCAAGAATGGCAGCACTCGATTAACGCAGGCACCGTGCTTAAATTGAGCTTATCCAGAAGAAACACCCACAATTTTCTCCCCTCCTCCTCCTAGTTTCCGGTGTATTGTCTGTGACATCAGACCCGCGAAGAGGTCACTCGGCACTCTCTCCGCGACCTCTGGCTCCGCATAATCCGCTGATCACTGGTTGCGCAACCGCTATATTATGCCTTAACGATCCGCCATGGAAACTTACAGTTTGACGAGAAGTCAAATGTTTTAAGTTGACAAATGACGACTACATTGGACTACTTGACGCGCTTTGAAATTTATAAAAGTATCAATATATTTGCATACAAATTATTGTAAATAGATTGTAGATAGATTATTGATCGATTATTGTAAATAGATTATTGTAGTAGATGCTTGGATTAGCGATTTGATTCATGATCCGAGAAAACGGTCACAATCCGATATCTTACTATGTTACTTATATTTTAAATGCAATTATTTGTGAGGATGGATGGATGGATATTTTTCACTCAAACATACAAAAACCACTGAACAGATTTTTCTTCGGTCTTAGAAAAGGACATAGGCTACTTTTATACCAGAAGACTGCGGGTAAAACCGCGGTACGAAACTAGTATTCATATAAAATTGGAATTTCTCCTCTTTATTATCTATTTATTTCGATGTAATATGTTCTACTACAATTTTATCGCTGCACTCTGGTTCTTTGTTCTTATTACTTGAAGCTACTGAATTTTTTAAAGCTTACTTGACAACGTAAAATGGTGAAAAAAAAACAAGTCAACCCACAATTTAACGTTGGCGCAAGTGGGCCTAAGTAAATTACGTTCAAAGTGTCAAAACCAGAATTCCCTATTAACTTCATGATTAAATCTTCTCGGTCTATTAACCGACTCACTTATGACAAATACCATTACGACAGTGTTGGCAACTTTCTTTCAAATTGAGTTTTCATTTTAATTTTCGCCACGACTAAATACAGGTGGATTTTTGAGATGGGATTGTATGACCAAAACTAAAACTATAAGAAATAGAGCAAAGTATAGAAGGTATGAGGTAGGTAAGGAGTCATGACTTGATTTACTAGAAAGCAAAAATTGCATATTTACTTGATTATTTTTACCACGTTTTTATTAAGTCACTTTCTTGTTTGTTTGTCTGTCTGTCTGTCGTTCCGAGTGGAATCTTGCAACTCAAATTTCCAGCTCATCCCGATTAGTTATCCGGCTGAAACTTTCAGGATAGCTCACAACTTGATGACAATGCATTCTTAATCTTATTATTATTATATAATGCCGACCTAACCTCAAAAGGTGCATAAAAACGTGTTTTTTCAGATATTTTTTATGTGGCACTTTCTTGTTTTAATCTATTAACTCCTTACACAGCTTTTCTCTATTTCTCATAATTTCGGATTTGACCATACAATACCATCACAAAATCCGCCTTGTATAGGCCGTATTCTTTGGTAGGTACACTGCAGGCTATACTTCAAATTCCAATCATCATGTTGTAAACGTATCGTTAAAGGACCATTAAATTGTCACCGTTATGTGATATCTGAAAATTATTTTCCCTTGACACTTTAATAGACCGTTAGCTGTTCTATTGAAATACTATGTGAGACTTGTAAGCACGTAAGCGACTAGTTAATAGCAGTAGTACGTAAGGATTAATTAGTATTCTATGGTAGTAGCTAGGAAAATGTGTACCTACTCTAAATGTTTCATTAACAAATTTGATGAACCGACGGCAGAGCATAGTCGAAATCGTTTGTTATCACATCACATTAATATTACAAAATGCAAAAGCTTGTATTTTTTTTTTTTTATGTGACTTAGTGACGAGACGAGCTGGTCGTTTGCCTGATGGTAAGCAATACGCCAGCCCATAACAATAACAGCACCACCCATAACTTTGTTTTGCAAAATCCTGCGCGGCACTGTACTGCGCTCGTCACTCTGAGACAATTAGCTGTTGAGTCTCATAATGCCCAGTAATTTCGCTGGCTACAATGCCCTTCAAGCCGGAACACAGTAATGCTTGTGCACTACCGCTTGGCGGCTGAATAACTGGCAAAGCGGTGGTACCCACCCAGACGGCCTCTCGCATACGAGAAACCTACCACCAGTATGTATTGTATTGTATGTATTGTATTGTATTGTATGTATTGTATGTGTGTTTGTTACTTTTCACGCTGTAACGACTTAACGGATTTGTTTGAAATTTGGAATGGAGATAGCTTATACCCTGAATTAACACATAGGATACTTTTATCCCGGATGTCGCGGGTGAAACCGGGGGCGCAGCTAGTGTCGCATAAAGTTTAACTCTACGGATCATGATTCCCTAAAATATGATTATGATGACCGACATAAAATCATATGATTGTGATGACCAAACCGACACAAAATCATGACGAAGCATGACATAATATGTTTGTGTTTTCTATGTTTTATTGCTTCACTTAAAAGGTGAAGATGTAACGCCTCCTCCAGATTGATTATGTTGTTAACACATTTTTATATTCGTAGCATAACTTCTACCTAAGTAAGTTTCAAACTTTTTCCAGCGAAATTACTGGGCATTATGAGATTCAACAGCTAATTGTCTCAGGATGACGACCGCCGCGCAGGATTTTGCAAAACAAAGTTCTGGGTGGTGCTGTTATTGTTATGGGCTGGCGTATTGCTTACCATCAGGCAAACGACCAGCTCGTCTCGTCATTCAGTTACATAAAAAAACTAAACTAGAACAATTACTACTTAGTTCTGTTATTCTCATTTCGATTCTACGCATCAAGCTTTGGAAAGAGTACAACCATCAAAGATTTGAGAAATAATAGAATAATATAATAAATAGAATATATAATAAAAATAAAAATAATAAATAGTATTATATAAAATAGAATACTACAAAATAATAAATTGCAGGTATGTGTAACCGTTGACTGATATGACGATGAAGCCGGAAGGTTGGTAGTCAAACCTATCAATTACTACAATAATGTCATATTTGTGCTCATTTCTTTTACTTTGAAGTCTTTTTTATAACACAAGTGACGAAGGTATGATGGCCAAAAGAAAACGATTATAATCAAGCGGGTATATTAGATTTGTTTAAACTAATTCTAAAAAATACGCGTTCTGATACCATTTCGGCATGATATAAATCTAAATCGTTTCCGTTACGGTTCCATTATTTTAAATATGTTTTCCGAAACGCTAAAGCAAAATATCGAAGCGAGTATAATCTGAAAATCCTTACTTTCCCTTTTCGAGGAATCAATCGATATAAGCCTATTTGCAATAATCGTTCCATCTCGGAGAACGGCCAAAACGGTCGGACGTCTATTAAAATTTCAACGTTCGGAGTGACTAATGGATAAACCAAGAATAAGGGATTTTTATACCTTTTTCACCTCAAAGGGATGAGAGCTAGCTCAAGGGTTTAAGCTGTCTAAAAATAAAAAGGGATTTTTGAAAATCGAACTAGATAAGAAATAGAATTATTTTAAATTGTCTGTCACATAAAAATGAAATACCTCTACAAAGTGAAATTATACTCAATAGGGTGTTTTAAGTTATTTTTCCATTCGAAGGATTCAACTTAAAAATTTATTGCAATTACTAGACATATACTATGAGACTGATATCTGATGCATCGGGGTGATGAGCGCAGCAGTCCTACGCAGTGCTTTTTGTGGTATTTAAAGTTCTGGGTGCCACTGTAGTTGTTATAGGCCGTCGTGGCGCTTACCATTAGGCGAACGACATACTCGTCTTATCACATAGTATCCAAAAAAAATATTACTATAATAATACGAACAAAATAGACAAGGCCCCAGACCTTTTTTTAAGCACATCTGTGTGTTGTAAAACGTAAAAAATATAGACGTTAGAGAAAATGTGTTTCTCAACCAAAATTAACTGTTCTGGATTACATAAATCAATCCTAGAAGTAGAACCTAATGCCCCGAGCGCTTGTCACTCAACGTACTCTTAACTAAACGAAGGTTTGAAGTGGAAATTACTTTCACTTAAACCTGTGAATTATATATATATATATATATACCTATATATAGTCCTCATCGATTTCAATGATGGTGACCCCAAAATCTATAGTTTTCGAGCATGAGCCCTAATGTGGGTCGCTAAACCCAATTTAGTTTTAAATACCCGGTCACATGTAGAGCAGTAAAGTTTGCCTTCAGTATTGTAGCTGTATGTGTAGAAGGGCTTAGGTCTCACTTTTCGTATTTGGCGCTTTTCGTCCATTGTTTAAAAACGGTTATTTTCAAAATTCTTAACACTATTAAAGATAGTGTAGTACGCCAAGACAACTTATGTAAAGCAAGCTCCTCCCAACCCTCAGAGTCAATATCGCAAGCTTTTACATGCTTGTCAATTAGTAAGATACTTGTGGAATGTGGATTAGTAATTTGTATTTTCTGGAATTTTCTCTATATTTTATTGATGGTTATTGACACTTTTGCCACCATGAGCTCTCCATATTATTACTACTAAAAAAACTGAACAAGCATATTTTCTGTTAATAAAATGTTAAGTTTACAGAAAACATGTGTTATTTGTAACTGATATCAAACGAGTTAAATTTCGTAACAAAAAAACCATTTCTAAAAATTTTCCTGAAGTAACTTTGAAGTCCAAGGTCGAGTATCGATGAAATTTATATGGGATCACTTTGATGCTATACTGAACCCAACGCAAAAATCATAAAAATCAAGTTATGCCCGATTATTAAAAAAATATACAGCTGAATTGAGAACCTTCTTCTTTTTTGAAGTCGGTTAAAAAATAAAACCAAAATCAATTTGAATCGTATGCTTTTTTCTATGTGAATTACCTGATTCCTCCTTGACGAAATAATGAAGTGAGAAGATGTCAGTCTTACCACGATAAAAAGTAGCACAAGAATATCATTCTCCATCACTTCGCCTATTCCCTATGTAGAAAGAAAAAACAAATAAATAGAATAATTAAGGAACAAAGCAACAAGTTTGCATTTCAAATTAAAATTAAATCATATGTGCCAGATATTAAAATTAATTAATCTAAAAACAATTTTAATTAGTATTTATTTGTTACAGGACAACACACCAGCCGCTGTTTCATCCGGTGAGTAAACACATCATTTTGCAATTTGTTCAGCATATATTTTACCTTAATGAACATACAATAAAATTAAATGTTGAAAATAAATTGGAAACTGAAATATTATTGATGAAGAACTTGATGATGGGAAGTCGAAGTGATTTGACGATGAATAATTACTATACCTTCTTTAAAACAATATATATCATAACAACAATTATGTAACGTTATCTATCTAAACTAATCTAATCTAATAAACCACTACCAGTGAGCAACGTTCCCAAAATGCTAGCAGCATTGCCACGTTATATATTATTACTATACCTACTAAATTTTCAGTTTCCACAGTAAATTGTAAAATTTTTCAATAGTTACACAATGACAAAACCACATATTACTTTTCGGAAAAAAACACCAGCCATATTATCTTAGTCCTTTCTGTTCAAAGGTTGTCTGGAAGAGATCGCTTAGCGATAAGACCGCCTATTGCTAGACTGATTACTGAGAAATGTACTTGTTTTTCATGTTCCTATTTGTAATGTTTTTAAAGTGTTTATCTATCCTTCTATCTCTCTTCTACTTGCGTCCTTTTCTTTGTCAATACTTAGATTAAAAGGGTGCTTGCCTTACAGTTTTGTTCAGGAGCTCTTATTTAACAATGCATGTTTTTTTTGTACTGACTGATGAAGACAAGTACAGTAAAGTACCAAAATAGTTTTCACATCCATTCGTAAACCTGTAAATACGAACTCAGTCAGTTGATTTAGATTAAATGGTGAAATTTTTCGCACATGTGCACTCGCTCGTGGGGGAGCATAGCACTTGGCGCAATTAAAGGAACTGGATAGCCTGGGAGCTATCGTCACATAAAATTACTCGTTGAAATTAAATAATTTGAAAAAAAAATTAAATTTCTAATCAAGTATGAGTTTTCATTTTAATCACAATGCTAACTGCGTAAATTTAATTCTGACGAAATATACGGTATCTGACGAAATTTTGACGAAATACACCTATATTAATGAACCCAAGTAAATGTCGTGTGTTCTAATCGTATAAATAAAATTATTAACGCTATTCTGTATCGTGTTAAAAAAGTATTGCAATCATTTTGTTGGCTCAATAAATGTGACCATTCTGAAATAAATCTTATGAAACTCGTGAAATATAAAACCACGCCATAAAGCACAAAGGTGAGCTATAGTGCTTAAACAAATATGAAACAATAAGTTTCGCAATTTCCAATAAAACCAATTAGATACTCACAATCTGATTTGTGATATGACATACAATGCAATTTTAAAATCACACAATTTCAGTTACCTGCTTCAATCAGTTCATGGAACTCCACCGAGTAATTATGTATTTCAGCGGCTCCTTACCCGAGCTTAAATAGCCGAACACGTGTCGTGCTTAGCTGAAATCCGTTATCGAGAACGACTCTCAAAGGATTTAATTTCCTGTCGGCGAAATGAAAATCGATTAGTTTGATTTCCGGTGCCGGCCGTCCGTCGCCCGAGGCCCGAGGCCCGATGCCCGATAGTTTCCGATGTGGCCCGAGCCAAATTAAATAAGACATGCAAGTTAATCTAACTGGGACGGCTCGGCTACCTTCGTTTTGTGTTAATCCTGGTTTGGCTTCCGTCCACATGTTTTCCTTTTACTATTTTGTTACATTGTTGTCCTTCGCTCGGACTTCTGCCAGATTTTGGATTCTAGTAGGCGGAGTTATCTTTATGACATTTATATAATGACATTTCCAATGTAGGTGAATGTATACAAAGTATGGTATCATGTGTTTGCGTTAATATCATAGCAGAAGCGTTTTAATTTTATTTTAATAGATTTAAACTCTAACACTTAAAAGGCCACAAAAGCATAGATATATACATATAAGAAAGGTATATCTGCGTAACTTTTCTACCATCCTTATGAAAGAAATATAAGGTAAGTTATTCCCAACTGTACCATTTCCGTCCCAACTTAAAAGAACCGGCAGAGGAAAATTTCTCATCAAACTTAATTGAGTTTTTTCACTTAGTATCAACTTAAACAATACTTTTCGAGTGAAATTCCTTAAGATCAAAGTGTGGGGCCGAAGCTAGTGATGCTTGAACGAGCCACGAGGATGCGAAGCATTGTAGACCCGTAAATCAAATGTGTAAGGAATTCCACAGGCGACCCCTCGCGGACAAACTGAAGTCGTTATAAGTTGTGTCAAGTGAGGCTGACTGTGGGTAAGTGTCGTTAAAGATAGACAGCTTATTATCTGAATTTCTGTCGTGTGTGGGTAAAATAACATGTGTCATAGTAATAATTAATAAACATTTTAACTGAGTGGATTATAAAATATTTACATAACATTTAAAAAAGACTCTAAAGACGTACAATTACTTATATATATACAATTACGTAATTTTTGCAAAAAGATAGAATTGAACTTCACTCGATTACACACAAACCATCAATATTTCACAATTGATTGAGGTAGAGCAGGTAGCTTTTTACTCGTATTTATGAAAGATATAGGAGTTACCATAATATTTTATACAATAACTTCCAAATGTAACTTTTATTTAGAACTTTTTGGCTTAAGCTCAAATTAAATGACTATATACTAAGTTGTGAATATATGAAAATAAAAAATAAAATATATATATATAAATAAATAAATAAATAACCAAAAGACAACGCAGAAAATGATTCAGGAGCTAATGGTTTTACAATTCAATCTGTAGCGCTCGTAGCGTAGTTCACCTAGTCGTTCGTAACAGACCTTCTAGGTAAAGCAACGTTCGCAGCGGTCGCCACTTGGATGTGTGACTGTTTGTGTGGTATTTACATCTGAGCGCTACCGTGCTCCAAAGCATGGCACGGGGCACGTTAAGCCAGCCATTGGTCCGCCGGATGTTGTCTTTGGACAACAGTCGGTAGGCCATGTCGGAGGCCTTCGGGCGGTCTAAAAACTCCGACACTAGGGTTGGCTACACACCCACACTATAGAAGAAGTTTAATCTGTGGCATATTGGTATTACTACAAGCTTGTTAAAAGCCCATCTTATTTACTGAGGACATCCGCTAAACACAGGACAGACTATTGCAAAAGTTAATATAAGTAATCCTATCCATGAAAGCTCGATATGGCATGTACATAGGGGGAACACTTCGATTTGTTCGCTGACGCGAGGCGCCCTCTCGTGGGAAATTAACGAACGAGATTCTGACTGACCACGGCTTTGTACTGCGTGAGCCAGAAGATATGACACGCTGAATAGAAAAAAATGAACGCCGATCAATCACTTATGCTCAATGGTGGAAGCCATATTTGGTTGTGTCGTACAGGACTCGCAGCTTATTATGTGACATATACGATAAGACCGCCCATTGTAACACTGGAGTTTGAAATTTGTATTTTTTCTTTTTGTTATTATAATTTCTGGTGGTGAAACAATACAGAGTTATCTAATCTAATCTATACGACCTTATGAAATTAGTAGTCCTTTCTGTCGTAAAGTGTGTCATTTTCTCGTACAAGTATTGCATTTTCTAGTGTCTATAGTATTGACTGTTCTGTATTTTATGTTTTCGATTATTGGTTTATATTAGTTTTAGAGCACCGCAGATTCAATTCGTTCACCTTATAAAAGTTGGCCAAATAAATAATATCTACAAATTTTATGTTTTATATTTTACGGATAAAAGATTTGTACGTAATAATTTAAAAAACACAGATTCATTTCAGACCTCCAATTATAAACCTGAACCTAAATCCGAAAACAACTCGTATTTCGTTTAATTAAAACTGGGTATTGTTTTAGCCTGTTGTTCATTTGTCTAATAAAGAAACGCGATATCGAACGAACAGTCCTAATAGGCAAAAAACGACAAAAAGATTACATTACTCGAGGCGAAAATCTAACCTTAATGAAAAGGATTTTGTTAACATAGTCTCGATGTTATTTTGTTTTTAATGTTATGTAACTGGCAATTTTGCGTGTCAGCCGCGGGGCTAACAACGAATATTTTATAATTATCTACAAATATGCTTATAACTTCCATTAAAACAATATTTGTTGCCGCGAGCTTAGTTCATGAATCTATGCATTAGCTTTAATCTTTTTTATACCACACCCACTCGGAAAGAGTCTTATTACTCGTTCATAAACGGGTTACAAAGTTCGTAATTTCTCCCTTAAAAATGTGCGGCGGGAAAAGTTATATGGAATTTCATTACTGCCCTCCGAAGCAGGACAGGAATGTTGTATGAAAATCCATTACTGCCCGGCTAGCTTTCTTTTGTTTTTTAGCAGCGAACATAAAAAAAAAACACAAACGTCAAACCTCAAAAAGGTCTTGTATGAAATAATTAGAAAAAAGAGGCGGGAAACATACAAACCTCAAATCTCAAAAAGGTTTTATATCAAATAATTAGAGAAAAGAGGCGGTTTTTTTTTGTTTTCTATTTTCAATGAAATGAGGATGGCAACCTTATTCTGCAATACGAAAAAAAAAGCGCGGCAATTTATTTCGTTGCGTTAAATTTTGTTTATTTTCCTCGTAGGTGTAGTATAAAGCACTATGTATCACTCGGGAGAAAGTTCTATTTCTGTTCTCGAGTTTCCTTTAAGCCAGAAATAGATCGTTTTCTCCCCTCGGTGTACAATGTACTATTATATACCTGGTTGATATCACACTAATATTAAAAATGCGAAAGTGTGTGTGTAAGTGTGTTTGTTACTTCTTAACGCCAATTGCTTAATCCGTTCAACCATTACACGGTTGAATGGATTTGGAATGGATATAGCTCATACCCTCGATTTATACATAGGCTACTTTTTATTCCGGGAAACCACGGGTGAAACCACTGGGCGCAGCTAGTAGTATACAGGGTTGATTTTTAAGACGGGGCACTAAAAACAGGTACCTTAACCGTTATAGTTACAGGAAAAAGTCCATAACTTTTTGTGATATTCTGAAATGCATTCACAGAGTTTGGAAAAAATGTACAGTCAGCGAAAAAAATGCTAAATTACGAAAAATTTATGGATGGATGGATGGCACTCAATCACGCAATTATTAAGTATCGAATAAATTTTGATAAAATTTGGTATGTAGGTTCTTCAGGTCCTGGAAAAGGACATTGGCTACTTTTTCCCGGAAAACCGCGGGAGAAACCGCAGGGAGTTTTGTGGCGTGGCTTATAAAGTTCATTATTGATTACAAAACACTAAAACGTATTTAATATTTGTGTTATATAACATTTAGCTAATGCCTCTTCAAGTGTATTAGTAATGCGTTTTCCAGTGCATAATAATTACAAAACATTAACATTGCAATAAAGTTATAAGACAATTAAAGTATTTGATGCGCTTTATTTTACTTTTTTAGTCTTTTTTCTTTAATAACTATTTTGTTTTGTGGATAAAAATAATGAAGGTACTAGGTTTTATGAATAAAAAATTTAAGCGCTTTATTAAGTTTCAATAATACACATTTTCATTAATACTGAATTATAATAAAACAAATGTTCCCATCTTACCACGTTTGTATTAAGTCACTCTCTTGTTTGTCTGTCTGTCTGTCGTTCCGAATGGAAACTTGCAAATCAAATTTCGAGCACTTCCCGATTAATCCGGCTGAAGCTTTCAAGGTAGCTCACAACTCGATGACAATGCATTCTAAATCTATATATTCTTCTTAAGCCGCATAAAAACGTGGTTTTTAGTTATATTTTTTATCTACATTATAGCCTCGTTTATTCAAATTGATATCGAAATCTATGATCTAACAATCCAATTCTTTTGCAGTTTCTCAACTTTTGCATAACGAATGTGAAAGATGTTAATGGAATGCACTAAATCTTTCACTTCACGTTAACATTTGCATTATGGGATGTGTCATCGTTATGTATTTTAATTTATGTTTTGCTATCGTTGCTTTGCTCGTGTTATATCACATATTTAACAGCTCATATTGCTCGCGCGACTTCGTTCGCATATATGGGATATGATTATGGGCAGGCATGGCGTTTAAATCGTTCGCTTGATGTTAAGCGCCACGATTTCCCATAATAGTGTTGCGATTAAGCATAACAATATTATAACAATATAAAAGTAATAACAATATAATATAATAAAATAATGTAATATAATATTATGAAACAATTTTTATTATATTTATATATCTAGTTACTGATATTTATTTTAGATATTTATGATTATAGTTGCTGATTTTTTCTTGTGAAACCGTAACCGTACACTGAAACCTATTTGCTCATGTGACAGTTCTCTTTCCTCAAGGGTTTGCTGGAAGAAAACTCTTTTTAGGGTTAAGCTCGCCTTTGTACACATATTTTATAAATCATCGATGTAATTATTACAATAGTGTACAATAAAGAATATAAGAATAAGAACAATGAAAATTGCTTCAAAACTCGTCTAAATAAGTCTTTTACTTAAAAACACAGACATAATATTAAAAATTGTTGACATCCTCAACGATTTGACTTTTGTTTTTTAGATCTTTCTCTCCCCGGTCGAAGATCCAGAGGCAGACCCAAGAAGAGATGGAAAGATGTAGTGCAAAAAGACATGCGTGAATGCATGTTATCCGATGACGATGTCTTGGGTAGAGCGAAGTGGAGAGAAAATATACGGAAGGCTGACCCCACCACCATGTGGGATACATAGCTAGGAAGAGAGAGAGAGAGAGAGAGAGAGAGAGAGAGTTGACATACCCTGCGTGCCTCGAATAAATTCGACACAGGCTAGTTTTGTTTTATGTAACTGAATGACGATACGAGCTGGACGTTTGCCTGATGGTAAGCAATACGCCAGCCCATAACAATAACAGCAACACCCAGAACTTTGATTTGCAAAATCCAAGTTTTTCCAATTGTAATCATCAATGTACAGACAATCATGAATGTACAAGTTACTTTTTATAGTAGTACGGAGGATAGGTGTTATATGCTACCTATATCAAGTTATATGTTACGACGCGGGGTGCAGTGTGAGACCGACGGTATGCGTATATCATTTTTATGGCAACTGTTCGTACGAAAGCGTTAGAATGCCAAATTTTATTTTCAGAAATTGAATGTGTTGAAACTAAAACGCAATGAAAATATTATGTAGGTTGTTGTTAGAATAATATAATATGTATGGGGGTTGATAGCAAATGTAAAATTAATTAAAATTAAAATATTTATATATATATATATATATATATATATATATATATCTCGCCTGATGTGAAGCGATGCTGTGGCCTAAGATGGAGCACATATATCTAGAGAGAGACGGCAGTTGAGCGGCTGCTCAGACCCGTCTCCCCGATGGTTCACCGAACATCATCCCGAAACACGACTAGGTCGTTTGACGGCATGGTTTTGTTCCGTGGGTGGTACTAAGGGACAGAAGCATCACTCCGCAAAGAAATTTAAACATATAGCAACTCTTAATATGATGCAATAAAATGCAATTCAGCTCGCGTAGCGCTGCATACCTACCAGTATTAACCTACAGAGCGCCTCTCTTTCTATCGCATAGCTCTTATCTCTTCTGACGCGGCACGTGTAACGACGCGCGACCCGCCGTCGGTGTCCGGCTATGTACTTATAGCTTCGGACCTACAGTGCGGAGTGCGCTAGGCCTGGTATTACATTGGCGCATGTTACTTACATACAAGCGGCAGTAGAAACTTGTCAAACGAATCTTACGGCCACACACAACTACCGAGACGAATCCTTCCGCTACGGTAGTTTCAGACAAGCAGGTGGTCGAGTGTTGCACTTAAAGAAACATTATGCAATTTTTATGACACGAAAAGTTTTTGTGTGTCCAAGTAAGCAGTGGACTTAATAAAACTATATGGCTAAAATATTGTTTTCAACTTTAAGACATTGTTACAAGTTTTTATTTAACTTGCAAATTTCGTTTGTTTGGGTCAAATCTTGGAAATTGAATCAGTATCACTTCCTTCTATCCTGCGGAGTTGAAATTTTGCTTGTTAAAGTCCGATGACGATGCAATATTATGGTGACAGCCAGCTGATATGATGGTGAAGACGGAAGGTGGGCAATGGAACTCACTGACGGATAATCGTAAACTACTAGTGTTTGGGCTCATTTTAATCTGCTCTCCGTTCCGATTACGAGTTTGTCTAAAAAAATATATATATTTTTCAACAAAAATCTCGTTACTAATCCTACAAATATTATAAATGCGAAAGTTTGTGAGGATAGGTGGATGGATATATGGATGGATGGATATTTTTACTCATTCACGCAGTAACTACTGAATGAATTCTGATGAAATTTGGTATGTAGGTACTTCAGTTCCTGGAAAAGGACATAGGAACCGCGGATGAAACCGCGCGCTGCAGCTAGTAGAGAGATAATACTCTCATCACATAAAATATATAACATAAATACCTAATTAAAGCAAAAAAATAATTTTTTATTGTACTGAGGGATGAGACGAGCAAAGGAAAGAGAAGGAAGAGAGAGAGAGAGAGAGAGAGAGTTGACATACCCTGCGTGTCTCGAATAAATCGACCCAGGCTAGTTTTTTTTTTATGTAACTGAATGATGAAACGAGCTGGTCGTTCCCCTGATGCTAAGCGCCACGCCTGCCCATAACAATTGCAGTGCCACCCAGAACTTTATTTATTTATTTAGTTACCGTTACAGTTTTGAACTTCCAATACCTTAAAGCCATTGTCAAGTCTCAATCTTAATCAAGAAGCCCATATTAGCATAACAGTAACCCTAAGGCAGTAAAATAGGGCATAGTAACCAGAGGGAGCGTGACCGTGTGACGTCATCAGGTGTAAAATACGGCCGATAGGGGGCGCAGTTGTTTACAACTGACAGCTATACGTGCTAGTTGCCACCTACTGGGAACTTGGACCGGGCGATATAATTTATAGAAGGTGAGGGAATTCGATAGAATATACTGGGTAAGTTTCGTTTCCCCCATCCCTAATCTGGAATATATTGTGATATTCGATTCAAACTATAAAAGAAACTAGTATAGTTCCTTAATTAAAAGACGCAAGTCTTTTTCAACATACGCTTGTCGATTCTACGACACAAAATGCAACTTAGATTTTGAAAAGTTTGCTGAGTGTTATTAATAATTGATATAAAACGGCTAAGCGTCACGGTTAAACGTAGAAATTACTCCGACCAGGTTTCGGACATTTTAGAGTTCTTCTTCTGGGAGTTTTAATCAATATTTGATTGAATCAAGAAACTAAGCGTAGAAGAAAATTTCTGCATAAAATTTGCGCAAAAACGTTTTATCAAACAAAAAAAACCGACTTCAATTTGTCTTCGAAGTCCAAGGTCAAATATCGATGAATTTATATGGAACCACTTCGTAGCTATACTGAACCCAACGCAAAGAATTTTCCGAATCGGTTCATGAATGACGAAGTTCCGAGGTAACAAACATAAAAAAAAATAAAAAAATACAATTGAATAGAGAACCTTCTCCTTTTTTAAAGTCGGTTAAAAATAGTAAGTTATTCAGTCCATC
The DNA here is from genome assembly GCA_951640565.1 of Petrophora chlorosata. Taxonomy (NCBI): domain Eukaryota; kingdom Metazoa; phylum Arthropoda; class Insecta; order Lepidoptera; family Geometridae; genus Petrophora; species Petrophora chlorosata. The sequence goes on along the minus strand of OX621193.1, from coordinate 13,410,348 downwards.
AACATCATTATCCTATATTAGTAAACGATTACAAGAATTTCAAGGCGGCATTTGGCCGGTCACAGTCTAGTTGCGGGTAAAACTACATTTTTGCGCCGATTGCACATTATCCGGATAATTGAACGTTTTTCATAATATGGATGTTACGGTTTTATATAATTTTCGCGTATTAACTCGAAAGATTTTTATAAAACATATGGAACTGTAAAGATGAGCAAGTCGTTCCTGATGGTAAGCACCACGTCTGCCCATAAAAATTGCAGTGCCACCCAGAACTTCTAATACCATGAAAAATATACTGCGGAACCTTGAAAAATATAAACTCATCACCTCGAGACGTCAGACAAAAAAGTTTCATACGCCTAGCAATTTCGTTGGCACTTAAAACCGGAACATAGTAATGCTTGCGCACCACTGCTTGGTGGCAGAATCACTGGCAAAGCAGTGGTACCTATTAAGACGGACTCCTGCATACTAGAGACCATTATAGCTTATTTAAAAAAGCGATGTCCCTCTGAACTTCAACAGTTCTTTATTTAGACACGACACTTAGTTCGAAAAAATATAGTTCGACAAGTCATTGTTTCGACTGCACATAATTCGACAAGTATTAGTTCGATGGAAAATACTTCCTACTGGCTAAAACCTCTGCTTGCTCTGCATGTCTACAGACCAGATGTCCGTGACGTTAGTATAGTACCTATTGTATAGGCTGTATTGTGGCAAAAGCTAATTTATAAATTTTAACAATATTATAGTTTAGCGTATATTTTAGATTTATAATAGTAATTGTAATTTAGCGTATTTATTCATGTGTCTGTTTTTATTTTATTTTTTAGCCACAATAAACCACTTAGTTATAAATTACTTAGTTATAAAAAAAAAATAAAAAAAAAATGGTCTTTTTAAAAAAATTTAAAAATTATATTACTTAGTGTTATATTTTTGTATATATGTTAGTCTATAAGGTATATATTCTATGGGCCTATGTTAATTTTACTTTATTGTACATTAATACTGCCTGAAATAAATAAATAAACAAAAAAAATAATTAAAAAGAGTTAAACCTATTTCTTTCTTTCTTTCTTTCTATTAAAAAGCATTGTTGTCACACCAATATTATAAAAGCGAAAGTTTGTATGTGTGTTTGTTACTTCTTCACGCTGTAACGGCTCAACGGTTTTGAATGACATTTGGAATCGAGATAGCTTATACCCTGGACTAACACATAGAATACAATTTATCCCGGAAACCTGCGGGCAAAATCACGGGCCGCAGCTAGTAACCATAGTTTAACTAAACGGACAAAACTGATTTACGCACTGAAGTTGCAAGGAAAAAAATACAATGCAACGACAGTGGCATGTTTCACAATGCCGAACTATGCCGATCATGACATGTGTTGACATAATAGGATGACACGTAATCTAAATGGCTGTCAATAAAAATGCAATTTGCATACCAATGTTGTAATGATGCGCTGTTAGGAATGTTATTTAATACTCCCGATCCCAAATTCCAAACTGAAATCTAGAAACCAGGCGAAATATTTGTAGTATTTGCAAAACTACCAAATCATGTGGTGAAATGAAATTCAAAAATATTTATGGCATAGAGTAATTAAAAGCACACACAAAAATAGCACAAGCCACTTAATAAAATAAAATTAAAATTGTTATTGCATACGATTTAAGCTCTAACAGCCTTATCACACTGGCGAATGGCGAGCGTTTTTACGCGGCACACTTGAGTTCGCCGCGTTTCTTCAATATTATTTACTCGCACTCATCCACCGCTAGCTCATATTATGGTGAGTATATCATTCCGTATTCTGCTAGTGACTGTGCAAAAGACACCGCGAAATCGCTGCGAATTCGCAACGTGTTCGCCGGGATTGTGCGACGTATTCGCTGCGAGTGCACAGCATGCTCGCTCTAAAAAACAGTGAAGAAAACCATCGCGTGATAGGGTCTGGCCGCGGTTGGAATACCACTCACCGAACAAAGCCGTCAAGCGACATGTTTAGTTAATTTTGAACCATCAGAGAAGTCGCTTAACTCCTGATTTCCATTGTATGTGCTCTATCTTCAGCCATATATTTACTTAACAAGAGGCGATGAGTGGTCAAACATTAATCTATAATCAATAAAAAAACAATTGATATAGGTTAACATGCCACCTCTCTTTCCTACTGACGGCTAAAAAGAAGCAAGTTAAATATTTAACCTTCCAAACACGTAGATGTTATGTTCACAGTGACATTTCTAACAAACCAACACTTTCACCCATGAGCGTCTCAAGTCTGTCAAGTTACGAAAAGTAAAAGTGTCACAAAACGAATCCAGTTCTTCTTATCTCATTAGATACACTTTTGCGGAAATGTTACACATTAGTGTGAGGCTGTTTCGCAAAAATACTCCAATTATGTAATGGCCAGGTTTTTTTAGTATCTAGAAGACATATCCCATTAATTAAAACGTTTATGTTGACATCTTACAAGGTAATATATCACATCCTGTGTTTTATTACCTGAACATCTCAACTCTTTGCTTGGCGATATTTTTGTTACCGCGCTTAAACTTTCATAAAAATCTAAAATCACATTTCTAAGATAAAGCCCTCGTAATACCAAAGAATACTAACTATTACTGTGATCCTAAATTAGAATTGTAAGAAACTGTACCTTTACATTCAGTTATAATAACATTGTTTCCGAGAATTAAATGTGGTGCACAAACATTATTACAAAATACTTACATTTTGCATAAAATATTCAAAGCACAAAATACAACGAAAAATACTCCCGTTAAATTATCTCATTCTGCGAAACACGACTTTTAAAGTTCAAGTGAAAAATAAGGCGGGTTTCACACTCGTTTGGCGTCTACTTGCGGCCATTAGGGGATCTTATCTTGGCAGAACGCTGGCACATGACATGCCGCATTTTGCTCGACGTCTCCGGCCTGCGCAGTGCTTAAGGCACGGCACGGGCTGCAATAAGGATGTTACGGATGACCGTAACCGTAACCGAATCTGTAGAAAATTTGATCTAAAAAATTACTGCCACAAAAATTTCAAATTAAATTACTATTATTTTTACTAACAAAAGTAATCGTTTGACATGAAAGATCAATAAAGCTATAGCAAAATCAGTTGAGCCGTTTGATAACTACGAGAAACATAAGAAAATGAAAACGCCTTCATATTATATTATTTATAGTATGACAAACGTAAAAATCAGCATATCCGTATCGAAAGTTATTATTTCCGCAAGTACTCCATAATAATCAAAATTATTTTATGCCTTTTTCGGAATACGTCTGTGTCTAAATTCATCAAGATTGGTTCAGCCGTTTAGTCGTGAAAACAGACAGACAGACCGAGCTACTTTTGCATTTATAATATTATAATGTGGATGAAATTGAAGTCAGCGTCTGTGTTGTAGTGGTCAGGCACGTTGGCTTAATCTCGTACACCACTTAGGTTGCGGGTTCGTTTCCTGTGATGGGACAAATGTTTGTGCACAGAAAAAACAGCGCAAGGCTTTATTTCGTGTTTGGGTGTTGTGGGACTATGGTCCTCGTAGTTCCTGGTTCCCTAGATACGGGGAATCCTAGTTAGGGGCCAGGATCTATGTATGTGATCGTTGGGCGTATTTATTTATTTGATTGTCCGTATCTGAAACAGAAAATTCGTATCCTTAGCAACCCTATTCTGTAGGTAATTAGCATTCGAGCTCGGTACTAGGTCAATGTTCACAAAACACTATGACGTAAATCCTCTTGACCCTTATGCCGCGTCTTTATGGAGACATCAAGCCTAAGTGTTTGTCATCGACATTGTATTGTATCCTTTAAACTGAAGTTTGTAATGAATTGCAAAAGTTTATGCCATTTGATATATTATATATCAAAACGGAAATGCAATGAAAATATGAAGTGTCTACTATATAGTTTCATTGCGTTTTAGTTTTGAGATGAATTTCCGGAACATCACGCATGATTCCATAAGATATTATAATATATTCTATGTTTTATTACGAAAATTAACGTGGTTAGGACACATTATTAATAATAATTTACGGGTGACACTCACGTTTAAATTAGGTGTAGTCCAACTATACATAGTGTATATCGCGTTCGCGAGCGTTCCGCACTCGCCTTGAAAAAGACCACCGGATGTGGTTGAAACTATAGTTAGACTACTCCAATTTAAACGTAAGTGTCACCCGTAAATTATTAATAATAATATTCTATGTTATATATTACTATGTTGGTACATCGAAATATCTACGATCTTGTTCAGACGGTTAAGATTCCTCCCTTTTTTGGCTTAAGCAATTGTGCGTCATTATATCATAACTCACAAGTGACTCAGAATTGTATGGATCGTCAATTTTTCGTTGTCCCATATAATTTTGTAGCGTTATTGAGTTATAGAGAAAAAAGCGTTATAGAGAAGATACATTTTAATAATATAGCTATTTCTTATGTTTTATGATGTATTTGATGCTCGTAGCTAGTTATTAATAACTAAAGTCAAACTAACTAACTATAGTCAAAGATCGATCCGTAATTTTTAGAATTAGGGCTAGCATGCACCGTAGCGTGCAAAATTTTGTTGTCTCATTTCATTTATTTATTAAGGCAATCAATAACGCTTCAAAATTATATGGGACATACATATAAATGCTATAAAAATAAGCCAATTAATAGATTACTATAGTTAAACAAATAACAAAGAAAACCGACTTCAATTCTGTTGTATCTTCAAAATCCAAGGTCGAATATCGATGAAATTCATATAGGACCAGCTTGAAGCTATACTGAACCCAACGCAAAGAATTTTCCAAATCAGTTCATAACTGACAGAATTCTGAAATAACAAACATAAAAAAAATATACTTACAATCTAATCGAGAACCTCCCCCTTTTTAAGTCGGTTAAACATACTTAGATGTGAATGAAAGTTTTGTGAAATTATACATAAATAATCAGTACCTAAATGCTAATATGGGTATCATAACTACAGCAACATTATAATTATACTGTATAAAATATAATTTGCCGTTTGCTGTGCTTTCGGGCGAGAAACGCGCCGACAAATTCTTCTCTCTTGTAGAAATAAGATTTTTGTTGATAAATATTTCTTTCAGGATATGCTTTTTGTTAAATTTGTTAATTTGTAATCGGAACCGCGAGCAGATTAAAATGAGCCCAAACACTACTGTCCGTCAAGAAGTTCCACTGCCCACCTTCCATCTCCATCATCAGATCAGCTAGCTGTCACCATAATATTGCATTGTCATCGGACTTTGACAAGTATGCAAAATTTCAACTCCGTAGGATAAGAGGAAGTGGTTCTGATTCAGCTTGCAAGAATTGACCCAAACATTGCAAAGTAAATAAAAGCTTGTAAAAACTCGATACTCGATATGAAAAGAAAGACCTCGCTTGTCTTAACTAAAGCACCCACATGTTTAGGTATTCTCTAGGTACAAACACGTGCCGTAATCTCTATTCAAGGATATTTTCAAAACGCTACACACTGTTCAATATTCATTCTGTAACCTCTCAAATACAACTGAAACGTTCCCTGTTTGAATACTAAATACCGACGATTCGTTATCCTGTCGCCAATGCAGTGTTTCATATTTGATTTTTACATACGTGTCCCTATTTAACATAACTGAAACACTATAAACAGTGTTTCACTATAAATAGTGTTTCAGTTATGTTATGACACTACCCGCAGTTTTTGCTAATCTCATCACTGTGCGATTCGCTTTATAACAATACAATACAATACAATAATACTTTATTGATCACCAAAACAGGAAACAGAAGTTTACAGTTACAAATAATAGTGGTAGAACATGGAACAATGGGCGGCCTTATCGCTATGTGCAATTTCTTACAGGCAACCTTTGGGTGGACAGAATAAAAAATATATAATAAAAAATATAATAGTATAGACATAATAATACATACAAACAAAATAATACATATAGGTATATATATAAAATACGATAAATATGATATATAATTATATTATATCAAACAGATATGATATGATTAACAGATACATATATTACGATATATAAATAGCAGTTGTTGGACAAGTAGTGCTTTTTAACAACATTTTTAAAGAGATTTCGCCTGTCGTATATCCACGGGCAACGTGTTCCATAAACGGACAGCCTGAGCTGTGAAGGAGTTTTCATAAAATGTTGATGAGTAAACAGGGGTTTTCAACTGAAGAGTATCAGAGGAACGGGAATTGGAGAGATGTTACCTATGTATGTACCTACCTACACTTATATCACCCAACGAGGTTTCCGTGTACCCAAAAAAACCAAAAGTTGTGGAACCACGGACCTTGTACAAAGTACAGCTACAGATCAACCATAATAATTTCATCAGTTTCCTAACAACAAGTGTGAAATAAGAAAAGCCTTCATGATTGCTTAATTACCGTCCATAGTCTATTTAACACTGAGATTGTAGTACTACAGGAAAAGGAAACGACAGATACAGTAACTTCAAGGTGCAAGTGCTCGTTTACTATTTGCAAGCGTTACACTTTTTGTTAGTTGTTATTGACTACAATTAGAATTGTTATAGATATGTGCAACAAGTTTTTATTGTGTTACAATTTTTTTATGACATGCAAATTATATGGTTACGGGTTATTAAGTAGATCATTACCAATTTTTGGCACTTGAGAGGTAATTTGATCTCATTATTTTGCATTAGCTTTAAGTAGGTGTAATGTATTTTAATGACAGACGTTAAAGTAAGTCATAAGCAATAAATTAGCGTTAACAAGGTAGAATTAAAGAGACGTAAATCATGGTGTAATTTGATTGAGTTTTTTACTGATATCGTATTAATAATACTTGTAAGCTTGAATTTGTTAATTATATACTACCTAACACTTGTTTAGTTATACATAACACTTGACATGTGAAACGCAATTATTCTGCAAGTTGTTTGAATTTGTTGGACTCTAAGAAGGTTAAGATTTTTTTATATTATGCTTCTTAAAGTATTATAAAGGTTATGTGTGGCACTGCAATTGTTATGGGCAAGCGTGACGCTTAAAATAAGGCGGACGACTTGCTAGACTTGTTGGTCAGTTCCATAAATAACTTCTATTTTTAAAAAAGGAGCCGCCGTCAAATAACGGATCCATGCGGATGACGTCACGGAGTATCTAATTGTTGTATACCATAACCTTTTCCAGAATGTAACAAATAGTTTTCTAAAAACCGCATCAAAATTGGTTCAACTAACCGTGAGACGATCGGGGACAAACATACATACATACATACAAACATACGGGTCAAACTGAGAACCTCCTTTTTTTAAAGTCAGTTAAAAATATTAAAGGACGGGGGATCGGTCCGGGGCGGGAGCAGTGAGCAGACGCCTCTACACCGTAACAAAGTTTTTGTCACCACTTTCTCTAATTAAGTCATCTTTGGAACTCTGGACCGTCACCGTCATCGTTCCGCATGAATTCACAAAGATAATCTTAAGCAATTAGATTTCATGCCAAAACAAAGTAAAAGCAGGAAAAAACAAGTTACTTGGTGTTCAGACTTAGGCTAAGATTCATAACTTCAATATTTATGAAATGTCTTATTGGGAATCAATATAACTTAGCTTTACGATAAAGTATATTAGAATTCGTAGAGCAAAAAAAACAATCGATAACAAAACATGAAGTGGACACATTTCGAGTTTTATTATCGACTCTAACTGAAGTATTAATATTCGAATCTACTGAAAATCGCACCTACTAAAAACTATTCCTGATATTTATAATAAACAGGTTTAAATATCTTAGCGGAGGGCTACTTAACTACTCTTAATTATTCAGTGTCGGCGTGGCCGGCGGGCGGCGCCTCACGTACTTTTCACGCTTCCGCGACCACAAAAACCGTTCCACTTAAAACTGAGCCGTAAACTGTGAACGCATAGTAAAATTGCAAAAGATTAGATACAAAAGTCAATGCCACTAGAACCACAGGTTAAATACGAGTTACTACGACAAAAAGTCAGTTAACGTAATTAGAACCTGCAAAATTCTTACTCCATATAAAATGCGTAGATATTTCGCAAAACTCCGTTTATGTTTTCTAATAGCTATTTCAAGCATTGTTATTGAATTAAGTAAAGTTGTTACCACATTTGTCAGTCAGTCAAGGTTTATTATTTTGAACACGCGCCTGAAAATAGGCTACCTATCTGTAAAGTGCCGATTTAGATCGTTATGGTTACTATTTCAGTACGTAACTAGCGGTTCTAAGCTCGAATGAATGTTGCATCTTTTATAATTTCTAGTATTGCGTGCCACCACCGGTAATTCAAATAGAGGTATAATCTATATAGATAGATAGATAGATAGATGAACGCTTTATTGCAAACATTAAATTAAAGACATTACATAAAATCAATTAAAGAAAGTGTTAGAATGGGCAGCCTTATCGCTAAAAGCTATCTCTTCCAGGCAACCTTTGGATGGAGAGAAATCATCGAAATGTTAAAAACGGGGATGTAAGATCTACAATAATAATAACAACATAAAATGTCAATAAAATAAACTACAATACAATAGCAATATTCTAAATGCCTACATATATATATTAGGTACACATAATTACATATTATATATGGTATAATATATATAGTATAATCTAATTCCTTGTGTTGTGTAGTAGCGTAATAACATACTTAGTTATTGTGTTACATTTATCATTCATTTATTCTATGGGCCTCTGTTAATTTTACTTTGTTGTACTTTAATACTGCCTGAAATAAATGAATATAAATATAAAAAAACACACAAAACTTGTAGCATACTTGCATTTTAGCTCATAAAAATTATGTCAATGCAGATTATGAGGTTGAATTAATTACACGTGTCGGAATAACTTACATTAATTTCAGCTGCATAATGTAATTAACATTGTTTGATAAGTGAGATGAAAATGTGGATCTGTTATGATTTTCCAACGTTTAGCACTATTTTTAAGGCTTTAATATTAACAAACTTGCATATGCAAAATGTTTCGCTGTAGCCGAGGTTTGAACTCGGGACTTTTTCCTTCAGTACAAGAAACGCTCTTAACCAACTGAGCTACCACGGCAGATTCCTCGGTGGTCAAAATACTTGCACACCTTTTGTTTAACATTTTAGGGTGATGGGCGCGACAAGCGCGACAAGTTTTAAAAAATATCACATATTTATCAAACGACAGGTCTAATGCTGTATTGGTTTTAATATTGCAAGATTTTTAAACTATAAGTATACTGCGAGTAAGCAGCAGCGCCACGTCGTCGCTAGTTCATAGTGTGATATTCAATCCATATTTCTGCTGCAAATAATATTTCACCATCGCCCGTGATTGGGAGCGCCGAAAGGAAATGCTTTAGCCCCCTGAATAGATCCAACCTGAAAAGGAAATTGGGGGGTCGTTATGTACGCCTTTGAATCGTCCATAAATCCTCCGCTGGATTCGATTATTCGTATTATGATGCTTATACCAGTGCCCACTTGAGACGTTAGAGGAAATTATACGTGTGCGTTGTTGAAGGAAAATCTGCATACTTCACTCGGGATTTTGTTAAGTTGAAGTTAAAAAGTCGGGATCATTGATATTTTATCAGAAACGTTAGCAGTTGGCAATCGTTTAAAAACATAAATAAAAACGATTTTTTTTTCTTCAGCCCTGCTATTTAATTTGAACGTTTCCTCATATCGGAACCTAATATTTTTAATTTGTTGTTTCCTTACATAGTCGTTAGGAATTAACAAAAAACAAAAAGTGACTAATAGTATTCAGTCATTAAAATGACAAACTAAACGAATAGATATTCTAATAATTATGACAGTTAAGGAATTAAAAGAAACCGGTTCTTAAAAATAATAGCTCTAAGTTCATCGGAGGACGAGTTAAATAAAAGTGGTTAGAGGAGAACAATTTTAGGTGCCTACTAATTAAGTATATACATTTAGTCTTTTTAAGGCGTAATTATAAGAGGCTAAAGTCAGCTTGTGTTTCTAGCGTTTCCTTTTATCTTTTGTGTAGATGTTTCACAAGTTTCGGAAAACAAAGAGCCTGTATTTAGTTGTCACGTACATTCTCGGCAATTACATAGTAATGAACGTTTAAGGTAGAGGGTACGTTTGGACTGAAATCTATTTGTCCTTTACTTTAGCCGGCGCTTACGGGCCAGCGCTCGTTAAGTCTTTGTGGGAATCGAGACTACAGTCACAGAATAATTAATAGTTTGCTTGGATCGCTTTTAGGAAGTACTGTGGCAGTATCTTAATTAAGCGGAAACCAGATAAGGAAAGCGCCACAATTATACTTAATATTTTACCTAATTCAATTTTATATTTTACTCAATGTTGAGAAAATTGTTTTATGGTTATTTAGCAATATTATAAACAAGATAAACATCTAAAATATATCCAATCGCTGCAGGCATAATATGCTTTTCCGTATTAACAATATGCAAGACTTTTGTTAATTCCTCTTAGATTTAAGATAACGATGTCTTTCCGTCAACAGTAGAAGTCACATCAAAAACAATGACAAAAACAGCCCTGAGCAATAGATTATCGCAAAACAAGATCTTTTGTTTCAATAAATCTCTGCACAAAACGTTTACGCCGTGTGGAAAACGACTCGTGAAACATTAAGGCTTCCGAGACGAGTAGATGGCAGGTAGATTGCGCGCCCGAAGGCAATCTCTTTATTAATGCACGCCACGCCGGCGACGACCTAACCAACTTTAAGAAAACTGTGGAGTTTGCTCTCCTAGCCCCTCATTTCCCAGACGTTAAACAACTAACTGTTTATTGCTAGCGAGAAATTCCTTTTTAAACTAAACAAGACTATTTTCAACTTGAAAATAACACGGTGCAAGAGCACGACGAAACAGCGCAGACTTTAGATGCTCAAATGCTCTTATTAACGTTTTCTCTCCGAACCATTTGTAAAGCGTACAGGAAATTTATGCTGTTCGTTAATAGAAATGTGCAGGTATGTAAATAGGGTGTTATGTGGACAGGGTTATTATCATAAGATTCATAAGCGTGTGGAGTGGACGCCTCTCGCGGCGAGAACAATGGCTTCCTTCCCGGACCCGTCACGGAACCTTTCCCTGACAATAAATATAGCGCAATCTCTGTATCTGTATGCGCAATCTCTGTCTCTATATGCGCATACGTCGTATGTGTCACATTAAAGAGATCGATTCTATCGCTGTGTTACTTAGAAAGCAACGACATAGATTAATGTCTTTTTCTATACAATAGCCTTCGGTCATTATTTTGTGGTTGCAGCCGTTTTCTTTTACTTTTAATAGCTTTATTTTGTATATTCTCTCTACAACATGTGTTTCTCCTTTTAATAGACGCAGCAAACAGATGTATTAATTTGCATAATTATCCTAAGCCCCTAGCATCCTAAACAAATTGTGGTCCTTCGCAACAAGTGGTTACTAATCTAATTGACTCAATTTCGTGCTGAAAGCCGATCTCTGACCTGTTGCGTGCAATACTGTTTATGAAAAATTTTATTAGAAAAGCATTACGTTACTAAAGACTTGCGTAAGGGCAGAAACAAGAACTTTGCGAAACTAATCGTGATCGCTAAACCACAAGTTTTCCGTGTCAAGCTATTCTAGTAAGGGACCGTTTCATTCTACAAGTCATTTAAAGTTAATGATAGGCACTATAAAATATTACATGACAAAACCGTAATATATACATAAAAAGTCAACTTTAAGTATAGGAGGAGAATTCAAAGGCTTTCCTTAAATTAACACAACCGTAGCAAGCTAATTAATTACTTAGTTAGTTAATATTTACATACATTAATCAATTCGTGTCTATCAATTCATAATGCACAACTGTTTGCTTATTAACAGTTAGTGAATAATTATGCCATAAACAACTCTATTCCTAAATAAAGATGCAATAAATATCAATTTACGATGACACAGTGCCATAGTTACGTAAACGGTCATTAATCAAAAACTTAAAGTATAACCAAAAGCCATCAACACCGCGGTCGTCTTCAAACTTTCCTCGTTACTTATTCATAGTCATAAAGCTCGAGGCTATTGGTTATCAACACAAAGTGACTTTACTTTTTCCTTCCTCTTATCAATTTTGCATCGAAAACAAGCTTAAGCCTTTGCCGGCGAACTAAGACCTGTCGGTTAACATAAACTTATCTCTTACAACGACGCGGTGACTTTCAGAAATGCCGCGTCAGCCTCGTCGCTTTGCTTTTCGTTACGCGTTTAGTAAGAGTAATGGAGGTTAAGTGTTTAATTGGGCGAGTAATGTATGTATGTGAAGGTAAAATTGTCGTCCGGGAGAACTCGTGAGTGAGTGCATCTGGTATTGAACGGGGCCGCGGGCTCTCGGTCAGCCGCAAACTGGTTTTGTTCATTATCAAAAGTCAATAACTTTCAGATGCATTCCGAGTCATGGCCGAATCTATGCCGTAACGTTATAAGCTCGAATCGTATCGGGTTTTCTACTTGTATTATTGTCGTGGAATCCGACAATCGACTTTAGATGACTTCGATAATTCTTTGCAAACAGAAATGGAAGTTAACTTTCTTTCGATTTTTACGCAAGCAACTTTCGCTGGCTTTTATGGAGATTGAGAATCATCCTTTGCAAGTTTCTCTTTTAATTCATCGTGTTTGTATATTTTATGCCGGTACGTAACATATATTTTGATGCAATCAATATGATACCTAGTCAGGGAGCTCTCTTGTAGCAGCTCATCTCTACAACCCCGCAGTGTCAATTAATTAATTATTCTGAAGTAAATGATTATACAATAAACATTTACAGGAGAATAATTGCCGCTATATTTTACTATGATTTCTTTGTTATGTGTGGATTTAACACTCGCTCTAAAACGGTGAAGGTAAACATTGTGAGGACACCGGCATCCAAAAATAAATCATAAAAATTCAAGGACATGTGACATTCACCAACCCGCACCGAACGAGCGTGGTGGATTATGGCCCATACTCTCTCCATGAGAGAAGGCCTGTGTCCCAGCAGTGAGAACGTGATGGGTTGTTGATGATGATGTTTCAGTTTTAAACCATTTGCCATTGAAATTCCTTACCATTCGAGATTTAAAAGTGTTGGTGTCATTGTCAGTTCGGGTTGATACTGTTTTTGATCAAACGTGGTAACTATACTTACCGCCAAGTACATGGAACTTACCCGTATCGATACAAAAACCAGCTACATCTACCTGACTAATCCAAGAATAGTCTTTATTGACCTATTGACGTCGCCGCCATGCGCGTTATCTTTATGAATTCGTTTTCGCTTATCGACGGGGTAAACTAGCTAATATGTAATTTGTCAAAAAATACAGACTCGTGTCAATTAACCACGCAGACATAAATCTGCGTTAATTGCTATAATTCCTTAATAAAAATAACTAGCGTCTGTAAGTTGTGTCTGTTGAGAAATAATAGCAGTAGCTATTACTTGCGGTAGGTTTACGGTGGCTTTCCTCTCCAACTTTCGTTTTCTAAGCGGCGGGCGTCTTGTTTATAATTCTGCTTTAATGATTTATTATTACCGTGCTCGCGTAATTAGAGCTCTGGCCTTCAACTTGGAATACATTACAGTAATCTGGAGCATTTTAAATTTGCTTACGGACGTGCTTCTAGATCTCCATTGATAATTTCGTAGCGCTTTCACTGGGAAGTAAGATATTGTTATATGTCATAATTAGAAACAGTTATTATCATACCATTAAATCAAAGAGTTATGATATACTATGTATTACCTTTCTTTTGAAGCTATTTGTTGCGATTGCCAAGTCTCACCAATAATTGTAGGTTAAACTTGCATCGAAAATGGTCAAACACGTGGATAAATAGATGCAGACCATAATAACTTACCTTTTTGTATATCTATTATTATTGCAATGACTGGGCCAGCGTAGCGAATTATGGCCCATACTCTCTCTATGAGAGAAGGCCCGTGTCCCAGTAGTGGGAACGAAGTGGGCTGATGACGATATTATTTAAATGAATACAGTTGCCATTTCTTATATTTTTAAATAGGTTTTTTATTTATACTCGTTTACAGACGTCGCGATAGTTTGCTTTTTTACGTAATACGTACGGCAGGAAGTTGTTGTTTGCTAATAAAGTTTTATTGTGTTGTAAATTCATAAATTTAAATAACTTATGACTATGATTGCTGCCATATAAAAAAATCACACGTAAAATCTGCAAAATGTCTCTGTGACGAAAGATTTTTATTTCGCTATTGATATAATTATGATATTTTATTGTTTCAGTATTAGTTTATTATTTTACTATTTAATTAAATGACAATGAACCTGTAAAATAACACATTACAAGATCATTTGTAATATTATAGGGTTAAATCTCATAGATGATGATGATTTTGAATAAATTTACTTAGCACTTAGGACTTAGCAACCGTAAGTCGTTGAAGGTTTTTAACTTTAAACTGTATAAAAGCTATAGGTACTAAGAAAATTTAAAATACTTTACGCTGTTTAAAAGCGTTGTATAGGGGCTGTATAGCCGGCTAGTCAGCCGTTGTTACTCCAAAATATAATTTAGATTTAACTGCAGTTCAAAATAATCTAAATTTTATTTTACTCCGAAATTTAGGTCATATTTGCAGCCTAACGATCCCATAGATCATCAACGTTCCTGAGTATTACTTATATCTAGCAAACGGATCTACGAAACCATGGTCCCACAGTTTTTCTTACACATTGGGAAAACAAATAAACGACCTCGGGCAGGTCATGACATTATGTCACAGAATAAATAATATCTAGTATTACGTTTAATAAAAAGAAATACAAGTGTCAACGACCTAATCAGTGCTCGCAAGTCGAGAAACAAGCCATTCCGGTGAGGCAATTTTATTGTTGTACCTACACATCTTAGATAAGTGAATAAAATTACGTGTATGCTATGAATATGCCTGAATATTAGTATACTATTATTTGATATCTTGGTTATAAGCATCATCAATTAGGATGTATTTCTTCCGAAAGTTTGTTTACGTCTGCGCCGCGAATCCAAAGCGTATAAACCGGAAGGACATTATCCGAAACCTGGTCGGAGTTATCCGACACGATCATAACGTGAGCGTAGCTGTTTCTTATTTATAATATTTATATAGTTTTCTATTTTTATTTGATCCAAAATTATCTCTCCAAATCTGCAGCCGTCTGCTAGAAAACGTTTATACATATTACACCATTCGTACTTACATATTACGTTTCTTTAATTATATTTAATTACTCTTGGTATGTAAATTAAATGTAAATTAGTTATCTATGCTATGTTCATAATATATCTACGTAAAATTGCAATGTTAACTCGTCACACCCATGCGTCACCATATAGAGACAACGTTCTATTAATCTTCCATTGTTTATATTAACTGCAGTGGTAAAGGTTCATTTACAACAAAAATTACTTCGGCACAAGAAGAAAAAACAAAGACTAAACAAACTAAGTTAGGTTCACACGACGCTAGTCTCCAGGCTAATTCGATAAATAAAGGTGTTTACACGCGAACGGTCTGCAATCGGTTTGCTGTGCTCCAATGAGCTCGGCTTGGGTTCCATGCGATACGTTGCTTTCGGTTCAAATGCTGTGAGCGCGACGAGCAAACTGCAAATACTTTCGCTCTAGCATGAGAAAAAAAACTAGATGGGATACGTGGTTTCCTCAAACGTGCCCTGGACAGTAAAGAGCTTTGGTAATGTCAAACTGGGAATACTGTGTTAATTACTTTGTGTTACTAACATTTATTTTTAAAACCTATAAGTTTTTGCAGTTCTTACGACAACAGCTGATGGTATATATGATATTATTTCTGGAGTCCGCCAGGCCCGCTTTACGCACTCCTATGAAATGAGGAAAACATATTTCAACTTAGTTGAGTTACTGGCAGAATGTCATGCTCAACCCATGCTACTAGAGTTTCGAACGCATTTGTTTTTCTTACAAAGTGATAGGTAACTTGGTAGAAGCCAATAAAATGATAATGAGCTTCTTGTAAATAGTGTCTATTTCCGATACTTCTAATTGTTCAACGACAAAATTATGCTTTTTCCACTAACTCTAAATCTTCGTCGCAAATGTTTGCGCAAACGAGGTAAATCGCGTAATGCTTTCGTTAAACAAAGCGCCGCGTCCTGAGAGATGTTAATTCATGCCCGCAGTCCCCTGCACGTGTACAGTTAAAGCTGGCTTCATTTATATTTTTAATCAAATTCGGGTTCTAGGAGAGTGCCGCATAATTTAATGAATCTTCCTACTCACATACAGGGAATTGTAGCCAGCGCAATTACTGGGTATTATGAGACTTAACAGCTAATTGTCTCAGGGTGACGAGCGCCGCGCAGGATATTGCAAAACAAAGTTTTGGGTAGTGCTGTTACTGTTATAGGCAGGCGTATTGCATTAATTAAATTAACAAAAAAATTGCGTCTGACAGCCTCTGTGGTGTAGTGGTTAGACAAGTCAGCTCGTATGACATTATTCACGGAGCCAACGAGTTCGATTCCCGATGAATAGACATTATTTATGCTCAGAAAAATCAAGCAATTCGTGTGTGATGAGTGTTTTGAGATCATGGTTCTTGTAGTTGTTAGTGTCCTAGATACAGATAATTAATAAATAAATAACGCCCAACTATCACATACATAGATCCTGGCCCCTAACTAGGATTCCCTGTATCTAGGAAACCAGGAACTATGCGGACCATGGTCCCACAACACCCAGACACGAAACAAATGCTTGCGCTTTTTTTTTCTGTGCAGAAACATTTGTCCCGCCGCGGGAATCGCACCCGCAACCTCAGTGTTGTATGAGATTTGAGCCAACCTGCCCAACCACTACACCACAGAGGCTGTGTGTGGAACTATTGTATGTTATCGATGGAGGTTATTTTTATGGAACTTTTAGTGTTGGGTTCGATGTGTCTAAATAACTATGCCCTTAATGAATAATAGTAGGTATTTATTGTAGACTCTACTAAAACAGAATTTAAATACACAAAAAGACAGGAAAAATTACTAAAAACTTAGTGATGTACCCAATTGTTGCAAATGAAGTCCCATATTGTTGACGCCCATCTGTATGTTTGTCTAGACAACGAGACAAGCAACGTCGTGCCTGAGGGCAAGCAGCAGTAAACATCACACTTACCCAAAATCGAAATCTCTTTATTCAGTTTAGGCATCACATACGCACCCACAATGACTCAACCACCGTATCAGAAAAAAAACGGCTACTTCTTCTTCTTCTCTCGTGTGGGTTAGCCAACCCTGGTGTCGGAGTTTTTAAACCGCACGAAGGCTTCTGACATGGCCTAACGACTGTTGTCCTACAACAACAACCGGGACCGGCGGCTTAACGTGCCCTCTAAAGCACAGTAGCACTCAGATGTAAATACCACACAAACGGTCACCCATCCAAGTTGTGACCGCTGCGAACGTTGCTTAACCTAGAAGATCTATTACAAACAGCAAGTAGACAGAAAGTAAACAACAAATAGGCAAGCTAACGGCTACTCAGAAGATACAATAGTGACAGTGCAAAAATTGAATCAGAATGTTATCTTGCGCATCACTGCAACTGTCGCCTGGTTATAGGAATTTACAATCAGCTCTATCTCTTTCTCTCCCTTTCTTTTTGGGCCTATTTAGCAGTCTTCTTTTTTATTTTCATCAAATGCGCATTTTACACTGAGTAAACCCGCTGTGATTTGAAGTTACCAAACAATTTTGTTGTTTTTCAATGGTACCTTACTTTCATTATCGTCGACGTGACTGATAAAAGACTTTCTCTAATAGATTTAGATTCTTTTTCGTCTTCAGTAATATCGACCAAATAGCATTTTTATTGGAATTAAACTATATTATGTTTAATTGAGCATTTTGACACTTCATGAAGACCAAAGTGTTTAATTTGGGACTGGATCTGTTTAGACTGTACTCGTGGTAGGTCTCTCATAAGCGGGAGGCCGTCTGGGTAGGTACCACAGCTTTGCCAGTTATACTGCCGCCAAGCAGTAGTGCGCAAGCACTACTGTGTTCCAGTTTATAGGGCATTGAAGCCAGCGAAATTACTGGGCATATGAGACTTAATATCTAATGCCTCGGGGTTATGAGCGCACTTTTTTTTTTCGCTTAATAGATATATGTTTGGCCACTATCTCGCCTGATGTGAAGCGATGATGTGGCCCAAGATGGCGCACAAAGATCTAGAGAGAGTTGGCAGTTGAGCGGCTGCTCAGACCTGTCTCCCCGATGGTTTACTGAACATCATCCCGAAACACGACTAGGTCGTTTGACGGCATGGCTTTGTTCGGTGGGTGGTATTACAACCACGGCCAGAGCCTACCACTCCAAAGCGCGTAAGCGGGTTTCATCACGATGTTTTCCTTTCACCGTTTTAGAGCTTGCAAAATTTGGTGCAGGGTCGAGTCGGGATTCGAACCCAGGTGCGTCGGATCGAAAGGCGCACGAGTTCCCGCTGAGCCACACTCGCTCAAAATATATACTTTTTATGGTATTAAAAGTTCTGGGTGACACTGCAATTGTTACGAGCAGGCGTAGCGCTTACCATCAAGCGAAGGCTCTTCTCATCACACAGACAATAAAAAAAGTATCTCATCATTCCATTACACCACAAACTCTACCAATGGACAGTGACAATGCAGTCAAGGACATGCAGTCAAGATTTTTTAGTAGGTATCCGGTTAGTAATGACCTACATTTAAATTACCCAAAATAGACCTAGTACGGAAAAGTCATAATTGAATTAAACGCTCCAAAAAACATCTGGAAACAACACATTTATCAATTGTATTGGAAACCGCAAATCATAGTCTATTCTATTCTTAACAAGGCAAATAGTATTACCTAATTCGTTTTTGTTATATTTAATTCTGCATCTTCGTGCGGGAATGCAATGACTTAGGTTTTTTAGTTGGTCTTGAACTTGAAATGTGAAACTGTGTCATAATAACAAACGTTTATATTACGGAACTGTTTTTAAATTAAATAGAATAGAAAATATTTTATTTCCCATTAAACCACAGAACACTAAGGGACAGAAGCATCACTCCGCAAAGAAATTTAAACAAATAGCGACTCTTGCTATGACGCAATAAAATTCAATTCAGCTCGCGTAGCGCCGCATACCTACCAGTCATATTAACATACAGAGCGCCTCTCTTTCTCTTCTGACGCTGCACGTGTAACGACGCGCGACCCGCCGTCGGTGTCCGGCTATGTACTTGTAGCTTGTACCTACAGTGCGGAGTGCTATAGGCCTGATTAAACAAACAGTATATAAGTGGTAGTTAAAAGTAGATTTAATACAATGATATAGACTTAATACAATGGGCGGATTTATAAGCGATCTTCCAGTCAACCTTTGGATGGAGAGAACTAACAGAGTGAGAGAAATCGGCGATGTAAATAAATAAAAATAAGAAACTTAAATAAAAATTAATATCCTACTTATTATTTAATCATTTTTACACATCGGCTACAGTAAGTATTGCAGTACCAATTGGAATTATTTATTTTAGTTTTATCATAATTATTAATATTATTTATTTGTGGTAGTTTGGCATAATTGTTGTTGTGGACTCTCTGTTTTGTGCTCGCTACTCTGTAATGTCATAGAATAAATAATAGTAATCTTAGCGTAGGTTTGGATAACTTTCGAGTCCAGGTTTTTCGATTTTTGTTCAGTTTAGTACAAAATAATACATTTTATAACCTTTTGACCTGAGGGCGTGGTCTATCGTCGCTTTAGGGAAGTGAAGCCGCAGAAAAATCCCTAGAGTTTAATATTATCATTTGAATTGTATATATATGGTCTCTAAGGTATTTATGTTATGGGTTTCTGATAATCGATATCGATAATCGATATCTTCGAAGTCCACGGTCGAATATCGATAAAACGTATGTTTATTTGATTGATTTTATTTTATTTAAATTTGTAATTTGACTGACTGTGTGTAATTATTGATTTTGATGGGTTTTTATTAATTGCCTGAAATAAATGAATTTTATTTTTTATTTTATTTATATTGGACCACCGTGAAGCTATAGTGAACCGAACGCAAAAATAATTTTCCAAATTGGTTATTAAATGACCGAATTCTGAGGTAACAAACACAAAAACGAAATAAGAACCTCCTATTTTTTTTAATGGGCTAAAGATATATATAGGCATTTTTTTTAATAATTCAACGATGTTTATTTTCTTGTTTATGGTACTGGAATTCTTAGTTGTGGGGTCAAAAGTTAACGAGCAATCATTGTATAGGGCAGTTATATAAAATTATAATAATTATACCTAAAATATAATTATCTGAGCAATATATTTTAATAATATGATTATTACGAAACAAATTAAACTTAAATCCATCTGCTTCCATAAACCAAACCATTCATTATTTTTAATTAAACACAATATTGTGATTGATCATCAATGAATTTAAATATTGAAACAGCCTCTGTGGTGAGTGGTTGGGCAGGTTGACTCAAATCTCATACACCACTGAGGTTGCGGGTTCGATTCCCACGACGGAACAAATGTTTGTGCATAGAAAAAAAAACGCAAGCATCTGCTTCATGTTTTTATTATTATTATTTATAGGCTTGCGTTTGACCGCTATCTCACATGTTGTTAAGTGACGATGCGGTCGAAGATGTAGCACGCTCGCTAAGAAGAAACCTGTTAACTCTTGTTCTGGTCTCTGGGTTTTGTGGGACCATGGTCCTCATAGGTCCTGGTTCCTTAGATACAGGGAATCCTAGTTAGCGGCCAAGATCTATGTATTCGATCGTTGGGCGAAAAAAAAACACGTTTATTATTCGAAGACATTATTATTAATTCGCTACTTATACGAAACATTTCCTTTGAAACATGTAATTTATTATCGTCAACAAACAATGGGTGGTCAGTCAAGTTGCAGGAAAGTTTTTGGTGTACACACCTAAACGGCAGCAGTGACTGCAAAACAAAAGCATCATGAAAGCGTCTATCATTGTCACAATTTGTGAGCGTAGGACGTGACACGACCGTCCTTTTATCTTTTTTTATACTTTCATCGGTTTAATTTTTTATCTGTGTAACTACTTAACGAGAGACAAATTTAATCTCTTTGCAAATTAGTTTGACTGCTTTCACTGTTACTATAAGAGCTATTGTCTTAGGGTGACGAGCGCAATGCTGCGTACGATTTTGCAAAACAAAGGGGTGCCACTGCAACTGTTATGGGCAGGCGTGTTCCTTACCATCACATGAACGACCCGCTCCCCAACTCGGTTGCTTAAAAAACTTACCTAGGTGACCAAACGTATGTGCAACGAACGACTTTTGGCTATTTCAGTTACATTTCCAATAGTTTCGCAGTCTTGCTGGTTGCTCAGGTGTGGTCGGAGTTCCAATTGCTACCACGCTCTGCCTACTTACCTAGCCTAATCCAGGTCATTTATCTTAAGTTAAACACACAACTCAAGGCTTAATATCATTTCCGTAACGCAGAATATCTGGTATGTGAACTTGTTTAAGTTTCTACTCATGTGTAAGTAAGTTAATTTATAATAATATGAATAATGTAAATAAAATCTAATAAAAGCTTTATCGTGTACAGACGTACGATGGTACAACATGCGTATTATTTTTTTACTCGTGGTAGGTCTCTCGTATGCAGGCCGTCTGAATAGGTACCACAGCTTTGCCAGATCTGCCGCCAAGCAGTAGTGCGCAAGCTTTACTGTGTTCCGGTTTGAAGGGCATTGTAGCCAGTGAAATTACTAGGCATATAAGACTAATAATCTGAGGTCTCAAGGTGATGAGCGCAATGCAATGCTACGCAGTGCTATTTATGGTATTAAAAGTTTTGGGTGGCACTGCAATTGATATGTGCAGGCGTGGCGCTTACCATCAGGCAAAAGACATGCTCGTCTCATCACTCAATTCCGTAAAAACTAAAATAACGTAGCCCACACTCTATCATAACATCTCTAACTCTATTAAAAAAAAAAACTAATTCCCATGATTTTTGTTCGGACATACAGACAACCTCCTCCAATTTACAAGATACTATAATTCGTAACATTAGTCATTCACTAAGCCCTGTAGACATAACTTGCTCTTTGCGGCACTTTCAACTGTCATCTACAATAGTTAATGTAAGTTGATACTAGAAACACGATATAAACTTAGCTATAACTAAACTTTAACTTAGCTGTAACTTAAACTCACCTGTAACTTAAAGTTAGGTATAACTTAAAGATCACGCGATCACGATTGCTAAAGGAATGTGGGATAAGATATATAAATGTCACGCTTCGTAGTTTGGAATTAGCATTACAAAAGTAACAATAAAGTTTATTTATAATTTATTATAGTCACTTGACATTGACTTTCAAGTTAGACCGTTTTAAAAGTAAACATGAATAAGCTTAAAAGCTTTCAATGAATATCGATATGGCTTAGTCAATAAAATCCCTTAGAGATAATATTTTTAAAACACCTAATATCCTACTCTCTTTTTACTAATATTACATGTGAAAGTTTGTGAGGATGGACAGATGGATGGATGGATGTTTGTTACTCAACCACGTAAAAACTACTGAACGTATTTTGATGAATTGTGGTATGTAGGTCTTGAAAAAGGACAAAGGCTATTTTGATCTCGAGAAATCGCGGGACGCTTTTAAAATAGGATATGATAATATATGAATAATTAGGATATGAGTAAATTATGAGTACTACTTATTTAAGAATCTTCTTTTTCAGCTCGATCTGCATTATTCAATGAATCTATATAATATTTCAGACGAGATACGCTTAATAAATATTATAGTAAATCCTATGCATAAACTAATAAATTATAAATTTCTTTTCCGCAAATAACAAGATAAATAACTTCAAAAACTTAAAAAACGTTCTGTAACATAACATAACACACGAAAAACACGCCTTTTAAACACAAAAAATACTTAAAATATTTAAATCGCTGCCTCTCACATTTGCACCACGCGCGGTCATAGCGACCGCTCACGATTAGGGTCAAGCTCCAAGGTCCATCGTTACATAACGATCAGACATTTCGCCTTAATCGATTGAATATCGATTAATCGTACAAAAGAATCAGTAGCAGTTACTCTAGTAGAGGAGCTGGAGGTAAAAGTTTACGTAGTATGTTTTACGTATCTATTAAATAATTAATATATATCATTCTTAACTTTATTTATAATAATTTAGTTGATAACTATAAAAAAACAACATGATACAAACAACATAAAGATTATAAAATATAAAAAACTAAAAAAAACCTTAGATAGAACCGATTTGGATGCAATTTCTTTTTATTTGAAACTAGGTTTTCTAGCGGTTCTTAGACATGTTTTATCAAAATCGGGTCAGCAGTTTTTTACTTTTTATAGGTTTTTGTGCCGGGGTTTTTTTAATTTTAGTTTACTGAAATTCCCTTGTTTTTATTATTTTAACGGTGCAAGACGTTACTATGTGAAAACGGTAGGTACTAGTAAAAGTAAGTAAATATCTCTGACCCCGTCAACTATACTTCAAATCTATATAAATAAAAATGAATCACCGAAATGTTTGTACGCGCATAACTTCTAAACGACTGCACCAAATTGGATAAACCTTTTTTTTTGTATTCGTTATTGTCAGGACAAGGTTTTTATAAAAGAAAATTTTAAATATTCACGAAAAGAAATATGGCGGTACGAAGTTTGCCGGGTCAGCTAGTATACTATATATCAATGAAAGCTATAGGTACGACAAAAGATCAATACTGCTATTGACAAACGTTCTAACAGTCGGTTTAGCACGTAGTATTACGTAGTTTACTTTAAAGATGTTTTCAAATCTTTCATAATGGATGTCGTTCAAGGTTACGTTAAACAACTGTACTGAGTGTTGCTACTGCAGGAGCCGTTTATTGCGAACACAATACACTGAGACAGTTCTTTGGCAAATCCTACGTAATATTATCAATGCGAATGGAAAGAAAGGATAGATGTTGGTTACTCAAAAATAAAAAAAACTACTGATCGGATTTTGATGGAATAGAATAAAACAGAATAATTCTTTATTATAACACCACAATATAGAAATAATGAATAACGAAAATAACAACTAACTTAATATTAGTGTCACAATAGGCATTCTATCGCTCAAAGCGATCTCTTCCAGTCAACCCATAACCTACAATTATTATAATAAAATTATTGGAATATACATTATTGTAATAACATTGACAGAAGGGACTTTAAATCCTGGAATAAAGGACATACGATACTTTTTATCCTGAAAAGTGAACACGCGAGTGCAACCACGGGGCGCAGTTAGTTGTGAATTATTTTAATCCATAGAACACCAATGTCCAATTCAATCAAATTCAAAAGTTCTTTATTTCAAGTTTGTCGTCACAGACGCAATTATGAACGTCAATTATTACAATGACTCTACCACCGTATCGGAAAAAGAACCACTAAGAAGATACGGCAAGAAACTGAGGGGCATATTTTTTAGAACTTTTGTTACAATATTTTATGTTTGTTTTTGACAATATTAGTTTTCTTATGTGCCAGTTGGCTACTCGGCAGTAGTGGAATGTTCCATGCATCTTTGTCTTCTATGTAATTACTAACTGTACAGTATGCTTTTTCATTAGAATATTTTCACACTTAATTTGAATCTACTTTCTGTGAGCTCCGTTATACATTTTGGAATTTTATTGTAATAACGTACACAATTGCCCATGAAGGACTTATTTGTTTTACTCAGTCTAAACCTAGGTACTGCAATTCTATCCTTATTTCTAGTATTTATGTTGTGGGTCCCGTATTGATAGAGCCATGGTACTGCCATCATCATCCCACGACTAACTCTTACTTAACAGGAAGTCCTAGATTATACATACGAGTATAATCATTGACATCATTAGCGCTATCTTTAAGCTATAGTAGTACTTCATTAAAAGTAGGATGTACTTCGTATAAGTGTACTGATAGGTAGGTACCATTAACTAATTGTTAAGAACTAAAACACTTTAAGATATAACAATGGAATAGGTATGTAATTATAAGCTTCATTTCAAGCTTCAACTGCTTGCAATATTCAGTCCAGTAGAGTCAAACAATAATATAAAGTGCAAACACAGACAGATAATCTATTCTGCCTAGCTAAGCTAAACAAACAAGTAAACACACTCCAACAATATTCTACAAGGCACTATTCAAATATTATCGACTTCCAATACAACGCTACTGAAAATATACACAACACTTGAACTTGTCGACGCTGGCTGATTGCAAAGAGGCGCAAAATCTAAAACAATACCATAGTATAAAGACTATTGAATATTAAGACTTTAAATACTCAGAAAGAATAAGAATCAAATTAATACGAGACGATTTAAAAGGATAGAAGAAATTTGGTTGTTTAAGCAGATGTTTCGGTGGTCAGTAAGGCGTCGGGACGATATTCCGAAGACGCAAGTCGAATCCTGCTAGAACAATTTAGATCCTTTTCTTTCTTAATATTTGGAACAAGTTGCTACCTACGGTTTTATGGGATAAAACATCCTTTTCCAGGTCCTCAAGTACTTACATACCAATTTCATCAAAATCATTTCAGTAGCTTTTGCGTGATCGAGTAACAAATATACATACATCCGTACAAACTTTCGCATGTATAATATTAGCAGATTAAGTAGGTTAGGAAGTATAATCTTAGATTTCGATAAGCGTGCACTTGCATTAAATTTTATCCGATTTTAATACTATAGACACGTTAAAGGAATACAATTCAGTTAGATCCTCTTAGCAGCAACCTTCGAATACCAAAAATAGTTTAAAAATTGTATCGACTGTTGCGTAAAATTTTTCACAATGAATACTTTAATCTGCTCGTGACTAAGCCGACACATTGAAACAACCATCAACAGTATTTTAAAGATGAAGACCCAAGGCGTTTCGCACATCACTCGGGTTTCAAATTGATTTGCTCTATTGTTCATAAATGATCAAACATAACCGACGATATTCAATTTTTTATTTTACTTTAACTTAATATTATAAACATTGCCTTGATATTTATGAGCGGAATGTCTTTTTAACCTTTTGATTAAACCCACAAATGTTTATAGCAACAATAACTTTAACATCCGATTGACAATGAGTTCATGTTCGATTATCGAGTACCCATGACTCAACAAAAGTTAAAAGTCAGAAGATATTTATTTAATAGGCACAAAACATGCACTTCTAAACGTCATACACATAATACAAATCAATTAAAATATGTTAAAAATTGTAACTTAAAATAATATGACTTTGAAAAAAAATTGATATAATTTTTAGAAAAAAACAAAAGTCGACTTCAGTGTATCTTCGAAGTCCAAGGTCAAATATCGATGAAATTTATATGGGACCACTTCGTAGCTGAACCCAACGCTAAAATAAATTTCCAAATCAGTTCATAAATGACGGAGTTCTGAGTAACAAACAAAAAAAAATGAAAAAATATTAATAAAAAAAATACAATTGAACAGAGAACCTTCTCCGTTTTTGAAGTCGGTTAAAAAGGTAAGCATGTCTACTCTATTCTTTCCTTTACGCAAATTGAAGTCCGGACCCAGTAAAGAAATGCGAAAACTGACTACCAGTGCTTCGGAAATATGCTCGCTAGAGAAGATAGCATCAAGAATCCTGCGGGGATGTCTCTTTTTTTTATTACCACGTTTTTATTAAGTCACTTTCTTTTTGTCTCTATGTCTGTATATCTGTCTGTCTGTCTGTCTACTTGTCGTTCCGGATGAAATCTTACAACTCAAAATTCGAGCAATTCCCGATTACTAACAGGCTGAAATTTTCTGGTTAGCCAAGAACTTGATGACAATGCATTCTAAATCCATTTATTAGAATGCAGTGCCGACCTAAAACAAGCAGTTTTCAGATTAATTTTTATCACTATATTGTTTATCCTTTACAATATCTAAAAATATAAGAATGAACAATGAAGTGACAGTTTCAGTTCATTGTCATAGAGTGACCCTCCGTTTCGTTCGAAAGTACTCAGGCATATTGGTTGTAATCACGACAAGTTCAAACAATAAAGTGTGGTAAGCAAATGACCTGTCACATTGACAATTGATTCATGAATTTAATTTAGATACAAGTACACAAATGGCCGTCGGTAGCCGGTTCATGTCATTCATTTCGATAGGTGTTTGATTAATAGGGTACTGTTTGCTTTGTAAATGTAACAAAGGGTCAGAATTTTAATCAGATCCAGTAATTATCGGGTAAATGGATCTGATATGAAGCAATGTTATTAGCGAGACAGTTACGAAATTTATATAATATACTAGATTTTTCCCGCGACTTCGTTTGCGTGAACGATAGAGAAAGCCTATATCCGTATTTTTTCTAAGACCATCTTAGCAAGACCTCCCTAGTATATGAGAGCGCCTACTACGAAGAGGTCAAGCTGTATATCGTCGTACTGTCGTAGTCACCCAACAGACTTTGATGTAACATATCCTATAATCTAAGTTGGGACTAGTGCTACCATTTTTCATTAAAATCCGTTTAGCAGTCTCAGAGTCAGATAACAAACATACAAACTGACAAAAAATCTAAAAACCGTGGATTTGTGTTCAGTACCCTATAAATAGTAAAAATGTTTTAAAAAAATATGTTCAATGTTTAGAACTGGCTCAGTTCCACTTTATAATAGTATATAGATTTTTTTTTTTTTATTTGATGCAGCAAAATACAAAAATAAATAGTTTAAATAGCACAACATAATCGTGCTTAGCTTGAAGCGATTCCGTAATTAAAAAAATTTGGTTGCTCAAGCAGATCACTCGGTGTCCAAGTTGCTATGGCGTAGGGACGGTATTCCAAAGACGCAGGTTTGAATCTCTCTGTTGAAGTACTCTCTCTATGAGAGAAGGCCCGTGTCCCAGCAGTGGGAACGTGATGGGCTGATGATGATGATGATGATGAGGTTTGAATCATACCCGAGCAATTTCATTCTATTTTCTGAATGTACCTTAGATTTTAAAATTTATTTGTTTAGTTTATCCTTTGTCCACGATTTCATCATCATCATCATCATCAGCCCATCACGTTCCCACTGCTGGGACACGGGCCTTCTCTCATAGAGAGAGTATGGGCCATAATCCACCACGCTGGCCCAGTGCGGGTTGGTGGATGTCGCATGTCCTTGAATTTTTGTGATAAATTCTTGGACATACCGGTTTCCTCACGATGTTTTCCTTCACCGTTTTTAGAGCTAGTGTTAAATCCGCACATAACTTAAGAAAGTCAGTGGTGCGGGGCCAGCGGGATTCGAACTCAGGTGCGTCGGATCGAAAGTCGCACGTTCTCCCACTGAGCCACGATTTGTTGTCTGTTGGCCACGATTTGGTATGCATATATCTACAAGTATTTTTTTTAACTAGGCCACCTTATTACTATTACAACGATGTAATCTGTACTAGAATAGAAATTAATTAAAGTTCATATAGTTATATTATAAATATAATATATTTTGTTTTTATTTTATACATTTACAATTTTAGTTTACACTTTTGTTTCATGCCAATAAATGCACTAATTAATTATTTAACATAGGGTATCACATAATCAGGCATCTTAGTAAGAAATAAAGTAAGTAATAAATATCTTAGTAGGTTAATATTTTCAATTTAAGTTGGAATATAAACGATGTCATCTGCAATAAATATCGCCGCTCCGCTTAGAAGCCAAGAGAAGAAAATTATTAAAGCCTATTAAAGGAATGCTCTAAGGGCGCGCCTAAGTACCTGACCTTGGTACTGAATTATAGTCAGCAATAAAGTTTTAACTATTATCATCTATCATACTTACTTTATGCTAGATGTTTAGTAAATTATAATATTTTCTCACGCTTTTATTGCCTACACTTAGAAGTAACAACAAGGGTAGCTAGAATAACTTGCTACGTATTTAACTATACATATGTATTGCTTTTATTTTTTCTTTAATTTCACAGATTTCATTGAACTATACCATCATTATTTTGAAAGGTAATAAATAATACAAATTTTTATTTAGTTTACAATAGAACGTGAGGCAGATAAGAACACGTTGACATTTGGTTTTGACGCTAATGCGAATTTCATGGGATCGGATCAGTGTTTTTTTTTTATATTGGCTGAATAGCTCATGAACCTCTTCAAAATAGTGCCCGTAAGATTAAGAAAGTAAGGTTAGAAGAAATTTCGTTGCATGAGCAGTCGGTAGGCCCAGTGGTTAAGGTGTCTGGACGGGAGTCCGAAGACGCAGGTTAGATCCCAGCTCGCGCAATATCATTTTTCTTCTTCCTAATTAAAGCTATTTAAAATCTTATGACATAGTTATTTTTTTAATAATACATAGTCATAAGGTTGACTTTAGACATGTTCCTTCCTGATTACAATGATATCTATCGCGAAGTCAAGTTTTCTTGGAGTAAGACAATGATCTCGATTAGGTAATTCCGTTTCCCACGGTAAGACATCCATTGTTTTAGTTTAAAAAGAAATATTGCATATTTTATGGGTCATTACAGAACATCCTGTTTAAAAGACCATAGCGAATTGATATTGGTACCGCGAATCAATCGATCATTTTCATCATCATCAATCATTTGGGAAACATAACCGTTGAGTTAAAAGCTTCAACAAAAGTCTTAAGAATCTTTGAAGTAATTTATAAGAATTTACCTGAGTGGTTCGTTCAACGCTTAATTTTCTGATTTGTTTTTTATGAGGACTTGAATACATTTAGTGTTTCGCAGTTTAATTTATACATGTAAAAAATAATGTGTCAAAGTCAAAAGTTATTTGTTAAATAGGCACAAACAATCACTTATACACATAATACGAATTTCTAACTTAAGTTATCATGACTGAAAAAAAAGATAAGCATGTCTACCCATTTCTTTCCCACACTCAAATTGAAGTTCGGGCCCAGAATAGAAATGAGAAAAGTAACTGTACCAGTGCTTCGGAAATATACCCACTAGAGAAAATACATAGCACCAAAAAACTCTGCGGGAATGATTGAAAATTACCCTATTTTCCAATCTTTTTTTTTTTACTATTTATAGGCTTGCGTTTGACCGCTATCTCACCTGTTGTTAAGTGACGATGCGGTCGAAGATGTAGCACGCTCGCCTAGAAGAAACCTGTTCACTCTTGTCTTAAAGACACCCAGATTGTAGCTATCCGGAAACACAGATGCCGGCAGAGAGTTCCACTCCTTGGCCGTTCGCATTATGAAGGTCGAAGCAAAGCGCTTGGTGCGAGCAGGAGGGATGTCAACCATGAATTGATGACGGCTTGCCGTACGTCTGGTCGTCCGGTGATAGAAGGGGGATGGCGGAATAAGTTCATGTAATTCCGTCGCACACTCTCCGAAATGCGATCAATCTTTTAAAATGTCTTACTTTTTTGGTCAATCTGATTGATTATTTTACAGCGCCTGTGAGAAAATTGAGCGAGTAATACGATACAGATGATATACACGTAGATAGGTATAATCATGAAAGTAACACAAACACATTGCACAGACATAAATATTCTGTTTTTTTGACTTTATCAAATTTAAAGTAATAAATTATCAAATCAACTAAAAATCGCTTCATTCATTTTTGGCATCACACTTATGAACGTTAATTATACCACTACCACCGTATCGGAAAAATAACCAGTACTCAGAAGATACGGCAAGAAACTGAGGGGCATTTTTTGTGATTTTGTTACCATTTTTTGGTTTTCTACAATTTATGTGCCAGTTGGCTACTTTGCAGAAGTGGAATCTTCCAAGCACCTTTGTCTTCTATATACTTACGAACAGTATAGTATGCTTTTCTCATTAGAAAAGTCTTTACACCGTAATTTGAATTTACTTTTCTTTATCCAAAATGGGTTTCACTTCGTTTGCATAGAGCGTGGATTAAGTATCAACTTACTAGTTTGCGTGCAATTATGCTGATTGACTCAATCTACGTTAGAATATTGTCCACACCATAGTACATAGGTATGTATCGATGGTCCACACCCAATAACTCGTGTATCCGGTTGAGGTTAACTGTCCGAAGCTATATATGCGGATTGCTCAGTGAATACATTTACATACTCTTCGATTGAAAAATATTAATTACATACTAATTATTCCGTATCGTAGCAGGGAAATTGTTATTAAATTTTAAGTCAATTCTTAAAACAATTCCTGCCTCCGTCCAGAGTTTTGGTTAACAGGCATAATTCACAGCTTTCAGTGATTGCGCTTATTTCAAATAGTATGTGTCAGAGAATACATAATACTATGTATTTCCTAATAAAATCGCTTAGTAATCTAACGTAAGCTCTTTGAATAAGGTAATCTTTGTTAGGTAATGGTAAATGGTCTCCTTTTGTCAAAGTAAGTAGTTTACGATAAATCATTAGCAAAAACGGCACAAGTTAAGTAACAGTTCACCCAAAGAATAAAATAATTCTTTTATTTTACTTTTCGTAATTCTTAGAAGAACTGGTTAAAACAGAAACCGTTTAATGGTACAAATATCAGTAACACCAAAGCACCTTATTATGGTCCGGGATCCTTTTTATGTTTTTTCAAGCTAATAATTTTAGTATTAAGGTGTTTTTAATGGAATAGCGACAACTGTCGTCTCGTCTCATCACTCAGTTCCATAACAAAATAATGAATACTCCACGCCTACCCATAACAATGGCAGTGCCACTCAAACTTTTAAAACCATGAAAAATACTACGTAATGCATTGCGCTCATCACCCCGAGACATTAGATATTAAGTCGCATATGCCCAGTAATTTCGCTGGCTACAATGTCCTTCAAACCGGAACACATTGCTTGCGCATTACAGTTTGGCGGCAGAATAACTGGCAAAGCGGTTGTACCCAGGCATGTAACCCAGGCGGCCTTCTGCATACGCCAGACCTACCATGAGTAAAGAGAGTCCTTTGACAGAAACATTAAGGAGTAGGTCAGAAGCTTTCTTATATGTTTCTGTCAAAACATCTAAGATCTCAGTAATGACACTAATAATAAGGCACTTTATGTACCTATGTCACCGACAGTAGGCCCATTATTTGTCCAAAAAAATAAACCAGGGCCCTAATTCACTATGCCAACTTAGCGATTCCTTGCTTAAGTCGATTCCTTAATTAATAAACGACATCTGCGAAATTTGTACACATATATGAATATATGAATGCGTCTTAGATATGTCGTTTATTAATGAAGGAATCGACGTCATTTCGAAGCAAGGAATCGGTAAGTATTCATAGTGAATTGGGGCCCAGGTCAATTTCTCAGTACCGGCATAAGTACCTGCTGCATTCATAACAAAGCGACATCTGACATAACCTTGACGGCAAATCGAAGGTTTGTCCATCTGTCAAGTCGTGACCTGGCATTGTAGTAGCCGGTTGCCATTGCCCGACATTACCTATTGTTGCAGCAACATTAATTATACTTTGTATAATGCCTCGTATATAAATATATTATATTAGTTCGAGTTCATAATGTAAAAGGGCGGAGATTGTAATTTATACATTTTAATTTAAGCTTCAAGGAAATTTCATGTGGCGTTTTTATTAGTTAATGAAACGTGTAGGTGGTTTATTGGAAATTATGTACTGTG
Organism: Petrophora chlorosata; assembly: GCA_951640565.1. Taxonomy (NCBI): domain Eukaryota; kingdom Metazoa; phylum Arthropoda; class Insecta; order Lepidoptera; family Geometridae; genus Petrophora; species Petrophora chlorosata. The sequence continues at coordinate 13,377,519 of OX621193.1, read as the reverse complement.
TAAGATAATATCGTCAAGGTAAAAACATACAAGCATCGATTATTATATGTACCTAATTAGAAATTCATGTTTTAATTATAACTCAAGTGCTTCGGGGATCTTATCACACTTAATAAAATGCGAAAGTTTGTATGTTCGTGCGTATTTCTTACCTCTTCACCCCGCATCGTGCCATCATGCCAATTTCTGGTGAAACATACCGAACCATATGATAAGTGTGACATCATATTTGTACCTACCATGTTTCAAGGAAATAAAACAATTTCATTTCATTTCAACGGGTAAACATCATCATCATCACCATCGTCATCATCAGCCCATCACGTTCCCTCTGCTGAGACTCGGGCCTTCTCTCATAGAGCGAGTATGGATCATAATCCACCTCGCTGGCCCAATGCGGGTTGCTGGATGTCACATGTCCTTGAATTTTTGTAATAAATTCTTGAACATACTGGTTTCCTCACGATGTTTTCCTTCACTGTTTTAGAACGAGTGTAAAATCCGCACATAACTTAAGAAAATCAGTGGTGCGGGGCCAGCGGGATTCGAACTGTGCGTCGGTTCGAAAGTCGCACGTACTCTCACTATGCCACACTCGCTCCTAAACAAATTGAAATGGAGGAATGGAGATAGCCTATACCCTGGATCAACACATAGGCTACTTTTTATCCCGGGAAACCGCGGCTGAAACCGTAGGGCACAGCATACATGTTTGTGTTTATGTACTATTTATAGTGACTGTGTAGGTGCTAGAATATTATAATGATCGTATCTCTTCTTCTAGTGGGAAGATCTAAAAAAAACCCGATGATAGTCCATGACGGCATCGGACAAAAACAACTAGGTACGTATCCATTTTTTGTTCCACCTTTTTTTCTATAAACTACGATTAATGAATAAGTTACCGATAGTTTTTATAAAGTTACGTAATGAATGATGCATCAGTAAAAACTATGCGAAAAAGATTAAGTACAAATTGTTCAATAGTTATGTTAATTGATACCTGAATTAACTAAAAAAGCGGAAATAATTTGCGGTAAAATAGGTTTCATGGTACTTATTGTTTCTTTATAGGTACGAATCCTATAAAAACTCAAAAGTTCAACGACATTTATGTTTTTATTTAGTCACTTTGGCTGAGTTTACGCAAAGTGGAGGAACCTAACTTCCTAGCTAATAAATAAATACCTATAACCACAGAATACTAAGGGACAGAAGCATCACTCCGCAAAGAAATGTAAACATGTAGCGACTCTTGCTATGACGCAATAAAATTCAATTCATCTCGCGTAGCGCTGCATACCTACCAGTCATATTAATCTACAGAGCGCCTCTCTTTCTATCACATAGCTCTTATCTATTCTGACGCGGCACGTGTAACGACGCGCGACCCGCCGTCGGTGTCCGGCTATGTACTTGTAGCTTCGTACCTACAGTGCAGAGTGCGCTAGGCCTGCTATAACGAAATGTTTAGTTTTGGTAGCTAAAGTTTTTAGTGTTGTTACCAAAACTAAATATTAACTTATAAGTCAAATTTTAGTTTGAAAAGATTGGGATAATTTCATTTTTGGGATACATTTTCGCAATCCCATGTACGTTTTTTGTTCGGGCACAAGATCGCCAGGAGCGGAAGAAAAGAATGGATTACAAAAAGGCCTACATGATCATGATGATGAATGTTTTTATTATGCTCTATCCCTCTCCCTCTCCCTCTCTTTCTCTATCTATCTCTCTCGTATGGGTATGTGGCCAATCCTGGTGTCGGTGTTTTTAAACCGCCTGAAAGCCTCCAATATAGCTTAAAGATTGTTTCCATAAGACATCAACCAAGATCGACGGCTTAGCCTGTGCCTATTTTTATCTAAGTAAATAACTAAGTATTTATCCCAATCCTGGTGTCGGTGTTTTGAAACCGCTTGAAGGCCTCCGATATAGCTTAAAGATTGTTTCCATAAGACATCAACCAAGATCGACGGCTTAGCCTGTGCCTATTTTTATCTAAGTAAATAACTAAGTATTTATCCCAATCCCGGTGTCGGTGTTTTGAAACCGCTTGAAGGCCTCCGATATAGCTTAAAGATTGTTTCCATAAGACATCAACCAAGATCGACGGCTTAGCCTGTGCCTATTTTTATCTAAGTAAATAACTAAGTATTTATCCCAATCCTGGTGTCGGTGTTTTGAAACCGCTTGAAGGCCTCCGATATAGCTTAAAGATTGTTTCCATAAGACATCAACCAAGACCGACGGCTTAGCCTGTGCCTATTTTTATCTAAGTAAATAATAAAATATTTATCTCCTTATCAGATGTAGGTACCCTGAAATAGTGAGGCAAAGATTGCGGCATGTTTCAGGTTATTATTTTACTGCAATGAAGAATTGTCGTTGGCGGTACGCCCAAGGAATGCGCGTGGTAGCGGAACCAAAGAAAATGCTGTCAAATTGTGAGACAAACGACTCGAATTCCGTTTTAAAACATTATTAATTGTAGCTTGACTTACTCTGTTTACCAAGAGACATTTGGATAAAGGCCAATAAAGTAATTCGCATTTTGACAAAGTACTTACTCTACATACCTACTTGCAGACTAAAATAATTCAATAGATAATATACTAGCACATAGCACATACCTACTAAAATGGTGTACATACACATGTTACCCTTTATTCAAACAAAGCTATTGTTTCACAATCAAAATCATTGGTAACAGCTCGCTCTACATTATTGGCATGAGCATTATATAATACAAACTATAAATACTTGTACTACATTATGATATTAAGTACTATAGTAAGGACACTTCAGAAAAGCATCATATAAATTGTACCATTTTATTAATTTTGCGTAAATAACCACCCGTAAATAGTTCACCACGCATAAATATGGGCATTACTACTAGTCAGTGAACAATTTACTAATGGTTGAATTTTGTATAAAAGTCGTATCACCTTAAGGGTTAAGGTAACGAACGAACATTCCTTACTGATGACATAATATCTTACGATACCTTACAGCGAGGGATACTATAAGATTATTAATATGTAGGTACAGTCGGTGACAAAAGTAGCTGAACATATTATTATTATTATTTTTATTGTGTTGTATCTGGTATGCAATAAAGAGTTTTGTAATTGTAATTGTAACATTTGTGAATCTTTGATTGACTACACCTTCAACATTTGGCTTATTTCTGTGAATGTTGCATTTAAAAAGTCTGTTAATATCCTGTGCGAATGGGGATATTGCAAAAAATTGCATGTCATTTGTGTATTATCAGTGTTATTGTCAATTGAAAGATAGTAACAGTTCAGCTACTATGTCACTGACTGTACTACAGATTATTCGTAATGCTCTTACTTGAATTAGAGTTGCGTGTAATTCGTTATGGCAGAATATGTACATGAATTGTAGCGTTATTGAAACGTTTAGGTAACTAATATATTTGTGTTCGCTGAATACGGGCTAATCAATTAATTATTCATGACATTTGATATGATAATAATTATGTGTTAAGGCATTTGCGTGTGTGAGAGGACTCTTGTACCACAGAATACATAATAAAAGGCAGCGCCTGTGGTGTATTGATTGGGTAGGTTGGCTCAAATCTCATACACCACTGAGGTTGCGGGTTCGATTCCCGTGACGGGACAAATGTTTATGCACAGAAAAAAAGCGCAAGCATTAAGCGTAAGGGGCCAGGATCTGTGTATGTGATCATTGGGCGTATTTATTTATATAATAAGTAATTTACTATCGATCTGCTTGTGCCATGCTCATTTTTGTGCAGGGGACTATTCCAGAAATACGACAGAATAAAAAACTTTCTTATATCTACTTCTTCTTCTGCGTAGCGTTATTAATCCCGGCTTCGGCCGAGGTCCGCTTTCTTACTCCTTTCTCTCCACTTCGCACGGTTTTTGCATCCTGCATTGTGAGTCTATTAGCTCTCATATCTGCATTTACGACGTTAATCCATCGCGTATTAGGCCAGCTACGAGACAGATCTCGTGTCTAGTAGTACAGAGCTCCTGTTACTAATAGACACTGATTGTCGATATGCTCCACCGGTCTGCGAAGGACTTGCTTATATTTTAAACTTTGTTATATCAAAGCGCATTATGCTATAAACTATGACTACCGCCTCTAGTTCGCATGGATGTGGATGGAAGTATATATTTTTTTACAATATTTTCATTTTGTAATTGGAGAATTGGAATTGGTATCTTTCAGCGCATTCTAAATAATAAATTGTAGCGCTCGTAGCATACCTTGCAGTCACCACTTGGATGGGTAACCATTTGTGTGGTCAACATCTGAGCGTTACCGTGTTTCGGGCCATCGGTGCCAGTTGTTGTCATACGACAACAACAGTCATGTCAGAGGCTTTGCGGTGGTCCACTCTGCTCATTCCACTTCTGCAAAGTAGCCAACTAGTAGGTACATAAGAAACATAACATTGTAGAAAACAAAAAAAAAATAACAAAATCTCTAAAAAAAATGCCGCTCAGTTTCTTGCCGTATCTTCTGAGTAGTAGTTCTTTTGCCGATACGGTGTTAGGTAGGGTCATGGTGATAATTTGACTTTCATAAATGCGTCTGTGATGCCGATTTTGATTTCATTTGGTCGGTATATTACCATTATTACTCCGACACCAGGGATGGCCACATACCTACACGAACGAGAAAGAATTAAATTCTTTAAAGTTCAATGTGTTTCTAGACAGGACAAGAAATAAGTAAAAACTGCTCTCCAATGTTTTGATAACCAATATGTCAAGCAAATTAATCAATTGTATAATGTAAATCATATCAAGTCCATTGCAATATCGGTCGTCAATCATTTCAATAGTGATTGATAATGATATTGCATTGTATTGAAGCATATTATTTTATGACTATCAATCAATAATAAAGAGCAGAGGAATCTATTCGAATTTCAAAAGCACTTTTATTTCAATTAGGTTTTAAATTTTCAATAATAATTTATTTCGTAGCAAACCATTTAGGGGTTGCTTTTGCTTCATTTCATTAAATTGAATTTTTCTTTTGATATAAATAGTAGCTGCACCCCTGGTGTAATAAGTATATATATAAAACGCGATAAAAAGTAGCCTATGTCCTTTTAAAGTACCTATACCTATATACAAAATTCATCAAAATCCGTTTAGTAGTGATGCATGATTAACTAACACTACATCTATTCATCCATCCTCACAAATTTTCGCATTTATAATATTACTAGGATAGGACGAGATTAACTAAATTGGTAGGTACAAGAAATATAAAAAAATAATCTTACAATTAATCTTTAACATCTACTGACTTATTATACGTTGCTGACGTTACCGTACAAATAATAAAAATAACCATAAAATTTCCCTTTACAAAAAACACCTACTACCACAGAATAGGCAATAGTACTACCATCTACTCATTTGTTGGATGCAAAAATGTTTGAAACGCATTAAATAAATGACCATTCAAATATTTTATTACTTAGACGATTCATCATTTGCCTCACTCTGTCTTAGCCATTGAAATCTTATCTCAGAAGTTCAGAGAGTAATCTATTACCAAAATAAGCTTAGGACCTTGAAAATGTTCACACCGAGACCTACATTCAGATAACCTTTTGGCACAAAGAAATGTAGTTCAGTTCGCAAGAAACATTCGTCTACGATTGGCACTCGACAGCGTTTTGCATAATAATAGTACAATAGTACTGAGTACAGTCAAGTACAAAGTACTTAGGATGTATCTACGTGATTTTTGTAAGTGGATAAGATTTATAACAGTTTCAACCCTGAGATCCTCAAAATAAATTAAAAAAATCCGTAGGTGGTTACCAGATATATTTATTTTTAGTTATATAATAAATAAATTATTAATAAACGAATAATAATTATTATTATTTAATATATTAATCAATATATATTAATACAATAAATAATGATTTTTTTTTTTCTTTATTAGACCTTTAGGGGACGCCTATGTATGGGGATAGTTGAAATTAGTGGTAGTTCTATGTTAGATTATATCAGATTATTATCAGACCACCCTGATTATTATGCTTTATTGACATTATAGAATTCCTCATGAGATACAAACATTGTATACATTGGTAATTGAATTAATGCCAGTAACCACCAATTTAAAACACTCTTTAACAGATTGTATTAACAAACAAAAAGTCATATGCGTTGACATCCATAAACGTCTTGTGTCGTTCACTATACCTAGTGCAAGCCGGTCTTTGTTACAAAACGTCAAGAGAGGAGTAACACCTCCTGACGCCTGTTCTGCTTCATGAATAATTCCATGTTGTGACACTACGAGCCCACCCGGAGACCAAAACATCGTGTCGATTTTAAAATCGGAATTTTTGTAAACTTGGACTGAACGAAAAAGCTTCATCGCTTTGTAGAACATCCATATCTTGAAAAATATTAATCATAAGACTAGAATGAAGTTTATAAAGTTATATATGTTATCTTCACAAAGAAAGTAGTCTTAAAAATATTGCTAGCTATGGAAACTCAGTATATTTCCAATTCTCTACATCTACACAAAAACAGCTTTCGATTGTGATAATTGTCATTTCATAATTGCAGAATGTCGTTTCATAATTGGGTTGAGAACCAATGGCATTAATTAGAAACAAAGTATATCTTACAATTCAATTGAGAAGGTACGTGTTACTTGTTGTTATTTTATTTCCCTCCACTCCAATAATAGGTTACTTACTTCAACACGATAATCATCTTACTTCGCAATTCCACTCGACACGATCACAAAATTAATTTCCGTAAAAGGAAAATAGATAAATTCTGTCCAGAAAGTAGACAGACACGACTGAATTGGGAGCCAAAGTTGTTCATGAAGACACAAGCGCTTTGAACTGATATATAGATGGTGTAGCACCAAAATTCTTTGTCTGTCGGTATTTCGGCTACACTCTAAGACGTATTCGTAAGAAGTCAGAATTTCGTCGCGAATATTTCCTTCCTTTACCAATAGAGTAGCGCAGAAATAATTGGGAGAATTATTAACCTTTTGCTTGTTATTTTTTGCAGAATTTCAACGATCAAGGGGACGACCTTCCAAAATATTTCTTCAGAGAGGTGAGTTGAATTTATTTTTCCTTTATTTATTTGCACTACATCAGGCGACATAGTGGCCAAAAATAGATCAATCATCAATCAAAAAAAGAACTATTAAGCGTAATAAATTATTTTTCAAAAAAAACTAAACCGATTTCAAAACCACAAATGGCACTCAAAAGTAAAAAATAAATTAATATAATTATCATAAGCGCTACCCACTCATATATTTGAAGTCGGTGCCAGCCAAGTGTAAAAAGGTAGCAGGTAAATACTATGTATATAGTAGTAAGTACTTCTTGTAGGTAGTATCTATCTACTACCTTTAGGCTTGGCTGGCACCGACTTCAAATATATGAGTGGGTAGCGCTTATGATAATTATATTAATTTATTTTTTACTTTTGAGTGCCATTTGTGGTTTTGAAGTCGGTTTAGTTTTTTTTGAAAAATAATTTATTTTACCCTTTTTAGTGCAAAACAAGTTTTAATTAAATTAATTCAAAACGTTTTTAAAGACATGCTTTTATGATCTAGAAGCCACATCATGACGAAGTTTAAAACGGGCTATCACAATTAAATGCATGTACAAAAACATTTCATGTCTGTCCTATATCTCTGTTGAGGAGTTCCCTCGCCGGAAGTCAATCCTGGGTGTATCTGCCATGTCGTGATGGAATTTAGAACAGGCTATTATGGTTAAATCCATTTACGAAATGTTGTGTCTGTACTATTCACCGTTGAGGAGTTTCCTCACCGGAAGTCAACCCTGGGTGAAGCAGGTGAAGCAGTCGAATACAAACCTCCACCTTTAGAAAGTTGGTTACGAAAAAAACAAGAATCGACTTGAAGATTAAACTTATATTTTTTGTTTTTGCTATTTTTTTCAAAAACTACTGAATGAATTTCGATAAAATTTATATGGGACCACCTTTGAAGTATTACCTACCAATCAAAAAAAGAATCATCGAAATCAATGCATAACTGGCGGAGTAATCGCGTAACAAACACACAAAAAAAAACTAAAAAAAAAAAATAAAAAAAAAAACATACCGTCGAATTGTAAACCTCCTCCTTTTTGAAGTCGGTTAAAAAAAAAAACTACAGTTATTTTGCTGTTCCTTTTTTATATGTTTGCCAGAGATATCTTCTTGAGCAAAATATTAAACAACGGTTGTAGTGTTACATATCATCTTCATTCATTTTTCATGACTCATCAAACCTATTTGTATATATTAGATTATATAGGTTTGATGACTCATGAAAAATGAATGAAGATGATATGTAACACTACACGGTTTTATACACCACCTACTTATTTTTTATTTTTGTCTGTTGTATTAGTTTAGTTTAATTTCGTGTTTATATGTAATTTATTAAAACCATTCAAATTCAGTTTGTAGGTACTTATTGCTTGAGGAGTAAATTAACAATTAAATAAAGCAAAATTATATTTCCAATTTGCTCTTCAATTAATATTAGCTCTAGTTTGACTTAATAAAATAATTCTTGGCTATGTGCCTAAAGGATTGTAACTTAAACACAAAAGTTTGCGTTATATAAACTTGCTTTGGTTCGTAAGCCCGCTATTTTATAAAACGCGTAGTTAAACATCTAAGACAATCTTAGGTTTTTTGTTTATTCTGCTTCGTATCGAAATAATTTTAATTTTACTTGAAACTCCAACCGAGAACGTAACGACGTTTCCATCATGCCGAGTCGTCATTACTATTAGAAACTATACTTTTGTTTTTCTCTAAATATACCAAAACGATAAACAATTATTTTTTCTACTATTACTTAGTGTACGGTTGCCATAGAAAATAAACGTCACAAAAAATATAAATTTGTGCACTTACTAAAACGAGGTGGAAATGAATAGCCGAAAAACTGGAAAACCGGAAAATATTTCTGACCCTACAATCTGTCTGTGTCAATTACTTTTATTATAAAAATCCAGTCGAAACTCGTAACTTGGTCACTGACTTGGAATTGAACTTGCTTTGACAACCTTTCTGCATGACTCTCAAAACTTACTAAGTGCGGCCCAGGCTCCGCAAAGGATGACAAGGGCTAAAAATATACGGAAAAAATCCATCTAACGTCACGGTCTCATCATTGAGTACTAATATAATATCTTTTATTTCTTCGGCCATCTATCAGCATAGTCTAAAATAGGTTAAAACTTTGGTATTCAGATTATTTATTGCGAACTAGCTGCGCGCCGCGGTTCCACCCGCGGTTTCCCGGGAAAAGTAGCCTATGTGTTATTTCCAAGTACCTACATACCAAATTTCATCAAATTCGGTTCGGTAGTTTTTGCGTGAAAGAGTAACAAACATATATCCATACATTCTTACAAACTTTCGCGTTTATAATATCAGTAGGATAGGATGTAGGTATTTAAATAGATGGTTTTCCATGATCTTAGGTTCATCCATATTCAACCAAGTGGCATGCAAATATTATACAATTTAGGTCTTACATATTTTTTTAAATAACATCAGTTTAACTATAATTGGCTAACATTATATAAATACAAATCGAAGTAAAAAATACAATTTTATCGACCAATTTGTAAACCGTCCGCATACAAAACAAACGACAGCGTACAAAAATAAAATAAAGCCGCGAGGGCACTTACAAAAACGAGATGAAAATGAATAGCCGTAAAAAGTGGACAATCGGAAAATATTGCGGACCCTACAATCTATCTCAGTCAATTGTTATGATGACATAAAATCCCAGAGCTCGAATGTAATATCGCTGAGAATTTGTGTTATCGGCTCGCTGGGTGGAATTAATCAGGATACGTGGATAATGTTTGAAAATCTAAATGTCAATAAGTCAATATTAATCAATGATTACCGAATACACTTTCAGCAATTTTTTTAATTAATAAACCGCTAATAATACTATCACAAAGTTTATAAATACATCGTAGTATAGTAAGTTTATAAATACCTATATACCTATATTCTCATTTACAAGGTAGTAGGTATCTCGCGTGAGGCCTTGGATTGTACCACCGTTTTGCCCGTTATTCTGCCGCAAAGCAGTGGAGCACATGCATCACTGTATTTCGGTTTAAAAAGTTTTGTAGCCAGCGAAATTACTGGGCATAAGAGATTTAATATCTAATGTCTCAGGGTGATGAGCGCATTGCAGTGCTACGCATTTACACGGTTTTAAATGTTTTGCGTGGCACCTTTTATTAGTTATTCTGTGTCATGGTACTTTCCCACAGACGAACGACATGCTCGTCTCATTGCTAAGTTGCATCAAAAAAATCTACAGCCTGATCATAATTAATAAAGTGGCTAAATTATACTATATATTTTTTTTATTATATAGAAGACAAAGATGCTTGGAACATTCCACTTCTGCAAAGTAACCAACTGGTACATAAGAAACATAACATTGTAAAATCCCAAAAAATTGTAACAAAATTTCTAACAAAAAATGCCCCTCAGTTTCTTGCCGTATCTTCTGAGTAGTGGTTCTTTTTCCGATACGGTGGTAGAGTCATTGTGATAATTTGACGTTCATAAGTGCGTCTGTGATGCCAAAATGATTAAAGAGATTTTGATTTAGATTTTTTTTTTATTTTGATTTTATTGGAAAATGGTGGTCATACCTTTGACGACATCTCGCCTGATGGAAAGCGTAGATGCGGCCTAAGATGGAGCAAGCTTGCCCTTGAGATGCCTTATTCACTCTAGACTTAAAGAGACACAAGTTGTAGCTGTTTGGAAACAAAGACGCTGGTAGAACGTTCCACTCCTTAGCAGTCCGCATGATAAAGGAATCTGCGAAACGCTGCGGAACGGTTTAATCAAATGCAATAACATCGACGTTCATAAAAGCCGAAATGCAGACAATTTATAATGAAATCAACAATAAAAATACTTACCTACCATTTAATATTTTCTTTTTCTTATAAATCCTGCAGCAAAAGCGTTTATTATTCATACACAAGCTCAATTTCAATAGCTCGTCGAGAATACCAATACCTGTGCTGCTCTTTGTAAATATTATAATGTAATGTACGCCCATCCAACAACCTTTAACTCCTACACAAAGCTTTGTTTCAACCAGACATTAAACATAAATAATTTGTTTGAAACAGTAATATTCGCCAACACATCATTGGGATGTTTGAATATAAAAAATGTGGCTTTTTGTATGCCCGCGCTCCTAGCTCTCTTCATAAGTCGGCTCCACATTGGCAATGTCTTTTGCGATAATAAATGATGACGGAGCTGGATTTTTTGGAACGAGATGCGAATTCAGATTCAGATTATTTTTTGCTTCCTAAAGTAGTACAAAGTGTAAATTGATAATCGTACAAAGTTAATTAGAAGAGTTACGCAATTATTGACATTTCAATTAGTCATAATTTTTTTTATTAGTATTAGTCATATTTTGTAGTCATAGTGCAAACTCCGTCGATAGTTGTTTTTATTTCTGTTATAAACAGAAGATTTTTATCGCTTATAGTTCTGCAACTAAATAGCCTGATGTTAAGCGGCAATGCGGCCACATTTTCGCATCACACTAACATCGAGATTGATCTAAAGTAAGACGGCAGTTAAGCGACTGCTCACACCCGTCTCTCTGATGGTTCACCGAAAATCATCCCAAAATATGACTAGATCGCTTGACTAGGTGGCATTGTTAAGATAATTCGTATTATCTGTACAATCTTAATGACTAATTTAGTCAAGGATAATAGAAAGTCAAAGAAAATAGGCTTTTAAATCTTAACAGTTCGATCTAGAAATCACGTATGGTTGTATGTCTATCATTTTAACGACCTAGTTTTGATAAATTAACCTCAGAGGCTAACAGTATCTGTAAAATCTTAATTAAGTACTTAGACAAGGTCGAGTGAGAACATAGGCAATTGATCAAGTAATGACGCTAATAATTTAACAAAAAGTTTGGAACCTTTGTTACATTTAAAACAACATCAAATAGGCCGCACACGCTTCTTTTAGCATCCGTAATCGACCTTTCGACGATAGTTTAGTTAGAAAAAAAGCATTGCAGGTCTTAGTTTAAGCTTTCAAGATGCGATACTTTTTATTAGCATTTAATCAAATCTTATTAAAATAAAGCCTATATATGGTTAAAGGCTGCCTGTAGCATAAACAACTATCAAATAATATCATAATGCCTTCGAAGATGCATGTGTTTAATCTTTATTAGAAGATAGAAGTATTCCTAAACAGGTATTGTATTACATCGAATCAATACGGGTCAAACCACTTTAAAGCCATCACTACAAAAAAATTACGTTCATAAGTGCGTCTGAGATGCCAAAACCTAATAAAGATTTTTTTGAACTTTGACTTCAGCTTGAACTTGAACTTTGAACTTGATGCATATATTTATTATTTAAGTTTTATTGTTTATTTGTCATTTTTGTGTGCCGAATAAATGGTTTTACTTTTTTTTCTTTCTTTCTATGTCTCAAAAAGTCAATATTAGTTTTAATTTTAGATTAAAGTCTCTTATCAAACTCTACTAGGTTATTTACCTCCTAAACTATCTCGTTGGCAGACAAACATGGCTGAAAATACTCCGGAAACTAATCAACTCCTAACATACGCATAATACGAACGCTCAATATTATGCTGCACTTAATTAAGTCGAGCGAGCTTTGCGTCTATCACATCGATTGTGGATCCAGCCGGCTGCCTCTAAAACATCAAACTGCGCACTGTATGGCGGATTTAGTGTTACCATATTTTTAGTAATTACTAAATCTGTTGAATTTTTATACTACAAACCTATTCATATTCATATAGTTTATCAGCATTCCACAATGTAGTTCTTAGGTGGTAGGTTACAAGAATTAATGATCACGTAAAACCTACAAGTAAAGAGCTCGCTTTGAAATTGTAAAAATGACTGAACATCGAACTGTTTTTTTTTTAAAGTAAAATAAAGACTTTTTTAATTCACTAAACAAAGCATAATTAAGAAACGAAAAGTTACAGTCAAAGGGTATAGGTATATATATACTAGTAACAGCACATCAATGACAATTATTATTACATGGTGCTTTTACATAATATTTTTTGATATTCGAAGGGTATCTGTAAAGAAAGGCAACGTATTGAAAACCTAACCAAGCCCTCATACACCGTCAACACATAACATCCGTTAAACTTAATTAACTGAGCAAGTAAAAAGGTCCACTGTCGATACCCCCCTCCCTAAAGGGGGTAAATGTTAAATGGATTAGGGTAAACAGCATAAAGAGCCTTTTGTATCCAAAATTAAATGTCACCCGTTGTCATTATTCAGGCTCTGGTTGACACGCACACGATCTGCCGACTGCCAGAGCCCGCTGCCTGATACAGAGACATTTAGAACATACGATTTGTTCAAGCAAACCTTTTAGAAAGAAGAAATATTTTTAGAAAAACACAAGAACAGACTTCAAGACTAAACTTATATGTTTTGTAATTGTTGATTTTTTCAAGAAGTTCTGTATCAATTATTATTTTATTATTATTATTATTTCGAGCCTACAATGTCTGAATCAATTACGATAAAAATTTAATGGAACCACCTCTGAATGATCACCTAACAAACAAAAAATCATGAAAATCATTTCATAATTGGCGGAGTAATCGCGTAACAAACATACAAAAAAACATACCTCCTCCTTTTTGTGCCCCGCGGTTTAACCTGCGGTATCCCGAAATATACCGAATTTCATCAAAATCTGTTCAGTAGTTTTTGCGTGATTGAGTAACAATAAACATCCATCTGGTTGGTCCATATGGTTTATTTCTGCGTTATTCCTCTCCCTGCACCGTTGTCTGTAAGAGATCGCTTTTAGCGATAAGACCACCAAATGTTACACTATAAATAAGCTGTAATTGTTAGTTTTTAATAATCTGTGTGTGTTTCAATAAAGAGTTATTTCATTTCATTTTTCATTTCATTTTTCATTTCATTTTTCATTTCATTTTTCATTTCATTTTTCATTTCACTTTTCATTTCATTTTTCATTTCATTTTTCATTTCATTTTTCATTTCATTTTTCATTTCATCTATCCATCCATTCTCACAAACTTTCGCATGTATAATATTAGTAGGATTAAGTATCATTATTCCTGATTCTCCATTTAAATATACAGGGAATCCTAGTTAGAGTCCAGGATCTATGTAGCAACTTAATCAGTCATCATTTAAGCTAAACTCTCTTTTGCAGTTAAAGAAGAATTTCCATCGCTATTAACTCTAAATAACTGGCGTGAACAACTTGATTAAACGATAACACTAAACCGGGCGGAAGGTCATTAAACTTTCCATCGTCATTCACCCCGTAATAAGTTCCACGGAACTATATTTTACGAACGGCGTAAAAATAGCGGAAACATCCTTTGCAATACTCGTAGTCGTATTTCATGCTTCATTACTGCCTCACCTAAGTTTGTTTCATAAAAAGAACTGTAATTTTCGACGTCTAGACGCTTATGGTAGTCGAGTGACCGTAAAAATAACGTTCTCACAAACAGCACTAAAGTAGCAATAAAATGTTATGCGGGAACATGATAGTTAGAATCTTGGGAAAATGTATGAGGAAGATGCTGAGACAATATTTCGGTGTTGGTTTTACAATATTGAGTCTAACGGACCAAGTTTATAGCAGTGACACATTATGAGGATGATGAGAAAATAGTACAGATCTTTTGTTTAAATTATTGTATGAAAGTAGGTAACTGGTTTATTCAAGCACAGATATCATTAGTCACGAACATTTTTTTTTAATTTAAAATAAAAACTAACTAAAAATATTTTTTAGAAAAAAATATTTTTCAAAAAAAACTAAACCGACTTCAAAACCACAAATAGGCACTCAAAAGTAAAAAATAAATTAATATAATTATCATAAGCGCTACCACTCATATATTTGAAGTCGGTGCCAGCCAAGTCTATTAGGTAGCAGATAAATACTATGTATATAGTAAGTACTACTTGTAGGTAGTATCTATCTACTACCTTTTAGACTTGGCTGGCACCGACTTCAAATATATGAGTGGGTAGCGCTTATGATAATTATATTAATTTATTTTTCACTTTTGAGTGCCTATTTGTGGTTTTGAAGTCGGTTTAGTTTTTTTTAAAAAATAATTTATTTTACCCTTTTTAGTGCAAAACAAGTTTTAATTAAATTAATTTAAAAAGTTTTTAAAGACAAGCATTTATGATCTAGCAGCCACATCATGACGAAGTTTAAAACGGGCTATCACAATTAAATTTATGTACAAAAAAAATCATGACTGTCCTATTCTCTGTTGAGGAGTTCCCTCGCCGGAAGTCAACCCTGGGTGAAGCAGGTGAAGCAGTCGAATACAAACCTCCACCTTTAGAAAGTCGGTTACAACAAAAACAAGGACCGACTTGAAGATTAAACTTATATATTTTTGTTTTTGCTATTTTTTTCAAAAAGTGCTGAATTAATTTCGATAAAATTTATATGGGACCACCTCTGAAGTATGACCTACCAATCAAAAAATGAATCATCGAAATCCATTCATAATTGGCGGAGTAATCGCATAACAAACACACAAAAAAAAAAACATACCGTCGAATTGTAAACCTCCTCCTTTTTGAAGTCGGTTAAAAAACACAAACCGACTTCAAGATTATGTCTATTTTTTATGTTTTTGTTGATTTTTCCAAAAAGCCCTGAATCATATTCGATAAAATTCCTGGACCAAGTGACCACCTCTGAAGTATAACCTACCTAACAAAAAAATATTATTAAAATTGGACTACTCTGTAAAAAGTTATGCGTCATACATAAAAAAATAACGCTTGAGACCTCCTCCGCTTTTTTGTCGGTTAACAAATAAAAACCTTTCGTCTAAAGACGCATTATCATAGATTAATGAAAAAAAAAATCATAAAGATAAATTTCATTTTATACGTGTTGCCCATCTTAATTTCTTTGCGCATCTTCATTTTTTATTTATTGAGAATGACGAATGTTAAATTATAGTCGTATCTTCGGGTATAAAAGGGCTTATTAGCTAGCCCATTAATTATATTCGCAGCGGCTGTCGAAGATGCCGCCAAACCAAACTTTGCCCCGCGCCAGTATTAATGACAATACTAGCGTTGTATTCTCTTATTTTAAATTCGGTTTTCACCGTATCGAATTTAAAGGCTAATAAATCACCAAGCTTTGAGAAATTTTAACTTTATAGCTATTAGATATTTATAACTGACTACATTACATCATCGTGTCTTTATGGTCCTATACTTTCTGACTGTCATCTAAAGTCTAGATGACTACTCCCCAGTAGAGTCCTAAGAACTCTTGGGGAGTAATATACCTAATGATTTCTAACTACGTTCTTCACCACGGTCTCCGTAAGGTCTAATATTTCTTTTTTTCTTTACGGAACATGAACATACTGTACTTGTACAGGTTTCAAAAGCTTTTGTGTACACCTTCATTTCAACAATAAGATTTTGTAGAAAAATATTTTTTTCAAGACTAGCTTTTACCAAACTCGTAATTGGAACCGCGAGCAGATTAAATTGAGCCCAAACATACTAGTTTACGATTATTCGTCAAATAGTTTCTTTGCCAACCCTACGTCTCCATTATCAGATCAGCTGGCTGTCACCATAATACTCGTATTGCATTGTCATTGGACTTTGACAAGTATACAAAATTTCAACTCCTTAGGATAACAGAAAGTGGTTCTGATTTAACTTGCAACGTTTGACCCAAACATTGCAAGTTAAATCAAAGCTTGTAAAAACAATCCCTCCTTTCAAATTAAGTTAAGAACGCAAACGATAAAAAACGTTCGATCATTTAATACGTTTAAAAAGAAATTATCGACAAAGTACAGATCGTAACATTCCAATTACCCGCTGAGGCAATCTACGTGTACGGCAAAATACGACAATCAGGTATTATTGCAAATTATTGTATCATGTGACGTGGAATTATTTGCTCGTTTCGCAGCGTGGGCGTATTGAGGGGAGACTCGGAAGTTAACCATTCTCCCCCACGAAGCCTTTTTAAAAACAGGGCTATATCACATTGTTGCAATTTTAAGCTTACGCAATTTTACTGCTAGGTAAAATGATTTTTCGACTCGGTCTTGTTATTGCACTTCAGATTGCATTTTCGCCAAAATTTATTAAAAGTGGAATTCACATTTCATTTATTTCCATAGGTGAAAATACAATGTTATTATAGTTTTCATTAATATTATAAATCCCTATGTTATAACCGTTAGGTGTGCAAATTATCACAATCAATAGTTTAATAAATTAAATATAAATATAAAATTTAAAGCTTAATTTTCATGTACAATTAGCATTATTTATGAGAACTAACAAATTTCAAATACCTATACTAATTAGGTACATACATGTCAACATAAAATTAAACCCGTACGCTTGGAACCCGTTAAAACTGTAACCGAAGTTTGAACTTGGACCTCATGAACAAGAGCCAGTTCAAACAACCTTATGATTTTAGTATGAAACCGTCCTCCGGGTCAACTAAGACAGCTGCTACGCTCACCGAAGGATAGTGATCCATTGAACGTGCCAGGAGTCTACAGTATACAATGCGACTGCAAGTGCATGCAATGGCAAGTGTTACATAGGCGAAACGCGACGCAATATTGCAACTAGACTTACCGAACACATAAGGAGCATTAAGAATGTGGACACAACGAAATCGGCTCTGGCAGAGCATGCACATCTCGCAGACGTCAAACATTACATCAGGTTTGACAAAGCCTCCGTACTGTCCAGAGAGAAGTTCTTCGTACCTCGAAAAGTGCGTGAGGCTATAGAGATCTCTCGATGTCCTAACTTCAACCGGGACCGTGGACGGTTGTTGTCTGCAGCGTGGAAACCACTTCTTAATGCTACCTCGACACAGAATGTGGTAGGTAGTCTAGAGTGTGACACAGTCAGCACAGTGTGTGACGGAACCTTCGGCGACGACGCTGTCACCGATGATGAAGAACTCGTGCCAACATTAGTGCGGTCATCGTCGGCAACACGACAGCGCGCGAGAGGCGCGTGGCGCTCCCCGCAGGCGCCGCCGATGCCACCTCCCCCCTCGCGTCGTGCGGAGCGGGCGGCCGCCCGCGCATCTCGCCTCGACACCGCCAGTGGTCGCCGCGATCTCGCAGTGTAAACTCGCCCCTGATGAAGAGCATCGGACATGCTCGAAACCTAGGTCGACTAATTCGACAAACTACGTGAGTCCTAGCCGTTTTATTAAATATTTAACCTTATGATTAAAAAAATATGAAATGACCCCCTGTCGAATGAATCCTGGCTACTTCCGCGTTTTGCAGTATAATTTTCATAACGATTCAATGAAAGGGTAAGGTGATATAGTGTCATTGGACACAATCAACGATTTCTTGTGACTCAAGTTATCCATTTGCATTTTATCAAAGGTATGCCGCAACTATTATTATCATAATAAAATTTACTAACTAATAGACCTCGACTTATAATCGCAGATATTTGAAATTAATCGCAGATATTTGGTTTCTAATAGGTTACTAAATATGAAAATAATGGAACGTAGTTCCACTCTGATCTCTGTCTCTTTGTCAGAGTAGATAAAAACTACAGAATTAAGCACATATTAAGCTTGTTTTACTCAATTCCATATTTCCGATATGAAATAATATTTCAGAAAATAAGTATTTAGAGTTCGAATACGTCAAATCCAATCTTCTAAATCGAGATAGTCCATAGTTTATGATAATAAAACGGGACTTAATCGCGCTAAAAACATTAATTTTATTTACCTCGACGTTTCGACCAAGTTGCATTGGCCGTGGTCACGAGAAGACTGAGATAGTCCCTCATTATTTTTATTATTTGAAAAGAAAAAACTTTCATTACTTTCCAACACTTCAAAGATAACACAAAAAACAGCAAAGAAGAATACAGACAAAGACAAAGCTTTTTAAAATCTTAAATAAAAAATTAAGACGGCCACGATTGAAAATGTCTTTCGACAATTTTGCGATTAAACCTTAAAACTTTAAACTATTAAGGTCTTTACCCAAAAGGCTTTTAAAAAGACAGTTCAGAATTAAAGTTCAAGTAACGACTATTAAAATGTGATGAATATTAAGTGAGCCGGTTTTTCTTTTAGATAATTGGACAGCCTAATGGAAACGTAAATTTATATCAGAAGATTTACCGAGTTGACTATTACTTGCATCTCTAGAATTTACTTTACTATTCTAGATCTAGATTTAAAAACTGTTTACTTAGTTTAATTAACAGTGGATTAATCATGATAGAAGATAAAGCTACAATAACTTTGTACACAATATTGAAATTCACGACACAGAATTCATCACAGAATATAAACTTGTACACTGACGAAGGCAAACAATTTTTTTTTTATATTCCTGACGAAGGCAAACAATTTTTTTTTTATCACTATTATACAAATACAAAAACTCTTTATTGTATACCAATAACATAAAAAAAACGATTTCAGATAAACCTATTATATGTAATTTTAAACTTTTTTCTGTTTTGGCTCAGAATACTAAGATACAGAAGCATCACTCCACAAAGAATTTAAACAAATAGCGACTCTTGCTCTGACTTTTTTTGCAAAAAAATTGAATTCAGCTCGCGTAGCGCTGCATACCTACCAGTCATATTAACCTACAGAGCGCCTCTCCTTCTATCGCATAGCTTTTATCTCTTCTGACGCGGCACGTGTAACGACAAGCGACCCGCCGTCGGTGTCCGGTTATGTAATTGTAGCGTCACGTCGTACCTACAGTGCGGAGTGCACTAGGCCTGGTTTTGATAATCAATAAAGTGTTATTGTATTGTATTGTATTGTATTGAAGACGCGCTCCACCATATAAACTTGCATGGATTTGTCATTTCTTTTTTTAGTTCCTGTAAATACCGCACACTCATAATGTAATAAACACAAACGCCTCAACTTGAAGGCTCTTCCTTCACAGTTGACGACACCAGCTCCAAAAATATTCTTAGAAATCACGATAACACTTTGAACGTTTCAAAATAAACTGGCATTGAGGTACATCTGATATTTTGATGGGAACATAAAACATAATTACACTCATAAAAATGTTATGACACTCATATTCGTTTTACAGGGCTTTATTGAACTCCACTTCCGAGCATTATTTTGATCCAATTATACGATGATAGGCTTGTCTAAACGCCTTAAAAATGTATAGTAAAATTTACGTGCTTAAAAAATATATAATGGCATGTACGTTGTTAAAAGCTACGTTACTAAGAGCGACTGTGGCTCAGCGGTAACTCGGACGACTTTTGAAACTACGCACTGGAGTTTTTTAACCAGTTACCGGCATGCGTTTGACCACTATCTCACATGATGGTAAGCAATGATGTGGTCTAAGATGTAACATGCTCACCTAGAAGATACCTGTTCACTCTCGATTTGAAGACTCCCAGGTAATAGTCAGGAAACGCAGACGTTGGCAATGCATTCAACTCCTTGGCTGTTCGTAAGATGAACGTGAGTTCCAATCCCGCTGGCACCAATAACTTTCCAAGTTATGTGTAGATTGAACTTACTCAAAAAAGGTGAAGGAAATCATCGTGAGGAAACCGCCTTATAGAGGAATCACAAAATTTAAGAACATGTGACAAATCTGTTAATGCACGCTAGGCCTGCGTGGTGGATTATGATCCCTACTCTCTCCGTATAAAATAAGGTCCCCTTGTCCCTTTGAAATATCGTAACGAATTTGTGTTCGCGATGTCAATGGGTTGTAATAATGGTGATTATTATGAAGATGCTAAATATTACAAGCGAAAATAATTTGTTCTAGCATATTTCAAGTTGTGGAGATATTATGAAATGTCAAAGAGCTTCGGTAATAGGTAACAAACTTAGCATGCACTTAGCATATTACACATACAATGCTTGGTTGTCTGTCAATAGGGGCTTTTGCCGTGCTAGCTATGTGTCATCGATCAGTCTAGTTAGGGTTGCCGACTCATCTCCAAGATTATAGACAATTCATAATATACAGTATACATATGTAGTAATACATTAAAAAATATATTTCATCAATCATAGGTTTACCAAGTTTTACAATAAAATATTAAATTCTATAAAATTACTATTTTATTTTTCGAATGCCAAGCATATTTTAACACGTGCACGCAGTGCAGTGCTACGCCGCGCGCCGTGCTTTTCATGGCATTAAAAATTCTGGGTGACACTGCAATTGTTATAGGCAGCCGTGGCGCTTACCATCAGGTGAACGACTTGCTCATCTTATCACCTAGTTGAATAAAAAATAGCACTATTATAATATGTTACAGTAAGCTTGATAAGTTTGACAACCCTAATTCTAGTCTATACATTTTGCGATGACATAATCTCGTCTTGTCACCCATGACCGCCAACTTGAACCTGTCTATAAATAGCAATACTTTCAATGTAAGAGTTGCTAATATGGAATAAACCTCGCAAGTTAGTAAAAGGAGCTTTGTACTACTTTTGCTATTTAGTTTAGTTACGTGAATGGTATGTTAAATATCGTTTCAAGGCTTATTATCGTTTAACCGCTCTTCAAGAAGATACGGTGGAAATGCATGAAAATATACACACGTTTTATGATGGCTGGTCCACAAGTCATACTCGTAAACGGGTGCTGCTTGTGGTCTGGTCTGGTCACTCTAACAGGGAAATCCCCGCAGAGTTTATTGGTGCTATCTTCTCGAGCGGGCGTTTTCGAAGCACTAGTAGGGTCAGTTTTCGCATTTCTTTTCTGGGCCCAGGCTTCAATTTGAGTATGGAAAAGAAATGGGTAGACGTGCTTAGTATTTTTTTCAGTCATGATATTTCAAGTTACAATTCTTAACGTATTTTAATTGATTTTTATTATGTGTATTTGACGTTTAAGTGCATTTTTTGTGTCTATGTAATAAATATTGACTTTTGACTTTTGACTTTTGAATTCGAGACTTTTTTTTACATGCCAAGAGCTTTATATGTGGCTATTAATGAACTACTACGTACCGCGTCTTCTTTTAAATTTTCTATTAATTATTCTGTGCTAAAACTAGCCTAGTACATTTGCACATATGCCTACAATATTCGTTCTACCTCGGCTAGATATTTATCATATCGTCCAGCATACAAAGTGAATCAGTAGCACAAAGCAAAACTCTAAGAACCAGTACAAAGGCCTAATTCGGTAAGCTGTGCAGTTGACGCAGTCGAGGACAGTTCTCTAATCAGGGTCTCAGCCCGCATCCACCGCAAAGTCGCACTAACTATTGCCTGAACTGTGGCAAAGTCCAAAACATGACTGCAAACGGCGCACCAAGTTATACTATATTGCAAGACTGTAGTGACTGTCGGTGTATAAGTATTACTGGTGAGCTTATTGAAAATAATCCAGTTTCTTAATATTCATTCAAAACTTTTTTGGCTATTCGTTTATGTATCACACAAAAACCACTGAACGGACTGATGGCATTATTCCAATATATGGCTATATCAGTTCTGTTTCAAAGAGTTACTGAGAGTGTGAAAGTTAGAGCTTAGTGAACTCGGAACAAAGTCTTTACTCTGTTTTCGTTGATATAGTAAAGTAAACTTTATATGGGAAAACTACTTTCTGGCGTTTCACCGGCCGCTGCCGACGGCACGCACGCTTCGCTCGCTCGGCTCGCGCTGTGTGGTCACAGTCCTAACATTTTTTTTTTGTTTACTCTTTATAGATCTATGTTTGGCTACTATCTCGCCTGATGTGAAGCGATGATGTGGCCTAAGATGGAGCACAAAGATCTAGAAAGAGACGGCAGTTGAACGGCTGCTCAGACCCGTCTCCCCGATGGTTCATCGAACATCATCCCGAAACACGACTAGGTCGCTTGACGGCATGGCTTTGTTCGGTGGGTGGTATTACAACCACGGCCAGAGCCTACCACTCCAAAGCGCGTAAGCGGGTTTCATCACGATGTTTTCCTTCACCGTTTTAGAGCGAGCGTGCGAAATCTGCACTTAACTATAAGTCATTGGTGCAGGGCCGAGTCGGGATTCGAACCCAGGTGCGTCGGATCGAAAGGCGCAAGAGTTCCCGCTGAGCCACACTCGCTCAAACGTAACATAACCTAACCTAGTGGCTGTATCTCCGTAAAGGGGACAATGTTACAAAAATTTAATGACCTACGCTGACAACGGCCCTACACTGCATCGACGAGTAATTTGTATGTACTCATATCGAAAATCGGAGGAGTCATAAGTCCTCGATGATTTCTCTACTTACTCCAAACATTTTTCGAGCACTTTTTTTCTTCTCATTAACTTATATATTATTTCCTAATTATACAAAAATCACTTGTCCATTTCCAAAAACACTGCACGTATATCCCGGGTGCAGTCCAATCCTAAACAGAGTCACGTGTTTAAGTGTGTATAATATCTGTAGTATTGTCCGAAACACAACAGAGGGGCACAAATGGAGTTAGCGTTACTCAGCGACATCTGCTTTGAACAACCAAAGGGCAATATGAATACTACGAGTGTTGTACGCATAGATATTTATGTAATATCTGATCTGATCTGATCTTTTTTTAAATATGTCGGGCGGGGGGTATTGCTATGCCAAAACACACGTCTCCTAGTTTGGGTACCAATGTTTTCCAACCAGGTATAAAAACTTGTTACAATCACTTCTGAATGTATATGATATATATAAGTTTGTTGAAATTTAAATAAATTTATCTTTATCTTTAATATGTAGTAGGAGATTGCTAGCGTTTCAAATGTTGGTAAGTATTTTAGTTTCATTGGTGCAACTACTGTCTGCTAAACACACCTAGAGTAGGTATACATAACATAGCTACATTTAAGGTAAGAACAAAGCGTACTTACCTAGGCAATTTTCTACATGACATATTGACTGCATTTACATAATAAAAAATGACAACAGAAAGAACGCCTTGTATTAAATTCACTTTGTAACAACGGTTCCAAAAAAAATGAGAACACTCAAAAAACCTTTTAAATTAGTTTAGTGAAGTGACAGTGTATTGTAGTATAGTTAGCGCTACGTTTACAGAACACAAAAACAGTTTATTTACCATAACAAAGATACTAAAAGTGTCTTATTAGTTTTATTCAGCTAGATTGTTGTTGAAGTTAATGAGATGCCTGCGATGCCTTTGAGATAGAATAGTCACTAGAAAAAAACTTTGTAACAAAACGTCAGCAGTGAATCCATATTGTTTACCATAATGCAACTGTTAATTATTTTCCAAATGAGCATTAATGTTGAAACCACTCAGTCAGATTCACTTATTAAAAACAATAGCACCAAGACATTGACTAAAGGATGTGTCTAATTCATCTTCATACGCGCCAATTGAATCTTGACACTGAAGAACCTTATTATAGGGAGACAAATCGACTTTTCTATGTAAGCTCCTGAAGATGTAGTCTATTTTAATTGCCACAAGGTTCTATCGTCAAAATTCTTGTGTTGAGTGTTTCTCGTGCTAGACGCCTACAAACAATAAATTAATGCTAATTAAACAAAATGTAGCCTTGCAGCGTCTAATCCGGTATTGTTGCACAATGTTCACTTAACGCGTTTAATGCTGGGATGATCCTATTGTTGGAAATAACTTTGTAGAAGTTAACTCTTGTTTTAGCTTAAGTATATAGATGGCCATTCTCATGAGAATGAAAACGAATATATTGGTTTTCGAATGTACCTATGTATTTGTTTAAAGTCACGAACGACACACAATGCAGCAATGCATGGGAATTTAAAGGTTGAGTTGCTACTTTACCTAGAGATTTCGTAGCGCCGATGTAGGTAGAAGCGCAAAGCGTAATATGTGATTTGGAAATACACCGAACAAACTGAATAACCACGGTTTTAACGGTAGATTATGCAAGTCAGATATGTCTTGTTAGTTTGCCAAATCGTAGTAGAACTCAAAGGCATGTTTAAAATACAAGTGCATACTGAGAATCAAAAGCAATATAGTCACACCGATAAACAATGGCCACTTGCCATCGTCATATACTGAGACAACCTGATAAAAACGACAATGCTATTCTGGCCCTCCATTAAAATTTTCATTTAACTAAATCGAGCTTTATAAAGAAGAAGAAAGAAAGAAAGAAAAACATTTATTCGACAACCACAAAGAAATTAATACACGCGTGAGATAAAAATACAAAGACAGAGAAAGAATAGAACAAAACAAGACAATACGAAATACATGCATAGAGGAAGTTTGTGGTGCCAAAAGGGACTATAGTTCAGCACAAAATGTCTGATTTTGATATAAAAATGCCTTATCACTTGAGCTGCTTAAATTTCCTACGACATGCTTCTCCCGTTTATATCGACTTACAATTTGCCGACCTTAGTATCTAAAGATTCCCACTTATGTGTCTTGTTAGTTCGCTAGCATCCTCGGTCCTATAGTCATAAACAACCGAGTCGTGGTTTGCTTTCAAAGTAGGTAAGTTTCGCAAACAATTGTTCGTCACAAGCCGCAAGCTTGAGGCATTTGCTCACTGTCGAGGACGGTTGTGAAAGAAGATGGTTTACAACAGGATATTTTGTGTCCTTAACTTAGAACATTGTAGCTCAAAAAACGCCTTAATGTGTTAAGCGCATGATGATTAAGCTGTCACTACCTTTACTGTGAAGACAACTGTTTGATGCTCGTAAGTTGAGACATTTCCATTGACTTATATGAACATCTCTCAGATTTTGTGCTAACTAGTACGTACACTGTTCTTTCACAACAATCTAATAAAACAACTCCCAAGTTCCAAAGCTGTAGCGGTCAATCGAAACGTTACTCTTCACTTCTTAATTATATCAATGCTACCCAGAATCTCAAGTTAACAATTACGTGAGTTGTATTAATTGTCTTAACCGACAACATAAAACTTAATTTGTTCTATTCGACGCATTCATTAAGAGATCGCCCGAATTCATGTACTTGCCGAGACAAGGTTAAAACTTCTAGAAACATTTATAATTAAACGTGTCTGTATTTGGTAGAGTAAAAAATAGACTTGACATCAGCTCCTAATCAATACCTTCTACATACCCACTTAGGTATTCTGTTCTGTGTCAATACTTAGCGATAAGCGAATCAAGCTTCCTGTGCGTCATTCGAGCTAATCTTAAAGCTAAGTATAGGTATTATTGAGTCACTAATTTTAGTTCATCGAACTAACCTTTGCTTGTAATGTAATTATTCATATCTATTATCCTTAATCTTGCTACAGGAAATTAACTAGATAATCGCGTTTAATTGTAACACTAATCAGTACAAAATCAGTGCTCACAGAGGTGTAACCAGAAAGCGATCTCGCCTTGAGAATCGTGATTTCTATTTTTTCACAGAACGCAGGGCGTTTGCCCAATACCCAGACCTAGTGTAGAAACTGGCATTTTGTAACACATTGAATGAACGTGATTCGTAGTACTTTAACTTCACATTACATTGCACCCTGAGTGGTTATTAATCAGAAAGGAGATAAGTATAAGCGGCGGGGTACTTCGAACAATGCGACGGGCCATTGTGTGGTGCGCGAATGCCCGCGCTCGGTACCTTATCGCTAAGAAGTGCACTCGATCAGTTGGAGACAATGCTCTCGTGGGAAGCTCCCACGTGCCTAGTAATTAGTCGTTAGCCAACAATTTGCACCTTGTGACAGTCTGGAGCTCTGGAGTTAGCTAAATTAGCGAGTTACCGAACGCCTTTTACGGAGTTTGTTGACTTACAAGTGCGCTACTGGCGTTTATATTTAACTTTTAGATGTTCGAGCGTGTCTCCCGAGAATTGCTCACTGAAGTAAAATATTCATTTTCAAAGAGCATTACAGGAAAGTTTGAGTGCGCAAAATACAATTCCGGACGAGGATCAAACCCGTTACTCTTTAGTTATAAACAGTCAAGTTAAGTCAAGTCAAAATCCCTCTATTCATGTTGGCATCACAGACGCACTTATTAAGGTAAAATTGTCACAATGACTCTACCACTGTATCGGAAAAAGAACCACTGCTCTGTAAAAACTATGCCACGAGTGATGACACCACCGGACCTTATTTTCTTTCCCTTCTGTTGAGCGCCTCGAGCAGCGATATCACTTTTGGATAATGCGAACATAAGTCTAATTTCAGGCAATTTTCCCCTTACATTTCTTAGGAGATTTGGCTAGAATGACGTCACTAAAGATTATCACCTTCATTCTTTATAAGCTTCAAAAAGAAATTGACTTGTGGCCTTTAAATAATTCGCCATAAAGTCACAAGTAGGTTCTATTTAGTTACTTACACTAGCTAGTTATAAAATTATCGATTGGCGCGGTAATAAACATTTCACTTTTGTAATTGGGCTGTGGTTACGCAAATACGCCGGTAAATTTGGTTAGTACCAGCTCTATTGCCTGACTAACCAATTAATGATTTCACAAAACTAATTTGCCTACTATTGTCAGGTGATCATAACTACGAGTCTCGAGGGACATTAACAGTTTGATACATTTACAATCACTACATTACACAGATTTGTTAAATTGCTCTATTTATTACAACGTAGGTAGGTACTTGCTGATTTTTTTATTTACCATCGGCCTCAGCCGGTCGCTATATCTACTAGCATGCACCACCAAGAATGCTGAATTGAAATAAAATTTTAACTAGGGTAATACAATTGGCGGTCTTATCGCATAAAGCAATCTCTTACAGACCTTTGGACGGATTAGACAAATGCAAAAAAGAATAGACTGTGCTGCATAGTTAATATTCTTTGGTGGTGCACAGCAATAATCAATATAGACAATAATAAAAAAAACATTCGTCTTTTGCTCAAAACATAGCTGCACACCCACTATATATCTTCCACGACCTGGAAGACTGGTAGATAATGCGAAATAGCATTAAGTCATTCCTTGTACCATTTTGTGCAAAACTATTAAATAAATAAATTAATAATCATACATAACTAAATAATATACTAGTAACGACAAATACCTACATATTACAAGATACCCTACTTGTCTAGATACCTACAATACAATACAATAACACTTTATTGCATACCATAAACATAATTACATGAACAAAATAGAAATCTTAACTAGGGTAATACAATTGGCGGTCTTATCGCGTAATGCAATCTCTTACAGACAACCTTTGGATGGATTGGACAAATGTTAAAAGAATAGACGGTGGTGCACAGCAAATAATTAATATAAACGATAATAAAATAAAACAATCATATATAACTAAAATAATATACTATTAACGACAAATACTTACATATTACATACTATAATTATTCATATAACTACTTATACTCGTACTTACTATACAATACATAAAATAAATAATATAAATATTTATATATAAATAAGAAACTGTGTGTAGCAGTTTTAGTGCAGAGAGGAAAGGTAATGGGCTTTTACCATACTTTTAAAAATACTAACCTACCTACCTAAATTGATATAGAAATAGATACATAAATAGATTTACGAATGCCGAAATTATTCAGTCATATAATTAGTTTCTCAATTTGTCTGTGTAGGTATCAGTTTCTAATGTAAGCAGTATCGTAACTTATTGTTCTCTTACACTTATGCTAATCTCATTCGGAGTCTAGAAGTGTGTGCATTTAGGACGCTTAAAACACACCCCTATAAATATGCACGAGCGTGCTACACTTTGTGGCTACAAAACCAGTGGTTCTCAAAGTGGATATCACCCCGCGGTGGTTACTATGACGATTGGGGGAGTGATAGAAACTCCAAGTTAAATTGGGAAGTATAATGTAGACCAATGGAACTTTGCTTCCTTAAAATGTAACGACTCAAATGAAACTTTTCTTAAAAGATATCTTATACTAAATTTCCGACCTTTTCGGTGACAATTACACGAGATAACCCATCGATGCTACTTTACTACTGTTTCCAGAGTTTGCCTGGAGGGGCGAAAAGGCAATTGATAACTTTGAGAATCTCTACCGCTGCGTTACCCGTGTGCTACACATTAAACGCAATTACCTCGACTATGTGAATAATGCAACAAACATTAAATTTAATTCTATGACACTGATATATTTTGTATGATTTTCATTATTTATACAATTTCGAAATAATTCATCTCGCCGCGATTGAATCCGTGACAAATTGGCTGCAACAACTTGCGGACATAAGCGGGATACGGGATCATGTATCATTATGATCTCTAGGAGTATTTATTTGCTTCATAAGTACACTTGTCACGACCGTCATCATCGGAAACCACGATCGGAATTATTGGATAGTGTGCAATCCAATTTCATCTCGGCTGCGTCGCGTACAATGCAATTTACTAGGCATTCGATTTCAACACGCGTGCATTTCCACACCTCTCCCATTTTCATCTTCGCGGACTCACGACCACGGCTCTATCTGTCGACACAATGAAGCTATCGACACGAATTCACGCATTCGTCGCGAACCGAGAAGAAAAGCGACTTTGCGAAACCATCTCGTCTCAAGTCCCGTCCCGAACCTGCCCATTGCATATTCCTCACGGTCGGGTCCGCGGTTTCCGAGTATCAAATTTATTTTTATGTATATTTTTATTGTTTGCCGTGAGGATTGTCGCCTCCTTAGGGGCTGTTTGTATGTGGACCGAGAAGAATTACGTGCGCGACGGAGCGGATCCACTTTAGAAGTAGCGATAAAACAATTTGTTTAGAAAATGTGCCGTATAATGCGGCTGCATATGGTTCGCACGGAACTGAATCTGTAAACTGGCGTAGTTCTGGTGTTTATTTTATCGGCGAACGTGTCCGCCGGGTGCGCTAACGGTTCGTGGGGCGCGGGTAAAAATGCATTTTCTCACATGAAATATCTAAGTCGAGAAGGATGGTCTGCGTGCTTATTTCAGCGGCGCGGCGCGCGGCGTGAATGCAGATGTGAAATTTTTTGCTATTCAGCGTCGGTTTGTGAATGCACGGTTGATTGTATAATTTCGTTAAGTTAATCTCAGTGCGAATAGCGCGGAGTCTGCCAGTTTTCAATTTCACATTTGAATGCTATGAGCGTTGTTTTCGCGTAAATTGTGTTAATTTCGACGCCACCGCGCGCCGCTGCGGTAACGTTGTATGCTGACTACGGTGCGTTTGCGATTACTCAATAAATATTTCGTAATCCGTAAGTAATTAACACGTGAATGCTTGATGAATTTTAACAAAATCATTGTTTTGTCAGTTGGGGAGAAAAGCCAAAGGATAGCGACTTAGGTAAACAATTTAGTACAGCTCTACGCTACCTTAGATAAATAATCAATACAAATTACCTACTAGGTACTACTTACACATCAAAATATGAATAACAAACACACATATTGAACACTAAACAAATGAACATTACACCTTGCACGTTGAATTAACAGATAATATTTTAAGTACAACCACCTACAACGCTTAAAACCGCCAATTTTTTTTATATTATAACGAACGCTTACGTCAAATCCAATATTCTTTGCCCAGAAGGAGCTGCATTTTTACCTAAGTGAGCAACATTTTGCGAGAGTTGTAAATTGGTAAATGAGACGGATTACTGCATAGCTCGTAATTCACAAGGGAATCTGAATAATTTATTCTGTAGCTAAGGCGCGTTTTCTATATTATTATAGGGGAGTTGTTTTTGACTGGCAACTCTTAAGCGATAATATATATAATAATCCAGCCAGTAGTTGAGCTTGAATTAAGAAGTTTTGTAACTGTACTAAGGTTAATTTGGAATGACATACTGATTTTCGAAGCAAAATTAGTTTTGACCGACGACCTTCATTAACATTTCTAACTTAACCTAACCTAGTGTTTGGGCCGCTAGGGTATACGATAATTATTACTTACTGGCGCTTCACCGGCCGCTACCGCGGCACACTCGCTTCGCTCACTCGGCTCGCGCTCTGTATGGCCACAGTTCTAACTTAACCTATCCTAGTATTTGGGGCCACTAGATTGATCAGTCAAACCCAATTTTAAGGAAAGACGTCGATTAAAACTTATTTTGACTGCGAAAATTAGTTTTGACTGACGTCCTTAGTCAGAATTGGTTTTGACCGGCTATAAGTTTTGACTGTAACATAAACATCATGTAAATATCCTGATCGGACAAACAGGTCGACCGACACGTCGAATGGAAATAGTGTTAGACTATGTACCTACCTATATAGTGATAAAGACGAGTATTATTGTTCTGTGACCATGCATGTGTAAGAGTGTCGTTTTGTAACAAAGTTTGTCATGTGTCTCTGTGTTCTGAAACGTTATTGTCAAATGATTAATAGACCTCTCGCGCCTTTCTTGTGGAAAACTAACATAACACAACCATAGCTCATTCACGTCTTTTTTAAAGAGCTATTAATCATTATTCTCCATTATTGAAAATCATCTATTATTTTATATTTGTATTGTATATTGTGGGATATAGTTTAGTAGCCGAACTAGTAGGTATATACAGTTGTGCGGAACTTACTCTCTGCATTACAGAATCACGAGATCCTTTGAAGCAAATCTCGGGAACTGCGCTTTGAAAGCAATCAAGGCGGTGTTAACGTTGCCAGTAATTTCTTTGGCTTCCTCTCCGATACCGGCACTTATTACGTGTAAGGATAACGAATTACTTTGTAGCTATAATGTAGTTACAATATAATCGGGTAACGGATAACAAATAACGGATATTTTTTACAAATTACAAAATTATCCGTTATTTTTACTCTGAGGCCACCAATTGTTTATGTATTATCATTATTGTTATTTGTATATTAAAATCGTTTTCGTTTGTTTTCAGGTAATATTCCGGCTCGTCATTTTGCTAGTCTCATGTAAGATAACATAAAAGTATTGGTTTATTACGTACGAGTACAGGAGCCCAAATAAAAATATTAATATACGCATATTTTAATTTCAAATCAAATCAAATCAAATATCATTATTTGCAAAAACATACACATGTATGTGATCATAAAAACACAAGACGAATGCAAGCATCATTTTTTTTTAGTTCAGTCATATTTTACTTTTAGAGGTGTACAAATGGTAGGTAAATGTCAGTCATTTATAACAAATAGGCATTATTTGGTTGGCTTTTCCTTACCTACTAGATATTACGTAAACACTTAAACCCTTAAACGTGCAAAATGTCTTAAAGCAATTCCTCACACCAATCGATGTCTATAATTTAATACTTGCCGACACGTAATAAAGTCCTCCTTTGTACGTTGCTGATTCGTCGTTAATTACTCTCACACAGCTGATATCGTTAAGCTTGAGCTTCAGAGCTGGAGATCGCGATCGTTGTAAAAGATTCTTGGTGATCGACCACGATAGGATATACATAGAGAAAGATAGGTCCAGATTCTTTAATTGTAAGATTTTATTAATGAACTGGTGCTGATTACTTTGTGACTTTGAGACTAACGCGCCGTTGTAAAATTGGCTGAGTTGGACTTTTCGCGAAGGTTCCATAAAGTTCATGTTCAAAAGTTCCTTATTCAATTTTGGCATCACAGAAGTACTTATGAACGTCAATTATTACAATGACTTTACCACCGTATCGGAAAAAGAACCACTACTCAGAAGATCGGCAAGAAACTGAGAAGCATTTTTTTTTTAACTTTTGTTACAATATTTTATGTTTGCTTTTTTTTGTTTTAGTATGTTTTTGTTTTTTACCGATTTGGGTTTATGAAATGAATGTAGAAGCTGAAATAGCTCAAATGGTATATTCTGCTTCTGCCAAATAACCAACTGGCACATAAGAAACATAATATTGTCAAAAACAAACATAAAATATTGTGCCAAAAGTTCTAAAAAAATATGCCCCTCAGTTTCTTGCCGTATCTTCTCAGTAGGGGTTCTTTTTCCAATAAGGTGGTAGAGTCATTGTAATAATTAACGTTCAAAAGTGTGTCTGTGATACCATAACTGAATAAAGAACTTTTGAACTTAGAACTTGAACTTTGGTTTAGCCGCTGAAACCCTGGGAAAAGTCGAAACAGGTGAGCGACTCCAAACCAAAAGAGCTGCGTTTAGAGTCTTTAGAAACAGTACCCTAAAAATAGCTAAAAATGTTGGTCGTGTACGTTTTTTATAATCATTAACTAGGTAATTACGATTGTATGTCTGCTCCTTCAACAACTTTTTATCCAGAGCAAGTCTAACTTAATAACTGGTCTACCGTAAGCTTTAAGCTATAATATCGATTGACATTTACAATTTGATTTCCTATTTCATACCCATAGGCCATGGGAGTAACAACTAGCTTATGATATACTAGCTGCGCTTCGCGATTACACTCGCGAGGACCAATTTTCAGGATAAAAAGTATCCTTTGTATAGGACATAGGATACTTTTATCCTGGATCTTTTTTTTTATGTAACTGAATGACGAGACGAGCTGGTCGTTTGCCTGATGCTAAGCAATACGCTAGTCCGTAACAATAACGGCACCACCCAGAACTTTGTTTTGCAAAATCCTGCGCGGCGCTGCCGCTGCACCGCGCTCGTCATCCTGAGACAATTAGCTGTTGAGTCTCACAATGCCCAGTATCTTAACCTTATAAAACTTACAAAACTTTTACATAACGCATTCTGAAGATAGTTATTGCGTCGTTTTAAATCAACTTTTGTATTGATTGTATCGTGAACATCCTCTTAACCTGAACTTTGAGCGTCATTGCACAATACCACAGTATTAGAAAGAAAGAAAGAAAGAAAGAAAACATTTATTTTGACAAATCTGCACACGGTACAACAATGATCACAACACAATAAAACAAAAAACAATTAATAAATTAAATAGCAGATGCTTGTGTAGGAGAATCGCTACCGTGCACAGTGCCGTCAAAAAAGGCCTGAACTAAGCATAATTAATTTTTAGAAAAAAACAAAAACCGACTTCAATGTATCTTCGAAGTCCAAGGTCACATATCGATGAAATTTATATGGGACCACTTCGTAGCTATACTGAACCCGACGCAAAAAGAATTTTTCAAATTGGTTCATAAATGACGGAGTTCTGAGGTAACACACATAAAAAAAAAAATACAATTGAACAGAGAACCTCCTCCTTTTTTGAAGTCGGTTGGTGAAGGTTAATAATGCTGTGGATAAATTCACAATGCTGGTTTTCAGCTCAATCTCTATTAAGCTCAAGTTTAATAGTATATAATCATAGTAATAATGATCTATTAAGCTCAAGCTCTATTACAATCTAAAACGGATAAAAGTGCCCAAATACACAATGGAAACCCAACTTGTACCACTTACACAGCAGACATCATGATGGCTAATTGAGTTTTATTCCCGGCGGCCGCCAGCGTGTTGTTTTGTCCACCGCGATCCATTTATTGTAATTTGAGTAATATAAAGTAAAATATTTCACTACGATACTCGTAAAACGTAATTAACTGGCGAGGGTGAGCATCGATTTTAATTAAGGGTTGTTAACGACTCTTCTGTAAGTAGCTATTAATAGAGTGCGCGTACTGATACTGAATGTTTGTGTTGAAGTATAAAGTATCGTTATCAATACTACCCATTAGTACCAACACACAGAAAAAGCTTCCATTTCGCTTTTGCCGCTCTTTTCTTCTTTTTCCAATACTGAGCCAATATTGGTCTTTCACTCTTATAGTAGGTAATTATTTTGTAGCGCTTGCAAACCGCTGAGCCACTGTCAAAATCAATCCTAGGTTCAGAGCTCAAAACTATATTATAATATTATTATTAATTAATTTTGATATAGTGTTTCATGTATTTAGTTTTGCAATTTAAATTTGATGTATATGTGCTGAAATTGCCCGTCATTATTATTCACACTTAGTGAGTAGCATCACAAAAATATAAAAAGTATCGCAGCCAGAATTCTAAGTATCGAGTATTGAGTATCGACTCCTAAAGTATCAGATACTTAGTATGAGAAGTATTCGTATACTCTAGCTATTAACAATTGCGTTCGAGTCAATAATGAACGTTCGATTGCCTCGTAATTAATTTACTGTAAAAACTTCATCTTGCTGATTTTCTCTTTATTATTTACAACAGGACGTATAATTAATTCTGTAAGATTAAGAATCAATTACAGAGAAATGAGAAACCGTATTATAAATGAAATAAAAATCAATATCAGGTCAGGAAACTACCCTTATTGACATGCTTTCCATTAAGCAGAGCTTGATTGAACTCTTTAACAAATCGATTTGACACTCGAAACTTCCTATAATCGATAATAAATTTAAATGGCCAGTCAGAAAAGGAATTATTCATTAAAACTAGTAAAACTGGTATTTCCTTTACATTTATTTAATCTATACATATACATATAACTATCCTTCAAATTTAGGAAATAACAACAAATTTATTTAACCTAACTTTGTGAACAAGGCAACATAATTTCGATTCCCATAAAGTTTCGCAACAAAGCATAATTCCTTCATTTCAATTAAAATAACAATAACAATTCACCCAATCAATGGCTGAAAATATAACGATCAGTCGCTAAACCAGTGATATTTAAACAAATTAATTTAGTAACAACTCTTAATTACATTACTATGTGCATATATTTTTATCTAAGTTAACAACGTGTAATTTTGAACAAGGTTTTTTGTTTAATTACGATAGTTACAATGATTTTTATCTATTATCTAGAGTACCTATTTAGATTCAAAATGCCGTGCACTTATGTAGTTAAGCGAGGGGTGCACTGTATAAGTAGTGGTGCTGGTGGTCTCTCGTTCCAGCGTTCTGCGAGTCGACACCCGATGATTCCACGTGCAGACGGCGAAACACTTGTCGTACAAGGAGGGTTGTTGTTAGGCCTTTCTTCATTTAATATTATTTATTATTTACTAAATTAATATATTATATACCTTTTCTTATATAAAATATTGGACTCATTACCATATTTATTATTAAATGTATATATTTATTTTTAAAAAAGTGGAGGGATTATTTATATATATATATATATATATATATATATATAAATATATATAAATTTTAATTCATTTTCTATGTACCCTCATACATATTGTATTATTCTGAAAACAACCTATATTCAGCGGAATAACACTACATATTTTCATTGCGTTTCAGATTTTGTGTTTAATACAATGTACAAAAGTAGTGATCGAAAAATATATATGATGACAATACTTAAACATACTTACGCAGTGAAGTGTTAAACCACATTCGTAGTTAAATTGCAAAATTATAAAGCCTAAGTAATTACCCATTTAAATTATGAATAAAATTTGATCATACTTATTTTTCAGTGCGAAAAATTATTTGCAATTAAAAAATATTTCACACTATCTGCGCCCGCGGTTTCTTGGAATAAAAGTAGCCTATGTCTTTTTCCAGGACCTAAAGACCTACATACCACATTTCATCAAAATCCATGCATCCATACATTTTTGGATATCCAGCTATATATTCTTGCCGTATCTTCCGAGTAGTGGTTCTTTTTCTGATACGATGGTAGAGTCATAGTAACAATTGACGTTCATAAGTGCGTCTGTGATGCCAAAAATGAATAAAGAACTTTTGAACTTTGAACTTTGCTGGTTCGATTCCCGACGGGACAAATGTTTGTGAACAGAATAAGTGCAAGCATTTGTTTCGTGTCTGGGTTTTGTGGGACCCTGTAGTTCCTGGTTCCCTAGATATAGGGAATCCTAGTTAGGGGCCAAGATCTATATATCATTGGGCGTATTTATTTATTTTTATTTATCTATCTATCCATCCATCCTCACAAACTCGCATATGTAACATTAGTAGGATTGTAGCTCATATTGAATGAGAAACTAATTTCCTTTTGTGTGCTTAGCTTAAACTCTAGCAGTTAAGTAAAGCGAGCTTTGGCCATTTTCGTCGGAAGTTTATGCCGTTATAAATTTCGACCTCGCCTCGATCTGGCCCGATAATTGTGGAAAACCTCAATAGATTAGGTTAAATGCCCGACTTGCAACACCGACTCCAGATTATTTCGACGTGTATAGCTACGTACGTATATTACTTATGTATATATTATGGTGACGTGGGACAAAAAGCTGCTAGCTTGAAATGGAACTGGGCTGGACACGTCTGCCGCATGTCGAACGAGATGTGGGCTAAACTTATCACTGAGTGGATCCCACATAACGTCAGACGACAACGCTGCAGGCCTAGACAGAGATGGCGGGATGAGCTGGACTCCTACTGGAAGGATTGGCCGCAAGGAGCATTGAACCGTGAGGAGTGGAAGGAGGGTAGGGAGGCCCTTGCCCAGCAGTGGGACCACCACGGCTAAAAATAAATAAAATAAATAATATATTATGGTGCGCTATTTTGTAATAGCCCCCTAAATTCTGTTTAAGCATTGGTACATGAATTTGATGAGTAGCTCATATAATTGAAAAGTTTTTAAGGTTATATTTAGTGTCTAGTTTCCAAGTTTTAATGTATATTGTGGTGTATCCCTCGTCATCCCGTATAATATCCTAAATCAAAATATTTTCAAGAATAGTGCTTTTATTGTAGACCCTTGGGCCCTTGCGCACAACTCGCGCACAAGTAGGTACATATATATATCATCACCATCACCAGCCCATCACGTTCCCACTGCTGGGACACGGGTTTTCTCTCATAGAGAGAGTATGGGCCATAATCTACCACGCTGGCTTACATATATATATTATTATATATATTCTAACTAATTCTAAGCTATATTCAAATCTATAAAATTCGATTCTTGATCATAATAAAATTATTTAACGTTATCTTAATATCTATTACAAGTTGCTTCACAATTTTAGATCTAATGAAGCAATCAACGTAATAATTTCTCAGTTCGGTCTTTCGAAACATTTTCATGAACTGTTAAACACTAATATTTTTCATAGCTGTTGGCCAAGAAATTACAAGAGGTTGAAATTCTTATATTCATAAAAACTGTTGAGTTAAATCAACCGTGTTATCGTATCAGTTACTGCGGGTAGTCATGCAATAAAGGAGAGTATACCCAGTATACCGCTTGTAACCCCTTGTAGCGTAGCTTGCCTAGCCGTTCGTAACAGATCTGGGTTAAAAATCATTCGGCGCGGTCACCACTTGGATGGCGGACCGTTTGTGTGGTCATCTGAGCGCTACCGTACTTCAGGGGGCACGTTAAGTTGTCTCAGTCTTGATTATTGTCTTAGGACAATCGTTAGGTCATGTCGGAGGCCTACAAGCTGTCTTTAAAGTCCGGCACTAGGATTGGCCACACACCCACACAAGAAAAAAGATCCAGATATATCTAACACCTCATAGACCTTAAAAAATAATGAGATGAGCAGGTCGCTTTCCCAATAGAAAGCATCACATCTGCCAGTAAGGATTTTACAGACAGTATTGTATTACGAAATGCCGTGGCATTGCACTGTAGTCGTAATTCTGTGACATCTGTTTTATATCTATAAAAATGGCCAACTTGTGGGTCTAGATAAAGGTAGGTACTACATACATATATATTTTACTAGGTATCTTTTATTAGTCGATTACAAATGTACTAGTAATAAAAAGTGTCGTAAATATAAAAACTACATTTAAGTGCACTATTTTTGTTGGAATGGAGACCTATTGCGTATCTCGAGTTCTTAAATTGCAAAACAAAGTTACAAGTAAGTCTCCCACCCAGAGATTCAACGAACAGTTGCAATTGTAACTTTACAAAATAAAGGAACACCTTTAGGTCGCTAGAGCATTATCGTATAATTTTCATAACGACATAACCAAATCGCTTTTCTATTGGTTTTCTAATCATTAGCATCAGCCGATCACATTACCACTACTGGGATACGGGCCTTCTCTCATAGAGAGAGTACGGGCCATAATCCATCACGCTGACCTAGTGCGGTTGGTGGAAATTACATGTCCTTGAATTTTTGTGATTAATTCTTGGACCTGCCGGTTTCCTGACGATGTTTTCCTTCACCGTTTTTAGAGCGAGTGTTAAATCCGCACGAAAGTCAGTGGTGTGAGACCAGTGGAATTCGAACTCGGTTGCATCGGATCGAAAGTCACACATGCCCCCACTGAGCCACACTCGCTCGCATTTGTCATTTTCCTAATAATTTATATTAATTTATACGAATAAACACCGTTTTTGAACAGTAGAAATAAATAATTCATTTGTACCGACGCGACGTCTACAAAACCTATCCTATACCTAGCAGTAGTGAGCAAGCATTAGTGTTCTGGTTTGAAGGACATTTTAGCTAGCGAAATGACTTAATTGTCTCAAGGTGACGAACGTACCTATAATGCAGTGGTACGCAGTGCTTTTTATGGTATTGATATTTCTGTGTGGCGCTGGAATTGTTGAGGGCAGGCGTGGCACTTACCATCAGGTGAACGACGTGCTCGTTTCATCACTCAGTTTCATAAAAAAGCCCTGTTTAGAGAGGAGAATGGGATAAAGAGGGGAAGGCGGCTAACAATACAAGAATGAAGCAGAAACAATTTGCTCTAATGACGACATTTCTACAACCTATAACACGAATCACATAAAAAAACTTATTCATATACGTCTTAACAAGACAGTATCCTGAATAAAACAAAGCAAAAGAACGAGAACGCTCATAATACGTCTGTTTGATGGGCGCAGGCGTCTGGGAAAAACACCTGCAAAGATTCTCGTTAATAATACAGGCACAGAACTCCCGGGAATGGCTTTCCAATTTTCTGTCACGCGGATGAGTGACACAGAAAATCCTGTGGGTGCCGTGAACGTCCCGCGGAATGACGGCAACGTGCGTGCCCCGCCTCGATCATTGTTACTAGGGCCGTTCGCAGGGCGAGGGAATTAGATTGGCCAATGGTCGATACGGTCGTTCTAAAGTGGGACTTGTTGCCTTGATTATAGGTTATAATTTTGGAATTATCATCATCAGCCATTTTTATAAATATTCCGCGCTCTACGCTAATTCTATGTACTAAATAAAAGTAATTCTTACCTTCTTGAGATAGAGTTCATCAATTTTGCATGCAATATCTACTATCTTTACCTCTGGGATAAAGCTTTGGTTATGCAGCCTCCTTGCTCTTCTATCGCAATTTCCACTACGTGCTTTAGCAATCTTGCAAAAGTATAACTTCTACGAAAGTATGTAGATATAGGTAGATACACGGCCTTTACTTCATTCATGTCAAGGAGTTTACTACTAACAGATCAACGGGACTATATCAGGCGATAAGGCTAGGAAAAATCGCATTCGTAAAGGGAACATGGCCCTCTCATACGTCAACCTGAATACCTCCCAATACATCGGCCTACACTCCAGCAATTGAAAGCAAATCACAGCGCGTGTTTGCGATTAGATTACAGTCTCATTTCCATAAGTGCACCGCGGCGTCAGAAATGCAATTATCAGTGCTATTTCGAATTATCTCACTGTAACCCATAGAGTAAATTGTATATCGGAGGCCGTTACCCGCGCAATAGCAGTTGCGGTGAGTCCGGAGATAGCGTGTTTATTAGGCAATGTGTGTAATCTTAAGGGTACTCTAGCAACACATAGCCTAGCGTAACGCGTTGTTCATACATGTACAGCAAAGCTAAAAGGAAGGGGATATAGATCTCATATGGACATATACCTATGTGAGATTATCTCGTATAATATAGCCTGAACTATGGAATCAATTTAAGAACTCTCGTTCCAACATATGACTTAAGTTATATAACGTTACAGAAAATCCAATAAGTGGAGGTAGAAATCATCATGTGAAATCGTGCGTCCATAAGCAAAATTGTTTTTGGAATTTAATATGAACGCTATGGAAACCCATAAATCATATTCAGTTACCCCCAAGATGTATTTTAATTTCATACGTTACTCTTTTTCGTGTGTTCGACATTTATAAATAATCTCGAAAATAAAAGATCAGCCAGACTGAATAGTTCGGCTTATTCATCTTTATTGTAATTCAAGCTTTCGCTTACAAAATCGCATGAAAACTTTCCCCCTCACTTTACATAATATCTAAATTCCAATACTCCAACAATGTATTAACCACTCCAATAATATTTTGTAGAATCGTGCGGCGCCCATTTGTGCCGACTCGAAAAATATATTTTCTGTCGAGTTCTAATCCGCATAAAGGGTAAGTGGATGATTTCTGACGTGCCGACGACTCCGTACAACCCTCGCAAAAAGTTCCAGCCCTCTATTTCTTATCCAGCCTTATCATAAAGTTCAAAATAGTGTCGGAACTGTACCTACTGTAAAGGGCCGGTAGTTTCGTGTGTCGAATGTATAACGACGACCTACATTCCGCGAGGGCCGCAAAGGAAACACAATCAAAACTCAATTCGAAAACACTTCAACTCATCGTCGCATCACGCAACGTGTCTGACAAATCGAAACTTTACGCGAATCATATTAAAATGTCTTTGTCCCGTTCAGTTTATGCATAACGAGGCTTATTTTAAAAGATTTAAAGCCCAAAGTTCCATGGACCAGGGTCAGATCTGAATGGCTGTGCCTCTGTTGGTTTACATTCGATGGAGTCGGGCAGAGATGCAAAGTGCACCTACGCTTTGAATGCCGATACGTGAGTCGCCTGCTGATTAATTACTTGTCCGATCTCTATTCCATGCGCTCCTCATGTGAAATAGTAAACTCCACGTAGAATGTTCCATATGCATAAAAAGCATTCAGTTTGGATTATTACAACTTGAAAAGCTTCATTGGTAAATCTACTTCTGACTTCAAACCTCAAAATGGGTAAAAGCATGAGCCAGTTATTTAGAGATTATAGCCTGATAAAGCGTCTTCTCTGCACCAGAATAACATTGAAATCGGCCGGTCCATGCCCGCATTGGACGGAATTGCGTTTGCAGAAGTGCCGAAATATCGTTTTACTAAAAATAATGGAAATGTAAGGTCAACATCCCGAATCATAATTAGTTTTAATAGTAGTCTATTTCACAGCTAACATCGTAATCATAGAAAATTAGAAACATTGTTCACATAATTATATGACCATCATTGTAATACCACCCCGCATAATTCATAATAATCATGCTTACGCCATGTTTGGGGTGGGACAACATAATTATCCCGCAAATTGCATTCTATTCTAATTCAGAGAGGATAAATCAAGCGTTTACATAGTCTACAAAATCCGCGTCACATAAATTTGCTGTATATCAGGGGGCCACGAAATAAGTGATTTTACAAAAGTCATTGGTTTGATCGACAGCCTACGTGGTATAACTACGTGGTATTAGTAGTGCAAATACTGCAATATTACTACTACTATAATACTATAATACTATAATACTATAATACTATAATACTATAATACTATAATACTATAATACTATAATACTATAATACTATAATACTATAATACTATAATACTATAATACTATAATACTAAAAACAGAGAAAAACTAAAAACAGAGCCCTCACATAACAGTTGCAACTTGCGAGGGCAGTAGGTATAGAGCAAGTATGGGTTGCACCATATGTTTTAATTTTGAAAACAAGCATATCACTGCAACGCCATCGTCACTTTGCCATATAAGCTGTAAGTCTCAAATGCCTTGTATCTTCTACAGAAATCACGTAAAAACAAAAGCGAAGCTTGAGTATAATTTATAACTCAGAATAAATATTCCTTAGATCCTACAAAGCTAAATTATATCTACCCTACTTCCCCTCTGATACCACGCCGGATGTGTGGCCCGACCGATTGAGTGACACGAGGCGGGGCGTGCCATAGAATAATGCAGCCAAATGAAGCGGGGGCTCACTCGCGCCCTCTGGCTGTGATGTGGATGCAATTTTCAAGAATTAGGTACCTCCGGTGTATGGGGCTGATTGCAATCTTGTTTCGGATTACCTGTGTGCTGAAAATAGCGAATTGTAAAGGGTTAGTGTGCAGGTGAGCTTATTTATTCGTCAGGTAGCAGTGACAGTAAATTTATATTTACTCATAGTTTTATACCTACCCCAACAATATTTAGACGGCTTACAGAATGTTTGAATAGAATTGTGAATAATTTGCCAATGGTGTATGGTGGACAGTAAAGTGCCATAAGTCAGTGCAATAACTTGTTATTGAAATCGTTATTGTGACATGATCCTAAAATGTATAATTATTTATTTATTCAATTTCATTTTATTGTTTATAAAGAAGCTTCTTCTGCAAAGCATGGGAAAGGTGAAGGGCTGATGGTGATGATGATGGGAAAGGTAAATTATAAATAGATTACTCAATAAAATTATTTTCAAGTTCAATTGATGATTCGTGGTGAACACACAACCTCATACACAAACCCACTCTTACAGCAACAAGTAAATATTGCTGAATTGTAGTTTTTGTGTCCCGATTTGCAAACTGAACTTTTCCCAAACACCGACACATAATAGTAAACACACCCAAATCCACGTATAAAACACGATAATCCGAAAACAAAAGCAGTTTCTCACTGAATAGGCTAAAAATACTTGTACAATCCAATCCATTCATAGTATTTTAAGAGCCATAAAACCTACAGTGCTTATTTTACTAGCGACGAACAAATGCATAGAATCTCTATTTACGAGTAGGTCTGTCTGTCGTCTCGCGATGGAAACTGCGAAGTGGTCGATTTTAAGCTGAAAGGTTTGAAAAAAGATTTAAAAATTATGATATCACCAGTGAACAAACGGATATTTTTTATAGGAATGTATACCTTTAAAATATTACACGTATATTCTTTAATTAAATATTTGCAGGAAAAATGTAGATCAAAAAGAAGAAAGAAGAAGAACGTAGAAGAACCTGTATAAGTAGTAAAATCGTATCTGGATCATTGGAATTGAGCAAAGACTAAATAGGTTTATATTATAATAAGTTTTGCGTTTCTTAATTGTATACCTACATCATCAAGATCTATATAGGTATATGATTTAGCTGTAGTCATTTGGCGCCGTGGCCCAAGGCTGTAGGTATTCTATAAGTATATAGAACACACAGATCGTATATTATGTAGGATGTACTTTTACAGAATAAACTAGCTTTGTCTAGCATATAGCTTATCGAAGAGGTCTATTCTGAGTCCATCAGACTCATAGTGTCGAGTCGATCGAATAAAAACAATGTCTTCATTGGAACCAAGCCCGGGGTGAACAAACGGGCGGTCGTCGCTCGGTCCGACAATGGAATGCAGGAGCACTGCACGGGGTAACCATTTGTTTCCAATCCTTTTTACTTTAATTCTGGATAAAATTTGAATAAAGAGTTTGTGACCCGAAGCCAATCCTTAACATTTTACTTAGGATTTTGTAAAATATCTATTATGGGTCTCGTTTATTCCTCGTACATTTCTTTCCAAGTGGTAAGACAATGAGTACCTCATTATGTCCTCTCGTAGTGTTGTTAACCAAATTAATTTCAATCGTACCTACTTGTGGGTACAAAGTCGTATGAATTTGTGAAGAATATTCATATCTTACTTCGAACCAAGGCAAAGCAAATGAGTGAAAGTATTTCTTTAATTTCACTAGTGAACTATACATACATATGTTAGGCGATGTCAAATTTATTCGACACCGTCCAACCTATAGTTCAACAGTTTTGATATGTACCATTACAATTAATTACAATTTATTAATACATAAATCGATCTTTAACAAGCTGGACCTATTCAGAGTCAGTATTATGTGACACCTATCGTTTACTCGCAACTTTGAATATCCTTCAATACCTACTATTCCGAACAAACTCTTATAAAGAAACCAGGTATTTTTTATA
This sequence comes from Petrophora chlorosata, assembly GCA_951640565.1. Taxonomy (NCBI): domain Eukaryota; kingdom Metazoa; phylum Arthropoda; class Insecta; order Lepidoptera; family Geometridae; genus Petrophora; species Petrophora chlorosata. Next base: position 13,332,550 of record OX621193.1, on the reverse strand, counting down.
AAATATTTTTTAATGTATAAATTTTCTAGTACAGATCTAAATTTCTTTTAGTCAATTGGTATCAGAACAAATGGTGTCCCCACAACTCGAGTTGCATTGAACGTGTTTAATCGATTCAGATCGAGTATGAGCGCTCGCAGTCAGCCATCACTACTGTTGACGTAGAATTATCCTGTCAAGGACTGTCAGGCCAACGTGAGTAAAAGTCATTGAGGTGTAAGACCTCAATGGTAAAAGTGGTAAAAGTAATCGTGAATGAGTCTTTGTTTTCTAAACAAAACATTTATTTGACACCTAAAAAATTATAAAATAAACAAAATAAAGAAAAGAAAGACCAAATACAACAGTTTACGGCTACATAATATTATACAAACACAAAAAAAAATTGTCGTGCCAACATTAATGGTAGGTATTAGTATCACAGCTTGTGAGAATTTATTGAAACACCTATATTATTCATACATTTCTTTGAAAAAATACTAGCCGTACCGCGCGGTTCACCCGCGGTTTTCCAGGACAAAAAGTAGCATATGTCTTTTTCCAGAACATAAAGAACCTTCATGGTCGTCTGTATGTACAAACTTAAAATGATATATAATAATGTTGTGACACCAGAAATCGATTCAATTATCCAAACTCAAGATAGCCGATAGAATCAAATAAATCCAGATGCTTCGATCTCAGCTCAATTCTCTTCATAAATCCTCAGTTTTTTCATTGCTTTACAAATCACAGAGATGTAAAAAGAGCATTAGGAAGCTCACATAATAACTCATCGTTACATGGACGTCGTTACATGAGTGAGCACCAGGAAGAGTTATGGCACTTGCGGGTTATTGCATACCACATCTCACTGCTATCGCTTCCGACTAGCTAATGATCCGATTGTTAAGATTTGTGGAAGTGATTAAAAAGTAAAATTTCAGATTAAAATTAGGCACATCTTTCTCTTGGGTTTATTGTAGCAGTATGGATGCTTTACGATATACTCGTATAATTTTACACAATAGAAGACAGAGCATATGTTTACATTCGCTTAGCATTTTTTTACGTCTTTCAAATGAGAAGTCCAGAAGGTGAAATAGGCCCTGTGATTATATTATCTTTGCTTACAATCAATACTAATTTAGAAATTGAAAAACGATATAAGCATAAAGAATCCATTGAAAATAGACTTTTACATACTTCTTTTTAGGTATTATTGCTCTAATTTGGAATCATCTAAGCCAAAGATGAAGTAATCGACCCTTCGACGTTGGCAAAGGAGGTATGATCGGGCGTTAAAGCCACCCAAAATAAATATATTATAATTTTTTGTTAACTGCTAAAAACTTATTCTGTTATTTTTCTCATAAACTGACATAAATGTGCTGAAGGGAATATGAAATTAAAATGAGACCGTTCCCAAAGTTCCCAGTAAACATTAGATAAAACATTAAGCCGGATTTTCGCCTTACAACAACAATGCATGACGTGGGACGCCTCAAAGGGTATCGTAATACTTCGTGATTTTCCTTTCATGAATAATGTATTTGTGTATCGAATGTTGTCTAAATGGCGTCGTGATTTTATAGTGCCTACGTAATTAAAGAGGCTTAAACTTAACGCAGGGAAAGACGGCCTGGCGATATTTGATATCGCCGGGGAAAACATGCAAATTAAAGGATCCCTGGGTTTACTGTCCTGAGCTGAGACGGTATGATAGCTCAATACCTACTAAGTCCTCCCTTTATACAAGTATATCTACATTCTCTAGTGAAACTATTCGCACACATTCGTGAGTTAATGCCTTCGAACGTACTCGAGTCCGTAGGGTAAACACTAGAGACTTATGAAATGAATCATGAGTGGACTAAATTATACAATATTGCAATGAGACTACTTCGACTGCTCCGATCCTTCATTAAATATAATGACGCTTTATAAATTGGTAGCTGATGTTAGTAGAAATATTGCTAGCTTGATTTTATTCGTGATACCAGTAGCGTGCCGTGAGAAAATGAATAATGTTGAAGTAATCTAGCTTAGAGATTGATGCGAATGCATTGATGAAATAATATGGGAAACTTCTGATGCAGTTAAAGATCAAAGTTAAATTGCAGTTATTAAAAGGTGGTTTGATTTGATCTGTTTGCAGGTTTATAATTATGCAGGTTTATTGCATTCATACTTTTATAACTTACTTGTAACCATTTGATTATTTTATGTTCATGCCTGATTTGAATCTTTCCTATCCACTGCTCTGGTAACACTGATAAGATACTTCCTTGACTCACAAATGGGCCGGCCGAGTTCATAAAAATACTAGGTATTATGTTTGATAACTGCAAAACGATGGTAATATTACAAAATAACTATTTATCGATTTATTTTTTGGAGAAGCCATAGGCTCTCGAAATACAGCTTACACTAGTTCCAGAACCTATGGATTCAATACTACTCTGTAAAAATATCTATTATGTCACAATAAATTATTATTATTTTCACGGCATTTGCTAATTAAATGTCAGAGTTTCTAATCCAGTAAACACCTAAAGCTAGATGAATTTCCAAAATAATCCAGCATCTAATCTCTCTAATCTAGCCTTTGTAATCGTGGGCGGGATAACCTCTGATGCAACGGAAACAATCCCCACATTAGGGTTAGGCTCCACGAAGTGCACTAATCTAGGACGCGGCGTTTATTCAGCGCCACGCGTGTCGCTCGTCATTATTCGCAGGCATGCGTGTTTCAGATACTGTTTCGGGTTAGAAAGATAGAACGGAAGGCTATGTACCTAGCGTGTAAGGAATATGATTGTGTTAAACTTTTCAAGAAAACTGTGGATAGTTTCTGCCCCCGTACCCATATCTCCGTCAAGCGCCAATCGTATATCGTGTTGAGCTCAGTTTAGGGTATAGCTTCACTGCGACTAATGAGATACCGACTAATTATTGTCGATTTAGGCAAGAAATCGAATTAATCTCATTCATTTATACCAAAATATGTTAACTACAAGTTGAGATAAACTTAATGGGACAATAAATGGCATCCTAAAATATTGTCGCAGTGAATCTATACCCTAAACTGAGCTCAACACGATATACGATTGGCGCTTGACGGAGATATGGGTACGGGGGCGGGAAAGGTTAAATTCATCACTCGACAGCAGATTATAGCCTAGTTTCTATAGCCTCGTTGATAAAAAAGGACACGATGATTTGCGAGGTCGCAGGTTCCAGACTTGTCGATAATTTATAATTTTTCATTTCCAAACTCTCATTTTTGTACTTATTTTCTATGGATCGTATTTAGCTTCAATTTATTCCCGTTTTCTCGCCGAATATACTGATTGTGCACCAAAATATGTTCATTAAAATATTTCATAATGAGCACCTATTTTATGAATATTACATGGTCGCGGCGTTGAGGTGGCCAAAGGCCACCCCCGCCGCACCCTAACCTACCGAGGGCTGCACCTTATACCGTTGGGGTAACCCGAGGGCCACCTATACATTTGAGTGCTAAATTTGGTTTGGTTTGGTTGAGACCAAATTTGGTGCACACTGGTTACTGCGTACTTTTGGTGAACGGTTAAAAAATATCCTTTATTTATTTATAATAGTTTTGCAGAAAATGGTACAAGGAATGCTAATTAATTAATAGATATACTTAAAGCATACTTAACGCTTACTTACTTCACTTAGATATACATAAAAACCTAGATGGAACTGTAACAGAGGTCGCTTGCAGGTACTTTGTCCTTAAAGATTTTCGCAATGAATGGCTTTTTCAAAAGCAACGCTTTTTCGACACCCGAAGAAGAAAATCTGTTAATGGAAGCTTCTAATCGGTTTATTCTATCTAAGATTCAGATAGAAGAAAAATATTCTATTCTATCTTGCTACAAAGTTTGTTCTCATAGATAAAGCTATAGTCACGGAGGGTGCGGCGAGGGTCCTCGCGGGTTCGCTTTTACGTAGCACGCATATTGCGCGGTTTACGATGCATTAAGTGTGCACTCTGCCTTACCTTGTTGCCGGTTATTTTTCATGTTTACGAGGGGCTCAAACGCTGGAATGTCTGTTTCATAAGAAAATTTATTTTTCATCCCATCAAAACCAAACCACCAACAGAGAAACTTTTAGCGGGCAGTAATGAGTTTTTAATCCTCTTTATAAGTGCGCCGCAATTATCTTTGCCGCGCACTTTTTGAATTTGGAACATCTTAGTGTTCAGCACCAAAGAAATCGAACCCAAATATTGTTTGAATAAAGACTGGCTGGTACGACGGCCCATAGTCACGTCGCCGGAAGAATGAAAAAAAAAACAAATTAAAAAAGCGCGAACTACAGCCCGCGTTTTCGTAAATTTTCACGGATTGTTAGAAATTCATTGTTTTGTTTTGTTTTGAAAAATGAGTTCTTCAAGTGACAGTGAATAAAATATGAGGCGCTTTTATTTTCTCATAGTGGGTGATGAAAAGTAGAGTGTATCACTCGGGCGCAAAATATATTTTTGGCTCGGGCGACGTACTTTGAATCCCTCGCTACGTTCAGGATTCTACTAAGGAATCCCTCACTACGCTCGGGATTCTACTCTAGAATCCCTCACTTCGCTCTGGATTCAAAAAAGCGCCCTCACCGTAAAAATATTATTTTGCTCCCTTATGATACAATCTACTATTGCTTCCAATTGAACAGTTACATTTTAATTCAATCAGCTCACTGAACCTCAGCCTTTAAAAGGAGATGAATGATGTATAAAGAGCTTCATAAATTGAAAATGATTTTTTTTCTAGAACGCTGTCTTCAGCTGTGACTTTGTATAACAGATAAAATGTATTTAAGTGAAAATCAAACACGAGTGTCTTTCCTAGATGTCGATGAATGGCTCTATTGTTCGGCGTCATTTTGGTTGTAATAGTTTATTTTAAATGTACACAATTATATTAATATTATTATACACGAATATTGGTAACAAATTTTATTAACTTACATCCATATACCATTTGTTTTTTATTGCTCTTAGTTATATGTATGGCCATTATCTCGGCTAACGGCATCGCGAGTGCGAATTCCTTACGATATCGCGTCTAGAGAAAGATTGCAGTTGAGCGACGGTATGCTTTGTTGGGTGAATGGTAAAACAACCGCAGCCAGAGCTCCAAAAATAAAAGTTGATAAATGTTTTATACTGAAATGTCAGAGATTGAACTGAAGTAAATGAAACGAGAAAATAATTACCTATTACTAACAATTTCTTTGAGAAACCATTAAAAACTGAAAAGATGTGCTAAGAAAGGGCTCTTAAATTATAACATTTTTGCTGCAAAAACTACACGGATAGCAAAGAACTTGCCTTCGCCAGGAAACTCAAACACCACGGACACTCAACCTTGATGCAAAATGGGCTTCAACTTGAGAATTTCCATATTTATATTTATCATGAGCCCAGTTTCCGGGCTGCAAATACAGGGAAGTCAATAGTCGGGTTCATCTTGTTAGTGAATGTATCATACACGTGATTCCGAGATCAAAATGTAACGCAATATCAACTTTACCAACTGGATTATAAAGATGAAATTATAAAACCTTTTTCTTCCTTTACACTGATTTGTATACAAGTACAGTATATTTAGAAGACGCGAGCAAAAGGCGCAACTCATGCTCAAGTCTTGACGTAATTATGAGTTATGAATAAGATACACAAATATATTTTTAGCCTTACCCTAAATAAAATTAACTGTGTTCCTCTTTCTTTTTCAGGTAAGAAACGAGCGATTTATTATCCAGAAGGGTGTGTATAAAAGTGTTGAAGGTTTAAAAAAAGAAGTTTTGGATTACTAAGAATCTTTTTTTTTACACTCTTCGAGTAGACAGCCAAACTAAGAATGCATGCTAAAACTCCAACGTTGCACACAATTGCAGCCGGCTATGATTCCTTCCCCAGAGCACAGTTTGAAGTTAATCCTCATCTTAATAGAAATTTCTTTATGCAAATTTTAATTCGAAAAAATTCCTTCTCGGCGCCGTGGCTTGAATGAAAAAATCTATTAGCCAAGAACGTTGGAAAAATACTGCTTTGTTTCATTTTGTGCTTATTCCGCAGAGTGTGATGAAATTACATTGACCTCTATAATATCGTTGCATTTATTTTTGCAATTACATCCAAACTGATGATCATTTCGTGCCATTAGCTGCAAAAACAGGAACATGAACCTCTAATTGTTTGTACAAGTTAATTCCGCCAAAGGCTATTGCTCTATCAAAGCCCAAACAACCCATTAATATTAATAACAAGCTACATTTAGAACTATTAATAACGACATCAATCAAACAGCGCCGTCCTCCAAATCAATGTTTACATACGTAATTGCATTAAACTTGCAATTCATTAATGGGTGCGTTAACAGAAGTCGTGGTCACAATTACCTAACCATATCAGTAACCCGAGGTTACGCACGACCTCTAGGTTACACACAGCCTCCGTGAAATTGAGCCCTACTACGGACATGCCAAGATCTTCACGATTCATGACCGAGTTCCGACCTCGACAAAACAATCGACGGCCTACGACGAGCCTACGCATCGTACTTAATAACCATGTGAAAACACCAATCCTTTGATGTTTAGAGAAACGTGAGGTTTTGCCTACTGCCAATATTTCCTTCAAGACGCCTGCGCCGTTTAGTAAACAATATGTACTGGCGCCCTTGACTTTTAAACACTAAACATTCGAGGCTGCCATAATAATAGCTTTTATACGTTTTCTTTATTGTAAGGAAGAGATTAACTATCTGTATTGAATAGTTTATTCAATTACAGCATACAGTTATCATCAATATCTGATGAGATAATCGGACATGCATCAAAGTCAATATTTTTAGCCGCACTTCAAGAGTTTATGTATTTTTTACAAAGCAAACTTCGCATGAGGTAAATTGTTCAACAAAAATAAACGCGAAATTAAACGCGATTCAAGTGTTCTCTAAATACAACAATGATATTTGGAGCACCTTGAGTAATTTTTTCGTTAATTTGGAAGATGACACTTGACCTAAAGGCCAAGCGTGAACCGGCCGACGTCGACGTGAAAGCTGTCGGGCATAATTACAAATCACGGTAATTAATCGTTACAAATGCTTTTTGTTTTAACACGGCAATGACCTTTTTTAAATGAGCTGTCTGTCATTATATGTGTTCATTGATAAAACATTCGCATCAATGGAGCGTTAATGAAAAACAACTCCTTGTCTCGAATCTAATGCTATATAATTTGGAATCCATTGAAATGTTTGAAGCCCCATCTTCAGTACAAAAAAGGTTGCAAAGACGTAACGCACTATGCCTCTACGCCGAAACAGCATGATGGAAAATGAAACAGTGGAACACTTGTCCGCACTGTATGGCCACAGAAGACATTGGCGGAACAGCGAATCACTCGACGTGAAACCAAAAATCGGGCCATCTCATATCTCATCTTCTGTTCGTGATGTCACGGTCATAGGTTCCGGCTGAAAATCAGTACTAAGGTATTTATTACCTTAGTTTTATTAGTAATATTTAGTTTTCTTTGGTTTTATGCTGAGTCGGTACCTTTTCCTGACATTGCGCAACGTGTCATTATACTATAATTATATTGTGTATTTATTATATGTTATTACATGTGTTATCTTTTTCTGTTATATGTATGGTATAGTATTATTTGTTATGTGTAGTATTGTATTATGGTTTATTGTAATGTTGCGTGTATCTGTCTTGAATAAATGTATTTTCTTTCTTTCTTCTAATCTTCATCAGCACCATCAGCAATGCCTGTCCTCTATTTAGAAGAGTTGGAATGGCAGTGGTAGATGCTGGCGAGGGAAAAGCACTGCACCCCATGCGGGATGTCAGTGCAGACGTATCGCCCCATAAAGAATAAGACGCAATATGCCTGCCTATAATTATTTCAAGACCAACCGAACTTTGAGATGCTATAATTCATGCACTGCTCATTTTAAATGCCCAGTAATTTCTCTGGTTCCAGTTATTCCACATTAAAACTCAAAAGTTTATTTAAATTACCGTTCTGATTTTCATTTCATAATTTTATTCAGTGTCCTCAACATTGTGATTCGAGTACTGATAAGTCTTCCTTTCCGTTTCCTGGCTGCCGGCGGCGGATTCAATTCCACAAAGAAGCTCCTTATCAGCGTTCAGAAATAATATTAAACGAACGACTTTCCACTTTTACTTACTGAACCATGCTAGCTATTTTATTAACAGGGATGCAAAATATCGCAGTTTGATGTCAATATCATATTATTATAATATAAATATACTATCCTACTTAAAGTTATAAATGCGAAAGTTTGTATGTTAGTATGTACGTGTGTCAAGCCGCGACGGCTGAGCGGATTTTGATGAAATTTGATATTGTGATACTCTAGGTCCTGGAATAACACATAGGATCTTTCAAGGCCTCTACTAGGATATAGTACTTTTATGATATATAGGACGTAGCTAGCCCCTATTGATATTATAAATGTGATTGTAAGTTTGTTACGCTTTCACGCGAAAACTACTTAACCGATCATCATGAAACTTTGTACACATATTCTTGGTATAAGAAGTAGCATAGGATACTTTTTATTAAAAAGATATTAATTTTTTACGGAAGATAAAAAAATTGTTTGTCTAAAAATCTCAAAACCTTCAACGATAAGATAGAGGGTCTTTCTCTATCATCCACGCGGACGAAGTCGCGGGAAAAAGCTAGTAATATGTAAATATTTAGGTCAACACAAAATATTTTTTTATTATTCTCTAAAATTCTGTACAAGAGCGCGCCTTTGTGAACAAAATCAAAGGGTTTATACCATCACGTTTAATCCATCATAATAGAAAATCATAATTGGGAATCCTTTGTTTATCACTATTTATTAATAACGTAGACGTATTTCAAAATGCGCCGATCTATATAATTGGGAGTCTGAATAGATTCGAAATTTTGAATTGAGTTCCCTTACAATGGGATTACAATTACTCCGACCTTGGCGTAGTAAGTACAGTCAGTTCTGTTAACCATATCTTATAAACTAGTTTGATATTTGCTTCTCTCAAATAGTTTGATATTGAAATCTTTATTGTGATATGGACCTTCTCGCATAGAGACAATATGGATTATAATCTACCAAGCTGGCCCAGTGCGACTTGGTGGAAGTCACATGTCCTTGAAATTTGGTTTCTTCACATGCATGTTTCCTCACGCTGTTTTTCTTCATTGTTGGAGAGAAAGTGTTAAATCCGAACATGTATAGCATGTAAAAGTCATTGGTGTAAATCTCAGCAGGATTCGAACTTCAGTGTGTCGGATCGAAATTCGCACATTCCCGCTGAGTCACACTAGCTCTCGACTACTCAAATGTGGACATCCTACTAATTTTATAAACGCAAAAATTGTAAGAATGTATGGATGTATGTTCGTTACTCTTTCACGCAAAAACTACTGAATGGATTTTGATGAAATTTGGTATACCTATAGGTACTTTAGGTAACACATAGGCTACTTTTTATCCCGGGAAACCGCGGGTGAAACCGTGGGGCGCAGCTAGTAATACATATTGATGCCGACTGCACGTCGATTCAATCAAACATTGGAGCAAAGGTTATCTGCGCCATGTTAAAGGCGATTGGGGAGTGTATAGATGAGAAGCAAGGGGGTACCATTGTGTTACTTGCCGGCGTCAGAGCACTCGAACCACTTACCCGTCAGTCCGAATACCGCTCGAGTCACGGTCGATTGAACATTGAATAAGGATCGAGATGTCCAATGCTTGTTTATCAATCCGACAGCTGATATAATTGTCGTTATGCAACGGATCTCTTGTCATTTTCAAGGTGAACATCTTTATCGAGTAAATTCGGATTTTGACAGACGTTTAAATAAAGGTCGTTAGCATTATGCATTTTGCACTCACTTGTCTAGACAATTGGCACAACAAATGGTTTTTGATATTGTTGGACCACATCAGCGTTTAATATAACGTTCTATCTTTTGTAACCTATACCATAAAGAGCAGGTGTTTAGTAAATTGTATTTTACTGACAAGTACTAACAATATTTGCATGCAACTGGGCGATAAGACGAGCAAGTCGCTCGCCTCACGGTAAGCGCCACGCATGCCCATAACAATTGCAGTGCCAGAGTGTCACACAGAACTTATAACACGCACTTTGCAAAACACAAAAACATTTCAACAAAAGTATCTGAAATCAAAAATTTTACCTTGTTCTATCAAAACTCAATCATTTTTCACAGAAGTTCGTTGAAACATAGGTCTATAGTGAGCTGTCAAAACGCATCTAATGTTTGTCCGAACTGTGCAAATTTGCGGGAAATTTCAATGCTGCGTACTCTTAGGAACCGCGCGCTCTTGGGGCACCTACCCTACTGCGAACCACTGCGCTTGTCACCCCGAGACATCAGATATTAAGTCTCATATGCTTAATAATTTCGCTGACTAAAATACCCTTTAAACCGGAACACAGAACATATTGTTCAGAATATTTCATAGAGAAAACTCCGGACCATAAAGTCAAGTTTTCATAAAGTTTATGAAGCTTTCAGGCATGAGACTCACTGAGCTCTAATCTAGACAAACTTCTAGTAATAGTATTAAAGCTATTCTACCAAAAGTTCTTATATAAGTAATAAATATACTGTATGTAATCACAGTAATATTATAAATGCGTAAGTTTGTATGTAAATGTTTCTTACTTCTTCACGCTGTAATGGCTAAACAGATTTGAGTGAAATTCGAAATGGAAATAGCTTATAACCTGGATATACATCATCATCATCATCGTTTCAGCCTGTGTCCACCTAGTGCAAGGTATACCTTGGAGGAGGTCTATAGACCTCCTCTCCCTCACGCCATTTGTTCCGGTCCTGTGCATCCCGCATTAGGATACTCTTTATCCCAGAAAACCGCGGGTGAAACTGCGGGGCGCAGCTAGTAGGTGCATAAATGAACTCTAAGTTCTAAGTTGGAATACCCAGCAAGCTCCTGTTTATGCACAATAGCTATTAGCCGGAACAATTCATCAAAAATCTAATTAAGTTCGTCGGCTTCACTCGCGGCCGATGACAGGAGATTAAGTTCAGCTTTAATTACGACGCTAGACTTGCTTCACTGCCACCCTTACTCCGAGACAGTGCGACCATGCTTACTAAATGCACCTAGATAAACAGCTGGTACTATTTTTCGCTGTAGGTCTATGTTTGGCCACTAACTTAACTTTTTTTTTTACGCTTAATAGATCTATATTTGGCCACTATCTCGCCTGATGTGAAGCGATGATGTGGCCTAAGATGGAGCACATAGATCTAGAGAGAGACGGCAGTTGAGCGGCTGCTCAGACCCGACTCCCCGATGGTTCACCGAACATCATCCCGAAACACGACTAGGTCGCTTGACGGCATGGCTTTGTTCGGTGGGTGGTATTACAACCACGGCCAGAGCCTACCACTCCAAAGCGCGTAAGCGGGTTTCATCACGATGTTTTCCTTCACCGTTTTAGAGCGAGCGTGCAAAATCTGCACTTAACTATAAGTCATTGGTGCAGGGCCGAGTCGGAATTCGAACCCAGGTGCGTCTGATCGAAAGGCGCATGAGTTACCGCTGAGCCACACTCGCTCTAAACCGATGATAAGCGGAGATGTGGCCGAAGATGGAACACATAACCTGCTTGGACTTGTTTCCTTTTTTTTTATGGAACTCAGTGACAAGACGAGCTGGTCGTTCGCCAGATGGTAAGCAATACAAGCAATAAGCCCATAACAATAACAGCACCACCCAGAACTTTTTTTTGCATAATCCTGCGCGGCACTGCACTCGTCACATAATGCCCAGTAATTTTGCTCGCTACAATGCCGGAACACAGTTATGCTTGCGCACTATTGCTTGGCGGCAGAATAACTGGCAAAGTGGCGGTACCTACCCAGACGGCCTCTCGCATACGAGAAACCCACCACCAGTAAATTCCCTGATGTGTCATCAAAATATTATCCAGAAATATAGTCGTTAACGACATGGCGTTTTTCGATGGATGGGTGTTACAGCCTACGACTCCAAAAAAGACGATTCACAGGATTAAAAATTTAAATTTCAAAGGGATGAATTCAAAACTCCGGATGACTATACTGCTCATTTTCTTGTTTCTTTGCGAGTCAAGCGGTTAAAACTTAAAAATCAGATAACTGGCTATAGTTTTAACCATAGAAAAGCGCCAGCATTTTCTTTATAAATATTTCAATCTTCTTATCGCGTCTTGTGCAATGCATCAGCGTGGTAGCACTACCCTGCTACAAGGGTGTACGCCTGTTACTAAGCTTGCAGTCTTGCCGCGGTAATGTACGTCGCCGCGCTTCCTCAATTACTGTGAGTTACCGACGCTAATGTATGATCTAATTCAAACGCTAACATTGCCAAACGTATGGCTTTTCATAGGATATCTATGTGGCCTGTTCATGAAGTGCTTTCTCTTAATTATTAGTTTTTGTACACGACCTGATTGTCAAATGCAGATGATGCTTAAGAAAAGTGCCTGATACTGACTAACTTTTCATAAATGTGCTACACCCAAAGACATAATGCTTTAATTTTAAGAGTATTTTTTGTTTTATTTTTATGGGTCTGAGTTATGCGACGAGCAAATCGTTTAATCGCCTCATGATAAGCGTCAGCCCATAACAATTGCAGTGCCACCCAGAACGTTTAATAACATAAAAAGCACTGCGCAGCACTGCATTGCGCTCATCACCCCGAGACATCAGATATTAAATCTCATGTGCCCAGTAATTTTGCTGACTACAATGCCCTTGAATACAGTAATGCTTGCGCACTACTGTTGAAAGAATAACTGGCAAAGCTGTGGTACCTACCCAGATGGTCTTCAGCATACGAGAGACCTACCACAAGTAACTATATGTACTACGTAAATGCTCATACAATTACCAATGTATTATATATAAAATTTGGCATTTCATAATTTATGAATCAAATTGTTATGACTCAACACAACGTCACTTCAGAAGCGAGGTTACCACTGCATGCGTACCTTACTTAATCTAAGACTCCCTGAATCGAACGCAAAGTCGCACCATCATCTCCAGTGACAGCCTCCAATATTCAAACGTTTGTCGAAGATTAATAAACTATTATATTGACACCGGTGTTTACACAATATCTCTAGCTTAATGAAGCGGTCACCTTCTATATCGATGTATGGAAGACCAAAGTTCTAAACTCTATTGAATCGCTAAAAGGATTGTGGATTCTACGCTTTTGTACGACGACCGAGTTAATTAAAAGTTTGATTTATGAAAGCAATATAAAATAGTCCTCGGTAATGAAGAGGATTTTGTGTGAGAGTTTATAATGCCTGATAATTTTAGTCTGAATTTTAATGAAACGGTGGTCGATTTAATTAGAGAATTCGCGAGTATTTTTACTCGGATAAAGTTGATACTTAAAAGTTTTTAAGTGGAGAGGTCTACGCTTTTAAAGTGAAGTTTCGAATCTCAAATTGCAGTGTTTTAATTGGATATATTTGTCAAAGTAGAAGTTTTCAATCCCACAGTAATAGACTTTACATACCATACCACCAAGATTTATCGATACCATTTATGACACCGAAAGCATTTTCCATGTTTCTAAAAAATAATGAGCGTTATGAACAGCCACTATACAATAACATATACAGTTGCATATACAAAACATTCAAGCGTAACCCAAAATCATTAAAACATTAGGCAATAGTTACAGTAACTGCACAGAGGTTGCAATACTCCGTAATAGCAGTCTCAATGCACAGAGCTCGATAAGCAAAGCAGTGTCACATGAATGCTAATCCACAATTAGTATTCAAGACGAAACAACAACTAATAAAAAGGAGGGCACCGCTGGGAAAATTGAAAATATCCGCACCCGTCAGGAAAATGAGCCGGCCTCTTCGTCACGCTGCGAAATTAGAATGCCATGTTTCCGATGCTCGTCACGTGGCGTGAAAAGTTTGTTTACTCTTCCATCTGATTATAATCTAAACGGGAGTTTTCTTCAACGGAGATCAGTGAATCAGAATTGACGTTTTAGATGTGGCATTCTTTTTATAAACATTTCGCTCATACACCAAACGAAACTAAGTTTTTATTAGATTGAAACTCTGAGCTACCCGTATCAATAGTTCCATATTGTTTTGTTAAGTGTCACTCAACTATGACATATACTCAACTTAAGTCTAGCTCAATTCCGCTTCTACTAAGGTCACGACCCACAACTTTAATAAATATACAACGTTCAAGTCGATGAGAAAACCAAGACGCTATTCGCAAATTGCGGAAATCTGTATTCATACATTGCCCCGCTTCAGACAAAGCCTAGCGCCTAGACAAATACCTTCAATTTATTACACTAGTTTGCGAGGCCTTCATTTTAGTTGAGCGATAAAATACCGTTATTTACTTGAATAATAGAATAGCAAAAACCGAAAATATGCTGGTGTTATTTCTAAACATAATCTCTGAAAATGAACAGACAAGAGACAAACCGCTGGGCGACAGCAATTAATAGGTACCCATTTGGACCATCTAACCATGTAGAGTCTCATTAGACTCTGCATTCATTTTTGTGGGATCTTATTAGAACCCTAAAATACCGAGATGGGCGAGATACATAAGCGATCGAGGAGATCTTTGCCTAGCAATAAGATATTATATAGGTCAGACTCGTACGCGGGCATAAAATACAAAACTAACAAGCATGTAAATGCCATGTCCAAATGTAGGACCAACAGTCGTATATACCTTGGCCTCCTTTCGCTGTTTTATTAATTCCTGAGGTGCTATCTACTTGCTCCAATGAATTATTATCTCTATAACGTTCTTCAACATTTTAGGTCTCGGAACCGTTTCGTGAATTCTCAAAGCTTAATTCTCTTTGAGTAATTAAGGGCTTTATTTTAAATTCTTAATTTATATTTAACGACCGCTGGAGGTCTTGATTAAAGGAACTTCATGAGAACTATTTAATGAAATGAACGTCTTCTTGGCGGTAAATTATTCTGCTTAATAGTAATGGGCTCAAATTAACGGTACTAGAATAGACATAAGCATAGTACTTATGAGTAGATGCGTGGGGCGCTATATTTTCCATAGTGATCTGAAATTGCAATTTTCAATTACTCTCTGAAAAAATTGTAATTGCCAACTCACTTCTCAGCAGACACTTATTTGTAACACGCATCACTTTCCTTTTTTCAAAGCCACAGCAAAATTGTTCTCAATTTTAAATCGATCCTTTTAACCATTTTTGGTAGAAATGATGCCCATTATTCTGGTTCCGAAGCCAGCAACAGTCGCGACGCGGTCGCATCGATCGTATTCATATCCCATGTAATCAGGCTTGCCGGTCCGCTGGCACAGACAGGCCTATTTCATGCAGACAAAATTAGCCCGGCAGTATGGATGCAACAAAGTAACACTAAAATTGGGACACGCACACTAGCTCGATCTTCTAGAGCTATTAACCGTGGGGTGTTCAGCAATAGCATCGTCCTCTGCCGTACCAAAATTTCGTGCTAAGCGACTAATGGGAACATGTGAACATAAAAATATAATCCTGTCCAGGTATTGCAGCGCCACTTGAACTTAACTTTTGATTCCATATTGTTACTGTTACATTGTTGTACTTAAATATTGCCTGAAATAAAGAATTAATTCGTAAGACGCTTGTCTCGTGTCACAGACCTGTTTGAAATGATCACGTATTTTGGCACTGCTGCAATAGACCAGCCTCCTTTGACTCTCTGAGTTGAGTCATCCATCATCATCAGCCTATTGCAGTCTACTGCTGGACATAGGCCTCTCCAATTGCACGCCACTGAGCACGATCCCCGGCTACTCATACGGCTGAGTCATCCACACTGAACTTATATAGAGAAAGGCTTATATTACGCACTACGCAGACTTATTTGAATGAGAGCTAGCCGAACCGCAAACGATGGCTTGTCGAACCGAGGACCAATAAGCTCAACACAATACGGGTGCTGGGGTAGGGTTGTTTTATGGACGCAGTGGCTGCTAGTTAAACATTCACAATTGATGAAGGTACAAAAGTGGGTAAACTACTGCAAAATAAGGATTCCAATCTGTCTAAAAAGCTGAAGCTTTCAACATACGAGTATCTCTATTTTCCTATATGGATACAATGTCTTACATATATTTAGGTACCAGTGTCGAAAAGAAAATATTTGCTTAAAGGAAGCCCCTAAGCCTCATGCTTTTTTTACAAACTAAATTTAGAAAATTAACTTCTTTACAAAGTAATAAATCACATGTATGTTTTGGCCAAGTTATAGTATTTTCGCAACTGTGTTACTAAGATTCAGTAGAATTAAAGTAAATTCAAATTACCCGTTAAGACTGTTCTAATGAGAAAAGCATACTACACTATTCGTAATTACATAGAAGACAAATATGCTTGGAACATTCCACTTCTGCAAAGCAGCCAACTGGTACATAAGAAAAATAACATTATAGAAACACAAAAAAATGTAACAAAATCTCTGAATAAAAATGCCCCTCAGTTTCTTGCCGTATCTTCTGAGTAGTGGTTCTTTTTCCTATACGGTGGTAGTCTTGTGATAATTTGACGTTCATAAGTGCGTCTGTGATGCCAAACATGAATAAAGAGATTTTGAGTTTGAATTTATATGCAGCACGTCAATTTTTCATACTCAATTCTATGATAGACGTGTCAAAAACATATTTGGTTCATTAAATAAAAAACCAAGCAACAAAATCTTACATATCCAAATCGCGATGTCATTGATGCTTATTTAGCTGCCATTTATTGTTCGCTGTTCCTCAATACATCACAAATTGCTTGTAAATACACCGGAACTTGAACCCAATGAACTATTATAGTACAATATACCGACACAAGTATAAACTCACATAAACACCTCACCTCTACGGAAGGTGAAGGATATATAAATCATCAAACTATTTGTACGCTAAAGAACATCATAACATAATTAAGAAATAATCTGGACATGTTATTCCATTCTTTGCATATTATTATGTATTTAAATGTTACCGTTATTATTTACGCCGACAGGAGTGTAGTCAGGACATTGCTAGGGAGGGCCAGGCGTAAAGCCTATCGATTTACCGGAAGTCAAACCGTAACAAAGCCTAGCGCACTCCGCACTGTAGGTACAAAGCTACAAGTACATAGCCGGACGCCGACGGCGGGTCGCGCGTCGTCACACCTTATACCCCTTTACCTTATTCTTTTTTTCCTTTTTATTACACCTTTCCAAGATAGAGATTGTAAAATACAGATAATTCATATCTCACCAAGAATATAAAAATCTCATACATCACGAGTCGTATTTTGGGATGATGTTCGGTGAACCATCGGGGAGACTGGTCTGTGCAGCCGCTCAACTGCCGTCTCTCACTAGATCTATTTGCTCCATCTTAAGCCACATCATCGCTTTACATCAGGCGAGATAGTGGCCAAACATAGATCTATTAAGCGTAAAAAAAAACTCTAAATTTCTCGATATTTAAATAAAAACCAATTCTCGTATATATGGCGGGGTAAGCATCTCAGTGCCTCTAATTTATGGCCCTGACTAAAGCCGTTATTATTTCACAGTTTCGGTTAATTCGTGCTATTTGTATCAATTTGGCATCAAACTGCAGGTCCTGCAGGTCGCAGGTTAATGCACATTAGTGTATTATGTACGAATGTTCTAATGATACCATTGTATTCTGTTCTAATGTTCTAACATGGCCAAAATGTGCTAAAACATGCAACGTGATAAGTCAGATAATGAACAATAATAGCACTAAAGTCAATGCCGAGATTCACATTTTTAACAAAGCAATAACTGTAGATGAGCGATCGTGATTATGTTATTAGTGTTACATACATTTATTTCTTCAAATTTTCTTTCGTCTTTTCTTTTAATTTAAACCGACTTAAAAAAAGCAATTCGGTTGTATTTTTTTATATTTGTTACCACATAACTAAGTCATTTATAAAACCGATTTGGAAAATTATTTTTGCGTCGGGTTCACTATAATGTGGTCCTATATATATTTTATCGAAATTTGACCTTGTATTTCGAAGATACATCAGAATGAAAGTCGTTTTTTTTGTGATTTAATTAATTATTATTTCATTCATCTTATCACTGTTAAGTATATGTTTACTCTCCATCACGCCACTCCTTGTTCAAAGGTTGTCTGGAAGAGATCGCTTTGAGCGATAAGACCGCCTATTGTTATGCTGATTACTGTAAAATTTACTTGTTTTTCATGTACCTATATTTAAGGTTTTTTAACAATAAAGTGTTTATCTATCTATCTATCTATCTCCTTTCTGTCCCGTGCCATTCTACACTACGACTTACCAACAACCTTGACCAAGTCATCGACTCATCTGGCTGGCTAGAACTGCGCCCTTCTACTGTTCACCAATCTGAGACTGCTTTGATCCATCTTCCGTCGTCTTGTACATCTACGTATACCGCACATCTCCACTTAAGCTTTGCGATCCGCTTCTAATCTCTCATCACACCGAGACATCGGATATTAAGTCTCTTATGCCCAGTAATTTCGCTCACTACGATGCCCTTCAAACTGGAGCACAGTAATGCTTGCGCAATACTGCTTGGCGGCAGAATAACTGACAAAGCTGTGGTACCTACCCAGACGGCCTCCCGCATACGAGAGACCTACCACGAGTAAAACTCTTGATTCCTTAAATATTAGTCTAAGCTAAATTGTAATTAACTAACATGTGAGTTAAGTAATTCTTATATTACATGTGTAGTTCTATTATATCTTCTGTGAGTAAATGTGGGAAAGACATTTGAAAGTGACATATTGTTAATGAAAGTTCAATGTCATATTTATCCGTTTATCTCATTATTTGTTACATGACATCTTGACATCGTGTCAGTCACATAAGTTGATTCTAGACGAGCTGTTAGTATGTCAAAACTTAGTGCTTGATATGAATTAAATGTCTGACTAATTTTGATATTAGTTAGTCTGTTCTTAACTTTGTGTCTGCAAAATTTAGTCGTAAAGAGAAGTTTTATTAGAGACAAAATCAGATGTCATGCAGAAGCTAGACGCTTTGCTTGCTATTTGCATATTTACTGCCTCCCCCTTCAGCTAACTAAATAAAACTGCGTCGTTGGAAACATCCTTCAGTTTATTCATATATCTGCCCGTTGCGCGTTGTATGTACACTGAATAGTGAGCAGCAAACAAACAAATTAATGTAGATTAAAAAAATCCGAAAACCACGATTTCATGCGTCTTAATGTATTTAGAATGCATTGTCAACGAGTTGTAAGCTACCCTGAAAGTTTCAGCCGGTGCTCGAAATTTGAGTTGCAAGATTCCACCCGGAACGACAGACAGACAGACAAACAAGAAAGTGACTTAATAAAAACGTGGTAAAATCAATATGCGTTGTTGTAGCAAATCGTAGTGCTAAATATAATTGCTTCTTCTTAATACCTACCTTTTTATACCTTTTCTTATGTAACGGAGCAACGAGACAAGCAAAACGCCTGATAGTAAGCACCACGCCTGCTCATAACAAGTCCAGTACCACCCAGAACCAAAACTCTCATTCAAGAGACCTTGTTATAGATTTTTTTTATGAAACTTAGCAATTAGACGAGCATATCGTTCGCCTGATGGTAAGCGCCAGGCCCATAACAATTGCAGTGCTACCTATCGTTAGTGGACACTATTTAAGTACTAGATATTGTTGCTAACTGTACTAAGTTCCAGGGGTTAGGTAAGTATGCGCAGGATGCCTCAAGGATATGCGTCAAGTGCACTCGGTATCTCTAAATATCGACCGACAACCTGTTATAACTCTCATTGTTCCAAAAAGGTCAAGTTCTCATCACGCTGCTCTTGTTTTGTAGCGAAACACGTCGGTTTTTCCATCGCCAAATTACAAAGAATTTCGAGCTAGAAAAATGTTAGTTTGTGTGTGTGCATGCGTGGAGCTGTGAAAATAAACGAATTCACTTTAAATAAAACCGGCCGGGCTTTGCAGCAATATCGCCGCGAGCCGACGACTGCCAATAGGAAAAATGTAACATACGCGCTTGTTTGTCCGGCTTGTTCAATATCCGACTAGGTCACTAACCTGCCTTGGTTGTGGCGGTTACCTAAAATTTCTGGAACTACGTTATGCTAGTCACAGGTCACTTTCGGTAACAGCCGTTTGCACGACTTTGGAAATAGGTTTGAATAATTCTGTGGAAGCTAAAAAATAAAAGTATTCGGGAAACGGTATAAATGTTGCATAGGAAAGAAACAAACCCAACGCCGACAAGTTGAAATAAGTTAAGATTACCTTAACATTTCTTAGTGTTTTTTGTACCTACTTAAAAAATACACGAACCATAGTACAGCAGGGGAATCGTGTAACTCGTAGAACAATGCCGATCGCTTCAGACGTTGTTTTTGTTTCGTTAATTGGTATTTGCCTATGGAATAGGGAATCGGACAGTAATCGAAACAAAAATGAATGTAGAACGAATGTTTGTCGAATCCGAAAGATAAATCATAATTTTTGTAAAATAATAATAATTTATATTTTTGAATCAATAAATAAAATCGAATCATTCAGCATTTTTTATTCATTCCGAAACAGTGCATAACTTCATATCAAAGTAAACTGTATAAGCTTTTTATTATTTTATATTTTTTCTTTTTATCTAAATCAAAGCGATATTTTTTGATAGTTTTTGATTTCATGACGACCCTAAAGTCCTTAATCTTCACAAAAACATATAAATCACTTTGTAAGTTTGCTTTCGTAGAGGTTGTCGTTTCGTTGGCCTTCTGATGACGTCATACGTTCTGAGGTGACCTTTTGCGCGGAAATATTTGAAACATAACATTTAAACACAGTTTTAGGTACTTTTAGGGCTTTATTTTAATAAAATATTATTATTCATGGCTATATATATCCATTATGGTTAATTTTAAATACTATCTGAAAAGTTGTCCTCTATTGTCGAACTTTTCTACTCAAAGTCCGCGACCCAATCCCTATCCCAATCACGAGCGCTAAAAAGGATTAATGTTGCAGTTTGAATGATGATAACGCCTTCCAAATTTAAAATTGAGAGCGATCGGGATAGGTGTTTGAATTACTTCTGGTCGTTCAATCTCGGGTTATGTCGGTATAATCGCCACGCAGACCCCGATGTGGTGTGATGTTACATAATATATCCTTGATTTATTATCGTTCTTGATGTAGATACATTGTTAAAATAATTTTGAATCTGAATTAATAAATACATTGAAACTATATATTGGCGTCGTTATTTTAAACTATGTTTTTCTTCACAATTACTAGTGAAAGGATAGAAACTCCTTCAGTAAAACTCACTGATTTCACATTAAAACACAACTTATAATTTCACCTCGGTTGCCCTCGACGGAATCCCACAAAGTGAATGTTTCCTACGACAAGTATACATTTTATCAAAAAAATCGACTTCAATGTATCTTCGAAGTCCAAGGTCAAATATCGATGAAATTTATATGGGACCACTTCAGGGCAATAATTTTCCAAATCGGTTAATAAATGACGGAGTTCTAAGATAACAAACATAAAAAAATAAAAACATACAATCGAATAGAGAACCTCCTCCTGTGTTTGAAGTCGGTTAAAAATACTCCCAACAGAAACGTCGCAAAAGTCAAAGTGGCTACATTTTCTAACAATTTTATAAATTAAGTGTTGCTAATGCTTAAAATCCTATGATAATTAATCTTAATCTACATCTAAAATACCTTTGACTATATTTTGAAACCTTACACTATTAAGTTTATTCAAATGTAGTTGAAGCACGTAGATCTAAAAGCTTACCTCTACAGTACGAATCCGATATTAAGTTATTATAGTTATCCGGCGTAGATATGTCTCTGCAGACTAAAATAACTTGGAGCACTTCAGTCTCAAGTAATCAAAATGTATTAAGTGCTTTAACAAGTTACAGGTACAGAACCACCTACGCGGAACTTTAAATTACCGTCTTTCGTAAGTTGTTCTAATTCTGGATGTCGTAACATGATCAGACATGTGAGCTTCTGAGCATTTGAGACCTAATGAGGTACGTGTAATGCAGTGCTAGGTGCTTAGAGTTTTGTTACAATTTGGTGACACCATATTGTCACAAAGCCGCTCCTGCTCAAAAAGATATACAAACAATCAAAAATTGTTTTACTTAAAGATTTTTATTAGTAGACTACACTTCCCACGGTTTTCTGGGATAGAAAGTAGCGTATATCCTTATTCAGGACCTAAAATACCTACATAATCAAAACCTGCAATCGTTTTTGTGTGATTGAGTAACAAACATCCTGAATTGATGGATGTTCGTCCATCAAATTTTCGCATTTATAATATTGGTAGGAATAGATGCGCTCTGCTGTTTTCCCGATTTTCCTGGACCTAAAGTATCTACATATCAAATTTCATCTTAATCCGTTCAGTAGTTTTTAACAAACATCCATACATCATACATCAGCCCTCCCAAACTTTCATATAATAGTCATTCATAAGTAGAATTTACCAAAATGTTATATTAGTCTAATAAAAGTTGCCTCTAAATCTTTGTAAAACAAGTTCCTTATAGAAATTAAGATTAAGATAGATTACTGTCTCTTTCACAAATTGTTCAAATGTTGAAGGATGTCATAATACGAATCAGAAATATATTCAAGGGTCCATTACGAAGACATTGGAGATGGATTATTCATCCATTAAGTGGGAAACGGAGAGACCAAGATCTGAATTTCAAAATTTTACTGAAACAGATGACGGCTAGAAAGCTGTTTGGCTCGAGTTTTAGGTTTGTGCTAACAAAATACGAGACCTTCGATATTATTTTTTTATAAATTATCGAGTGAGTTTCTCGATCAAACAAAACAAAGGATAGGTTTTAACCGTCGCGTTTTATTTGAATAATACTAGTACCTAGGCGATAACTTTTTGTACTTCTCTCAAAATCGGCAAAGAAAATATTTTACCAAAAACACTCGAGGTGGATACAAAAAAAGTACCGCTACTTTTTTCGTAAATTCGATGATTTCCAAGTACAAATACAGTTTATTTTGTTCATATCCAACAAGGAGTTTTGATGCTACGAGTTGTACTGAGCGGCGCCCGCGCGGCACCTCATTTTTACAAGCTTATATTTAATTTGCAATGTATGTTTGCCCGGGTGGAATCTTGCAAGCTGAATTAGAACCACTTTCTCTTATCCTACGGAGTTGAAATTATTCATACTTTTTAAAGTGCGATGACAATGCAATATTATTGACGGTCAGCTGATCTGATGATGGAGACGGAATGTGGGCAATGGAACTCCTTGACGGATAATCGTAAACTACTAGTGTGTGACTCATTTTAATCTGCTTGCGGTTCCGATTACGAATTTGTTAAAAGCTTGTCTTGAAAACAATATTTTTCAACAAAATCTTATAAGTGACTAGCTGATGCCCGCGACTTCGTACGCGTAGTGAAGTATTCATCTTGCTTCCGACCATTTTCCGTCCCACCATATTTGCGTTCCAGTTCCCGTCCCACTCCTATCTTGTTACCGTACCGTACCGCTTCTGTTCCGTTACCTTCCCAATCCTATCCTGTTACAGTCCCTTTCTTATTCCGTTATCGTCCCGCTCTGCTCCCGATCCTATTCCGATCCTAATCGGTTCCGGTTTTTGATCATTTACATGACTCTGCGGTGCGGCGGCAGCGCAAAGTCATGTGAATGATCAAAACCGCGGTCCGGCTCCGGTATGTGTCCGGCGCCATGTACAATTGTACATACATGAAGCCTGAGTAAAAGAAATCTTCGAAACCAAAATATCCTATTTACATAGCTGTTGCCCGCGACTTTGTAAGCTTAGTGAAATAATGCATTTTGCTCCCGGCTATTTCCAGCAGCTCTCGCTTCTATGCCGATTTTGTCCTGCTTCCATCCCAATCCTATCTCGAATTCGTCTCGTTTCTATTCCAATTTCTTCCAGCTCTTATCTCGTTTTAAATAGAAATAATACTATATTTCTATACAAATTTTACCACCTGTTTAAACCTGTCAGGGGATGGTTTTTAAAACAATGGTATTAATACAAGTGTCAACAGTTTTTTTTGGCTAAGTATGTGTAAGTATTTTGGCCAATGGTCAATCATCGTAGCTCCAGAAAAAATATTGTATGTCGTAGGGACATGAGGATACCAGGGATTTCACGAAATCCCTAGGGATACGACGTCCAGTTTTGATAAATAGGCTCTAGCCAGAACTCTCGCTTCGTCATCCCTTCGCTCCACTCGCGCATTCGACCATCATTCCACTCGGGAGGTCGCCGGCTCGCTACGCTCACCACCTCTCCCCCTCGCTTCATTCTGGCGTTGCGCACTCGTTTTGCTCAGGAACTCTTCGCTAGCTTCTGGCTCCGCGCTTTTTATTTACACTCTAGGGGTAAAAGCTAGTCGGACCGCGGAGAAGTGGTCCTTCCCGTATATGATTATACCATGATTTCGTAGTATCTCTAGGAATTTCGCGAAATCTCAGATATCCTCATTTCCCTGCGACAAGTACGGTCAGATACAAAAGTTGCTGAATATTTGTAAATCTTCGATTGACTACACCTTTAGAATTTCTTATTTTTCTGAATGTTGCATTTAAAAGTCAATTAAATTCTTGTACGAATAAGGAGATTGTAAAAAAATACATTACGTTAGGATTCATTTCTTTTGCCTAGTCTATATACCAAGTTTCGCTTTCACCTTATAAACAAAGGTTTTCCACACAAATGTTTGCCATTCCGTTTAGACCTTTTAAGATGTTTAAAAACATGTGCGTGCAGTATCTTCGATTAGTAAATGTACCAAATTTTACCGTCGTAGGTTTAGAAAAAATGTTATATTCCACCTTATTTAACGTTTTTAGAGGTTAATTAATAATGTAAGTTTTTAATTTATTACTTTTGTTTGGTCTGTATACGAAATTTCATTGCTACAACTTCATAAACAAAAAATCTCCATACAAACTTTACCAACCTGTATAACCCTGTTATGGGGATGATTTCAAAACATGATGGAATACTTTTTGTTAAGAATTTTATTGGCTGAATATTTATAACAAATTTCAACATCGTAGCATTAAAAAATATTTGATACTTTCCACCCTGTTTAACCTTGTTAGAGGGTGAAATTCAAAAAAATGGCGACTTACGTTTCAATTTATTTCTTTTGATTACTCTTGGTACAAAAATTCTCCATACAAACTTAACCGCCCCGTTTGAACCGGTTTTGGGATGATTCCAGCAAAATGGTGAAACAGCTGCTTAAAGTTTATCTGTCTGAGTATATGAACCAAATTTCATCATCGTAGCTTCAAAAAAATTTAACTTCATTCCACCCTTATTAAACCTGGTTAGGGGTAGATTTAAAAAACATGTGAATCACGTTTTAATTATCTCCTTTTTCTTAGTTTGTGTACCAAGTTTCATCATAACGACAAACTTCATAAATAAAAAATATTTTTTATACAAACTTTACTACCCCGCTTGTTGGGGGATGATTTAAAAAAATTTAAAATACATATCTATAATATCATTGGCTAAGCACATATACCACATTTCATCGCAGTAGCTAAAAAATAATAGTCTTCGCTTTCCACCCTGTTTTACCCTGTTAAGGGATGATTTTCAAAAATTATAAATAACGTTTTAATTATTTTCTTTTACCAAGTTTTATCATAGCCCCAAAACTTCATAAACAAAGATTTTCTATACAAATTTTACCACCCCGTTTTGGCTTGTTAGGGGATGATTTTAAAAAAATAGTGAAATACACATCTATAATTTTATTGGCTTAGCACGTGTACAAAATTTCATCGCTGTAGCTTAAAAATAATAATCTTCACTTTCCACCCTGTTTAACCCTTTTAAGGGATGATTTTCTAAAATTGTAAATCACGTTCTAATAATGTTCCTAAGGTGTGTATACTAAGTTTCATCGCAATAAACAAAGATTTTTTAAGTAAACTTTACCACCTCGTTTAAACCTGTTAGGGGTTGATTTTTGAAAAATGCTGAAAACTTATTATTAAGCTTGATTAAACTTTTTCTTAACTGTAACTACAGTGCCGCATTAATAAAAAAATCTACTCCATACAAACTTTGCGGCCCTATTTAATGACCTTGGGGGTTGATTTTTGAAAAGTTACTGAAATTATATTTTTATATTTTTATGTTTAGTCAATTTACTAAGTTTCATAACTTTACTAAAAAAACCTACACCATGGAAATTTCGCAAACCCAATAAATGACCTTAGGGGTCGAATTTCGCAAAATGCCGAAAACAAATTCCTAGTATTTACATGCTTAATGCTCACGCAAAGTGTGATATCTATGGGTCAAGAAACAATCACCGTAGCATACATTATAGTTTCCGCATTCCAATCTAAAAAACCGCATTAAAACCCCCTTAAGGGTTGATTTTCAAAAAATTGTGATACACGTATGCTTTTATTTCTTTTGCATAGTATACTGCCAAAGTTTCGTGACCGTGCAACAAAAGATTTTTTTTTCCCCATACATCCTTTATGACCCCATTTGACCCACTTAAAGGTCAAATTTCGAAAAATCCGTTCTTAAATGACGCCTTCACTACTTGTAGAATACGTGGTCCAAATTTCAGGTTTCTATGTTAAGCGGTTTCGGCTGTGCGATGATTGTAGAAAAAAACCCTGTTCTTTTATTATATAGATTACTCCCGCGGTCTATGACGTCATCGTGCAAGGTGGAGGGAGGGTAAAACATTTATTTTTGTGTTATAGTCAGATGGATCTTTACAATGATATAACTATCAATTTTGTAACATTTTAACTTTAGGATTATAAAACTTTCAAAGTACATGTTTTTTTTTTCGTTTTTTTTTAGGGAACGAGGAAGACGTTCATTGAACTCACTTCAAAATTTTATCGAATAGATCTTTAATCGCATCAAACGTATCGAATAACTTCTTTCAAAAAATACATTTCACGAGGTAATATAAACACCCTAAGTGATTGTTTATCTATCTACTTACTATACGGTCCACTGCGTAACGCAATGAAAAATGAACACCGAAATGATAATTGCGAGCGTCCTCAGATAAGAGGCGAACCGCAGTAATGAATTTAAATGTTATTCAATTTAATGCACATGAATAATTCAATAAAAGTATGTTAATGTGGAAAAGAATGCCGGCCCGCTCGCGGACTCCCGTAGCCAAGATTTCAGCCATCTAATTGATTACTTGCTCCACCATATTGAAAGTCGCTGGCTAAGTAACTTTTCAAGTATCGTTCCTTATTTGCATGACTAATGCTTTCCCTTAAAAATAATTTAATCTGTTAATAGCTTTTTGCTTGGAAATTCTTGAACTTTTTTAAGCTTCCTTTTTGAACTAATATTTTAATTATAGTTATAGTAGCGCTAGTAGCGAAGCTCGTCTAGCCGTTCGTAACATATGCTAGGTGAAACAACGTTCATAGCGGTCACCACTTTGATGGTTGACCATTTGTGTGGTATTTACAACTGAGTGCTACCGTGCTTCAGAGGACCCTAGTGCGTGCAAGTAAAAACGCGGGACGCAGCTAGTTATAAAATAATAGTCTTTGCAGGTCAAGGCCCGATGTGCTTAAACGTCTGTCACTTGGAAATTTTAAGGGCCTACTATCTAAACTCAGTCTAGATAGAGTCCCAAGAATTCACGAACCCCCATCCACCTCCTATTTTACAAAGGGTTGTCGTCCACTGTAAGTATCACATTCGTCCCTCGAACAACAGAGTAAATTGGATAATAGAATTTAAATAGTGCACTAACATAAAACAAGGATGCAAACAAGTCGGGTAATGGCCGGCTCCGGACCGCTCGGAATTGACTTACAAAGGGGACGTATTATGCAGAGACAGTACTAATCTCGCCAGTGCTTAAGTTCAAAGTTCAATCGTTCTTTTTACTTTTTGGCATCTCAGACGTACTTATAAACGTCAACTATTACGATGACTCTACCACCGTATCGGAAAAACAATCACGACCCAGATACGGCAAGAAACTGAGGGGTATTTTTTTAGAATTTTGTTAGGTACAATGTTTTTGTTTTAGCGTTAGAACTTGGCCCCTTAGGTTTTGGGAACCTTGATATTTAGAGAGAAACATTTTAACTATCACATTTACGTATAAACAATATTAAATATTTATTTTACTTTTTTCATATAACGTGGAGGTTGCGGTTTCGATTCCCGCTACAGAACAAATGTTAAGGCACAAACTAATATCATAAATGCGAATGTTTGTGAGGATAGATGGATGGATAGATGTTTGTTACTCAATCACGCAAAACGCATCAGAACGTATTTTGAAGAAATTTGGTAATCTAGATCTTGAAAAAGTATTTTTTCTAAATTAAATTATATAATTTCTGAAAAATGCATTTTATTCAGGCATTATTAATTATTCTCTCTCTATGAGAGAAGGCCCGTGTCCCAGCAGTGGGAACGTGATGGGCTGATGATGATGATGATGATTATTAATTATAACACAAAGTGTTTATTTATTTTTTACCATGTACTAGATGAATCGCATAGCCAACACTGCCCAATGCCATGTAAAAACGTATGTTAGTATGCATGTCTGTACTACTGTTACGTCTATGAAACTTGAGGGTAGTTCACTGTGACGCGGGTCCTGTATTTATCCGCGGGGTTAACGCTCGGGTGACAAGCGTTTATTCAAACTGGCTGAATGGCACACACACATACACCCTTGCTGCTAGACGAATACACCTTATTTCCGAGCAAATAATTGCAAATAATTTAAATACGCTGTTGAATAAAGCAATTAAGAGTCCTATGACAATAATTTTTGTAGAAGAATGCATATCAGTTTTACATATTGATATCAATAATTTTCTGTTTCTATGGTAAGTAGTTGTAATTAGGTGATACTAGCCGATACCTGTAACTCCGTCCACGTAGGATTCAGTTTATAGGTATTTCAAGAGATCTATTCGTTTTCCCAGGGTGAAAAGTTCCCTATGTCCTATTACAGGACCTAAAGTACCCTCAAAATCCGTTTTGCCGTTATGTGAATAAATGATAACAAACACACAGGCAACCACATACACGCAAACACACACTTTTACATATATAATATTATTATGTAGTAGGACTTTATGGTTCGTTTCTCGTGTTGCCGCTACAGATCATTCTTTACCGTAACAGAATATCAAGTAATATATTATCAGTTCTTTTATCGAAGTTCGCATTCCACTCCATACTGAAGCTTACTCGTCTATCATTATTGACATATCTGTGCGAAGACAGGCGGACAATCGACCGGCGTAGCGCATACGTATGTGCTACGCTGAGCACTACGTCGTAGCGCCGTAGCACCGACAATCGAGACGGCGTAGCGCCACAGTAGCGCGTATATTTGCGCTCCTTGATATATTGGGCCTGTTACTCACGGGCGCGCGTCCCGCTCTGTCGGCTGCCATAATAAATTTTGTGACAAACAATATTCCCCTGTCCTTTGTCTGGCTGGCCGCGGACGCATCGATCGCCACTAACAATACCGAGCAGACCTCTCTACTACTAGGTGCTTCTCGTACGTTCCAACCTGTTTTGATCGTACATATAAATGTTACGACAGTGTGGTCTCGCTTTATGAGGCAAGGGTAAATGCTTTCACGTTATTTTATTCGCATAAGTTACTGAACGGTTCTTTGGTCGAGTGCATTTGTATGTGGAAACCATTTTAATCCGGCTTCCTTATATTTCCATAGTATGTCATTGTTGGAAATTATATTCATTAAAATCACGCATCCGAATCGCGGTTAATCGAGCCGCAAGCAATTTCTTTACGATTAATCTGGCGTATAACGTAATTTGAATATATTTCGTGCCCCATGTGGGGTAAAATACGCATAATCGACTCGCGTACTTGAAACTCGAACACAATCGGTATCCGTCATTTGGATGGATTTATTTGAAGGTACCATCAATTTGTATAATATATTCTATGGAGGTATAACGCGCGTGACTAATCAGACTCTGACCTTTCTCAGGCCCTTGAAATGTATATTTTCTTTTAAAGTTATGGATATTATAGTAGGTGGTATTAGGTGCCGTCTACAATAACAATAGTACAATACAATAATAATAGTTTTAAAGTATGTACATGAATAATTATTAGAATTTATGTTGTGCCTATACCTATTAAATTGAAATCCTTGCAATTGTATAATATCTTGATATACACACTCATAATTCTGTAAAATATATGAAATAAATATATAAATAAAATAAATAAATAACGTGAAATAGTAACGTTTATTTTTTTTACATGGAAGTGATGAGATGAGCATGCCGTTTGCCTGGTGGTAATGCTTCGCGGCAGAATAACTGGCAAAACTATGTTACCTACCTAGACGGCCTCTCGCATTGAAAAACGAGTAAAATTATGAGTATTATAGTAGATTCCTTTGACTTTTATCAGAAGAATGCATTTACAATCTATGCTTTCCTTTGAGTAAAAGGTTTTAAAGTGGTTCAAGAAATTACTTTAGGATGAGTATCTTACGGGTAGCTAAAGCTATATTATTGTACTACCTTTGATGATATACAATTACAATAACTCTTTATTGCATACCAATTACAAAATAATTGATGGTTAAACAAACTTACCAAGTGAAGTTTGACCGTAATTATACAAGCCGTTGCATCCGAAGAGATTTATATAATTCACAAGGTAGTTCCACTCCATGAGCTGGGCATCAAGCACAATTTTAGAGCTGTCAAAAATAAAAAGCACAAAATGACTTATTTACAACTCCCGCCCTAGAGGGCGCCACTAAGCTCTGTCACCTCATTTGATTTAGAGACAACAACATTTCGCAAAATCTTAAGGCCACAAAACAGGTTAAGTAAACTACTAGTAGGTACTTAATATTTGTTAGGGTTTGTGACAACAAATTAGGGCACGGGTGGGTTATTAGTATAAATCTCTTCGGATGCAACGGCTTGTATAATTACGGTCAAACTTCACTTGGTAAGTTTGTTTAACCATCAATTATACTTCGCCGTTGCATCCTCGAGATTTATATAATTCACAAGGTAGATGTTTAGAGCTTTTGCGAAATTTTCATGTTCCTCAGAGTAAAAATATTTATATGGGCAACACATATATGTAATATTTTAATAACAATTGTATAATATAAATTATGATTTAACATAATTTAGTTAGAATCCTACACCGCTTTAGCAAAATAGTACTCATATTATACGGCAGCTTATTTGATAAGGTCAATAGAAAACTCCGTAAGTAAGCTGCTAAGGTTTATGCATCACAAGTATGCAGAGAAAATCGCAGTGTTTATTCAACTGTCACATATAATCCTTTTGATCTATCTACCTTCTAACGAGATGCTCGTATTATGTACAAGGTTTTCTTTTCATGACAAAAAAGTTCAAACCTCTGATCGAAAGTAAAGGCAACAAACGCCTTACAACTTATATGCTTGTATGACAAAAGTTACTGTTCCCGGCAAATTTATAATCTATTAGAAATTACTGCGTAATTGGTTACGATTTCATACATTCTATATAAAGGATGGTGATTGAACACATCGTCCTGAAACTGCCATTTCATTTGTTGTAATTTGGAGTAGTCATCGTTGGGAATATATTTGAAACAAAATTTAGAATAATTTTGTCTGTTTCTGGTTGAAGTGCAAAGGCTAACTTGTTTCCTGACATGATATGTATAAAATAGTATTGGTTCTTAACATGCCAGAGATTGGAACAAAGGATACTATGGTTGACTGTTCTAGTAAAGAATGACCATGACGCCAGTTGCCCATTGTTAATATTGTTCGTCAATTTTTAAAATGGGAAAAATAATAACTGGCTCTTGTTTATCGTATTATCACACATGATACTCCACCCAGTTAAAAGAAGTGTCAGGGAAAATCTCCAGCACATACGAGTAACGTCCGTTACTAATTATATATGATACAGTAAAATGTTGTTATTACCAAATAACGTATTTTCAATAAGAAAATTATGACCATTTTGCGGTTATAATTTATGTTAGGATTCTTTAACTGTTTTTTTTAATGTATATTAATATTATCATTATTCCATTTTGGTTATTCATTTATGAACTGTAACCCGAAAATATAATAGACATTTTACATTGTGTAATTTTAATGTGGGTAACCGTCTATGGACTTGATTGAATTTAGCCCAAATCAAGAATGTGATTTGGAACAAGCTGGTATACGTGATTCCGAGTAAGGATACTACAGGTTTGAAGAGCTTAGGAAAGAAGATTGGCACTGTCGGCCGAGCAGTCCATTTGACATTGACATTCGAATATCTGCTCCTCAAATTTTAATCACTGATTCTTGGCCGCCATATTTTTATTAGGCATTAACGCATAATTCACAAAATGCTGAAAAAAAGTTTTTTTTTTTTTTTAACAACCCATGGCTACTGAGACTTGAACCCGCATCTCAACATTAATTGGAAGGGAAGGGTTCTGCCCAATTGAACTACAGTGATCACCAAGTCGAGTTCGGAATTTATATAAAATAAAAAATATTACCTAAAGGTAAATCATTGAATGGTACTTATCACAACAGCTGCAGATATTGGACGGTTTGATTGGTTCTATTCCTAAATTTATATTTATTAGTTTTGAATCAGATAAGTTCAAGTATTGTTGGGTATTATTATATCGTATATTATACCGTGAGAAAAAAAAAATAATGGTTTCAGTAATGATATTTTATAAGCATTTTATACCACAGTTCAACTGTGCTGATAGATAAAGGGGTCTTTCGAAATTAATTTCCATGTTTGGAAAAAACCTCTAACGAGTTTTGGATTGTGGCATAGACTGTGATTTCCATGGATCCTGGTAACGACGCCGGTGCAGTCCACGTCGTGATACGATACCCCGGTGTATCCCGATACCTTTGGTTAATTTGCCTGTTCGGTTTTCTGGCTGACTCCCTGGTAACGACGCCGGTGCAGTCCACGTCGTGTTACGATACCCCGGTGTATCCCGATACCTTTGGCTACTTTGCCTGTTCGGTTTTCTGGCTGACTAACTATTTACTTCGACATCAAAGCATTCATCATTTTAGCCTTCTTAACCTGAAACCCAGATTTCTAAACAGATTCATTTGCCTCAGTATTATAACTACAAGGATTTTTCCGAAGAGGAAAGAATTTATCTAGCGTAATATACGTTAAATCAGGTTGCTTTGATTTATTGTGTTTGTAAAGGCGTAATCCTAATATAATAATTTGATCGAATTTTTAAGCTTTTCCATATCCTTTCTAATAAGATAGGATGACCGACGAGATCTGACAGATAGATTTATGTATTCTTTAGCTCGCGCTGGTTTTTATTAGTTGAAGAGTCAACTTAGATGGTTTTATACCCATTAACTGAAAATTTATACAAGAACATTTTTAGTGAAAGCCTTTTTCAGGTCTGATGTCACTATATAAGATAGATACGCCCCCAACGTTTAGAGATTTCCTTTTCAATCTTCGATCCAAAAACTTCTTGTTTATCTTTCATCACACAACAGTAGGCTGCATAAAGCTTAATATAATTTGCATCAAGAACGTTCGTGTTCTACTAGTTAAAGTCTAGATCAAGAAGAAGCCACCGCAGTACGCGGTGACGTCACCATAAGTAAGTAGTATGCCACTGGAATCTATTCATTGTGAATATTAACTTGTTGTAAGATCAGTTGAGCGAACATTATACGCATACGTTAAAATCTGCTATTTTTATGGCTAGACAGTTTTCCATAGTGGGTGTATACTGGGCCTCTGCCACTGTGGGCGTATCATTAAGGAAGAAAAGTCATAATCGTGTTATGACTCCTAACTGCATGACTACGACCAAATCGTACCGCTAAAAATGCACCACTATGATCGCATTATAGTTCCAAGGCACACAATTTGTTTTAGGTATTAGGTTATAAGAAATACATCAAATGTGAGCGTCGCATGAAGATAAGGCAACCCCAAAGTCATGATAGTGGTATGACTCTTAACTCTTTGACTACGACGAAGTCGTAACGCTAAAATATACATAAGAACAATGCAAAATATCAAAAGATGACTAAATTGAATTATAGTTAAAATTAAAAATATGCATGACTATGATCGCATCATAGTTCCAAGGCACTCAATTTGTCGTTGTGCACGTCTATGATCGCGTCATAGTTCCAAGGCACTCAATGATGTGTGTGACTATGATCGCATCATAGTTCCAAGGCACTGGATTTGTTGCATTAGGCTAAAATATATATCAAATGTGGCTGTTGGGTGAAAAGAAGGTATCGCAGAAAACATGACTGTGTTATAACTCCTAATTACTTGACTACGACGAAGTCGTAATTCTTAAAATATGCACGATTATGATCGCGTCATTGTTTCAAGGCACTTAATTATATGTTGTGCACGTCTATCGTCGCTTTGATTGACAATTTGATCTATGAACGACTATGATCGCGTCATAATTCCAAGGCACTCAATTTTTGCATTAGGCTATAACAATTTATCAAATTAATATAGGCGTGACATGAAGGAAAGGCAACGCAAAAGTCATGAATATGTTATGACTCCATGACTACGACCAAGTCGTGGCCCTTAAAATGACTGTGTATGACTATGACCGCATCATAGTTCCAAGGCACTAAATTTATTGCATTTGGCTATAAAAATAGATCAAATGTGGCCGTTGCTTAAAGAAAGGCGGCAAAAATGTTACGGCCGTTTTATGACTCTTAACTATTTGACTTGACTAGACCAAGTCGCGGCACTAAAAAAGATTGTGTACGACTATGACCGCATCATAGTTCTTAGGCACTCAATTTGTTGCATTAGGCAATAAAAAATAGTTCAAATGTGGTCGTTGCACGTAAGAAAGGCAACGCAAATGTTATGACCGTGTTCTGACTCTTAACTCCTTCATTACGAACAAGTCGTGGCGCTAAAAAAGATTGTGCACGACTGTGATCGCGTCATAGTTCCAAGGCACTTGATTTTTGTATAGGACTTAATAAAAGCATTACAATGTGATGCATTCATGATATTGTCTTAGCATAATATCTATTTTTTAAGTACTGAAGTTGCATATTTAGTCGCATAAAAATTTATAACTGAGGGTAGTTGTGAAATTATTCTGTCTGGTTACTAAGCCCAGTAAATTTATTATTTAGTCAGTATTTTGTCATACGTATTATTTAAAGATGTTATGATATTAAAACATGTTTTTTTTTTTTTTACTTATTTTTATAAATTAAGGCAAATGAAGGCATAAGGTTTTTTTTTTTATTATGACCTTTTTAATAATGAATCCTTCCAGAGTACTACACAGTTTCCTTCGTAACGAAAATAGAAATACAGATTCAACAAATACACAACTGCATCGTTAAGTAGGTAACATAACCTACATTGTAGTAAATACTGTTTCTTGATTAACATTAAACATGAAGATTGGAAGTCAAGACGGAAAGATAGATAAGTTCTCACCCTGATAGTTGCTATCGGAACTTTCATGCCGTTATAAATGTTTCACGAGTTTTATTTCGTGTGTTTCATACCTTTATTATGGTCTTCAGATCAAGACTCCTTACGACTTCTTATTCACATAGCACTTAAACTGAAATTAACTGTTAAATAGACGATAAAAACACTAATTACTTGATTTAGAAAAAATATTAAAGAATTTCGATGCTACGATGCCCGCACACAAAAAGCGAATGAGGTGACAGAGCTTAGTGGCGCCCTCTAGGGCGGGAGTTGTAAATAAGTCATTTTGTGCTTTTTATTTTTGACAGCTCTAAAATTGTGCTTGATGCCCAGCTCATGGAGTGGAACTACCTTGTGAATTATATAAATCTCGAGGATGCAACGGCGAAGTATAATAAATAATATAGCACAATATTCTTTACAATGGGCGGTCTTATCGCTTAAAGCGATCTCTTCCAGACAGCCATTGGATGGACAGTATCGAAAGGAGTAGACGGCGGTGTGCAATTAGATTACAATAATAAGTATATTAGATATAAGTTGCAACTTTAGTCCAGTGATCTATTATTTCTTGGAATTCGATTAATTTTTACACGAACGAGTATAATATCCAGTACATGAAAGTTCAAGTTCAAGAAATTACTTTAGGATGAGTATCTTACGTGGTAGCAAAAGGTTACCTTTGAAGTTTTTTTTTTTTAGAATTACAAAATCTCACGGGGAAACGCCACGTCGGGAGGAGAAGAAAGTCGTGGCTCAGGAATGTTCGAGCGTGGACTGGAATCGCCAGCGTAGAAGACCTATTTTGTCTGGCGAGAAATAGAGAGGAATATGCGGAGCTGAGGGCCAACCTCCAGTAGTGGAGAGGCACCGCATGAAGAAAAAGATATGAAATTTATTGATAAACATTAATTAACAGTTTGAAGTTTGAACTAGATCGCGCTAAGTTTGCAGATCCGAAGAAAATTCGTACGTTGTCGACAGGTATATCTAGAGTTGATATTAGATTAAAAATTTTCCCATAAGTGTTCATATTTAGAGTCTAATCTCAATTAACTACGGCAAGTTATCAAGTTACTCAATTTACACGAAGGTATAATACCCAGCACAGTAAAGTTATTGATAAGCGTTATTACTAGTCTGAACTAGGTCGCGCTAAGCTCGCAGATCCACAAAGTTCTTGTTGTTATTGGCAGAAAATTGTGTTAATGCACCGCTCGTCGCATATCTAATATGATGGGTGCTTGTACAGTTTCCATCAGTATTTGTATACATTTAAATACCGTGTCGCAATAATGATTTCTATAAAAAGGTATTTGAGAAAAGCGATTGTTAAACTAATGTATATTAGTTATAATGACATGGTACTACAATGTATACTTATTAATTTGCTGACTGTCTGTATGTAGGTACCACGGCGATGCTTTCGTGATGCGATTTTGTTTCATTTACTTTGTCTTCCATTTAAAAAAATCTTGCGTAGATTTAGCGTTATCACTGGTGAACCGCACAATTAATGGGCCTACCACATGCACAAGCTTCACCTCAGTTTTGCCTGCGCAGGCCGGTTTGTACACCGAACACCGTGCGTGTAGTTGGTAAAACACACACATGGTACAAACCGGCCTACGCAGGCAAAACTGTGGTGAAGCTTCTGCATGTGATAAGCCAATAAGGCGCAAAACAAACGATCTTCTTGTATGGCGAGATGCATTTGTTTTGTCGTGTCATTTGTGGCCTCGGTTTGTGTAGCTCCTATGCATTGGCATTATTTCGTGCACACAGTTTTTTTTATAAAATTACAATATCGCCCAATCGCGTGATGTGAATGCGCCCTAAAGCTTCAACATTCGGTAGGGATCTATTGTTCTTATCTCTGCACTAAACTGTGTCGGCGCGCCCTCACCGCGGCTCCTCATGACTCACGCCTAATCAGTACGCCTTACCGTGCCGGCTTGCGAAATCGCAGAGGAGCATTTTAACAGAGATTTATTGTAGAGCACAACTCAAAATGGTTTAGACAAACAGGTAACAGGTAACATCGTACGATATGAAGATGATATTAAACCTTATTGTCTTAATAACGCTTTACATCCTTAAGTACTACCTCGGTGATATCTTTCGGCTTTCTTGCCTCGCGTCTTGTCAGTCACTCCTGTTACAGTGCCCTTCAAACCGGAAAACAGTAATTCTTGCGCACTACTTCTTACGGAAGAATCCAGCCAGCGAAATTACTGGGCATATGAGACTTCATATCTGACGTCTCGGGGTGATGAGCGCAATGCAATCTTGCGCGTTCAACCATGCGCAGTGCTTTTTATGGTATTAAAAGTTCTGGGTGGCACTGCAAATGTTATGGGTAGGCGTGGCGCTTACCATCAAGCGAACGACTTGGTCGTCTCATCATTTAACGTAACAAAACCAAATCTAACCATAATCTACGATATAAAATCGCGTAGTGTGAATACTGCCTTACACGTTCGCATAAGATCTATTGTTGTTATCTTTCGGCGCGCCCCGTCTTGCTGCTATCATGATTCATTTCTCATCAAAATGCCTCGCAGTGCCTCGCGCTACTCCGCAGTGCCTTGCGAAATCGCTCAAGTGCGGCATTTTAACAGGTGTCGAGGATGTTACCGAAAATTGTGAAATGTTGTGAAATGAATATTAAAATGTAATACGATTGATACTTCCTGTGTAGAAGTGAATCTTTGTCTTATTTTTTGATAATACGCCCAACAATTACATACTCTTACGTAGATTCTGGCCTCTAACTAGGATTCCCTGTATCTAAAGAAGCAGAAACTACTAAGACCATGGTCCCACAACACTCAAGCTCGAAAAAAATGCTTACGCTTTTTATCTGTTCGCAAACATTGGTCCCGTCGCGGGAATCGAACCCGCAACCTCAGTAGTGTATGAGATTTGAGCAAAACTGCCCAACCACTACACCACAGAGGCTGTCTACTTATTTATTTGTGTAACGCCTGGTCAATATTTGACGACATATTTTGCAATTTGCAAGCAACCGGTTTCCACTATAGGAGACTTACATTGTTTTATTTGACTCCAAAAAATTCTTATATACTATGGGAAAACGACTGTTTGCTTCCCCGGGGAGCGTATACGTATAGTCTCATTAAAATATATTGAATCTACAGTTATTTTCAATAACACGCAATTTAATAATCGTAACTCAGTTACGGTTCATTCATTGCGCATTTAAAGCGCTCTCGCGTATTGGTCCTTTCTCCCCAAACACCCCTCTGCTGAATTTGCATACAAACGAGACGAAATCAAAAATAAATTTTGGACACTCGCCGCACCTATTCAATTTCTGTTTAACAATGTTAACTTCGCGTTTACTCTGTATTATAAATATGGATGAAGGGAATTGGTTTTTAAAGTTCAGGGGTGTTAACGTTCATTTTTACATCGGCATTTATTGTTTGTATTGATATTGTTCCTTTGTGTTACGGAGAGAACCTTCTCAGGTATTATAGCAGAGTATAGCTCCATCTATAACTGCTATTTGGTTAACTAATCGTTAAGGTCAAAAGGGTTGCTGTACATACGTGTATAATATTAAATCAAACTTCAAAGTCAGAAAATTCTTTATTCAATTTGGCATCACAGACGAACGTCGATTATTACAAACTCTACCACCGAATCTGAAATAGAACCACTACTCAGAAGATACGGCAAGAAACTGAGGGGCATTTTTTAGAACTTTTGTTACAATATTTTATGTTTGTTTTTTATATACCAATTGTTTACTTGGCAAAAGCGAAATGTTCCATGCATCTTTGTCTTTTCTGTAATTACTAACTATATAGTATGGTTTCCCTGTATTTTCATTCAATGATTTCCTTAAATCGAAACCCAGCGTTGCAAACGGCTTGGCTTATCATCTTAAACTTAGGTTATCGAAGCATTCAAGCTTATCGCGACAGTCGTTTTCGGAAATTTAAATAAGACGACGGAATCTGTAGGCGGCACGTGCTCGTGCGAACAACTCAGGTGCAGGCGGATCACGTGAAAGTAGTAAAATAATAAAACTTTATCCTTCACGTCAACGTTTTGAATAAAATGCAAAACGTGTCTGGGATGCAGCCAAAACTGCGCGCAGCGACCCGCCTTGGGCGGCTAGTGTGTTCCCGAATATTCTGTTTTGATTTACTAACCCGATGTATATTTTATTCTAAGCAAATTTATATAGTTGAAATTATAAAGGGACAATGCGAATCTTTTGTTGATAATTGACAGTTTTGTTTAAGGCCAGAATGAAATTACTGTAAGAAAGTTTTGTTTCTTTATCACTACTTTTATATGCCCCTTATAGCTTTAATACTACAGTACACGCGCCCAATAATACTCCTCCAGCGCTAGCGCGGGATACAGGTGTAGCCCGAAGGCTAATTGAAGGCTAATTATTAACATTACTAGACTAAGTCAACTTTAGTTCTACTTAGATCAAATGCCTCGTTAGGTGTTCAACGTTCTGACCCTTAGTTTAAAGTACACGCAACATTTAGTTATTTACTTCATAAAACACGCATTTCTACCTCTAATCGCCTGCCGTGACGTGATGCATGAGTGTTAGACTCAATGTATGTATGTTGCTGAGTATATACCTACACGTATTTTACTAGGGAAGAGTATCAACTAAACAAAGACTAACGCTAGCGACTTGTATTATTATAACTACCCGTTCAGTCCAGAGAACATATTTACTTAACATAATATTCCGAGCAAACTGCAAATTCGTTCATATCCTTGCATTTTATTAAATCAGAATCAAGCTAGACTCATTCTAACTTGAATACAAGCCGCAGACTTCCTTGAATAATTTATAACGAAAATGCCTTTGTTGCATAGACAGATCTTGCAGCATGCCATCTAACTGAAGGCTATCTCATTCGTGAATACAAAGTTATGAGTTATTGTTACTTCGCCGTATTTTTTTCCAGAAAAATCTGTTCCGCTTTAGTTTACGCCTGCCTAAAATTTTGTAATTGTACCTGTAAG
This sequence comes from Petrophora chlorosata, assembly GCA_951640565.1. Lineage (NCBI taxonomy): Eukaryota > Metazoa > Arthropoda > Insecta > Lepidoptera > Geometridae > Petrophora > Petrophora chlorosata. The sequence goes on along the minus strand of OX621193.1, from coordinate 13,291,818 downwards.
TTTTGTCGTAGCAAAGTTAATACATGTTCAACTTACATTGCTTTTATTGTATTACAGGCACTTGAATTTATTTTTCTGCTAAACTATTGACAATTGATACTCTTCCTCCTAACTAATGTTCAGGACACTGCTCCCCATCGACCCACAGGGTCACATGGAAATGTCCGACCCAGAGGCAAAATAAAATACTGTGCGGTCTGCAGTTTACACGAGAGCTTACATACATGACGAATTCGTCATTTCTATCAACATCACCTGGCACTTTTTGGTGACACAGCAACTATATAATAAGAAAAGCATAGACGCCCGTCGATTACCCGTCTCACCACATCCCAACAGAAACTACCAATATTATGTAACGATACCAGAATAACCGAAACCTTTGTATCTAGTACCTGTGTACAAAACTAAGTATTTCGATACTCGTCGATCGTTGTTTACGTATCGGTTTCCAGTTCTGTAAAGGGCATGGCTGCGGGCGCCCCGTTAGCCCAAACTTGGAATATAAATTTGGCCCGGAGCCGTTGTTTGTCCGACAATAGGCACGGTTGCCAACATAAATTATCGGACAACGTTCGTCTGGAGTTAACCGACAATCGCCAAATATTTACATGACTACCTCTCTGCTTGTCTAACATGGTTTACATAAATATTTTGTGAAAAAAGTTTTTATCTGTTTCATTTGGCGCGTTCTGAAAGATACCGCTTTCATTCTTCGTTCTGAATGTTAGGCCTGTATTTAAGATCTCAGCTGTCTAATCAATAATCTTAGCAGTATTACAAAATTAATCTATTATTATTCATTTCTTTGAAATGTAATAAAAAATGTACTTATTTTTGCCTTATAGCTACGCTCCCAGACATTCGTATAACCTAATTTGTATGTATATAAGGCGACCAGTGAGCCAGAGAGTCTACTCAAGTAAACCCGAGTCTACCCTAAAGGTTATACACCTTTTCCTTACCAAATTAAAAACGTATCCTTTACGTTAGCACATACCTTGACGTACATTTATAAGGAAATGAGGCATTGTTCTCGCAGAAGAGGATTAGCCTTTGTAAGACGTGGAAATCTGAAAAGAGGCTTACGCTCTCAGTATTGAATAGGACCACGTGGAACATTTCTCGGATCCGCCTTACGCCGCACCCCACCATTAAGAATGCATTTGTATGGGCATTGTGTTTCTTATGACATGGCACCACCATTAGAAAGGATTTCTCACCTATTCTCTAAACTTGACAGTTGTGAATTTGTGTGTTTGTTTTGGTAGAGGATTATACCTTATTTTTTTATAGTGGTTAAGATTTCACACGTGTCATTTCTCAAAATACATTAGTCGTTGTTGTAATTTGTGTTTGGTTTTGGTACTATTTTCGAGTTACAATTTATCAGTCAATTATTCGGTAGCATGCTACTCCAATTTTTTTTTTTTACTGTTGGTAGATCTATGTTTGGCTACTATCTCGCCTGATGTGAGGCGATGATGTGGCCTAGAATGGAGCACATAGATCTAGAGAGAGACGGCTGCTCAGACCCGTCTCCCCGATAGTTCACCGAACATCATCCCGAAACACGACTAGGTCGCTTGACGGCTTTATTCGGTGGGTGGTATTACAACCACGGCTAGAGCACTCCAAAGCGCGTAAGCGGGTTTCATCGCGATGTTTTTCTTCACCGTTTTAGAGCAAGCGTGCAAAATCTGCACTTAACTATAAGTCATTGGTGCAGGGCCGAGTCGGGATTCGAACCCAGGTGCGTCGGATCGAAAGGCGCACGAGTTCCCGCTGAGCCACACTTGCTCTTGAATTAATATTATTAATGCAAAAGTTTGTATGTATGTGTGTTAACTTAGTGTGTTTGTTCCGTCTTCACGCCGCAACGGCTGAATGGATTTTGATGAAATTTGGTAGGTAAGTATAGTGATACTCTAGAATCTAGATCTTGATATAATACTTTTCATCTGCAAAACGGCGGGACGTAGCGAGTAAGTATATCAAAGAAGGTACTCATTATTACATTAGGCGATTAGGTAATATGCACATATAAAGAAACGTGGTAATGGTTACTCTTAATGAATAACTTTAACGGGCAAATACATTAGATTGCTAGGCCGTTTTTTCAATGAGCGCCATGCATAACCTTGTCAATTCATTTGTGCATAGTAATCACGATTACGACTTTCAATTAAAGATCATATGTATTTTAATAATCAATTCAATCAATGTAGGGATCCCTTGACATTACTCATCCTTTGTTTTTTTTTTTTTTTTTTTTTTATTGATAAATGGGCATACGTTTGACGACATCTCGCCTGATGGAAAGCGAAGATGCGGCCTAAGATGGAACACGCCTGCCCATGAGATGCCTATTCACTCTAGACTTAAAGAGACACAAGTTGTATCCGTTTGGGAACAAAGACGGTGGCAGAGCGTTCCACTCCTTAGCAGTTCGCATGATAAAGGAATCTGCGAAACGCTTAGTACGGATAGGTGGGATATTAACGACGTACGGGTGAAACGACTCACCCCGCCTGGAAGTCCTATGGTGGAAGGGAGAAGAAGGAATCAGATCGTGCAATTCCTGGGCACATTCCCCGAAGTGTAGTCGATAAAAAAGCGACAGACACCCAACTTTCCGTCTGTTTGTTTGGCATTATACAGAATGTGTTTACTTTGCTATTAATTTACATTAATAATGTTATTTTTTTTATCTTAATCCCAACATTTCGTTACATGTATATCTATCTGTGGTCAACGATGTTGGTTTCACTTATATTAAGATTTTATTTTTAAGTCTGTTAATTAAGGTACTAGTGAAACTGTTTGCTGATCCTTAAATAAATTAAAAAAATAAAATAATAATAATAATCTATGGCAATAAATATTGTTCCAAAAAGGTTTGCCGAAAACGACGATTCCTACATAGTCTTGACCGTCGCACTAGTAAATCAAGAATAAAGAATAAAGCTTGAGCAATTGGCTCGGTGGCCCAGTGGTTAAGACGTCGGGACGGTATTCCGAAGACGCAGATTCAACCTCTGCCCGGATAATATAATGTTTCTACTTCCTAATTATTTTAAATCTTAAACATAAAGAGTTCTAAATTGCTTGTGTGTAGTAAATCAATAACCACAAAGACCATCTGCAACTCGGAATATAAATTTGCAAATTTGAGTCGACCTGCAATACACTCACCACCTAAAACTACAGTGTGCTGTGATGTGTCGCCTACTCCCAAAAACACCATTATCTAATGATGGTATAGATTTTCGTTTCCTAGCAAAACAAACGAAGGAAGTAGTTGGTGACAACGCCCGCCATTCTCGACGCTAATACCCACATTCTCGTGACGTCCAGTCGAGTAAGAGAGTCAAGTAATTGATTTGGAATGACATAATATTGGAATGATATCCGAGCAGCGGCAGCGGGCGCGGCGTGAAACCTCGGTTTCTGATCGCCTGGCACTTTTTACGACGATTAGTAATTAATACGCGACATCCAAGTTATTCAATTCACAATATATCGTGATTGAAGCAATTTTCTTTCCAATTCTACATCCCATTGTATGCCGTCAGTTTAAAAATCGTAGTCTACAAGGCGTAGCTCATGTTTCGTTTATTTTCAACTGTGGTCCAACAGAACTGTGGCTGTGGAGGATGCGGCCAATTGGTCGAAACGTCGAGATAAACAAAACAAAAAATATTTAAACTTTTACTATCATAACATAAACTAAACGAAGAGGCTCTAATGAATGAAATAAATATTAAGGCCTAGATATATGTAGGCCTCATAATCTCATAAACGTCTCTTCATACGAACTTCGATATAATTCTTGCCTAATCCATTAATATGGATGGATCGAAGGCCGATTTCTATGATCCACTGAGAGCCAGCCTCCTGTATAGGCGCACGCCTCATTAAATTTTGTTTGAATAGAGGGATGAATGGCACCAACTTGGTCAGATACAGGTGGTAGCGTCAGCATGAGAATGCTGGAACATTCTGACATAAAAATGTTGTGTGAAATTTTTTTTGTCGAATTATTTATTATCAAACGATTCATTGTATTATTTTGAAAATGCATACTCAATTTATTTGTTTGAACAGCTATTATAGTAGCGGCTAGGCATCATATTTGATCATATTTGATTCTATTTGATTTAATTTGATTTGACTGTTTTTAATTTTGATTTGATTTATTTAATGTAATTTAATTTGATTTATTTTCATTTGAGTTGGTTTATTTTAATGTAATTTTATTCGATTCAATTTGATTTGACTGTTTTTAATTTTGATTTGATTTATTTCATGTAATATATGGTAGTTTAATTTAATTATTTGACATAATGTTTAATATGGATTTTCATCTAAAATAAATGATTTAATAATAATAATAAATGGATGTGGTACCAGCGCATTGCAGTGTTATGCAGTTTGTGTTATTCTGGTTGGCACTGCAATTATTATGGGCAGGCGTACTTACCATCAGGCGAACGACTTTCTCGTCTCGTTACTCAGTTCCATAAAAAAAAATCAATTTTGTAGAATATGTTTAGTATTTTGCTTCACATTGCTATCCCATTCTCATTGTTATAAAATTCATTAAGTTTCATGAAGAAGTTCTCAGTCAGCTACATACTTTGCAGGCAGTTGGCGTGATGTCAAACTGTTCTCAATCGATAGGTTACGTACAATTTGGCAAATGTTAAACATTTGGCGAGTTCAACCGTTTACTCGACATAATCCGAAGTTATTGTCAAAGTTCAAATGTTTCAACAATCAAAATGTCAAGTACCAAGCGAGGCCAGTTTTTAGAACGTTCTTATAGACTTGTGATACAATGACTTTTGACTTTGACTTATGGCCTTGTAGAACTGACCGCAGATACACGATGCCGGAATACTTAGCATACTGACATTGCTGTCACAATACAGTGACAATTCTATTGTTAGTATTGTCATGCACGTACTAAATCTATTAAGTTCGAATTAGTGTACCTATAACTAAGTTCTGGCTTCCTGTTTTTGTAGGCTATTTTCTGGGTTGTAGCCTTCACCTAGATAAATAGGCTACATAAATCCACTACATTGGTCAATTGCAGCGTCACGCCTGCCCATAACAATTGCAGGGCCACCCAGAAATTTTAATACCATAAAATCACTGCGTAGCACTGTACTGCGCTCATGCGACATCAGATATTAATTCTCATATGCCCAGTAATTTTACTAGCTACAAAGGCCTTCAAAACGGAACACAGTAATGCTTGCGCACTACTGCTTGGCGGCAGAATAACTGACAAAGCTGAGGTACATACCCAAACGGCCTCCCGCATATGAGAAACCTACCACGATAGTATACTTCATCTTAGCCACCCAGGGCCCAATTAGTACGACAAGAAATGAAGTGTGAACTCACAGCGAGCAACGTAAGCAGAGAATAGCGTAATGCGTCTCTATAAGGCCGGCTAGCTTAGCTTGTAGCTGCAGCTACATCATCTTTTGCTAATTTACCTTGCTATCTCTACCTCTCGCAATGAAGGGAGCATCGTGAATGATGCAGACGGGCGCCGCAAACATCAGCGCGCCATCCGCGCCTATCCCGCGAGCAAACACTCGTACATTCACCCTCTTGTAACTAGGGGCGCCTTAGTACCGCAGTCAAGTCAGCATCACGTTTTCTATAAAAGTGTAAAAAATTCAATCGCATGGAACCCATTAAGCTCTTTTTTCATGTCAATATGAACCCTTTCGGACGTTCGGGTATTATTATTATAAGATAGGATATGGATAGTTTATAAATGGAGTCCTGAGGTAAAAAACATAAAAAAATATATACAATAAATATATAAAAATAAATAATATAAATATACAATCGATTTAAGAACCTCCTTCTTTTTTGATGCCGGTAAATAAGTACCTAGTAGAATACATAAAATTGCTTTCCGGTCCATTTTGAAAGTTCTGGGTGGCACTGCAATTTGTTATGCGCAGGCGTGGCGCCTACCATCAGGCGTACGACTTGGTCGTCTCAGTTCCATAAAAAAGGGGCTTAAGCTCGTAAATGGATACGCAGCAAATATAGAATCTGTGCAACCTACAGCGAATACGAGTACAATGCTACATCTAAACAAAACCAGAGAGAGAACGAATTTTCATCAATGACTTTTCTGATGAAATAGCTATAGATAGGTAAAACATAACATGAATTTTGAATATTAGTTAGTTATGGAAAATCGTTGATGCATTTTGACCTGTAAAAGCATGTCCTATTTGCATGACAAATCTTTAAATTGATTTTGATTCATCTAGTTCACAGCAATGACGGCACCAACACCCTTAACAAGCAACGATACCTAACTAATTTTTAATATTTGTATATTTATTGTTTTAATGACAATTCGTATACATATAGGTACCTACTATGAAAAGAGCTCTAACTGTGCGGTCTTTAAAGGCATCCTCATTTATCATTCCCGCTGAACAAATGTACCAAAAATATCAAATTAGTAAAAAAATATCAATTCAATTCAAATTCAATTCAAAAGTTCTTTATTTCAATTTTGTCGTCACAGACGCACTTATGAACGTCAATTATTACAATGACTCTACCACCGTATCGGAAAAAGAACCACTACTCAGAAGATACGGCAAGAAACTGAGGGGCATATTTTTTAGAACTTTTGTTACAATATTTTATGTTTGTTTTTGACAATATTATTCTTCCTATGTGCCAGTATAGTAAAAAAAATATCAACCCAGTTATTATACTTATTCTATTTTATTTTAAGTAGTTCCTTTTGTTTAATAGGATAGTGAGTAGTTAGCCGCTGTTCAACAAAATAGCTTTTTATTATTATCACGTTTTCACTATGTCACTTTCTTCTTTGTTTGTCTGTTTGTCTGTCCTTCCGGGTGGATTCTTGCAACTAAAATTTCGAGCACTTCGCGATTAGCTATCCGGCTGAAACTTACAGAGTAGCTTATAACTCGATGACAATGCATTCTAAATCCATTTATTCAAAATCAAAATCTCTTTAATCATTTTGGCATCACAGACGCACTTATGAACGTCAAATTATCACAATGACTCTACCACCGTATCGGAAAAAGAACCACTACTCAGAAAATACGACAAAAAACTGAGGGGCATTTATTTAAGAGATTTTGTTACGATTTTTTGTTTTTTACAATGTTATGTTTCTTATGTACCAGTTGGTTACTTTGCAAAAGTGGAATGTTCCAAGCATCTTTGTCTTCTATGTAATTACGAACAGTGTAGTATGCTATTCTCATTAGAACATTCTTAACGCGTAATTTGAATTTACTTTCTGTGAGCTCCGTTATACATTTTGGAATTTTAATTATAAAAACGTACGCAGTTGCCCATAAAGGTCTTATTCGTTTTACTCAGTCTATACCTAGGTACAACAATCCTATCCTATATTAACATGCAATGCCGACGAAAACCACAAAAGGCGCATAAAACGGGGTTTTTAGATTATTTTTTTTCTGTCATTTACTTATTACACAATAAAACGTATTAATGTTGTAGAAATGTTGATTTACGAGGATATTTGCGTGTGATCCCGTGTCTCTGTAAACGAGAATTTAAGGATCAACATCGTCGATTTATTGCCCCGATTACATCAAATTTATTATTTTGTATTGCCCTGAATGTATGACCCGCTTATCTAATTTAATACTAAAGTGATTTACGTTAATTAACTGTTAATAACAATAAAAAGATTAAATGAAAATTTTAATTGTAAATAAAAAAAGCCTTGCGTAAATCTGTCCTGCTCTGAATAATTAAGAAAATATAACTCATTTTTGAACCAAAAATCCGACTTCAATTCTGATGTATCTTTGCTGTCCAAGGTCGAATATCGATGAAACTTATATGGGACCACCTTGAAGCTATACTGAACTCAACGCAAATTTTACAACTCAGATTATAAATGACGGCCGAATAAACGCGTAACAAACACAAAAAAAACAACTTACATTCTAATTAAGAACCTTCTCCTTTTGAAGTCGGTTAAAAATGGCTACACTCACGTTATGGTTTTGTCGGAAATAATGTCAGAAGGAATCTGACAATTTCGGACACGTTTGTCGTTCTTCCGGCAGCTTACTATAAGCTTTATTAAAAGTAGATGCTTTTGAATGACACCTATTTTTATAAAAATCTTAATATATAGCATAGGATTAGTTGACTCAATGTTAGAATACTCGTTTAATCGTGGTAGATCTCTCGTATGCGGGAGGCCGTCTGGGTAGGTACCAGCGTTTTGCCAGGTACCTACTTCGGTACCTAGTTAAGACAGTAATGTTTCGGTCAACAATCTAAAACGTGGTAAGTAGATATGCCAGTTACAATTGCGATGGTAATTCACGATCCGCGCCTTTGTGGTATCTTGGCATTTGAAGGCGAAATCCGAAGGACTGACATCTTATGTTGGTATATATAGATAGTTAACTATGTTTCCAATAACGAAACGTACAATCTCTTTCATAATTGGTCTGAAATATATGTTAAAGTTTGTTTAACTAGCTACGCCCTGCCGCGCTACGTAACCACGTGAATGTTCTAGGATATAAAATATTCTATGGATTAATCCAGCGTGTAAGCTATCTCTATTCAGAACATATAAACCTATTTAACCGCTGCGGCACGAATAGGCAAGTCAGGTCAAGTCAAAAGATATTTATTAAACAGGCAAAAAAATGCACTTTTAAACGTCATATACTCATAATACAAATCAATTTAAATACGTTAAAAAATTGTAACTTAAAATATCATGACTAAAAAAAGCTAAGCATGTCCAATCATTTCTTTCTCACACGAAGAAAGTTTGAAGGTGTGTTTGACACTTTACAAACTTTCGTATTTGCCTCTATACAATATTAGTGTGAGTAGTGTGAATTATTGTGATTATTGAGGAAAGAAACTCTTTCTATGACACCTATATTTTTTTTTGTTCAACTATCATCTATATTTTTGTTCAACAACGAAACATGTCCAAATGAAAATGCGGACCATGTGAAAATGCGGAGAAAGAATTAATAATTTGGACCAATGTTTTAGTTACCACAGGCAGCGCACTCCGCTTTGTAGGTACGAACCTACAAGTACATAGCCGGACACCGACGGCGGTTCGCGCGTGTCGTTACACGTGCCGTGTCAGAAGAGATAAGAGCTATGCGATAGAAAGATAGGCGCTTTGTAGGTTAATATGACTGGCAGGTATGCAGCGCTACGCGAGCTGAATTGGATTTTATTGCGCCATAGCAAGAGTCGCTATTTGTTTAAATTTCTTTGCGGAGTGATGCTTTTGTCCCTTAGTATTCTGTGGTTACATCACGAATTTGACGTTACGAGACGGCGATTCTTTTAACATTATGTTATAACGTATGTAGGTACGTCATTATTATTCTGTACCTACAGGCAGCATTAACACTAATAAACCATTAAACCATTGAAATTATCCTCATTTACCCTAATGAAACCTGAGGATTAGAAGGAATAAAGAGAATGAAGTCATATAATATCACTTGCGTCTCTTCCCGCACATTTTGCTACTGGTATTACCTTACATCAATCAGCTTAATTAGATTGCTACATAACCATTAAGTGCATTGATTGATATTACGCACTCAACTATGAATATCATGGCTTATATCAATATCAATGGCAATAATATATTGCCTGTTAACTTACAAAGCCTTGGAGACAGTTGATCCAATTGAATATGTCCTGGAAAATCGATACTTGACAATCTACTAACATATTTAGGACATAACTTGTGTCACATACATAAATTATTGGGTGTATCAAACTTTTAAACAATACCTCAGTGTGACGAGGGTAGTGCAGTGCCACGCAAGACTTTACGATGTACCAAAATTGGACACTACAATTTTATGGTAGTCACTTCTTTCTAACGGAGACATTGATATTTTCAATTCTAATTTGTACCCGTGTTTCAAAAATTAACAATTAAAAAAGACACAGTATTTTTTTTTTAAGAAAATTTTAAATTATTTAACAATATGTACGTAGCTACGTAGCTACACCCACTATATTTCTTTCACGACCTGGAAGACTGGTAGATAATGCTAAATAGCATTAAGTCATTCCTTGTACCATTTTTGTGCAAAACTATTAAATAAATAAATAATAAATAAATATGTTCTTATTGTAATTGTAATTATTTCTTTTTGTCGTGTAACAATAAATCGTAAACGAATCTAAAGTAATGGTATGATCATAAATTTAAATTATTGTTGAACTATATGTAAGTAGTCTCTAGCAATTGAATTCTTTATTAATAACAATTATGATGCGAATAGGCGTACATACTTTTGAAATGTAATTTTATACTTATGTCTTTATATGATTGCATTCTGTTTTGTATGCTATTAAATAAATAAATACTTTCAGCCAAACCTTGATCGTCTTGTTATGTCGTTCCTAATATTAAAAACAAAGTTTAACAGTGGACTTGCCTCCATGAGAGCTTTCATTTTTTCTATAGCTGATAAGGGTTATGACATAAAACTACTGCAAAAAACGCCAACACGGATACGTCGACGTTTCCCTTTTCATCATAACCAGCAGTCTAAATTCTAGTCAAAACACGGTCCAGTGCGCACTTCTCCAAAAGGCAAAATACGAACGAACATCGGACCAGCGCTTCCCCTTTGTTAGTCACAAGGTCTTTCAGCCAAGCTTGATTTCCTCACATAGGTACTTTCATAGCCCGGCTTACATACTCGCTTCGCTAGCAATCGGAACTCCGTAAGCATTCGAATGCTTTCAATAGTGACTGTGCCCGAGGTAGGCACAATGCATGCGGATATGTAAGGGAATTTGGCTTGGCCGCTGCTATGTAGAACTATGTCCGTCTCGAGTGGACTGAGCGCTTGATTTCACTTGTGTGGGATGCTGCTAGGAAATGTTGATTCGAGTTGCAGAACTGTCGGCTTTAATGATCTGTATTTCATGGTAGGGTCCTAGGTCTCTAGGGGAAGGTAAAGTTGAAATCGAGGAATATCTGTGCCAAGTCTCATTATCATCATCCGCCCATTACGTTCCCAAAGCTGGAACTTCTTTCACAGAGAGAGTATTGGCCGTAATCCATCACGCTCTACCAGTGTGGGTCAGTGGACCTTGTGATTCTTGAAAATGTTGTTTTTACTCATGATGTTTACCTTCTCCGTTTTTTTGGTTTGGATTCGAACTCCCGTGCGTCTGATTAAAAGTCGCACGAGTTCCCGCTGAACCACACTCGCTCTCCCATGCCTATCTCTGTCTCTATAAAACAAAGTATACAGTAGTTTTATACTATGAACTATAAAACAAAGTATCTCCTCTATCTGTTTGTTTATTCACTTAGTACTTCTTTATTACTTTTTAAGGATATTTAAATAATATTAGTTACGAGTATTCCAGTGTCATATAACAAGATAACAGCCAAACTCACATACCTATATTTTACAGTCAATAAAAGTAGATGTAGGGAGGGATAAACTTATACTGATAAATAATTGAGTGTCTTCGAGAAATGTTTACAATAAGATTTTAGATTAAATCGCTAGTTCCAAATAATCATCAGAATATGTCGACAAAGATTGATTACTAATATTCAATATCGAATGTAGTACTCGTACTCGGGTCGGCTCCAGTACTCGTATATTACGTGTCCTGTGTCCAGATACTCGAACAGCCCAATAGCTAGTTTCACTTTACGGGCTATAATTTAGTACATTTGCATAAAACCAAATGGAATTGGACTGTATTCACCTATCTGTCGGCTGATTTACATTATCCGATACAAACGAAGTTGTATAAATAAACGAGAGTTGTGTTTCAAAACATGAAGCCTCTAATCTCAAGTAAGTATTTTCCAAAATATTAAAAGGATCAACACAAATCACACTAATATTTTAAATGCGTAAGTTTGTATGTAAGTGTGATAGCTACTTGGATTAACACATAGGCTACTTTTTATTTCGGGAAACCGCTGCTGACATCGCAGGGCGCACCTAGTAACAAATAAGAGTTAAGTAGATCGAATTCACAATATTTTTGATGGCATCTTGCCTGATGGAAAGCGAAAATGTGGCGAGGCCATACCGCCGATCCACGCGTGCGGCAAAATCACAATCCAAACGCGCGGTCGGTGTGGACGTGCCTTACCCGATCCATACGGCACAAGAAAGAGACGTTGCTTAGTAACTAGTAAGTAATCTGTAACGACGAACCAGACGAAGATCGGCCGGTGTGGACCCGGTAATTATATGATGTGTTATTAAAATGTTATAACAAAAGGGAACATTCCTGCTTCACACAATTTATCAGATTGGTTTCCATCATCGGCACGTTCATAAATCGCTCCCAATGCAAATATTTCCAAAATAATTTAAAACAATTTAATATCGTAGAACAATTACGTCCAGCGTCCGCCATAAGCCACCGGCGAGCAAACATGTTTATATTACGGGCTCTATTGGTTTTGCGCAATGAATTGGTTGCCCGCTGAAATGAGGACCGCCACGCATCGACCGACGTTTTGCATATCGGGTGATTATTTTTTGGAGAGCTTACGAGAGCTTTATGTAAGGCACTACATTCAGGATTTTGTAAAGTTGCAGGCCGAAGGTTATTCTTAAATAAAAGTAACATTCTTGTTGCAGATTATCAAGTTTAGTTTGAGAAGCGTTTTTAACAAATCCGTGTTAAAATATAGATATAATAGATAAAAGATTTCAAACGACCTCATGTACGACAGCTGACTATTAGACATATAGAAAGGGTAATCCTTTCGTCACAAAAGCTGACGGTTCTCAAGACCTTTTCAGAATCTTTTTGTGTTTACTATGGAAAATGAATATATTGACTTTAATAGCCTTGTCAAAGCGTCCTAGTTAAACAGATCGGCGGCTCTTTAGTCTCTTCATCGGTTGGTACATAGCGATTTCATATTCATTCGGATCGGGATTAACATAACAAATGTGACCGTCCGACCATTGTAACCTGCGTTGTTCACGTTACAATTGATGTACGAGCCACCACAGGGTATATTTTATTGATATACCTAGTATTTACAGGCGATTTCTAATTGTTGTCAATATTATAATTATTTAATAAAACGGCTAGGACTCACTAATTTGTCAAATTAGTCGACCTAGGTTTTGAGCATATCCGATGCTCTTCGTCAGGGCGAGCTTACGCTGCGAGATTGCGGCGATCAACAAACAGGCGAATTCGACAAACTACGTGAGTCCTAGCCGTTTACTTACGAAAACTTTCATACTAAAGTTGTCATTATTGACGAAGGACACGTATACGTTTTTAAACCATCATGGTCGCTGACATTAGAATTTGATTTAGAAACGGGATATTTACCATATAGTGTAACAGTGCCGAAATATCGAGGTATATCGAGAAATATCGAGAACAAAACAAATACATGATAAATATCCCGTTTCTAAATCAAATTGGAATGAAACAGCTCTATATTTTCTAGAAAAATATTATGTGATTTTCCGAATTAACACATATATAGATCCTGGCCCCTAACTAGGATTTTCTATATCGAGGGAACCACGAACTACGAGGACCTCCCATAGCACCCAGACACGAAACAAATGCTTGAACTTTTTTTCTGTGCACAAACATTTGTCCCGTCGCGGTAATTGAACACGCAACCTCAGTGGTGTACGAGATTAGAGACAATCTGCCCAACCGCTACACCACAGAGGCTGAATTAGCATCGCTTTGGAGAAGAACCTAACTTTTTTTATAAACTAATGATAGTAACAAGCGAAATACGTAATCGGCCACAGCCACCCGCGATACAGGCTTGCCCTAGTGCGGGGACTACAGCTAATACCCTAATATGTTATATTTTCTTTTGGCAAATAAATGATTTTGTATTTTTGTATATACAAAATCATTTATTTGCATTTACATAGATTTTTGCGGTCTTATGAAAGGGATATTTACCATAATATGTTCAATTACACGCAATAAATCCTTTAAAAAGCGCTTAATACAGTTATGAATAATTAACTCATGTAAATAGGAACCTAATTACAGCCCACGTATAATTAGGGGGTGGTCATTAAAATAATGATGGCTAGATATGACGAATTAACAAGGGACTACCTAAGTACTTAAGTATATTAAAACGTGTTTATCCGTTTGTTCCAGGTGTCCAGTAACGCAGTTGTCCTGCACAATGCAACACACACGTCAAGTGTGCTAATAAAGTTCCTGTGACCCGCATCCCAGAGCAATCATGGAGCTTCGAGTCTTCGCCCTGTTGGCGGTCGCCGCACAACTTAGTAAGTATTTTACCATTCGAATGTAATCATCGTGACGTGCGGAAATTCATCTCAAATCTGATACGCAATGAAATATCTAGTATAATTCCGCTGAATATTATGTAGGTTGTTGTTATTAAATTTTACAATATTAAACTCAATATCATATTTATTATTAAACAAAAAAAACAACAACGAATATCGGAGGAATTTATTTACATATTTTTTTAATTTTTAACCTACCTAATATTCAGCGGAATTACACATGATATTCCATTGCGTTTCATATTTTACCGTTATTTTGATAAGTACCTACCTTACCATCAGGCAAACGACTTGGTCGTCTAGTCACTCAATAACATTATCATAATAGTAAACAGTAATGTTACGGTGCAGCGGTCAAAAAAAAGCTATTAACAGACATAATAACATTAACAACCTACTGATTAGATACTACCTACATATTATGTAAACCACTGGTATAAGGAAGCTATTTCTGTGATTCTTGATAGTGTTGTAAATGAGCAATTCCATGAGCCTATTGCATCATATCCGATGAAAAGTCCACGAAAAGTCATCTAGTAAATGGCTTTGACTTCTCTATACCGATTTATGGAACTATGTTATTACAGTCCCCGAAACGTTTTTTTTTTACCTATGCTGTCCCACTGCTGGGCAAAGGTCTCCCCCGTCTCTTTGCACGCATCCCGATCCTCCGCTATGTCGAGCCAATTCTCTTGGAATGCCACGAGATCATCTCGCCAGCGTTTTCTCGGCCTCCCTCGGCGCCATCGCCCATCTTCTGGCATTCACTGCGTGACAATTTGAGCCCACCGGTCAGGATGCATTCGTGCGACGTGACCCGCCCAATCCCATTTTAATCTGGCTGCTTTCTGGCTGTGATTAAAATGATAAAATCAACGATTCCTGTGATGGAACGCAGCGAAACATAATAAAGTAAAATAAAATATTTATAGGTTTTGGAATATCATGTAGAATTTACTGTATCCATCTATATTAATATTATAAAGAGGTTAAATTGTATGTATGTTTGTAGGAGGTAATTTCGGGAACTACAGAACCGATTTTAAAAATCCATTCACTGATACAAAATTACACTATCCCTGTCTGCTATAGCCTCAGATAAAGTATTTGGCTGTCTACTCGAAGGCTATAGCCTATACCTATTTTATTATGTTGACGCAAATGACGGCGACGTCCCGTCGATTGCTAGTTTTTATATATTTATATAGTTATTATTAGTTTTTAACACTGTATATATTTGTACATAATTGTTTCTAAATAAATAAATAATGTTATTGTTTGTATATTTATGGAAGACCAACAGCTATGCCATGGATTTAACTGGCTATAACTTACTTATACAAACAGTGAGCTAATCAAAGGTCCTCACGGATAGAATATATTTTTTATAAAATGTAACTTATGTGAACATCATAAAAACATGTTCTTAGTAAGTGTTAAAACAAACTTTTTAATTAATATCTATGCTTAGCCAATTTAATATAAATAAATGTTTATTGGATCTTGCTTTGACAGATATTTAAATATAGCCTACCTCTTATTATTATGGAAAACCTTTTTATGACACCCAAAGGAACACCTTCCCTTCCTAGACCAATAGTTCCAATACACCGAAAGGTCCTTTGCTAAGTAATTGAAAACACATAGATTGGAATAGCGGGCGCTTGCGATGCGTATCCAAGTTTGACCTTAGAAAAATAACGCATAGAAACAAAAGACCAAACACGAAGTGAAGCAACTTCAAACAAGCCAGAAATGGCTTGGTTTACACATACGAACAGCGTCATTTTATACGAACAGACTGTCTTGTGTGTTTGTGTTGTGTGTGTGTCGGCGAGTAAAAATGCATACCGCTAGCGCAAACATCTTTGAAGTATATTTATTGAAAGTATAGATATTGAAAGTATGATTCTATGCGTTATTATTCTAAGGGGTAGACTATCTCAGCCCACTTGCCAGCAAATGGCGCGGAAGTAAGTCGGATATAGTGTCGCGACCCCGGCTGAATTTGTTATTCACTACTCACTTTTCAACGTGAATGCGCTCAATATATCCATATTTGTTGTTATTGAAGATATTTGGCGCTGAATACCTTTTTGTTTGTTTTGAATACGAGAACTATAGAGACCGCTACTTACTTTAACTATAGTTAAAGTAACTTCCACTTTAAGTTACATAAAACAGACAAAACTCTAGACAGGAGTTCGAATTCTGGCCAGAGTCGTACTTTGCATAGGTACCCAATGAAAAAATATTACATAACAGTTTTGGTATTACAGACATTCTGTTATGTAAACAATTATTGTTTCGATAAATAAACAATTACTGTTTACACAAGTGAACGATTGTTGTTTATATAAATTAATTTCTGTAATGCCAAAGCTATCATATAATGCGAAAAATAATCTGCGCAATAATTAAATACAAACTTGTGCCAAAACTTTTTTTATATGTAAGTAGGTATTTTATCTATAACTTGGTATTAGGAATGCTTCCATAATTCGAAATAGCAAAAGCTGTATATTCGTTAGCGAGAAACATTATTATTCTTGTTCATCCAATAGCGATAATGCGAAAGCTCTTCAAACGCAAAATCATATTATTTCGAGAGCTTAGCATACATTCCTATCAAGGACTTAACGAAACCATATTCACACACCATTAGTTCAACAGTATCTCTAACAGCGTTGTTTGTAAACAGCCTCCTTTTTAAGCCATATGAAGGTAGTATCACAGACCATTTACCATCCAATGGGTCTGAAGTAACGTTCCTGAGTTTTTGCCCTTATCAGCACATTTTGCTGGAAGCTTTGCATAAAGCCTCCGTAAGTGATCTTGATATAATGCGTACAAGCTATTGAGCCTTGAGCCTGCCTCAGCTGACTTATTGCTTTGGCGTCGTGATAAGCCCGAACGTTTGGCACTATAAGCTGAACCTTTCATAAAATAGTCATAGCAGATAAGTACCTGGGGCGTAGTATAAAATGTATGTTTATGAGGGCATAATACTCGGGCAACTTCATGACAAGGCAAGGGCTACAACTTTGTAGGTACGTGGAGAATATCTTTACTTTATAGGCTCTGAAATTGTAGTTTTGGATAACGTTAACGAAGTAAATATGTTATAGACAATAAAATTTGAACGCTGAAAACTAAAATAATAATTTCTTTAATTCCAGGCTGTATGGTGTCAGCTGACGGACAGTTCCTCACACAGACAGTCTACGGTTTCTTGGACTTCACGACTACAATTGGCAACACTGTGATGGTCTTCTCCCCACATTCGGCACCCGCTCCAGGTCATATCACAACTAATTAATGTTAGCTTAAATCGTCGAAATGTTACCTGCTGGCTTCTTTTTTGTTTGATAAACAACCAAAAAGAAATACCTCATATCTCACAGTTTTTTATTGTTATATTTCCAGAACCACCGAGCTCGGAAGCGCCTGTTCAAGAAAACATCATAGAAACCAAGCCGCCTCCACCATCCGTGATCAACATCAAGCCTGAAGAAATCAAACCCAGTAAAACATCCGATAAAAGCAAGACCAATAAGCCACCTACTTCTCCAGCAGTGCTGTCTAGTGCAGTATCTGTCGTCACATCTAAAGCTGAAGACAAAGCTCCCAATACACCGAAATCCGTAGTAAAGGAACAAAAACAAATCATCACAAAAGTAGAAGTAGTTGCTGGTCCGTCTAAAATTGTGGAAAGTAGCCCCAAACCATCTTCGCCTAAACCTAATAAATCATCGAATAAAAATAAAAAGAACGAGCCAGTTAAAAGCGTGACAAGCATTGTCAGCAGCAAAGTTGAAGTTAAACAAGGCCCGCCAGCATCATCTATTATTAGCTCCAAGCTCAATAGCATAGTCAATGTAAAGTCCGACCAATCTGACGAGGAACCCGCGATATTGATCACAAACAATAACATTGGAGAACCCGAGTACGACTTTCTGTCAAGACAGCCCTCTGAATTTGTGGAAGAAACTTATAAAGTTATAAACATCCGCCCTTCTAAAGCACATGGCCAAAAACCTAAGCTTGTTCACAAAAATAGAGGTCAACCTACACCGCCCCCTGATGACGATGAACATCCAATCGGCCTTGTTACTACTCTAGGAGGAACCATAGTAAAAGACGGACTGACCACTGTTCACGAAACTAGTGTTATAGGCACTTACATTTCTGGCAAATATGCCCAAGTACTGAACAGCAACTCAAAGATCTTACAGCCGGCTGGCCACAGAGGAAAAATAGCACCCACTCCTACACACAGAATATTGAAAACTGCAGCACCGGCAATAGCAAAGAATCATCGATTCAACTTAGAACCTACGCCATCCATTACTGCTGATGAGGAGGTCAACTTCGGTAAAACTACTCGTAGACAACCTAGCAATCCAGCTTCTTTCAAAAACCGACACCGATCCCAACAACAAAACGTTCCTGATAACGAAAATCACGACAATGTCCCCGCGAGTCAAAACAAAAAGTTTAAAAGTAGGAATACTTCACATGCCCCTAGGGCTCAAAGGTAATTTAGGTTTCTCTATCATCATCTTTAGCAGCAGCTGATCCATTACAGGTAGTCCCACATCGTCGTAGTATTACCGACCTTCGACTTTTCATCATTTGCATGATCGCCAAGAGCTTCAGTGATAGCTTGCCATCCCGTTAATTCATTTAAATTAATACAATGTGGTTTTGTTTTCAGTACTCGTGCAGGTCGACCAAAAGGTTCAAAAAAGCCTCAACCGGCAACCGTCTCTGTTTTCAGTGAAACTTCTACAGCGTCTTCGTTTTCAAACCGAAGGAAGACCACTCGGAATGGTGCTCAGAAATCGGTTGTGACGCCGGCAACCAACAACGAATCGAGACGTGGATTTAAGCCCCGTGTCCAAGCGTCACCAGTAGAACAAGTGACTCCGGCAGCTTCCACCAGTGTTTATAAATTCAAGCTGAACCGTGCCCCGGGATCAGGACGCTGGCAATATAAAACAAGTCCTAAGCCCAAAGTAACTATCCGCAAAATAATGGGTGATGATGAACAAACAACACCAAACCCGAACCCTCTTCTTGATGACCCGCAATCCAACGAACTTTCCCTGCAAGCAAGATCCGATAATGATCTTGAACTATCAGGGTCCCAAAGCGGTCCTGGCACATTACTTGAAAATGATACTGAA
Source organism: Petrophora chlorosata (assembly GCA_951640565.1). Lineage (NCBI taxonomy): Eukaryota > Metazoa > Arthropoda > Insecta > Lepidoptera > Geometridae > Petrophora > Petrophora chlorosata. Next base: position 13,272,254 of record OX621193.1, on the reverse strand, counting down.
GATAACTCAATTGAAAAGCCACCACCGGTAGAAACGATCAAAGTTGAGATATCAACTCCTGCAGAATTTAGCGACGTTTACTATGAAATTGCTACTATCAAGTCTCCATACACTTTCCAGGTAAACTTTTATCAATATTAATATTTAAAACGAATAGAGATTAATTGTAAAACTTACACCTTATCTTTGTTTTTTCAGGTTGGACGCGTTAAAAACACTCGTATCATAACAGTTACATCTACGATTGAGAAACGCATAGAACCGACTCCTGTAGTCAATCTCCAAAGTACTCTCAACGAACCGTTGACAGAAAACATTTTAGCGACCGCTTCTCCTTATGGAAAGGACCATAATTTGGACTCAAGCATAGCTACATTGCCTGCAATTACATTGTCTTCGGACATGGAAACTCCGCCACTTGAAACAGTGACGGAAACCTTTAGCACAACGCAACATATGCTGAAAACACACATTTTACCTGTGGTCAGAGATGTTAACTTAACTAGCAGCTTAACATTTATCCAAACTTATGAGGTCACCAGATTTGTTACTGCGACAAAAACCTTGCCACCAATGGACTTCTTCCAGTTTATTCCTAGCAAAACGTTGAAAGAATTTAACAGCCGCTTAGACGAAGCCGGCTCGGAATTGCATCTGGAGTTAGATTTCGGTGACAGTAATGAGGACGAAGATGGAGTCCCACGACGAGTATTTCCTCCTGACTTGGATCTCGCTAACATAGGATCAGACTTCGACTTGGCCGAAGTTGACAAGTACAGATCGGACAATCACTTGAGGTTGAAGAAAGCTCATGGACAGAACAAGGGCAACCAGGTAACCGAAGCGCCTAATGTGACTCCTGCCTTGACACCAGAACAAGCCCAACAGCTGGCTTTGCTGAGACTGTTGAACCCTGCTGCCGCCGCACAAATCCCGAATGTCGTCACCACATCAAAACCTGTGTTGAAATACGAGACGGTCTGGGAATCGCATGTAATTCCTTTCTTCGATGGCAAGAGCACAGTACAAAGCACTATCTCGAGACCAGTCGCTACGGTCACTAAAACCGAATACGAGATAGGAACAAGTAGCCTACCGGCTCTGCCCTTGCAGCCGATAAATCCGCTTTTCCCGCCGCAGTTCTCTCTAACTTCCACGCCGGTCGTCATGAACACCGAAGTTACTGCAACCGACAGTCAAGTTCTGAAATTGACTTTCGGTGCAAAGACGTTGTACACCACATTGTTCACAACTAAAGTTGTGCCGACAGTGCTCACGTCTTACGTCACGTCGTCCGTACCGGTGCAGCCGAGCGCGGGCTACCCCGGCTACTTCCCAGCCCCCTTCGCACCCTACCCCTACGTAGGTTAATGTATTTCTAAAATATTAAAGGATTATAATAATAAGTGCAACGGACGATGAACACATCGAAAAGTGAGCTGAAGTGTGATGGTGCAAGTATTAATGTGAATTTGGCCAAACTTTTACTGTGAACTTGTAGTGCGTCGGTGAAATACACGTGATAAACTATATGGCGAGTGGGCGAGCAGTAAACTGTGCAAAAGCAGCAAAACGTTAGGATTTATGGCCTTTGTGAAAACACGAAACTGTAAAGTTGTGTTTCTTCTAAAGTTATCTGCGCTCTGTGCAATGCGCATTATGTGTGAGAATATACCTCTAGTACCTAATGTCTACCGACTTGTATGTATTAAAAACGAAAAGTAAAACGATGTATTTTAACTAGCTATTACATTTATAAACCTTCATTATATTTTTGTAAATATTAATTTATATAAAAATTTAATTTTGTACATAGAATATGACTAAGGAAAGCCACGATAACATTTTTATTATAAAAAACACGTTTTATACCTTTAGTTTAATTGTAGATATTGTAATTTGTACAATTGTAACAAATGTACGTAAATGCTCTATTTTATACTTTGTACATTACTATATATAAACATGGGTCTAAATCTAAGTGTAATAAAAATAAATAATGTCTAATATTGTGTTTTTTCTTATTTCAAGTATTTCGCAACTCTTAAACTAAAAGACTATTTAAATTCAATTTGCAGACATGTATTTTTTATTAAATATTTTACAAAGCTAAGCAATCGCATATTTTCTAAAGAATATTGTGTATGAAATTAAAAAAAAATCCAAATTACAGTTAAAAAGAAAAAATATCCAATTTACCCGAGATGCAGAGTAATATTTCAAAAGCTGAGAGGTTTATTTCCCATGATATCTTAATTAAAGCCGGTTCATAGTGAGCCGAGCCGAAAGAAACAATGAGGCTGTGAGTTATGAAACTAAGATTAATGGTGGCTCTTTAAACTTCATAAACAAACCTATTTTTAACTTCACCCCTTGCGAGCTAACATAATTACAATCAGTGTTCAGTTAAATAAATAATGACGGTGTTTGCATTAGTCATGGCAAAATATCCCTCATTTTAAATTTATATTTCTGTACACCATCAGCCAAACCTTTTGTTAAATTACATTGCCTATGACTTAATTATAATAATATATAGGTATATTTCATTATGTAATACTGAACTTTGCGAAAACAGTTTTCATACTGAAACTGACCGATCTAAAATTAGTTATAGTAGAGTGACAGCTTCATAAATTATTTTTTTAGTTATGCAAAGACTCTTGAGGATTTTCTGGGTAATGTAAATCTTTCCTAACATAGGGAGAGTCATTGTAATAATTTGTCGTTCTTGGAGTGTCTGAGCTGCTTAACTTGTAAAAAGTTTATTTGAGAATGTAGTTGAAAGACTTTGTGATTTTTTACAGTTCTATGTTTGGCTTCTAGGTCGCCTCATGTTAAATGTTAAGCGTCGATGTGGCCGAAGCTAGAGCACAGATCTAGAAGAAGATGGCAGTTGAGCGACTGATCAGACCCATATCGCTGATGGTTTACAAAACATCATCCCGAAACACGAGTATAGTTCGCGTCAAGGCAGTTCTTTGTTCGGTATGTAGTATTACAACCGCGGCCAAAACCTATCACTCCAAAGCGCATAAACTGGCTTACTCGCGATGTTTTCCTCCACGACCGGGAAAAAGAGCGTGCAAAATCTGCACTTAACTATAAGTATAAGTCATGGAATTCGAACTCCAGTTAATCAGATCGTAAGGCGGACAAGTAACCACTCAGTCACTGACTCTACTCACTCGCACAGTCACATCAGTTTAGATAAAGAACTAAGTATGTATACCTATGCTCAGCTAAGCATGCATACATAAGCATTAACTGCTTAGTATTATATAATGTAGCGCTCACAGCGTAGCTCGCCTAGCCGTTTGGTGTATCGGCTAGGTTAAGCAACGTTCGCAGCGGTCACAACTTGGATAGGTGACCGTTTGTGCGGTATTTACATCTGAGCTCTACCATGCTTCGGAGGGCACGTCCTGGATGTAGTCATAGGACGGCAATCATTAAGCCCTGTCGGAGGCCTCCGTGCGGTCTAAAATCTCCGACACTAGGGTTGGCCATACACCCACACGAGAGGAGAAGAAGAAGAAGAGTATAAGTACTTACCATATAAATGATTGTATCTGATGTCTCAGGGTGATGAGCGCAATCGGTAATGCAGTCCTACTAGTCTTAGCAGTGCTTTTTATGGCATTAAAAGTTTTGGGTGGCACTGCAACTGTTATGGGTAGGCATGGTGCTTACCATCACGCGAACGACTTGCTCGTCTCATTACTCAATTACATAAAAAAACTGTCTAGACTTATTAAAAGTAACATAATTTCAGCTCAATTTCTCAAGTCAATACATAAACCTTTCAGCACCAGACTGGAAAGCGATCTCCAAGACTGTCCACCGGATATGAAAAGTACAATACATTTGTAGATAAAGTACTTGTTTACAGAAGGACGGGAACAAACAGCTGTGAGGCGATCTCGTAAGAAGCTCAAGAGTATCGTATATCCGGAAAGTTTACCTGCGGTTTGTGTAAACATTTTTCATGCTCAGCGAGTTTTCTTTTCCTTAGTTTGTTTTTAGATTCCTGCCTTTTAGGTGTTGTCCGAAACTCGAAGTTTTATCCGCGCATGTAAAACTAGGTTTGTGGTTTTATGTCGTGACTACACCGCGTTTGTTTTTTGTTTTACGTAACTTTATTGTCTCTACCTTCTACCTTCACTTATCTCACATTATTTCTTTATTTATGTTGTAGTAGTAAACTCCGTGGATGTGTTTCTTTGCTTTGCTAGCTGAAGGTAGTTTTCTAATTCTAAAACTAGGATACTTCCTCAATCACCAGAAAAAACAAGAAATCAACTGCCAGAATTCAATTATTCATATTCATGTTCATTTATTCATAACAGTCTATGTTACATGTTACATATTCGATAATAATAAAATTATAAAACATTAGAATAATAATTTTACTTACAGAACCAATTAACAATTATGTACAAATATATAGAATGATAAAAACTTAAATAACCTACAACAAAATTAATAAATGAAATTAAATATAAAACACAGAAGGTCAGCGTCCGCGGGCAAGGTGCCTAAAAAGCTGGCGACGTTACCTCGTTGAATGGCCAGACTAATTATTATAATAAAATTATTAAAATTAAATTTAAATTTAAATATGTCGTAAAACTAATAATAAAATTATTCGAATAATTCATCAAATGAATAAAATTTCTCAACAAGCCATTTCTTCAGTTTATACTTAAACGAATTCATTGAATTAGTGTTCTGAACTTCCTCTGGCAACCGGTTATACACCGCCGGCGCCATGACATGCACTAACTTTTTTTTTGTATTCTTAAAGAAAGGGCTCACTAATTTCCTATCAAATACGTTATAGTACAACTCGCTCTTAATACGGTGAAGGGAAACATCGTGAGGAAACCAGCATGTCCAAGAATTAATCACAAGATTCCGCCGTATCGCGGCAGTGGGAACGTGAAGGACTGATGATGATGATAATGACTTTATAATTAAAAAGCTAGGCAACACAGGCCAAAAGTCAATCTTGTTACTTGATTTGCTACTTGGTAAAACAAGGTTTCAGATGACTCCTATTGCATTTACCACCACATTTACACTTACTAGTAAACTTTACTAGTAAAAACTACTGTACTGTGTAGTACTAACTACTAGTAAAAAATCTGATTTTGTACTGTAGTTTTGATATTTGACAATAGACTTTAGATCCCTCGAACTATGTGTTTAAAACAATAGACGGTACAAAGCGTACAACGCTGATCGGCGTGGCGTAGCACTTTCATGATGAGACGTCTATTCAGTGGTTATTCAGCGTATCAGCATTGGGCTCTCGGACGGCCATTGTCTTCGTGCCATGTTCGGCTCTGTTCGTTTTGAACACCTGCCGGCATCAAACTGATATTAGCTGCCTGGTAGCTGTATGAAAGCGTTTGTAGATAGATAGATAGATAGTAAAGTAGATAACTTCATTGTTATACTATAATAGACCATAACAGAATAATACCTACCTATTTATAGCAGTGTATAATTTAATAAGTTGTTTATAAGAAAATGCACATAGGAGAAGACTACTTTTTTATGCAACTGAGTGATGAGACGAACATGTCGTTCGCCTACTGGTAAGAGCCACGCCTGCCCATAACAATTGCAGTGTCAAACACAACTTTAAATACCATACAAATTAATTGCGTAGCACTCCATTGCGCTCATCACCTCGAAACTTCAGATATTCAGTCTCATATGCCCAGTAATTTCCACTTACAACACTATCATCTATCATGTATTCTTATGTAGCTCTAGCTCCTTTAACACCAAAACAGAAAAGTAAAGAAAAAAATCTCAATTATAAAAATGGGCACTAGCTTAAAAATAATAGCAGGAAAATGAAATTACTTAGATAGGTTTACTTTTTTACATACAATAGATAAGGTTGTAGGTAACTTTAAAAATATGGTAGCGGCTATCTATATAGAAAGAAGCTACCTATTTAAAGCTAGAGCTTTCAAGGAAGGATACTGACTTAGGTCAAGGAAATGCCGTCTGGCAAAATATTATTCTATCTTCTTAGCGATGGCGAAGTGGCGAAGCCCGACACAAGGTGTGTCGAGAAAATAGGTAGGTACCTAAGTAAAGCCCTATTCCTACCGTGCCAAACAAACGGAAGGAAACTTTACAATATGAAACCAGACAATGCCATTGTGTAGGTAGTACTCAAGTTGATATTATGTAAGGATAAAGCTGCGTGAACTAGGTACATTTGATGATATGCTATGACGAGTATACTGGACTTAGGCTCGTTGTTGGTTGACGACGGTGAGTCGCAGCTCGGAGGCTCGAGTTCTCTTGAAGTTGTTGGTACCTATCCTTATTTTATCCTTTCAAAATTAAAACCTTTAGAACGAAGTGGAAGCGAAGCGATCAATTGAATGTTCACAGAATTTAATGCATATAGTGATTTAGAAAGATAGAAATAAATTAGTCATGAAGTGACTTAGTGACTATTTGTAAGTTGGACTATCGTCTACTATCTATTATATTCGTACTATTCAGTATTCATTATCCAGATTACATAATGAGTAAAGAAGTTGACTTTCGAAATATAGCTCTCTACATCATCACCACGACCTCACATCGCAATTCCAAAATCAGCTCACCTTTGTACCTATACAATAGTGGCTACATTACAATCAAGGTGGATGTCTGCTAAAGGGCTTCCCTAGACATACAATCAGCACCTCGCTGCACGTAATAATTCCTTCAAAATAGATTTACAAGCTGGTCCGCGACAAATCTGTGGAAGTCTGCGAGTGCAGACGGTTTCAGGCGCTGATTGAACGAGGTTAGGGGAAATCGGCTTATCTTGCGCCGATGGCGAGCGGGAATAATTTCATTTCGACGTGCACCGGCCGCGATCCTGCTTCCCTCCCGTCCCTGGACTGGCTGGAGCCATGGCCCTACTACCGATCGATAAGGTTCTGCAATATTTTAAATGAGAGGTAGATAAGTATGTAAGTAAAATGTAAATGTAAACTTTTACAGTTTACTTACATACTTATCTTATTATTTTGCCAAATCAGGGGGCGTCCATAAATTACGTAAGGTGTTTTTTAAATTTTCTGTAAAAAAAATGCGTGATATTTGCCGAGACCCCCCCCCCCCTCTCTCCAACGTAAGATTAGATGAGATTTGACTCGACCCCCTCCCCCCCTTAAACACCTCACGTAATTTATGGAGGCCCCCTTACGAGTATAATTTAGCTATTCTTCTACATCTTGTAAGGTACATATTGACTACGTCTTATCTCTTACTCTATCTATTCTACTACTGAGGTTCAGTAAGCTATTGAGGTTGAGTTGAGGTTTAACTGTTTCCGTGAAACGAAGTTGGTGAAACGTAGGTGAATGAATAGGTAGGTATACTTAATCTTGGAGGACCTAGAGATAATTTGAATGCCCTCGCGGTTTCACATAGTTAGAAATGCGCTATTCGCGCTAGTCGTGTTTCGGGATGATGTTCTGTGAACCATCGGGGAGAAGGGTCTGAGCAGCCGCTCAACTGCCGTCTCTCTCTAGATCTATGTGCTCCATCTTAGGCCACATCATCGCTTCACATCAGGCGAGATAGTGGCCAAACATAGATCTATTAAGCGTAAAAAAAAGTCCATATAACACTTAAATCAAACTTAATTAAATGCGAAAGTTTGTATGTAAGTATGTTGCTAAACGGTTTGGAGTGTAATTCGGAATGGAGATAGCTTATACCCTGGATTAACACATAGGCTACTTTTTATCCCGGGAAACCGCGTGGCGCAACTAGTCATTACATATGGCTCAAACAACGGTGGTAGTCCCCGGTCTCGGGCACTATCATGCAAATGACAATATGCCTCCATCAATGCGAGACCCTCTATTTCGCGGAAAAAGGATAAAATTGCTCCACGGCTGTGCGCCGGTTATCGACAGTCGGGAGAGGATTTGCTCTGCAATCGATTTGTGAGGTAGGTACGTGTGCTAAGTAAGTGGTAGACGTATAGTTTGTATGAAAATGTGAATACGGATTTAGTGCGACATGGATATTCATGAACGCGGCCATAATACAAAGTATTGATGGAACTAATTCTGTCGACTCTATCGTCAAAGCTGCCCCAATCCTTGTTCATGCAGGCCTTTGTGTCAATCAATCAATCAATCAATCAATCAAAAGTTCTTTATTCAATCACTGTAACTTTTTCTACTGCTGACAAGTTCTAGCAACCGTCATGTAAGTCGTGGTAAGTAGGTACCTCGTTTTAACCAACTTCAAAAAAAGGAAGAAGTTCTTAATTTTATTGTTTTTTTTTTATGTTTGTTACCTCAGAACTCCGTCATTTATAAACCGATTTGAATAATTCTTGTGTTGGGCTCAGTATAGCTACCAGGTGGTTCCATATAAATTTCATCGATATTCGACCTTGGACTTAGAAGATATATCAGAATTGAAGTCAGTTTTTTGTTATAAAATGGATTATTTCATAGAGATACGTAAGTAGATGAGATAACCTTCTTGTACATTGTACCGCCGCGCCGGTTATGTTTGCCTACCGTGATTTTCTTAATTAAGTTTGTATAAGTACCTACCCAATTAGCTATTTATCGATAGCCTCTGTGGTGTAGTGGTTGGGCAGGTTGACTCAAATCTCATACACCACTGAGGTTGCGGGTTCGATTCCCGCGACGGGACAAATGTTTGTGCACAGGAAAAAAAAGCGCAAGTATTTGTTTCTTGTCTGGGTGTTGTGGGACCATGGTCCTCATAGTTCCTGGTTCCCTAGATTTAGGGAATCCTAGTTAGGGGTCAGGATCTATGTATGTGATCGTTGGGCGTTATTTTTTTTTTTATTATTATATATTTATTTGGAGATCATTCGCATTTTTAACCGACTTCAAAAGGAGGAGGTCCTCAATTCGACGGGTTTTTTTAAATTAAAGCTTATGTAACACAGCTAATTGTCTCAGGGCGACGAGCGCAGTGCAGCACCGCGCAGGATTTTGCAAAACAAAGTTCTGGGTGGTGCTGTTATTGTTATGGGCTGGCGTATTCATCAGGCAAACGACCAGCTCGTCTCGTCAGTCAGTAACATAAAAAAAAATAAAAAATGTAGGGATAGATAAGTTTGCAATTTGAAACCCCGAAAATATTTTCAACAGTTAGGGTCATTGCCATAGAGATCTCTGTTAAAAGCTCACCTGTATAATAGTATCTAATCCTTGGAATATATATATATATACCTATTCATGTTATTATGTATAGGGACATATCCCATACTACTTCCGATTATGTCTTCTGCGAATGCCATTCTAACTACATCATCCTTAGTATTATTATGGTATTATTATCTAATCTTGTAAATCAGTATAATCAGGCCGCTCACTTACTGGTAATGAATAATAGATTATTAACAAAGATAATCATTACGTTGAAATGATAACTCAATTCATTCGACGTCAAATATCATGATTGAATTGAATAAACAAAAAATGATTATTTGCAGGAGTGCAAAGTAATTTGTTTGTTTAGTGCCAAAAATAAAGTCTTTGTTATTATTTCGAATAAAATCTGGTGAAATTGAAATTGATGTGTGCATAATACGACTCTTAGGCGACAGCATCACAATGTATCGACTTATGTTTTGTCTAGCAATTAGCGTGCTACTTCCATGTAAGTACAACATCGTAATCACAATAGGTAATTAATTATTTGCTGAAGAATAAACTTGTATATCATATTTTTTTAATTTTGTTGTAGGTTAGTTTAGATTTTATCACTGTATATATTTGTAAATAATTGTTTCTTCTTTGTATAATTTGATCAATAAATGAAAAACCTCGCTGGTTCATGTAATTTATATATGAATGTTTTTTTTAATAAACAACCAACTTTTCCTGCTTTTTAACCGACTTCAAAAAAGGAGGAGGTTCTCTGTTCGGTTGTATTTTTTATTTTTTTTATTTAGTATGTTTGTTACCACAGAACTCCGTCATTTGTGAATCGATTTGGAAAATTCTTTTTGCGTTGGGTTCAGTATAGCTACGAAGTGGTCCCATATAAATTTCATCGATATGTGACTTTGGACTTCGAAGATACATTGAAGTCGGTTTTTGTTTTTTTCTAAAAATTAATTATATCATAAGTACCTACCGACGCCTGTACGAATACGTATTTACTTACGTATTCCAAAGACAAGAGTCTTAGTAATTGGGCTATCAATATATGTAGGGACCTAGTGCCCTAAATACAAGTCGGACTTAGTTTTAATAGCTTTACAGTGACCTATTACTAATGTCAGTATTCATTCAATGAGATTTAAATCATGTCGATTGTGTATCGATAGATAATTTACCTTTGTGATTCTTATTTGGCACGCGAGTGAAAAATGCAAGTGTATGAATTTGTTATGTGTATGAACTTAGTTTGTTTTGTATTTGCTATGAGACATTATATATTTATTCAGAGAAGGTACTGAATATACTTAAGTAACGGTTTTTAACTGTCAAATTCTTTTGTGAGCGAGAGCTCAAACGTGATGATTGTATCTGAAAAAAATATATTTCTACGTACTGCTAAAGACGGTTGTAAACCTGTACACATTTAGTTTTTTCTCTATATCCATTTTTAAGATGCGCTCGTCGAAGCCCAGTCGTCAACCGCAGTGGCCCGCTGCTTTCAGTTCACGTGGCTAGGCCCTAGGTACAACAACGAGAGCGACTTCTTGAACGCAACCTGCCAGGATGCAACCCGCCTGTCTAGTGGCGTGCCGTGCTTCCAGCCGCTTGTAGCTTCTTGTGAGTATTCTTTACAATCTGTATCAATACGCAGTATTGGCTTGGCGACAAAATTTAAACAAGCGAGCACCTTTATTGGATGCTAAGCCACTAGGACATTGCTGCCTAGATACTTACTCTACGCTACTCACATTGCGTAGGTAAGTGCGCAGCAATGGAAACTAAGGGGGACCAAACCACCAAGCATTAGCAGAGCTTTGAATTGCAATCAATATTCTGAAGATCTTTTTGACCTGCTTCCGCCTTCCCAATTTTACCACCGCACATCTCGCCATCGTCAAAAAGCTCACCCCCAGATCTTACAAAACTGGACTTCCCACAACACTCGCTTCACTCGCACAGCTCGCACTTACCTTCCTCGCACTTGTAAGATGTGGAATGACCTACCTTCGTGGGTATTTCCTTTGAGCTACAACATGTAGTCCTTTAAAGGGGGAATTAATAGAGTCCTTAAGGGTCGGCAACGCATCAGCAATGCCTCTGGTGCTGCAGATGTCCATAGGCGACGGTAACCGCTTATCATCAGACGAGCCGTCTGCTTGTTTGCCGACATATTAAATAATAAAAATAATGAGTGCCAATATGGGCCATCCTAAACTGGCTAGCCCTGCACACAGGCAGGTAGGTACTCCAATCGAAAGTTGTTTAGAAACTCATTTGTATTGTTTTTTGTTTTCAGTCGACGGAAGTTGGCCTGACGTGGATTACATTTGGAGGAATCATCAAATCGATGCATCCTGTATCTTGGCCAGTAATGACGTTTGCGCTACGTACACCTACTATTTTGATGGAACAGGTGAATAAGTATTATTTATTCTTCTAGTGATGGTTATGTTGGAGATCAAACCTAGGTATATAAATAACTACGTAAAAATAAGAAGCGCCGAAGGTGACTAGTCAATCAATCCTACAAATTACGCAATACGCACTAACTATCTTATTAATAAAAGGTACCTAAATAAAGTATTTTTGTTAATGTTCAACTTACGTTGAAACTAATATGTTAGACAAAGACACAAAATAAGGTTTTAAATAGCGTTTATTAATAAGGGTTCTATGGACTCAATTAAATTTTCATTTGTTCCCAGTGGAGAACTCAACCTACATGTGCTCACGCGCAGTCAACAACAACGGACAAGCGATAACGAGCGGTTGCTACACTCAACGGAATGGAAGTTACTCTACGCAAGCCTGTTTCTGTCGCTCTATCCCTGGTGGGCTACCGTGCAACAATGCAATGTCTACGGTTGCATCGACAACGGTTTTTTTGCTGGTTATAACGTTTTTGCTAAACAGGGAACTGGCTAGTTTGTGGGAAACTGTATTTTATTAAAACTTTACCATTTCAACTGACCATTTCATTCCTTATCCTATAATTCCTATGATTATTGTTAAAGATAGAAGATTAGCTGAGAAGAAACATGGATATCACAGATTATATCCTAAGTAAATGTTGCGTATTCATTTAATATGGATGAACTTGTTGGTGGGTAGTGAAAACTTATGGAGTGAACGATAATGTGATAAATCTGTAATCTAGAATTATCTAGAAAATCAGGGGTAACAATTCGTGTTATTTTTTAATTTGGCACATACAGTTATACCATGAGGTGTCCAGATGAACATACTAAAATTCCTCAAGGGTTGTGTGCTAAGTGACAAGGGGGAGATTGAAGGTCCTTTTTTCAGGTGTTTGCTCATATTACGAATATCTGTGCATAATTTCCTACTAAGCATTCATTTGTAGGTACTCTACGAGCAATAAGTTGTAATATTTTAGTCACATATTAAAATAAAAGTGCATAAGTTAGGCAAATTAAACAAAAAAAGTGTAACAATGCTTTTCATGTTCTTTTAAGAAGCCCATAGGAAGCTTCATATAAAGATCCACTTCCACCACTTTATTGCAGTGCTAGGACTGGGTTACCGGAGGATCCGGCATGCAGGCCATGCAGCCACATCCTCATCGCCTCTTGAAGCATAATTATTTGAAACTTATTAAATTTTTTTTAAGTTGGCCTGTTAGGGCAAGTTAAAGTCTCTAGGACCATACCGCCATGTCTTACGTAGTTTTTATTTGATAGTTTAATATTCCATTTTATTATACTTTTGTTGAGAATGAGGGTGAACAGCAACAAGCTGGACCCTTTTCTAGTCCTTCAATAAAGTGGTGGAACTTTTTTATTCAAGCTTTCCATGGACTTTTTGTGAGAACATAAAAAGCAATGATTTCCCTATTTTGTTTCATTTGCCTACACTCGTGCACGTTAACGAACACATAATGGTTAATATTCCACCGATATTACACATGATCACTCGAAATAACACTTGTTTGGAAAATAAAACAAAATCGAACAGTATCACTTTTCACTTCCCGCCAAAAAGTCCTTATATAATTTCTTGACACTGGTTAAATGAACAAGTTGTGCAAAGCCATTGAGGAATGACACTAAGACCTCAATGTGCAAAGCCAATGAAGAAAAAGTTATCCGTATCTATCTTCGTAATCTTTGGTTAGCCATAGACAAACATTTTTGACAGTTCAAAATACGTGTCCCTGACTGTCAAATCAAGCGACAAGCAACGTCAACAGAACGTCAAATAAACTTGCATTTTAAAGCGAATTTTTTACTCATGCCACCACTGCAGTAAATTTTTAACGATAACTAAATCAATAGCCCATTCAAAATGTATTCCATGTTAACGAGGGGAAACGCGATACTTACCTACACTCTAAGTGTGTTAGCATGTCTCACATTTTTGTGTTTCCTCTCCACCTTAACTGTCGATTATAGAACTGCGGCACAGATGAACACAGTGAAAGTAGTCGTGTAAGTATAATATTCTAAATGTTGTCCTAACACCAAATAAGTACTGGGATACTAATGTATTCTTATGTTGCAGTAAAAACGTGCCAGACTATGGAGCGTCCAGAGAGAGGAATGATCTCGGATTCCTCACTTTTGACCTGAAAACTGACCTCTCCCATCTCTTCAATTGGAACGTGAAACAACTCTTCTTGTACCTAACAGCAGAATATATAACGCCGAACAATGAACTGAACCAAGTGGTGCTGTGGGACAAAATTATTCTACGTGGAGAAAATGCTCTCTTAGATTTTAAGAACATGAACACAAAATACTATTTCTGGGATGACGGCAATGGTCTGAAGTGAGTATTTTGCTTGGTTATTAAATATTAACATATCTTAATCTTTTCCTATGATTTTGTAACAAAACAATACCTCTTAAGATTCATATCCTAAAATAAAAACTTATTGTCATCATTTAGTGCTCAATAAGTGTTGTACACTAATGTTGAACTCTAATTCCACAGGGCCCACCACAACGTAACACTAACTCTATCATGGAACATCATCCCCAATGCAGGCCTCCTGCCAAACATCCAAGCCATTGGACAACACTCCTTCAAGTTCCCGACCGACTACACCCAAACCCGGGTATGATCCGAGGAGCCGATGAATGTTCCATGAGTGATATTCATTGTTGTGTAGACACTCTGTGACAGTTGTGTTACCGTTACGTTCACAAATATACGGCTTTATTTCATTGTGGTGTTTGATTCTCAGATGTTCTTGTGTTGAAAACTGATAAACTTATGCATTGTCTTAACATTATAGTGATAAGAGCACCTGCACTGGGCTACATGTATCAACAACTTTACTAAAAAATGTGTGTGTACTATATAGTAACATTTCACTTCACATATATGAATATGCCCCAGAGTGGATGCTCCTTATGAGAAAGTTGAAGGATTAGATTAAAAAATAGGTTATTTTTAGGATAGTTTGTAATAAGTATATTCATCATTACATTATAAACATACAACAATATTTTGTCTACAGTGATGTTCTAAGCTGAAAGTTAATGTCTATCTTTGCTCCATAGTCTACATTTAAACAAACTGTAAATCATTTTCTATTTTCCAATATTCATTTGCTAGGATCTCATCTTTTTTAAATTTTTAATACATCAAATGCAACAGTGTCCTAAAAAAATGGTCAGGAAATATATTTCTAGGTCTAATTCAGGGGTTCAATAAGAAAATACATGACATCAATTACATAAGAAGCCAATTTTAATGTTCCCATAAAATAACTATAGAATCTGTAGATGTTATGTTAAATATTTAGCCCCATATGAGAATGATGCACGAAGAGTATAGGTACATTCTAGATAACATTACTAATCATATTTGGACAAAATCTACAATAGGTATAATTTTAACAATATCTATGACTTAACCAACTGTAAAAATAGTAGATTGTCAACAAAGGTCTAATTAAACTAGTTTTGCAAACTCTGATTTTTTCCAATAACATGTAAGTATTTGCTCATTTTGTATCTAATAAACTAACCAATGAGAAAACATTTTGTAATTTCAACTGTGAATGTTTATTTGTGCAGGTGCTTCCTCGTATTTAATAAATTTACAATGGTAATAAAAGAATATTATAATGCACTTATTAATTTCATATTAACACTAATTAAAATATAATTATTAACTAATGTTTTTTATAGTTTGAAACAACACAAAGCAGGGAAAACACTGGATGTAGGTAATACTGTTACATATTATAGACATATGTAATATGTGGTAATACTACAAACACAGAATCATGGTACCAAAGGCTTAGATTAGAGGTTCTCGTATTTAGAATTTCCTACAAACATTGTACCTTCACCTTACGCCGCTCGCAATGTGCTAAATTATTTACTAAAATATCTGAGATTGGATAAATAGGGGATCGGACAGTAATCGAGAAAAAATCTAAAATGTAGTTACAACGAATGTTCGTCGAACCAGAAAGATCAGTCAATCAATATTTATGTGAAATAATAATGATTTATATTTTTAAATCAATAAATAATTCTGACATTTTTAATCTGTTCTTCATCTCAAACGAAACAACAATCACAGCGCATGACGTCATTTGTAGGCAAATGCCGTGAGTCAAGCTTGTGTTTATTTTACGGTTTTGCTTTTTATAAAATGTATTTTTGCTAATTTCTTCGTTCCATTACTACAATATAGTCCCCAAACTTAACAAAACGTATTAGAATCTCTTTGCAAGTTTTATTTCGAAGAGTTTGTCGTTTTCTACCTACATATTTATGACATCAGTTTTGATGTGACCTTTTGCGCGGCAATATTTGAAACATAATATTTAAACATAGTTTTAGGTACTTTAAGAACGTTATTTTATTAAAATTGTATTTTTCATGGCAATATATATTCATTGTAGTTAATTTAAAACACTTTCTGAAAAGTTGTCCGATCCCCTATTGGCTATTAAATTTCATTCACCTATTGATTACTATCAGATTTGACCTACGCGACCGAACAAAAAACAATCAATTGAAATTGAAATAATAAAAACACAAGAAGTCATTCGGGGCTTTGGCATTGATGGTGGAAATAAACTTTAAATATTGCTTAGTTTTAATTGATTACAAATAAAAATGATTTCTCCGAGGTATTCCTTCAAACAATCATTTCATGACAGTTATGATCTTAATATTCTTAATGATTAATTATTATATTATAATTTCAAAAAACAAATCAGGCAAAATAACATCAAGGGGGATTCTTACATGTATATTCTATTTTAATGCTAATTCATAATTAATTACAATAGTATCGTAGATTCAATTCTGAAGGAGCACAATAGAACACTATATAGACAACATACGGACACCATCACACATTGCAGCCAAGAAATGCACTAAGCGTTTTAGACAAATGAGGGCTACATAGAACACTAGATCAATACTAAATGGTGCCACTGGCTTCATTTTATTTAGGAGATACTGACACGCATTTCTGACTCCCATTTTATTAAACACTGGATACAAAGATCGAGTCGAGTCCATTTATTATTAACCGACTTCAAAAAAGGAGGAGGTTCTCTGTTCGATTGTATTTTTTTTTATGTTTGTTACCTCAGAACTCCATCATTTATGAACCGATTTGAAAAATTCTTTTTGCGTCGGGTTCAGTATAGCTACGAAGTGGTCCCATATAAATTTCATTGATATGTGACCTTGGACTTCGAAGATACATTGCAGTCGGTTATTGTTTTTTTCTAAAAATTATTTATTTACCTAGTGCTCAATGAAACCACCTTTTACACAACTTTATATTATGCCCCTTCAATATCAACCTTCCAATGTACTCATTAAGTTTGTATTGTATGTATTGCTAGATTATTTGTATACCCCAGGCGTAATTTAAGATAAATCATTTACGATTTTCACTACAGTGACTCTACGATTTAATCATTCTACTATTACTAACATTCAAAGCTGATTCAGCTAAATCGCATGAAAAAATATTGCATATTATTCAAGTATTTTATATCGATATATATACCTCGCGCCAAACTTGATGGCGGCTGACTGGCGCATCACGTGATCTGCGCAGATACAATTTTGTATGTGAATTTGTTACTGCGCAGGTCACGTGGTGCGTCTGTCAGCCGCCAATAAGTGTGACCCGTATTATACCACTAGTCACTCCGCACGAACAACATTCAAAACAGATGACGCGTATTTATCTAAATATATACTTTTAGTGATTTCTTTAACTACGCTTCAACAATGTGAAATCAGAATATGCACTAGAATGCAAATACAGCACTGGGTCTTCTAGTTAACTGACTAGTACTTTGTGATCTGGGGTTAGGTTTCACGAAAAGACTGCAGTTTCATACAAAAACTGTCGAAAGCAAAGAAGACTTCGGCATTTTCGTATTTAACTCAAGTCACTTTTATAACACAGGACCCTTCATTCACATCGTCTTCGAAATACTATTGTTAATACAAGTGTCCCAGATAGTACTGCACTTACAAATAAAAGTTATGCTAAGCGAATATTCGAGCAATCTAAGATCGAGCTAACAAGGTACCTTCCTAAGTTTCATAAGGTGTAAGGGTCGAGTATTATAACAAATCGTTGATTTGGAAGTGCAAAACCTAAATTAATTACATAATACGATATTTTTAAAATTAAATTTAAGAACAATAAAGGTACTGGGACCTTGTATACTAAATAATGAATTTAAAAACGAAGTAAATAACGTTCGTAAGTTCAGACTCGCCAATGCAGGCAATCAATTGATTCAAACCTGCACTATTCTGATCGAAAGCTAAATCCAATTAATAAAAATGATACTAATGTCGATACTAGAGTATTTCGATAGCAAAAGAAATTCATGAATCCATCTAAAACTTATCAGCAAATACTAAAGATCACAGTGTTCGCCACAACAAGTGATTTGGCTTCACGAAATGGCATTACTATATGAAGTTGACCCTAGAACACGATACATTCACCATTACACATTAAAGTTCGGACTCTATTAAGAAATGCCCAAGTACATTCATTTCTATAAAGATTTAACATCAAACTTCAATACAACACAGAAAATTAACGGTTTAGATTTTAGTTGTAGATATTCGCTGTATTTTGTATTTTAGCTAACAAAATGTGAAGTATGAAAGGTACATTACGTCAAAAGACCTAAGATCCAAAACCTGCAAGTAACAATAAAGCACATGTTGTATACTGGACCGGTGACTTGCACGGGAAGCCGCGCCCTCTCGCCTCGTCTGATGTTGGTACAAATTACAACAAAGGGACAAGAGGCATCTTATGAAACACGTTTAATACTAAGACAGGTGGATTGCACAAGGCACAAGTTCGTACATTATTTGTCTTCAATCTGTTATCTTAGACTATGGTGGTAAGTAATAATTCTCACAGATCATGTATATTTTTTTTAAATAGCTGTTGTATGACAGCAGCGACGAGTTTAATATATTTAGAGAACAAAATAATATGAAACAGCGAGTGGACAGCAAGTTTCATTTCACAAAAAAAGTATCCTGGATATTGTTGTACCAGTGGCCAATATGAAAATTATAAAATAATATCAATACGATATTCTAATGCCAAGTAAATGTGTCACTCAGCTCCATAACAGTTGAACAGCTTTTGATTAAATTTGGCATAGATGTAAGAATTCTGTTTCCTCGAATACCATGTATCCCAGAAAATTGTGAAGCAGCAAAAAGATTAATCTACACACACATACAAATGCAAAGTATGCTACATACAAACTAATCCTTTCAAGATCAGTGCGATCCAAGAGAACAGACATGGACAAATATTGCAATCCACCTTGAGTTCAGGCGTGCCGACAGGGGGCTCCGTTCCGTCGGGTGCGGGAGGCGCCGGCGCGCGGGGAGCTCGCCTAGGGGCGGCGGGGCTGCGCCGGGGGCCGTCACGCGCCCGACAGCGGCGGCCCGTCGGTCTGGACGTCCTTGTCTTCTGTAGGCGGAGCGCACGGGCGGTCCGACCCATACCTTCTCGACAGATCGAGCATTTCTCTCAAGCCCTGGAAGTATTTAAAATAGTTCATGTGGGTGGGTGTCGATGAACTTTATTGAAAACATTCTAGCTAACATGAATCAACGCCTACACAACTACACAATAGTGTATTAAGGTATAATAGCTTATATGGTTGTCTGGAAGAGATTGCTTATTAGTGATAAGACCGCCCATTGTACTAATTAAATTTTTAAGTTCTATGTCTATTTGTTCTTGTTATGTTTTTGGTGTACAATAAAGTGGATTTGGATTCAGGGTCGCAAGGAATTTCAACGATATCAGTGTTGTATAGAACTAAATCCAATAATTATATTTATATAAATACCAAGCCGAATTGAGTTCAAGGGCATGCGTCATTTATCAAGTTGCACTGGGTTCACATTTTATTGCCCCCCTCTCTCTCTTTCTCTCTCTTTCTCTCTCTCTCTCTCTAAGAGGCCCATGTGCAAACAAAATCGGCTGAAGATGAACTGAGTCATTCCAGCGAAAAGATTGGTAGTAATTTCTAGATCAAACATTTACCTTATTTTCTGTAATGAGCCTTTGGTACAGTTCCTCCTCTTTCCTAGCCTCACCATTCTCGTCCATATTGACGGATTTGTACATAATGCTTGTCATTTCATTAATTCTCTCTGCTTGTTGTCTTATCAACTGTAATAAATGAAGATATTATGAGCTTTTGTTGGATGCTGCTATTATGACGTCATTGTTGCCTATTTCAACTAGTTGGCTTTGCTATTCTTGACTCTTAATGATTTTTATTGCCTACTCACTTTAATGGGGACAGTGAACTCAACAAAATCTGTCAGTTGAACAAAATCGCTGTTCGAGTTTAATTTCATGATAAAATTATAGACTCATCAAACTGAACCTAAGCACTTTAAGCATTGTAACAAACCTTTCCTTTCAATGTCCAGGAAAAACAAACGTAATTGTATATAATAACATAATAAATACAAAGATATAATTTATTTTGCATAAACAGGAATATGTCACCAAGGTTTATTATAGCTATGCACAACATATTGATAACCTACATCATGTCATACTGACAGGGAACAAGTACCCAACTAGAGTGATTATAATTACCTCTTCCTGCTTCTCATTAACAGCGGCAGTGAAGTCTATTCTTGACTCCCATACTCGCTTCTCAGTATGAAGTCTATACTTCGACATGATGAGCTCCAAAGCCCTTCTGTGGTCTTCCAATGCAGCTCTGAGCTCACCATTTTCTCGCTGGACGTCACGCATTAGCCGAGATTCTCGCTCTATACTAGCAATGAGCGCACCTCTGGGTCTCTCCCTTGATGCTTCGTTTAATGTGTCAACTTCTTCTTTGTACTGCAATTATATCAAAGATAGCCCCGTGATTTTGATTATATTAACAACCTCAGAATTTTAATAATACCTTCTGGTAATATAGCCTTTGTGGTCTGGTGGTTGGTTATGTCAGATCATAATTATGTCATATACCACAGAGTTAGCGGGTTCGATTCTCACTGACAAATGTTTGTGCACAGCAAAAAAGACGCAAGCGTTTGTTTTGTGTCTGGGTATTGTGGTCCTTAAGATTCCTGGTTCCCTCGATACAGGGAATCCTAGTTAGGGGCTAGGATCTTTGTATGTGATTATCATAGAGTTTGGGGGCAAGTAAATCTCAGTTATAAATGACTCAGTCTATTTGCTTTTTACAACATTATTAATTTGTAAACTTGTTTGTGTTTTATTTACATGAACATGTATGTTGCTTATCTATATCATGCATTATTTTGTGAATCAATATAAATGAAATCAATGTACATATGATAACCAGCATACATAATGTGATTTAAATAATATTCTTCAACATTGTGACAATGCCCTAAATCTACATAGCATTTTGTTAGAGCTTTTAGAATTAAATTTTGTTTAATTAAACTTAACTTAAGCTTACAAAATTATATCGCACAGAACTAGTAGAATAGAAACAATACAGGCCTCTAGACTGTTTACACAACTCCCAAGTTGTAAATTTCAAGGTCACATAACTTTACAATGAAACCACAAGATAAACTGAAGATTGTGTAAGAAACATATCAGCGAGATTGAAATTCTGACCTAATGCCTACGTGGAAAGCATTGTAAAGTGAATGTAACTAGTAAACAAAAGGCAAAGAAGCCACCTAGACATTCTATGACCATCCTAGACAGGTCTACTATAATTACCTGTTTCATTGTATGTATTTGTCTATAAGCCGTCTGAGTTTCGGTCAACAAAGCATCAGCCTCGGTCTCCCGCTCCTTGAGGCGACCTGCAAGTCTCTTTGCGTCCAGAATTATTTGCTGTATGGTCAGTGACATCTGAAAAAGCCAGCAATGTTTAAAACCCACAACTCTTCGCTTAAACAACAAAAGTTTAGCGTCAACTACACGAACCCTGATATCCACACAGAATAGTAACACGAATGACGTATCATCTAAGTAAATGAATATAAATTATTGAAATGAAACACCAATTTTTAAAGAAAATGAAACGACGCACATCAGCTGTTTCGTGATAGGTATGGCAGGCAGCCATTAGCTTTCATTTGTAGCGACCTATAATGATTGCCATTTCAAAATGTCTTCTTTGAATGTATGAAAAGGATAGAGCTTTAGAAATGGAATGAATGAGAAAGAGACAGATCTGTTTTTAGTGACTCCATCATTCTACAGTATTATAATAACACGACCTTGATAACGTTTTCGAAGATAGTCTCACTCAAATAAAATTTCGTTAAATGTTCAGTTCTTATATTTTTTGACCATAAATAAAATTAACTAACTAAAGGATTCAAGACCGAGTAAAAACATAATAAAGATTAAGATGTTATATGTATGTATATAGTTACATTTTTGTTATATTTATCAAAGTATCAAAGCAGATGAAAGTAGAGCGTGGTAGAGCCATGTAGTAGCTCTAAATGGCTCTACCACGCTCTACTTTCATACCTATAAGCCTATAACCATGAAATGAAATGAAATGAAATGAAATGAAATGAAATGAAATGAAATGAAATGAAATGAAATGAAATAAATTTATTTGTCTGAAACATGGGTACAGATAAAGATGTTGAGATTTGTTAGGTATAGGTTCCATCATGTTCTACCTTTCGGTGTACAAATATTTATGATAATGATTAAATTCATTATGTCATAATTTAATTTAACACATGTGATTATTTATTAGTTATTGTCAGTACCTTAATAATGTCAAAATAAAATAAAAATACAGTTATGTCATGATCATGATACAATAATAATTATTAATAATACATTTAATATACCTTCACTTTACATTTAAAGAACTCATCAAGAGAGTAGAAGGAGAAGTGCAGTAACCAACTATGTAATTTTGTTTTAAATTTGTGAAGTGGCATATTTCTTATATCAATTGGGATATGGTTATATATTTTAATAGCCATATAATAGGCATTGTTTTTAAAAAGACTTAAGTTACATTTGGGTAAAGCTAAATTTTTGCAGTAACGAGTCGACCTCTGCACATCACCTTTAAAGTGAAAGAAATGTGAATATTGTTTTACAAATATACTCATTTCTTCGACGTAAAGACTAGGAAGTGGTAATATTTTTAACTCTTTAAATAACGGTCTACATGTGTCACGATATCCTGCTAAGCATAAAGCACGTATACACTTTTTTTGAGCTTTAAAGGCTCTTTCCATAATAACAGAATTTCCCCAAATTATCAATCCATATCGCAACACCGATCCAATATATCCGTAATACGAAGATAGTGCAGCCTTAAGCGAGACTACCTTTCGTATACGTTTGAGAGCGAAAGTAAATTTATTTATTTTACTGCAAACTGAGTCGATGTGGGGTTTCCAAGAGCAATGTTGATCAAGTGTCATGCCTAAGAAAATACAGCGGTCTACCTCCTCTATATTTTGACCGTTAACGGAGACGTTTAAACACAATGGAGTAGCCCTATATGTGCGAAACTGCATTAGTTTTGTCTTTTTTACATTAATTTTGAGGTTGTTTGTATCTAACCAATGAATAGTCGACGCTAAAGCATTCTCTATATCTTTGTTGAAAGTAGGTCGGTCTTTACATTTTATTATAAGGGTAGTGTCGTCTGCAAACAAAACACATTCATGATCTATACTATCCGGTAAATCGTTGATATAAAGCAAAAATAAAAGCGGTCCTAATATGCTTCCTTGAGGAACACCATAGCGGTTATATCTCAAGTCAGATCTGTGTTTTTGTTGAACAAAAGAATCAATCTTAGCAAGCTCGACATACTGCTGCCTATCGTTAAGATAACTTTGAATCCAGTCATAAGCTTTTCCTCTTATGCCGTATTTCTGGAGTTTACATAGAAGAATGTCGTGACGAACAAAGTCAAACGCTTTCGACATATCAAGGAAGACCACTGCAGCTGGCACCTTAGCGTTAATGCTTTCAGTTATTATTTTAAGCAGAGAAAAGCATGCTAGAGATGTTGAGCTACCTTTTCTGAAACCGAACTGAACTCGTTTTAGTATATCAAATCGACATATGAAACTATTTATCCTGTTAAACATAATCTTTTCAAAAATTTTTGATAATATAGGTATCAGGGTAATTGGCCTGTAGTTATTAGGATCACACTTATCCCCTTTTTTAAATAACGGTTTGACAATCGATGTTTTCAGTTTGGTAGGGAACTCACCGTTCTCCATTGACAAATTGATTATGTGTGCGAGGGGCGCTGATATAGTATCTGCACATATTTTTAAAATGTGTGTGCTAAGTTCATCATATCCCACGGAATTAGTATTTTTCAATTTCATTATAATTTTAAAAATATCATTTTCTTTCACGGGTGTCAAAAAAATTGTCTTATTATTATTTTCTATATTATCCATGTCATGCTTTTTAAATTTTTCAGTATCCATATTATGCTCTACAATGTCAATAAAGTAATTATTAAATAAAGTGCAGATGTCTTGTGGTTTAGTGTAAATTGTATCATTATGTTTTATAGTCGTTATTTCTTTAGACGAAAAGCTTTTATTAAGATTACTTTTTATTACATTCCAACTAGCTTTGCATTTATTATTAGATCCGTGTATATATTTTTGATTTGATATTTTTTGACTGTGATATATGCATCTTTTAAGAATTTTAGAATAGTTTTTGTACTCATTTTTATATTCCCTGTTAAGTTTTGATGATTTTATATATTTAATATACAATTTTCTCTTTTTTTTACTACATACCTTAAGGCCTTTTGTTATCCATCTGGATTTTAAGGGTTTATTATTAATTTTTACTTTTATAGTGGGAAAACATAATCTATAAAATAGTAACAACGTCTCGTAAAAGGTATTAAATGAATTGTTTGTGTCTGTTTCACTATACACGTCGTTGAAGCTTAATGATTTAAGGCTGCTGCAAAATTTTAAAATATTGTCAGGACTATAGTCTCTCTTGTATTCAAACCATTGTTGGTATATTTTACGAGTTTCATTCAGTGTAACTGTGAGTGTCTGACCAGTTTCATGGTCAGAAAGGCTTAGATAATGCACATTACCTAAAGAATTATCGATATTGCTAGCAATTTGATCGATGCAAGACAATCTTCGAGTGGGGACTGTAATATGGATATTTAAATTATGAGTTTTTAAAATGTCAGTTAATTCATTGGTGTATTTATTAGTCTTAAGTGTGTCGATGTTCCAATCACCGCATATAATTACGTGTTTATTTTTTCGTATGAGTTTGTTTAACACTTGATCTAGTGAACTATAAAAGTCTTCGACGTTAGATTTGGGAACCCGATACACACAAAGTATAATCAAATTGAAGTTTATAATTTCTACTCCGCAGCATTCAAACGTATACGGTTTCGATAGGTCGCTTATCTTGTCTATCACTTCAAAGTCTAATTGCTTTTTTACTAATATACATGTGCCACCTCGCTTTTCGTTAGCACGACAATAAGTCGCAGCGAGATCATAGTTATTGAGAGTGAGATTAACATCATTTCCGTATGAGAGAAACGTTTCTGAAAGACATATGACGTCAACATTAAAATTTTGATCAGATAGTTGAGAGAGCGCAAGTTCTAGGTTGTCTTTTTTATTCAATACTCCAGCAATATTTTGGTGAAATACTACAATTTTTTTAAATCCGAAAAAACTTATTGGATGTTGCTTTAGGAGTCAAAGAGGTCCCTGACTCAAGTGATTGCGTTTGTTTTATTGGTGTGGTTTGTGAATTATTATTTTGTTTCTTCAACTGTATGTTAAAGAAGTATGGAATTGTTCCCTTGGTATATTTTGATTCGTTTTTTAGTTGTGTGCATTTTAATACTGCTCGATTCAATGTATCGGTGCTGCGTGCAAGGTATTTCGCACGACAAAATTCAAAGTCAAGTAAAACATTAATTTTATGGCATAAGTCCTTTAAATATAGATACTTTGTCTGGCCGAAGCCATGGCAACTGATGAACTTGCAGTTTAAATTGTGTTTTATATTTAATATTAACTGCTTGTTGAGTAATCTTGTGTTGAGATTTGGATTATGTACAATTTCAATGAAATAAACTCTAACTTCACGAAGGATATACAGTGCTTTAGATATGTTACTAATGATTTTATAAGGGTTAGTATCATTTCTACCGAAAGACAAAAATACTCTGTCATTTTTAGAGGCTCTATTTGCTATACTGTTACAAGTTTCCAAAAAGTGCTCACTACTAGCATTGGTTTTGATAAAAGATGATACCATGTAGTCTGTTCTGTCTTCTGTTGCATTTAATCTAGACTTAATTAGTGCTTCCGCCAGGCCCGATGCCTGTTCATCTCCTATGATATAAATATGTTTCTTCTGTCCTTCTGTCCTGTCTACTGATTGTATGTGATCGTTGTTATGGTCAATGTTCTTGTTATTAGTGTCGTCATTTTTGGCCAAGGCTTCATACAATGTTTCGTTACATATGTTTGTGGTGGTGGTAGAAGGTAACGCTGTTTTGTTTGTTGCTGTCAGTTTTTCGGAAGTGGTTTTTAAGGAATTTCCTGATTTTGTGTCCCGTAGCTCTCTAATAGTGGGGTGTGAAGTTTGTATGTGTGGTTCTGGTGTAATCGTAATATTTTTATAACTTGTAGCAGTTGTACTTCGGTATGATGCCTTCGTTCTCGGCGTGGTGAGACTTGGGACACGAGCATTTGGCTGTGTGGCTTGAGGTGGCGACGCTAGTGTCTTTTTATGAATGACTGTAATAGTTTTTAATGGTGTGGAGTTTAGTGATCTTGATGTGGCCTTGTCAGGTGTAAGTATGTGAGAGCATGGTTTCTGAAGTAATTTAGGTTTAGATGTAGATTTATCTAGATTAGGCTTTGCTATTACTTGTTGAAGAGTTTTTATCATTTTATTTTTACTCTCTACGGTCTTTTTCAATTCGCTGTTTTCTAATAACAGTTTTTCTACTTCTGCGTGCGCAGATTCTAGTTTTACATTTAAGACTTTAATTTCTTCCTGTTGTTCAATGATTCGTGAATTTTCCAAGGAGACATTTGGTAAACTTCTCATAGTACTATCTAAGAAGGTTGAGCCTTCCGAGTCGTCTTGTACAATAGACTCAGTTGGATGAATGATCGATAGATCCATATCTGATGTAGATCGTAACAATCTGCGTCGATTTGTGTTTACGTAAAAATTACTCATTTTAAAACTTAAAAATAGTTGCAAAATATCAAGATCAACTTTATAGGTTCGGTGAGACGCGAACCCAGTTCTCGCGGATTGCAAGGCGGGTGTCCGCTCCGTTAGGCTAACAAATCCTAATATAAGGCGTCAAAAATAAGCATCGGTTAGCACTCAGGTTTGCTGCTTCATTGCGTTGTTCGTTAGTGAGTTTTTATGGAGTACCTCACAACAGGAAAAAAAAATACCAAGAAAGAGTTATCACTTTTGATTGAGAAGTAAACAAAATTTTTAGTGACTCACGGCTTGGTGTTCCATTCCAGTTCCTTTATGATATTTGTCACGGGTATCAATCACAGTAATTAGATTTGTAGCTTGTGAGCACTGTTTGTTTACAAAATCACTTCAACCGATTTTCTGATGCCAATATTATGATAATTAGTTTGTAGTACAGTTTGCGAACGATTCAGCATGTGTATTACATGACATTTAATATGTTTATCACATCTGTGCACTTAATAGAGTAGGTTTTCCAATTTTAAATTAATTTAAATACGGAGCTAATACTTTGCGTGATAGCAGCGCCATCTGTACTCAGAGGAATTATTCCTCTGAGATATATGATGACTCAGAGGAATTATTCCTCTGAGATATATGATGTATAATCTTAAATCTATGTCATGCATGTACATTATCTATGCCTATCTATACAAGTATAAAGGGTTTAAGTTTTACCAATCACGAATAAAATATTAACTCCCTTGGTTTTATCCAAAGAAACCTTAATAAATTTTATATAAGAGTTCTGTGATTTTATCTTATATAGTCTATAGGAATCATAAAAGTACGCATGGTTTCACTTAAGTTTTACCACGCCACGCCACTAGCGCTATCGAGGATAGCCCATGGCACAGACTAGAAAGTTTAACTTTACTTTTTTGTAGGAGGTATGAATAACCCATAACTAGAACGTAGTGATTAATTTATTTATGCCCCTAACCATAGTTATTCCGCCTAATATCCCTGAAATTATGCTCCTAGTAGGTAGAGCAGGTAGAGTAACTCTGGAAGACAAGTATCACTTCTAGGCTTCGAGTGGCTGGATATTTTATCTGAGCCTCTAGGTTAGATTGAGGCCGGTTGGATTGGGAGGGTGTTCTTCAGATTCTCGAAATCTTTCTTGACCTCGACAGATCTTGGCGGCGAACTTGGTAGGTTCATCGTCAGCAAAGGGCGGTTTCCCGGGATAAAAAGTAGACTATAATATGTCCTTTTTCAGGACCTAAAGTACCTTTATACCAAATTTCATCAAAATTGGTTCAGTAGTGTTTGCGTGATTAAGTAACAAACATCCGTCCATCCATCCATCCTCGAAAACTTTCGCATTTATAATATTAGTAGGATTACTAAATGGGATTTCTATATAAAAACTTTGTTGAAGTCCCTCAGCTGTCAGTTCTTGCATGATGGCGCATAGGTAGATTAATAAGTACCTACATATTATGAACATAAAAAAAGAACATTTAGGTACCGACCTTTTTACACATTTGCAGCAAACTAACATTTTTTTAGGTAGGTAATAGTTATAATATAATTTATTATGAGGATGTCATCGCAATACTCTGTGTTGCAATCGAGAGGGTCACTCACGTTAGGTCGTCGCGTAGTCAGTCAGTCCTCCTTAGATCGTACTTAGGTACTTAGGCGACCGACACCGCAGTTGACCGCAGACTCAGACACGGCCAGGGTCAATCGTGAAATGACCGTGAAAGTCTAGGGATCTGAACTTGATTGTGTATGGCTGCTTATCTGTGTATGACTGTATAGATAGAGCATATAGAGGGCTTAAAGAACAAACGACCACATCATACCATGTACGTGTGAGGTCTTTTTTATGTGCCTAACTGAATTACGAGACGAGCCGGTCATTCTCCTGATGGTAAGAAACACGCCTGACCATAACAATCTGCTCACTATAATCAGGCCAAGCGCACTCCGCACTGTAAGTACGAAGCTACAAGTACATAGCCGGACACCGACGGCGGGTCGCGCGTCGTTACACGTGCCGCGTCAGAAGAGATAAGAGCTATGCGATAGAAAGATAGGCGCTCTGTAGGTTAATATGACTGGTAGGTAGGCAGCGCTACGCGAGCTGAATTGAATTTTATTGCGTCATATCAAGAGTCGCTATTTGTTTAAATTTCTTTGCGAAGTGATGCTAGGTACATATACTTACTACTTATAAGTTTTTATTAACCTACCTATGGATATATAAGTACCAACGCAGATACGTAATTAAAATATGGATTACTTACATACACCTAGGTCTATCTAACTATAGGTATACGCTATTTTGTTCTTATAAATTGGGAAAATAATAGAAGGTAAGTTTAATAAACTAGGTATATTATAATTAAGTGCATAGATAATTCTTAGTAATTTTATAAACATGCAATACAGCATACATCCAATTGGTAACGATCAAAAATACTAAATTATATTTAAGTTGCCATTTTACTTGTAGTTGCGCGATTCTGTTACCCGAAACTCATAGATTATGAAAATTAGAAGCTTTCAAACGTTTTGACTTAGTTGTTTTCGAGTTTTGGAATAACCGGTAGATGCCTATGATATCGCTTAAGTTTAGAAAAAAAAACACGAAGCAGAGAAGTTTTGCAAACACATCCTAAAGATGGTTCTTAGCCAGAAAGTCCCTTATAATCTTGTTGACTTTTGCTGGATCTTCTTGTTGCATGAAGTGTCCAACATTTTCGACGAGCATGGTCTCAATCGTGGTGTATTCTTTCTTCATGGTCTCTAGAAGGTCGCGACTGAGAAATTTGTCATTTTCAGCGAGAGCTACTAATAAAGGGACGTCTTCTTTCTGCATTTTTTCCGGAAACGGAGTGGAGCTGAAGTTCGCTCGGTAATAGTTGATTGGAGGAGTAAAAGCCACTGAAAAAAAAACAAATGTCAAGTCTAGCGATATGTTTTGTAGGAAGTAATATCATGTGGTGCAAAATATATCTTACCGAGAAAAGCCACCATACTAAAATTTCTTTCCGGGATGAAAAGCATTGACATATATTCTATCGAACATATGCATATATCAATGATGAAAAGTCTATCAAATTAAATATTCTAATTCAAAATTTATATATTTCAAGTAACCAGGACTCATCACATTCCAAAACAACACTGTCCTTTGCACAAACTACACACCTGCCATATCAAACATCAAAATCCGTTCAGTGGTTTTTGTGTGACATCCATCCTCACAAACTTTCGGATTTATGAATAAGAGAAAGCATAATTTGACCGGTAACGTCGGCTGTGGCTTAGTGGTTAGATCTGTGTATTCAGATTTAATATGTATATCACTTACTGGGTTTTCCAAACCAGTATTTATAGCATTCGATGTCCTGTTGGTCAGTGCCGTCTTTCCCTTTGACTAGCATGGATTTGTCGTACATAACTTGGTCGCACATGAGCATCAGCTGTTCGGCCAGGTAAGGTGCGCGGAAGAGGAAAACGTACCTGAAAAATAATAAAAAACAATTTTTACTTATCTATAGGTACTATTATAAGAATAGAACTGAGCCAAATTATGTACATTAAATATATATTTGAAAAACCAACTGGGATCGACTATATACGAGTAATCCACGGTTTTAGAATTTTTGTCTGTTTGTTTGTTTATATGTTTGTTATCTATAGACTTGGAAACTGCTGAAAGGATTTTAATGCGGTTTGCAGGGTTTGGTAGCATTAGTCCCAACTTTGATTATACGTAGAGTATAATTACATCAAAATCCGTTGGGTGACTACGAAGATACAGCTTGACCTCTTCGTAGTACGCGTTCTTATATCGT
Source organism: Petrophora chlorosata (assembly GCA_951640565.1). Classification (NCBI taxonomy): domain Eukaryota; kingdom Metazoa; phylum Arthropoda; class Insecta; order Lepidoptera; family Geometridae; genus Petrophora; species Petrophora chlorosata. Next base: position 13,241,488 of record OX621193.1, on the reverse strand, counting down.
GGGGAGGTCTTGCTAAGATGGTATTGAAAAAAATACGAATATTGGCTTTCTCTGTGGTTCACGCGGACGAAGTCGCGGGAAAAAGCTAGTTACACATAAAATAATAGATATAATTATCATTGCTGGTAACTTAGAATTCAAAATTCTCATTTATGCAGGTATTCGTGATTCATAGAGGCCGAAATTTAGAAACTGAGCAATTAACACGAACGGAATTAAAGCATAAGGTTGTATGCACCACGTACCACTGATGTTATTTTTTGTTTTCAGTAAATATAATGCTATTATTTTGAGATCTTAGGTACGATCTTACTTACTCTGGCGGTTGAGGAATTCATTTTCCAACCGTAAACCGTCAAGGGGCATTCCCAGAAATTGCAAAATGTAATTTGTTTTGAAATAGGTATTTGAAAGTGTCATAAAGATTTAACAGTCGCTCGCTTCAAATTTACGACTAAAAGTACGATGGATACCTCGTGCTTCGCTACCTTACAGCAGGCGACCATTAAACGATTGGGCACGGTGCGGTGAGAAAATTATCACAACAAAAAATTTAGTACTTGGTTGGTACACTATTGAGAAATGAATTCCTAAGATGCGTAGGTACTTTAAGCCATTGCGTCAACGTTGTTAACGTTCTTAGACACTATGAACTTGCAGATATGGCGAAACCTCACAAAACATGACATAACAATGGAAGTAGGTAAAATAAATACCATTGTAATTACTGAGACGTGAATGACGCCCATTTGGTCAAGTAAATTGAATGGAATGCTACTTCGATGGCATACAAAATTATAGGAGTGAGTCTTATTGATGACCTAACGATATCTTTGCAGCCAGTTGGATCATAATATAGGTACATATAACGTGTGCAACAAACTACAAATACCTACCTACACATATAATTCAACAGTCTAGTCGTGCTAGTAACTTGCGTAGCAAACATAGACTTAATATGTGTATTCCTCAGGTAAATAATACAATGTACTATAAAAGTTCGTTCATAAATGCCATTAAAGTCTACAACCATTTGCCAGTTGAATTAAAGGTTTTAAGTGGCAATAAATTTAAGTATTGTTTTAAAAAATGTTATAAGAAAAAACCCACTATAACCTAGGTGAATTTTTCTCACCCTAATTAAAATTTAACTTTTTTTCTCGTTTTGTGTTTTAAAGGAAAACATTGTATGTTCGAAAAGGACACAGCTGTTGATACTCATTTATACATTATATTTAAGACCATTTTTTGTACACAGTGAACAATAAAGTATATTCTATTCTATTCTATATATAGCACTTAGTAGATATCGATCGGTATCGCTAATTCTTATTCGCAAAGGCAGTAACTTTGCAGCCTGGATTCCAAATGATCCATGTACATATGTATAAATCTGTACAGACAGGGCTGATGCAATAGTAATTAATTTATATGCAATGCACACTGATTTGTGTTTGTAATGTAACGTCAATCGCGTTTGGACTTGCTACTTTGATTTTTAATGATTCTTGGATGGATTCTTCACAACATTATGCTGAGCACAGACCTTTTTTGAGTGCACTGTACACGGCAGCGGTCTCCACACATGCTGTAATTGTTTGTCTTGGTCTTATTAATTTGTCTTATTTTGTTCTGCTACACTTGTGTATGTAGGTACTATTGATTCTTGTGTGCAGTTTTATCAAAAAAAAAAATGTTTCTTTCTTTCTTTCTTTCTTTCTAATGCTAATTGGTACCTACAGGCAGGTGTTTACCCGTGAGAAGAGCCGTGAATCAGGTATGAGAACGTAAATGCCTAATAATGATAATGATTACAAGCACTAAGGTCAACAGGTGTTGAAGTGTATAGTGTAGTACCTGCATGAACACGGATCAAGGGCGCTCAACAGTGACATTTGGGTTATCATAAGGGAAGATGTCCTGACTTTCTGATTAGTTCATATTTGTGCCATACACAACATTGTCGCGCTATAATTATAATTTAAATATGCACTATATAATTTAAATGTCTACAATACACCATTTTCCAGAGTAACATTAAATATGTAGGTGATTAGATACTTTAGATTAGATAACTATTTATTGTTACACCACCAGAAATTATTACAACAAAAGGAAAAATAACAAATTTAAAAACTAAAATGTTTCAATGGGCGGTCTTATCGCTCAAAGCGATCTCTTCCAGACAACCTTTGGATGGACAGGGCTTCAAGAAACTGTAAAAGGCTGGGGTACCAAAATAATGAGATAACAGTGACATGTACATATATGTACAAAGAGTACACACTATAATATCAAAGAAAACCAAATATTAATATCATGTACCTACTACCTACTTGCATATACATCTAATACTAAATATATAGTAATATATACCAATTACTTATAAACATAATAATTTAATATACAAAATATAGTTTCGATATATAGGGTTAATTTTAAAAAGCAATCACCACATAAATCTAAATAGTATCTTTATATTTAGAATTCTGTGGCAGTACTACCAATCATAGCACAATTAAAAGTTTTTGTGTAGGGCTATTACGCCCTCGTTGGGCAAAAACTAAAAACGACGTAATTCGCACTGAGCCTTGAACTGTCTCACCTACCTATGAGATTTGCTTTGTATTGTACGGAAATGTTCACGTACCAAGATTTGGACCGCTGGTCGGTGTTCTCCCAAACCTCTTGAGTCCATGATTCCCTGCTGGCGCTGGCAAGCATGATACAGGCGTTGAGAACTTCAGGGTATACGTCGCGGAACCGAGCTGCGATCAGTCCGCCCCAGTCGTGGGATACAAGGATGAACTTCTGGGCTCCTGTAAAATTATGATAGCTAATTATTTATTTATTTAATAGTGTTGCAAAAAAATGGTATAACTGTACGAGGAATGACCATCATCTACCAGTCTTCCAGATCGTGAAAGAAATATGGTTGGCGTGCTACGTTTTGAGCAAAAGGTACCTTGAGAGAAACATCAAATTATTATTTATGTAGGTAGGTAAAATATAAAAATGTATAGGTACAACATAATGATAAAATATATAATTAATATAATTATTTTTGTAGTAGTTATAAGGACCCAGATATACTATACGGTACGCTGGATTCTCTCGTTGAGAGAAAACTATATACCTACTTAGAAGAATATTAGGTCATATTCTAGAATTAAGTCTGACTAATAATATTATATTACCTAATTGTCGAACAAGGTCCCGTACATCTTCTACGAGTGACTCTATTTTATAATGCTCTACGCCTTCGGGTCTTTCCGAGTCTCCGTATCCTCTCATATCAACAGCAACGCACCTGGAATATAAAAAATACAAATATGATTAGCTCTAGGAACATATTTATTACATTGCATTGTGTTCCAGATCCAGATATCCTTAGGCGACGGTGCCGTTTTTCCACCAGGGCCGAGTGCTTGTTTGACAGAGTGTCACTCTTTCACATAAAAAACATCTTGTAGAGAATCACGTAGAGAAGATGTCGTTTATTATTATTATTATTACATATACATTAAAAATATAAACGGCTACACTCACGTTATGATTGTGTCGGTATAACTCCGACCAGGTTTCGGACAATTAGGATGTCTTTCTTCCGGGAGTTTACGCTTTGGATTCGCGGCGCAGACTTATATTTATAATGAATATTTCGACTCAAGATAGTTTCCAAATTAATTATTACATATATTTAAAAAGCGGAGTGATTATTTATACATATTTATACATAGGTACACATATTTATTTGAATTTTAATTCATTTTACATTTGCTATCTACCCCCATACATATTATTTATTCTAACAACAACCTACATATAATCAGCGGAATTTCACTACATATTTTCATTGCATTTCAATCTCGTAGAGACTCACCAGTAGTCCTTGCTGAATTCTACGATCTGATGCCGCCATGAGTACCAGAACTCGGGGAACCCGTGCAGGAATACCATCAGGGGCTTGGACTGGTCCCCGCTCTCCACGTAGTGAAGTTTGATATGCTATTGAAAAAAAACATCATCATTCAATTCATTAAATTTCTATTCATTAATTTTTTAATACTTCATAGCTGTTGTAGGCTGTATAACATAGACAGGTAGGTACTATGAATAGTTTTAAAACCGGTTAGGTAGTTCATACAAGTTTCATTCACCTACTTCCTGACCTACAAGTATGTTTAAAGGAAATCGTGATGATATTGGATACTAAGATGCTTTCTTCTTATATATTTATTAGTTATGTAAATAGCTGTTTGAGCCTTTGAACATAAGAGCAAAAACATAACAATAATATAAATAATAGATACTAACGCAGATCTTCGCGGATGCTAGTTTATTCAACAGTGAAAACATCAATTAAGTATGGGACTTTGAGATTTCGCTCATAGGCCCTCTTCCATTCTGGATTTATGTATGCGAGTAACAGTGAACTCCATCTATACATATTTTAAAAAATACCCCTTAGTTTCTTGCCGTATCTTCTGAGTAGTGGTTCTTTTTCCGATACGGTGGTAGTCATTACAATAATTGACGTTCATAAGTGCGTCTGTGATACTAAAAATGAATAAAGAACTTTTGAACTTTGAACATCGTCCTCATCGTAAGGCCACATCGTCGCGGTGGTGATCAATGATCTATCTCACATAAAAAACAGTTACAAACTGGTGCGCAGAGGCTGGGGTATTTGGATACCTACAACTACAAGGTCAAGGCATAGCATTCAAGGCTTCAATTACGGCCAGTAGGTTATTCACCTTTTTTTGGTAGATAGATATACCTACGTAAATACCGTAGTTATTATCTACACAAGCTATGTTACTAGCCAAACTCATAATTTTTCTTGGTATTTTGGTGTTATAAATAATGACTCATTAGTTTTAAGACGGAAACGGCTGTTACGTCAGCAGCTTTATACATTGAAAGACCAGAATCAATATATTTCAGGATGTTTTTGCAATCTCGGCTAGGAATAGCAACGTACATGCAACAAGCGTAATCAAATCAATCGATAAATGTAGCTATAAATAGTCTTAAACGTTTTTTGGCAGACTTTTCCAGCAGATGCTCCTGGTGTAATTGCTTTTTTTAGTTTCAGCGTTATTCACGGGCTTTAATAAATTCACTTCTAGATGCTGCCAGCAACTTTGTGCGCGTACTTAGAAGATTCCTGTCTCTATTCCGAACTTCACTCAAATCTGTTCAGCCGTTTCAGCGTGAAGAAGTGACAAACACACATACAAACTTCTGATGTCACTCACTGCATTTGCATCATAACCAATAACAAAGCGTGTATTGTGTAATCTAATTTCAGTAAATCCCTTGTAAATTTAGCTGTTTTTATAATGCATACTTACCTTTAAAATAGATAGTAAGTTTTTTGTAGAAAAAATTTTTTTTTTTAGACATCAAGCTTTTAACAAATTCGTAATCGGAACCGCAAGCCGATTAAATTGAGCCCAAACACTAGTAGTTTACGATTATCCGTCAAGGAGTTCCATTACCCACCTTCCTTCTCCATCATCAAATCAGCTGACCTATGGTGACGGTCAGCTGATATTGCATTGTCATCGGACTTTGACAGGTATGCAAAATTTCAACTCAGTAGGATAGAGGAAGTGGTTCTAAGTAATTTAACTTGCAAGATTCCACCCGGACAAACAATTACATACATTGATTGAAATTAAATAAAAGCTTGTAAAAAATAGAAATTTGAATTTTAAGCACCTTCTAGCCTAAATATTTAGCCAGACTATACTCTGGGCTTCACTAGTCTGGCTAGTAATTCTTAGGTACCCATATCAATCCCTACGCTTTCTGTTCTAGAGATCGTGTGGGTGAGCAAAAACAGGTTAGATGGTTATTGGTTATATTCAACTCTCGGAAGAGACATGAGGCAGAAAGCGGAACGTTTTCGTGTGCTTATTTAGTGCATATTGCGCACGCCATTGCATTATGTTATACTATGCACTGCGATACCTCGCTTGTTACCCGTTAAGTTATGCCACACGCTCATGTTATCTCCGCTATTTCACATGTGTTTTAAGCTTTCATGCAGGCTGTACATTCTTGCCAGAGTGCTTTTTCCGAGAGGTTTGTGCTCGTGAGAGTCCATATACCCACAATCTCGTCCTCGGCTTGTCACGGTCTGTCTCTCGTCCGAATGCTCTTGCCATGACTCGGCCGAGAGGTTTGTGCCCGAGAGTGTCCTTGTACAACCTCGTCTCGGCTTGTCACGGGCTGTCTCTCGTCCGATTACTCTTGTCATTTTCGGACTACATATTTGTGCCTGAGAGTGTTCTTATATAATCTCGTCCTCGGCTTGTCACGGTCTGTCTCTCGTCCGAATGCTCTTGTCATGTCTCGGACGACAGGTTTACCTGTGCTCGAGAGTGTCCTTGTACAATCTCGGCCTCGGCTTGTCACAGTCTGTCTCTCGTCCGAATGCTCTTGCCATGCCTCGGCCGAGAGGTTTGTGCCCGAGAGTGTCCTTGAACCTCGTCTCGGCTTGTTACGGGCTGTCTCTCGTCCGATTACTCTTGTCATTTTCGGACTACAGATTTGTGCCTGAGAGTGTCCTTATATATGTATAATTAAAAGCGAAAAAAAAGCGCAAGCATTTGTTTCGTGCCTAGGTGTTGTGGGACCGTGATCCTCGTAGTTCCTGGTTCCCTAGATACCTGAATCCTAGTTAGAGGGCAGGATCAATATATATCGTATTTATTACTGTACAGTACTATACTGTATAGGAAGGGATCGAGACAGGAGCGCGACGGTTACGGGATACGAGAGGGACGTTGACGGGGTTGGAGCGGGTAGAAAACATGATAGGGGGAGGATGGTAACGCGATAGGAGCGGGATGGTAACGGAATACGAGAAGGTGATTGTAACGCGATATGAGTGGGAGGGTTCCGGGTTCTGGGTAAGGAGGGGTTGGTAACGGGATATAATGGGGATAGAAGCGGGACGGTATAGGTATAGGAAAAGGACGTGATCTGAATAGTAGCGGGACGAAGGCAGGAGTTTTCCCTCTTGCTTTGGAGCGGAGCGGAAGCAGGACCTTACTCTGAAAAATTATTACGATCTTCGTTCTGTCAGATGAAATGGACAAAGGGCGCTATACAACAGGCATAAAAGTGTCTCTTTTAGTCCGCATGAAAGAACGAACGAAAGCAACTCGGAGTAGGCCCCCAGGAGCGGGATTTGGGTGGGATGGAAAATTGTCGAGAACAGGTTAGATTACTATGCGTACGAATTCAGGCAGGCAACAGCTATTATCACAATATGACGAACTTTGAACCCAAGTTTAAACCTTACAATACAAAGAGACCTCTGTTACTATTCTAATATATTAGAAATACGATCGGCTTCCAAGGTAATAAACAGAATAATCTGATAACTTATACATAGATTACATAGATACAACATCGAGTAATAAAATAATAATCATAGGTAACATGTATCCATGTTACCTAATATTTTTATTTTATTACTACAGACAAAACTATACCACAGAAGACTTAATAGTACAGACTGTACTTAGCTACTGTTTTATTAACGGACTGTTTTTCAGTACTTTATTTTAAATTAAATTAACTTAATAGGTACTACTGTCATAAAAGACTTAATAGTACTAAATACACTAAATACAAACTACTACTCTGTAGATACTAAATGGACACTACAACATTAGAGATTTTGAAAGCTGTACAGTATGAATCCTACTGCTGTACAGTATGATCAGTGCGCCATCAGTGGACAGTTTTAAAAACAGACTTGACGAACATTTAAAATAAATCACAAGTGCAACGATATGCACGCATCAGCTCAAAAAGCTGCTAGTGTATCATAAAATAATAATAATAATAGTACCAACTACTGTCCAAATTGCTTGGAAGAGATCGCTTTGAGCGATAAGACATTGTAATTATGCTGTTTTCCTACTGCTCGTTTTTTTTCATGTACCTACCTACCTAGATGTTTTTAGGTTTTTGACAATAAAGTGTTTAACTATCTATCTATGTATTTATAAATCTACTTACATACGTTTCTAATATAGAAGGATGCGGAATGGATACGTAACTGTATCATTTTTAGTAAAAGTAAGTTATTGAATACGAAATAACTTTCTATCTGGTTTTTAGAACAGTTTTAGCATTTTTTGTCGTCAACCGGCATAATGAAAGAAATATCGATAAAATGAACGACTTGTTTACACAGATGCAATGCAAGTATGATAAATAATAACTACAGTGCAGTATAACTACAGTAAATATGTATAAGTATTATTGTTTATAAATGTATGGTATCTTAGGTACTTACATTGACTTTAATATATTTGTGTACTCCATATTTAGGGTCCGTCAGACGGCTTGGCGGTTCCAATCGCAGCTTCTGCGCCCACGGACTCCTGAACGGATTCTTAAGATACTCCACAGCAAAAGTAAACAACGTTAAAAAACAATAAAAGACCGTTAAGACATTAGTCCACAAGAAGCGATAGATGGTCTGCCCCGTACTCATTTTCGTAACATTTATTTGACGAGGAAAAGCTAGGAGACGTCTGCAAAGGACGACGGCTTACGGGTAACTAACTAGGTAGGCTAATAACTGGAAACTGCTATCTACGTTTGATGAGATAATCTTTTGTGCGTAAGCAAAAACCGTTTTATTCTAAGTTCACGCCGTTGTGATATTTTTTATGCTAAATGCTTGAATGAGTGGAAGGTTATATCTTTATAGAAATAGTACTACCTAGTAATAGAAGCATCTATGCTGGAGCAAAAGGTTTATATAAGGATTCTTTGAGGAAAAACTTGGTTGCACACATCAGGTTTTTTCAAGTTTTTTTATAGGGACCTGTTTATCAAATCCAGATTATTTGATAGCCTAGTAACATTATTAATATGTATAGATGTAGTATGTAGTATGTATAGATTATGTTATGTATGTATGTTTGTAGATGTTGTTTATATTTATATAGGTACCTATTAATGCTGTCTGATCCGTCTGACTGACGACGCGATAGTACTTTTTTTTTTACGCTTTATAGATCTATGTTTGGCTACAATCTCGCCTGATGTGAAGCGATGATGTGGCCTAAGATGGAGCACATAGATCTAGAGAGAGGCGGCAGTTGAGCGGCTGCTCAGAGCCGTCTCCCCGATGGTTCACCGAACATCATCCCGAAACACGACTAGGTCGCTTGACGGAATGGCTTTGTTCGGTGGGTGGTATTATAACAACCACGGCCAGAGCCTACCACTCCAAAGCGTGTAAGCGGGTTTCATCACGATGTTTTCCTTCACCGTTTTAGAGCGAGCGTGCAAAATCTGCACTTAACTATAAGTCATTGGTGCAGGGCCGAGTCGGGATTCGAACCCAGGTGCGTCGGATCGAAAGGCGCACGAGTTCCCGCTGAGCCACACTCGCTCTAAAAAAGTAATACTTAATTATTTATTAAAGCACCTAGCTGGAACCATTACATCACTACATTACAGAATATCTTATGTAGGTCTTTATCTATGCAGGGTGTATAAACATTTTGGTTCCTTCATTTAGGTACGGGGCGGCCAGGCCACCTAATATACGAATTACAGCCTGTAATTCATAAATTATCGTGGTACTTATTTTTTTCTCTTAGGTAAGTACGGAATAGTGCAGATGTCTCACATTTGACTGACCAACTACAATTTTCTGAAGTTACAGTGCACGCTCGACAACGCGTTACACATAGAAAAAATGTATGGAAAACGTCTTCTTAATTATTTTTGTGTTACTAGGCTTGCGTTTGACCACTATCTTACCTGATGGTAAGCGATGATGTGGTTTAAAATCTAACACGCTCGCCTAGAATGCCCTAATGAATGTACCGTGTACCTACCTACTAAAAATAGTCGATCTGTCACGAAACAATAATAGAACGATTTCTTATCAATAGGTATATTAAGTGTTAAAATATTGTGACTAAATTTAATATACATATAAATATATAACATTTATCTGGCCGCGGCCGTTTTTGGCCTTGGCGATCAGACTTCATTTCATAATATATTAGATGTATTGGTAGAGCCGGGATGCTTAGCTCTCAAATTTTAATGACTCGCGTGAGTATACATACATACCTACCCAATTTATTTTTTGTTGTGAAGGTCCGTACCGTGCGCTTGCAGTGAAGGCACGTCAGGGTGCCGCTGTCGTTCACGTAGTTATCTTAATTCTTATATCTGATGACAGCGGTTTTTTCTTAATGACAGACTACTTAAATAATTATTTTGGCATTTATATATTATAACTAGTGAATTAGTGGCGGGCGCGAGCTGCCGAAGCAGCTCGCGAGAGGGGTGTTGGTTGGTTGATTTTTTAAAGAGGCTTTCTATCGATTACGAATCAAAAGTTATGTGTGCCTATTTGTTCTGAAAACAAACTTTTGTATAGCCATCTTGAAAAATGGCGGAATCCAAATTTTTTTCATAACTGTAATCTCCGACCCCGAAAACCCCCCGATGCAAATGCTGCAGATGCAGATGCCCCGATTTTTCAGTAATATAAAATAGGTTTACAAACCCTTAACACTGTGTGACCCAATTATTTCAAATCTATTTAATCAAAGTATTAGAATAATCATAATCATAAATCATTTATTGACAAAAGTATTGCACTTACAAGGTTAGTATTGACTCCATAGGCTGCCGAACTAGTTGAAACTGTGCTTCAGGAGCCAGTGCTTCTCCCAGTTTATCAAGTTATGAATGTATATGATAATAAGAATTAGTTTGCTTTTTTTATATGTAATGTAATGATGGTTGCCTGCCTATAACAGTTGCAGCACCACCTAAAACAATAAGTAAAATCCTCCAAGGCACTCCACTGCGCTCATGTTCCAGTTAGTTATTTTGTGGTTTTTGTTGTGAAATAAAGGTTTTTCTTCTTTTCTACAAATACCAGGGGTACCTACGTTCATCGAACCTTCATTTCGCTTCCAATTACCTACTTGACTCTGCTTCGTTGCGGAGATCACTGGCTCGCTTCGCCACCTACATCCATCGCTCCAGTAGTCAGTATAGTAGGCTCGCTTCATTTAGGAGCTTGTTGTAGAATATCCAGAAAGAAAAGGGTATCCAGACAGAAAGAGTAGGTATCCAGAAATTTACAAAAAAATCCTAATAGATCATAATAAACATAGTTTTTTATTATTATTTATAGGCTTGCGTTTGACCGCTATCTCTAGTTTTTTTTTATCAGTGGTGCGCGAAAAATCATCGTTGTTAAATTTTAATATTGTTAAGGACACTAACAAAATGTTACTTGCCTCTGGCATGTCTAGACGCCTAGACAAGGCGGGGGGAAAATGCCCGCTTCCGTGGCGGGCGGGACGCGGTTCGCGCCGCCTGCACCGAAAAGATCATTGAACCATAGGAATAAATAATAATCATGATTTTTATTACCAATTCATAACTGTGGCCTTGTATGCAAATATTATTACAACCTATCATCATACATTCACATTTTCTTATTTGAGTTGGTTAAATATACAATTTTGCGCCTTGACTTTTTTGACGGAGTCAATGTGTTTAATTTTTCAACAAACTGAGACCCCTCCCCCTGAAAGCTGTAGCGATTTCTAGGCGATAATTTTAAGATATTAAATAATCAAGAAGAAAAAGGAGTTTTTGGGGGGGGATCCGAACCTGCTTCTTCGTAATACCATCCCGACGCCTTAACCACTGAGCCACAGCCTACTGCTCGAGTAATCAAATTTCTCCTATCCTTCTTATATATAAATATGGTCTAAAAGTGGGGTCTTACGGCCCGTTAATTGACAGGCGGCCTGCCACGGCCCGTGCCGATTGTTCCCGCGGCGTGAGTCGGCCTGGTGCAGCCTTCTGGCCGCCCCAAAACCTTGATTATAGCTTTTAATTTTATGCGCACTGTTATACCCGGTTTTCCCCCCTAAATTCCCTGACCTTTCATCCCTAAATTGCAACTCAGCTTTCTCCTTGTTTTGATAGATCCCATCTACTTACCTTAGTCCGTTTCCATCTTCCATCCGCGCTGGTTCATTTTTACTAAATGTTTTATTTTACTATTTCTGATAATTTTGAGTTATTTAATTAAATAATAATTAAATTAAATATAATTCTTTTTTTTTAAACTTAAATCTCCGGACCCCGTATAACAGCACGCGCTCTTCCAGGTCGCGACAGGCGCCATCGCGCCGCGCCGTGCCGCGCCTTTGAACTTACCGACTCACGATGGATCGGACGGGCGACATCAGGTCACCGCGGGCTTCATCGGATGCGACGGTTCCCATGGCCTGTCAGCCTGGTCTGGCGCGATCTGGCCTGGGATAAATCAGGCCGTGCCACCAAAGCTTTACGGGGACGATGCTACGAAATCTGTTGTCAATGTTCACATTGACCAACCAAACACGTCTAATTTATTACAATAAGCAACAAGTTCTAGTGTCGTATAGTCTATTAGCCTTCACGAACTGGACTGACCCCTAATCCGACTCTCCTCCACAGCTCTCCACTCCAAATCGAGGGCGATCGTCCATCCTAAAGGTGGGGTCCCACGGCCTGTTAATCGACAGGCGGCGCCAGGCGTGGCAACGCCTGGCGCGGCCTGCCACGGCCCGTGCCGATTGAAAAATCTTGATTATAGCTTTTAATTTTCTGTAGGTAGCATGGACCAAATATATTGGTCAATGGAAGGTAGACATCAAATTTACGAGGCTCTCGAGCACGTCCGTCAGCGTCTCACTAATATAGCAAAGAATTTTAACTATAGTGTAAAATTTTCTGCGTCATTAAAGTACTTCCAAGGAGCTTAACTAGTAACTATAGGCAGACCGTTTAACTCGCGTATCGCCTGCGCGGTAAGAAGGGAGCGGGGGCGGGTAACACTACACACGGAGTCAATAATCCAAAGATTTATCTCGAGATAGACATTGTTGGTAAAGAATAAAATAATAGGTATCTTTTTTTTAAGTATATATTTTTAAGTTTTACAAACATTTTATTAATAGCTTCTTAGGTACAAAATCATAAAAACAATAATTAACTCCGTTTAAGAAATATTTAACCACAGATAAAAGTTGTATAGGACTATTCATCACTAATATCCATATCGCTTGAATCATCATCACTGTCTGTGTAGCTTGAGGAGTCAAATCTTGCAAATTAATAATAAATCGGTCCATCTCTTCATCAACGATACGATCGTGCAGACAATATTCATTTTCAATAGTTTGTACATGTTTATCGCAGTTAACCCATTTTTCTACAGAGAATTCGGCAAATAACTGTTCCAGTGTATTTTTCTTTTTGTCTAAATTAGAATCAATTTCAATTTTTGCGAGCTGTCCTTTGATATCCCCCCAAACCAATTCGATTGGGTTCAAGTCTGGGTGATATGGAGGCAGTCGTAAGACTTCATGACCTGCCGCCTTTAAAATTTCATCTATTTTGTAAATATTTTCTGTCGCGTGTTGTTTAATTAAATTCAATAAATCACATTTTCTTAAAGACGTATCAAATTCAAAATTGTGTCTTTGCAGCCAGGTCTGCATGATGGCTTTTGTGGATGTCATTGTAGGCTTTTTGTCCTCTTGTACCGAGTGGTATGCGGCATTATCCATAACAATAACTGACCTTGGCGGTAAATTTGGCAATAGCTTTTCTCTGGTCCATTTGCTGAAGTTTACAAAATTCATATCGCTATGATAATCTCCGGTTTTGCTTTTGGATTTAAAAATTAAAAGAGCTCCATCGATAAATCAGGCTTGTCCACCAGCATGTACAATAATTAAACGTGGCCCTTTGCCAATATGCAACAGCACCCCTCGTTCTTCATTGGATTGCCAACACGCCGGTACATTTAATGACGAATTGACATATGTTTCATCGAGGTAAACAATGTTTCTTTGATCTCTTCTGTGCTTCTTTATCGCATTAAGATAACGCCACCGCCACGATACGATGTTTGGTTGTTCAATCAGTAATTTTCTTTTTGATTGACATTTCTTAAATCGAAAGCCAAGTTTATGAATCAATGTTCTCAAATATTCTCGGCCACAATTTAAAATTCCTTCTTCTCTGAGTTTCGCATTCAAAATTTTTAATGTAGGAACCTTCTTATAAACCGTATAAAATTGAGTTATTTTTCTTCTAACAACGCCCTCTGTAAAACTGTCAACTTCAATTTTTTTCTTTCGGATCTGTTTATTTTTTTTGGTGATTTAAAATTTACATTATTTTGTTCATCTTTTAGTTAATTTCCTTCTTTTATTATTTTACATATGGTAGTCACCGAGAGTCCTGTAGCTTTAGCAACAAGTTTGTTTAGGTTTACGTCTTCAAGATACTCTGTAGAATTATGATCTTGTTTTCTGGCTTTAAAAAAGGAATATACATTGTATGCTATTTGTTTAGCTTGCTTGTTAATTTTGTTCGCAAAACTGCAAGAGCGATTCATCTTGAGATTTATCTTGGCAAGTCGTATACCTTGTGCGTTTATGTCCAAGCGTCCGTAACAAAAATACCAACCGCGCGCTGCGAGCACAGCCAGCGCACTGTCGCACTTGACGTAAGCTCTCTGCTCCGCGCACCCCTTTCACCCACCCGCTAACATCTCCCCTCGCTCCCTTCTTACCGCGCAGGCGATACGCGAGTTAAACGGTCGGCCTATAGACATACATTTCATGAGTATTGGATATTTTGTCAGTGGTTGTCAATAATTATGAAACTCCATACGAATATGTCTAATAATGCGTAGGTCAAAAGTGACTTATTATTGCTTATTATTTGCTTATTATAATCACTGGTCCTATAAAAAAAGTCAGATACACTTTTCGGGAACAACACTGTGAAGGCCGGTACCTAACTATGTGTGCGTGACAACACATAGATAACAGTCTAACGCTGTAGAAACACATGCGTCAGTGTGAGTGTTATGTTGCTAGCGTAAGAAAACCATTCACACTGATTCTTTAGTAAACAGTAGGTATATACTATTAATATAATTGTAAATGGATAAAGTGATGTATGTATTTATTTAATAGACATATACCTAGTCAGGTCATAAGTATTGTCACACAGTTAAAACTTTTCTTTTAGAATGCTGGTCACAAAAAAGTTTATTGAATTCGAAAATTCTAGGTAAATTAATTTCAATGTAGGCTAGCCCCACTAACCGATTCTCGTTGAGGTTTTGTGTTTCTATTCTAAACATACTATACGGAAAAATAAAATCAAAGTATTAATCAGTATATTTGAACTTACTTGTGAAACGATATCCCATCTTTTCGTCTCGTTTTCTGGGAGCTATTTTTACAATGTTTGAACAATACAGCATATTTTTTGAACTAAAATTCACGCGACAGGCAGTACTTACTCAGCCAGCGCTTCGTTGCGTACTGACTCGATGTAGTATCCGCTTTGTGTAGTGGCATCCGCTTCGTGCGCCTCAATCCCGTGTTCCGCGCGGAGTATCTGACTTTTTTTTATAGGATCAGTGATTATAATAAGCAATAATAAGTCACTTTTGACTTTCGGTTAATAATTTATTAACCGATTTTTTCAACCCGCCTTCAATCCATCGAAAACAACTTATTATTATTAAAATTTATTTTGCATACATTACAACAATAAACGTGCCCGCGACAATAACAAAAGTAACCATATACACACTCAAATTTAATACAATGGAAACACAATACCTAACAATGTTTTTAACAAGAGAAATGGAGAATAATGGTACTCCATTTCTATGTTTTCAGCAGTATTTGACCTAGGTATTTCACCTTACATAAAGCCGGCTCTACACTAGCGTGCGAAACGTAAAAACAAGCGAGGAAAACATAAAAGTAAGTACTCCAACTAACATCCCAGACTCCCAGCTTCGTTCGTGCTTTCAGATGATCAAAGAATGCCGTCTAAAAAGTCGCAGCTGAGGTTGTGTGCTGTTTGCACATAAAGAGCGAAAACAAACGAAGAATAAATTCCAAGGACATATTTATTAATAATATTTAATGAAACGGCTTGGACTCACGTAGTTTGTCGAATTAGTCGGTGTCGAGCTTCTTCCTCAGGGCGAGTTCAAGCCGTTTTATTAAATATTTATATTGTATCAAACTCACGAAAACTTTCATACTAAAATATTGAATATTATTCTCATGAACTGCAAAGTATAACTGCAGATTCTGGGTGAGATGGAAAATCCAGCTTTTTCTTCACCATAGGAACAAACTATTGTTCTTATACTGTGGTGAATAAAAGAAGTTTACTTACACAAGGTACCTAGTTGATAATGAAACCCGTAGCCCGTAGTGATCCGTATTCATGAACAACACTTGTTGAAACACTTGGCTACGTAATGCACAGCAACCAATCACATGACCGGTTTGCACGCATGTGTTAAGCGTTTAACTTTCTGATTGGTTGCTGTGCCTTACTGAGTAGTGTTTCGACCAGTGTTGTTCATGAATACGGGCGTTCCTTATCGAGTCTCGCACGCAAGTAACTGCGTTTCCGTTTGCTATGATGTGGATTAATCGCGCTCGTTTTGCGCTCGCGTTTCGCAACGACTTTCTTACCACGCAAAACGGGGAAAGTGGCGCATAGCATTGAAAAGCCTACATAAAATCTTCTACATAAAATGATTCTAAGTACATATGTATGTATACAAGTCCTTTCGAGGACCTATTAGATATACGGGATACAGGGCGCTAGTATGAAGCCGGCTTTATGTATACAAATATACAAATCACAGATTAAGATAGATACAAATAGTTTATCTCCACTTAGGTACGTTATTCAACTCTTGACGCATTTGTCATAATTATATTTTATAAGGAAATAGGTTTTCTGAAAACTATAAATAATACAATGAATACAATTGATATGTATACAATACATAACACAATAACACTTGCGAACTGACGTAGATCATTTAAATAAGCAAATAAATTTACATAATTTGTCAATCGTACCATTCATATGATTCAAAAGTACATATCTCTATACCACTAATA
Source organism: Petrophora chlorosata (assembly GCA_951640565.1). Lineage (NCBI taxonomy): Eukaryota > Metazoa > Arthropoda > Insecta > Lepidoptera > Geometridae > Petrophora > Petrophora chlorosata. The sequence continues at coordinate 13,224,449 of OX621193.1, read as the reverse complement.
AACATCTTTAAATTACAATGTATCAAAATAAAGTTGACACTGTGAAGACGTCAGACTCACTCGCGAATCTTATCAGGAACAAAATGTCTTGTATTTATTTAAATATTATTAATATATCTTCAATACCATTCAGCCGGATTCACACTATTAATACGTGTCGTGTTGTGACGCATCAGTAGGTGCATCAGAAGACTATCGGATTTATATGTTTTGTATGGAGGCGTGCACACTGTTCTGATGTGATGCGCTTTGATGCCGACACGATACGTATTAAAAGTGTGAATCCGGCTCTATATATGATGCAGGTGTATTCTATACAAACCGTTTTATTATTTATGAATTATTGAACGCCAACACAATGTACATTATTACTATAAAATATAAATTCATTTAGTCACAAATTGACTCTGGGCTTAATGCCATTATAATTATAGACGAAGACTGTGCAATTATTACAATAGCAAGCAAAAATAGTAAACGAAGTTTTGCCATAAAGTTTTGCACAAACTACGTAGGAAACCTTTACGATCCCTCCACAAATTATTAACAAAAGAAATTGCGCCATCGCAACGCAAATAACTCTTCTGCTGACTATTACAAAACAAACCTAACCAACCGTTTCAACATTACATACGGTTAAGCACCAAACGCTGTATCATGTCGCGCCAAATAGGCAGGTATCCAACCTACCAACCTACCCAACGTCTCACTGCCATAGTTTGTTCACTGCGAAAGCCGCTTTCTTACTCAGATCGTGACTCACTGTTATCCGAGAATCTGTCCAAGTTCCTTTCTATAACGTTAAGATCATTAAACAGGCTGTCAATATCCCTCGGTTCAGGCGGGGTGATGTCCGTTTTCCACAGTTCAAAGTCGCTCATGAAATTCCCGAAATTGGGAGAGGAAAGGCTACTTTCACCCATTGCTGGATTCTTGTTCCCTAGTTTGAACCTTTCCATGGTCTCCTTTTCGATTTGCTCCAAACGGTCGATCGCCTTCGTAGGGTCAGTTTCTTTAGTACATTTTGTGAAGTCTATGTCGATATCAATTCTGTAATGGAAATTCATTGCTGCAGCGAAACTGAAAAGATTTTTAATTTATTTCTCATTCTCATATAAATGAGAATTTAAATCTATAATTAGGAATAACGCCAACTTTTGCCAACTCATTGACAGCTCAATAATTGAACATTAAAAAACGATAATAATCATTCGGAGTCATCGTACCTAATCGTTCGCAACTAGTTATGTGCATGTGGCATAAGAATGTATAATGGAGGTGGTCGCATCGCAATTAATTAATATTTATAATTCGATTCGACCTTGTTAAAAGTTAATACTCGTAATAAATTTAAATACCAGGAATTGCGGTCTGGTTAATTTTCCTGAAGAGACTGAAACGATCAAAGGTATTGCAAACTCATGCACATGTATTGCATGCATATGTATTTAATTAGCCCCTCGATTCAGAACCTCACGATAACGAATACCGAATCGATTCGACTGGATATCGATCTCGTGTTGTAGGTTCCTTTTCGAGCTATTCCGCCCGAGAATTCAATAAGGTCGGTTACAATATCAGTATAGATTACATGTTGCATTTACGGAATTTGTTTTGTTTGCAACATTTTGGATAGTAAGATAGCAAACCGATTCGGGCGACAACTAGTTATCGAGAGTTTCTGAATCGACCAGTAATACAAACAGTACCTATGATGGCCGTTGGTCACCGTGGCGCGGTGACCAGCGCAGTAGCAAAACTGAATACAAAATTGTATACCTACTGCGCACGCGCAGCTTACTGGTGGTGACTTGGTGCACCAGTTAGCGGCCATAGTTTGGCAGAAAAATTATATCTATTTTGTGGTTTGATGCGAGGTACCTAAAGTAGCGACGTATGTGTTGAGTTCTTTCTTACCCGGTGTCTTCTCTGAATTTTATCCAATCTTCCATTACTGATGGAGCTCTCGGTATTTCAGCAGCTAGCGCTCTGGTAGCATCTTTAATTGTATCTTCTATCAGCTCCCTTTCCGCTTCTATTTCATAAAACGAAAAACGTTCAAAAAATGCTTTAAAAAATGTTATGGTAAGCAGACATGTAGGTAGTGTATTCTAGTATAAATGGAACATGAATCTAGATCACTCTTTAATGAACATCGTAGACTCTTTATTGCATAGAAGGTAATAGTCTGTGGATCTTTTGGTAATAGGGGATCGGACAGTAATCGAGACAAAATCTAAAATATAGTTAAAACGAATGTTCGTCGAAATCAATATTTTTGTGAAATAATTATGATTTATACTTTTAAATCAATAAATAAAATGTAATAATTCTGTCATTTTTAATCTGTTCTTCATCTCAAACGAAACAGCAATCACAGCGCATGACGTCATTTGAAGGCAAATGCCGTGAGTCAAGCTTGTGTTTATTTTACGTTTTTGCTTTTCATAAAATGTATTTTTGCTAGTTTTTTCGTTCCATTACTACAATATAGTCCCCAAACTTTACAAAACGTATTTAAATCTCTTTGCAAGTTTTATTTCGAAGAGTTTGTCGTTTTCTACCTTCATATGACGTCACAAGTTTTGAGGTGACCTTTTGCGCGGCAATATTTGAAACAATATTTAAACATAGTTTTAGGTATTTTAAGAGCGTTATTTAATTAAAATAGTATTTTTCATGGCTATACAGGGAATAACATTAATGTGTAGTAATACTGAAAGGTGTGTATGGGTATCTAATCAGTAGTAGTAGTCATGAATCATCGGGCAGAATATACAACCAAAAAAACACTATTATATTTTCCATACAAAGTTTAAAAATTATTAATTTGAATTATTTTGGACAATCCTAACAAACTGTGGCCTAGTCGAGGTAGTACGGGTCACTGACCGAGCTACTTTGTGCCTAGGCACAAAACAGATAAGTACAAAAATCAATCTACATACAAAGTGCGCTCGAGCAACGCACACATAGACACCGCTCACGGACACGATATCTGGGCACAGTTGGGATGCGAGCGCGAGTGCCATCCGCTTGAGACACGCGTCTGTGAACATTTTTGTGCAAAAATGGAGCAACGAAAAAAGGTTATTATAACTGTTCGGTGGACGGTTGTTTAAATTCAACATTAAACGGTGAATTGTCGTTTTTTAAGCTACCAGTTGTTTCAGAGAGGTAAGTAGGTATTTGCTTGTATTTCGATGGTTAATTTTCACGTAACACAAAATAGTTAGGTAGGTAGGTAAGCGCCCCGGCCCCCGGCCCTGCGCCTAACAAGCGAACATGACTTTGTGGCCTTGTCATATTTTTACAATTTAAAATTTGATATTTATTGTAGTATAAGCTGTGTTAGCCTTGTGTTCAATAATCTTAATGAGAAAGATGTTAATGTAAACTAATCGCATTTGTTTTGTCTTCAAAAAAACTTTATTCAGTTATAATAGTAACTGCGAAAAAATTATGTCGATATCTTGTACACTTATTTTTTTTAAATCAATCAATTTTCCTCCCAAAAACTTCCATCGCCGTCCGGTATGAAAGGTATGAAAAGTACATACATGAGATTAACTTCTGTATTTATCTGTTTTGTAGCCTAGGCGCTCTGTCTTTGAAAACGCCGAACATTTTACAAGGGCTTGATTTCGAGTCTCAAATACCGGAATTTCATACTGAACGGATCTTTGGACTCGGTCGGTTCCGTTCCCGAACCCACTCGTAAAAAAAAGGTATTTCCACATTTTTACACGACTGCCCAAAAAGGAGTATTTCAGGGTTTACGTATGTATGTATGTATTTATTTATTCCACCATTACTTCTTATTGCCTGGACAGATTTGAATGCATTAAAACCATAATAAAAACATAGGTTTAAGTTTTTTTACCAGTTTTTTTTGCATGTTCGGGAACCGGTATACAAAAAAATCTCCGCGAACGGTACTTTTAATCTATGCCTTAACGTACCCGACTTGGCCTTGCCTTGATCAGTTTCAACTTTTTATCCAACTTGACGTCTTAGAATTCATATTCAGAAATAACCTAACGAAATTTCCGAAACGAAAACGGTCCTTATCGGTGGAGTTTTATGGGGCGGCGTTAGAAGGTAACTTTGTTTGTGCCGCTCGACCAATGAGGAGCAGCGGCTATTATTTATTAGGATTACATCTTTATGATTGGTGCAATACGAAACAAGGCTAGCGAATCATGAAGCGGCGGCGAATGTTTGATAGCTTTAGTGTTTGCCGCGTTTTGTCAAAGATTGAACAGGTTTATTTCTGAAAACTGACTAAGTAAAGACGCTTTATTGATTACTGACTTACGAACACTCTTTTACTATGCAATGAAATCAAATGTTGGAAATGTCTTAATCATCATTATCAGCCTATTACATTCCTACTGTTGAAATTCATGCATGATGTTTTTTACATCCTATTCCTACGGTGGTTGGTGACCTCACGTATTTTTTAAGAACATCAGCCATGCTCGCTCTTATTAGGCGTTCACACTGATTAGATCCTTATTCCTGAATGTTAATTGGAGCGATGATGTTTAATGCTGTAATTAATAAGTAAGCATTAATAAAAATAAAAAAATACCCTGCCAAAAACATTATCACTTGGGATGATTTAAGGATTCCGAGGATACCCCATACATCCAAATCTGTTGAGGCATTTTGTAATAAAAAAACGCACATACATTAACCCCGAAAACATTATATTCCTTTTTTGGGGAGTCGCGTAAAAAGCAGTTTGCTTGAAAGTTAGTTGTAAAGTAAGGTTGGTAGGACAGCTGGCTTTGCTAACTGAAGATAAAATTTGTTTGTCAGATCTGTACACGCGGCGCACTAATATTCTTTGTCACAAGTTCATTGCTCTTTATCAGCTGATTGTTAGGGTTGAAATGAACTTGATTACCAGAAATGTTTAAATTATCATATCTTGTGATTTTAAAAAGTTTCTGGTGATTTGCACTTGGACTTGAATTATTAATAAGCTTCTATATGCGTGGTTTAATTATTACTACACATTTATGTTACACGTTGTATATATATTAATTGTTGTTAATTTAAAACACTTTCTGAAAAGTTGTCCGATCCCCTATTGTTATGGGTATCTGGATGGTATGGGTACGCTCGACTAGAAGATACGCTGTTCCATCTCGTCTTGCAGATTCCTAGAATATAGGTTGCTTATAATAGTATGTAGGTTTCTAAGAATACGTCAGAATAATCAATAAGCATAAAATGTGTTCTTTACGGAACGTTGCGCGTTGCACGTGATGTGTGAATTGGTTAGATACACCTTGGGTGGTCTTCTATGTACCTTCTTAAATATTGACATCCCACATTTATTATGTAGGTACTTTAGCACTTACATAATGTTCTAGAGAGTTATTGTTGACCTTTACACTAATAGGTAGGTACCTACGTCTCTTTGACAAAGGACGTAACTCGTATACATTAGTTAGCGAGTATGTAAACAGCATAAATATGTATAAAAGAGAAAATGTGTGCAATAAGGACAATGCCTTATGCGTCCTATCTTGAAATCCACGGTACGAGACGACAGAATTAAAGTAGTTCTTATTCTTATTTATATGAAGCATTAACAAATGCCAAGCGTAAAACTCAAACAAGGCCTTTCGGAATGAAAATAAATTATTTTTCAAAAAAAACTAAACCGACTTCAAAACCACAAATGGCACTCAAAAGTAAAAAATAAATTAATATAATTATCATAAGCGCTACGCACTCATATATTTGAAGTCGGTGCCAGCCAAGTCTAATAGGTAGTAGATAAATACTATGTATATAGTAAGTACTACTTCTAGGTAGTATTTATCTACTACCTTTTAGACTTGGCTGGCACCGACTTCAAATATATGAGTGGGTAGCGCTTATGATAATTATATTAATTTATTTTTTACTTTTGAGTGCCATTTGTGGTTTTGAAGTCGGTTTAGTTTTTTTTGAAAAATAATTTATTTTAACCTTTTTAGTGAAAAACAAGTTTTAATTAAATTAATTCAAAAAGTTTAAAAGACAAGCTTTTATGATCTAGAAGCCACATCATGACGAAGTTTAAAACGGGCTATCACAATTAAATGCATGTGCAAAAAAATTTCATGTCTGTCCTATTCTCTGTTGAGGAGTTCCCTCGCCGGAAGTCAATCCTGGGTGTATCTGCCATGTCATGATGGAATTTAGAACAGGCTATTATGGTTAAATCCATTTACGAAATGTTGTGTCTGTACTATTCACCGTTGAGGAGTTCCCTCACCGGAAGTCAACCCTGGGTGAAGCAGGTGAAGCAGTCGAATACAAACCTCCACCTTTAGAAAGTTGGTTACGAAAAAAACAAGAACAGACTTGAAGATTAAACTTATATTTTTTTGTTTTTGCTATTTTTTTCAAAAACTACTGAATGAATTTCGATAAAATTTATATGGGACCACCTTTGAAGTATTACCTACCAATCAAAAAAAGAATCATCGAAATCAATGCATAATTGGCGGAGAAATCGCGTAACAAACACACAAAAAAAAAATAAAAAAAAAAAAAAAACATACCGTCGAATTGTAAACCTCCTCCTTTTTGAAGTCGGTTAAAAATACGACCACCGGCTGGGACTTGAACCCGCATCTCCGCACCACCGTAGCTCAGTTGGTAGAGCGATGGTCGTATTTTTTTCCTTCCGGAAAACCTTGTTTGATAAGTAAAGTACCTAATTAGGTACAAGCACTTAGCACATAAGATTTTATTGCTTGCAAGCTTTGTATTATATGTTCCAAGCTCTAATTACATCGGGCAATATAATTAATGTCTTTGAGAATTGCTCGTAATTATGGTTATACTTCACTACCACACGTGGTAGGTCTCCTGTATCGGGTGGCTGTCTGGGTAGGTACCACAGCTTTGCCAGTTATTCTGCCGCCAAGCAGTAGTGCGCAAGCATTACGGTGTTCCGCTTTAAAGGGCATTGTAGCCAGTGAAATTGCTGGGCATATGAGAATTAATATCTGATGTCTCGGGATGATGAGTGCAATGCAGTGCTACGCAGTGCTTTTTGTGGTATTAAAAGTTTTGGGTGGCACTGCAATTGTTGTGGGTAGGCGTAGCGCTAACCATCAGGCGAACGACGTTCTCGCCCCATCACTCAGTTCCATAAAATAAAACCAGCATAGAATTAGAAAGCTCGTACTAATGTTATGTTCACCATGCAATTTATTCGCCATGGGTACCTAGGCTAGTATAGGTAGTTACATATTATACATACATATGTATATACTACCTATTTAATATATAAGTACCTGGATGACTGAGCTTTGCTCGGTTCTTTTTAAAACGTTTTTTAAAAATTAAACCTAGCTAGATCGATTTATCGCCCCCGAAACCTCTGCATACTATTAAATTTCATGAAAATCGTTGGTGCATTTTCCGAGATTCAGATTATATACAATGTGGGGAGGACAATATGATCATAAATGAAACTTCGTATAAGTCATGATATTCCCAACCGTCACACAAAAAATCAAATGAATATATCCAGTAGTTTAGCCACAGGACATTATTTTTCATTTTAAGTATTTTCTACATGATGTATTGTAAACAAGAGAGCACGCGACAGGTTAACGACACACGTTGCCAGGTCGCTACTTTAAAAACCTACGCCTATTCTTTCAAATTTATTTTCTCAATGCAAATTATACTTTATGTCCGAGCCCATAAGAGTCATAAAGCGTGTCATCACAGCTAGATAAGAAAAAATGCATGCGTACGCACTCATGTCTATCGCAAAATATGTATGTGCGAAAGAGATAGGTAAGTTTGCTTGTTTCTACTTTGCTTACTTGTCGACGTGTCTAGGTTACGCGGACAGTGTGTCACCGGACGTCCTTCCTGCCTGTGACGCGTTTTGTTTTTCTCTGGAATTTCGGATGCGCCCGCGTTCTTTTGAAGTCGCCGCGCGAGTGTTCTCGTATCTTTGTTGTTGTGTTGTGTGATGCCCGACTATTTGGTTAATATTCTGTGATTTGATTTGTGTAATTGAGCATTAATAATAATAAGAATAATAGCGACAAACATTACGTCGCTGCGTCGGCCACAGCTTTATCATGAATGAAACCAAGCTGCGTTGCCATTCTTATCGCAGGTCAGTGTACCAATTTTATAAATGGTGTTTTATTTTGTTTGCAGTTTTAAGCTATTTAGTTTGTTAGAAAAAAATGTTTTTTTAATTTCGATGTTCGGATTTACTTGATAGTTTACAAATGTTTCTATAAACCAGTATTGCCAGTGTTTTCATTTAAAGTCATATTGTCATCTCCACATTGTATATTATAAAAGAATTGCTCGTTTAAAGGTATTAGATATTATAATGTTATTAATCCTGATTGTGGCTCTAAAAACCGTAAAGGAAAACATCGTGAGGAAACCGGCATGGCCAAGAAATAATTACAAAAAGTATTCAAGGTCATGTCACATCCACTAACCCGCAATGGGCCAGCGTGGTGGATTATGGCCCATACTCTCTTAGTGAGAGAAGTCCCTTGTCCCAGCAGTGGGAACATGATGGGCCGATGATGATGTGGCGATTACGCGTCGATGCTTGTTCACCAGTTGAGTATAAAACAATAGTTAATGTGTTTACAAGTTTCTATAAAATTATAAATAGTACTACCTAATATGGATTTAGAATGCATTGTTATCGAGTTGTGAGGTACCCTGAAATGTTTGAAATTTGAGTTTTGAATTTGGTTTGAAGATTCCACCCGGAACGACAGACGGCAGACAAGCAAGAAAGTTACTTAATAAAAACGTGGTAATAAAAACTACTGAGCGAAAATTTATGTAATTTGGTATGTACGTTCGGTAAGTCCTGGAAAAGAACATAAGCATTTTTATCCCGGGAAACCAGAGGTAAAACCGCTAGGCGCAGCTAGTATATTATGAAGAAATGTAATAAAGAATATAAATATGTTGGTATCCTCATCATCAGCAGTTGTTATCGTCCGTGTCCGTCCGTTATGCACTTACCTCCTCTTGATAGTCAATTAATAATCGTAAAACCCGAATAGAATAATAAATTTACGCAACGATACGCAAAAAATGACTGATTTAAAAGTACCATGAAACACAGAGGCGGCGTAAGGCGTGGGTGACGTGGGCCACAGCCTACAGCCTCGCGGTCCGAGGGGCCTCGCGCCTCGGAGGTTTTACATTAGGTACCAAGCGGTAAACGAGACGAAAAATGTTTACTCTAAACAACTTGTTTTAAGTTGACATGTTTTTTTTACACTTTATAGATCAATGTTTGGCTACTATCTCGCCTGATGTGAAGCGATGATGTGGCCTATGATGGAGCACATAGATCTAGAGAGAGGAGGCAGTATCGATGAAATTTATATGGGACCACTTCGTAGCTATACTGAACCCAACGCAAAAAGAATTTTCCAAATCGATTCATAAATGACGGAGTTCTGAGGTAACAAACATAAAAAAAAAAAAAAAAAAAAATGCAATCGAATTAAACGAAATTGAATTCGATTAAAAAAAATAATTTGAGAAATGCAATAGGTTAAGATAGACTTTCAGCTTTGGCAGTTTTATCAATTGAAGCAGATATTGCATCAAATCTTAATTACGTTACAGTTATTAAGGAATTCTTTTTACATGTGTGCATTTTTGTGAATAAATATTTTAAGTGTTTTTTTATTTTTATTTTTTTAAATCCGTCTTCTTGCGACACCACGGGCTCGATCGGCAAATTTTTGATAGCTACTATTCCATTCCGTGTTCGCTGTGCATTACTTACTCACACCACATTGTCAAGATAATTGCAACAATAAAAGCAATGGACAGCGAACAATGAATGGAATAATAGTAACAAACACACATGTTCGAAGAAAAGAAGAGGGCCTCGTGAAATTTACCTTGCCCACATCAAGTATGGTCCACTGATAAAACCACGATGAAACATTACGTAATAAAAGTACCTAACGTCACCAGAATCTTCGTAAATTGCCCTTTTTGTGCTGCACACCGACTCCAATGAATAAAACGTTGTTTTCTATAATACCCTATTGCACAATTTAGGTAATAGTATGTATTTAGCTGTTCTCGCGGTTGCATGAGCCAGCCAACGTAATGTAGTGATTGCACATCCTGATATTACGAGAGTTTTATAATCTATAGGGCTCACTCTCTATCAGAGAGCACTGTTCAGAGCTAATTCAATAACTCGATGGGTAGGTCCCTCGTATGCGAGAGGTCGTCTGGGTTGGTACCACCGCTTTGCCAGTTATTCTGCCGCCAAGTAGTAGTGCGCAAGCTATACTATGTTCCAGTTTGAAGGGCACTGTAGCCAGTGAGATTACTGGACATTATTTTCTCAGGGTGATAAGCGCGATGCAGTGCCGCGGACGATTTTGCAAAGCAAGGTCCGAGTGGTGCTGCAGCTGTTATGAGCAGGCGCGTGGTGCTTGCCCATCAGGTGAACCACACGCTCTTCTCGTCACTCAATTTCAGAAAAAAACTTTTGGTAGGTCTCACTACTAAGTTCAAACTACAAAAAGTCGAGATCTCCACTAAATAAATTTGTTGAATTTTTTTTCTTGTCATGCTTTTAACAAATTCGTAGGTAATCGGAACCGCAATAAATAAATAAATAAATCCGTGAAGGAGTTCTTTTGCCCACCTTCCGTGTCCATCATCAGATCATCTGGCTGTCACCAAAATATTGCATTGTCATCGGAATTTGACAAGTATGCAAAATTTCAACTCCGTAGGATAAGAGGAAGTGATTCTAATTCAACTTGCAAGATTCCACCCGAACAAACAAATAGTTACATACATACATTGCAAGTTTAATAAAAGCTTGTAAAAAACTTGAAACGCCAAGAGAAAAAACAATTTTACTTATCTCTATTTAAAAAAATACTAACCCTGAACTCGACGTTGGTGAGCTGAAGTGGTCCTTCGTAAGGCGTGTGCCAAGTTGCCACATACAGCATTTTGAGATGTCAACTTACTTCCGCTGCACCGCCACTCTTCATCTTGGCAACAGAAAAAATAAACCTGTCTTGTGATTTTGACTCAAACATAAATGTAGTAGAGCAAGTAGGCTCTAAATATAAGATTAGTCCCAGTCGGCATTGACCTTTGCCATTTGCACAAGCCGTCATCGTCAAAATGATCTCTAGTCCAGCTTGAGACTCGGACGGTACTTGATATACCGGAACATGAGTAGTAGAGTATGCTCTAACATAAAATTAATAAAAATGCACAATTTGCAAGCCTACCCATTTCCCCTCCCTAGACACATATCCAAAAACTTGAGCGACATTCGGTGGTTCTCACTTTTTTAATATCTTTTAGATCTACGTATGGCCACTACGTGGAGTCGATGAGGCCAACCAGGCACATAGATGTAGCTAGAGGAAGACGGCAGCTGACCGACTGCTCAGACCAGTCCTCATGGTTCACCGAACATCATTCCGAAACACAACTAAGTAATATAGGTCTCTTGATGGCATGGCTATGTTCGGTGGGTGGTAATACAAATGCGGTATTAAAAACTCCGATACCAGAGTTGGCCACACGCCCACACGCGAGAAGAGAAGAAGAAGGAATAATGTGACGTATGCGAGGTGATCAGTGAAGCCTGAAGTATCTTACCCATAAACGTATTTAATATCTGCAGCCTCGTTGGTGCGTTAATGTTAGGGCGCGCCAAAGCCGTGAGTGGTCTTTCCTTCACAGCTGGTCTGAAAGGCCTGACTTCAGCGTTTTCTGTGGTGGCTGTCGTGATGGTTTTTGAAACCAAGTTTAAGTGTCTTACCCATAAGCGTATTCAATATCTGCAGCCTTGTTGGTGCGTCAATGTTAGGGCGCGCCAAAGCAGTGCGGGGTCTTTCCTTCACAGCAGGTCTGGTAGGCCTGACTCCAGCGTTTTCTGTGGTGGCTGGACGACGGCGAGTGCGACGTATGGTGGTTTGCGGTTCCATGTTCCCGTCTCCCGCGTCTTCTGGACTACGGGTGTGGGGGATGGACCCGTACTAAATTAAGAAAACTTTTATTGAGTTACTTAGGGTTTAAATATCTGTTCGTAGGAAATGTTTTTATTTATAAAAAAAAGTGTGGCATACGGCTCCTCTGATGAAAAGCAGTATCTTCCGTCGTGGCGGCCTTGCTTCAACATATTGGCAATGCCTCTGGTGTTGCAGACCCTAAGAGGAAGGAGGAATAATGAGAGGGAAAGGCAGAGGGGTGAGATAATATTGCAAAGGGCAGCTGCTGATGGCTTCGTGCACTACTACCAAAACCAGTCACGACATTTCACGGGCACATTAAATTTACATACACCCCAGTAGCGCTAATAATATTTGATTTTTTCATTACAATATATTCTGCTGGATTTCATATGTTAACGACTGAACACCAGTTAGAACAGATATTTTTTGTGATTTTGAAATTTGCGAAAGGGATGGATTGCCTTTGATAGATTTTCAGAACTCTACAAAACAGTAAAAATATTAAGTCTCACTATAGGTCATATTTAAAAATAACGTTTTAGGACCTGAATGTGGCTGGTAGAAGGCCCAGGCTCGGGCTCTGCTGGCGGTAGTTCCTCCACCTTGGGAACTGGCTCCAACTCTACGTCGCTTTCGCCTGAATCCGAGGAGGACGCTGAACCGAACAGACCGTCTGAATCATCTATAAACATAAGACACCATAATCTGTCTCGTTTAGGCGCAGAATGCCAAATTCGCAAAAAAATGTCCAGCTGTAGCAAAACATACAATTAGTAGATTTTTTGCAGTTGGACATTTTGCGATTGCACATTCTGTGAGTTGACGATCATTCTTATTCAATGGATATTAAGGTATGATTTCGAGCACTGGCAGACGATACATTAGCGGCCAAAACTGATAGAGATATATTATGTAGATAGAATCGATGTCTGCCGAGGGCGTACCTTGCATCGTCAGGCGACGGACGAAAGAACAGCGCAGCGTCCAAAGACATCCCGCCTTATGTCTACCACAAAATAGTAGGTAGGTACATACCTATTTTGAGTGTCTACTGAATACGTCTGCGGTATTCTTGTGCTTACAATCAATGTCATTATGCATCGGTCGATCGTCCAAATAGACCAGCATGGGCAACGCGGCCGCGACTTGGGAGCGATAGAGGGGCATGTCCGCCGCAGGCGTCCCTTGCATCGTCAGGCGACGGAGGGATCCACACACGCCCAGCGTCCATAGGCGTCCTGCCTCTGCTATCGGGTTGCTGTTACAAAATAAATCGATCATTGGGTGAACTATCGTACTTTAGTTAAGTAATTAATTTAGCTTGCTTTTTATTTACCCCCGACGCAAAAAGGATCTTATAAGTTTTACCACTATTGTTTGTCTGTGGCACCGTAGCTCTTAAACGGGTGCACCGATTTGGATGCGGTTTATTTCATTTGAAAGCACGTTATCTAGCGGTATAAACATGTTTTATCATAATCGGTTAAGTTCTTTTTATAGGTTTTTTGTGTCAGGGTTTTTTTTATTTAGTTTTCAGAAATTCGCTTGTGCTAGTTTCTTCGTTCTCGTCATGTAAAGGCCGTGCGAATATATAAACTCGTAAATTTTTTCAAGACTCTTTGAGGCTAAAACCTTAACTGTTATAGATATGGGAAAATGCACATAAGAACGTTGTACTCGATTTAGAAAAAATAAGATCAGCGTTTTATAAGAACAATTCTTAGCGTCCTTGATAAAAACAGTTCAGTAAAAAAAACGCTAAAACATGGCAATAATTATACTTATTTAATTTTTAAAACATTTAATGCTTTTATGCTATAATTGAAGTAATTTAAATAAGTGCAGCTATCAAGTCAAAGTCAAAACCAATGAAAAAGATATATGTACTTACCTATTAATGTATTAATATTGACCGGGCGGAGCGAGGACTACCACTTATTTCTACTATTGGGATAAATATAGGCGTTTATATGTTTATATGTTTGTATGTTTGTTCGATGTTAACTTGCGTACCGTTGATCCGAACATTACAAAACTTAGTAGGCTAGCAGTTTATGTAAATACAATTCTTACGTTCCAATATGTATGAGCAAAATCGGTCAAGGTGTTGCAAAGATTAGACTTAGGGGTCGCTACGTCAAGTTCGGGGCGAACTAAAATTTAATTTACTGGTGGTAGATAGGTTCTCGTATGCGAGAGGCCGTCTTGGTGGGTAGGTACCACCGCTTTGCCAGTTATTCAGCCGCCAAGCAGTAGTGCGCAAGCGTTACCGTGTCCGGTTTGATGGGCATTGTAGCTAAATTACTGGGCATTATGAGACTCAACAGCTAATTGTCTCAGGGTGACGAGCGCAGTGCAGCGATGCGCAGGATTTTTCAAAACAAAGTACTGGATAGGGTACGATGGGGCTGGCATACCAAAAAAGGGTAAAAGTCCCAAAATAAAATAAGAATAAAAAAGAAAGTTGTGGATGGTGCTGTTATTGTTATGGGCTGGATGTGGATGGTGGATTACCATCAGGCAACGACCAGCTCGTCTCTTCATTCTGTTACATAAAAAAACTAGGGTGGCGCAGTGACCCAAAGTGAGTCTTAATTGGTCTCCTTAATGTAAATTAGATTATTTTAAAATAATGTGAGTGTTAATTATACCTATCATACAAGGTAGACATCAGTATTTAAATAGTTAGTTAGTAATAATAATTAATAGTTAGTTAGTTTTAGTGCGGGAATAGCCCCACCGGAAATACGCAGAAGCGTGGCATGCTCAATAGAAAAGCACAAACAGGTATTCGACAACAGACACCCACTTTTTGGCTCATCGCCACCAAACAGCCGTCTGAGGAGCCGCAACAATTTTCTCAAGGAAACAGAAGCTTTGACGAACCACCCAAGCGAGGTCCGACGCAATTTGTGGCAGCAAGCGCACGCACCGCCACCTGGCTATAAAATGCCGGCTGAGCAACTCCCCGCGTGTTGCGACCTCCCGTGGCCTACATGGAAGTCGCTTAATCGACTCCGGACCCAAGTGGGCCGCTGCAGGAGCAACCTAGCAAAATGGGGCTACATTGACCCCGGTGGGTGACGATGTGACTGCGGTGCTCCAGCGCAAACAATGCAACACTTGCTATCTTGCCCTCAGTGCCCCAACACCTGCACTAGATCTGTATGAAGCTACTCCTCCTGGGGTAGCAATAGCCGAACATTGGGCTCAAATTATTTAAACATTAAAACACAAGGACCATCGATACGAAGAAGAAGAAGAATCAGTATTTAAATCAAAAAATCAGCGCCGAGTTGCGTAAAACTCTCGGCATTTTATGCTGAGCTGAGCCTATTCGGCAAGTTTAACATTGTATTTATTAAAAATTATTTTTTGCTTGTCGCTTTTGTGTGTCGAATAAATGGTTTTATAGGGTTCCGTACCCAAAGGGTAAAACGAGACCCTATTACTAAGACTCCGCTGTCGGTCCGTCCGTCTGTCTGTCTGTCTGTCCGTCTGTCACCAGGCTGTATCTCATGAACCGTGATAGTTAGACAGTTAAAATTTTCACAGATGATGTACCTATTTCTGTTGCCGCTATAACAACAAATACTAAAAAACAGAATAAAATAAATATTTAAGGGGGGCTTCCATACAACAGACATGATTTTCTTTCTTCCCCTTACTTTCTTTTTAAAATTTATGAACAAAAGCAAATTTTTAGCAACCTTTAGATCGGCATGCAATATAAGTTTTAGTAGGTAGCAACGAATGTTTAGAGCAATATTTTATACCTACCATCGGAGCTTCATAAATATAGAAACTTCGTAAGTATAATTTTTTTTTTGGCATTATTATGAAAACTTACTCGGATATATTAAGCGTATGCAGCTTCTGAAGAGCTGCCAGAGGCTGCAGTTCTTGTAGCCGGTTTCCAGCTGCACTAAGTTCCCTTAGAGCACCCAGTCCCCAAACTCCATCCAGGCTGTAGAGGCCGCAGCGGTTCACGCTCAACATCTAAGAATTTAAAAATCTAATTTGAGACTTTTGTTAAATTACGATCATATCGTGCTTATGTACCTATTCAAAACTTATTTGAGTCTAACATAATAATAATAACGCCCAACGATCACATACATAGATCTTGGCCCCTAACTAGCATTCCCTGTATCTAGGGAACCAGGTACTATGTCATGGTCCCATAACACCCAGACACGAAACAAATGCTTGCGCTTTTTTTTTCTGCGCACAAACATTTGTCCCGTCGCGGGAATCGAACCCGCAACCTCAGTGGTATATGAGTTTTAAGCCAACCTGCTCAACCACTTACTACACCACAGAGGCTGTCTCTACTAAATCTAAAATCTAAATGCGATACTTATATCGATCGAGTTGACATAACTAGTTATACTACCTGCACAAGACGCACAGAAAAATGTAACATTTTGCTAAGAAAAATAGTACTTATGTATATCGCTTACATACCTTCAGGTGGACCAGGCCAATACCGAGGTCTCGCAAAGAAGAGAGAGCGCTTCCATCTAAAGTCAAAGATCGTAGTCTAGGAGCTAGGACGTTGAGACGCCTCAAGCCAACCCTTTCGGCGACCACCCGGAGCTTTGCTTCTCTTATTTGAAGAACTTCGTCGTCTGTTCCCACGCCGCTACTTTGTTTCTACAGTTGGAAATATGTAGGTTTCATTCATATTGTGAATTACACAAATTAAAATTTAGTTGTTTGAACCATAATATTGTAAATCGAAAGCAACGCCTACTGAACATTTGGAGCAAGGACCTTTGGTGAAGGTAGGCATAATCATCATCACTACATAGTATAAAACAGAGTCGCTTTCTCTGTCCCTATATCCCTATGTATGCTTAAATCTTTAAAACTACGCAACGGATTTTGATGCGGTTTTTAAGCTATTGCATAGCTTCTATCGCGGGCCTTGAGCGTGGAGACCGAATCCAGAAATTCCGTAACGAAAATAACCTAACACCCCCCACTCCGAATGCTATGCAATAGCTTTAACGCGGCAGTCTCCGAGTGCCACACGTCTTTTTTTAATAGATAGAGTGATTGAAGAGGAAGGTTTATATGTATAATAACCGTGCGAAGCCGGGGCGGGTCGCTGGTTAGTTATATTCTGAAATCGTCTGAAATCCGGATCCTATCTGGAACGAAATTATTCGCCAGAGAACTGTAGTTATCGACATAGCTCAGCGGATTAGCAAGCTGAAGTGGTAGTGGGCTGGTCATATTTGCCGCAGAACCGATAACCGTTGGGGTAGGCGTGTTCTAGAGTGGAGACCGCGAATCGGCAAACGTAGTGTAGGACGCCCTGCGACTAGATGGAGCGACGATATATGTAGGGTTGCTGGTAACGACTGGAGAAGGAAAGCCGAAGATCGGGCTCAGTGGCGTGCTATGGGAGAGGCCTATGTCCAGCAGTGGACTGATGTTGGCTGATGATGATGATATTCTGAAAGCGAAATAGTATTTTGGAGGCATGACTGTGATGGAGGGAAGAAGGACACTTATTTAAATATGTTTGAACTGATACCAGTAGTTCAATCAACGTCAGCTCCCGTGGTATTACGATGCGTCGGTAGCCGGGTAGTCGGCGCTCCAACTCTTCTTGTCCTGGAGGTTGTTCCGGGTCAGGTGGTGGCATCGCTAGGGCCCTTAACATGAGAAGAAACTACATTTTCTAACTATAATTTAAATACATTTTCACAGATTTTTTTTAAACATTAGTCATATGTCAAATAAAACTGTACTTATACATAATATGGCTTTTGGGACCTTCAGGAAAAATTATAAATGTTTTTTTTTGTACCCTCACTACAAAGGAAAGAAGCAGTTAACTAAAATTTAAAAACCCTCGACATAAAAACGTATAAAAACTAAAAAACGGCTGAAACGAATTTTAATAAAACACCCGAATCGGTTCACCCGTTTAAGTGCTATGGTGCCACAGACAGACACACATAGTGATCAAACTCATAACACCCCTCCTTTTTACGTCGAGGGCTAAACATATACTTACACTGAAGATTCCAAAATTTTGCCACATCCAGAATACATGATTACGACCATATAATCAAGTTTATTAGAGGTACTTGATTACATATTTTACCTGAATAGCGGAGTAGCACGAATGTGGGGTGGTGGTTCGGGAGAGCTCGTGCTGGATACTTCTGAAGGCGACGGCGACGCAACCACGCTCGGGGTCTGTGGCACGCTGCCGAGCTCCACACATGGTGCTTCCAGAATTGGCATTCTGTAGAATCTAAGACCATTACATTCTCAATGCTCAATTATGTATGTACCTACTTATAAAATATTTATATGTTTCGTGAGTTAGGCCAAATAATAGGTACTAACTGCTTTGCTTTGTGGTCTTCTGAATTATACAATAAACACTTACATTTCCAATTATGCAGCAAACACGGGCGACGGACCATCCAACGGAAGGCATACCATTATATTAATTAATGTGTAGTACCTATAAAATTATTCGTTTTAATATACATCTATTATGTATTTTTGTCAAAAACTTTGGCCACAATATTTTTGTTGAGCTGTTTATTTGGTTGCTAAGTTATTGCTTAGCAACAAAATAAATAAAAACATTGGGCACGACCATTGAGGAGTGAGACCTCAATGTGCACGACAACGAAAAGGTGGCTTGAAGCCATTGAGGATGCTTGAAGCGTTACTGAACGAAAACTATTAAGTCAAAAGTATCACTTCACACTTGTCTTTGGCCCTTGCCACTGCCAGCTGCCACTGTCATCAGTCATGCAGTCAATGTCAAAGTTGGCGCCTTTTTGTAAAATTGCTAAAAGTCTGCTGTAATTTGGGTTATTTACTATGTACTTTGGTTCAAAAAGTATTATAACTGGTGCTTTGTAGAACATAAAATATTAAAGTACAAGATGTGCCAAACCAAAGAAAACGCTCCACACGATGAGACCCAATATCTCAAACTTGTTGAACAAATTATAGAAACTGGTGAATATCTACCGATCGACGACGCTTCAATTCGAAGCTATGCCTGATAAATTATTTGATTTTACTTTTAACTTTATTGGCTACAGGAGACAAGAGAGTCGACAGAACTGGTGTGGGCACTCTCTCAATTTTCGGTGCCATGCAGAGATACTCTCTGAAGAACAAAACATTACCACTCCTCACTACCAAAAGGGTGTTTACTCGAGGAGTCATTGAAGAGTTACTGTGGATGATCTCGGGCTCCACCGATTCCAAAGCGCTGGCTGCTAAAGGTGTACATATTTGGGACGCTAACGGTTCAAGGAGCTTCCTCGATAAACTGGGATTCACAGATAGGGAAGAAGGTAGGTTACTATTAACTGCCTTAATACTATTGGAATAAGTATATAATCTGTTAAAAAAATAAGGTATTAATATAACTAGAAAACATTCCTTCATAAATGTGCTTAAATATATAATTTCAGGTGACCTAGGTCCAGTTTATGGCTTCCAGTGGAGACATAGTGGTGCCAAATACGTAGATTGTAAAACAGACTACACCGGACAAGGCATTGACCAACTACAGAATGTCATCAACACTATAAAGTAAACCTTTAATTAGAAAATTTTGTATTGTCTTTTTTAAATGTGATATGGATTTATAATTTTTTCTTTTCTTAATGTTTCATTACAGAAACAACCCAGCTGACAGAAGAATGTTAATGTGTGCTTGGAACCCATCAGACCTAAGCCAAATGGCTCTACCCCCTTGCCATTGCCTTGCACAATTCCATGTTGCAAGTGGAAAACTAAACTGTATACTTTACCAGAGGAGTGCTGATATGGGATTAGGAGTTCCATTCAATATAGCCAGTTATTCTCTTCTGACACACATGATTGCACACATCACAGGCTTAGAGGTAAACAAAGTTATTGTATTATCACAGAATACTAAGGGACAGATGCATCACTCCACAAAGAAATTTAAACAAATAGCGACTCTTGCTATGGTGCAATAAAATTCAATTCAGCTCGCATAGCACTGCATATCTACCAGTCATATTAACCTACAGAGCGCCTCTCTTTCTATCACATAGCTCTTATCTCTTCTGATGGCTGTCCAGCTATGTACTTGTAGCTTCATACCTACAGTGCGGAGTGCGCCAGGCCTGGTACTATACAATTATATAGCTATGTTGGATTACTGAAATAAATATAAAACTATGTAGTGTAAACATTCATACGTCTAATGGTTCATGTCTGAAACTTTAAATGGCTTAGTTTTAACCATTATGGTCAATGCCATCCTTACTTGATGGCGATAGCAGACAATTACTACCATAAATAATAAAATGATCTATTTTGAAGTCTTTGTTTTACATTGTTGTCCACAGGCTGGTGAGTTTGTCCACACTACTGGAGACACACATGTTTACCTCAACCACATCGAGCCATTGAAGCAACAGCTTCTAAGAGAGCCCAAACCTTTTCCTACCCTAGAATTTGCACGTAAGATTGACTCCATTGATGATTTCAAATTTGAAGACTTCATCATCAAAGATTACAAGCCACATCCTAAGATTGATATGGAAATGGCTGTCTAATTTCCCATAATGACATTTCAGTATTTTATTATCTCTTTTCGTACTAAGTTCATCATCCCATCACATTCCCACTGCTGGGACACGGGCCTTGTCTCATAGAGAGTACTCATACTAAGTTATCCATCACATAAAGGCTCATATTAAGTAATCACTAACTCATCAACAATATCAAGAGTTAAAAATGTTTAATTTTTTTTTGTCACTGTTTAAATTAATACATATTTTAAAAAGAAACGAAATTTGTTATTATGTAACCCATTAAATTATAAAATTCTATGCATTATCATGAGGAAATCATGTTTGTGTAGCTGACTGATTAAGGGCCTTAATATAACCCTATCTTATTTCAAACTATTATAAATTTCGTTACTTAATTACAATTACAGTATTCAAATATTTGCTCTTACTAAGGTTTACCCGACTCACTGACCAGAGTAAAAGTTGCCAACCAAAAATATTTTTAAGTATCTTATAATATGTATTTACTTATTCAGCTATTTAGTACTTAAAAGAAAAAGTACCTAGTGGTCTATTTTGTAATAATGTACAAATATTTTTGTGTATATTAATAATAATTAAATAAAAATGCTAAGATTTTTAATAATGTTTTATTGTTTTTTTTATACTTAGTAATAGGCACTATAAAGTAAATTCCCCATAATCATTACAATGGCAATTTTTGATTATTTCAAAAATCATTAACATTATCGTAAATATTTAACAATACCTAATTGGCTAAGTATGACATCTAAAACTCCACTGTCGTTTAGTTTTCTAGCCATTTTTGAGGACACAAATAATACAAATAAAATTAAAGTGTCTGTGTGTGAATTCAAATGAACACAAATAATTGTAGCCTGCGACTGATTGGTCCAAGTAAGGGCTGTGCCAACTAAAAATAATGAATATTTTGAGCACTAACATTTAAAAAATACTTCAGATGTTAGTTTCGAAGCCCTAGAAAGGTAACTACTAATTTTGGGTCACTGAGCCCTTGGAGTAGTTCCGACTTGAGCAATTCATAGAAGTCAATTTTGATATAACACAACTTTTAGAAATAACGTTTTATAACAACTAGGCCTACATACTTGAAGAAATCTACAAATGTCTCAAACAAATCTGTATTTAAATGACGATAAATGAAACCACAGTACATCTACTCTATCTATATTAACTTACTTTAGTTGAAGTGTTGTATTCTCAATTCTTATAAAAAAAAAGTTCATTGTATATTATTTACTGTCAGGTCATGTTAATATTTATGTAATTTTTCATTAAAATTGATGTTTACACTTACAGATTTAAAAATCACATATTGTACTCATAGGACACACTTTTGACAATACAACACTAGACAAAATAACAACCAAAAATAGCAATTTAAACTTGATTTTATAATGATTTGTACATTGTCATTTATATTTAAAAGTATGCTACACAATATTCAAATAAATGTAATTATGTATTCAAAATAATCATAACATAAATAATTATGTAAATGTGATGTAAACACAATAAAAAATGAGCCTAATATTCTCAATTTACAAATATCTGATTACAGGTCCTTAGATCTAAAAAAACTCCATTAGAACTATTGAGAAGATATTTCATCAAATGTGCATTTGCAGATTTTAATATTTAATTTACTTCCAACCTTAAAATGGATGAATATAGACAAAACTATTATTAAAAAAAATAAATTTAGTATTAAGCACCTTAAAAATAAACAAAATCAGTCCACTCACTTATTTCATATAAATCATATAATAGAAGAATTATGTACTACTGAATCCAAAAACATAATATGATAATTTAAAAGATCTTGAGGCACCGATTCTGCTTTTTAGATAACTCAGTTTGTGCTGCCTAAAAATATGTTTAATTTATAAAATAAATAACTTACAAATGATTTGAATTCATATCTCTTGATTGCCATAAAAACATGTGACAGTCAACACATTTTGTCATCATGTGATGGAGTCTGGAAAACAAAAGTTTCTTTTAGTGGGTTCTAATCTAAATTACTTTATAACAAAATTCTATTCTAATAATTGGGGGGTAATTACGGGGAGATGAGAGGGATCGCAATATACCGTCTATTCCAACAACGTACCTGAGTAAATGAATCTTCCATTCTACCGCTGGGCACGGGTAAAGCAGCAAGTTGCTCCACAAGGGCCATTGTCATTTCACACTCCACTGTTACAGTCACCCACATTGTTTCTAAAAATAACAATAAGCTAAAATTAGCACAAAGAAGTTACAAGGTAGCCTCTTATTGTCTTTCATACTTAGCATTGTTTTTGACTTCTGTAAAATTACAATTATTTATTTTTGATGACTTATATTTGTTATCATATTAAGTACACATATTATTCTTATAATGTTTGAAGGGTTAAAACTTGAGATGTGAATAAAGAGATGGTATTGAGTGTTTTTATTGATAACTGAGCCTTTCGCTTTCGCGACCACGCCTGTTCATAACAATTGTAGTGCCACCCAGAACTTTTAATGCCATGTGAATTACTCTATAGCACTGCATTACATTCATCACCCTGAGATGAAAATAGTCTCATATGCCTAGTAATTTCACTTTCACTGGCTCCAATGCTGGCATGCCTTTCAAACTGGAACACAGTAATGCTGGCGCATTACTGCTTAGTGGCAGAATAACTGGCAAAGCGGTGGTACCAACCCAGATGGCCTCTCGCACATTGAGTCAAGACCTACCTAGTACATTGTGAAACTGTCTACATTTTACTAAAGCTTAGTAGATATAAAGATTGTCAATATATTTAATGCTAACTGTTATGTACTCACTTGGCTATTCATAACTGGCAGGAAGGTAGTTGCAGAATATGGCATCAATGTACCCTCACTCACTTTAATATTTATACTTTATTATTTGTAACTATTTTACCTATTACCTACGTACACTACATACCTTCCCCCATAGTTTATTTTTATATATTTATAGATGTTAATAAGTCCACAATACCCTATTTTACTATTTACATGACTACTAAAATACGAATGTCTTTCCACTATTCACTTTGCAATCTATCTCCTTCATATGTTACCACCGCCTCTTGTGGTATTCCGAGCAGGTCACGCATCTCATTACTTGGACCTGGAGTTTCATCAGTGTCCCGTCTTCGTATCTGGTTCAAATGTCTAATCACTATAGGACCATTCTCCATTTGCACAAAGAATCGAACAGGACCTTTAACTCTTAATATTTCTCCTTTCACCCACTTCTCCCCTCTTGAATAGTTCCGTAGCCATACTTTGTCTTTGACTCTAAACATTCTCACCGGTACTTCCCTGTTTCTCTCTATTTGCCTCTCAGCTATCGGTTTCACCGAAAATGGATGAATCATTTCAAACCTAGTCCTAAATCTTCTTCTGTTTAACATCTCTGCAGGAGATTTTCCTGTAACTGTACTTGGAGCAACCCGCAATCCAAATAATATCCTTGGCAGTTTCACATCAATATCAGTTCCAGACAGGCTGCGTAATTTATTTTTTACTGTTTGTACCGTTCTCTCAGCTTGTCCATTTGACGCTGGACTATATGGTGGCGTTAAGATGTGGCGGATTCCATTATTTTTCATGAAGTCTTTGAAATCTTCAGATGTGAAAGCTGTTCCATTATCTGAAACTAGAACTTCTGGCAATCCTTGCTCAGCAAATATATCTCTCAAGGCTTTAATTGCACACTCACTAGATGTTGACCTGACCACCTTAACTTCTGGCCACTTAGAGTATGGATCAATGACAATCAAAAACACTTTCTGTTGGAAGGGCCCGGCGAAGTCAACATGTAATCGTTGCCACGGATTGGAAGGAGTAACCCAGGAATGTCCAGTACTTGCTGGCATGCTTCGGTTTGCTTGGCAATGGTCACAGCTTGCAACAAGTGCCTCTATTTCATGGTCTAGCCCTGGCCACCAAAAATAGCTTCGTGCTATTCCTTTAGATATCACTATGCCATCATGCGTTTCATGTAGTGCTGTTAACATATATTCACGCATTGCAGGAGGTATCACTACTCTACTTCCCCAAATAATGCAGTCATTACTGATGGATAATTCTTTTCTTTTCAACCAGTAAACTTTAAGGTTAGCTTCATCCACTCTGTCTGGCCATCCATGCAATATCCAATATCTGACCTTAGCTAAAACTTCATCTTGTGTTGTCTTTTCTGCAATATCTTTTGGCGAGTATTGCACTGCACTTGGTGTTTCTGAGAGTAATAAGACATCCTCAACATTATCAGTAACAGGCTCCCAACTCTCAGTTTCTAATGGCCACCTACTGAGAGCGTCCGCATTGCTTATACTAGTACCACTTTTATATATCAAATCATAATCATGAGAATTTATCTTTAGAGCCCATCTCATCATTCTCGGTGACAATACCTTAGGTATGGCTTTATTAGGACTCAGTATTCCTAGCAATGGCTTATGGTCTGTATATATTATAACATGTCTACCATATATGTATTGGTTAAATTTATCTAAGCCAAACATAATCGCCGCTGCCTCTTTATCAATTTGAGCATAATTACGTTCTGCTTTCGATAATGTCCTAGATGCCATAGCAATAGGTCTTTCTGACCCGTCGTCCATTACATGGGCCAGTACAGCGCCTACTCCATATTCAGATGCATCACAAGTTAGGGTTATTTTCCTATTATTGTCAAAATGTATAAGTGTTTGCTCATTAGACAACATCATTTTTGCTTTCACGAATGCCTGTTCTGTGTCCTTGTTCCACTTCCATTCAGCATTCTTGTCCAATAACCTATGTAATGGCTCTAGGAGTGTCGCTTTATCCTTGATGAAACGCTCATAAAAATTGAACAGTCCCAAAAATGCTTGCAGTTCTTTAACATTTTTTGGTTGTTTAGCGTCTGCTATCAGTTTTACTTTCTTTTCGCTTGGATGTATTCCATCTTGATCCACTACATAACCAAGGAACTCAACTTTGTTTGTAGCAATCTCACATTTCTTTTTGTTTAGCCGCAGACCTACTTTTTTCAAGCATGCCAGTACCTTCTCTAGTCTTTGACTATGTTCTTTTTTGTCCCTGCCACTTATTAATATATCATCTATCAGCACTGTGACACCTTCTATTCCTGCCAGAGACGTCGACATCAATCTTTGAAAAATGCCTGGACATGCCTTTAAACCATATGGTAACCGCTTCATTTTATATAGGCCTTTTGGTGTATTTATGGTCAAGAGGTTAGCCGTCTCTTCAGACACTTTTACCTGAGTATATGCTTCTTTGAGATCTAGCTTTGTAAATATACGACCACCTGCTACTTCTGACAATGACTCATTAATTGTAGGCTGAGGATATGTGTCTGTTTCTGATGCTATATTTACTGTCAACCTATAGTCTCCACATAAACGTATACTTCCGTCTGTCTTAGATACTGGCACCACCGGTGTAGCCCACGTTGAATAAGGTACCGGTTCTAGAACACCAGTGTAGACTAACCTGTCTATTTCTTCACATACTTTGCCTCGTATGGCAAATGGGACTGGACGACTTCTCATAAACTTTGGTTGCACTTCTGGCTTGCAATTGATTATTACTTCTGGTCCTTTATATTCGCCTAATCCTTCTTTAAATACTTCTTCATATTTGCTTATCAAGTCTGTGATCGATTCCGCTTCCACTAAATTTATTCCTTCAACTGAGATACCTAAAGGCTTAAACCAGTTTCTTCCTAGAAGATTTCCTTTTCCTATTCCAATCAACAGCGACAGATATCCTTTAAAGTTTTTATATTCTATAAAGACTTGGATTGTGCCATGCAACTGTACTTTATTGTGAGTCCAAGTGTGTAGATTTAATTCGCATTTTTCTATTTTTGGTAAACCATTTGGCCAAACTTTTTGGGCTTGTTCAAGTGACATTATAGAGTATGAACATCCTGAGTCAACTTCAAATTTAACCGGTTTATTGTTTAGATTTAGCGTCACACACACTGGTGGCTCACGGTATCCACCTCCTATGCTGTATAAACCATTCATATATTCTTCTTCTTCTTCTTCGTGAATCTCTTGGACTTTCCCTTGTACTTTCTTTAGGTTACACATTTTTGCTATATGGCCAAGTTTATTGCATGTGTTACATTTAGATTTAATAAATCTACATTTGTGATATAAGTGGTTTCCTCCACATCTATAACAGTATAATTTTTTTTGATTGTTATCTCCTACGGCGTTCACTTCCATTGGCTCCACTCCACATTCTCTGCTCAAACTCGCTTGATGGGCGAGTGGTCCAACACCTGGTATTTTAATAATTCTCAAATCTTCTACCCTTTTTTCTGCTTGTAATGCTATTTCTACTGCTTTCTCGTAATTAAGGTTCGCCGTATTTAGGAAATATTCTTGTAGTTTGCCATCATTTACTCCACATACCAACCTATCCCGTAGTGTCCTTTCTAAGTCCAAAAAGTTACAGTACCTTGTCATCATCCTGAGTGCTGCTATGTAATCCTTCATAGATTCATTTTTACCTTGATTGCGCATATGGAATTTGTATGATTCCACAATTTCATTTGGTCGCGGTCGAAAATGGTTTTTTAACTTTTCACCAATTGCAACTAGTGTAATCTCAGTTAAAGGTTTCGGGAAGATCAAAGTTTTAATTAATTGAAATAACTCATCACCACATGATGCCAAAAATATAGCTTTTTGTTTTTTAACATCAGTCACACCCTGTGCCTCTACGAAAAAGTCAAATCTCTCAGAATATGATTCCCAATCACCATGATTCATTACAAAACTTTCAAATCTTATGTCCCCCATTATGAAACACACTTTATTTCACTTGATTACACTATATTTCGCGTTTTATACCGAATTTCCCTCGTCGCCAATGTTATGTACTCACTTGGCTATTCATAACTGGCAGGAAGGTAGTTGCAGAATATGGCATCAATGTACCCTCACTCACTTTAATATTTATACTTTATTATTTGTAACTATTTTACCTATTACCTACGTACACTACACTAACAAAACAATTGCGCTAAACTAATAGTTTAAGCTAATTTATGCTCTGATTCAAACAATTATTTAATATCTATTTTCTCAATCACCAATCTATAATGTCATCTATTGTATGCCTATAAATGAACAAAACCAATTTTTATTATTACCTCCAAATTGCTCCCCTTTATCAGTCACTAAATGAAAGTATCCTGTGTGAGTGTCAGGAGTGGCAGGTGCCACCAGCTTCATTGTTACTGTAGTGGAGTGCCCGGGGGGCAGTGGTGGGACATAAAACGCTGAAGCACTTAGCGATTCACCTCCTGCTTGGATCAATCTACAGCTGGGGGGCCACTGATCTGTACCGGAGTTCTCTAATGTCCAACTTTGTTCAAAACTGAAAGTAATAACATTGTATTAGTGGAAGGGATAAAAATAATAACTATGCCAATCTCATATAACCTAGAATCAGGCATATCCAGAAACAAATTGTATCTTATTTTAAACCTTACGAGACTTAGATGACGGTTTTGTGGCCAAGCTGTACATAAATGGCATCTAGTCACTAACAGTGGCCAAGACCCACATTAGGGTCATTAGTGCTGTCATAGAAAGTAGGATAACAAATAGATTACTTACACAGAACCTGGAGCCACAGTGGATATTTGATTTGGACTTGCCTTTATCGCCATACTAGGAAGTTTTGGAACACTGTAGTCTAAGTAAGAGCATATTGCTGCTTGTAAGTTCCTGAAAAAAAAACTACTTTTTTATATCCAGTTTATACAGTAGAATAATAATTAATAAACAGAATGTTTACCAGTTGCTCATATCCAAAAAGAAGCTAGCTGTGTAATAGTTAAGACTGGGTCCTAATAGCCTCTGCATTTGACTTATCAATTCGTCGCGATCCGAAGTATTCATACAACTAAATTGCAGCAGCAAATTCTGGTCTATCTCCCCGGGAATAGATGACCCATTATCGACATCCATTTTTGTTGAATTGGAGAAATTGTTTACCACAAAACACTTTGATACACTTCACAGAATACTGTCATGCCCTTTGTTTATGCACGTCAGCTGACTTTGTCCGTGAGTTTTGAAAATAACCTTTCTTTATTTTATTATATGAATGTGTTCCAAAGTTGGAATGGATGCCATTGGAAAAATATTACAAAATATCAGGATTTATGACGCAGTTTTTTATATTTAGGGCAAAATGAACAAATGCGTTTCCTACAATAAATATAAAATGTCAATGTCGAAATGTCAATCAAACTTTCTATCTGCCATTTACAAAAAATGTTTGTGCTATGCCACTAGTGTCAGTTTACACACGATACGGGCTTTTATATTCTATGATTGTAATTTGTTTACTGGACCATATGTCATCTATGGTACATTATTTCCGCCAAAAAAATATACAATCCATTGAGGTCTCACACTACCATTGAGGAATGACACTATAGAGTCCTCGACAGCGTAACACTTTTGGAAAGCAATAGTTTTTTGACAGTAATTTTGGAGTGTTTACCATACCTATGAAAAATTCTCCCATTCGCTTGAATGAAAATATAACGTGTTCTGCGTTGCATTGCAGCCACTATAACTTCAGAAGTTCGTGGTTGGTCTGTAAAAGGTAGGACATCTGTACTATTCTGTACCCCAGAGTGAAGAATAGGGAAATAGGGAATATGCATATGTTGTCGAAAAATCTAGATATTACTTTTTATGATAGACTCCCGTTCTAGCGTGGCCACAGAATAATAGTATAGATTTCCTACCTTTTACAGACCAACTACCTACGACTTTCTTAAGCTATAGTGGCGGCGATACAACTCAGAGCTCGAATGACATTGCGGTAACTACATTTCCTTACGGTATGCTTCTTATGCAATCATTAATATTTTGTTGTTAACCAGGTTTTATCTAGGATTAAACCAGTCAGGTAAATAAAATAATCAAATAAAATATATGACACATTTATACAATATACATACATTAATTATTTCCATACAGGTAAAATTTACAATAGAAGAACTAGTATTTTGACATAATTTACAAGACTGCAGCACAACTGATACTTAGGATATAGGTAGATAGATAAACACAATGTTAAAAATAAACACTTGAAGTATTCTAAATAGCACAGTGTCTCAGTTAAATGTCATACTGTCGGAGTAGATCACAGACGTACTTATGAAAGTCAATTATTACATTGACCATACCACCGTATTGGATAGCACTAACTATACATAACTGTCAATTCACTACACTAACCCGAAACGGTTTGTCCTTTTGTGTCCTGAACAGCCTTAACGTTCACATGATGATGAAGTCTACGTTCATGAACTCGTTCTCACTATGTGGCGTTAATTAGGATTAGAAATCCGAGATTCGTTGCTTACATTTTTATTGTAGGATTGTGATCCATCAATGGAATTGGATGATTGGCCATAGTAATCGACAGCAAGGACCTGTAAGATAAATTTATTACACAAAATAAGAACTTATTTACAACATATGTTCTTACATAAAAGGCGAATGCCTTTACTATTAAAACAATTCTACTCTCTTCTTACTAAACTTTAACTTTTTAATTTCAAATTAAATAAAAACTATAATCATTAACTACTTTTATTACCTATATCTTAATTAAATGGTTTAAGAATGCACAATTTTAATACATTTAACATTTTACACAAATATGCAATTTGTTACCCGACGTAATGGGAACTGAAATGTTTATACGATGGCCACACTGACACACGAAACTGGTCGATGTTGTTTTAACAAAATAACACCGAAAACTGAATATATCAAGCCAAATGCAGGTTCTAATTGTCGAACCCGATGTATAGTTACATCCACATAAATTATAGTTACCGAAAAACATCAATAAACACAAGAAAAACACAAACGTTTGAAAACTTAATCTTTCAGTACAATTTTCACTTCACCATGAATGGAACGCCCGAATATTTTTTCACATTGAATTCTAAATTGTTTCTAGTACACATTCACAAAGATTCACTTAAAAATAATAAAAAATACCACAACACAAATTAAAAAACCACAAGCCAACCCTGCCGGGCCACTATTTTGACTTAACATGTCATGGCCAATGTTAAGAAAATGGGTTACGCGATAGAGACAATATGATAATAGTTCTACCTCGTTCTTTATAAGAGCCTGTTGTATAGCGCTATCCTTTTTTAGGTCGGAAAACTTCGTAATTATCCCTCTATAGTGTAAGACCTCAATGCACACTACAATCGAATAGTGAACCTTCTCTCTTTTAAAGTCGGTTAAATATATTTTCTTATTATCTTTGATCCTGTCACCCACTTATGTCACTCCGACTTTTTGGCGGGAAGTGAAAAGTGATACCATTCGATTTTGTTTTATTTTCCAAACAAATGTTATTTCGAGTGATTATGTGTAATATCGGTGGAATATTAACCATTATGTGTTCGTAAACGTGTAAGAGTGTAAGCAAATGAAACAAAATACGGAAAATATTGCTTTTTATGTTTTCCCAAAAAGTCCATGGAAATCTTGAATTAAGTTCCACCACTTTATTGAAGCACTAGGAGAGGGTCTGGCTTGTTGCTGTTGACCCTCATACTACGATATACGAAAGAAATTATTGCAATTGTTACAAACTATCAAATAAACTAAACTAAAAGACAAGGCGGTATGGTCCTAGAGACTTTAGCTTGTCCAAAGAGGCGAACAAAAAAATAATTATGTCACTCCCTGACTGTCATTCAGTAACTGTCACTGTCATTCAGTAACCTTATCCACGCGTGGTTGAGTTATAATTATTTTTACGAAAATTCTAACTAAAAACATTAAACGAGATATGAAATCTGTGAAAAAACATATTTGTGAAGAATGTGGCTCTTCATTCAACAGACCTTACAGATTAGTGCAACATAAGTTACTCCACCAAAACATTGTAAGTGCACACACGTGATATACATAATCCAGTTTTAGCTTCTTTTTTCATATTTGTTCCTTTATCTCTAAAGTTGTGCAAAATTGACCAGAAATAACAAACAAATTCCAGAAGTCATTCGTGTGTGGTGAGGAGCATTGCAATAAGTCGTACACAAGCAAGAGTCATTTAGACCGGCATATTCATAGCGCGCACATTAAACCAAACTTCGATGTCATTAACAGGTATACCTCTGACAAAATAATAATTTTACGGCTACTACATAATTCTGTCCATGCACCTTAAAAAAATATATAATTGGTATCTATAAGTATTTTTAATTAGCTCTATGTTTCAGATGTTTAGAATGTATGAAAATATTTTCCAATCGTCAAAACTTGAAGAGGCACATAAAAGTAAGACATGGGAAATTAGTTGTGTTCACCTGTGATGTATGCAAATCTGATTTCAAGAAGAAACATCTGTTGACCTCTCATATGTATTATCATACTTTCGTCAAATCATTCAGGTAATAATTCGGCTTAGGTTATTAAATTGTCAATAAATTAGTACTTATAATAATAATTCAGACAGTTTTTTAGTCTAAAAGTAATAGACAAGTTGCAAAAAAGTTTACTGTTCTCTCTGATTGAAATCTAAAACAAGAAATCTTATACTTAACTTCTAGCTTTATGGCTTAGAAATTTATATAAAATTTCTATAAAAATTCATTCTATCTAGAAGAGAATAAAAAATTGTTTTAGAAATTTGTATATATATGTATAGAATACCTTGTTCCTTTTAGCTGTGACTTTTGCAATAGGGAGTTCATCACACTTCATGAAAAAAAGAAGCATATGAAGAATCACAAAACATACAATTGTACACTCTGCAATATGACATTCCACCAATGGTCAAAATATCAGAAGCACAGAGAACAAGAGCATAAAAGCAAAGGTATTTAAATACATCATTTATCTACATTATTTTTCTTCCCAATTCCTAAAAGGAGCTAAATGACTGTTGGAGAGTTTTTCTGACACATAGTCCATTACAATTTAATTTTAATGTTGTTATCAATAACTAAATATCTTATATTTCCAGAATACAATTGCAATGAGTGTGGGAGAAAATTTAAACAAAGACGCCACATGGTGCATCATGTTAAAATGCACATGTCTATTGTACCAAAAGTATACCATTGCTGGTTTGAAGACTGTAAGAGGTAAGCACAACATAATTAATTAAAACAATAAATGCATGAAAGTATAACCTAGAATAGGTATTGGGGACATTAATAGGAAGACAACTAGGAAATAAGCAGATTATCTGAATTAACCTTTTGAATTCCATGCCATACACATAATTGTAAGGAATTTGACTCTCAATACCCATGATTTAAAAGCAGATAGTGATTAAAAGTGACAATAAGCATAGCATTAGTTTATATCCAACAGAGGATAGAGGCAGGAACAAGATGATGTTAGACAACATCTTTGGTGATCTCGTAGATTATCATCATCTTCTGTTTTTCAGAGTTTATTCCAGACATAGTAACTTGAAACAACATGTTGAAATAAAACACCTGAAGCTTACTCATGATTGTGAGATTTGTAATGCTCACTTGGCAACGAAGGTATACATTTATTTTTTTATAATTTAATTCTGCAAAGCAAGGAATTAGTAATCTGTTACTTGTTACATAAGTTTGCAATTCATTCTTATTGTTAAATGTTGCAGGCAAGACTGAAGGCACATATACAATTAATTCATTGTATGACAAAAACTGCTCCGAAACAACCCAAAACAAAAGCTACAGGCCGCAAAGACAGAAAGGATAAAGGGACTCCCCGAGTTTCTACAGCTCTCAAAATTGCTGGGCTCATAGTGGACCCTGATGATGAAGAAACGGAAGTTGAGATTAAGAAAAAGTCTGATACAGTTATTGATACTAATAGTGTCCTTGAAAATGTTGAAGAATTCAAAACAATTTGTAACACTGTAACTATCTCCATTGAATCTAACAAAAATATGGACTTTACTGAAGTACTAACTAAAGTAGAAAAGAAAGACTTAGAGGACCATATTGATACTCCACAAGATTCCATGCAAGTTAGTGAAAATGATACTACCCTCATTCATCAAGTAGTTGAAACAACATCATAATCATTTTTACTAATAGAGCTGTTGTGTAACAATGTAAAATATAAGTTCAAATATTCGATCGTAATATTCTTTCAATGTTTATCCCTTGCATGAAGAATGTATTATCAAATTGAACAGTGGGAACAAACCAACCAAATTGAATAATTGAGCTTTAGTAAGTAGGTATGTTCAGTAGGAAGGCATTGATCTGTGGTAGAAGGCACAAAACAGATAAGTACAGAAGTCAATCTACATACAAAGTGCGCTCGAGCAACGCAGACATAGACATCGTTCACTGACACGATATCTCGGATCAGTATGAATCAGTGCGACCGCGAGTGCCGCCCGCTTGAGACGCGTCTGTCAATTTTGTGTAAAATTGGAGCAACAAAAAAAAACTTATTATAAGTGTTCAGTGGACGGTTGTTTAAATTCAACATTAAACGGTGAATTGTCGTTTTTTAAGCTACCAGTTGTTTCCGAAGGAGGTATTTGCTTGTATTTCGATGGTTTGTTTTAACGTAACACAGAACAGTTAGGTAGGTAGGTAAGCGCCCCGGCTCCCGGCCCCGCGCCGAACAAGCGAGCATGACTTTGTGGCCTTGTCATATTTTTACAATTTCTATTAAATATTTATTGTAGTATAAGCCTTGTGTTCAATAATCTAACGAGGAAGATGTGAATATAAACTAATCGCATTTTTTTTGTCTTCAAAAAAACTTTATTCAATTATAATGATAACTGCAAAAAAAATGTCGATATCTTGTTAAGTATTTTTTTTTTAATCAATCTATTTTGGACTTCCCAAAAACTTTCTGCGTCGTCCGAGTAACCGTCGTGATGTCACACCGCTGTGCATTCAATTTAACAACCCCAGCGCGACCACCGAGCCTAGGTATGAAAAGTGAAGTACATACATGAGATTGACTTCTGTACTTATCTCTTTTGTGTAGAATTTTTATGTAGTATTATTTATTCTCTTTGAGAGTTTAGGCACAGAATACTAAGGGACAGAAGCATCACTCCGCAAAGAATTTAAACAAATAGCGACTCTTTCTATGACGCAATAAAAGTCAATTCAGCTCGCGTAGCGCTGCATACTTACCAGTCATATTAATCTACAGAGCGCCTCTCTTTCTATCGCATCGCTCTTATCTCTTCTGACGCGGCACGTGTAACGACGCGCGACCCGCCGCCGGT
This sequence comes from Petrophora chlorosata, assembly GCA_951640565.1. Classification (NCBI taxonomy): domain Eukaryota; kingdom Metazoa; phylum Arthropoda; class Insecta; order Lepidoptera; family Geometridae; genus Petrophora; species Petrophora chlorosata. The sequence continues at coordinate 13,189,540 of OX621193.1, read as the reverse complement.
GTCCGGCTATGTACTTTTTTCGTACCTACAGTGCGGAGTGCGCTAGGCCTGAACCATCTTACCGTGTTAATTCAACTTCTTTTTTTTTTGTTGAAAGACAATAGTTGAACACCTAAAATTGTCTCGTGTAAACCCAATAAATTATAAAAGAAACCACCTTTCGTAGTTTATTTTAAACTTTTGCCGCTACAAGTAAAAAAAAATTCTAAATTCATATATTTCACTTTATAACAACTTTGTTTGTGAGACTCTAACTAATAAACTAGGCTGTAAGGCCTGTGCCTTAATAGTTAGTTTCTTCCCATTATGTTCAATTTCTTTTTGTTACACTAATTTACAGTTATTTTTAACTTTTAGTAAATTAATTTAGCCTTATCATAAAACAATTAGTATTTTCAAAAGTTTTCGTCATTCTGTAACTAAGCAAATCGTTTGTTGAAAGGACTTCTTCCGAAAGTTGAACCAGAAATCGGTCCCTTCACCGTGACACAAAATGTCCGACCCAGCCGAAGGGCGGAGCTACGTGACGTCATCACAAAAAAGTGGCAAATAGACGAAGTAACTTTTGCTACCTTTTTCTTTCATTAATATAAATTTAAAATATTTTTTACCTTCGTGCAAAAGAAACGGACAGTATTTTGGTACTTCAGTGTCGAATTGCATAACATTTGTTTTATACCTATATAAAACCAAAAATGTATAGGCGAGGCTAAGCGGATTTTTTCTTTTCATCTTCGTTCTAGGATTTGGCCAGGCGCATGTTATTACTCCTTTACTTTTGGTTACAGCCACACACCTCATTGTCCACTGATCCTATAAAAAAGTAGGATCAGTGTCATAGTCACTGTGGACTTTTTAGTGGGAAGTGAAAAGTGATACAGTTCGGTTTTGTTTTATTTTCCAAACACGTGTTATTTTGAGTGATCATATGTAATATCGATGGAATATTAACCATTATGTGTTCGTAAACGTGTAGGCAAATGAAACAAAATAGAGAGAGATATTGCTTTTTATGTTGTCCAAAAAAGTTAACGGAAAGCTTGAATAAAGTTAAACCACTTTATTTAAGCACTAGGAGAAGGTCCGGCTTGTTGCTGATGTCCCTCATACGACGATATACGAAAGAAATTGTTGTAATTTTTACAAACTAACAAAAACTACGTAAGACAAGGCGGTATGGTTCTGGAGACTTTAGCCTACCCAAATGGGCAAAAAAAAAAACATTGTCACTGTCAGTTTTGTTGTGTATTTGTGTTGCCATATAAAATTCTATATAAAGTCGTTTCAACTCTTACTGGAACTGGAGGCCCGATGAAAGTGAACCCGTTGGCTGAACCTGAAAACAAATATTCGCTATGACATTAGCATAATGATGGAAAAGATCTATAAATGCTTGGTGGGAAAGACAACAGGGCAAGGCAGACCTACGAAATTATTTTGTAATGTGATTGGCATCACAGAGTAAAGTTTTATATACCGACACGGGAATGGCAAGTGGCAACGCTGAACACTAGTTGCTAATAAGTAATTAAAAAGAAAAAATAACGCCCAACGATCACATACATAGATCTTGGCCCCTAACTAGGATTCCCTGTATCTAGAAAACCAGGAACTATTAGGACCATGGTCCCACAACACCCAGACACGAAACAAATGCTTGCGCTATTTTCTGTGCACAAACATTTGTCCCGTCGCGGGAATCGAACCAGCAACCTCAGTGGTGTATGAGATTTGAGCCAACCTGCTCAACCACTACACCACAGAGGCTGTCAAAAGTAAGCAAAAAGTGTGTAAAAGCACAGAATACTAAATAAAAGCACTAAAGTAAACTGCAATGAAGTAGCGTTGCCGGTGCGGGTATTTTTACCCGATTTCGAGTAATTTAGACCAAAAGCGGGTAATCGACGGGTAAAAATGACTGGCGGATAATTTCGGGTAAACTGGCGACAAAAAAAAAAAAAATTTATCCTATCGTGAGCGAACGGTTTATATTGGGTCTATATTCTATATATTTATATTGGAGCCTCCAACTACGATGTACCTACCCTTGTTTAAAACTTTTCAGTAAGCATTTATTCCGGTAAATTTTAATTTCTTGTTTATTACATGATTTTTTTGATATATCATAGTCATTATATAACATTTTCGTAGAATATAATATTATAACGGCCCTTAACGCACGCCCGAGGCGAGAACACCGTGTCCCGGCTCGTTTTCTATAGACGGGACACTGGTGGACCTTGCTCTTCGTGCGGGGTTGTGTTATCTATGCTTTCATTTAAAATTAGAATGGTTCTCGAGAGTTCTGGCATGGACGTCCGTCATTATTAGAAATTTCCTTTTAGTTTTGTGTACTTTTATATTAATTAACTTTTAGTAGATAATGATATTAAAATTCGTACTACTAAGAAGCGCATAGTTATTTTACATCAACGAACCCTACACTAAAATATCCTTTAACACGCGGCCAATTAAGCCTAAAATCATAACCTTTATTTTTTGTTTTGACATAGTTAGGTAAAAAGAGAAGAAATTCAGAAGTAATATATAGTATAAATACAGTCAGAAGATAATTAATAAAACGCTAAAAAAAGTACCTATGTAATATATATATATATATATATTTATTTTAACAAAATACCCAAAACGGGTAATTTCGGGTATATGAATCGGTTTAGGACTTTTTCATATTTGACTGCCGGCAACACTGCAATCCTAGATAAAAATTGTATAACTGCAAAGAAGTGCAATGAAGGTGGTTGGTTTTCCTGACTAAAATAAAATTATTATCAATATCGAAATACCTTCATACCAACTGCACCGGCAATATCACTACCTAGGTAAGGTAGTCATAGGTTTGTAAATTAGTGAGTCCGATACAATGGAAAAAAGTAAAGAAGAGTTCACTTTAAATATTTTCACCTTGAACTGCTGGTAAGTAATTTCCAGCTATATACTGAATTTATTCGCTTCTATAAATCAACTCCCCTTACTTAATAAAGTCTTAAGCCGTAACATTGCAGTATTAACCATTTCAAAAATTTGTTCATACCTGATTTGCTCAGAAAACACAAGAACTTCTGCTTGTGCCTTTGACTTGAGACAGACTAGACATAGGGTATGAATAATCTAATTAACACAGAATCTATAATGGGCGTTTGTTGAATGGATGCCTCCATTACAAAGCTATTTATACACACTAATCATTTCAGGGGTATTCCAGTAGTTTCCAAGAACCGAAAAGAAAGATTTGAAGCTATTGGCAAATACTTGTTAGAAAGTTCACATACAATACTATGCCTTCAAGAAGTATGGAGCGAAATGGACTTTTTATCATTGAGAGATACACTGAAAGATAAACTACCATATTCACACTACTTCTACAGGTAAATAAATGTTATAAAAAAAACAAATCTTGAATAGATTCACAGAACAAAATTAGAGATATTAGTGTGTGGAAGCATTACTGTGCTCTCTTTTGAAGGGCATTGTAGCCAGCGAAATTAATGGGTGTATAGGACTTAATATCTGATGATGAGCGCAATGCAGTGCTTTTTATGGTATGAAATGTTCTAGGTGGCACTACAATTGTTATAGGCAGGTGTGGCGCTCACCATCAGGCGAACAACTTGCTAGTCCTATTTTGTGTTATTATGTTATGGAACTGAGTGCCATAAAAAGAAAAAACAAAAAAATAGCTAAGTTGCTAACAAGCCACTTCAATAAAAAATAATGAACACCGAAGATCACATACATAAATCCTAGTCTCTAACTAGGCTCCCCTGTATATAGCGAATCAGGAATAACGAGTACCATTGTTTCACAACACCCAGACACCACTTCTTTTTTTTTTTACATTTTTTCTGTGTTCCTTCATAATAATATTTATATAATATTTATCATATTTTGTATTTATGTATTATTTTGTTTGTATTTATTATTATGTATTTACAATTATATTTTTGAAGTTATGTATTTACTAAATTATATCTTTTATATTAATTACTGTGTACACCAACTGACCACAATGTTTTTATTCCTGTCCATCCAATGGTTGCCTTTAAGAAATTGCACATAGCAATAAGGTTGCCCATTGTTCTACCTCTATTATATGTAACTGTAAACTTGTTTCCTGTTTTGGTGGTCTATAAAATATTATTGTATTGTATTTATTTATTTATTTATTTATTCATAGTTTACAATTGTGAACTTACAGCTACGCCAAAACGCTCACAATGCTACACTTAAATGGAATATTAGATACTTATATATACGACTAATGGGGTCAATATGTATGTCGGCATCTTGGACCTCATTAAGGAACTGATTAATTAGTTTGATTGCTCTCGTCGTCGGTGCATTATTCGCATGTTGTGTGCGCAACACGCTAGACAACACTAACAGCTGGTGCCGGCGACGCTGACGCTGCCGTATTGTATTTTTATTCAGCTTCTTAATTTAAATAGGTACCGAACACTTTAGGTTGTGATGTGACTATGTGAAATTAAGTTTATAGCTACTTATGGTATTGTTCATTGTCTAGTCAGTGTTCCAATCCAGGGCGCTTACTCCGAGTTGCTTTCGTTCGTTTGTTCGTGCGGACTAAAAGAGTCACTCGTATGCCTGTTGCATAGCGCTGTCCCTTTCATCCAACAGAACGAAGATCGTAATTACTTTTTCAGAGTAAGGTCCCTGAACCCAATTATCTCCAAATTTTCATCCAAATCTTTTGGACCATTAGGGTATGATTGTCAAAACTTATTTATTATTAACCCAAGTTTCTATTTCAAGTGGTGTTCTTGGCTCCGGTCTTTGTGTGTTCTCCAAATGGCTGATCCAAGACATATTCTTCCACCAGTGGCCTCTCAATGGCTACATTCACAAGATCCACCACGGTGACTGGTTCGGAGGTAAAGGAGTTGGCTTGTGTAGAATCAGATACGGCGAGAAACTGATCAACGTTTACTGTACACATGTAAGTATATTCCCACAAGTAGGCATTTATACCTACTTACTTGCTATCTTATCTGTAATTTCTAAAAAATTAATAAAAAATAAAAAAAAAAAATTCTAAAGACAGTAAAAACTTTAAGCTTAAGATTTTTAATAATTAGGAAGAAGAAAAATGATATTGCTCGGGCAGGTATCGAACCTGCGTCTTCGGAATAGCGTCCCGACGCCTTAACCACTGGGCCACTGAGCCAACTGCTTGAACCAAATTTCTTATATCATCTTACGGGGACGATTCTAGGGAAAGCGTTAAGCTGTCCATAACTCTGCTATGATAATGTTGAAAGTAAATGATATACCAGTTTGTCTAATTTAGGACCATTAAACTTAAAATTGTCATACAACAATTATGATTTTTTTATCTTGTTTGGCTCCCCATGTAGATGACCTCAAGTTTAAGGTCTAACTGGAAAATAAACATAACAGGCCAAGTCAAAAGATATTATCTACAAAATTTATATTTGTAACTTGTCATATTCAAGGATCTAAAGAACCTACTTGAAAAATTTCATCAAATCTGTTTAGTAGTTTATGCGCTGTTTGAGGATATAGATGTCCTCATCGCGTGATTGAGTAAAAAACATCCAATCACACAAACATTCCCAAGGTTGACTGGAAGAGATCGCTTTTAGCGATAAGTCCGCCCGTTGTACTATAGTACAACGTAGCTACTTATGGTATTGTTCATTGTCTACTCTGTGTTCCAATCCAGAATCCTATTATGTACCAAATTTTCGTCGAAATGTTTTGGGCCCAAATGTATCAACATACAGACTATAGTCTGTAAGAGTATTTGATGAACCGTGTTAATTTCTTGTTTGGTGTACAATAAAGCATTTATTATTATTATTATGTCGCTCTTTCTCACGGGTTATACACCCGGTCCTTTGGAAGGCTTGCGCGGGGACATGAGTCCAACACGTAGAGGCTCTTAGAGCATTTAATTTAGATATGTAATGGGCAACACTTATCGGGGATTGTCTCGGAAGTGCATCATTAAGAACATGCAATCAAAGACAGCCCCCGATAAGTGCGAGGACTATTATTGGAGATATGGAAGTGACTTTTGATTGGGCTATTGAGGTGAATGTTTAATGGATGAGAACCGGTCTATAATATGAGACCTCGGCACCTGCCAGTTCCGCCTCATAAAAATTTTTTTAGGCAGGTGGTGACTCGCCACCCACTAAACGGGCCCCCTTTAAGGGCCGCCGTACATTGGCGACGAGAGGGGCAACGTTGGTGTGGGTGGCTAAAGGGTGTCGAGAGGTGTGCTGCAGTTTCACTTAAACGCTACTCCCGGCGTTATGCCCTTTAACACTTCCACCCTTGGAGCTTAGTTCTTAGCTCGTGCTTCTCCACCCCCGGACGGCCAGTTAAGGCAAGCCGGGGGTCAGGGGCCACAAAGTCGCCCCTGGCCTATTATTATTATTAATTATTATGTGTATAATATTAGTAGGACAGAGCGAGTGTGGCTCAGTGGGAGCTCGTGCGACTTTCGATCCGACGCACCCGAGTTCGAATCCCGCTGACCTCGCACCACTGACTTTCTTAAGTTATGTGCGGATTTAACACTCGCTCCAAAAACGGTGAAGGAAAACATCGTGAGGAAACCGGCATCCGTCCAAGAATTTTCACAAAAATTCAAGGACATGTGACATCCACCAACCCGCACTGGGCCAGCGTGGTGGATTATGGCCCAATCTCTCTCTATGAGAGAAGACCCGTGTCCCAGCAGTGGGAACGTGATGGGCTGATGATGATGATGATGATTAGTAGGACTTTACTAACTACGCATTCCTTTTTCCTTTCAGCTGCATGCAGAATATCACATAGATGATATCTATCTCGCTCACAGAGTGTTGCAGGCACATTCTACTGCAGAATTTGTTCATTTGACTACACCGCCTGCTGATGTGTCAATCTTAGCAGGCGATTTGAATACAGGCCCTGGAGATCTGTCATATAAGTAAGCATGCTTTATACATCATGATAATAATTTCGGAGAGTGTGCGTCGGTGATGCACCAACTAATTCCCCCATCACCGTTTCATCATCGGACTACAAGACGTACGGCAACACACCACCGTTTCTATGGACATTCCTCCTCCGCGCACTAAGCGCTTCGCTTCCACTTTTATTATGCGTACTTCTAACGAGTGGAACTCCCTGCCAGAGTCAGTCTTTCCTGATAGCTACAATCTAGGAATCTTCAAGTCTCGAGTGAACAGGTTTCTTAGTAGGTAGTACTATCTTGGTAAGCGTGCTAGATCGACGACTGCATCGTCGCTTACCATCAGGTGACATAGTAGCCTACCTATCAGTTTAAGTTAAATGCAAATTACTCATTAGCCTAATAAATTGGCTAGATTGTAATATAAATGGGGACCATAATATTTATGAAACCATACTAAAGAAAAAAAAAAGGTGACATAGTGGTCAAAGGCAAGCCAATACCCAATTAAAAAAACTGACTTCACCTGATCTCAGTCTTAGAAATGGGACCAGCTGGCCGATTCAGAACCTCACGACAACTCATTTGTCGATCGATTCGGTTTGATATCGTACGATTCAAAATATTTTAAATTCACAATAGTCGAATCGACGTTCAAATTGTCGTAGTCGATAACCAATCGTAACCGTACGATAAACGCGTATTTATCGACCGAGAACGTTATTCACAATGCAGATATCGAAGCAAAGTTTTCGAACGTCCGATTAATTTCCACGACAACTTATCGAGTGCAACATATCACTCGAAAGCATTAGATTTGACCGTCAATACCGAGTATATTCCGTGTGTTGTTCAATAAACTACATTTTCTACTACAAATAAAATAAAACTCACAGTAAGATTCAACATAAACTAATTCTATGTAATAAAGTACCTACCAAGTCTAGTATTTATTTGTAGGTTAAGTTCGCTTTGATTGTTTTAGAACTATTTACTTACTACTATAAGATTACTTAATAAGATGCATAAATCTACCTATATAATTATTATAAAGTACTCTGTGATACTATGTAATAGTAATTTGGTATTTACTTAACATTTCTAACGAATCTTGATGAGGCTCGTCTTCTCACTCGATCTTCTTTTAATAATTTCAAAACATGATAAAGTAAACAATTTGCGATAGACATTTAAATTTGGCGGTTTGTCAATGTCAAAAGAATAGATTAAACATTAATGTCAAGTGGATATCAGCAGGTGGGTGTTTACGAAGCTCTTGTTTTTTTTATATTTCTACCAATATCTGGCGCTTATAATTGTTGATTATAATTTAATTCGTGATAAACGTTGTTATAATAAATTTTGATAACTTGAAAACATTTTTATATCGTCTAGATAATAATAAAATTTTCTGCGAGTATTGCACACAAAACGAACTCCGTAAATGCAACACGTTGTCGTATCGATTTCGATATCGTAACCGAAACCGTGTTGAATCCTCGGGGCGGATGTTCTGAATAGCTCGAAAAGAAACCTACGACACGAGATCGTTATCCAATCGAATCGATTCGGTATGTTGTCGTGGGGTTCTGAATTGGCCAGCAGGTATAAACAACAAGCTTGACATCCCTGCAGTTTCTTGGTGCTATCTGTGGGCGTATTTCCGAAGCACTGGTGGAGTCAGTCTTCGCATTTCTTTTCTGAGCAACTTCAATTTAAGTATGGTACAGAAATGGGCAGACATGCTTACCTTTTTTTTTCAAAGTCATGAAATTTTCAGTTAATTTTTTTTAATTTTAAAAGTTGTGTATTATGTGTATATGACGTTTAAAAGTTTTTTTTGTGCCTATTTAATAAATATCTTTGACTCTCAACTCTAGTAAAATGTATGTAGATGCATGGAAAGTTGTGCAGCACTGGTGTAAGGCCCTCTTGTGAACCCACTTAGTCTCAGCAACAAACACCAATCTGGTATTGCAATGTCCACAGACAACATCCACCAATAGACCAGGGTCGATAATTTTTAAAACCAATAAAAATAATAGTAGGATGAAACCCATTATAAAAGGAGGGGAATATTATAAAAATGAAAGGAAAAACAATTTACGGGCGATCTGAGATCGGGAAGGGGATGGGGGTGAGTTTTTAAGGGTAAAAAACGGTTTTTGTCGATTTCCGGCAAAACTAAAAGTCCTATGGAAAAAAGTCAAATGGCAAAGTTGTAGATAATAAAAAGATCTAAAACTTTTGTATTTACACTTTTTTCACATAACCTCAAAATGTATGTGAAAAATTAAAAAAACCAAGTGTTTGGTTTTTTATTTATATCTTTTACAAAATTTTTTTTTTTCACGAAATTTGGTGAAAACTTACCTTTTTATGTCCCAAATACGCTGTAATTTATTTGATTTAAAATATTTATTTTTTCACCTTATTTTGAAATAATAACGAAAAAGCACCCTAATTTTCAATCGAAAATTCACCCGTCAAATAGCAGCTTTTTTCAAAAAGTTGGTATGTTTTCTGTCCGTTGAAATCTACTTTCCGATGGTGAAAAAAAAAAAATATGTTACTATGGTAAATCTTCTCAGAAAATGCAAAAAGTCGAAAAAAACTCGAATTTGAAAATTTTTTTTTAATCATTCACCCTGGTCTACTATCCCATCAGACTATTCAAATAGATTAAAAAGAACAAACAAAATTTTGTGTCCTTTCGTTTCCTTACAGAATAATCACACAGCTACCCTCACTAATGGATCCCTTTGACATGGTCTGCGAAGGCACCAATCCAACTGTGAAGAAGCAGTCGGGAACCTGTGATAACTCTAACAACAGCTACTCAGATCCTCGTCAAGTGAAGCTCAGTCCTGATGGCAAGAGAATAGATCATATCCTGTTCCAAACCAACGAGTTTTGGGAGGTTGGTATGCTCTACTAAAACCTTACAAATTACCGATCCATGATTCTTTTTTTATATGGCTTCACACCATGAAACCTATAAAATCTTTATATTAAACGGATAGGGGACTTTCAAACAAAAAAATAGATATAATTTTTAGAAAAATACGAAGAACGACTTCAAGACTAAACTTATATTTTTTGTTTCTGTTGAGTTTTAAAAAAGTGCTGAATCAATTTCGATAAAATTCATATGCGACCACCTTTAAAGTATGACCTAACAAACAAAAAATAATCATCAGAATCAATTCAGAATTGGCGGAGTAATTGGTAACAAACATACAAAAAAAACATACAATCGAATTGAGAAACCTCCTTTTTTGAAGTCGGTTAAAAATTCAGAAAGACGGATCAGTGCCAGCCTCCAAAAGTTTTCGAACCCCTATAAATATTTCTTTCTGATTTCAGCCAAGCGTCGTTTGTTTCGGCAACCCACTTGCAGACAGGGTGCCCGACCGAACGTTCTCATATTCAGACCACAACGCCGTCACATTGGAACTGCGTTTGAAGCCTGCAGCATTCAAAAAGCCCCTCCTAGCTTTACGTCAGATAAGCAAAGTCGAGGCGTTTGACGGAACTGTCCAACAGGCCATCAAAGTATGCGAGGAAGCCAAAACAAACATATCAAAATCCAAGAAACTATTTCTTACTACGGGAGGTCTCCTACTCATGTTCCTTATAGGCACAGTGGGCTTTTGGCCAAATTACGTCATCCTTAACGTCATCAAAATTATACTGACAGGTTTATGCTTCTACTATTTGATCATGGGATCATTGTGGAATAAGATCGAGCTGAACAGTTTGAAAGCAGGTTTGAGTGCATTAGAGAACTTTAATCGGACGAGAAATGAACTGAAAGTTGATAAGGCTGATAAGCAGAAGTAACCGTAGATATGGGAGAGTATTACTTCACTTCCAGTAAGTATTGATAACGCGGAGTAATGCATTTATTTGTCAATGATAAGATAATGAATGGCATCACTTGTTTACTGTCTGCCAAACAATGCGAGATTTAAAAACGATAAATATTAAAAATCATTTAAGCCAAATAATTTCTTGCATTTTAAATGTGATTCTCTATACTGCACATCGCTCAAGGCTACTATTAATCAAATATTATCATTAATATTATTATCAACTATATTTTTTAAGCTTTAATCCATAGTTTTAAAAATGTTTATCTATACTATTCCAATTGTGATCGAATGTGATGAGGCTAAATCCAGTACGATATGTAGGTATGGCCTATAAAAAAGTACTTAGTTATATTTTTATGTTTTTTTTTGTATGTATATATTCCTACTAGAATTATGTAAAATATTACATAGTATTGGTTCAGGAATGTTAAAAGTACAACATATTCCACATTCCAGCAATTTTCAGTATTTTTGCACGATATTTAGAATTAAATGACAATAATGCACATTTTGCTCAGTATTTTAATAAAAGCATTTATCAATTATCAATACTTTGCGTAATTTTAATCACAATATAGTTAGTTTTGTTCTAAGCTAATATTTTTTCTAAATATGAATAATACTCGTATTATAAAATATTTTATATCGAATAAAGCATATCAAATCCAAATGGTGTGTTATTGTACAGCCTTTATAAGTGCACTATTTTAAACTATTTATCTTACTGATTCATCCTCAATTCTAATAACCATTCAGTTAAAACACACATCTTCTATATAGTAACTACCTAACTGCATTCCTTTTAAAATTTCAATACAAAAAAGTGTATTCGTACTGACTATCGACACCCGTATTCATGCAACTCTTGTTGCAACATTCAATTACTTTAGGACACAAATCAATCAGATCTCCATGTGTGCATAAAATATGTGAAGTTCTGATTGGTTGCTGTGCCTTACTTAGCTAAGTATTGGTCATGAATACAGGTGTTAGAGGCTACAAGATGATTTAGGCAGCAGCAAATACAAAATGTTACTTGCAATTCAGTGGCCTGCGGCTTGAATCACCGCATCCTGTCTTCGCCTCTTGTATAATATACCCATTTCATTCCTTTCCGTTTCTTATTACCGAACAATATCTGATTTATGAAAACACTAGCATTAAATAACAATAGGTCGTTTTATTTCTAAAACTTAACAATATTACTTACAAAGTCATGTACAGAAAAAATATCACAAAATCATGAACTATCATAAGTACTTACACAGAAAAAATATTACAGATCAGAAAAAATTAACTATGACAATAAAATAAGATTAAAGCGCACACATACTTTGGTTTTATATATAATTCGTGAAGATATTTATTTTGTGATAGGAATGTAAAAATACATTAGTGATGTGTGAACTTAGTTCTAAAATATTATTATGTATACATTATCTATATCACTTTCATTAAAGTATGCATATTGATAACTAAACAGTACTCGAAGCAAGATTGAATAAGTGTCATATTTCTAACATGTTTAATACACGACACACGTTTAAGTGCTCTCTTCGAGGTCGGCTTGAGCCGACATGTCGTGTATAGCAGACCTTTGTAGTCAACAAATATAATTAATTATGTACTTATGTTATTGTTAGCCTGTGTCGTCCCAGTTTTGGGCAAAGGCCTCCCCCCATGACTTCCAGGCTTCGCGATCTTGCGCTATTGTAGACCAATAGTTGCTAAAGGCGTCGAGTTCGTCCCGCCATCTCCTGCGCGGTCTGCCGCGACACCGTCTTGCTGTATCGGGGCGCCACTTGGTGGTGATTTTGGCCCACAGCTCTTCTGGCATGCGACATACGTGACCAGCCCAGTGCCATTTTAGTTTTGCGGCTTTATTATTACTTATATTGCTTTTGCATATTTATTATTATTGCATAATTTTATATTATAATATTTTATTCTTATTTAAACATTTCCTTTATTTAATTTAATTTCAAAAAATATTTAATAATGCTTCTGGTACTAATATTTCTTTCTATTATCAATAGTACTTAATTAATATAGACGTCATTGCGCTCTCAATCGCACCCTAGACCGAAGCCTTACCTATGCAGGTAGAACTTAAATAACCACTGTTGGAAGAATTTAGTACGTAATTTAGTTTGTAACTTGTATCGAGATTTATGGTTTAGTCAAATAAAACTAGATGGCGCTGGAGTCGCCTAGATCGCGCAAACGCTTTGTCGCAAGTTTTTGCGGGACCTATTTAAAATGTTTAAATTAGATTAGATTTGGTACCACCAATATCACCTCAATACACGGTTCGCACTGACCCAGTTGTTTAATTGTACCCTCGTGTACAAATTGGTCATTCGCAACCGGACTATTTTGAGCCAGTTACTGGCTCGTTTCAGTAGTTTCAGGGAACTACATTTCGCACATACGGGCAGTGGCGCGCTGTTTGGGGCGACCAGCAGCGGAACTGTCACACACAGTCAAGAGTTGGAGAACACTCTCGATCTGACGCGGCGCGGGGGCAGAAGACCCTGGCTGCGAGGAACGTGCGAAAAGGACGTGGAGGAAGCAGCATCAGCAGCAGGAACTCAAGGTGTAAGGAGCTGCAGACGGAGCAGGGAGCCAGCGAAGGTGTCTCGGCAGCATCAGGAAGGCGCTGCAGCATTGGAGGAACCCTAGTGACGTCAGGAATCGGTGAAGTGTGAGTCGTGAAGAAACCGTGAGTACTTTTTATTACAAAGTTGTCAAGCAAATTTGAACCTAAAACGTTAGAAGAAATTAACTTTACTAAAATCCAGTTAAAAAGTGAAATCAAAGGAATATGAACTTTAAGTATTAGAATTAAAAAACTTTGTAAATTCAGTGGTAGTTTTTAGACTTAGAATAATTTCGCGAATTTGGTTAAGACGGGGAACCTATGCCCAAATTTTGTTAAAGTGTTAATTTCCAAACACTTGTAAAATTTTCGGAATTTGTACTTGGACTTAGAATAATTTTTTACCTTTTGAACTTGTATATTTTTACTAAAAATAATCGTTAACTTAAACTCAAATTTGGTTGAAATGTTAATCTCCAAACACTTGTAAAATTTTCGGAACTTGTGTTTGGACTTGGAAAAAATTCATACCTTTTTAATTTTTTTTTTGTATTTAGAATAATCGTTAAAATTCTACTTGTATGGGAACCAATACTTGGATTTATTACGTATTGTTAACTTGTTGGAACTGCTGTGCAAATTTACTGTTGACTTCTCTATTTCTGATTCGGGTTGCAACATCGTTGCCCATAGTTATTAGTGATGGCTAGATTAGTTATCTCACAGAAAGATGGGTTTGAAAAAATTGTTAAGGCCCATACTAATTTTAAAAAATCGCCGAAAGATCGCATTACCGAGTCTTATGTTCAGGCAAGGCTTAGTAACTTGGAAGACTTGTGGCATCGGTTTACCAAAACTCACCAAGGCATTTTGGATGAGGCCGATGATTGGGATAAACTAAAAGCTACTCCATATATGAAAGAAGATCTTTACGAAAAAACAGAAGAGGCTTATATTAGTTACAAATGCGATTTGATGAATTGTCAGTTTGACACGGTTCCGAAAAGTCAAATTCAAACGAACACTGGTACAGCTTTGAAGTTACCTAAAATAACAATTCCTCAATTCTCGGGGAAGTACTCGGAGTGGGTAACATTTAGAGACTTGTTTAGATCGTTAGTACACTCCAACCCCTCGTTAGATGATGTTCAGCGACTGCATTATTTAAAGGGATATCTCGCAGGTGAAGCAGAACAACTTATACGACAACTGCCTATCACTGCTGAAAACTATGCAGAATGCTGGAATCAGTTAGAGGCCAGGTATAACAATAAAAAATATTTGGCGAATTGTATACTAAAGCAATTGTTAGGTCAAAAAAGCGTTAGTTCTGAATCAGCTGCAGCGTTGAAGGACCTTGTGGATACTACAACAGACTGCTTGCACGGCTTAAAAAATATTGGAGTGAAAGTTGAAACTTGGGATATTATTGTTATTCACATTATAGCCAACAAATTGGATAATGAAACGCGTAAGCAGTGGGAATTGATGGTCTCGGTAGATAGCTCGGAGGCATTGCCTACATTTGTTCAATTTCGTGAGTTTTTACAATCAAGATTTAGAGCTCTTGAATCGATTGAATCCACCACAAAACCCAGAGCTTCAAATACCACTCATGGCCATACGGCTAAGCATAAGGTATTACACGTAGCTAACGTGGTATGCGAATATTGTACAGAGAACCACAAACTTTTTAACTGTAAAAAATTTACAAGCGATTCTGATGTAATAAAGCGACGTGAATTTGTGATGAGCAAGCGATTATGTTTTAATTGCTTGGGTAGTAACCACTCGGCTAGGTTCTGCCCGAGTAAATTATCTTGTAGGGTGTGCAAGGGAAGGCATCATTCTTTGCTCCATCCAATAGGTTCAGGCGGAATTGGTAATCCACAAAATTTTAACACTGGCGTTTCAACGCCTGGAGACGGTGCGGGTGTCTCATCTGCTGGAAAATCACCAGTAGACTCCAGTGCGGTAGAATCGGCGGCAGTCGTCTCGTGTTTCGGTCAACTGCCGGTTAAGCGTCAGGTGTTATTGGCGACAGCTATAGTGCGGGCTGAGTCGTCAAAGGGTAGGAATCACTACATCCGTGCGTTACTCGACCAAGGGTCACAAGCCTCATTTGTATCTGAGGCCACTGTTCAATACTTAGGTATCAAAAAGTATGCTGTAAAGGGCATTGTATCAGGTTTGGAAGGTAACCAAACAACAATCTCAAAGTTTATGGCAGACATTCGTATCCATTCCAGGCTTGACTACAACAAAGCTATTACAGTTCAAGCGTATGTGCTAAACACGATCACAACCTTCCTACCGAATTGGAAAATTGATTTGGAAGAGTTGAGCTGGATTGATGAGAGTTATTGTTTGGCCGACCCCCAATACCACATTCCAAACAAAATTGACATGCTTTTGGGCGCGGAGGTTTATAGCCAAATAATAGAAGACGGGGTAAGGAAGGGTCCGCTAGGTAACATTCTAGCACAAGCGACATCACTAGGGTGGATCGTCTCTGGCACATGCAAAAAGACACAGTCTTCATTGAATAATGTTGTGACAATGCATGTATGCGTGGAAGACAATGAATTGTTAAAGAGATTTTGGGAAATCGAAGCTGATCCCAAGTCTCCACAAAGAATTATGACGGACGAAGAACTTTGCTGCGAACGAAATTTCGCTAAAACAACAAAAAGGGATGAGGATGGTAGATATGTCGTAAAGCTTCCTTTCAAAACGGATAGACCGGAATGTGCTGATGGCAACTCCAGGGCTATAGCTGAGAAAAGACTCAATAGATTATACACTCGTTTCAACAGAGACGAAGACCTGAAAAAGAAGTATGAAGGGGTAATCGAAGAATACTTACGTTTAGGATTTATGGAAAAGGTTCCTGATACAGAAAAGGATAATACTGAAGCGGTATACATACCTCACCATCCAGTTGTAAGGAATGACAAGGATACGACAAAGGTCAGGGTGGTCTATGATGCGTCCTGCAAGTATAAAAATGGCGTTTCATTAAACGATGCACTAATGACGGGGCCTACACTGCAACCGGAACTAAGACACTTGTTGATGCGTTGGAGACAACATTCAATTTGCCTAGCAGCAGATATTATTAAAATGTATTGTCAAGTGAAGGTGTCAGCAGAAGATGTCAATTATCAGCGTTTACTGTGGAAGAATACTTCCCAAGCAGAAGCAGAGGATTACAGATTGCTGAGGGTAACATTTGGGACGGCGGCCGCACCTTACCTTGCTGTAAAAAGCCTGCAACAAGTCGCACACGATGAAGGAGCAAAGTATCCAGAAACTGCTGAAAGAGTACTTAAAGATTTCTATATGGATGATCTCCTTACGGGATGTAACTCTGTAAAAGAGGGAATCATTATATTCAAGGAAATGAACGTCATGCTGAAAAAAGGAGGGTTCGAACTACAGAAATGGATGAGCAATAGCGATGAATTGTTAGAAGCAATGAAGCAAACAGGGAAGGACAATCAAGCAGACATGCAAGAGGAATTAAAGCTGAAAATGGATGAAGTAGTCAAAGTACTAGGACTTACCTGGGATCGAAGAACGGATGATTTTCGGTACTCGGTGACGCTGCCTCAGGAAACTGGACCTGTAACAAAAAGAAAAATTATTTCTCACATTGCGAGGTTGTATGATCCCCTAGGGTGGGCGGCACCATGTATAATATTAGCAAAAATAATGATCCAAAAGCTATGGATAGCGGGATTGGCATGGGATGATGAAGTTACTGGAAAGCTATTAGATGAATGGAATACTTACCGCGAAAACTTACCTGTGTTGACTAACGTACATATACCTCGATGGCTTGGCACAACTTCGAATGATTCACTCGTGGAGTTGCACGGATTCTCCGATGCGTCGAAGGTGGCGTATTCGGCAGTGGTTTATCTTCGAAGGGTTGATGCAGCAGGCAAGGTTCATGTTACCTTAGTCACAGCCAAGACCAAAGTTGCACCTATAAAACAGGTCTCCATTCCTAGGTTGGAATTATGTGGGGCGGTGCTTGTCACGAGACTGTTAGTAGAATTAGCTGAAATACTGACAGTACCGAAGTCAAATATTCGGGCATGGACGGATTCTACTGTAGTCCTAGCATGGATAAACAGTCACCCTAGTCGCTGGCAAACCTTTGTCGCGAATCGGGTATCCGAAATTTTGACCACGCTTGACTCAAGTCAGTGGGCACACGTTTCGTCCGGGCTAAACTCTGCGGATTGCGCTTCTAGAGGCATAACACCTGCGGAACTATTGAACAATAACCTGTGGTTCAACGGTCCAGAGTTTTTGCGAAAGGAGGTTGTTCAATACAGCAAACCGCAGAACATTGAAACACAGCTAGAAGAAGTGAAGGTTCATGTCGCAATAGCAGAAGTACCTATGTGGAACAGATTCTCATCACTAACGAAATTAGTAAGGGTTGTTGCATATTGCAGACGTTTTCTGAAAAGATCCATTGATAAAAAGCACTGTTCAGATTATCTTACATCCAGAGAACTGGGAGAGGCTTTAGAAGTTTGTATCAAACAGTGCCAGAAGGAGCAATTTGGAGAAGAAATAGAACTCAAAAGGAGAGACGGTGATTTGGCACGTATAAAAGGACCACTGAAGTCCTTGAATCCTTTTATTGACGGTAGAGGAGTGTTGCGAGTTGGAGGACGTTTGGAAAAATCGCCGCTCAATGACAATGCCAAACACCCAATTTTGTTGCCTAAGAAGTCAATATTCACTGATTTGGTTATAGCTAATGCCCATGCAATGACGCTTCACGGGGGCATTCAGCTCATGTTGACTTATTTAAGCACAAAATTCTACATTTTGGGTTCAAAGCCTTTGGTAAAGGCATATATTCGTAGGTGTACTAAGTGCATTCGAAACAACGCAGGAACTTCTTCTCAATTGATGGGACAATTGCCTGCTTCTCGAGTTACTCCAACGAGACCCTTTAAGTGCAGTGGTGTTGATTACGCGGGGCCAATCAATATAAGGACATCAAAGGGTCGTGGGCACCATGCACATAAAGGATACATTAGCCTTTTCGTGTGCATGGTCACTCGGGCAGTTCATATTGAAGTAGTCAGTGATCTTACTACGCAGGGATTTTTGGCGGCTTTTAAACGCTTTGTTGCCCGTCGAGGGCATTGCGCTGACATCTGGAGTGACAACGGTACAAATTTCGTGGGAGCGTCACGGGAATTACGGAATTTAATCACTTCAGAAAATGCAGGTCTGTCTGAAGAAGTAGCTAAAACTTTAGCTAATAACGGTACGACGTGGCACTTTATTCCGCCTCACTCGCCCAATTTTGGGGGCCTGTGGGAGGCTGGAATTAAGTCTACCAAGTTCCACCTAAAAAGAGTCATAGGAGAGTCCACGTTGACGTATGAAGAACTCTCTACAGTTTTAACGCAGATAGAGGCTTGCCTTAATTCGAGGCCACTGTCACGAATTGAATCCGAGTCTGATGCAATCGATGTGTTGACACCGGGGCATTTTCTAGTAGGTGAGCCACTCGTCACTGCTCCAGATCATAACTTTGAATTTTTAAATGATACAAGTCTCCGTAGATGGCAATTAACGCAAAAAATGATGCAGAATTTTTGGCGACGTTGGTACCAAGAATATCTGACAAAATTCATGCACCGCTATAGATGGTCCTACCAAACGCCTGAGCCTAAAGTTGGAGATGTAGTGTTAGTAAAAGAAGATGATTTGCCTCCCTGTCGGTGGCTTCTTGGTCGGGTGGTGACTAAGCATCCAGGGTCCGATAACATAACGCGCGTAGTAACTTTGCGCACTAAAAATTCTATCATCAAACGGCCTGTTTCAAAGATCTGTGTGCTTCCTACAGCCGTTTGATAAATTGTAATGTTTTTAGTTTATATAGTTTAGGGTGAAAATGTTGTTTATCATACAGTCCACTTACATTTTGGTTTATTTACAATTTTCAGTCGGCAATGGTGTTGTCTCACTGTTTTTTGTTTTTTTTGTTTGTATATTTCAACATACCTGCTAAGGGCAATTCAAAACTGATTTGAAAATGTTTGACATGGTGGGCGGATAGTGTTAAAGGCCAAAAGTGAATTTGTCCTTGGTGGGCGGAATGTTGGAAGAATTTAGTACGTAATTTAGTTTGTAACTTGTATCGAGATTTATGGTTTAGTCAAATAAAACTAGATGGCGCTGGAGTCGCCTAGATCGCGCAAACGCTTTGTCGCAAGTTTTTGCGGGACCTATTTAAAATGTTTAAATTAGATTAGATTTGGTACCACCAATATCACCTCAATACACGGTTCGCACTGACCCAGTTGTTTAATTGTACCCTCGTGTACAACCACATATAAGTCGTTCATACAAAATCATCTAACACATATTTCTAACAAATCTTTCTAAACTTTCGGATCGCTCGGTCGTTCTTCGCTGATCAAAGGCTCTGTATCATCAGCGTCGTTCGTCGAAACAGGTGAGAATGTGTTCTCTATAGATCCATATACGGATGGCCTGATTTCCACGGGCGGTGGTTCCACGCTGGTCAAGTTGGGGGCTGAGCTAGAAGGTACGGGCTGTTCGCTGACGAGACGCGAGCTCTCATCGTACCCGCGAGCCATGTGGTACATAGACTTGCCGCGGAGTCTCCGGCTGAATGAGCTTCCTGCAAGAGAAATATGTTAGCTAGAAAGCTGCCCAAAATTGTTCATAAGAAGAATCTTATGAACAATTTTGGGTGCGCATGAGCAAAGACTGCGGCAAAGAGAGACGAATTTGGGTCGCAGTGGCGTTTACTAGAAGCGGACTACGGATATTTGTGTGACAAGTTCGATGGATGACAAGTGGCAAAGTAATATGTATACCCACTTTCAAATGTAATAAAACTAGAAAATATGCGCTGGAAGAACGTCTTCTCGATCAAAATGACTTTATTTTTAAGGTTCCGTACCCAAAGGCTAAAACGGGACCCTATTACCAAGACTCCGATGTCCGTCCGTCCGTCTGTCTGTCACCAGGCTGTTTCTCATGAACCGTGATAGTTAGACAGAAAATTTACACAGATGATGTATTTCTGTTGCCGCTATTACGAACTATACCAATAAAACGATAAAATAAAAGTCGGGCTCCCATACAACAGACATGATTTATTTGCTGTTTTTATAGATGGTACGGAACCCTTCGTGCGCGAGTCCGAGTCGCACTTAGCCGGTTTTATTTTTGTTAGTCGATTATGTAAACGAGCGATCGTAACTTTGTTAGTAGAAAACTTTTTACGATCCAGTTTCAAAGTCCATCGGAGAAATCTTACACCCATATTCATGAACAACACTTGTTGAAACACGTGGCTGAGTAAGGGCACAGCCAATCTCGCAGAGTTCAAAGTTCTGTTTAGTTGCTGACAGTTGACAATTTCTGTGCACTAAACCAAGTGTTTCGACAAGTGTTGTTCATGAATACGGGTGGTTAGTGTCTAAAGGTTCTTACCAACAACACCAAGATGCTCGGATATGTCTCGCTTGACATCGGAGACGTCCCACATGGCCAAGAATGAGCCAAGGCAAGATGGCGACTGATTCTCCGGAGACATATACTCCTTGTACGAGAAACTGTAGTGATGTGCTATGGCCGCGAGGAACATCTCTATGCAGATTAGGAAGTCCTGGAAATTCAAAAGAATATTTTTTTATATATCCGAGTGATGTAATGAGCAGTTCGTTCGCCTGATGGTAAGCGCCACGACTGCCCACACAAATTGCAGTGCCGCCCAGAACTTTTAACATAAAAAGCACTGCGTAGCACTCCATTGCGCGCATCACTCTGAAAGATCAAATATTAAGTAGATCTTTAATTATGAATTAGTGTCAAATTAAGTTAACCAATGTATATAGGTAAGTAAGGCCGTGAGGTAATTCAAGACTCGTGATTCTATAGTAGATATTTACTAAAGATTTTTATTTAGATTGTTGCTCCCTCCAAACCTGAGTTACCTACTTCAATGGGAACGAGTTCATCCGTATAAATTAAGCTAATGAGTTTATGACACCTTTGCATTCCAATAGCTATATTCATTCAAAAGGCAGTAACGATAAGATTTCACATAGGAAGCTTGAAAAGCTTGGTGGGTGAGTCGACTCAAAGCTAGTTTAATTCCTGCTGCGGGGCAAACATTTTATTTTTTATGAAACTGAGTAAAGAGACGAACAAGTCGTTCGCCTGATGATGTTAAGCGCCACGCTTGCCCATAACAATTGCAGTGCCACCCAGAAGTTTTAATACTGTAAAAAGAACTACGTAGCACTGCATTGCGCTCATCACTCCGTGACATCAGATATTAAGCAGGCCTAGCGCACTCCGCACTGTAGGTACGAAGCTACAAGTACATAGCCGGACACCGACGGCGGGTCGCGCGTCGTTACACGTGCCGCGTCAGAAGTGATAGGAGCTATGCCATAGAAAGAGAAGCGCTCTGTAGGTTAATATGACTGGTATGTATGCAGCGCTACGCGAGCTAAATTGAATTTTATTGCGTCATAGCAATAGTCGCTATTTGTTTAAATTTCTTTGTGGAGTGATGCTTTTGTCCCTTAGTATTCTGTGTATATGGGCATATAAGACTTAATGAAGAAACACTTAGTAAAAAGAAAAGCTACAGACCTGTTCCAAGTCCGTTTCCCGTTTGATATTGGGATCATCACCCTTAAATTATTATTCTCATAATTCCTAGCCAAATAAATAGAGCATAAAAAAGAATGGTGGAGTTCTTCTCTCGTGTGGGTGTGTGGCCAACCCTGGTGTCGGAGTTTTTAGACCGCCCGAAGGCCTCCGACATGGCCTAACGACTGTTGTCCTACAACAACAACCGGAAGGGACCGACGGGTTAACGTGCCCTCCGAAGCACGGTAGCGCTCAGATGCAAATACCACACAAACGGTCACCCATCCAAGTTGCGACCGCTGCGAACGTTACTTAACCTAGAAGATGCCTACCAGGCCTAGCGCACTCCGCACTGTGTGTGTTTTATTGCGTCGTAGCAAGAGTCGCTATTTGTTTAAATTTCTTTGCGGAGTGATGCTTCTGTCCCTTAGTATTTTGTGGTATTACGAACAGCTAGGCAAGATGCTACGAGCACTACGTACTTGGGAAGTACGTATCTATATCACACTTATATTATAAATGCGTAACTTTGTTTATAAGTGTGTTAGGTAACAACTAACAACGGGTAACGTCGCCAGCTTTTTGGGCACCTTTCCCGCGGACGGTGACCTAAATTCTGTGTTTTATCTTTAATTTTGTTGTAGGTTAGTTTCGTTTTTACACTGTATATATTTGTACATAATTGTTTCTAAATAAATATACTCCTTTAGTGTGTCAGTATGTTTATTACTTCTTCACGCTGTAACGGCTCAACGAATTTGAATTAAATTTGGAATGGAGATAGCTTATATCAAGGATACTTTTCTTTGACATAGGCTACTTTTATCTCGGCAAACCGCGGGTGGATCCGCGAGCAAAGCTAGTCATACTCATACATAATTATGATGTCAGCCGAGTACTGGTCCAAAAAGAAAGAGTTACCTGAAGCTTGGAAGATATAATCTTGATTTTATCCGTGTCAGATATGTCGAATATCGTAGATATAACTCCGCTGTACACTAAAATATTGATAAGGACGCCTTGGCTGGAAATAAAAACATGATGTAAAGTTATGTTATTAGGTAGTCATTTAATAGATAGTTTAACAATACTATTAAAAGAATGGAATTAAGTCAATTCTGTATGCATCAAAGATATTTTAACCGACTTCAAAGGAGGAGGTTCTCAATTCGACTGCATGTTTTTTGGTGTGTTTGTTACGCGATTACTCTGCCAATTATGAATTTTGATGATTCTTTTTTGTTTGGTTGGTCATGCTTAAGTGGTCCGATATGTTTCTACATACATCGATACATTATCGAAATTGATTCATTGCTCTTTGAAATAATCAACAAAAACAAAAATATAGGCATAGTATAAAAGTCGGTTTTTGTTATTTTTTTTTTAAACCGACTGGGATCGACTATTTAGAGGGGAGGTATAAATATACTGACAACTGAACACGATTCCGAGCTTCTAGATTTTTTGTCTCTTTGTTTGTGTGTTTGTTATGTATAGACTCTGAACCTGCTGGGCCGATTTTAATTCAGTTTTCAGGGTTTGGTAGCATTAGTCCCAACTTATATTATAGGGTATGTTACATCAAAATCGGTTAGATGACTACAAAGATACAGCTCGACATCTTCGAAGCACGCGCTCTCATATACAGAGGTCTTGCTAAAGTGGTCTTTGAAAAAATACGAATATGGCCTTCTCTGTCATTTGAACTATGTTCGACGCGGATGAAGTCGCGGGAAAAAGCTAGTCAGTATAAAAAAGTTAACTACCTTGAAACAGTATTTTTTTCCCATCGATAACGTAAAGGTAAATAAACTATAAGAAACGGGTTGCTCGACCTTCGATTTCATCTATAGAAATATGTTTAGCATTTTTATATCAGTTTAGAAGCATTTAAATGCCAAGTAGGCCTAAAAGAACTAGTCTAACATGTATTCGTCGCATAATTAATGTCTATTCCCTTGTAGTATGCTGTATCTTCGTAGTCACCCAACCGATTTTGATGTAACTTACCCTATAGGCCGACCGTTTAACTCGCGTATCGCCTGCGCGGTAAGAAGGGAGCGAGGGGAGATGTTAGCGGGGAAAGGGAAAGGACGTAAGCTCTCTGCTCCGCGCACCCCTTTCACCCACCCGCTAACATCACCCCTCGCTCCCTTCTTACCGCGCAGGCGATACGCGAGTTAAACGGTCGGCCTATATAATCGAATATGGGACTAATGTTACCAAACCAAGGCATTAAAATCCGTTCAGCAGTTTCCGAGTCTATAGATAACAAACATAAACAAAAAAACAATAGACAAAAATGACGAAAACCGTGGATTATAGAGACGACCCCAGTTGGTTTTTCTAAAATATCTTCAATGTACAGAATTGGCTCAGTTCAATTTTTATAATAGAATAGAATAGATGCATTTGTATACTTATAGGTTTTTAAGGTTTATATAAAAACCTTAAAAACCGAAAAAAACTAAATCACAACAGAAATGCATCTTTGATAAGCGTGCATTATCAATTTCAGCAGAATAACAAAATTTGCTAAATACAAATGAATACCAGTCACGAAATGTCTCCCGTGGCTTAGTAGTTAGAGCACGAACGCCACGAGATCTTGGTCCCGAACCAAAGCTACGCGTTAGGTAATGTTATCAAAAAAGTTTATGTCCATAACTTTTTTAAATCTCCAGTAAATGTTCAATACATACCCATAACTTTCTAGTAGGTATAATTTATAGTAGGTATAGGAACTTGTAGTATTAATTATTCCAGGTTAATAGTATCCGACAACTCAATCTTAGTTGTCGTGTGATCCGTGTTATTTCGTGTGAGTATAGTAAAATATTATTGTTAAGTTAACTTGTATTTCTTAAGTTAAGTGAGTTGTACTCTTTTTAAGAAATAAATATGTTAAACCGTAAATGAGCAAGCAAATAATAAGATTAACAGTCAATACCAGGCCTAGCGCACTCCGCACTGTAGGTACGAAGCTACAAGTAGATAGCCGGACACCGACGGCGGGTCGCGCGTCGTTACACGTGCCGCGTCAGAAGAGAGAGCTATGCGATAGAAAGAGAGGCGCTCTGTAGGTTAATATGACTGGTAGGTATGCAGCGCTACGCGAGCTGAATTGAATTTTATTGCGTCATAGCAAGAGCCGCTATTTGTTTAAATTTCTTTGCGAAGTAATGCTTCTGTCCCTTAGTATTCTGTGTCAATACTAAGTTAATAGATAATATACTTACAAGAACGAAAAGAACACCACAGCCTTTATACAAAGGAACTTTCCAATCGGGTTCATCGGCTTCAACTCTGCTCTATTTGCTCTATAGAAGAGAACCAGGCAGTACATAGCCACAAACTGTGACAAGTTATTTACAGCGATGATGTACGGAAAGGCCACATTTGGACTAAAGTCACTTTCTCCGTAGACTCCTGAGAGCTCACATATCATAGATATGACGGTAGTGATCGGGCGAACTAGTGTGTATTGGAGGATTCCATGTTTGCAGTTGTGGACAAACTCACTGAAAAATACAGTATTGATATAAAAATAGAAACAATCCTTAAATTAAATGCGCTAGAGTACGAACTATAGTATAGCAGCTAGACTATAGTTCGTAAAATTAACAGAAATTATATCAACTCATTAATAAGTTCAATGTATTATGCTAATTAAATCTTATCCATAATACTTAACTACACAAAATAAATATAGAAAAATATTGTCATAAAAACTTCATATAAATAACTATAGAGCCCTAAACTATGACTCTTTCTTAATATTTACTTTTCATATTGCATAGCATCTATAACTGCAACATTGCGTATTTTTTTAAGGTTGTTATCCTTTTACATAGGTACTACCGGGACTAAAGCATTCTCTTGATTACTTACCTTCCCATTTCCCAATGAGTTAGACAGCAGAGAGGGAAAATGTGATACACCTGAGGTTTTGTCTCCAACACTGCTTCCAAATCATGACCTTCGTTTAGATAATTCAATAAGAACTTCATGAAGTTGTATATCACATAGGCTTCATAACATTCACGGAGGGAGTCTACGTAGATTGACTGTTCGGGGAACACTAGCCCAATCCATGCATTGAGTGCATATATTGGGACCATCCATAGTATTCTGAAATAACAGATTTCTATTTAAATAAAGTACTGGCTTTTACCCTCTTGATGAAACCTCCAAACTAAAGGCAACAAACTTAAAAATTTGGACATTTAATATAATTTTTTATGTTGGCTTTTTTATTTATTATGCTTGCTAAGAAAGGATAATTGGACAATTTCTACTCGCCAAACACCCATGAGCGGTTCCACATGGCATAAAACTAGTAATAAAAAGATATTATAATAAATGTTCATAACGGAAAGTAGCATAACTGTATACATTTAAATGAATGAATGTGGGTTTTCTCAGTGATGCAATGCTGGAATCAGAGTGTAAATAATTCACTAGTTTTATACCTGTTTTTATGAATCACACTCAATTTAATATTATAAATACTAAATGAACTAAATTAAACTAAATGAAGAAGAAAATCCTTAGTCATTATGTGGTTACACTATTACTGTATGCCCTGAATCATGGAATGAATCTACTGTAATTATATATGTAAAGACTGTTCTAATGAGAAAAGCATACTATACTGTACTTAATTATATTGAAGACAAAGATGCTTGGAACATTCCATTCTGCAAATTAGCCAAATGGTACAAAGGAAACATAATAATGTAGAAAACCAAAAAATTGTAAATATTAATCTAAAAAAGAATGCCCCTGTTTCTTGCCGTATCTTCCCAGTAGTGGTTGTTTTTCCGATACAGATGGTGGTAGAGTCATTGTGATAATTTGACGTGCATAAGTGTGTCTGTGATGCCAAAACTGATTAAAGAGATTTGAAAGAAAGAAGAAAGAATAAATAATATAATATGTTAATAAATTGTGGAGGCATCTAATGAAGGCAGATTAAGAGCCAAACCAGTGCCAAATAAAGTATGAATGTAAAAGCCTAATGGCTTTTTGACCTTGTAGTGTAGGGAAACCTTGGTAGTGGAGAGTATTCAGACTGATATTAAAATAGCTCTTTCTCAATTTAGAGCAAAGTTAAAACAGTATGCTTATCTGTCCCTTGTACAAACAGACAAATGAGGCATTGTCATTAAGTAAAATAGGTATCTATCTGTTTATGATGTCAATTTTATAAAACTTTAGTTTGAATAGAAATACTGTGCATAATAAGATTGTTTTTTATGTAATAAGATATTGAATAACTAGATATTGAAGAATGAATAAACACGTGCATCAAGTAGTTGCAATATGTTAACTTTAAATTTCTTTCTCTTTACATCTGCAATAATAAAGACCTAATTAGATTAGTCATAGGACTTTACCCACCTAATGATGTGTTTCTGCAAGGATGGCTTCGTGTAATGCACAACATGCTGCGTGATCTGCCATACGGAGATCGGCAGAGCCAGCAAAACAAATCCGCCTCCGACTAGGACGCCTTGATCAGACTTTTTAAACCCATTATTTATAGAATGAGCTATCAATATTGGCACTAACACTATAATCAATATAACGTAAAGCGCTATCAGAAGCGGCCTGATCCATAGTCTCCATTGACTGAAGAACCTTACACATTGAGAACACATAATTATACAATGAAGACGAGTTTTTCTATCAATAAACACATGACACTTTCTCTCGTTAGTTATGCTGTAATATCACTTTAAACACAACGTTGCCAATGAAATTAAGATCATAGAAGAGACATATCACAAAATTACAAAGAAAATTCGCTGAGTTGTACATAAATAACTAAAATAAATAAGAATTTCGTCACAAAATTGTTTACAGCTCCGCGTTCGAACAGATGATGAGTGAATGAAATGTCAAATGAAATGCTTTTCGTGAAACGTCACAACAACGTCATCCATAGAGTATAAATCATACTATAATTGCATGTCAATGTCAACAAGAAACTGGAAGTGAACGTCAAGTTGTCAAAATACAAAAAGGTGTTGTTTTTTTTTTCTCTTTCTGAGGAAAAGGGTGTTTTTCTCAGATTCTCTGCTCTTCTGTTCTCGTTCTCATATTTATATCAGTCATTCGAAATATTTTACTCAGAGTATCCCTCTGAGATATTTTATAATCTCTTACCTCACCTCACTTTGCTTGAACTTTGCTTTGCTTAGCTTGCTTCTCTCGCTCGCTAAAATCGATTCTAAATAAAAAATCGACTAAAAGAGAGTGAGATGACAGCTGACAATTTCATTGGAAGAAAAGAGACAAAATGAAAAATGAAATGACGTATTAGGATCACAATGTTGCCAGAACGTAAATAGCAAAAGAAAAAATATTTCACGCTTTTCACAGGTGTGTGGTTTTTTATCAAAATGGTTTGGGTTAAAGTTTTTAATTTCATAAATACTTATTTATTAAACTTATAATTAAGCAGGTTTCAATTTCACAGTCTCAATAATAGTTCAAAAGTTGGAATCCAAATATTTGTGCATTTACAGTTATACGCGTAACACGTATTTTGTGCATCGAGCTCGAGCATTGAATTAGGCCACATAGCGATCTCTCCCTAAAATACCGCTGTTCTGGCTGTCGACGTATCAACCTAGCGTGAGTTTTAATTTATTACATTGTTTATCGGTAATTTACTTTAGCGTGTTGATTACATAGTTTGGGATAAACATCGGATCGGATAGCTACGGCATTTGTAGAAGTTTAGCGCGAGTCGATAATTCGTATGTTTTCGTAAATGGGTCACCTCGCCATTCTTCGAGAAACAAGTTATTTAGTGAATTTACCGTAATCTCAGCGTCATTAAGTGGGTTTAGTTGAGTCGCGTTGCCAATTTACTGTATATGGATATCATTGTAAGTTGTGTTTGTGTTTTCGTAGTGTTGGAGGGCGGGAGAGTGATGTTCAGAAAGTCCGCGACCTGGTATTGTGATGTCATCTAAAGGAGAAACAGAGGCCGACTCTGGCACGGTGTCGCCTAATTTGTCAGCAGTCAAAAATGAACCGGTAAATAAGCTCTCATTCACTCAATATTTACTAACAGTTTTGCTGAAATTGTGTTCTCCACTATGACCTATTTTTGAGCAAATCAAGTCAAGTATTACAGTTACTTACATATGAACTCAACTTGCACCAAGTAGGTAACCCTAAGTGCTGAATGCTTGACAAATGGCACAGATGAACAGTAATTGCATGTTTACTGACATAAATAATAGGACACAGTTTCTCATAATGTTTCTGCAGTTTTAAACAAGATAAGTTAAACACATTAAACAGCTGTGTTATTGCACTTAATTTATACCCAGTGTCTAGTAAGAAGTATGAATATAGATTCTTATATTTTTTTTTATTTGTATGCATTGACTAGTCCAATTTATCGTATGATGTTGTGAAGATGCCTGCACTATAATTTTCTACTGCTATGGATAATACCTATGTATTATATCCTGAGTTTTCCCTGGCCAATATATTACCTAATCAGATGTATAATTAAATCAAATTTAATTTCATTTAATTAAACATGTTTGCTACAGACTAGTTTTATATGCAATATTGTTTTATTTTGGCAAGAACAAGAAAATAACGGCAAAAAAGAATTATGTATTTTTTCCTAACTAGAGCAAAACCATAACAGCAAAATTTTTTACTCAATGCTATTATTACTTATATAATTATCTTGGTATCTTGCAATGAACTATTAAATCGATTCCAAACTAAAGCAGTGTTTAAAATTCCTGTTTTCTTTAATGGGATAGTTTAATGATCTTGAAAATTCCTTTTCTAATTGATGTAGGTACTTTAGAGGCAATTATTGGATTGAACTATCACCAGGTAAATTTAATTGAGGAAGTCAATTTGGTTAATGTATCGGGATCTTGAGCATCCTTATTTTATACTAGCTTTTCCCCATGCCTTCGTCCGCGTGAACGACAGGGGAAGCCCATATTCATATTTTCTCCAAGACCATCTTAGCAAGACCTCACCATTGTTTGGGAGTGCGTGCTATGTAGGGGTCAAGCTATATCTTCGTAGTCACCTAAATGATTTTGATGTAACATACCCTATAATCTAAGTTGGAAATAATGCTGCCAAATCCTGAAAACCCCATTAATATCCAATGAGCAGTTTCCGAGTCTATCGATAACAAACACACAAACGGACAAAAATTCTAAAAACTGTGGATTTGTGTTTAGTACCCTCTAAATAGTCGATCCCAGTTGGTTTTTCAAAAATATCTTCAATGTATAGAATTAGAACAGTTCCATGTTTATAATAGTATAGATTTTATTACAACTTTATTTCAGGCAACAATAGATAAATTACAGATGTTATATATGGTTATAACTTTTATCTTAGATTTAGCCAAAGACTACACCTGTTTTATCAGTTTATTGTAAGTCCCTGCATAAGCGGGTCATGCAATCAATGCAACATAATATCACCGATTAAAATATAGACTGCATCTAACTGAGAGAACCTCTGCCAATTTAGATTGCAGACATTCACTCAGCGAAGATTAGATTTAGATTAGATTGCACCTTCCTATATATGGCTTGTCTGAACTTATTTCAGGCACCGACAGCCAGCAAGGAAACTCCAAAACGAGGAAATACATTACTTAAATGTACCACTTGTAACAGCTTCAGTACACTGAGCAGTCGCGCTTTAACCACACACATGGCTCAGTGTTCCCCCGACAACAACAATGTGGCCGCCGCTCAGAATGCCGACGCTCGACCGCACAGGAAACTATTTGAATGCGACGTCTGTAACATGAAGTTTTCGAATGGGGCCAACATGCGCCGACACAAAATGCGACACACGGGCGTCAAGCCTTACGAGTGTCGCGTCTGCCAAAAAAGATTCTTCAGAAAGGATCACCTGGCGGAACATTTCACGACACACACCAAGAGCTTGCCGTACCATTGCCCCATTTGCAACAGAGGATTCCAACGCCAGATCGCCATGCGCGCGCATTTCCAAAACGAACACGTCGGCCAGCACGACCTCGTCAAAACATGCCCTCTATGCAGCTACCGCGCACCTACTATGAAGAGTTTGAGAGTTCACTTTTTCAACAGGTAAATATATCACATCAAATGATTACTTTGCAACTGTTTCTTGAGACTAACTTGTAATACGTCACACAGACACGGCATTGATCTAGACAACCCAGGGCCGGGTAACAACTCGGTGTCTCTCCTCGCGGCGGGTATCGCCAACGCGGCCTACGCGGACGGCGCCATGGACCCTGCCGCTATGAACGCACTGGGCGCTCTCGGCTCTGGCCTGTCCGTGTCCGTAGCAGCAGCCTACTCAGATAGTGGGGACAGCAACGGCGCCCGCTCAGTAGACAACGCCACCCCACCGATGCACTACCTAACCCCGCATGTGGAGATATCCATGGCTGAAAACAACGAAACCTTCTCACCTGGTCAGAACCATTTAGGCAACTCAGGTGGGTGGAAAATATTTTACATTAAGTACCTAGGTATTCTTATTATTAAACTGTGCTTATGCATAAAATATATTCTTCGACATTTCACTTCATGAATGTAATAAATAATTTGAATGAATGAATGAATGAATTCATTCAAAATGTTCTGTAACAAAAAATCATAACCATTATTCTGGTTTCTAAATATAGAATTTTTTTGTTTAACTCATTCTATTCCTTTGTCTCGTTTGAGGTAATTTTGTCTTTGGGATCAACATGACCTCTAATTGTTTTTGCATTCCTTATGCATATTAAGTAGATTTACCTGCTCCTAACCCAGACTTATTTTTGTTGTATCCTAGGCTTCATTTACATAATTATGTGAATAACTGATTTGAGGCAATCCAATATTACAGTTGATACTTTAGTAACTGTAATGAGTGTCTGGAATATCAGAAATAGTCTTTGCCCATTATTACAATAATAGTAGATACAAATGGGCTCTTAATGTTGCTAATAACTGCACATCTCCTTATCAGTTGTGTCCCAGATCAATTGTGAATAAGTAATACAAGGTTCCTCTACCTTCCTTTACAAGGGACCTTTTGCCTATTCTTATTCAATGAGGGGGCGATAAGTCCTGCACTGACGTCCCGCATGGGGTGTATTGTGTATTCCCCCCGCCAGCATCTACTCAAGCCATCCCAGCTCCTTGAAGGTAACATAGTGCGGCTTTGGGGCGCTGGCATGGCTGCTCCAGCTTTTGCCTAAAATTTTGTTTTTTTTTTTTATGATGAACCGTGCTTACTTTTGACAACAACTCACCTGATGGTAGGCGTAGTTGCGGTCTAAAGTGGAGCACGAAAAAATAGCACAAATAGCTTGAATTAACCCAAAGTATTAAGTCATAAACTTTTCATTAAATTGCCACAAAAATGCAATATTGAATGTTATAAAAAAAAAATAAGTTTATCACACAGTACAAATAAATTAAAAATACATTATTAAAAGATACTTATGTTATCATGACCTTGAAAAAAGGTATACATGTATCATGTGTGTCCATTTCTTTCTCTAAAATAAAATAAAACTTAATTACTATTAATTATTATTAAAATATAAAAACGATTTGAATTGTCCTTGTTGAATTAAATTATAAATTACTAGCAGCGCCCTATGGTTTCCCGTATTTAAAAGTCTAGCCTATATGTTAATCCAGGGTATAAGCTATCTCCATTCCAAATTTTACTCAAATCTGTTGAGCCGTTACAGCGTGAAGAAGTAACAAACACTAACACAATAATTACAAACTTACGCATTTATAATATTAGTGTGAAGTGTGATTAGAACCCGATTGTCGGACTTGGGCCATGATCAATTATTATTATTCCTGGGGTAGCAATAGCCGAGCATAAACTAAAATTATTTAATAATTAAAACATATTATGGACCATCGACAAAAATAAGAAGAAGAATTATTTATTGTTTAATTTTTATTTCAGGCAACATTACACAATTTACAATTTACTCATTCTATGGCCCATATTAATATATACCTTAGAAATAACATACATACAATTTATGACCACTATTATTAATTTGGTCTTTAACGGAGCATCAGACGCACACACTCGGGGTTTGTCAGCGAGCAATGGAGCGCAGTATTCTGGTAGTCAAGTTATCAGACCGCATTAAAAATAGCATACTGCGCTCTAAGACCCAAATCGCCGACGTTGGTCAAAAAGCTGCCAGCCTCAAATGGGACTGGGCTGGACACGTTTGCCGTATGTCAGATGAGCGATGGGCAAACTCACAACTGAGTGGACCCCTCGCAACGCTACCCGACGACGCGGCAGGCCCAGAAAAAGATGGCGGGATGAACTGGAATCCTATTTGATGGGATGGCAAACAATAGCCCAGAAACGTGAGGAGTGGAAGGAGGGTAGGGAGGCCTTTGCCCAGCAGTGGGACAAACCAGGCTGAATAATAAAAAAAAAAATAATAATTATTAATTTACAATGCCACTGGAGCAGCTATGTCAAGGATCCAGAGTCGCACTTTGCTATATAAAGGAGTTGGGATTGCTTGGGTAGCCTGGCGGGAAAATTCACAATCACCTCATGCGGGAAGTCAGTGCAGGACTTATTGCTCCCATACAGAATAGGGCCAGGATCTATGAGATCATTGGCATTATTATTATTTGTACAAGCCTTTATTTAACTTGGAATGTTTGGGTCAAATCTTGCAAGTTGAATCAGAACTACATAATTATGTACATATGTATATCATTATGTATATTATTATGGTGACAGCCAGCTGATCTGATGAATGAGACGGAAGGTCGGCATTGGAACTCTTTGACGCCTAATCGTAAACTCTTAGTTTTAGTGTCATTTTAATCTGCTAGCGGTTTCGATGAATTTGTTAAAAGCTTGTCTTGAAAAAATAATTTTCAACAAAAATCTTGTTTATTTGTTTGTAGATTCCCGCATGAACGGCGAGGGCCCCAGTTCGCCGCAGTCTGGCGACAGCGCGGTTGCCAGTAGCTCGCTGTCCGGGCTGCCAGCCACCATCACACCCTCCATCACGCTCATACCTATCAAACAGGTATGTGCAATTACAATAATTAAGATTCCAATCCTTCATAAATAGCCGATAAGACTAAAATGTGTCATATTTTGTCACACTTCAACTGACGTTGAAATGAATGTCAGAAAGTGATTAAATGTAAGTTGATAATATCTTTGTAAATACAGGGGGTATATATTTGGAAACATTTTTTTTACATAAGATAGATCTACGTTTGACCACCATCACGCCTGATGTTAAGCGACGATGTGGCCGAAGATGGAGCACGTAGATCTAGAATACCTATTCACTCTGGCCTTGAAGATATAAATGGAATTGAAATTGAATTACTCCGACAGGAATCCAACCTGCATCATCGGAATACCGTCCCAAGAAACCAATGTCTGAAAATATCTGAAACTAGCTACTGCCGCGACTTTGTGCGCATAAGATTTGGATACATTGCGATCCCTCAGGAACCACATTAAATTGAGATGAACATTATTATTTGTCCTTCTCCAGGCCACAGGCTATTTCTGTACCAAATGTCATCATGATCAGTTCAGCCGTTTAGTCATGATATGGTTACAAAAAGACAGTTCTCCTATCCTATCCTCCTTTCTACTCTCGCATTTATAATATTGACTAGCGCCCTGCGCCGGCTTCGCACGGAAGAAGAGGAAAATTTATATGCATGTATTATACATATAAACCTTACTGTTGAATCACTCTGTCTATGGGGCCGTCCATTATCACGTGAGGCTCGAAAGGGGGGGAGGGGGTCAAATCACCAAAAATCACAAGTGGGTGGGGGGTGTAGTAAGATATCACGTGTATTTATTTTTTCGTCAAACGCGTGACTTCTAAACCGAAAAGCGGCGTGTAGTGCGACCTTGACTCGCCGTTTTAAGAAATTTTAAGATTCTTTGTAGGTACCTACTAAAATTAGTCTTAAACCTCACCACGTATCACTAAGGGGGGGGGGAGGTTAAAAATGCTAAAAAAACATCCAGTGATTAATGGACGGCCCCTATTGATGAAAACCGCATTAAAATCCGTTGCGTAGTTTAAAAGATCTAAGCGTACAGACGGCGGGTAGCGACTTAGTTTTACACTATGTAGAGATGTGGATGACACATGCAGTAATCGTTTTTATCCGATGGACATGAGACAATAATAACCAGCTATCTGTGAATGTGAACACTGTAACGCAACCATGATGATAGAGAAATCTTCATCCGCTTATATTTTTGCAATACTTAATGAGGCAAGGAAGCGATGCATCCATCAACATTGTAACATGACTTTTGTTCCCAATTATGTTCGTTGTAATCATTCCTGACCTGATCAACATTCCTGATGGGCAATAGGATCGATTAAGCCCAATTTGTATTTTTTTTGAGAATTTTCCCCTTGTCTGTATGTTTTTTTAAAAATCCAAAAACGTTTTGTATTGAAACGCAGTTATTATTTTCTCTAAAACTTACTCGATGCTTCCAAGAACAAAACTTCCTCACTGCAAAGGACAAGGTACACTGAAGATACTAAAATTTGGCCACACCTATACACCACTGTATATGCCGTAGGTACTTTCCGAGCACGAGAATGAAAAGTGTATTATCTGTTTCCAGGAACCGTCCACACAAGACGACTCGGGCAGCGGGTCGGCGCGCGACGGCGAGACCAACGGCGACAAGCGCGGCGTGTCCTCGAGCTTGTCTTCACTGATCAAGGTGTCGCCGCTTAAGAGCTTATTGCGGGAAGACCTCCGCCGGCGAATATCGGCCCGCGGCCGCGCACGCGGCTCCAACGTACGTCACTACTCTAGCGCCACTCACCGCCCGAACCGGCTCGCTCACTCACTCATGCGCTATCCTCTCCACCGATGTCATGAACTGAATCGCTGATCTTATTCACTTTTTCGTTTCGTTCTCTCTAGTTCTCGTTTTTTTTTTGGCTTCGCACGGTTTGTGCATTCAGCCAGTGTCAAGTAATTAATTATTATCAAGTTTTAATTAATGCTTCTAATAGTGTTGACGGTTATCGTATAAATGCCGGACCCTCCAGACCCCTACTCTATCGCTTCAGTAAAGTAGTGGAACTTTACATGAAGCTTCCTATGGACTTCTTGGGAGAACATGAAAGCAATGTTATTTTTTTTTGTTTGCCTACACTCGTGCACGTTTACGAACACAATAATGGTTAATATTCCACTCATACATCTCGAAGAAACTGTTTTGGAAAATTAAAGAAAATCGGACTTCATCACTTTTCACTTCCCGCCAAAAAGTCCCCACTGGTGTGCTGTTGTTCTTTCCGCTGTTGAGACGGGATGAAACGTTCACTTGTGACATTCTCTATTCTGTTCACTAATGAGGCTCTAATTCTAATTTCTCTTCCTGAGAGTATCACCCTGTGACGTTAAATGCTTGATTACTAATGTGAATAAGAACAAGATAATTTAAGTAAATTAAAATTCAAAAGCCTATAAATAGTAAAAAACGGCTAAACTAATTTTGATAAAACATTGATTAAAATTGCTTTCAAATATTCATTTGATAAAAATTGCATTCGAATAAAAAAAATCGCATCCAAATTGATTTACCCGTTTAAGAGCTACGGTGCCACAGACAGTCACATAGTGGTCAAACTTCAACAACAATCATTTTTTCGTCGGGGGCTAAAAATCAAAACTTTAATATGTGTACGTTATTAATATTTTTTATATAAAAATCCAATAAAAAGCAAAACCTGGAGTGCCGCCGCGCCGGCAGCGGTGCAGGCCCTAAACTACTGGTGGTTAGGGCTGCAGAGTATTTATAATTTAGCATGTATCAACCCACTGCAGGGCCAAGGCCTCCCTTTTCTCTTTCCACTCTTTAAAGTCAAGAGCTATATATTTCAATAGGGGATCGGACAGTAATCGAGAAAAAATCTAAAATGTAGTTAGAACGAATATTCGTCGAAACAGAAAGATCATTCAATCAATATTTTTGGGAAATAATGATTTATATTTTTAAATCAATAAATAAAATCTAATAATTCTGTCATTTTTAATCTGTTCTTCATCTCAAACGAAACAACAATCACAGCGCATGACGTCATTTGTAGGCAAATGCCGTGAGTCAAGCTTGTGTTTATTTTACGTTTTTGCTTTTCATAAAATGTAATTTTGCAAATTTTTTCGTTCCATTACTACAATATCGTCCCCAAACTTCACAAAACGTATTTAAATCTCTTTGCAAGTTTTATTTCGAAAGGATTGTCGTTTTTTACCTACATATGACGTCACAAGTTTTGAGGTGACCTTTTGCGCGGCAATAATTGAAACATAATATTTAAACATAGTGTTTGGTACTTTTAGAGCGTTATTTAATAAAAATACTATTTTTCATGGATATATATATATATTAATTGTAGTTAATTTAAAACACTTTCTGAAAAGTTGTCCGATCCCCTATTGCCGAACCAGACTTAATTAATAGTTGTGACTTCATGCTTCACACTAAACGTTTCTCTCAATGTGCACCATAGAGTACATGAAAATAGGAAGATGCGCACTTTCCATGAACATCAAAATGTGAAATGTTTTTTCTTAAACAGTTTATTTCCAATATTGCAAATAAGCCTGTTTACAAAATTCTTAAAAAACGTATCTCATGTGAGAGACTTGCTTAAAAGTGATAAGTGCTTATCACGTACAAGTATCCTATTTAAAGTTCTCACACCGTCAGTTTGTTTATTTTTAACATTATCATAATGGTTTTTATATGACGCATTCATTATCAGCTTTGTGGTCGCGGTGCTTTCATATCGTCATAATAATATGGGTCTGGCGTAATCAAGGATACTGTTATTTTTAAATACCTATTTAAAGTAATAATTTAGCTCTGTATTAACATTCACTTATGTCATGTTCGTTTAATAGTTCTTAGATATGCCTGTTTTTAGTGTAAGTCACCTAGAAATCTCTGTGATAAAATTTAGATGCGCAAGATAGGATTCTGTCTCATATTTGAACTAGAATTTTAACCGTTTGACCGCCAAGGTCGGCTATGGATGAAATTTATATGGGACCTAGTAGCTATATTGAACCCAACGCAAATAAATATAAAAAATAGATGTTTCCAAATCGGTTTATAAAGGACGTAGTTCTGAGGTAACACATAAAAAACGAATTGAGAACCTCCTGTCGGTTAAAAAAGAGCTTTCTATGCCGAGGTCGGCTTGTGCCAACTAAAATGTATGAAAATTTGGTGGCTTGGCGTGATGGTACGTCCTTGCTCCCATAGCTCGGCGCTCAAAATGTTACGGAGTTATATCGTACATTATGTCACCCGATGGCGGTTAAGTAAAATAAATTTAATAAATACAGCATGTTAGAAACCTCTGGCTCAGTTTGATTAACCACCCACCTGTAAAAGAGGAGAGTTTAAACCTTATCTGTCGGGTCCGTATTATGCGCACGTAACTTCTTATTAAAAGTTCTGGTTGGCACTGCAATTATTATGCTTACCATTAGGTGAAAGACCCGCTCGTTTTGTCACTTATTACAGATAATTCATTTTATTTTATAACAAAAATACCGACTTCAATTCTGATGTATCTTCAAGTCCAAGGTCGAATATCGATGAAATTTATATGGGACCACCTTGTAGCTTTACTGAACCCAATATAAAAAGATTTTCCAAATCGGTTTATAAATGACGGAGTTCTGAGGTAACAAACATAAAAAACGAATCAAGAATCTCCTAATTTTTTTGAAGTCGTTTATAAAGAGAATACATTTCTCCCACCCTTATACAAAAGTGGCAACAGACCGAGGCATCATTTATAATTAACCGACTTCAAAAAAGGAGGAGGTTCTCTATTCGATTGTATTTTTTAATTTTTTTTTTATGTTTGTTACCTCAGAATTCCGTCATTTATGAACGGATTTTGAAAATTCTTTTTGCATTGGGTTCAGTATTGCTACGAAGTGGTCCCATAAAATTTCATCGAGATTTGACATTGGACTTCGAAGATACATTGAAGTCGGTTTTTTTGTTTGATAAAACGTATACTAGTGTAAGGCAAGGACCAGCCGCTCGCTGTTTGAATTTTGCCTGAATTAGGGATTCTTGTATTCAGTACAGGTGTTCCAGCACAAGAGTGCTTGTTTTAGAAATGTAGACCTCAGACTTGTTTTTAGTCTCTAACTCTTCCAGTTCCATCGTCATAGCTTTCTAGTTGCTTCATATAGAGTTTTTAACCGACTTCAAAAATGAGGAAGTTCTCAATTCGATTGTATGATTGTTACGCGATTACTCTTCCAATTATGAATTGATTTTTATGATTCTTTTTTTGTTTGGTAGGTCATACATCAGAGGTGGTCCCATATTTCTACATACGTTTTTTTCGAAAATGATTCAGTACTTTTTACAAAAATCAACAAATACAATTTTCTACATTTTTGTTTAAGTTCGTATATGTAGGAATAGTCTTGAAGTTGGTTTTTGTTTCACTCCTAAAATAAATCGACGTAGACAGATCTATTTTGTATGTATAGCCGAACCTGGCGGTCAAAAGGTTTAAATTGTAGTTCAAATATGAGATAGAGCTCTTAATTGCAAGTGCTTTTATTTTAAGCTATTGCATAGCTTCTATCGCGGGCCTTGAGCGTGGAGACCGAATCCAGAAATTCCGTAACGAAAATAACCTAACACCCCCACTCCGAATGCTATGCAATAGCTTTGCCGCGGCAGTGTCCGAGTGCCACACGTCTTTTTTAAGTAATTAGTTTTCAAAAGTATAATGTGAATGTAAATTGTTCCAGGCGTCCCGCGCGTCCCCTTCCGAAGGCGGCGTGATAACGTCGACCCACGGCGACGCGGCGATGCTGCCTTCCTCGCTCGTCTGCACCTTCTGTTCCATCACATTCCCCGACTCGACGCTGTACTTCCTGCATAAAGGCTGCCACTGCGACTCCAACCCTTGGAAATGCAACATTTGCGGCGAGCAGTGCTGCAACGTGTACGAGTTCAACTCTCACCTACTGAGTAAGAGCCACCAATGACTGTTTGCTGGGGGGCCGTTCGTCTGACGTCACGTTTGATGGTGCACTTCTCGTATCGTATGCTAGCGCTTCGAAGGCCACTTCGCCTGTTTCTTTCCTTTCCCCTCGTTTGTAAGTGCGTGAGGTGCTTCGAACGCTATAGGTACGCTGAGCGTCCCCCCGGAGCGGTTATTGAAAGTGCAAATTATTATATTAGTTGTTACTCTTTAGAAGATGTGCGGGATATTTGTATGGATATTTTAGTACTTAAAATAGGTGCGATGAGTTTAATTGGAAGTCGCGTCTGACGTTTTGAGTGGATAGGTTATTGAACTGAGCCGATTTCGGTTCGACACAAATTTAATGCATTCCAAATTGTAATAATACATTCCAGGTTTTGAAATCGACTATTCAGATCTTTGGTGGGGAATGAGGTGACTACCTACTTAAAGTAATCTTTGGTGTAGAAGAAAACATTTATTTATTTTGCCTTAGTACTTAACTGTATACAAGATTACCGTGATTTTAAAAATCTATATTAGAGTATTTTGGTGCGATAGTGTATTTTACAAAATGTTTATTAACTTATGGTGAAGAGTGTACAAATTAATATATTTTTACATTTCGCTGTTGACAAGTTATTGAAAGGCAAAGCCTACATATCCGTGATTGTTTATTATTGTGATTGTGTACAGACAGGAATTATAAATTCTACATTCCGTTTTTTATTTCTTCTTTTTTTTTAATGCATGTAATGCAAGTCCACGACTAATACTTAATGTACAAGTTAAATTTTTATTGTTGTTTATTTTATTATTTATTTTTCTAAAACGTATACGCGGGTATACATAACTTAAATCACGATGTACTTAAAACTTGGTAGGTGACTATAGCACTTTCTGTTGTGAATGACTTAGTTAAACGGGTGTAAATAATACGATGATGAGGTGAAGTTAGTTTAAAGCACACATTGCTCAAAGAAGCTCAAGTGCTGTAGAGCGTGGTGTGTGTTATATTCGCACAAAGGCATAATAACACTATTCATAACTTCACAACCTGCAGAAAGTTGCAAGTGCTTTAATTGGTGCCTTTTACAACGCAGAGCTGTGAGTGACAGCTCGTATACATTCGGATCTCGATGTGAGTTCAGCCGTTGAACTAGGAGATATAATGAAATTTTAGAGTATAGATAGAAAAACGTGCTCAACCTTGCGGTGAAACATTATAACTTGACTATGTACTTATATGGAATTAGGTTTGGAGTACACGCGCTACTTGGTAGCAAGCTTCTAAGCTTATCATGAAAGACAAGTAAATGCTCATTCATAGTATAGAAGTTTCAAATGAACTTGTCTAGTTTTCTAAATAATTTCGATTAATATTGCATTTCACTAAATATCCAAACTAAAAAAGTACCACATATTTACTTTGGTAAAACTTGTTCTACATTGGTAAAACATGTTCTACTTTGGTAAAACTTGTTCTACTTTTGTAACACTTGTTCTACTGTTGTAACACTTGTTCTACTTTGGTAAAACTTGTTCTATATTCATAAAACCTGTTCTACTTTGGTAAAACTTGCCAGCAAGCTATGTTGGCAGCCCTGTCAGCATATTTCTTTGCCAATAAGGCCGTGTATTCCGGCCAAAAAAGAAAATAAATTGTACAAATGGAATAAAAAATAAGATCCTATTTGTAATATAGTGATAATGTTTTTAGTTGTTATATTATTTGTATCTTACATTCCTTCCTAATCGGTCAGTTCATTCCGTTCGTTTTAACCTGAGATTTACATTCCTTTAGTTGTTAAGTACTTAATATCGGTTGTGGTCTTGCCTGATAAGTTTACGAAAATTTACTTAGATGGAACTGAAATTACGTTTACCAACGAAGTTCTTATTTTGTTCTGTTTGTTATTACTGAATTGGTATTAGGTAGTTTGTAGGCGCGCGCGCGTCCCGTCCGCTTGGACCTAGTGAGTTACCTAACGAGCACTTTATTATTTATTTATAGAGATTCTATACGTTTCGTTGTTGGTTTTACTTGGAGTTTAATGTTATTGGTCCCTGCGCAGCGCCGCGATTATTTCTAAGTGTAGATTGTATGAGCTATTAATAATTACTAATCGGTAACCCGAACGGGCGCCTTTTACTTAATCCGTCCATCTAATGATAGATATTGCCTTTAATATTTAATAGAGTAATATATTTTATAGATTTTAGATGTAATTTAGATGATTATAAGAGTAAAAATGTTTACAGAATTGAAGAGTTTTAATGACATAGATATTTATTTTAACTGTGTAATTGATTGTATAGCAAATGGATTGAGCAGGGTATGTAAAAATTCTTCAGTAGTGAATTCCAAGCAATCAAATACATACTAAATATTAATAAATAGTTTTTGAGACATTTCTCAACCCTGTTCAATTCTTTTGTATAAGGTTATGTACAGACTTTTCGAGATACTAATTGCATTATGAATTACGCGTATTCTAAAAATAAGAAAAGTGCTCCAAGTCCTAAGTGTAGTGTAGTGAAATCATAGCATTGTGACAAGTCTGTACAATACTTTAAATACATACAGGGGTATGTAAATGACTCATGGACATTAATTTAAACCACCTGTTGAGTATCGGAAATATAGCTTTTGTCCTTTTTAACCGACAAAAAAAAGGAGGAGGTTCTCTATTCGATTGTATGTTTTTTTTGTTTTAGTTTTAATGTTTGTTAGCTAAGAACTCCGTCATTTATGAAACGATTTCGAAAACTATTTTTGCGTTGGGTTCAGCATAGATACGAAGTGGTCCCATATCAATTTCATCAATGTTTGACCTTGGACTTAGACGAAGATACATTGAAGTTGGTTTTTTTTATAAAATGTATAGTTGTGATGTAGCAAAGAAATATTTTGAAAGAATGGGTTTATTTTTAAGCTGCAAAGAAATATTTACAAAACCAATTTCACAAACCGATACCAAACAGGTCATTTTAATTAATGTCGAGGGTCCGGTTACGTATAACATAGGATGTTGTTAATTGTTGCAGTTTAGCAAAATCATTTATTTTTGTGTGCTAGAAATACGAACTGTAAACTTAAAAAGTATTTGATGTTGTTCTAGAATAAAAGATAAATTATATTTTCAAAATAGTTGCAAACAGTATTTTAAAAAATATTCATAAGAATATTTTGTTCTCATTCAATTGACTCAATTTTACCCAAGTAAATGAATAAATAAAGTAGCACAGATTTTCAATTTGTAATGTTTGTAACAATTTTAACTTTCTTCGCCTTATTATAAAACGTGGTCTTTGGTAATATTGTGTAAAAACATTAATTATATAAATGTATTGAAGGGTAAAAGTTAGTAACTTTTCCTAATGTATTTTATCTTGGAATTGTGGTGGGACATCTTAAAAATTGATCTGTAATCTCAATATGCTTACGTACTGTCGAAATGTTCGTAAATTTAAAAAATATTTTTGC
This sequence comes from Petrophora chlorosata, assembly GCA_951640565.1. Classification (NCBI taxonomy): domain Eukaryota; kingdom Metazoa; phylum Arthropoda; class Insecta; order Lepidoptera; family Geometridae; genus Petrophora; species Petrophora chlorosata. Next base: position 13,145,857 of record OX621193.1, on the reverse strand, counting down.
CGTTCATTGGCTCATTTTATTATTTTTTTATATATACTGACTAACGAAGTTAGACCATGTTTTGTACAAAGGCTGTCTCAGTTTCACACGCATGTATATTTAATGACGACATTGTAGCATAGCGATCCTCACCTTTATACCAAAACACAGCTTACCAACATTATATTTTTATATTTTAAGTTGTTATATATGTAATGTAAGATAGACAAAATAACACGTTTGAAAGCAATTGTAATAATGTTGAGAGAATCGTTGATATTTTACTGTTAAACTTTATCATGTTATTATTATTGTGAAATATAATAACAATAACTACTTTTATTATTATAAAACTTATCTAAGGAAAACTATTTACAAAAAAATATTTATCGATTGCCGAGTGTTAGTTACTATATCAATATTTTATCTAATTGTTGTGCCTTAGATCAAGTAATATAAAATATATATTGTAATAAAGATTTTGGAATTTATTTAGAAGTGTGAACTTTGAATCATATCATAATGGCACATCATAATTAAATTATACACATTTATATATAAAATGATAATATTTTATGTATAGAGAGATGGATATTTTGCAACATGGCTGTTTTGCTTGTTTTTATATAAAGAAAAGTTTATTTGCAGTTGATAATAATATTATATTGTTCTTCTCATGTCGTCGTTGAGATGATTTAGAATTATGAAAATGGTACTTAATACCAAGTATGTAGTTCTATTTATTTACTTTATATTAATTTGGTAAAGGGTCTAATGAATAATAAACTATGACATACAATTTTCTTGTGTTATTTTGTAAGCCGCACATTAAATCGATAAATATTCTATGAAACACTTTAACCCTGTGAAGTGCCCATCCCAAATTTTAATCATGAACCATATGAGTACATGTATTCCACGAAAGAAAATGCTGTGGTGATAGGTGGTTACAGTGGTTTAATAGGACAAGTATATGTGGTTCAGTGATGTGTTATTGATGGTGTAATTTAACTTCGGCACAGCACTCACGGTGGAATTAAATTCTGCGTAACTCAATATTTTGTCGGAGTAGATTCTACACCACCTAGAATGAACCACCTGTTTGCGTCAAGATTATGTCTGTCTTGAGCTTGTGTCGCGCTTGTGGGAATCGAACCCACTCATCTTAGGTCATTCACCAGTCCATGAGTCCACTATGAGATTAAGTAGGTATCATTTCTCTATGGGTACGCTGCCAACTAGTAGTGAGCTGCATTTAGACTATCTAACTATCCATAGGCTTTTAATGGTAAATATAATTAAGTTAGTTTCAGGTAGATTAATAAAAGCATGGACCAAATATACAAGTAAGACCTCAATGTACACAAGTATATTTTTTTGGTCCATGATAAAAGTATTCATTCGCCATCGCCCGTTAAAAAAAGCCATTTAAAATGGCGCCGTCTTAAAATGCATTGAGGAATGACACTAGACCTCAATGTTAAAATGAGATTTGTCACAATTGTCACTGTCATGGTGTTATGTCATTTTCATTTCATTTGTCAAGTTAAGTTTTGTTGACAAAAAGTTAACTTTTATCAAAAGTTAATTTATTATTTCGATGTTTAAGACGGCATTTTCTGATTGAATCGTGAGTGAAATAATAATATTGAAGAAGTGCAGTTTGCGACAGAGTGATGGGAAAGTCTACGGAGGTTGATGGCGATAATAACCCAACTTTGTCCGATTCTGATCCAGCAAAGTTATTGGAGGCCGCTCTGCTGCAAATGGATGGCATTATTGCCGGTAAGTATCGCTTAAAGCTTGAAAAGGATTCGTATTTATCTTTAAAACAAGGAATTACCCGTAATATATCGTTTAATTCTTACATGTATGATGATTTCATGGTCTGCTGGCTATTGGGGTCTCCATTTCCTCATTTGGGTATTACATTCCAATGAGCTCAAAATATTTCTAAAGCTATTTTTATGGAACTGAACCTTATTGTGTTAATGTCTCATATTATCTAAAAGTGAATAATAAATAATACATGAAAGTAAGTGATCAATTCTACTTTATTTGGGTCTTATCTTGAGTTATCTCCCAAGGTGAATGTGTCTTTGCCCTAAAAATGCGCGAGGTTCAAATATCTAGCTGCTTGCTTGAGTGAGTTTTCAACTCTTAGTATGTAGTATAAAGTGTTTATATAGGTTTTTATCATGTTATTGATTTTTGTTTTATTATAAAAATAATGTCTGTAAAATGCTTGTGACAAAATTTTATCTCTGTATAAAAATAATAGTAGTGTCCTAAGAAATAGATCAATCTCAATTTTTAAGAATTAAGGTAATTCTTGATGAATTAATTCAAAGGTGAACTTTTGTTAAATATTAAATATCTTAATAAAGTAAATTGTTCAGTTGTTCAATTTAAATAAATCTAAAATGAGCAATAACTTCATCATTTTAGTTATTGCCAATGGAGGACGGAGGAGTAATGTTCTAATTCATTCAGCATCCACCAGTCCCTACATTCATAAATTCCACATAAATGCTCATCTACATCTTTACATTTACAACTTTTCTTCACAATTTAGTTCAAACAAAGAGATAGGTTAGAAATGGTGACATTTATATTAAAGAATAAATTGAAGACTTTCACTAGTGGTACTTTTCTCTGTCCGATGTATACATGATGAAGGGTTATCAGTATTCATTAAGAGAAGAATTTCATTCATAAATCATATTTATGAAAATGACAAATCAGAATGCCACCTTTGCATACTTTTAGTCTTTCTAATCCATTTCTAACTAGTAGAAGCCAGACAACCGTTGCGTGATTGTACTAGCTCCCGTCTACTGCCGCGTCATAAAATTCGCGTGACTCATAAAGTTGGAGATTTGTGCACAAAAGGCGGCGGGTAACGACTACGTAGCGACTATGTAGCTAATAGGGGTGAGGTTTCGCGAGAGGGTGCAAACTGTTGAACAGGGGGTGGCGTGGCGCCAGTAAGCCGTCGCGCTTCGCCCGAACCGCTCGCCGTCCGTTTCGCGGGAAATCGCGACGGTCGATCTTCACGTGGCGGTTGTCGCACGCGATATTTTAGCGAGCGATACCGTAATAAGCACGGCGTGTTTGCGGTACCAGTAGCACAGTGCGCTAGAGCCTTTCTATGGTTTACAATGTTGATTAGTTCAGTTTTCTTGCATAATATACAGTTTTGTGTTATTTGGCTGTAGGGCTTAGGTATAGGTGATGTTTATTTGCATAAAGCAGAAGCTTATTAAGATAATAGCCGATACCAGCGACTCCGCCCGCGTAAAATTTGGTTTACAATGTATACCTAGTTACTCCCTAAGGAACTGCACGTTTTTCCGTGATGACAAGTTTTATATGTCCTATTCCAGGACCTAAAGTAGCTACATAGGTACTCAATTTCATCAGAATCCATTCTGTCGTTAAGGATATATGGTAGCAAACCAGAAGGATATCGCCCATAGGGAGGGATTACAGTTCAGAAATTTGTAAATTTGTTTGTTAAACTTGTGATGTAAATACACTACGATATCTTTGGAAAAAAGCGTTTTCAGGAGACATATACGTATTACTATTATTTATTCTGTGGCCATGCTATTACGACTTTGTTTCAGAATGTTTTTGGAGTTTCATTTTTAGGAATTTTCTTTTATTCTCTCGTTTGGGCCAACCCTATTGTCACAGTTTTTAGACCGCTCGAAGGCCTACGACATGGCTAACGATTATTGACGCTGAGCGCTACCGTGCTTCGGTAAAAACCACACAGACGGTCACCCATCCCAGTTGTGACCGCTGCGAACGTTACGTTATTATTCAAGCGGTACCCCCATCCGATTTATAGTTTCCGAGATGCCCTGCGCAGTTCCATCATGGAAACCACTTTCTGGTGATTTCGGATTTTTCTGGTTGGTTTCAAAACACCCTCTATCCAACGGTACCAAACACTACCCCCCACCATAACGGCAAGTACCACTTCTATTTCTGTCAAATGTCAGTGGTCTTCAGGATCCAGATGGATGTCAGAATAGATGCTAGCACCTGCACTACTAAATAATAACTAAGAATAACGGACCATGTATGTATCGACAGCTAATTGTCTCAGAGTGACGAACGCAATGCAGCGCCGCGCAGGATTTTGCAAAACAAAGTTCTGGGTGGTGCTGTTATTGTTATGAGCTGGCGTATTGCTTGCCATCAGGCAAACGACCAGCTCGTCTCGTCATCCAGTAACATTAAAAAAAATATTTTTGTTCTTCATCCTCCGCCTCCGGGCGATAAGACCGCCTATAGTGGCACTCATATTAAGTTTTATTATAATTTAGTTTTAATTGTTTCTATATTTTGGTATTATATTAAAGAGTAATTCTGTTCAACTGCCAGCTCTTAAAAATAATATCGATTTTTAGAAGAATATTGGTAATAATTTAGGGATCTCTTTAGCGGGAATAGATTCTCATTGCCGGTTAGCTTATTGTGTTACAAAAAACCGGCCAAGTGCGAGTTGGACTCGCGCACGAAGGGTTCCGCACCATTATCTATAAAAACGGCAAAAAAATCACGTTTGTTGTATGGGAGCCTCCTTAAATAAATATTTTATTCTGTTTTTTATATATTGTTAGAGCGGCAAAAGAAATACATTATCTGTAAAAATTTCAACTGTCTAACTACCACAGTTCATGAGATACAGCCTGGTGACAGACGGACAGACAGACAGACAGACACACAGACGGACAGCGGAGTCTTAATAATAGGGTCCCGTTTTACCCTTTGGGTACGGAACCCTAAAAATAAAATCTATTGCTTATACTCCGTTACAGTTTGTGAGAAGCAGAAAAAATAATGGAATAGGTACACGTATTAAGTGTAGCACGAGATAGAGCTGTCACGTGCCTATCCAAGATTACTTCGGATCAGTAGCTCGATCGTGAACGTATAAGGATCTCGTTATCGGAAATTCTATACGGTAGTTCTATTTAAATAAATTTCATCCATTAGTCTTGCGTAATAATTCAGATAGTATAGTTTAAATAGTTTTTTAATTATTAATATTATAGCGATATTAGAGCGAGTGTGGCTCAGTGGGATAACGTGCGACTTTCGATCCAACGCATCTGAGTTCGAATCCCGCTGGCCCCGCACCACTGACTTTCATAAGTTATGTGCGGATTTAATAGTCGCTCTAAAAACGTCGAAGGAAAACATCGTGAGGAAACCGGCATCTCCAAGAATTAATCACAAAAATTCAAGAACTTGTGACATCCACCAACCCGCACTGGGCCAGCGTGGTGGATTATGGCCCATACTCTCTCTCTGAGAGAAGGCCCGAGTCCCAGCTGTGGGAACGTAATGGGTTGATGATGAATATTAGTCTAGTCTTTCGAGCAGGACAGTAGAAATAGCACACAAAAGTAAAGGGTATACAACTTATGTATCAGTAACTAAAGCGCAGTGTGGCACTGGGATTGTTATGGGATGTGCGTAGCACTTACCCTGCCGGTGACGACTGGTCCCTCATTTATATAAAAAAACTTTATCACGTACCATGTAATCCATGTATCCTATTCAGTACAGATTAAAGGAAAGAAAAATACAGTTTTTTTTTTATTAACCCCAGAGTAATATACAGCTACGCACGCTTCCTGTAAAATAATATTTGTAACAGGGTTAAATATTTACGTAATCCCAGAAGTCGGCCTCAGTCTAATTAACCGTGCCAGAGTCGCAGTAATGAATGAACTGTGCAGGGCTTAAGTAATGGGCGAAGTGGGTAGAATATAGAGCAAAGTTTCAGAATTAAATTATCTGCTCATTGCATTAAGAATTTCAGACGTAAGACAGCGTCTCGATAGGCTTACGTGGTTGCGTGCCTTCTCAAGTACACAACCTTTTTGCCTTTTAATATTCATGAAACAGCTAAACTTTGCTCTCTTTTCCAGCATCCAGTTTCCCTAATCATGTGTAGTAGAGCGTGCTTAAGTCGACCGCATCGTAGGTTTCAGTAGTCCTGGGCTTTGTTGAATCAAAACACGTTCGATGCGGCAATGTGTTTGTTTTAGGGAAACAAAACAATGCAGTGTTCGTGTAGTTGAGGGTACTGTTTTCTGTGCAGGGTTTCCTTTGTCGGCTTTAGGGTACTGCGGCTTGTTGTATCGGCCATACTCACATACATTTTCAGGAACTAGACAGCCTGTCTTGCAGTTTAAGTATGCGTTACTGCTTAGAGAACTTTCTTCTTTTGCTTAAGTTACTTTCTGAAATAGGAGAGGTTAGTAAAAAAAAATCAGTAAACATGATGATACGGCTCTTGTGAAAAACTTTAAAAGCTTATCCCATTTTATGATACTAGTTTTTCGGGATATGAAATTATTTTAGAGCCGAATTAGAAATACAATATTTATGAGATTTAGCATCAATTTCGGCATCACAAACGATATATCTATCTAATTGTCGTATTAAGCGTAATTTTACTAAGCATGCTGACTTCGGCACCGTACAATGCGCACTTGACCATTTCTGGGTCACCCGAACAAAAGTGATAAACCGATTAAACCCTCCGTTCTTTGTTTACGAGAATTTGGAGGTGCTCATAAATATATAGGTACTTACCTACCGCAATCCTTTTAATTACTGGTACCCTTTAATTTACATTGAAACATGTTTACTCTGTGTAGAGTATTTTGGCTCCATTTTAAAAAAGTAGAGCTGCCTATCAAATTAATTATATCAAACCTCTAGAGGCTGCCTCAACATTTTTCTACGTTAATAAACATGAAAAATTTAATCTCAGTGAGATGGTGCAGAGATTCCATTTTAGGCGTCTCTTATCTGGCATTCTCATTATACAAATATTTACTTCGAGCCTTTTGTGCTCCTTTATATTTTTCTTGGTTATTTTGATAAGAGATACTAAACTATGGGGCTTCAACCAAGTTTTTGATTTTCCTTCAAAATATAGTACCTACGTGAGAGTTTCTAATTGATCAACAGTTTTAACACTTTAAACTTGAGTATATTTGATGAATACTACGACGTACGTAAAACACCGAGAGTATAGAAATCTGTTAGTTTGGCATGACACTACATATTAACTCATCAATCGGCATCGCGAGTGTGAATTCTTTACGATAACACACGAAATAATAGCAATAATATTAATTTGCAATTCGCTGATAAAAATTAAAATTAAAGATAAATCTGACACATGCGTCCATCTAGAAGCTTGAACTAAAATTATTTAGAAAAAAAATATTAGTTGTTCAAATCAGACAAAATGCTCACTGGCCTAACTCGCTCTTTGAACTTCCTAACAACCGATGTCCATGTATTTTCTGCATATCAATAACTTTCCCAGCAAAAGTTTTATAAGCTCTGCAAAATAAAGCCCACTCTCTGTACAAGTAACGAGTTATGGCCTCGGTTCGACAGGCTTTATTATTTTTGTTAGCAGGCGAGAGGGAAGAAAGTTCTGCAACTTTCGTAATTACCATTCCAGTTGCGTTGCGGTGTCCACTCCCTCCACTACAGTTCTTTGTTCAACAGGTATACGTGTGTCCACTTGGTATTCTCATCAGCTCTATACTCAGCTCTATTTCTAATAGGGCTGTCGTTAAAATGTTCAAAAAGTAATTGTACCGTGTCTCACGACTCTTATAGCAACCAACAATAGTCATGTTGGTTCGTCACAAATCACAAGCTTTTCTAATTTTGGTAGCATTGAGGAAAAGTAATATGTGTTGTGTCTACCTAACATTGATTAAATTCTTATAGACTGAGTAAATGTAAAAGAAAAACGGAAAAACATGTCATGAGTAATGAACAAACAACTGAAGATCTTTTAGTGTGTATTTTGTGTAACTTTCCTAAGTGTATAAGAACGTGTAGAGCTAGGAAAGAGGATAAAATAAGAATTTATAGAATGACCAATATTGAAATGCGGATCCCGGGGGAATAGTGTTTTCGAACTGTACGTGAGAGATTCGTTGAGACCATCAAGTTAGCTGAATTTCAAGACTTTATTAATCTTAGAACAATGTTGTCAAAGATATTGTTTTTGCTGCCAAGACATGTACTTACTGAAGCTGTCAGTTTGTATCTAATTGGCTTTCGTTCTATTACTATAAATTACTTAGTCTCATTCCAAATTTTCCGAAGTTCAAATCATCAAGCTTCAAAAAGAAAACTAAGCGACTAGAAATTTAAAAGAATAAAATAAAGTTAAAATATTGTTAGAAAGCAGACATAAATAAAGTCGAAGAATAATCTAAAGGACCTGGAAATAGACAAATCCCGTAAAAAATAAGGCGGACCACAGCCCTAATCCGAACTCTACCATCGGATTCCACTACGAAGCGGATGAGGATGATCCTTTATACCTATACATTCCGCTCTATATTGTCCTCGTACACAAGCGTAATTTAGGTGTCTGAGTCCTGAGACATTTCTCGATGGGAGAACATATCTGTAGATATAATTTCAAAGTTTTTTGTGGTCGTCTGTTTTTGTTTACTGTTTATTTTCGACTTCTTTATTATTATTCGTAGAATAATAGTTTGGTCTTAGTTATTGTTGTATTTACAAACATTCGTAGTATGATTTATTAGGTACGAAGAGAAGCCCAGTGATGGCTGACGTTTTCTCGAGCATTGTATAGGGGGAGACAGAAGTGATGTTTATCTTTGTGCATTGTGAGATGTGATTGTGATCGTCATGCCTGGCTGCTGGCACCTGCCAGAGCACGTCACCCGCTGGTGGCTGCTTGACGTCTGCACCCATCGGATATTTGGCGAAGATGGTGCTGATTCGCAGATACCACAACGTACGTACTTATAGTAAAAACCGCATTTTATCTCATTTATTATAGTCTCCCGAGAGATTCTCTAGTTAAGAAGTAAAAAGGTAATCTGTGTATCTGTCGGTAAACGACAAATATTGTCCTATTCACACGAATATCCAATTAAAAAAACCACTTTCAGTTTTTTCTGAATTTCGTAACTTTCCGGACAACTTTTAAAATTTTTCTTTACATAAAAACCTAATTTGGACTTTTCCGAACATATTGAAAAAATATCCAAATCGGTCCAGCCGTTCTCAAATAATGCGCTTACCAACGACCAGCATTAAATTTTTATTTATATAGAAGGTGCTTAATATCTTGTTTTTGCAATATTGCTTACTAAGCTGTAACCGTACATTATATGGTACGCAAAGGGCACCTAACCTACTGCCTATCTTATTATCTTGAATCTTGGGAAGAATATTAGATGAGCTCGGTTAAGTAAGACAAGCATTAGAAACCAACATTTGCTTAGAAACTAAGTATACATGAAATTGTTGCATTGTGATAAAACAAAGGATACCCGGGATATTGATTTTGCGCTCCGCCAAACCAAACAGTGTCAAACGATATCATTACTAAATGTGAGCGCGAGCCAAAATATGCATGAAGTTGTTACAGCAGGATTTCCAAACTTTGTTTTCAGCCTCGTCTCCGTAATGGCGCATTAATTAAGAGTCGGTATTGTACAGCTTGAAGATCTACGTAGTTATATAACGACGGGTGAAATGATGGAAGATTTTTCTCTCTCTTTGTGCTCGAAGCAAAAGCGTCATTGTTCCTAGACGGATGCAATTCACTCGGTCCCCGCACAATTTGCGCGAGTGGAGTAATTTCGAAGAGATTTGTGTCGCGGTTCTTATATGTGCGTATTTTGTGGGACCTATGTAAACAAGCGGGCGGATATAATGGCATTCTATTCTAGATACAACTCCTAATCACGAAAGTGTAGCACCGTCCTAAACTTTTATACATCTTTGCGTCTCTTTACGATGACAAGCTGGACCAAACCACTATTCTCTTTACTTAGTCACTTATTATAACTCATCGTAGCTGTTTTCTTCAAACCAATCATACATCATCATCATCATTATTGTCAGCCTATAGCAGTCCACAGCTAGACGTACGCTTCTCCCAAAGCACGCCACTGAGCCTGATCTTCGGCTTTCTTTCGCCAGTCACTATCAGCTACCGTGCTTACACATATATATGTGTAACCAATTGTACCTACAGCTCTTATTCTAAACAACATGCTCATGAATTCCCATACGTATAAGGTTATGTAACCAGACCCGATTTGTAAATAAAAACAATGTTCATTCAAGCATTTCACAAGATCGAATAGCAGGCATTGGTTCCGTAAATTAACACCTGATATTGATACGGAATCTCTTTAGTTACACGTACGTGCTTTGGGTTGCATTTAGTCTGTCCTGTTAAGTCGTTCGGTGAACAGTTGTGTCTGATAGATAAGAAAGTGACTTGTAGGCCATTTGAGTGTTCTATAAGATACGTCGCGTAGAGCATCTCAGCTAGATTTGCATTCCTGAATGAATATAAACGCCCCCAGGATTTGGCAGTGCTTTTAGTTCGGTTGTGGTTTTTTATGACTTGGTTTGGAGGTATATACGCCGTTTATACTATTTATTGACAAATATGAACAGTATTTTATATATTTCTTTTTTCATTTCATCCAGCAGTCAAAAGATCATCACCCGTTTTGTGTTTAAAAGTGTTTTGATCCAGTAAATAATTTCCCCTACCCTTGTCTGTTGCCTCTAAAATGAAGGCTCAGTTAGTTAATCACCACGGGTCCAATACGATCCTTATTACCGCTGTGGCTCATCAATCTGTCCATCTGTTATAAGCTTCTAGCTACATACACCTTTTAAATCATTAATCCAAATAATAATAATTACGAAATAATCGGACTTTGAAGATCTAATCGCACTTGGCCAATACGTGTATGATCAACAGCACATATTCTTAGAAAGAGATTGGTCAATGGTGAGCGGATTCAAGCCACCGACTATATCCAAGAATATTTTTTTCAACACTAGCTGCTGCCCGCGACTACGTGCGCGTGGGATTTGGTTATATGGCGACATAGAACCCTCAGGAACCACGTGGTAAAATTAAAATTATCGTATATCATTCTCCGGGCTACAGGCTTTGTGCCTTCGTTGAAAAGGTAACAGACTAACAGAGTTTATAATATCACTGGATTGTTGTGGATAAGTTGCATTCTACTAGAATTTCCAGAGCTCCTGAAACACAGTTTCGTTCGACTAGTTCGGGAGCCTATGGAGTCAATACTTGACAAACGTTGTACAATACTTTATCAACAAATGATTTATGATTATAATTATTGTAGAGGCAGGCGGCACGGGTACCGGGACGACGAGCGGGCCAGGGCGCGCGGCGCGGGCGCGCGCTCTCGAGCTGGCTCAGCAGCTGGCGTCCTCGCTCCAGCATGCCGTGCCGCCGCCCCCGCGCCCCGACTTCACCACCGCCAGCGCCATCCTGCGTTGGCTGCAGCAGAACAACAACTCCGTCGCGCTTGTGAGTACTTGTTGATTTTACCTTACGTCGATGATATTAAGGTTCTTCATATCGAATGCGATACCGGTGCGCCTTGACTGACTCCTGGAATTTTCGAACGCAATGTCAAAGAGGTTTGGATGGAACCTGATTCAACTAAGGGTACGTATCTTTCCGCGTCATAACATAACCTCTAGTACCTGAAGGTATAAGTAGAGTACTACATAAATTCCACTACAATTAATTTGTAATTAATCACCCAGCGGTTGGATTGAAGTCTTAATTTTACCCCCTCCCTATACTTATAATCGAACTTATACTGGCATCGCCTAAGGAATGGACATAAAGTAAGTAAGAAATATACGATCTAACTGTACCATTTATCAAGCTCGCAAAGTTAGAGAACCTATCAATTCAAGTTCCTTACCGGAGCGGAGGCCAGATGGAAACAACGTACCTACTACCTACCTATTATGTAAGTACGTCATAATAGATAATGTAAGTTCCGCAGTTTCTGTTCATGTCAGGTATGGCAGCGACATTTACCTATCAGAGAAACTTTAGTAGTATATTAGAGCTACGTCATAATTTCTAGGAAATCTTCATTTTATTATTGTGTTTTGTGTATATGAAATACTTTGCATTAATTATGTAGAAAATCGACGTTTTCAGCCTTTTATATTTCCACAGCTGCGATTAAGGTTTACATCTTCCGTCTCTCTAGTTTTTGATCTTCGATAAGATCACCAGTTTACTTTTATACAATTAACCTTCCCAAATATATGCTATTAACAATCTATCTACACTATATAGGACAACTGAGGGATGTCCTATTATAACCCATACTCTGTATAAATGTACCCTCACGTTTATGTAGCCTACATAACAGTAACCTTAGATATATATAATATCTCGGAATCGTTTATACACCAGTATAAACCGATAAACTTGTTAAATAAGGATTTACCGTGGAAAATGTTTGAGGAAGGTTGATCCCCTTGTTGGATAAAGGTGGATTCTATGGAAAATGTCACATGGGGTTTACATTCGTTATACAAATGTTTGTTTTGTAAAAGTGAAGGAGGAAAAGAATATCTAAAATACATTTAAATGTCAGTCGTATTTCCGTGGATTGGTTTTGTGTCGAGTTAGTGTTGTGATCCGGAAATGTACGTTTCCGGTTTAAAAAAACACTCATCCGTGCTCTGGATTTTTTACATCATACTTCAATAATGCTGCAATGGCACTATTGTCTATGGAACTGAAGTAAATTGTGCAAACACTGTTTCTCTAGAGTTGTATTTTATCATTAATCAGAGCCCAAAGAACTCAGAAAAAAATTACCGAACAAGATGTTTGTTGATAAATATATTTTTCAAGACAAGCTTTTAACAAATTCATAATCGGAACCGCGAGCTGGTTAAAATGAGCCCAAACGCTAATATTACGATTATCCATCTTCATCATCAGATCAGCTGGCTGTCACCATAATATTGCATTGTCATCGGACTTTGACAAGTACCTATGCAAAATTAGTACTCCGTAGGATAAGAGGAAGTGGTTCTGATTCAACTTGCAAGATTTTACCCAAACAAACAAACATTGCAAGTTAAATAAAACCCTGTAAAAAGGAATTAAAGATGGCATAGCTAAGACAAAAAGTAGCATATAATGTAACTTCGTTTATAGTTTTCCCTAGTTTCAACTAAACTATAATTCTCTTCACTCTATTGCTTTTAATCTCGTTACTCGTAAATTCTTGCAGCTTACAAACAAACAATCCAGAAAGTCTGTGTATTTAAAGTTAGTTAACGTGTTCCGGTGTTTGAGTTGGACACAGTGCAGGCTGTTTGCTTGTACGTAGGTACATAAAACTTGAACAACATCATTATATTTATGTACTAGCTGCGCCCCGCGGTTTCACCCGCTGTTCCCGGGATAAAAAGTAGCCTATGTCTTTTTCCAGGACCTAAAATACCTATTTACCAGGTTTCATTAATATCCATTCAGTAGTTAATGCGTGATTGAATAACAAACATCCATACTAACAAACTTTCGCATTTATAATATTACATCGATTACCGTAGCTCTTTATCTTCTATTAGTACTGTTGGATTGTGAATAACAACCACGGTTTTGGACACTATAAACAGCTTTATTAATTAAATATTAGGAGCACAACTTAGAACACTGGTACGACGATCGGTACAAGCTCGCGACTACTTCTAGGTATACATATATACTACGTAGGCACGGCTCACGGCACTTCGCTATCCTTAACACCTCCCCTCGAAGTCGTGAGTATGTCTGATTATCCCTTACATACATCCATCATACCAAGATTACGCATGCATTCCTGATGCTTTGTCACACTCAAACCCTTGGTCAAAACATCTGCAGGCATTTCGTTCGTACATAGGTATTTCAGATCAATAACACCTTGTTCGCACATATCTCGAACGAAGTGGTGCCTCACGTCTATGTGCTTCGTTCGTGAGTGATAGTTCCTATTTTCAGCAAGCTTAATCGCACCCTGATTATCATTGAACAATGTCACACACTCACACTCCATTCCAACATTAGTCAACACGTCTCGCAAATACATGGCTTCTTTAGTAGCTTCGGAGATGGCCATGTACTCCGCTTCCGTGCTTGACAACGCAATGCTTCGTTGCTTACGTGCTTCCCAGCTGATTGGGGCACCTGCTAATATAAATGCAAAACCAGAGTAAGACTTACGGTCAATCGCACTTGAACCCCAGTCTGCATCAACCACACCAAACAACGACAAACCAGTCCTCTCATACATTAAACCGTAGTCTGACGTACCTTTCAAATATCTCAGCACTCGTTTCGCCGCTTTCCAGTGCTCAACATCGTAATTCGTATTGAATTGGCTAAGATAATTTACCACATACGCAATATCTGGTCGTGTTGTCACAGCCAAATACATTAAGGCACCTATCAAACTCTGATAAGGATACTGATTCATCACATCATTCTTCACGCATTCAGGTTTTGCTAACTTCACATTCACGTCCATAGGAGTCATCACAGGCTTACACTCACTCATACCAAAGCGTTCAAGGACCTTGGCGACATACACACTTTGATTTAAGTACACTCGATCATCTTCATCACGAGTGAATTCAATGCCTAAACAATGATTTATTCTTCCCATGTCTTTCATCTCGAATGCGCTAGATAATTGCTTCTTTACATCACGCAACCATACACTATCATTCGTCGCCAAAATCATATCATCGACGTAAATAGCGATTATCATCATTTTCTCACCTTTTCGTGCTACAAACACACATTGGTCCTGCGGCGTTGGTTCAAATCCAACATTCAGCAGTTTTCTCACCAGCTCTTTATGCCACTGCAATCCAGACTGTCGCAAACCATACAAACTCTTTTTTAACAGACACACACTATTATCACATTCATTCAAAATTTTGTTCCAGCGTTTAGCTGTCTCGATAATTTTCTTATCTCGAATGATCTGTCTTTGTGTACCAATCTTTTGGTTTGTGAGTAATCTGTCTAGAACATCGCGTAGTTGATCCGGTACTTCCATGAATACTTCCTCATCTAGCGATCCATTCAGGTAAGCAGTCACTACGTCCATCTGATGGATCTCTAGTCCAAATTCCGCTGACAGTGCAGCTATGAGTCGTATCGATGACGATCTTACGACTGGAGACGAAGTTTCATGAAAATCCTCCCCTGGCCGTTGGGAACATCCCTTCGCGACCAGCCTTACCTTCTTACCGGTAGTTTTGGTACTAAACACAAATCGGCTTCCAATAACCTTCCGATTTGGTGGTCGTGATACGATTTCCCATGTCACATTCTTTATTTGCGCCAGATATTCATCCTCTAAGGCACTTCTCCAAGTATTAACGTCGTTCGTCTTTTCGATTTCATTCCATGTCATAGGTTCAATAGTCGCTATTCCTGCATTTAGACGTTCATCCGATTTTTCATCTTGTGAGTCATTTTTCGTATCTGTAGCTATATTTTCATTTACTGTTCTATACTCTAGTTGCGGTGCCCTCACCGAACTAGTACTAACTAGTCTTCCCTTCCCTCTCTTCGAAGGATCTACTAATCGTTCCCATGAAATTGTTCCGACTCTTTTTCTTTGTGGTATTGCTCTATTTCTTTCTTCATTTGGTTCATATACATTTTCTAATGATCTTCTGGTTTTTACTCCGTCTCTTTTCGCTCTAAGAGGAGGTTTTCGATCTTCTTCCTTTTCTTCATTATTCACTTTAGGCATATTCAGGTCCACAACTATCTCTCCATTATCTATACTTTCTTCTTCATCAAGTATTTCCTTGTATTCATGCCTGAATGCCGTCTCATTCATGAATTTTACATCACGTGTCACTACGATCTTCCTTGTCTTAGGATCATGTATTCTATAGGCTTTAGATTGTACATCATATCCCATGAATATTCCCATTTCTGAGCTTGAATCGAATTTCCCTTTCTGGGAGCCTTTATCTTTGTAGTATGCTTTCGATCCAAACACGTGCATGTAAACTACGGAAGGCTTCTTCAGTTTCCATAATGTGAATGGTATCTGACCATCCAACGAAGTAGTTGGGCATCGGTTTCTTATATAATTCGCAGTATGAACTGCCTCAGCCCAAAACGCAGGGGGGCTTCCTGCCTGACGCATCATACATCGCGCCATCTCAATTAGTGTTCTATTCTTCCTTTCAGAAATTCCATTCTGCTGAGGCGTATACGGTGCCGTCAGTCTTCTTCTTATTCCTTCTTTCTTCAAAAAGTCATCAAATTCATTGTTTACGTATTCCCGGCCATTGTCCGACTGCAAAAACTTAATCTTCTTGCCAGTAAAATTCTCAGCATAGGCCTTATATTCTTTGAATACTTTCAGGACGTCACTTTTGTTCGTAATGAAGTAAACTTCACACCATCTGGACTTGTCGTCAATAAAAGTAACGAAATACTTTTTCCCGCCAAAAGACTGATGCCTCATAGGGCCGCATACATCAGTATGCACGATCTCAAGTAGTTCGCTCGTGCGATCAGCACTGCCCTTTGAAAAAGGCGCGCAAGTCTGCTTTTCACTTATGCAGATCTCACACTCAGACAATTTTTCATTGTCTTTGAATGTCAGGCCATGCACTAGGCCACTTTTCGACATTGCCTTCAAGTCACGTTCATTAAGGTGTCCGAGGCGCTCATGCCATGTCTATAGGCTTCTTTGCCTCCTCAACATTATGTGCACTGTTTTGACTCATTCGAACATGGTATAAATTACCAACTCGGTCTGCACGCATGTGAATCTTGTTTTTATCATCGATCACAATAGCATCATTCTTCTTAAAACGAACTTCGAACCCGCGATCTGTCATTTTCGCCACTGATAATAGGTTGGTTCGTAGGTCCTCCACGTAGAATACTTTCTCAATATCTATACGGCGCTCTTCGCTACCGGTATCTACTGAAATGCTGACCTTTCCCGCTCCTGTAATATTTGTGCTTTCATTATTAGCTAAATTAAGCTCGGAGTCCAGTCGCGTAAAACCCTGGATCATATGTTTTTCATTGCACATATGCCCTGTGCACCCACTGTCGATACACCAAATAGGGTTTCTCTGATCACCAAACATCACCTCTTCGGTGGTGCTCATCAACATCGTCGTCTTCGGATCACTACCCCGTTCCAATTGTTGTGCGCTCTGCTTCTGTTTATTGACGTTCTTCACTTTGCACTCTTTCGCCAAATGCCCACGACGACCACAACGATAACACTCTATTTTGCTTTTATAATTTTGGCCTTGATTCTCATTTAAATTCTTCTTCTGGTTGGCATTTTTGTTGGTACGTTTGACGAACATAGCTCCCTGGTCAACTACTTTTGATTTTCGACCTTCAAAATCCTCGACGATCTTCACTTTCAACACTTCCGTTGATGGTAAATCATCCCGCGATTCCATTGCCGTGCGAAACATAGCAAAGGAATCTGGCAAACTATATAGTAGTAAAATGGCCAGTAGTTCATCAATCACTACCAAACCGATTTCTTTTAGCTTCTTTACAGCGTCAAAGAAATCCGCGATGTGCTTTTTCAAGTCATCTTCTTCTTGCATACGCGTCAATACAAGCTTCTTCAATAATGAGGCTTTCCTGGCAGGCCCGCTCGACTGATATAAAGACTGTAACTTGTCCCATATAGCTTTGGAAGTTTCTAAGCCATCCAATGCAATCAACTCACTTGGACTGATGGCCAACAATATGTCAGATTCGGCCTTCCCATCATTTTTAATCCACTCAGCATGCTTCGGATCCGAACGCCCTGGCTGTGGCAACATTCCTGTTACATATTCCCACAAGTCATTTTTCTTCAAAATGGCTCGCATATGTATCTTCCATGTATCATAATTATCGCCAGTTAATGGATCAATCTTGATCGAAGCAGCCATTTCGAAGTTTCTTCAACTCGAAATGCACCAAAACATCAAATAAATGCACTTTAATTCGATGTTTCTACGAAGTAAACAACGTGGGCTAGTCCATTTTTGCAGCGGTAATACGGAACTAAACACTGTGTCGCTCTGTGTCTCTCGAGTCCATGCAATTTCTTACACTGTGTCAATAGTTGGAAAACACACAGAGTTTGTTTACGTCAATATTTTAATTCGCTTATTTCACTGCAAATCCAGTCAATTGTTCACGAAATCGTTTGTATTTCACTCACTGGGTCCATAACCTGTTGGATTGTGAATAACAACCACGGTTTTGGACACTATAAACAGCTTTATTAATTAAATATTAGGAGCACAACTTAGAACACTGGTACGACGATCGGTACAAGCTCGCGACTACTTCTAGGTATACATATATACTACGTAGGCACGGCTCACGGCACTTCGCTATCCTTAACAAGTACCTACAAATTGCTGCTGACGCACGACATTCATAAACATTGGGCATGTATTTAATCAATCGAGTCCAGCCTCTAACATTTGGAAAAACCACATATACTAGTCAGTCTTTTTTAATTTCAGACTGCTTCAGGTATTAATGACAGTTTTAGTCAGGTACCTACCAAAACTATTATAAACCTAATGTCCTTAGTCCCTTCAGTGCACATTAAGCACCATTCCGGAATAGTTACTTATTCTTTGATTCCGGTATACCAATTTTTAATATATGTTTGCGTAAATATCTTCGTATTCTTCAGGTTATACCTACCCTACCCTCTACCCGTGGCGCTGATGGTTATATAAATACTTTGTTACATATTTTTCGCCGTCTCTTTGTCTGCTGCCAGTCTGGTCCAGTATTGCAATTTCAGTCGGCAATATTTACCAGAACATAAATAGTAAACGGCAATATCGTTCTCAGCGGAATTTATGAGTTCCGTCGTTCGGAGTCGTAGGCTCTGTGCGAATGAATTCACGTCAGCGAGCAGCCTGAGAGGGTGCTGCAATTAGAACCCTTCCGTACAAAGCGTCCAAAGGCTTTCACGGCCCGCGGAGTTTTTAACATAAGCCGCGCAGTGACTTGCGTGAACACCTGGGACTTGTTTTAATTTTTCAAGCAAGCGTTTACTGCAACCTAGTGTTCCCAGCAAAGTAATATTAACTATATTGAGATTAATACTAACTATATTTAGTGTTAATGGACGACCTCATCATCATCATCAGCCCACCACTTTCCCATTGCTGGGACATGGGCCTTCTCTCATAGAGAGAGTATGGGCCATAATCCGCCACGTTGGCGTAGTGCAGGTTGGTGGATTTCACATGTCCTTGAATTTTTGTGATTAATTCTTGGACATGTCGGTTTCTTCACGATGTTTTCCTTCACCGTTTTTAGAGCCAGTGTTAAATCCGCACATAACTTAAGAAAGTCAGTGGTGCGAGGCCAGCGGGCTTCGAACTCGGGTGCGTCAGATCGAAAGTCGCACGTGCTACCACTGAGCCACACTCGCTCTCTGATAGATGTCTTGATCTCAGCCAAATCGCCCGCTAAAGTATACTTTTACATGTAACAAAATGTGATCAGCAATTTGAATATCAAAGTGTCAGTTTCTTTAATAAATATAGAGAAATGTAATCAATTCCAATTCGGGTTCGTAATCTATTTAGATTTAGACGTGTCCGAAAGCTGGATTAGACTGGTCGTGATTGATTGACTACATGCGGCCGACACAGCCACTTACTAAGTCAGTGTTTATCACATTGACCGCTGAATTTCAGTTCCTATTTCTACTAAATGAAACAAACGCATAGGTACGGATATTACCTAAATATGGATAATATATTTGAAATCTGTTTATTGCTGTTATTGAATCCCAGATTAATGTTACATCTATATAATGCTTTCCTTATCTCTCCGTATTATTGAGTGAAAAGACCATATTTTAATAGCACTCTTAGTCACGAACGCAACGCTCACGGAGGACGTTGCTGATAAAATTTCTAGGTGTTGCATTATTATGGGCAAGCGTGGCAATCACGCTGACGGATACCTGTCCTTATTAGCTAAAGCCACGTTTTATGGAACAAAATTTACAAGTGTGCAGAGTCATAAAAAATGATTATACTCAACTCTCCAATCAAAGTCAAAAGTTTTGCAATAAATATTGTCTGTTAAAAGCGAATTAATTTGTCCCGCTAAACCGACATGCTGAATATTCATCGGTAGCCAGAAGCGCGGACGAGAGCAAACTCGGCTATTTGGATACCGGTATACGGGTACGTAAGTAATAGCATAGTTAGTATTCTTTGATACGGGACACCCCTCAAGTGAAAGCTTCAAGCAAAGCTCACCACCGGATTCGATTAATAGATTTTCACTTGTTTGCCGTTGGTTGGAACAATTTGTATGGTAATATTGGTAATTGGTTTTACCGCTGAATACCGAATGTGATGTGTTGCGGTTTATTTTGTAGATCGATATTTTTGCGGTTATCTCTATAGCTACTTATATAAAGGGCCGATTCAATGATTCATTGATTCACTCATCACAAAATCTCCATAACTAGATTACTAAATTTTGCCACGTATGTTAGACCTCTTAAATAGCGCATTGCTAACTCTTTGTTTCCAAAATTCACAAACAAAATATAAAAAAAAATCACGTGTTATTACAAGGTAATAATTTTATAAATTTTCCGAGTTTCAAACAATAGTTTCTAAAATATTTGTCAAAATTGATAATTTTCAGCGCCCTCTGGTGGCACGATATAACCTATCAAAGACCCATAAAATATCTACGCTGCTATACCGCAACCGCACCACATGGAACATCGAA
Source organism: Petrophora chlorosata (assembly GCA_951640565.1). NCBI lineage: Eukaryota > Metazoa > Arthropoda > Insecta > Lepidoptera > Geometridae > Petrophora > Petrophora chlorosata. Next base: position 13,125,186 of record OX621193.1, on the reverse strand, counting down.
ATAGAACATAGAAATGTGCACAAGCATACAAACACGACTAAACCTCCGTTTCGTCCTTCCGTCGTGGTTAAAATGGCTTATCATGGTTGATATGATATATATAATTCTGAAATAATGCATATTTACTATTACTATTTTACTATTTTATTACCAAATATGACGCTCCAGCACATGTGTAACTAAATATATCAATAGATTCCGCATAAACCACATTTAGCACTTAGTTTCAAAAGGGAAGGAAAGAACGCGTTTTGGTAAAACGACGTCCCAGCCGGAAGCCGTATATCTTTCTCATAAAATGTATGTATAAGGTGGTATACGTTTTCGTCAAACATGGATGCTTTGATGCTTATACAAGTACATAGTGACTGACACAGTTCACACCTATCAAGATTTAACGGGTATGAATGACGGTTGTCCAAACGGCGGATTTATCTACGACATCCGCAATTCCGGCCGAGATGTAGACTCATACCAGTATCTAGACTATGACTACCCAATGTACTCATGTCTATCAGCTGTTTGAAAAGACGGTTTTTAAACTATTGCGGTTTAACTAAACCTATTATAGACTTAAAATGAAGACAATTTTTAAAGCTTCACAGCAAAAGGTACTGCTTGTTTGTAACTAAAATGATGGCGTTTAGTATTCTATACATCATACCTGTGTCTTACATCCGAAACTGTGTTTATGTTCACTTTCAGTCAGTCCTTTCTCAGCCAGTCAGTCAGTCAGCTATATCAAGCGGCATAAATGACGGATGTCCTTCGAACAGCGGATCTGTATCCGACATCCGGCCTGACACTACACGTAGCGCTCGATCGCAGCTCTCGACGTCTATCACAGTTCTCGAATCCCATGGACTTTACCTTGGCTTTATTTATTTCAAGAACATATATAAAATGCAAATTTGAATATATTTTATAAAATTCCAAAACGAGAAAATTAAATCTTCACGAACAATTTATTCCAACAAAAGCATACATAATTGAGTAAAATCGAACAAAAGCGCTCCTCTTTTGACAGGATCCAAAAAGGATTTTCAGTTTGTTGATATTTGCAAGTGCGCACTGGGGTACCAGGTGACACGTATGCGCTGAAAGGCTTTCACTGACCAGCATGTGTTCTGAATGAAAGGATCTCATGTGGTGTATGTGCAATGTGCATATGCATCACTTAAGCATTCATTGCCGCAACGGCGCGGCGGCTGCCTCCCCGGCGGGGTAACTAACCTCGCTCCTGAATGCCCTATTAAGCTTCAGTACGTGGTACATACGTACCCCGCTAAGCGTCCTTTCCTCAAGCTCCGAAGCTCATTGGTCCGAAACTTTGCTGCTGCTTGCGATTTCGAATAGCCAAAATGCTTTTAATGTTCTATTAGTCCAGTCGCTCTCAATCGATTGCTTAAGTAAGGGAGCTGCCGACGCGATATGAAATTATTTACTGTACTTTAAATGTTTCATTAGGTTCTCGTTCACGATCCGGTAGTTAAAACGTTTTAGTTCAGTATTTCAGGTGCAAAAGGTTCTAAAAAGAACAACGTATGTGGCGTTTTATTAGATAAGTTACTTGGTAAACCAGTGAGAAGTTGACGATTTATGCGAATGAAGTTTGTCGCTGTTGCGTCGCGTTGCGACATATTATCTAGAAATACGATTATTTTGCGACGACTTTAGGTAAATTTTAGAGCATATTTCATAATGGCATCTCTGGTGGTCGGGAAACTTGCGGAACTTGAAATAATTGCGGCATGTTTGATAAAACCAACCAACCACTTCTCAGACAAGTGGGAAGATTTAAAAATGTTTGAGTTTTGTTGATCAAAATATTCTTGACATTTTTAAACTGAAAATATGCTTTATGAAAATATGCCTTGCTGCGAATTTGCAGATTTTACAGTTGTTGACAAGTCGATCAAATCGATCATTCCCATTAAAATTACAAGCTACACTAAGGTAAGAACGTTACATGTAGCAATGTTCAGGAATCTACACGTGTGTATTTTTAGGAAGTTTATAAACGTTTGGTACGACATTTTAGGATATTTGTATGGGATATTTGTATCTTCGCTGGCTCGGCCACCTTGAAAGAATGGGTTAGGATCGGGCTGTGAAGCGAGCGTATTTGGGACAGCCGAGTGGCCGACGACCGGTCGGCCGTCCCAAGTACCGCTGGAAAGATGAAGTGGAGAAGGACTTGCGTGAGCTCCAGGTCGAAGTATGGCAGGATTTGGCTAAAGTGGCGTCTTCTATTGTCGGAGGCCAAGACTCACCTTGGGTCACTGCGCCACCCTAGTTAGTTAGTTGTATATTTTTTCAATCTTTCCCAGCCCATTATTTTTTTTATCATTGAATGCTTAGGCACATGATCCCAAAGAAAACACTGCAGAATCAAAGAGATCCGTAAGATTATAGAGATTAAACACAACAACAAAAAATATTACTTGAAATCTGCAGTTACGAGGAAACTACTAGTTGATAAAATTAATTTTACAGGCGGCACCCTAGTTCCAGGCTAGAGGAACGCGTTCCATTAACGCTAATTAGAATTTGCCTCCCGCCGTGCCCACCTGAAACTCGCGCGGTTATTGCCACACCGATATTGCAAATATCTCTTGACCAGGTATTCCGTCGCCTGAATACCACGGCACAGAGTAATTAATGGAAGGGTTTGTTTGTCATATTCAGTTATTCAGCAAACATAGATATTTATTTTTTTACGTTACTAAGAGCTAAAAAAATTATACTGTAACCTATACTTACTTCTCTGTATACTATTTTCATTTATATTGATTCAATCGTCGGAATTAATTGCCGGAAATTGCCTAAAACTCTTGTATTACTTACTTTGTTCTTTTATCACACTCGTAGTATAAGTGCTGCAAATAAACAACTTTCTTCCTTTCATTTTGCTCCTTCATTACCTATCTCATTGGTTACCAAAACAACAAACAACAAGTCTCAAGTCTCAAAGTCATTTCGAGGAACGCCTTCACCTAAACGTCATCCATATTCATAAAGATCTTTGTCACACTATACTTCAAAGGTAGAGAATGGAGAACATCCTATTCCCCATTTCTCTGTTCAAAGGCGGGCGAAAAATTTTGAAGTTCATTTAGTGCCATCGCTGACTCTAGTAATAATCTCTTTGGCTCAAATCAAACTTTTAACGTTCTTTTTTTTAAAGGTTTTGAGATAAATATTAACAACTCTTCGAAAAAGAAATAGTAGGTACTCATTAATCATGCAAAGAATCAATCTTTCTGAAACTTCATTGGAAGCTTTGATAAATGTTTTGTTGACCGGCCGAATTCCGAAATGATACAAACTGAATTAGAATATAATTATTGTGAATCATACAAATTGAATTCGAATATAATACGAATGTGTTGTATGAAAACATTTAATAAGTCATGAATTTTAAATAATAGAATCTTCATCAGGTCATTAAAAAATGTACATTTTTTAACACAAAGACATTATATTATTATTTCTATATACTCGTAGGGTATTTTTTCTTGTTCGTGTCATTTTACTATTGTAGTAAAATAGACCAAATGAGTTGCCAGATGTACAGCATTTCCAGATGCTTCTGTTAGGTCCTGAACATAGGGTTAAACAAGGTGTACATATTGAAATCCAATCACAAAATATAGTCAGGAAAGTGACATATATGGTTCAATAATTAGAGTTCGATATTGCACCGAGATTGGTCAGGTAAAAGGTGGCCCAACTACCTACAATTCCGAATATTCGAATCTCTTGCAACTTGAACGTCAAACGCTGTAGAGATTTATGAAATTCATTTGTCTTATCGTTCACAAACAGTTATATTAACTGCAATTGAATTTGAAATTGCAATTTTGATCCTACATTACCACGGAAGCCCCGTATAGTGCCTTGCGTGCACTGGGTAGTGACTAATTTCGCCATCCTTAGTAATCAATAATTCCACCTCGGTGAATCAATGCGTCATCCTAAATGGTCCTAGCCATAAAACCAGATAGAAAAGATGAACTATGCCACAAAATAATGCAAAATTTCATACTAATATTAGTAACAAGAGTTATGATTGAATTGTACGGCACGTGAGTGCAATTAGATTTGATATTCCGCTGGCGACCAGTAGACCAATATTGGAGCAGTCGGCCGGCGCTCATGCAACCACAATGCCCGGCTCGGTGACGTTCGAAATGTATTCTACCCGACATCGACATGGCTAAATAATCAAATCGTTATTTTGTATTTGGAATTTAAGAACAAAATATTTTCGTAACAAATTAATTAGACCATTTCTTATGTCCTTTGTTCCAAATAAACTCAAACATTAGGTAGAATAAGTAGTGAACCCATTTCAACGATTGATATTACAACAAATACGAACGACATCATTTGTACGAATCTGATGATAGACTCACCGATATCACCAACTTCAAGAACTTGTCAAAATAAACTTATTGTTCAACTTTTCCTTTACCTTATCTCATAAGATAAGCGACATCTGATTGTCTGAATGAACATGTGATTAGATCTTCCATCGAGAGTTGATATACCCTACTTATTGCTAACAATGCGACAGCTCTGTCTGCCGTCTTGTTACTCCCCGCCTGTCGGTTACGACCCGGCTCTGACATAAAAATATTTTACACAACAAAAGGTAATTAAAATAGTAAAGTAGGTCACACAGCTAAAGGTCATTTTGGCATGCCTCCTGGCAGTAGCCTCATCAGCGAGACAGGAGTGAAAGTAGGTTCCCGGTAGCTTCCGCTCCCTGCCACCCGTTTCCTCTCAAGAATTTCCCCAACATACCTTCCGCTCGAATGATTCATAATTGAAAGGCATTATTGAATAAGTGACCTTTGATGGATGCCCGAGGAATCGGGTAAAATGTTTCGTGATTTTTGTAAAACTTTTTATCTGATTCGAGTTCTCTCCTACTCCTTGCCCTGCCAACTCCTTTTGATGTTGACTGAAAGGGTTTATAAAATGATTTTTATTTGACAATACGACCGTTGAATCTCTGATATTGTCGGAAAAATCGTTCTTGTCATGTGCTATAAAAATTAGATAAATCGTCAAAAATTATAATTTTTCTTCTTACCTTAACATCCGTTACGTCTCAAGTATTTATTCCTTATCTGCAGAATGAAATACTTTACACTGAATGTATATAATAAACAGCTCATAGTCGTACGAGTTAGTTAAATACTTTTCGAAAATTAGTTCCTTGTTCAAATAGGAAACAGTTTTAATGGACGTAATTTCCAGCTTGGAAATCTAAAATCCACACCCTGCAGGATCAGAAAGCAAACATGTCAGGAGAAATAAATCCGTGTTTGCACAATATGCGGCTTTCCTGAATCGAACCAAACCGACGATTCGTTCGCGAGGAAATTGAATGTAAATTGTTATTGCATATCGATACTTAACTCTCGACATACGCGTTCCATTTCAGCATCGAATATAAAAATACCCTCCGATTGAATTTCTAGCTCTTTTTATCGGATTCCGGTATGTCCGTTTGTTATTAATCGGATAAAGCAGGATTTTTATTAATTACTCATAAAGTAGGTTAGAAATGTAGAATACTCAACTGTATGGTTTCAATTTAAGCTACAAAATATTTCTCCAACTCCGTGAATTACAAGCAAAAAGTGTATAACACTGCAATCGGAAATCGTCTGGCAAGTTAAACTGGTTTTTTTTTCATCCAATAACGATTCTAAGACACCTTTATTTCACGAGTTTTAAAGTCTAATTTTCTTGAGCAACTTGTTAGAGTAAATATTTGAAGATCCTTGCTGTTCCGGGGCATAGCTAGAGAATTTCTGGAGAATTTAGCTCTCTTAAATTAAATTGCAAGTTGAAATGGTAGTCCTTGCAGCAAGTCAGCAAGATTTTATTGATGCTATAATTAACTTTCAAAGTATGACGCAAGCGTTAAAGCCAATTTTGCTGCTTTCATTTGAGGGAGAAGTTAGTATAAATTTGAAATTGCTATTTTGTTATAATAGAAACGTTACAAGTACTTGATTTGCAGCTTTACTATCCTATATGATTTAGTTTCTTAGCAGACTGCCTCGGAATAGATGGAAGATTTTATTTCATTGCCTTGTCAATGTTAAAGTTTAAATTAAAACTCAACATAAATCTTGACCAAACTGTCTCACAAGTAAATTGCCGTTTCGACAAACGGGAAAACTGCATTTCCCTTTACGCCTTTCCATGAAAATTGCATTTGCAAATATAATGAGCTAGTTATCGTACTGTACCTAGCGTTCATGGAAGATTTTAGATGCGATGGTTAATGGTAGGTATTTTGTTATGGCAAAGTCGCCTTCAGTCTTCAATGCATATTAGAAATATATCATATGAATAGTAATGTAGTATCGTACTGTAATGTAAGGAAATTCGCATGTGCCAAAAAGATAATAGATAATATTATCCTGCGTAGTGGATTATGAATTATATATATTCTATCTCAAAGAGAAGGCCCTTTGAGCTACAACATGGAGTCCTTTAAAGGGGGAATTAATAGAGTCCTTAAGGGTCGGCAACGCATCAGCAAAGCCTCTGGTGCTGCAGATGTCCATAGGCGACACACACATTAAATAATAAAAAAAAGGCCCGTAACTCAGCTGTAGTGCAAACGTGTTTTTTTTCTAGTGGTGGCGTAGAGTAGTGTCTAGGTTGGCCAAAAATTTACGATGTAGACCATAAAACTAGTAAAGACTATCGCACTATATTTGGTTTAAATTATAAAGCACTGCATCAGTTACTGCATTTACATGTGTACCTATGTGTCGCGCATCCATCGGCTTCTGCCATGTTTGTATGCTGGCTCAGCGGATCCGCTTGTGCAAAGAGTAATTTAAAATTCAGGACGCTCGAGCCGGGACCGTTCATTATTGCCATATTGTTGTTTTGTAGGTCGCAAGTAAATTATTTTCTACCAGCTTTCCTTCCCGCGACTTTGCCCGCATTTTTCCTATATCCGCAGTTTTTACATTTTCCTGAATAAAAACTTTCCTATTTTGTACATAATGCAGGATAAATTACATCGTCACATCACATGCGAAATTTTATCGATATTGGCTCAACCGTGACGATTAGTAGAGTGGTAATGAGGAAACAAACATACAATCATCCAATATCAGTGACATAAGCTTCAGCCCGGGATTGAGCTTGGTCCTTTTCTGTCGCTCAGCTCCGTTTTGTAACACCAAACATTATTTTGTTTCAAAACTAATATATTATATTATGCTCGACTTTCTTCTTGTAGTAATCGATACTGAAGAACTGAAGCTACTAAGGAATACTAAGGATTTTAATGAGCTCAAACTCAACCTGCTCACTCGTGTTAATGTTTCGTCGTAGAATACCTATAGACCCTTAGTTTTATGAAGGTGCTTCGAATAGGTTTGTTATTACTGTTACATTTTAGTCACGATAATGCCACTGGTATGTTTGTTTGGGATTCTCACTAAAGCACAGGCTGGTAAACTATATGACAGATTCATAGACCAAGCTTTTTGAAGGATGTTATTGTGACAATATAAATTAGGAGATTTGCTTGTAGATTCCACCTAAACCGGGTTATAATAGGTTATGTACAAATCTTACAATACGTATTTATCAGTGTTGTTAGATTGTCATGCGATTTCATGCATGCATGGTGATTTAGACTATCATCTTAGAGGGTCTTCTTTAACAACGAATATTTCCTTAAAAACATTATTAGAAACGGAAAGAAGTTAAAGAAAATTCAAATTGAAGACGGAAAGTAGTAAGCTTAACTATTAGCTATGACATTCTGCTTGCAAGTGTAGTCGAAGTGGACATAGGATGTGCTATGCGGTACTGCGGTACTGCGGTTATGACCTCGCAGGGTTCATAAAAGTAGACATTGAATTCCAATAATTCATTAATTCTCATCTTACAGAAAATGTGGTTTACCAGTCTGTAAGTCCTTAACTGAAAACGTGGTGCGTAAGTTAATTAAATAGCACAAGAGTTACGAAGAACTTTGTTGCGAAGATGAAATACAATACAGAAAGTAAAGTAGGTGTCATTGTTCTCTCGCTGCGAAGGTATGAAAGCTCTTAGGGAACTTTGTTACTGATTGTTTGGGAAACAAGTCACTTTGTTTAACTTTTTTAATAAAGACGTGGCAGCACATAATACCGAACCGAATCATGCGGTCGACTGACAATTACTCACCTTTAATCACAAAATGATTAATAGTACAAACCTTAGTGTAGGTAGTACTATTATATTTTCTGCGGTGTTGATTCTGAACGTGAGTTGATCATCATAACAATTTCCTGAGTTTTCTGTTCTGACATTACAATACAATACAATAATACTTTATATAGGTTAATGCGATGCGCAGTTATGATTTTCTTACTACATTACATTCTCTTACAACATCCGTTGGCTTTAGTTTTCATTTTATGATATGCTATAATAATGCTTACGAAATTTCTATTATTGCCATAAATAAAAGTTAACCCACATTATCTCTCTCGGAAACCTTATGGCTTCCCTATTTCAACAGGCAATAATTAAATGGAACAGTGTATTATTATCGTTAACAAGTTAGATATATTTATAGTCGCCGCCCGCCCAAGAGTCCATTTGCCGCCCACTGGGCTGTAGGGTGTCGACCCGACGTTTTGCACAATATGCTTGTATTTATAAAAAAAGTATTGTCCTCAAAAAGTTTTGCATTGTTCTGGTGGGCTATTACTTTGACGAGCCCTTAGCATTTACGTTTTTGACTTGATGAGTTTCATTCGGAGAGCTTAACATTCCTTTGTGGAATTGTTATTTCAGTTTGAATCCAGCAATGTTTTATTTTATAATAGCACAGTTGTCAGTTGTATCTAATTGTGGCTGCTTTGTTTTTATACGAGAGGATTGCTTGTTCCACTAATAGTCCACTCCGAAACGTCGCGCGATGTGGCTAATTTTTGGTAGCAGTTACAAAGTTTTACTCGTATCGTGAATACAGGTGCTTTTGTTTGTCCATTTCCACAGCAACAACGTTTCTAATCTCACAAGATAGTGTTAAAGTGCAGTTAGTTTGTTCCTTGGGCGGATACTTTGAGATAAGTGTTGAGAAACTCTGCGCAATGTCTACAAGTAAGTGTGTTTTATTCTTACTGCTCACAGTGCTTACCTAGGTGATTAAAAGTAATGGTAGTCGTTTTGTTTACCCACAGTCTTCAGTTTCAGTCAAACTTCTCACGTGGCATCATATATGTTGCACTTTTCATTTCCCTGTTACCGAACAAGTTTTCTTCTGGCGTTATTATAGAGTTTTCGTAGCATTATTGTCGCCACACCGCCGCATCTGTTACGAGACAAATCGATCGGTGGAGTTTGTAAAAGAATACAAAGTTGCGTCTAGGCTAGCTCGGCCTACGCGCCATTCGGTCCCTGTCAACTTCAGGTCTAAGCAATTGTGTTTTATTTTCCCCTTGCACATGCGACGGAGTTTTTTCACCGCTTAAAGCTCGGTGCAATTTTTCGTAATATCGTGGTTGTATTAAAGTGCTTTATAATCTATTTGCTTGTTACTACGTTATTATGATTTAATAACCGGCTACGTTTCGGCTACCGGTGAGTGTAGCCGGTTATTAAATCAAATTATGAATAATATTCACGTTGGAACGACTCGATGACCTAATATTTGTCAGCTTAGTTACTTGTGCTTAACTATATTGTGGCTAAGTGAAGAAACTAATGACATCACTTCAATAATACTTTGTTTTTTCAAATCTACTGTTTTTATCAGTCGTACTAGTTACATTGTTTGTGACACAAAAATCTGCATGACTTTTGTTGTTTTGTTGGCCACTTTCACGTAAGACGAGACTTATCTTGATTGACCAATTATGTGTATTGATGCTAGTTGCAACTTTGCCGGCGCACCATAAGTGGCACACTTCTTACCTAATGTTGGTAACTAATTATTGTATGGTAACTGGCCAATTTCATCAAGATTCCCGTAAGAAAGAATTTAGTTTAACGAGGTAGGTAATACCTTTGCCGTAAACTAGATGGCGCCAAACAAAAAACGTATATTTTCTATCTGTTGCAATTGTTTAAACTAAACTATTTTCTATCTACAGCAATAAAAAAAAGCGAGTATAGAATGTCTATTTATATGATGATTATAGCTATTTTATAATGATATTGCATTATCATGCATATTCCATGCATGATTTTCTAATTATTATTATTTCTTCAGTATTTCATTCAGCTTTGATTTTCGGTTTTCGGAAAGTTGACATCTACATTCTTAAATAATTTGGACATGTAATATAGAGAAATCCTTACGAAGATTGAACGTTCTTATTCTTACATAGGTTACATTTGAAATTGTTTGAAACCCCCTCGTTGACTTGAGTTCAGTTCAATTCAGCGGATTATAAACTAATTCCTTATTAAATTTCCCAGCATCCATTACAGCTTTAACTCAATTTATGTAACAGCCATTCCACTAAGTGCATGTAACATAATTGATGTTAATGATCATCAATAAACCACTCACGGTGTAGTATTACAGATTTATGAATATGTACAAACAGCTTCAAATTATACAGTTCGCCGATCATGTGATGAAATGAAAACAGATTTTCATAGTAACTATTGTTTATATTGTGGTTTTACTGGTACAATATTCATATCACGCTTGACACATGGCTGAAATAGAAAACTGAAATTATACGCTCGTTTCGTTTATATCAACTTTTTATCATCTTCGATTAAAACTACAGTAACAATGTTATTTTGTAATTGTATTAACCAATTTATTATTAATCGATAAGTAGATGAAACTTCACTACATAGTATAAAACAAAGTCGCTTTCTCTGTCCCTATATCCCTATGTATGCTTAAATCTTTAAAACTACGCAACGGATTTTGTTGCGGTTTTTTTTAATAGATAGAGTGATTGAACAGGAAGGTTTATATGTATAACCGTGCGAAGCCGGGGCGGGTCGCTAGTAAATAATATTTATTTCCTAGCGTCGTTTATTCTTTCAATATATATTTTTCCTAATGTTTTATCTGAGATCTTTCAATGTACTTATTTTTTATTAAACATACAGTTGCTGTATATGTTCAAAACAAAGCTTCATTTCTTTGCCTGTTGCACGGCTGTAATGCACAGCCTCTCCTTAGCGCCTATTGTCTAAACATTCATCACTATTTTTAGAAGGATTCCTCACACGTGCTCCCCTACTTTTTGTTAAGCGTTAAACGCCGCTCCTGCGGATATTCTCGACAGAACAGCTGTCAGCTATTTCCGAAACTTGGGGGACTTTATTAGAGACGGCTTCCTAAATAATAGTCGCTTATAACCGTACCTAAATAACTCATAAAGTGTCCAAGTTTATGATGTCGAATGGAGTTTGTCATCTACTGTGCCCCTGTGAACTATTGTGATGTCTATTTTTTCAGATGTCTCTTACAATGCCTTAGTAAATTACTTTAACAATAAGACTTAAGAGGAAGACATTCAAGATGAATTGTTTAGGTCTTAATAGAGGATCTAACGAGTATGATTCGGGAGAGCCGAGCGCGCCACCCTACTACCCGCCCCAGCTGCCTTACAATCCTAATTTCATCGAACCACACGCTATTATATCTGACAATCTGAGTGCTGCGTATTCCTGGAGCACCCGAGATAATGAGTTTTACGCCGAGAACGCTCTCATGTATGATGAGTACAGCGGGTGGGGGCGGCGGCCGCGTCGCTCCCTATACGAAGGCGTCAACTACGTGCCGGTGCCGGTGAGTGTGCCAGCCTGTGTGCCCCGCATCGCACGCTACCGTTTGTTTTATTACGTGTGCAATTAACAATAAACAAACCAATTGTGATGTCATTAACTCAACCATTTCTTACTACGCATACAAAATATGGAGGAATGGGTACGTTTCGTGAAGATATTTAAACCCCGCTTCACCTATTATATCAATGCGGGAAGGGTGTCCGGAATGCAACGGGCGCATGCATATACCGCGATCTATTTCCGGGCGCGGGCGTCGGCCCTAATCGTGTAAGCTCAGCTCATTCTGAACGAAAACATGCGCGAACACAGCCGCGGGGGCTCACTCGTGGCAGCCACCATCGCGGCGCTTAACCACAAGTCCGGCGCCGAGGACAAGCCGCGCCCGGTCAAACCGCGCGTGTCTTCCGCGCAGAACAGAAATGTGCCTACGATAAGAGAGGAAAACTTTAGCGAGGAGCGATCGCGACGGGCCTCCGCCTACAGCGAACGTCCTCTGTCCACGGCATCGGAAGCGTCGGAACGCGACTCTGCTTCCGTTCAGTCAAGCGAAGAGCCGCCCCCTCAAGAGAGTACGTAATTCGCGTTTGCGGACGAGTCACTGACGTAGCGTAATACTGGAACTAAGCCAAACTCTAAATAGCGACACGTAGGTGACTCGTACCGAGAGCTTGTCGCGCAGTGTCGCATCCGCTGAGCCTCATGTCCGACTGCGAGTACTTAACGGAGCCTTTCGACGAGGATCAGCAGGAGCGGACGGCGGCGGGCTATGCCCACCCCGCCGTGCGCTCCTACCTCTACTCGCCGATGGGTGAGTTCGGGTCGGATCTGTGGCTCCTACGCGTTTGACGTGCTCTTGATATCGATTATCTCGTAACAGGCGGCGACTCGGATAGTCCCGATGAGGCTACGGTGAAGTGCACGGCCTGGTCAGAGGGCGCAGTCGCCGCGAACCGCGTAAACTCCTCCGGAACCGACACCAGCTCCTCGACTGAAGAATCGGACGAACATGAATATGAACCTCGTTGTGAAAACAACTACCGAACCCTAACTCCGAGCCGGCGTCTCGACAATTCGACCCGTCGTGACGATGATTTCAAATGGATGCCAACCGGGACCATAGTTGACGACGACGAAGACGTCGCGGAACCGGTGTCGATGGAAGCGAGGACGGAGGATTTTTCGGCGGTGAGCCTCGACCGACGACGGCGGACGTCTGATCGCAGCGACCGCGACCGCAAGACTAGGTCCTCGTTGACATCATCTAAGCCGCCACAACACCCGTCCAGTGTGCAATCTAGTGTCCGTGCGTCTCCGCGGCCTCGGCGCTCTCGCAACGAGGAAACCCCTCCGGAGTTGCAGAGACGTTGGAACTCGTATGAGCATTTCCGCTGGCCTCCGGAAGGCGGGTGGTGGCCACCGATGTGCTGGTGCCACGGGCCGCCAGCGCCACCACCCTGCTGCATGCACGACCGCTCGTGGCCCTCGCACCCGTCTCTGCCGCCCGCTCCCCCGCGCGCCGATAGATACAAGGTACGATTAATATTCAGCTCGGCTGGGCACCGGCCTAGGAGGCAATCAATTTACAGTTTATTGACTTACCTACATATCCTGCTCGCATTTATGTGCCACTGGGGCTTAATTTTTTGGTAGAATTTTGTAATAACTCGGTTTTCACTATGATAGTATTTAATTAATTAAATATTATCATTGATCTAACAATATCTGTTGTTCATATAGACCATTATTCTTCAGCAAGCATCCCATAATATATGATTTATACCATTGTGTTTCGACCAATTTGTAATTAATAAGTATGATCTACATGCGACTAAGATCTTGATTGTTGTTTGTGTTTACAAGATATGTTTACTAACATAAAATTTTATTTTTAATATTTTGCGTATTCACTGTGGTTATTTAAAAAAATATATTTAATTAATGTGTAAAGAGAAAGTATAATGAAAAATTCGACACTGGCAGAAAATTACTTAATGAACCTATAGAAGCGTATGCTTGAACCTATAGAAGCTTCAAGTATTTATGATATAAAACAACATGGATGATATTTCGCAATTACGATATAAAGCCATAAGGAAATAAATGGAACGACGAAGCGAAAGCCTGAAACAACCTTGACAACAATTTATTTCAATAACAGTATGTAATAGGACCATAAATTCCAATTCTACAACATCATATGAAACGTAACAAATGGATATTCAAACACGTCTACAAATCAAAAGTTTCAAGCTCAATTACCCTTCCTAAATAGGATAGGTATAACAACTACGAATACTTTCTACGACCCCTCCAATAAAGTACGTAGACATTTACTGAAACCATATTTTTTCTTTCAGAATGATGCAGAAGACCGAGTGCGGAGACTCGAGGCCGACAAAGAAAGCCTGCAGTTGCAAGTGCAAGTGCTGTCGGAGCAAATCGCAGCCCAAAGCGAAAAGATGGCGGACTTAGAGAGAGCACTTCATGATACACGACAAAGACTGGATGACGCGGATCAGAGGCTGCAAAAGGTGAGACTTTAATTTGTGATGGGTTCAAAGATGTACATAAAATATGCAGATCACCCGAGGCAGACAAAGAGAGCCTGTTATATCTAAACAGAGCGCAGAGAAGACACCACTCATAATACACTAACCCCTAAATGGTATATAACATTCATAATTTAGAAGTAGGTATCTACATTATATCGAATGTTGTATTGTATTTGAAATAAGGGTAATGTCATCGTAAATTTTCAGTATATGCTGTTGGATTTTGCCTAAGTGCACAATCTACATAAAGCTCAAACAGATTCGCTTCGATTATCTGTGCCGCGAAGATACGGTCGCATGCTTCCAACAAACTTATCCGCAAGTTGGAAATCCGCTTGTCAAGTACTTGGTCCAAGTCTACCCGCTGTCTTGTTAGTTCGTTAGTTCCAAGTTATCCCGCCATTATTGTTTCAAAACTGCAGCCGTGCGAAGGTGGTAAACTGCTTAGCATTCAGCGCGTCCCAGATGCTAAGGAATGGGGCTATTGAATAATCATGATCGCAGTATTCGCAGTGGGCCGCAATTCCGAGCTCGCCTCCAACGGCCCGTCTCATTGTCAGAGTTATGAGAGCTAACCTAATGAAATCACTCGTTGAGATTTAATAATTCCTAGTCGGCTCCGAGTCTATAAACTACTAGCAAGTTTAGACTTAAATGGAAATAAGAGGCCAGCTGCCAGTCGTCATTTACCATTTATGTAATGTCTGTCAAATACCATACTTATGGAAATTCCATCTCAAATAGAATAGTTTAGGAGTACATTTTCCTTAAGAAATGTCTTTCTTTTCTGAGACTGGCATTCAATTTAGATTTGATGTGTTCTGGAATTTATTTCCTCAGACGCTGCCACAACTATTCGTGTCGGATTTTATTTTGCTTTTATTGCCAAAGCTCGCTCTGGTTTCTATCCCCTTATCCGCATACTGCAAGGGGTCTAATGGAATGCTCAAAATAATGATGATTCACCTCGCGAGTAACTAATAAACCAGTCGGCCCATTGAATGTGGCACCTCACCTACACATGGCTCGGCAACGGTAGTCAGATCGCCTTATAAGTTTTATATGTCAGTGAAACTTCGGATTAATATAGTCTTATCATTCCCAGGTACCTACGTGCATTACATGTAGAATTTCTTAGTTAAATATTACGGCCACACCAGTAATCCACGTAAAGCAAGGTCGGAGTTTAATTTGGTTGAATTAGACAATCAGTAGATATTACAACCCACGCACCTTCATAAATACTGAGTTAAAAGTTCGTTTCCTCCAAGAGTGGACTCTTTCATGTGTTCGTACTATAGGAAGGCACAAAGAAAATAAACGGGCTGTTTAAATTGTTCTAATTCCGTCCATTTACGCCTTGCGATGCGCGTACGCATGCTCGTATCTGCTAGCTAACTATGCCAGATGTTCTTTTAAACAACCAAGATAAGATGGGTAAAGACAGACGCCACCAAATGCCGGCCTCGGGTGTGAAAGTCAGATTCCCGAATAACCAGCCAGTGTTTACACAATTTGTCAGATATTTTGTTAAGAGAACCTAAAAGCTTTTTTAAAACTGTGTTTGTTTATTTATCGTTAGATCCTGACGAGTTACGATGTATTCAATCGTTGAAAACTTAGCCACTATTTTAGTAGCAGTAGATTATTCTATCAATCGCGTGTGATTGAAATTCTTTCACTTCGCTGACGAAAAAAGTGCTACAATCAATCAATCAATCAAATTCTCTTTATTTATTTTTGGCACCACAGACGACTTATGAACGTCAAATTATCACCATGACTACAACCATTGAACTATTTATTATTTTCTTATATTCCTAATTGGAATGCGACGACCTAAAGAATTTACGTAATAGATAGCTTTTTTATGTTCACATATCAACACTTCTCGATTATATAAAGAACCCGCTGATTTTTCCGAGACCGAAAACGTGGAAAACAAAACCTTTTATAAGGCAAGAAAAGAGCACAGAGATTCCTGTTCAAGATAATATGTTTCCTTTAACTAATAACATATCTCAACTATACTCTTCCAAATTAACATACTAGCTACGAAGTATTACAATACGATGTCTCCCATGGCGGCCCATTATTTGAAAGCCACCAGTAAGTGGTTCTTTAGTGGTGCTGTTCGTGGAATTCGTTGTTTAAGAATAGAGTCGTTCCTGAAACCCTTTTGTAAACTCAAAGGCTACACCTTGCTCGAGAACCTTTTTCTATAAAAGTCCCAAAGGCGGTCAACAAGTGTTGATCGACTTTTGTTCGTCTCCATCATCATTAGCCTATATCAGTCCGCCGCTGGATATAGGCCTCTCCCAAAGCACGCCACTGAGTCCGATCTTCGGCTTTCCTTTCCCAGTCCCTAAATATCAGCAACCCTGCACATATCGTCGCTCCATCTAGTCGCAGGATGTCCTATACTACGTGTGCCGATTCGTGGTCTCCACTCTAGGAAACGTATACCCCAACGCTTATCGGTTCTGCGGCAAACATGACCAGCCCACTGCCGCTTCAGCTTGCTAATCCGCCGAGCTATGTCGGTAAATTTAGTTCTATGCCGAATAATTTCGTTCCGGATTGTCTCCACAGACAGGTTGAACTAAATCGCGAATATTTTTATAGCTTATAATTCACGTATTATTTTAATACCTACGAGTAATATATCCATAGAGTTACGTATAATAAAAATAAGCTATACCGCTAATGAGAAAGTCACTAATTAATATTTTAAGAGAAACGGCACGCTGAAATTTTCATACAAAAAGAGAAAACGTTTTTCTACCCCTAAACATTCACCAAATTCAATGAAATTTGGACATGTAAGATGTTACCATTATTGAGGTTTGTAGGTTTTGATTTTGTCGATAATTCGTTTAGAAAAATCGCCCAAAAATCTCGATATTTACTCGAAATTTTTTTTTGTAGTTTGGAGCTGTTAACTTTAAAAATAGACATAAACTTAGAAAAGGGAAAACCTACAAACCTAGTTTATTCTCCATTTAAGAAATTGAGACCAAAATTACCAAATTTGGTTGAGATTTAGTGTGGTAGAAACGTTTTCTTCCGAAACGGTAATTTTAACAAAAAATCTGAAATTTATACGAATTTAGTTAAATTATTATTATAATTATTATTTAGTTTATTTATTTAATTTAATTTACGCATTTTCTGCGAGACCGTAAACCATTATTCAAATACCTAGTGCTCGCTGGCCGCGGCTGTGCCATATCCTCTTAATATTCTTATTTCACTCCACAGGAAATGCTTCAGCGCTCGTCACTAGAAACTCAAAAGCTGGAGCTTCTGTCAAAACTAAGCGAAGTACGTCTAAGAGTGGCAGAAAGAGGTATTCTGGAGAGATCGCCGCCTCCAGATGGAGTTGTCGCCGCGTCAGTGCCCCTCACGAGACCTGCGCCGCCTAGAGTATGTGTTTTGTTTTCTTGTTGCAAGATGTGAGATTTTTTTAGGTTAGCCCCGTTATTTTTTAGGGTTGTTTAGGGCTTATTAATTATACTTGTAAACGAATTGCCTTACGGCCGCGTGGTCCGACTGCGAAGTTTGATTGATCGAACGACGAGGATGTTTAAGTCCTTGTATTAAAATAATCTATACGGACTTCTGAATCCTTCTCGTAGACCATAGTCGAACTCTGAGGAATTACTTTTTTTAATGTAATTGAATGACGAGACGAGCTGGTCGTTTCCCTGATGGTAAGCAATACGCCAGCCCATAACAATAACAGCACCACCCAGAATTTTGTTTTGCAAAATCCTGCGCGGCGCTGCACTGCGCTCGTCACCCTGAGACAATTAGCTGTTGAGTCTCATAATGCCCAGTAATTTCGCTTAATTTATTCCAGACCCCGCCAGCGAACTACGGGCGGCAAATAGAGCGGAACACACACATGTACTCGTCACTGCCGCGGTCGTCAGTGATGACGTCAGAGGCGCGCGTGGCGTTCGGTAAACCAAACAACATGGTGGTGGCGCGCGGCCGCGGACACTCGGTGCCGAACCTAGGTCTCTGCGTGACGTCACGCATGCATCCGCGCTTTACCCTCTACCAACTTACCCGCATACGAGCAGCCACTAATAGGCAGACTGTCCCTGTTTATTATGACCAAAACAGAGATGGCAAATACTTGTGCCATTTTTCCCTCGCTTCGCTCGTGTCTTTGATATTTAAGCTCCAGTTTCTTGTTCAAATCAGAGATAGTGTTGATTTTTAGATCATTTTACTCTACCCGCATATGAGCGAGCACTAATATGGCAAGCTGTCCTTGCTTACATATGACCAAAACAGAGATTGGAAATACTTGTGCCATTTTTCACTCGCTTCGCTCGTGTCTTTGATATTTAAGCTCCAGTTTCTTGTTCAAATCTGAGATAGTGTTGATTTTTCGAGCTCATTTTGCTCGTGACTTTCGTTTTGGCACCAATGTCCTGTACCAATCTGGGATAGTGTTGTTGATTTTTTGTGCTCGCTTCGCTCCCTCAGAATTATTGATAAAATTAATTACTAGGATACAAGCTTCAATTTATAATGTATATCGCAAAAAAAGGATTTATAATCTGTTTTATTTACACGTTAAAGATGGTGGTCAAAGTGAACTTCTCTCTAGATGGCTTTAGCTTTAAAAAAATTCATGAAGCTTCGTCTAAAAGTGCACACGATTCGCCGGAAATAGTACCTCAGAAATGCATGACCCCTATAAAACTGAAACTCAAATAAGACCGACCCAGTCTGGCTAAGCGCCTAGCTTTGCTTTATCAATGTTGTATTTATGTGTTCTCTTGCGCTAGATGTTTTGTACCGTGTTGGCTTGTAATCCCACAAAACTTAAAATGGGCGGCAAAAAACGTTACCGTCAGTCTTCCGTTGCGCTTTTAGTATGTACCTGTTTTAATGTTTGTAGTTTGTCAAGAATCTGATACATCTGTATCTAAAATATGTTCAAAATCTTGATGAATCGGAATTTAACTGTACAGTAAAAGTCGTTCAAAAGTGAATAGAATCATAATTTTATAACTGCAAACACCATGTATTTTCATCAACAGTGTCACTTGCAAAGCAGATCATAATGCAAAATAACGAATTTCAGTAAACTAAAATTTAAACACCCCTGACACAAAAATCCTTTAAAAATTTAAAAGAACGGCTGAACCGATTTTGATAAAATGTCTAAGAACCACTGCTAGCAAGTCGGCTTTCAAATAAAAAAAACGCATTCACATCGGTTCACTCGTTTAAGAACTACGGTGCCACAGACATACATACATACAGACAGACACACGTAGTGATTAAACTTATAACACCTCTCCTTTTTGGGATGGGGTTTAAAAAAAGGCTCCTCAGTTTCTTGCCGTATTTTCTGAGTAGTGGTTCTTTTTCCGATACGGTGATAGAGTAATAATAATTGACGTTCATAAGTGCGTCTGTGATGCCAAAACAGAATAAAGAAGTTGAACTTGATTCGTTCCTTCGAACGTTCCAGCCGAGAAGGAGGAGGTAGTAGGTCGCGGCAGTCCCTCGCCGTCGCTGCGCGAGGTGCGCGCGCGGCTCGGCAGCGCCGGCGGCGTGCGCCTCGAGGGCGACGAACTGTCGCGCTCCTCGCTGCGCGCCAGCACGCCGCGCGTGCCGAGACCCCTCACCATGCCCTGGTACGTTAACTACCGCCCCGACACAATGCCGTTGTACGGACATTACCGCTCCATAACTATGCCGTTGTACGTACACTACCGCACTGTAACTATGCCGTTGTACATACACTACCGTCGTCACTGTGCCGTGGTACGTACACACCGCCCCGTCATTATGCCCTTATACGTACAATACTCGTCACTAAGCCATGAAAAATAAATTAAAAAAATCTTCAATCTTGAGCATCTTCCTTAAACTCAAGTTTAGCTAAAAACTATCTCTAATTTTGGAACTTGCTCTCTTAATTCATCCTTTCCAGTCAGTATACTATTCCCTCCTGACCTCAGTTGTCAATTCCAGGCAAACAACAGACGTGCGGCAATGGGACTGCGAGACCACTTGCGGCTGGCTGGAGTCTCTCGGGCTGGAGGCCTACGTGGGCGCGGCGCGCGCGTGGCTCGGCGCTTCGCCCGACGCCCGCGGCGTCATCGCGGCCGCCTCGCACCAGGCCATAGAAAAGGAACTGGCCATCAAGCATCCGATGCATAAGAAGAAAATCGTGCTCGCTTTGACGGATCTACTGGTGAGTGCATGCCGCGCTACATGGTTCTGTGTGTCTGTTAAGGTGGTACGATTTTCATACAAAATTCAGCCATTATTAAGTTGTTCACTGAATAGGAGAAATGCCTGAATTTATGCGTGGTGAACTATTTACGGGTTGTTATTTACGCAAAATTAATAAAATGGTACAATTTATATCAATCAGGTCTCTGATAAACATGTTAGATTTTTTGCCTAGACTTGTTCAGTTAAAAATAGTGATATAATATCAACACCAATAAAAAATATCAATATAAAATCAGTAGATTGTAGAAGTCACCCGGCACGTAAGAGTAAGTCCGGGGTGTGTAATAGTTAGTACACAGAATACTAAGGGACAGAAGCATCACTCCGCAAAGAAATTTAAACAAATAGCGACTCTTGCTATGACGCAATAAAATTCAATTCAGCTCGCGTAGCGCTGCATACCTACCAGTCATATTAACCTACAGACAGTGGCGTAGCTAGGTAACCAAAGGCCCTGGGGCAAAAAATAAACAAGAGCCCTAACTAAACTATTTAAAATCGTTTGTTCTACTCCAGTTCGTACTCCAGATTCGTCATCAGAAACTTGCGGGGAACTCCCCGCAAATTTCAAACAAAAATGTTCGAGACTTGTTTGCAATACCCCTGTATTTTTTCAAATAAGTTGCCATTATTAAAGTCGCGTTCCTGGAATCTGGTTTATTTATGTTCCGAATGTGGGAGGTATCAGTCAAAGAGACTGAAGCGTCCATCGCAATTCGGGCGGGAAGAGGTAAGTCGAATCGGTGGGAGGGGGTGAGCGGCTATTATGTATGTAGTACTATTGGTGTAGGTCCGTTGTCCTCGTAAGCCGTGTCCCCGCCGGCCGCTGCCGCGGTACACTCGCTTCGCTCGCTCGGCTCGCGCTGTGTGGTCACAGTTCTAACATAACCTAACCTAGTGGCTGTGTCTCCGTAAAGGGGTCAATGGTACGAACATTTAATGACGTCCTGTTGTCCCTGTAGCGGGGACAAGGCCTACGAGGGCAACGGGCCTACACTGTACTATTATGTATGTAGTACTATTATGTATTGTGTATGATAACGTGTGTGTGTGTGTGTCAGGGCGGGCACGGCGACGCGCTGCTGCCGCTGGCGGGGCGGCTGGACGCGGCGTGGGCGCTGCGCTGGCTGGAGGACGTGGGCGTGTGCGGCGCGCGCGCGGCCGCCGCCGACGCGGCGCTGGACGGCCGCGCGCTGCACCGCCTCACGCACCACGAGCTGCACGCGCACCTGCGCGTCACGCACGCGCTGCACGCGCTCGCCGTCAGGAGAGGTACGCAACAACGCGATACCTGCTCCAGTCGCCAAACAGTAGTGCGCAAGCATTACTGTGTTCTGGTTTGAAGGGCATTGTAGCCAGCGAAATTACTGGGCATATGAAACTTAATATCTGATGATGTATCGGGGTGATGAGCGCAAAAGTCCGCAGTGCTTTTTACGGTATTGAAAGTTCTGGGTGGCACTGCAATTGTTTAGGGCAGGCGTGGCGCTCACCATAAGGCGAACGACTTGCTCGTCTGATCATTCAGTAACAGAAAAAAATACCCTGTGGCGATTACCCTCAAATGCATTTTCTAAGTAACATAATCCTACCAAAACTGATGTTAACAACTATCTGCTAAACATACTTGATTTTTTTCAGATAACAGTAACGGAGTTTCTTGACATAAATGCAAACTTTGGGAGTCTTTGGGGATTTCTGTGAAGTTAATTATTTGTAACATAACACCTTCATGAACTTGCATAATGAGTATTGCCGTGTTCCGGTTTGAAAGGCATAGCCCGTGAAATTACTGAACAAATGACACTTAATACCTGATGGCACGGGATGACGAGCGCAACGCGGTACCGCGCTATACTTTGCACGGTATTGAAAGTGAGGTTGACACTGCAATTGTTCTACAAGCGTTGCTTACCATCAGGCGAGCAACTCGTCTCGTCGCTCAGTTGCATAAAAATACACAAAAGAAAGATAATTTCGTGACCACTCTTTGCTCAGTTACAAAGAATAAGATTTGAGTTGAAAAGACAAGCTTTTAACAAATTCGTAATCGAAACCGCAAGCAGATTAAAATGAGCCCAAACGTTTACGATTCTCCGACAATTTCTATTGCCCACCTTCCGTCTCCATCATCAGATCAGCTGACTGTCACCATAATAACATTGCAGCAGCATAATAGCATTGTCATCGAACTTTGACAAGTATCCGTAGTAGTCTTGGCAAGCGTGCTACATCATCGACCGCATCGTTCATCATCGCTTACCATTAGGTGAGATAGTGGTCAAACGCAAGCCAATGAAGAATAAGAAAAATTAAAAAATTCAAAATATCAACTCCGTAGGAAAAGAGGAAGTGGTTCTAATTGAACTTGCAAGATTCGAACAAACATAGTTACATACATTGCAAGTTAAATAAAAGCTTGTAAAAAGTGAATCGTGTTTCAGGAATCCAGGTGCTTCGCGAGAACAAGTTCAACCCGGACACGATGGTGCGGCGCGCGGCGGAGGGCGAGGAGGCGGGGGGCGCGGGGGCGGAGGGGGGCGCGGCGCCCGAGCTGGCGCGCTGGTCCTCGCACCGCGTCATGCAGTGGCTGAAGGCCATCGACCTCGCGGAGTACGCGCCCAACCTCCGCGGAGCAGGTACTTTTGTTTTTTTAATTCGCCTGTTTGGGCAGGCGGACTTTTTGGCGGGAAGTGAAAAGTGATACAGTTTGATTTTGTTTTATTTTCATCAATCAATATCGAGTGATCATGTGTAATATCGGTGGAATATTAACCATTATGTGTTCGTAAAGGTGAACGAGTGTAGGCCAATGAAACAAAATAGAGAAAACTTTGCTTTTAATGTTCTCCCAAAAAGTCCGTGGAAAGCTTAAATAAAGTTCCACCACTTTATTGAAGCACTAGGAGAGGGTCCGGCTTGTTGCTGTCGACCCTCATTCTCAACAAAAGTATAATAAATTGAATATTAAATTATCAAATAAAAACTATGTAAGACATGGCGGTATGGTCCTAGAGACTTTAGCCTGCCCTAACAAACATAAAAAAAAAGTTTGGACAGGCTAAAGTCTCTAGAACTATACCGCCTTCTCTTACATATTTTTTATTTAATAGTTCAAAAAAGGTACAATGATTTCTTTTTTTTTAACCGACTTCAAAAAAGGAGGAGGTTCTCTATTCGGTTGTATTTTTTTTTTTTTTTTTTTTATGTTTGTTACCTCAGAACTTAGTCATTTATGGACCGATTTGGAAAATTCTTTTTTTATATGAAAGGATATACTTCCAGATTGGTCCCATTTTTAACCGACTTCAAATTAAAAAAGGAGGAGTACATTTTTTCCTTGTTTTTGTTTGTTACCTCAGAACTTCGTCATGTATTACCCGATTTGGAAAAATTCTTTGTTTATTTGAAAGGACATACTTCCAAATTGGTCCCATCATTAACCGACTACAAAAAGGAGAAGTATATTTTTTATGTTTGTTAACTTAGAACTTCGTCAAGCTGATTTGGAAAATTCTTATTTTATTTGTAAGGATATACTTCTAGATTGGTCCCATTATTAACTGACTTCGAATTAAAATAGGAGTATAAATATTTTATTTTGGTACCTCAGAACTTTGTCATTTATGAACCGATTTGGAAAATTCTATTTTTATTTGAATGAATGTACTTTCAGAATCGTCGCATTGTGGTCCGACTAATTAATAAAAGGAGTTTTTTTTCTTATTATGTTTGTTATCACAGAACTTCGTCATTTATAAACCAATTTAGAATATTATTTTTAAAGTTTAAAAAAGGAGCAGGTGTGTTTCTATGTGTGGCCTTAATTGTCAGAGGGCAGATTTCGTAGCCTCGTTATCTCGTTTTTCGCTCTGTCGTCGTGTGGTCGAATTAATAATTTGTTGGCGTCCAAATCTGACAAAACGATGCCTTCTAAACTTCTGACACGACTTAGTGCCACATATGTTTGCCCTTTTGCAATTTTTTTTTTACCGAGATCGATCACAGCTCTTTCGAGGGTGGTCCCCTGTAGTTTATGGACTGCGACCGCCCAGCTTAATATTAGAGGAAGCATACGTCGCTCTACATCTCCGTAACCCCTCGCCGCCTGAAATGTAGTGCTTGATGGAGGTATGGGTATGCAACCGTCACTATTTTCAACCGACTTCAAAAAGGAGGAGGTTTACAATTCGACGGTATGTTTTTTTTTTTGTGTGTTTCTTACGCGATTACTCCGCCAATTATGCATTGATTTCAATGATTCTTTTTTTGATTGGTAAGTAATACTTCAAAGGTGGTCCCATATAAATTTTATCGAAATTCATTCAGTAGTTTTTGAAAAAAATAGCAAAAACAAAAAAATATAAGTTTAATCTTCAAGTCGGTTCTTGTTTTTTTCGTAACCAACTTTCTAAAGGTGGAGGTTTGTATTCGACTGCTTCACCTGCTTCACCCAGGGTTGACTTCCGGTGAGGGAACTCCTCAACGGTGAATAGTACAGACACAACATTTCGTAAATGGATTTAACCATAATAGCCTGTTCTAAATTCCATCATGACATGGCAGATACATCCAGGATTGACTTCCGGCGAGGGAACTCCTCAACACACTGACAACACACTGACAACTGAATAGGACAGACATGAAATTTTTTTGTACATGCATTTAATTGTGATAGCCCGTTTTAAACTTCGTCATGATGTGGCTTCTAGATCATAAAAGCTTGTCTTTAAAAACTTTTTGAATTAATTTAATTAAAACTTGTTTTTCACTAAAAAGGTTAAAATAAATTATTTTTCAAAAAAAAACTAAACCGACTTCAAAACCACAAATGGCACTCAAAAGTAAAAAATAAATTAATATAATTATCATAAGCGCTACCCACTCATATATTTGAAGTCGGTGCCAGCCAAGTCTAAAAGGTAGTAGATAAATACTACCTACAAGTAGAACTTACTATATACATAGTATTTATCTACTACCTTTTAGACTTGGCTGGCACCGACTTCAAATATATGAGTGGGTAGCGCTTATGATAATTATATTAATTTATTTTTTACTTTTGAGTGCCATTTGTGGTTTTGAAGTCGGTTTAGTTTTTTTGAAAAATAATTTATTTAATATCATGTCTGAGGTTAAATCCGATTTTTTCATTAGTTTTTATTTTGAGTCAGTCCATGTTTCAGTTTTTACAATCGGAGCTGGTAGGTACGCTTGCTTCTGTTTTTTTTTTTACATTTGGCGTCGCACGGTTTGTGCATTCAGCCAGTTTCAAGTAATTAATGGCACACAAGATCAGTTTTCATTGAACAGAGAAAACTGAAGTTGTGCATCATGAAAACTGATAGTTTTTGAACGTATGTAAACTCAGGGGACGTCAGTTTTAATTGTTCAGTCAAACCTGTTTGTGAAAACTGATCGTATGTAGCCACCATAAAGCCCAGCAACCAATCAGATGTGTACCTGATTAGTTTTTGTATTTCAGCTTCTCACCAATCTCAAACGAATAACATTGATCAAGTTTTTTCGCGTCCATCTTTCGCCTAACTGCATTATTTATATATTTTACGAGTATTATCCCTCGATAATAACTTTGACTACTATGTGTGTCTGTCTGTGGCACCGTAGCTTTTAAACGGGTGAACCGGTGTGGATGCGGTTTTTTTTGCTTGAAAGCAGGATGTTAACTGGTGGTAGAGGTACAGGTCTACTGGTGGTAGGTTTCTCGTATGCGAGAGGCCGTCTGGGTGGGTGCCACCGCTTTGCCAGTTATTCAGCCGCCAAGCTGTAGTGCGCAAGCATTACTGTGTTCCGGTTTGAAGGGCATTGTAGCCAGCAAAATTACTGGGCATTATGAGACTGAACAGCTAATTGTCTCAGGGCGACGAGCGCAGTGCAGTGCCGCGCAGGATTTTGCAAAACAAAGTTCTGGGTGGTGCTGTTATTGTTATGGGCTGGCGTATTGCTTACCATCAGGCAAACGACCAGCACGTCTCGTCATTCAGTTACATAAAAAAAAGTATTTAGCGGTGTTTCTTAGACATGTTTTATTGTGTCGGGGTTACTAATTAATAGTTATTAACATTGTAAAACCCCAAAAATTTTAACAAAATCTCTAAAAAAAAAATGCCCTTCAGTTTCTTGCCGTATCTTCTGAGTAGTGGTTCTTTTTCCGATACCATGGTAGAGTCATTTTGATAATTTGACGTTCAAAGTGCGTCTGTGATGCCAAAATGATTAAAGAGATTTTAATTTTTCTTTTGATTTTGATTCTAAATTGTATTTCTGGCAGGCGTCCACGGAGGTCTAATGCTGCTAGAGCCGCGTTTCACAGCGGAGCTTCTAGCCGCGCTTCTCAACATTCCCGCCAACAAGACCTTACTGCGGCGGCACCTTACACAAAGGTACACTAGATTTTTTTAATAATTCCAATATCCCGTGAGTATAGTGACGAGAACTCTATCCTATTACCTTTATAAGTACTTTTTATACGTTATTCAATTTATAAATCTAGTTTACATATGCATGCGGTGTTTACCTGTAAAAGATTATGCGTTGAGCAATTATATTTATTGAATATTTATTAAAGTATGTACTAATGTAATAATTGTTGGTAAACCATAAATAAACAAAATAAATAAATAAAAATAAAAAATAAAGGTACAATATACATGTATATATGGATAATTATATATTGCATATTATCCATAAAATATATAATGTTATATTTTTTTATACATTTTATACCACGCCTGATTCTATTCGATTCCTTTGATTTTATTAACTTTTTAGCCGAATTCAAAAAAGGTGGAGGTTTTTAGGGTTCTGTACCCAAATGGTAAAACGGGACCCTAATACTAAGACTCAGCTGTCCGTCCGTCTGCCTGTCTGTTCGTCTGTCACCAGGCTGTATCTCATGAACCGTGATAGTTAGACAGTTGAAATTTTCACAGATTATGTATTTCTGTTGCCGCTATAACAACAAATACTAAAAAACAAAATAAAATAAATATTGAAGAGGGCTCCCATACAACAAACGTCATTTTTTGCCTTTTTTTATAGATAATGGCTACGGAACCCCTCGTGCGCGAGTCTTGACTCGCACTTGGCCGGTTTTTTTATCTTTGTTACCTTAAAACTCCGTCATTTATAAACCGATTTGAAAAAATATTTTTGCGTTAGGTTTAGTATAGCTACGAAGTGGTCCCATATAAATTTCATCGATTTTCAACCTTATACATCAGTGTAAGTCGGTATATTTGATAAAGTGAGATAAAAATTAATTATTATTAATTTTTTAATGCTTGTTGTTTCCAGATTCAACGACTTGCTTGGCCGGGATGTTATACAGCAGAAGAGAAACGCGGAGCAGACGCTAGGCTACCAACCGCTCACGGGAACCACCAAATACAAGGTAAAAGTTTCATACGAGGAAACTTTTCATCATCAGCCCATCACGTTCCCACTGCTGGGACTCGGGCCTTCTCTCATGGAGAGAGTATGGGCCATAATCCACCACGCTGGCCCAGTGCGGGTTGGTGGATGTCACATGTTCTCGAATTTTTGTGATTAATTCTTGGACATGTCTGTTTCCTCACGATGTTTTCTTTCACCGTTTTTAGAGCGAGTGTTAAATCATAACTTAAGAAAGTCAGTGGTGCGGGGCCAGCGGGGTTTGAACTCGAGTGCGTCAGATCGAGAGTCGCACATGCTCCCACTGAACGATACTCGCTCGAGGAAACTTAAATATGATATATTGTGAAGGGTGCAGTTTTTAGTGCATCGATCCATTAGTGACCACTTTAATAATAGATTTGACAGATTATCAGAAAACTGAACATTCACAAAGTCAATTCTGAGGAAACATACATAAAAAATAAATACAATCGAACAGAGAACCTTCTCCTTTTTGAAGTCGGTTAAAAAGTTCACCGAACAAGCGTCGTCAAGCGACCTAGTCGTGTTTTGGGGTGATGTTCGGAGAACCATCGGGGAGACGGGTCTGAACAGCCGCTCAACTGCCGTCTCTCTCTAGATCTATGTGCTCCACCTTAGGCCACATCATCGCTTCACATCAGGCGAGATAGTGGCCAAACATAGATCTATTAAGTGTAAAAAAAGTGGATAAAAACAGGGGATAACATTTTTGTCTCGGGTCCGTGCTTCAGAGGCTGGAAGAGCCCCGCTAAGCCTAGTACAGTGAGCGACATAATTAGCTGAACTTTAAAAAAAAAAAAATTGTCAATAACGTTCTACAGCTTTGAAGAATTTATTGACTTCAAATGTACTTAATTTAATTATAAATTATTTTATAAACAGATTTATTTATTTTTTCTACTTTTGACATTGAACTATTTTATATATTATAATTAACATAGACAATTGATTATACTGACATCGCAACATTTTAGTAGTTATAGTACATTGTTATGTACAACCTAATTATTATTGTTTGTGTGCTGTCTTTTATTAGTGTATGACATTTATTAATTTGAATTTTATGATATTTTTTTTTTATTTTTACTTTTTTTTTTTTATTGAATATGTCGGCAAACAAGCAGACGGCCCGCCTGATGGTAAGCGGTTACCGTCGCCTATGGACATCTGCAGCACCAGAGGCATTGCTGATGCGTTGCCGACCCTTGGACTCTATTAATTCCCCTTTTAAAGGACTCCATGTTGTAGCTCAAAGGAAATACCGACGAAGGTAGGTCGTTCCACATCTTACAAGTGCGAGGAAGGAAATTACGAGTGAAGCGTGTCGTGTGGGAAGTCCAGTTTTGTAAGATGTGGGGGTGAGCTTTTTGACGATGGCGAGATGTGCGGTGGAAAAATTGGGAAGGCGGAATCAGGTCAAAAAGCTCTTCAGAACATTCCCCATTATAAAGGCGGTAGAACACACAAAGCGAACCGATGTCTCTTCGGAGGCTAAGTGGCTCTAATTTTTCGGATACCTTGGGATCATCGACAATCCTAATGGCTCTTCGCTG
The DNA here is from genome assembly GCA_951640565.1 of Petrophora chlorosata. Classification (NCBI taxonomy): domain Eukaryota; kingdom Metazoa; phylum Arthropoda; class Insecta; order Lepidoptera; family Geometridae; genus Petrophora; species Petrophora chlorosata. Next base: position 13,095,572 of record OX621193.1, on the reverse strand, counting down.
TAGGGAGTCAAGAGGCTGAAGCAAATACTTGGGTGCGCCGTTCCACAAGTGAGAGCAATACTCCACGTGGGGCCTGACTTGAGCTTTGTAAAGCAGAAGCCGTTGCTCCGGCGTGAAATATCGCCTCGCCTTGTTCAGCACACCCAGCTTTTTTGAAGCAAGTTTCGCTTTAGCCTCCAAGTGACTCCGAAACTGGACCTCACTAGAGATGTCGACACCCAAAATCCCAAGGCTATCTGAGATCTTAAGAGGAACGCCCTGAAATCGTGGAGCTACAAGGAATGGAGTCCTTTTTGCAGTGAATGCGCAAACTTGTGTCTTGGTGGGGTTGAACTTCACCAAATTCTCACCTCCCCATTCGGACACTTTTTCTAGGGAGTCTTCAATGTTTGACACAAGTCTATATCTGCTTTCCTCCACCTCAGCGGTTGAGGCATTAACACGACCAGTATACTGTGAGTCGCCCGTGCTATCATCTGCATAACAATGAATGTTGCTTATTTGCAACATATCGTTAATGTGCAGAATGAAAAGCGTAGGCGACAACACAGAACCCTGAGGAACGCCAGCATTTATAGGCATGGAGTCAGAGCAAGAACCATCTACAACCACCTTGATGCTCCGCCCATTTTTTGACGTGTAACAATGAAATTACCAATAAATGATTATGATTATGATTATAACACCAAAAATAATATAAAACTAGCTACGCCCCGCGGTTTCCCGGGATAAAAAGTAGCCTATGTGATATTCCAAGTCATAAAGTACCTACATACTAAATATCATCAAAATCAGTTCGGTTGTTATTGCGTGAAAGAGTAACAAACATACATCCATACATTCTTAAAAACTTTCGCGTTTATAATATTAGTTTAGGATTACATGCATTTTATTCAATTTCCCTATTCGCACAGGATATTAACAGACTTAAATGCAACATTCAGATATGTAAATAAGACAAATATTGAAGGTGTAGTCAATGAAAGATTCACAAATGTTCATCGAAGGTTGACTGGAAGAGATGGCTTTTAGCGATAAGTCCGCCCGTTGTACTATAGTCTGTAAGAATATTTCGTGTACCTTGTTTATTTCTTGTTTGGTGTACAATAAAGCATTCATTATTATTATTATTATTATCGTGTTTATTTGTTTTTCTCTCCTTCTTGTTGGAGGTACATATAATTAATTGCACGGGCCGAAGCCAAGTGCTATGAAAGCGAAAGGAACTTTCTAACCAATCGGCATGTGTTCAATATTACTGCCTTTTTATTATTATCAACTTTTGACGTTGACCGTGCCATGTGATTCCACCACCAGGTACCAAAGAAGGCGCAGTTCTCACTGAAGCGCAAGAAGAGCAAGGACGACTTGGATCTCGGCGACCTCGTGTGCCCGCTGCACGACGACGGCGACGCCTCAGGTGACGGGCCCGCCTCGCCTGTGAGTGCACTAACACACTAACATGATACAGCATCCTAAACGCATAATTTTTAACCGTTCACCAAAATACTGATTGTGCACCAAATTAAAAAAAAAATTTAGGCCACATCATCGCTTCACATCAGGCGAGATAGTGGCCAAACATAGATATATTAAGCGTAAAAAAAAGCCCTTAGCCTTTGGGCCACCCCAACGGTATAAAGGGCAGCCCTCGGTAGGTTAGGGTGCGGTAGGGGTGGCCCTTGGGCCACCCCAACCCCGCGAACATATAATATTCATAAAATAGGTGCTCATTATGAAATATTTTAATGAACATATTTTGGTGCACAATCAGTATATTTGGCGGAAAACGGGAATAAATTGAGGTACAGTTAAATACATCCATCCTAAACATTCAAAAGTCAAAAGTTTTTGTGTGACTGAGATCCACCTATTCACCCATCCTCATAAACTTTCACATTTGTAGGATATATAGTCTACTAGCTGACTCGGCAAACGTTGTTTTGCCATATATATTAAAAACGTTAAGGGTGAACAACCCTTATCACTTAGGGGTATGAAAAATAGATAATAGCCGATTCTCAGACTTACTGAATATGCATATAAAATTTGGTAAAAATCAGTAAAGCCGTTTCGGAGGAGTAAGGTAACTAACATTGTGACACGAGAATTTTATATATATGATTTTATATATATGATACCGATTTACCAAAAAATTATAGCCAATGGCAATTCTCATATTTTCTTATTATAATAATTTAGTAATAATAATTAATGCTTTATTGTACACCAAACAAGAAATTAACAAGGTACACGAATATTCTTACAGACTATAGTACAACGGGCGGACTTATCGCTAAAAGCGATCTCTTCCAGTCCATTATTGTCGATATAAGTCTTTAAAAACTATGAGATAAGGTTAAATAAAATACTAGTCACATCAGATATCGCAAAATACATTTATACTACACCTGCTCGGAAAGTACCTTGATACTTTATCAAATTTACGGTAGAAAGTACGTCATTGCATATCGAACAAATATGCGGCGAGAAAACGCATCTGAGCGGGAGAGAAAAGTGTATGAAAATCCATTTCTTACGTGGTTTTTCTTTTTTAATTTTGGGTAAGACTATGCGCTGGTAACCTAAATATCAAAAGCCAAAAAGTTTTTACAGTGAGTTTTTATCTCCAAGTTCGCAAAATGACACTGGCCACTAGCTGTGTGTTGGATGGTGTCAAACAATTTGAAAAAAGAACATCGCAAACATCTCAAACAAACATTAATGGAAAAAGTGTTACATTAAGCTTCACTAACTGCAACAATTTCAATATAAATTTCAATTAGTAAAGATTTAGTTTTTTATTTTCCTCGTAGGTGTAGTATAAAGCACTATGTATCACTCGAGAGAAAGTGCGATTCCCGATCTCGGGTGTTTTAAAGCCAAACGACACCCTCGACGGTAATCGGTCACTTTCTCCTCTCGGTGAACAATGTACTATTCCTAATTGTTTTTAAAAGGCATTTAGGATCAGGTAGCCGTAGCCTAATTTAAAAGGTGGGAAAGATTCAAACACTTACAATAGGGGATCGGACAGCAATCGAGAAAAAATCTAAAATCTAGTTAGAACGAATGTTCGTCGAACCAGAAAGATCAGTCAAGCAATATTTTTGTGAAATAATAATGATTTATATTTTTAAATCATTCAATAATTCTGACATTTTAAATCTGTTCTTCATTTCAAACGAAACAACAATCACAGCGAATGACGTCATTTGTAGGCAAATGCCGTGAGTCAAGCTTGTGTTTATTTTACTTTTTGCTTTTCATAAAATGTTATTTTTTGCTAATTTTTTCGTTCCATTACTACAATATGTCCCCAAACTTCACAAAACGTATTAGAATCTCTTTGCAAGTTTTATTTCGAAGAGTTTGTCGTTTTCTACCTACATAATGACATCACAAGTTTTGAGGTGACCTTTTGCGCGGCAATATTTGAAACATAATATTAAAACATAGTTTTAGGTACTTTTAGAGCGTTATTTAATTAAAATAGTATTTTTCATGGCTATATATATTCATTGTAGTTAATTTAAAACACTTTCTGAAAAGTTGTCCGATCCCCTATTATCAATTTTTATATTTACTTATTAGGTCCATTTATTTTTGTAGTTTTAAAGTTTGAATCTTAACCCCAGTAGCATTAGTATTTAGTTTTTATGTTGTACATATTTCAACTGCACAGTTTTTTGCAAGTTCACTGCAGTAGCTATTTGGTGTGTGTTATAACAAATTTAACAATGGACGGGTTTTGGAACTATCTCTACTCTTGGCCTTTGGTGGTGTGCCTTTTTAATTGATTTTATTTCATCCAAATTTTAACTTCAAATAGGCAAGAAATGTCTAAGGTGTGTTTTCATCAAAATTGGCCAGGCCACTTTTGTGACAGCCAGGGAAATAATTTTTAACCGTTACATTTGGAAAGTACTTAGCGCCTGTGCTTTTCAATCAGTGGACCACAGCCTTTATTTTCCAGATTTTATGAACTTTTGACCAGTGTTAAAGGTGTCAAGCCGGTTCTGTCATCTCGGATTTTGACGGTAGGTGCGTTATAGTTTATTTGAATGTTTGCACGACTGTACTTATACTGTTGTGTCTACAGATGATGAGAGTAAAATCAGCGGCGGCGGCGGGCGTCGCGTCGGCTGTCTCTCTCCCGCGTGACGAGGCGCGCGCGCACTAGCGACGTCCGCGCATGCGCACCGCCGCACGACCGCGCGCGCACTAGCGACGTCCGCGCATGCGCACCGCCGCACGACCGCGCGCGCACTAGCGACGTCCGCGCATGCGCTCCGCCGCACGACCGCGCGCGCACTAGCGACGTCCGCGCATGCGCACCGCCGCACGACCGCGCGCGCACTAGCGACGTCCGCGCATGCGCACCGCCGCACGACCGCGCGCGCACTAGCGACGTCCGCGCATGCGCACCGCCGCACGACCGCGCGCGCACACAAGCGCTTTGCGTACGCAAGCCGCGAACAAGGAGAAACATTTCTCCTTGTTCGCGGCAACGACATCGACAAACCTTGACGTTTTATGTAACGCGAACGTCGCGGACTATCGACATGTGAATTAAATATTATATCGAATCGCCGTAATATGACAATCGACTCCGTGGATCGATGTAGTTTTGAATTAAGCGCGCGAGTGCTAATTTCCACGGACGCACAATATGCCTTGGACATAAATTTAGGTTATGTTAAAATCGTGCTAAAGAATTGAAACGAGGTGCATTGTTATGCGACTTTAGTTTTATACGAGTTTACGAACGACTGACTGTGTTGTTTTATCTCAGCTAAAAACGCTAAAAAAACACCGTTACAAAAGTATTAAATGACCAACGCTCTTGTTCAAATATTTGTAATAAAATTATGCAAGCATGCGCTTATAGCATAAAGTTTGTGTCGTAAATTAAAAAATAACCAATCAGTTTAAAATACTTTCTTGAAATATGTATGTAACTTTTCTAATATTGAAGAATTGGTGCTAACATTAAAGTTTGGCAACTCGGCGACTATTTGAGGATATCAAAATACATATAATGATATGTCCAAGGCAACTTAGTTATTAAGTAACTGAAGCGTATAATTATAAAAATAAGAAACAATAAATTAATGTTAATCGAGTCCTTAACTGCCAAAAGTATGAAGTTTGTTGGTTATTAGTAGATTTTAAAATAAGCTCTAAAAGGTTGATGTATAACAAAGGTATCTATTTAAATTATCATTAATTTGAGTAAATATATATTTTTAAATGTGTGTTTTGGATTGGGAGAATGTTTCTTTTTATGTAACTGAATGACGAGACGAGCTGGTCGTTTGCCTGATGGTAAGCAATACGCCAGCCCATAACAATAACAGCACCACCCAGAACTTTGTTTTGCAAAATCTTTGCGCGGCGCTGCACTGCGCTCGTCACCTTGAGACAATTAGCTGATCAGTCTCATAATGCCCAGTAATTTCGCGTATGTATGTGTGTTTTTTTAAATATAATTATGCCGGAATACCAGAACAAGAACGAGCAATAGACATTCCAAAATGATGATTATATTTTTTTCTTTTTACATTATTATGTGATAGCTTCAGATTCATTCAACCATTTTTAATGTAAAGTTAATAACTATAAGAATTGTTACAGTTTTTACAGTACTTATCGCATTTTACGAGTAGCTTTAGTAGGAATCGACTGACTGGCGACAATATTATTCTGGTCTCATTTCTATTGCTACAAGTAAGTTTCACGTAGTCTAAGAGTTATACAGTTTATTATATTTATGATTAAACAAATATAAAGTAGATAAGGTTGAAATTAATGTTTTAAGATTCAAAAGTATTTATTGAAGTTAATAATAATATACTTGTGGGATACCTATGTAACTAGCGACTTGTTCATGTCTCAATGATTTTGAAGTAATGCAGCATTATTCAAAATCTTTTGAGTTATTGCCATCATAAGGGCACACTAGGCCTACAGTAAAATTGAACAATAAATTCATCGACTTGCACCCATATTCATCACTTCGTTTAAGTATACTTATGAAAAATATTGCGCAATGCCTAGTACTGCACAATAGGGGATCGGACAACTTTTCAGAAAGTGTTTTATATTAACTACAATTAATATATATAGCTACGAAAAACACTATTTTAATTAAATAACGCTCTAAACGTACCTAAAACTATATTTAAATATTATGTTTCAAATATTGCCGCGCAAAAGGTCACCTCAAAACTTGTGACGTCATATGTAGGTAGAAAACGACAAACACTTCGAAATAAAACTTGCAAAGAGATTTAAATACGTTTTGTGAAGTTTGGGGACGATATTGTAGTAATGGAACGAAAAAAATAGCAAAAATACATTTTATGAAAAGCAAAAACGTAAAATAAACACTAGCTTGACTCACGGCATTTGCCTACAAATGACGTCATGCATTGTGTTGTGTTTCGGAACAGATTAAAAATGTCAGAATTATTAGATTTTATTTATTGATTTAAAAATATAAATCATTATTACTTCACATAAATATTGATTGACTGATCTTTCTGGTTCGACGAACAGTCGTTCTAACTACATTTTAGATTTTTTCTCAATTACTGTCCGATCCCCTATTTGATACGTATCTAAACGCTCTTACAGATAGCTGGATATTGTCTCACAAGTGTAGTTTTTAGTAATAATATTATGCACTCTTAACGACTTTGTTTCTTGTAGTTGTTTCAGATATTATAGAATCTTTACAAAGTTCATTCATTTAACATAAATATTTCGCACAGTTAGAGGAATTGTTCCCAGCAAGTTTTTGATACATTTTTTATAACCAAAAATTTCGTCATTAGATTAGAATAATTCACAATCCCGTTCCTAACACATTGTGCCAATGTTTATAAATATTGTAAAACCTTTTACGATAGTCCCTGTCTTCCATAGTTTTGTAATATAATTACATGGATGGATAAATATATCGCCATCAAGTAACAATGTAATAATACCATTGAAACAACAAAATCTTTGTACAATAATGTATTAAATCATTTTTTACAATACTTTGAAATAAAAATGCATAAATGTTAATAAATACTGGATGAACGCAGACACTGATTTTCATTTTATTAATCCCTGTTGTCGAATAGCTGCTGAGATTTCGGGTAGTTTGTTTCGACGTTTTTCAATATTTTCAAGCCCTCTGTAAAATGAAGTAATAATTTTATTACTACATAGTTTCATTTCAACTCTATGTTAATTCTAAATAAAGTACGAACGTACATAAGTAATTATCTAGTTATGTACGTTAGCTCGTGTCGTCATTTTATAGTCATGAATGGAGTAATTTTTTTTTAACTTGCTATGTTTGGGTCAATCTTGCAAGTTGCATCAGAACCACTTCCTCTTATCCTACAGAGTTGCAGTTTTGCATACTTGTCAAAGTCCGACGACAATGCAATATTATGGTGACAGCCAGCTGATCTGATGATGGAGACGGAAGGTGGGCAATGGAACTCCTCGACGGATAATCGAAACTACTAGTATTTGTGTGCATCTGGATTGAGGGCCAGCTTGGGCTCATTTTAATATGATCGCGGTTCCGACTACGAATTAGATAAAGCTTGACTTGAAAAAAAATATTAACAAAAATCTTATATGTAATTGAGTGGCGGGACGAGCACGTCGTTCACCTGATGGTAAGCAATCCACCTGCCTATTACAGTTGCCGCACCACCCAGAACTTAGTTTTAAAATTCCTGCGCGGCACTACACTGCGCTCGTCGCCCTGAGAGTGACCGTCAAAATGGCGGCATCAAGCCCCAGCTCACAAAACTTTATACTTGGAGTTTCTCTTCTATTTCCTACCAACGGCAAAAACCCTATCTAGAGATATTCCTGACCTGTTCACAAAATTATATTGGTCACGCCATTATAATTTTAAGATGGCGGGACCAAATAGAAAGACTGAGCATTAGTCCCAACTTAGATTAAAAGGTATGTTGTATCAAAATCGATTGGGTGTTAACTACGAAGATACAACTTGACCTTTCTTCCAATTACAACCTGGGTCTCTTAAAGACATGAGTGAATAGGCACCTCATGGGCAAACGTGCTCCACCTTAGACCGCAACTACGCTTACTATCAAGTGAGTTGTCAATCATAAGCCCATTTCATCATAACAAAAATATACTTGGGGAGGTGTTAATGTGTGTGAAGACCAATTTACGTCTTGAAAAATAGGCTACTCGCGGCTGCCCCTGTCTTCCACGTGGACGAAGTCGCGGGAAAAGACAGTTATTAATAAGAATTATTAAATGGAATACATTTTTACGTCTTAGCGCCTGCTTAGCGAAAATTCAGTTATACAGAATTAAAAATTAAATAGCTCGGGCAGGATGTCACGACGCGGCGTCGCCGTCGCGTCGGGACAAAAGACGTAAGTTCGAATCTAGCCTATAATCCAGGAATTAATTATTAACTGGTGAGCTGCGCGCGCTCTGCCCTCTATCTCGAAAATGGTTCAAGATATAAAAAAATGTTTAAACAAAAGTTGTAGAGAATTTAATCCTCTACAATATTTATTATAATTACAAATAGCATAAAACCCATAGGAAACTAGATATTTGCAATAAATGTGTAAAAAATTGTGTTTTTTTACCTTTGACCTTGGAATATCTGTAGTCGCGAACACCCTACGACTTACCGTAGGGTGTTCGCGACTACAGATGAGATTTTGAGGCAAGTTTTAGGGTACCAAAATAAAGGTTTATACAACTTTATAGCTGACTTTCACTCATTCGGAGATAGTTGCCCTAATATGACTAATATTCTTGGACTACTGAGTAATTTCAATTTAAAATTTTCGGTATATTATTTAAGGGAGATTTACATTCATATATCTCGTAACCCTGTGCGTACTCCTAGCGGAAAGTTGACGAATTTCATGATTTGAAATTGGTGTGTCATAAGACTTCAAAGATATTCAATATGCCGCTGAGCTTTTGGCTGATAGCTGGATAAACGAAACGAAAACTGAAAACGTTTAGGATATCCTGCCATCAGCTAAACACAAAGTGATTTTCGCAATTACCTCCAAAGTGACCATCACATAAACACTAGAAATAAGGATAGAATTGCAGTACCTAGGTTTAGACTGAGTAAAACGAATAAGTCCTTCATGGGCAATTGTGTAGGTTTTTACAATAAATTTTCAAAATGTATAAGGGAACTCACAGAAAGTAGATTCAAATTGCGTATGAAAAATATTCTAATGAAAAAATACAGTTAGTAATTACATAGAAGACAGAGATGCATGGAACATTCCGCTTCTGCCACGTAGCCAACTGGCACATAAGAAACATAATATTGTCAAAAACAAAATTAAAAAATTGTAACAATATTTAAAAAAAATTTAAGTTTCTTGCCGTATCTTCTGAGTAGTGGTTCTTTTTCCGATGCGGTGGTAGTCATTGTAATAATTGACGTTCATAAGTGCGTCTGTGATGCCAAACATGAATAAAGAACTTTTGAACTTGAATGGCTGGACGCACAAATTTAAAACTATCATGCACATTTACACGACCTTATGCTCTAATTTTCTAGTAAACTCAAATCATAATTCGTCAACTTTCCACTAGGAGTAGGCACACCTCGTAACTAGTCGTAACCTACCTTTGGCACGACCTTTCCGTCGCAGCTCTGCAATCCGCTCGACTTCGCTTTCTTCCTCGAAGTCTTTTTCTCTTTTCTGCACTTCTTCCACAGCTTGCTTCAGTAAAGACTCCTCTAGGAAAGTTAACTCTGAAAGTGATGGACTAACTTGAATAATAAGCAGATGGCGATAATTATGATTATTACACGGTTTAAAAAAAGTAGTATCTTGTTTGAATGAAAAGAGTTCAATTGGCAGTTTACGTTTGTCTAAACGTGGTGAACTCTTTTACCTCATCAGTTCTAGATTCTTAAAGAGATGGTTGCACTCCCTCGTCAGCTCGCTTATTCTCTGAGCTATATTGGCTGTTGTTCTTTTACAGCGTGTGGCGTTGTGGTTGTGGGCTCAGAACACGGACGTTACGGGTTCGATTCTCGCTACCGAGTCCGGATCGCCGGGATTTATTTATTGCAGACATTCCTATTATGTATGTCTTTTTCGAGCGAGAGAGCGATTGTGGCTGCACGGGTGGGAGCACTTGCAACTTTCGATCCGACGCACCCGAGTTCGAATCCCACTGGCCCCGCACCACTGACTTTCTTAACTTATGTGCGGATTTAACACTCGCTCTAAAAACGGTGAAGGAAAACCGGTATGTCTAAGAATTTGTCACAAAAATTTAATGACATGTGACATCCACCAAACCGCTCTGGCGGCCAGCGTGGCGGATTATGAGCCATGCTCTCTCTACGGAAGGCCCGAGTCCCAGCAGTGGCAACGTAATGTGCTGATAAAGATAATGATGATGTTTTTTACCAGTAAGAGTGCATTCTTATGCCTATTTGCATAATGAACCATATGATTTTGCTGAATCAAAATGTATATACTGTACACTAACTAGCCAGCCTCGCGTCCATGCCGATCCACACGCCCGCGAAGAAGCTCGCCGCCGTGGGGCGCGCCTTCGCCTCCGGCTCCATCAGAAGCGTCACCTGCTGCTTGCACTCATTGGACAGGACGTTTACAACGCTCGTGCGGAAACGCCACTTGCGCATCAACTGCAGCCACATGTTTCGCGTCAAAAACGTTCCCACTAGATCATTGATCTAGTAGGTAATATATTTCATCACAAAGTAGGTTTATTTACTGTAACAAGTATGATCCTTAACCTTTTGACCGCCAAGGTCGGCTATACATACGAAAAAGTGATTTCGGCTTGAGCCGACAAAGAAACTAAAATGTATAAAAAAGTCGTAGCTTGGCGTGTGGGGCTCCGCTTTGCTTCTTTCGCGTGGCGGTCAATAGGTTAAGGTCCGTGCAAACGACGGAATTTATCGTTTCTGTCCGTGAGTCAAATAAGACTTCGGTGGACTGCCGTCATCTGCGCAGTCCTCTATAGTTGTTTCACTGTTTATGTGTTCGTCCGCAACCATATATTTAGAGACGGCAGCAGCGAAATGGAGACTTCGGTTGATTAGCGTCGAAGATCAATGGAGATACAAAACGCCGCTGTTCTAAGATACGATACGTGAGTCTTGATCTGCATTCTATTAATTTTAAAATGTAAGTTATATGCTGTAACAAAACAAAACTTACCTGCTTCTCGTACAACTTTTTGACGGAAGTCTCGTTGAAGGGTAGGGCTTTATTGAGCATCGTGTAAAGGATGATGCCGACGGACCACATGTCGGCCATCTTTGGCAGGTAGGGGACGCCCTTGAGCACCTCGGGCGCCGCGTACGACAGCGAGCCGCAGTACGTCTCGCTCAGCACGTCGCGATCCTTCTGCCGGACGTTGCGTGCGAAACCGAAATCAGTTATCTTCACGTTGTAATTTGCTGTAATTAATATATTTTCGCACTTCAGATCCCTATGAGCGATATTCAACGTGTGTATGTAAAGCAAGCCGGACATTATCTGCCTCATCCACAATCTACTCTGACTCTCCGGAACGGCGCCGTTTTGTGTCAAAAAATCTAAAAGATCGCCGTTTTCGGCGAAACGGAGGAAAATAAAATATTTGGCGCGGCGCTGGAATATGTTGGAAACGTGAACGATGTGCGGGTGGTTTACGCGGATGAGAACGTCCAGCTCCCGAGGGAGGAACTTAGTGAGGTAGTCGCGCGGAGCCTGCGCCGTGTCGATCACTTTGCAGGCCATCACCGCGTGCCGAGTCTCGTCCTGCATATGCGTCGATTTGTAAACCTGCAACCACAGCGCCTGTTACTCCCTTCCTTCTGATAACAACTCGACCGCACGTTAGTTCAACCCGTTACCTTAGCGTAGGAGCCTTCCCCTATAACTTTCTCTAATATGAACCCCTTTTCTTGCAGCACTGCGATATCTGACTCTGTTGTGCTAAGGTCTAGTTTGTCATTGGCACCCATTTATGGATCATAATGTTTTCATTTTTACTCTTATTGAGAACATACTGGCATGATTGTTTTAGTTGCGTTGTATTAGTTGAATTTTTTCATGGTTTGTTTATTTTAATTAAAGTTACGGGTCATTTTGTATTGTTTGTTTTCGAGATTGACAAATAGGCGTTTGACATGTTTGGTGTTTTACTCCGTTTGACATTTTGAGTAAAAAGTTTTGACGACGAGATGTATTGCTCCTAATCAAAAAGAAAACCAATAATTACATGTTTTACCCAGAGGATGATGAAGCAGCCGTATCGTTCGTGTTCTTGGCGACAGAAGCGTTAGGTACTACTTCCTTCTCCGATTTCGCCTCTTGTTCATACATTTTCTGGAGCTGGTCTCTTTCTTCGCGCGCTTTTCTGAATGCTGAAGCTTCTTGCGCTGACCATTCTAAAAGGAAACTTTAAATAAGACTTTAACTAAGTGAATAATGTTAGTAGTACTTGCAGTTGACTACGTATACGTACCGAGCAATCTGGAATCCATAGAGATCCATTCACTGTTTACTATTTGGTCTATTTTAATTCTTGTCTGGAAATTTGGTTCGAGCATTAGTGTGATTATCCGTTTGCAGTTGTCAGAAAGTGTATCAACGTAGCGTGAACGAAACTTCCAGTTCTTGTTAATTTGTGCCTGGTACAGTTGCTTTATGTGTTTATCTTCAAAAGGCATAGCTCGGTTCAGCATTACGTAGACTACTACTCCCAGAGACCATATGTCAGTCGGTTTGGGGAGATAAGGCGATCCTTGTAATATTTCTGGGGCGGTGTACGAGAGGGAACCACAAAACGTCTCGCTGCGTATGTCTCTGAACTTTTTATCTACACAAATGCGAGCGAAACCGAAGTCCGAAAGTTTGGCGTTCTGATTGGCCGTTAAAAGTACGTTTTCGCACTTGATGTCTCTGTGAGCTATCTGTAATTCGTGCATGTATTGTATTGCGAGAGCCAGTTGCCTGGTCCATATTCGCGCTTGGTCTTCTTGCACGGCACCTTTTGCCAGAATGTGTTCCAACAGATCTCCATGCTCCATGAAACGCATGAAGATGAAGTACTTATACCTCCTCTGAAAAATACTATGCGTGTGCACCAAATGCGGATGGTTGAGCTTGATCAGCATTTCTATTTCTCTTGGAAGGAACTTTTTAACGAAATCTTTGGGTGCTGTGTTCGTATCGATGACTTTGCACGCCAACATCGACAGTTTATCGTTTTTATTTGGGTTTCTATATTCCGATAAGTAAACCTGTAGAATAAAACAAATATGCAAAATTGAGGAACCCTTAGGGTTTTTATAGTAATTAAGGGATCATTAACCTTCGCATAAGATCCCTCGTTCACCTTCTTTATCATCTTGTACCCGCGGGTAGCTAAAGTTAATTGTTCGGAGCCGGTAAGTTTCAACTCTTCCTCGGTATGTCGAAACTGTAATCTCTAACAAATTAATATGTCCGTCCGAAATGTAGGTATATAATCAAGTACATACAAGCATAAATCAAATCTACCTTGGATTGGCCCTCCATCTACTCATCAACTATTTCTTAGTTTGCTTAGCTGTTACGTTAGCTAAGGATTTCATCATTTCACTTGCCTGAAAATAATTTAGCGTTAGCACAAAATACCTTTATTCCATAATTCGCACAAGAAATTAGCATTCTTGTTATCACACATACCCTATAAACAGAGTCTCTCGTTGGTCCCGCTAATATATCTCCCTGTCTTTTTGGTGGGGTTCTGTGCGATTCAGACAACCGTTTCCTTTCCTCCCTCGCGCGTTTCAGCGATGCGGCTTCTATTGCGTTCAGTGCTACGGAAATAAGGGCTGGTATAATTGCCTGACATATAGTAAGATTTCAATAATGACAACTTACTGGTGAGCCTGCTGTCCATAGCAATCCACTCGGAGTTAAGAATCTGCACGGAAGAGTGGCGCAGGCCAGGGTCGGGTTCCAGTAGGTGCTTGACTACGGACTTGCACTCGATCGAGAGGACGCTCGCCACGCGAGACCGAAACCGGTACTTCTTGCCCATTTGCTGCTCGTACAGTTTGCGCATGCGCGTATCGTCGAACGGCATGGACTTATTCAGCATCACAAACAACACCACCCCCAGAGACCATAGGTCCGACGGCTTCGGCGAGTAAGGCTTCCCGCGAAGGATCTCCGGCGCTGCGTAAGACATGGACCCGCAGTATGTCTCGCTCAATATCGCCTGGTCCTGGTCGTCCACGCAGAAACGAGCGAACCCAAAATCCGATATCTTCACGTTGAAATTAGCAGTCAACAGCACGTTCTCGCACTTGATGTCGCGGTGAGCGATCTCCAGTTCGTGCAAGTACTGTATGCCGAGCGCGAGTTGCCTCATCCACACTCTTGATTGGTTCTCCGAAACGCACCCGTTTTTCAGAATGTATCCAAGAAGATCCCCATTTTCAGTGTACCTCATAAAAATATAATACTTGGTCTTCCGTTGGAAAATACTGTGGATGTGGATCAAGTGCGGGTGGTTGAGACGTATGAGCACGTCTATTTCTCTCGGAAGGAACTTCACGACGAAATCTTTAGGAGCTTTTGCCGTCTCGATTATTTTGCAAGCGAGTGTAGTCTTAACTGCTTCCTTTGAACAGTACTCGGTTAAATAAACCTGCAGTAATAAAAATTAGCAACAAACCCTTTTTATTATTAATTAATTTAGTATCACGTTGATTCAAAACAAACACAAGTCGAACATCAATGAAATGTAATCTATACGAGTCCGAAATAATCATAAACATAAGCTCGTTGCGATCGAATTACCTTAGCGTAAGCGCCCTCGCCGACAAATTGAATAAGTTTATATCCTTTCGAAGACAAAGTATTTTCCTCGGATGGACTGGTTTTCAATTCGGTCATGATACCACGGACATCTGCAGACAGAACTGGCACATCTGCAAGCCTCCCAACGGACCACGATCTGTCGGCCGACTCGCATTCTCAGGAAAACCAGGCATTTTTTTGGAATTTTAAAGATATTTACATTACGGAAATTTATTTATACATCTTGACGGAATGATAAGAGGTTGAAGGTTCATGTCACAAAATTCTGGCTGTCGCGCTGACATCCATAGCTAAACTTATCCTAGAAAAGCCTCTACGAAGTTCTTCAAATTATCGAAAGAGAATTTCTGTGTATAGTGAGATGAAAGTATTATTTTTCTATGAGATGTGAGTATGAGATTAATGTCCCAATCCCAATTATCTATCCTCTAAAAATAAACAACTATGTTTATAAATAGATGTCTTTTAATAAACATACCGTAAACTTCAATAAATTAAGTAACTTAATCACTGTTGACTTAAAAATAGCACAGCTCACAAGTCTTTACAAAAGTGCCATATGTGATTATGCACCTATAAATCTAGTTGCTTTTTGTTCAGAAATTCACCGGCTAACGATATCCTCTGCCAGAAGGATGGCGCCGGAGTGAGAAGAAGCTCATATTTATTGACGTCAGGGTGATCTGGATATCTTTTCTCTTTCCGTATTCTTTCCAACATTCTCTGAGGCTCGCATTTTGGCTTCGACTTCCAGTCACTGTTCAAAAAATCTTGAATTACTTTTGGGAGCATTTTGAACGCGTCTTTCGTTTTCGATGTGCTTGGCAACTTTATTTCTGAATCGTCTGGAACTTGAGGAACTATGATATCGTCGACTTCGACTTTCGTCGACTTACGCTCTGCTTTAGGAGTGCTACTCTCTATTAGTTCTATTTTTCCTGTACTGTTGTAGTAGCTTATCCGATCTTTAACAATTTCTTTCAGAATAGATTCGTTGTTATCTTTCTCTCTCTCCGTGCCATCTATATTCACATATCCTGTTCTCGTTTCGGTTTTAATTAGAACTTGATTCTGATCAACCTTTTTATCCAGAGAGACATTGGCGTTTTCTACGGGTTTATTTTCAGTCTTATTACTAGTGTCATTGGTGTCATTTTTTTCTGCGTAAGCATCGATCATCGTCATGAATTTGATGTTGTCCTCTTCTTCTAAAATCTGGTATACTCTGTGCACTTCGCTTATGTTGATACTGGAAGAGACGTGTATTTTTTTAACCTTTTCAAGCAAAGTTTAATAATTTACAATTAACTGTAATGCCAATAAAAAGCCTAATTGGGTCTCTATAATAAAATTCCACACTGACAGACTACTGGAAGAGATATGCAAATCTTTTTTTTACACTTTTATTTTATTACTTTTACAGCACGATTTTTATAATTAACTGTAAGACTTTTGAAAATTGGCGACTATAATAAGATTCCCAGACTGATTAGTGGTAAGACCACTAACTTGATAAATAAGATTTGAATCCCGTCCAGTGCCAATTTTGGTTAAACCTAGGTCTTGATATTTTTTTAAATATCTCATCAAAACTCTTCATAAAGACCTTATACAGTTCATTCTAGCAACGGCAAATTCACATAACGAAATGCCCTTCTACTAAGATTAACCATAATACTTATATATTTATAAGTACACCATTGTTGTATCACAAATCCTCTTTATCCAAAGGTTGTCTGGAAGAGATCGCTTTTAGCGATAAGACTGCCAATTGTACTTATCAAATTTTTAAGTTCCATTTTTTGTTTCATTTCGTTATGTTATTGGTGTACAAATGGCACATAATAAACATAATATTGTCAAAAACAAACATAAATATTGTAACAAAAGTTCTTAAAAAATGCCCCTCAGTTTCTTGCCGTATCTTCTGAGTAGTGGTTTTTTTTCAGATACGGTGGTAGTGTCATTGTAATAATTGGCGTTCATAAGTGCGTCTCTGAGACGTCTCTAAGAACTTTTGAACTTTGAACTTACAGTAAAGTGTTATCAATCAATCGGTTTGCACGCTCGCTCTAAAACGGTGAAGGAAAACATCGTGATGAAACCCGCTTACGAGCTTTGGAGTGGTAGGCTCTGGCCGTGGTTGTAATACCACCCACCGAACAAAGCCATGCCGTCAAGCGACCTAGTCGTGTTTCGGGATGATGTTCGGTGAACCATCGGGGAGACGGGTCTGAGCAGCCGCTCAACTGCCGCCTCTCTCTAGATCTATGTACTCCATCTTAGGCCACATCATCGCTTCATATCAGGCGAGATAGTGGCCAAACATAGACCTATTAAGCGAGAAAAAAAACAATTAACTTACCCTTGTCTAGCTTCATGGCAGCAATACAACATCGTCGGGTCGATAGGATGGGCTTCAGTATTAAACACATACCCCCCCATATCCACTATACATTCTCCGTTGGGCGTATCTATGACCGTGCCATGAACTCCCGGGTTGTGTATGAAGTTATCCGGGTCGAATAACAAATATAGGTATTTAGTAGTCTCGGCCAAGAAAAACGATTCCATTCGGTCCTCTTTGCGATGGTCGCGGACGTCTTTTATCTAAAATGAAAGATATGAATCGAAATAATTTAATAACATCAGAATTGAAAACGTTATTTTTTTGAGTGATGAGACGAGCAAGTCGTTCGCCTGATGATAAGCGCCACGCCTGCCCAATTGCAATGCCACCCAGAACATTTTATACCATAAAAATCGCTGCGTAGGACTGCATTTTGCTCCGAGACATCAGCAGGGCGATCACGTTCTGTTGCGAACATCGCATGTTGCATCGATAAAATGCGATCATGTATATTTTTATGTCTCGATTTTAATGTGCTCCTATCAATTACCCGACAAATTTACAAAGCGAGATTGTGCTATGAATCGTTATGTATACGCCCAATCTATTCAATTTTACTGTGTAATACGATATAAACTTTGTTTGTCAAAACTTACTTTTATTTCAATTGAGCTTTCGTTGACGTTTGATTGTAACAAACGGGTTGCGTGATCGCAAAACCATCAGCGAAACTGGTTTCTTATTGAAATTGATTAAAATAAATGATCGCCCTGCCGATATTAAGGCTCATATTTCGTTATCGGTTAATTTCATTGGTTACAATGCCTTTCAAACCAGAACACAGTACAGCTTGCGCACTACTGCTATATGCAGAATAACTGGCAAAGCTGTGGTACCTACTCAGACGGCCTCCCGCATACAAGAGACCTACGACGAGTAGCTAATTTAAATGCGGTATTAACCATCCAACTCCTTTTTAGAATTCCGTACCCAAAGGGTAAAACGGGACCCTATTACTAAGACTCCGCTGTCCTTTCGTCTGTCTGTCTGTCTGTCTGTCACCAGGCTGTATCTCATGAACCGTGATAGACAGTTGAAATTTTTACAGATGATGTATTTCTGTTGCCGCTATAACAACAAATATTAAAAAACAGAATAAAATAAATATTTAAGGGGGCAAATAAATCTAAATCTTTGAATCTAACATATGATTTTATTTTTTTAATTTAACTTTTAAATTTGATTTTAATTGTTGATTTTAATTGTTAATTTTAATTGTTAATTATAATTGCTTATTTCAATTTGTAATTTTGACTTGTTATTTTAGTTTTAATTTATAATTTAAGATTATAATTTTTAATTTTAATGTTTTATTTCAATATCAAAATACGGATGTGTATTGTCTGAAATAAAGTTTTTTTATAGATATTTTTATAGCCGTTTAAAACACGTCAAAAACACTCACAGTAGCATACCCGCACGGCGTCCACGCACTGTGCTGTATACTCCTCAGTATGTCCTCGCCCATCTGCAGCAGCACCGGGTCACGAGTGTCGCGGTAGAGGTACATTATCGACTCGATGAGCTCCGGCCGCAGCGGGTAGCTCTCTCGCGAGGAGGACGCCTCGCCCGTGCCTAGGTTGTACACTTCGGGAGTGAACCCGTACTGTCGCCATACGCTGTGGTAGTTGTGGATGATACGCATGGCGGTGTCGCTCTCGCCTGATTGGACAAAATGTTTTCTTTAGGAATGTAATGGAGTCAGGTGTGACGTAGCGGAAATTCATCTCAAAACTGAAAATATGAAAATTTGTCTTGCTGAATATTATGTAGGTTGTTGTTAGAATTATATAATATGTAATATGTACATATATATGTATAACAAACACAAGTTTATACAAGGAGGGTTGTTGTTAGGGCTTCCTTTATTTATTATTATTTACTAAATTACTACATTATATACTTTTTCTTATAACTTATAACGCGCTTTTTCTGAGCCACACTCGCTCTATTAATATATATATATATACTACTCTGTGTAAAAAGTATCGGGAATATGTCAATAAAAAGACCCGTTTAAAAGAGGTCGTTCTAATTTTTTACTGCATGTTGGTAGCACTGTACTGATTTAGCGCGCAAAGTTTGAGCGGGATCTGTCATTTAATTTGTTTTAAACTACACTTTTTGTTGGTCATAGTTTTGAGTTCTCGGCGATTTTAACAATGGAAAATATAGTTGAACAAAGAGTGTGCCTTAAATTTTGTGTTTCGAATGATATTTCATGTGGTGAATCACTAAAAATGTTGCGAAATACCTACGGCGAATCGTGTATATCGAAAACAAGGGCTTATGAATGGTATAAGGCTTTTAAAGAAGGCCGAAAAGTAGTAGTAGACTTGCCTCGTTCTGGTAGACCTTCAACCGCTACGACCAAAGAAAATATCGACAGAATCAAGAAGCTAGTGCTCGAAAATCGACGTATGAGTCTGAGAGAGTTGGCTAGTGAGGTGAACATATCTTTAAGTCCGTCCACCACATTCTCATTGACATTTTAGGCATGAAACGCGTCGCCGCTCGACTAGTTCCAAAAGAGCTCAATTTTGTTCAAAAAGCGCAGCGAAAGCATGTCGCTGAAGACATGGTTTCCCGAGCTTCTACGGATCCGACCTTTATGAAACGTATAATAACTGGCGACGAGACATGGGTTTATGAGTACGACATGCAAACAAGCCAACAGTCTTCAGAATGGCGTCTCGAAAACGAGCCGAAACCCAAAAAACCGCGGCAAAGTCGCTCCAAAATCAAGGTGATGCTGACAGTTTTTTTTTGACTACCGTGGTGTGGTTCACTCTGAATTCCTTCTAGAGGGAGAAACAGTGAATAAAGAATGTTATTTAGGCGTCATGAAGCGTTTGCGTGAGAGTATCCGCCGAAAACGTCCAGATTTGTGGCAACAAAACTCATGGATGCTGCACCATGATAATGCACCATCACACACAGCCATTATAGTGAAAGAGTTTTTAGCGAAAAATTCAACAAAAGTTCTCGACCAAGCACCGTATTCACCTGATATGGCTCCGTCTGACTTTTTTTTATTTCCCAAATTAAAATTACCACTTCGAGGAAAACGTTTTGAGTCGATAGAAGCCATAAAAGAAAATTCGCTGAATGAGCTAAAGGCCATACCGCAAATAGCCTATGAAAAATGTATGGAAGACTGGGTGAAGCGTTGGAGATGTTGTATTGCAAGCGATGGGGCCTACTTTGAAGGCGATAAAATAAATTTAAATGAATAATTTGTATTTTTTGTTTTATTGACAAATTCCCGATATTTAGTACACAGAATGTATATATCAGCGGGAACTCGTGCGCCTTTCAATCCGATGCACCTGGATTCGATTCCCGAGTCGGCCCTGCACCAATGACTTATAGTTAAGTGCAGATTTTGTACGCTCGCTCTAAAACGGTGAAGGAAAACATCGTGATAAAACCCGCTTACGCGCTTTGGAGTGGTAGGCTCTGGCCGTGGTTGTAATACCACCCACCGAACAAAGCCATGCCGTCAAGCTACTCGTGTTTCGGGATGATGTTCGGTGAACCATCGGGGAGACGAGTGTGAGCAGCCGCTCAACTGCCGTCTCTCTCTAGATCTATGTGCTCCATCTTAGGCCACATCATCGCTTCACATCAGGCGAGATAGTGGCCAAACATAGATCTATTAAGTGTAAAAAAAATAAAAAATAAATCATTTTACATTTGCTATCTACCCCCATACATATTATATTATTGTAACAACAACCTACATAATATTCAGCGGGATTACACTACATATTTTCATTGCGTTTCAGGTCAATGTTTTCTTTACTTTTTATTATTTACTTTTTTTTTAATACAACCACATGAACTCTGAATAGTAGAAATGCCTAAATTTATGCGTGGTGAACTATTTACGGATGGTTATAATTAATAAAACGGTACAAGAAGCAGTTAAGAGACTGCTTGGTTCCATCTTTCGAAGTTTGTAAGTAATTTAGATCCTAAAATAGGACAGGATATTTTTAACCCGGAAAATTTACCACGTGAGTGAAACCGCGCCGCGCATCTAGTATTAGATATGAGAGATTTTACTCCACTACACAACACCATTTGAGCATGAGGAGGGCTATAATTCTAAAAGTGTCACCACACTTTAAGAGTTAAAAACCTTTTTTTTACCCTTAATAGATCTATGTTTGGCCACTATCTCGCCTGATGTGAAGCGATGTGGCCTAAGATGGAGCACATAGATCTAGAGAGAGACGGCAGTTGAGCGGCTGCTCAGACCCGTCTCCCCGATGGTTCACCGAACAAACCCTTGGCGTATGCCTGAGATAGGAAGTACTTCCGCCCATTACACTGGTCAATCCTATGTTTTTTTTTTAATTCGCCCGTTTGGGCAGGCTTAAGTCTCTAGGACCATACCGCCATGTCTTACGTAGTTTTTATTTGATAGTTTGCAAACATCACAATGATTTCTTTCGTATTGTACTAGTGCTTCAATAAAGTGGTGGAACTTTATTTTAGCTTTCTATGGACTTTTTGGGACCAAGGACATAAAAAGCAATGTTTTTCTCTATTTTGTTTCATTTGCCTACACTCGTGCACGTTTACGAACACATAATGGTTAATATTCCACTGATATTACACATGATCACTCGAAATAACACTTGTTTGGCAAATAAAACAGCGTCACGCGAACAGGTCACGCCAAGAACGCTCCTACAAGTAGGGCGTTGTCACTTTTGAATCGTTTTGCTCACGAGTTCCAACAAGTCGACATTTTCAATGACAGTATAAGGACTATTGTTACGAATTTGTATTTGTTTCTCAATAATTACCTAATATAGTTAGCGTTTTGGTGTTAGACTGTAAGCTTACTATTATAAACTTAATAAATAAATAAATAAAACAAAATCGAACTGTATCACTTTTCACTTCCCGCCAAAAAGTCTCAATCCTATGACCACAATATTATAACTGAGCCATTCCACTGAGTCATTCTAAACATATTTTTTTTGGACCAATATTGATCTTCCCCAGAACTGAATTAAATAATCAAAACAAAAGAAGGAAATGATAAGATGTTTACAGTACTTACCAATAAGGGTCAGTAACCCTGGCCAATAAGACTCCAAGGATTGGAACACGGGCAGAGTAACGTGTCCCCTCAGCATTGTAGCCCACACAAACCAATCGTCTTTCTTCAGATACTTCTCGATGGACACCCGAGCTTCATTGAACATAGACATTAACTCAGGCCTCTCTAGTAGGATTGCTCCTGAAAATTTAATAAGGTATTCATTCATAGGAGGCGTGACGTTGAAAATCTTATAATTGCGAAAATCTTTAGTGTAAAAAAATATGTTTTTTATTTATTTTATCTATACTATACATATCTATATATACTAATATTATAAAGAGGTAAAGTTGTCTGTATGTATATTTGTAGGGGTTAATCTCAATCAGATTTTGAAAATTCTTTCACTGATGACTACACTATTCTTGAGTAACATTATATTTTAACATGTCGACTCGAAAGAAGTCGCGGGCAGTTGCTACCAGTCAATGACCACTGGCAATCATGAAAAACACTTGCATGGGTATTATGCTAGGTAATTTATTTACATTAAAATTTTGCTTACCTTTTACCAAATATTCGTAATAGGAATCAACTCCACCACCAATGCCAGCATCTTGAGCTATCCACCTTCCAGTCATGACATCGATGTGGTTTCCTAGCAAACCTATAGGTGACTTATGATGGTATAGCGCTTTTAAAGCATTGTAGGCCACCTGAAAATATTTATTTTCAGGTGTTCTGAAAATATTTTTTCCTATTTAGGTACTAACCTTAACCATGATGCTAAAATATGTTCTTTCCAAAACTACTGGACTCATTCAATTATGATTTTATATTAGATTTTTTTCTAGTGGATATAACATAAGGCTATGTAAGTGTCACATACTTTTAATGTGCAAAGTTGTAACAATTTCAGTTTCAATAAAAACTTTGAAGCATTAAAATACTTGTTTGGCAAATCGTTTCTGCTCAAAAAAGTAAAAAAAAAACTTAGACAACTCTTAATTGAAATATTGCAATATTACAGAAATTTTGGCTCTCACCTCTTCATATAATGGATCACCAGTCAGCCTGCTCAGAGTGCCAAACTCGATAATGAATGTCCCGACACCAGCAGTACAAGTGACACTTGTCTCCCCGGGTGGCACTCCCGATCTTAAGTTGATGGTGCCATACGGCATTCCAGTGGTGGTGTCAAACCCTGCGATTAGTCTTTGGGCAACATCCTCTGCAAGACGTAACAGTGGACCATTGCACGGCCAGCCTGGCTCTAGTTTCATTCCTGTTCTGCAACAGAGGTGAAGGTATTTATGGTGACAAATAGATTTAATTTTGATTGAACAGAGGTTTTCAAGTCCTGAGAGCTTATTATAACTTTAACATCTAACGCGATACTTTTTAAAGGGATAGCCATAAGATTATGATCCTAATTTTCAAATGGAATTGTCTAAGTTGTTTAATCACAATCACTATCAGAAAGAATGTATTACTACAGAATACTAAGGGACAGAAGCATCACTCCGCAAAGAAATTTAAACAAATTGCGACTCTTGCTATGACGCAATGAAATTCAATTCAGCTCGCGTAGCGCTGCATACCTACCAGTCATATTAACCTACAAAGCGCCTCTCTTTCTATCGCAAAGCTCTTATCTCTTCTGATGCGGCACGTGTAATGACTCGCGACCCGCCGTCGCTGTCCTTTGTGGCTATGTACTTGTAGCTTCATACCTACAGTGTGGAGTATGCTAGGCCTGGTATTACTTACATAGGTGAAAGAAATCAATGTGTAGCAGTACAATAATTTGTTTTGTTATTGTCATGGGTTATCCAAATACCGTATGACTTCCAATTATGAGTAACTTGAGAAAATTAAATGAGCTATTGTTTACTCAAATATCTTTCAAGAATGAGTCGCAATCACAGGTGCTACTTTGTCGAGCTGCAGTTTGTAAATAACCTTCAGATGTGAAATTGAAAGGCATCATGATAGACATGAAAGTCAGACAATGAGCCCCCTAACTGGCTCTAAATAAATGATGTTCAACTCTACAAATGCCGTTCAAACAAGAAGTTAAGTGAGTTATTGAATGATGTTTTAGGGCTTCATTCTTATGTGCCCATTATAAATGTGGAATTACACACATGATATAGGTATGTACTAAGTATTGTGTCATTTAAGTAAAGAGCAAGACAAATTTTATTGCATGCCACCTATGAACTAACACTACATATGTATAGAATAATTTTATTGACACAGGAAAATTTAAATTAGTATAATAACTTACTTATGTGATAAAAGATGAGCACTCAGCAGACCTCCTATTATCCTTATATTTGTTTCAAACACTGACACATTTATATCTGTATCAAAATTCTTTTTCTGCAGTACAATGTCAACAACCCGGTTGAACTCAGTATAGTTTCCCATAATGGCCAGGGTGTCAAGTGCATCGATCAGTGTGAGGGAGTAGCTGCCCCATGTGTCCACTCCATCGCAGCTCAAGGGCCGTAGCTCATCATAAGGGTAGGCGTACCGGAGATAACTGTCATAGGCATGCTGAAACATTTCTCTCACTTCTTCCCTGAAAATATTTTAAGATACTAGCTGACCCGGCAGACGTTCTCCTGTCCAAATTTCAAAATATTAAGCATTTTCAGTTTTTCCTAATTTCTGGGCGACTTTTCCAATCTTTTTTTCCATAAACGCCTAATTCGAAATATTAAGCACTTAAAAAAATTACAAATTGGTCTTGCCTTTCTCAAATGATGGGCTTACCAACTAACAGCATTTGATTATTTACATAAATTATACGATAATTACTTTCATAAGTCTGCAATCTTTATGGTTAAAGCTTGAAAAAATTAATTACTGTGTTTTAGAACCTTGATTTTGCCGGTTTGAGGTCCTCTACATACATGATCAATTTAAAAGTTCGAGATATACCTACTTTCAGCTTATTATAAAAGTTATGCTCTTCAGGTATAGTTAATTACTGTTATCATTTAGTCGGTCGGATGGTCGGTGAAGTATATCTCTAAGTAAATATCTAAATACAAAATTTGTTGTTTACAAACCTGAGTTTTAAAATATCAGCCTTTTTGTACACTCGCACAGCATTACATGTTAGGCAGTTATAAAATAATAATATTGCATAGATTAATGTTCGCTTGAACATCATTTTATTAAAACCCAAAGAGAAAATTAAGTAATGAGGAACCTCTATGAAGAAAACTCAAAATGTAGATTTTGAATACAATTTTTTATTTATTTTTATTAAAATAATTATATCACGTAGGGATGTGACGGGACCGATTAGCAGCATTCCCCGTTACTTAGTTTGCTCTTTGCCGATTAGCCGATCAGCAGATACGTAGTATACAATACGCGCCACGAAAGATGAGACTTGACAAGCGTCAGTAGTGGGGAGCCTGCGCAGGTACAGTCGTGTACGAAATAGTTATCCATAATTTGTATATCTACTCAGGGATTTTTGACAACATTCAGAATTAGGTAGGTGTGTAGCAATACTATATTATTTTTTTTAAACTTGTTATAGATTTATTACTAGATAATAAAATTTAAGAGAATAAAGGCAGATTGTCCTAGTCACTGTCACTGTCACTATATAAGATGGAAGTGTAAACGTCGTAAACCATCTTCCTACATTGTCTTCTTAATGTTTCACCTCGAGGCATAATTAAGATTTCACAAAGTTACACTCGTATACAACACAACTATAACAAAGTAGAAATTTATAAACACAAGTTGCACTCGATTGTACCGCGGAGTCAAGCGGTGCGTACACGGGGTGAGGAGGACTGACACGCATGCGCAGTGCCGTACTTGCACCTCCCGCGCTCTTTCCGCTGCCCTGTTGATCCCCGATCCCTTCCCGCCTCAGACCTCATACCGCTAAAGAGACCTATAAATCGTCTACTGCGCAAGTCAAACCACGTGGTTTGTCAAGTCTCATCTTTTGTGGCGCGTATTATACTTCCAAGTCTGTGCCGATCAGTCAGCATCCTCTTTGGATCACAGATTTTCTACATGTTGCGTTACTTTACCGGATCTTTGATTTTACAGATTCTCAGATAAAATATCTTGAAGTACAGATTGAATCAAATGCAAAATATATTAAATATTTCATAGTATTTCCATTCCATTATTTTGGATCGAACTATTGAAAATGGATCCAAGGAACGTTACGAATTACGATGATACGTTCCGATATATCGAATCGAACTTTAAAATTGCACATCCCTAAAATCACGTATGCGTGTACTTGACAACAAATTGACGTTGCCAGTTTAGCATGACAGTCTTAAAAAAGACTTTAATGCTATTGTGAAATGAACTCACGTTTTTTAGCGTTTATAATCGTGGAGTATCTTTTATAATAGGGCTACACCATCGACCTTCTGATGGGCTACATACGTCTTTGGGTTACACCAAGGCTACACACACACAGTACACTATGGTTTATGTCTAGGTATAATATAAGCTCTTTGGGCTACACATACCGTTACAAGTATAAGCTCCTTAGGCTTCTCGCACGTATCAAAGATCTTTGACCCATACATTGTTTTATCCACCGGACATTAGTAATTGGGTTTGACAAATATGCTGGATATTTTATTTGAGTGGATTAACCTTTGATCGTCGACATTATTCGTCTGAGAGATTGAAAAAGATTTGGGCACCAAGGGCCATAGATCAATAATTAGAAACATGGGCACATGAGTTGGGCACAGACAAAATTTCATCCATCAAAAAACTCCGACTTTAATCAACGTTGAGTTAAAGTAAGTAAGCAAATTTCTTCTTCCCTCCACGCCAAGCTACTCAATTTTTAGCCGTAACAGTTAGCTCGGGGGGCTAAGGCCAACGTTGGCGTAGAGAGTACTTTTTTGTATGTTGAGTCACAGGTTGAGTGTAGCCGACCTTGGCCGTCAAAAGGTTAACAGCTATACTTATTAATTTTACACTAACTTATAGTTACATATTAGCACCTCACCTCTAAACGTTAATAAGTCTAATTACTTTTTATTTGTTCCAAAACTTGGTAATGGGAAGTTTGTTTAATAGTTTTTTCAAATTCTACACTTTACTTACTAAAACTTAACTAATTACTTACAAGGAGAATCAAAGCAAAGTATCGGTGGAATATTAACCATTAAACTATTAAATAAAAACTACGTAAGATATGGCGTTATGGTTCTAGAGACTTTAGTCTACCTTAATGGGCGAACTTAAAAAAATAAAAAATCTAATCTTATCCTAATGTTTTGGAACGCAACCCAATCTATCTAACCCATAAACTAAAGAGTTTCTGTACGTGGCTTTGTTATTGGCTGGATTTTAAATGACCATAAATAGTAGAGTAACGTAAACTGCAACAGCTGAATTTTACCAAAATGTCTGTTGTCCGTTGACGCCACAAAAGCGTTTGGGGGTGATTTTGGATATTGTATCACCACATTTTTCATAACTACTCCCATTATCTTAAGAAAATGTGTTTTCAGAACTATTGGTAACCCATAATTCAACTTCGGTTGCCATATTGCAAACGCGTGGCCCGCGCTTTTTGTTGATCTGGTATTTCGATAGCTGTTTACGGAAGAGGCGGGACAATGGCATTCAGAATTCACGAAGATCAAGAAAATACTGCCTTGGCGCTAAGGAAAGATGGAGCAGATATATTTTCGGCGAACCAGCGTCGCGCGCTTGGTGACCTCAGTCAATTCGCATGCAACCAGAACCGAAATAGTAAACTGGTAAGTTACAAAACTTTGGGTTTGCACCATTGATTGTTTGGTTTGTGGATGTGTGCTTATTTCCTGGTTTGATTTTGTTTTAGCCCGGCTTGACGAATGTAACTTGCAAAGTTCAAGATGAAAACAGGACAGTACGGCAGATCAAAAATGAAAAGAACATTGTACCTCCCGTGGCGCAGTTTCGCGCCTTCAGCGTCTACGAGGACAAACCCACGGAAGCAGAGGTGAAGAAGCGGGAGCCCACGTTCAAGCCTTTCGTAGCTAAAGAGAGTAGGAAGGACAGCCTCTTTGTCAATGCAGCTGAAAACGTGAAGGTGTTGTGTGCTAAGGCAGAAAAGCAATCAGATCGGCAGATTGGAGTACCTCCTCTTCGGTAAGTAAATTAACCTCAATACCTTGACCTTTGATCACTAATAAGTTTGATGACCTACTTTTCATTATAAAATTTTCAACATGCACATTTTATTAAACATCATCATAACTATTATGCTTTTATATTATATAAACCAAATATTCATATCCTCAGACTACCGTTACAAGAAAAGAAAGATGTGGTGGAATCGCCTATGTCTATTGGAGATTCCAGTGTCCTCTCTATGTCAATATCAAAGAATGAAAGTCAAATCATAGATGATGATGAAGGAGACACTACAACTGCACAGACTGATCGGGAAATGTTCTTCCATGTGGTGGAATATCGTCAAGATATCTACGAGTATATGAGAGAGATTGAGGTGGGTATCTAAACTATATTATGTATTAGGGGTTTGTTTTTAGCTACCTAGAAATCATCACAAGATTTTTGATTTAGATTTCTTTAATTTTTTACATGAGGGTCTACTAAAATTCTGTATTGTTTGCTTCTAAAAATACATTAGGTATTGAGTAATGTGTTCTGTAAATTTTGCAGGCAAAGAACCGAGCAAACCCTCGCTACATGCGCAAGCAGCCTGACATCACCCATCTGATGCGGTCAATTCTTGTAGACTGGCTGGTGGAAGTCTGTGATGAATATGGCCAACAGAGCGAGACCTTGCACCTTGCTGTCTCTTACGTGGACCGTTTCCTGTCCTACATGAGTGTGGTGAGGACTAAACTGCAGCTCGTTGGCACTGCTGCTACATATATTGCTGCGTAAGTTGATCATCATACATGTTTATAATTATTATCTTTGGAATTATTAAGATGCCTTGTTATAAACTGAAAAGTGCAGATAATATCAAACAAGGTACAAGATACTAGAATTATCTTATTGCATATAAATTTGATCCAAATATAATACTGCTGATGTCATCTGAGACTAACCTTATTTTCTTTTCTGTCTAATGTAAATTAAAATTGTCTTTAGCTCATGTTGACACAATTTCTGTTGCACTTGTGCCTACCACATCATAATTCTAAATAACTGTTGTATATACATATGGTGTAGTTATAAGTTGCATTTCTTTGTGTTGATTTAGCCTACCTTCATTATCTAGTTTATTAATATTCCTACCCTACTCTTCCTCTAGAAAAACAAGTGACAAATCATAAATTTGTCACTTGTTTTTCTATGCTAATGCCTTATCTGGATTTCTCCCAATAAAGATTTTATCAACAATTCTATTATCTTCCTAGGAAATATGAAGAAGTATACCCACCAGAAGTGTCAGAGTTTGTCTACATCACCGATGACACATACACCAAGCGCGAGGTTCTCCGTATGGAACATCTGATCCTCAAAGTACTGTCCTTCGACCTGTCTACACCGACTTCCCTGGCATTCCTGTCCCACTACTGCATATCAAATGGACTCACAAAGAGAACTTTCCATTTGGCTGCTGTAAGTATTACTATAATAAAGTTTTTTCACCTATGATTACATAGATTTTTTGTTCTTGATAAAATTTTAGATATTCTACACAGTTCTGTTCTATTGGACACATAATGCTTACCATGCTTCTGAGATAATGTGATATTACAGTGTTAGGCCATACTGGAGGCCGGGTGGTCTGGCTTCTCCACAGCCATACTGAGCGCCCTACTCTGAGTTGTTTTCATTTGTTCCTTTGTACGAACTAAAAGAGACACTCTGAAGCCCGTTGTGTAGCAATGTCCCTTTCATACGATGGAACGAAGATTCGTAATTACGAATTAGTGTAAGGCCCCTGTTGTCAGGAAGAGATTCTCAGCGATAAGATCGCCTATGGTACTTATTATAAGAAAGTAGTATAATATTATGTACCTACTGCTATTCCTTTTGGGTAGTGATAAACGAGTTTTTAACTTCCGACGCTATAATGAGGGGTGTTATAAGTTTGACCACTATGTGTATCTGTCTGTGGCACTGTAGTTCTTAAACGGGTGAACCGATTTGGATGCGGTTTTTTATTTGAAAGCAGGTCTTCTAGCGGTAGTTCTTAGACATGTTTTATTTTAAATGTTTAATTGATGTGTTGTAGCAATAAAGAGTTTCCTATCTACCTCCAGTACATCGCTGAGCTGTGTCTACTCGAAGCAGACCCGTACCTCCAGTTCAAGCCTTCCATCATAGCCGCGGGCGCGCTCGCCACCGCGCGGCACTGCCTGCTGTGCGAGCGCTGCGCCGCAGAGCCGTGCGAGGCACGCGAGATACGCGAGGCACGCGAGACACGCGAGACACGCGAGGCGAGAGACGCGAGCACGAAGGAAACACGCGCGCAGCCGCACTGCATCGCTCTCGCCTGGCCTCCGGTGAGTTATTATATTCAGAATCAGAATAGCCTTTATTGTGTAACTTTTTTTTTATGTGACTAATAGGCTAACAAGCAGACGGCCCGTCTGGATGGTAAGCGGTTACCGTCGCCTATGGATACCTGCAACACTCGGGGCATTACTGGTGCGTTGCCTACCTTTAAAGATCCTTTAACTGTGTAGGCACATAAAAATAAGTCCTAAATACTTAAAAAGAGCAAGCATTTGTTTCGTGTCTGGGTGTCGTGGGACCTCATAGTTCTTGGTTCCCTAGATACAGGGATGCCTAGTTAGTGGCCAGGATCTATGTTTGAGATCGTTGGGCATATTTATTTATTAATTAATTTGTCAGGCGCTGGCGGCGTGCTCGGGCTACGCGGCGGCGGACCTGGAGGCGGCGCTGCGCGAGCTGGCGCGCACGCACGCGCACGCCGCGCTGCAGCCCTACCAGGCCATACCCGACAAGTACAAGAGCAACAAGTCAGTACCTTCCTACTGTTGGCGAGTTGTTAGCGTGGAGCCAGTGTGGCTCAGTGGGAACTCGTGCGCCGTTCGATCCGACGCACGCGGGTTCGAATCCCGACTCGGCCCACCAATGACTTATAGTTGAGTGCAGATTTTGCACGCTCGCTCTAAAACGGTGAAGGAAAACGTGATGAAACCCGCTTACGCGTTTTGAAGTGGTGGTCTGGCCGTGGTTGTAATACCACCCACCGAACAAAGCCATGCCGTTAAGCGACCTAGTCGTGTTTCGGGATGATGTTCGGTGAACCATCGGGGAGACGGGTCTGAGCAGCCGCTCAACTGCCGTCTCGCTCTAGATCCATCTTAGGCCACATCATCCCTTCACATCAGGCGAGATAGTGGCCAAACATAGATATATACAGTGTAAAATACCATTACACCTCACAACAACATTATGAAATGAAAACTTATTGTTAATAAAAAGTTTGTGCTTGACAACATCAGGCGCATCATAAACACTAACTGTCACACCTACCTATATACTACTTTCAAGGATCGCGTCAAAACTTATTACCTCACTTAATATTCTGTATTATTATTATGTTCTATTTCTCCTCTTTCTGCTATTAATGTTTCCTTTTGATTATGTTTTATGAATTTGCATTTCTTTCAAAAAACCACCATCCTTCCAAATTATGTTAGTCCTTTCTGTTCAAAGGTTGTCTGGAAGAGATCGCTTTGAGCGATAAGACCGCCTATTGTTATGCTGATTACTGTGAAATTTACTTGTTTTTCATGTACCTATATCTAAGGTTTTTTAACAATAAAGTGTTTATCTATCTATCTTATCTATCTATATAGGCACTAATTATACTTTGAACATGTTAGTAATTATAAATAGTAAACTCACCAGTTCACTGTCATTTATTGCTTATTTTACATTGAACATGATAGCAATTATACACAACAAACTCACCAGTTAACTATTATTCTTGCAAGTTGAATCAGAACCACCTCCTCTTATCCTACGGAGTTGAAATTTTGCATACTTATCAAAGTCCGATGATAATGGTCACAGCCAGCTGACGAAGACTTCAGAGATACATCAGAATTAGACACTAAAGGAAGAGGTTCTCACATCAATTGTTGTTTTTAATTATTGTTACCTCAGAACTCACTCATTTATAAAGCGTCATTCATAAAGCGATTTGGAACACGTCATTTATAAAGCGATTGGAAAATTATTTTCTGCGTTGGGCTTAGTATAGCTACAGGGTGGTGCATATAAATTTCGTTGATAATATAATCGATGAAATTTACATCAGAATTGTAGTTGTTTTCTTTTGTTATAAAATGAATTATGTAACTTTTGTTTTTATTATCAAATAGGCATGCATTTGACAGCAGTCTTCATCTGATGGAAAGTGACCACCCGGTCGACCGTGGATCACGCTTGTACCGATTCACTCAAGACTTAAAGACACCTAGATTATAAGAATATAAAAGTATAAAAGTATTTCTTTTATATAAAAGTATTTCTTTTTTAGATTCGACGGCGTGTCCACAATAGAGTGTCGTCCGATGTTCCCCGTGGCCAAGTACCAGCCGCCTGCGCCGGCCGCTGCGCGTGCGCCGGCGGCCGACGCCGTGCGCAACTGCTAGTCAATACAACAAGGGGTAGTGAACGCACCACTGACGACTTTGACCCGTATGTCCAAGGGGTAAAGCTCAAAATGAGACGCCGTCGTCTCAGGTGACGAGCGCAGTGCAGTGCTGCGCAAGCTTTAATAAAGCAAAGTTCCGGGTGACGCTGAAACTGTTACGGGCAGGCGTGTTGCTTACCATCAGGCGAACGACATGCTCGTCTCGCTCACTTGGTTATATTAATATATTCTGAGAGCACTTATCTATTAGTCGTCAGTAACCCGAAACGCTAATGGTCAAAGTCTGCAACATTGAGTGCATCTGCCCTGTTTATTATGTGGACCGGACGATACTTTAGACAATTTAAACTAGCCTAGTGGTCTCATTTTGAAGCTGTTCCTATTTGTTTCAATTTTACTGCATGGGAAGATGCTGTCAGTTTTCGCCTCTCGTGTATTGTGACGGTTTCTAAAAGCCCAATAAATTCATCACTTAATAAAATAAAATCAAGCGATCAATATATTTTCCATTTACATGAAAAATACGAGGTTACAGACGTTGGAACGGCATAAGGCATACGGGCATAGATCTAAAGGCTGAAAAGAAAATTATAATACAATAAAAGACTTCGATACTTACAACTTTGAGGGCCTAACTTTCAAGCTTAGTACAAATTACTGAATTTTATCGTCGCATCTATGTCGTGTTAATCAGTAACGACCTAAATATTCTCAATTTGTGAAGTATGTGTGATTTGTTATGCTAGTTTTAGAATTAACCGTTTCCATTGGAAATAAAATAGGTTCGACTTCTGTTTTTTGTTAAAAGGATAAGTATGTTTTGCTTGTAAACACGGTTGTTACCTTTGGGTGGACAAATAATTAATATATCTTTCGACTAATATGATATTTTCTTGTTATTTCGATATTATTATGACATTTTGTACTCGCCTGACAGTTGCAGCCGTGTAAAGGCCTTGCGCACTACTGCCGATACAATCTTTGATCAATAACTATCTCTTTATAATTGACGTATTGCAGAGTGAACCAATCCCGGGGTAGTAACCAGAGTAATATTGCGATCCTTTTGAGAATACCTTCATTATGGTTCCAAATACCTACATTATGGAAGATCGGATCGGCGAAAGTGTGCGAAAGCCTAAGTTAGGTTACTTTGTATTAGGTACTTTATTGATAGTGTTCGACCAAATGCATCCTCTTGCTGAGCTCACTCTGTACAAATAATAATGTAACCATATTAGTATTATATTGTATAAACCCTTGCTGTGTTCATTTACTTCTTGTGGAGATCGCGTGCAGTGCCTTTCGAATTAAAATCTGTTTTACAAACCTACTTCATAAATTTATTTGTAAGTACATTAAATTTCGGGACCAATTTTAAACGTGTTTTAAAATGTATTCCATTTAGTTATACTATCCAAATTACGGCATTTGCGAAATAAGATCTATCTCTGAAACGAATCAAACGACTCATCTTTGCCTACGTGAACACAATATTATAGGACACTACTTGTTGAAAACTGCAGTGAATGTTTTATGTTCACTCCTTTTTAGGGCATCCAATGTTTGTTAGTAAATTATTATTTTTGAGATTTAAGGTATGTTTTTAATGTTGCTAAGTAGTTTTTAATGTAATTTAATATAATATAATTGATATTTTCTCCAATTTTGTAAATGGAGGTAAGTACTATGTACGTTTATCGCTAATATAATATTGGTAAAATATTGAACGTGTTTAATTTACCTATATCATAATGACATACTGTGTTAAATGCCGGTGTTCTAAGAAAAGTACCACTTATACCATACATAACACGTTTAATCAAAATTTATACTTTAGCTACCAGGTGCAAGTGAAAATTGTGACGTTGAGGAATCGCTTCCTTCCTCCCGATTACATCTAACTCGGATTCCAACGATATGAATCTTAATGATGTTATAATAGGGTTCTTAATGCAATTGCGTCGTAGAATACGTGCTAGACGAGCTACGGTCAAATCTATTTGGAGAACGCGCGAGCGTCACTCGTCTCGCCCTAGAATGTACGCGCTGCCCGCATTAAATTCTTAATGTAATGTTTCTGTTTATGTTGAGATTCCTAGAATATGTTTTACACGGAAGAGTTACAGTTACGACAACTGGGATTTGGGTAATGAAAAATGAAAATATATTTTCCTTATTACTATTTCATATTAGTGCGAGGTCAGCTAAAGTTTGGCAATTTGTACTGTAGTCGTCGAGAGGTCGCGGCGGTTATGGTAGTCTCAGGAAGGATGCTTCTCTTGTGTGTACACGTTCCCTCGTCCTTTTTTGCATGAAGTCGGGCCTGCAACAACACAAACATCCGAAAATATAGTAGATACATAGTCGTATGAAACTTAAATTTCAATGAGCGTTGCGTAACCCATCTGCAGTATAAAAAGTTATCTGTATAGAGTCCATGCTAATTGCGGTTTGTAGCCACCTTATTCGAGTTTACGGCTTGTGCGCGTGCGCGTGGAATTCTTAATGGCCACCAGCTGCAGTTAGTTATTATTCTTAGCTACCTGTCGTTAAAATTGCGGAAATTAAAATTTCTCATTAGCAAGACGGACCCTGCATTTTATTACAATTAAATTACAAATCGCAGGCCAAGCGCACTCCGCACTGTAGGTACGAAGCTACAAGTACATAGCCGGACACCGACGGCGGGTCGCGCGTCGTTACACGTGCCGCGTCAGAAGATAAGAGCTATGCGATAGAAAGAGAGGCGCTCTGTAGGTTAATATGACTGGTAGGTATGCAGCGCTACGTGAGCTGAATTGAATTTTATTGCGTCACAGCAAGAGTCGCTATTTGTTTAAATTTTTTTGCGGAGTATAAGTAGGTCTCGCCCGGGTATGCTTGTTAATTTAATATTAATTGTTTTGTTTTATGAATGTATGAAGTATGGTGTGAGTAATGATTGATAGTGTGTTTATTATACGTGTATATTTATACAATATATAATGATATATAAATAGAATATATAATGATATTTTGTTAAGTGTATGACAGACATAAATATATATAGATTATTAGGATAAATAATAAGTCACCCGTAGAGTGATGCTTCTGTCCCTTAGTATTCTGTGCAAATACATAGGTACGTTATTATATCGGCATTAGTTTTGTGACAAAGTATAGTAGGTAATATAATTTTAGGTCGTTTGCAAATAAACAACTTTGGAACGTGCTCGGAAATTGTATAGCACAGGATTAGATCACGTACGTTTCCACATACCTTTTAACACAAACATAGTCCGTTTTGAGCGAGTAGAGCGTCTGTTCCATTCGCTTCCAGGAAACTACCTATACTTGCAGATATTTCGTTTACAGATTTAACCTTCAAATGATCGCCTATCTTCCCGGAGCGTCTTGAGGCGAGAGTCTCGCCCGAGACACGATTTATCTCAAATGATAAGTTGCGTCGAAGAGCATGATGCATAGGTACCCCGAGTTACTACTCGTATAGTACTATAAATCATTCGCCAATCGGTCTGTCGCGGACTCGATGAAGTATTTGTAGCACGATAAGGGCTGAACGTAGTATACGAGTCACGCAGATGTGCGCTCTTTTTGCAAAGCACATCATTCTCTTTTTGTAGATTCGGTCCATACGCAGTCATTCGGTGTAAATAAAATTTAACGTTCAGTGGACGTTTGTTAGTAAATTTAAGTTTTATTTTTGATAGAGAAAGTTCCGATTAATGCAAATGTTCCAAAATATCTAGTGTCCGTACGTTATGATGATCACTATGATTAAGTACTCGTTTAAAATAGCACGTAGGTATAATACTTAATTGTGGCCATGGTATTCCAAGGAATTATTGACCTATTCGTCATTGCCCCCTAGACCTAGCTATAATGTATAGCGATCTTCTCGTTATTGCATACGTGCGTGATTCGAATACTAATGATTGTATGCATTTCGAATCCATTAAGATGAGTACTCGACTACTCGCGCCTCTAGGATTAAGTCAAGGATCGTTGCCAATACTAGACCTTTATTATAGGTAGGAACGCTCTTGAGTACCTCTATATCTTTACCATAGCTATTAGGTATTCTGTGGCAATAGCAAGTTATTCTTTACCAATAGCACAGAATAATTAATAATAGGTACAAGTTTATAATATGCTCTTTGTATTCGAAAAATCTACAGCGCATTTTGGTGCGCCGCGCCAGTCAGCGGCCACTGACGCAATTGTTATTCTGTTTTTTTTTCCTAATATTAAATTAGAAAGGAATTGTTTCTCCAGTCTCTGGTCAAATTCGAAAGCATTCCGGACGGTATTCCGAAGACGCAGGTCCGAATTCTGCCCGGGCTATAAGAACATAATTCTGATTATATAGAATCTCAGAATTCGCTATGTAAGCATCTAAGCATGCACTTATGCATAACAATATATCATAATGTCCGTATTCACTAAACAATTTTATTTTGTAGTAGTGGGTTGTGGTCATTATTGGCCATGTTTACGATCTCGTTGTCTCCGCCGACCCATGATGATTACATCCGGTCCACAATAAATCGCATGTTGTTACTCCAACTAGGTAGTCCAGCCAATTACTGACCAGTTCGGTCATTCTGCTGAGGTCATGTATGACGTAGCGTAACGCTTGAGATTTACGCTTATTCTTACAGGTCCAGGAGCCGTCAATCGACAGAGGTGCCGGCTGTGGGGAATGAACTTGAACTGTACGTCACTTTGCCGAGCACCTCACTATATAGCCGAATTTTTATGTACCTACCTGTATTGATAAGTAAATTACCTACCTGCTTACGATACCAACGTAACTAAAAATCATTAATAATAGTAAGAACCTAGCTGTAGTTGGTAGAAAGCAATACCAATGTTATCATAAGTTTTTAGCGTTTATGATCGATTTAATATGGCTTCATCATCATCATCATCAGCCCATTATGTTCCCACTGCCAACGAACAAACTACAAAATTCGTTGTCAAGTTTATACCCAATAAGTGTTATTGACATTGCGGCAGCTTTGCATGCTAAGAAGCATCGAATGGCCATAAAGAACCATGGAGCAACTTCCGGAGCCCCGAAAGGAAAGGAAATTCACTCGGCGATTTGCAATTCCGCGCACAGTCGCGATACTGTCTGCCGTGGTTCAGCGGTGGTTCCCATGCGGTTATCATGCTTGTAATTAGATAGAATGCAACCAAAGGGTTCGGAAATTAAAAACTTTTTTACAATATTACTGGGCGTATGAGACTTAATATCTGACGTCTCGGGGTGATGAGCGCAATGCAGTTCTACGCAGCGCTTTTTATGGCATTAAAAGTTCGTGTTTAAAAAATTAAAAGTGGGTGGCACTGCAATTGTTATAGGCAGGCGTTGTGCTTATCATCAGGCGTACGACATGCTCGTCTCATCACTCAGTTCTATAAAAAAAAACCCGACTACTGCTACTACACTCGAGAGCAATGAATCCGGGTCACTTAAAGAATCCTAAAAATCTCGGAAACTAAAAATGCTAGGTTAATGCAATAAATTGTATTTAATAGACAATGTAATACTCCTTAAATGAAGGTATTAAAACTTCTTAGTTATTGTAAAGTTATATCATAAAAAAATCAAATTTGAAAAAGGGCCACTTTCGAAGATGGAACTACGAAATTACAGCATTTGGTTTTGCTTTTGTTTGTAATCTGTCATTTATGTGGGTACATAAACCATGTTGATAGTGCTCTATATTCATTATTCAAGCTGAAATTATGTCGCTTACGCCTGAAGAATGCACCAGAATACTTACAATGCTGGAAACCGGCCGGAGTCAGCGCGATACAGCCAGGACTGTCGGTGTGTCGCTGTCAACAGTACAAAGAGTTCTCCGACGTTACGAAGAAACTGGTTCTAACCTACGCAGACCAGGAACGGGCAGAACCAGGTGTACCACAGCACGAGAAGACCGATACTTGGTGAACACCATGCTTCGAAATCGCTTTCTCACAGGAACTGAACTCACCAATCAGTTTCGACGCCTCGGAGGAAGTAACCCAAGTGCATGGACAGTAAGACGTCGGCTTGCTGAATCTAACTTAAAACCCCTTAGACCTGCAAACGGCCCTAAACTGGAGCGTGGGCATCGTATTTCGAGACTAAGATATGCCCAGAGCCACGTAAATTGGAGTATTGAAGATTGGTCAAAAGTTATGTTCTCCGACGAATCAAAATTTATGCTCTACAAGCACGATGGAAGACACAGAGTGTATCGAAGACCAGGGGAAAGATTCAAGCAAGCATGCATCGAAGAAAAAGTAGCCTGCGGTGGTGAGTCTGTACTTGTGTGGGCCGGAATTTCTTCTGAAAGTCGCACAGAGCTGGTGATCATAGAAAACGGCTCTTTAACTAGCGTAAGATATGTGGAAGAAATCCTCAATGATCACGTTGGTCCATTTATGGTCAATTTAGGTGAGGATGCTATATTTATGCATGACAATGCCCGACCTCATACAGGTAGGATTGTGAATGACTACCTTCAAGAGATGAACATTACTCGTATGGAGTGGCCAGCGCGCAGCCCGGATATCAACCCGATCGAGCATGCTTGGGACGAGCTAGGCAGATGCGTAAAACAACGAAACCCTCCCCCAATCACGCTTGGTGAGCTCAAAATTGCTCTCACAGAGGAATGGGAGAATATTCCCCAAAATCGTATAAGGAACTTGGTGTACAGCATGCCAAACCGCGTAAACGCAGTAATGGAAGCACGAGGAGGCAATACGAAGTATTAAAATTCAAGAAAATCGTAATAAAGTTCAAAAATTTCATGTTTCCTATTTTTGTTTTAAGGAGAGATCAGCAGTTTTTTTCTTTATGTAATTTTGTGTTAATAAAATGTATGGTGACTCATATTTTTTTTACTTTCATTTAAGGAGTATTACATTGTCTATTAAATACAATTTATTGCATTAACCTATCATTTTTAGTTTCCGAGATTTTTAACATTCTTTAAGTGACCCGGATTCATTGCTCTCGAGTGTATTTACAGATCTGCTACGTAGGTACTATCCTTACCTTCTTTTATATCCGATTTCTACTTATTATTATAGCAGTTTAGAGTTCTAATTTTAACAGTCAAAAATAAAGAAATATTTGATCATTTTTGTGGCTGTACATGGTCACAAATTGGCAAAAAAAAATATCATATATATAGGAATCGGAGGCAATAAGCCCGGGAGCAAAAAGAACCGGGGACATAGTCCACGGACCCGTTAAAATAGGTATCGGTACCTAGCCCTTATTTTTAGTGTTGGTTGGATATCCACCACAATGTCCAATCAAATGTCCAATCAGAAGATACCTAGGCTTTTCTTAAACGTTTTTTTTTTATTTTGGTACTTATGTTATGCCTATGGGCTATGGGTACTTGAGTACTGCTTTTCAAAACCGTGAGCACCATTCCGAAAATAAACAACCCTCAAACACATCGACCGACGTCATAGATCGCTCTTATGTTTATGATCGATAAATCAAACAGTTTCGATGGATTCTATTATTGACTCGCGAACATGGGAGCAACATGGCGAACGAAAGCTCTGGCCCGTTTCCTGCAAAACCGGGAGTGGAGAAATGGGCCCGGCGCGGCGCAGGCGCAGGCGCGGCGCAGCGGCAGCGCGGCTGTGACGTGACGCACGTTTTTACCTCCATATCCGTATTTAATTATAACATAGTTTTTATAAACTCTCGGCCTAGCTGTTTCGCTAGATACGAACTCAGTAGCTAAGTTTTGAATTACAAGTTTATTGTACTGTGAACTCGCGACAATTTGTCCCACGCT
Organism: Petrophora chlorosata; assembly: GCA_951640565.1. Taxonomy (NCBI): domain Eukaryota; kingdom Metazoa; phylum Arthropoda; class Insecta; order Lepidoptera; family Geometridae; genus Petrophora; species Petrophora chlorosata. The sequence goes on along the minus strand of OX621193.1, from coordinate 13,054,786 downwards.
GTCGTTCCACAATTGACAAAAGACATCAACATCCCAACTTCTCTGCGACGACGTTGCTTTGGCTTTTCGGGAGGGTTAGCTCCTGAGCTGAGAGATGCTAAGGGCCTCATCGGCGAAAGGGATGCGGACCATGTCACCACTGCTTGACATAATGTGAACAACAAGCTCCGCAAAACCGATGAAGAGGACAAGAAAGCGGCGGGCATAATTTCTTGCAGTCGGCGCACTCCCAAACCCCCATGACGCACCGGTAAGCTTGCTTGGCGCCATTGGGGCTCGTTGCGGGAGACATTTAGGGTTTCTTCCAATAACCCCTTTAGCGTTTCGTCGAAGTCAAGCACTTCGTTGGGGTACTTCCACGTTGGAGCCGTCCTCACAACGTATAGGTTATTTTGGGTATAGCAAAGCAGGACCTGAGGAGTGTCAGCGAAACAACCTTTGCTGGGCCCCAACTTGAGACAGTATGCATTCGTTATTGAACGTTAAATTGCTTGGGGCCGAGTAACATTGGTTGAGGAATGGAAAGAAGCCCGGACTTCTGCCAACATTATTTCGTATGTCCAATTTGAGGAGAATGTCATCCCTATCGTCCCGCATGACAAATGCCCGGATAGCATGGATTGCCACGCCGCACCCCATGGGCGTGCCGAAAGCGACTTGGTGAGGCTGAAGGTGTGCCGTCATACTCGCCTTGACTGCTCAGTAACAAAGCTTGGCCACCAGGAGCCGTAAAGTGTTGCCTACGGCAATTGGTCGGATACCGCCTTCCTTTCTTTGAAAAGCACAAAGTGACCCCTCCTATAGGAAAGGACAAATTAACGGATTTAAGTTACCCTCCAGTAAAAAGTTGCTGAGTTTCGACAGAGAAGACAGTAGTCTTGGACCATTATCCCCGGCTGAGGGATCGTTGAGATGTGTTCCGGGCGTAACCCATTCTGATTTCTTCTTTTCTTTTGCTTTGCACCCGGCCTCAACGGCCGGGTGCAAAGCTACGGGGAAAAGAATTCAGGGCCTCCGCAACATCGTTAACTTTAACAGCAAGGCAAAGCGTTTGGAAGTCGGGAGTCAGAAGAAGATTTGGCGGCGGTGGACGGGATAACCATAATATATCACAATTAATCAATTTAGGTAGGTTACCTTTATACAAAATAAATGATGAAAGAACTAATCATCATCATTTACAATACAATAACATTGCCTTGCACATGGCTTTACCTTGCTTTTGTATTTAACTTTCGATTTAATATCTAGTATGAAATTGAGCTAAAATATATATCAACGTAGTATGACCTCCATTTGTGTCATTGACGGCCTGAAGACGTTCTCTCACGGAGTTCACCATGTATTCACAGGTTTTATTATTTTATCTATAATCTGAGATACAAAACATGTACCTCCGCAGAGTAAAAAAAAATAGTATTTTTAGCATGGCTTTTAGGCGCTTACCCACGGTGCGGCGCCGGCGGCGTTGTGCTGGCGATGACGATCGGCGGCCAGTCGATTGCACGCCGCGTACAATAACCAGAGCGTGAGCGGGTTGAGAGTCGCAGTGCCTGATTTGAGATTAATAATTTGTCAAGGTGTCACGATAAGGTATGTTTTTAATGTTGCTTAGTAGTTTTAATATAATATAATTGATATTTTCTCCAATTTTGTAAATTGAGGTAAGTACTATGAACTATGAACCTTTATCGGTAATATAATATTGGTAAAATACTGAACGTGCCTATTTATTTACCTAAGTATCATAATGACAAACTGTATTAAATGCCGATGTTCTAGGAAAAGTTAAACCTATACCATACATAACACGTTTAATCAAAGTTGATATTTTAGCTACCAGGTGCAAGTGAAAATTGTGACGTTGAGGAATCGCTTCCTTCCTCCCGATTACATCTAACTCGGATTCCAAAGATATTAATTTTAAAGTTTTTTTTATGCTAATAGATCTATGTTTGGCCACTATCTCGCCTGATGTGAAGCGATGAAGTGGCCTAAGATGGAGTACATATGATGACATATAAGACATATAATGATGTTAAAATAGGGTTCTTAATGCATTTGCGTCGTAGAATATGTGCTAGACGTGCTACGGTCTAATCTATTTGGAGAACGCACGAGCGTAACTCGTTACACCCCAGAATGTACGCGCTGTCCGAATTAAATTCTTAATGTAATTACATAATTTAATTGTAATATTTTATGTTAAGATTGCTAAAATATGTTTTACACGGAATAGTAACGACAACTGGGATTTGTGTAATGAAAATATATTTTCCTTATTTCTATTTCATATTAGTGCGAGGTCAGCTAAAGTTTGTCAATTTGTACTGTAGTCGTCGAGAGTTCGCGGCGGTTATGGTAGTCTCAGGAAGGATGCTTCTCTTGTGTGTACACGTTCCCTCGTCCTTTTTTGCATGAAGTCGGGCCTGCAACAACACAAACATCCGAAAATATAGTAGATCATAGTCGTATGAAACTTAAATTTCAATGAGCGTTGCGTAACCCATCTGCAGTATAAAAAGTTATCTGTATAGAGTCCATGCTAATTGCGGTTTGTAGCCACCTTATTCGAGTTTACGGCTTGTGCGCGTGCGCGTGGAATTCTTAATGGCCACCAGCTGCAGTTAGTTATTATTCTTAGCTACCTGTCGTAAAATTGCGGAAATTAAAATTTCTCTTTAGCAAGACGGGCCCTGCATTTTATTACAATTAAATTACAAATAGGTACGTTACATTATCGGCATTAGTTTTGAGACATTAAGTAGGTAATATAATTTAAGGTCGTTTACAAATAAACAACTTTGGTCCGTGCTCAGAAATTGTATAGCACAGGATTTGATCACGTACGTTTCCAGATACAAACTAATTCTACGTTTCCAGATTCAAACTATTTCTACGCTTCCGGGAAACTACCTATACTTGCAGATACTTCGTTTACAGATTTAACCTTCAAATGATCGCCTATCTTCCCGGAGCGTCTGGAGGCGAGAGTCTCGCCCGAGACACACGATTTATTTCAAATGCGAGTTGCGATTCGAAGAGCATGATAGGTACCTACCACGAGTTAAACTCGTCGCATACTATAAATCATTCGCCATTCGGTTTTTCGCGGACTTGATGAAGTATTTGTGGCACGAGAGCTGAACGTAGTATACGAATCACACGCAGATGTGCGCTCTTTTTGCAAAGCACATCTTTCTATTTTTGTAGATTCGGTCTAGGTATTCGCTGTAAATAAAATTCAACGTTCAGTGGACGTTTGTGAGTTAATTTAAGTTTATTTTAATTTTTGATTGAGAAAGTTTCGATTAATGTAAATGTTTCAAATTATCAAGTATCTACCGTAGATACGTTATGATGATCACTATGATAAATACTCGTTGAAAATAGCAAGTAGGTACATATACTTAATTGTGGCCATGGTATTCCAAGGAATTATTGACCTATTCGTCATTGCCCCCTAGACCAATGCTATAAAGTATAGCGATCTTCTCGTTATTGCATACGTGCGTGATTTGAATACTAATGATTGTATGCATTTCGAATCCATTAAGATAAGTACTCGACTACTCGCGCCTCTAGGAATAAGCACGAATAAGTCAAGGATCGTTGCTAATGTATAGGTAGGAACGGTCGCCTTTAACTTATGTACCTACCGTCCATTTCTTGATTATCTCTTTATCTTTACCATAGCAATAGCTATTAGGTATTCTGTGGCAATAGCAAGTTATTCTTTACCTATTGCACAGAATAATTAATAAACGTACAAGTTTATAATATGTTCTGTTTTCGAAAAATGTACAACGCATTTGGGTCCGCCGCGCCAGTCAGCGGCCATGGGCGCAATTGTTATTATTAAGATTTTTTTTAGAAAGGAATTGGTTCTTCAGAGTCTGCTCAAATTCGAAAGCATTCAGGACGGTATTCCGAAGACGCACGTTCGAATTCTGCCCGGGCTATACCAACAATTTTTCTTTGTGATTATTTAGAATCTCAGAGTTCGCTATGTAAGTATCTAAGTATGCACTTCATCATCATCATCATCAGCCTATTGCAGTCTACTGCTGGACATAGGCCTCTTCAAATGCACGCCATTGAGCACGATCCCCGGCTACTCTTTTCCAGCTGTTACCAGCCACCTTGCGAAGATCGTCGCTCCACCTAGCCTGAGGGCGTCCTACTCTACGTTTGCCAATTCGTGGTCTCCACTCTAGAACGCGTCTACCCCAACGGTTATCGGTTCTACGGGTAATATGGCCGGCCCACTGCCACTTCAGCAGGCTAATTCTGTGAGCTATGTCAGTAACTTTTGGTTCTCTGTCGAATTACTTCGTTTCGGATACGATCCTTCAGAGAAACTCCAAGCATAGCCCTTTCCATAGCCCGCGAAACGACTTTAAATTTGTGGATCAGCCGTACGTCATTAAAAATATTAGATAAAATGATTGGACAGGCTGACGCCCTTCCCGATTCGATATCGGAATAGGTCCGTAATAAATTAAATGCTATTCTGTATAGAAACCCGGGCCTTGAAGCATTGAACAAAATTAATGCATATATCAACAGCACAGGTCAAACCCAGCCTCATGAGGGATCTCATGAAATTACACCTTATTTTAAATTTTGTTCATTGGCGCCAGTTGACGAAGTTTATCAAATTGACATGATTTTAACAATTCTATATTACTATTTTCTATTTATTTGATTCTTTTACTTGATCTAGGTATATAGAAGAATATTAATTGCTTTGTCTTCCTCTCTCCTACTTGCTGTGCCCAACAGGGTCTGTAATGAACGTAATATGAACACCTAAGTATTTAACATTACAGATGCATTGAAGAATTGAATTGAATTGACGTGAAAAGGTCATTTTCACGTCACAAGTGTGCCCTAGAAAATATAGAAAAATACCTGGTAGTGTATTGTCACAAGAATTATGCATGAATTATTATTATTTATATGATACTGTTTGACTTTATTAGCGAAAATAAACCAAAATTTAAATTAAAATTTGCATTTTGCTAGTTCATGTTTTGGTCCTTCTTTAGAGCATATTTACATGCATTTTTGCCATTTTATTAGTGCATGTACATATTATCCGATGTTTACTTATTACTATACCAGTTTAAATTGCTGAACTTCACAGTCAAAAATAAAGAAATGTTAAAAAAAAATGTAGATAACTTGTACATAGTCACAAATTGACAGTAATATCAAATTTGTTGGAATCGAGGTAATAAGCCCGGGAGCAAAAAGAACCGGGGGCATAGTCCACGGACCCGTTGAAGTAGGTATCGGTACCTAGACCTAGTCCTTATTTTTAGTTTTGGTTGGATATCCACCACAATGAATATGTTCAATCAGAAGATACCTGGGCTTTTCTTGAATGTTTTTATTTTATTTTGGCATTTATATTTTGCCTATGGGTATCTGAGTACCTACTGCTTTTCAAAACCGTGAGCGCCATTCCGAAAATAAACAACCCTCAAACACATCGACCGACGGACGTCATAGATCGCTCTTATGTTTATGATCGATAAATCGAACTGTTTCGATAGATTCTATTATTGACTCGCGAACATGGGAACAACATGGCGAACGCAAGCTCTGGCTCGATTCCTGCAAACCGGGAGTGGAGAAATGGGGCAGGCGCGGGCGCGGCGGTGCGGCGGCGCGGCGGCCGGCGCGGCTGTGGCTGTGACGCATGTTTTTACCTCCATATCCGTATTTAATTATAACATAGTTTTATAAAATTTCTCGGCCTAGCTGTGTCGCTAGATACGAACTGAGTAGGTAAGTTTTGAATCACTAGTTTATTGTACCTAAGTATCTAGACGGTACGATGACATCATCACTTTTATAAATTGCACTTTAGCAATAAAAACCGGTCAAGATAGTGGGATCTCAAAGAAGTAATAATTACAGTGTATGTGTGTAACCACTCATTGCTACATAAAACAAAATTGTTGCTATGCATTTTTGCTCGCCAGAATTCATCTCACGGAAGATGATTAGTATTGGCGTCATGGAAGCGGTTGGCGCAAGCTCTCTGATTCTAAAGTGTCACTTTTGTGAATTTGGAAGTTTATTTATTTACTAGCTGACCCGGCGAACTTCGTACCGCCATATATAAAAAAAAAGGTTTTTTTTTTAATTTTCATTTATACAAACCTTAATTGTCCTGACAATAACGAACACAAAAAAAAATCCAATTTGGTGCAGTCTTTCGGAAGTTATGCGCATACATACATTTCGGCGATTCATTTTTATTAATATAGATTATGGATTTGAAGGTAGGCAGTTACATAGGCATTTCGGTTCTTTTGCAAACATATTTTGTAAGTTTTAAAATAATTAGTAAGAAAAATATTTACGAGTTCGTACGTGGGAATAAAAGTCTGTTCACTAAGTGTGAGCCTTATTTGAATTTATTGTGACATCAAAAGTGCGATGCGTGAGCACGACTTTCTCAGCGTGACACGACATAGGGCTGCTTTGTCTGATTGTTTGTGCTATGTACTAGTATTATATTTGTATAAATAATATATTATGTTTAGGTAGGTACCTAACAGAAAACTGAAAATGTATGTATCATAAATGCCCAAATTCGATTTTATCAAGTAGGTATATGACCTAGCAATCATTAAAATTTGAGGAAGAGTAGGACCTATAGCTAGAATCCTACAGCTTTTTAATATTTGATTTATGAATTGTAAATCCGTCAAGCATACGACCCGTTGCTCTTCTACATATTATGTAGAAGATCGTGTCGGGATGTTTGCCGAGCTTATTATTTTTGTTTCTGAGTTCGAATTTGGACGCATAAAACAAGGTATAATATCTACTTCTAATAGCTACTTCTAAGTTGAAAGACATATCTGAACCTACCTATTGTTTACCTCACATTTATTTAGTTATGTTCCTAACTATGAATATAGATCCCTATAGACTAACTATAATTAAAACGTTTTACGGAAGAGACTAGTGTCCCACGACACAGGGAATCCTAGTGTGGGAACTAGTGGACCTTAAATAACTTAATTATTATTCCTACCCTATTTGTAAACCTTAGAATAATTTTCCGAGTGCAATATTACGTTTTTTTTACCAACATGTCTAAAAATCTGATAGATAAATTAATCACTCAGTACGTTGACTGTCATGCTTCGTCAAAATTCTTGACAGTATATAGGTACCTATATAGGTAGGTACGTTTGGTTTCACTCAATCAAACTTTCAACTGAATACCGTGTAAGCAATCTCTTTATGTTCTTTACTGCTAAGCATATTGAAATCTACAGAATCGTTTATCCCACGTGTGACTGTGCAGTAGGTACAATAATAAGTTTCGGGTTCAATGTACAAAACAAACTTCTGCATAATGCATTTGAATGGGTATCGACCTCTTTGAATCAATGTTTTGTTATTTGTAATATAAATTGTTCTGTGGTTTTGTTTCGCTAAACAAGTTATTCTGCTGAACTTTTTTAAAAAGTAGGTACCTAACTACCTACCTACTAACGTGTGGTAACACAAACTAGGAATGTTACGGAGGTGGTTTTACCGGAACCGGAGTCGGAGGTTTTAAATTTGATTTATCGGAGTCGGAGCCGGAGGCGGAGGTTTAAGAAAGAAGTGATACTGGGAGGCCTAATAAAGCAATAGAAATAGAATTTAGTCTCTTTCATCAGCTTAATTGTAACGATAATACACCTACCTAGGTAGGCGATAAATGTGATAAAATTAATAGACATTAATTTGCGACAAAAACTTTACATAATTTAAATCGGCAAATTGTATTAAATAAAGTTCAGCAGTTATCTCTATCCAATCTATTTCGTAGCGGGTCATAAATATAATAAGGCCAGCACCACTAAAACTTGTTCACTTGCCACTGAGCCTTTGGTCATTTATTGGCGGGAGATAGAGTTGAACATTTGTAATTCTGTAATTAATTTCCACTAATATGTATTCGCAAATTCATCACTTCGGACTCATCCTTCTCTTTCTTAAATAAACTTGTCAAATATACGTAATACACTGCTCTGAATATCGTTTTACAATTAACAAGTTCAATTGAAGCATGTCCGTAGCGCAAAACAAACAACTGAGATGAGCGTGAAAAGAAGCCCAAGGCGACAAGTCAAAATTTGTTTATTTTGTACGCGCTCTGGCCGCGTCGCCGATTTTCGATCTTCGGTATAACCTCCTATTCAAAATTACCGGAACCGGAGTCGGAGGTGTAAAGTCAATCGGAGGTTCCGACCTTTCAGAGTCGGAGTCGGAGTCGAAGCTCCTTAACATCCCTGACACAAGTCACGAGTAAATGGGGTTGGGGATAGGTATTCTGAGTTTGAGCCGCGAATCCGTCCGCGTAGATTTATAATAAGAAAAAATTATAGGTAATATTGTACCCTCAGGATCTGTTCATTTCCGGGATGTAAGGTCCTAAGTCCTTTGCCCGCAGAGGGGTTCCTGAATTACTACATTTACAAATATAATAGTCAAACCTAGTCTTTACTAATAACAAATAAAATGTATAAAATTGTTTAATTTCAATTTTCATAAATGTATAAAAATTAATAACAAAGTAATCATAAATAAATGGGTACTATAAAAAACTAAATAATAATAATGCTTACAATAACTAATTAATAAATTATAAAATGTATATATTGATAAATTTGCATGAATATAATTATTATAATAGAATAGTATTTTTTTATAAATTTAATAAATATATTAAGATGATAATGTAACTTATACTAGTAACAACTTATTTTAGCTGTTTTTTATTACCAGGAAATAAAAAAGCTTTTTTATTTTTATTTTATTTAAGGTTTTTAAGTCAGTAATCTATGTATCTAAACAGGATTGATGTAAATAATATATCTATATAATAATCTAAATAATAATCTATGCAGTGTAGATTATTTAGCCTAGATTTTTAATCCTGAGCTGCAGGTGCAGTAAGAAGTTATAACGGAATGAAAGTAAACCTAAGCATTCGTTCATCGTGGTTCAATAGCCGTATAAATAATCAATCGACGACGATATTTATTGATAATTATAAATGATTGTTGTCAAAAATGTGAAGGTGCGAACAGGAAGTAGAGACCTTCCCGGCGGCTCCAGTGAAGCCCTCGGGGGCGGAAGCTCGGGCGGTCCTCGACGCGCGACGGGCTTGCATTACTAATAGCCTGATAATGGACACACGTGCGTGCCCACAGTACCTACGCCCAGCTCGGCACCTCATTGGGTCGATCACCTGCCTACTCCACCGGAGATTATCCAGTTCATTCGGCCGATTATTCCTTCATATCTATGCTGACAGATATTTCACAGAGCTCTGTGAACATTTAGCGGAGTCGTAAATAATGAAATTATGTTTACGGAGAAAAATTGTAACGAAATTGACGCCAAACTGCCAAGTGGTTAATTGATATAAGAACGGGGTTTAAAAAATCTTTATGTTCACGAATTACTTTGATCACTAGTTAGTAGACATTAGTGCAATTAATATTATCTGTCTTTAAATATTAAAAAATGTTTTGAACCGCCTTCGAAACCAATTAGATAGATGCACCATTATTATGGTAGAATTGCCATTATCGAATTATCTTTATTATTTATCATCTTTGTATACAACATTCTGGCAATGAAGAATTTGATTTCATTTGAGTAGAGCATTTAGTTTAGATATGTAATGGGCAACACTTATCGGGGACTGTTTCTAAGTGCATCATTAGAAGATACAATCAAAGACAGCCCCCGATAAGTGCGAGGACTATTATTGAAGATATGAAAATTACTTATGATTGGGCTATTGAGGTGAATTTTTAATGGATGAGAGCCGGTCTATGATATGAGACCTCGGCACCTGCCAGTTCCACCTCATAAGAAAATATTTTGGCAGGTGGTGACTCGCCACCCACTAAACGGGCCCCCTATAAGGGCCGCCGTTCATTGGCGACGAGAGGGGCAACGTTGGTGTGGGTGGCTAAAGGGTGTCGAGAGGTGTGCTGCAGTTTCACTTAAATGCTGCTACCGGCGTTACGCCCTTTAACACTTCCACCCTTGGAGCTTAGTTCTTAGCTCTTGCATCTCCACCCCCGGACGGCCAGTTAAGGCAAGCCGGGGGTCAGGGGTCTCATTTAGCCCCAGGGAGAATCTCGGGGTAAGGCTCACAAAGTCGCCCCTGGCCATATATATTATATTATTATTATATATAAATAATAAAATATATTTTATATATATATATATATATATATATATATATATATATATATATATATATATATATATATATATATATATATATATTATAAAGAGGAAAGATTTGATTGTTTGTTTGCATTGAATAGGCTCCGAAACTACTGAACCGATTTGAAAAATTCTTTCACTGTGGCGAAGCTACACTATCCCCGGGTGACATACTTTCTGTAACTCCAATAATGTAACCCAAGGTGTAAAAAAATACCTTAAATATTCTTTACATCGCGTGCGCTGCGAAAACTATTGATGACAGAATAAAATAATGTACTACGACTTTGCAGAACACATCTTTATTTACAAAAAGTGTCGCGACAGCATATGTCTAACTATTATACTTATGCCACAGTAAGTGATCTTTTATTTTAAAAATTTAATTGTAATGCCGCCGCTAGAAAAGGCTCTTTATTTGTATCTGGGTATCAATCCTTATCAAAATAAATTACTTCATATTCAAGACTGCTTCAATACCTTTATATAACTTTTTGAATTATTCGTTTTGGACATTCCATTCGAAAGATAACACGAGTTTAAAAATGTAGTACATGTATTAGAAAAAAGTTGCGTGGTAGCCGCTCAACCGGCTCGGCTAGCTAGTCAGCACCTTATGCAGTGTAGGCGTCACTGGGGTACGGTCCGTACGGGAGGGGAAATGTGTGTGTATTATAATTTTTAATTTCGAAATTTTTGATAAATACCCGTGTGAAGCCGGGGCGGGCCGCTAGTACTTCCATAAAAAGTTAGAAATAATAATAATAAAAATTATAAATTGTTATACTTTTGATATGATATACTTTTGGAGATAACCCTACTGTTATTGAACACTTAAAAATATTGCATTTCTAAAAGCACTCAGGTGTCTCCTTCGAGTGTATTTTATCTGAGGGTGTTTGCTACCATAGACCTTACCCAACGTGGGAAGTTTGATTTGGTTATTGTCTTGTTAGGTTTTGCAATTTGGAAAGTGTTTGTTGCGACACAATTCTTGTCCAGGTCGGAGTATCGACAAGAATAAATAAATGTAGGTATCGACAGAGCCATTAAAATTTGATCGACAACGAGCACGTGTACGTGATGGCATCCCATGGCCTCGATCACGACGATGTGGTGCATCTGTGTCCATGGAGGGTTACCTAATTAGAACATGGTTATCATATAGTATTGTTAAAGGTTACCTAGTCTGTGCTGATAGGTACTGCCCATAGTACCACCATGGACCAATATGTGGTCCATGGTACTACAGAAGACTTAATAGTACGAACTAATAAAATTGGTAAAGTTAGAGCTTTAGCGCTTTAGGTATATTGGACAACGTGAAGTTAGCAGCATTGTTCAAATTAAGTGATTAGTTTTTTATGAAACTTGAAGTGGTGAGACGAACAGGTTATTTACTTGATGGTAAGGAAAACGTCTCAGTCTCAGTTACACGCCCATAAGAGATTGCAGCACCACCCAGATCCATGCTTTGCAAAATTTTAAGTGGCACTGTAATGCGCTTTGTCCGAAAATTTACTAACTCAAGACCTTCAAACTGGAACACAATAATGTTTGCACACTACTGCTTGGCGGTTAAATATCTGGCAAAAGTGCGGTAGGTATTTCCCAAAGTGGACTCTTGCAGAAAAGGTCTACCACTACAATGGCTACAAGTATTGCGGATCGAGATGCCGCTGCATTAAAATTCAATAGTATTTATTTATAAAGCAGTCTAATTTTACCATACGAGCATTCATATGGACAATCACATAAAAATTGTCTTAACAGTGAATGGTTCTCGATGATATAGATTTATCATTTAATGTTTATCTGCAGTCTGACCTAGAGGACGGTCGGGTCAAAAATAAATAAGAGGCCGACGACGCCGACGCCAGACGGAGTCGAGAGTCGAGCGCACTTCAAGCGCAGCAAGTTCCCGCCTACACAGAGCGCTTCAGTATATTCCCGACGGCGCGGCGCGGCGCATGGCTTGGCGCCAGCCAGCAATTCTCGGACTTGCTCTACCCCGCACTAATGATAGTATGACCGTGCCCGTAAACATTCCTTTTTCGGAATTGTTTTAATTTTGTAGTACTTGAGGCTGAAATAGCTTTGCTTCATGTCTGAGATCACAAGACTTAAAGGATTGATTTAAGTGTTTGTTCTCCTCACAAGATTTTGTTATAGACATCTGTTGCGCAATGCAACTTTGTAGTAGCTACTGAAACTTACCAAGCAAAGCTTCCTTGCCGACGTGAATGTTGCAATAGATGTGGTGGTCAGTAGGCACGACCGGCTCTGCCGCAGTTTCGCCCCCTGCCTCCATTAGTTTTAGCTTCGCTGTCAGGTCTTGCACATCTGTGAATTTAAACATACTTCATCGTTTTGTTGTGTTTTATCGAGTAATCGAGTTTATTAAAAAGTAGATGTAAGTTCATCGAATCGTGAGTTGTCGATTGTTCAGAGAAAAAGTACGTTATTCTTAAAATAGAACCCGGTTATGGTAGCTCTTAGCGTTCTCGTACCTACTTCCACAAGATAATAATCGTTTGATTAAATTGAGCAGTTAATGTGCTCTTAATAGCTCTAATTTTGGAATAGTTGAATGCAACCTAAAAACCGTTAGCTATATTGTTACCGGGCGGGCGGTCCGCTACCCAGGTCAGAATTAGTAGCACACGTGTACAAACAACCTCGCATTGTTTACACGCGCGACCCGCGCCCTGCTACGTATTTATTTGGGGCTTGCTCCTACCAGCATAGTTAATTTTGATTTACTATAACTTTCGGCATGGTCGTGCGAGGCCATTATTCTTGGGGTATGTTCCCATCACATGCTATTTTAATTTATGAAATATAAAATGAGAATTGTCAATGCACGAGCAGTCCCAACGACCGATCGATTTCTCTAATCTCGTAATCCGTTGATATTCCTCGAGCGTGAGCAGTGTCTGGATAATAAAAACGACCACTACATTGGAGGTCGCATGATCAAATCGTTCGTCCTGAATAAATAAACCGTAATTTATGCGCGCTCCAACAACATGTTTACACAACGAGAATTATTTATTTATTATGCAGTTTTTCCGAATGATTGATGTGGTCCGCTACATTGTTTAGGCAATCGACCGCAGGTTGATTTTGGTCAGTAGAAAAGATGATGAATAAAAGATGCTCAGGTGCTTCTCCATTATGTAACTGCTTATTTGCGACGCTTGAAGAATTAACTCAATAGGACAAAAATACTATTATTAATATTAATAATTATATATTATATATATATATATATATATAATAATTATATATTATATATATTATATATTAATAATTGTTAGGTACTTAAATTTTAAGCTTGGTATGTATTTCTCACCTGACTTCAGCGCTTGCTTAAGAACCTTCCACTGTTTCGCATGGTAAAGCGACAAGACTAGCACCACGACAAAGAAAACAACACAACCACTAGCAGCCAGGGTGAGGCTCGACGTCTCCAGGTTCCATTGGTCCTCACCCTCGTTAAGTTCCGTCACTTCACTATCGTAGTCCACATCGTCGTAATACTCGACATCACTGGATAGTTCACTCGTTTTATTGTACTGCGTAGGCGTGTTGAATGGCCATATTCTGACATTATAGAGGGATTGGCAGACAGTGTCCCTGTGGAGCTCGCAGGGTAGCTGGACTGCGAGGCGGCGGGCAGGGTCGCAACGGGTGCAAGGCACGCACACGCCGCGCTGCCTGTCCCACCAGCTGAGGCCCCGCTCGCACAGCGCCTCACCTCGCGCGCTCTCGGCAGCCAGAAGAGCGACGGCAACACAAAGCCAGGTTATGTCTCCTCGCATCACCTGCTTGTATCAACAAATAGATATGTACCGTACAAATTATATTTACCATTTTTATTTTAATTATGACTTCATTTTACGTAACAGGGAAAATTGGTTCGAATTAGGTACGTCACTGTTTAAGAGCCTACATCTTACAATTGGGATAATGGCATGGCCTTACAATCTCCTGGATTATAATATTGTGATGAAACGATACATTTAGTTGTCTGAAACATGGGTACAGAAACAGATTAAAATGGTAAAATTTAGATAATGGTCTTTAAAAATATTTGTTCTTTATTTTGATATTATTATTTATATTATAAATATATCCTGACTATTATAAAATTAGATTACTATCACTGACTAACTGACTGACTGATTGATTGACTGATTGACTGACTGACTAACTGATTGACTGACTGACATATTGACAGAATTGTTCTCCCAGATGCCGTTATGGTGGTTGGGAGTGTTTGGTATGGTTGTATATAGAGGGTGTTTTGAAACCTATCAGAAAAACCCGAAATCACCAGAAAGTGATTTTCTCGATGAAACTGTTCAGGGGATCTCGGAAACTATAAATGGGATGGGGGGTACCGCTTGAATTAAATGTATGCCCAAAACCTTGGGCCATTTTTGAAATAAAAATAAAAGATGGCTGCCATACAAAAATCATGGCCGCCATACAAAATTAAAATATAAATAGCTTTTGAATGGTTAGAGATAGATATAGACAGCTCGACCAAATGTCATTGAGGACGAAATTGCGATGGGGACAATTTGGAAAAGATGGAAAAATAAAAATGGCGGCCATTTTGAAAATTGCTCCGATCCGACTGAAATTTTGCATTGGGGGTTTTTGGAGTCGTAGATTACGATTATGAAAAAAATGCAATACAAGTTTGTTTCAGAACAAAAAAGGGGCAAAAAGCTTTAAAACCGTAAACGACAAGCCTTTATAAAAAAACAACACCCACGCGCCCGCCACAAAAGCACTGGTTATATTATTATATTCATTATATCCGTAGTAGGTAACATCATCATCCTCTAGTTTAATAATAGTACTGGCATCTGTCTGGTCTCTGGCATGGAGTAGGAATCAGAATCAGAATCAGAAATCTTTAATAAGCAATATGCATTATAATGTGGTGCTAGGTTGAGAATAATTATGATATGTTGTAATAAAAAACTTTGTGATACCGAACTTACAAATTTCTGCAGACCATTTGATAATTGTTACTACTTAAATAATATTAATTTAAATATTTGAATGTTTCGTTAATTTACCTTACTGCTTAAATTCATGTAGGCTGTCTAAGTGTTCACAAAGGACCTCATCTCAATAATGTTTCATTAGAAAGGCACTTTCACTCATGTCACATTATGTATCTGAAGTAACTCTTTAAACACCAGTTAATAAACCTAGTTAAATCCATGGAATTCGTTCGTTGATAGTTGCACTATATTGAGAAGTTATTTGTTAGATATTGTCCTAGTAAAAGGAATGCGCGGTAGCACCGGCGACGAAGCGGTTACGGGCACTATGGGCTGCGCGAGAGACTTCACTGATGCGCATGCGATGCCCTATCCCTCCTCACGCAGGAAGTGCGTTCGCATTTGGCGCTTACCTACATCCAATCCAAGGTAGAAGCCGTTTTGTATGACGCTTGGGAAAATATACTTTTTCGAGTAGAAATTTTAACGTAAAATTAATATACGGAACTGTGCATCTAGGTATACCAGGGTACACCGTATATTTATTAGTATTTAACGTTAGTTGTGTCTCGAAAAATATAGTACCTATACCTATATGTAGATAGCGACCATTGATGGCCTCGTACTATGCCTGGAAAAGCCACAAAAACAAGCCTAGTAATAATAAATAATAGGCACCTAAATTTTATTTAAGAAATTGCCGTCTGGTAGTGAAAACTAAAACTAAACATTTTTACCAAGGTAATTTATTTCATCAATTTAACTTCTTACAGTCATTTCTTTGCCATTTTAAGGGCAGTAGATATTATAATTCCCTGCTGAATCGACGAAATTCGAAGCTTTTACCTTGAATAAATTTATCTATCTCCGCAAAAAGCTAAATTTTATTATTTATTTTATTCGGAAATCATACAAAGATACCTTTCTAAATAGCTAATGTTAAGTTACATCTAGACATTTAAATTTAAAAACCTGAAAGTTAAGACAGTTCAGTCACAAGACCAGTGACTCTCTGACGAGTTAAATATTTTGAATATGAATAATTGGTCGATCTATAAGGAATATGCAGATATGTTAGTCGCCTAACGGAATTCGAAGGTATGTTTAGGCTTATCTATATTGATTGGGCTATTTTAATTAGTAGGGTTATGTCGGATAGTTTACGTCTTTCGTGAAGAGGAAGCATTTGATGTCTTCTGCATCTCGATGATAAGAAAAGGTCTGTATAACATGGTGAAGAGTGTCTCCTGCTTCAACTCTTATAATTTTATCAACGTCTGTTGCGCAGTACTACGTGGCAAGCTCAGAATGTAGAGTTTGTTCTGTATTCTAAGGTGGCTAGACGTCAATAATTGTAATCTTTCATTGAGGTCTTAATCTTTACATGAAAATAGGAATGACAGCTGTTTAAGTTATTTGAGTCTTTGGTTGTCATGATAGAGAAATGACGAAGATCATGAAGTTCCTCAGGTTGTTTGATCGCGAGTTTCTCCATCATTATTTGCAATTCTTGGCAGTAGTAGTAATATTTAGTTTTCTTTGGCAGTAGTAACGACAAGTACCTAAAAGGCAGCAGTAACTGGCACAAGATGGCAAGAAGTTATAGGTACTGAATTAGGTACACCAGCTCTAGACTTCCAAATCTGGCCTAACTGTCACATAGGATTATTCTGTCAATTTTGTGTTTAGGCTCAACATTAAATTAGCTGGTTCTTCTGGTTTCAATGTGCATCTAGATTTAATCACTGCACTATGATGAACGCTTACGATTATCGTGCGACGTGGGCCTGCCGCTGAGGCTCGCTCAGTTTGTGTGGTACCTAATAAACATTTGTAAAGCTTCTTTTTAATTTGTATCCCATATAAATTTCATCGACTTTCAACCTTTGACTTCGAAGAGTTCTTGATAGCCCGGATCCAGAGAAGATATTGCGTGCCATTTGCGACACATTGGTCCCATGTAAAATATCGCCAGTTTTAAAACAAACTCTAAAATGCTTACTAAAATAAAAAGTTTTAAACAAGAGGAAGAAAAATTCTTCCAACCTTGAAGCGGACTTTTTCTAAGCGCGCCAAACGAGAGAAAATCAAGCTTCGGGTGTTTTCGTCGCTCTTCGGCGACGTGACCTTGGTTGGATGACCTTGGTTCAATGACGAAAGAAAAATATTTACACTCCTTGCCTTGTGTGGCTCATCTAAAGGATGAACGCACTATTAATCTGAGGAACGCCGAACGCACCAAATACCGATTAATCAAGCTGCGACTTTTTGGCGGGAAGTGAAAAGTGATACAGTTCGATTTTGTTTTATTTTCCAAACAAGTGTTATTTCGAGTGATCATATGTATTATCGGTGGAATATTAACCATTATGCGTTTGTAAACGTGCACGAGTGCAAATGATACAAAATAGAGAAAACATTGCTTTTATGTTCTCCCAAAAAGTCCATGGAAAGCTTGAATAAAGTTCCACCACTTTATTGAAGCACTAGAAGAGGGTCCGGCTTGTGGCTGATGACCCTCATTCTCAACAAAAGTATAATAAATGGAATATTAAAATCAAATAAAAACCACGTAAGACACGGCGGTATGGTCCTAGAGACTTAAGCCTGCCCTAACGGGTCAATTAAAAAAAAAGTCAAGCTGTCACGTGTTCTTCCAGTGTCAATGTCAATCAAGCTGTCAACGTCAAACCCATTTATCTATCCATCATCCATCAAACTTGCCAGATCGTACCTAAAGGTACGATTTACGTACTATTTATCACCCAACCGAGCCTCATTCATACCTCATCTCCGACCGTACTTTATCACAGACTAGTAAGAGATACTACGTATCAGACGGTCATCTTCCATATATCCAAGCTGTATCGTAGAAAATGATTTGCAAGTATAGAAGATGACAGTTCTTTTTTTCTCTTGTAGGATCTTTATGGCTTGCGCTAGTTTGCGCATTATGCCAGCACCAAGTAGCGTATACATATATATATATATATATATATATATTAATACATATATTATACCATAGTCCTTCCTAGATATTTTCAAATAGTTCCTACTATTTCTTAGGCATTAATAATATATGTAAGGAAGTAATTACAAACAAGCAAATTATTTATTGATTTTTTTATTTTCTTTTTATATTTGTTTAATTAATTTTAACGCCATAGCTTGCATTGGTGGCAAAGATGACCTTTCTAGGTAGGTAGTTCCAACAGAACCTAATACATACTCTGACTAGAACTCGATGGTTGGCTGACGTCTGTAATAGAACATATTTTTATTAATTAGGTATACTATAGCATAGATTCTTTGTATTCTGTTCCAATAGTAAGAATAAAAAATAATAATTTTATATACAGAAGGTGTTCACTGTGTAAAAGTGTTGTAATAGTCAAGTGAAGAGGTTACTCGACAGTGAACAATTGAAGAACAATAGAAATGTATGCATATAATTAGCGGATTAATGGTTATTATTTAGATATTTACCTGGAATTGATACTCTGACATCTTCAAAAGACACACTAGTATTTTCATGGCGACTTCTTCACATATGTATGATCATGATCATTAACGCTGTATGATTGCTTTTGATTTTGAGCTGAAAATTCAAAGTTATTTGTATATTAGTAAAACTACAATACCTAGTCCTACTAAAATATTATTATACATGCGAAATTCTGTGTGTGTTTGTGATTAGGTACTCAACTTCATAACGGTGGAACGGATTTTAATGAAATTTGGTATATATTTACTTTAGGTTCTGTAATAGTACATAAGCTATTAATCCCTGAAAAACGAACAAATTCTACGCGGAGTCAAGGGTACAGGCTAGTAACTATACTAGCCTGTACCCTTGACTCTGCGTTATATTATATACTATTGAACTATATATAGATAGGTAAGTGTGTTTACCTCATTCAGTGAGGGAACAGGAAGTTCTTGTTGGGTTTCCAGATGCAATTTCCAAATCGCTAAACAATGTTGGATATGCAACAACCCTTAGACGATTCGTTGCCGAAATGAACCGTTTTTTAAAGTGCTTATGACACACAAACCCTTAGTCCGTTAGGGCCGTTTAGGTCGCACTTCTCAGGTTCTACCAGTTTATGCATTTTATCCAAGGATCCCGCGCTTCTTCTCTCACAGGAAATTTATGTAATTTAACGTCCTTTCGTTGGTTATCACATAGGGGAACACAACACTTACGATACATTTTGTTTCGCGATATAGCGTCTTGTTGTTGGCGATAGTTAATACGCATTATTACTGATTATGTGGATTAAAATTTACGGAAATTAATCGACACAAACACTTCTCATCAACACAAACAACAATGGCCACCGTTTCAAATTCCAAATGGTCGATCCATCGAAAGCGGATGAAGAAAGGGGGCGAGGAGGAGGGTTCTATTCTTGCACCACAGATAAAATATCGTTTCTTAAGGTCAGAGATTTTTTAAGGCAGATTACCAGGCGTGGTACTTTATTGCCCCGCTAACTATTTTACCCTTATTAGTTTGCGATAAACTTGTTGCACCTGTCAATTTTCACTCGATTTTCCTCTTATTTGAATACTCAGATTCGTAAGAAGTTTCGCTAATATAAATTGATAGTTTTGTACCTCTTAATCCATTGATTTTTACACCATAGCGTTATCGTATGAAATTCGCTCTCGCGATGCCGATAACTTAATTTGAATCTTAATTTTTCTTTAAAACTAACTCTCATCAAAGCGTATTGCTTGTGCATGTATACATGTCAGTTGTGGATAACGTTCACGCTGAAAGCAATAAACACCATAAGAGTTCAGTATAATGACGCATTCCGAGCTCTTATGAGGTTACCGCGGTACTGTAGTGCGTCGAGTATGTTCGCTGAGGCGGGAGTCCCTGATTTCTTTGCCGCATTGCGATCGCGAGTGGCTTCGTTCTGTCATCGCTTGCGCCGTTCTAGCAACAAATTACCGATCTATCCACGTGACATTGGCGAAATTGTGGAAACCCCGCAGGAGCCATATATAAGAAGTTGAAGTTGAAGTTGAAGCAACAAAATACTTGTGGCTGTCTCTGACGACATACGGAGTCCTATGTTTAAGCGTTGGATTTCAGCATATGGACAATAACAAAAAATGACTACGCACTGTTGTGCAGCGTCTATGACCGGGCACTATTGTGCATCTTTTATATTTTAATTTTATTTTACTTTTTTTATTTATGTTTGTATATTAACGATATTATGGGTTTTCTTTTTGTGCCTGCAATAAATGATTTTTATTTTATTTTATTTTATTTATTTTAACTCTAAGGCCTTACTTACTTAGGACCTAACTGTTCACAATCGCTTCGTACAATTCGTTTAATTTGATGATATTTTACTTGTCTTGTATTTTTCGATAATGATAGTAGAGAATTCGGTATTTGATGGTTTTGAAGTCAGATAAGTTAAAAATGTCCGCGCTTGCCTTCCTGTTTCATTTTGGATACTGATAGCAGATACTTCGATATCTGACAGTTCTTAAGAACTTATGTTACCCAGCTTAGGCTGGGTGCTAAAGCTCTGCGCAAACTGACACCATATTTAAAGAATTAACATCATTATTTAGCACTTCTTTTATTGATTCTAATTTAAAACCGTATTCTATTATCTAAAACCGTACTATTTCGGCAAGCCTGCCCCTGCCATACCATATCACAAATTCATACAGCCAACACTGATTTCCATTGACTTTTGAATTTCATTTCAAGTTGGATTTATTGTTTTTCCTAAATTTATTTTAATTATTGTTTTCCGGGTGTGGTAAAAGTGTCGATAAGTATTTTTAGAACAAGTAGGTGAAATGTAAACTAATGTCTTAATTAAAAGTCCAATGTTTTTATCAATAAGTTCATCCTCAACTACGTTCTTTTGATTTCATTACTATAGGTCACAAATGATGAGCACAATAGAACAGAGAAGAATGAATTTACGTCTGGAGAAGCCTAAAGGTGAAATTCAAGACTCCTCTGTAACCTCTACGGTTCGCACCATCAACATAAAACAAAGAATAAGAAACATCCGACCTGACTGTATTGGATTATATTATCCCATCCAAAGTACCTATCCCATTTTATCCTTCCTCTGTGACTTTCCTATTACCTACCGATTTTCAATTTAAAGTTCATTTTTTGTCTAAATCATGTGATGCTACTTGCTACTATCATGTTTGCTTGTTCTATTTATTGATTTTCCAGTACTAAGCATCTAATTCTAATGTTTTAATTACAGATTTAGAGACCAAGAAGTCGGCACTTGATAGCAGTATATCGACATCTAAAGCATTAGTACTTGTGGCCATAATATTTATTTCATCTCTAATAGCTTTGGGACTACTATACAAGCAATTTCCGGATTTGGAAGAGTAATAAATAAGTCTTTACTCAAACTGTGAACATAATTAGTACAACAATTCATAAAATGTTTGGAGTTTGAGCTTACTCTGCATATATAAGTGCATTATGAGTTTATTACCTACTAAAATAGGTAATTGTGCTTTATTTTTTCAGACATGAAAAACAGTATTTGCATTTACCATGGGTCCTTGAGGATGCTAAGCAGTTGGGTTTGGTGTTGGATCGGTACAAAGAAAAGTATTTTTATGAAGTGCTGTTTGGTGTATTTTTAGTATATATCTTGTATCCTTTTATTATAAAAAAGTATTACATTAGATTTTATTACAATAGATTATTGATAATTACATTAAAGTATATTATATTTAATCATATATTGGTATAGCAGAAGGTACTTCACATCCTATATTTTATAATGTTAAGGCTTTAACAACTTAACTAGATTCTACTGTTTTTACAATTTAGCTAGATTCTACTGAATTAGAAATGTGCGATATTATGTGATAGAATTTAGACAGGTTATTCCCAAAAATCACATTGACCATCCCCAGTGGTGGGGATTTTGGGAAACAATTTTATTATATTTGAATAACCCATTTGGACAAGTATAGAGAGGACTACAAAGTATAAATATTTTAATAATTTCCTTGACAAATAATTACAGTTTGCAAACATTTGCAATACCTGGATCGATATTCCTGAGCATCCTGTCAGGGTTTCTGTTCCCATTTTTCCTAGCACTCTTAATGGTCTGCTTCTGTTCTGCTATAGGAGCAAGTTTGTGCTTCTTCCTATCAAATCTCCTTGGAAAAAAATTGGTGAAGAGATTCTTCCCAGAAAGAGCTGAACAATGGTCAGTTGCAGTTGAAAAGCACAAGGACAATTTACTCAACTATATCATATTTTTGAGAGTGACTCCATTTTTACCAAACTGGTTTATTAATATGTCTGCACCAGTGATTGGTGTGCCCCTTGTGCCCTTTGCTTTGGGCACTTTCATTGGTGAGTTCTAAATAGCAAGAAATATACTTTTACTGAAATAATAATAATAATAATAATCTTTTTTACTTAGATACATAATAATGATTGAACTGTTTTTAGGTGTGGCTCCACCGTCATTTGTGGCCATACAAGCTGGGCAGACACTACACAGTCTGACTTCAACCAGCGATGCCTGGTCATGGACATCTGTGACTGTTCTAAGCATCTTTGCATTAGTATCTCTGGTACCTGTATTCCTGAAGGACAAACTAAAACAAAAGTTTGAATGAAAGCTATTTAGTTGATTTATAGTAAATTTTATTTAATTTTGTTAATAAATTAGTTTTTGTACATTCCATGAGGGTCTTTTCTTATTTTCGCATTTCAGGAAATCCTTAACTTCTAGCAGTATGAGCCAATGTGGGCAATAAATGTTGTATTTCCGTTAGATGGCTGAACAACTGGTCTCCAGTACCACCAATTATACCATACTGAAAATAAACATGAATTGAAATATGGAAACTAACATAAACATAGGTGTGCATATGCATAATGTGAATAATTACATAAATAGCTTTCCTGTAGCTCCACTTTTAAAGTTTTGCACTGATGTCTGCATTCCTCTGCAGGCTCTAAATTTACTATCCGAGATCCACTCAAAGACAGAAGAAATGAGAAGCTGCATTCAGTATCTGGCATTTGGAATGATTCCTGACTTGTGTCTACAACGAGAAACCTTTCTGTGCTCTGTCCGAATTTTGGAACAACTTTTGGCCTTGGAATCACTTGCCGGAGAACCTTTGCCACATTCATGTTATTGAATTTCCTGAAAATTAAATGTATATTTTACCATATTTTTCACCTATTTTGTTGTTATTGCTTTTGGTAAGAAATATCTTACCAAATGTAGGATTGCTTATCTCCAGATTGGTGTTGAAGGAACATTTGATTGGGAAGAATAGTTCTAGTCCCAGTTTTCACCTTTGGTGCTTCATTGTCAAATAGCTCTTTATTACCAAGATACAGTTTTTTTAAAACTTCTATGCCAATTATATTTTGGTCAGTCTGAAAAGTTGGATTAATGTGTATGCGTGTTAATGTGTAACAATTAATATCTGGAGGACTACATAGGCAATGTTTCTTTTATTATACCTAGTTCTTATACATATTTATACCTAGTTTTGCTTACAACATTCAATCAAATCTATGAGTACATCTGTTAGATAGAACTATGAAGACCATGGTCTCACAAGAAAGCAATTTTTATGAATAGTTTTATAATTATTTACCTTGTAAATGAATGGTGGAGTCTGTTGTTGAGTCACTGGTTTCGGATCATATAATTCTCTAATATTAATGACACTATTGCATGGCCAACAATCCATATCAACTACAGCGAAGAATGGATTTTGTATCAGGCATGTTTCATGATAAAAAGCTGCAAAAATGCAAAAAGTTCTTTCATTTTATTGTAGGTACTTGTTATAGGACAGTATCAATTATTAGGTAGGTATTAAAAATAGAACAGTGTTATTTACCAGTGAGAGAAGGAAATAACGATATAATAGGTATAGAGAGTTTTCTTAGCATCTTTAACCCAGGATAAATATATTCTTGTAGGGTACAAGCTGTACAACTGTATATAATTCTATGGTTTAAAATAATTACTGATATTAAAACTACACCAACTAAAAGGAATGTCGCATATTTTTTCAACTGATTATTACGATTGTTACAACTTTGCACAATCATAGGAGTGGCTACGGATTCTAAAGTTGCCAAGTATAGCTTCTTGAACTGTTCATCAGATATTCCGGCTTCTGTACATTCTTTTTTAAGCATTCTGACGGAATTTGAGTACTCTTCCAGTATTTCTCGATTTACCATCTTCGTCTCCGCTAGAAGTAATGGTTTGGCTAAGTTTGTTTGAATGATCTTCGTGCTGATATATTATTTATTTCCTTTTCGTAAATCGTAAAAAGAAAGCAAAAAACCTATAATAGTCTTTCTCTCTAGCATTGTCTGTCACTAGTATTAGTCAGAGTCAAGGAACCAAAGAAAAAGTAAGGAATCATTGAGGAATTAAGACCTCAATGTAAGGAATATATATTTCATTGGGAATGACACTAGACCTCAATGATTTACTCTTGCGAGAAGAATGACAACCCCATACAAAAAATAAAGGGACAAAAAAAAGTCCCGCCATCTATTGAACGCCCCCTTAAACTATACAAAGGGGGTAGCCCTTGGGGGTACTCCAAACTTATTTCTACGCTTTAATTTTTTCTAAAGGTGTTACAAAAAGGAAACGTCAATGAAAAGTACAATTTTTAATCATGAACAAAGTATATAACGTAGAATCAATTATTTACAAATATACACAGTGATTCAGACTAAACTAATCTACAACAATATTAAAACATAAATTTAAAGATAAAACATAGAATTTAGCTCACCCTCTGCGGGCAAGGTGCCCAAAAAGCTGGCGACATTACCTTGTTGACTGGCCAGACTAATTCGCTGGCCGAGGTAAGCGCCAGCTCAATTTTTATAGATTATAATTCAAAATACTTTACAGCCTTAAGTTTCACTGTCATGAAATTTAACAAAATAGCCTTGTTAAGTAGTCTTTATGCTATATCATATCACACACATGAGTTACGTACAAGTCAGTCATAAAACCATAGAAGGTAATTACAGTACTTACAACTCAGGCTGTAACGTCATAAATTATACAAATCAATCTTTTGTATTCTAATATTTACCAAGTCGCCAGACCAAATTTCTGTATACAATTTCGCATTTTGTATATTTCTCTCTGTTGGTCTTCTGTTTTTCAGGCTCCTTTACTGAATCGATAGTCTGCATGTGTGATTCCTGCTTCCATGGAGGAACTTAACTTTGGCGGTTGTGGGTGTCAAAATTAAATTTGTAGACTGAAGGTCAAATTTTACATCTTTTAAAGTCAGTCTTAAGGGACCCGGTATTGGTTCAATTGTACCTGGTACATGAACACTTGTTTTCTGAAAAATAAAGTTATTGCTTATCAACACAAACTTAATCACTCTGAGCTTCGTGCAACAAAATGTTAAGCGAGTCTTGGTCGAAATTAGTTGAATTTATAAATATTATGTACAAATAACTAACTAAATAACAATAGATAAGTATTTTATATTTAGTTGTATTACCAGGGCCCCAATTCACTATGACTACTTGGCGATTCCTTGCTTCGAAATCACGTCGATTCCTTCAATAATAAACGACATCTCTATGACGCATTCATACATTCATATATATGACGCGTCATAGAGAATAGAAATTTCGCAGATGTCGTTTATTAATGAAGGAATCGACGTTTCCTCGAAGCAAGGAATCGCCAATTTGTATAGTGAATTAGGGCCCTGGATGGAATCACTCTGGCACAACATCTATCTGTGCAAATTTTTCGTTGTAAAACCAATAAAGGATGTCATGTTGAAATGTTTTTCACAAAGCTGTAAAAAAATGCTGTGTGTATAACTTCTGTTGAAATTATATTGAAGTTTCTTGGCCTGGGAAACAATATTTCGCCCATAATGCACAACTGTAAAAAAGAGAAAATTATATGAAGTTGCTACTTCCTCTCCATCCAAAGGTTGTCTGGAAGAGATCGCTTTAAGCGATAAGACCGCCCATTGTTACACCACTGTAAATATTTGACTTGTACTGTATCTCTATTTTTAAGGTGAATAATAAAGTGTTTATCTATCTATCTATCTACTTGGCAAATTACATTTAGTTGAAGCGACCATCGAGAGATTTACATACCTACCGCATCGAATTCGTATTCCAGGTTGAGGAAATCGGAATAAATATACATCAGGGTCATCAATACGCGAACGCCCGCACTTAGAAAAGAGTCACTGTCTCGGAAAGAAGTCTTAAAACTGCAATAAACGATAATAATTTCGCCTAGATTTTACTTTTAGGTTATTGGTTGACCATTTGACATAACAGAAATAAGTTGCCATTATTTTGTTGGACGTAAAAAATCTACTATGATACGATGTGGCTAACATTATGTAATATAACAATAAAATTTGTTGTTGGATGTTTATATACGTCAATAATTAAATGAAATAGGGAATAAGACTGTAACTTTTATTTTGCGCTAAGGGGCGCTACTATAGTTAAGTACCAGGTTTATCAGCACACATTTCTGCATTTTGCATATTATTATAATGCTATAGAGATGAAATATTCGTGTGGGTGCATTTATCTTGTTCAATTACAGTTCAAAATACATAATTGTGATGACATTAGGCTTCTAGGATCTAAACATTCAATAATAGTGTTTCAGTTTAACTTATTTTGTAAATTTACAATTTTGACATTTGCTTGCTTACTACTTATGCTAGAAGGCTAGATGCTAGAAGGAACTGTATACGCTTTTATAATAAACCTGAGGCCATTGACAAATTACCAATACGTAGATTTAAATCATTTATTAAATTAAACCTTATAAAAAAGCATACTACTAAATAAATGAAAATGTTAATGTCAAAAATGCATGGCCTGTATGCCCTAAGCACCATGATGACAACAATTAACGCATAAATGTGTGCATAATATTTATAATTTATTTCTTTTTGGATGTACATTGTACAGTGCTATGTGAGATGACTCTTAGTTAGTCATTCAATTAAAGCTATTACAACTGTTATTTGAGTTAGAAGTGACTAGGTTTTACAGTTATGCTCACTCAAATGTCTTTGCTTGCGGCGGCTCAGTTTGTTAGGTTTGGATTCCCTCCAATATGTTTGAGGGGGGTGATGGCTGCTTGCGGGGACTGGTCTAGTCTGGTCACTCCTAACTGCTACTCTCCTACCTATTTATATATTTTTTACACGTTTTTGTTACTGATACTATAACAATGGGACAACTCACACGCACTTCTTGTTTGACATTCTGTTAATTTTAATTTATATCCAATTGTTCATTGTTATACTTCGAGACATTTTAGAAGAGTTGAATAAAAAGACATCCTCGCATACTTTCTTGGTGCTATCATCTATAGCGGGCGTATTTCCGAAGCACTGGTAGAGTCAGTTTCGCATTTCTTTCCGGCAACCAGATTTCAATTTGAGTATAGGAAAGAAATGGGTATACTTACCTTTTTTTCAAAGTCATGTTAATGTTAATAAATAATAAATAAATAATAGCAATTGTAGAGATTTCTTCTGAATAGTATTTTTTAATTGTACTTAGTATAGTAACACTCATTAGTTGACATTGAATGTGAAAATTGCTATACAATTTTTTTTTATAGTGGTATCATTACTAGCTGCCCCCGTAGATATTAGGTATTGCCGCATAAGCGCCGAACAAAGTCGACTGCGCCTGGTCAGAATATATATATCAAAAATATTGTTCCTTGCATTGAGGTCTCTCACCAACCACGAACTTCTGAAGTTATAGTGGCTGCGATGCAACGCAGAACACGTTACATTTTCATTCAAGCGAATGGGAGAATTTTTCATAGGTATGGTAAACACCCGAAAAATACTGTCAAAAAACTATTGCTATCCAAAAGTGTTACGCTGTCAAGGACTCTATAGTGTCATTCCTCAATAGATAAAGTATTAAAAAACGTTGTCTTTGGTCTATGCAGCTTGAGTTAGTTAATCTTCCACCTCACCTGAGGGGTGGTAGGGGTGGGTCTCGGGGTGGTCCCCTCTACCCTGGCGTAAACGCGCGGGGGCTTCTACCCCCGGGGAACTGGCAGGCCGCTGGTGGCTGCTCCGCTAGTCGGTGCGCCTCTCAGCGGCTGTGTTGGAACTTTTTTTTTTTTTTGGTGATTGCTGTCGCCTCTGCCCTCTTCGTCTTCTTCTGGCGGCGGAAGAATGTCGCGGGGCAGGGCGCGTTTCTGGGGTTTATCGGGGGGTCTCGCGTGGAGGGATGCGATGTCGTGCAGGTGTGGGTGTGGCCCGTTGTCGGCGCGGTCGTACATACGACGCGACAATCAAAATTTTGATATATATTTTTAAAATCCCGGTATTGATACCGTATTGTTCTCCACGAATACCGGGAGCCCGGGATCCCCTTATTGAGAAACAAGTCCTATTGAAGATATTCATATATTTTTATAAATAAAATACTTCGCTTTACTTATACCTTTTTTAATAGCAGAGTTTTACCTACCATCACAGAATACTAAGGGACAGAAGCATCACTCCGCAAAGAAATTTAAACAAATAGCTCCTGCTATGACGCAATAAAATTCAATTCAGCTCGCGTAGCGCTGCATACCTACCAGTCATATTAACCTACAGAGCGCCTCTCTTTCTATCGCATAACTCTTACCTCTTCTGACGCGGCACGTGTAACGACGCGCGACCCGCCGTCGGTGTCCGGCTATGTATTTGTAGCTTCGTAGCTACGTGCGGAGTGCGCTAGGCCTGCTGCCATTAAAACTCTTATTATGTCCGGAGCCTTATTCAAGGCCTTTAAACAATATTTGATAATCAGTCCTTCCTTTTCCGGCCGTGTTTTAGTATTTGTAGTTCCTTTTCCGGGCGGTAGAGGGGGTATTTCCCCACTTTATTCACCAGGTGGCGCGCACGAGTGGCTCTCGTTATTGAGGTCTCAAATAGATACCTAACTTATTTGTAACTTAAAATAAAATTAAGATTACAAACACCAGGCAGAACTTACGGTAAGGCCTCAGCTGAAGGCCTCGAATAACGGCGAAGGAAGCCTTATTCGAGGCCTTCAGCTGCCAGCTTTAGCATATAATAATTTAACTAAATTATATTATTACATATATATATATATATATATATATATGTAATTGTAATATATATATATGTAATTGTAATATGTTATGTTATTGTTAAATGTAATAATATAATTTAGTTAAATTATTATATGCTAAAGCTGGCAGCTGAAGGCCTCGAATAACGGCGGAATAACGGAATAACGGAATATATATATATATATTTATACACATACATAAATTATTTTCTTAATCATATTTATTCATAAAGACATTAAGAATAAGAATAAGAATTATTGATTTGCTAGATTACATTACATATTGGTAGGTACATATTATTCCTAGAAATGGTGTTACAGAGTACAGTAGTCGTTATAATCAGTCTACATGCAGACGTGCAAATATTTATTTATTTTGGTCACTACAATTTATAAATTCTTTAATGTCATAAAAAAATGAGACAAGAGCCAGTCACTTAAACATTTCTTAAATTTATATCCTTCTAATAATTGAATGTCCTTTGGTATCCTGTTATATAAATAAATACACATATTATAAGATTTCTTTTTATAGATTTCTTTATGAGATGGTCTTTATGACCAGGTTTACAAATTTTGCTCTTTTTTGCCGAGTTATCACTTCGCTGCGTTTTTTAAAGTACTCCGGATGGGATTGGACAAAAACACACATCTCTCTGATATACATACAAGGCAGAGGAAAGATGTTACATATCTTAAATAGTGGTCTACAGCTATCTAAGAACCATGCCTTGTTAATCACCCGGACGCAGCGCTTTTGCATTTTAAAAACTCTGTCCATGCCTAGAGAGTTTCCCCAAATTATGAGGTCATAGCTTAGTAACGATGCCACGTAGCCGTGGTAGGCTGTTAATGCGGCTTCTATGGAAACTGCATGTCCGATTTTCTTCAATGCAAAACGTAGCGCTCGAGCTTTTTGCATAGTTGATCAACGTGTGCTTTCCAGTTGAGATTTTTGTCAATTGTAACTCCCAAAAAATTTACTATGTCAACTTCATCAATTTTCTTCATTAATGAGTAAATTTACAGTTTTGTTTTATTGTATGGGTTCAAACAGAGCATCTAATGAGTTATTAACTTCTAAGTAGGTACATATTATATTTATGTTAACAATAATGGTTTATCTATCTATCTCTATCTATTAGTTGAGACGCTACTGAAGTGCTGGTATCACACTTCTCGAAGCTTGCCTGACGCCAGCCGCTTCCGTAAAAAGGTTTTACCCAACCTGCCGGTTCTAGAACCTAGTCATTGCTTACAACTGTTATATTTCGCGGGCAATAATTAACGAATTACAGACATCAGCTTTAGTACGCCTATTGTTGTCACATGTAACAACTTTTGAACTCACTTTACAGGACGAGGATAACGGTTTTCCACATAAATAGTTTCCAATTCGATTGTATGCATGCATATTTGATCCGTATGTATGCCAATCTATGAAATTACCATCCGAAATTCAAAAAAGAACATGTGACATCCAGTGTCCATTTCAGTTCTTGTACTTATGAACTAGAGATAGAAAGTGATTTCCCACTGATAGTTGATCTTACCTTTACATAATATCCAAGATGTTAAAGTATCAGTATTGAAACTTTTTATAATAATTATTGTTTTATATAATTTGTTTTTACTAAATTTTACGTTATTTTCTGTACTGACTGCATAAAGCTGAAAACCACGGAATTAAAACCAAGAACGTTCTGTGGCCTTATTTTCGAAGATCGAAGTAGTATATAGAGAGCATTTCCACACGATGCTGTGAAGCGTAAAGTGTACTCCAGGTATCGGAACTTCTGTAACAACACAAACTCCTAAAAAAACTTAAAAACGAATACAATAGCAAACAGTAAGAAGAAAATAAACACGACACTAGAAAGCTTTGGAAAACGATAAAAAGTATTTGTCAATCGTCAGTAAAAAAGAATAACTCCTTAAAGCTTTTAAATGGTAGTAACGATGGTGAGACGGCACTTCAAGGTTGCAATCAACATTTTGTTTCAGTTGGTAAGAACTTAGCAGACAGAATCCTAAAAAAACTCTGTACCACTCAAGAGTCTCTTATCACAAACTATAAACCTTCTGAATTGATGAGTCATTCCTTCTTCCTGCACCCCACAGACCCACTTGAAATCTCCACAATTATTGCACAACTTAAAATAGACAGCTCCCCTGGACCGGATGGATTTACTGTTAATTTTAGTATGAAAGTTTTCGTGAGTTTGATTCATTATAAATATTTAATCAAACGGCTAGGACTCGAGATCTCAGTGGTCACAGTGATCACAGTGGTCGCCGCGATCTCGCAGCGTAAACTCGCCCCTGATGAAGAGCATCGGACATGCTCGAAACCTAGGTCGACTAATTCGACAAACTACGTGAGTCCTAGCCGTTTTATTAAATATTTACTAATAATTTGTTTGAAAAATCCTTGCCTTCCATATTAGAACCACTGAACTACATACTGAACCTAAGTCTGACATCAGGTGTCTTCCCAGACTGTTGGAAAGTAGCTGCTGTCTCTCCAATTTTCAAAAGTGGACTAAAAAATCTTCCCGATAATTACAAGCCAATAGCACTTCTTAGTATCACCTCTAAAATCCTCGAAAAAATCGTAAACAATCGATTAGTTGCATTTTTAGAGAAATACCATATCATATCTGAAAGACAGTTTGGCTTTCGACGAGGAAGGTCGACTGAAGATGCAGTATCACTCCTTACAAATTTAGTATCGAGTTTTGTCGAAAATAGCGAAAATTGCATCGCCGTCTTTCTAAACCTGGCTAAAGCTTTTGATACTGTGTCGGTTGGCCTACTGCTAAAAAAAAATTGAAGTCTTAGGAATTCGAGGAGTGGCTTTAGACTGGTTCAGAAGTTACTTGACCCAGCGAAGACAATTTGTCAAAATAGGTCCGCACTCTAGTACTCACCTCCCCATTGACTTTGGTGTTCCACAGGGTAGCATATTAGGCCCGACGCTTTTTACTTTGTACATAAATGATATAGTTAGCAGCTCTATTAAAAACGTGGAAATCATAACATATGCAGATGACACGGTTATATTGTTTCACAGAATAAGCGGGGATCAGGTGTTTCATAACGCAGAGGAAGGTCTTACTCAAGTTTCAGTGTTATTAGACAAAAACCTACTAACCCTTAATGTGAAAAAAACAAATTTCGTCGCTTTTTCTAAAACAAATGCGTCTAGCCCTCCCACTAAATACACTCGAGAGCAATGAATCCGGGTCACTTAAAGAATGTTAAAAATCTCGGAAACTAAAAATGATAGGTTAATGCAATAAATTGTATTTAATAGACAATGTAATACTCCTTAAATGAAAGTAAAAAAAATATGAGTCACCATACATTTTATTAACACAAAATTACATAAAGAAAAAAACTGCTGATCTCTCCTTAAAACAAAAATAGGAAACATGAAATTTTTGAACTTTATTACGATTTTCTTGAATTTTAATACTTCGTATTGCCTCCTCGTGCTTCCATTACTGCGTTTACGCGGTTTGGCATGCTGTACACCAAGTTCCTTATACGATTTTGGGGAATATTCTCCCATTCCTCTGTGAGAGCAATTTTGAGCTCACGAAGCGTGATTGGGGGAGGGTTTCGTTGTTTTACGCATCTGCCTAGCTCGTCCCAAGCATGCTCGATCGGGTTGATATCCGGGCTGCGCGCTGGCCACTCCATACGAGTAATGTTCATCTCTTGAAGGTAGTCATTCACAATCCTACCTGTATGAGGTCGGGCATTGTCATGCATAAATATAGCATCCTCACCTAAATTGACCATAAATGGACCAACGTGATCATTGAGGATTTCTTCCACATATCTTACGCTAGTTAAAGAGCCGTTTTCTATGATCACCAGCTCTGTGCGACTTTCAGAAGAAATTCCGGCCCACACAAGTACAGACCCACCACCGTAGGCTACTTTTTCTTCGATGCATGCTTGCTTGAATCTTTCCCCTGGTCTTCGATACACTCTGTGTCTTCCATCGTGCTTGTAGAGCATAAATTTTGATCGTCGGATAACATAACTTTTGACCAATCTTCAATACTCCAATTTACGTGGCTCTGGGCATATCTTAGTCTCGAAATACGATGCCCACGCTCCAGTTTAGGGCCGTTTGCAGGTCTAAGGGGTTTTAAGTTAGATTCAGCAAGCCGACGTCTTACTGTCCATGCACTTGGGTTACTTCCTCCGAGGCGTCGAAACTGATTGGTGAGTTCAGTTCCTGTGAGAAAGCGATTTCGAAGCATGGTGTTCACCAAGTATCGGTCTTCTCGTGCTGTGGTACACCTGGTTCTGCCCGTTCCTGGTCTGCGTAGGTTAGAACCAGTTTCTTTGTAACGTCGGAGAACTCTTTGTACTGTTGACAGCGACACACCGACAGTCCTGGCTGTATCGCGCTGATTTCTTCAGGCGTAAGCGACATAATTTCAGCTTGAATAATGAATATAGAGCACTATCAACATGGTTTATGTACCCACATAAATGACAGATTACAAACAAAAGCAAAACCAAATGCTGTAATTTCGTAGTGTAAATCGTAATCGTAATCTTCGAAAGTGGCCCTTTTTCAAATTTGATTTTTTTATGATATAACTTTACAATAACTAAGAAGTTTTAATACCTTCATTTAAGGAGTATTACATTGTCTATTAAATACAATTTATTGCATTAACCTAGCATTTTTAGTTTCCGAGATTTTTAGGATTCTTTAAGTGACCCGGATTCATTGCTCTCGAGTGTATATACTCAAAATTCACTCATGCTCACCGGACCAAAACACCACCCGAAAACCTGATGGCTCATGTTCCTCCATAAATCGTACCACGACAATGAAGTACTTAGGCGTCATAATCGATGAGAACTTAAACTATAAAGACCACATCTTTGCCCTATCTAGCAGAATACGAAAATTAATCTTTATAATGAAGAAACTAAGGGACTGTACTCCTCCGGATATCTAACGGCAAGTTTACCCGGCTTTGTGCCAATCGATCATACAATACTGTATATCTATTTGGGGAAGCGCCGGTAAAAACTGCTTCATCACCGTAGAAAGAGCACAGCGAGCCCTTATTAAAGTCACTTTAAGAAAGCCTTTTCGGTTCCCAACAGATAGTCTTTATGAAGAATTCAAGGTGCTGCGAGTGCGCCAACTATTTGTGTTAAATGCTACAATTAATGCTCATAAATCTCTTCTTAGACGATCTGATTACAAGGACTTATTATCCAGGCGTGTTTTCCGACTCCCTATTCCTAGAGCCACCTCTTTATTATCGCGAAGAAGTCCAGCTTTCTCACACACTGTTACTTACAACAAGGTCTGTAAAATATGTGATATCCAAGAATGCACAGTGTTCACATGCAAGAAAATAGTTAGACTGGCTATTGCAACTCTCTTATGAAGAAACTGAGAACCTTATATAATATAAAACAAAAGTTATACCCAACAAAATTCACAAGCACACACACCCTTTCACCCTACACACTTGCATACCCTTTCACACGACCTCACACTCAAACTTTTACTTCAACTTACACATATCTACACCTAAACGTCCACAGACCTCGTGTCCACTCCCGTAAAAATAGAATTTTAATTATTTTTAACTTAGAATCAACAAATTAGATCAATAGTTAACTTTATGCTTACTCTGACTTATTGTTCTGATACTGTCACAAACTGTGGTATCATCTCTAACCTAATCTAAACTTAGCAAGTCGTATCTCAGAATCCCAAGACACAGGCTTTCGCCTAGTTTGGGACTCGTCGTTTAGTCGTAATCTGCAACACACCGCTAACCTTTTGAATTACTTGTGTACCACAAATGTTGTAACCTTTTTGTATAAACAATTTATTATTTATTATTATTTAGTAGTAGTAGTAGAAGTAGTTCCTGCTATTGCTGATTGTGATACCCCACTTTTCCAAATGTTCAAAACAGTGTCTTGGGCTTTGGGTAGAAGTAGGCCTATCGACAGGTCTATCAGCTTGCATTCTAACTGCCAAATGATGGAGAAATCTGTGCGATTATTAAAAACGTGCTTTTTGCCCGATTTAGGTGCAAGGCAACTTTCGGCTTCAGATTTAGG
This sequence comes from Petrophora chlorosata, assembly GCA_951640565.1. NCBI lineage: Eukaryota > Metazoa > Arthropoda > Insecta > Lepidoptera > Geometridae > Petrophora > Petrophora chlorosata. The sequence goes on along the minus strand of OX621193.1, from coordinate 13,019,218 downwards.
GACGGAAAGATCCACGCTACCCCAAACTAACAACACCTCGTTTGTTGAGAACTACATATATCCATCAACCTCGGAAGCAGGTTCGGCCACACGGGAAGTATTACGGGCTTTAAGGAGATCCGATTGGTCAAAGACAATTTACTTTATCTTAGCGATTGGTTATACCTACTGTTGTAACTGCCCGAAATATGAATTTCAAATATTTAATAAGTCAAATTAATTAGCTCTTTCGATCGACTCCCCCTCAAATAATTTATTTATTTTTTATTTTTATTTTCTTCGGAAAACTTACAGTGATATATATCTCAGTTACTAATAAAACAATTATCTTAACACCATTTAGCAGTTTTCGCATATAGAATCTAAGTTTACACTTGTTTGCAGGATATTTAAGATACATGTCACTTCGTGATTAAACTAGGGTGTTTAAAGTAATTATAGATGACTGGACAATCAGGGAGACACACCAAACCAGTTTTTAGTTATATTTAGTTTAATTGAGTTGGTGGATGTATTAAATAAGTCAAATTCAGGAAAGCCTTCCAGTTTGTTAATGGAGTTAGATAGATGCTCTTAAGAAGAAATAATTTCGCCTGTAATTTGTCGCACTTTTCGGGATATATAAATATTTAGTATGTCTTGCAGATATTCTAGGGACGTTCAAATTTATATTAGAGAGGAGATGTGGAGAATCAACATGATATTGAGCTATTTTAGTTAGGTATACAATATCGGCTATTCTACGTCTCTCATGGAGTGGTAACATGTGATGTCTCCTGCATCTCGACTCATAGTCGTTATCGTATTTTTGCACTTAAATTGAAGGAATCTAACAAATCTACGTTGTATTGATTCTAGCCTATCTAAATATATGTCATATTGCGGATTCCAGATTTGTGAGCAATACTCGAGTATACTACGAACATATGTACAATACAGCGTTTTAACAACTTTGATTCTAGAGAATTGAGAACTGGCTCTCTTAATAAATCCCAAGGATTTGTTGGCCCTATTGGCGATGTCATCAATATGTTTATCATATATGAGCTTCGAGTCATGAATTATACCTAGATCGCGTATTTCATTTACAATTCTGAGCGGATGACTTTTAAGTGAATAATTAAATGTGACAGCTCTAGTTTTACGGGTAAAAGTTATAGAATAACATTTCGCAACATTCAGGTCTAGTTTATTGACACGACAGTATTCTTCAAACCTACATAAATCCTGTTGCCATCATTCATCATCATTGGTGACAATCATTAGTATCATTAATTTGTTTGAAAATGTTCATATCATCTGCGTACAAGAGGAAATTTGAGTGTTGGAAACAGGCAGCGATGTCGTTTACAAATAAGTAAAGCTAATTGTCTTAGGGTAACGAGCGCAGTGCAGCGCCGCACAGGATTTTGCAAAAAAAAATCTGGGTGGTGCTGTTATTGTTATGGGCTGGCGTATTGCTTACCATCAGGCAAACGAACAGCTCGTCTCGTCACTCAGTTACATAAAAAAAAAAAAAAAAACAGCAACGGAGCCAACAAAGAGCCTTGAGGTACCCCAGAGGGTACCTAATTCCATTATAACAGGACCTATCCTGTTATCGTTCCCGCTCCTAAGCGGGAAGGTAACGGGGTAAAAGCGGTACGGTAATGAGAAAGCCGGACGGGAGCTGGAACGGGAGTAAGATGGGACAGAAAATGGTCGGAAGCAGGATGAATTAGTACACTACGCGTACGATATCACGGGCAACAGCTAGTCTGAAATAAAATTATATTATTCAGATATTTATTTAGGTTCTCAGATAAAGGTCTTTTACTTCAAGTAGACAGTCAAATTTATCTGAGGTTTTTTACAAAATTATATATATACAAAAATACTACAAAAAAAACGAATAATAATAAAAACATTATAATTATTTGAGAGCTGATGTAAGTCCAAATGGTAAACAGGTCATCTGTAGTAGTTGACTTACGATACGATAAGATACGATGAGATGGCCAATCGTTTGGTTGTAAACAGATTGGAATCCGATGAACTGAAATCATTATTAATTTGGTTGCTTTTAGATATTGCAGTATTCAGGTTTTGATATTTAATCAATAATTTTAAATTAAATATGAGGCCTGAAGTCAACGACAAAAGTTGCTGAATATTTTTAAATCTTCGATTGACTACATCTTCAGTACTTCTTATTGTTCTGAATGTTGCATTTTATTACGTGAGAATTCATTTCTTTTGCATAGCCTATATACCAAGTTTCACTTTCATCTTATAAACAAAGGTTTTCTACCCAAATATTTGCAATCCCGTTTAGACCTTTTAAGATGTTTAAAAAGTGGTGAAACATGTGCGTATAGTATCTCCGATAAGTATATGTACCAAATTTCACCGTTGTAGGTTTAAAAAAAAATTATATTCCACCTTGTTTAACGTTTTTAGAGGTTAATTAACAAAGTGAGTTTAATTTTAATTTATTACTTTGGTTTGGTCTGTATACGAAATTTCATTGCTACAACTACATAAACAAAAATTCTCCACACAAACTTTACCACCCTGTATAACCTGTATTAGGGAAAGATTTCAAAACATGGTGGAATACGTGTTTATAATTTTGTTGGCTGAGTATTTGTGTCAAATTTCAACATCGTAGCATTAAAACATATTTAATACTTTCCACCCTGTTTAACCTTGTTAGAGAGTGATATTAAAAAAAATGACGAATTACGTTTAAATTTATTTCATTTGGATACTCTGTGTACCAAATTTAATTGACATAACTTCATGAAAAAAGATTCTTCATATAAACTTAACCAACCCGTTTGAACCGGTTTAGGAATGATTTCAGCAAAATGGTGAAACACGTGCTTAAAGTTTATCTGTCTGAGTATATGAAACCGAATTTCATCGTCGTAGCTTTCAAAAAATCAAAATCAAAATCAATATATAATTTAAAAAATATAATGACATTTTACCTTATTTTAACCTAGGTAGGGGCAGATTTTCTTAAAATTGTGAATCACATTTTAATTATCTTTTTTTAACAAACTAAGGTTTGTGTACCAAGTTTTATCAATAACCACAAACTTCATAAATAAAAAATATTTTACATCCTAACTTTACCACCCCGCTTAGGCTTGTTGGGATGATTTTCAAAAAATGGTGAAATACATAATTATCTATAATTTCATTGGCTTACCACATTTCATCGTTGTAGCTTAAAAATAATAATCTTCACTTTCCACCCTGTTTAACCCTTTTAAGGGATGATTTTCAAAAAATGTAAATCACATTATTATAATGTTTTGTTAGGTGTGTGTGTATCAAGTTTTATCGCTATAAACAAAGATTTTTTATGGAAACATTACCACCTCGTTTAACCCTGTTAGAGGTTGAATTTTGAAAAGTGCTGAAACATTATTTTTAAAATTGATCAAACTTAATTTATTTACCCTGTTTCTTTACTGTAGCTACAGTGTCGCATTAATAAAAAGTCCTACTCCATACAAACTTTTCGGCCCTATATAATGACCTTAGGGGTTGATTTTTGAAAAGGCACTGAAAATATATTTTTGTATTCTTATGTTTAGTCAATTCACTAAGTTTCATAACTTTACTAAAAAACCTACATCATAGAAACTTTCCTAGTATTCACATGCTTAATGCTCACACAAAATTTGATAGCTACTGGTCAAGAAACAATCACCGTAGCATACATTATAGTTTCCGTATTCCAATCTAAAAAACCACATTAAACCTTCTTACCTCTTTACCACCTTAAGAGTTTATTTTTTTAAACTGTGATACACGTGTTCTTTTATTTCTTTTGTATAGTATACTGGCAAAGTTTCGTGACCGTGCAACAAAAGAATTTTTTTCCCATACATCCTTTATGACCCCATTTCAAAAAATCCGTTCTTAAATGATTCCTTCACTACTTGTTGAATACGTGGTCTTTTTGTCTGCTCTTTTATTATATAGAAGATAAAATAAGTTTTGATTATTTAAGAGCTATTTTTACTTATGCGCCACATACAATAAATATAATATAAAAACAGAATAAAATAAATATTTAAGGGGGCTCCCATACAACAAATTGGATTTTTTTGCCGTTTTTATAGATAATGGTACGGAACCCTTCGTGGGCGAGTCCGACTCGCACTTAGCCGGTTTTTAAATAAAGATAAAAAGTACTAGGCATGTACTTACGTAGGTATATTTGTAAAGTAGGTACATATTATATTCTCGCCAAAGAAAATAACTAATCTCTAAATTCTCACAGATGCGTTTCCTGCGTGTGGTTACGCTACTTCCAGCTGTGCGATCACGTATGTAAGTCTGTTGCGAACATCGCATGTTGCGGACTAACGTGCAACAGAAATTTATTTCAATCGATAAAATGCGATCATGTAATTTTTTATGTCTCGATTTCAATGTGCTCCTATCGATTACCCGACAACTTTACAAAGCGAGATTGTGCTATGAATCGTTATATATACGCCCAATCTATTCAATTTTACTGTGTAATACGGCTCTTGTCTATGGTTTATAAGTATATCGATATAAACTTTGTTTGTTAAAACGTATTACTATTTCAATTGAGCTTTCGTTGACGTTTGATTGCAACAAACGGGTTACGTGATCGCAAAACCATCATAGCAACTAGATTCTTATTGAAATTGATTGAAATAAAAGATACATGATCGCCCTGCAGGTGACAACTACAATCATACAAAAAAATTGACCACTGATAACAAATGACCGTATAAATAGATGAATAAGAATAAGAATTATTTATTTGCTAGATTACATTACATATTGGTAGGTACATATTATTCCTAGAAATGGTGTTACAGAGTACAATAGTCGTTGTATAATACGCGCCACAAAAGATGAGACTTGACAAACCACGTGGTTACTGGTTTGACTTGCGCAGTAGACGATTTATAGGTCTCTTTAGCGGTATGAGGTCTGAGGCGGGAAGGGATCGGGGATCAACAGGGCAGCGGAAAGAGCGCGGGAGGTGTCGGTACGGCACTGCGCATGCGCGTCAGTTGCCTTCCGTCCCCCTCACCCCGTGCACGCACCACTTGACTCCGCAGTACAATCGAGTGCAAATTGTGTTTATAAATTTCTACTTTGTTATAGTTGTGTTGTATACGAGTGTAACTTTGTGAAATCTTAATTATGCCTCGAGGTAAAACATTAAGAAGACAAAGTAGGTAGATGGTTTACGACGTTTACACTTACATCATATATTGTCAGTGACAGTGACTAGGACAATCTGCCTTTTTTATCTTAAATTTTATTATTTAGTAATAAATCTATGATAGGTTTAAAAAAAAATATACACCTATCTAATAGGGGATCGGACAACTTTTCAGAAAGTGTTTTAAATTAACCATAATCAATATATATAGCCATGAAAAATACCATTTTAATTAAATAAAGCTCTAAAAGTACCTAAAATTAAAGTTAAATATTATATTTCAAATATTGCCGCGCAAAAGGTCACCTCAGGTGTGTGACGTCATACGCTGGCCGAAACGTCAAACCAGTATTATTGTTCTGTGCGTCAAACTCAAACTCTACGAAAGAAAACTTGCAGAGATTTAAATACGTTTTGTGAAGTTTGGGGACTAAATTGAGTAAATTGTCGGAATGGAACGAAAACCATATCGTTGGTGTGTAGTACCTCAATGTAGAAATAATTCTATAGCTACTCCAAATAAATTATTCATTGATGTACCACGAAAAGCAGAAATGCGAAAAAAATGGATGGATCTAGCAAGACGAAAACACGAAGGGATGTCTATAATATCAGCGATTTTCTTTTGTGAGGACACTTCGATGTAAGTACCTTTAGATAGAATTTAAGCGGTGTGTAAAATAATAAGTTCCTTTTGTGTATGCATAGGTTATATTTACAAGTAAGAAGTTTAGTATAAGTGCTTAAATAATTTGTAATTTGTGTTATAGCTGCCGAATGATATGGAAAATCATGCGATATCATATTATGGGCTTTGTAAAAAAATAATGATTAAACCTGGATGCCTTCCTTCAAAATTTCAATGTCAAACTGATAGGAAAAGAAGTTTGCCATCAACTACTAGTACATCTTGCCCCGCTGCTGTCAAAAGGCAAATAATGTCTTTAATAGAAGTAGCCCTTGCAGAAATTAAACTGGAGACTAATATGGAAAAAGAAAATACAACTCAGTCTCTTAGTAAGTACCTAGCTAAATACCTACTAGTTTAATTTGAACCAATACCTTTTCGGAATGGTTAACAATAATGACCAATTTACCTTTGTTTTAGATTTACAAACTGACTTCGTAAGAGAAGAACAGCCAAAAAGCCAAGATAAAGGTGTACAAGTTGTTGTCAAAAGTAAATACTTCAGAAGCAAGTATACACAAACACATAACAAATCCAAAAACATTGCAACATCACCATCTAAAACGTGGACAACAACCACATCGACATCTCCGTTCAAAGTAGAAGAACAAGTAGAGCTATCAAGACCAAGTGTGTCTAAAATAAACAGAACATTCATCGATGGATCTGATAGTGACATATCATTTTACACCCCATCAATATCATTTCAACCATCATCACCTTCTGTTCAATCGTTACAGTGTAAAATACCATCTGACAGTAGTAGCTTAAACAAAGAAGAAGCTAAAATAGAACAGGAAAGAGAAGCAAAGCAATGCCTGAATAATATGTTGAAAAAAATTGAAGCCAAACCACGTTTTTATATAGGCATAACAAATGATTGTTTCTTTTTGGTTGATTTAGTACAAGGAAACACCAACATTCCAATAGACCATGTCCTACTATACTTGAAAAAAATTAGATTAAATACAACATTTTCAGAACTTGCAGATCAATTTGGAATATCGACATCATATGCAGGCAAAGTATTTCAAAAAAATATACCAATCATTGCTAATATTCTCAAATCATTTATAGTACAAGATAAAAAAAATATTCGCCTAGAAACCTACAGTTTTCCACAAGTACTATGTCACCATGCATCCTCCATAGCCTCATAGTCCCCACCGTCAAATCTTTGATTCCATAGTGGGAAGCATGTCACTGGTTGTACAAAGCTGATGGAGAAAAAGGAAAGGACTTTATAGAGTTATTTATTTATGAATTATTATGTGTACATACCTAATATTAACTTTAATAAATAAAACCATTGAATATGTAAAAATTTTATTTTATTTTGAACTTTCATATAGAATAGGGTATACATTTTTTTTCCAAAATTGAGTTGAACTTGAAATATAGTGCTTTACTAAGGCCTCATTATAGCTTACTAATAACATTTCAACATGGTTGTTGATTTCAAAATCCCAGTGAGCAACACAGAAATAACAATGTTTCAAATTTGTGACAAACATTTGAATTTGTATTTGAGCCATATTTTTTTCTGTCACTTTATTATCTTTCAAATAATTTATATAAATTTTTTTTACTGGTTGGGCATTTTATTTCAACGCATACTTTATTGTCAATAATACCATCTGGTGAACCAGCTATAAATAGGTATAGTGAGGAAATAAATAATCTGCAGGTCTTCACTTTCATGCCGAGTGTTTTTTCCACTGTTTCTTTCACTTTTGTTTCTAATTCCCGACCTCTCTTCATTGCTTTTGTGTCTGGGGTCTTAGCTCCCATGATCATAGATATCAAAGACCCATCTGCAGTATGATATTTGCTAACTTCGTAGGATTTTGAAGCTGTAATATGCCCATACCTGAGCTCGTGCCACAACCTGTTCTTATATTGCATTCGAGTTTTCTTCAATCAGTTTAATGTTTTTCTCAGTAAAATACTGAGCTATTGTATCCAAAAATGTGTCACAATCACCGTCATCACAATGTTCAATGATTAAGTAATGAAGTGACAATTTCTCATACTCTTTCACTCTGCAGTTATTATATTTCAATAATTCACAGTTTGTGACATTTCGGGTAGCAGCTGCTTGGAGAAATTGTTCCAGCATATTATTGTGTGGAGCAGTCTGTGTAGAAGATACTCTTTTACCAGACGAAAGGTCCTTTGCAGTAACATACTTAACATTGGTACCAATCTGAGCCAGTTTAGATTTCTTCCAGTAACACTGTATTTCAGTACTAGATGGCTCCTCACTTCTCCTGTGGACCCACATCAGAAAAGCGACAGCATGTTTGCAACCTCCCATTGATGCAGCACAATCATGACACTAAACGCTGACTACTTTTTCTTCTTTTTCATTTACTATCATAGTCGCATAATACGCCTTTGAACGAATTTTGTGCTCTGGACACCCTTTACATTTGATCGTACACAAATCCGTATCTCGCCGAAGTTGGACGTATCCTATCGCATCATCCCCGTATGATTGTCTCGCTGATCTAAAAAGACGCAAAAGTAAAACATTAAAGTAAGTCATTATAAAAATAAAAAGGACATAACATTACATCAATTATCACAACCTACACTTTTTAGGTTATGTTTCCCTTTGTTATTTCCATACTCACATAAATTAGATCAAATGAAGAATAGCTGAAATACTTACATATATGTTTTAACATTTCGAAATTCAGCAGCACAGAAGTCCGAGTTTGAGGCAAAGAAATTGCCAACCATTAATATATCCACTCTCGGCAGAGTTCTATTGTCGGCTTTTATATAGCTTGGTTCCATGTTCTTTATTCATATTTCATGTTATTTATTGTACAAAACAAGTTGTAAGCAAAGAGATAATGATCACTTGGGAGAATTGCACCTATTAATGGACTATTTTATTATCTCTTAATTCTAAATATTGTAAGATTTTATGAAAAGCAAAAACGAAAAGTAATCACAACACAAGCTTGGCACACGTCATCCGCCTACGGATGACGTCATGCGCTGTGATTGGTGTTTCGCTTGAGACGAAGAACAGATTAAAATAGTCAGAATTTTTAGATTTTATTTATTGATTTAAAAATACAAATCATTATTATTTCACAAAAATATTGATTGGACGATCTTTCTGGTTCGATAAACATTCGTTCTAACTACATTTTATATTTTTTCTCGATTACTGTCCGATCCCCTATTCTGAATGTTGTCAAAAATCCCTGAATATATATACAAATTATGGATAACTATTTCGTACACGACTGTACCTGCGCAGGCTCCCCACTACTGACGCTTGTCAAGTCTCATCTTTCGTGGCGCGTATTATAATCAGACTGCATGCAGATGTGCAAATATTTATTTAATATTGTGACTACAATTTATAATGATGGCAAGTTTGTATTGGATCACCAGTTGTGTTCAGGGACTTGCATGGTACAGAAGTATCGTACAGTACTTACAACATCGTACAGTATATTTACAACGAATTAAAATCCGTTGGCGTTATTGTCTTCAGTGAGTGAGTATCGAAGCCGAAGCGGAGCGGACCGGAGCGAGGGAATATAATAGTCAAAACATAAATAGTCAAATAAAAACAAAAGCGAATATATTCTTATCTTAGTTATTTCCTCGTTTCGGTCAAATGATACAATAAATTAAATTAGTTGGGATTTCATTGGTGTAGGTTGTTTGTCTAGTTTTATTATAGCCACACTATTACTTTACAGTTAGGAAATCGAAGTAATCATTGTTATTATAGTGAAACTAGCTGTTGCCCGCGACTTCGTACGCGTGGTGTAGTAGTAGTTCATCATGCTTCCGACCATTTTCCATCCCACCATACTCCCGTTCCAGCTCCCGTCCTGCTCCTTTCTCATTACTTTACCGCTTCTATTCTGTTACCTTCCCACTCCTATCCTGTTACCGTCCTGGGGCCCTATTCTCGAGGTGTAGGTAGATATAATATCACATTCGATAAATATCGCAGGAACTGTCAAAATATCTATTGATATGAAAAGTCCGTATTCTCGAGAAGTCACATTAGATAAATATCGATTGAAAACCGCCTGATATGTATCGAGTGGTCCCGAGCACTCGATATGAGTTTATCGAATGCGACACAAACGCAAACGTCATTATAATGTCTTACTCTTCAAACTTCTTGTACGTTTTTGTTTGAGGAATCATTGAAATGTATATTATAAAAAATCTAGTGAACCCTATGCTATTAAAAATATACTTAACAAAATAATACAGCAGGTTTAAATTACTAAGAAAAATATCTAGCGACGAGTTTATTTAAGCTTTTGTGGCTGATGTAATTGAGGAGTCAGAACATGCAGCAGCCACTCAACGACGGCGGGCCCAATGGAGAGGAGAATAAATCCAAGGGAAATGATCATATACGAATTTAAAAAATCCGCTTGTCCAAACATGTAACGATAGACCTAATTAATATGCTGACACCTCTGCTAAGAAAAAATATTGATATACATTATGTTATGACATACATTATGTTATTTATTTATAGTAGGTATTTAATTTAATTATATTTGTTTTATTTTTTCATAGTATATCATATTTACATATAATTGGAGTTTTATAATGTAGAACACACTGACCGCAATATTTTTTTTTTAAATTCCTGTCCACTCAAAGGTTGCCTGTAACAAATTGCGCATAGCGATAAGGCCTTGGATTGTACCCACTGTTTATTAACTTTGTTAACTATTTAATTGTTTTTCCTGTGTGTTTGGTATTCAATAAAGCATTATTGTATTGTATTGTAAATTTTATAAGCCCTCGATACAATAAAACATGTCTAAGAACTACTGCTAGAAATCCTGCTTTTAATTAAATAAAACCGCATCCAAATCGGTTCACCCGGTTAAAAGCTACGGTGCCATAGACAAACATACATAGTGGTCAAACTTATAACACCCCTCCTTTTTTGCGTCGGAGGTTAAAATCTAAGTACTTTATACCTATCTTCAATGATGATACATCCCTAGGATTTCCTCTTCTATTTTGTAGGTATCCTTACCTAGACTGTGTCTCCTAAACCTTGAGATAATAATATGTAAGTACCTATTAGCTCAATGCTGACAGAGGAGAAATTGCAACAAATCAAAACATTTCACAAAAATAAGCGCTTGTTAATACTACGTTTTTTTTTTCATTTATGTATATACTTTCTATAAATAATATACAGTATTATAATACAGAATATTTGTAAGACAACAGTTAAAAACACATAAATAACCAAAATTATAAGCACAAATGTTTTTATATTGGAAAAAATTCAAAAGGTTTAAGTTATCGATTCTGCAATTACACAGTCGATAAAAACGGAACGTGTCTGAAGACAGACAAAAACTATATTATCTGTGTGAAGCATTTGAATGAACATCCTGACGGCCATTATCTACTACCATAATATCTATTGTTCTCGAGAATACGTATTTTGTCGTGCGATCGATATGTTTCATAGACATAGGGAATGATATGATATTGTGGATTGTGGAAATAATACGGGAGGGAGTCCCGGCCGTCGGGGGGAACTGCCATGGATCCTTTATGTATATTCGTACGCAAAACTGATGGTGTCGGTGCGCCGCGGCGCCACGCCGGCCGCCGCGGCCGTTCCGGGTCCGGTACGGTGTTGCTGTGCTTTTTGTTCATCTATACGACTTTGCGGTGCGGCACCGGTCCAGTTACGGCACTTGTTGATAGAAGCGATTAACAGACATTATATAAGGTAAAATTCCTCTACAACGCGACATAATCGCATCAGCAAAAAAGCCTTTTGCAAACTGATCAAAAAAAGCTCCGGTGCAGGTCCAGCTTCATGTCCATAAAACCCGTCACCGCGAGTCAGAAAAACGCCCCTTGATAAGACGTGCTGTTTATGGGTGGCTCGATTTAAACAGCTAATTTGCCTTGCAACGGTACTCAAAGTTGTTAAATTGCGTAATAACCAGTATTCGTAAATCGATATTTATAAAAAGTATGTTATGTACCCTAGGACTCCACAAAACATTTTTTAGAATATCATCATGTCAACCCATCCCTTAGTTCTACAAACTCTCAAGGTAAGTAATAAACCAGTTTAAGCTGAGCCATGTGCACAAAGGGTCCGGTATGTTCCGTGGTTCAACTTATAGTGGACATGTATATTTTTTTCTAAATTGCGTCATAACTTCAACTGGATTCAACTGGACCGATTTTGATGAAATAAAGCCCATGTGTAGCGCCGGACTCCACAGAACATATTTCAAAAAACTGCATTCAAATTCGTGTCCTAGTTTCTGAGTTTTTCCCGGACAGACAGACAGACAGACGAAATTTTAAAATCTGTATTTTTGGGTTCTGTTAAACGCCCAAACGCCCAACGATCACATACATAGATCCTGACCCCTAACTAGGATTCCCTGTATCTAGGGAACCAGGAACTATGAGGACCATGGTCCCACAACACCCAGACACGAAACAAATGATTGCGCTTATTTTTTCTGTGCACAAAAATTTGTCCCGTCGCGGGAATCGAACCCGCAACCTCAGTGGTGTATGAGATTTGAGCCAACCTGCCAAACCACTACACCACAGAGGCTGTTGCTACCATATACTCCTAAAAATTGATTTTCAAAAATATCTTCAATGTACAGTAATCGCTTCGTTACAGTTTTATTATAAGTATAGATGATAAAGTTTTAGAAAACAGAATAGACTTCAAGTCTATATCTATATACACACAAACTTCACCTCATTTTTCGTTATAGATTTTTTCAAAAAGCGCTGATTCAATTTTGATAAAACTTATATGGGACCACTTCTACCCTCACCTACCAAACAAATTCAAAATCTTTACAAATTCTTTATGGATCGTATTTAACTGTACCTCAATTTATTCCTGTTTTTCCGCCTAATATACTGATTGTGCAGTAACGTAAACGGCGAGCACATCTCACACTTACGATTTGCAGATGATATCGTCATAATAGCTGAGTCGTTGCAAGAGCTGCAACAGATGCTGGACGGCCTAGCTGATTCTTCTCAACGCATTGGTCTCCGGATGAACTTAAATAAAACTAAGATAATGTTCAACGAACATGTTACTCCGGAACCGATCGCCGTTAATGGCCATACTCTCAAAGTTGTTAAAGAATACGTTTACCTTGGGCAAACAATGCAGTTGGGTAAAAACAACTTCGAAAGAGAGACCAACAGAAGAATACAGCTGGGCTATGCAGCACTCTCTCTACGAGGGAAGGCCTGAGTCCCAGCAGTGGGAACGTAATGGGCTGATGATGATCCCACAAAGCCTTAAGACAAAAGTCTTCAATCAGGGCGTCCTACCTGTCATGACTTACGGAGCCGAGACGTGGACACTCACGGTACGACTGGTTCACCAATTTAAAGTCGCTCAGCGGGCTATGGAAAGGGCTATGCTTGGAGTCTCTCTGAAGGATCATATCCGGAACGAGGTTATCCGACAGAGAACCAAAGTCATTGACATAGTCCACAGAATTAGTCAGCTGAAGTGGCAGTGGGCCGGACATATTAGCCGCAGAACCGATAACCGCTGGGGTAGACGTGTTCTAGAGTGGAGACCGCGAATTGGCAAACGTAGTGTAGGACGCCCTCAGGCAAGGTGGAGCGACGATCTTCGCAAAGTGGCTGGCAGCAGCTGGATGAGAGTAGCCGGGGATCGTGCTCAGTGGCGTGAAATTGGAAAGGCCTATGTCCAGCAGTGGACTGCAATAGGCTGATGATGATGATGATGATGATGATGATGATACTGATTGTGCACCAAAATATGTTTATTAAAATATTTCATAATGGGCATCTTTTTTATGAATATTACATGTTGGCTACCTACCGAGGGCTGCCCCTTATACCGTTGGGGTGGTCCAACTACCGGGGGCTGCCCCTTATACGTTTGAGTGCTAAAACAGACCAAATTTGGTGCACAATCAGTATTTTTGGTGAACGGTTAAAAATTATCCATTCTTTATTGATTTAAGTTACATAAATATGGTACAATATAAATGGAAACTCTGTCTGGTGCTTTAGCGTTAGCTGAGTTGCACACAGAATCATTAAAATCATTTCATAATTGGCAGAGTAGGTAATTGCGTAACAAAGATACAAAAATAAAAAAACATACAAACGAATTAACGAAACCTCCTTGAAGAACCTCCTCCTTTTGGAAGTCAGTTAAATATATTGTTTAACTTCTGTCAATTCAATAAGTATCTTCATGCCAAGTGCCCAGTAGGTATAAATAGGTATATATATGAAGTAGACGGGCTCTTACAATGAAGTCCTATGATAAAATTAGTAATACCTAGATAAGTAGGTAAATTATGTATTTTGCCAATACCATATTATGTATAGGAAGAAAGAAAGAAGAAGAAAGAAAATACATTTATTCAGGACATCACACAACATTACACTGAACATACTAAAACAAAAACAATAAATACAACACAGTGAAATGTTGCGTGATGTCAGGAAAAGGTACCGACTCAGCATACGCTAAGGTGTTTTAAAGTACCTTAGCTCTGATTTTTAGTCGGAACCCTGTCCATGACATCACGAACAATCAGACGAAGGCATATTATACTATTTTAAACCATATAATTCAGAAATGTCAGAATCCGGGCACGGCTTGCAAGCGGTGGCTGTGACGGAGCGCCACTCGTACGAGCTCAACGAGAAGGAGCTGGCACAGCTGCTGCTGCAGGATGAGATCAAAGACCTCCCGGTAGTCGTGGTGAGCGTGGCCGGCGCTTACCGCGGCGGCAAGTCCTTCTTGCTCAACTTCTTTATAAGATACCTCACGTCTTCGGTAAGCATTAATTACAATATTAGCATTTGTTTATTGTACTGTGTGCTTATGTCGTTCGCGTGCTAGAACATTTTCTGTTCAGCCGTTATGAAGCAAGTTGTATAATAAATTCTCCAGCCAGACACAACATTTTATCTCTGGAGAAAAATATTTAAATATTTTTATCCTATGTCTTGCTCCGTCTTTGTACTCTCGGTGCAAAAAATCAAGGTGATCAGTCATTGCACTGTTACGATTTTAGTTACGATTACGTGAGAGAACTTCACAAACATTTTAATACAGTTCTTATAGTAAGAAGCGACAGTGGTATAGAACAGAGGTGGCGGGTTTTCAAACATTGATTGATGTTACAGCCAGAGTCTCGTGAAGATGGTTCGTGGCTGGGCGAGGAAAGTGAACCTCTGGTCGGGTTTAACTGGCGCAGTGGTATCACGGCTACGACTACGGGCATCCTCATGTGGTCGCAACCTTTAATTTATACGCTACCTTCTGGAGAAAAGGTTTAGTATCTACAACTTTTACTATATTTTGTAGAAGTATCTGGTCTTCATTAAGAATTCAAGGACGCGTTAGCCCACATCGCATTAAGCTGGCCACCTTGGGGCTGTAGCGACGTCCTCTTAATCATAGTACTTAGCGACGCCGCTGAATGATTATTTATTTTCAGAGTTTACACCTACCTTCATTACTAAAACTCGATACTCGATGACGATGTCGTTGACTGCTTCGCCTTGCCGTACTGAAGCTACTCAGCCATCCGTAGTAGGTAGTTGACTCGTAAGACGCCACCTGTGGGTATTATGGCCCCATGATTCCACTTTGCAGTGGAACCATGGGCCCCTAGGTCCATCACGTGCGACCCGCCTCGCCAACGCGAGTTGCCTCCTCTAAGAGAAGGCTTCCATGTCCACTAGACAGTAGCTTAATAGCCCTTAGTGGGATGGCTTTGCCATATACGTTCCAATCAGTCAATCTACATGACTGATACGGCTTGGTCGACCCTTGCCAAGTGTGTATGTAAGCATATTACAGAAATCACACCCCATCCGATTATCACACTACACATTTATTAGTGATCTTTAATCGGATAACCTTACCATCTTGTGGTTGCAACATTACAATTAACAATCGTTATCATATGGGGTTTGCAAGTACTCATAAAGCACTTACCAAATGTTAAGCTGTCCACCCAGGAGACTCGCTTCTATATCACTTCTTCCACATTAATAAACTTCACTACCCGAGATGTCGGTTCACCGCCACTTTTCTACAATGTTGCCAGTACAAGAGAATTAGTCAAATCAAGCTACGTTGTGTTACCACAATACGTAATAGGTTCACATTACAGTGTCAGGAAACCTACCTAATTTTATGTGACGAATCGCGCTATGCGCGACACTCCCAAGAGCAGAGGAAGTTATTGCAATACAGTGAGCAGCTGTCGAGTCCATTCCAGAATCTTTTGTCTGGCACGAACAGCTGCACTCCGTCTAGTTTTCTCTTCATTATGTTCTAGGTTATTATCAGGTGCCTGCTGAGGCTGCACTGTTTCTGCTGAGGCTGTCCTAGGACTAAGTGTTATCTGTGCCTCACTTACTTGTTCTAACTGCATTATTCTTCCCGAATCCGAGGAACAAACTTCATCATGTATCATTGGCTGATTCCTTTGCTCAATATCCTCTTCTGGAAATGACTTTCTTTCATTGATCTCTGTCTCCAAAGGATAAAGATGTCCGATTGAGCGTATAAAAATGGAGTCTCCTACCTTGGTTTTAGCGACTCTACATTCTCCATCAGCCCCCTTTACCAATTCTACTATTTTCCCAACTTTCCAATTATTCCTGTTCTTGGCATCCGACTTAATCTGTACCAGGTCATCTACTTGTGGTGTGCGAATGGATTTTATTCTGGGTTGCTTCGGAGTATGTTGGTATCTCTCTCTCAAACTAATAAGATACTGGCTGATGAACATCTTCTTGAATTCTTCTATTATTTTTAGCCCCTTTTTCCAACTTTGGATAAGATCAATTTTCACCGCAGTACCCCCATCAGGTATTGATGAAGACTCTATTTCCAAACATTTCCCTAAGCTTAAGAAGTCTGCTGGTCGTAAAATGTGTTCCACTTCTGTACCTACTTTCGCTAGTGGTCTCGAGTTGACTACTGCCTCAACTTCCTTGATAACCGTCAGCAGTTTACTATCGCTTAACAGGTGTTTATCCAATGTACGTTTGAGACAGTGTTTCACTAATGCCACTAGGCGTTCGTAGAATCCACCATGCCAAGGAGCTAGCTGTGGGATAAATTTCCATTGGATCCCTTTCTCTTTGTGATTCGTCTTTTCCACCACTTCCGAAGTGAGTTTAAAATAAGTAGCATTATCTGAGTATATTCTCTTTGGCTCATTTCTTGTTGCTGAAAATCTACGCAGAGCTAAGAGACACTCTTCAGCTGTCAAGTCGTTGACGATTTCTAGATGGATTGCTCGAACTGCTAGACATGTAAACAATGCTACCCATCTTTTCTCTTTCCCGTTTGATGTATTCACATACAGTGGCCCAAAATAATCTAATCCTGTAAATGTGAATGGTGTACTGTAGTTTACCCTTTCTTGAGGCAGAGCAGGTGCAGGCGGTAGTTGATAAGGTCCACCTCCATGTTTGACACATTGTGAGCATTTTTTTATCACCTTTTGTACTTCAACTTTACCCTGAGGTATCCAGTATTTTTCTCTGATTTTAGTGAGTGTGTGTGCTGCACCAACATGGTAGTTCTGTTCATGAATCCTTTTTATTATATTACTTGTCAATTCACAACCTCTTGGTAATAATATAGGGTATTTCATGTCGTAATTCCAATCGGCATTCGCCATACGACCTCTGCACCTGAGTATTCCATCCACATCTATGAATAAATCCAAGTTCCTAGTTAGATGTGTAGTTTTCCCCGCTATCTCATTAGGAAAATGTTGTAGCTGTAATCTTTTTATATCACTCATGGCTGGAGAGCTGCTTGTGGATTCTCTTAATAAATTGGTGTCTGGGATCCTTCTGCTTACTTCCTTTTGTATAGCACTGCATGGTTCATCCATCTCCATCTCCGATGGTTGGTTGTCAGTTTCAATTTGATTCACTTCTTCAATCTCCATTAACTCCTCTCCTGGGTTTTTATCCAGGCCCTCCCCACTTGAAAAGAAAATTCTATGGGTCTCATAATTACGTTCCTGAGGCCAATAAGCTTCATTTTCCTTCAAAAATGTTGGCCCACAGTACCACAACTCCTTATTTTGTTTCCATGTTTCAGGTCGTGTTGCTATGTCAGCTGGGTTGGACTTAGTATGAATGTAACACATTTCTGTTTGCTGCTGGTTTCTTTTGATTTCTTCGATTCTGTTTGCCACAAAAGGAGGAAGTAGTTTATTAGAGTGCATCCAACCAAGCACAACTAAACTGTCAGTCCATAAAAACTCCTTCACAATAGGCAAATCCATATTTGTCTTGACATATTTCAATAATCTACTTGCTATCAGGAATCCTAGTAGTTCAAGTTTTGGTATCTTTAGTTCACCTTTGTCCTTATTCTGTGCTATATGTGATTTGCTCATGACGAAAGAAACTGATGTTCCTTGTGGACCTGTAGCTCTTAGGTATATAACTGCAGCATACGCCTTATATGATGCGTCGGAAAATCCGTGTAGCTCATATTCCGTGGTAGGATCTGATGAGCCTCCAATGTATCTAGGTAATTCCAATTCTTTGACAACCTTCAGATCTTCAAGAATTGTGTCTATAGATTTAGTTATGTTTGTAGGCAACTTTGCATCCCATTTGAATTTTTGTTCACAAATATATTGGAACAAGAGTTTGATTGGTAATATTAATGGATTGACGAATCCGCAGGGATCATAGATACGGGCTAGAGCTCGTAGAACATTTCGTTTTGTGTCCACAGGTGTGTCTGGCTGGAAGTGATTGTCGTTTACTTTCAGTTTCAACATATCTTCATTAACATTCCAAGACAAACCAAGAATCTTGACGGTATCCATTTCTTTTGCTTGATATTCTTTCGGAATGGAATCCATAAATTGTTTATCATTGGAAACCCAATCTCTGATGTTCATTGATAACTGACTAAATGACTCTTTGGTTTGCTTGTACATTTGTTTTGCTTCCTGAATGGAGTTTGCTCCGGTGACCAAATTATCAACGTAGCACTTGTCAGCTATTGTCTTAAGTAGATTTTCGTTTGATTGAGACATATGGTATCTGATTGTTGCTGTCAATAAAAAGGGACTCGAGATGATCCCAAATGGAACTCTACAAAAACGTAAGAATATCAAGTTATCTTCAGTAATATTCTTAGTTATATCTTTTACCCAGAGGAATCTAGTAACATCTCGATCTTCCTTCTGTAATGCAACTTGCAAGAAAGCTTTCTCTACGTCTGCTACTACTCCTATTTTCTTTGTTCTGAATTTCAAGAGCAACGCCGTTAGGTCTTCCAGCATGGACGGTCCGCTATACAGGCATTCATTCAAGCTTTTTTCTCCTGATATTTTAGCCGATGCATCGTAAACGATTCTGCCTCTTTTCCCAGGTTGCTTCACTATATGATGAGGAAGATAGTGAATAGGATGTTCCGGTTTACCTTCATTCATGTCAATTTCTTCAATAATTGCGGAATCCAGTTGTTCTTTAAGAATGTTATCATATTCCTTCAGTGTCTCCATGTCTGATCTCTTAATCAAGCTTTTCAGTCTTCCTAAAGCTAGACCAAAGTTGTCCGGAATTTGTGGAGGATATTCTATCCATGGCCATTTTACTTCATAACGTTCATTTTTGTATTGTATGGTATCATTAAAATGTTTGACTGCCTCTTCTTGCCTTGTAGTCTTAGGAGAATCTGTTATACCAATACATTCGAGAGACCACAGAAAACGGATGTCAATATTCCTCAACGGTAAGTCAGGCTCAGTGAAGTACGGACAGCTTAAGTTATGACAATGGCAGTAAGTTGTTACAGTGAGAGATCTTCCTTGTCTAATGTTTTTATCCTCTTTATTGTCCTCTCCTGACAAAACCCAACCAAAGTCAGTATTTACTGCATATAAATTACCACTTATTTGCGTTTTTCCTGTACGCATGAAGCTAGCATAATAATCATTACCAATCAGCAAATCAATGGCTTCTCCTGTAGATTCATTTTAATTATTTCTGTATTTTGGTGTTACAATAAAGAGTTATTCTATTCTATTCTATTCTATTCATCATCAGCCGGAAAATCTATATGTTCACTTGAAAACTTAGCTATAGGCAGTCGATCTGTTATATGCGGGACAATATTTACTCTGATGATTCTTATAATGTCATGTTTTGTTACAATGCAGATTTCTGTGGACGGGCTTGATACTTCCTTGGGAGCTGTTGCACCAAACGTATATATCAGAAGCATATCATCACTTTCAGTAGCAAGTCCTATTGCTTTAGCAGATCTTTCTGATAGATAACTACGTTGGCTACCACTGTCCAACACAAGTCTGCATTTAATTTTTTCATTATTGTTGCGATTTTTGACCTCCACCACTGCTGTCTGTAAAAAGGTAACACGGTTATCTGATGAGTGCACACATACAACCTTTGATGATTCAGCTTGGCTATTATCTCGATTTTCCTCACCCTTTGGAGTAGGACACAGAATTTGAAGGTGGTCTCCGTTGCAACGGAAACATTTAAATTTCTTGTTGCATTGATCAGCTTTATGATTTTTACGCAAACAGTTATAGCACCTCCTCTTTAGCCTTTTCTTCCGTTCTTCTGCTGTCTTATATCTCTTGCAATCTTTGCTGTTATGATTGTCAAGGTGACAAAATAAACATGGCAGTTTCTTCCTTTTATTTGGTGGAGTCTCAGAATTATGTTCAGTGTTTTTTCTTTTCCGGTTGTGATATTGTGCATCTTGATTCTTGTTGGTATAAGTAGGTCTCGATTTTGGGGTTATTTTGCTGTTAGTAGTTTCGGCTCGAATTTGTAAAGCTTCTGTAGTAGAAAAAATCTCAGAGGCTGGTTTGAAAGTTTCTGCTGTTTGTGACCTAATATCTTGTGAACGTTCCATCGCTGTCACAATATGTTGTAACCCTTTTCTTATGTTTGTCATACTATTATCAGAATCAATTCTTGATATATGGTACTCATGCACAAGTCGCTCCGGAAATTTTGATAATACTATTGTTCGAAAGTAATTACTGCTCGATGGCTCGCCTAGCTTTTCCAAAACCCGTAAATGTCGCTCAACTTCATCAAGTACGTTTCTGCAGCTAATTGCGTTATACTCTGCCTTAGAAAGTTTACCTAATGCAGAATAATGTGCATCAATCAAAACATCACTTGACCCGAATCGTCTTCTTAATGTCTCCAACGCGATGGTGTAGTTTGTGTTTGAAATTGCTAAACCGCCTACCGCCTCCTTTGCTACTCCTTCTAGGCAGCTTAACAGGTATGTCATCTTGTCTGCGTCTGCCATACCTTTTTGATGGACGTTGGTATCAAATCTATCCCAAAATTCACTGAATCTTAGACGATCACCATCGAATTTTGGCAGGACTAGCTCTGGCAGTCGTGCTGTTGATGGAATAGTTTTTTGTTTTTCGATCTCCGATGTATGTTGTATTTTTAATGTATTATTAACTGCTGTTTCTAATAGTATCAGTAAATCCTCACCTTTGATTTGTATATTCATTGCAGAGGTGACGATATCTACTTTGGGATCTAACGATTTTTCTGAATAATTTTTTATTTCACTTTCTAATTTGGTTATCAAGTTTTTGAGGCGGATTGTTGCTTCAGAAGCCTCACTCAAGGGCATCTCGTCCGTGTTCAATGCTGCGTTTATGGTATTTATATATTCTTGTAGACGGTCATGCCGTATTTTCAAAAGAGTTAAAATTATGTCCTCCATCTTCGTTATGACTTACCGCCAATAACTAAAAATCTGTGTGCGTTCCGTGGGTTCCGTGGTAGCTGTTAATATCTGAAACCAATATATACTATCAACCCAACAGTTTAAGGACAAAAGACGACCTGCAAAAACTATGTCGAAAGCTCCTTTGGTCGAAAGCATTCGCTTTCGCACACGCCGTTATCTAACAACAATGACTTACGTTGATCTGTTTTGCCAAATATCTCTTTCAACTTAAGCTCTCAATCCGATTATTTCTCCAACAAGGTATCTATGTATATAAAGGCTGAAAAGAAAATCACGCACTGATTCTACACTAACTTTCTTCCAAGGATATTACAGTTTTCTGTACTTTAAAACTTTTAAAAGCATCAAGCGCAAACTGACACTACAAACTTGTTGTAACTTGCTCCTGTAGTAAATAAAAACCATAGACTTTTGGAGGGAAAACAAAATCGCTCGCTTCTCTTTCCGTTCACATACCTACCAGACTGGAATCCAGAGTAAAAATCACTTACCTCACAGATTATAACAACACTTTAATAATCGACTAAATTGAAAATCGATTATTTTCTCTACGAGTTTACCTCAAACTTAACCTTATTTTTAACTTTATGGATTTTATATTTTTTCTGTCTCCTTGCTAATGCCTATTCTCTTCGAGTGAGCCTATTCCACTACCAGTGAGTTAGTGACACGATTTGACAGACGATTCGAATACATTAATGTCATTGAAACTCAACCTGAACTCGGAACTACGAAGTGATTATTTATCTATACTACTTGACGCGGTACCACCGCGGAACTGAACGAGACCAAAGTTATGACCACTATTATCTATGCTGGAAATACCTATGCTGTTATTTTTACTTATCTGACTTCGACTCTCTGGAATCTGAAAAATAAAAATTGCAATCCTTTTGTCTGAAACTCTGAAACGATAAAAAATAACGTCCCGAATTTCTAATCCCAGCATCTCCACCAAAATGTAGCGACGTCCTCTTAATCATAGTACTTAGCGACGCCGCTGAATGATTATTTATTTTCAGAGTTTACACCTACCTTCATTACTAAAACTCGATACTCGATGACGATGTCGTTGACTGCTTCGCCTTGCCGTACTGAAGCTACTCAGCCATCCGTAGTAGGTAGTTGACTCGTAAGACGCCACCTGTGGGTATTATGGCCCCATGATTCCACTTTGCAGTGGAACCATGGGCCCCTAGGTCCATCACGTGCGACCCGCCTCGCCAACGCGAGTTGCCTCCTCTAAGAGAAGGCTTCCATGTCCACTAGACAGTAGCTTAATAGCCCTTAGTGGGATGGCTTTGCCATATACGTTCCAATCAGTCAATCTACATGACTGATACGGCTTGGTCGACCCTTGCCAAGTGTGTATGTAAGCATATTACAGAAATCACACCCCATCCGATTATCACACTACACATTTATTAGTGATCTTTAATCGGATAACCTTACCATCTTGTGGTTGCAACATTACAATTAACAATCGTTATCATATGGGGTTTGCAAGTACTCATAAAGCACTTACCAAATGTTAAGCTGTCCACCCAGGAGACTCGCTTCTATATCACTTCTTCCACATTAATAAACTTCACTACCCGAGATGTCGGTTCACCGCCACTTTTCTACAATGTTGCCAGTACAAGAGAATTAGTCAAATCAAGCTACGTTGTGTTACCACAATACGTAATAGGTTCACATTACAGTGTCAGGAAACCTACCTAATTTTATGTGACGAATCGCGCTATGCGCGACAGGGGCACCAGCTTTTAAATATCGAATGTTCAGTAATATAATTTTACTAGCTGTTGCCCGCGACTTCGTACTGTTATACGGGATTTTGGTTGAGCCTTAAAAAAAAAGAAATTAACGACCACTAGCATTAAACTTCAATAATTTTATATCAACAATGGAATGGAATGTAAAGAGTTAAATGAAATTTGTCCTAAAAAAAGGTATAGGTATATTAGAAATTTTTGACTAAAGATGGGAGGGGATTTTTTAAGCAAATCAATTTATTAACTTTCCTTTCTTTATATATTTATGAAAATATAATGCACGTTCGTAAAAACCTCCACAAACGCAAAGTAAATAGTGACCATCATAACATAAACACTAGAAATAAGGATAGGATTGTTGTACCTAGACTGACTAAAACGAATAAGTCCTTTATGGGCAACTGCGTACGTTTTTATAATAATATTCCAAAATGTGTAACGGAGCTCACAGAAAGGAAATTCAAATTACGCGTAAAGACTATGAAAAAAGTATACTATACTGTTCGTAATTATATAAAAGACAACGATGCTTGGAACATTCCACTTCTGCAAAGAAGCCAACTGTTACATAAGAAACATAACTTTGTAAAACGCCAAAAAATTTAAACAAAATCTCTAAAAGAATTGCCCCTCAGTTTCTTGCCGTATCTTCTGAGAAGTGGTTATTTTTTCAATATGGTAGTAGAGTCATGGTGATAATTTGAAGTTCATAAGTGCATCTGTGATGTCAAAACTGAATAAAGAAATTTTGATTGGTTGATTGATTATCTGCATTAAATTTCTTAGATAGGATTGATTCGCAGCAGCGAGCAGATTGAGCAGTCCGAGTATATTCTCTGAGGGACCTCAAATACCTACTCGGCATCATAGACTTAAACTGAAATTAACTTATTTCTTCTCATTCAAGACAGTAAAATTAGTAATTTTCCTTTGAATACAAATAAAACAGTCATTATAGAAAATCCATTAACTACTTCAAACATGCATTGTGCTAAAAGGGTCTAAATTATATTATTATTATACTATACAATATTGAATTATTTTATATTATACACAGCCAAAATTGGAACTAATGGTTTCCAGTCGCTTTTCTATCGACTGCACTTCGGGGAGTGCCTTGGGACCGCACGAACTGATCTCTTCTTCTCCTTTCCACAACTTTCAGGCTGGGAGAGTTATTCACCCATACGTCATTGAGTTCCGTATTAAGATGCAGATTACTTTATTATGCGGACTGCTATAAGCAGCTCATCTCATGGGCAAACGTGCTCCATCTTAGGCAACATCTTCGCATTCCATCAAGCAAGATGTCGTCAAACGCATGCCCACTTACCAATAAAAGAACATGACTCGACACTGAAAGTGGGGCCGAAACTAAACGTTATCTATGTACACTCAGATTCTTGTTGCATCACCATTTTCAAAGCTGATGTCTGTCAAAATGTAGTGTTTGTGTTGTACCAACAATATACGATTGATTAATGGTTTGCGCCAGGTGGCCGTTCTGCTGATGGACACGCAAGGTACCTTCGACAGCAACAGCACTGTCCGCGACTGTTCTACAATCTTCGCTCTCTCCACTCTCCTATCCTCGGTTCAAATTTACAACGTGTCCCAGAACATCCAGGAGGATGACTTGCAACACCTGCAGGTATGTCTCTGTTCTGATGACTGTTTTTTTATAAAATAACTAGAGACCTGCCCCAGCTTCGGACGGATGCAATTTACTAATGTGGTATAATTTTTTGACGACTTGATTACAAAACATTGAATTTCTCTACTATACAAAAACTTAATTAGTATGTATTGTACATATTGACTTTCAGTAAAAAAAACTTTAAATGACAGTGAAAGAAAACCGTATCAAAATCTGTTGCGTGATTGAGAAGAAGTAGGCGGAGAAACAGAAATGAGGACGTGGATTGCGACTTTGTCAACCACCGACTCAAAAAGGAGGGGTGTTATAAGTTTGACCACTATGTGTGTTTGTTTGTGTGTCTGTGACACCGTAGCTCATAAACGGGTGAACGGATTTGAAGGCGGTTCTTTTTATTTGAAAGCAGGTTTTCTAACGGTGGTTCTTAGATATAATTTATCAAAATCGGTTCAGCAACTTTTTTTTACGTTCATAGGTTTTTTTGTATTGAGGATTTTTTAAATGTAAGTTTACTGATATTCGCTTGTTTTAATACTATTTAGAGATGTTGGTAAGATAAGAGCCATCGCGGTGCACCGGTGCACTGTTCGGAAATGTGACTGGACTAGCTGTTGCCCGCGACTACGTACGTGCAGTAGAGTAATACATCCTGCTCCCGATAATTTTCCGTTTCACCTTAATGGGCATTGGACACATTGTTAGCGACATTGGCAGAGTATATGTATATCTCGCTAACGGTACAATTGATAGAAAACTGGTGTAACAAACCTTACTTTCAGTTTAAAAGTTCTATTCAACGATACTACACAAAAGGGTACAACGATACTACTTTTATTCATCTTCTCTTGAACTATTTGATTATAACTTTCAACAAAAACGTGAGTGAAACCGTGTCAAATAGTTCTCTTGAACTGTATGGGAACTACCCCTAAATTTCTTAAATTGACATCTATATGTCAAAATCATTGCACCAAACTTCATATACCTACTTACGATCATAACAGAAAAAGTTATGAGCACGTGAAGCATTAGGACAGACAGACAGACATACTGACGGACGGACAGAACGATCTTAAAAGGGGTTCCTTGTTGGACTACGGAACTGTAAAGATGTTGAAACACATGTTAATTCTCTACTTTTACTTAGCTTGTGTACCCAGTCTAATCGCCATACTTCGTAAACAATATTCGCCATAAAATTTTACCACCCCGTGTAAACCAGAGGTTAGTTTATGGAAAATCCTTTTTTAGTACAAATAACTTAACCAAGTCAAAAGTCTGTGTGTGTGTGTCATCACGACAAAAGGATCTTTTAATATAAGTATGCTTACTTTCAGTTGTTTTCGGCGTATGGCAAAATGGTGAAAAACAAGGGCAAGAAGGCGTTCCAAGTTTTACAGTTCCTCGTAAGGGACTGGCCGTATTTTTGGGACTACGCGTACGGCGCGGCTGGAGGAGAACAGTTTTTGCGATCAAGGCTTGAGGTATTTATAAGATAATGCTCACTAACACGACTTCTGATTTTATTTTACCGACGAGGAGTTCCTAAACGCTCATCGTACGGGTGCATCATTTGTTTGAAATACATTTAACACATTTTAATTTCAAAAGCGTTAATTCTGTATAAATGACATTTCATGGTTATCACTTCAGTATACGAGGGTCAAACTGATAGTTTTTAGAAAATCAAAAACTGATTAAACTAGCTAGTTATTACTATTATTATATCTTTTCAAAATAGTGTCCGTTCACGTCAATACATCGCTGCATCTGATGGAACCACTGAGAAAAGCACTTTGCCCACTCGTCCTTAGGGGTCTCTTCGACGGCCTTTTGAAACGCTGCCACAGCTTCCTCAGCGTCCATAAAACGTTTTCCTTTACTTAAGTTTTTCTTTTATTTTTGGGAATAAATAAAAATCACAAGGTGCAAGGTCGGGACTTTACAGCGGATGACCCAGTAATTCCACGTTTGACGTCGCCAAATAGTCGATCGTTCGCCTGGCGGTGTGCGACGAGGCGTTGTCATGGTGAAGGAGGATTCTACTGCGAGGTCGTTTCTCCCGAGCTTTTTCTAAGACAAGTGGCAATTGTTGGTGTACCACTCCGCAGATACTGTTTTTCGATCCTCTAAAGCAATTGTCGCGAAATGACCTGACCTTCCGAAGAACGACGCTACCATCTTTTTTCCACGCTTCGACCTCTCTTCACTTTAGTTGGCAACTCCTCGGAAGGAAACACCCACTGAGCAGACTGTCTTTTGGTTTCGGGATCATAACAGTAAATCCAGCTTTCGTCACCCGTAAGTATGTCGAACACAGCATTTGAGTCACCTCCGTTAAATCTTTCGAGCATTTCACGGCACCAATCAACACGACGGAGTTTTTGGGCCTCGGTCAAAATATGAGGTACCCACCGGGCACAAAGCTTCCTGACCGCTAAATGTTCATGGAGTATTTTGTGCACTTGACTCATACCGATGCCTAAGCTTGTCCGAATCTACTGATCTCTATCATACGACGCACAGCACAGATGCTATCTTCGGTCGTCGCCGTAGAAGGCCGTCCCTCACGCAGATCATCGGTGAGATTAGTGCGACCACGCCTTAACTCATTAAACCAGTTGTAAACAGTGGCACGAGATGGGGCTTCATCGTAAAAGGCCAATCGTAGTCTATCATAACTTTCTTGTTGACTTAAATGTAATCGAAAGTCATAAAAAATCATAGCACGAACATTTTGTCGCGTTAAATTCATGCTGACGTGACACAGACAATTTTCAATTTGCCGCCAAATCGTAAAACTAATGACAATTGAATGAAATTAAAAGACTCTTATTAGACTCACAAAAAACCCTTTAAAAGTACCATGTACCTAAACAATACCCCCCCTTCCTCTCCCTCCTCCTCTTCCTCCCCTTCTCACCCTAGCACTTCCTGGCACCCTCGGCACCTATGCTTCCTTTTAAAAATAATGCTTTGGTACATCCGCTGAATGAGATCTATCTATTATAACCTTTTATTCTTTCTCCTTTTGAGTCTGGTTCTTATTTAATACTACTGTTATATATTTATTGCATATTTTTTGTTTGAAGCGCTATTCATATGTATTTATTATATTATATTACTTTTAAAATATACCATATTATTTTCGGTTAATCTTTTATATATATCTTTTGTATATTTTATACTGTATATAGTTAAATTATTACGAGTACGTCCGTGCGTCACCAAAGGTCGGAGCTGAAAACCAGCGTTGCGATACAATCACAACATTAAGCTGAGCTCAAACCTTTTCTGGCAACACTGTGCACGGCAGCTATCTACGTACACGGACGCATTATAATTATTGTAGACATTGTTTATTGTTAATGGACCCGTGTATTTGTGGGTTGTTGTGTGCAGTTTTGCAAAAATAATATAATTTTCTTTCTTTCTTTCTTTCTTTAAATTCATACTCAATAATATTGGCAAAGAGTTCCATTTTCAAAATTAAAATAATTTTTTATTTATTTTGTTTACAAGTGGCCAGTTCTAAAAACTTTCAGTTTGACCCTCGTATTTGATATAAGTTACAGTTGTTTTATAATTAAAAATCTATACTATCAGTTGATTTATCTATCTACTGTAATACTATGTGTTTATGTACTACTAATGTTATATTATTAAGAATACTCTTCAAGTATCATATTTTTTTAACAAAACTATAAAGCAAACACGCCGTGTAGATTGCCACCGTGCGGAAGGGTTCCTAGAATACTGGCAGCGTTGCCCCTTTGTATTAAAATGCTTAATGTTTGGTACGCGCCAGCTCTGAGATCCTCTGAAGCGAGGACCACACTCGTCGAAATATCTTTACAATTTTTTTTTGTATCGGACCTAAACTTTGGCCTAACACAGCCAGCGCTACAAACTCATATAATATATTGTGTTATATTTATTTAGTAAATATAAATTTAAAAAATCGATCATATTTATTTATTTATTTACATACAAAAACATATATATAATTATATTATTGCTGTTCGACTATGGAACGCCTTACCTCTTTCAATTAAACGAGCTCCTTCTCTTGAAATCTTTAAAAATCGTGTTAAGCAGTTTTATCTTGCACAATAGCTGCTACCTATGTATGCTTCGTCTACTGTTAGTATTTATGTTTTCATTTGTAATTTTGTATATTTACCTATGTTTAATTTATTTGTATATTTTATGTTAAAGTATTTATTATGTATATTTTATTAATTATGTTGTGTATTTTATGTAATGACTTTGGTTTATGTAGGTATATTATATTATATAACAAAATTATCTTAAAGTAACACCGTCCATATATATTTCTGTATACATTCCTTTACTTGTGGGTTGTCTGGAAGAGATCGCTTTGAGCGATAAGACCGCCCATTGTGACATTATTATTAAGTTAGTTGTTATTTTAGTTTTTAATTATTTCTGTATTTTGGTGTTACAATAAACTCAATAAAGAGTTATTCTATTCTATTACCTACTTACCCCAGCGTACAGTCAATCCTGACTCCATTATTACATCATAGATGTTTAAATATTGTATTATGTAATCAGTATGAGGATTTACTGGATGAGAAGAGCTGAAGACCGGGCTCAGTGGCGTTCATTGGCAGAGGCCTATGTCCAGCAGTGGCCAACTACGGGCTGATGACGATGAGGGTTCAAATGGTAGAGAATCTGTTTGTTTTAGATTTCTCCAAACCTTCCTCAAGAGTTGAAAGACTTGCGGGAAGATATACGTTCCAGCTTTGAAAAAGTCTCCTGTTTCCTGATGCCACATCCTGGGTTCAAAGTACAGAATCCGGAATTTAAAGGCTGCATTTCCGGTAAGAACTTCTTGTTAGTAAACGTGGGATTAATCATTTGTGGCTATTTTTTATTTTACTGCTCTATCAAATTATATCACGAACAACCTTACGTTACAATTACAAGTAGTAAAGTGCTTTATGCACTATAGAAATTATATTTTATTGTTATTTATTCTTTAATGTTTTTTTAGATATAGAAATTGAGTTCAGGAATCACCTAAAAGACCTGGTGGCATCCTTACTCGCGCCAGAGAAGCTGCTGCCTAAAATGATAAGTGGAGAGAAAATCAAGGCACGAGATCTGTTCAACTACTTCAAGACTTACACGACCTTATTCAACAGTGACGAGGTTGTAACTGTCACGACCATTATGAAGGTAATGTTTACTAGTAATCAATTAATTTACGAGGAACACAACACCGAGGTCTGTGCATCGGAAAACCAAATTACCTTCCTAACAATTATTATAGGTATACTAAGCGGAAAAATAAACGGAAAAGTAAAAATGTATACGTTAAAGTAGAGAAATTATGTTTAATTTATATTACCAAATATCTTTGACATCGAGTAGAGATTTCCATGACTATGAGACGTTTTTCAAAAATATTTGAGGCTGTTTGCATAATGATTTAAAGTAATCTGGAAGAC
The DNA here is from genome assembly GCA_951640565.1 of Petrophora chlorosata. Classification (NCBI taxonomy): domain Eukaryota; kingdom Metazoa; phylum Arthropoda; class Insecta; order Lepidoptera; family Geometridae; genus Petrophora; species Petrophora chlorosata. Next base: position 12,988,580 of record OX621193.1, on the reverse strand, counting down.
CAAAAACACGGAGACTGGTCGTACCAAGGCGAGGATTCTGAATGTAAGTTAATAGTTGATAATCAACAAGTCTCTAGTCCAAAATGTGTAGCCAACGCCTTTGAAAATTTATTTTCTAACATACCGTTACATGTCACTAAATTGCTTTCTAGTCCCAATATAGCAGAGGCTCTCCTGAAAGATAACTTTCCATTTGACTTACCAGATTTTAAATTCAGATATATTTCCAGTTTTGAAATTATCAAGACATTCAAATGCGTTAATGTTAAAGCTACAGAAGATTTATGGGGCCTCTCCGTAAAAATGTTAGAGTCGATAATAGAAATCATCGCACCACATCTCATGGCTATATTTAATTTTGTGTATTGATACAGGTTCATTCCCCGATTTGATGAAAAAAAGTAAAGTTACTCCCATCTTCAACTCAGGTAACAAAACTGACCCCTCGAATTATAGACCAGTTTCTGTGCTTCCAGCTCTAAGGCTCTCATATTTGAAAAATATCATACAACGGCAACTATTGTCTCACTTTAACGAACACAGATTATTAAATGAGAATCAGTTTGGTTTCAAAAAAAGAAAAAAGCAGATCAAAAACAGATATATTTAGTTACCCATGTGCTTGAAGCTTGGGAGAGTTCACAGGATGCCAGTGGTGTTTTTTGTGACCTCTCCAAGGCTTTTGACTGCGTAGTGCACAGTACTCTGGTTCGTAAACTCCACCACTACGAAATTTGTCGAACCACTCTGGATCTTGTAGTGTCCTACCTAACTGACAGACAGCAAAAAGTTGTTATAAATGGTGTAACTTGTATTAGATATTGTTTCAAATTGGTTCGCTGCCAACAACTTGTTTCTAAACGTGAAAACGACGAAATGTTTAAAGTTCTCTTTGCCTAATGTTAGACATGTAGAGCCAAACGTAATGCTTAATAGTGATAAACCCGACAAAGACAAGGTGACGGTATTCCTAGGCATAGGCGTAGTCTCTAAGTTGCAGTGAGGTCCTCATATCGATGCTCTATCAGGAAAACATAGTTCTGCTGCATACGCGGGTAGTAAAATTAGGCAATTAACGGATATAGCTACGGCCCGGTTAGTTTACTTTGCATACTTCCACACTTTAATGTCATATGGCATTTTGCTGTGGGGGGTCTGCCGCGGACATAGAAGCTATTTTTATTTTACAAAAGCGGGCGGTTCGCGCTATTTATGAGTTGGGTTCTCGCGAATCATTAAATGAAAGTCTTTAAAAAAATTAACGTATTTACTTTACCTTCTCTGTATATTTATGAAAATATAATGTATGTTCGTAAAAATCTGCACAAATTCAAGGTGAATAGTGACCATCACAACATAAACACCAGAAATAAGGAAAGAATTGCAGTAGGTACCTAGGTTTAGACTGAGTAAAACAAATAAGTCCTTCATGAGCAATTGCGTACGTTTCTACAATAAAATTCCAAAATGTATAACGGAGCTCACAGAAAGTAGATTCAAATTGCGTGTGAAAAATATTGTAATGAAAAAAGCATACTATACAGTTAGTAATTACATAGAAGACAAAGATGCATAGTATATTCCGCTTCTACCAAGTAGCCAACTGGCACATAAGAAACATAATATTGTCAAAAACAAACATAAAATATGGTAACTAAAGTTCTAAAATAAATGCCCTTCAGTTTCTTGCCGTATCTTCTGAGTAAGTGGTTCTTTTTCCGATACGGTGGTAGAGTCATTGTAATAATTGACGTTCATAAGTGCGTCTGTGTTGCGAAAACTGAATAAAGAACTTTTGAACTTGAACGTGTCATGAGCGTGACTGTTCCGACACAGGAAAACAATATTCATTTATTATAATACAAATTCTTTCTACCGGTACATCTATTCTTAACAATTATGAATAACGATGGAAACCTTTCTAAAGATTATATTATACGAATCAAGTACACGGAAAAAGTTAATTTATTTAGATCTTCGAATGAGTGTATCAAGCTTCAAAGAGCTATTAAGGTTGACATCACCTGGTAAACAAAAACCACATAGCCTCTGGAAATGTTGGGAATACTTTTGTGTAAGGAATAGAAAAGTAAGATTAGATTTACAAAGAAAAGCGTCTGGTCACCAAATGCGACGCTGCAAGTGCTGCAACTCAGATTAGTGCGTTAAAATTTGAATAGCGCTCGCGTCAAACAGAGGTGCGACGATGCGGCGCGGCGGCGCACTGCACTATTGTGTTTGCGCCCTTATGTTCATTGTTTTTCTTTCGTGTCTAATACATTTCGAAAACGCTTCTTTATACACAATAAAATCATGGCATATGCTTCCAGCAGTCCTGCTGGAAATTACAAATTACATTATCGAAATTAATTGATATAACCTAAGAAATAATTCCATAGGTAGTGACTGAGATACTGCTGCGATTTAGTTTTTCGCGTTAGGTAGGTTAGGCGTGTTTATAACTGGCACCTACGCCACCGCATAATTGACGATTTGTCACAGGCGACGATCGAGGCAGGACTACTTTCAGCTTCAAACGAAGCCCGTGAGGTGTACGAGAAGGGGATGAACGCCGAAGCTGGGCCCGAGCAACTCAACTTGCCGACTTTCGAACTGAAAGAGGTGCACTGCAAGTGGGTGGACGAAGCACGTACATCTTTCACGCACAAGATAAAACTTGGCACTCCAGAAGATGTCGACGAGTATCTCAAGGACCTTATTCAGGTAACTGAGACATGACTCTTACTTAGGCTTTCAGACGCGCTATAAAAATTGCATTTGACTGAAACTATTTGAAAGCGAATTAAGAAGAAAAAAAAAATGCGGCAAGTGTTATGCCTTGATTACACGAAACGAGTACAGTGGCGACACAGTGCTCTCGGCCGAGCGCTCGGTAGGTATAATCACATTAGCGAGTGCTCGGTCGACCGCTCATTCATAAGTCTCAGGGTATTTATTACACTGAATTGCAAAATATAAGAGCCTATTTTGATATTAAATACTTTTTAACGAACACCAGGCCTATAGCACTCCGCACTGTAGGTACGAAGCTACAAGTACATACATACACTAGCAACGGGTCGTGCGGAGTTCAGTGGCAGTGGGTTGTAGCGATGGGTCGTTGACGTATTTTTCGTTAACGAAACTAGACCATTTAATCAACCTCCGTCAACTAGTCGATTAACTAGTTGAATTTGTTAACTAGTTAAAGCCATAACTATAGTCTACGGTCGAACTAACCATATTCTAGTTGAATTTGTTAACTAGTTAAAGCTTTAACTATAGTCTACGGTCGGACTAACCACATTCGATTTTGCAGACAACCTAATCAAAATTTGAAACGCTGTATAGACTATAAAAATGAATGAAATGCCTTCAAGAAATATTTTATTTAAATTAAAAAATATCGTGATAGAAATATAATTTCAGCATTTTTAGTAAGTCTTAGAGAACAACTTGCAAGCTTTGCATGAAAAGAGCTATAATTATTTCAACTCTTGAAAATTCATTTATGCAATTGAAACTAGATGGCGTTAGGGGTCGCTAGAACAAGCAAACGATTTTTTTATGGAGTGCACGACACACGGTGAATTTAAATAAAAAACTTTTTTAAATTTGTTTAGTTTGACGTTACCTGTTTTTTATGGTACTGAGTGATGAGACGAGCAAGTCGTTCGCCTGATGGTAAGCGTTACGCCTGCCTATAACATCTTTGGAGTGGTAGGCTCTGGCCGTGGTTGTAATACCACCCACCGAACAAAGCCATGCCTTCAAGCGACCTATAGTCGTGTTTCGGGATGATGTTCGGTTTACCATCGGGGAGACGGGTCTGAGCAGCCGCTCAACTGCCGTCTCTCTCTAGATCTATGTGCTCCATCTTAGGCCACATCATCGCTTCACATCAGGCGAGATAGTGGCCAAACATAGATCTATTAAGAGTAAAAAAAAAAAAACAATAGCAGTGCAACCCAGAGCTTTGAATATTTAAAAGCACTGCGCAGCATTGTATTGCGCTGATCATCCCGAGACATCAGATATTGAGTCTCATAATAATATTCCCAGTAATTACGCTGGTTACAATCCCCTTCAAACCTAAGTTCAGTAATGCTTGGAGGCAGAATAACTGACAAAACGGTGGTACCTACCCAGACGGCCTCCCCCATACGAGACACCTATCACGAGTACCTACTTTAATGGAAAATATGGTCGGTATATATACCTCTGAAGCGGTGTAGCAAATTCTCGCTTTCTCTATTCATGAAAGTTACGTCACCGTTTATTCAAACATATTCGTTTACCTCCGAAATGATCAAAATTTTTTTCGACCCGGAATCCGTCAGATTTCCTCTTGAAAACCCTCAGACCACATTTCTGGCGTTTTTGAGGTTTTGTCAAAAGGATGATTTTGCCAAAACATTAATGTATGACGAAGTGCCAAACAACGACTTCTTCGACAAACATACTGGTCCATTTTTAATAGACGATGACTTGGTGGGGGCGTCGGGTGTCTATCAGGAGCAAGTTTTTAGCAGTATGTATGTACACCGTCCATGCCAGTAACAAGGTATGCTACTATTTACGGTTGCTGATACACACTGTCTGTCCGCGGCGCTACCTCATTTGCGTTCTTCAGAACAGTCGATGGTGTTAAACACCCTAATTTCCACTAACTGATGGTTCACGACGTTTGCGCCATTTGTTTGCTGTAATTTTGGTGTTTGTAGGCTCTCGAGCCCAGTGCAACTGTTGGAGAAATATTTACCCCATCTTACGTTATAATGTTTTAAGGGAATTCAACAAGACGTTGATGTACCTATAGGACGACAGCGAGGATGGTGGCAATTCACTATCGTACCCCGTAGAATTTTTTAACCCTTTGAATGCATTCGGGCTTCCAACTGTATTAGAATAAAAATTTGGAATTCAAAATTATGCTTTTTCGAAATGAAACCCTGTCGAAGTTGTTAACTTCGGGGACGCTAGTTGTGTAACGGAACTCGGCTGAAGGTAGTGTCGCTACAGACGAACCTCACTGAGGCACTGAACCTCATTGAGGTATACTGATAGCCCGTGGCGCTGGTGAGTCAGTTTTCATATATAAGTACTCATCTCTCTCATCTCGAACAACTTTACGTTCCAATTCAAACGCGTGCAGTTTTCTGTGAGCGACTGCTTTGCACTGACGATCAACATGTCACAGGACCAGACGCTACAGGCCACGGCCATTGATCTAAAGACAGGATGCTTCTCAATTATTTGATTAAAACTTTCGTGAGTTTGGCACATAATGGTCAGAAACCGGTTGTGCGCCGTCGCGATCTCAACTGTTCAACAAAAAAGTGAGTGAAACCGTGTCAAATAGTTTTTAAATTATAGGATGTTTCTCACTGAGACAGCTGTACGAAGCCTTCTCACGGGCGACGTGATCCCAAAGTCTTTATGTGTTTGCTCCCTACAATCAGACCGCAATAGTGTACAGGGTGTTTTTAAATAACATGTGTTATACACAATCTACAAAATAAGGCCTTTAGATCAGCGTTATACTATTGTCCATACGAACGAAGCATCTATTGCATTTTTGGAAATAACATGTGTTACACAATCTACAAAAATCGTCTATACGTCGGCGTTAAACTATAGTTCAAGCGAACGAAGTCGCGGGCAACAGCTAGTTGTCAATAATGCTAAAGACGCCTTCAAGCTGCAAAATGATCTAAACACCCTCTCAACTTGGTGCGATCAAAACTATATGCAGCTCAACGTCAGTAAATGCTTTATTATCAGCCTCACCAGGAAGACACATAAGCTTACTGTAGACTCTTTATCATATTGTCCCTAAAGGGATCTGTTCTTGCTAGGAAATCCGTTGCTAAAAAGATCTTGATTATGTTGTGGAACGCAGCTCACGTTTGCTGGGCTTTGTTTCGAGGGCCACAAAACATTTTCGTCGACCAGAAAGCTTTCTTCACTGTACGTAGAAATACAGACCCTTGTCAAGATCATATGACCTCAAGTTCAATATACACACACATACGAAGGTTGTAAGTTATCTCTATACTATACTCTTATTCATAGTGTGCTAGAGTATAACTTGACAATCTGGTCTCCCTTCTACAACATTCATAGTGACCGAATAGAACGCATTCAAAGACGATGTTCAAAAATTACGAGCTATAGGTACGTAGTAATATTTAGTTTTCTTTGCTATAGGTGTGGCACGGGCCGTAAACTTTCGTCTTATAAAGAACATTTAAAATATTTCCATGTAACCCCCTTGACGTTCCTCGTCAATACGCTGACCTTACCCTGCTTTATATAATCGTTGATTCCTACATTGACTCCCTAGCTCTTCTTTCATTATTGAACTTTAACACCCGATTCAGGTGCCGTAACCGCAATTATAACATCTTTAGTTAACAGGTTTCTTCCAATAATACGTCTTATTACAATCCAGTTGTCAGAATGTGCCGACGATACAATGAAATCCTTGTCTCCAACAGAGACATTGATATATTCCATTTAAAGCTAATCCGTTTCAAAGGCAATAAAAAAAAAGGCTTGACAGTTTAATTAAAAAATTAAAAAATATATAAAAAATTAATTTGTACCGCACTTTTGTTTTTTTTTGTGTTTATTTATTAATGTTTATACTCATTTAATAATTATTTTATTAAAAATTTAATTAATTGACTGACCATTATGTAACGATACTTATTAAATAAATTATCTTATCTTCTAGTGATTGTATATAAAAATTTAATTAAAATCCAATTAGACATTCATAGTTTCAGCAAAGAAAACTAACTAGTTTTAGAGTGTGATTTGTAAATCTTTAAATTGTAATATTAATGTTATCATTAAGTTATAACATTCTGTTTTGTGTGTTAATATATAAATAAATAAATAAAATGTATCTGGCCGAAAGGTTTTAAAACCCAAATCTTTTACAGGAGTTGGAGGAGCGTCTGCCACAGTTTCTGCAAAGTAACCATGGGAAGATACAAATCGCGATTAACAAAGCTAAAGATGCATACGAAGATGCGATACAAAAAATCAGTAATGGCCAGAAATTGTGTGTTCACCCACTGGACCTCGAAAGAGTTCACAAGGAGGGACACGATGCTGCTACTCGCACCTTCGACGCAGCAAGGAAGAGAATCTCAAACAAGAAGGATGACGAACGAGATGTATTCATAGAAGTGAGTATTTCAACTACAGTCTAATAAGTATTGGGATGTACAATATAATAATAGGCTTGAACGAATAAAAAAGGCGGACGCCTCGATTCCAAATTCAAAAGTAAAGCACTCAAGCTATGCCGGTCCGCTCATGCATACATAAGCCTCATGCACACATTAAAATCATGCTATGCCAATCGGCCGTCACACCGGCTTGACATCGGCCCTCCGTCCACTCAAACAAACATAGCGCCACCGCCATTGCTATGCATCAGTTGTAGCGAAATTCCGTCCGCCTTCTTTTATTCGTACAAGGTAATAGGTGTAAGAAGTCTTAAGGTACGCCTTTCAGGGTCTGTTTTACTTTTTTATTTTTTTATTTGGAATTTCAACCCAGATAGCACGTAAGCTTGCTGCCAGTTTGTTTCACCTTTAATATTGATTTGATATGTCAAGTTTGTCGCGGAAATGGAATATAAGCTTGCTGCAAGTTTGTTTTTCTTGTTTACTAATTTGATACGTCAAGTTTGTCGCGGCAATGGAATGTTAGTTTGCTGCGAGTTTGTTTTTCTTTTATATTCATTTGATACGACAAGTTTATCGCGACAATGGAAAGTAAGTTTGCTGCAAGTTTGATTTTCTTTTGATATTGTTCGACACGTCAAGTTTGTCGCGGCAATAGAGTGCAAGCTTGCTGCAAGCTTGTTATTCCTTTGACGTGTCTAACACATGTAGTTCCAAAATCATAACTAGATGGCGTTGGCGTCGAGTTAGCCCGCGGTGGCAAGATTCTCCGCGGATCTCCTAGATGTGAAATAGAATAAACGCTTGATATGTTCAGGAGATTTAACACTAGTTTAGTTTCCTGGCTCAATATCCCTTTGCATTAAGGGGTATTTGTGCTGGATCGTGTTTTGATGCAAAAGCACATGGTAGTTTTAAAAGGCATTTCCTTTTCCTATTATTAATAATTAAAACCACCTACTTTGAAAAACGCCTGTAACTTGACGTCATTATGACGTAGATTTGCTACTTGGGCTCTTCAATCGTAATCGATAGTAAAATTTTTTTTGGATTGCAGGTTTTTTGTTGTGATAAAATTGTGGCATCTTTGTCGTGACAAACATTATGTAAGTTTGTTGCGTGTTAACTAGAAATTTGCTTTAAACTTGCAGCAAGTTTGCACTCTTGCCATGGCAAACTTGGTGCAAGTTTTCACGTTTGCTACTTTAAACTTGCTGCAAGTCTTAAACAAGTTTATATTGCTATCTGGGAATGAAATCAATTTTACATTATATAAGCCATCTGCTTGAGCAAACTAAATTTGTTCTTTCCTCTTTTTATTTCGTCTTTACCGTAACAATTCTACATCATTTATCTGTCTGTAAGCTAATTTATTGGTCACTCTAAGTAAGCGCTTCTTATGCATTCATTATTATATCATTAATTTTTCACTTATCTGGTTCCTACCTACTTAACCAGGGCATTGTATGAAATAATGCGTGAGGAAATGTGTTAACTTAAAATTGTAAATAAATTGATTGTTATCAAAAAATAAAAGCTTGTCACTATGACGAGATACCAAGTTAAACATTAATGCATTTAAAGAATGTATGTGATCATTCTGACTATCAGTCAGAGAGTCTGAGTATGGAAAGGCAAAATTTTAAATGCATTTTATTTGCACACAGCATTATTTTAAATGCATTTAAGTTCAACAGACAGGTAATTCTAGTAATTACCTCTTGTCTTGACACACCTAAACTTTGCCCTAGGTAGATAATCACAATGTTCTGCTATCTATCTTAGAACCTAATTGTTTTTTGTCAATTTGAGCATCTGATGCTTCTGGCATGCAGTGATTTATAACAGTACATTTTATACAATTGTTGAGTAGTTCTCCTAATCCTACACCTAATTGTTCTGAAAATACCAAAACGTGGTTAATATTTTCTTGTTTAGCTTCTTGTCTAGAGTTGACACACTGGGTCTCTCGCCTCTGAACTCGATTTGGATGGTGTCTGGATAGACTGAATGTCAGGTTGTGGTTGTGATCGAGTGGAGTCCATCAAGCAGCTGCTCTGTAGAGCTTTTATGCTTTCCACATTGTCTTTTACCAAATCCGCCAGTTAAATTGCGGCCTTGTAGTGCTCACTTAGTTGATTTTGAGCTGATTTATAGCTAGAAAAGATATCTTGCAATATTTGTTCCTTAGCAAGCAGCTCAGAGTGAAGTTTTTGTGTGTCATCATCATATAACTGCCTAGTGATGTCTAATTCATCCATATAATTTTGCAGTTTTTCTTCTAGATTCAAATTATCTTTAATCAAGTGTACATTTTTACTGAAGTAATTCCGTTATTTTTATTGTTTTTGACATCTGTTTATAATTCTCTTAATCTTTATATATCGCTTCATCTTTTTGTGGCTTTTCAAAACAGGATTTTTACTCCTTGTAAAGTCGATGGTAATTATCGGCTCTGACCTCGGGACACTACTTACCAACTCATTATATAAGTTCAGTGTGTCAGCAGTTCCCATATCCATATATGATAGTAAAACCCCAAAAAATTGTAACAAAATCTCTAAAAAAATGCCCCTCAGTTTCTTGCCGTATTTTCTGAGTAGTGGTTCTTTTTCCGATGCGGTAGTAGAGTCATTGTGATAATTTGTTCATAAGTGCGTCTGTGATGCCAAAATGATAAAAGAGATTTTGATTTGATTTGATTTGAATAATATATGTATTACAGAGCTTCAATAACCGTCTCAAAATACTGCAGCAGATGAATGAGCAGAATAATAATTTGGTGGTGGCAACCTTGCACATGGAGTACTGGCAGTACATGCAGACCAAGATCGCCACAGAGCCCCCGCTGTCTGACGAAAACTTTACGAATGAGCATGAAAATGCACGTGCGAAGGCGCTCAAAGATTTCGACTCGAAGAGAAACCTTCCTAATAGTTACACTGAAGACGTCTACCGAAACAAATTGAACCAGGTAATATTGAACAATGATTTGTTATTTCTTAAAATAACAGTGGGGTAAGCAGAGCACCAACATTTCGATAGTGCGTGAACGAAATTATTCCGAATTCAGTTAATATCATTGTTTAAATTACTTATTATTACTCTATGCCTACTTATGTCTGTATGCCAATATGGCGGAACTAGAGGAACTTTTCTTTAATAACAACCATCATGTATTTACCTAGATTCGCGGACTATTAAATCATTGTATCATTGTAACGTGTCGAGAATACAAAGATAATCTTTTAATTAGCGTTAATTGGTGTCAAAGGTAATACCAATCGCTAACAGAGGAGTACCGTATCTTAAAACTTGGTGGTTATTTATCTCGTTTACGTACGACTACGTTCTCGCAAAAAGACCGTTCTCACCCCGTACATCGCCAAGAAAGTATTAACTGTGGTATTAATACATATTATAAGCATAATCTGTGACGATTTAATTCAATTTGTGACGTCACCCTCCAACCTGTATAAAAGCAGCCACCACCAACCGATCAGGCCATTTGTCGCTCAGACTTTGGATAGGGAGGTTGTTGGATTGGTGATCGGCGCAATTTGCAGTAAGTATTATTCTTGTAAATAGTGAAGTGAATTATTGTAAGTGGTGTGATTTCAATTGATTGCTGTTTGTTTAATTATTGTTTGAGTTACATTGTTATTTTAAATTAATATTTGACACAGAAAAAATAATTTCTAATTCCGTGATATTTGAAGTAAAATACTTTTGGGTTGTTGATTTATGTTATTTTTTAAATATTTTCCACTTCTGGTGCTAAAATCAGAAGTGAGATAGATCCGTGCTCACAAACTACGTTATTTTTCTTGTTGTAAAGTGAAACAAACAGCCGTTAATTTGTGTTAGTGATGCCACGGTCATCTCGTTCGCGTGAAAAATCGGTTGAGTCACCTCGCCGTAGGACCGAAGGCGCACTCGCAGCAAATCGCGCCGACACCATCATAAGGCTCGCTCGTGATCTCGCCATTGCTCTCGGTCACGTTCGCAATTTCGTTATAGGCATCGCTCTCGTACTCCTCGTGATAAGTCCATTAAGCAAGCGTTAGGTTCGATATTGTCGCGATTAAACGCTATCGAAGAGAGCACCACTAGTAGATCACAATTATCGTTGCAACCCGACCACTGTACCAGCACACCGCAGTAACGACACCCCATCTGCAACACAAGCACTGCAGATGCACTTAACGCTTTAAATAAGGCAAAGTCGCCTAACATTTATGTGTCACACTTTGATCCGGCTGTCAATAACTTTGAGGTGTTGTGTGACGAGGTTGAGCGCGCCAGGCAAGCAAAACGTTGAGAAGACTCCGAGCGCCTATCGCGAGTTGCCCATTGCCTAAAAGTCTTCTTAATGTCGTTGTTGCTTATTTTCTTACTTACTTTTTACCCGGGGAACAGGACGTCTATCTATTCGCTTTGTTGATTCTGGCAGTGTGGGTACAACTTTCTTATGATATCGCCTTATGCCCTCATAAATAAAAAGTTTTCTGACGCTTAAGACATTAGCTCTTTCATACACAGCTGTAGTTGAGTGTCTGTAAAGTAGGTACAGGAGCACTTTTAGAACAGCGCGCTGTGCACGTTCCATATTTATAAGGTGAGTCTTTGCTGCACTACCCCACGCGCAAATACAGTATCTAATGAGACACTCACACAGCGCCCTATATGTTTGTAGTGCAAGCTCCTGATCCGCAACTTCTTTAAGATGTTTAAATGCGTAAATAAGTTTTCTAGTCCTAGATGCCAATGATGCTATGTGAAGGGTCCAGTTTAGTTTGTCATCGAAGATTACACCCAGATACCTAATGGAGTCAACCCGTGTTAAAATTGTACAAGTACATTGGTTGGATCTTTGGTCACTACGGTTGCAGGGGTAGGTATGTATTTTTACGCTGACACTCGGTCCAGGGTCGCCTACTTTGGTTTTGCTGAAGCACATATATTTGGTCTTGCTAGTGTTGAGGGAAAGTAGGCTATTTTCAAGCCAATGCGTCACTTTTGAGAGACAGCTTTCCGCCAACTCATTAACCCTTAGCCATGTGTTATCATGTAGGAGCATATACCTACCATAGTTATTATACCTATCCCACATTGCCATTTGTCAACTTTTTCAATCATTTTGGTTACAATATTTTAACTTTAATTTGTTAAAATTGCACTCGACTCCCAAGACACAGGCCTCGTGCTTAGTTTGGGGATCGCCGATAACAATTTTTTTCAGATAATAAGTTGTATTCTGTCCTACACTCGAGAGCAATGAATCCGGGTCACTTAAAGAATCCTAAAAATCTCGGAAACTAAAAATGCTAGGTTAATGCAATAAATTGTATTTAATAGACAATGTAATACTCCTTAAATGAAGGTATTAAAACTTCGTAGTTATTGTAAAGTTATATCATAAAAAAATCAAATTTGAAAAAGGGCCACTTTCGAAGATGGAACTACGAAATTACAGCATTTGGTTTTGCCTTTGTTTGTAATCTGTCATTTATGTGGGTACATAAACCATGTTGATAGTGCTCTATATTCATTATTCAAGCTGAAATTATGTCGCTTACGCCTAAAGAATGCACCAGAATACTTACAATGCTGGAAACCGGCCGGAGTCAGCGCGATACAGCCAGGACTGTCGGTGTGTCGCTGTCAACAGTACAAAGAGTTCTCCGACGTTACGAAGAAACTGGTTCTAACCTACGCAGACCAGGAACGGGCAGAACCAGGTGTACCACAGCACGAGAAGACCGATACTTGGTGAACACCATGCTTCGAAATCGCTTTCTCACAGGAACTGAACTCACCAATCAGTTTCGACGCCTCGGAGGAAGTAACCCAAGTGCATGGACAGTAAGACGTCGGCTTGCTGAATCTAACTTAAAACCCCTTAGACCTGCAAACGGCCCTAAACTGGAGCGAGGGCATCGTATTTCGAGACTAAGATATGCCCAGAGCCACGTAAATTGGAGTATTGAAGATTGGTCAAAAGTTATGTTCTCCGACGAATCAAAATTTATGCTCTACAAGCACGATGGAAGACACAGAGTGTATCGAAGACCAGGGGAAAGATTCAAGCAAGCATGCATCGAAGAAAAAGTAGCCTACGGTGGTGGGTCTGTACTTGTGTGGGCCGGAATTTCTTCTGAAAGTCGCACAGAGCTGGTGATCATAGAAAACGGCTCTTTAACTAGCGTAAGATATGTGTAAGAAATCCTCAATGATCACGTTGGTCCATTTATGGTCAATTTAGGTGAGGATGCTATATTTATGCATGACAATGCCCGACCTCATACAGGTAGGATTGTGAATGACTACCTTCAAGAGATGAACATTACTCGTATGGAGTGGCCAGCGCGCAGCCCGGATATCAACCCGATCGAGCATGCTTGGGACGAGCTAGGCAGATGCGTAAAACAACGAAACCCTCCCCCAATCACGCTTCGTGAGCTCAAAATTGCTCTCACAGAGGAATGGGAGAATATTCCCCAAAATCGTATAAGGAACTTGGTGTACAGCATGCCAAACCGCGTAAACGCAGTAATGGAAGCACGAGGAGGCAATACGAAGTATTAAAATTCAAGAAAATCGTAATAAAGTTCAAAAATTTCATGTTTCCTATTTTTGTTTTAAGGAGAGATCAGCAGTTTTTTTCTTTATGTAATTTTGTGTTAATAAAATGTATGGTGACTCATATTTTTTTTACTTTCATTTAAGGAGTATTACATTGTCTATTAAATACAATTTATTGCATTAACCTATCATTTTTAGTTTCCGAGATTTTTAACATTCTTTAAGTGACCCGGATTCATTGCTCTCGAGTGTATTTGTAAGAAAAAATTGTAAATTTTCTTTTGGCAATAAAAAATAATTATCTTATCTATCGATTGACCAGTAAGCCCATGCTTGCAATTTTTGACCCTAATCTCCCAACGGAGTTATATACAGACGTAAGTAGTGCAGGTTACGGCGCTGCACTAATGCAAATACACCCCGACGGCAGTAGGCACGTAGTAGCTTATTTTGGTAAGGTAACGCAGCGAGCAGAAAGCAGATATCACTCCTACGAGTTGGAGACACTGGCGGTCGTCAGAGCATTGCAACACTTTATGCACTATTTGGTTTGAGTAACATTCAAAATTGTAACCGACTGCAATGCTCTGAAGGCCACCGAGCGCAAAAAGGATCTGCTACCGCCTATTGCGCGCTGGTAGATTTATTGGCAAGACTTTAACTTTACTATCGAATATAGTAGAAAAGGAGTGATGATAGGTCATGCAGATTATTTAAACAGAAATCCACCAGCAAAGCAATTCAATCAAATGGGCAGGCAGAGCGTTATGTGCGGACTGTCCTTAACCTGATTCGAGTTGAAAGTCATAACAAAAATACAACTTGGTCTGACACTCTTTGTAAAATTCAACTCGTGCTTAATACTAAACAACACTCAATTTTCGGCTTTGTATTTGTTAATTGGTACTAATGCGACCACTCCTGTAATTCGTGCACTGATCCGAGAAATCGCCATCGAGAATGCAAATCCTAATCATGAGGCAATGAGGGAGATCAGCAGAAGCCGCGCCACAAGCTAGCTTAGAAATAATCAGGAGAGGCAAGACTCTAAAGAGAATAGTCATCGACATCCTCCCAGAGTCTTTAAGATCAATATATAAGATAAGACCAGATCTTTGTAATTATTGTAAGTATTCCCAATGTACGGGGAAACTTGACGCTGGTATGAGAGGCCCTTACCGTGTAATAAAGACCTTGCCAAGCGACCGATATAATTCAAATTACTAAGTGGGGCACGGGTTAAACTACCCAAGCAGTAGCACAATACATGGTGCCTTGGAAAGGGGCGTGGTGTCCTGAGAGTTGTACCGCATTTTTATAAAAGTGAGTAAGATTTATTAACTTTTATGTTCTGATTACAGTGTACCTATACAAATGTGTGAGCGTGTGAGTTTGCAAAAACAACTTATTTCGCAAACTAAGGCAAACAGCTGACTGAGGTGGCACAACAGCGACGTTACTCCGCGTATCACCTGGCCTTGCAGACGCATTTATCCAGATGCGTATTGGGCTTTGGCCTTGCAGACGTTTTTCGTAAATACGTATTGGGCTTTGGCCTTGCATACGTGTTTCGTAAATACGTATTGGGCTTCGGCCTTGCAGAAAGGTTTTAAAGTGTGTAGTAGTCTCAGTAGACTTAAATAGGTTCATGTGTGAGAATGAGTGAAACATGCTTGTTAAAAGGAACGTTTGTGACCTATGCAATACTTAGCTGAGCGTATATCATTGTGAGAGGGCCTTGAATGTGAGATAAATGAAAGAATATGAATGCTCATGATGTTTTGTTTAAAACTCATATCTTCCACAGATTCTGTCAGTGAAGATGACTACACCGATGCTGGATCTGCCCCTGAATTGAGCGTTCCTAATGAAGACATTCCAGAAAATGCCACCAAAGACGGTCAGGAGAAGCCGTATACGCATAATCTGTGACGATTTAATGCAACTTGTGACGTCATCCTCCAACCAGTATAAAAGCAAGCGATCGGGCCATTTGTCGCTCAGACTTTGGCTAGGAAGGTTGTTGGATTGGTGATCGGCGCAATTTGCAGTAAGTCGTATTATTCTTGTAAATAGTGAAGTGAATTATTGTAAGTGGTGTGATTTAAATTGATTGCTGTTTGTTTAATTATTATTTGATTTTAATTAGTAATTGCTGTTTGTTGAATTATTATTTACATTGTTATTTTAAATTTATATTTGAAGTAAAATACTTTTGGGTTGTAGATTTGTTTCTTTAAGTACTTTCCACTTCTGGTCCTAAAAATATATTAATAGATCTTTGAGCACCTATTACTGGGGTGATAGAAAAGGAATATTTTTTGTTTGTTCCAAACTGAGCATGAAGTTAATATATTAATAGGTACTGAAAAGGGGAACACCTTCGGTGCTCAAAGCATTGGTGCTGAAACGGGATGCAGCATTGCCGTTGTTTTTATGTAATTGAGGGACTAGATGAGCAGCTCGTTCCCGTGATGGTAAGCAACACGCCTACCAATTGCAGCACCACCCAGATATTTGGTTAGCAAAGTCCTGCGCGGCACTGCTCTCTCTCGTCACCCTGAAAAAATTAGCTCTTAAGTTAATTTAGCTGCATACAATGCCCTTCAAGCCGGAACGTAAGTAATGATTAAGCACTTCTGCTTGGCGGCAGAATAACTGGCAACTTGCTTGTGTGATATAAAATATAAATAGTAATAAGAATAATAAAGCCTTTATTTTCCACTACATATTACATTTTTTATCTCTATTTATGTTATGTACCAAAACTTTAAATGTATTTTCAATCTTATACTATCTATCTACTAATATCTATATATGTATTTATTTTAATGCTTTAGTAGTAGTCGCCTCCTTGGCGTAGGCCTCCCCCATCTCTTTCCACAACTTTCTGTTTCTAGCTATTGACATCCATTGTGCACCAGCTTTTCCTTGGAAGATGTCTTCCCACCTTTTTTTTGGCCAACCTTTATTCCTTATTTCGTTTCTAGGCACCCATTCTGTTTCTTTTTGCCCAACGACTATCTTCCATCCTACAGACAAGTCCAGCCCACTTCTATTTTAATGATCTTGTAATTTTTGTAACATCTGTTATTCCCGTTTTCTTTCGAATTATTTTGCTTCTAATTCTTTCCTTCTGTTTTATGCTTAGCATGCTTCTTTTCATTTTCCTTTGGCAAATGGCTAATTTTTCCTCGTCTTCTTTTTTCAAAGACCAGCTTTGGCATCCGTACGTCAAGCACGGGAGGATAGCTGCTTCGTAGAGCTTTTTCTTTATATATATATATATATATTTATATGTTTATTTTTCATTATCTCTTTCAAACTCCAGTATTTTTTCCAAGCGATAGCTATCCTTCTCTGAACCTCATTACTTGTGTAGTTTGTAAAAGAAACCATTTGTCAGTTTATGTATTCTTTGACATACTCAATTTTTTCCGTTCCCACCATTATATTTTCTAATTTACCGTTCGTCAATATCTTTGTTTTTGTTGTATTTAATCCCCGGCCCACTTTTTTGCTCTCGTTCGCTAGTTCGTTTATCATTTGTTCTAGTTCGGTAGAGTTCTCTGCGAAAACAACAATGTCGTCAGCGAACCGAAGGTGACTGAGATATTCTCCGTCTATGTTGAGACTCTTTCCGTCCCAGTCCAGATTTCTAAAGATCGACTCTAGTACAGCTGAAAAAAGTTTTGGTGAGAGGGGATCACCCTGACGAACGCCTTTCATGATAGAGAATTCAGTTCCTTCACTTTCTAGTCTGATTTTTGCACGGATGTTAAAATATATGTTGTGTAAGCTCATTGTGTCATTTCTACGCCTTGTTGTATAAGTGATTTCCAAATTGCATCATGATTTAGTGAGTCGAAAGCTTTTGTATAGTCTATGAAACACAAATAAAGAGTTTTCCTATATTCATTTACTTTCTCAATAACTTGCGTCACTACGTGAATATGGTCTATCGTCGAGAAATTCTTACGGAAACCTGCCTGTTCACGTGGTTGTTGTTCATCCAGTCTTTTTGCAAGCCTGTTCAGAATAATTTTCGAAAAAACTTTATACATGTTTGACATCAGGCTAGTAGGGCGGTAGTTGCTAAGGTCTTTCCTATCGCCTTTTTTATGCAGTAAGATGATAGTGGATTTAGACCTGGTTTCAGGAGTTTTACCTTCTTTGAGGATATTGTTAAATAGTAGCTGAATCGGAGCCTAAATAAAATATAAATACGAACTGTAAAATGGTGTCATAAGTACGTATATGTAATTACATTACATACTGATTAATTCATAAAACTATTTTTCCAGAATATTAAAGACACGTTCGACAGCCTTGAAGAAACAAACAGAACTAATATCGGACGAGAAGAAAAAATAAGAGCTCAAGAAGAAAGAATGAGAAACGAACAGGAAATACGTAGGCAGGAACAGGAAAAGTATAGAATTCAAGTGGAAAACCTTAATCGCCAATGGCAATACCAATGGGAACGACAAGTTCAACAACAACAAGCTGAATACTACTATTACGAACCCTGTTGTATTATCTAATGCTACAACTAATGAACAAAATTGAAAGTTAGGTGAATGATGAAATTAGAACCTTTATTTTCAATTGTTCACGTATTTAAAATAGAAAATCGTTATCACTAACAATAAGACTTGTATCTAAGCACGGAATGAATAAAGAATTACAATAACTAACATACGTTCATGTTTATTTGCATACTACAGTGCCCGCGAATTCTATTGCATTACCTACTACGAAGCTAATAAAATTAAGAGTGAAATGAAAATTACAGCAAATTAAACGATAGGGTTTAAACCCCTACCATACGCTGTTAGCATCACAGAAATATAAATAATAGGGTATTATTTAGATTTCTGAGGTGAGCATAGTTGATTCATCATCATCATCAGCCCATTACGTTCCCACTGCTGGGACTCAGGCCTTCCCTCGGAGAGAGTATGGGCCATAATCACAACATAATCCACCACGCTGGCCCAGTGCGGGTTAGTGGATGTCACATGTCTTTGAATTTTCGTGATAAATTCTCGGACATGCTGGTTTCCTCACGATGTTTTCCTTCACCGTTTTAGAGCGAGTGTTAAATCCGCACATAACTTAAGAAAGTCAGTGGTACGGGGCAAGTGGGATTCGAACTCGGGTGCGTCGGATCGAAAGTCGCACGTGCTCCCACTGAGTCACTCGCTCTTTGCATTAGCATAGTAGATGAAAGTAGCTTTACTAGATGAAAACCCGGCCCCGCTCAGGTGAAATGTGACTCATAATACACATGTATCGGTTCTCAAGGAATATTAAAGGCAAAGCAAGGCATATATTCGTATGGCATCGTTTATTGCGTTTAATAAATATTGTTAAATAAAACTGCAAAAGTTTTCATAAAATAATTTTAATTTTTAATTAACTTTCAAAATAAACTAACATACATTAACAAAACAAATACCTTTTAAGGTTTATTCGCTGTCTACCTCTCTGTTTTAAGCACTCGGTCTTTTCCTATACTTTGGTAGGTAGGTAAGTACTTACTACTTTTGAAAATAAATATTAAAATGTTCTTTATACAAATTGGCTAAATCAAAAATAATATTGAGAATCAGCAATTAAGCTGATAAAATTGTGGTATTGTAAGGCGGCTTCGAGCAGGTCGCCTTGTAACATGCCGCTCCTATCCTGGTATCACGACACCAAATTGTAACGTGCCTCCCCGATTCTAATACTCAACCTATCCTATCCTGTTCACCAGGCACCAAACTGTACCCCCCTATCCCTAATCCTATTCTAGCCTCTATACTATACCGGTCACGGCCAGCAAATTGTACCATGCTAATCTAGCCTACTCCTAATCATCCTGACACGTAGAACCTAATTGTAACATTCCTATCTAATCTAGCCTAATCCTAGCCAATTGTTAACAACTACTTATTACTACCTCTGCCTCATACCTACTTAATAAAATTTCACTAATTATATAAACTCTAACATTTATACCTTCATTATCCTACTCCAGAATTATTATGATTTGATTTATATTTAGCCAATGTGATCATATAGTAGCTAGAACCCTTTATACGTTGTGATACCGAATAATACATGATCTTTTAAAGTAATTAAAACAGTTCATAACTAATCCTAATAACTACATTTGAAAACCTATACATTATAAATATGAATATCTCTCCAAGGTATTGTTAACACTTTCAGTCATTGTAATTTAAATTTAATGGGATAATTTCTGAATAAACAAACATTAGTTAAACAAAAGGAAAATCTATTAAACATGGATATATATTTGTAATGAAAAGTTTAAAAGATTATTTAGAAATTTTATATTCAACATTTGATAAATAAATGAATTTAATTTAATATAGAATAGTCTCGACAAAGGTTACAGCACCATCCATCCGCTGTCAACAGTGAATCTCGTCCCTGACTGGATAATTCTCCTCCGAGACTGTTCTCGGAGGTCCATGTTACCTCAATCATTGGGAACTCATAAATGTTATTAATGTACTGCCTAGTCTGTCAGTTAAAATAGTTCTTCAAAAGGACAAGAGGACATATTCTTTTAGCAAAAGTATGTCAGTCAGTTCGTTCCTAACCACACATCCATACAAGTTACTTTACTTGGTATTTAACAAATAAAACTTTCGCTACTCAGAGTCAGAGTGTAAACATGGTACTCCGCTCCTAGTACCATCCTTCATGTTCATCCATCACCTAGTTCATTTCGGGACTTCCTCAAACCAGATTTAGTTTAAGAGAGTCTGTATTTAGGGCTATACAAATTCCCATCAACTTTTGTTAGAATTGGACTAATGTCTTCGAATCACAATAACTATTAATATTTCTAAACTAGGTAATCTTCCTGTTTATATAAAATCTACTCCTGATAATAAATTTATCAGAGAAAAAGGTAAGTTCGTACTTTTAATAATTACATACTCCGTTATAAGAATCGAGTCGTCGTAGGTCATTACCAAACTAGTAATTTACCGCTGAGTTAAGTATTTCAATTAGTCAGAATAATTCAGCTCTACAAACATAGATATTAACAGTACCCAATTTGTATCAACCATGATAATAAATAAAATATTATTTCAATTCAATGGTGTAGGATTTAGTTATCCAAAATAATGATTCATTCACTTATCAGTCCTGTCTCTCAGGAAGAATCTGAATTAGACATTCAAGTTAAATGTAATAGTAGATCTAGACAGTGATTAATAAAATAGTATCTGCAACTTTAATAAGTGAAACAGAACCATAGAACCAACTTGGCAAGTATGTCTAAAAGTACCATAAGTGCTTATTTATTCTCTTTGTTTAAGAAATTCGATGCTTATAGTAGACCCGGTCAGTGACTACAATAATAGTGTCTCTAATCCGTTTGGTATAGAGTTCACACTATAGGCTGCTTTTTGCTCACTTAGTAGGTATAACCAAATGTACCACTTTCACTTTTCATTGAAGAGTCAAAATCTGAATTATTTATTTTTTTATCTTTGCAGCTTTCAACCTTTAAAACATTGATCCGAGTCAATAAAAGAATCACTATCTCAAACAAACAAACATGCCAAACATTTCATTTTAAAGTGAATGTTCACCCAAATTGGAAAAGGATTATTGTTAGTTAATAATAGTTTTATCCATATTTCCTATTTCCCTGAATGTTATTGTTATTTACTTGGCAATCCTGAAAAGTCCTATTTACCTACGTTTCCTAAATGTTTTCTATCCACCTAACTTCCCTAAAATGGCTCCTAAAATGTATTTACTTACCATTCCTGAAAAGTCACTATTTTTTTCTTTTCCTAAAACGTTTCCTATCCACCTAACTTCCCTAAAACTCTACTTTCTACCCTAAATATATTCCTAATCTATCTAAAAGTCCTAGTTAATAATAAATCTAGGGAAAAATCCCACATTTACATTAAACATGTAAGTTTTCATGGTGTAATGAAAACCCCCCTACAGAAGTCGCTTTCCGTAGCCACAGAAATTGTCACCTGACTATTCTAACGACGGGATTGAGAAGGTATCTCGGCTAATCAAACCTGTGTATTTAGTCACCTCACCCAAGACCGAAGTCGGATAGGCTTGGCAACAGGACAGAGACATAAAAAGAAATAAATAAAGACCAAATCCAATGACTCTGTTTATAGTAAGACAAGTGTGTTACCACATGGGTTCACTTCGACGAGCCCCTTGCCACAAAATATAAACTGGTACAGAAATTTATTTATTTATTTCATAATTAAATGCTTGCTGCACTTACAGCGACGCCAAGACGTACAACAAGCCACAACAGCGTTTTACATAATAATAATATTAAAACCTAATTACACAAAAAAATAATTTATAATAATCATATGACATTGTAATTTATAGAATAAAAATAATAATGAAAACGATTACAAATAAATAATTAACTTATAAAATGAATACATTTAGCTACGAACATACGGACACTCATAAAAAAGATATCGACGTCTGGCTCACTAGCGATAAGGGCATTAAGGAGCGATACAGCTTGGGCTGTGGGAGCGAACTTAGCGGTCAGCGTGCGCACCGGCGGAGCCGCGAGCAGACGCCGCGCGTGCGGCCGCCGCGACCGCGCCGGCGCGATCAGCGAGCAGCGCGACAGAGTGGTAGGGTTGTCGATTCTACTGTTAAGGAGCAAGTAATAGTGTAACATTATCGCACACTTGCGCCTAAGCTCTAAGGTGTTAATGCCTACCATGCCTGCTACGAATAGGGACGGATATAAATACGGATAGTATCCGTATAACTTCGAATAAAGGTACCGAGCAAACTTTTTTTGTACCTTTTCTACCATGAGTTTGTACTTGGCTTCGTGTGGGTCCCAAATTATTGTATTGTACTCTAATTTGCTTCTTACAAACGCATAATAAAGAGTAAGAATAGTGCTCCGATCATGGAATCGTGTGGCCTGCCTCATAACGAAACCGAGGGATTTGTAGGCTCGACCGCATGACTCGACGATATGATTATTAAACGTCAGTTCTGTGTCCAAGGTTAAGCCTAAGTCTCGAATCTGTGCCACACGTTCGAGAAGGACGTCGTTTATGTTGTACGAGTAGGAAATAGGCGAGCGGGCACCACTAAAAGTGATGCATTTGCATTTAGTCGTATTGAACTCAAGTCAAAAGTCAAGAAATCAATGAACATAGTAAGTACGCTCGAGCAACGCACACATAGACATCGCTCACGGACACGATATCTCGAACCAGTTGAAGTTTGTTTCACTGTTCCACATGAAACGTGAAATCGAATAGCAAATCAGTTTTTGTATGGTTTTACAAAAAGCGCCACTGGCGGACGATTTGCGAAGCTCTAGACGCGAGTCTGAGTTCTTAGAGAAACCGTGAGTTATGACTATCCACGATACGTTTAAATAGTGGACTCGATTTTAGATTTTTTAACGGACTATTTTAAAAACGCGAGTCTGAGTACTAATTTTGACAGTTCGGCGGTCGAAATGCGAATCGAATTTGCCTTCGATTCGTAATTCGCCCTAGACTTGGCCATTTCTCGGTGAAAGTGGGTGAGCGCTCTTGGTATTGTGAAGTGTACTCTTGTTTTGAGGATGTCTGCGAGATATTTTCTTGCATGGAGGTGGATGGAAGAAGCACGGACTCGTAGGCAGCATCGCTATCTTCGAGAAATGAATGCGCGTCTTCGGGAATCCTTCGATTCCGTCGAAGATCTCTCGGAGACAGAATTTAGAATGAGGTACCGGCTATCGAAGGATGCTTTCTTATTCCTTTGTGAAGAGCTGCGACACCGTACTGACTTAAAGCCTACGCAGCGTGTGAGCCTTGAATTAAAGGTAAGTACTCATCTGTGTTTTAGTTTTATTACCAAAGTAATAAAGTAGTTTCTTTGTATTTTTTGGAAAGAACATATGTACCTAAGTTTTGTAGAGATAAACCTTTCATTCACACATGTCTTTTAAAGTTCCTTTATAAGTACACTTTAAATTTTCTATTACAAATACCATAACATTAACCTCAATCTAATCCATTCAGTAGAACTCGAGACAGAAATAAAGAGATTGTGTCTTTCAGGTTCTCACTGCCCTCCTATTTTATGCCAGTGGATCATACCAGAGGCCTGTTGGATTGGCTAAAAACATCTCCCAAAAAACGTGCAGCAGGTAGGTTCAAACATGCATCTTTATCACATAGGTACCTTCATTATAATGAATGTACATAATGAATGTACATATAAATTTTCACTATTATCTACAGGAACACTCTTGCACATAAGTTATTAATTAGTAAGTTCTATAGAAGAAATTATTCATTTTAGATTCTACTTAAAGTATGGAGTTCCCGGGGTAGTTGGATGTATTGACTGCAGCCACATTAAAATATTCCAACCACCACCGGCTGAAGTAGAGCATATCTACTTCTGCCGGAAAAACTATCATTCGTTGAATGTGCAAATGGTAAACATTATATGATATTATTATTCCAATTTGTATCTAGTTGCAATGCTATTTCGGGATCATTGTTAAGGTAAAGTATTTTCTTTCAGATCTGTGATAGTGACCTAAGGATTGTTAGCGTCAACAGCAAATTTGGTGGATCAAACCATGATTCGTTTATATGGGCCAATAGCGAAATAAATTATTATGTGCAAACTTTGCACCAAAATCATGAAATGGTGTGGCTACTAGGTATGTATTATATACCTATTTAATAAATTATGTACAATTTGTTTCCTTTTCATATATAATTAAGTATATCTATACTTATAATAAAACTGTAACGAAGCGGGTACTGTACATTGAAGATATTTTTTAAAATCAATTTTTTTAGGAGTATATGGTAGCAACAGAACCCAAAAATACAATTTTTAAAATTTTTGTCTGTCTGTCTGTCTGTCTGTCTGTCTGTCCGGGATAAACTCAGAAACTAGGGCACGAATTTGAATGCAGTTTTTTGAAATATATTCTGTGGAGTCCGGCGCTACACATAGGCTTTGTTTCATCAAAATCGGTCCAGTAATATTGAAGTTATGACGGAATTTAGGAAAAAATATAGGTGTCCACTATAAGTTGAACCACGGAACATACCGGACCCTTTGTGCACATAGCTCAGCTTATACTGGTTTATTACTTACCTTCAGAGTTTGTAGAACTAAGGTATTGGTTCACATGATGGTATTCTAAAAAATGTTTTGTGGAGTCCTAGGCTACATAACAAACTTTGTTTTATAAATATCGGTTTACGAAAACTGGAATTATTACGCAATTTAACAACGTTGAGTACCTACCGATTAGCAATTTTAGTATGAAAGTTTTCGTGAGTTTGATTCATTGTAATTATAAATATTTAATAAAACGGCTAGGACTCACGTAGTTTGTCAAATTAGTCGACCTAGATTTCGAGCATGTCCGATGCTCTTCATCAGGGGCGAGTTTATACTGCGAGATCGCGGCGACTATTGGCGGGTGCCGGTGGCGGTGGCTGGTGGAGTGGCATAACGTTGAGTACCGTTGCAAGGCAAATTAGCTGTTTAAATCGAGACACCCATAGATAGCACGTCTTATCAAGGGGCGTTTTTCTGACTCGCGGTGACGGGTTTTATGGACATGGCGCTGGACCTGCACTGGAGCTTTTTTTTTGATCAGTTTGCAAAACGCTTTTTTGCTGATGCGATTATGTCGCCTTGGAAAGTAGTAGAGGAATTTTACCTAGCGGTTCCCAATTTTTTTTAGCTATGGAACATTAAATTATGTACCTAATTTTGGTGGAACCCCAACTCATATTTGTAACCGACTTTAAAAAAGGAGGAGGTTTTGTTTTTTTTCTATGTTTGTTACGCGATTACTCCGCCAATTATAATTTGATTTTGATGATTCTTTTTTTGTTTGGTAGGTCATACTTCAGAGGTGGTCCCATATAACTTTTATCGAAATTGATTCAGCACTTTTGCGCGGGTCAGTGTATCGATAAAAATGCCGGCCAGCGTCGGCAATTCTCAGAACCCTAGGGTTCCGTGGAACAACTATTAGTAACTGCTGGTATAGACGAACAAAAAGCATAGCAACACCGTACCGGGCCCGGAACGGCCGCGGCGGCCAGCGTGGCACCACGGCGCACCGTCACCGTCAGTTTTGCGTACGAATCGTAAAGGGTCCATGTCAGTTCCCCCCGATGGCAATCCCACCCGTGTTATTTCAACCCGGCCTCCGTGGTCCCGTAATATGTTTTTTTAAACTGAACGATGACATTTGATACGTATACTCGGTCAAAGAAACTATAACACATTTTTCACCAATTTTTAAACATCCCTAAAAGAACTTGCTAAAATGTATATATCTAAATATAAAAATAATCCACTCCCTCAGACAGACACACATACACACATCACACCTCGAAAACCAAAAACCTATGAAGCTGTTTGGTATGTAAGTTCTATAAGGGGATCATTACGAGAGCGGACAAAAGAAATGAGAGTTTATGTTTTTAAAGATAGGGCTATCAACTTTGGTAATTAGGATTGGGAACGGGATGATAACGGGATAAGATGGGCATGGAAATGGGATAAGCGCGAGAGTTACAGGATAGGAGCGTAATGGTAACGATATAGGAGTGGGACTGGAGTAGGAGCGGAGCGGTACGGTAACGGGATAGTAGAGAGCGGTAACGGTATAGGAGAAGGACAGGATCAGTCCAGAACGCGGCGGTTACGGAATACAACCAGGACGATAACAGGATACGAGTGGGAAGGTAACAGAATAGAAGTGGTACGGTAATGAGAAAGGAGCAGGATGGGAGCTGGAACGGGAGTATTTTGGGACAGAAAATGGTCGGAAGCATGATGAATTACTACTACACTACGCGTACGAAGTCGCGGGCAACAGCTAGTAATTGAATAAGAATGTAGCAACTAAGGGTCCCAACTCTCCTGGGTTTTCTATGTTAGTATGTTTTGACATCCTTTGAACAGTTAATCCTATATTTATGAAAGTTTTTGAATGTTTGTAATTATATAATTTACTTCATTCAGGTGATTCTGGATACCCACAGCGCCCGTGGCTAATGACACCATTTTTGAATTTCGCCCGTAACTCGCCAGAAGCCCTCTACAACGACAAACATAAGAAAGCCCGGGTCATAATTGAAAGCACTTTTGGGAGGCTAAAAAATCCCTGGCGTTGTCTGTGCAAAGACAGGGTCTTGCACTACAAGCCCAACAAATGTGCACAGATTGTTCAGGCTTGTTGTGTGCTATACAACATAGCCCTTGATTTTGGTGTTCCAGAACCTGTAGATGATTTAGGTAAAATACCTTTGTGTTTATTGGTCAAATAGTTGTTCCCTAACCAAGTGTACTTAAGTTTTGAGGGTTTCTTTGACCTTTTATCGTTAATTTTAGATGTTTGTTTAGATTAGAATACTCCAGTTGCTGCAGAAGAGGTGCTAGTAGAACCAGAAGCAGCACACCACGCGGACCTTATTAGAGGAAGGGCATACAGGGAACAACTAGTCCGAATAATTGTATCAGAACAACAACAATTCTCAAACAGTAAGCACTTATTACAACTACTATATAGTAATTAAATTATGGTAGTGAACTGAAGTTTTTAAATTTTGATAGAAATTTATCCCTTTAAAATATATTTAGCTTAGGGATAATAACTTTTGAGAAACAACTGACATATGGCATAATAACTGTTAAATATAATGAAGCATATTAACTTGCCTCTGACCACTCTACAGTTTGATTTCTATAAATGTAATAGTATGTACAAAACTTTTATTATCAGGATATTCATTCTCCGTCAGCAAGAAGCAAATGAAAAATCAACACTGTTTTACCTAGATATGGATAAAGGGAATTTAACTTATTGAAAGAAAATTATGATTGAGTTATGATGTACCTACTTAATGAGCGTAATAAATATACATTCAAATGTTTGTTTTAGGCCAAAATGCTCCAGATGTAGCAGAATAGATGCCAATAGATCCAGTAGCCTTCCTCAGCAAGAAGCAAATGGGAAATCAACACTGTTTTAACTACATATGGACAAAAGGGAATATTTTAGTATGATGAAGAGCATCTGTACGTTCCCCAGCGAATCCAGGGAACGTGTTCGATGAATGGCTGGTTCAAAGCGATGTAAACTAATATTTCTTCGATAGCTCATGAATATCAGTACCAGTGAAAGAATAGCCAACTGCTGTAAGCCCACTCACCGATCTCCACGTACTCGGCCCTCGTAAGAGGACGGCGCCGTCCAGAGAAGATGGCCGCAGGCCAGCACTAGAATTCCACCAGTCACAAATAGTACACGCGCGATTTCCACTGGCTATAGCAATGCCAGAGGAAGGAGGGGCACTGCCGACACTGTGCTACGTATTTGAGGGTTCAGACCTTCCACATCAGGTCGAACGAGGTTCTGCTGCGAGCTAGGCGTGCTCCGCAGTTCATTTGTAGGGCGAGACTGCCGTGGGCTAACCAGCGAGCGGTAAACAACAATCAACTACCCTCACTGGTAAAATGAATATTAAACTCCAACTTTTTTACAAATCACCCTCCAAAACTGTCGATAATCTGTACGTTCGAAAACTGCGCTATAATTTGAATTAAGAATGCAAATAGTAAAAAATTCAATTACGCGGCTACAACATTCCGCCCACCAAAATACGACGTATTTTCCATGAAAAAATATAAACAAAACAAAACTCAAAAAGCTACGTGGATAATCGATAAAACTAAACTAACATCTTACTAATGGTAGCACTAAGCTCCGATGAGCTAAAACGAAAACTGAACGAGAATGATTAACGCGAAGCTAATAAAGCTAGCACGAGACTAAGCAAACGATAAGCAAATAACAACCTAAAACTAGTTCGGTAACGCGAAGCTCCGGCAAGCTAAAACGCGAAAACTGATCTATGTACATGAGACTACAATCTAATCACTTATGGGCAAAGGACAATGCTTTACCAGAGGTCTCTGCAATAGACCTGTCTGAGTCTTGACAGTCGCAACGCGACATACACCGTCTCTAGCACGATGCAATTGAACGATACGTCCAAGCGACCAATTAAGGGGTTTGAGCTGTTCATCTTTGATCAATACTAATGATCCTAACTTAGGCTCTGAGGAGTCTGTTAGCCATTTTGCACGTTGATTCAGTGTGTGTAAGTATTCGACGTGCCATCGTTTCCAGAAGTCATGATGGAGTCTCTGTACTAGTTGCCAGCGGCTCAAACAAGTGAGTTTAACGTTCGAAGTGTCTGACTCTGGAATCGATGACAAAGGTTCGAGGGTGAGGAAGTGACCGGGGGTCAATACCGACAAGTCATTGGGATCTGATCCCATTTCGCATAATGGACGAGAATTTAATATGGCTTCGATTTGTGTTGCTACGGTTGAGAATTCCTCGTACGTGAGGATCTGATTTCCTATTACGCGAGCGAGATGTGTCTTAAATGATTTTATGTTAGCCTCCCAGAGGCCACCAAAATGTGACGCTGCTGGGGGGTTGAACGAGAATTCAATAGCCTCATTTGAGGCTGCGTGTTGCATGAGTGGCACCAAACTATTATAACCACCGACGAAGTTAGTACCTCGATCGCAGTGAATTCGTTGGCACCGACCACGACGTGCAACGAATCTGCGAAGAGCGCCGAGAAATGCTTCACTGGTCAAACCAATGACAAGCTCAATATGCACCGCTTTGGTCGCGAAGCAGATGAACAAACAAACGTAGGTTTTGAAAGTCCTTGATCCGCGAAAACGAACAATGTGGGTAGGGAAAGGACCAGCAAAGTCTATGCCAATTACTGAAAAAGGCTTAACTTACGAAACTCGAAGTTTAGGTAGGTCTGCCATGCGTGGCGTGACAGGCCTGGGGTTAGTGCGATAGCAACGTATGCACTTCGACAATCGACTACGGATAGCGCGACGAGATGACAAAATCCAAAAGGTTTGTGCTAGCAAGAAGCTGAGCGTACTGTTACACATCGCAATATTGCTGATCTAGGGGCGAACCCCCAACACTAATTAAATCACTGTCAGCAATATGCCTCCCTATATAAACTGGTAAATTTTAGTATTCAAGGCTTTTTTCCTTAATCGCTCTCAAGCGACCTGACTACGGACCTGGTCCTAGGCCTGCCGGTCAGCCTGGAAGAAGCAGTCAGGTAGAATAGCTGCAAAACTATTTTATTGAATTGTGAAGTGCGGGAAGTAGTCCGTGTGTGCTAAAAATTGCGAAAACAAAATAAATGTCTGTGTGTGCCTTAAAAGTTGTTTTTTTATAACAATCAAGAGGTGCCACATAACAGTACGAAGTCCATGGTGTAAATTATCATTATGACATTGATTAATAATGAGCGACGTGAGGCGGTGTTGACGAGGCAACAACAGAGGATGTTTGCAATCGTAATCGAGCCCCGAACGAGCTAAGCGACCGCCCACCCTGACGAGATCCCCGTCCAGGAAGGGTTGCAGCTTCTGCAAGGGTTTTGGCAAAGGCAATCCCTTTTTCAAGTCTGCAATTTCAAGTGAGAACGACGAGTGTTGAGCGATTTTAACAAGAGTTAATAGCGATTGCTTCAACTCTGAAGCGACAAGATGACCAGATCTACGATTAGATCGGTTTCAATTCAATTGTATACGAATCGAAGTACGTATCCCACGATACGTTGAACCTTGTTCAGGCTTGAGTACCTGTCCAAAAATTGATCGAGTTGATCAACAGCGACGAAAAGTGAAACATGAGAGTTTCGTTGCTCCTCGTTTATGTCAGGTAGTTCCTCGACACACGATGAGATTGGCCATTCACTGGCATCCAGACACAGCCATGATGGCCCATGCCACCATAGTGGATGATCGAGCAGCTCCGGGATTGTAAGACCGCGAGAGCCACAGTCGGCTGGGTTACATGAAGACCGAACATGATGCCAATGTTGAGGTCCCTGTCATGAATGTGACTTACGCGGTTGCTCTCGTAAGTTTTCCAACGAGATGATGGCGATTGAATCCAAGCCAGAGTCACTGTGGAATCTGACCAGCAATAAATGTCATTGAAGTGAAGCTTGTCGGCGAATACTTCTTTGACATGTGCGACAAGATCTGCCAAAAGAACTGCGGCGCACAGTTCGAGACGAGGTATCGAGATTTTCCTCAAAGGAGCAACTTTCGAACGAGCAAAGATGAGGTGAGTAGTGACACGATTGTCACTGTGCTCACAGCGAAAATACACGACGGCCGAATACCCGAGTTCAGAAGCGTCGCAGTAGCCGTGTATATCTAGTTTGATGGAATTCAGTCCCGGAACGAAACGAGGTATCACGAGAGATGAGAGGGAACTGAATTCTGAGCGATAATGAGACCAAGTCTAAGCGATGTCATTGGGAGCAAGATCGTCCCAATCCAATCCAAGATTCCAGAGTTTCTGGATAATGCATTTGAAAGCGAGAGTCAAAGGGGTGAGGAATCCAATCGGATCAATAATACGAGCTAGCTCCGAGAGAACGTTTCGCTTGGTACACTGCTCATGTAGCGATGTAACAGTGAAGGAAAATCCATCCTCGATGGGATTTCACTCCAAACCGAGAACCTTAACAGAAGGACAAGATTCCGAGTCGAAAGACAGCGATGTATCGTGACGATACTCGGGAGGAATATGTTCGAGTAGAGAACGACAGTTCAATGCCCATTTCCTTAGCTCGAAGCATCCCTTGCGAAGAATTTCAGTGACCTGGCTCATTAACTCGTGAGTCGAATCTAAAGAGTGGGATCCAGTCACTACGTCGTCTACGTACACGTCATTGGAGAGTGCCGCGACAGCGAGGGGATGATCGGTTCCCTCGTCTCGCGCCACCTGCAAGATTGTTCGAAGCGCCAAGAAACTCGACGACGACATTCCATATGTAAC
This sequence comes from Petrophora chlorosata, assembly GCA_951640565.1. NCBI lineage: Eukaryota > Metazoa > Arthropoda > Insecta > Lepidoptera > Geometridae > Petrophora > Petrophora chlorosata. Next base: position 12,956,849 of record OX621193.1, on the reverse strand, counting down.
GGTGTTAAGGCGATACTCCTGTATAGGTTCGTCAGGCGAGAATCGAAACAGAATTCGTTGATAATCGCGAACGACATCAGCGACTAAGATTTGTCGATACATCTGCCTTATGTCGGCAGTGAATACGACCGAATGTAAGCGAAATCGAAGAAGAATCGAACCGATGTCCGATTGTAAACGAGGACCGACAAGCAGCTGCTCGTTAAGTGCTGTCGCTCCGGCCGACTTAGCCGTGGCATCGAACACTACGCGCAGCCGCGTTGTGGTGCTACTCGGCTTCGACAAGCAGTGGTGCGGAATAAAATATGGATGGCCTGAAGTCAGTGGTTCAGCTACATCCTTATGCCGAGACGAGAGATAGTCCTTCATGAACTCGTTGTAATCCTCACGCAGCTGAGGATCACGTGAAAGACGTTTTTCGAGGGAGTATAAGCGACGAAGAGCGAGAGTCCCCGAAAACTGGTTCGGGCGACTTGAAAGGTAAGCGCACAACATACCTTCCATCGACGGTCCTGGTGTGAGTCGTGTCGTAAATACGCTCACACAGGATTTCCTCTTCAGTGAGAGACGACGATTTGGGAAGTTCATCAATTTCCCAAAATTTGCGAATTTGCGAGTCTAAACTGTCCAAGGAACAGAATAGCGACGATGATTTCGAAGGAGAATGTGCACATGAGATTTTTCCCATCACTACCCAACCGAGTTTATTATTGAACGCCACGGGTCCGTCGGGCCCACATTCGCGACGTTCACCTAAGAATATTTGGCAGAAGATATCAACCCCCGCTAGTGCATCGATATGCGCAGGCACGTTGAAATCTGGATCAGCCTAATGTATACTACGAAGTTGTGGCCACTGATCGATGTCAATCCTATCATCTGACTACAGATTTTGGGAATGATGAGAGCTTCGACTTCTATGTCAGGCGAGCGGTCTCCACAGCGCATGCGATACACGATGGAATCGGTCGCTACCGATGACGACTGACCAATGCCTGCGACCGTGGTCGTAGTTTTCTTAAATACAAGTCCGAGACGATGTGCACATTGTTTAGTGATAAAATTTGATTGACTTCCACGATCAATGACTATGCGAATCTTTCGATAAGTGCCGAAGTTATCTAAGACTTCGACCAAAGCTGTGGCCAACAGCGATATATGCGTGGCGGGCTTCATACCGGCCACCAAAGTGACAGTCAGTTGACTGTGTTCAACTTGCATTGATTGCGACGATGAAACAGTAGGCAATTGTGATGATGACGCAGCATCCGAGGCAATAAGCGTTGTCGGCGGAGAGACAGGCGATTTTTCAAAATGTAAAGTTGTGTGGTGAGCCGAACTACACTTCAAACAACGACTAGTTGATTTGCAAGATTTAAATCCGTGACCTTGACGAAGGCAATTAATGCAACAATAATTGTCCTTGACAATATTGTATCGATCCTGAGGTGTATAATTACGATATGTAGGACAATTCCACAAAGTGTGATTTGATTTACAAATTATGCAAGTGTCACTCGATTGTGACTGCGAATTAACAACGAGTGCCTTAGAGGGCGCTTGATAACGCGGGGTATAAGTGCCTGTGCGGGGTTGCGCATTATTAAAATGTTGCGCAGGCGAAGTCGGCGCAGCGCGCATGTATTGCGGCGCGGGCGAGATGCGCGGCGGCGGCGCCCCGGCGGCGGCAGCGGCGCGCGGCGCTCGCGCGGCCTCAGGCTCGGCTAGCTCCAGCGCTTGACCGGCCTTGTTGAGGTACTCCAGAAGGGAGTCAAACGAAGGAATGTCCTTGCTGTCATGCTGTAGTTCGAACCGACGGCGCGTGTCTACATCGAGTTTATTTACCAGCAAATAAAACAATGGAAAGCCCCAATTATTGACCGGCAACCTTAAGTTTTTTAAAACTGCAATGTTTTCTTTGAATGTGTCAACGAGACGACGTAACTCACGCGGGGAGTTTGACTTTAACGTAACTTTCTGCAATTCTTCCCAGTAGCGAAAGGCCAATTTTCGCTTGCATTGATAACGATCAATTAGTGCCGCATAAGCATGTAAATAATTGTTTTCCGGAATCGGAAAACCCTTTAACAGTTGCAAGGGTTCACCGGAAAGAAGCGAAATTAAAATTGAAAATCTTTCTATATTAGAAAGTTTTCTGTTTTGATGTACCATCGTGTTGTACATGTCGTAAAACGTACTCCAAGTAGTAATGTCACCGCTGAAGTGCAATAGATTCAATCTAGGCAGTTTCACCGATAAGTCGGTTCTATTTGATTCTAGTTCCGGTCCAGATGCTACGGAAGCGGAAGTAAGTGTCGATGAATTTCTATAATTTGGAAATATTTGTTGTCAACTTCTTGTCGAATTTCATCTTGTTCATCTAATGACGGCGTATCTGTGATTTCGGAACAAATCTTTAAATGTTGAGATTCGAAACTAGAACAATGACTTTCTAGCCGACTATACCGTGATAGAAATATAGGTAGTCGGGCGGTATCATCTTGCGCCTCCAAACCTGCTGATAAGCATTCATCGATCCGTTTAACAGCAATGCTGCGCTTCAGTTCTAAACTACGTTTAATTGCAGCTTTACTAGACATTGTGAACAATAAACAACAACACAAAATTAAATAACAATTGAATATCTATTAATGACAATTTATTATAATGGACTGTATTTGATAAGAATGATAAGAAGTGAATCTCGCTTTCGTTCGAAATTACGGAAACACAACTTGCAATAATTATAAGTTGTAGTTGTTTACAACAAATAACTAACAAAATAAATTGTAATGAAATAATTTGTTATGCTGTTATTATTGCAAATAACAGATAACCGAATTGTATCGTTAGCGAGGTAATAAAATAATAATTCCAAGCAATGTATATCTCTGTATCTTATAAGAATGCGTTCATTTAATAATCGAGAGAACAGGATATCACCAGCTATAGCTATAAATTGCACCTAACCGTGTGCGGCGGTATTATCCTACCGAATTCGAAAGTACGAAATGGCGAACTAAATGTGTAGGGCGGAGATGAACCACTTAATTTGACCGTATTAACATGATCGCATCATCCAACCGCATGATGCCAGCCAAGTCTAAAAGGTAGTAGATAAATACTACCTACAAGTAGTACTTACTATATACATAGTATTTATCTACTACCTATTAGACTTGGCTGGCACCGACTTCAAATATATGAGTGGGTAGCGCTTATGATAATTATATTAATTTATTTTTTACTTTTGAGTGCCATTTGTGGTTTTGAAGTCGGTTTAATTTTTTTTGAAAAATAATTTATTTTAACCTTTTTAGTGAAAAACAAGTTTTAATTAAATTAATTCAAAAAGTTTTTAAAGACAAGCTTTTATGATCTAGAAGCCACATCATGACGAAGTTTAAAACGGGCTATCACAATTAAATGCATGTACAAAAAAACTTCATGTCTGTCCTATTCAGTTGTCAGTGTGTTGTCAGTGTGTTGAGGAGTTCCCTCGCCGGAAGTCAATCCTGGGTGTATCTGCCATGTCATGATGGAATTTAGAACAGGCTATTATGGTTAAATCCATTTACGAAATGTTGTGTCTGTACTATTCACCGTTGAGGAGTTCCCTCACCGGAAGTCAACCCTAGGTGAAGCAGGTGAAGCAGTCGAATACAAACCTCCACCTTTAGAAAGTTGGTTACGAAAAAAACAAGAACCGACTTGAAGATTAAACTTATATTTTTTTGTTTTTGCTATTTTGTTCAAAAACTACTGAATGAATTTCGATAAAATTTATATGGGACCACCTTTGAAGTATTACCTACCAATCAAAAAAAGAATCATTGAAATCAATGCATAATTGGCGGAGTAATCGCGTAACATAGTTTATGATATTAAAACGGGACTTAATCGCGCTAAAAACATTAATTTTATTTACCTCGACGTTTCGACCAAGTTGCATTGGCCGTGGTCACGAGAAGACTGGAGAATGCGGGTATCAGCGTCGAGAAAGGCGAGCGTTGTCACCAACTACCCGCACTTGGTCTTGTAAAAACATAGGGTTGTCATCACGGCACACTACACTAACGGTATCTATGGCTTTCGTCGTCGAACCCAAACCGCGACGAGAACATTTGCTAATCACTGGGTTCCATGCTGCTGCCAGTTTAAATCCATCCTCCCGGTTGAAATTACGGTGTTTTTTAATCTCAACCGCTTCACGTACCATCCTAGAATAGTAGTGACGTTCTGCGGAGAGGATTTTGGGGTCGTGGAGCTCAATCCAGTGATTAGGTCCTGACTCCAGTAAATGTTCAGCAATCGCAGATTTATTCACCTGGCGGTTTTTTACAGCTGCGATGTGTTCTTTGACCCTTTCCGCTATCGTTCTCTTGGTTTGTCCAATATAGGAACTACCGCAGCTGCAATCTACTTTGTACACACCAGGTACCTGAAGAGGAATGACGTCCTTTGGTGTTCTAACGTGCCTTGCTAATTTGGATAAAGGGGTGTACACCGTTTTTATGGAGTAATTTCGCAACAATGCGCCTACTTTGTCAGTCACCCCTTTAACGTATGGCATAAACGCCGGCTGTCTATCGACATCAGTCCTTCTTCCTTTGTCTTTGCGCCTTGAACGCGGCCGTCTCGTCACTTTGTAACCATTACATTTAAGTACCTCCTGAACATGCGATATTTCAGCTTCTAAATGTTCAGGGTCACAGAGAGCTCTCTGTGACCCGCATCTGTGACGCATTGTTGCGAAATTACTCCATAAAAACGGTGTACACCCCTTTATCCAAATTAGCAAGGCACGTTAGAACACCAAAGGACGTCATTCCTCTTCAGGTACCTGGTGTGTACAAAGTAGATTGCAGCTGCGGTAGTTCCTATATTGGACAAACCAAGAGAACGATAGCGGAAAGGGTCAAAGAACACATCGCAGCTGTAAAAAACCGCCAGGTGAATAAATCTGCGATTGCTGAACATTTACTGGAGTCAGGACCTAATCACTGGATTGAGCTCCACGACCCCAAAATCCTCTCCGCAGAACGTCACTACTATTCTAGGATGGTACGTGAAGCGGTTGAGATTAAAAAACACCGTAATTTCAACCGGGAGGATGGATTTAAACTGGCAGCAGCATGGAACCCAGTGATTAGCAAATGTTCTCGTCGCGGTTTGGGTTCGACGACGAAAGCCATAGATACCGTTAGTGTAGTGTGCCGTGATGACAACCCTATGTTTTTACAAGACCAAGTGCGGGTAGTTGGTGACAACGCTCGCCTTTCTCGACGCTGATACCCGCATTCTCCAGTCTTCTCGTGACCACGGCCAATGCAACTTGGTCGAAACGTCGAGGTAAATAAAATTAATGTTTTTAGCGCGATTAAGTCCCGTTTTAATATCATAAACTATGTGTTCGAATCGCGAAAGTTTAAAAATTACTAATCGCGTAACAAACACAAAAAAAAAAAACATACCGTCGAATTGTAAACCTCCTCCTTTTTGAAGTCGGTTAAAAATAGTGACGGTTGCATACCCATACCTCCATCAAGCACTACATTTCAGGCGGCGAGGGGTTACGGAGATGTAGAGCGACGTATGCTTCCTCTAATATTAAGCTGGGCGGTCACAGTCCATAAACTACAGGGGACCACCCTCGAAAGAGCTGTGATCGATCTCGGTAAAAAAAAATTTGCAAAAGGGCAAACATATGTGGCACTAAGTCGTGTCAGAAGTTTAGAAGGCATCGTTTTGTCAGATTTGGACGCCAACAAATTATTAATTCGACCACACGACGACAGAGCGAAAAACGAGATAACGAGGCTACGAAATCTGCCCTCTGACAATTAAGGCCACACATAGAAACACACCTGCTCCTTTTTTAAACTTTAAAAATAATATTCTAAATTGGTTTATAAATGACGAAGTTCTGTGATAACAAACATAATAAGAAAAAAAACTCCTTTTATTAATTAGTCGGACCACAATGCGACGATTCTGAAAGTACATTCATTCAAATAAAAATAGAATTTTCCAAATCGGTTCATAAATGACAAAGTTCTGAGGTACCAAAATAAAATATTTATACTCCTCCTATTTTAATTCGAAGTCAGTTAATAATGGGACCAATCTAGAAGTATATCCTTACAAATAAAATAAGAATTTTCCAAATCAGCTTGACGAAGTTCTAAGTTAACAAACATAAAAAATATACTCCTCCTTTTTGTAGTCGGTTAATGATGGGACCAATTTGGAAGTATGTCCTTTCAAATAAACAAAGAATTTTTCCAAATCGGGTAATACATGACGAAGTTCTGAGGTAACAAACAAAAACAAGGAAAAAATATACTCCTCCTTTTTTAATTTGAAGTCGGTTAAAAATGGGACCAATCTGGAAGTATATCCTTTCATATAAAAAAAGAATTTTCCAAATCGGTCCATAAATGACTAAGTTCTGAGGTAACAAACATAAAAAATAAAAAAAATAAAAATACAACCGAATAGAGAACCTCCTCCTTTTTTGAAGTCGGTTAAAAATACTATTTATTTGTATAAAATAAGCGAATAATACGAAATATGATTAAAATGAGTCTCAGCCTACAAATATAACTAAATATTTCGAGTTATTTGTGCGAATAATCACGAAATGAAAAGAAATGAAAGTAGATTACTATCCTATAGCAATGTACAACGTTGTGATAAATAAGCACAAACCGAGTGCTTGACTATTATTTACCAGCGAATTAGCGACGATACTAAGCGATATTGATAAAATAAGCGCAAATCCGAATGATTTGCCTATTATTTTACAACGACGAATGGCGAATCGAATGCGGTTCGAATAGGAAAAACGATATTAACCTATCAAAATTACGCGCCACGACTGCCTTATGACAAATAAGCGCAAAACACCATAGTTTTACGGTAAAACTATGGTGTTTTGGCAAATAATAGGTAAAACTTTTACCTATTATTTGCCATAATACGAGAATGCGAAAAAGCGAGATTATAATAAATAAGCGCAGAAAACGATATTCCTACCTATTATTTACTATACGACGAGTTTATACGTACAAGTATCGACAGTTTACGAGATAACGCGTGAATTTACTCACTTCTGGTGATGAGACAGGGCTGCTGTTCCTCAAAACCAGAAGGATCACGGGTCGAAGGACCAAAAAAAAAATGTACGTTCCCCAGCGAATCCAGGGAACGTGTTCGACGAATGGCCGGTTCAAAGCGATGTAAACTAATATTTCTTCGATAGCTCATGAATATCAGTACCAGTGAAAGAATAGCCAACTGCTGTAAGCCCACTCACCGATCTCCACGTACTCGGCCCTCGTAAGAGGACGGCGCCGTCCAGAGAAGATGGCCGCAGGCCAGCACTAGAATTCCACCAGTCACAAATAGTACACGCGCGATTTCCACTGGCTATAGCAATGCCAGAGGAAGGAGGGGCACTGCCGACACTGTGCTACGTATTTGAGGGTTCAGACCTTCCACATCAGGTCGAACGAGGTTCTGCTGCGAGCTAGGCGTGCTCCGTAGTTCATTTGTAGGGCGAGACTGCCGTGGGCTAACCAGCGAGCGGTAAACAACAATCAACTACCCTCACTGGTAAAATGAATATTAAACTCCAACTTTTTTACAAATCACCCTCCAAAACTGTCGATAATCTGTACGTTCGAAAACTGCGCTATAATTTGAATTAAGAATGCAAATAGTAAAAAATTCAATTACGCGGCTACAACAGCATCGGACATGCTCGAAACCTAGGTCAACTAATTCGACAAACTACCTGATGAGTCCTAGCGGTTTTATTAAATATTTATAAAAGGGAATATGTTAATTTATTGAGAGAGAATATGATTGAGTTACGTATGTACCTGCTTAATGGACCTAATAAATATGTGTTCAAATGTTTGTTTTAGGTCAAAATTGTCCAGATGCAGCAGAATGGATGCCAATGGATCCAGTAGCATATTCTTCCTCAGCAAGGAAATATTATACATTAATACTATTTTACCTCAATATGGGAAAAAGGGAACATGTTAATCTATTGAGTAAAACTTATGATTGAATAATGTATAAACCTAATTATGAATTAAATAAATGTTACCTATGATGTATAAACAGTTTTTTAGTTTTTAATAATAGTTAAGCCGTAACATATTAACACAATAGCTAAAATCAATTTAAACAACCCAAATAACACAGAAAACACATATATTTTTAGTATCAGAAAGAGAGAAAATTTTATGGAATCGTGTTTCTGCAAAGGAAACGTGTTAGCAATAATCCTCTTATTTAACATATATTTATTACAAAGCGAATGCTGCAGTATTGTTGATTTAATATGAGATCAAACTAAGCGATTTGTCATTGTACAAACTCTTAATCGCTGGAACAAATGATCCGCTGACTACGGCGGCCGGCGTCGTCGTGTTTCTTGCAATTGCTGTTCATATATCCTTAATTTTCTTGACCACATTTCTTTTGTTGTTTCTTCATGCCTGCCTTTCGGCATGATTTTGTTTTATTCTAAGCTCGTTGAATTATGCACTTATGCAGTCGGTGCGCGCGCAACAAGAATGAGCTTAGCGAGCGATACCGAGTCGGTATAGGAAAGAGATGCCTATATCTTTATTTTACAACTGTGAAGACTTGTGCAACTGGTGAGGCGTAGCAGGGCTACTACATGGTCAAATATAAATCTCGAAAGACGAAGGAAGAAGGAATTCTTAACTTTGTATGGAAAATGTTATTCCATGGTTCGAAAAACATAGAGGGTTTAGGCGTGAATGGCGTAATAGTGCAGCACACCGCCCGCCGTTTCCATAATCGGTGACGGGGCATGCCTGTTTAGGGCTATTTCGTATATGCTACGAGTATACGGCAACCAATGTTTGGCACGGGAAATACGAGAACAAATTGTCGAACACGTGGTTAACAATTGAAACGAGTTCACAATACAGACTCATGATAGATTTGGAAATACATAATTATAACAGCGCAGCCTAATACTTGTTTTATTTGCTACACATCATCTCCACGCGGGCGAAGCTGCGGGGCGCAATAGAACAGATACTTCTATTAGGTAATTTACGTAGATTGTCAGATCAAACGTTTTTTCAACCTTCAATTAAATAAAGATAAAAAGAACTAGACATGTACATAGTTAGTATATAATAGGTATGTAAATTATATTCTCACCAAAGAAAATAACTAATCTATACATTCTCACAGCCGCTTTTCCTGCGTGTGGTTATGCTACTTCCCGGTGATAACCACAATCATAAAAAAATGACCACTGATAACAAATGACCGTATATATAGATGGCAAGTTTGTATTGGATCACCAGTTGTGTTCAGGGACTTGCATGGTACAGAAGTATCGTACAGTACTTACAACAGTATATTTTCAACGAAGTAGAATCCGTTGGCGTTATTGTCTTCAGTGAGTGAGTATCGAAGCCGAAGTGAAGCGGATCGGAGCGAGGGAATAACATAATAGTCAAATAAAAACAAAAGCGAATATATTCCTCGTTTCGGTCCCTACAGCTTGGATTTAAAGAAAATACGATAACGGTATAACAAAGTTAGCTTCCTTAGTGGGTTCCCAACGAGTCACACCAAATCCAGTCACAGTGTTACTGGATGGGATTTTTTTTTCCATCCTGTTACACTGTTACTAGTTGCAACCTATTTCTACAAATGTGTTCCTAACGATTCACACCTAGTGTAACAGTGTGACTCGATTGGAAAAAATCCCATCCAGTAACACTGTGACTGGATTGGGTGTGACTCGTTGGGAACCCACCGCTTTCTTTGGTATAACTACAAGAACGGTGAATCCTATTGCTCTGATTTTTCTGTGCAAATTAATTGGGATTTCTTTGGTGTAGGATGTCTTGTTTTATTATAGCCACACTATTACTATACAGTTAGGAAATCGAAGTAATTTTTGTTATTATACTTAGTAAAAAAGTATTGTTTAAGTTCTGGTAATTCAACAAGCACACACCAAGCCTATATAAATATATACATAAATTTAAAAAAATAAGTAAATATATAAATAAATACATTATTTTTTGGCTACATACGGCTATCAAAATATAAGTAGTACCATATCCCAATAGATACCTATAAGAAAAATGCCACTTCACAAATTCAAAACAAAATGACATAGCTAGTTACTGAACTTCTCCTTCTACTCCCTTGATGACTTCTTTAAATGTAAAATGAAGGTTTATTAAAAGTATTACTAATTATTATTGTATCTCATGGTCATGACATAACTGTATATTATGTTTTATTTTGACATTATTAATAAGGCCTGACGATAACTAATAAATAATGACATGTATTAAATTCATTATCATAAATATTTGTACACCGAAAGCAAAGAAAACTAAATATTACCCGAAGGGTAGAACATGATGGAATCTATCTATACATCTATACATTCTATACTTATAATAAATTCGTAGAACCAAAAAAATCTGTACATGGAAGATATTAGAAAAAAATTAAACAGGGCGACTTAAAAATGAGATACTAAACATATTAAAACAGTTTTTAAAATTTTTGTTTATTTGTTTGTTTAGACTTCTATAATTTAAGAACCACTGATGGGTTTTTGACGATGTCGCCACGAATATGTTGAACAGAACCCTGATTCTAATATTTTATATTTCTATTTATATATATTTCGATTCTAATATTCTAATATCAACATTTTGAAAAATCTACTTATTGGGATAAATGGGGGGTGAAGTTAGTATGGAAAAAAGTTATTAGATAGTCATAGAATCTTGAAACTCATAATTAATACAAATTAATAAATACAGGTTCGAACATTTTTCTATAATTAGCTTCTTTGAGCGATGACGATAGAAAATAAATATAATTAGTCTGACTGAAACGCTGTGAAGACTATGAAAATGAATGAAATATTACCTACATACGTGTAAAATTTCATTTACATACAAAATATCATGGTAGAAATATAATTTCAGCGTTTTGAGGAAGTCGTAGAAAATAAATTGGAACCCTTACCCGAAAGAAGCTATAATTATTTCAACACTTGAAAATTAGTTTATGCGAATCCGCCGCCAATCACGCCACGTGAGATGAAAGAAGCTCTAATAGAGTTATTATTATTATTACTAATTTATTTCAGGTAACTTAAGAAAACAATAGTTACATTAGTGACTAAAGTAACTCTAAGACCCATATTATATATACCTTACAGACTAACATACATATTATAATACATATATGCAGAATATTATGTTATGGCAGAATATTTCGCATCGCCTCAAAAACCTAGTAGAAAGTATGCTTAATCGCATAACAGCAGTATTGCGAGCTTGCGGAGGCAACACAAAGTACTAAAGAGCGTGAAAACGGCACATCTGTAACCAATGTACATTTACGAAAATACTGGAAAAGCTACGCATATTTATTTATTTTACATTTATTAAAAATAAAAAGCTTGAATTCATTTTTATTTAGGCACATTAAAATATTATTTAATTTAGTCTAACCGACCCTTTTTCTTTGAGGATCAGTGTACTTTTCCAATGCCACAGTATATATAGGTATAAAAACTATTTTAAGCCATACAATTCAGAAATGACGGAATCCGGGCACGGCTTGCAAGCAGTGGATGTGACGGAGCGCCACTCCTACGTGCTGAACGAGAAGGAGCTGGAACAGCTGCTGATGCAGGATGAGATTAAAGACCTCCCGGTAGTCGTGGTGAGCGTGGCCGGCGCCTACCGCGGCGGCAAGTCCTTCCTGCTCAACTTCTTTCTGAGATACCTCTCGTCTTCGGTAAGCATAAGCTACAATATTAGTGTTTGTTTGTCGTACTGTGTGCTTTTGTCTCTGGCGTGAGAGGTGCCAGAACATTTTCTATATCGTCACCATAAGATTTAGATAACACAAGATTTTGTTTCAAGTCTCGAATACCTACATACATAGGTATCCGTTCAGTCGTTATGAAGCAAGTCGTATAATGAAGTGGTACGAGTAACAAACGAAGGAAATTCTCCAGCCAGACACAGAATGTTTTCTCTGGAGAAAAATATTTTTTTTTATCATTACTATGTCCTGCTCCGTATTTGTAATCTCAATGCAAAAAATCAAGTCGATCAGTCATTGTGCTGTTACGATAACGTGAGAGAACTTAACAAACAAAATTGGCTTTCGCATTAAGTAAAAAGTAAGACAGCCTTTAATAAGATTTGAAAGTAATGTACTGGTTAAACAGGACAGCCCATAACGGAGGTGGCGGTGGTTTTTCAAATAATGACTGATGTTACAGCCAGAAGCTCGTAATGATGGTACGTGGCTGGGCGAGGAGCAACCTCTGGTCGGGTTTAAATGGCGCAGTGGTATCAAGGCTACGACTATGGGCCTTCTCCTGTGGTCGGAACCTTTCATTACCTCGCTACCTTCTGGAGAAAAGGTTTAGTATCAACCTATGGTATTAACATTTTTGACTATATTTTGTACGCGTTTCTGGTCTTTAAGAAGAAATTACGACGTCAGCCCACATGGCTTTGAGCTCGCCACCTTGGAGCACCAGCTTTCAAAACTCGAATGTTCAGTAATAAGTAATGATCCCGAAAATGTGTATAAGTTTATTTCAAACTATATTGGTACTGAAATATGTCCATAACAATTTAAAAGGAACTTTAAATCTGCATTATGTTTCTTATATAATATGCTCAGATAATATGATAAGGTTCCGAGTAGTCCGAGTTTATTTTCTGAGGGACCTAAAATATCTAGTTGGCGTCATGTACTTAAATTGGAATGAACTTATATTGAGAAGAAATCTCGATTTCGACATTAAAGTTAGTTATTTTCCATAAAATAAAATAAAAACATTCATTGCACAAAATGCATTACTTCACGCACTACAAAAAGGTCTAAGGAACTGAATTACATACACGGCCGAAATTGGAACTATAATTTCCATCAATAATATTGGTTACATACACGTTTTGAACACTGAAAGTGGAGCCGACACTAAACGTCTTCACTCAGATTCTTGTCGCACTATACCTATTCAAAGTTGATTGATGTCAATAAAAATGTAGTGTTTATGTTGTACCAAATAATATGTCAATAAATTTATTTGTGTAAACAATTATTTAAAAATATATGCAGTGATAAAGACTAATCTAACCTACCTACCTTCTGTCAATAAATGATTGTTTAATGGTTTGCGCCAGGTGGCTGTTCTGCTGATGGACACGCAAGGTACCTTCGACAGCAAAAGTACTGTCCGCGACTGCTCTACAATCTTCGCTCTCTCCACTCTCTTATCCTCGGTTCAAATTTACAATGTTTCCCAAAACATCCAGGAGGATGACTTGCAACACCTGCAGGTATGTTTGTTCTGATAACTGTTGTTCATAAAATAATGTTGGTAAGAGCCACCGTCCAGAAATATGGCAGGATTGGCAGAACTTGTAGGTACCTATTACATTTCAAAAATCAGTATTCGTGTGTATAAATGAGGCAACAGAAAAACTGTTGATCTAGCAATCCATATTTGGTAGATTTTACAGGACAAAGTCGATACGCGATACACGACACAAGCATATTTTAATATAAGTACGTCCTCTTCTAGTTGTTTTCGGCGTACGGCAAAATGGCGAAAAACCAGGGCGTGAAGGCGTTCCAAGTTCTAGAGTTCCTCGTAAGGGACTGGCAGTATCCTTTTGACCACGAGTATGGCGCAGCCGGAGGAGAACAGTTGTTGAAGTCAAGGCTCGAGGTATGATAGTGTTCACTAACACGACTTCTGATGATAATTTTACCGACGAGGAGTTCCTAAACGCATACCCTCAAATCAGTCCTGACTATCACGTCATAGACGTGCTAAATACTGTATTGTGTAATATGGTACAAACCCTGTTTATGTTTTAGATTACTTCAGACCTTCCGCAAGAGTTGAAAGACTTACGGGAAGATATACTTTCCAGTTTCGAAAAAGTCTCCTGTTTCCTAATGCCGCACCCTGGGTTCAAAATATTGAATCCGAAATTTAAAGGCAACATTTCCGGTAAGATTTTTTTGTTTGTATACTTTGGTGGCAAAATTTTATTTGACTATCTGCTCCGCTATCAAATAACGCCTCCGAGTTATACGTTTTGATAGCTCGACACTATATAATAATGTAGGTAGTAAGCGTAGTAGTATTATTTATTCTGTGGTAGTACATAAATAATATAATAAATATAATAACATAATAATAAAACATAAACTCTGTACCTAGATTTGTATTCATATCGACTTACATTACAATGTTAGAGACAATCCTTTATTACTCAAAACAATTCTACTTACATACTACAATTACTAAAACTATAGTATCAGTTGGACAACCTATTGATCATTATAGGCCTTAAAATAGTTCCACACTAAAGGCCGCCCCAACCTCCAAGGGATCATGCTGCCACACTTTTTACCATTGTCACGCATTAGACTATTCGGATCGAGAATGGCTGTAATGGGCGTTGGTAATAGTAAAAAAAAAAAAATAGCCAGGTAATAGCCCGGCGGATGATATCGTTAAGGTTGGCGTGATGCAAAATTCGACTGGCACTTTTGAAGAACAGGAGTAAGAAGGGATAGCCTCTAGCCAAAGCCCTGATTTCCACACAGGGACTACAAGAAGGTGGGCACGATCTGCGACGCTAGGATACCTACCAATTTAAAAGATGTTTCCGTGCTAGTCCGCAGAGCGGCTGATTCCACAGTTTCTGTGAAGCTAAAACTTTAGGGAACTCGGCATTCTTCTAGGCATTCTTGGCCTTAGTCAAATAAGCTACATAAGCTGCCAAAAGAAGCTGCAAGGATGTTTTCTATTATTTTGTACGTACCATGAACGAAGGACAAGTACCTATACCAACCTTTACGCTGCACTAACGCACTAATGATATTATATTGTTATTAATCTTTTCATCATAATACTTTTAGATATAGACATCGAGTTCAGGAACCACTTAAAAGACCTGGTGGCATCCTTATTCGGGCCAGAGAAGCTGCTGCCTAAAATGATAAGTGGAGAGAAAATCAAGGCACGAGATCTCTTCAACTACTTCAAGACTTACACGACCTTATTTAACAGTGACGAGATTATAACTGTCACGACCATTATGAAGGTAATATTTACACCGACCGATAGATTACATTAGTACACCTTAGTTAGTTGGTCAATGTATCGGAAAGCTAAATTACCTTTATACCAATTATAGGTACATTACAAGGACTCTGCTTACTAATGAAATGAAATGAATATTTATTGTAGAAATTGTGTACAAATTCGTGTAAAATTTACATTATACTATGGTGTCAACAATTTATCCAGGACAGGCGTACAATATTTTTAAAAGAACGTAATATTTTTTTATTTTTATGAAAATTTAGACAAAATGTCAAGATGTTATTTAAACTTCAATAGGAAATACACAATAAAATATATTATTAAACATGCCAGAGACACCTAATAATTCGAATAATTGCACATTAAAATATAAATAAAATTAATTACATTATATTAATATAAATTGAAAATTATGTTACTTAAAATTAAACAATTCTTATTATAAAAACATTTCTCTACTAGCCACTTAAACAGTACTGGTCTGGTTAGTAGGTAGCTCTCTCTCTCTCTCTCTCTCTCTCTCTAGGTATTTTATTAAATATTTTTACTGTCATCACGAAACAGCTCTTATGACATAGAGCAGTTTTGCGGGTAGGCATCAATAGTCTTGTTGGATCTCTGCTTTGTATTCTAGAATGCGTTTTGTCTTTGTTTTTACTATATCCTAGAATGATAGAACTGTTGTCCATTTCTATGGCTATAACCGTGCCATGACCGTATCGTATATAGGTAACCGGCACAAGCAAAAAATATTCATAAAATGTAATATAAACTCTTTCTACTTCACCAGACCCTGCCATGTACAGGCTGTACCTAACCAACCTATATTGTTAGCGAGAATATTTTGTAGGTAACGCCACGCTCCATGCGCGGCGTCGATGCACCAACCTGTAACCGCATTGTAACTGCGTATGCTTAAATTCTAAACACATTGTTGCCTCTCTGCCTATAGGCACTTTCATTGGTTTTTGGTTACTGATAGAACGGGTATCTTAGATAGGTACGTACATCTAACGCGTATCATACGGTCTTCAAATCGTATATTATATAAGGATATGATACGGTCATCACACGCGTTGTATACCGGAATGATAAGATGTGTATCTTTAGTTTTTTATGGAACGGGGTTATGAGACGAGCAAGTCGTTCGCCGGATGGTCAGCGTCACGCCTGCCTATAACGATGGCAACAGAATTTTTAATAACAAAGCACTGCGTAGCACTGCTTTGCGCTCGTCACCCCGAGACATCAGATATTAAGTCTCATATGCCAAGTAACTTAATAATTGTCTTTCTTTCGTGTCTGATACATTGATATAGCTCGCTCATGAATACTAAAGGTGCGCTATGATTTAATGAGCGAAGTCCTTTAAGCACAATGAAATCATGGTAAATGTAAGGCAGGACAACAGGTATTTCAAATTTTATCATCGGAATTTATAGAGATAGTTAGGTTGGTTTATATTATTATATGTAAGGCCTAATGTTTATTACTAGCGATTAGGTGCCTTTGCAAAATTGACGATTGTATACATTTGTCACAGGCGACAATCGAGGCAGGACTACTTTCAGTTTCAAACGAAGCCCGTGAGGTGTACGAGAAGGGGATGGACGCCGAAGCTGGGCCCGAGCAGCTCAACTTGCCGACTTTCGAACTGGAAGAGGTGCACCACAAGTGGGTGGACGAAGCATGTACATCTTTCAAGCACAAGATAAAAATTGGCACTCCAGAAGATGTCGACAAGTATCTCAAGAAACTTACTCAGGTAAGTGAGATGGGACACTTATTTACTAGTGCTCGTAAACGGGCCATATGCACCTAAAGAAACTATTTGACAACGAAGAAGAAGTAAAAACATTGCGGCAAGTGTTATGCCTTGATTACACGTAACGAGTACAGTGGCGAGACAGTGCTCTCGGCCGAGCGCTCAGTAGGTATAATCACATTGCCAAGTACTCGGTCGGCGCTTACTCTCAGGGTATCTGGCGCAGCGCTGTGCCGCTCAGGATTTTACAAAACAAAGTTCTAGATGGTGTTGCAAATGTTATGGGCAGGTCTGTTGCTTAATTGAGTACCACCAGGTCACCGAACGTCTCGTCATTCAATTACCTAAATAAAAAAAGATCAAACCCCGAGTTCATGTTACTTGAAAAATAAGTAAATAGAATGTACATACTTATATATTGTCTCTCTATGATTGTAAAATATGTAAACACATTCATTCTCGATTTCCCAGGTGAACACTAAAGTCAGTTTGTAATGAATCTTGCGAGATTGTAAACTGACGCAATGAAAGCGTTTTTGTATCTGGTTCTGAAGAGTACCGTTTTGGTCTTGGAAAGGATAACCGGTTGAGTCATCGTGGTGAAAGGATTTATCAGAGGCATTGAGGTTCCGTGGTCAGTGATTCACCACACCATTCAGTGTTCTCACCAGGCACAAAGTTATAAACTAATAAGAAATACCGTAACCCTCCTTTTGCGTATTTCATCTCGGTTTTTAAGTGAAAATGTATCTGGATGAAAGGTTTCAAACCCAAATCTTTTACAGGAGTTGGAGGAGCGTCTGCCACAGTTTCTGCAAAGTAACCTTGGGAAGATACAAATCGCGATTAACAAAGCTAAAGACGCATACGAAGACGCGGTACAAAAAATTAGTCATGGCCAGATGTTGTGTGTTCACCCACTGGACCTCGAACGAGTTCACAAGGAAGGAGTCGACGCTGCTACTCGCACCTTCGACGCAGCCAGGAAGAGAATCTCAAACAAGACGGATGACGAACGAGCTCTATTCGTACAAGTGAGTATTTCAACTACCGTCTAAAAGGTATTAGGATGTACAATATAATAATAAGCTTGAACGAATAAAAAAGGCGGATGCCTCGTTGCCAAATCCAAAAGTAGAGCACTCAAACTATACCGGTCCGCTCGTGCCTCATGCACACTCACATCATGCTATACCTATCGGCCGTCACATCGGTTAGTAGTCACCAATAGTTTTTAAAATTATAATCCGCAGATCGAAAAGTATTAATGCATATACAAGTATTATTAGTCTGTAAGGTACCTTTATATTATTATAATAATTATGGGCCTCAAAACAATTATTTATCTTAAAAACATTTATTTGACGACCACAAAAAATCAAATCGAAAAGAACTTTTTTATTTCTGTTTACTTTTCGATTTGATTTTATATTATATTATATTTGTTTCGATTGCAATATACTTTCTGTTAGAAAAATATTCGTCTACCAGTGCATTAGAAGGTACCACAAAGTCACAGTTCTTTTTCTACCTGTTACTAACAAAAGATTGGATAAGTGTCCTGTAACAAGGTATAATTGTGCATTTTAATCATATGGTACCTAAGTAATACAACTAAAACAAAAACACTACAATCCTTTAAACTTAAAAAAACTATAATTGACTGGTTACAACAATTTGATTGTGACCCATGTCATAAACAAGTGTTGGTAAGAGATACCTGCTCTTCACCACCTATTTTTAACCGACTTCAAAAAAGGAGGAGTTTCTCTGTTCGATGGTATTTTTTATTTTTTTATTTTTTATGTTTGTTACCTCAGAACTCCGTCATTTATGAACTGATTTGGAAAATTCTTTTTGCGTTGGGTTCAGTATGGCTACGAAGTGGTCCCATATAAATTTCATCGATATGTGACCTTGGACTTCGAAGATACATTGAAGTCGGTTTTTGTTTTTTTCTTAAAATTAATTATATGTAATATTATTATTTTTTCAACCATACATATGTACTCACTACTTCGTGGGCATTGACGAGTATCCAGCTCTTACGAGGTTGGTGCTACGCATTGATGTCGCAAATTATATATACACGCACTTACATATACACACAAACACACATCCAACAAGCTGTTTTGTAGTTTGTATATTATTTTTCTGTATTTTAACATACCTATAATCTAAGTTTTAATGTTGATTTGTTTTAAATTTGGGAAGACATTGCCTGATGCAACACAGCTAACGCCAAAGCACCAGGCAGAGTTTCCATTTATATTGTACTAAGTATATAATATGTAACTTAAATCAATAAAGAATAAAGATTTGGTAAAGACTTAAGAATTTATTCAATATTTTATGAATATTTGGATTGCTGATACGTTGAGCTAAATAAGTCCCAGCATTTTGGTCACGCGTCGCATCGATCAGGCGCTCTGACAAACTTTTGAAAATACGATAAGCTCCCGGTCCCCATACCAAACGGCTCAAATATGTAACCGCTACCGAGGTTAGCATATTTGCGCCGCTTGAGTTGCTCGGCCGAATTAGCCGCCGTAGGTACCTATTAATTAATTGTACTGTATTACAGGGCTTCAATAACCGTTTCAAAATACTGCGGCAGACCAATGAGCAGAATAATAATACGGCGGTGGCAAGCTTGCACATGGAGTACTGGCAGTACATGCAGACCAAGATGGCCGTCGAGCCCCCGCTGTCTGGGGAAAACTTTACGAATGAGCATGAAAAAGCACGCACGAAGGCGCTCAAAGAATTCGATTCGAAGAGGAACCTTCCCAATAGTTACACTGAAGACGTTTACCGATACTACTTGAACCAGGTAACATTGAACTAAGATTCGTTATTTCCTTAAATAACAGTATGGTGACCACCACCATGTCGATAATGCATGAAAGTATCGAGAATATAAAGATAATCATGTTTTAATTACCGTTAATAAGAGTCTTAGAGTCTTAGGTAATACAATAACCAATCGCTAACAAAAGACTGCCGTATCTTAAAAAATAATCGCAGTCGTGGACACTAAATTAGGAGTTTTGAATTTGAGCACCTATTTTTGGGGTGCTATAAAGGGAATAAAATTGTTTTTTTTGTTCCAAACTGAGCCCAAGCGAATATATTAACAGGTGCTCAAATAGGAATACCTTTGGTGCTCAAAAATATGGTCAAACGGGAATGATGCGCGGTTTTATATAATTGAATGACTAGATCAGCAGATCGTTCCCCTGATGGTAAGCAACACGGCTACCCATTGCAGCACCATCCAGATCTTTGGTTAGCAAAATCTGGTGCGTCACCCTGAGACAATAGCTCTGAAGTGTCATAACGCCTAGTTAGGTATTTAGCTGGATACAATGCCCTTCAAACCGGAACACAGTATTGCTTACATTACATAACGATTGATGATTGATGATTGTTTAGCAACGCACTGGAGGATTTGTTTAAGACGCTAGACTGGAAAGGGCGGGGCATAAATATAAACGGCGAGTACATCTCACACTTGCGATTTGCAGACGATATCGTCATAATAACTGAGTCGTTGCAAGACTTGCAACAGATGCTGGAGGGCCTAGCTGATTCTTCCCAACGTGTCGGTCTTCGGATGAACTTAGATAAAACTAAGATAATGTTCAACGAACATGTGTCTCCGGAACCGATTGCTGTCAATGGCCTCACTCTTGAAGTTGTTAAGGAATATGTTTATCTTGGGCAAACAATGCAGTTAATTGGGTAAAAACAACTTCGAAAGAGAGGCCAACAGAAGAATACAGTTGGGCTGGGCAGCATTACGTCGAGTATTTTCGTCGCCTATTCCACAAAGCCTAAAGACAAAAGTCTTCAATCAGTGCGTCCTACCTGTCATGACCTACGGAGCCGAGACGTGGACACTCACGGTACGGCTGACCCACAAATTTAAAGTCGCTCAGCGGGCTATGGAAAGGGCTATGCTTGGAGTTTCTCTGAAGGATCGTATCCGGAACGAAGCAATTCGACAGAGAACTAAAGTCACCGACATAGCTCACAGGATTAGCCAGCTGAAGTGGCAGTGGGCCGGCCATATTAGCAGTAGAACCGATAACCGTTGGGGTAGACGCGTTCTAGAGTGGAGACCACGAATTGGCAAACGTAGTGTAGGACGCCCTCAGGCTAGGTGGAGCGATGATCTTCGCAGGGTGGCTGGTAGCAGCTGGATGAGAGTAGCCGGGAATCGTGCTCAATGGCATGCAATTGGAGAGGCCTATGTCTAGCAGTGGACTGCGATAGGCTGATGATGATGATGATGATGACATACCGATTAATTCATTAAAATATTTTTCCAGAATATTAAAGACACGTTCTACAGTCTTGAAGAAACAAACAGAACTAAAATCGGACGAGAAGAAAAAATAAGAGCTCAAGAAGAGAAAATGAGAAACGAACAGGAAATACGTAGGCAGGAACAGGAAAAGTATAGGTATGAAGTAGAAAAACTTAATCGCGAATGGCAACGTGAAGTAGATAGACAAGTAGAGGAACGATCTAGATCTATATGTCTTCTTTTCTAATTCTACAACTAATGAACAAATTTGAAAGTTAGCTACAACGATAAAATTAGTACTTTTATTTTCAATTGTTCACGTATTTGTAATAGAAAATCGTTATCACAAAAAATTCGAAGATTTATATCTAAGCACGGATTGAATAAATGAATTACAGCAACTAACATACGTTCATGTTTATTTGCACACAGTGCCCTCGAATTCTATTCTAATTCATTCCCTACTACGAAGCTAATAAATTAATTTTTAGAAAAAAACAAAAACCGACTTCAATGTATCTTCGAAGTCCAAGGTCACATATCGATGAATATTTAATAATTTATATGGGACTACTTCGTAGCTATACTGAACCCGACGCAAAAATAATTTTTCAAATCGGTTCATAAATGACGGAGTTCTGAGGTAACAAACATAAAAAAAAAAAATACAATCGAACAGAGAACCTTCTCCTTTTTTGAAGTCGGTTAATAAAATTAAGAGTGAAATGAATTTTACAGCAAATTAAACGATACACCCCACCCCTACCATACGCTGATAGCATCGCAGAAATATAAATAATAAGGTATTATTTAGATTTCTGTGGTTAGTATAGTTGATAAGTAGGTATATATATGTGGTAGGTATATTTTATCATAAAATACAATACAATACAATTACAATTTATTGCATACCACAAACCAAGTAATATAATCGGCGGTCTTATCGCATAAAGCAATCTCTTACAGACAACCTTTGTATTTGTTTTTTTTTTTTACGCTTTATAGATCTGTGTTTGGCCACTATCTCGCCTGATGTGAAGCGATGATGTGGCCTAAGATGGAGCACATAGATCTAGAAAGAGACGGCAGTTGAGCGGCTGCTCAGACCCGTATTTTTTTAAGTATGATATAAAACCGGCTCAGACTTACAGTAAACGTCGGAAATCGTTTTTATATCAATTATGAATAAGACTCACGAAACTTTTCAAATTCCGATATTGATAGTAGGTCCGTAAACATTTATTTTATAGATCCTGGCCCCTAACTAGGATTCCCTGTATAAGAACCATGATCCCACAACGTCTGGGTGTTGTGGGACCATGGTTCTTATAGTTTCTGACAACATTTTGTAGCATAGTAAGACAACAATTTACCTATCTCCCTCTCGTCTGATACGTCCACGTCCTGTTCAAAGTTCCTCAGAGCATATAGGCGGGATATCTTCGGCAAGACGGTGTAGACACTTCTCCTACAGTTGCACGAAGCTCGAAAGCCCATAAAACACCAACATCCAGCAAACAAATGGTGAAGTATCACGACGACTGCATTTGCTAGAATTTCATCCCAAATTTGGTCGTCATTCAGGAGGCGCCTTAATCAGCAGGCTGCATGGAACGTACGGCGTTCAACACTATCGACTGTTCTGAGGAACGCAAATGAAGTAGCGCCGCTGACAGAAATCGTATATTAGCAGGTGTAAATAGTAGTATTCTTTGTAGAACAATATACACAGTCCTGTCAATACCAGTAGTATTGACAGGACAGTGTATATTGTCCTGCCTAAAGCATGGTTCTTAAAGACACTTGGTGCCCCCACCATATCGCGTCGTCATCTGTTAGATAGATCAATTTGTTTGTCGTTGAACTAAGTCACTTCGTCGTACATTAAAGTTTCTGCAGAATTATCCTCTTGACAAAACTTTAAAAACGCCAGAAGCACATTTCTGACACACATACCACAGACCAAATCAAATCAAATCAAATCAAATCAATTTATTTCGCTTCAGATATGGTTAACAAAGGTCTTAAATTAAAATAAAAGTTCAACATATCTTACCTATTGGCATGCGAATAATAGTAATGTTTGGTAACATCAAATAAAATATAAAATAAAATCAACTACCCGTAGAACATACCTAATAATAAACTTATGATACCTTAACTACTTCTGTCGTACAAATTTTTCTTTCCTATGCTCGAAAAAATCTTTTACAGCGTAGAAGTTATGCTCAAGTAGCCATTGTAATAGCTTTTTTCGAAACCTGGAATATATTTGTGTTTTTAAATATTCTGGGATATGATTGTATAATTTTATAGCCATCACACACACACACACATCTGACCACAGTCTGGAGAGTGTTTTAAAAGGCTTTTGGACGGTTTGAGCTGGTTTGAGCCGGACGGTTGAAGCCAATATTCGCCACACTGCTTCAGAGGTACCTACTGATATACCAACCATAAATCAGGTTTCCTAAAAACGCTGAAATTATATTTCTACCAGGATATTTTTTATGTAATTATAATTGTACACCTATGTATTTCATTCATTTTCGTAGTCCACACAGCGTTTCAAAGTCAGACTAATTAACCGACTTCAAAAAGGAGGAGGTTTACAATTCGACGGTATGTTTTTTTTTTTTTTTTTTTTTTTTTGTGTGTTTGTTACGCGATTACTCCGCCAATTATGAATGGATTTCGATGATTCTTTTTTTGATTGGTAGGTCATACTTCAGAGGTGGTCCCATATAAATTTTATCGAAATTCATTCAGCACTTTTTGAAAAAAATAGCGAAAACAAAAATAAATATAAGTTTAATCTTCAAGTTGGTTCTTGTTTTTGTTGTAACCGACTTTCTAAAGGTGGAGGTTTGTATTCGACTGTTTCACATGCTTCACCCAGGGTTGACTTCCGGCGAGGGAACTCCTCAACGGTGAATAGTACAGACACAAAATTTTGTAAATGGATTTAACCATAATAGCCTGTTCTAAATTCCACCATGACATGGCTGATACACCCAGGAATGACTTCCGGCGAGGGAACTCCTCAACAGAGTATAGGAGAATCATGAATTTTTTTTGTACATAAATTTAATTATGATAGCCCGTTTTAAACTTCGTCATGATGTGGCTGCTAGATCATAAATGCTTGTCTTTAAAAACTTTTTAAATTAATTTAATTAAAACTTGTTTTGCACTAAAAAGGTTAAAATAAATTATTTTTCAAAAAAAACTAAACCGACTTCAAAACCACAAATAGGCACTCAAAAGTGAAAAATAAATTAATATAATTATCATAAGCGCTGCCCACTCATATATTTGAAGTCGGTGCCAGCCAAGTCTAAAAGGTAGTAGATAGATACTACCTACAAGTAGTACAATACAATACAGTACAATACAGTAGTACAATAGTTACTATATACATAGTATTTATCTGCTACCTAATAGACTTGGCTGGCACCGACTTCAAATGGACGTAGTTAAGCAGAAAGGACTCAATCCACACTTTGTCCAAAATTGAGTTAAGTATGCCATCATACTCCTGAGAGTCGAATCTATCATGTAGTGAAAACCCTATACTGAAAATGTACATGGAAACTAGGTTTTTCGCTACCCCGACTCAACCCTCAGTATGAACAGCACACAAAATCTATTTGCTGAACGAACTCATTCCGCTTGGATTGTTTCTGAGTAATGTGTTTCTATTAGTATGTTCTTAAAGTCGATAAATCAGAATAAACTCAAACAGTTTGGACCCTTTCTAAGAATTAGTTTTGATTACAAATATCATTTTATAAAATAACTAAAACGACTTAAACAGTTTGGGTCGTTTCTGTGTTATAGGTTGACTGACACAAATATTTATTTTTGTTTATCAGAAATGACTCAAAACACTTGAGATATTTCAGAAAACCGGCTTTAAATGAACAACACATTTAATATCAAATAAACTAAGTCGACTCAAACAGGCTGAGTCGTTTGGAAGGAATATATGTAATGACTGATAGAAATACTTTTAATTGAACTGAAACGACTTAAAACATTTGATTTAAAATTATGTCAAGACCAACTATTTTATGGAGTTTGAAAAATAATGTATCTGAAATAAAGTTATAACATTCCAGATATTTTTTTATAGTGACAACATTTTGTTAGTAAATTACTCTCAGAAACTGGCACCTCTGCCATTTTCTTGCACACTGACTAGTGAAAGACGTTTGAATTTAGTTCTTTGGAGCGAATGCTGCGGAGGACAAAATAGGAACATTATAATACTCTTAATTATAAAAACTGTACTTAACAGCCACCCAAATATTAAAACAATAACTTTTAAATATTTAGAGTCCGGCCTTTCCTTTTTGCCGAATGATACGGATTTTAGTAAGATTGAATGTGAGCTTAAACTTCACGAGCAAATTTGCACCGCAGAAGAATACATAAATATTATAAAAATATCTAAAAAAAAACCCTCTTCAAGTCACAAAAATAATGCCACAATATTTTTTAGGAACAAAAAAATTAAAAAAAACATAGTAAACCGCAAAATATGTACAAATAAATGTAAAATAAGCTGGATGAAAACAAAACAGATTCTATTGGAAAAAGAATATCAATACACGATTACTATGACATCAGAGAGTGGCGACTAGGGCATGCAGTATCGGTACCATTCTCAGTAACGGGAATTTTTAGCCGATACTGACACAGAACCGGGAATTCCCGGTACTTTCGATACTGAAAAATTAAAAGGACCTTGCAATGAAGCAGAAACTGTGAAACAAAGAATTTTTCAGATTTTGTATTTTTCGGATTCAATTTTACTAAATAAGTATAAAAATATCACTCACAACAATATGTTACATTTAACAGAGATCAAATTAAGTCAATTTTACTCGAATAATCATTATAAAATCAACAAGTTGGTTCAACATTAACTAATTACGTACCTAATCGAAATAGAATGACGTCAATAAAGCAAGTGGTCCTGATGGTATTCTTCCAAGCCATAGTTCTGAGAACTTGCGCGCCTCGCCTGCGCTCTTTCGTCTCTCTTTTGAGATTGGTCAAGTGCCAAAGTTCTGGAAGCTAGCTAACGTGCAACCTGTGCCCAAAAAAGGCAGTCGTGTCGACCCTTCAAATTACAGGCCAATCTCAGTCACGTCCATATTCTGCAAGTACTGGACGTGTACTGAACAACGGGCTCCTGGCATACCTCGAAGCGAATGAGCTTCTCAGTTACCGACAATATGGCTTTCGCCGAAACCGGTCAATTGGGGACCTTCTTGCGTATGCCACTCTTACATTTGGAGAGAGGCCATTGAGAAGCAAGGAGAAGCACTTGCGGATTCTCTAGATGTCTAAAAGGCCTTTGATAGGGTTTGATAGGGCAAGACAGCCTTATTAGCAAACTTCGAGCAAATGTCCTATTTACTGGTTTATGTGTATGGGTATTGGACTTTCTAGAGGGACAAATCAATTTGAGTAGGAGTTCCTCAGGGTTTAGTTCTTTCTGCGACTCTTCTTGCTGCATATTGACGATCTGCTAAAAGCCGGTATGTTTGGGTTTGCAGACAACAGCACAGTCGTAAGAGATATATATCCGATTCATGGTACAGTGGAGTGCAGATCCTGTCTCAAAAAGAGGCCATGGTTAATCGCATGAACTTAGTATTGAAGGCCGTATCCGATTGAGGTGATGCCAACCTTGTCAAGTTCAAAGCAGCAAAAACCCCAGCGTGTCTTTTCTCCGCAAAGAAGAGAAAAAGAGTCAATTCTATCTGACTCCCACTTTTCGAAATGTATCTGTACCGAAAACAGACCACCTTGAGCTATTAGGTGTCACCCTGACATCTAACTTAAACTTTGGCAGCTTCATAGAGTCCAAGGCTAATGTAGCAGCAAAAAAGCTGGGTATATTGGCCAAGGTAAGGCGGTATTTCACACCGGGACAGCTTCTAACTCTGTATGCGCTGGTTAAGCTGGTTAGCTTCAGAGTCTCGAACATCGGCGCAAAGTTACCAGTTTATCGGTCTTTTACCGGATACATTTCAGAGAGTGTGCGACGGAATTACATGAACTTATTCCGCCATCCCCATTCCATCACCGGACGACCAGACGTACGGCAAGCCGTCATCCATTTATGGTTGGCATCCCGCCTGCTCGCGCCAAGCGCTTTGCTATCTGTATTTCCGGATAGCTATAATCTGAGTGTTTTTAAGACAAGAGTAAACAGGTTTCTTCTAGGCGAGCGTGCTTCATCTTCGACCGCATCGTCACTTAACAACAGGTGAGATAGCGGTCAAATGCAAGCCTATAATTAATTAAAAAACGTACCTAATCAAAATCAACAAGGTGGACTGACATAATTATAGAATCATCTAATCAGTCTGTCTATTAAAGTTAGAAATCATGCTTTAAACTATGAAATAATAAAAACCAAATAAATTCCACGCCATACCTTAAAACAAAGCACAAGTGCATTCCCAATCTGTCTGAAGTGGTGGTGGCAAGATCGGCATTATTTTTGTGTTAAATTCCTTGGATTATAATAGGACGTTGTAAGTAATTGTAAGTTCATAATACGTTAATACATTCTTATAATTTAAAATTGAATGGAAACTAAACGATTCGCGAGTGATTTTAAGACATACATTAATATCATACTAGAAATAAATTACAATAAAATCGTGACATCAGGTATCGAAAGTATCGAAAGAATCGGGACTAGCTTCGTAGAGAATCGGTACTGGTAATGTTCAAAAATATCGGCGATTCCCTGTACTTTCGATACCGATAATTACCGAGAGCATGCCCTAGTGGCGACATACAAAAACTGGATTTTTCATAAAGAAGCAGAGGTGTTTTAATCAAATTTTCGGAGGCAGATTTTAAAGTTCTTTGGCCCCATGCGCAGCCGATTCCACAAGCAAAGCTCGAAGATCTTAGATCTATGTTCAATTTAATACCCGAAGACTGTTACGCGTTTTACCATAACCTTAAGGGAGACAGCAATATCGACGGAGATGTTGATGGATACGGGCCAACTCTTGACTTTAATTTGGATGATGACAGATTTTGAGAAGCGCGCTCATTTTTGCGCAATTTTTGTATTTTTTTAATTTTATTAATAGCGTATTATATTCAACGTCAATAAATGTAAAACTTTTTAATATTTTTACTTATTTTGTTTTTTTGTAATAAATAATTTTCTAGTAAGTGTAGTTTTGAATCCATTTTGAGAAATTAAAAAATATATCTGTCTTTACAAACTTTAAGTTTAATTGTAAGGACTCAACCCACAATTAGCTTAATATCTCGAAATCTATTGCAAAACATGTTACTAATTTGATGTAAATATACAATACAAACTATTATTTAAAATAAAAAGGGCATTAAAATAAACAAAAGTAATTTTGTGTTAGAGTAATTACAGCTTAAACTTCAAACGCCTATAACTCAAAAGTGACTTTGTGTGGATTGAGTCCTTTCTGCTTAACTACGTCCAAATATATGAGTGGGCAGCGCTTATGATAATTATATTAATTTATTTTTCACTTTTGAGTGCCTATTTGTGGTTTTGAAGTCGGTTTAGTTTTTTTTGAAAAATAATTTATTTTATCTATTTTCTGTCGTCATCGCTTAAAGAAGCTGAATTTTGAAAAATGCTCGAACCCGTATTTATTACTATTTTATATTACTTATATATACTATACAGGGTTCGGCACTCGAAGTGTTACTAATACAAAATGCTGTAATTTTGTTAATTATGATCATATTTATTTTAAAACTTCAGTATCGAAAAGAAAACATATAAAATAAATAAAAAAGAAATTATTGTTCAATATGGCCACCTTTAGCGCGGATAACAGCATCGAGTCTGACCGAGAAGGCTTCACACGCTGCACGAATGTGGTCTGCTGGTATTTTGTTCCATTCTCGGCGGAGAGCAATCTTTAAGGCGTCGACCGTCTCATATTTTTTTGTTGACACTTTGGCTTCTAGAATTGACCATATGGAAAAATCCATTGGGTTTAAGTCTGGGGAATATGGTGGCCATAGTTGCGAAGAAATGAAGCTCAGAAGATTTTCTTGTAAAAAAATTTGGGTTTCACGTGCTTTGTGGGATGGTGCCGAGTCTTGTTGAAAGGTCCAATGATTTCTACCAAATTGTTTACGTGCCCAAGGTAACAAAGCATCGTTTAAAATGTTTTTACGGTAAATCTGCTGGTTTATCTTTACACCCTGGTCAATGAAAACGAGAGGTGAGCGTCCCGTGGCAGTTACCGCAGCCCAAACCATCACAGATACTGGTGCTTGCTTTCGCAAGGCAATTCGTTGGTCTAAATTGTCATTTGATTTACACTTTAACCATACGCGATCATTTTGTTTGTTCACATATTGCTGAACCGTAAAAAATTTTTCATCGGAAAATACCAAATTTTCAAGCATGCCACCAACGTGCAAGTGCTTTATGTTCTTAGCTCTTTCTAGACGAACTGCCTTTTGTGCAAGTGTTAGGTCTTGCACTTTTTGTAATTTGTAGGCCTTCAGTTGAAGTTTATTCTTTAATATGCGCCCTATGCTCCGGGCAGATATATTAAGACTTTTCGCCAATTTAACTGCTCTTTGTCGTGCAATTCTAACCTTTACCTTTCGAACCATTTCTGATGATGTTGCTGTTGTTGGATGTCCACCTCCATGGCGTTTTTTGATGCTACCCGTATCATTGTAACGCGTGATGGTCCGATACACAAACATTTTGTTCAAATGTAAATGTCCTAGCTCATTAACGATGACTGACTGCGATTTTCCAGCCAAATACAAAGATATGACACTGTTTTGTTTGACTTCCATCTGCAAAACTTTTTTTAACAACGACGAAAAATAATAGGCTTTTGTAAGTTTATTGACAATACAATAGACTAAGGAATGTGAAAATATGGGCGCCATACTGTAAACAGTTTAGTTGCTATAGCAACGTAAAGTTAGTAACACTTCGAGTGCCGAACCCTGTATTATAATACTGAATTATTATAAAATCAAAAATCGTTAGTATTGAATTTCAGTAGCATGTGGAACCGTTCCTCTGGAGAGTTCCTCCGGAACGAAGTAATTCGACCGAGAACCAAAGTCACAGACATAGCTCACAGGATTAGCAGCTGAAGTGGCAGTGGACCGGCCATAATAGGCATAGAACTGATAACCGTTGGGGTAGACGCGTTCGTGAGTAGAGACCACGGATTGGCAAACGTAGCGTAGGCGCCCTCAGGCTAGGTTGAGCGACGATCTTTGCAGAGAGATGAGAGTTTCCTAGGGATCGTGCTCAATGGCGTGCAGTTGGAGAAGCCTATGCCACAAAATATAAACTGGTACAGAAGGCAATCTCATGTATGTACTTCACTTTTCATACCTACTCTCGGCAGTTGCGCTAGGGTTGTCAACTTTGGCTTATGCACAAAAAACTATCGTGGTAATGGCACTCGTATCTAGTTGTTTGATTTATTGTTGAGAAGGAAGGACGGAAATATAAAACAATAATAACTTAAATATTTTAATTTTAACGCCGGCGCCGGCTAGGCGACTGCGCGGGCGGCCGTCTCGCCGAGCAGTTCCTATCTTAACTGTTTATGAGGATGAGGATGATGAGCATATTTTTTTTTATCATCCACGCGTACCTCAAAACACAAACATACATACATAGACCGCTAAAACCATTACCCTTCCTTTTGGCTTCGTCGTTAGTCGGGTAAAAATAAGAAAAATGTAGCGCTCTCACAGCACTTAGACACCAGTTTTGACAGAAATGACTCAAAATGAAAAGAAAGTTGTATTGAATGCGCGCGCTCGCTGTCTTCGACTCGGCGGCGGCGCCGCGGCGCAGCGGTGTGACGTCACGATAGTTACTTGGACGGCGCAGGAATTTTTTGGGAAGTCCAAAATTTATTGATTTAAAAACATAACTTTACAAGATATGGACATAATTTTTTCGCAGTTATTATTATAATTGGATAAAGTTTTTTTGAAGACAAAAAATGCAATTAATTTATATTTTTACATCTTCCTCATTAAATTATTGAACTCGGAGCTTATACAGCTTATACTACAATAAATATCTAATATAAATTGTTAAAATATGACAAGGCCACAAAATCACGTCCGCTGGATCGGCGCGGGTCCGGGGGCCGGGACGCTTACTTACCTACCTAACTGTTCTGTGTTACGTGAAAACAAACCATCGAAATACAAGCAAATACCTACTTACCTCTCTGAAACAACTGGTAGCCTAAAAAATGACAATTCACCGTTTAATGTTGAATTTAAACAACCGTCCACTGAGCAGTTATAGTAACTTTTGCTTTGTTGCTCCATTTTAGCACAAAAAAGTTCACAGTTGAGTGTCTCAAGCGGATGGCACTCGCGCTCGCACTGGTCTCAACTGGTTCGAGATATCGTGTCCGTGAGCGATGTCTATGTGTGCGTTGCTCGAGCGCACTTACTATGTTGAATTGTTGATTGATTTCTGTACCAGTCTATATTTTGTGCCTATGCTTAGCAATGGACTGCGACATTGACAGGCTGATGAAGTATAAAACAAGCCAGAATTATTAGTATAATTTAAATTTTAGACATGCAGTAAGTATGCTTAGAATGGCTTATAAACTCAAAAACAATGCGCATTATCTATATTTTGTTACCTTTATCGTATTCACACAAATACTTTAAGTGTGTGCTATAAGCATTGGATCTGGTAATATTCTGTGGTAATACAAGGAATATAATATATAGTACTTTATAAGTATTAACAGGTCCAATACATCAGAGTCAACCTTATCAATTAGGCCATGACTTGTATAATACATTATTTTTGCTTGATATAATCTATAAGATTTTAAATAATTAGGAAGAAGAAAAATGATATTGCTCGGCCAGGGATCGAACCTGCGTCTTCGGAATACCGTCCCGACGCCTGAACCACTGGGCCACCGAGCCTACTGCTCGAGCAACCAAATTTCTTCTATCCTTCTTATATCGTCTTACGGGGACGATTCTTCCTAATTATTTAAAATCTTAAGATTTTCGCCTAGCATGCGCTAATGCATTCAATATCAAAAATTTGATATACCTAATCTATATCTATACATCTATGAATATCTACATATATACACATATATCTACATATATAGAAAGCTGAAAGAGACCTATGAAAAGTTTTTTTTTATATATTCATCCCCTAACCTATCGAAAAGCGGTTGCAATATTTCTACAGAGAGAATTAATTCCTTTGAGCAAAGAATATTAAACTAAAACGCATGCTCTTAAAAACAAATTGATAAACATGAATATATCTTTATATCGTCATTGGGTGTAAAGTACGATATAGTAGTTTACCAAAATATTGAACCTTTAAGACGATACAATAAGTAAAGAATTCATTTTGAAGAAGATTCAGTTGCTCGAGCAGTTGGCTCGGTGGCCCAGTGGTTAAGGCGTCAGGACAGTATTTCGAAGAAGCAGGTTCGATCCCTGCCCGAGCAATAACATTTTTCTTCTTCCTAATTATTTATAATAATATTTGGTACATATTTAAGTATTTATTAGATTAAAAATATACTGATTTTACAAAAGGACGAACTAAGAAAAAACAATAATACTAATAAAAATAATAGACACAAAAAGCCTTAAGCCTTGAGGAGTGGAAGGAGGGTAGTGATGCTTTTGTCCTGCAGTGGGACAACCCAGGCTAATAATAATAATAAAAATAAGAAAAAGGGACCCTCCCTTAAGCTATAAATATTATTGTGCGAAAATTCACGTCATGGGCACGTCGGGAGACCATTTCATTAAGTATATAAAGGAGAGGTGTGGAGGAAGGGTTCAGGACTTGAACCTGACGAGGCTGGAGTCAACGAAGGTGAGTTTTAAGTCCTACGTGCTCGCTCATTCTTCCCCCAAAATATAAGGAGATGTTCCTGGTTCCCGAGTTTCGGCCCGAAGGATTAGTGTCCCTGCGCTACAGAGGCGCTAAACCAAAATGCCCCTTATCCTAGTATTAGTATTTTATAATTTGTATATAATGTTAGTCTGTATGAAAATATAATGTATGTTCGTAAAAATATGCAGTACAAAACTATGGTTCTGTTAACGTGAGTTGATGTGCAACAGCAGTGGAACTGTTTGTGTACCTACGAGAGAGAAGAAGCAAAGATGGAAGCATAAGTAGTGGTTCATGGTTTCTTGCCTATTTACTAAAGGAGAGGGTTATAAGTGGTCCTAAATAAAATGCAAAGAACCAAAATGATAAGAGTAGCATAAGATAGTGGGTTAAAAATAAAGTTGTTCTGTAATTATTTCACATTTTTTACGACTTCCAATTTAGATTTATTTAATATTGTTGCACAATATTTTATTGCGTTGAAAAAAATGTAACACGACTTGTGTTACGTTTCTTTTGACGCAGTAAATCGCATGTAGTTTCGGAGTCCAAGTTAACAAAGCCAGGTCACATAATTAGTATAAACAAAAACCGTAAGAATAGCCGAGTTGTCAAAGGATCCGGGAGAATATAGGAGATTTAAACACAACGAAAAGAAACAGCGCAAGTCTACAGTCTTGACTGAGGCGTTACAGACGATGATCATATGATGATATCGACAGCCGGCATTGACACTTGACAGCTGTCAGACACGTGTTATAGATAATATAACATTCAATTTCGCAAAGCCAGTGTTGCAAGCTTATTTACTTTTCTTTACAATTACATTAATAACAGATTTAAAAAAAAAATTTGGATGTGTATATAAATAAAACGTAAATTCATTAAAAATCCTTAATAATTAATATTTCATTTTACATCTGATATAAGCTGGTTCGTTGCACTTCGAATAAAAAACCAAGGTCCATACAAAAAGAGACCTTTCCTTTAAACCTCTCCTGTCTATTTTAAATACCTACCGATCACTGCTGTTGTACAAATGTCGGGATGTTTGCCAAGCTTAGTATTTTTATTTTTGAGTTGAGAATTTAAACGCATAGAGCAAGGTAGTCGTGCAGATGTGATACTCGTACTATTATACGTACCTAGTAGTAGTTTTAGGGACCAGCAGAGTTATTCTAATTCATTCGACTCGTTCGTCGGAAGGTCCCGCCACGGAAATGTTTACCAAGAAAGCTTTGTAATGGTAGAAAACGGATTTCATGGTAGAAAATTTGATAACGAGAAATCTCAAGTAATTCTGCATTTTAATTTCAAAACGTTTCGCTTAAATTTCAATAACACATATTGCAAGTCACAGATATATACTATTTGTACCTACTCCAAACAAAACTTTGTTTGAAGTAATTTTAAAACAAAAGTGCAAAGTAGCCTCGTAAATGTCAACATCTCACCAAACCATTGACTATAAAAAGCTATAGAGGACTTCTACCATTAAAAAAAAACCGGGCAAGTGCGAGTCGGACTCTCCCACCGAGGGCTACGTACAAATTTGTAGGTACATATTTAATCTCGATGATTGATTATGTACTTTAAATAAAGACTATATTTTTTCCTGTACCTGTAGTATATGCCGATATTACTTGCCAAATTTCAGAGTTCTAGGTCAATAGAAAGTACCCTATAAATTTTGATTCCATTGAGTGTCAAAATATACGTTTTGTGCGGCATAAACGGCCGTATCTTTTTTTTACGTTAACTTAGAAGATTGATTTTTCACAGCTTCAACGGACTGTGTACCTGAGAATATGGTTTTCATTTCAACTCGATACCTCCACGCGTCCCCGTGATTTTTGGGTCGTGACAGACAGACGGACAACAAAGTGATCCTATAGGTGTTCCGTTTTTTCCTTTTGAGGTACGAAACCCTAAAAAAGACACAAAATAATACAAAATGGAATAAAATCCGGCTACCTTCTAGTACATGCAATTCCACTGATGAAATCTTACACACTGCATTCATAACCACAATACACATAAACATTAAATATTCACAAATTATGTAAATAGAATACTAGAGAAGAATACTACGAAAGTTGAACCGTAAATCGGTTCAGTCACTGTGACTAAAAATGGCCGACCCGGCTGAAAAGCGGAGCTACGTGACGTCATCATAAAAAAGTGGCCCATAAACGAAGTAACTACTGCTACCTTTTTCTTCCATGAATATATTATAATTTTTACTAGAGTGCAAAAGAGACTATTTTGGTAGTTTAGTGTCGGTTTGTATAACACACAAAATGTATAGACGCATGTTATCACTCTTGTTACATACTCTATGCACCAGTTTATCAAATGTCAAATGATTATCAGCTGATCAGCAAATTACCGCGAATTTGTGATTGGTTTTGATTCGTCGCATCAGCTAGCGGTTCTGTAAAGTAATAACGCTTATTCTTTCTCTCTGTTTATAGCACTATAATGTGTTCTCTCTACTCAACAAAAATGGAAACAATGTATTGTTATAATAATAACCTAAAAGTTGGTAAAAGAATAAGTAATTTTGGGGCAAAACCACAAAACAGAGAGTAAACCCCTATTGATTCAACACTAACTTTACAATATAATTACCGTTGTTAATTATTTTTTTAGATAAATATGGAATTTACGAATTTTGTAAGCGTTTCCGACAGCAAATTCCTTTCGAAAAGATTTGCGCATAATATCCGAATTGAAGTGTCAAACATTTCCGAATTTGGATTTGAGAATAACGTTTCTCGGAAACCCGTCGGAAAGTTCCGAAACCTGATGTTGACATTTACGAGGCTACTTTACACTTTTGTTTTAAAAATACTTTAAACAAAGTTTTGTTTGGAGTAGGTACAAATAGTATATATATGTGACTTGAAATATGTGTTATTGAAATTTAAGCGAAACGTTTTGAAAATAAAATGCAGAATTACTTGAGATTTTTTGTTATCAAATTTTCTACCATGATATCCGTTTTCTACCATTACAAAGCTTTCTTCGTAAACATTTCCGTGGCGGAACTTTCCGACGAACGAGTCGAATGAATAAGAATAACTATGCAGGACAGTCTAAAAACTTAAATAGCTACTTCTAAGTTGAAAGATAAATCTAAACCTACCTATTTGTTTTAGCTCACATTTATTAAGTTATGCTTTTAACTATGAATATAAGTCGCTATAGACTAATTAACGGAAGAGACTATAGTTTCCCACGACACAGGGAATCCTAGTGTGGGAACTAGTAGACCTTAAGAGGGAATGGCACGCTGAAATTTTCATACAAAAAGAGAAAATGTTTTTCGACTCCTAAACATTAACCAAATTCGATGAAATTTGGACATGTAAGAGATGTTAATGTAATATCCCCGATGCTACGGATATGTTCAAGACACTGGACTGGAAAGGCAAGGGCATCAACATTAACGGCGAGTACATCTCACACTTGAGATTCGCAGATGACATCGTCCTTTCAGTCGCCGCAAGAGTTGCTACAAATGCTGATGAGCCTAGCTGACGCCTCACGACGCATTGGTCTCCGCATGAACAGCGATAAGACAAAAGTTATGTTTAATGCCAACATCACACCGGAACCAACAGTCGTCAATGGCATACCTCTCGAAGTTGTGCAAGAATATGTCTACCTTGGGCACATTCTTATGCTGGGTCGCAACAACTTCGAGAGAAAAGCCGATAGGAGGATTCAGCTGGGCTGGGCAGCATTTAGAAACATTTTCTCGTCGCCCATCCAACAATGCCCGAAGACAAAATTCTTCAACCAGTGCGTCTTACCCGTAATGACATACGGTGCCGAAACGTGGACACTGACTGTGTGAGCTATGTTCGGGGTTTCTCTGAAGAATCGAGTCCGTAATGAGGTAATCCGACAGAGAACCAAAGTAACCGACATAGCTAAACGAATAAGTAAGCTGAAGTGGCAATGGGCCGGTCAAATATGTCGAAGAACCGATAACCGATGGAGTAAACGAGTTCTAGAGTGGAGACCACGTTTGGGTAAGCGTAGTGTAGGACGCCCTCCGGCCAGATAGAGCGACGACCTGCGTAAAGTAGCTGGCAGCAACTACATGCGAAGAGCCGAAGATCGGGCTCAGTGGCGCGCATTGGGAGAGGCCTATGTCCAGCAGTAGACTCGAACAGCCTGTAGATGATGATGATGAAGAGATGTTATCATTATTGAGGTTTGTAGGTTTTTATTTTTTCGATAATTCTTATAGAATTTGAATAAATGGACCCAAAAAACTCGATATTTAATTGAACATTTTTTTGAAGTTTGGAAGCTTTTAACTTTAAAAATAGACATAAACATAGAACCTACAAACCTAGTTTATTCTCCATTTAAGAAATTGAGACCAAAATTACCAAATTTGGTTGAGATTTAGTGTGGTAGAAACGTTTTTTCCCGAAACGCAAATTTTAACAAAAATCTACGACGAACGATAATACGAATTTAGTTAAATTATTATTATGTCGCTCTTTCTCACGGGTTATACACCCGGTCCTTTGGAAGGCTTGCGTGAGGACATGAGTCCAACACGTAGAGGCCTCTTAGAGCATTTAATTTAGATATGTAATGGGCAGCACTTATCGGGGACTGTCTCTAAATGCATCATTAAGAAGATGCAATCAAAGACAGCCCCGATAAGTGTGAGGACTATTATTGGAGATATGGAAATGACTTATGATTGGGCTATTGAGGTGAATTTTTAATGGGTGAGAACCGGTCTATGATATGAGACCTACGCACCTGCCAGTTCCACCTCATAAAAAAATATTTAGGCAGGTGGTGACTCGCCACCCACTAAACGGGCCCCCTTTAAGGGCCGCCGTACATTGGCGACGAGAGGGGCAACGTTGGTGTGGGTGGCTAAAGGGTGGCGAGAGGTGTGCTGCAGTTTCACTTAAACGCTACTCCCGGCGTTATGCCCTTTAACACTTCCACCCTTGGAGCTTAGTTCTTAGCTATTGCATCTCCACCCCCGGACGGCCAGTTTAGGCAAGCCGGGGGTCAGGGGTCTCATTTAGCCCCAGGGAGAATCTCGGGATAAGGCTCAGTGTCGCCACGCACCGACGACTCGCTACAAAGTCGCCCCTGGCCTTTATTATTGTTATTATTTAGTTATTTAATTTAATTATGCATTTTCTGCGAGACCGTAAACCATTATTCAAATACCTAGTGCTCGCTGGCCGCGGCTGTGCCATATCCTCTTAAATAGCTATTATTATTCCTACCCTATTTGTAAACCCTACAATAAGTTACCGAGTGCTCTAATATCAAGCTTTTTTGTACAAACATTTCTAAATAAATAAATAAGTTATTTACTATTACACCTTCAACCAAATATGTAAACCATCAACAACAATCAATAAGCGTTCCACAACTTCTTCACAAATGATACTGAACCAAATTCATGCATGAATATGATACATGGGCAGATCGCAGAACATACATGGGGGTTAAATCGATAGGTATTAAGGTCTCCCACCCTTGTACCACCGACGATTCACCCCTCCAGTTACACCGTGTATATAATAATATGATAAAATATGCCTATATCTAAGTAACTAAGAATTACAACTAGGTATCTATGCAAATGTAGGTAGGTACATAAAGTATATTCTCACAGACGCTTCTGATTTCCTGGGTGTGCGGTTATGCTACTTCCTGGTGTCTATCACTATCTCAAATAAAATTGACCACTGATAACAAATTCCATATAAATAAATGGGTATTTTCGATTGCATCGTCAGCTGTGTTCAGTGTTTCGCACGGTACAGAAGTACCGTATAGTACTTACTTGCTTGTTCAACAAATTAGAATCCGTTGGCGTTAATATCATCAGTAACTAAATACTTACATTAGGGAGCGAAGCGGACAGGTGAGCGAATTTTTTTTTAATAAAGTAGTCATTTACAGCCCTTTGACTTAAAAGTAAAAGCGAGTTATCGATTCTTGTCTCGACTATTGTAGTGGCTAGTGGGGAATCCGGAATGGATACATCATCGCAATGGGGACGACGACGTGGGTATATCGGGCTCCAACCAACTAAATACTCACGGTGTCTAGATAGTCAGCTGCCTTGTACCGAGGCTACGAGTAGGCTTTCGCATTCCTTAGCGGCTCAGACAGCATTTGTCCCTCGAAGAGGACTCCTTCCTCTAGGTGAGTGTAGCTGGAGGTGAGGTGTAGGCGAGTGTATCTCCACCCCCATCCGTCGAGAGACGCGCGTGAAAACACCGCACGTGCCTTCCCGGGCCTGCGCTGACAACGAACCTCTCCAGATATTTCGTGAATCGGGAGAATACCCTCCCAATCCAAGGTTTCAACCTGACCTAGGGGAGATACTCTGTCTTCCAGATTTGGTTTTATTTGGAAGTAAAAGTAACAAATGGATTAGGTGCACGTCCTCCTATTCCAGACCTAACCTCTACTTCTTGTCCGGGCGAGAACGCCCAGACCCCGCCAACAACATATTCATGATCAGTCATTGCTGGACGGAAAGCGAGTATATCCCTTGCTTAATGCTATCTAGCATTGGGAACTATTCCCCTTCCAGGCAAGGGCGTGGAGTAACCCGTCTCGCCATGATTTTAGACAACGGTCAATAAGATTCCATAAGAAAAGTTATTGATCGTTGTCTAGAGTGCACCATCCCGAATTACTGATTTTCCTCGAGATAAACCATATCCGGAAGAGACCAGCAGCACTCGGGCTCACGAGGAGGTTAACCGGCCAAGTAACACCCTGTCTCGGTCATCCCTCGCTTCGATTCACACCACGCAGCTCGGGTATAATTATAAACATTATATATTCCTGTGATGTTTCTGTGCAAATGGATCGATTCGATTTTTCATCCAGTTTTGTAGAAAGTATTTAGTATGCGAGAGGCCTTCTGGGTTGGCACAACAACGCTTGGCCAGTTATTCTGCCGCAGCAGTAGTGTACAAGCATTATTGTGTTCCTGCTTGAAAGGCATCGTTGCCAACGAAATTACTGGGCATCAGGGTGACAAGCGCAGTGCAGAGGATGTTGTTCAAAGTTCAAAGTTCAAAAGTTCTTTATTTCAGTTTTGTCGTCACAGACGCACTTATGAACGTCAATTATTACAATGACTCTACCACCGTATCGGAAAAAACTACTCACAAGATACGACAAGAAACTAAAGGGCTTTTTTTTAGAACTTTTGTTACAATATTTTTTTGTTTTTGACAATATTATTTTTCTTATGTGCCAGTTGTCTACTTGGTAGAAGCGGAATGTTCCATGCATCTTCTATGTAATTACTAACTGTATAGTATGCTTTTTTCATTAGAATATTTGCTAAACAAAGTTTTGGGTGGTGCTGTAAATGTTATGGGCAAGAGTGTTGCTAACAATCAGGTGAACGTTCTGCTCGTATCATCACTCAATCAAGAGAAGGTTGAATCAAAAGAGGAGTAGGCGCAACAATGAATGAGTACAAAACAAACATGATCACAAATAGAAAATATCCGTAAGAATAAAAGAAAGACTTGGTTGGAGCACGTGACCAGCTACATCATACATACCACGACAAAAACACAAAAGATGAAGTTGAGAGACTTAAAGACCTATAGATGCCAAACATGGGACTATCATAAAGTAATAAAATTAAAAATAGCAACATGCCAGAGAGCAATGGAGAGGAACATAAGTACATCCAAAAACTTAGGTGAAAGACGCTCTGCACTATGCACTTTACCTAAAATGGCCGGACATCTAGCACGATAACATTAAAAAAGGTTGTCTATGTCCTTTGGTGGGCCATAGAGGCGACTCGAAGGACAGGACCTGGCGACAAAAATGAGTAGCTTGATCAAGACATTTATAACTATGTATAATTCTTCATTTAAGTACTATATTTTGCTAATTTACTTTATACGTTTGGGTGAATTGGGTAATTGGTAAACTCGTGAACATTTCATCAAAAAGGTGTACCAGATAGATTGCAACCCCTAAAACGTTTCGTTCTTTCAGTTCCTCTTCTCCTCCCTGCTACTAGATCTATAAACCTATCCTAACCCATTGTCATAGTCATTTATTAATGCTGGTATATGTCTTCTTATTTATGTAATGACTTAAGTATATATTTAAGTATATATTTTATAATTAGGCTTGCATAATATGCCTATACCTATTATGTATATATTAAGTTTATGTGGTTTAATATTTCCTATAACACACTTTACTGCACCGCTACCATTTTTTCTTGCACGTCCTGGATGACTGGTAGAAAATGCTATCTAGCATTAAGTCCTCCATGTACAAACTGTTTTCTGCTAAAGTATAAGTATATAAATAAATAAATAAATAATTGTAAGAATTTGACAACGAAATAAAAGGTCTTGTTATTTTATATTATATATTTATTGTATTTTGAAATGAAATAAATTTATTCGTAAGATGTTTGGTTACAATATTGCAAAATGACATAGCGGTCGTTCTCTCCAACAAAATTCGGCCTTTGTAGGTGTACAAATATTGAACAGTTTTATTATTAGAGAAATCAAATTATTTGTTTATTTCATTTTAAACGCAAGTACTTTGTGGAACATGAATTCAATTAGGTCGCGGTGAGAATTTTTTTTTTATTAAATATAAAAGTAAAAATATTAAAATTAAAAAATATGTCTGAGGGTATAATTAAATTGCTGTCATTGAATAGATAATTCATTTATTGATAAGACTTTATTGCACACCAATAACACACCAAAAACAAATAAAATTAGATGGTTAAAAATGAAAAAGTCTTGTACATTTATTTAATAGGAAATTAAACGCTTTTTTTTAATGAATTTAAGCTGTCGTTTTTATATGTCAGGTTTTTTGTTAAAAATTATGATTGCCACGCAATAAACATTCTGACTATCCAGTTGTAGACATTGAGGAAGTACGTATAGTCTGTGAATGTGTTAAACCATACAATTCAGAAATGGCGGTATCCGGGCACGGTTTGCAAATAGTGGATGTGACGGAGCGCCACTCGTACGAGCTGAACGAGCAGGAGCTGGAACAGCTGCTGCTGCAGGATGAGATCAAAGACCTCCCGGTAGTCGTGGTGAGCGTGGCCGGCGCCTACCGCGGCGGCAAGTCCTTCTTGCTCAACTTCTTTATAAGATACCTTGCATCTCCAGTAAGTATTCATAATACATTCGATATAAGGTATTATCTGCAATAGATATTTGCTTTTGTTGCAATGAGTGTTTTTCTGTCGCCCGCGTGATGAAGTACAATCACTCTTTTTGGAATTGAACTTGCGCGAGTTTACTTTAGCAATGACGTCTTGGGAGTACCTACCTTCGAATTAAGTGTACTGTTATTGTTTCAAATCAAATATCAATTGTGAATATAGGTTACATATTAAATATTAAGTCGCTATATTCAGCCTGCGGCATGCAATAATTTATAGTGAATCGAATTAATTTATAAAAGAAAATTAACATTAACTATTCAATTATGAAATGTCACATTACACAAATATAATGTCAAGAATTCTCATACGTTAGCTATACAATGATAATGCAATTAAGATAAAAATAATTAATTTGTCAAAATTATATAAATTGATTGGTCAAAATGGATACAAATGTTAAGATTTAATAATAATACAATAATATAATCGAGATTTTGTTAAAAAAGAAATAAATAAAAATTTTCACAATTAAATTCACATACCACCTAAGTTGTCACTTAAAAAGTCGCCCACACTGTAGTATGCCTTTTTAGCAAAAGTTTCCTTAGACTCCATTTAAAAGTACCAGTGTTTGTGTCCTCAGTGATGGCTCTAGGTAAGTGGTTGTAGATACGAGGGGCCATACAAAAGATGCTTTTATTAAGTAAGGCCGTTCTGTTGTGAGGAAGACAAATTTTGTCACGGTGACGCTTACTCTTTAGTGACTGAAACAGATTCATATTAGTTCTAACGAAAATTGAAATTTCATAGATATATAGGCATGGTAACGTTAATAAATTAAGATTGACAAGATAAGGTTTACAACTATCTATTTGCTTCAGATTACACATTGCCCGTATGCACTTCTTTTGAGCTCTAAATGCTCTTTCTTTTTCAGTCGAGTTTCCCCAGAATATTACACCATACCGCAACACAGACTCTACGAAGCCATGATATGAGGTTACTACTGCCGACACGTTCACAACCTTTTTCAGCATAAAAAGCGCATAGGAGAACCGGTTAACCTTTGTACATACATTGTTATTTATTTCTATGGTAGTACCTACCTGTTTGGTGTACTCGTTACGCCCCGTATTACATATTACATGTTCTCTTATTACTACTACACTGTCTTCCTACGGCTCATTAGCTATCTCGGTGTAATAAATATATCGGACAAGTGCATGTCTGACCTGCGCACCGAGGACTTAAACTGTACAAACTTGCTTTACCGAACATTGCTCTAACGAAACTTACCTTTGTAGTTGAAAACAATCTCTCCAATACATAGATATAACGTCCGACTGCTAATGTAAGTTTGTATTGGCAAAATAATAATTATTATTGTGATGTAATTACAAATTAACGATTTAACGATTTTCGGATTATTCCCTTTTTTGTACACCTTGTATTTCATATTAATATCAACTTGTTACCTCTACGCGACAGACAGACTGACGGACAACGAAGTGATACGGGTTCCTTTTTTTCTTTTGAGATACGAAACCCTAAAAATCAACGAAAGAAGAACTCACAAACAGACGCGCTTTTGCATACCTAGGTAAATATAATATAATAATATAAGTATTAGCACACTTGTAAAACTGCGATTACTTAGCTAAGACGATACCAGTGGAGGTAAGTCGATAACGGAGGTGACGGGTCTTCATACAATGATTGTTGTTACAGCCAAACGCTCGTCAAGATGGTTCGTGGCTGGGCGAGAACAGCGAACCTTTGGCCGGGTTTCAATGGCGCAGTGGTATCACAGCGACGACCATGGGCGTCCTCATGTGGTCGAAACCTTTCATTTCCACGCTGCCTTCTGGAGAAAAGGTATGTTTTAACAAGTTTTAGTATATATTTTGTAA
Organism: Petrophora chlorosata; assembly: GCA_951640565.1. Taxonomy (NCBI): domain Eukaryota; kingdom Metazoa; phylum Arthropoda; class Insecta; order Lepidoptera; family Geometridae; genus Petrophora; species Petrophora chlorosata. The sequence continues at coordinate 12,912,550 of OX621193.1, read as the reverse complement.
GAGTCCCTGGTCTTCATGGATAATTGCCGACATCAGCATAGTAATGAGCTCGCCACCCTGGTGCATAAACTTTTGAATCTGTTTAGGTACGTTAATATATATTTGCGAAAATTTTGTAGTTTCTTAGTTTATTTTGAACTTTATTGAAATATACATAACCACCATATATATGAGCTTTACATACATTACTTTTTTTCTTTGTTCTGATTTTAACATTGTATAAGATAGTAATTATTCATAAAATCCAAACGATAAAGTCGTTACAATTTTATAGCGGTACTAGCTGTTGTCCGTGACTTCGTACGCGTAGTGAAGTAATCTATCCTGCAGTGGAATCGTCTAACAGTTAGACGGTCGGATCGATCGGTCTTCGAGTATGACTCTAACTCGAAGACCGATCCCGATCGCGCTCAATTTCAAATTTGGATGGCTTTAACATTTTTTAAACTGCGATATCGATCATTTTTAGCGATCGTGATGGATATAGGGATTGGGACGCGGACTTTGAGTAGAAACGTTTCAACAATTTCACAGATAAATATCGATCACGAGATATCTTTGAATGCGAGCGGGATCGGTGTTCGAGTTTTACGATTCCCCTGCTGCAACGGGATAGGAGTGGGATGGTAACGACCATCCCACTCAAATCCTGTTACCATCTCGTTCCTATCCCGTTAAAGTCCTGTTTCTATCCTGATTCCATCCCCTTCTATTTCGTTACCATTCCCCTCCTATCCCGTTACCGCCCCCATCTATCCTGCTAATTAACCGTCATCTATGTTAATAAAAATGTAGTCTTTATGCTGTACCAAATAAAGTCTCAATAAATGATTGTTTAATGTTTTGCGCCAGGTGGCTGTCCTGCTGATGGACACGCAAGGTACCTTCGACGGTACAAGTACTGTCCGCGACTGCTCTACAATCTTCGCTCTCTCCACTCTCCTATCCTCGGTTCAAATTTACAACCTTTCCCATAACATCCAGGAAGATGATTTGCAACAGCTTCAGGTATGTCTCTGTTCTGACAAATAATGTTCTTCATAAATTGGTAAGAGATTATGGAAAATCATACCACGATTGGCAAAATACTTATTAAGTACTTACACTAAAAAAAAATTGTATTTTATTAATTAATAAATATTAATAAGCATCGCATGCTAATTAATCCAACATTAATTGCTTGTCCCGCAAGTCAACGTTATAACATCTCGACAGGATGATCTTTAATATTGGTTCTTAACTTCTAGTTGTTTTCCGCGTACGGCAAAATGGTCAAACACCAGGGTGTGAAGGCGTTCCAAGTTCTGGAGTTCCTTGTAAGGGACTGGCAGTACCCTTTTGAATACGACTACGGTGCAGTCGGAGGAGAACAGTTGTTGCAATCAAGGCTCGAGGTATTTGTGTACGGCAAAATTTAGGGACCTTCAATGAGGATGATAGGAAACATCGGTTGAATTATGGAGAAAATAAAAATTCCATTTTAGGATTTTTGTAAGAAATGTGTAGTCAGGCTTACTGCATGGGAAATTAACCTATTCTAGGGCGCCCAAAATTTTATTTTCACCAGGTCATTCATATTTGTTGTAATTATGAAAGTTCAGAGGATAAACAACACTATCTAAATATTCTAGATCACTCCAGACCTTCCCCAAGAGTTGAAAGAATTGAGGGAAGATATACGTTCCAGCTTCGAAAAAGTGTCCTGTTTCCTGATGCCACATCCAGGGCTCAAAGTACTGAGTAAGAAATTCAAGGGCAACCTTAACGGTAAGAACTTTGTAAAATAAAAATGAAAGCGTATGTATCACAAATGACATGTAACTGTATAAAGTCTTAAATTGTTTTGGTTTTCATTTTAACTTATTTTGATTACTCAGCTACCTGTAAAAATTAAATTCTTTCCTAGGTTCGTTTTCAGGTGGACTTACATTAGAATGTTAAATTCTATAAAAAATATTTTAATAATACCACCCACTGAACAAAGCCATTTCGTCAAGCAACCGAGTATTCGGGATGATGTTCGGTGAGCTATCAGGAGCTGTCATTTAACTGCCGTCTTTTTATGTATGTGCTCCATTTTCGGCCACGTCGCGCGTCGTCGCTTAACATCAGGGAAGGTGGTGGCCACATTATACATCTAGGTTTAGTCGACATAGAAACTATTCGCAAAACGGATTATTCCTAAAAACATCAATTTTTCAGAATTACTTATTCTTAAAAAGACCAATTTTTTTACCGACTTCATAAAAGGAGAAATTCTCTATTCGATTATTTTTTTTTCTTTTAAGCTATTGCATAGCTTCTATCGCGGGCCTTGAGCGTGGAGACCGAATACAGAAATTCCGTAACGAAAATAACCTAACACCCCCACTCATAATGCTATGCAATAGCTTTACCGCGGCAGTCTCCGAGTGCCACACGTCTTTTTTTTATGTTTGTTACATCAGAAGTCCGTTATTCATGACCGATTTGGAAAATTCTTTTTGCATTGCGTTCAGTATACCTAGCTACGAAGTGGTCCCATATCAATTTCATTGATATTTAACCTTGGACTTCGAAGATACATTGAAGTCGGTTTTTTTGTTTGATAAAACGTATACTTGTTATTTATTCATTATTGACTTGCACTAGACCACTATCTCACCTCGATGCGGTCGACGATGTAGCACGCGTGCCAAGATTAGTACCTGTTCACTCGAAACCATTAAAGAAGCCCACAGATTTATGAAATGTATCCATAAACGAAAGAAAAATATAAGAATCTTTTATCAAAAACAAATTACATATTAAAAACTAAACTTAAATAAAATAAAATATGACCCTCGATGGACATGTTGTTCTCGGTCCTCCATTATAAAATCATGTATCTCTTGAGCCAACTGAAAAGCGAACTATAGATAATTCAACCGATACCTATTCTCCCTAAATGCTAGCTGTCCCGCTAAATAGCGAAACCTATCCCTTGACTAAAAGAAATGCCAGTATTTTGGTCAGGCGTGGACTCCATGAGTCACCCTGCCAAATTTTTTTAGAATTTGACCACTTTCTGTACCACGGGCCCATCTCTTATCTCTACCCCAAACGGCACATACCGGTATCCTCTGTTAAGACCTGAATATTTCCGCCGTTTGAGGGATTTTGCCGCTGTAGCAGTCTGCGTCACCCGTTATGATGTCACCAGAAGTTGCGACGTTGCTAATTTGTCCATAAAGTAGCATCACAAACCGAGGGCTGTCCCATCGTCTATAGAATGAACGCCACCTCTACCTTTATTCATTATTTTATTTTAGATATAGACATCGAGTTCAGGAATCACCTAAAAGACCTGGTGGTATCCTTATTCGGGCCAGACAAGCTGCTACCTAAAATGATTGGCGGAGAGAAAATCAAGGCACGAGATCTGTTCAACTATTTCAGGACTTACACGACCTTATTCAATAGTGACAAGATTCTCAGTCCTACGAGCGTCATGAAGGTAAAGCTTTTAGTTAATAATTTATTTTTTAAAAAGAATATCCACGGCTTATATATATACCTACAGGTGCCCCTTGACTAGCAGAAATTTGATATTATTGTAGTCGGCATAATATTGTTACGACTAATAGTGATTTGGGCTTATTTTCATAAAAGATAATGGTGTGTTGTGTGGTTTGATTTGTAATGCGTTTGAATTTTTATTTTAGGTACGAGTATATTGACTCTTTGAAATACAGTTATGATTGAATAAATTATATATATAATTTTTTAACTAAATGAAGTCTATTTTTGTTTCTAATGCTGATAATGAACAAACATTTCTAAAGTTGCACATTTTTTAAAGTTGGTACCACTTGATCAAAATCAATTTTACAATTTTCTTACACAGGCAGAAAATCTTTTTTTAAAGTTCCAATATTGCAGATTCTGTGTATTAAACCTACCCGGGTAAATTTGTTTAAGCACCATATGATTTACGATTGTATTTGTCACAGGCGACGGTCGAGGCAGGACTACTTTCCACTTTGAACGAAGCCCGTGACGTGTACGAGAAGGGGATGGACTCCGAAGCTGGGCCCGAGCAGCCCAGCATGCCAGCTGTCGACCTGCAAGACCTGCACCGCAAGTGGGTGACCGCAGCACGCACCTTATTTACAAACAAGAAAAAAATGGGTTCCAAAGAAGATTCCGAAAAGTATCTCATCAAACTTAATACGGTAACCAAGACATGATTTACCCTCAATTTTTAAATATTTACTGATTATAATTCGAGACAGGTATATTTCATTCTACTTTTGACACCTTTAACTCATCAGTCAGTACATTAATTGAGCCAAGCCCTTACTTCATTTTTTCTGGTGTATTGGTATTCTTTTTTTTTATAGTCAAATATATAAATTAAAAATTCCTTCCTGAAAAAAAAAGTCATTTAGTCTCTAAAAGTCAACTTAGGGTTTAGTCACCGTGCCCGTGGAGTTAAGGAAAACTTAGTCATTACCGTAAATCATTTTTGCGGTTGGTCAGTTGTTTCACAGCAAAGGCAGATCAAAACCTCCACATCTAGTTCTTAGATGACATTGTATATGGACAAAAGGTTTCGTGAACCAAATCATCAACCATCGCCAGATTGGTTACTTGGTGAATTTAATTGGTTGATACTAATATACTGTTGTTTACATACATATAACACAAATTATGCATGTAATTCATTCGTACCAAGAGCATGTAAATCTCACAATGACCGTTTTTCTGAATGCGATATATTCCACAAACAAATTTAAAGGTCAAGTGTCTCTTACGTGATTTTATATGATATTGTATTTTTGTACATAATTAACATATGAATATATAACTAAACCATATATTATTATATTACATATTCTACCCTTATATAAAGATGGATTACCACTCACTGACTGACATATTGACAGAATTTTTCTCCCAGATGCCGTTATGGTGGAATGTTTGAAACCGACCAGAAAAATTCTAAATCACCAGAAAGTGGTTTCCTCGATTGAGCTGCTCAGGGGATCTCAGAAACTGTAAATCGCTTGAACTAAATATGCTTAAAACCATTGATATATAATTGATTTTTTTGTCGCACGCAGCAAAGTCACTAGTTACTTTATATTACTAAATTATTATTGTCTACTCCTGTTTTATGTAACGTTTTGTTTTTGTATATATAGTGTATTCTATTAGTAGCATCTTGATTGGTTTATGGATTTTTATTTACATATTTTTAAGTTATTTGTAAACTGTTTGTGCTTGAGAAAATAAAATAATAAAATTATAAATCTTCTACAGGAGTTGGAGGACCGTCTGCCTCAGTTTGTGCAGAGTAACCTTGGGAAGGTACAAGCCGCAATTAACAAAGCTAAAGAAGCATACGAAGAAGCGATACATAACATCAGCAAAGACCAGATGTTATGTGTTCACCCACTGGACGTTGAAGTAGTTCACAAGGCAGGACTAGATGCTGCTATCCGCATCTTCGACGCAGCAAGGAAGAGAATCTCAAACAAGAACGATAACGAACGAGCTCACTTCATAGAAGTGCGTATTTCGCCTAGAAATACTAATATATTTTATAGTATTACCGACCTTAAGATTTTAAATAATCACGAAGAAGAAAAATGAAATAGCTCGGGCAGGGATTGAACCAGCGCCTTAGGAATACCGTCCCGATACCACCACTGGGTCACCGAGCCTTCTGCTCGAGCAGTTCAATTTCTGATATCCTTCTTATGTCGTTTTACGGGGACGATTCTGGTTCGATCCCTAGCCGAGCAATTCTTGTTTTCTTCTTTCTGAGTTTTAAGATCGTAAAATTTTCACCCAGCATGCGCTGGTGTTACCTTTCTTATGTATACAAATTATTGTGCGCGGAAATGTCTGTCATAGTTTCGTGAGGGGTAACACTTATGTTATTTGCTTTCAGAGCTTCAATAAGCGTTTAAGTTTGCTGCAGCTGACTAACGAGCAAAACAATAAAATGGTGGTGTCACTTTTGCACATGGAGTACTGGCAGTATATGCAGGCCAGGACCGCCATGGAGCCCCCTCTTTCTGAAAGAGAATTTACAAATGAGCATGAAAAAGCACAAACGAAGGCGCTCCAAGAATTCGACAAGAAGAGGATTCTTCGGAGCCCTGATGGCTATGACATCTACCGATCGAAATTGACACAGGTAATATTCAAGAAAGAAGCAGAGTATAGAGTGTTTTAAAAAATATTTTCCTTTTTATATTATAATTTTCCAGATATTAGACTCATAGCTATGTTGTATACAACATTTTTTTTGTAAGGTCTATTATTTTTCAAATACTCATTTCAGTCAAACACAGGTCTTGTTTTGTTTTTTAATCGAGCCCAAATTTACCATTACCTTTTTTCATATCAGCTAACATCAGCTAATATTTGAGCATCAGACGCCCTCGAAAAAAACTCACTCTGTATAGCAGTCCAGTAAATCATCTACCTACTAATAGACTGTATAGCAATCGAGTGGTCCAAACTTGGGAAACAACAAATCTGTTGTTTCCCAAGTAGGTACCTTGTACCAATATCGAATTAAAGTACAAATGTAAAAAAATAGAGGACGTGGTGTCATAAACACGATTTTTAAATTAGGATAGTTGAGAATTTGATCACTTATTAGATGTGCGTAACGGAACATATACTTTCAGAATATCACAAGCACGTTCAACCATCTTCAAGCTACGAACAGACGCAAAATCGAAATAATAGAAAACATGAGAGCCGAAGAAGAAAGACGTAGGAACGAACAGGAAAGACGGAGGAGGGAAGAAGAAAGGATTAGGATGGAACGGGAAAGACGTAGACGTGAATGGGAACGCGAAAGAGAAAGGCAAAGACGACGCGAGGAAGAATCTAGATGTTCTATACTCTAACAAAATAGATTGCATTACAAGTGTATACTTATCATCATCACTATCAATTTAACAGCTTATAAAGGCATAATGAATATATAAACTGTAATACCTACCACATGTTTACACTTATTTGTGTTTTGAAAAGAGGTGATACTGTTGTGGCACAGAATAATTAATTGGACAAGGTTGTGGTTGTTTGAGGAGTCTGCTTTTATTGTTTAACCAGGCCTAGCACACTCCGCACTGTAGGTACTTAGCTACAGGTACATAGCCGCCGTCGGTGTTACGCCTCTCCGTTTACAAATCCTAGAAAAGAAGGCGTCACGACCCGAAGGCTAGTGGCGCCGTCACGCCTCGAAGACTGGCAACGTGGAGACGCTTTTCACACGTTCATTCTTTGGTAATAATTAATGAACATAAACAAGTACAACTTAATAGCTTAGTCCGACATATTATTTGTCACCATAAGATCACAATTTTAAATAACTTCAGGAATAACACAAAATAATGCACAGTGATAGTAGGTATCTAATCGATATATAGATATGTTCCGCAGTGAGTTACCTAGACAGTTTTTGATTGTAAACACTCAACTAATAAAAAGCGTACAACCTATGTTGATCAGTCTTTTTAAATTAGGTAGTTTATAGTGTTACATCTTCTATAAAGTCTCTCAATATCTTTCTCAATTATCCTTATACTCTAATTGAAGTCCAGGTTTAGAAAATAAATGCAAAAACTGACTCTACCAGTGCGGAAATACACCCGCTGGAGAAGATAGCACCAAGAAACTCTGCGGCTAAGTATATTTAAAAAAATATTTAAATGTCTATTCACAATGAAGTATAAACTAAATAATAACACAAAATGTCCAACTAGAAATGCGAATCCCATAATCATAACATCAGTACAGAAAAATACAGTAGCAATTAGAATAACCAGACTGGACCAGATCTAACACCAGATCACTAACTTGTGGACCAGCTTTCACCCCGCTTAACCATATTGGAGAAAACGGAGTGATCCGATACATACGTTATTAAGAATTCTTATTCTATTCTTATTCTATTCTCCACCCACTTGTGCCAAAAAAATACGTAAGTACTTGATGTCCGGAGAAACATGAGCACGCTCCGGTTGCTTCCGGATGTAAATCGGAATCAAATGTCCCGGATCGTTAGTCCATTGCCGTGTTCTTAAAATGGCATTGTCGCGTTATGGTATATTATATCCAAATATTATAATATATCTTCTATCTTATTACTATTATAAAAATGGAAAAAAGCCAATTCTGTACATTGAAGATATTTTTGCAAAACCAACTGGCACTCGACCATTTAGAGGGAACACAAATCTATGGAACACAAATCCATGGTTTTAAAAATTTTTGTCTGTTTTTGTTTGTTACCTATAGACTTAAAAACTACCGAACGGATTTTAATGCGGTTTTCAGTGTTTGATAGCATACATTTTAATTTAAAATATAGGCTATTGAAATTTTGAAAAATCTGCTTATAGGGGGATTCAATGGGGGGTGAAGTTTGTATGGAAAAAAAATATTAGATTGTCCTAGAATCTTGAAACTCAAAATTTCTACTTATGATTAAAAATTAACGAACACGGGTCCGAGATTTTTTTGATATTTAACCTCTTTAAGCGATGAGGACAGGAAATAGGTAAAATTAGTCTGAATTTGAAACGCTGTATAGACTATAAAAATGAATGAAATACATACATGTAATATTCTATACAAAAAAAAATACCATGGTAAAAACTACATTTCAGCGTTTTCAGTAAGTCTTAAAAAACAACTCGGAAACTTTACATGAAAGGAGCTATAACTATGACAGTAGAAGCAAATCTCCACATTTTTAGCTCCTATAGACTTGAAAACTACCGATCAGATTTTAATGCAGTTTCCATTGTTGGATAGCCTATATCATAACTTAAAATCTGGTGTATGTTTTATAGCGCTATGATATCGCAATGCTGAGATATCTTTACATAAGCGTTAGAAGTCATGCAGGTAAAGCGATAGCCCACATGTTTTGTTTCCTTAACTGTTAGCTAATTTTGAGTAATGAGACGAGCAAGTCGTTTGCCTGATCGTAAGCGCCAAGCTTGCCCATAACAATTGCAGTGCTATCCATAACTTTTGATTCCATAAAAGTTCTACGTAGCACTACATTGTGCTCATCACCCCGAGACATTATAAGCCCAGTAATTTTGCTGGCTACAATGTCCTTAATTCAAAGTGGAACACAGTACAGCTTGCGCACTACTGCTTGGCGGCAGAATAACTGGCAAAACGGTGGTACCTACCCAGATGGCCCCCCGTATACGAGAGACGTACCACGAGTGAATATAATATTCATCATCATCAGCATCACGTTCCCACTGCTGGGACACGGGCCTTCTCTCTTAGAGAGAGTATGGGCCATAATCTACCACGCTGGCCTAGTGCGGGTTGGTTAATGTCACATGTCTGTCATAATTTTTGAATTTTTAGTGATAAATCCTTGGACATGCCGGTTTTCTCCCGATGTTTTCCTTCACCGTTTTTAGAGCGAGTGTTAAATCCGCACATAACTTAAGAAAGTCAGTGGTGTGGGGCCAGCGGGATTCGAACTCGGGTGCGTCGGATCGAAAGACGCACGGTCTCCCACTGATCCACACTCGCTCTCAAAATATAATATTACCATTGATTTATATCTTGACTCACTTGAAGTCAGGATAACATTTAATTATTTCGAGTGCTTCCATGATATAAAGTATTTTTTGTGGAACTGATTAATGAAACAAGCATGTCATTCCCCTGATGGTAAGCGCCACGCTTGCTTATAACAAGAAAGAAGAAACCGCTTAAAATAAATAGTAGGCAGGCTAAGCAATAGAGTAATAGTGTTAATAGTTAGTTTTCTTTGGCAATAGTAGCCAGTGATACGATCACTCTGTCAACAGTTGTTTTTCAGTTGAGGTTCTTCAACATGCCTGCAAAAAGATTTTATTTTATGTCTTATATGCTAGGCCAGCGTTTGACCACAATCTCAACTGCTGGGAAGTGATGATGCAGTCGAAAATGTATCATGCTTGCGAAGTAAGTACCTATCTATTCACTCTTGATCTGAACATACCCTGGTTGTATATACCAAAAAATATAGTAATTAGCTGTATGATATTAAGAAGAATACGCCAAAATACCTCCTACGATTATGCGGTGCGTTCCACATAGTTCCAGTGCATACATTTTGATTTCTAATGGTGGAGTGGCAATAGCGGTTTTAATTATGCAGTTCGTGAAAGCAAACTCTTCGTAGTGTATTCTGTAGAATACCGAAAGGATGTCAATTTCACGTTGATGATACAGGCTTTGAAGTCTGGTTTCCACCAACGTGTCGTCTTGATGAGCTTTTATGCACGTCTTTTGATCTACTCTAAAGACTTGAGCTGGTACTTAGCAGACTCGTACCAAAGGTACTTCATACAAGAACGGACCTGTGCTTGGAATACGTTCAAAAGTTGAACCGGAGTGTAGTACCGCCTGACCTTGGAAAAAATACCAATGTTTTAGCAGCATCTATGGCTTTGGATTTCATTTAGGTGGGTTCCTAGAAGGTCAAGATGGTTATCTATCGGTATTAATACACTAAGAAAAGAAGGAAGCAACTGGAATAGGCCCTTTTTTGTGGAGAACACTCTTCGTTGTCATTGCACGTGAAGAGAATGCGCCTTCGTCGTTTAAATGAAAGTCAATATGAAATTTAGCTGCCGCTAATATTCGGAATAAATTCGGAGAACATGAAACTCGTCTTTCTGAACATGTAATAAGGAACCACGAGGTGACTTACTCCGATAGAAGCTAAACAAGAATTTATCAACTACCCGAAACTTTTATGGTTTAAATTTAATCCCGGAAAATGGCCAAACCATTTGCTGTGGCCCACGCGAACGAAGTCGCGGGCAAAAGCTAGTTTTATAATAAGTCTACAATAACATTTTGCAATTCCAGAATTCATTCATGTCATAAAAGCAGTTTACAATTAACCACTGATGTAACTTGCGTTTAAATAACCGATATGGTATTTCTCTAATAGACCTCAGGATTTTATTGTAAACTTTGATAGACATGACAAAGGAGTCCTCGACCACGCTGTTAAAGAGAGAAGGCTCAAAAGAACTAAACCGTTTCGAGTTAATGTAGTGCTAATGTAGCAATTGCTACACATGAACAAGGTGCTTTGCCCTTTATAGACAATGAATGAATTAGATAGGTGTTAAATGGCAAATTTTTAGTATTACATCAGTTTAAGTTGAGCTGGGCCGAATTAAATGACAACATTGTAATAAAAAATATAGGGGACAGCATTACGTGTGTTTCTTAGCATGAGGACAGATAAATAATTATAGCTCGTTCTATGACCTTATTCTTCTGTAGGTGACCCTAACTAGAAACCAGAGAAACTAATATCGCACCTTCGGTGCTACAAAGTCACAACAGCTCAGTTTTGAATTTTACAGGAGAGGACTTTGAAGATTTTTTTCGCATTTATTGCCTTATTACTGGATGTCTAATTGTAGTAGGTTTAAAATCTTTATAAAATTGATGCTTTATTGTGTTTTCTATAGTTTCATGTCAAAAGTTTAATTCAAATTACTAAAATTATTCTAATAAAACGTAAAACAAAAAAAGTGTTCTGAATTGTGACTTTGTTGCACCAGAAATTATTTAGTTGAATGAGTTATGCCTTATTATTTAGGCATTTCAGTCAGGCTTTTTGCACTCGTCTACATCATTTGTGTGGCTTTAGCTCCAACGCACGTCATAATCTCGCAGGCGCGGGGGCACAACTGTCTAATCAAACTTTGTTGGCCCAAAACGAACGGAAAAATGCACCAATAACCACACAGGCACTCGCGCCATTTGGTAGATTTTTGCGATACTTTCGCGGGTGTTTTTGTTGTCCCGATATAGGCATGGCTCTAAGACAATTTGGCATACTTAACTCAATTTTGCAGTTGGCTATTTGTGACTTTGTTGCACCGAAGGTGCGATATGGTTAACTCTCCTTTGATACTAAGATGCACGCGTCCTAAGGATTGTCGTATCGGTTTCCCTATTACCCTACTATAGACTTTTACATAGGTATCCTTGCAGCATGATTCAGTTACAGCATCGCCAGAAACCTTATCACTCAACAAAATTGCGAATTTCTGCTACAGGTAAGCGTCCACAGAGGTTGACTGGTGTGCATTCTATATACCTACATAAAGTTACACATAGTCACTTCTTATATTTTTAGAAAAAAACCGACTTCAAGACTATACCTACATATACATATGTACTTAAACTATATATATTTGTTTTGTTGTTTTTTCCAAAAAGCGCTGAATTAAATTCGATAACTACCTCTCAAGTATGACCTACCAAACAAAAAAGAATTATCAAAATCAGTTCATAATTGGCATAGTAATAGCGTAACAAACATACAAAATAGAGAACATCCCCCTTTCTTTAAAGTTGGTTAAAATCTACATAATGGCAGTACCGCTGTACAACCTTTGTAAAACTATGGCTAACGCTTTATAAGGTGCTGTTATTTTGAAATATTTAAATTGACTTTAATGTACCTGTGCTATGATATTTAATTAATTTAAGAGGATATGGCACAGCCGCGGCCAACGAGCACTAGGTATTTGAAGAATGGTTTACGGTCTCGCAGAAAATACGTAAATTAAATTAAATAAATTAACTAAATAATAATTTAACTAAATTCGTATCAACTTCAGATTTTTGTTAAAATTAGCGTTTCGGGAGAAAACGTTTCTACCACACTAAATCTCAACTAAATTTGGTAATTTTGGTCTCAATTTCATAAATGGAGAATAAACTAGGTTTGTAGGTTTTCCTTTTTCTAAGTTTATGTCTATTTCGAAAGTTAAAAGACTACAAACTTCAAAAAAAAATTTTCGAGTAAATATCGAGTTTTTTGGGTCCATTTATTCAAATTCTATAGGAATTATCGAAAAAATAAAAACCTACAACCCTCAATAATGATAAAATCTCTGACATGTCCAAATTTCATCGAATTTGGTTAATGTTTAGGGGTAGAAAAATGTTTTCTCTTTTTGTATGAAAATTTGAGCGTGCAGTTCCCTCTTAATTGTAATAATAATACCTATAAACTTAAATAATTAACTCTCCTATGTTAATAATTGAATAATTAATATTATAATGAAATGTAATGCAATAATTATAAATTTTGTAATTAGCTCGCAAAAAGCTGCAACGCCCTTACATATGTACCTACCTACCCACTACAGTCTTAACATCTATGACTAATTATACCTATATTAATATTGATGAATGTACCTACATTATCGCAATAAATAAATAAAGCCTTAATATGCAATATTTATTTATTTATTGTTTATTTTAATCACAATATATAACATCCTTATAGCTAAAAAATGCCAAAATAAAAAAAAAATTTAATAGCTTAGAAGTTAATTATCTAATTTTTGCCGATCACGCTCTTTTCGTAGGTACATAGTGTAGGTACTACAATTATTTTTTCACAGAAGCATTTCCCGCATGTGGTTGTAGTACATCCTGGTGTCAACCACAATCAGAAACAAATTTGACCACTGATAACAATTTCCATATATAAATACCAAAATTTGATTGGACCACCAGTTGTGTTCAAGGTCCTGCACGGTACACTTCCAACAAATTAGAATCCGTTGGCGTTAACGTCTTCAGCAAGTGAGTATCGAAGCCGGAGCAGAGCAGACCGGAGCTAGGGAAATTAGACGAATATTATATAGGTACAGTCCATTGATTTGAGTCCTGGGTCTTGGTGTGGTGGATTCCTGCGTGCTCACCAAATAAATATTGAATTAATTCCAAAAAAATGTGTATAGTCCTATATTCGTTCAAGACTACGATATATTTGTATATCTTGGTATTACTTACCTTGCTTCGGTCTGCACAGCTTGGGTGGATATACATAGGGTGTGGTCACATACCTATTGGTGTTATTCTGCTTTGCAAACGTAGGTAGGTATTGGTTAGAATATCATAAAGGTATTATTTTTGTCCGGTTTAGTTAGTATTATAGTTTTAACTTATTTAAAGTTAGAGACTGAGGGAGGAATTACATGTTATTGCGATATGACAAGGAAGTCTTAGATATTATATTATAACGAATAAAATCCTTTATTAGTTTACTCGTGGTAGGTCTCTCGTAAGCGGGAGGCCTTCTGGGTAGGAACCACAGCTTTGCCAGTTATTCTGCCGCCAAGTAGTAGTGCGTAAGCATTACTGTGTTCCGGTTTGAATGACATTGTAGCCAGCGAAATTACTGGGCATATGAGACTTAATATCTGATGTCTTAGGGTGAACGGCGCAATGCAGCATTACGCAGTGCTTTTTATAGAATTAGGGTTCTGGCTGGCACTTCCAGTTAATAATTGTTATGGGCAGGCATGGCGCTTACCATCAGGCAAACGACTTGTTCATCTCATCACAAAACTACATAAAAAAAAATTGAACATATTTGTGCCGCTTGGCGTTAAAACCTTTGTACGTACCTATTATGTCCTCTATGCCTTTGGGCTCCAAATTATTTTGTAAAACATAAAGGTGGATTTTTGAGATGAGGCACTAAGGGCGGGTACCGTTATAGTTACAGGAAAACGTTCCTAGGAGACCATCCATAACTTTTTGAGATATTCTGAACTGCATTCACAGATTTTAGAAAAAATCTAGTCAGCGAAAAAGATGCTAAATTGCTAATAGCAATTGCTAAAAGAAAAAAAATAATGAAGAAAAAAATATATTTAACATTTTGTACAGAAAAACGATTAATCAACTCGGAATATATATTTTTATGTTAATCGACCCTGTTTCTTGTAGGGAGCAAAATACTCTAAGGGATCATTTAAGGTATACGATTAATCAACTTGAAATATTTTTTGTTGCCAATCGATGCTATTTCTAACTATGATCAAAAGACTCTTTGAGGCCAACTGAAGTTTGAGAACAGAAAAATATATTTTGTTATGCCGTAGAAAATGTATGGGGAAAGTTTTTGGAAATTTCTGTCATTTCTAGTACTCATACCTTAAATGGTCCCATAGAGCCTTCTGATCCCTACAAGAAACAGGATCGATTGGTATATTTTTGGTAATTTAGCATTTTTTTAGCTGACTACATTTTTTTCTAAATTTGTGAATGCAGTTCAGAATATCTCAAAAATTATGGATGGTCTCCTAAGAACGTTTTCCTGTACCTAACTATGACGTTTAAGGTACCTGCCCTTAGTGCCCCGTTTTAAAAAATCCACCCTGTTATATAATAATAACGCACCCAACGATCACTTACACAGATCCTGGGCCCTCACTTCAGGAGCTACAAGGACCATGGTCCCACAACACTCAGACACTAAACAAATACTTGCACTTTTTTCTGTGCACAAAAATTTGTCCCGTCGTGGGAATCGAATCCGCATCCTCAATGGTGGTTGGCTCAAATCTATTGAGCCAACCTGCCCAACCACTGCACCACATAGACTGACTGGCTGACTAATAATCTTTATCTATATCTTCTTTACTTATAATTAAACTGTAACGAGGCAGCTGCTGTACATTGAAGATATTTTTAAACATCAATTTTTTAAGAGTATTCGGGAGCAACGGAACTCAAAAACGCAGTTTTAAAATTTTTTGTCTGTCTGTCTGGCTGTCCGGGATAAATTCAGAAACTAAGGCACGAATTGAAATGCAGGTTTTTTAAGTAATTATGTTTTATGGAGTCCGGTGCTACACATAGGCTTAGTTTCATCAAAATCGGTCCAGGAATATTGAAATTATGACGCAATTTAGGAAAAACTATGTATGTCCACTATAAGTTGAACCCCGGAACATAGCGTACCCTTAGTGCACAAGGCTCAGCTTGAACTGGTTTTTGGTTACCCTAAGAATATAAGGATGGGTTGACATGCCGTTTTCTAAAAAACGTTTTGTTGAGTCCTAGGCTACAACGAGATAGGACGGGATTAAGACAGGAGGGACGATATAGTGCAAGTTTTCACGTTTGCTACTTCAAACTCGATGCAAGTCTGAAACATGTCTATATTGCTATCTGGGTTAGTTCTCGTAATAGATATTTTAATATATATTTTAATAAACATGTGTAAATACTAAGTAATAAATAAAAAGTAGCTTCTGATGCATAACAAAACGTTAATATAGGTATTTGTATTGCCCACTAGAAGAAGTTATAATAATATACATTACTACAATTTATTTTAAACCACACAATTTAGAAATGACGGAGTCCGGACACGGTTTGCAAGTAGTGGATGTGACGAAGACCCACTCATACGAGCTGAATGAAAAGGAGCTGGAACAGCTGCTGTTGAAGAATGAGATTAAAGACCTCCCGGTAGTCGTGGTGAGCGTGGCCGGCGCCTACCGCGGCGGCAAGTCCTTCCTTCTCAACTTCTTTCTGAGATACCTCTCGTCTTCGGTAAGCATTTATACATTCGATATTATTATTATTTGCTTGCTTTTGTTGCACTGTGTGTCTCGCCCGCGTCAAGACGTGCTATAACTTTTTCTGTAGATAGGTTTCGCCACAAGGTTATAGATAACAAGACTCAAGCTTGGATTGATATATAAACATATATCAATGGCGTCCACTACTGCTTAATGTAGACTAGTTACACCTTCACGTATTCACATTATCTGTATAGACTATTATTAACTTCTCTTAGTAATGTCTTCCTCCAGCGCTGTAGCCAAACTGTAGCGGTCAGTCTCAGCCTAAAAAATCGCATCGCACCGTTACGAAGGGACGTGAGAGAACATTCGCTTTTGCATTAATTTACTATAATGATCGTGGAGGTCAGCCCATAATGAGGGTTGCGTGTTTTCATACAATAACTGATGTTTTACAGCCAGACGCTCGTCAAGATGGTTCGTGGCTGGGCGAGGACAGCGAACCTCTGGCCGGGTTTAAATGGCGCAGTGGTATCACAGCTACGACTATCGGCGTCCTCATGTGGTCGGAACCTTTCATTTCCACGCTGCCTTCTGGAGAAAAGGTGTGGTATTTCATTACTTTTGTTTAATACAAGGTAGAATAGAATTCTATATTTTTCTGAAACGTATGTACTCAGTCCATGCTGTAGCATAATGCTTTAAAACATATAAATCTTTGGACTTAAGGACAAAACGCGTGCGCTTTCTCCTTTGATTTTTGTGGCACTGAGACCTGTGCGGCGGGTATATATTATTATAGTAGTACAAATATATGCTTTCGATATTTTTAAGTGTTTTACGTAGTTATTCAAAATCGAGGCACTTATCCCACTGGGGCTGTGCTGTGACTGGGTTATGTAACCTAGAATTATCCAGTTCAGATTCTTATCAACTCATTCTTTGTTTATTTTTACTTTATAATCTTACGTACTTCTTTTAATATAGTTAAAAAATCGTTTATTGGGCGTAATTAAACAACTGGTGGGTAATGACGCCCTAAGGTTAGAAGGTTATAATTTTATTGTAACGTTCGAAAATGTTGATTCGATGACGAAGGCTATTGCTGATGTGATACGGTAAGCAAGTGCAAGCAAAATGCAGCATAACTAGCAAAAACTTACTATTTACTCAGAGTAAGTTTTATAATAAGGGAGTACGGGACCAACGTTGCCGGACCGTAGCGCACCACTACAGAATGTAGTGCGCGTTTAAACTGTTGCCTCGTAATTTTTTTAATGTAATTGAGCGTCTAGCCGTGCAGATCGCTTACCTAATGGTAAGCTACACTTCTGTCATAACAGTGTCCCTCTGAAATTCGACAGTTCTTTTTATCGACACGACACTTACTTAGAAAAAATGTAGTTCGACAAGTCATTGTTTCGTGCCGCGGTAGCGGCCGGCGAAGCATCAGAGAGTAGTTAAATTGAATGTTTGTGTTGTCGAAGTATTTTCTGTCGTCGACTAATACCTACTTGTCGAATTAAGTTCAGTCGAAACAATAACTGTAGAGCTATATTTTTTCGAAGTAAGTGTCGTGTCGAAATTCAGAGGGACACCGGTCATAACAGTCAATGTTTTCCTATTGGTGCATTCTTCTTAGACCTTATTACCAATTTTAGCCATTGAATATTCGCGTACTGTATAGTATCGCCCTCTAGGTCAGTGTAATGAAACAATTAACCGTGTGGTACAAGCTCAATTTATTTGAAATTTCAAATTTGCCTCCTAAATTCCCTGCGACAAACGTTTGCGCGTTCTAACTTTTCCACTGGCGCCATCTAGTTTGGAAATTGGAACTAACTCTTGTAAGAAGAGATAAACCTTACCTTATGTAGTAGTATTATAATCTAAACATAACCGCCCACCAAGGACGACTGTCCTTATTTATAGCCTAACAATTGAATATAAACTAAATCTAATAAAAACAACAACATATTTACCACTTAAAGTTAAGTACCGGTGCGTAAGATATAACAAATCTTAAGTCGTAGTGGGTAAGACACAAAGTTTCGATACAGGCCTTTTTATCAATGAATCCTTGCATTTAAGTGTAACAACACGAGTAACCATGTCCACGCCAGGGTGTTTTTTAACAATTTTACCCATTAGCCATCTGGTGGGTGGCAAACCATCTTCCTTCACAAGAACTATGTCTCCCAACTCTGGCTCAGAAGTCCTAAACTTCCATTTGTACCTATGCATAAGATGCACTAAGTACTCTTGGGACCACCGTTTCCAAAACTCCTGTACCATGCGCTGACAAACTTGCCATCTTCTCAACGAACTTACGGTAGACTGTTCATACCTTCTATCAGGTGGCAGTACCAACGGTTCGCCTATCAAAAAATGACCGGGAGTTAAAGGCATAGGATCACCTGGGTCAGTGCTGATTTGGGATATCGGTCTGGAGTTCAAACACGCTTCGATTTGGCTCAGAACGGTTGACATCTCCTCATACGTCAAAGTAGAGTTTCCAATCGTGCGTTTGAGGTGATTCTTTGTAGACTTTACCCCCGCCTCCCACAATCCACCAAAGTTTGGCGAATGTGGCGGAATGAAGTGCCACGCTGTCCCATTTGTTGCCAACCAATCCGACAATTCTGGAATAAATTTCTTTTGCTCTTCAAATATGTCCTTTAGATCCCGCGATGCACCGACAAAATTTGTACCGTTGTCGCTGTATAAGTCGCTACAATGTCCCCTTCTTGCCACAAATCTCTTAAAGGCCGATAAAAACCCTTGGGAAGACAAATCACTGACAGCCTCTAAATGTATGGCCTTAGTCGACATACAAACGAAAAGGCAAATATAGCCCTTGTACGACTTGTTCCCACGACCTTTGGAGACTCGAATGTTGACGGGGCCAGCGTAATCTACCCCAGTAAATAAAAATGCTCTGGTTGGAGAGACTCTCTCTGCTGGTAATTGTCCCATCAATGGGTTGTTTCTGTGGATTCTGTAACGACTACAGATGACACATTGCCTGTAGTGAAATTTCACCAAATTTTTAGCACCAACAATCCAATATCTCGATCTCAAATAATTCAGCATAAGCTGTGGACCCCCATGCAGTGTCTTTATATGCGCATCTGCAATCAGAAGTTTTGCTAGGCGGGAGTCATGCGGTATCAATATCGGATGTTTCTGGTTTTGATCCACCTTCGCGTAGCTAATCCGCCCACTAACTCGCAGTATGCCGTGACTATCTATGTATGGATTCAGTGAGGTAAGCGTTGATTTTTTGTTAACTTGTATTCCCTTTTTTAAATTTTCTATTTCCTCGCTAAAACCCTGCCTTTGACATTTTTGTATCATTATTTCTAATGCAGCTTCTATTTCTGTTTTCAGCAGGTAAGTATGGTTTATTTTTTCTTTTTCTTTACTATTTTTCAGAAATCGTCTACAATAGGCTAATACCCGCAAAAGTTTTGTCAATGACGAAAACTTCGCCCACATTTCATCATCGTCGTGGTCCGTAGTTGCTACGTGCACTAAAGCAACCTTTTCTTCCAGGTAAGTAAGAACCTTCTTTGGCTTGACATATTCTATTTCTTCATTCTTTAACCATTCCGGTCCATTTAACCATAACTGGTGGGTAGAAATATCCGAGGGGTTGACACCACGTGACGCGCAATCTGCGGGATTGTGTTCTGATTTCACGTATGCCCATTGGTTACGATTGAGGAGGGACATAATTTCGGATACTCGGTTTCCAACAAATGTTTTCCATTTTGTAGGATGTCCACTCAACCACGCCAACACTACCTCCGAGTCAGTCCATGCATGAAGGTTTGTTTTGGGAATGTCCAGTACTTCAGCCACTTCGGTCAAAAGTTTTGCTATCAACACTCCCCCGCATAATTCCAATCTCGGAATCGAAACTTGTTTGACCGGAGCAACTCTTGTTTTAGCCGTAACTAAACTTACATGGACGTTTCCAGTAGAGTCTACCACCCGCAAATAAACCACCGCTCCGTATGCTGCATTTGAGGCATCACAAAATCCGTGAAGTTCTGCCAGTTGGTCGTCGTTACTGCACATCATCCAACGAGGTAAGCGAAAGTTAGTCAGCTGCTCTAAATCTTCGCGAAACTTTATCCATTCTTGGTAAAGATCTTTTGGTAATTCGTCGTCCCACCCCAGTCCAGACAACCATAATTTCTGGATGAATATTTTCGCTTTGATAATACTGGCTGATATCCATCCTAACGGATCATACAGCCTGGAGATATCTGAAATAACTTTTCTTTTGGTTACAGGTTCCGAACGAGGAGGCAACTTCACTGCGTACTCAAACTCGTCGTGTCTGCGGTTCCAGGTAAGTCCTAATATCTTATTAGTTTCCGATTGCTCTACTAGCTTTTTCCTTTCCGCTTCCTCTTCTATAGCTTCTGCTTGCATCGCTTTAGTTACGGTTTCATTATTGCTATACCACTTTTGCATTATAAATCCCCCTTCATTTAGTAAACCATTCATTTGCTTGTGAATCTCAATCGCTTCCTGTATGCTTCCACATCCTGACATAAAATCGTCCATATAAAAATCTTTTTTGACTCTTTCAGCAGCTAGCGGATATTTCTCCCCTTCGTCTACTGCAAGCTGCATCAAGACTCTTACTGCAAGGTACGGCGCTGAAGATGTTCCAAACGTTACGCGGAGAAGTTTGTATTCACCAATGTCTTCCTTTGGATCGTCTCGCCACAAAATGCGTTGGAAATTTGCATCACTGGAATCAACTTTAACTTGCCGATACATTTTCACTATATCAGCAGTGAAGCAAATTGCATACGTCCGCCATCGCATTATTATGTGTCGAAGCTCCGGTTGCAGTACTGGTCCTACCATCAAATCATCATTTAAACTTACACCGTTGGAACCCTTACATGAAGCGTCGAAGACTACGCGTACCTTCGTTGTCGATTTGTCTTCTCGGATGACAGCATGATAAGGTAAGTATAAACCTTTGTTATATTCTTTCTTGTCTATGGCTTGCATGTGATTTAGCTTTATATATTCCTCAAATGTCTTTTTATATTCTGTTTTCAGATGCGGATCTCTCTCTAATCTCCGTTCCAGCGACAAGAATCTCTTCAACGCTATCTCTCTTGACTGCCCCTTAATACAAGCGGGATTTTCGTCTTTGAAGGGCAGTTTAACAATGTATCGACCACTTTTATCGCGCTTTGTGGTTGATGTAAAGATTTCTTCACATTGCTGCTCTTCTTCGGTCATAATCCTTTTTGTAGATTTTGGTGGCTCTTCTAGCTCCCAAAATGATTTTAGAAGATCATCTGCGCAAACGTGCATGCTAACCATATTCCCTGAGGGGGGTCCGCATTTGTTTCTACCTGTTAAAATCCATCCAAATATTGTTTCTTGTGCTAACAATGATCCTGAAGGACCCTTCATCAACCCTTCTTTCAGTATGAGTCCGTACACGTCTGAACCAAGCAACAAATCAATTTTGTTTGGAACATGAAATTCCGGATCAGCTAACTTGATGCTAGTCAATCTGGGCCACGATTCGACCTCTACCTTCCGCGGTGGTAAAAGGCCTGTAAGTTTTTCCAATATGTACGCCTCCACTTGAATTGTACATTGAGGATTTTGAGAGGAGTGAAGTATCACCTCAGTCTTTGCTCGCGCTACCACTGACGGTTCTCCCCCCAATCCCGATAAATTCTCCTTAATATGTGTCCGTTTTAACCCTAATAACTGAACCACTGCTTCAGTAATAAACGAAAGATGTGATGCTGGATCAATGAGTGCTCGCAACTGTGATGTTGATCCAGCCTGTGACTCAGCATCGACTAATGCTGTAGCCAACAAAGAGTATTGACATAAACCCCGTGACAAAAAACTACTCTTTGCTGGTGTTTCATCTTCTTGTGGTTGGGATACTTGTGCCACATGCGCCATCGCTGCACCCTCTGGTGACAGTGACTCGACTGTTTCCTTACTTACAGTCGCCTGAGGAACGTTACTCGAATGCAACAATGAATGATGTCGCCTGTTACAAATTTGGCAAGAGGTTGTGATGCGACAGTTCTTTACGGAATGATTGTTTGCCAAACAATTAAAACATAAACGGTTCTCTTGGACAAAGTTACGCCTGTTGTTACTACTTAACTTAGCAAACTCTTTACAACTGCTTACTCTATGATCGCGTTTGCAAAAGACACATGATATTTGCGATACATGTAAAGCATGAGTTCCACTGGCCGACTTCACATTATTTAATTGCGGTTTCCCTTTACAAGATTGGAGCTTAGGATCTAAAAATTCCAATGAATGGAATCTTTTTTGCAAGAATTCACTGAATTGATCGAAGTTGGGTAATTTGTCCGAATTGCTGGTGAGTTCACTCACTTTAGCTTCCCAACCCTTTCTAGACTCGTTATCCAACTTCATACTCACTATGTATATAACTATAACATCCCAAGTTTTAGTATCAATTCCTAAGTTAGAGAGACATTGCAACATATTGGTGGTGTTATCAAGCAGTTGCTTGATTGCAGTGGCAGACTCTGTCAGAATGTTACGTTGACTGAAAAACTGTTTTAAGATGCAATTAGCTAGGTACTGTTTATTATTGTATCTATTTTCTAACAAAGTCCAACATTGCTCATAGTTATCATTGGTAATAGGTACATGCATAATCAATTGTGCTGCTTCTCCTGAGAGGTGACTTTTCAGATATTGAAGTTTTTGAACATCGTCGATTGACTTATTACTGTGAATGAGTGACACGAACAAGTCTCTAAAACTGAGCCACTCTGTGTACTGTCCGGAAAACGTCGGTATGCTGATCTTCGGCAGTTTGACAAAAGACTCGTGGGCCTCCTTTCCCGATCCATCTTGTTGATGTTCGCTGGTATTAATTCTATCGCATTTATCAATCATTTCTCGAAGTTCGGCCTTAAATTCCATATAAAATTCTTCTGTCTCGCCATATACATCGTCTACGAAGTAACTGCTACCTGCCGTGTCCTTTTTGAGAATAATATCGTAATGTAATTTTGTAAATTCTATCCATTTGCTTTCTATCATTTGCAGTCTTGTCTCAAGGAAATGTTTAGTTAGTCGATCTTTAGGACTTTTCTTGTAGTTCACTTTTGATTTATGAAGTTGTGACTTTATATTCTCTTGTACTTTGATGAGATCCATGATGTATAGAAGTTAAATAACTTGAATTGAAGTCCCCGTAGTCCGTACAAGTCAATGGATCAATCAGCAAAATATTCTAAGTCAATGAAAAATTTCCAAAATTTTTCTAAGTGTTTCGGACTTAGTTCACTTTTAAGAAATCGGGCATAGGTTCCCCGTTGGTTCCGTTTTAGTGAAACTATTCTAAGTCCTAGCTTCTTATTTCACTGATTTTTCTAAGTCCCTGATCTACTAATATTTAAAGAGTACTCACAGTTCTATGTCCACTTTTCACACTTGTATTTATTTTGACACTTCCCTTGGTTCGTCCGCGCTGAATCCTCGCCCGTCCCTGGTGTGTGTAGTCGCCGCCGCTGCTGCTCCGCTCCGCTCCGCTCCAATCCGCCCCGCTCTGCTCCGCTCCGCCGTTCCGTGCTCCGTCAAGGATTTTTCGACAGCAATCCACCGTCCCTTGATCCCAGAGATAACGCGCCGAACCGAGGTCAACCTCTTAGCCACATCCGGCTTCAGAAGGACCATGAATATTCGCGTACTGTATAGTATCGCCCTCTAGGTCAGTGTAATGAAACAATTAACCGTGTGGTACAAGCTCAATTTATTTGAAATTTCAAATTTGCCTCCTAAATTCCCTGCGACAAACGTTTGCGCGTTCTAACTTTTCCACTGGCGCCATCTAGTTTGGAAATTGGAACTAACTCTTGTAAGAAGAGATAAACCTTACCTTATGTAGTAGTATTATAATCTAAACAGCCATATTAAATTATCCTTGTCTATATTAAGTTGACGTCAAACAAAATATAGTGTTTGTGTTGTACAAAACTTTATGTCAATAATGACAAGTTGGTTCAATGGACTGGCCTGAATCTCAAATAGACCCACTTTCTCCACTTTAACCTTTCTGGTCGCGAACTGAGGCCGTTACATGTTCTATTAGGCGAAATTAAGACGGAACAAACAAAATGTACTACATTCCTGGGTTTTGGGGTTGATTGTGGCCTAAAATTGGAAAACCACGTCAATAAACTGTGTGGCAAGATTGGAAGAGCACTAAGAAGAGTGACGCGGGGAGTGTCTGCGGAAGTAGTCCAGACGTGTTATTTTGCCACTGTATATTCTCTGACACGTCATCAGTTTGTAATAACATGTCTACCTTCTATAGTTATTGATAAATTAACTTAATAGCTATCGGGAATGTACTTCTGAGGTCAGGAATCTAACTTCAAATCAAATAAATCATTTTATTTGTCTATCTTCACTAACAATTTAATAAATGAGTCTAAACAAGCAACACAAACACAATTACAAACAAATTAATTTACAAATTATTGATAAATGTTTTAATAAATGGTCTTTCTATAACTTACTTCGTAGTAGGTACCTACCGTCAATGCTTCCATAGTCAAAACAACCCACATTCAATTAACAAATTGAGTGATTATTAAAACTTTAGATTTTCGTCATAAACAATGAATTTATGATTTTAAAGAGAGGTTATGCAATCAAAACTCTTAGTAATAATTTAATGGTAATCAATATCGTTATTTTTAACAGTTGTTGAAGTTTGTTATCATCTGCGCCCATATATAAAATACCACAATTATATCTTATGGCGCGTAAATTGGCTTTATAAGTAAAATTATTATGCTTATGATTCATTGATGGTTTGCGTCAGGTGGCTGTTCTGCTGATGGACACGCAAGGTTCCTTTGACAGCGAAAGTACTGTCCGCGACTGCTCTACAATCTTCGCTCTCTCCACTCTCCTATCCTCGGTTCAAATTTACAACGTTTCCCAAAACATCCAGGAGGATGACTTGCAACACCTGCAGGTATGTCTCTGTTCTGATATTTCTGATAACGCTTCTTCATATAAATTAAATTCTTGTTATTTTACATATAAGTATGTTAGTGAGGACCGTTCGGATGTATATAATCCTACCTACGCCCGTTATCATTCAAAACGTGTGAATACATGAGACAACAAGAAAAGTTGTTGCTGATCTAGCATTTAATTTGAAAGGATTTACTCACAAGTCAAAGTAAAAAAAAACACGACAAAAGATCTTCAAAGTTTCTTAACTTCTAGTTGTTTTCGGCGTTCGGCAAAATGGTGAAAGACCAAGGTCCGAAGGCGTTCCAAGTTCTGGAGTTTCTCGTAAGGGACTGGCAGTTTCCTTGGGAATACAGTTATGGCGCAGTTGGAGGAGAACGGATATTGCAAGCAAGGCTAAAGGTATACTATTGATCATTTTACCGACGAAGTATTCCTAAACTCACAGCGTACAGGCTAGGTCAGTAGGGGGAAGTGGGGCAGATTCATACAAAGGGCACCGTCACTCATTAGAGACATCTGTTGTTAGGCGCGCATTAACTGAACAACTTATGCGTGTACGCATGACTTACTTATGTGTGTGTTGGCTCACGGAGTTTGACAGCAGTCGGTGAGAAACTCGCGACGAGGTGACACGGAATTTGATTCGGCCACACGTAAGTAATTTTATAACCTCACTTTAAACATCTTTATTTTAATAAAAGCTTTTATGTAGATTATTCATTACTGTTTTATTTCAAAGATAATAGGACCAAGTTTGTGAATTGATACGTGAATGATGATATATAGGTATGGTTGGATTTTTATAGGAATATTTTTATTTCATTTTCTTTTGATGGGGTAGGTTGAGACAGCAGTAAGCGGGGCACATTCATACTGTATGAATGTGTCTCACATTTTTATTTTAGTTTTTAGAGTTTAAATTAATAAATTTTTTTTTTTAATTTTTTTAATAACTAACGGGCAATGTTAAAATGAAGTTTTACAAAACAAACTCTCTTTAAGAAAATCAGCAGCCACATATGGAGTTAATGTGTTATATAGTTATATTATTTAATGTTATTACTTATCATAATAATTATTTTTGCGACACTCAATTTTGAAATGACTATTTGACTCTATTTTATAATTATAATAACAACATATTATTTGACATTGTGCTTATGTATTACTAATTTTATTATATTGTATTATTTCCTCAGTCTAATTGCACGCCGTAATATGGCTAGATATGGAGCACTGCTACAAATATTTTTACATCAAGATCAATTGTACCCATATTTGCAATTAATAAATGATTATGATTATTATGCAGAAACACTACAAAGCCGTTGTGTTTTAATACTTTTATTTTGATAAATAATTAAACATTTCTTGCTTAATTTGTATATTTTTCACATCTATGAATCTGCCCCATAGCCTGTATGAGAGTGCCCCACATGTGGGGTATACATTCATACATTTCTATTTTTTTTAACTTTTATAAAAAGCCTCACATGTGTATTTACACAAATTACATGTTTTTGATACAAAGTCAGATATAGCACTAGTTTTTAATGAATCTATACAGATATTGATACCAGAGAAAATACTATAAGATGAAATAGACAAACTGTATGAGGCTGCCCCACCTTCCCCTATAGCGTAATCCTGACTCCATTATTAGGTCATAAGTAGATGTCTGTTGTAGTCACAAAAGATACTTTTTATATAGATTTTTGTGGTTGTAGCCCTGTATATATGATAGTTCAAATGATAAACAACATTCTGTAAATGTTTTAGATTACTCCAAACCTTCCCCAAGAGTTGAAAGACTTGCGGATAGATTTACGCAACAGCTTTGAAAAAGTCTCCTGTTTCCTAATGCCGCATCCTGGGTTCAAAGTACTGAGCCCGAAGTTCAAAGGCAACATTGCCGGTAAGATCTTTTAATTTATAGTGTTGTAGTTATGGTGAAGGTTTACCTTAAATTTTATAAATGTTGGAATTAATACACGAGGTAAGCGAGCGCAACTTATTTCGGGAAACTAAAACTAAACATTGGACTACCAAAATAATCTTTGAGATCCCATACGCTCCTAGCTAAAAATTGTATTGCCAGATCAAATTTTGTAAACGACCACCAAATCTTACGACGCAAATTTACGCTCTATTACTACCTAGGAGTGGGGTGCAGCTTCGAATGGCCGCACCCCACTCGCTTTTACCCCTAGAGTGTATATAAAAGCGCGGAACCAGAAGATTTCTGGTGGACCCTACTTAATAACCGTGGAGTTTCTGTACAAAACTAACTTAAAATAATTAACCGGACAAATGCGAGTCGGACTCGCCTACCGAGAGTTCCGTACAAAGACTATATTTTTAATGATTTAATTACATTTGTAATTAAATGTAAATGTATAGTTTTCCGATTTTTCCCTGTACAAGAGTATAAGACGATATTATTTGCCAAATTTCATAGTTCTAGGTCAACGGAAAATACCCTAAAAATGTTGATTGTCGAAATATATAGTTTTTGCGGTATAAATCTTTATTTACGTTCAAGTTCAAAGTTCAAAAGTTCTTTATTTCAATTTTGTCGTCACAGACGCACTTATGAACGTCAATTATTACAATGACTCTACTACCGTATCGGAAAAAGAACCACTACTCAGAAGATACGGCAAGAAACTGAGGGGCATATTTTTTAGAACTTTTGTTACAATATTTTGTTTGTTTTTGACAATATTTTTTTTATGTACCAGTTGGCTACTTGGCAGAAGCGGAATGTTCCATGCATCTTTGTCTTCTATGTAATTACTAACTGTATAGTATGCTTTTTTCATTAGAATATTTTTCACACTCAATTTGAATCTACTTTCTGTGAGCTCCGTTATACATTTCTGAATTTTATTGTAATAACGTACACAATTGCCCATGAAGGACTTATTCGTTTTACTCAGTCTAAACTAGGTACTGCAATTCTATCCTTATTTCTAGTGTTTATGTTGTGGTGGTCACTATTCACCTTCAATTTGTGCAGATTTTTACGAACATACATTATATTTTCATAAATATACAGAGAAGGTAAAGTTAATACATTAATTTGTTCATAGACTTCTCTTAATGATTCGCGAGGACCCAACTCATAAATAGCGCGAACCGCTCGCTTTTGTAAAATAAAAATAGCTTCTATATCCGCGGCAAACCCCCAAAGCAAAATGCCAAATGACATTAAGCTGTGGAAGTATGCAACTTAGAAGTTAACTTAGAAGTTTGATTTTTCACAGCTTCAAGTGATTGTGGACCTGAGTATTAATGTGGTAAATTATGTGGTTTTAATTTCAACTCGATACCTCCACGCGTTCCCGAGTTAAAGGGTCTTGACGGACAGACGGACAGACAGACAGACGGACGACCACAAAGTGATCCTATAAGGGTTCCTTTTTTTCACTTTGAGGACGGAGCCCTAAAAACTGAGTTTATTTATATTTGGGGTTAAAATGGAGGTTAAATGTTGGTCATGGTATTGGTCATTTACCTATTTTTGGCAATAAAAGTATTTTTGTAAGTTATGTGTTATGTTTTATGTCTGGTGATTAGGCAATTTTGTATGTAGTGCATGAATTCGGACTTGCACCGCTACATTTTTTTTTTTTGGTATCTATATCAGTAACATACGTCCGAACTACTTGGAAGGTCTACCGACTTAGTTAATAAGAGGCTTTCACCATGCAGACGCCCAACAATAAAAATGCGTCCGTTAACCACCTCTTTCATTGATTTGATTTGATTCATTGGTGAATCATCACCATCCTCCACTTCACAGGACCAACAACCTGCCTCATCACATTTACATCCTAAACTCATTACACTACGGATTAAACAATCCAACTGCCATAACTGCACGAGTACCTATAGCAAATATCTCAGGCCAAGAGCCGTCATACCTTTATTGATTATTTTATTTAAGATATCGACATCGAGTTCAGGACTCAGCTGAAAGACCTGGTGGCATCTTTATTTGGGCCAGAAAAACTGCTACCTAAAATGATAAATGGAGAGAAAATCAAGGCACGAGATCTGTTCAACTACTTCAAAACTTACATGACCTTATTCAACAGTAACGAGATTGTAGATGTCACGACCATTATGAAGGTAATTTGTATTATTTATTTATTGAGAGGAAGAGCCACAGCATACACACAGTATCTCACTTCAGCTATTCACGTCTTTCCCGTAATCGCATCGATCGAATTCAATCATCTATAATGTACTCCTACTCCTTCTGTCAACAGCTAAAGCAATGAATACTTTATTTCTGTCACTAGGTACTTCCGGAGTTAGGTATTTTTTGATAGTAGTTGGTTTCTCGTATGCAAGGAGCTCTCTCTCTATGAGAGAAGGCCCGAGTCCCAGCAGTGGGAACGTGATGGGCTGATGATGATGATGATGCAAGGAGCCGTCTGGGTTGGTACCACCTCATTGTCAATTATTCTGCCGCCAAACAGTTGTGCGCAAGCATTACTATTTTTCGGTTTGAAGGGCATTGTAGTCATCGAAATTAGTGAGCATTATGAAACTTAAGGGCTATTGTCTTGGGGTGACGAGTGCAGTGCAGTAGCGCGCAAGATTTTGCAAAACAAAGTTCTGGAAGGTGCTGCAACTGTTGTAGGCAGGTATGTCGGTTACCATCAGTTGAACGACCCGTTCGTCTCGTCACTTTTCATAAATAAACATAGAAAAGATACTCTGGGAAATTCTAATACCTAGGTACTTTACGATGGAACTCTTAACAGTAGTTGTAATCATCGTTGTAGTTGTAGTTCGGTAGTCATCGGTACTCATAGAAGTTAGCCTAAGATATAATGCCACAGGTAAATACACAGCTTCTGCTACGTTTTAAATTTTACCTAAATCACCGTATGATTGACGAATTGTATTTGTCACAGGCGACGGTCGAGGCAGGACTGCTTTCCGCTTTAAACAAAGCCCGTGACGTGTACGAGAAGGGGATGGATTCCGAAGCTGGGCCCGAGCAGCTCAGCGTGTCGGCTGTCGATCTGCAAGACTTGCACCGCAAGTGGGTGACCGCAGCACGCAACTCCTACACGAACCAAAAAAAAATGGGTTCCAAGGAAGATAACGAAAAGTATCTTACGAAACTTACTGAGGTAACTAAGCCAGGATTTTAATACTAATAGCATAAACATAAAAAAACATATATTTTTTTATTGATTTAGTAAGTTTTACAATTTTCGGCCGCACAAATTTCCCTCGATCTGAAGTGGAGGAGCGCAGAAAAGGACTTGTGTCTGACATAGAATGCTCCTTAGAACAAGTGTCGGAGTGGGGACGACCTAATCTAGTCAATTTCAACCCTACTAAGACACAAGTCTGCGCATTCACCACCAAAAAAACCCCTTTTTCCATAGCTCCCCAGTTCCAAGGCGTTCCCCTTACCATCTCAGAGAGTCTCGGGATCCTTGGCGTCGATATTTCTAGTGAGGTCCAGTTTGGGGGTCATTTGGAGAGTAAAGCTGCTCTCGCTTCTAAGAAATTGGGCGTACTTAACAGAACGAAGCGATACTTCACATCGGGCCAACGCCTAACGCTTTATAAAGCGCAGGTGCGGCCCCATGTGGAGTACTGCTCCCATCTTTGGAACGGTGCACCAAAGTACCAGCTTCAGCCACTTGACTCCTTACAAAGGCGAGCCATTAGACTTGTCGGCGATCCCGAGCTCACAAAAGATTTGGAACCACTGAGCCAACGTCGAGACATCGGTGCACTCAGTGTGTTTTATAAAATCTATAATGGGGAATGTTCTGAGGAACTATTTGATCTCATTCCTCCATCACGGTTTTATTACCGCACTGCCCGACATCGTGCGAAAGCCCATCCACATACCATAGATCTATGGAAATCGCATACTGTCCGATTCTCCAGATCTTTCTTACCGCACACCTGTAAAACATGGAATGGGCTACCGCCCGAGGTTTTTCCGCAGAGCTATAACATGGGGTACTTTAAAAGAAGGGTGAAAAGGGTCCTTAAAGGTAGGCAACGTACCAGTAATGCCCCGAGTGTTGCAGGTGTCCATAGGCGACGGTAACCGCTTACCATCCAGGCGGGCCATCTGCTTGTTTGCCTATTAGTCATATAAAAAAAAATATAAAAAAATTCAGTTTTGAAGTTTCTAACCCACTAATAGGACAGGTGTGATTAGAAATCTTATTTCATCGTACTTTCCACACCTTTAACTCATCATTCTGTAAGTTGATTGAGTAACTCAGTTATGTTTTAACTAGTTTTAGATCAAGTCCCGACTCACGTGTCCTTGTTCATACATTACCTTTTTCTTTTTGAATTCGTGTTTATAATTTAACATTTCTATCTAAAGAAACATTATGGTCTTCATACAGATGACGTGTTTAGTCGTGGAGTTAAAAAAACGGAGTGATTAAGTAAATCATATTTGGGATTCAAACAAGGTTTTTCGGGAAGAAAAAATTCGACCACCGGCTGGGACTCGAACCCACAACCCAATATTCCCTCAGCGCGGGACGCTCTACCAATTGAGCTACGGTGGGCACCAACTCGAGTGTCGAATTTCTTCTTCCGTTATTTTACCGTCTTAAGGGTGACGTGTACGCCATCTATTGAGAGAGGAGTGAACCTTTTTCTCAACGAGCAAGATCAATGTTGCAATTGAATACTTGCTCTGTGATGACGCGAACCCATATTAATTCTTATAATATTTTTAAGCATTAACGAATGCCAAACGAAAAACTCAAACAAGGTTTTTCGAGAAGAAAAAATTCGACCACCGGCTGGGACTCGAACCCACAACCCAATATTCCCTCAGCGCGGGACGCTTTGAGTTTTTCGTTTGGCATTCGTTAATGCTTAAAAATATTATAAGAATTAATATGGGTTCGCGTCATCACAGAGCAAGTATTCAATTGCAACATTGATCTTGCTCGTTGAGAAAAAGGTTCACTCCTCTCTCAATAGATGGCGTACACGTCACCCTTAAGACGGTAAAATAACGGAAGAAGAAATTCGACACTCGAGTTGGTTCCCACCGTAGCTCAATTGGTAGAGCGTCCCGCGCTGAGGGAATATTGGGTTGTGGGTTCGAGTCCCAGCCGGTGGTCGAATTTTTTCTTCCCGAAAAACCTTGTTTGAGTTTTTCGTTTGGCATTCGTTAATGCTTAAAAATATTATAAGAATATTTGGGATTGTTCAGTAATTTCTTAGTGTAAGGTGGGATAGGCAGATCCAAAATTGATGGAAATGGCACAAGCCTCCCTAGTGGTATTGTACTGTTCAATTTTTTGACATAGGTACTTAATGAGACAAGCTTATGAGTTACATGATTGAGTATACGGCCTTCTAGTAGAGAACACGGCATGCATTTAGTGATAATACGCTTATGATTGTTTTAAAATTAATTGAAGATTAAATGCTTAAATTAAATACGATTAAGAAATTACTGAAAAAAGAGATTACGATAGAAACTAATTCATCAACTGCCTCTTAATAGAAGAGACAGATGTACTAAACAAATCTACACTGTTAGACACTGAACACATTCTATAAAGCGAAGCGTGCTCATCAAAATTTGTGCGGCGCGAGAGAAGGTTGAACGTGTTTCTGTTATGTACACTACTTCCAGGACGAGGGACCAATAGTTCAATTCTAGTAAGCAAGTCAGGACTGTCAGTTATAGAGTTAACAATTTTATATAGTAAGACAATATGAAAATGAAAAAATGTTTATAAGGTAAAAGAGGCAAAGGTACATATTTATGGACATGGAGCACCTGGTCCCACACTAAGCTCGAAACCCTTACAGGACTCTTCCGTCGGGAGTACATCAAGTATAATGCCTTAAAATTAGGTACAATAATGATAACTAACAATTAATATATACATACTTTGTAATGTTTAGAGTATAAGATAGTGAGTGAGTGTATGTGTGTGTGAGAGAGAGGGTGTGTGATGTGAGGGTAAGGGTGAGGGTGTGTGTGTGTGTGTGTGTAGGAGTGAGAGGGTGTGTAATATGAGTGTTATAATGTGTCCAAGTGTGGTACTTATTATATTTACTAATTGTTTTATTGATTAATTTATTATTATTGTATCTTCCTGGTGTTATGAGATTTTCCGTTTCAATATAATTAAAGTTAAATAGTTTGTTAGTTATAATCTTTTTGCACTCATAGTGTGTCAAGGATAAAATTTTTGAGTCTTTGTTTATTTGGTTATAGAGATAATTATGGTCCAAGAAAGTGAGAGAATTTGCCTGCAAAAGCCGTACGAACGTTTCTGAAGATTTGTGCTTTAGTGAGTGAGTGTTGATGGAGTACCAAATTTGGATGTATAATTGCCTTACTGTAAGAACCTTACATTCTTTATACAGATTTACCGTTGGGTATCTGTATGGACGGTTTGTGCTGCACTTCATATACCTCTTTGAGCTCTTTCGAGTGGAATAATGTTAGTTTTATTTGTTCCACGAGAGGAGATACAATATGAAATTAGTGATTGACAAAGTGAAAAGTATATATCATTTTCATAATGTTTGGGTTTGCACATTTCCTGATATTTTTAAAAACTGCCGTGAGCTATGCGATAGAAAGAGAGGTGCTCTGTAGGTAATATGATATGACTGGTAGGTATGCAGCGCAACGCGAGCTGAATTGAATTTTATTGCGTCATAGCAGCAGAGTCGCTATTTGTTTCAATTTCTTTGCGGAGTTATGCTTCTGTCCCATAGTATTCTGTGCCATAAGTGACATTGTACCTTAACGAAAAGTTTCGAAACCCAAATATTTTACAGGATTTGGAGGACCGTTTGCCTCAGTTTGTGCAAAGTAACCTTGGGAAGATACAAACCGCGATTAACAAAGCTAAAGAAGCATACGAAAAGGCGATACAAAACATCAGCAAAGACCAGATTTTGTGTGTTCACCCACTAGACCTCCAACAAGTTCACAAGGAAGCACTCGCCGCTGCTACCCGCACCTTCGATGCAGCAAGAAAGAAATACTCAAATAAGAAGGACGACGAACGAGCTCAATTCATAGAAGTGCGTATTTTTGCCTATGTATTTAGAGGTTTTTTGACTAGAATATAACTATAACAAAGCATAATACAAAATGCGCCTTTTCTGCTCTGCCTTTTACTAAAACTAGGTGTTTGACTTTTCAATGATTTATGATTTCAATGAATTTTTTAACTCATCTATATAGAACATATCAAACAATGTTATTGATTTTGTGAGGGGTAACACGAAAGTTGCTTTTATATTTATATTCCAGAGCATCAATGAGCGCTATAAATTGCTGCGGCTGACCAACGAGCAGAATAATAAAATGGTGGTGTCAATCTTGCGCATGGAGTACTGGCAATACATGAAGGCCAAGACCGCCACCGACCCCCCGCTGTCTCACAGAGAATTCACAAATGAGCATGAAATAGCTCTCACGAAGGCACTCAAAGACTTCGACTCGAAGAGGAATTTTCCTAATAGTTACACTGAAGACGTACACAGAACCAATTTGCAACGGGTAATATTAAACAGGGCAGCGTGATTTGCCATTTCCTTAAAGTACTAGTTTATTAGGTGGTAGGTCTCAAGAATGGGAGAGGCCATCTGATAGATAGGTGCCACCGTTCTGCCCCTAGTAAAAAACTAATGCTTAGTCATTTTTTATTTTCATGAGATTAACTTAGGTATTGCACTAGGTGCTCCCCTCGAACCCTCGGGAATCACGCGTTAAATCAGGATAAAAATTATCCTATACTGTCCTCCCCCGGGCTACATGCACTGTGCCAAAAGAGTTGTAATATTTTGGCACAGTGATTGGCCACCATTATTTTATTATTGTATTTTTTTCCGGCCGGTGTTCGAGCGTCTGTACAGCTCTAACACCGACCGAGTGTCTCGACTTATTCTCGTGAGTGTAGCCGGTTAGTAAATAATAATATGAATAATACTCACGTTTGTTTTAATAATGACATTATTATCTTGTTTTCTGAATAGTAGAAATGGCTAAATTTATGCATGGTGAACTATTTAGGTATGGGTGGTTATTTATTTAGGTGGTTTCTGATATAAATTGTACAATTTTATTAGTTTCGCGTAAATAACCAGCCGTAAATACTTAGTCTGGCCATAAATACTGTTACAATTAAAAATAAATATTTAATAGAACGGCTAAGACTCACGTAGTTGGTGGATGGTTGTTGTCTGTAGCGTGGAAACCACTTCTTAATGCTACCTCGACACGGAATGTGGTAGGTAGTCTAGAGTGTGACACAGTCAGCATAGTGTGTGACGGAACTTTCGGCAACGACGCTGTCAGCGATGGTGAAGAACTCGTGCTGACATTAGTGCGGTCGTCGTCGGCAACACGACAGCGCGCGAGAGGCGCGTGGCGCTCCCCGCAGGCGCCCCCGACGCCACCTCTCCCCTCGCGTCGTGCGGAGCGGGCGGCCGCCCGCGCATCTCGCCTCGACACCACCAGTGGTCGCCGCGATCTCGCAGCGTAAACTCGTCCCTGATGAAGAGCATCGGACATGCTCGAAACCTAGGTCGACTAATTCGACAAAATACGTGAGTCCTAGCCATTCTATTATTTTTTATAATGAATCAAACTCACGAAAACTTTCAATTAAAAATAAACGAAATATTACATTTGAATTTGGAATCTGTCATTTTTATATGATTGTTCATTGAGTTTCTCATTTTGGCGCCTGAATAGGAGGAGAGAGTCAGGCCTCCGTCGTCAGGTCGGGTCCAGCACCGTCTCCGCCGTTCCCAGCAGTCTTATTTTCCAATATATTTCGTCTATCTGTCAGAGTCAAAAAGTTAGCCGGCCTGCTCTACGTCTGTAAAGAAGGCCGTCGTTGTCATCCAAAAAGGTCATAACAGCGCCAATACATTGTACAATATTTTGCGATATTAAAATGGAGTGGGGTGATAAAGAGAACCGAATCGCTGTGATTGCATTACACAAAGTAGGTATGAAGCCAAATGCAATTTTTAAAACTCTCCATGCCTTGGTATTAGTAAAATGTTTGTGTACCTACCGGGCTATTAATAGGTACAATGAGACCTCCTCTGTTTGTGACAGAAAAAGATCTGGCCGTCCACGTCAAAGACAAAGTATTGAAGTCCACGTAGTGTTCGTACGAAAAAAGTGGTCAAAGCAGTAAGGGAAAGAATTCGAAGAAATCCTGTCCAAAAGCAAAAGATTTTATCTCGGGAGATGAAGATAGCACCTAGAACCATGTCGCGTATTTTAAAAGATTACTTAGGACTTGCAGCCTATAAGAGACGTACTGGTCATTTCTTAACTAATAATTTAAAAAAGAATAGGGTGGTAAAATCAAAACAACTACTGAAGCGAAGGGAGGTCACAGAAAAATTTTGTTTACGGATGAGAATTTTTTTACAATTGAGCAACATTTTAACAAACAACATGACCGTATTTATGCTCAAACCTCTAAGGAAGCTTCCCAATTAGTCGACAGAGTGCAACGTGGGCACTATCCGACTTCAGTGATGGTTTGATGGGGTATTAGCTATGAAGGAGGGACTGAGACATACTTTTGTGAAAAAGGTATCAAAACATCGGCACAAGTGTATCAAGATACCATTCTTGAGAAGGTAGTGAAGCCCCTTAACAACACCATGTTCAATAACCAAGAATGGTCCTTCCAGCAAGACTCGGCGCCGGGTCATAAAGCTCGGTCTACGCAGTCTTGGTTAGAAACGAACGTTTCGGACTTCATCAGAGCTAAAGACTGGCCGTCGTCTAGTCCCGATCTTTATCCGCTGGATTATGATTTATGGTCAGTTGTAGAGAGTACGGCTTGCTCTAAACGCCATGATAATTTGGAGTCCCTAGAACAATCCGTACGATTAGCAGTAAAGAATTTTCCCATGGAAAAAGTGCGTGCTTCTATTGATAACTGGCCTCAACGTTTAAAGGACTGTATTGCAGCCATTGGAGACCACTTCGAATAAGCTTTTATATTTTTTTATATTTTTGTATTAAACTAACACACTGTAAAAGTAATAAATGTTATTTGCAATAGAAAATTTATTTTTTCTTTGTTTCAGTATTTATGGACTATGTAGTTCACCACGCATAAATTTAGCCATATCTACTATTCAGTGAATAAGTTAATAATGGTTGAATTTTGCATGAAAGAGGTACCACCTTAATAATACCAGGGTAGTAAAAGTAAAACACATTGTATTATTTACACTTGAGAGCGCTGTTGCAGACGATCGACGAGAGCTTCGCCCAGATGAAAGCGATGAACAAGAGTAAGAATAAAGCAGCTCTGCAAGCGGGGGTGGAAGAGTATGATAGTTATATGAAGAAAGCGTGGGATTCGTCAAGCGAGTGCATGCACCCGGAGGAGCTCGAGCGAGAGAACGAACGGGCTATGTGCCGTGCGCTGGAAACCTTCCGCCCAAGGAAGCAGTGCTCAGCCGGATTCGACGAATATGACGAGGACGAAACTACATTGCGGAACGTATGTTTGTTTCTAGTTGCGTAGTTCAAAGTCGATTTTTAGCATCTTAGACGCACTTATGAACATCAATTATTATTATTACAAAAAAAGAACCACTTTTCAGAAGAAACGGCAAGAAACTGAGGGGCATATATTTTTTGAACTTTTGTTTCAATATTTTGTTTGTTTTTGATAACATTATGTTTCTTATGTGCCTGGAATTGATTATCACCATGTTTAAAAGATGTTAGCCATTAATTCGACTGAAACTTTCAGGGCTCACAACAATGCATTCTAAATCCATGAAAACGTGCTTTTTTTTAATCTATTACGGATTATTACATTGAATTCTGTTACAGATTCTGAGAGATCGCTTCAAAGAGATGGAAAGTATAAATGGTTCCGCTAACGAAGCTGCCGTGCAGGAAGCTTACAGTGTATACGTTTCTTCAATGGACGACCTGTGCCGGCCTACATTGTGGTGGCTGCTCATCCTTCCGATGCTCATAAATATATCCAGGAGAGTATTTTACCATGAGCAGTCAAAAAAAAAAGGATTTGAAGTGTTCTTCAGCAAACGACGTAGCGCAGGGTACCATCCCTCAGATGCTTATAAGGAAACCCTTGAATCGGTGAGTTTTAGTTTATGATAATAAAGCGGGACTTAATCGCGCTTAAAACATTTGGTTTATTTACCTCGACGTTTTGACCAAGTTGCATTATACTATGGGTTCGAATCGGTGAGTTTTTTTAATTCCAACCGTGTTTTATCCTGATTTCGTACCTTCCTATCCCGTTACCGTCCTGCTCCTATCCCATCTCCCTTCTATTCCGTTTCTGTTCCGATCCTTTTCCGACACCGTGCGGCTTTATTCATGGCCCGTTACCATCCCCCTTCTATCTTATTGCTCTCCCCCTCTTATCCGGTTACCGTTCCGTTTCGATCCCGATCTCTTCTCTCTCCTATCCTTTCTCATTAACGTTCCGCATACTAGCCCTTAAGTTCGTGCTTTTTGTAAAAAAATATAACAGGACTTTA
The DNA here is from genome assembly GCA_951640565.1 of Petrophora chlorosata. Lineage (NCBI taxonomy): Eukaryota > Metazoa > Arthropoda > Insecta > Lepidoptera > Geometridae > Petrophora > Petrophora chlorosata. The sequence continues at coordinate 12,873,584 of OX621193.1, read as the reverse complement.
TCTTGGTGTAAACAGACATCCATCCTAATCCTAAAAGGTGTAGTTTACATAATAATTGGTTGCTGATGTAAGTTTACGACAGCTGCAGCTCACCTTTGAACCTTATAACGATTAAATTATCGACATAATCTTGAGGTAAACAGATCCTTCTGTGTTATTATGTTTGGGTACTATGCTGAAGTAAGCTTAATTCAGCAGCGTCACTTCTATTTAGCTATGCCTAACTTCTAAACGGAGATCCGACAAAATCTAATACATCGCGTCATGCACCGACTTAAAACCGACATTATGTTGAGATGAGCAGAAATTATTTCCATCGTGGGTGCTGTGCAGTTAAATCACAGTTATAGAGCGCTTTTTGTGATTTGTATTTTTAGAAATATCAAATTGATAGTACTTAACTGTTATAATTAGCAAGGTCGTTTGAAGTACCTTATTGATTTTCATTCAAATAAATAGGTAGGCAATTATCATTTTGGCGTGCCTTGCCGCAGCTTACTCTTTGCTTTTTATAATGTTTTTTGTTTATATTTTAGAGGATGAACAAATGCTACAGAGAAAAATATACATTACCTTTATAAATGAACGATTAATGCGCTTGCCATCCAACGACGAAGATACTACCTGGCCGCTGCACTGCCTCAATAATACTTACCTATCTGTAAATTTAAACCGATGTTTGTTTTAGCATTCTGTTGTATTTTTAATGTACTTATTTCAATAAATATTGCAAATTAATGGTTGTGTTTCTCTTTATTAGACCGTTGATTTAGATTTAATTGATTAGACAGCTTGGCAATAAGTGCCGGGAGCGTATAATCTGTTCGAAATACATTTTACTTATTTTCATTTCAATACTGTCCATTGAGTATAAATGACTTTTGCCGTAACGGACAATTGGTATATATTTATTTCATTGAGGAATGACACTATAGAGTCCTTGACAGCGTAACACTTTTGGAAAGCAATAGTTTTTTGACAGTAATTTTGGAGTGTTTACCATACCTATGAAAAATTCTCCCATTCGCTTGAATGAAAATGTAACGTGTTCTGCGTTGCATTGCAGCCACTATAACTTCAGAAGTTCGTGGTTGGTCTGTAAAAGGTAGGACATCTGTACTATTCTGTACCCCAAAGTGAAAGAATAGGGATATAGGGAATATGCATATGTCGTCGAAAAATCTAGATATTATTTTTTATGATAGATTACTCCTGTAAACAGATCAAAAGGTGAAGGTCTCTTTTAGGTGGCCGAGTAATGAATACGTTCTAGCGTGGCCATAGAATAATAGTACAGATTTCGTACCTTTTACAGACTAACTACCTACGACTTCTTACCTTACTTCTGAAGTTATAGTGGCGGCGCTGCAACGCAGAGCTCGAATGAAATTGCGGTAACTACATTTCCTTACGATATGCTTCTTATGCAATCATTAATATTTTGTTGTTAACCAGGTTTTATCTAGGGTTAAACCAGGTAGGTAAATAAAATAATCAAATAAAATATATGACACATTTATACAATATACATACATTCATTATTTCCATACAGGTAAAATTTACAATAGAAGAACTAGTATTTTGATATAATTTACAAGACTGCAGCACAACTGATACTTAGGATATAGGTAGATAGATAAATAAACACAATGTTAAAAGAGCACTTGAAGTATTCTAAATAGCATAGTGTCTCAGTTAAATGTCATATTGTCGGAGTAGATCACAGACGTACTTATGAAAGTCAATTATTACATTGACTATACCACCGTATTGGATAGCACTAACTATACATAACTGTCAATTCACTACACTAACCCGAAACGGTTTGTCCTTTTGTGTCCTGCTGGCCGATTCAGAACCTCACGACAACTCATTTGTCGATCGATTCGGTTTGATATCGTACGATTCAAAATATTTTAAATTCACAATAGTCGAATCGACGTTCAAATTGTCGTAGTCGATAACCAATCGTAACCGTACGATAAACGCGTATTTATCGACCGAGAACGTTATTCACAATGCAGATATCGAAGCAAAGTTTTCGAACGTCCGATTAATTTCCACGACAACTTATCGAGTGCAACATATCACTCGAAAGCATTAGATTTGACCGTTAATACCGAGTATATTCCGTGTGTTGTTAAATAAACTACATTTTCTACTACAAATAAAATAAAACTCACAGTAAGATTCAACATAAACTAATTCTATGTAATAAAGTACCTACCAAGTCTAGTATTTATTTGTAGGTTAAGTTCGCTTTGATTGTTTTAGAACTATTTACTTACTACTATAAGATTACTTAATAAGATGCATATATCTACAGAAATAAAATCACTGTACCTATATAATTATTATAAAGTACTCTGTGATACTATGTAATAGTAATTTTGGTATTTACTTAACATTTCTAACGAATCTTGATGAGGCTCGTCTTCTCGCTCGATCTTCTTTTAATAATTTCAAAACATGATAAAGTAAACAATTTGCGATAGACATTTAAATTTGGCGGTTTGTCAATGTCAAAAGCATAGATTAAACATTAATGTCAAGTGGATATCAGCAGGTGGGTGTTTACGAAGCTCTTGTTTTTTTTATATTTCTACCAATATCTGGCGCTTATAATTGTTGATTATAATTTAATTCGTGATAAACGTTGTTATAATAAATTTTGATAACTTGAAAACATTTTTATATCGTCTAGATAATAATAAAATTTTCTGCGAGTATTGCACACAAAACGAACTCCGTAAATGCAACACGTTGTCGTATCGATTTCGATATCGTAACCGAAACCGTGTCGAATCCTCGGGGCGGATGTTCTGAATAGCTCGAAAAGAAACCTACGACACGAGATCGTTATCCAATCGAATCGATTCGGTATGTTGTCGTGGGGTTCTGAATTGGCCAGCTGAACAGCCTTGACGTTCACATGATGAAGTCTACGTTCATGAACTCGTTCTCACTATGTGGCGTTAATTAGGATTAGAAATCCGAGATTCGTTGCTTACATTTTTATTGTAGGATTGTGATCCATCAATGGAATTGGATGATTGGCCATAGTAATCGACAGCAAGGACCTGTAAGATAAATTTATTACACAAAATAAGAACTTATTTACAACATATGTTCTTACATTTAACATCTACCTTCTTACTTACCTTTACTATTAAAACAATTCTACTCTCTTCTTACTAAACTTTAACTTTTTAATTTCAAATTAAATAAAAACTATAATCATTAACTATTTTTATTACCTATCTCTTAATGAAATGGTTTAAGAATGCACAATTTTAATACATTTAACCCTTAAATGCATAAAGTAGTAAAACTGCAACATACCATTCAAACGACCATAAAATTATTAGTATGAGTTCAATGCATGCTGTTGCAGGATTATTACTATCATGGTGATATATTTAATCGAGTGGCAACACACTTTTTTTCTTCACGACTGTCAAATTTAAATTGATTTTGACAAATCAAAGCCGATCGTAATTTTGGAGCGGATGAAAATTGTGTATTTGCTTTGCAGTGTAGTTATTTGGTTTTCGAAGGTACGTTCAAACAAAATTAGTTATTTTACGTAATAATTCATCTTCTTTTCAGTACAATTTATAAGTTATAAAAAAAACTTTTGGTGTGTTCGGAAATTTTGTTTATTTTGTTGTTGTAAATCTGCAACAATATGCATTATTATATTATTTTTATATATATATATATATTATTATTTTATATTTATATATATATATTATTATTATTTTTTTTTATTTTTATATATTATTTTCCCTAAATCAGCATATTCATGGCTCCAAAATATATTTTTTCTCGGTCTAAAAATAAAATCATGCATAAAATCATGCATTTAAGGGTTAACAATTTACACAAATATGCAATTTGTTACCCTACGTAATGGGAACTGAAATATTTATACGATGGCCACACTGACACACGAAACTGCTCAATGTTGTTTTAACAAAATAACACCGAAAACTGAATATATCAAGCCAAATGCAGGTTCTAATAGTCGAACCCGATGTATAGTTACATCCACATAAATTATAGTTACCGAAAAATATCAATAAACACTAGAAAAACACATACGTTTGAAAACTTAATCTTTCAGTTCAATTTTCACTTCACCATGAATGGAACACCCGAATATTTTTTCACATTCAATTCTAAATTGTTTCTAGTACACATTCACAAAGATTGACTTAAAAATAATAAGAAATACCACAACACAAATTAAAAAACCACAAGCCAACCCTGCCGGACCACTATTTTGACTTAACATGTCATGACCAATGTTAAGAAAATGGGTTACGCGATAGAGACAATATGATAATAGTTGTACCTCGTTCTTTATAAGAGCCTGTTGTATAGCGCTATCCTTTTTTAGGTCGGAAAACTTCGTAATTATCCCTCTATAGTGTGAGACCTCAATGATTTATTTGATATATGTTATAGTTATTATATAATCTATATTATCAGTTGATATATCTATCCACAGTACTATGTTTTGATATACTACTAATGTTATATAGAGGAGAGTAACTAAATTTGGGCTAGTGCTATATATGGGCTAGTAACAATTCTCGAAAACCTACAATCGAAAGACGCAACAAACGACGGTCGTCTATCGCATTCATTCGCTCTAACATCGCACTAACTCATTCTCGTCAGTCGCGCGCGAGCTGTCGCCAGTGTCGGCCATACTTGTGTTGCTGCTGTCGAAAAGTTTTTTGCAGTACGTATCAATGTGTTATTTAATAATTGAAAATTTGGTCTAAATACAGTTACTATGTGTTTTATTGCAGAATATAAGTTTAATTTTATGATTTTCGGTCGATTTGTTGCTTGCTATATATGATTTGTAAAGTACACGATCAACTTGATTTTAGTAAAGAATTTCGAATATGGGCTATGACTATGGTCTTCTTCTAATTTGATTCAGATAGTGAACTAGATGGCCCTATAGGAAGAGAGGCTCCTGACACTGCCGATGCAGCGTGTATGTTTTGTCAGGAACTTTTTTCCGAAAACGCAGCAAGAGAATTGTGGATCAGATGTTTAATGTGTAAGCTCTGGGCACATAATGACTGTGCTGGGCCAGAGTCTGACACCTAGATATGAGATTTTTTGTAAGTAAATTATGTGATTTCTTCTATCTACCAAAGTATCTACCAATTTGATCTCTTATAAGAAAAATATTTATAATTGTTATTTTCGTACAAGATATTATAAGTTTCTATTTGTAGCCCATATTTCAGTACCTGTTCCATATTTAGCGTCTATTTTGATATTTTGTTTAATGCTCAATATATTATTATATTAAAAACATAAGATTGTTACTTAGCTCTTTAAAGATGTATGTGTGATTATTTTAACGTCAATAAATGGTGAATTTTGTAATAGTTTTTTTTATTTTTGAGGCAAAAACGAAATGGTAGCCCATATTTGGTTACTCTCCTCTACTCTTTAATTTTTTTAGATTATATTGACTTACACACGAAACTTATAAAACCAGTCTGGGTCATCACTGAGACTGGGTCCGTTAAGAAGGACAGTTAAGTACTATAGATATTTTTCATGACAGTATTGTACAACTTAGAGGTAAAATTTTAAATATCCTTAGACCAACTTGTTACGTAAAGGAACTTAAAAAAATTATAATATAATTATAAACTAAAATTAGTGTGGAGGTAGGTGGCGACGTCGAAGAAGAAAAACAATCACACACCAACTCCAAATCCAATTGTTTATTCTTGTACACGAAACACAGTATTAGAAGCAGAAGTAAGTTCACAGATAGTTAATTCGACACAAGAAGAAAAGAAGATAAGTATGAAAGTTCACAATGATCAGCGTAACAATAATGGTCGAGCGCGCGAATTAAAAATAGAGGCGAGCGACGTGCGTCTGGCCTGGGCATGCGTGGCTGACTGGCGGGGGAACCCGACCGCGCCCGGCTCGCTGTCACCGCCCGGCCGCGTGCGCCGATGTACCTTTCTTGCGCACGACACGACGCGACGACACGACGACGGGACGACTCGACGACCGTGGATGGTATGTATGGTTACATATATTTATTATTTTACTTATATATTTATTTAGACTAGATTTAGATACTTAGGTATATTATTAGATATATTTATGTTATGTAGTTTTATGTATTTAGATAGGTTTATTATTACATATATTTATTTTACATAGTTATTTATATATTAAGACGTATAATATATATAGGTTATAAAGGTAGGGGCGTAGATACGCCACATATATATAGTTTATATATATATATATATATATATATATATATATATATATATATATATATATATATATATAAAAATATAAATATATATAAACTATACACATACAGTGTATGAGTGTAGCCGGTTAGTAAACAATAATATGAATAATACTCACGCTATTTTTAATAATAATATAACCAAAAGCCAATTCGAATATTTCACCTGCAGCATGTGTAGCATAATAACATGCCAGGAGCGAGGTGTCGCGTTGCATGCCTTGCCTGTTCGTAGAGCTAGCTAGACCAACCAACAAGTACAACTTATCTGGGTGTCTTAAAGAGTGAACAGCAGGGCGATCACGTAAGTCTGATGCGAACATCTCATGTTGCGGACTAACGTGCAATAGAAATTTATTTCAATCGACAAAATGTGATCATGTAACTTTTTATGTCTCCGTTTCAACGTGCTCCTATCGATTACCCGACAAGTTTACAAAGCGTGATTGTGCTATAAATCGTTATGTATACGCCCAATCTATTAAATTTTACTGTGTAATAGGGCTCTTGTCTATGATTTATATATCGATATAAACTTTGTTTGTCAAAATTTGTTTGTATTTCAATTGAGCTTTTGTTGACGTTTGATTGCAACAAACGGGTTACGTGATCGCAAAATCATCATCGAAACTGGTTTCTTACTGAAATTGATTGAAATAAAAGATACATGATCGCCCTGCAGGTTTCTTGTAGGCGAGCGTGCTACATCTTCGATCGCATCGTCACTTTAGAACAGGTGAGGAAGCGGTCAAACGCAAGCCTATAATTAATAAAAAATAAAAAAATATATTTATTCTCGTGTCGGTCTCTGACCAACCCTAGTGCCGGAGTTTCGGAGTAATAATATAGGTAGACCGCCCTTTGATATGATCTAACTATTGTTGTCATAAGCTTTCCGAGCCCTCCGAAGCGCGGTAGCACTCCGATGCTAATACCACACAAACGGTCACCCATCCAAGTAGTGACCGCTGCGAACGTTGCTTAAACTAGCAGATCTGTTACGAACGGCTAGTCTAATTATAATAGTATCGGTAGGTATCTTTTTTTATCATTCTATATCATTTTTTTTACAATGAGAATAAAAATATAGCATACCTAGTTTATTAAGGATCCAACATCGATACTGATTAGCCCCTACACGGGTCCGACAGGATTTTTGCTAGGTATTACTGTATTAATTATGTTTACATAATTAAAAGCCAGCGAAATTACTGTGCATTGAGACTTAATATCTGATGTCTCAGAGTCATGAGCGTAATTCAACGCCTTTTTAACCGACTTGAAAAAGGAGGAGGTTTACAATTTGACGTTACCACGTTGACGTGCCAGCCAAGTCTAAAAGGTAGTAGATAGATACTACCTACAAGTAGTACTTACTATATACATACATAGTATTTATCTGCTACCTATTAGACTTGGCGGCACCGACTTCAAATATATGAGTGGGTAGCGCTTATGATAATTATATTAATTAATTTTTCACTTTTGAGTGCCATTTGTGGTTTTGAAGTCGGTTTAGTTTTTTAGAAAAATATTTTTTATGTTATTAAAAGTTTTGGGTGGCACTGCAATTGTAATGGGCAGGCGTGGCGCTTAACATCAGGCGAACGACCTGCTCGTCTCATTACACAGATCCAGAAAAAAAATTAGTCTTACCAATTTTTTCATTTATTATTGTATTTTTTTCTAGTATGTAAGTATTTTTTTTGGTTTATCTAATTATAAGGCCACGATGGGACTGGCATAAACATATTGTTTAAAAGTCCCTAAAAAAAAGATATAAAAAATATAAAAAAATTAAATAAAATAAAATTTTTGCATTAAAAATTTGAAATTATCACATCAATAACATCAATTATCAACTTATACCCAGTTCTTTCTCCAAGACGATAAGATAAGACAAGTAAGTAACGTACGTACTGGTGTACGTACCTTCAGATAACGCGGCCGATGTAATGTTGAGAGCCCTGTCAATACGACGACATGCTCTCACGCGTACTAGTTTTTAAATCTTTTACAATAAACAAGTACAAATATTTCACTAGGAATGTTAGTGGGTGCGTGAAAAGTGGACTATATTAGTTTACTGTTAGTGAATAGTGACAATGACTGGGGGTTCTAGGAAGAGATAAACTTAAATGGAACTCGATGGTCGAGTGCAGGGCGCGTCTTGGCGCTGGCCTCTCCTTGTTTCCGTCATCTTTTTGAATGTATGTATTTTTCTATGATTCTAAAATTAGGTAGGAAATCTATGGTAGGTACATTGTATAGGTATTGTATTTTTTGCTACAATAAAAAAAAAAACAAAATAAACACACACCAGGTAGATATGGTAAGTAAGTATTCATCGATCATAGGTATATAAATCTCCTACTTACTCTATTTTCCATAATATATAATAAACACTCCAACCATATAAATATAGGTAGATACTTACTTAGCTAGCGACTCGCCCCGGTTTCGCATGATACAATTAACATTTAATTTGTTATAATACATACTTATTTATTTTTATATTATTATTATATAAAACATATTCTTACTGCTGCCCTCTTCTTTGTATTTATAACCTGATTATAATATTATTAAATACCTATCTAATAAGAATTTTGCTTCCCTGACGGGAATATCATACATAACAATTCATAAAATACATAAACTTAACTAGGTATCTACTATCTACTTACTTTGAAGTAGGTAATCGGTACCTTGGTATGAAGTGCAGTGAAGTTGAGAGGAATCTTATCACCAGCAAGCGCTATGACGCCTTAACTTTGCTGGTTATTTTCGACTAAAGGGTATATGAAAAAATTGCATACCATAAGTAGGTAGGTTATTATAAATTGCCAGGAAAATTGAGAAATTGGGGAAAATCTGAATGTGCTTTTTTAACCTCCTACGCAAAAAGGCACCCCCTCCTTTTGGCGTGTTATAAGTTTGCCCACTATGTGTGTATGTCTGTGGCACTGTAGCTCTTAAACGGGTGAACCGATTTGAACGTGGTTGTAGCTGTGGTTCTTAGATATGTTTTATCAAAATCAGTCCAGGCGTTTTTAACTTTTAATAGGTTTTTTGTGTCAGGGGTTTTAACATTTTAGTTAACTGAAATTCGCTTGTATCTAGGTATTGGATTTTTTATGAACAGGACGTCTGTCGGGTCAGCTAGTTCTCAATATAAAGTGTGCATAGTCTTAGCTATGTTTCCAGCTATGTTCTACCCTTTGCCAAAGTGAAGAACGATTGCTTCCGTGTAAATTAATCAGCCCAGGGCATAGAATACCTACTAACTTTTATTACGTCCCAGGGGTTTCAGTCTATTTTGGAAGCGTGGAGGTTGGTATATGTATATATATATATACGTACTCGTAGATGTGTATGAATAAGGTCATTATCAGAGTAGGCGTCGAAAATATATCTGCGCGAAAGTCACGTTTTAATTTATCAATATTTTTATATCTGCAAATCTCAACGTGTTAATGTTATTGATATGACTGTGAAATCCATCATGCACGATAATTTTATATGGGTAGGTAGCGACGATAGTGATATTTTAGATATTAGCCTCATGTTACTTTGAAACGTACTTGTCACATCACATCAGACTAATATTTAAAGTGCGACAGTTTGTAAGTTAGTGTGATTGTTAAGTAGTTCTTCACACTGTAAAGACTCAACGTCGATCATCAGCCCTTTACATTCCCACTGCTGGGACACGGGCCTTCTCTCATAGAGAGAGAATGGGCCATAATCCACCACGCTGGCCTAGTGCGGGTTGGTGAATGTCACATGTCCTTGACTTTTTGTGAACAATTCTTGAACATGCCGGTTTCCTCACGATGTTTTCCTTCACCGTTTTTAGAGCGAGTGTTAAATCCGCACATAACTTAAGAAAGTCAGTGGTGCGGGGCCAGCGGGATTCGAACTCGAGTGCGAAGGATCGAAAGTCGCACGAGCTCCCACTGAGCCACACTCGCTTCATACTCGGACTATTATATACTTCAGACTCAACGTATTTGAGTAAAATTCGGAATGGAGATAACTTATTACGTGGAAACACAATGAGTAGATACTTTTCATTCTGGGAAACCGCGGGGCGCAGCTTGTTACCAAATGTAAAACAAAAGTACAGGTATACCTACGTATAGGTACCGCCCATATGTGCTTCAAGCACCAATCGTACAACCTATCGTGTTGAGCATTTTTTTAATTTAACTGAATGACGAGGCGAGCTGGTCGTTTTCCTGATGGTAAGCAATACGCCAGCCCATAACAATAACAGCACCACCCAGAAGTTTGTTTTGCAAAATCCTGCGAGGGGCTGCACTGCGCTGGTCACCCTGAGACAATTAGCTGTTGACTCTCATAATGCCCAGTAATTTCGCTGGGTATAATGCCCTACAAACCGGAACACAGTAGTGCTTGAGCACTACTGTTTAGCGGCTGAATTGACAAAGCGGTGGTACCCACCCAGACCGCCTCTCGCATACGAGAAACCTACCACCAGTAAAGAAAAGCTCAAATTAAGGTATAGCTTAACTGCGACTAATGAAATACGGTCTAACTAATGTCGATTACGCAAAAAATAGAATTAATCTCATTAATTTACACCAAAATACGAAAACTACAAATTGAGATAAACTTGATGCGACAATATATGTCATCATAAGACATTGTTGATTGACGCTTGAGGGACATAGGGGTACGGGGGCAAGTACCAAGGTACGATCGTGCGACCACTGACCACCTTGCTTGGTGGATCGGGATGGAGACTGAACTGTGGACCAAAATTCCTAGGTAGAGAATACGATGTAGACTAGGTATAAAATAACGACGGCGCCTATTTACTTTTGCGAAATAATAAGATATAATTTTATACACTTACTAGCTGACCCGGCAAACGTTGTTTTGCCATATAAATAAAAAAAAAATAGATGTTGGCCGATTCTCATAATTACCGGATAAGCACAAAAAATTTCATCAAAATCGGTCAAGTCGTTTCGGAGGAGTATGGCAACGAAAACTGTGACACGAGAATTTTATATATTAGATTATATACCTTCGAATACATTTTTTTTAGCATAGAAAATATTCTCGTAATGTTTTTAATAAGTACGAGTGGCAAATGTATGCAGTAATGTAAGTAATTAGGTTCATGTTAATAATTTTCGAGACAAGTGCGCCATTGGTATATCGGTCACCAGTACCAAAGGTTAAAAGTTCAGATTACTTATTAAAAATGGTAGATAATGCAAATCGATGAGACACGAACTGATTTGATAGATTTAAGTTGTTGTAATTACTTAGTTTAATTAGGCAGTAAAAAAGTAGGTAATTATACTTTTGCTTATGCACAAAATAATTTACCTACCTAAGTCTTTTCGCGAGAATTGTATTTTTATGGAATTGAGTGATGAGCTTGTCGTTGGCCTGATGTTAAGCGCCACGACTGCCCATAACAATTGCAATGCCACCCAGAACTTTTAATACCATAAAAATTACTGCGTAGCGTTGCAGTCTCATCACCCCGAGACATCAAATGTTAAGTCTCATATATGCCCAGTAATTTCGCTGGCTGCAGTGCCCTTCAGACCGGAACACAGAAATGCTTGTGCACTACTGCTTGGCGGCAGAATAACTGGCAAAGCAGTGGTATGGATAACTATTTGAGAATGAAACACATAGATTCAAAATTATAAATGGTTTGTAGGTCATGTAGTTATGACCTACAAATTATAATATAAGATATAAATTTGGTAAAGCTTAACTAGATTAGGTACTAGGTCGATTTCTCGTAGGTACCTATGCGGGACGCCTCCGGCCGTCTCGGCCACCGCTTTGCTAGTTAGTTTGCTGCCAAGCAGTAGTGCGCAAGCATTTCTGTGTTCCGGTTGAAGGGCACAGTAGCCAGCGAAATTAATGAACATTATGAGACAAAAGAGCTATGATCTCAGGGTAATGAGCGCAGTGTAGGGCCGCACAAGATTTAGCAAAACAAAGTTTTGGGTGGTGCTGCAACTGTTATATGTAATAATATGTCTAATCTTGTGTTCGAACGCGCTAACGGTTTATCTAGCAACCGCGCGAACTGACCCCCGGCTACGCGCCCCGCCAATGACGAGAGTGAGGCACGCGTCGTTCCACCAGTCGCATGGTGCTCGTGCAATATTGTGTTTTATAAATTATTACTGTCTCTACCTTTGTGTTTTACCAATATAGTGTTTAATCTTTGATATCGTGCATTCGAACTTATTTACCTACCTTCTAGGACCCTGAGAAAACTAAACTTACAATTATTAGTTATTATGAAATTATGCCGTTGGACTTTAGATTTTCTGCTAAATGTATTCCTAGTTTCTCTATAGGCTAACGTCCATAGCGTTATATGTACTTACCTACTTTTTGTTTTCAGATATGCCTGCCAAGTCTTGTGTTGTCGTATGGAGTGTTGCTGATACACCTGGTCGATTATGAAGTTCCGCTGTGGCTTGGTCTCTCGACACCTACTATTTTAATTTTAACCTACAGCTTCACACGTAAGGTTTATTTCATTTTCCATTTTCGTTCAAATTCGTTTCCATACTTATAATAATAACAAAAACAGTTGAATTAAATAACTATCTCGTACCTAAAACTATACATATAAACTGTGAATTGTGCATTTCATTATTTTAGTTTGTATATTTACCTACTGCTGCAAAAAACAGTTTAATCCTCGTAAAATCGTTAATGTTCTGGACAGCCCAATAAACAATAGAGACACTATTGGACACTATTGGAAATATTTTCCAGAATGCTGGTGCAGAGAAGCAGCAGACTCGTGGGGAGGTCCCGCAGGGTACCGCGTAATGGCATCCATCGGACTGGCGGGTGTGGTGGCTAGTTTGTTTATTTGCGCGTTTGTACCTTATCACTGGCAGCCCTATGTTTACGGTGTTCTCGGAGGTAAACCAATTAAGTAAATTAAAAAAGGTGATAGTAACTGAAAATTGTTTAATAAAGTGCTTTTTTATGTTTTCTTGTTACAGGACTAGGATCTTCATTGATATCAGCACAAGTCGACGCCGTAGTCTTCGATACTTATGATACAAGACTAGGAGTCGTGCGTGGACTTTGCTTTGCCGGGCAAGCTCTCGGGCAGTCACTATTCCCTCACATATTGGCAGCCTTAATAGATCAATATGGTTATTCATATGCTTATATTGTAATTAGTGCAGCAATGCTCCAAACATTACCTGCTATAATGCTGCTTAAGGTCGATAACTCCATCAGAAGACCTGTATCCTTCACAAGGTACAGTGATCTGGCTAAAACATACGCAGTATTCAGCAACGAAAACCCAGATAATAAGTTTTTAACTGAATTACAATTGCATGATATGAGTAAGAAATGCTGGAAAAGTCCAGCAGATGACAATTTGCATAGAGAACACGATAGTAAAGATGGAGAAACTGCATACGAAAATGATATTAATGCTACAATAACGCCGCCGCCTAGTCCAGAAGAAAAGAGGAAGAACATATTCGGTGTTGAAATACTTCCTGAGATACCAGAAGAGAGTGAGGACAGTGATGAAGAAGATGACTATTCCACAGTTGACAAAAGCAATAAAAACAACTTGAAGAGGTTGAGCGTCATTATGAAAAGACTGAGTACTTTAGGGGACAATCTTGATGATTGCATATCTAACCAATCTAGAAGAGAATCGGAGAGCGATCATGGTAGTGAAAATAGAGATTATTCAGAAGTGGAAGTAACTTATGACAATTTATCGCCAGTCACAGATATACAAAGAGAGAAAATATTTAACTCTTTCAGCTTTAGATGCCAATCGGCATACGCTAGCTTGCGAAGAACAATATGGATGCCTTCATATAGAGTTTATAGGATGCGGAGAAGAATATTATACCTTATATATAGTGTCAGTGACACATTTATAAAGCCGTTGACGAGAGCTTTATCGTGCTGGAAATTTTATCCGTCATTGCTCATGGTATTCACCAAGCTCAGTTTGACAGCAGTTTTTCTGCCATTGCTACCACTGATAGCTTCTGAAATGCATCCGAAGATTTCGATGACTGAATCCAATTTCTTGATGTCGTTGTATGCTTTTACTTGGGTATGTTTCCTGTTGTGCACTCCGTGGTTAACGCAGACAAGCAAGATACATTTTAAGTACATCGCTCTTATGGGACTAATTATTTCTACTGTTGCATGTTTTAGTAAGTTTATATTCGTATCGCGAGATCTCTCAAATATTCTATAAGTATCCTCTTTGTTAATGAGAATTTTTGTTTGATGCAGTTTTGGCGGAAGCAGACAATCACGATATGTTCTCAATCGGAGTCGTGGTGGCCGGTTTCGGCTACGGTGCCATCTCTTCATGTTGGGAGACAACTATCCAAGACTTCGTAGGCGCTAGAAAATGGCCCAAGCTCCACAGCCCCTTGGAGACTCTCTCTGGATGCCTTTTGGTATCTTTTTTAGTTGGAATTTCATTTGTGATAAGTGAACAAGGAGGTTTGCAGCTAGTGATGTTTATTATGGGCGTAAAGCTATTTGGAATAACACTTGTATGGACAGTGTTAGTGGCGATTTCAATATATATAACGAGAGTTAGATCTATGTCCCTTGGAAGAACTTGGTTCAGATAACAAATGTGTTACATAGACAACATGGTAATACATATACTTGTTTTATGTGATATTTTCTAAGAAATAAATTACAAATTTAAATAAAAATATAATCTTATATATATTATATTAAAATTTTATACAAATCATGGCAATTATTAATTATGGTCCATATATACAACGTGACAGGAGCAATTGGATAAACGGAGCCGAAGATTAGAGTGTAATAAACCATTAGAGGATTTCTATGTCCATCAGTAGAAACAAATTCAATAGGCTGATGATGAAACGATCCTTCTTAATGATACGTTTCGGTATGATTCATGAGGATTCATTCAGGCATTTCATATCTAGATTAGCATCCGTTCCGCATTTTTAAAGCAAATATGCGTCTTCCGACTTTTTAATTATCTTCATAAGGAGAAGCCTGCAAAAATATTTTCACGTGTAACAATATGTTAACACGTGCGTATTTTCCGATAAGATTTCTTTAAATAGATAAAGATAATGAAACTTTCGTTTTGCGATTCCTGAATATTATTTGTAGAGGTCAATAACTTTGTACCAAAAGATAAATAATTACTGCCGATCTAGATAAGAATATCGCAAGGTGTAAGGATTCCCTTATATTACCTTGAAACTAAGATTACAGAACTGCCCAATTGTATTTATAATACCTATATTTTCACAATTATATTTATAATGTATATTAATATAATAAATTTCACGAGGCATATAATTCTCTCAAATTTTTAGGCTTATAAAATAATTTATTAAATAGGCAAATGCGTTTAGTTCAGTTTATTTTTGTAAGAAAATAATAATCACACTAATATAATAAATAGATATAATATATTATAATAGGGGATCGGACAACTCTTCAGAAAGTGTTTTAAATTAACTACAATGAATATATATAGCCATGAAAAATACTATTTTAATTAAATAACGCTCTAAAAGTACCTAAAACTTTGTTTCAATATTATGTTTCAAATATTGCCGCGCAAAAGTTTTGAGGTGATCCTCACCGTGTACTCTTCGAAATAAAACTTGCAAAGAGATTCTTATACGTTTTGTGAAGTTTGGGGACTATATCAGAGAGTGTTCGGACAACTTTTCAAAGAGTGTTTAACTACAATTAATATCATCAATTAATTTCATTTTCATTTCATTTTCAATATATATAGCCATGAAAAATACTATTTTAATTAAATAACGATCTAAAAGTACCTAAAACTATTTGTAAATATTATGTTTCAAATATTGCCGCGCAAAAGATCACCTCAAAACTTGTGATGTCATATGTAGGTAGAAAACGACAGTCTTCGAAATAAAACTTGCAAAAAGATTCTAAAAAGTTTTGTGAAGTTTGGGGACTTATTGTAGTAATGGAACGAAAAAAAGAGCAAAAATACTTTTTCTGAAAAGCAAAGACGTAAAATAAACACAAGCTTGACTCATGGCATTTGCCTACAAATGACGTCATGCGCTGTTTTTTGTTGTTTCGTTTGACATGAAGAACAGATTAAAAATGTCAGAATTATTTATTGATTTAAAAATATAAATCATTATTATTGCACAAAAATATTAATTGACTGATCTTTCTGGTTCGACGAACATTCGTTCTAACTACATTTTAGAATTTTTCTCGATTACTGTCCGATCCCCTATTGCGAAAATTTTATGAGGTAGGCTGCGTGTTAGTGTGTTCTTGTGTTTTTAACTTCTTCACGCTTAACGGATTTGAGTGATTAAATAAGTTTTAATAAAATTGTTAAGTATCATCAATATTAACTCTAATTTCTTATTCAATTAACTAAACAGAAAAATATTATGAAGAACTTATTGTAGCTTCTGTTATTCTTTACCTGCGGCCATGCCTGTTAATTGTTAGTGGTAAAAACCCAATCAAAGTGAAATAAGCATAATCTTATAACATGACTTCTAAGAATCAGATGCTAACAAACATCTCGAAACATAATAACCATGTACGCTACGTTTATGGCAGATACCTAGTACTTACGTACATACAAAAGATGAAAATAAACGTAAGTCTTTTCTCAAATATTTGACTAAATATGAGATAAAGTATGAGATTGATCGATACATTTCTAACGTACTTAATACAACTAAACGTATGTACACCTTGATAACAATAATAGATTATAATCTAAATTCCTTTATGAATTCATTATTGTTGGACACACAGAATATAAAAGAAGTAAGTATGAAATAGATATAAAAGCAGATAAACATAATAAGGCCGCAGGAAATAAGATGTCAGCGGTATTTGTCTAACGTCGACCTAATCTACTGTGTAATGTAAATGACTCGTCTTATGCTAACAATGCTTTATATCATTCGTTAAAATTAACAGCAGGGCTCACAGTGCCGGCATTCGAATGAAAACTACGCGAGATAAACGACAACAGAGAAAGTGTTGACACGACTGAAAGTTGCCAGCCGACAGTTCACACAAAATGCGGCTATGGCTTTCATGATAAAAGATATAATCGATCGAATTTTAATTTTGGTAAGTCGAACTATTCTTATCTTTATATTACCTACAATTTTATTAGGACGCCTACGCCTGTCCATCTGAGCTGAAGCGTAAATTCGTTTTTGTTTTTAATTATGATTTTATGTAATTCATTTGGTTTAATTTTTTCCTGGTAATTACCGACACTTTTAGGGGCTCTAAAAGATTTACTCAGATTGATTGAGTGTTTTTAACGTTTATTTCAGATGCTTTTGACTATTCCGTCACAAGCGACGAATCTCGACTGCTATGGCAGACCATTTCACTGCGTGAATTCGACCCACTTTATGATTTGTGTGGATCTGGGAACAGGACTGTCTACCACGATCGACGAGGTCATCATACCGTGTCCATCGACTACTATCTGCAAGTCAACCAACCACTTCGAGTGCGAATTTCCTGTACTAGTACGTGAAATTGAAGTCAATATTATTCCTAATAACGAAGCCATAGAAAGTGATGTAACTACGTTTATGCCGTTAATACCAACTTCAATTCCTTTTGAGGAGTATTATAACACACTTAGTACAAGTACTTTATCTGAAATTGAACTAAAATCTTCAACCACAGATTATATTTTGGCAGTTGACTCAATCACGAAAACAGACACCACAAAACCAGATACGACGCTTACAAATAAATCTGCTATTTCAAGTGATGCAATTGCAAAGTCAGCAACTGCAACTGAAGCCAGTCCTGGAGGTATTGTGAAGGCAAGTGCAGACAATAATGTAATTGTTAATCTGGATGTAATTTCATACGACGCGACAACTACAAAAATTTCACAAGAATTGCCCACAACCGATGATGTTTTTGCGATACAGGTAACTGATTTCCCTATATTAGATAAAAATTATAACCAGATAAATTTACCATCAACTGATACTGATACCAGTGTTATAAATGCACAAACAGAAGGAAAGTTTAGATATCATTTTCGGGAGTCGTCAGTAAATGCAACCATTCCAGTGATATCTTCAAATGAGCATGATACTTCAACGACGGTAAAGCCTACTTTAAGCACGGCGCAATTAGAAAGTCATGTAACTGTTACTAGACCGGACCCTTCTGAATATAATCTTAAACCAATGGATTCTAAAAATCTAAATATTATAAGAAACACAGACAGTAATCATATTCCAACGCCATACGAGACCAAAACTGTGATTAATGAATTTGATAACCAAGACTTATCTTTCATTAATGTTTACGTAGATACACCGGTATCTGAATCCACTATATCAAATGCAAATAAAAAGAATTTTATAAACGCCACATTTACAGATATTATTACTGCGACTTTAAAAGCAAATAATGATTCGCTAATTAATGATCGTCAAAATTCGTCTGATAATTTAACTATTATTACAGTTCCATCAGATAATAGTCATTTTACATCGAAATCTATATCGACAGTTGAATTTACTGTAGATTTTAAGGATAAAGAAAACAAATCGACAACACAAAATAAAAACACCAAGGACAACACGATTACTTCAACTGGTGATAGCACAGGTAAGGATGACTCAGTAAATCCAATTAGCTTCAAAACTATCAATGTAGAAATTAATCTAGCGAAGACTGTAAAAACTAATGAAAGTAGACAAGATTTTTTCATTACAAATGAGATGGTAGAACTGCCGGTAACTAAATCGTTTCAAGAAAGTAAAGGTAGTCAAAATTTGCACATAACATCGACTGATGTTGATACAACAGATATTCTAAGGGTTTCTAAATATACAAACATTGTGGAAGATAATGCAACCCCAAATACAATTTATAATACTGATACAAACATCGTAACGAACAGTTTTAATACTAATTTGGAAACATCGTCAACATCGATGAATGTTGCACATGTAGCAGTAGATTCAAAAGGTTCTGCAGTTAATGTAAATGTAGATATATTAAACAAAACATTATCACAGACTGAAAACCTTGGTAGAAACCCAAAGAACCTTGATAGGAATACAACAAACATATTAGTATCAACCGATTATGTTAACATTGAAGCTACAACTCACACGTACGTTAAAAATAAATCGGATACAAATAGCAACACAGAAACTTCAACAATCAATATCAATGATGCAGTGCAAGTCAATGACGTTTCGACAGAGCCGCCAGTGCTCGAACAAACATCAACTGTGGTGCAGGTTGTAGAAGCCAAACGAGATTCCAAAATTAACGTGGTCATAGATTTACTAAATAAAACTTTTTCACATATAGAAAATCTTGATTATAATCCCAAATATATTGTTGAAAGTACAACAAATAGGTTAACGTCAAACGAAAGAGTGATATCAACAGATTATGTTGACATTAAAGCTTCAACTCAAACATACGTTGAGAATATATTGGACATAAATAACAGGACTGAAACTTCAACCATAAAAAGTAATGGTGCAGTACAAAGAAATGACTTTTTGGTATATACACCACACTCTTCAGTTCTTGAACAAACATTAACGACTGTGGTTCCAAAAGATGAAGTATCTGCAACGACTGTAGATTCATTAAATAAAATTTCATTGCAAATCGAAAACGCAGTTAAAAATGTATCAATAACACTACCCACGTCACCGCTTTTATCAAGCATAAGTACAGATGCAACTGACATATCTACAATAGATATCACGAATCAGATAAATGATAATACCAATTTAGCTTCCAACATTGCAGGTAACTTTATCTATAAGGAATCACCAACAGTGACAACAAATATGCCATCAACAGCCATACGCAATAGTGCTACTGATAGCAAAACTATTGATAGCTTATCTACATTTGAAAAACATACACAAGTCAGTCCACAAAATGCGAATAAGATAATTGTGATCCAACCAAATGAAATTTCGTTTATAAATAATATGGAAAAAATACGAATGAAAGGGAATACTGCTCCATTAGATACTTCTACATCTTTACTTCCAACTGAAATAATAACATCAGAGACTCCTTATACGTTTCCTTTTTATATTTCAACGGAGAAAACTGAAGGTTTTCCTGTTACGATTATTTTAAACAATGACCATACAACTGATTTGCCATATCAGGTTACGTCATCAGATGCATCTTTTGCAATATCAGATGTTTTAGACATAAGTGAAAGCACTATGAAACTAGACAGCGATAATAGCAGTATTGCATCTTTAAATAGCGAAACAACTCAAAATACGAATACACATTCAACAGAAATAATGAATAACATCACAAAAGAAAAAGAAAGTAGTTTAGTGGATGATAATACTACGATTGAAAAAACCATTATGCCAACAATCACTGTCCACGCAGATGGAACAGATATTGCTAAAGTCGTAGTCTCACCCGCACAAAATCTCGTATCAGCTAATATTTTTTTTGGAAATAATAACAAGTCTTTGGTGAACAGTGATAATATTACATCTAATATAAACACATCCATAATAACCCAGGATTCAATAAAAATATTAGATAATAATACTGACGAGTTATTAAAATCTCAATCAAAAGCACAAGTAGATTCTATACTTTTCACTATGTCATTTCCTTTAATTTCATCAAACGCTGGTTCCGTGGAAGATATACCGACCGAAGTTAACATTATGCCAACAACTATCACTACGCCTGTAACAGATAAATTTACTGTTGAAGCCACATTTTCATCTGCACAGAACGATGTGTTAAATGATAGGATTGTAAAAAACATTTATGAGTCTTCCACAAAAAGTAATTTGATAATATCCAATTTAAATAAGAATGGCGTAAATAGTGAAATATCATCAACAGTATCTTTAAATACTACAAGTGAATGGAGTAGCGAGCTCCAAATATCTCAATCAGAAAGACCAACAACATTAGATTATGGTACCGTTATGCCGTTTAATTCACCGCTATCAGAAACTGTCGATAAAGTTAATGCTCTAACGTCACATTCTGATATTCTATTAGGCACTGATAGTATTGTAGAGGCAACGGGGATTAACGTCAATGTAAGTGAATCTGATTTATTAGAAACCCCAACTTTGACTTTATTACCAACAGCTGATGTGCAAAATGGTACCGGTGAAAGTATAATAAATAGTAACGCAGCGATAGTACCTTATCCAACCGATGCCGGTGATGCGATGACTATAGTACCAATGTCTGCGATAATAAGCGATACAAATTCTGTACTTAAAGAGAATAGCATAAACGAGTCTCCAACACTGGCAACAGTGACTGAAATACATACTGATAAAACTACTTATCTCTCAGAAAATATCGTGTTAAATGCGCCAAACTTATTTACACCCGAAAAACAAAACTCAGCTGCTTCAAACAATAATGGTATAAAAGAACATTTTAATAGCGCGTTACATAATCAAGAAATAACTGTAAATATTGCCGAATTATCGGAAGTGATATCTAATGTAAACGAAAGCAATTTACATCCTAATCATAAGCAGTTAGACAGTAAATTTGCAGACAAAACCTTAGAAACAACATCTAACAACAATAAAATAACAGTAATAGAACTTCCACATTCTTATTTGGTACAAAATGAATCCAACACTATTCACGAGTTACCCCATGTTAAGTTAAATCCAAATAATGACAGTATTAATGTACTCAAGGATTCAGATATACATAGATCTGGAGATAAAAACTCCGACGAAAATGCTGCATTTACTAATAATATAACAATAATAGAACCTTCAGTAAATACGCTTGTAGAAAATAGAATCGCCGTTACAACATTCAAAGACGATTTAATAAAAGAGCTAAGAGGCACGACGGTGATATCAACATCGCCTTCTAGTTTAACAGAACCTGCACCCACTTTATCTATCAACACCAAAATAATCAAAGGAAGTGGTAAGGAAACAACAACGCAAACAGATATTATACATTTTAATAAAACAAATGTTGAAAGTCAAATTAAAACCAAATCTGTTGAAAGTAAATTCTCTCAAATACTTGCCGTCACTGCATCACTTTATGAGAAGTCATCAAAACCTGATGCCTACAGTCAAGATTTTTCGAGCAACACACATTTATTGCAAGCGGTTACTACAACTTCCTTAGATGAAAATGAGCAAAGAATAACAAGCGAAAGTCCTCTCGGAAACACACTTCAAAAATTTGATAACCCGGCCTCAATTGTAACAGAACATTTAGATGAAAGTGGCTTCACTCAGCCTATCCATTCAGATATAATGATTGACAAAAGAAAAACAACGGAGCCTTATGATGGCATCAGCTTCAACTTTTCAAATGTACCGAAGGCACAAACAACAATGACTATAACTGATTCAAGATTTCTTGATTCGGTTCCACCATATGTAACTAAAGTAATCGAGAGTAAACAAGAATCACAAAACCTACAACCACAACCCACATCTATATCTGAACTAGGTACAACAATTATTTTAGAGGGCACAAACCATCAAGAAACTCTGAATAACGACAAGGCTACTGTAGGTGCAGTCACAAACGCAGGGCTGGCCACTGAGAGGATTCAAACAAATTTACCGAAAACTACAGAATCTTCTCCTGTATTTTCAAAAATAATGAACCCGGAAATTGATGTTAAAGTCATTACGCCAAGTGTTGGACAACAAACATGGAGTTACGAAGCGAAAATAAGTACTGAGATACGTAAACAAAATATGAAAAGTGTGTATGACAGTGCCAATACAATGCAAAAATCAAGTGCTCAAACCACTAACACCCTATACAATGATAGGGAACAAGTAAATTCACAATCAACATTGTCGATTAGCTCTTCAAACCTCGATGAGGCTACGGATATTATCAAAACAGACGTTTTAGTAAACAATAATAATGAAAGGATAAAAGCCCAAGGAATTATTTCAATGCTAACAAAACCACCAACCTATAAAACAAAACAAGAAAATACAGAAATCGAACATAGAGAAGCACAAGAGAAACCTGAAATGAAAGAAAAAAATGATCTAGCAGCAACAGTTTCATTAACATCTTCAACTTTATTTTTAAAAAATAGTACAAAAGCAGATTTGCTCCTAAAATCTGAAAATGCACACGAACTTGAAGTCGTAAGGTCTTCTAGCTCTTCATCGAAAATAAACACTGGTGAATATACTGTCAACGATACGGAAAACGCTGTGTTCAAACAAAAAACGCCCATGCGTGAATTGATTGAAAATAGCACATCATCAATGAATGGCGGTCTTACATCAAACAGTAAACCACAAGATCAAAGCAAGAGTACACCACGTTACTTGTCACATATAACATCAACATTTTTGGGTGACACGCAATCAACTGAATTTCCGTCGTTAGAATCAACTACTCTTAAATCACAAACAAACAAATTTTCCTGTAAACAGAAGAAGCGAGGCAGGTACGCTGATGATCGAGACTGCAGAACGTTCTATATCTGCGTAGGGAATGACCATGTTGTCGAAGGGACATGTCCAGTACACACAGTTTTTAGTGAAATAAGGAAACAATGCATCAAAAATCTATCACATTGCATAAGAAATAACCAATTCCGATGCACAACCGAAGGTCATTTTAGTGACTTTCTGAATGATAACGTATATTACATATGCGTTAACCATAATGTCAGCTCTTTTATTAGATTTAAATTGCAGTGTCTGAATGGTTACCGCCTCAATAAAACCTCCGTCCAATGTGTCTGGAATATGAAATCAGAACAATCGAGTTCCAAGAGTGACAGTTCCAAAAATAATAGTGATCAGAGGGATCAAAGCGTGTCTGTGACTAAAGAAACAAAAGAGGAAACAGAGAAATCAGAAAATACATTTAGATGTAAAAAGGAAGGAATCTTTCCCGATCCTTCAGACTGCAAAAGATATTTCGCTTGTACAAAAACCGATAGTGCGTACCGACAGAAATGGAAAAAGTGCGATAGTGGAGAAATATTCCACAGAGATAAGAAGAAGTGTATAGACGATGATAGTTATGAGTGCAACTAATCAAGAGCGAGTAACAAGATAATCTTTATTAAAATATTCCATTAATTATTATCATGTCTAATTCTACAGTTAATTTTTTTATGATGACAACTGGGAAGTTCTAATATACATTGCACAGTGAAACGATCTTCATTCCATGTTAAATAGGTATAAGATCATTTTTTGCTAATGTTAGATAATGTTAATGCGAATCGCCTAATTTACAGACCTTTCTCTGTGTACGAGTCTGTGTGTGAGTATAGAATAAAAAAAATCTTTGTTTTGTAAAATTGTTTTATTTGTATAATTTCTACTAGGTTAAAACATACCATCAATTCAGTCTTTTAATGTGCATAAATACCTTTACTAAGTTAGTTTTTAGCTGAGACGATTTTTATTCGTCCATTCTCGGTTTCCGATAAGCGGCAGCGTTATCTTGAACGAATTGGTCCTCTTCGTCTTTTACTAACGTTATACAGAATTGGTTTGAAAATATGGTGCATCGAATAGATGTCTCCCCTCTGACAGGTCTAGAAGGGCAGAAGTACGTCACCTTGCTCGGATGCTGGTCTTGGGTTACAGAGAACTTGTAGTTCTTACATTCAATAGTTCGCCGATCGCTATTCGCATAGGACTGTATTTTATCGTTCCCTCGATTAGAATCCATCCTTCTGTTGTCATTTTCATAAAGTTCCAAAGTAGGTTTGGTTATGTTTGCAACAGGACATCTGTATTTTTCGGGAGACGAGCAAGCTCTGGTGTAACCGTTGAAGATGGTGTTGCCAGAGCACTTGAATTTGATTCCTTGGAAGCGGTTTTTGTTCGGTATGCACAGGATATAGCCTTTGCAGTCAGGCACATTTGGGTCTGCTATTCTTTCGTTTCTGTGACATCTGATGGTCCTCGTAAATGTAGAGTCGATGTAGTTAACGGCATTTTCGCAGACGTCACTGGAATCTTCGTTGCAGATGGTGTTAGGAGGACAGAGAAAAGCCAGACCGAATAAATTTTCGCCCTCGCAAAGGCGGATTTTGTTATTCCTTTCACAGACGAACCCGTATGGGCCACAGTCCAAATTCTTTGGGTTATAGCCGATAGCTGTGGCTTCGTATGTCATAATCTGTAGGAAATATTACATACAATCTTTTAACTAGGCTTTTTTTTACATAAGACTGGGTCTGCGTTTGACCACAATTTCACCTGTTGAGAAGTGACGATGTGGGCGAAGATGTAGCACGCTTACCTAGTAAATACTTGTTCACTCATGATTTGAACACACCCAGATTGTATTTATGCGGAAACACAGACGACGGCAATGCAATGCAACAAGACGCACGGATACTCGGCATCCATACATGGTTGACATTCCTCCTGCCCGAACAAAGCGTTTTGCATCGACCTTTTTAATGCGAACAGCTAAGGAATGGAACACCTTACCAGCGTCTTTGTTTCCCGATTCATATAATCTGGGTGTCTTCAAGTCTCGAGTGAATCGGTATCTAGGCAAGCATGATCCATCTTCGATCGCGTCGTCACTTTCCATCAGGTGAGACTGCGGTCAAATGCTTGCGTATAAGTATTTTAAAAAAAAAATCGCCTCCCTTGACGTTCGCACTAAAAGGACCACACCAGAGGCTCTTTTATATTTTGTTTTACTCACATATGTTACGTTTTGGTGCGGTATATGATTGTGTTGTGATACTATTTCAAATAATTTGTTAAGTAAATATATTAATACAATTTGTATTTGCGCAGTTAGACAAAAATTTCCGTAATCAGGTAGATAACTTTGTTATGTTATGACGGAATATAATGTGACACAAACAAATTGTCTTATAAAAATATATTTTCTTTATGATCGGTCGTGCATTGTTGATCTAAGATGTCTGATGGTTTTTAATTAAATCCTTGAGAAATGAATGCTAAAGAAAAACGATAGAAAACAGTAAATTTATCACTTACCGATAAAAACACAAGCAAACAAAAATTCTGAACCATTTTTGATAAAACAAAAATGCGTAACGATTACTATGTTCCTGAGAAGACGTCCAAAAGACAACTAACGAGGGTCAGTAGCTTTCTTCAAACTATTCATTTGGAAAGCAACTATAGTTTTTAACACCTCCCGGCGACAAAAGGAGAAATGAGCCCATCCATATGACTGTCACAGATTCTTTGAGAGCAAATGTACAAATAACGGACAACGGTACACTTATACTTACTGTTTGTTTTTGACTTGTAGGTAAAGATGATGCAGGAAAAACATGTAATTGTAATCATTACCAGTAGGACAAGGAGTGATATTTTTTTATTTCACCGTATCATATGATCAAACGGAACAGAAAACCTTTATATATAAATATATCAATATTTTTGTCAATATTCATAATTCATATGCATATTTTTATTAAACTTATTCCATGTCTAGGTTTTTTTATGTAACTGATTAGCGAGACGAGCAGGTCTTTCGCCTATTGGTAAGCAAAACGCTCGTCACCCTGAGACAATTAGCTGTTAAGACTCATGATGCTAGAAACCTACCACCAGTAAACTGCAACTTCGTCGGCGTAGCATTAAATAAATAAATAACGCCCAACGATCACATATGTACATAGATCCTGACCCCTAACTAGGATTCCCTGTATCTAGGGAACCAGGAACTATGACAGCCTTCGTGTCTAGGTGTTGTGGGACCATGGACGATGGTCCCACAACACCTAGACACGAAACAAATAATTGCGCTTTTTTTTCTGTGCACAAACATTTGTCCCGTCGCGGGAATCGAACCCGCAACCACAGTGGTGTATGAGATTTGAGCCAACCTGCCCAACCACTACACCAGAGTGGATATAGATATACAGAGAGATATAGATATACAGAGATATAGATATAGATATACAGAGAGAGATAGACAGACAGGATATAGATATACAGAGGCGTCATTAGGTTTAGGAAGTGTTTGTTTCCCCGGAAGTCTATGTCATTCTCTAGCCCTCAACCTGTATCTGAGCAAAATATCTCATCCCCTCGATTTGAAGAGAAATAATGACTAACAAACAGTATCTAAAGCGATTGTGATTAAAATAAATTGCCGAAAAAATCGTGTCGTCTGTAAATTGCTTTAGTCTGTCTTTGTCGACGAAAAAACCTAACTATTATTTAGAAACATGTCTCCCACACTGAAGACCATAACAAATGCGTGCCAAATCGGTCGCAACACCTCGTTACAAAATGTTACTTGTTCATTGTTTTATGAACACATCATTTTGAGTGCCAGGCCCCTCCAATGTTATAGGCTGTTTCTTTTTGACAGCCTCTGTGGTGTAGTGGTTGGGCAGGTTGGCTCAAATCTCATACACCACTGAGGTTGCGGGTTCGATTCCCGCGACGGTACAAATGTTTGTGCACAGAAAAAAAAAGCGCAAGTATTTGTTTCGTGTCTGGGTGTTGTAGGACCATGGTCCTCATAGTTCCTGGTTCCCCAGATACAGGGAATCCTAGTTCAGGGGGTCAGGATCTGGTATGTGATCGTTGGGCGTTATTACTATTATTTATCACTTATTTTTTATGGAACTGAGTAATGAGTCGAGCAAGACGTACGCCTGATGGTAAGCGCCACGCCTGCACTTAACAATTAAGTGCCGCCCAGACCTTTTACCATCATAAAAAGTATTGCGTAGCACTGCAACGCGCTCATCACCTCAGATATTAAGTCTCATATGCCCAGTAATTTCGCTGGCTACAATGCTCTTTTTTTATTTGATACATAGACAACCAAGCAGACGGCCCGCCTGGATAGTAAGCGGTTACCGTCGCCTATGGACACCTGCAATACTCGGGGCGTTACTGGTGCGTTGCCTACCTTTAAGGACCCTTTTCACCATTCCTTTCGCTCTTCAAACCGGAACAAAGTTACGTGTATGATTGCGCAATACTGCTTGGCGGCAGTATAACTGGCAAATCGGTGGTACTTACCCAGACAGCCTCCCGCATACGAGAGACCTACGAGTTAAAATTGTATGCACGAAAAATATTTTGTTTACGATTAAAATGAGGTCAGTGAAGTATATTATACAGGGAATAACATTAATGTGTAGTAATACTGAAAGGTGTGTATGGGTATCTAGTCATGAATCATCGGGCAGAATATACAACCAAAAAAACACTATTATATTTTCCATACAAAGTTTAAAAATTATTTATTTGAATTATTTTGGACAATCCTAACAAACTGTGGCCTAGTCGAGGTAGTACGGGTCACTGACCGAGCTACTTTGTGCCTAGGTACAAAACAGATAAGTACAGAAATCAATCTACATACAAAGTGAGCTCGAGCAACGCACACATAGACACCGCTCACGGACACGATATCTGGGCACAGTTGGGATGCGAGCGCGAGTGCCATCCGCTTGAGACACGCGTCTGTGAACATTTTTGTGCAGAAATGGAGCAACGAAAAAAGGTATAACTGTTCGGTGGACGGTTGTTTAAATTCAACATTAAACGGTGAATTGTCGTTTTTTAAGCTACCAGTTGTTTCAGAGAGGTAAGTAGGTATTTGCTTGTATTTCGATGGTTCATTTTCACGTAACACAAAATAGTTAAGTAGGTAGGTAAGCGCCCCGGCCCCCGGCCCTGCGCCGAACAAGCGAACATGACTTTGTGGCCTTGTCATATTTTTACAATTTAAAATTAGATATTTATTGTAGTATAAGCTGTGTTAGCCTTGTGTTCAATAATCTAATGAGAAAGATGTTAATGTAAACTAATCACATTTGTTTTGTCTTCAAAAAAACTTTATTCAGTTATAATAGTAACTGCGAAAAAATTATGTCGATATCTTGTACACTTATTTTTTTTTTATATCAATCAATTTTCCTCCCAAAAACTTCCTGCGCCGTCCGGTATGAAAGGTATGAAAAGTACATACATGAGTATAACTTCTGTATTTATCTGTTTTGTGGCCTAGGCGCTCTGTCTTTGAAAACGCCGAACATTTTACAAGGGCTTGATTTCGAGTCTCAAATACCGGAATTTCATACTGAACGGATCTTTGGACTCGGTCGGTTCCGTTCCGGAACCCACTCGTAAAAAAAGGTATTTCCACATTTTTACACGACTGCCCAAAAAGGAGTATTTCAGGGTTTACGTATGTATGTATTTATTTATTCCACCATTACTTCTTATTGCCTGGACAGATTTGAATGCATTAAAACCATAATAAAAACATAGGTTTAAGTTTTTTTTACCATAGTTTTATTTGCATGTTCCGGAACCGGTATACAAAAAAATCTCCGCGAACGTACCCGACTTAGCCTTGCCTTGATTAGTTTCAACTTTTTATCCAACTTGACGTCTTAGAATTCATATTCAGAAATAACCTAAAAAGAATTTCCGAAACGAAAACGGTCCTTATCGGTGGAGTTTTATGGGGCGGTGTTAGAAGGTAACTTTGTTTGTGCCGCTCGACCAATGAGGAGCAGCGGCTATTATTTATTAGGATTACATCTTTATGATTGGTGCAATACGAAACAAGGCTAGCGAATCATGAAGCGGCGGCGAATGTTTGATAGCTTTAGTGTTTGCCGCGTTTTGTCAAAGATTAAACAGGTTTATTTCTGAAAACTGACTAGGTAAAGACGCTTTATTGATTACTGACTTACGAACACTCTTTTACTATGCAATGAAATCAAATGTTGGAAATGTCTTAACCATCATTATCAGCCTATTACATTCCTACTGTTGAAATTCTTGCATGATGTTTTTTACATCCTATTCCTACGGTGGTTGGTGACCTCGCGTATTTTTTAAGAACATCAGCCATGCTCGCTCTTATTAGGCCTTTACACTGATTAGATCCTTATTCCTGAATGTTAATTGGAGCGATGATGTTTAATGCTGTAATTAATAAGTAAGCATTCATAAAAATAAATAAATACCCTGCCAAAAACATATGTCACTTGGGATGATTTAAGGATTCCGAGGATACCCCATACATCCAAATCTGTTGAGGCATTTATTGTGTAATAAAAAAACGCACATACATTAACCCCGAAAACATTACATTCCTTTTTTTAAAGTAAGGTTGGTAGGGCAGCTGGCTTTGCTAACTGAAGATAAAATTTGTTTGTCAGATCTGTACACGCGGCGCACTAATATTCTTTGTCACAAGTTCATTGCTCTTTATCAGCTGATTGTTAGGGTTGAAATGAACTTGATTACCAGAAATGTTTAAATTATCATATCTTGTGATTTTAAAAAGTTTCTGGTGATTTGCACTTGGACTTGAATTATTAAAAAGCTTCTATATGCGTGGTTTAATTATTACTACACATTAATGTTACACGTTGTATAGTGAAGTATATTAAGTGAAGTATATTATATAGTGAAGATATATTAAGTTTCTATCCACCAGTATTACCTACCACCGAAACCTACCTACCACCAGTATTTAAAAACAGAATTTCTTTAGAGAAAGATGTTATGTTAGGCACAAGTTTGAAGGTAGGAACATTTAGAATTCTAATGACAAACTAGAAAGACTACAGCCAAGATGCCAACGATGTTCAACAAAAGTACTACTTTAATAAGGTAGGAATATGTTTTGTATGACTAAAAGTAGAGGGTAAGCGCTGACCTAGTAATTATAATCAGGCCTAGCGCACTCCGCACTGTAGGTACGAAGCTACAAGTACATAGCCGGACACCGACGGCGGGTCGCGCGTCGTTGCACGTGCTGCGTCAGAAGAGATAAGAGCTATGCGATAGAGAGGCGCTCTGTAGGTTAATATGACTGGTAGGTATGCAGCGCTACGCGAGCTGAATTGAATTTTATTGCGTCATAGCAAGAGTCGCTATTTGTTTGAATTTCTTTGCGGAGTGATGCTTCTGTCCCTTAGTATTCTGTGGTATAGTATTTATTTTGTCCTATTATCTTGTCTCCTTGTCTGTCATAAAAAGTAGGTAACTAAAAAATGTTTAGATACTAATAATATTGAAGATTTAATTTTAAAAAGAAAGCCGCTAGGCTGAGGAAGACAAATATGGAGTAACACGAGAATTGAAAACCACAGTCCATGTTTTTTTCCGTCATTTCTCTCCCTGCCAGTTGTCTGAAAGAGATCGCTGTAAGCGATAAGCACTTGTTACAGTTGTTACACTTCTGTTAAGTAACTTTTTAGTGTAGTTTCAATAACGAATTATTTCAAAGTCAAGTCAAAAGTCAAATATCATTTATTAAATAGGCACAAAAGTGCATTTTTAAGGGTCATAAACACATGATACAAATAAAATATGTTAAAAATTGTAACTTATGTTAACATGACTTTGAAAAAAAGGTAAGTATGTTTACCCATTTCTTTCCTATACTCAAATTGAAGTCTGAGTGAAAAGAAATGCGAAAACTGACTCTACCAGTGCTTCGGAAGTACGCCCGCTAGAGAAGATAGCACCAAGAAACTCTGCGGGGATGTCTTTTTTTTCAGCACAATTACGTATAAATTAGAATTAACAGAATGTAAAACAAGAAATGCGAGTGAGATGTCCCATAGTCATAGTATCAGTAACATAAAAGTGTAAATAAAATATAAGTAGGTTTTGTCATTTGAGTCTTGTCTTGAGTGTGAGAGATGTCATTTGAGTGAGCACTTCATTTTGATTTCACGAGAGAATTTGACTATATCGAAGAGACAAACAACTGCATGACATGTAAATCTAAATGCATTTATTACTACCAAGTCTTATAACAATAAATATACTACATTAAAGAAATATTATGTTACTCGTCATCCGAAGATTCGCTGTCACTGTCGGAGCTTGAGCTTGTGGATGAATCCGCGCTGTGAACGATGGGTCCGCCGGTCTTTGCCCTACGAGGAAATAATACTTCAATCAAATAACACATTGGATGCCAAGGGCTGGATCAAAATAGGGAATATGCATGTGTTGTCGAAAAAATTATGTTGGAGGCTTGAACGAATCAATTCATTTTATACCAAAAACAAACAGACTTCAATTCTGAAGTATCTTCGAAGTTGAAGGTCGAATATCGATGAAACTTATATGGGACCACATTGTAGCTATACTGAACCCAACGCTACAAGTTTCCGAATCAGTTTATAAATGACGGAGTCCTGAGGTAACAAACATAAAAAAATACAACTTCCTCTTTAAGTCGGTTAAACATGATCGATATTACAGTAGAGCCAAGGAGTGGAATACATTACCAACGTCTGTGTTTCCTGACAACTACAACCTGGGAGTCTGCAAATCGGAGTGAACAGGTATCTTCTAGGCGAGCGTGTTACATCTTAGACCACATCATCGCTTACCATCAGGTGAGACAATGGCCAAACGCAAGCCTATAAACAGCAAAAAAAAAGTTTGAAATTGAAAACGATTGGGATCATTGTTAGAGTCACACGATTCCCCTGCAGACCTGTCAAAATGTAAGTAGTTACGCATGGTATGCCTCATGATTCCCATGCAAACCTGTCGAAATCTTAGTACTGACGCATGGTATGCCTCACGATTCCCCTGCATACCTGTCAAAATCTAAGTACTTACGCATGCTATGCCTCACGATTCCCCTGCAGACCTGTCGAAATCTAAGTACTTACGCATGGTATGCCTCACGATTCCCCTGCAGACCTGTCGAAATCTAAGTACTTACGCATGGTATGCCTCACGATTCCCCTGCAGACCTGTCGAAATCTAAGTACTTACGCATGGTATGCCTCACGATTCCCCTGCAGACCTGTCGAAATCTAAGTACTTACGCATGGTATGCCTCACGATTCCCCTGCAGACCTGTCGAAATCTAAGTACTGACGCATGGTATGCCTCACGATTCCCCTGCAGACCTGTCGAAATCTAAGTACTTACGCTTGGTATGCCTCACGATTCCCCTGCAGACCTGTCGAAATCTAAGTACTTACGCATGGTATGCCTCACGATTCCCCTGCAGACCTGTCGAAATCTAAGTACTTACGCATGGAATGCCTCACGATTCCCCTGCAGACCTGTCGAAATCTAAGTACTTACGCATGGTATGCCTCACGATTCCCCTGCAGACCTGTCGAAATCTAAGTATTTACGCATGGTATGCCTCACGATTCCCCTGCAGACCTGTCGAAATCTAAGTACTTACGCATGGTATGCCTCACGATTCCCCTGCAGACCTGTCGAAATCTAAGTATTTACGCATGGTATGCCTCACAATTCCCCTGCAGACCTGTCGAAATCTAAGTACTTACGCGTGATATGCCTCGGCGACGGCGAGCGCGGCCGGGTGCAGTGAGCTGGCTATGCTGGTAAGGTCCTTGTCTAAGACGGCCTGTATTTCTTCAGCCGGCCGGTTCAACATAACTCCGAGGACGAGCCGGCTGGCGGATATTGCCTCGTCGAATCCGCACTCAGCTAAATACGTCACTGCCGCCTGTGGGCGTTAAGCAACGTTTACTTTGGGGTTCGTAGTTCCTTGCAGCCTGTGGTGTAGCGGTTGGGGATTTTTTTTTACAAGCTTTTATTTAACTTGCAATGTATGTAACTAGGTTTGTCCGGGTAGAAACTTGCAAGTTGAATCAGAATCACCTCCTCTTGTTCTACAAAGTTGAATATTTGCATATTTGTCAAGGTCCGATGACAATGTAATATGGTGACAGCCAACTGATCTGATGATGGAAATGGAAGGTGGGCAATCGAACTCCTTGACAGATAATTGTAAACTGCTAGTGTTTGGGCTTATTTTAATCTGCTCGCGATTTCGATTACGAATTTGTTAAAAGCTTGTCTTGAAAAAGATATCTTTCAACAAAAAATATATTATTATATTTAACGACAAGCAAGCAGACGGCCCGCCTGGATGGTAAGCGGTTACTGTCGCCTATGGACACCTGCAACCCTTGGGGCATCACTGGTGCGTTGCCTACTTTTAAGGACCCTTTTCATCCTTCTTTTAAAGTGCCCCATGTTATAATATGCACAGGAAAAATACTTTTTTTGATAGAAATCTATCAAGCGTAAAAAAAAAAGTTTTTTTTAAAACCGCATGAGATAGTGGCCAAACATAAATATGTTTGGCCACTATCTCATGCGGTTTTTTCCATGTTGGTGTGTTTTGAGACCATGATCCTCGTAGTTGTTGGTTCCCTAGATACAGGGAATCCTAGTTAGGGGCCAGGATCTATGTTTCTAATCGTTGGGCGCATTTATTTATTGAAAATAAAAAGAAAGTTACCGCAGCGATGCCCTGTTTCCCGACAGTGGCCGCTTTTTGCGCCGCGTCGACTAAAGCCTGCGGGTTGGTCGGTACGCCTGATGCTTCCTCGTTCTTAAGCTTCTGTATAGCGAGGTCAACGCTCTCCCAAACGGGGTCGGCCTTGTCCTTACTGTCTGAGCATATTTCGATGATGTTCGATAGTGCTACCGCTGATAACCTGTCGGTGTTAAATTTAACGTGAGCCTATTTCGGAAGAAATAATATGTTTGTGCTTTTCACTCCCTATAAAGTGTTTGTTGACAGAATGAACAATGATAAATTATAGTTTTAGTAAATCGCCATACCACACAGACACCCTCACACACACCCTTATACACACATACACTCACACACACACCACCACAAACCCCCGACAGAAAACCTATAAAAAGTAAAAAACGGCTGAACCGATTTTGATAAAACACTAAGAACCGCCGCTAGAAAACCAACTTAAAAAAAACCGTATCCAAATCGGTTCATCCGTTTAAGAGCTACGGTGCCACAAACAGACACATATAGTGGTGAAACATATAACACCCCTCCTTTTTGCGTCGGGGGTAAAAAACACATTTTTAGCCAAAGTGATCTGTAGTATTAATAGGTTGGTGAAACAGGCTCACAAGGAAGTACTTACTTTTGAGAGACAGGCGACCTGAGATCCTTGGCATCTTCCTCATCCGCCGCGGCTTGACCGAATTTGAGGATATCAGAGGCGGCCGCTCGCATTTTTTCCTGCACTGGAGCCTCTACGAGATTCGTTAATCTATGGTTAGGTTGTGAATTGCATTGTTGCGTTTTTTTTTCATCTTGTCAAAATAAAAATGAATAGAATGTTGGTTGCTCGAGCAAACGTTTCGGTGGCCAAGTTGGTAAGGCGTTCCATAGACGCAAGTTCGAATCCAGCACGACCAATATATATTAATTTTTTATGAATATTTAGAGTAATTTATTTATTTTCATTGCATCTATAATCTATGTATATATCACCGTAAAATTGTAAATACCGTTAGATTATAATCTATCTCGCGAGATTGTAAACTGTCGAAAAATTGTGAACCGTCGCATTATATTTCGGTACATTATAATCTATCGAAGTGAAACTGTTAATCATAAACATACGTGAATATATTATACATTTTCGCGGCGTTGGGGTGGCCCAAGGGCCACCTCCGCTGCACCGTAACCTACTAAGGGCTGCCCCTTATACGTCAAACATGTGTAACGTCGCGGGAATCAAACCTGCAACCTCTGTGGTGTAAGAGATTTGAGCATTTTTATATCGAGATGAAATAGTAGATTGTATCATAAGGGAGCAAAATAATATTTTTACGGCGAGGGCGCTTTTTTGAATCCAGAGCGAAGTGAGGGATTCTAGAGTAGAATCCCGAGCGTAGCGAGGGATTCTTTAGTAGAATCCTGAACGTAGCGAGGGATTCAAAGTACGTCGCCCGAGCCAAAAATATATTTTGCGCCCGAGTGATACACTCTACTTTTCATCACCCACTATGAGAAAATAAAAGCGCCTCATATTTTATTGTAATATTATTATTTAATAAAACATAATCCATCACATTTCTTGCGTCAGTTCTAATGCTTTCAGGAGTTAATTCTATACTTTCACTGTCACTTGAAGAACTCATTTTTCAAAACAAAACAAAACAATGAATTTCTAACAATCCGTGAAAATTTACGAAAACGCGGGCTGTAGTTCGCGCTTTTTTAATTTGTTTTTTTTTTTTCATTCATCCGGCGGCGTGACTATGGGCCGTCGTACCAGCCAGTCTTTATTCAAACAATATTTGCGTTCGATTTCTTTGGTGCTGAACACTAAGATGTTCCAAATTCAAAAAGTGCGCGGCAAAGATAATTGCGGATTATAAAGAGGATTAAAAACTCATTACTGCCCGCTAAAAGTTTCTTATAGAAAACACCACCTTTGGGTGCACATAAAGGCGAACCAAGTCGTCCTTTTCGAATAGATGGGATGAAAACACCAATGCAGTGCTACGTAGTACTTTTTATGTCATTAAAAGTTCTGTATGGCACTGCAACTGTTATGGGCAGGCGTGGCGCTTACCATCAGGCGAAGAACTTGCTCGTCTCATTACTTATGTAGTTCCATAAAAAAATACAATTATTGTGAGTGACATTTTTCATGATAATTTTAGGTTTTTTTTTAATTACTAATAATAGGACAATAATATTAAATGAAATTTAATTAAATGGTAACTTTATTTTATTATAATTATGTACTAGACTTGCCTTGTATAACGGACTTATTTATATGGCCAATAAATAATTCTATTCTATTCCAACCTGCCAAACAAAGGCTGTATGTATGCTAGTTACCTTGTAATTGATAGCAGTTGCACATAGCGTTCAATAGTTTCTCAATAAGTCTGTTCTTCTTGGCGTGTCCAAATATGACCAGCTGTGACCACGCGTGGGCCAAGCGGTCGCCGGCCCCAGCTACCTCTAAAGCCTTTATTATCTACAACGAAACATGCAGAGGGTTTATTGTTTTATTTATTTATACTTTAGCACAAAGCAGTTTGTACGTGGAGGACTTAATGCTAGATAGCATTTTCTACCAGTCATCCAGGACGTGCAAGAAAAATTAATGAATCAATCAATAGAATGTTTAATATCCGGTTTCCGATGTAAATTGTACCATTTTATTAATTGTACCATTTATGGTACAATTTATATCAGACAACTGATATAATTTTTACCATTGTATTAATTTTGTGTAAATAAATAACCCGTAAATAGTTCATCACGCATAAATCTATTCAGTGAACAAGTTCATAATGGTTGAATTTTGTATGAAAAAGTATATGTTGTTTTATTTTGCTCACCTCTTCCATAACCGAAGGTTCTAGATTTATGGTACAATTTATATCAGAAAACTGATATAAATTTTACCATTGTATTAATTTTGCGTAAATAAATAACCCGTAAATAGTTCACCATGCATAATTTTAGGCATTTCTACTATTATATTATATTATTATAATTAATCAATAGAATGTTTAATATCCGGTTTCCGATGTAAATTGTACCATTTTATTAATTGTACCATTTATGGTACAATTTATATCAGACAACTGATATAATTTTTACCATTGTATTAATTTTGTGTAAATAAATAACCCGTAAATAGTTCATCACGCATAAATCTATTCAGTGAACAAGTTCATAATGGTTGAATTTTGTATGAACAGGTACCTATACGTTGTTTTATTTTGCTCACCTCTTCCATAACCGAAGGTTCTGGAACGTAGACATTTGGTATCAATGAGTCCAACAGTTGTGTGGTTCTCTCAAAAGGCGCATGTCTGTAACAAGTAAATGTTTTATCAAACAAAACCGACTTCAATGTATCTTCGAAGTCCAAGGTCAAATATCGATGAAATTTATATGGGACCACTTCGTAGCTATACTGAACACAACGCAAAATTTTCCAAATCGGTTCATAAATGACGGAGTTCTGAGGTGACAAACATAAACAAATACAAACGCATAGAGGACCTTCTCCTTTTTGAAGTGGGTTAAAAACATTACAAGCATGGCATTAGACAGCCTCTGTGGTGTAGTGGTTGGGCAGGTTGGCTCAAACTTCATACATCACTGTGGTTGCGGGTTCGATTCCCGCGACGGGACTCGCCCCTCGTTGGTAGTCATTGTTATAATTGACGTTCGTCTGTGATGCCAAAAATGAATAAAGAACTTTTGAATTTGAACTAGAACAAAATCGCTATCCGCGTCCTCATTTCTGTTTATCCGGTTACTTCTCAACTACGGATTTTGATACGGTTTTCGCTGTCACTTAGAGATTTTTTACGGAAGGTTAATATGAGGTAGATCATTTATTTCTCATAAAGAATTACTTCACTTATATGAGAAAATAGTTACATAACATTTTTTTGGACGTAATCTATGGATTCAATACTTACCTTGTACATTACATTATGTTAATAAAAATTAAAAAAATGATTTGATTTTACATTATGTCAATAAAAATAATTTGTTTTTTTTAATACAAGTAAAACATAACGTAAGACATAAACGTAATACAAGTAAAATCTAATCATTAATAAAAATAATAATTTGGAGGTAGTTTGTTTTAAACGCAGCCAGTAATGGTTCGACGCGCGCGGTCCTAACACACCGTTCGAGCCTAGCTGGATACAAGTACAATACATTCTCATTAAGTTGTTGTATAGTACCACAGAATACTAAGGGACGGAAGCATCACTCCGCAAAGAAATTTAAACAAATGTTAACTCTTGCTATGACGCAATAAAATTCAATTCGGCTCGCGTAGCGCTGCATACCTACCAGTCATATTAACCTACAGAGCGCCTCTTTTTCTATCGCATAGCTCTTATCTCTTCTGACGCGGCACGTGTAACGACGCGCGACCCGCCGTCGGTGTCCGGCTATGTACTTGTTGCTTCGAACCTACAGTGCGGAGTGCACTAGGCCTGATAGTACATAAAATTCAATGTGTTGTAATCAAATCGTCAAAAAATTACAATAAGTTGTGTATTACCTGCAAGCAACTGTGATCAAATGCCGATAATAAATGCTTTCCTTGTAAGCGTCTCCGGCTAACTTATAGTTGTCGCCCTTCATGAGCAAACCGTGAACGCGCTCCGCCATTTGTATGTCCTGAAATAGAAGACGACACTTTTAACTTCAAAGAAAAAAAAAGAATTGAGAACCTCCTCCTTGGAGGTTCTCAATTCTTTTTTTTTATGTTCCATAGAACTCCGTCATTTATAAACCGATTTGGAAAAATCTTTTTGCGTCGGGTTCAGTATAGCCAGGCCTAGCGCACTCCGCACTGTAGGTACGAAGCTACAAGTGCACAGCCGGACACCGACGGCGGGTCGCGCGTCGTTACACGTGCCGCGTCAGAAGA
This sequence comes from Petrophora chlorosata, assembly GCA_951640565.1. NCBI lineage: Eukaryota > Metazoa > Arthropoda > Insecta > Lepidoptera > Geometridae > Petrophora > Petrophora chlorosata. Next base: position 12,833,994 of record OX621193.1, on the reverse strand, counting down.
GATAAGAGCTATGCGATAGAAAGAGAGGCGCTTTATAGGTTAATATGACTGGTAGGTATGCAGCGCTACGCGAGCTGAATTGAATTTTATTGCGTCATAGCAAGAGTCGCTATTTGTTTAAATTTCTTTGCGGAGTGATGCTTCTGTTCCTTAGTATTCTGTGGTATAGCTACAATGTGGTCCCATATGAATTTCATCGATATTCGACCTTGGACTTCGAAGTTACATTGAAGTCGGTTATTTTAGTTATAAAATGAATTATTTTGAGCAACTGACGAGACGGGCCGGTCGTTTATCTAATGGAAAGCAACATGCTTGCTTTGGTATCAAATGGGACGCATCCTAAAAACAATTCCCAGTTGTCACCACCGGAGACGTTGAAGATACTGACTGGGAATGATCCTTCAAAACAGTTGCAGCGCCACCTTGTTTTGCAAAATCTTGTGCAGCACGCTCGTCACCGTCAGACGATAGCTCGTAAAATAAACTATACTCAGTAATGTCGCTTGAAGTAGTCTCCTTCAAACCGGAACACAGTAATGTTTGCACAGTACTGCTTGGCGGTTGAATATCTAGAGCTACTATACAGGTGTGGCAAATTTTGGGATCTACAGGGTCGGTACCTTGGGTACCTTTTCATTTGCAGTAAAGAAGTTTCGTTCTTAAAAATCTACATATTTGCATTTTTGTCAAACGGTACAGCTAGGCAAAAAAAAATTACTAAATATAAGAATATAGATTAAATTGACCCCCTTTCTCACCAGGTTACCCTCAAAGTAACCCATCAAATGAAATCGTATCGAAAGTTTTTGAGAAAATTCAATAAAAGGTTTATTGAATTTGTTCCATACATTTTCCACGGTAATATCGTTCACGATATATCGTAGACGTCCACGATATATCTTAAACGATTTTACCGTGGAATGTTATAAAAGCGTCCTTTGGGTCAGAAATTCTCGTACCTGTAAATGGTCACTGCAAATGCCCATAGCAGTAATGAAGAAGTTAGTATCTGCAGCTTCATTTGGAGCCAAGTTATCTCGGCTCTCTAGGTCCGACATTATAGAAGTCAAGATGTCGACGCGAGGACCCCCTGTGAATATTTTTTTTTTTAAATATGAAGGTTGACAACGATACAACTGGTTGAATATGGCAGCCTCTGTGGTGTGGTGGTCGGGCAGGTTGGCTCAAACCACATACACCATTAAAGTTGCGGGTTCGATTCCCGCGACGGGACAAATATTTGTGGATAGAAAAAATAAGTACAATATACTAGAGTTTGATTTAGAAACGGGATATTTACCATGTAATTGTTTTGAGTTCTCGATATTTCGACACTGTTACAAGCACCATGATCACGACGATACAGATGACGATGTTAGTTTAAAAACGTTGTACAATAATAGGTATATAAGATATGATGGAAGGCCAATTAAATTTTTCCACATATATAAGATACGATGAGATATAAGTATAAGTACGATATATATATATATATATAAATATATATATGTATAAACGAAAGCAAGCTGAAGAGAACAAGGTTTGCACATAGAAGTAAAAGAAATTAAAAAATATATTAATAATAGATATTTAATAAAAACATAATGCCAATCTATGAAAAGTATTTTTCATTAATCATTTGTTTAAATGTAACGCTGAGGTGTTCAAATTCAGGCAGGAATTTTAAATGCTTAAAGAACAATATATTATATAGTTATTTATGTACATTTATAATATAATGTGTAATAATATGTACCTATTATTAGGTCCTTACATATAAAATTAGCGTTTCGTCGTATTGACTGACCACTTTGATCTGAAATATCTCCTCTTTGGTTAAGCATTCCAAATTCAAATTTATAAATTCATTTAGCTGGTACATTTGAGTTTTGAAAACAGTCATTCATTTGTTTTTTTCCTCTTTTTATTTTTTTGTTTGGCGTCGCTTATTACCGCACAATGGAAAAAACCTTGAACGTTGGGTATCTCATAAATTGAGTGAATCGAACTTGCAAACACGCTTCGACTGCTGTGTTACTTTGCTCAACCGACACAATAATGAAGGGATTTTAAATCGAATCATCGAATCATTGTGATGAAAAATGGATACTGTACGATAATCGAAAGCGCTCGTCACAATGGCTGAACCCTGGAGACCCAGCCAAATCCTGCCCTAAACGAAAATTGAGTCAGAAAAAGTTACTTGTGAGTGTTTGGTGGACTAGCGCCGGTGTCGCTCACTACAGCTTTCTAAAATCTGGCCAAACGATTACGGCAGATATCTATTGTCAGCAACTGCAAACCATGAAAGAAGAACAAGCTGCTAAACAACCGAGATTGGTCAATCGCTCTAGGCAACTGCTGCTTCACGACAACGCAAGACCACACACTGCACAACAAACAACCACTAAGTTAGATGAGCCACAATTGGAATGTCTGCGACATCCACCGTACTTTGACCCCCGGACCTTGCTCCAACAGATTACCATTTTTTCCGGAATTTGGACCACTTTTTAAAAGGAAAAAAAAACAACTCCGATGCGGCAGACCAAACCGCCTTCAAAGAGTTTATTGATTTTCGCCCCCATGGTTTTTTTAGTAAAGGGATCAATGAGCTACCTATGAGATGGAAAAAGTGCATAGATAACAACTGTGCATACTTTGATGAATTAAATATATTTTACAAAAAAAAAATTATATTCCTACCGTTCAAAACGCCAATGTCATATGTAAAGACCTAATATATGTATATTTATAAGGCCGCCCATTGTAACACTTTCTTTAATTGTTAACCGACTTCAAAAAAGGAGGAGGTTCTCTGTTCGATTGTTTTTTTTTGTATGTTTGTTACCTCAGAACTCCGTCATTTATGAACCGATTTGAAAAATTCTTTTCGCGTCGGGTTCAGTATAGCTACGAAGTGGTCCCATATAAATTTCATCGATATGTGACCTTGGACTTCGAAGATACACTAAAGTCGGTTTTTGTTTTTTTTCTAATAATTAATTATTTTTATGTAATGTCTGTAACATAATGTTTGCAATAAAGCGTTCATCTATCAATATATCTATACTCACTCTCTTTACAAAACAGGCAAAGCAGGTAGTAATAGGCAGCCAGTCCCGGCTGCACTCCTAGCCGTTTGAATTCAGCAACGATCGACAGCGCCAATTCCTGTAGTTGTTTCCCGCCGCCCCATACTGATACCGAGCGGAGACACGCGTTTAGAGTCCCCTCGTTTGGAGTAAGGCCCTGGTAAGTATCATAACCACCGTAAAAAATATAATCTTGTAATATTAATAATGAATATGTGCACAAATGGAAGTAAACGGTTGCATCCCATTTGCGAGAGCGAGTGAGGCTCAGTGGGAACACGTGCGCCTTTCAATCCGACGCACCTGGGTTCGATTCCCGAGTCGGCCCTGCACCAATGACTTATAGTTAAGTGTAGATTTTGTACGCTCGCTCTAAAAACGGTGAAGGAAAACATCGTGATGAAACCCGCTTACGCGCTTTGGAGTGGTAGGCTCTGGCCGTGGTTGTAATACCACCCACCGAACAAAGCCATGCCGTCAAGCGACCTAGTCGTGTTTCGGGGTGATGTTCGGTGAACCATCGGGGAGACGGGTCTGAGCAGCCGCTCAACTGCCGTCTCTCTCTAGATCTATGTGCTCCATCTTAGGCCACATCATCGCTTCACATCAGGCGAGATAGTGGCCAAACAGATATATTAAGAGTAAAAAAAAAAAGAATCCTTCTGGCCCCGCACCACTGAAGTAAGTGACTGACACTTACTTAAGTTATGTGCAGATTTAACACTCGCTCTAAAAACGGTGAAGAAAAACATCGTGAGGAAACCGGAATGTCCAAGAATCAATCACAAAAATTCAAGGACATGTGACAGTCACCAACCCACACTGGGCCAGTGTGGTGGATTATGGCCCATACTCTCTCTATGAGAGAAGGCCCGTGTCCCAGCAGGGGGAACATGATGGGCTGATGATGATGATGATGAATAGGTTTACCTGTTCATTCATATCAGCCAGCAATCTCTTCAGGGCATCAGTGCGCAGAGCTGTGCCTTCCTTTAGGAATCCCACGCAGCCCAACAGTGAGTTATAAACGCCAGTTGACAGTGGAATGCCTTGCTCTAACGCCTCTTGAGCTAATTGATGGGCTCTTTCCGCCTGGAAATAGAGAATTAAAACATTCTATTTTATTTAAAAAAAAAAAATTGTTTCTATTGGTGTAATCATCATAGTCTATTGGTCCCCAAACTAGGTTAACCTGTATCTTGGGGACCTCCTTTCTAGTTGATACATATAATGTTTTAATATGTTACAATATATAAAATAAAATAATAAATAACATTGTCACTAACTTGGAATTTTGGGATAAAGTCGGAAAAGGGCAACTTTTCAACGATTTCACCTGATGGTAGGCAACCGCCACTTATGACACTTGAACTGTTAGTTTTGTCTTTAATTGTTAGTTTATCTGTATCGTGGTGCTACCAATAAAGAGTCCATTCATTCATTCATGGCTGCCATCATAGTTTCAGAGCCACCCAGATCCTTGTTTAACAAAATCCTGCCCACACCACTATACTCATTACCCTGAGAATGGCTTTTAAGTCTCATAATGCCTAGTAATTTCGCTTGAAATAGTAACTTTCAAACTGGAAAACAAGTAATGTTTCCACACTACTGCTTGACGATTGTATATCTAACAAAGGTGTGTAACATCCCAAGGCAAACTCTCCAACGACTCATGTCAACGATTCTATGTCGAGAATGACTCTCTGGTCATGACCAAGAACCACGAACCAACGACTGTTGGAACTCTAGTACATACCTGATAATATTTTGCCATGCCTTGAATAATGGAGCAATATGCTTCAGGAGTTTTGGGCTCCATTGATGTGAAGATTTTATCAGCAAGACCGCCCAGTCTGAAATTTTGAAACAATTACCTTCAATGTTGTGCAGCAATATTCTATTTACGACTATTTACAGACTTTAAAAAAAAGGGGAGGTTCTCAATACGATTGTATTTTTTTATGTTTGTTGCCTCAGAACTCCATCATTTATAAACCGATTTTGAAATTTCATTGCGTTGGGTTTAGTATAGCTTCAAGGTGGTCCCATATAACTTTCATCAACCTTGCACTTCAAAGATACATCAGAATTGAAGTCGGTTTTTTGTTGTAAAATGTATACTTGTTTTTAAGCCTAATCTAAGATTACCATTTGAAGTTAAATCTTTTTTTTTGTATGATAAAGTTAAATCTTAAATCCGTAAAATCCGTATTATCCGTTTATCTGTTTAACTTTATTCCTTTTTTATATTTTTTTTACTGAACAAAGCCATGCCGTCAAGCGACCTAATCGTGTTTCGTGATGATGTTCGGTGAACCATCGGGGAGACGGGTCTGAGCAGCCGCTCAACTGCCGCCTCTCTCTAGATCTATGTGCTCCATCTTAGGCCACATCATCGCTTCACATCAGGCGAGATAGTGGCCAAACATAGATCAATAAAGGGTAAAAAAAAGATTATAGTTTTTTTTAACCTATTGTGTCCCACTGCTGGGCAAAGGTCTCCCCCATCTCCTTATCAACATCTCGTTTATACTTTAAAAAATAAACTATTTACTCTAATACAGTATAGGAATATAAGTATCTTATACAAACAGCGAGCTACTTAAAGGTCCTCATGGATGGAGTCAAAGTTTTATAAAATACAACTTAATTATGAGAACATCATAAGAACATGTTCTTAGTAAGTGATTAATGTAACTGGTTATTTAAATGCGAAATGCACAATACACCCCATGCAAATGCACAATACACCCCATCCGGGACGTCAATGACAGCTTCAACTCACTTGTTGCCCCCACATAGAATAAATCCCGAAAAAACAAACACTTCCTTAGGGAACAAATATAAATTGAATTCTATGCAGAGTTGTAGGTATCAGCTAGTCTATGTAGGAGAATAAATTGTGCCACAAATTATTACTATTTGCCAAGTCGCAAAGTAAACCAGTGGAATAATCTACCAGAGTCAGTGATTAGTGGCACATTAGTCACTGACTGAGTGATCAATGATCAGTTTTAATAACAGAGTTGACAACCATTTAAAATAAATCACAATTGCAATGATATACACATATCAGCTCAACAAGCTGCTAGTGCATCATAAATAATAATAATATTGCTGTTTTAGTAGATCAAGTACTTGCCTCCATGTGGCCGCTTGTCGATCCCGGCTCTTCGCAGCAAACCACCTTTCCTCCAGCCATTCCATAGAATCAGGCTCCTTCTCATTGTAAAAACACAACAGTTGCAGAAACTGCAGCTTTAGCTCATCATTCACATTCTCTGCACCACCGAGCAGTTGGAAAACCTTTATTGAGTCTTCTATTAGGGCATTTTGTATTGTGTATTTGAGGTCTTCTTCAGTTACCTAGAAAACGAAACAACTTTGAATTTTATATAAATTGCTAGTAGAATGTGGATAATGGGAAAAAAAGTATGTCATAAGGAAGTCTCCACTTTTTGTCTCTGTTCGTTGAAGTTTAGGTAAATATATTCAGCCTATTCCAATCACTGCTGATGATGTATGATTATATAATTATCTTCAGCAATGCCACTGACCTAAAGCAAGACTACTTAATATAAAAGTTGGAATACATGTGGGACGGCAGACCAGAGCTTATCGCTCATCATTGGATAATAGCAACAATAGGTTGAATCAATTAGAAAAATAGTGACATACCTTGCTCTCATCAGTATAAATAGGCTTGGGGCTGTAAGCTTCAATTGGAGGATCTGCATTAACATAAGGTGTTTTCTTCTTGCCCCCTTGACGATCCCACTCTCTAGTGGTGAACAAGTCAACATGTTCGTCCCTGATCCATGCTGCTGCCTTCCTGCCCGCTTCAGCAGACAATGCATATGCTCTCTTGCGAAAGTTTGATAGGGGTATGAGGTATGGATCATCATGATATCTGAAATTGATAAACTTGTGTACTAAGTTCCATTTTTATCATAATTTAATGCTCATATTCAATGGTTTTATTGCGTAATTTATATGTAAGTATATATCATTAAATAGCAATTTATAATGTGGACTGATAGGTACATTACGAATTCAGCCATAGCACCTACCTAGTATCAAAGTCAAAGTCAAATATCATTTATTAAATAGGCACAAAAGTGCACTTTTAAAGGTCATAAACACATGATACAAATAAAAAATGTTAAAATTTTTAACTTATGTTAACATGACTTTGAAAAAAAAGGTAAGTATGTTTACCCATTTCTTTCCTATACTCAAATTGAAGTCTGAGTGCTGAAAAGAAATGCGAAAACTGACTCTACCAGTGCTTCGGAAATACGCCCGCTAGAGAAGATAGCACCAAGAAACTCTGCGGGGATGTCTTTTTTTCAGCACAATTACGTATAAATTAGAATTAACAGAATGTAAAACAAGAAATGCGAGTGAGATGTCCCATGGTCATTGTATCAGTAACAGAAAAGTGTAAATAAAATATAAGTAGGTATGACAGTAGCAGTAGGAGTGACTAGAACAGACCAGTCCCCGCAAGCAGCACCTGTTCACGAGTATGACTTGTGGACCAGCCATCACCCCCCTCCACCATATTGGAGGGAAGGGAGTGACCCGACACACAGAGCCGCCGCAAGCAAAGACATTTGAGTGAGCATGACTGTAAAACCTAGTCACTTCCAACTCAAATACAATTTTTATAGCTTTATTTGAATGACTAACTAAATTAGACATCTCACATAGCATTGTATAATCCAAGAAGAAATGAAATATAAACATCATGCACACACTTATGTGTTAATCTTCATCATCATGGGGCTTAGGGCATACAGGCCATGCATTTTTGTCATTAACATATTCATTTATTGAGTAGTATGCTTTTTTCATAAGGTTTATTTTGATAAATGATTTAAATCTACGCATTGGTAATTTGTCAATGCCCTCAGGTAGTTTTTTATAAAAGCGTATACAGTTCCCCATAAACGAACCAGTTCCCCATAAACAAACCCGACATTGAGGAATGACACTATAGAGTCCTCGACAGCGTAACACTTTTGGAAAGCAATAGTTTTTTGACAGTAATTTTGGAGTGTTTACCATACCTATGAAAAATTCTCCCATTCGCTTGAATGAAAATATAACGTGTTCTGCGTTGCATTGCAGCCACTATAACTTCAGAAGTTCGTGGTTGGTCTGTAAAAGGTAGGACATCTGTACTATTCTGTACCCCAGAGTGAAGAATAGGGAAATAGGGAATATGCATATGTTGTCGAAAAATCTAGAAATTACTTTTTATGATAGACTCCTGTAAACAGATCAAAAGGTGAAGGTCTCTTTTAGGTGGCCGAGTAATGAATACATTCTAGCGTGGCCACAAAATAATAGTATAGATTTCCTACCTTTTACAGACCAACTACCTACGACTTTCTGAAGCTATAGTGGCGGCGATACAACTCAGAGCTCGAATGACATTGCGGTAACTACATTTCCTTACGGTATGCTTCTTATGCAATCATTAATATTTTCTTGTTAACCAGGTTTTATCTAGGATTAAACCAGTCAGGTAAATAAAATAATCAAATAAAATATATGACACATTTATACAATATACATACATTAATTATTTCCATACAGGTAAAATTTACAATAGAAGAACTAGTATTTTGACATAATTTACAAGACTGCAGCACAACTGATACTTAGGATATAGGTAGATAGATAAACACAATGTTAAAAAAAACACTTGAAGTATTCTAAATAGCATAGTGTCTCAGTTAAATGTCATACTGTCGGAGTAGATCACAGACGTACTTATGAAAGTCAATTATTACATTGACCATACCACCGTATTGGATAGCACTAACTATACATAACTGTCAATTCACTACACTAACCCGAAACGGTTTGTCCTTTTGTGTCCTGAACAGCCTTGACGTTCACATGATGATGAAGTCTACGTTCATGAACTCGTTCTCACTATGTGGCGTTAATTAGGATTAGAAATCCGAGATTCGTTGCTTACATTTTTATAGTAGGATTGTGATCCATCAATGGAATTGGATGATTGGCCATAGTAATCGACAGCAAGGACCTGTAAGATAAATTTATTACACAAAATAAAAACTTATTTACAACATATGTTCTTACATAAGAGGCGAATGCCTTTACTATTAAAACACTCTACACTTCTACTCTCTTCTTACTAAACTTTAACTTTTTAATTTCAAATTAAATAAAAACTACAATCATTAACTACTTTTATTACCTATATGTTAATTAAATGGTTTAAGAATGCACAATTTTAATACATTTAACATTTTACACAAATATGCAATTTGTTACCCGACGTAATGGGAACTGAAATGTTTATACGATGGCCACACTGACACACGAAACTGGTCAATGTTGTTTTAACAAAATAACACCGAAAACTGAATATATCAAGCCAAATGCAGGTTCTAATTGTCGAAACCGATGTATAGTTACATCCACATAAATTATAGTTACCGAAAAACATCAATAAACACAAGAAAAACACAAACGTTTTTTCAGTACAATTTTCACTTCACCATGAATGGAACACCCGAATATTTTTTCACATTTAATTCTAAATTGTTTCTAGTACACATTCACAAAGATTCACTTAAAAATAATAAAAAATACCACAACACAAATTAAAAAACCACAAGCCGACCCTGCCGGGCCACTATTTTGACTTAACATGTCATGGCCAATGTTAAGAAAATGGGTTACGCGATAGAGACAATATGATAATAGTTCTACCTCGTTCTTTATAAGAGCCTGTTGTATAGCGCTATCCTTTTTTAGGTCGGAAAACTTCGTAATTATCCCTCTATAGTGTAAGACCTCAATGAAACCCGAGTATTTTCTAAGATAATGTCTATCTTTTTATCTATTTGTCTATGGAAGAGTGTAATTCATTAACTTCTAGTATTCACTCAGTACTTACTTATAGTGAGCGGCGGTAGGGTCCGGCCCTACTGTACTTGCTAGGGCTTGCAAGATATCTGTTGGACCCCTAGGAATCCTGGGTGGAGGCGAAATCCCGTCACTCGATACACTAGTTTGCGGCAGTTTCTGTCCTTCTATAGTGGCCAGGGTTCGGCAGAGACACTGGAGCCTTTGCCACTGCCTGGTTTACATATAAAAGCTGGTTAATTCAATAATATTAAATATAACCTAAAACAATGTAAACAGTGCTATTACCTCGGGATAACAATGTTGGAATACATTTTGAATATGAGCTGCACCTCTGTATAGAAAGTACTTAGTAGTCTTAGTTTTAATTCAGTTTACTTTAAAAATTCGGTTTCCAGTTGTTTTCCTAATTCCTAACCTTAACTCCAAGTCCAATAGGGCGTTCAGAAATTGGTAAATGTTCACCAGTGAATACTTGTCAGTAATTCTCACTGAAAGGTCAAGTAAAATATTAACTACCGCATTTCTGAACGAGCATCGAGTAATACTCGTCATTTTTACGATCGAGATTTCCTCTGCTTTTGGTTTTTAGATTTAAATACTTTAATTACATTCACTAGATGTTTTCTGAACGCCCCCCAATGAAAGGCAAACTGTCATCTGTCAATGTCAGCTGTCAGGATTCTTAGTATTTTTTTTTAAGTTCGCCCGTTTGGGCAGGCTAAAGTCTCTGGTACCATATCGCCATGTCTTACGTAGTTTCTATTTGATAGTTTGAAAACATTACAATGATTTCTTTCGTATTGTACTAGTGCTTCAATAATATGATGAAACTTTATTCAAGCTTTGCATGGACTTTTTGGGAGAACATAAAAAGCAATGTTTTGCTCTATTTTGTTTTATTTGCTCGTGCATGTTTACGAACACATTGGTTAATATTCCACCGATATTACACATGATCACTCGAAATAACACTTGTTTGGAAAATAAAACAAAATCGAACTGTACTGTATCACTCTTCACTTCCCGCCAAAAAGACCTTGGGATTCTTACTTGTTTTATGTATCTTTTTCGTACCACAACAGAGGGCTTCGCACGGTTTGCAGAAGATTAAACAGTTTTTGTATTTTATTACAACAGTTTTTATGTTTCATTTGCCTGCACTCATGAACATTTACGAACTACATTTAATCATGAGAGAGTTAAAAAAACGAGGCCAACTATAACTTTTGAAGATAATATGAAATAGCATTTTCAAAGACAAAAATTAGTATCTTAAAAAAATATGTAGTAGATAACTTATGTATACCTAGAACTGAGTATATGATCGCATGGAAATAGGCTACTACACTTTCCAGACTCTCCAAAACTATGCACTCTGCTGCATCTTCATCAGTTCAATCAATCAGCACCGAATACTGCCTTATTTTTTTCTACGTTGGTTTTCAGGCATAAGTAGTCTAATCTAAACGATCCATCTATTACTAGTTATTTACTGCTTCAGGATAGATTTGCACCTACACCATGCATCGAACCACAAAATAATTGATTGTTTGTACCTACAAAAAAATGCGGAGATAGCCAACTTAGTAGACTCAGATTCTTTGGCGTAACCAGTTTATGTTCTAAGTTAGGCAGTTATTTCCTTTGCAATGATTTTCAAAATTATATAGCTAAGATATAAATAGGTAGGTACCTATTTAATAGACTTTGCTATATCGTATATAGGAAAGTAAATAAATACATATCTACGAATAGCAGATTCCTGATAGTTACATAGGTAAAATTATTTGTTCTCAGAATTTTACTTATCTAGTAATAACACAGTAATAGCTTAGTTTTTCAATCTACTGTGGTAATAGGTACCAGGTAGGTGGGAGAGTACCTAGGTCCCTACTATTGGTAGACCTATTGATGATATTTGATGATGATGTTATACATATCTACATAATTTCTTATTGTGTGAGCTGCGTACAAACCTACACATATGTTTTATTCAACGTTTAGTCTTACTTATTTTAAAACCTATATATACCTACCTATCGTTTTTTATTTAGGTAGAGCAAGTGTGAAAATAGACATAACTAAGTATTTTTACAGCAAACAGCAAAGCATGACGCCTAAAATTTAATTCAAATTAACAAACAACAATACAATTAACATCCAAACATGCTTACAACTAATATCAACAGCATTGTTAGCAATAACAGTCGTCAAATGATATTCATCTTCACCTAACACTTCGACATTCGAGTCAGTTGTATTGTGAGATACTGAAGGCACTTCCGCTAAAGATACAGTTGTAGTTGGTTCATCACCAGCACTGCACTCGTATTGCGTAGTACTGACACATGATGCTGCAACCGGGTTGAATACATAATCGAGGGGGCACTCGATTTGCCTCGCTGTTACTATCGCATTCAATCCCTGGGGGCAGGCTACGTATGACGAACAGTTATTACTTAGAGGATTTTCAAAACTCCCCGTCATGTTACATTGAATACTATACAGACATCGATAACTGGTAGCGTTAGTGCACTGCTGTTCTAAATGGCTGTAGATGAAGCCGACTGGGCAGGTAAGTTTGTACTGCGTGAAACCATTCGCTCCTCCTAGAAGACACATGGTATATCCTCGGCAGTCTTGGACGTCATCATTCGGAAACCTGCCGCGGCCCGTACATTCTGTAGCTTTGCTCACGCCGTGGCATAAGCCCTGTAATAAAAAACCATACTCTTTGCCATTTGAAGATAATTAAAACTGTGACTTATCTAAATGAGGCGATTTCGGGGGATTCGGAGAACAATATGACTCATATCTGATATAAATGAATAAGGTGCTAATAGATAGTGTAGAGCGAGTCCTCTTTCTCGAGGTGACCTTCTAAGAGGAGGTGGTTAACGACAAAGAAATCCGTAGAGTATATAAGACTTGCTTTGTGTAATCTAGTAATCTATGTGATTGATCTATGTATTGTAAGTAATTTAATTTTTAAGGATTTATAGGACTGTTTCATCCTGTCTTTCTCATTGCGTGCTAAGCGTGGTGGCGGCGTTGGTATTATTAAATTAGCCCTTTTGGGATTGCAACTTTGCATGTGATTGCGCTATAAATATGCCCAATGATCGCATGTCATAGGTAGAAACCCTTAACTAGAGGATTCCCTGAAACTAGGGAACCATGCAGATACTACTATGACCATGGTCCGACAATCAACCATACATGAAACAACCACTTGCGCTTTTTCTGTGAACAAACATTTGTCCCGTAGCGGTAGTCAAACCCGCAAACTACGTAGTCCGTGGAGATATGACCTGACCTGTCCAACCACTACACCACGTAAGCTGTCAAATATTAATTAGTGCTTCCTGTTACGTTGCGTTACCACATTCGTTAAACCATTGTTAAAAGCTCTCTCTGATAGGTAACCAGCAGGGCGATCATGTATCTTTTATTTCAATCAATTTCAATGAGAAACCAGTTACCCGACAAATTTACAAAGCGAGATTGTGCTATGAATCGTTATGTATACGCCCAATCTATTCAATTTTACTGTGTAATACGGCTCTTATTGAAACTGATTGAAATAAAAAATACATGATCGCCCTGCAGGTCTCTCTGATACTTGGGAATATATTTGGGCTAAAATCGTTCAAAGTGAAATATTAGGTCTAGTAACATAATATTTATTGCTTAGTATAGTACAATTGGTAAGATACCTACGGTAAGTCTATCACTAGTTCCCACTCTATAATTTTCTATGTTGTAGCCTATAAGTACGTATAGTTTCATGTAAAAGGGTACCTGTATTATACATAAAATTAGAGATAATAATTTTATTGTAATCACAAATAATGAAAAGATACTCACCGATATAAGTATAATCACCCAAACCTGTCTCATCGTCACCAATTTCCACAAGTATCTGGAAACTGCTCACGAAAAACCTTATTAACTTCTATTTTTAAAACAATTATAAAAACTATCCGTGTTACTCAAAGACTACTTGTTTTATGGCGACGAAGACTCTTTGTTTTTTAACGTAAGTAGGTAGGTACCTACTTATTTTATTGTATCTCGTATCTTAGAAGATAAAAGCGGAAACTGAGGATGCTTGCATTGCAACATGTTTAGTTTAGTGCTGGGTGCGGCATTCGTTTTATATATCTACCTACACTTTAATTTAGTTTCGTCCCACATTATTTTATGACTAGTTTAATGGCTACTTTATGGTAGAATTGGTAGAGTTCTTTGATGAGAATCGAAGTACTGAATATATTAATTAAAATATCTATGCGTCAACTGTAAGAAGATTAGTTAGAAAGAAAATATATTTACTCCACTCACACAACATTACACTTAACATACTAAATTAGGGGCGAATAAAAAACAATAAATACAACAAACAGTGAAATGTTGCGCGATGTCAGGAAAAGGTTCCGACTCAGCACTCGATAAGGTGTTTAAAAGTGCCTTAGCACTGATTTTCAGTCGGAACCCTGTCCGTGACATCACGAACAATCAGACGAAGACATTACGGTAAAAGAAAGGGGAGTTAACACTATAGTCATGGCTTGAGAGCTATTGATTAGTTAGGTAATGAAAAATATCCTAAAGTAGGTAAGGTAGGTAAGGGGGCGTCCATTAACTACGTGAGGCATTTAGGGGGGGAGGGGGTAGAGCCGAATCTCACCCAATCTCACGTGGGGGAGGGGGCATCTCGGCAAATATTAAGTATTTTTTTTAAATTGCAAGAAAGCTGGGTTAAGTAAAAACAATAAAATAAAGTTTTGAAAAACAATTAATCTTCCATAGGACCCATAAGTGGAAGAATGTATACAAAAATATATGGTAAGTATTTATTTTATTTTATTATGGACGCTGTTATTGAGATAATTTTGTAGGTAATTATAATAAATATATAATATACCTACATACATAGACTATAGTCATTACATAAAATACATATCTAAGTAAGTACGTACTTACTACTGTAGACTTTTTTATAAATCGGGCGAATGCTTTTCTTACTGAACAATTCTACACTACTTACTAAAATTGCATAACCTATTCTGTAGACTATTTGCTACGATATTGATCTCTAAAACATGTCTTGTAGGATGCAATTTCAAAGTGAGGCATCATTTACCGAGGCATTTTACTGGTGGTAGGTTTCTCGTATGCGAGAGGCCGTCTGGGTGGGTACCACTGCTTTGCCAGTTATTCAGCCGCCAAGCAGTAGTACGCAAACATTACTGTGTTCCGGCTTGAAGGGCATTGTAGCCAGCGTAATTACTGGGCATTATGAGACTCAACAGCTAATTGTCTCAGGGTGACGAGCGCAGTGCAGCTCCGCGCAGGATTTTGCAAAACAAAGTTCTGGGTGGTGCTGTTATTGTTATGGGCTGGCGTATTGCTTACCATCAGGTGAACGATCAGCTCGTCTCATCATTCAGTTACATAAAAAAAAAAGTTATATAACGAAACTGTATAGCTTAGTTTAATTAAATACAAGAAAAATAAAACCTTAAAGCCATTGAGCATAGGACATCACTATGTATGTGTTAGATAAAATGATAATTATGTTTGAACACAGCTCTAGCATTACCTAGATTTCATTCCAGCACACTGATTACTGATTAGGACAATTTCTTCGAATGCAAAAACATGTATTGAAACATTTATTTTGAACCAATTATGTAGGCTACAGGCAGGAGGATGCAAAGGAAACCAAAATGCTTTGGTTCTATATTTAATTACGTATAAAAATTACGTTTAAGTTCCTACATGCTAATTATCCTAATGGGTGACAACGGTTCGATGTGACAACAAGTGACGGTGTGGGGGAAAGCTATATGTAATGTAAAAAGTTAGAAAGAGAGGGCATGACGTGCTGCGTCGGCGCCTTTGGACTCGTTCCTGCGGGCAGTTGGTGTGCACCATGACGTCATACGTAACAAACGGGTTGTTGAGTTTTCAAAACAAACAAAGAAAAGTTACCTAAGTTTCATAATTTGCGTACATAAATCTCCTACCAACCCATAGAGGTATCTATCTAATCGTGTAAATAGTAGAGTTACTCCCTGATTGATTTTTTTTATTATAAGTACCTACCTACATACCTACTAACATATAGTTTGTTAACTCTTTACGGGTGAATGCCTTTATTCCTAAAAATAATTCACTCTTACTAAAACTAACTTTTAAGAGCAAGCAATTCTATAGGTAGGTATGTAGATAATACATATATACCTCTTAGGTAATGTATTTTAATTATTTTTATTACTATTAATTATATTAGTAATAACATTATATATGTAGCATGAGAGCGAGTGTGGCTCAGTGGGAGAGCGAGTGTGGCTCAGTGGAAGAACGTGCGACTTTCGATCCGACGCACCCGAGTTCGAATCCCGCTGGTCCCGCACCACTGACTTTCTTAAGTTACGTGCGGATTTAACACTCGCTCTAAAATCGGTGAAGGAAAACATCGTGAGGAAACCGGCATATCCAAGAATTTATAACATAAAATCAAGGACATGTGACATCCACTAACCCGCACTGGGCCAGCGTGGTGGATTATGGCCCATACTCTCTCTATGAGGGAAGGCCCTTGTCTCAGCAGTGGGAACATGATGGGCTGATGTTCATGATCATGATGATGTAGCATGGATGTTTATAACTAGCCTTGTATTATTAAAGTTTATAGTATTCAATAAAGTGATTATCTACCATCCACAATAAACTTTGTTTAAGCGAAAACGATGCAAACAGCAAATGATGGATAAAGACTCTTTTCCACGGGCCACAAGATACATTATTATTGTTATTATTAGGTATAAGAGTGTATGTATATGCGTAGAGATACGATGTTCCGGCAAAGGCTATCTTCACCCTTCTTCCACTTTTTGCGATCTTGAACTACAGAGGACCAATCTCTCATACCTACCTATATGAGTCAACAATGTGAAAATAAGTAAAAAAAATACTTGAGGTATTATTATTTACAAACCGGCTACACTCACGAGAATAAGTCGAGACACTCGACCGGTGTTCGAGCGGTACCGACGCTCATCTTCACGAAGTACGAGCGCTCGCCGCGACCGCACGTACTCCGTGAAGATCGGTACCGCTCGAACACCGGTCGAGTGTCTCGACTTATTCTCGTGAGTGTAGCCGGTTAGTAAATAATAATATGAATAATACTCACATTAGTTTTAATAATAATATAATACTTGAGGTATCCTATTCCTCAAGTATATTATTAAAGTAAGTAATACCAGTATAATGTAAGTACTGATACGTAACCTGAGCCTGCTCCCCACCTTTGCCCGAAACATGGTGAACATGATGTTGATGGTTCGGAATATTAATTTCGCCAAACACCATATTATTGTGTTCACTATGTCTCTGATGGTAATTGTGAGGACTCTGATCCTCTTTTAGAAGGTTTTAAGAGACCACGATCACAAAACAGATGGTACAGGAGTCAATTATGTATGTACTTCACTTTTTATACCTACGCTCGGCAGTCGCGCTAGGGTTGTTAAAAAATTAAAGTAAAGTTAATTAATTAGGGTTGTTAATTTTAGCGGCGCGGCCGCTGCCTGCGACCGGGCCGTGACGTCATGACAGTTACTCGGACTACCTATCTGTTTTGTGCCACGATGTTGAACCTAGTTATGTTTATGGTAGGAAGGTAGGTCCCAAAATCAACAAAAAGTCAAGAATGAAGGCATTAGGTATAGTACGCGATCCAAAAAATACGGTGAATAGACAAGGACACAACGGAACGGAATGTTCAAATCACTATTAAAATAGTTTGGACTTCCCAATTATTTTCATGTGGTTCTGTGTGTCCTCCACTACTGTGAGAACTACTTTAGTTCTCGATTTTTTTTCAGCGATAGTGACTGTTTATCTACGACTATGAACATTATTATGTTTAACTGACTTCAATAAAGGAGGAGGTTTGGAAAATTATTTTTGTGTTGGGTTCAGTATCGCTACGAAGTAGTCCCATATAAATTTCATCGATATTTGACCTTGGACTTCGAAGATACATAGAAATCGTTTTTTTTTTATAAAATGTACCTATACTTCTTATATATATTCTTATATTCTTTATTGTATACTAAAATTTTTACATCGATGATTTATAAAATATATGTACAAAGGCGAAAAAACAGAAATACATATATAAAAGGCATACTTGTGCTTCTCTCTCTTGAATGAACTGGCTTAACAAGACGTCCGACGAATGACATCAACCAAATTGTTAGTTTATGACTATGATGTTATCGTGGCAATCGAATTAATCTGATTATACGAGGATGGTTTAAAGTTAATTGTTCCTTTTGGTACTTAAACGCGAAAAAGTTTTTAGGTGCATCAGTCGTCACGTATCGTCAAAATGGAAAACAAAGCAAGTGTGATAGCTTTTGTGGTGAGATTGAATTTTTGTAATGTATTTTTAATTTGTGCCAAGACCACTGCGCTTTGCGCCTACTTTTACAGGTTTTGATAGGATTTGTTCTACTATAAGTAGTAGGTATTAATAAATTACTAGATGGATTTAAATTTATCGATGAACGTCTTTATGTGCATGATAATTGATAAGTGATAACTGCAGTGCGAAGTAGGCGGATCGCTAGAGAGCTATTTAAGTGCCTACCACCTACCTACTATCCTACCTACCTACTATCTATTTTATTATTCTGCGCTATAAGTGACAAATACTTCTGTAATCTCTTACGAAAGTTAGCTCTACTCGCTAGTTTTATTCAACCACCAGAACCAAAACGATATTTATATAATTATATAATATTTTTGTCGTTTTTACAGTTACTGTGCGTGGTATGGCAAGCGCACGCTGCCGTGACCTGCACCACCCCGGGTCGATTCGCGGACCCTGCTGATACCACCTGTAAGAACTATACCCTCTGCGTATACATCACGTCCAACACCTCTTACGTCGGTTACAATTACGTATGCCCCACGACATCTGTCTTCAACCCTAACACGGCGCAGTGCACTGCGTCTTCCAACTACATTTGCAACGTGACTACGAGTACAAACCTTACTTCGGACTCAGTCTGCACTGCAGACGGCTACGTCGCCGATCCCAACTCCACAAACTGCAGTACCTACATCGAATGCGTCAATATCGACGGAAACTTCGTGGAAACTACCTACACCTGTTCCGATGGCACGTACTTCGATCCGAATACAACTCTATGTGAATCGGATTACAATTGCACTTCAACGACAAATACGACGTCTTTCTCTTGTACGACAGCAGGCAGATTCGCCGACTCCTCTGATACGACTTGCCAGAATTATTTCTACTGCGTCTTGACCAGTAGTAGTACTTATGTTCAATACAATTACACTTGTCCTTCGACTTCAGTCTTCAGTCCCACAACTAGCGTCTGTACGACCACCTACACTTGTACAACTTCATAATATCGCCGTACCAGCACATGAGTGATGAAACCCGCTTACGCGCTTTGGAGTGGTAGGCTCTGGCCGTGGTTGTAATACCACCCACCGAACAAAGCCATGCCATCCAGCGACCTAGTCGTGTTCGGGATGATGTTCGGTGAACCATAGGGGAGATGGGTCTGAGTAGCCGCTCTACTGCCGTCTCTCTCTAGATCTATGTGCTCCATCTTAAGCCACATCATCGCTTCACATCAGGCGAGATAGTGGCCAAACATAGATCTATTAAGCGAAAAAAAAATGAGTAAATAGGGAGACTTACTTGTGTGGTACCGGAATGAAAACTTTGAATTTTGCACGTTCTTTGGACTCTTGTATTTCTGTCTATTATGCTATTAGCATTAACTTTACCTAATTAACTATAATAAGGTAAAGTCAATGTTAATAGCATAATATAAATGTAATAAGTTATGCAGCATCCAGTTAATTTATTTCTGTTTATATCTGTTCACCACGGGGTTTTACTGAAAACCAGTGTCTAAATTAAAGTGTTATTGGCACTAAGTACGTGTATTTGTGCTGCTGGTCAATAATCCCTTTTGGCACTACATTCTTCCTGTCATTAAATCGAACTTTGTTTCATATTGTATTGGTATTGTCTATGTAGACTGTATTATGTCTTACTTGTCTTACTCATTGAGATTGCACTATATCGATTTTGTATTTATTTTTATTTTATGTATTTGATCTCTGAGTGTATTTTTTTCTTTCTTTATTTTGCTATCATACATTTTTGTGTTTTTAACTAAAAAACTACTTTCTGCTGTTAAATAGAATTAAAAGAGGTAAGCATTAAAATCTATTAAGGATTCTAGTAATTTAAAAAAACACAAGTACTTAAACCTGCATCTATTGTCATAAATATCTTTGCTGCTCTTTACTTTTTTATTATTATATTTTGTGTGTTTTTTTTCAGAATGTCCTAGAGACGGTAATTAGAATATATGGAAAATGTACTGATTTGTTTAATTTTGAACTTTGCTAATTACTATGAAATAAGTGGAAAATGTGTTTGAGAATTCCGCTTGATTTAAGAATAATATATCTGTTATAAAATCTCGTAATCAAATAATCAATACAATAAAAGCGTGGTATTATTGTGTTACCAAGTGGGCCCAAGTGTGTTACGCACACCCGTTGGTGCGTAAACATATTAAGTTTTCGATCTTTCCGCCCTTTCATTTTTAGATCTGCACTGATTTAGCTTACCCACATCACAGAATAATTAATAGTAGGTTACAACACATTGACAGGAATAGCAAGTGAAGGGTAGGCTTTATAGAACATTCTTAGAATTGCAATAACCAAACAATGTGTTAATGATTTAATTACTGTTATCTCAGATTAGGATGGGATGATATAAAGTTAATTGTCGGATGTGATATAAAATCTAGATAATCAGATATGATATAAACATTAGTTGCAAAAGTTTAGTAACTAATCTCCGAAATGAATGGCAAAGCCAGCATCATAGGCATTTTGGTGAGTACGAATCTCACGCACCTTTTAATTTTGATTTTGATAAGTTTTGTGAGTGTTATTCATAATTGATATAAAAAGGCTAAGACTCACGGTAAACGTCGAAATTACTCCGACCAGGTTTCGGACATTTTAGAAGTTCTTCTTCTGGTATTAGGTCAAGCCTCTAGGTACGGCTCTGCAGCTGTGGCAGACGCGGCGGGCGGCGTCGGTGGAGTTCGCGCCCGCTCGACGAAGCTCGTCAGCTCGGTGGTGGTCCTTTTAATTTGCCTTCTGATTTCCTACTTATAAACATAGGTACCTGGGTATTAACCCCGGTATGTTTATAAGTAGGAAATCAGCAGGTCAAGATAAGTATTTACTACACACAGTAGGATTACCTACTGTGTGTAGTAAATACTCATACCTACTTACGAAGGTAGGCATTAAGTTATCACTACAATGAATAGTAACTTCACCTCTAAAATAGTAATCTATAATTTCATATGAAAGCATAGTCGACCTATTTTAAATAGGTATATAATAAAGTTATTGTGATCAATTTTTTTACAGGTGTTGTGTATAGCACGGCAAGCGCACGCTACCGTGAACTGCACCGCCGCGGGTCGATTCGCAGACCCTGCCGATAACACCTGCAAGGATTACAGTCTCTGCGTCTACACCAGCTCCACTAACTCCTTTAATTCGTACAACTATGTCTGTCCCACCACTTCCCTATTTAATCCTAACTCGGCCAAGTGTACCACGAACTATGTATGCAGTAATATGGCCACAACCAACAGTACGAATACGACTTCAGTTTGCACCGCTGAGGGCTTGTTTGCCGATCCTGACTCCGCTAACTGTTCCTCCTTTATCGAATGCGTCGAAATCAACGGCACCTTTATGGAATACCCGATATCTTGTCCTATTGGTTACTTTAATCCAAGCACGAATCAGTGCGAAATAGATTATATTTGCTCGTTCACATGCACATCTTCAGGCAGATTCGCCAACGCAACTGATACCACCTGCCAGAGCTATTTTTTCTGCATCTCGGCAGGGAATGGAACATTTTTTCAATACGATTTCATTTGTCCGTCGACGACAGTCTTCAGTCCAACGGCAAAAATCTGTACGACTAGGTATATCTGTACTTAAGATCGGTGTTTCGGATTGGAATATGCATTGACCTTGGCGTGATCTCTGGACATAAATATATGAAGTAAATTATCTTTGATAAGTGTATAGACCGTTGAGTGGAATCTGCATGATTGGCAGTATAATAAATTACTTTGTTGATAGTACATTTGCTGTAGAACTACGAGCCCCTTTTGACAGTTAGCAAACTTGATATATATAATATTTTGTTTGTCATTTCATCGCATATACCTATACTTACTATAACTAATGCTGAGTATACCTACTCAGACTCAGGTAGAGTAAACGACATGTAGCATGGTAGTATAACTTTGCTACTATAATTATAACATTTGGAAGAAGTAGCTTAGTACCGGGGGAAAATTACTCTACCATTGCCTTCCCCATCCCCAGCGCCCACTTTACCGGCTACTTAACTCTACTAACTTTAATAGACACTGCTTCTTTTGTGCGATTTCCATGGCAACTTCTAGCAAACACAGAATATAATAACAAAACTGGAGAATTGTAGTAACTATTATACTGTTTACTCTTCCCGTAAACACTTGATTTAACCGTTATTATATGTAAGTACTATACCTAGATAGTAGGTACATATTTGAACAATATTGTTTAGCAAATCTCAAACCTTCTACACCACAATGTATGTTAAGGTCATTTTCAAGTTCGCGCAATAAGTATGCATATTCAATACCATGCAGGACTTCGAAAGTTGAAGTTTTTGGTCAACTGTTGCAAGCAGGCGAGGCATTTACCATCAGGCTTAATCCAAAACCTTGAACTGAACTAAACTATCAAAAATCTTGATCCATTACGAATGCGGAACGTGGTGGATCCTACTTAATATTATAAACGTGAAAGTTTGTAAGAATGGATGTATAGATGTACCTTTGTTACTCTTTCACGCAAAAACTACTGAATGGATTTTGATGAAACTTTACAATAATATAGCTTACACATCAGAATAACACATAGGCTACTTTTTATCCCGGGAAACCGCGGGTGAAACCGCAGGGCGCAGCTAGTATGTCATAAATCCTTGTTGGACTCGTGAAAGGCCTGTTCAAAATACACCAGTTCCGCCCCGCGATTTCCTGATATAATCCAGGGTATAATCTATCTCCATTCCGAATTTTACTCAAATCCATTTAGCTGTTGTGGCGTGAAGAGGAAACAAACATCCAAACTCATACAAACTTTTGCATTTTTAATAATGTGATGTGATATTTTACATCTCAGATTTTAAAATACAAAGGTTATCTTAAATCCAAAATCGATACTAATATAGACACTTGATGGATCGAGCAGGGTTTTGTTACCTAAGCCTGAGTTAAATAAAAAATGCATTTTAATGAAATAGTTTCCTTTTATTTCGCCGGTGTGTTTTCACAAACCTTCTTTTCCTTGCATTCTTCTTTTTCATTCTCATATGGCCCTCGCTGATCAGCAACTTTGCTAGTTTTCTTGCCATTTGCAGGTTGAAAGTGATATCAGAATCATTCATTTTAATGGCATCTATGAAAGCGAAAGCATTGGTTTTTTTGGAAATATAACTTGTGGAAGGATTGGGCTTCTTCGTTGTTGGGAAATATTTACGGAAATAATCATCTCTCGCCTTCTTAATATCCGCTGCTGATACTTTCTTTTTCAAATCATTTTGCTTGTCTCCGACAACAAGTGCACTCATTAGAGATGAAGAAACACAATCCTTTATTGTAGATTTAGTGTACTCGCTAAAACGAACCATTGACTCCTTATTATTATATTTTTCTTTTTCTTCTTTGTTTTTCCTACTTAAACTTTCATAGTCGAAATTTGGCAAACTGGTGACCAGAAATGTGGATGAATTTATGCGACGAACTTGGTAAGTCTTTACAGAATACGAATTTGTAAAGTAACTTATGAAAACTAAACATTTTAATAAATTATAATTAAAAACATTTAAAGCGATCATGCGTTTACAGTATTTTTGACGTCTATGTCAAAGAGTTTGACGCAATTCATTTTGATGTTTTATTCATCTATATATACTTATCTATACATATAATAAAATCGTAGAACTAAAAAATCTGTACACGGGAGATATTCGAAAAAAAATCAACCAGGGCGACTTAAAATGAGTAACTGAACATATTTAAACAGTTTTTAAAAATTTTGTTTGTTTGTCTGTTTGTTTGAAAGCGTTAAACTTAAAAACTGCTAAACGGATTTTGATAAAATTTCCAGGAATTTGTTTAATTGAATCCTGATTCTAATATAGGCTATCGAAATTTTGAAAAATCTACTTATGGTGGGGGGTTAAATGGGGGGTGAAGTTAGAATGGAAAAAAGTTATTTGATTGTCCTAGAATCTTAAAACTCAGACTGAATACTTATAATTACAAATTAATAAATACGGGTTCGAGCATTTTTCAAAATAAAGCTTCTCTAAGCAATGACGACAGAAAATAGCTAAAATTAGTCTGACTTTCAAACGCTGTGTAGACTACGAAAATGAATGAAATACATAGGTGTAAAATTATAATGACATAAAAAAATATCATGGTAGAAATATAATTTCAGCGTTTTCAGGAAATCTTACAAAATAACTTGGAATCTTTACACGAAAGAAACTATTATTATTTCAACACTTGAAAATTAGTTTATTGCAATAGAAAGTAGATGGCGTTAAAATTATAATTACATGAAAAATATCACGGCAGAAATATAATTACAGCGTTTTTTTTCAACACTGAGCGATGAATATGGCGATAAAATTAAAACTCGCAACCATAAAATTACTTTATGGAATGCACCAGACCAGTGAATAATCTTTAAATATTTTTCTTTTCCAATTCGCTTAGGTCGACGTTACCTCATTTAAGATTGGTATATCAGTAGGTACCTCTGAAGCGGTGTGGCAATTTTGGCTTCAACCGTCCGGCTCAAACCGGCTCAAACCGTCCAAAAGCCTTTTCAAACCCTCTCCAGACTGTGGTCTGTGGTATGTGTGTCAGAAATGTGCTTCTGGCGTTTTTAAAGTTTTGCCAAGAGGATAATTCTGCAGAAACTTTAATGTAAGTACGACGAAGTACCTTTGTTCAACGAAAAACAAATTGATCTATCTAACAGATGACGACGCGATATGGTGGGAGCACCAAATGTCTTTAAGAAGCATGCTTTAGGCAGGACAATATACACTGTCCTGTCAATACCAGTAACAAAGCATGCTACTATTTACAGCTGCTAATACACGATTTCTGTGAGCAGCGCTACCTCATTTGCGTTCCTCAGAACAGTCGATAGTATTGAATGCCATACATTCCATGCAGCCTGCAGATTAAGGCGCCTCCTGAATGACGACCAAATTTGGGATGAAATTCTAGCAAATGCAGTCGTGATACTTCACGACGTATGCGCCATTTGTTTGCTGGGTGTTGGTATTTAATGGGCTTTCGAGCTTCGTGCAACTATGGGAGAAGTGTCTACACCATCATGCCGAAGATATCCCGCCTATATGCTTTGAAGAACTTTGAACAGGACGTGGACGTAGCAGACGAGAGGGAGATAAATTGTTGTCTTACTATGCTACAAAATGTTGTCATTGCTATCGGTGGCGATTCATTAGACCTCGAGAATCCCGTAAAAATTGGCGCATCGACAACAATTGCAGGTTAAATTACGCCTCTTTAAAATTGGGCCACTCCGAAATTGTGTAACGTAACTCGGCTAAAGGAAGTGTCCCTACAAAGGAACCTGCTTGAGCGTTAAACTAAAAATACGATCCTGTATGGAGTACTGTAGCCATCTATGGGGTGGGTCAGCCGAATACCAACTGGCAGCTCGGGAATCATTAGAACGTTGCCCAATTAATTTTATAAATAACAATGTGCTGGTGAAGAAGAAACTGACAAGTCAAACACGGACGGAAACTTGGGTGTCTGTCGCTCTTCTATCGACAGCACTTCGGTAAGAATTGCACTAACCGATCCCTTCTTCTAATTTCTACTTAAGGGACTTGCAGGCGAAGAGAATCGTTTCCCCGGACGTTCTTAATGTCCCACCGATCGGTACGAAGCGTTTTGCAGATTCTTTCATCATGCTGACTCCTTAAAGAGTAGAACGCTCTACCAGCTTTTTTTTTCCAAATAGCTACAAAATCTTGAGTGAATAGGCATCTCATCTCATGGGCAACCATGCTCCATCTTCGCTTTCCATCAGGCGAGATGTCATCAAACAAGTGCCCACTTACCAATTTTAAAAAATATAAGTAGTCGACGCGAACAAAGTAGGGACATTTCTCTACAAAAGAAGACTCTACATCAGCGTTAAACTATAATCCACGTGAACGAAGTCGCGGGCAACAGCTAGTAATTATAATAAAACTGTAACGAGGCGGCTACTGTACATTGAAGATAGTTTTGAAAATGTAGGTATTTTTATGAGTATTTGGGCAGCAGAACCCAAAAATACAGTTTTTACATTTTTAAGCTATTGCATAGCTTCTATCGCGGGCCTTGAGCGTGGAGACCGAATCCAGAAATTCCGTAACGAAAATAACCTAACACCCCCCACTCCGAATGCTATGCAATAGCTTTACCGCGGCAGTCTCCGAGTGCCACACGTCTTTTTTTTTGTCTGTCTATCTTTCTGTATGTCTCTCTGTCTGTCTACCAGTTTGCCGCAGAACCGATAACCGTTGGGGTAGACGTGTTCTAGAGTGGAGACCGCGAATCGGCAAACGTAGTGTAGGACGCCCTGCGACTAGATGGAGCGACGATATACGTAGGGTTGCTGGTAGCGACTAGAGAAGGAAAGCCGAAGATCGGGCTCAGTGCTATGGGAGAGGCCTATGTCCAGCAGTGGACTGATGTGGGCTGATGATGATGAAATAATGAATAAAGTAATTTGAACTCTATTGCACACCCCTAGGGGTAGAGTTCTTAGGGGTAGAGTAGCTTTGTATGGAAAATTTTATTCCATGGTTCGAAAAAGCACAGAGGGTTTAGATGTGAATGGCGTAATAGTGCAGCACACCGCCGTTCCCATAATCGGTGATGGGGCATGCCTGTTTATGGCTATTTCATAAATTTTACGAGTAGGTATTGGTACGGCAACCAGTGTTTGGCACGGGAAAAACGAGAACAAATTGTCGAACACGTGGTTAACAATTGAAACGAGTTCGCAATACAGACTCATGATAGATTCGTTAATAATTATAACAGCGCAGCCTAATACTTTTCTTACTTGCGACACATCAATCTCCACGCGGGCGAAGCCGCGGGGCGCAGCTAGTAGACTAATAATTTTAATTTCAGAGGGTCACTCAAAGAGTTTAAACCCTCAAGTTGTTTCGGATTCATGTAGGAGCAACGCCAGAACACATAGCTATCAAGGTTATGGGGACATGGGGAAGGGACATGGGCCTTAGATAAGAATAAGACAATGATTTATATAGGATGGAATTAAATTCGATATTTTTCCGAAATGTATGTACCTACTTAGTCCATGCGTTAGACCTCAGATAAAGTATCGTTAGACTCGTGGTAGGTCTCTCGCATGCGGGAGGCCACCTGGGTAGGTACCACCAGCTTTGCCAGTTATTTTGCCGCCAAGCAGTAGTGCGCAAGCATTACTGTGTTTTGGATTGAAGGGCATTGTAGCCAGCAAAATTACTGGGCATGTCTCGGGGTGATGAGCGCAATGCAGCGCTACGCAGTATTTTTTTAGGTTCTGGGTGGCACCTGCGATTTGCTCGTCAGATCCATAAATAAAAAAATGCGAGAATCCGAAGATACATTGAAGTTGGTTTTTTTTTGTTATAAAATGAATTATAAGTAATAAGAAAGGCAAACGTTTAACTCAGCGTGCGTGATGTTGTCTCGACTCTTAGTAAAAAGTGAATGAAAATCACACAATAGGCGTCGAGAGTAGCTCCCACACTTCAGAATCAAGGTCGAATTTGTCTGGCAAATCATCCTAATACGCTTTGCATCTTCACTATCCCCCCGAAACAAACTTCTCTCTATACACTTAACAATAAGTTTCTAATTAGAATGTCAGTGGAAGTGGTTGTTACGGTGGTCTCAAGGTAAGAGTCTGAGATCGCTCCCGATGGTGTTATTGTTTTCATTGCCACCGAGTACACGCTTCTTTAATTACCATTTCCGCAATCGGATAAGAAAGCTACGGAAATAATTGTATTGACTCGATAAAGCTTCTTTTCTGGCTCCTGAAACACAGTTTCGACTAGTTCGGGAGCCTATGGATTCAATACTTATGTACCTTGTATCTTGTCGCTTTAAGCGATTAGTTCGCCCATTGTTACACCATTGTAAACATTTGACTTGTACTTTATCTCTATTTTTAAGGTGAATAATAAAGTGTTTATCTATCTATCTCTCTATCTATATTGTACATTATATTATGTCAATAAAATTTATTTCTTTAATTAATCTATAACAAAGAAATATCTAAGTCTAAACTAAAATTGCTTAAATATATATACAAAATAACTTAAATACATACAAAAAATAAATGATTAAATGTCAATAAATGATTTGATTTGAAAATAAAAAGCAGTCTTCTCTTTGATAATTTGACATATTGACTACAGTATTTGACCTACAGTCATGCTCATGATTGATGGTGAATACAACCGTCTTGATAGGTATTTCTTATTTTTGTAGTGGTGATATCCTTTTCAAGACTTTGTAGGCCTATCTTTTGGAAGAGTCCGGCTTGGGAAGTATCATGACTTCTTTGCCAGATATTCAACCGCCAAGCAGTAGTGTGTAAACATTACTGTTCCGGTTTAAAGGGCACCGTTTTAAGCAAAGTACTGGGCATTATGAGACTTATGAGCTGAGTCTCTGCTCAGGGTGACGAGTGCAATGCTGCGTAAGATTTTACGAAACAAAGTTTTGGGTAGTGCTGGAACTGTTATGGACAGCCTTCTATACAAGACAGGAGTTGACAGGATGCAAGCGGTTCATGGCGTATCTCAAATAGGTATATGAAAAAACAACTAATCACTACTGTAATATTAAGATGGTCACAAAGCCTTTATAATTCATTTCTACTAGGGAGAGGACTAGTAAGATATGCTACCTGTAACATACTTCAAGACCTTTAGGTATCAAAATATTACGAGTTTTGAACTTTAGACCGTTAAGTTCTCATCGATTCATTTCTAATAGAATCACCCCTAATCCTCCAATACCAACATACTCATAATACACTTGAACTTTGCTACCTTTTCCAACAAGACCATAGTATAAATAATAGTACTAGCAAGACGTAAGTTATATATAGTTCCGTGGTTATCTCAGAGTCATCGCACGTAACATTCACTTGAACAACTTTCAAGTGGACCTCACAGTCGTAGGCCTCCGCGGTCGGCATCCGCTGAGCCTAATCGTAGTCGTGGAACCTACATATGTACCACAGCTACAATGCTGGTTGAATATGACTCGTTGTTATGAAAGATTTCTGGAGCATAAGAGCAAGGGTCACGAGATCGCACAGTGACATAACGGTGTTTAAGACGATCAAACGTTATGTCGGTTGGTATTTTAGCTTTGATTTATATCCACCAGGTTTACAATATATCCAGCGCAATCATTGAGGTACTTAATACTAGAAGTATTACATGATGCAATAGATATATACAACCTCATAAGTGATCGCTTGGTGCACGGCATCGCGGCCGCAAGCTGAACGCGTTGGTTTGAGCGAATCAAGCTACTTAAACCATTTAAATCAAATCTCATTTATAGATAATAATTTAATTATACTATTATTTTTATGATATTGAGTGATGCGTTGAACAAGTCGTTCGCCTGATGGTAAGTGCCACGCCTGCCCATAAAAATTGCAGTACCACCCAGTTCTTTAATACCATAAAAAGTACTGCGTACCGCTGCATTGCGCTCATCACCCCGAGACATCAGATATTAAGTCTCATATGCCCAGTAATTTCGCTGGCTACAATTCCCATCAAACTGGAACATAGTAATGCCTGCGCACTACTACTTGGCGGCAGGATAACTGGCAATTGATATAACATATTGCATTCATTAATTAATTTGATTCATATCTATTACTATATAAGACGTATAATTGTATATAATCTGTAGGTAAACTATGAAAAATTTGGTAAATTGTTAAAAATGTTGTCACGATCTCACCCACTTTGTACGATGTGGTAACATAAAGGAATTTGAACATTAAATCTATATACATTGTCGGGGCAAGCTCTCTGATTACTGATGCTGTCACGTAAGCTGATGGGGTCAGGCGTAAGATGCAGCCAGTATCATATTTGCGCAACTCTTGGAGCCTGTTGCATCTTATATTATTGCCATTTGTAGGTCCTGCATAGAATTTATTAGTAAGAATATGACCTCTGGATTTCGATAGATAATTTGGCTAAAATACCGTTTAAATGACTATAATATCTTAATAAAGAATTTCAGTAAAAGCAAATTTCAAAAACACACAATAATCCTATAAAAAGTAACAAACAACTGAACGGATTTTGATAAAATATGTCTAAGAACCACCGCTAGAAAACTTGCTTCCAAATAAAAAAAACCGCATCCAAATCGGTTCACCGGTTTAAGAGCTACGGTGCCACAGACAGACACACAGACTGACTCACATCGTGGTCAAACTTATAACACCCCTCCTTTTTGCGTCGGGGGTTAAAACAAGATACTCGCATAAAATAAAGCTTTTCTTAAACTACATATACATTTTATTATTTCATTCATACTAAGGTAAATGTCAGAGAAATGAAGATTCTCCATTTCTTTCGTAAATATAATTCCTATATACCTACTTACTTCCTTGTTCAAAGAGACAACGCCGCCAGAAAAATTGCTGGGACCAGGGGGCCCTGCTGCATGATCCTTTGTCCTATAGAGTTAGATTTATATTTCTATCCTTGTAAATAAATAAATCAACCTTGAGGCATTTATGTATAGTAACATATACGTTCGATAAAGTTTCAAAGTCATTAAACATTTGTACTCGAGTAATGTAATGAGTTAGACATTTTCAATTTACTTTCGACTAGTGTAAACGGAATCTTCGTGTAGATATTACGCAAAACTGGCAAAACATTAAAATTACCATTTTCCTGCAATCGCTGGAAGCTCGATCGTGATTACGCAACTTTCTACAAGGAGGTACTTCAAAACGCGCACGCGCAGACTGCCGTCCAAGTAAAAGTCTCATATCGGCGACGTGATGAGAATAGCGCCCAATACTTGCGAAAGTCGCCTTCTTAGTAAATAATACTCGTTGCACTTTGAAATTGAACAATTTCACTAGAACACAAGCAGATGGAATAACAAGAGATTTGCGCAAGGACTGCGAATTACTTGCGAAATTTATTTAGGGTAGAAAACTCGCAAAGTTATTTTTTGGTGCATTAGAATAGTTTCCTAGTCTTGATAACCTGTTTGGCGTAGCCGATGAGACGAGGCTTTTACTAATAATTCTATTAGCAGAGGCACGTTTCGTTTTAAGAGTTTTCCAGTGTTGAAATTACGTATTGCAAAATTATAATGTCTTAGATGCCACCTAAATAATAAAATATTGTAACAAAAATTCTAAAAAAATGGCCCCCAGTTTCTTGCCGTATCTTCTGAGTAGTGGTTCTTTTTCCGATACGGTGGTAGAGTCATTATAATAATTGACGTACAAAAGTGCTTCTGTGATGCCAAAAATGAATAAAGAGCTTTTGAACTTTGAATCAATAGCAGTAATGGTTAGACGCGTTCTAAATCTGATGAAATTCTTCAGACGATAATGTTTATAAATGATGCATAGTTTTAAATAAACAAAGATTCTTTCCACGTACATAATGATGCATTATTATAATTAAATCAAATCGATGTTAAAATAAATTAAACTCTTGCTTGCTCTAAGCAAATTACAGCGATTATCGTACACGGCGCAATGAATATGCGCACGCGTTGAACTCTTTTCTTCCGCAAATAGCACGGAACTGTTAATAAATCATATTACGAGTACTAAACGTTTCAATTCATTTAGTTTTTTTAAAATTTTTGTTGTAGTAGTTAACTTTTTTAAATCAGGATAAGCATGCCTATTAAGTCATGTTCATATTATGGATTTTATGGATTTAACAAACTATGTACTATTTTTTATTTAAAATGATTATTATTTTTTATTTACCTTTTTTTTTTTTTTTTATTGTTAAATGGGCATACGTTTGACGACATCTCGCCTGATGGAAAGCGAAGATGCGGCCTAAGATGGAACACGCCTGCCCATGAGATGCCTATTCACTCTAGACTTAAAGAGACACAAGTTGTATCCGTTTGGGAACAAAGACGGTGGCAGAGCGTTCCACTCCTTAGCAGTTCGCATGATAAAGGAATCTGCGAAACGCTTAGTACGGATAGGTGGGATATTAACGACGTACGGGTGAAACGACTCACCCCGCCTGGAAGTCCTATGGTGGAAGGGAGAAGAAGGAATCAGATCGTGCAATTCCTGGGCACATTCTCCGAAGTGCAGTCGATAAAAAAGCGACAGACACCCAACTTTCCGTCTGTGTTCGAGACTTGTCAGCTTCTTCTCCACCAGCGCATGGTCATTAATTAACTTAATTGCGCGACGTTCTATAGAGTCTAGAGCTGCCAGCTGGTATTTGGCTGAGCCATCCCACAGATGGCTACAGTATTCCATGCAGGAACGTATTTGGGCTTGGTATAAGGTCAGGAGTTGCGTGGGACTAAAGAAGTCTCTGACTTTGAATAGTATACCAAGCTTCCTGGCAGCGGTTTTAGCTCTTGTCTCTATAAAACGTCCAAAGTTTAAGGTGGGTGAAATTTGCAAACCCAGAAGTTCAAGCTGATCAGCGTAGGGCACAGGAACACCTTGGAAGATTGGGGTCGATGGTTTGGGGGTACGCTTTGCGGAAAACAAACACGCCTGTGTTTTCGAAGCATTAAACCTGACTAAATTGTCACCCCAGCGGGATACCGACTCAAGAGTTAGGCTGACACGCTCGATCATTGCTTCTCTGTTGGTATTAGTCTCAGGGCCCTTAGCACGTGCACTGGATAGGTATCTCTCAACAACAGTGCTATCGTCTGCATATCCCAAGATGCCCGGGATGAGCAAATCGTTAATATGCAGAAGAAACAGTGTTGCAGAGAGAACCGAACCTTGTGGAACTCCGGCATTGATCGCCATTGGGTCAGACGAGCAGCCCTCTATGACCACTCGAATTGACCGTCCACACAAGAAATCGGATAACCAGGTACACAATGCGACGGGTATACCGTAAGATGGGAGTTTGTTTAGGAGATTAGCGTGCCAAACTCTATCAAAGGCCTTGGACACGTCGAGCGAAACAGCAACGGCCTCTCCATGATGCTCAATGGCCTCACCCCAGTAATGAGTAACGTATGCAAGAAGATCCCCAGTCGACCGCTTTCGGCGAAACCCGTATTGGCGATCGCTGAGGAGATCGTTGTCTTCGAGATAGTTAAGTAACCTAGCGTTAAGGACCCGCTCCATAATTTTACAAAATATGGAGGTGATGGCTATTGGGCGGTAGTTACTGGGGTCAGACCGGCTACCTTTTTTGGGTACTGGCTGTACATTGGCAAGTTTCCATGTCTTGGGAACTATACCAGATTTTAGGGAGAGGCGGAACAGGCGTGTTAATATTGGGCATAGTTCTGGAGCACAATTTTTAACTACGACCGCAGGTATGCCGTCAGGCCCACTCGCCTTGTTCACGTCAAGATTACGCAAGACCTTTAATACCTCTTTTTGGTGTATTGCAATGTCTGCCATTGAGAAACCACAATAGGGCAGATTGGGTGGTAATTTGAGGCCAGGGTCGAGACATGAGTTACCAGCAAACAGCGAGGCAAATAGATTTGCCTTTTCAGCAGCGCTATGGGCTAGTGAGCCATCTGGTTTAACAAGAGGCGGCAGCATTGGACGACAAAAGTTTGTCTCGATCGATTTGGCAAGGGACCAAAAAGCTTTACTACCAGACGGGTATGAAGCTAATTTATCTCCTATACGGCCAATTCGATCAAGACGCGCTGTTTTCAAAGCTCTTTTGCACTTCTTTGCTGCAACATTGTAGGCCCTTTTTATGTCTACTAGTGCCGGATCCTTAAGTACGCGAGCTTCAGCCCAGGCTTTAAAAGCATCCTGTTTACGTGCATCAGCTTGAGCGCAATCAGCGTTATACCAAGGCACTGCCTTACCTCCAAGAGGTACGACAGAGAAGGGAATGAAGTATTCCATTCCTAGACGTACCACTTCAACAACGGCATCAGCGCAGGTAGATGGATCTGTAGACCTAAAACAATATTGCCGCCAAGGAAACGATGCAAAAAAGTGTCGCATTTCATCCCAGTCAGCTGACTTATATTTCCACACCCTCCTACTGCCTTTTAGACTACAATCAGGAGGAGAATAGTTGGAAATTGACCTCACCAGACAGTGATCTGATATACCGAGTGGAGATGTCACTGACACAGTACATCTGTCTGGGTCGCTTGTTAGGATGAGGTCTAAGCAATAGGGTGTATGTCCAACAACATCGGGAATCCTCGTCGGCTCGTCGACCAGCTGGGTGAGGCTAAGGGATAAGGCGAACTTACGCGCTTCTCTACCCGCATGATCAGTGTCTCGGTATGGGTGCAACCACTCTTGGTGGTGGGCGTTAAAATCCCCCAAGAACATTATCTGCGCCTGAGGATATCTGTGCTGGGCAATGTCAGCTGTGTTACCAAGGTATTCGAAGAGTTTTGTGGTCTCCTGATCGCCACTGTGTGATCTGTAGACGCCGGAATAGATAATTTGCTCCATTCCAGTATCCACCAGGATCCACAAAACAGAGAAACAAGGGACTTCCAAATTGCGGAGACGCTTCGCACATATGTCGTCGCGGATGTAAAAGCAAACACCAGCATGAGGTTTGAATCTGTGTTCCAGTGAAAAACCAGGGTAGTC
Source organism: Petrophora chlorosata (assembly GCA_951640565.1). NCBI lineage: Eukaryota > Metazoa > Arthropoda > Insecta > Lepidoptera > Geometridae > Petrophora > Petrophora chlorosata. The sequence goes on along the minus strand of OX621193.1, from coordinate 12,798,871 downwards.
CAGGTATGCAACGTCTGAGGGACTTTGTATTTGTGTCTCAGTCAGACAAAGTAAGTGAGGCCTCTCTGTCTCCAGGTGGTGGTGGACTGCGTTGAGATTGGAGTGCAACCCTCTAATGTTAGTAAGGTGCACTTTGATAGAGAGGACGTGCTTCTGCTGGTTAAACTTATTCTTTCTCTGTTTTTTCTTCATATTGTATGTGTGAATAGGCGGACGAAATTGATGTGGACGAGATGCATGGCAAACACCCAAAGAATACCGTGATACAACCACGACAATGGTAGACTTGCTCGGAGACTGCGGGGACGCCCAAAACCCCCTGAAAGTGGCCATCGGTTCCTCTCCTCCGGATGCCAACCGGCCCGATGGAGCACCACAGGATTTTACACAGGCGGCGGGGCAGCCTTTCATTGTTGGCTAGACAATTACTTGGGCCCCCTACAACCTGCGGTCGGCCAGCAGATAACCGTTTCTTTGGATCCCGCTACCCTCCGCAGCAAGGCAACCTGCGCAGATATACCCCGACATCAGTACTGGTATGTTTACTTGCCAAAACACAACTGTCCACATTCAATTCGTCCAAACGGCTACCCCGAACATCATGATGAAACACGACGAGTCGTTTGGCACCATGTCTTTGTTCGGCTGGTGGTTCGAGAGCCGGCGGCCGAAGCCTACCACCAGAACATTCGGTTGCTCCTTTAGCACCACCCAGGGGACACGTGTAGGACCACTAGGGCTAAATCCTACGGACGCGAGCAACATTGACCCCCCAAAACCCCAGACCCCCTTTTATTTCATTATTATTTATTCGGCTAGCTTTTTTATATACATTATTGGCTTGCGCTTGACCATTATCTCACCTGATGGTAAGCAACGATGCGGTCGACGATGTAGCACGCTTGCCAAGATAGTACCTGTTCACTCGAGATTTGAAGATTCCTAGAAAAATAGTGAGTGTGATTTGTTATGTATTGTATACTTTTTGGTGTCTATAGATATATATTAATGTATACCTACCTGTTTACAGACGTCTTTTAAATAACAATACTCGTAAAAAACTGACCATACGGTGTTTTTTTTTATATATTTTTTTTGTACTTGAACAGAATGAACAATTAATTAACCAAACAAAATAAAGACAGGTACGGATTCTAGATGCAAGGGTATTAAAAACAAAAGTAATATAACTACAAAAAACACTAATATATGACTAATAAAGGACACATTCCCGTCACGCTCGCTCTCCGTTGTAATACCGGTTACGTCACCCAGAATATAAAAAAAGTAAAAGTATTTAATTGCCGACTGGAACAATTGGAATAAGGGTGCAAGATGTGCAGGGCTGTTCCTATTTGGTCACTTTATAAGACTCTAATCCTTTTTAAATATTATATTTAATCGATACAAAATGCGTACACCAAAAACTAAAAAACTGTAGGTATAAGAAAATATGCGGGCGGGCTTACTATTTTTATTTATATAATCTCTTCCAGTAACCCTTTGCAAGAAGTAAACCAATAGAGTGAGAGGTCGGCGGTGTAAGTGATCTTCATTTGTTTTGTCCATAGAGTACTTAAATACTAAAGAAAAAATTATGTTCAGGCGGTGACTCAGGTTCATAACGGTATTTTATCATTTTTTAATGTAATATTCAAGCTTGTCTTTTACGTGTGTATACGTACGTTATTTTTCATTGGCTTCATATCTTGGTATGTATATGCCTAACATAGTTTTTTTTGTAGAAATTGATTGTCGCTGTGACCACATTGCCCAATAGGCAATAATGAATTAAATACAAACATACATTACCACCGAACAAAAAAAACTGCGAATTTATTTATCTTTAGAGCTTTGTCAGATAGCGGCAATGACAATATACACTAATCAATACCATTGCACTTATAAGATATGAATATGAGTTTAAGTTCTACTGTTTTAATAAGTCGTTTTTGGGTAATGGGACGACCGAGAAAAATCATTCTCGCTAGTTTCATGGAACTACTGAGAAAAAAGTCACACTAGTTCCATGGAACAAATATGCAGTGGCACTAATGAAAATGATCCTTATATGTATGATTTATAGGTATGGGTACATACCCATACCTATAAATCATACATATAAGGATACTTGAAACTTCCTTTGCAATAATAATAATTTTAATTGTCATGACTGTCTGATTGAAAAATACAGTTACTATACATATAGTAACTGTATTTTTCAATCAGATAGTCATGACAATTAAAATTATTATTATTGCAAAGGAAGTTTCATATTCATAATCAGAAAAATATAGCGAAAATATTGCATGGTTTCATTACGATTTCTTGTACTTCAGTCTGCTATATATATATTTATATTTTCAATTATCAAACTAAATACATATATCTAAGTATTGCACACAGCTGAGAGATGTTATAATATAAATAGCAATTGACCCATCTGGCGGAAAGTTGACCTCTGACCGTAACAACCTACACCATTTATAACGCGCCGGTATTGCAGATATGTAGTTATGGTAATTTACCAGGTATGTAGATACTTTCGGAACTTCTAATGCGCGTACCTCTTCTCTAACGATATTTACATGTGCCTACAAAAAACTTAAGGAGTCGGCTGAATATATGTACTTAGGTTAAAAATGTCTCTTCTATATATCTATGTTTATAGTAAAGTACTTAGTTACTAAGGTGAAGTTCGTTAAAGTTACATTTACTTTGGTAGTAAAACAAAACATTCCTTCGATTTGATTCTCTGAGAAATAAACTAGAGACTTACAAAGAGTCGGTTACAAAGAGACCGCAATGGGACTAAACCGATATCGACCGGGAGTTTAAAATTCCAATATTGTGGTTAACATTCTAAATGGGTCAGCAGGTATAGATCGCCGGGGAGCGTGGTGCGCGCGCGCATAGCCCGCGCTCATTCGCTTTTTGCCCACCTTTCGACGCGCGCGCAGCCTCCGCCACCATTGTTAGCTCCGCGCATTTCTCTCACGTGGGAACCAGCTCTTTCGTGCTTTACCTACTGCTTATTCATCATTTGCTATCGAGACGCGCGCACGATGCATCGATCCGAGTGACCCGTGTTATCGACACTTTGTGATACGACTCTATGAGGATTACCGGCATGTGATTAGGTGACAAAAGTTAAGTGATGATCGAACAGACACAGTGAGTGGATCCTGTAAGATAAGCGGAGACATGGCAGCCGCCTCGGTGAGTAATCTGTTTCTTTAACTTCATCGATTAGATGGAGCTTTTAATGGCACCGATTCTTCACCGATACGTTCATTAAAGAAGCCGATAATATTTCGACATTTCGACAGCATTATTTATTATTTTTTTATTTTCGACTTTAAGAGCGTGCAACAATGCTTACACTATGATAAATTTCAAAACCTTCTAAATTATGTAACGTATAATTATTTTGTCAGAATAGGATGTTATTGGAAAATTAAACGCTATAAACTTTGTGCTTTAAGATTTCATCTTCGTTTATTATCCGTTGAGTTGAAAGCATATTTCAAAATACATAAATCTCGGACGCAGGTTTCATTGCTGGTAAAATAATTGAGGCGGGCGGGTGTAAATGAATTAGACGTTATAAAACAGAGAAAACGTTTCTATATAATACTTTTGTAATATCAACGCTTGTTGATAAACTTTGAAAATCCTTAGTAGAAAGCTATAATCACCTTGTTTATCAATTTCTATTTTTACGAGCTTACTTTTGCGAATCAAGGAAATGAACAACTATCACACTGTACTGCGAGATATTAAAGCTTAAGAACCTTAGAGTTTAATTGGTACTTCTGGTAAAATTACCTGCAAGATCAGCTATAACACCTTAAATATAGACTTGGACATAACCGGAATAATTATTATTATGTAATAGGACATGCCAATGGGAAATGATTGAGAGATACTGTGTAATTACACAATTCTGAGTGAAGTCGTTAAGTTATAACCCTAAGCTTTCTGTTTGGTGTAGCTTTTACGATGATTTGAAAAAAGATAAAGAACACATTAGACACAGTTGACACTGCCTTATCTAAGGAAGACTTTTTACAGGTAGCTGTTAAAAGTAACAGCATGAGATTAAAACTTTGAGGGATCCATCAGTAATTTGGTAGCTACAACAAAGAAGCTTTAAATATTTTTCTCAATTTAATAAAAAATCCAAAAGATAGTGTATATGTCGCATAACAACATTTTTTATAACGAAATAAAAGCTCTATGAAATCTTAGAGATTGATTTTCCATCAAATATTTTATTCATTTCTTTTAGTAAAAAAAATGTTTTCACGGAGACATTTCGGTACCACCGCACCACATGACATACAATCAAGACAAACAGCTAAATTAAAGAATATTATGTTTAACCGACTATGTTAAATCAAATTACAATTTAACACAGGTTTAATAATTGGTGTATACTTACTTAGTACCTACTTATTTGGTCACCGTATGTCTTTTCAAATATATTACCCCCTCTTGTATTGGTCTCTACTTTTTATCCTTGATAAGAACAAGTTCTTAATGTACCTACCTTCCCCAAGGATATTTACTCTATTTAAGTGTATTTTGTGACCCGGATGAGATTTCGAGAAAGAATTTTGAGCGGACGAGATAAGCTCGGCTTATCGTAAAAGTTAACACACGTAGAGTTTTACGATTAAAAGCTAATGGATCACTTTTACGACTTTGTTTAGATCGCTCACTCATACCAGTTTATTGTGAAGAAATAAAATAAAGCTTAAAATGTTCCACTTGACAGAAAATGATGTAGAAAACTTAATACGAATTGGTGAAGGTCCCCTTCCCATCCTTCCCTTCCCATCCCTTGCAGTGAGGAAGTTTTGTTCTTAGGAAACATCGGTTGAACTTCGAAGAAAAAAAATGCATTTTTGGATTTATAAAAAATTGTATAATCAAGTTTAAAAAATTAAATTTCTCATCAGGAGTGCTTCACATCAAATCAAATCGTAAGTTTTCGAGAAATTTCGAAAAAACCACACCCTAGAGGTCCCAAAATGTTGCCGCACCTGTATACATGATAGGTATTTAATAAAAGATACTGCATGGGACCTATACAAGTTTTTAAAAGCTCTCGGCTTCCTAATTCCTGGAAAAAATCCAAAATGCAGGAAAACGGTATTAAAAATTTTGCAAATCAATTATTGGCTATTAGTATAGGTACACTGTAGACACAGAACCTAATAATACTACATGGTACAGATATATTATTATAGGTTATTATATATGATAGTATTCTGTGATACACATTTTATACCTATTGTTTTTTGCATTAGGGTATGAACTTGCAATAGGGTTTTTTTACTAGTCACTATCTCACCTGATGGTAAGCAATGATGAGACCTAAGATGTAACACGCTCGCCTAGAAAATACCTGTTCACTCTCGATTTTAAATCTCCCAGGTTGTCAGGAAACACAGACGTAGCCAATGCGTTCTACGCCTAAAACCTCACAACAATAATCGATCATTTAACGAAAGTAGAACTTAATTACTGTAACTACAGCATATTACGACGTACATATAATTATTTAACAGCTTCCGTAATGACATAGGAATAAACATGTAAATCCTCAACATAACGACGATAAAAATAAAACGCATTTCGAACAAATGTTGCTCAAAACAAACCGCTGAGTTTAATAGTTCAAGTTCGTATTCGTAGTCGAGAGAGAAATTCGAAACAGGTTTGCGATGAATGGGAAATCTACGAAATCTTATCAAGTTATCACTCAGTACGACAAAACAATACGTCATAAAGATTATGAATTGGCTTTGAGAAAAAACAATGTTTATCAGATATGAGCTTTTAATTTTTCACGCATCAGGAATCAGGATGCAACGCAACTTAAAGTAATTAGTTTTTAGTGATGAAAGCGAGCGTGGCTCAGAGGGAGCAAGTGCGACCTTTGATCCTTGCACCACGAACTTTCTAAAGTTATGTACGGATTTAACACTCGCTCTAAAAACGGTGACGGAAAACATCGTGAGGAAACCGGCATATCCAACTAATCACAAAAATTCAAGGACATGTGACATCCACCAGCCCGCATTGGGCCTGCGTCCTGCGTGGTGGATTATGGCTCTCTATGAGAGAAGGCCCGTGTCCCAGCAGTGGGAATATGATGGGCTGATGATGATGACGATGATGAGGCAAAACAATAAGCAAATGTCTACACATAGTATACTTACATCGACACTTTAAAGACTTTATTATTCGAAAACAAAAGTTAGTTTAGTGGGAAAATAGGCTAACTGACACAGCATGGTTAAGTGCTTTACCGTCCAGATTTCAACGTCTCTTTGAAACATGTATAGCTTAACTTGCACTATTTATAGATACGTTAAACTCTTTTCGCCTTCGTTAATTTTTTGAACTTTTTGCCTGAATTTTATTTATTTATAACTCCTGAATCTTTGAGAACATACAAAACGAGTGAGTTATTTATACAATTTTTAACTTTCGTCCAAATTTGTGTTAATCACTAACCGTCAAAATCAGGTCATAATAAAACACGCAGATTTTGCGTTGGACCGCGTTCACGCATACCGATTAATCGACACGATATTTCGTACATATCGAGTAGATAGACAGCTATGTTAATTAAATAATCGGTAGTGTGAAGCGTGCGCCGGTACATCCGACTCGTGGCGTGCTTCACTTTCCATTTCCTCGAGTTCTTGGTTCGCGTTAGAATTCCTATAATGCAGCAATAAATTCGTCTGAGAATCTGTTATAGCTCGGGTAGCGCATTGACATAAATATTAAGAGTCTGTGGCTAGACTAGTCTGTGGAATATATTGAATGTGTCTGGGCCACAACCTTGGTTAAGTACATTTGAATTTTTAGATGTAGGTATTAGCTCTGTGTCGTTGCCTTAATAGATGAAACGCCGCATATTCATTGATTTATAAATAATAAATAAATAACGCCAAACAATTACATTATACAGAGTTAATACAAAAATATTTACATTTAATAAGAAGATTTTTATTGAAAAATATATTTTTCAATTCAAGCTTTTAACAAATTCGTAATCGGAACCGCTTTAAAATAAAACTGATTAAAATGAGCCCGAACACTAGATGTTTCCGATTATCCGTCAAAGAGTTTCATTGCCCACCTTCCGTGTCCATCATCAGATCAGCTGACTGTCACCATAATATTGCAAAATTTCAACTCCGTAGGATAAGAGAAAGTGGTTCTGATTCATGCAAGATTTGACCAAACATTGTAAGTTAAATAAAAGGTTGTAATAACCCTGTAACTGTAGAAATTACGAGGCTCATTTTCCCACAATACCCAGGCACGAAACACATGCTTGCGTTTTTTCTCTGTGCACAAACATTTGTCCCGTAGCGGGTATTGAACCAGCAACCTCCGCGATATATGATTTATGTTGACCGGCCCAACCACTACACCACAGAGGCTGTCCTATGTAACTATTTCAATTAAAAAGGAAGACGTAGTTATAGTAGAGTAGGTATAATATTATGATAAACTTAAATTACAAACTAAAAATAAATTTACATTTTTATTTAAATTTACTTTATCATAGGTACCCAGTACTACTTAGTACCTAGTCTAGTTTGGTAGCTTATTCTCAATGTATGCTATGTTCCGCTTAAATTAATTATATGAAGAATGCTTGATGTAATACAATTAATAAACTCTAAAATGCCATCAAAATGAGCCAACATAATATTAAATGTAAGAGTCAGTTAAAAGGCAATCAAGCAAGCCATGTCTGAAAGCTCTCATTTTGTAAGTTGAACAATTATAATGGGTGTTCAGTAACACCGGCAACATTCATCTTTACACAATGGCTATAAAGTTGCACCGCTCAAATAGAGTAATAAAGCACATACCCACGTGAAGTCGCGCATATTCTGTCTCAATCAACAACCGGTATAGGAACTGGAGGCGCCGCAACAGCAAGAAGAAGAAAACAATTGAATAACGTAAACACCTAATTTCAGTTCACGCCGCTACCGCGCCGCTTCTTATTTGAGATAGGTATAATAAAGCACCTTGCGGAGGCATATACTTGGTAATGTCAGTGCTCTTGATGTCTCGGATCATTGTTCTCCAATCGTGTGGGAATCCCCGTGAAAGCGCATTTCACATGGCCAACGATACACCGCTCAATGTTAAGTGTACATTTCGAAAAAATGCCCCATTCCCATGGATAAAGCTGGTGATTTTATATAATTGTTAGATATTCTTGTTTTGTGTTACCGAATGGTTACTTGTGCCATTGTAATTGAAGACGTCAAAGAAGTATTCGTAGAAACGTTTACGCAGAGGAGATTAATTAATTAGGTACGTTAACGACGAATTTTAGGGACACGATTTAACGCGGGTGTGTCAGCGACATACGTAGCTGAACGTAGACAATAACAGGAAATATAAAAAATTACAAGCAATTTCTCTAATTTTCCCTATTAGCATAGGATATTAACACGCTTTTAAAAATCAACATTCTGTGAAAAATTACAAATGTGAAAAGTGTAGTCGATCAAATATTCACAAATGTTAAGCTACTTATGTTTTGTAAATGAGTTTCATACTGTGTACGATACACAGTATGAAACTCATTTATAAAACGCGTTTCGAATAATCATTTTTTTTTACGCTTAGCAAATCCATGTATGGCCACTATCTCGCCTGATGTGAAGCGATGATGTGGCCTAAGATGAAGCACATAGATCTAGAGAGAGACGGCAGATGAGCGGCTGCTCAGACCCGTCTCCCCGATGGTTCGCCGAATATCATCCCAAACCACGACTAGGTCGCTTGACGGCATGGCAATCAATAGACAAATTCAGATGTATTTTTGTGAAATACTTACGTCGGTCGGTAGAGGCAGCTTTATTTCAGTGGTTTTTATGTAAGATATAGGTTGCTTACGTACATTGCTTACTTACGAATCACCAATCTCATGTTGGAACAGAAGTACGAAATAAAGGTATAAAGTAATTCTGCAGAAAGTTGTGTCTAGTCTAGACGCTATCTACATAATATATTAAGTCAGTGGCTAGACCTTTGTCTTTGATTCCATTCTATATTTGATTTTTCTTGCAATGCGATGTCAATATGTCATGCAGGCAGGTACCTACCCAATACTTTATGCTAGAGGCTACGTATATTTTCGGACCGATTTTTAGGTAAGTGATTCTAATGTTATGATTATCACAACGTGATAAAACAACGGTTGGTCATTCCCGATAGCTACATCTAAATCTAAAGCTACAATCTAATCTAATCTAAAGCTAAATCTTCAAGTCTCGAGTGAACAGGTACTATCTTGGCAAGCGTGATAGATCATTGACCGCATCGTCGTTTACCATCAGATGATATATTGGTCAAACGCAAGCCAATTAACAAATAAGTACAAGTGTATCAAACAAAAAACCGACTTCAATGTATCTTCGAAGTCCAAGGTTAAATATCGATGAAATTTGAATGGGACCACTTTGTAGCTATACTTAACCCAACGCAAGAATTATCCAAATCGGTTCATGAATGACGGACTTCTGAGGTTTATTTACACTTTTCTGTTACTGATATTATGACTATGGGACATCTCACTCGCATTTCCTGTTTGACATTCTGTTAATTCTAATTTATACGTAATTGTGCTGAAAAAAAGACATCCCCGCAGAGTTTCTTGGTGCTATCTTCTCTAGCGGACGTATTTCCGAAGCACTGGTAGAGTCAGTTTTCACATTTCTTTTCAGCACTCAGACTTCAATTTGAGTATAGGAAAGAAATGGGTAAACATACTTACCTTTTTTTCAAAGTCATGTTAACATAAGTCACAATTTTTAACATATTTTATTTGTATCATGTGTTTATGACCTTTAAAAGTGCCCTTTTGTGCCTATTTAATAAATGATATTTGACTTTGACTTTGAACAAACATAAAACAAAATAAAAAAATACAATCACATAGAGAACCTTCTCCTTTTATGAAGCCGGATCAAAAGAAACAAACAAACCCCTAAAAGGGTTTTTTAATTTATTGGACTACGCAAGAACCTTGTCAAAATATCAAATTAAATTAAAATGTCCAAATAAAATATTAGTGTACCTTTTAAAAGTAATATTTGTCATAATTTCACATGTACTCGTACATTTCCCTCAGTAAGGAAACCACGTGGAGTTATTCAGTAATGCCAAGTTTAATTGTACTTTCCTGATTCCATTGAACAGTTTACATAATGCGACATAACAATACCAGCACGGCACGAAACGGCGTAAATAATGAACTGTAATGAGCGTGTTAATAGCTCTGTATAAGTACCTAATGATTAATGCAGGCGTGGGTTAGGAACACAGTGGGCATATCTAGTATACTGCTTATATTTATATAGAAGACAAAGATGCCTGGAACATTCCACTTTTGCAAAGTAGTCAACTGAAACATAAGAAACATAACATTGTAAATAACAAGCGAGCTGGCTCCATGTCCTTTAAACTGGAACACGGTAATGCTTGCGCAGTAATGCTTGGCGGCGAGATAGCTGGCAAAGCGGTTCTACTATCTGAAAGTAGATACATAGATACATTTACTTGAAGTAGGTAGGTAAAATTAACAAGGAATCTAATGGAATCAGACGTGATATTGCGAAAACTCATCCCAAATCTGAAACGCAATGAAAATATCTAGTGTTATTTCTCGATCTGAATAAAAAAGATTTCATAAAAAAAAGCGAATGTATATGTATTATACGTATATCATATAAATAGGAAAAAGTAGGTATCTACTTACTCTACTTATAAACATATACGATAAGGCCCATTTTTTGTCACAGAATGACGAGACGAGCAAGTCGTTCACCTGATGGTAAGCAACACGCCTGTCCATAACAGTTGCATCACCACCCAGAACTTTGTTTTGCAAAATCCTGTGCGGCACTGCATTTGTCACCAATTGACTTAGCTCTGAAGTCTCATAAATTGCACCATCTGGTTCCTTCGTCTCCCTTCCACCTAAGGACTTCCAGGCGGGGTGAGTCGTTTCACCCGTACGTCGTTAATATCCCACCTATCCGTACTAAGCGTTTAACAGATTCTTTTATCATGCGAACTGCTAAGGAGTGGAACGCTCTGCTACCGTCTTCGTTCCCAAACAGCTACAACTTGTGTCTCTTTAAGTCTAGAGTGAATGGGCATCTCATGGGCAGGCTTGTTCCATCTTAGGCCGCATCTTTGCTTTCTATCAGGCGAGATGTCGTCAAACGTATGCCCAGTTATAAAAAAATAAATAAAAAGAAATATTAATAAAGAAATACCCAATAATTTCGCTGGCTACAATACCTTAAACAAATCATTTATAAGTAAGTCAAAGAAGTGTTTACACAATTTGCTACATTCCCTTCCTCACAATGACTTGAAGACGTTCCAGTAATGTTGTGTTGAACGATATGATCACGCACGTTCAATGAGTAGGTACTTATTGTACAAGTGAGTTGTCGCTTCCGTCATTCAATGACTTTGCTGTCGTCGACGATTGCTCATGCTTCTGTATTATTTATGTACACACTGGCTGCGCCCCGCCGTTTCCTTGGATAAAAAGCCTATGTGCTATTCCAACTCCTATTGATGTTTTGATAGCCGGAAAATGAAGTGCGAATAGATGTCATTACAACTGCAGCCTAAACCAATTTTCATACGAAGAATACAGTTAATTGAAACATACAAATCAAATCAAATCAAATCAAGTATTTATTTGCCAGAATACATTATTATTTACAATTAATTGTAGGTCTTACATTATTAATGTCACTGTATTCAGCCTGCATGCAAGCGTGCAAATATTTAAATATAATCATTTAATTCATATATGTCAACATATTAAAATTAACAATTTATCTTGATAAATAAATAAAAATTGAAATTATATAAAATTAGAATAAGGTAGTCCGTTATAAATATTTTATTAAAATCTAGGATGTCAAAAATTCTTTATAAATATAAAAACATTTGTCCAATAGCCAGTAAGTCAGCTTATTTTGAAATACATTTCCCTCTAACAGCTTAAGATCCTCGGGTAGTTTATTATAAGTTACAATACACATGTGGTACACATTTCTTTTGTATATATCTTTATGGCATTGAGGTTGATAAAGTAGGTTCTCGAACTTAGGACTTTTTTGTCTATGCACAACATCTTTTCGTTTTTTGAAGTAATCGGGGTGGGCTTTTACGAAAATACACAAATCTCTAATAAACATGCAAGGAAGTGGAAGAATTTTGCATTTCTTAAACAGCGGCTTGCAACTATCCAAAAACCACGCTTTATTTATTACTCGGACACATCTTTTTTGTATCTTAAAAGCTGCGTCCGAACTTGTAGAATTCCCGCACATAATGAGCCCATAACCAAGAACTGATGAAACATAACCATGATATGCTGCTAAGGCAGCTTCCACAGAAACATTCTGTCTAACTTTCTTTAAGGCAAATACAAACCTACATAGTTTTTGACATACCACCTTAACATGAACTTTCCAGTTCAGGTGTCTATCCAAGTTTATTCCAAAAAAGTTTATTTATTCGACTTCCTCTATTTTCTGTCCGGTCCGAAACATGTCAAGTTTTAATGGATTACAATTATATGAATTGAATTGAATTAATTTAGTTTTATTGATATTAATACTTAAATCATTTTCCTCCGTCCAATTAATTATATCCAATAGGGCTTGGTTCAAATCACTATGAGCTGATGGTTTGTTATTACACTTTACAGATACAGTTGTGTCATCCGCAAAAAGTATACAATTATGTGAGGTAACTCCAGGAAGATCGTTAATGTAAATGAGGAAAAGCAATGGACCCAAGATACTTCCCTGAGGGACCTCTAAAGCCTTACCCTTTATATAATAACCTTATATGCCTTACCTTTTATATAATACTATATCTACATATAATTACTAATTATTTGCTTGTATAAAAAGGTAAAGACACGAAAGAAATGTTTCAAACGCGGAACAAATGCGGTTTTTTCCTTCTACACAAATATTTTTGTCCCGCCGCGGGAATCGAACCCTCTCAGTGGTGTATGAGATTTGAGCCGACCTGCCCAACCACTACACTACAGAGGCTGTCAAATATGCCTCAAGCGTTGGCCCTCGTTTATTACTCGAAAGGCCAAACCAAAACGTTTTTGATACATTGCATCAGTTTAGTGCAGTGACTAAAATTAATAGATACAAAACAGCGCACGTTAAATTTGTAGTACTTTCTTGTAAGCTTATGTAAGACGCATAATTTTACACACATCAGTGGACCTTTCACCCTAAGCGATGCTATGATCATTCCCATTTCCCAAGCACGATCAGTAATGTTATCCATTAGTTTTAATAATTGAGGTCATTTGTTTGATGCTTTATTGTGTATCACATTAATTTAATGCGCAACTTTTTTACATTTTCTACGTTATTATACTTCTATGCAGCCCCAGTTCGGATAAAATCTTAAATCGGGGCTGCTTCTATGTAGGTGTTCGTTTGAGCAACGATTGTGTTGACCTCACAGTTCTGGGTTGCTACCTTTAGTATTTTATGCTGGTATTCACTAGCATAGTAATATAGTAGTGCCACTAGTACCATTAATGGTACAATCCAATGGTACACGTGATATACATGCCCTATCACATTACACTTATATTATAAATGCGAAAGGTTGCGTGTCAGTGTCTTTGTTACCTCTTCACGTCGCAACAGCTAAAGGGATTTGGATGAAATTTGGGCGCAGCTAGTATATTAAATAAACATTTGTGTCGCTTTAATTTTATCTATATATATATATATATATATATTACGCTTAATAGATCTATGTTCGGCCACTATCTCGCCTGATTTTAAGCGATGATGTGGCCTTAGATGGAGCACATAGATCTAGGGAGAGACGGCAGTTGAGCGGCTGCTCAGACCCGTCTTCGTCGATCTATATACGTTAGTATTTAGGTATGTCTTACTTTCTACCTCCACAAACTCGCATACAGAGGTAGGTACCATTCCTTCTCCCGTGTGGTACCAACCATGACTTAACTATTTAGTCGATGACACTTAGGAATAAAGATCGTTGATCACCTTCAATGGATCTGTCAATCAATCGTTTCTCGAATATCCATTGTTACCTACAAAATATTCGGAAAGGTATTAAAGCTTCCGCACGATGCACGATGGTGCAGTATCATAGGTATACCAAACTATAGGTACTCGATTCTAAGAAACCTGTTGTTATGAGAGTCGACGTCAATGGAACTCGGCGTGTAGGGAACACGACGTTTATTTAGACATTGGGTTACAAGAATCGACATTAAAGCCGGGTTTTCACGACACTGTAGGTACTCATACACAAATTGTCACCTGAACAAACTAAGTAGAGCAGACTGTTTACTCTCCACAAATACTTCCTGAAATAAGAATAAATTAGCTCTTGTTGGGACATTCCTTATATTCGCTGTTGCAAAGTAAACCGTTACATGTGAATTATGAAGGTATTCGTCTGCAATGCACAAGCATTGCTGTTCCGGTTTGAAGGACATTGTAGCCAAGACTTAAGAGCTATTATCTCAGGGTGACGAGTACAGTGCTGTGCCGCGCAGGATTTTGCAAAACAACGTTCTGGGTGGTGCTGCAACTGTTATGGGCAGGCGTATTGCTTAAAATCAGGTAAACGACTGCTCGACTCGACAATTAATTACATAGAAAAAGAACATGGTTTGTTCTAAATTTAAAAACGTATAGGAAAGAAGGTAGGTACCATATCAAATGGTCAACCATTGTATCAATGCGAAGCATCTAAAGGCTGGTACCTACTTTACCATGTCCAATTCGAAGTAAGTACACTTTTACCTGTCGTGAAATTAAACCAGTATAGTCTTCAAGTTTCCTTTGAACCCCATAGGTTAAGTTCACATTGTCGACACCATGTCACGAGCGTCACTTTCTCTGGCAGTTCCCATCGAAATGATCGCGACATACCGTAGATCAGGTATTGTTGATAGAGCATTGTTGACAAAGGACGACTATGGAGGCGTCGTTTTATACAAACGGCCTAATAGAGGGCCTTATTCAGGCCCTTGTAGAGGGCGTTATTGATTGCCTGCAGGTAGACGAAGTCGTGATGAGCAAGTGTGGGCAGGTTTGGAGTGCAATTTGTTTAGGTATAGAAACTAGAAGATGCCTGATAAGTTGGATAACTTTGAATGGAACAGAGCTTGACTGTTTGTCAAAGATCTACGTACTGTACTGGCTCATATGTACAAAACCTATACCAAACAATATGAAGCGGTACTGGCAAATAAATTATACTTACCTAGGTAGGAAATATAAACTAAAGTATATATAATGAGCAGAATTATTCCTCTCAAACTCGTCCAGTCCATAACCTTTGGATGGAGAGGGCAGACTTTTATCTATCTATACATTATTATAAAGAGGTAAAGTCGAATGTATGTTTGTAGGAGGTAATCTCTGGGACTACTGATTCCTTTATGAAAATTATTTCACTGATAGAAAGCTGCACTATCCCCGAGTGACAGGCTATATTTTATGATGTCGACGCGAATGAAGTCGCGGGCGTTTGCTAGTTTGTAAAATAAAGTGATTTCTTAGAGACTACTTAGGTTTTTTTTATAATGGTCTGTCTCAGAAAGACGTCCCATAAACATTACAATCTAGCCTACTAAGACTAATAAGTAATTTTACTTTGTCTTAAATTGCTAAATATAGTATAACTAAGAATGTGTCCATTAACACTTTTCTTACTATCTCTATAAAGACGCGGGCGATTGCTAGTTTGTAAAATTAAGTGATTTCTTAGAGACTACTTAGGTATGAGACTCTATGTATTCTTTACTTTTATACATCCTGTTGAATAATATTCATGTTGAATATAAGATTCAACCTACCTTATAAATTAGGAACTGGTTTGTACTGACACTGCAAGTAATAAAACGACCGTATAAATAGATTTAAATAGGAAAATAAACCTTACAAATTAACAAAATACTCAACTAGAGGTGATTTAGATACGGAAGTGGAAATCCGGAATACCTAAAATCAGTAAAAATGAAACCGTGGAAAGTTAAAATCTTTAAAATGTAGGTACATGCAGATAGTGTTATCGTTCCGGGTGTATTTAGTTACCGATAAGTATGATTTACTTATGTAAGTACCTATTTAAGTTAGTTTGTAAAGTCAATCGAGTTTGCGTGACCACAGAAGACTGCGTGACGATTTATTGTACCCTATATTGTATAACATATCTATGCTGTGTGGTTCTTAACATTAAGCCGCACGAACTTGTATTTTACCGCATTAGGTACCTAAACATACCTACCTATTAAGAAAAAACACGGACATAAGTGTTGTAGAGGTAGTGTAATAATGATGAACTTTAGAAGGCAAAGTTCATTGCGCTCTATTTGGTTTTAGCCCTTTGCCCTTTGCTAGGGAAACTCGTCTTATCCGGCCATCTCACAGCTTAAAGCACAGAATACATAGTGCTAAAGCTAGCATAGTGAAGTTACTTTATGGTACGCGTCCACTAGTCCGCAAAACCCGCAACACAAGCTAACTAAAACTAGGACTTTGGTTTGCGAAAACTGTGATTTTGGTTTACTTTAATAATAATATACACTCTGGTGCAATGAAATCGCACATAGCAACATTTTTTGCAAAATTTCATTTATTTCTTTTTAAATAAAATTTTTTTTTTTTAATATGAAATTAAAGGTTATTTCAAGACCTATCTAATGATACCATATAAGCGGTGATGAGTTTACCGTACTCTCGAAAAGAAATGACAACAAAATACCCCAAAATTGCTCGCTTAGCTCACCGCAGTTTGCGAGACCAATTGCATGTATAAAAAGGCATGTTTTGAGTGAAATGTCGTCTCTTGCACTTCAAAGCTCAACCTGAAAGGACGTCTAGTGACTACAGCTGCATTCATCAGAAGAAAATGGATACTACTCCAGAAAAAGCCGCTCAAGTCGTTGCTTTAATTGAAGCAGGCCAGAACCAGAGTGCTGTAGCTCGACAACTGAATATCAGCCGATATTCCGTTCGTCGTGTGTACCAGCGCTATCGGGAGACTGGTGGCTATGGGCGACGACTAGGATCTGGTCGAGCCAGAGCTACAACACAGCGCGACAACCGATTTCTTGTAACGACGGCATTGAGAAATCGTCGTCTGACTGCCGTTGAACTTGCACAGCATCTCCAGGAGGTGCGTGAAGTGGAAGTTAGTCGGTGGACGGTCAGAAGAAGACTTGCTGAAGGTGGCTTGACTGCGCATAGGCCAGCAAATGGCCCAAAACTGACGCCAGCTCACCGCCAGGCTCGTCTTCGATTTGCACAAGAACATGTGCATTGGACTGTCGACCAATGAGAGCAGTCCTGTTCTCAGATGAGTCCAGGATGTGTCTTCATGGCAATGATGGACGAGGAAGGGTCTACAGAAGGCCCACAGAGAGATTTTCCCAGTGTTGCATCACGGAACGTGTCTCATATGGCGGTGGTTCGTGTATGTTCTGGGGAGGTATCTCTCTCGAAGCCAAAACTGAGCTTGTCTTCATTGCTGGGGCCAATAGAGGACGACAAGCAAGAGGACTAACATCTCAGCGGTATATAGAGGAAGTTCTCCAGGAACATGTCGTACCATTTACTGGTTTCATTGGAGGGAACTTCCTCTTTATGCATGATAATGCTAGACCCCATACCGCTGTTGTTGTACGACAGTACTTACAAGAGATCGGTATTCCGGTGATGGAGTGGCCAGCTCGTAGCCCGGATCTTAATCCAATCGAGCACATGTGGGACGAATTAAAAAGAAGAGTTAGAAGCAGAAATGTTGCTCCAGTCAATATACAGGAGCTACAAAATGCCATCAAGGAGGAATGGGATGCTATCCCACAAGACTTTATCAAACATTTGGTAGAGTCTATGGAAAACCGGTGTCAAGCCGTTATTCGGGCCAGAGGGGGTAACACTTCGTATTAATAAATGTTTTTTTTTTAGTAAAATTTGTGTTTTTTTTAATTAATCCTCAATTTTCGAACTGCAAACAACTTCTAATAAAGATGAATTTGTTGTTGTTCTTTTTTTTTTGGCAAAATAGTGATTTTGTCACCGCTTATATGGTATCATTAGATAGGTCTTGATATAACCTTTAATTTCATATTAAAAAAAACTATTTTTTTTTATTTCAAAAGAAATAAATGAAATTTTGCAAAAAATGTTGCTATGTGCGATTTCATTGCACCAGAGTGTATAATAATAACGTCCAACGATCACATACATAGATCTTGACCCCTAACTAGGATTCCCTGCATCTAGGGAACCAGGAACTATGAGGACCATGGTCCTACAACACCCAGACACGAAATAAATGCTTGCGCTTTTTTTTCTGTGCACAAACATTTGTCCCGTCGCGGGAATCGAACCCGCAACCACAGTGGTGTATGAGATTTGAGACAACCTGCCCAACCACTAGGCCACCGAGGCTGTCAGATGCTTTGTAAAATTCTGATAGCACTACGTCCACTATCTACGCCCTCGTCCGACAACCGGCATTTTTATTCAATTCGATTTACTCTCAGAATTTTTTTATCGCTTACTGTCTATCTTGCTGATGTGCGATGCTGTGGCTGAAGGTAGACCACACGGATAAAGAAATACGGTAGTTTAGCGACTACTCAGAGCTGTCTCCAGGAGGTTTACCGACATCATCCCGAAACACGACTAATACGACTAAGTCGCTTGGAAAGTGAGAATGAGAAGCCATTTTCGTCGATTTTATTCGACCGGTGGGTAGGTACTATAGGATATATGGTACCTATTACAACCGTGGTAAATCCTTCTCCAATTTTTTTCGCGCAGTTCATGCGGTTCGGTTTCTGCGGGCTAATCGACGCATACCTTTACGGTGTATGTCGTTAACTTTCGCGTTTGGTTTTAGTATATAGTATTATTATTTATTCTGTGGTTGTGGTCACTATTCTCAGAAGTACGTTTATTACTTAGAAGTTATATGTGACGAAACTTTGATTGAGCTGTAGCGGAAGTGAGTTTGAGTATAATCAATAAAGCCGAAAATATTGGACTTTCAGTTCAGCACCGTCTGGAGTGAGAGCCCAAGGGGTCAAACAATTTTAAGCCTTAAGCTTTTACAATTTTTTACAATTTCCCTATAAGCAAAGATTTAAAAAATAGGCCCTCAGTCCAGATGCACATGTCTTTGTGTGTAAAGTGGCATATACGTTACATAAACGCCCTATTGACCAACCTCTAGCATGTCCAGTACAACCACGTTGTCAGGTCCTACGTAGAAGCAATGCCATGTAAATGCTAAACACGTTTAGCTTAGAAATCCTCATCTTTATTCATGGGTAACTTGATTTATATACTTTCGATCTCATTGCTCGCCTGGATATTGTTACGATGCGTGACATGACATTGCCAGAATCGAGAACTTTCACCTTCATCTGCCGCGGGGCACGAAGTGGTCATCTTTATTTATTTCGTAAGTAGCCGACACCTGCGACCCCGCGCGAGTAGAATTTGGTTAGTTGTTCCCTAAAGTATTGATAAGTGTTTTTCCGGAATGAAAATTACCCAAGTTTTAATTCAGAACCTATCATACCAAATTTCATCAAAATCCGTTTAGGCGTTATGGTACTAAATATTATTTTTAGGAACTGAGGGATGAGACGAGCACTTCGTTCGCCTGATGGTAAGCGCCACGCCTGCCCATAACAATTAATAGTTTTAAATTATTTTGTTGGACATTTAAGTAACATAATAATAATCAAATCTGTTCTAGAATAACTATGAATTATCTCAAATGTTATGAATTATCTAATACCATCTTGTAATCCGAAACTTTTTATATACAACTGAGTGATGAGACAAGCAGGTCATTCACGTGATGGTAAGCAACATGCCTGCCCCTAACATTGGCAGCACCACCCAAAACTTAGTTTTGCGGCACTGCATTACTTAAATATATTATGAAATGTTATAATATTTATAATAAGAAAGAAAGAAAGAAAGAAAATACATTTATTCAATACAGATACACGCAACATTACATTAAGCTATAATACTATAGCGTAAAAAAAAAATACTATAGCGAAGAGCCGTGAAACGTGGAAGAATGAAAGGGAGGCCTTTGCCCTGCAGCGGGACATTGTAGGCTCGAAATAATAATAATAATAATAATACTATACTACACATAACAAATAATATTATACTATACATACAACAGAAAAAAATAACACATGTAATAACATATATAATAAATACATAATATAATTATAGTATAATGGAATGTTGCGCGATGTCAGGAAAAGGTTCCGACTCAGCATAAAAACTAAGGTAATAAATACCTTAGTACTGATTTTCAGCCGGAACCTATGACCGTGACATCACGAACAGTAAGATAAGAGACGAATACAACATAAATATATAAACAAATATAATCTAGTTACCCAACTGTAATATTTCGCGGAATAACAAAGCTTCCTTTATAACTGTTAATAGGAAAAAATATTTAAACTTGACCAAACCCATAGAGCAAGCTGCCCATAGAATGTCTATAAAAACATTTCCAAAGTCAAGATGTTGATTTTCGAAGCCGACAAAAAGTAAAAACTTTCAAAGCTTGGCTCACGAAGATCTTCTGTTTGTTGAGAAAGTCACGAGTACTCGAGATCGAGTCTCTGACAGCTCAATCATGCTGGTATTGTGTTCGAATCGAATTTAGATCGAAGTTCAACCCGACTCACAAACTCACAAGTAGGGAAATAAATGCTTTATTAACCTGTCACCTTTATTTTGATGATCGATAGTTCAATTCTTAACCATGTAGGTACCTAGATAAGATATAGGTAGACCGATAAATCAAATTTAATTCTGATTGCACCTGTAGATACCTTTTTAACCGACTTCAAAATAGGAGGAGGTTCTCTATTCGAAAGTTTTTTTTTATGTTTGTTACCTCAGCACTCCGTCATTTATGAACCGATTTGGAAAATTCTTTTTGCGTTGGGTTCAGTATAGCTACGAAGTGGTCCCATATAAATTTCATCGATATGTGACCTTGGACTTCGAAGATACATTGAAGTCGGTTTTTGTTTTTTTCTAATAATTAATTTCCATACGATACGAGGACAAAGTCCAGAGGAAAGTGTAGATCATTAGTCCATTAACCGCGGAGATACATTTGCCATTTGTTAAAAAATTAAATCCTAAATAAATCAGACACGTCCAAAATCACCAACTAATTTGATTCATAAACTTGGCGATAAAAACAATAAATTGGCAATAAATCGTAGACGAATAGCAATAACCAAAAACAGGTTATCACAGATTCCAAATTCCGAGTTCTACCTCAATTCACCCAGTTTTCACTTTCGACTGATTTCGACTTGTGTGAAGCAAATATCACCTAACCTTATGTCATTCGAAGAAAGCATTGTTACTCGTACATTTAACCGACAATTAAGTAAAAGTAGTTTTTGAAGAGCGTGCGAAGTAGCAGGGGCTAGCTCTTTGACTTGATGACCTTAGTATTGAGTAAGGCTGTTGACTTAGCAGACATAATAGGCAATTATGATTGAGGCAAAAGTTCATACAAATGCCAGATGCTTGCGTCTTGCTTCTGCTTAAAGAGAAATTCTGTTAGATTGTAAACGGTTTGCTAGAGCTTGATGATAATATGAGTAGTTACGCTTTTATAGCTTTATGCAACGTCCTTGAAGAAAGTGCGTGAGTTGTCAAATAAATTTCACTTTGCTTCACAGACGTTGAAATGATGCGCCCAAATGTATGTGGGTAGAATTGAATCGAGTTTCGAACGGTCGCGTTACGAGCATTGCATTGATCATTGTAAAGTTGTTGAATGCGAAATGATGCTCGCCTTGTCCGTGCCCTCACTTCCAATCACAACCCAAATCAATAAATCTGTCATTAGATACAAACAACTTACGTAATAGGTAATACTGTTGAGGACTACAAGATGTACCTAAATGGGCACTTTAAAATCTACACAGAATTTACTGGCAAAATTCTTAACGCAACTAAGCATCACGTATAAACAATGCATCTTTTTGTTAAGTAGGTCACTCGTCGTTTACAAATTTCTAATACAAATCAATCTAGATCATAATTCAACTCAAACGTTTCGCCTTCCGATTGCACCTATCGACGGCACATTATGAGAAAAGAGAAAAGTGCAAAGAATAGCTTGCCGTGGGAAGCGCTTACAATAGCTTCGGTATGCCACGCTATGTGTTTCTCTGTATTTTCTAACTAATTATAAAATTCGTAGCAAAATGAACTTGTATCATCAATCACAAGAACAATATCTCAAACGAGTACCTATCTGAATTCTGAAATTCTGAACCTTCAGACACCCTAATATTTCCCAACCTTTTATCTAAATGTTAGACTTGAAAACTATTTAACTGTTGTTTTTCTGTTTTTTCCAGATATACCTGGTCCTTCTAGTTGGGACAATAACAAGGTGTCGATGTGATCTCACCACTGCGTACAGCAACAATGTGAACGGTGCATCACAGTTCGGCGAGTTGTTGAAACCGCCGCCACCACCCTTATCACAAATATTGCCTGTGCCATTCCACGGAGGAGCAGGGAGAACGCAACGACAGAATGTGGATGTCGCGTACCAGTACCAGCCACCACCGCCGCCATCGGCGCTACGGCTACAACAAATGCCACAGTTTTCACTTCCAACGGACTTCAAATTCCCAGCCCCGTTCTACAAACAATACAACTTCAACTTCGTTCCTCCTCCTCAACCATTCACAACCACTCCAACGCCATCGTTGTTTCATAAAGTCTCCACATGGCTTTTCCCATCCCAGCAGACCGGCTATGATTTGGGAGCTGAGGCTAGCAATATAGCTCCTATTAAGAAAGATTGCAACCCTTGCAATTTAGTGCCATGGATACCAGTAATTAGATATAATTTAGGAGCCAAAAATGTACAGCAAAATTCTCAAAATTCTGACCCTACTTACGGGCCACCGAGCCCAACCGCTCAGCCGCAACACGTGACTCAATTTCGACCACAGCCTTTCCAACAACAAAATGAAGACAAGACAAGATTACCACAGTTAACACCTGGTGTGCCTCACGCTGTTTATGGCCCTCCGACTCAGGCGTTCAACGTTAATCATGCTGGGGTTATAAGTTCTACATACGGTCCTCCAAGCCCGACGCATACAATTGGATTTGCATCACAAAGTCCTTTAAGCTCTACGTTTACTGCGCCTAACTATAGCTCAATTCCAAGTTCGACATATGGAGCACCAAGTTCTTCAATAAGGCAACCAAGTTCCTCTTACTTGCCTACTCAGTCACAACAAGGAGTATCAGTTACATCATATAATTTTCCATCTTCAACTTATGGACCACCTGGACAGTTTTATGCAGCTCCATCACCCGCATATGATGCCCCTTTGCCGGTCACAACTTATGGACCGCCAGTTACACAAAGTTATAACCCTGAAGTATTGAACAACGACTTGCTGCCACAGAGTGATATTGAAATACTCAAAGACTATGGATCATCCTCAGAACAACAATTGCCAAAAGTTTCACAACCAACCCAATTTAGAAATTCTTATGGAGAAATAATAACAAATACCTACGCTTTGGATGTTCCGTATCCTGTGTCAGCTACGGCTGCAGAATCGACAAAAGTTAAAACAGAAGTATTGCCGAATGGCAATGCAAAACCAGAAACACCAAATATGTCTATGGCACTCGCAAATCCTGCACCGTTCACACTAAATAGAGGAAGGAATATTCACACTTTACAACCAGTAGCTTTACCAAATCTAAGTGTATCTCCGTTACCCCCAATATTCAACGCTCGTCCATTCAGACCTATACCATCTCCGTTCCCCTCAAACGTATTGCAAGGAATAAACCAAATGCAACAGAACAACAATAACGTTGATGTTACGCAGAGTGTTCCCCTAGTTGAGTTCACTCATTCAATTGACTATCCTACAACATACATCCAATCGCCAGTAATAGATATTGAATCTTTAAAAGTAAATAATCAAACTAAGGGCTACAGAAACATACCGAATCATTTCATTATAGATGAAATTCGAGACATTTCCTCACAAGCTTCTGAAGATCACTTATCTGCTACGAAAACGATTTCTGACGCAAGCTTTGAAAGTACTGGGTCAGATGTTGGAAACGATTTTTATGACAATGCAATAGCCAATGAATTAAGAATGAGCTCAAATGTGCCTTCTAATCATAAACCCAATTTTGCAGACTTGAGAGGGTTAAAGGATCAAGACGTTGACAAGTACAGGACGGAAAGCAATTTACAGAATATTGATTCGCCATTATTATATCTAAAGCCAAGTGCACCTCACAAAAGCCATGGTAATTTCGTTCTTGCTGTTTCCACGCCAGGTAATGATAATGAGTATGAAATTTACGATGATGTACCAAGTACGGTTGGACCACCGACTTTGCCTAGTGCATGGGAGGAAAGCCGGACGGATTATAGTGAAGCATTATCACCACCACCAGTAAATACATATCAATCAAAAATTGTACAAATAATAGTCCCATATACAACCATTAAAAAAGAAGAAAATAGTGCTAGTAATCAGGATCAAAATTCACAAGACTGGGCTGGATCTTCCGAAGAATCACATCAAGGCAGGAAGGTTCCATCTAACACTGGATCCCCATATTCGACATTGACAGAAAATTACAGTACTCTTGCAACCACTACGGACGACCCTAATACACCAGTGACAGAAAACTATGAATCAGAGCGCATAAATTCAGCTGCTATTCTTAATGATCTCTATGATGTCAAAGAACCTCCATTTGACATCGTAAAGTTACAACATACTATTGATGACTGGACAGAACAAGAATATTCTAACTATAAGCTCCCACAACGAACCCGCAGCAGTGAAAAATATTCAAAAAAAATTCCAGATGAATATTTTACAACTACACAACCAACAAATTATGTAACAGAAAACGGTAATTACTATGACTTCTACGACCACGAAGGGTCTAGCAGCAATCACCATACAGTTACTGAAAACGACACTACTTTTAAGCCGCGTAAGGAATATAATAATATTGAAAGAGCGAAGAGTAGATATAACAGTGCTAAGAATGAAGAACAAGATGAGATTCAAAAGCTTCATATTTACACTGCTGCATCATCTTTCCGAACGAGCACAACCACGAGCACAACAACTACTACTCCCGCGCCGTGGGGTAAAATACAAACTTCAATATCTCCATTAACCAAAGAAAAAGTATACGTGGTTACATCGAAGCCTTGGCGGGACGCTCCTAACGTTACCAAAGAGTGGTATGACGTAGAGTCATTCGAATCGAAAAAGACGACTGTCGATCCCGACAATACGGGATCTGACAACCTGCCGTTCAAGTCTCCCAGGTTTATGAATCGACCGTCATTTGGCTTCACATCGGGAGGGAAGGTTGAATCCGTGAAATCGGATTCTTCATATGGCTTCTCAAGAAGCTGGTACCAAAGCAGTAAGTTTGATCGACCAATTATTACTTTCAATAACCATTTCACTGACAAAAACAAAGTCTAAAGTAAAACTAGGAGAAATGAAGAATCTGAAATCAAATAGACTCACTTACGTAACGTTATTCCTATCAGTACGATTGGTATTAGTCGGTGAACTATGTAGAAGCACAACATTCGAAGATTTTCAGTCATGAAAAGTTTCCTCCTTTAAATGTAAAAAAAACATGACAACCATACAGCAATACTAGATACAGCTGTTTTAAATGAGAACTATGAGCCAAGCAGCTGGAGACGCAATAATAGCAAACACTGATTGAATTTTTAAGATAAAAATATTTTTACTTTGGTATAGGAATTTCGAATACGCTATATCCAACCTTTGTACACGTTATGATATTCGCATGCTTGAATAACCCCCGTTGGGTTTATATTACATTACACCTTGTACCTATACGAATAAAATAACATATTAACTCTGTTTCAGTAAACGCACTGGAGACAAAGAATAACAGCACGTCAATACCAGGAGACACTCAACAGAAAGTTACCACTAATTCGGAAGAGGTTCATTTCTATTAATAACTAACTCTCGATGCCACCTACAAAAACTTACTTTTCCTTACAAATACCACCAGTTACTATCTTGCTCTCTACTACAGCACCTTCAAGTAAGTCTGCACAATGTTTTCCTAAACGTAGATAGATAAACACTTTATTGTTAAAAACCTTTAAAATAGTTATACATGTGTAACTATAGGTATATTTGTATAATTATATACTCGTACATATCTCTCAGTATGGAAGTTAAATAATTAATGTAGTGTACAACTCCTATTAGAAATTACACAATTGCTTACTTCCCACGAACAATATAATAGTAAACGGTAAATTCTTATAGAGTTTCAGATTTTCTAAAGCCTATTTTCACCATTTTTTTAGCTTTATTTTATACTAGTAATCATTGTTCTCTAAAAGGACTTTACATTTTTAAAGCCTTTTTCACCTTTGTGCTTAGCGACATAGGCATACAACTTATTGGGCATTATTAGATTTTCAGGGTGACAAGCGCAGTACAACATAAGATTTTGCAAAACAATTTTTTGGGTGTTGCTCGTCTCGTCATGCCGTTGTAAAAAATATGTTTTTTTTACTTGCGTTTGACCACTATCTCACCTGATGGTAAGCGACGATGTGGTCTAAGATGTAACACGCTTACCTAGAAGATACCTCTTCACTCTCGATTTGAAGACCCCCAGGTTGTAGTTGTCAGGAAACACAGACGTTGGCAATGTGTTCCACGCCTTGGCTGTTCGTAAGATGATCGTGGCACCAAAACGCTTTGTTCTTTGTTTCTGTATTAAAACTCTGCGTCTGGTTTATTGGTTTTTGTAGCTTTATTGTAGCTTCATGAATTTTATAATTGAAACACAATGAAAATATATAGTGTAATCCCGCTGAATAATAATATTCAAAACTATTATTACTAACTATACCTAACTATAACTATTATTACTATATTATTAAACTATTATTATTAACTATTATTGAATATTATATGAATAATAATATTCAGCGGGATTACACTATATATTTTCATTGTGTTTCAGTTTTGAGATGAATTTCCGCAACGTCACGCCTGATTCCATTGAATTTTATAATTTTAAGATGCTGGTTTACCTTTCGTTTGTTTGTTTTATTTCTTGCCTTGTATGTACCTAGTATACATGTATTAATCCTTCAGTAGACCTTTTATTCATTGTAAATAGAATACAGCATTTTAATCACGTTACTATTACGAGATTAGCGAAGTAACTAACTGAACTAAACTAAACTGAAGGAACTAAGTAACTGGTGGTAGGTTTCTCGTATGCGAGAGGCCGTCTGGGTGGGTACCACCGCTTTGCCAATTATTCAACCGCCAAGCAGTAGTGCGCAAGCATTACTGTGTTCCGGCTTGAAGGGCATTGTAGCCAGCGAAATTACTGGGCATTATGAGACTCAACAGCTAATTGTCTCAGGGTGACGAGCGCTGTGCAGCGCCGCGCAGGATTTTGCAAAACAAAGTTCTGGGTGGTGTTGTTATTGTTATGGGCTGGCGTATTGCTTACCATCAGGCAAACGTCCAGCTCGTCTCGTCATTCAGTTATATAAAAAAAAAGATTAGTGAAGTAAACTAATTTTTTGTTTCAGATTACAACGATAACAAATCGTCATAAACACAAGTAAATGTGACGATTACGCGCAAATGCATCGGGCGACTTTACTGTATACACTTCCTAGTGATTAATAACACGCGAACATAAAAAGTGAAGAAAACTGATACTAAAGTGTTAATAAGTGTAGTGAATTTATAGTGATTGTGGCATAAACAAGACTACATAATTATTGTGTCTAATAGGTACCTATATGTATAATAGACTTGTGCCTAAGTATATTATAGAATGATGTCGATGTAGCCTGGTTTACACAAGAGGAATTATTCCAAGCGAGAAAATCGAGCAATAATTATCGCTCCATTAAAATATGAAAAAATATATCATCATCATCATCATCATCAGCCCATCACGTTCCCACTGCTGGGACACGGGCCTTCACGCTTAGAGAGAGGATGGGCCATAATCCACCACGCTGGCCCAGGTAGATGTCACATGTCCTTGACTTTTTGTGAAAAATTCTTGGACATGCCGGTTTCCTCACGATGTTTTCCTTCACCGATTCTAGAGCGAGTATTATATCCGCACATAACTTAAGAAAGTCAGTGGTGCGGGGCCAGCGGGATTCGAACTCGGGTGCGTTGGATCGAAAGTCGCAGGTGCTCCCACTGAGCCACACTCGCTCTTCTGAGCCCCACTCGCTCTTTGAAAAAAATATATAATATATATATTTTATATTATATATTTTATTAAAATATATCTATAATATATTTTTTAAAAAGGTTTAAGATTAAAATATAATTAGCAACCAGGGCTTGAACCCGCGACACAACATTCCCTAGGCGTCATACCAGAGGCGTTTAAAAAGCGGAAGAAATAATTCGGATCAGGACTTGGTGACCACAATAGCTCAGTTGAAAGAGCAATAGTCTTGTGATGCGGGATTAAGTCCCAGTCGGAAGTTGTATTTTGACTTTCTTAAAACTTGTTTTAGAATAATAAAATCCAATGTAAACAACTGTTGAATTCAAGAATTGCAGGGAATGTCTGAATTCGAGAATCGCATACGATAGTCACGTCCTCTTCCTCTTTGTGTAAATCGGGCATAGTCTCTAAGCAATGTTTTAGCATAGCAAACAGTCCTTCTTAGTTTTGTTCCGATCTTATTCATCAAGAAAATATCGATGAACATATGTTACGGCTAAAAGCCGAAGTGCGGCTACACCTAGTTTTAGCCGGCTACAACTAGGTGCAGCCGGTTACATGCGGTTAAACTTAGATATATCCTACTTATCTTCGGTTAGAACTAGGTTTAGCCTAGTTTTAGCCGGTTAGAACTAGGTGCAGCCGCATGTGAATATAGCTGCAGCCCTCGGTAGGTTAGGGTGCGGCGGGGGTGGCCCTTGGGCCACCCCAACGCCGCGAACATGTATATTAGATATAATATAATGTAGATTATCATCTATCACTTCAATAGATTATAATCTACTGAAAAATAATGCGACGCCGGTTAGAACTAGGTGTAGCCAAGAGTAAGTGGCTACACCTAGTTCTAACCGGCTAAAACTAGGTGTAGCCGCACTTCGGGTATTAGCCGTAACACATACACAAAAAAATACATACAGACGAACATAGTACCTCCTTTTGGAAGTCGGTTAAAAAAGGTTTTCCTCTCTTAGATAAACATGAAATTGGATTCAATAAGCAAGAAAAATGGCAGTTAAATCGATACTAAGTAATTACTTTGCTTATCATTTACTTAGTCGTTATCATCACTGACTGCTTTATCAGGGATATTAAAGACCCTGACCTGTAGCTATCTCATTATGCATACCTAGTGGCGAATATTGTATGATATAATTAATCAAGTAATCATTAGATGTAGTACGTTTCTACAATGATATATTATTATAAAGATGTACCTAATTATAAACACGTGATTGTTCTGCTATTTATCGTCAAGATCTTATCAAAACATTTTGGTCTATATAGGTATGTTTAGAGCGAGTGTGGCTCAGCGGGAACTCGTGCGCCTTTCGATCCGACGCACCTGGGTTCGAATCCCGACTCGGCCCTGCACCAATGGCTTATAGTTAAGTGCAGATTTTGCTCCCTCGCTTTAAAACAGTGAAGGAAAACATTGTGATGAAACCCGCTTACGCGCTTTGGACTGGTAGGCTCTGGCCGTGGTTGTAATACCACCCACCGAACAAAGCCATGCCTCAAGCGACCTAGTCGTGTTTCGGGGTGATGTTCGGTGAACCATCGGGGAGACGGGTCTGAGCAGCCGCTCAACAGCCGTCTCTCTCTAGATCTATGTGCTCCATCTTAGGCCACATCATCGCTTCACATCAGGCGAGATAGTGGCCAAACATAGATTTATAAAGTGTAAAAAAAAGTATATATACGTTATCCGTCACTAGGTATACCAATCACAGATGGTGAAAGGAGCTAGACCACAAAGGACTTTTTACTTTAAGATAATGGACGAAACGAGCAAATTAGAAAGAATACTCCCGTAACATGTGCTCTTTTTAATTTGATCAACAATAACTTTAACTTAATCATAAGTACACAACATATTTTTACATATTAGGACAACCAAAGCAGGACTTTACAAATTACGAAATAGATTTTTTACATTATATACAAACTTATTTAGCTGAATATATATTTGTAATTGTAGATAGCTATACTAAGTTAGGTAAAGTTTTATATTCAACTTTGGTAAATGTATGACTATGAGACTTGATTTTTTTTAAACAATTTGTAAATATTATCATGTAAATAAACAATTTCAATGAAATTATATACATTTTCTTTTCTTTCTGTCAGAGCAAGAAATTAATTGGTATTACGAAACAACCTTTTGAGCCCGCTACAGAAGTTAATGAATTTCAGTAAATTAAAATTTGAATAACCCCCGACGCAAAAAACCAATAAGTAAAAAGCGGCTGAACCGATTTTGCTAAAACATATCTAAGAACCGCCGCTAAAAATACTGCCAAAAATACCGCATCCAAATCGGTTCACCCGTTTAAGAGCTACGGTGCCACAGACAGACACATAGTGGTCAAACTTATAACACCCCTCCTTTTTGCGTCGGGGGTTAAAAGCCGTGCTCCCCACGCCGAGCTACTCAATTTCCACGTTTAGTCGGCTCAACCCGACCTCAGCGTGGAGAGCACTTTCGCTTGTCGTGTATACCCGACCGTGGCGGTCAAAAGGTTAAAAAATAAGGAAGTTACAAAATGTGTGAAAACTTTGACTTGAAGCTTATCTAACTAGTGACTATAGGCAACTTTCCATTGTAGTAATTATTGTTTGAACTTTAACCACTATAATAGTTATATAACTAATGAGTTTGGAAGTCTGCGCGGAATTACTGATATAACCAGAGCCCCAATTCACTATGACAACTTGGCGAAATCACGTCGATTCCTTGCTTCGAAATCACGTCGATTCCTTGCTTCGAAATCACGTCGATTCCTTGCTTCGAAATCACGTCGATTCTTTGCTTCGAAATCACGTCGATTCTTTGCTTCGAAATCACGTCGATTCTTTGCTTCGAAATCACGTCGATTCCTTGCTTCGAAATCACGTCGATTCCTTGCTTCGAAATCACGTCGATTTCTTGCTTCGAAATCACGTCGATTCTTTCATTAATAAACGACATCTCTATGACGCATTCATATATTCATATATATGACGCAAGGAATCGCCAAGTTGTCATAGTGAATTAGGGCCTACGTACAGTAAAATTTTGCAAATTAGGTATTTTACTTAATACCTAATTTGCAAAATTTTACTGTCATACATCTAAAGATTGTTCTACATCAATTAACATCTAAATCAAGCTCAGTATTGGCAGTTAGGAATCTCACCCTGTTAATTGTAAGTCTTTCCTGTTTTACAACTATCACCAACATAAAGGCTTGGTGTTATTCCTCAGACATTGGCTACTGATTCTATTTTGCCTTTGTTTTTAATCTTGCAGTACAAAAACTCTCCGCTCCAGAGGATCACAGTTATTAATGTAACGACGTTCAATACAATGATTGGCATCTGGTACGACCCTGATGCTTCTCGTATTCGCCCTGAAATTTTTAATTTTCACGAATTAATTAAGATCTATAATCTGGGTGTATTAAGTAAGAGTGAACAGGTTTCTTCTAGGCGAGCGTGCTACATATTCGACCGCATCGTCACTTAACAACAATACAATACAATAATAATTAATTTTTAGAAAAAAAACAAAAACCGATTTCAATGTATCTTCGAAGTCCAAGGTCACATATCGATGAAATATATGGTCACATATGGGACCACTTCGTAGCTATACTGAACCCGACGCAAAAAGAATTTTTCAAATCGGTTCATAAATGACGGAGTTCAGAGGTAAAAAAAAAAAAATACAATCGAACAGAGAACCTCCTCCTTTTTTGAAGTCGGTTAAAAATACTCTTTATTGTATACCAATAACAAAAAAACATATTACAGATAAACCTTATAACTAGGGTAGTATAATGGGCGGTCTTATCGCTTACAGCGATCTCTTTCAGACAACCTTTGGATGGACAGTATCGGAAGAAAAGAATTAGACGGTGGTGTACAATAATTAATAAATAAATAATACTATTAACCATTAGATACTTATATATATATATAAATCCTAATAACAACAGGTGAGATAGCGGTCAAACGCAAGCCTATAATCAATAAAAAAATAGTTATTATCAGCAGGGGAATCGTGTTACTCGTACACCGATCCCGATCGCTTTTAAACAAGTCTTATGATCGGTATTTGTCGGACTTTTCTACTCAAAAGTCGCATCCCAATCCCTATCCCAATTTTCAAGACAAGCTTTTCACAAATTTGTGATCGGAACCGCGAGCAGATTAAAATGAGAACACTAGTATTTTACGATTATCCGTCAAGGAGTTCCATTGCCTACTTTCCGTCTCCATCATCAGATCAGCTGGCTGTCACCATAATATTGCATTGCCGTCGGACTTTGACAAGTATGCAAAATTTTAACTTCGTAGGACATGAGGAAGTGGTTCTGCAAAATTCCACCCGAACAAACATAGTTACGTATACATACATTGCAAGTTAAATAAAAGCTTGTAAATGATCGACATTGGAGTTTAAAAGAAGCTAACGCCTTCCAAATTTAAAATTGAAAGCGATTGGGATCGGTGTTCGAGATACGCGATTTTCTTGGAAATCTTACTTCAATTATGGCGTTGGAACGTGCATGTAAATTATTTTGATGCAATCTCCGAAGAAACTACAGAGAGTTGGTAAACTTGACAATCCTACTAATATTATAAATGCGAATGTTTGTGAGGATAGATGGATGTTTGTTATTCAATTATGCAAAAACCTGATTTTGATGAAATTTTGTATGCAGCCTCCTGACAATCCAGCATAAAAGCTATCTCCATTCCGAATTGCACTCATAACCTTTGAGCCGGTACAGCGTGAAGAAGTAACAAATACACTTACATACAAACTTTCGCATTTATAATATTAGTAGGATTGTCAAGTTTACCAACTCTCTGTAGTTTCTTCGGAGATTGCATCAAAATAATTTACATGCACGTTCCAACGCCATAATTGAAGTAAGATCTCCAAGAAAATCGCGTATCTAAACGGAAGAGACTGAACCCCACGACACAGGTCACCCTAGTGTGGGGTTCAGGGTTCTCTAATGATACCACCAGACAAGTGCTAATTTTCAATTGATATTCTTTTGTAAATACTAGGTGTAAGTATCATACTGTTACAATGTATTTTAAGATTCAATAAACGTTTATTATTATTATTATTATATTAATAAGTATTAGTGTTCATTCGCAAAGTACCTATCAAACTATGGTATAATGAAGAACCGAAATGTCCAGAGCTAAACCCAATAAATATCTATAAAGGACACTGTAAAAGAGCGGGATATCGACATTCTTAACAAATTCACGCCTTTTGTGAACCCCATAGCAAAAAACACGAAAATCATGCTAAGAAAACACTATAACCTTTAGTAATAATAAGGTTGTTTGGAAAAAATCAAAGCGATAGGACCACCCATTGAATAGTAAGGAATTTTGTGCCATTATTATATCTTTTTGTAAACTGGTACACAATTAATTAAATTAAAAAATTATAAAGCCCCCGACACAAAATCCTATAATAAGTAAAAAAGAACCGATTTTGATAAAACACGAACCTAGCAAACCTGCTTTCAAATTTTAAAAAAACCGCCTCCAAATCGGTTCACCCGTTTAAGAGCTACTGTGCCACAGACAGACACATAGTGGTCAAACTTATTACACCATTCCTTTTTGAGAGTTCCGACCTGCACCTTCGGAATACTGTTCTGACGCCTAACCCACCGAGCCATGTGATCGAGCATGTTCGTAAAATAAAATTATGATGATACATAGATTATAATTTACAGCGGTTTATCTTACCTAACAGAGATCCAATAGTTACAATAGTGATGCCGTTGAAAAACATCTGGATGCCGGAAGCGAAGGCAAGCCTCTCAATCGGCACATAGCTTGGTATCACAACGTTCATATAAACAGTCCTTACGCCTTTGGTGATACCCATAGCAAGGCCCACGAAGCACATTCCCAGGAAAGAACTGGTGAATAACATAACTGAAAAAAAAGTTGACAATGCCATTATTTATGTACGGAACAGATGTTCTGTTTAAAGCGTGTTGGCAGACTTTTTTATACTGAAAAAATAATAAATTAAATAATTGGCAAGTAACAAATAAGTGGCAAGTCACATAAGCCGTATGCATCAAGATCGGTGGGTACAAGTCACATCGGAATGGGTGCCGGAAAACGAA
Organism: Petrophora chlorosata; assembly: GCA_951640565.1. Classification (NCBI taxonomy): domain Eukaryota; kingdom Metazoa; phylum Arthropoda; class Insecta; order Lepidoptera; family Geometridae; genus Petrophora; species Petrophora chlorosata. The sequence continues at coordinate 12,764,223 of OX621193.1, read as the reverse complement.
GACGGAGCCCAGGCCGGCCCAAAATGGAGGGAAGATCTGGATGCATACAAAGTAGGCTCGGCAGACCACTTTCGCAATGCACCCAATCTCTAACATTAGAAACGGATTATTGATTTTAGAAACGGGAAATTTTCTAAAGCTTTGGTTTCTAGGCACTATTTTTACATGTCCGTTTCAAGTTACAAATACTTAAATAAAGTTTTGTGATAAGCAGTTCATTAGCTCTACATAGTTGACAGTTCAACAGCTGACCTAATGAACTTCGTTACCCTAAAGTCATTACTGAGCGCGCGACCCGCATGTTAATGTGTAATTACATCCATCTATTCGAAAAAAAAAATGTTTGGTTCTTAAGTATTTTCTCCAAGACTCTTCAATAGTGCGAGCAAAGTACGTATTTTCTCTAAAAGTTTTTCATAGAGGGCAGTAATGGCCGTAACTAAAGAGATCGAATGGAAATATATTATTGCAAGATAAAATTTACTGGCCGGTATTTAAAAATAAACTAAATGAAAAACGCTCAAACATGGACCTACGTTCCTTTTCTTCTTTTTCTGTAGGAAATGAAAATTAGAGTGTATCACTCGGCCACAAAACAATTTTGTTCTGGCGACGTGCTTTGAAACCCTCGCTGTTGCATTATCTACAATATATATATTTATTTATTTTGATTTTACTTTGGCGCTTTTACCCTCCCTTGGTATGCCAGCCTCATCGCACCCTAACCATATTCTACAGTCAGCCCCATAATATGTCATTATTGCGAAGTCCCCGTAATAATCGCACTTATTTCGTAATTTTTTTTTTACGCTTAATAGATCTATGTTTGGCCATTATTTCGCCTGATGTGAAGCGATGATGTGGCCTAAGATGAAGCACATAGATCTAGAGAGACGGCAGTTGAGCGGCTGCTCAGACCCGTCTCCCCGATGGTTCACCGAACATCATCCCGAAACACGACTAGGTCGCTTGACGGCATGGCTTTGTTCGGTGATGGTATTACAACCACGGCCAGAGCCTACCACTCCGAAGCGCGTAAGCGGGTTTCATCACGATGTTTTCCTTCACCGTTTTAGAGTGAGCGTGCAAAATCTGCACTTAACTATAAGTCATTGGTGCAGGGCCGAGTCGGAATTTGAACCCAGGTCCGTCGGAACGAAAGGCACACAAGTTCCCGCAGAGCCACACTCGCTCTAAAATTCGCAAGCACACTTCTATATTCTACCTACTACAAATCTACATTATAAGACCTTGTGATAAATTATGTACATATAATAAATGAATTATGAATTATAATTATTTTATCTATTTTCTTACGCGTTTGGAACACTAAACCTCAACTCTACGGTTATCTATTTCAAGATTGCTGTAAATACCTCTTAGCATTTGAGTATTTAACCAGTAGGTTTTGAGTTCCTAGTATGAGAAGAAAAATTAACCTTTCTTACTGTCTTGTTTAGTTTTCAAAAACACGCAGCGATTTACCTAGCCATCATCGTCATCATCTAAAGCATATTACGTCGCCTCTGCTGGGCCACAATCCACCACGCTGGCCCAGTGCATGTTGATAGATGACACATGTCTTTGAATTTTTATGACATGCCGGTTTCCCACGAGGTAGAACGCATCGATAATATTATTTTCCGGTAACAAATTAGTTTTATTGGTGAGTTTGGATTTTTCTAGAACTACGAACTTTTGCAATGGGGAATATGCATGTATTTTTTTTAATGCATGAATCGATTCATTATTGAATCCAATTAATGAAAAAAGAATTAAAAATTCTACGGCATCATTCTTCGATAAAATAACTAAATGAAAATTTGAATCAATTTAAATCAACATAAACGCGCCATGTGACGTCACAGACGTGGGGACCTAGGATCTCCTCAATAATTTACCAATAAGGCGGGCTCTATGTCAAAAATTGACCAATAAGCAGCGAGGCGCGTGACGTCAGATAGTGGTTGCATGTACTCAAGCGTTTTGCGATTACGTTCCGTTTCTCCAAAAATAAGAAAAATAAACATTTAAATACAAAAAATCTTCGTAATTAATAATAATGATTATATCGCTACTAAATGTTTACAGAAGTAATCTATCGTAAAAAGTAATTTCCAGATTTTTCGACAGCGCATGCATATTCCCTATTCCATTACAATCAGGGTGCAAGTACTTACTTAATAAATTATTTTTCAAAAAAAACTAAACCGACTTCAAAACCACAAATGTCAGCCAAGTGTAATAGGTAGCAGATAAATACTATGTATATAGTAAGTACTACTTGTAGGTAGTATCTATCTACTACCTTTTAGACTTGGCTGGCACCGACTTCAAATATATGAGTGGGTAGCGCTTATGATAATTATATTAATTTATTTTTTACTTTTGAGTGCCATTTGTGGTTTTTAAGTCGTTTTAGTTTTTTTTGAAAAATAATTTATTTTACCCTTTTTAGTGAAAAACAAGTTTTAATTAAATTAATTCAAAAAGTTTTTAAAGACAAGCTTTTATTATCTAGAAGCCACATCATGACGAAGTTTAAAACGGGCTATCACAATTAAATGCATGTACAAAAAAATTTCATGTCTGTCCTATATCTCTGTTGAAGAGTTCCCTCGCCGGAAGTCAATCCTGGGTGTATCTGCCATGTCATGATGGAATTTAGAACAGGCTATTATGGTTAAATCCATTTACGAAATGTTGTGTCTGTACTATTCACCGTTGAGGAGTTCCCTCACCGGAAGTCAACCCCGGGTGAAGCAGGTGAAACAGTCGAATACAAACCTCCACCTTTAGAAAGTTGGTTACGAAAAAAACAAGAACCGACTAGAAGATTAAACTTATATTTTTTGTTTTTGTTTTTTTTTTCAAAAACTACTGAATGAATTTCGATAAAATTTATATGGGACCACCTTTGAAGTATTACCTACCAATCAAAAAAAGAATCATCGAAATCAATGCATAACTGGCGGAGTAATCGCGTAACAAACACACAAAAAAAAAAAAAAAAAAATACAGTCGAATTGTAAACCTCCTCCTTTTTGAAGTCGGTTAAAAATGGTTAAAATGATTTGATATGTATTGACAGTGCATTTAATCGTTGTCATTTTTTAAATTGTTAAAATATCATGTTAAAAGTAAGTTTATAAGCCGTAGAAAAACAAAATGTTTCTCAGTACATCCAGAAATAGAAATTATTTTCAATAAAGACAAACAAATCAATGTCTGATAAAGATATTATACACGTAAAGAAATACTTACTGCTCCTTATAAACACAATCATCAATAAACTGACCATGTACATGACTCTCGGAGGCTTATGGCACCACTCTCCTATAAATGGAGCCACTAGTCTAAACATAGTATCTGATAGTCCTATTACTGCCATTAGCTTGGCTATATCACTTGTCTCGAACTTCATCATATCTTTCAGAATTATTGGCAGTAGCAGTGAGAAATTGGTCTCAACACACGCCGCTATCGACAGACCAAACAATATATTCACAAATATTGGATCACTTAGAAGTGTCAGATCAAAGAAATCAATGAATCTATCCATATAACTTTTCTTGTCTTCCTTTTCAACCTTATCAGTTATAGGTACTGCTTCTTTCACTTTTCTATTTATATCAGGTTCATTGAATATGTTAATCGAGCTACCCAAGTTGATTTCTTGGGACTCCCACCATTTGTATCTAGACTCCACTATAGGTGCTTCGGTATTTTTGTTGCGAATGTCAGGGTGGGATATGGCATTCCTTGCTTGTGGACTAGAATTACTCGTCAAAGATCGCATTGAGAGACTTTTAAACGGCTGTACACCGTTTCCTACTGGGCTTTCTATTTCCGACAGTGATGGCAAGCCTGAAAAATACAAGTAAATAAGCGAACAATTTCATCAATCAATTTTGACTACGATGAGAAATAGGAATAGTACATTGTACACCGAGGGGAGAAAACGATCCCCCTCGATCACGAAACGATCGATTCTCCCGAGTGATACATATTGCTTTATACTACACCTACGAGGAAAATAAAATTCAATATTAGAAAATTAAAAGCTAGGTACTGTTAAATTATCAATTTAGTTAAAACAAAATTTAACGCAACGAAATAAATTGCCGCGCTTTTTTTTCGTATTGCAGAATAAGGTTGCCATCCTCATTTCATTAAAAATAGAAAACAAAAAAAACCGCCTCTTTTCTCTAATTATTTGATATAAAACCTTTTTGAGATTTGAGGTTTGAATGTTTCCCGCCTCTTTTTTCTAATTATTTCATACAAGACCTTTTTGAGGTTTGACGTTTGTGTTTTTTTTTTAATGTTCGCTGCTAAAAAACAAAAGAAAGCTAGCCGGGCAGTAATGGATTTTCATACAACATTCCTGCCCTGCTTCGGAGGGCAGTAATGAAATTCCATATAACTTTTCCCGCCGCACATTTTTAAGGGAGAAATTACGAACTTTGTAACCCGTTTATGAACGAGTAATAAGACACTTTCCGAGTGGGTGTGGTATAAACAAATTACCTGGTTTTGATGAAGTAGTAAGGCTTCCGTTTATAAGTTGCACATCATTCTCTTTATTCAGTGGCACCATTTCTTCAGCAGGTGCTTCTGGTGCTATTAAATACCATTTCGCTGGTCTTAATAAACACGCAGCTAGGAGAGAGTGGAGGCAGATCGCGCTCAGGATCAGAACTGCATACCTCCATCCGAAGGCATACATAAGCGCGCTCATAAGAAGGGGCATACCGATAGCTCCAAGTCCAGTAATGGACATGCCAACTCCTATAGCTCTACTTCTCTTTTCTTTGAAGAATGAATTGATTGCTAACGTAAACGCTGCCATTACTGCAGCTATTCCCATCGCTGAAAAAAACATTAAATTCAGAATGGTTCTTGTTGCCTTCCAAGAGAATATTAAGGTATCAGAAGTTAAAGAACTTACAATTAATAATACTGTAAGACATTATAAACATCCAAAAGCTAGACGATACAGACACCAGCATGAGACCAGCTGAGATACAGATGGCTCCACATGCGGCCACTTTTCTGTACCCAAAGCGTCTCAGTAAGGGACCTCCGAAGAAGGAGAGAAGCATTCCTATGCTATGATTGAGTATGATGACGAGGGTCCCTTGAGTTGCTGAGAGTCCAGTCTCGTCGAATGCTTCTTGGAAGACCAGCCCAAAACCGGCAATGAGAGGAAGAACGACGACCTGCAAAAAGATTCAAATGTTAAAATAACAACAAGCTAAAGGTATTTGTAATAATTTCAATATAACGGTTGTTTTCGTGTTTTTCAAGTAGCTCATTGTAATTCGGAATTTGAACAATAGAAATGTATTCAATGTCTTCTCAAATGGAGGCGTAGGTGCTGATATGAATTTCATAATATATATAAATATCTTATCTCATTTGCTAAACGTTAAATACGTTACACATTGATAAGCACGTAAAATTGACGTGTAAATTATGTTTCTATTAAGATATATTAATTAAGCATTTACAGCTGAAATAGGTATACTAAGTTCTCGATTTTCCTCGTGAATATATATAAATTCGTAACGCAAGAGTGGTATAAATTATATAATATGTAATAGGTTTGCTTTCCTTTTATCGGGCACTATGATAACCCAGTTATGAGAGTTCATGCCGTCGCGTCGTTATCAAGGAAAGTTTAGGTCATCAACAAAATATTATAATCAAAACCAATAGAGTAATTATTATCATCTTCATCAGATATATATTTACTGGTGGGTAGGTTTCTCGTATGCGATAGGCCGTCTGGGTGGGTACCACCGCTTTGCCAGTTATTCAGCCGCCAAGCAGTAGTGCCCAAGCATTACTGTATTCCGGCTTGAAGGGCATTGTAGCCAGCGAAATTACTGGGCATTTTGAGACTCAACAGCTAATTGTCTCAAGGGGACGAGCGCAGTGCATCGCCGCGTAGGATTTTCTAAAAAAGTTCTGGGTGGTGCTGTTATTGTTATGGGCTGGCGTATTGCTTACCATCAGGTAAACGACCAGCTCGTCTCGTCATTCAGTTACATAAAAAAATGTTAATAAATAAATAACGCCCAACGATCACATACATAGATTCTGATCCCTAACTAGGATTCCCTGTATATAGGGAACCAGGAACTATGAGGACCACATGGTCCCACAACACCCAGACACGAAACAAATGCTTGCGCTTTTTCTTCTATGCACAAACATTTGTCCCGTCGCGGGAATCGAATCCGCAACCTCAGTGGTGTATGAGATTTGGGCCAACCTGCCCAACCACTGCACCACAAGGCTGACAAAAATAAAATAAATATTTCTATATCGTATTCGTTCAAGGATAAACAAATTACAAAATTCAACTAAGTATTTCACCATGACTCGCGACGACGCGACGTTTACTTGTATAATAGAAATTGTTAATACCTATTTGAGTAATATTATATATTCAACTCACATTATTCAAAGCGTAAGCAAACACGACGACCCATCCGTAACCTCCATCCGGCGGCACTTTGTAAACATTGTTCACTTTGTTCGACATATTGCTTTTTCAATCGACGTTCGCATCACTCGCTCAATCAATATCTATGTCAATAAAGTCCAGATCAGCTTCATGTCACAGCTCCACATTTTGAGCACTATCACTGTTCCTTGTTTTTCCAAGTGTCACTAGAAAGATTATTGACCTCACAAGTGTGTGCTAACGCTAGTTACGCTGTCCCGAGACATGTACTAGCCGTGGAGTGTTGGTATGCAATGAGCAGTACTGATATTCCGACACCGTTATCGCTTTGACTTAGTAATGTCCTGTTATCAAAAGCCGTAGTGTTATTGCGTGTTTTACTAACTATATTTACGTTGGTGTTGAATCTAGAAGAAATTACGATATATTAGATATCTAAATTTAACATACTCAAATTATAAAAGAATTTCGAAAGAAGATTATAGCGACTGGACATCTTAAATGTCCTTGACTTTTAATCAAGGTTTTTAATGACTTTTACTCGCTCTATATACTATCTAGTTAAAATATTTAAATTATTATACTTAAGTAATTTTTGTTAGTGGTCGGTCACCTAGATATACCGATATAGTTCAAGTTTAAATAAAATCAGTTAAAATGAAATGTAAGTAAATACGAAGAATATCACAATAATTAAAACTTAGTAATTAAGGTATTAGCGCATTAGTTTAAGCGCAAAACACATAAAATGAGCCGGGCCGGGGCCGGGTCGGGCGCGGACCGGGCTACGTCAGACAGCGTATACAGCGTAGCGTAGCCCTGGCTGGCGGGCTCGCTCACTTACATTGTTACAAGCAACAGGAGGGGGGGGAGGGGGTTGTTGTCTTGCTCTAGACAATGCAATAGAATACAGCGCATAAGCCTGGCGTCCGGCTCGCCCCCGACCGGGCCCGCTCACACAATGCCATAGATTCTATGGAATAGAATACAGATCACAAGCCCCATGTCCAGCCCGCGCCTGCTTCGCTTGTTTGTCATGGCGGGACGCGCCCACCCCGCCTACGTGTTTCTTACAAATTCAAACAATACCTACACTAGAGCCCGCGCCGCCAACGGCCCGCTTTCTGTGTGGCATAGGCATTATATTTGAAACATTAGAGATAACAAATATTGAGGCCAAACCTGACAACAGTTTGAATTAGATACTTATAACACATGTACGTTATTAATTACATTGCACATAGCGATTAGTTAGCTATAATTACAACAGATACATATATCTGGTATAATTTTAATATATCTAAGATAAACTGGTCACGCAAAGCATTAGCTAGATAAATTCAATGATTAATAGATTAGGTTTGAATCTTTATCGGTGGTCGTGGTAAAGTTGTGTTGTGACATCTGTTTTGTATTTAAGTTCACTGCCTAAAAAGATAATCTGTATATAGACTTACCTAGACTATGTACGTTTCTTTTTTCAATATATTAACTCATGTTATTTTATTCCTGTGGTACTAGGTGCCTACATAAGCGAGAATTGCTCTCTGATGTTATAAAATTTGTATGACATGATACCTTACCTAATAACTAAACGAATTGCTTGGAAAGTTAGTTAACTATAATATGTGATAAGGTGCTCTACTTACCTATTCTATTATTAATTTCAGTAACATTAGGGTCAATACATTGATATTTACCTAAGAGTAAGTTTATGTACCTACAGCACTGACCTACAGATATACCAATAACTGATATCATCTTCATGAACCCATTATCTATCTACGTTCTTCACCACTGCTGGGATTCGGGCCTTCCGTCCTAGTGAGAGTATAGGCCAATCCGCCACGCCGTCCTAGTGTGGGTTGGTGGTGGGGCCAGCGGGATTCGAAATCGGGTGCGTCGGATCGGAAGTAACACGTTCTCCCACTGAGCCACACTCGCTCGCAATTGATTTACCAAGATATTATTTTTGGGTGCACAAAATACTTGAGACGGGTATCAAACTCATGACCTATGTTGATATGTATGACTAAGCCATAAATATGTATAAGTAAGATAAAAATATCCAATATTATGAATCTATAACTAACGCTCTTACTGCCTGATCCATTGACGACAGAATATCAAATCTAGAAGTTTACAGGACTGAACTTTTAAGCCTGAAGCCTTAAATAGAATTACTGTTAAGGGCAGGCGTATTGCTTACCATCAGGCGAACGACCTGCTCGTTTAGTCATTCAGATGACTACATAAAACAATCTTTAACTATCAAAATCGTATACAGCCACATTATTAAAAAAATAATGAAAAAGAATCGCGGCAGAATAATGAAATAGCGCTTATCTCGTTAACGGCTGAACGAATGTTGATGAAATTTGGTATGCAGGCGGGTGAAACCACGCGGCGCAGCTAGTTTATTATAAATAAGATAGGAATAATCTTCTTGAGCCTAACATTCTAAAGGCTTTGATAGTGCCTATTAGAAAAAATATAGTCAACAACATATAATGCTTTGCCGTTAATGCGTTGCAAGGCGTTAATAAAAAATACAGAAAACGTTCATTCAATAAACTTTACCCGCAGATACTGCAATATTAAATAAAAAGTCATTTTACAATTTTTAATTAATCCTAGCCTGGCCAGGAATTTTTAGTCAACCCACTCGGGATGTATTTTCTAACATACTAAATTTCGTAACAAAAATTTTTCATCGACTAAACAGACAGGTGAAGATCCTCTACCTACTAGTAGATACAAAGCTGATACTTTTATTGGTAAAGGTAGCTAGGTTCTAAATACTTTTGGAAAATCTACGCCCTTCATGCTAAACAAAGTGGCCACCAGCCATCCTGATATCAAAATGGCTAGTCAATTTAATTTTTAAATTTCTCAGAATAATTCATAGGTAGCAATTATTTACAAAAAAAAGGTAGCAAATAAGTAGCAATTTTTGAATATATACTCAGTGCCAGACGCCACAGGCGACCAGCCATTCTGACGGTTACTATAAAAGCTGCTATTCATTAAATAAAAGTAAATAATGGGGAACATTATACAACATACATACATGGTGAGGCAAAATTTTGGGGCCTTCAGGGTAGGTACCTTTTCCTTTATAATGAGGTAGTTTTGTACTGAGTAAACCCAAAATTATGCCACATCCTGTATATTATACCTACAAGTTTAATTACAGTAAATAGCACTAAATACATGCCTTATTCAGCTACTTACTAATAATTAAGACCCTTTACTAATTATCTTCACAGTAAGTTCACGTATATATACCAAAGAAACATGGTTATTGACAAATAATATTTGACCCTTACTCTCGACCTCCTCGACTAGCGTGTAATGGGTAATGGCATTATCCAATTAGTTCAAGTAAACCTTCCTCATTAAATTCTCACATTACGGAAACACTACAATTCTACCACCATTGTCACAAACAAGCACGCACAAAATCTAAAAAAAACTGAGGCCTGAGTTTGATCCTACGTTCGCGACCTCTGCGGCAGCCGACCAACTGAGGATATCCACTTACTGACAGCACGATTTTCGATTAATATATTCGATGGCCGGATGCATACATTAAGGCGACTGTCGAAATTAGTGAAGGACTAATAAATGAGTTGTTAGAGTGTGTGTGCCATGTGTTGCACTTGCGTTTCATTAGAACATGTTGCTAATTATAATATTAGTCGTGTTCAATGTGAACATTTACGACAGACGTAAAAAGAAAAACAAGTGTACATTTTATAAACAAAAACCGACTTCAATTCTGATGTATCTTTGAAATCCGAGGTCAAATATCGATGAAATTTATATGGGACCACTTCGTAGCTATACTGAACCCAACCAAATATAATTATCCATATCGGTTTATAAATAACGGAGTTCTGAGGTAACAACCATAAAAAATACAATCGAATTGAGAACCTCCTTCTTAATTTGAAGTCGGTTAAAAAAGAGAAATAAAAGAGGTAAAATACAATAAGTTTCTAAAGTTTAGTTTATCGAACGAAGTGAATAATTTATCGGAAATAGCCGTGCCATTATTATTAGCAACCGTTTCCATACATTTGTTAAGATTCGTAAGAATTTATGAAAGTTGCGCCAGGCTGAGAATTATGAAATTAAACTAGAAAGACATAATAAAACAAAACACTATTTACAAAAGGTTGTTTTCTAAGAAACATATCACAATACATTTAAGTAATACGCGGGTAAAATAAAAATATAAAAATCTCAAGCGTTCACAAATTCCTTGTCGGATTTGCCCTGTCTTCTTGCTCTGATGTATTTCTCAAGGCCCCAAGATAGAGCTGTCAACCAAGTGAAAATGTTCAAGCAATGTAGAGTCACTGCTGTTGAAGCATTGTCTTTTATCCATCCTGCAACAAAGTTGAACGAAGTAAGCACCCAAGTATAATAAAATTTATTTATTTGTCTCACAAATATAGGTAGGTATCACTTATATTTGTGACTTACTACTAACCTACCCGTCTTTGTGATAGACTGGTGGACAAACAAGTACTATATATTTTATCAAAAAAAAAACCGACTTCGATGTATCTTCGAGCCTTACCGCGGATGGATATTTGCCTTCATTTTTACCCCCGACGCAAAAGGAGGGGTGTTTATAAGTTTGACTACTATGTGTTTGTCTGTGGCACCGTAGCTCTTAAACGGGTGAACCGATTTGGATGCGGTTTTTTTATTTGCAAGCAGGTTTTCTAGCGGTGGTTCTTTGACATCGGTTTAGCCGTTTTTTGCTTTTTAAAGGCTTTTTTGGACTAGGGCTTTTGTCGGAGATATTTAAAATTTTAGTTTATTAAGTATAAGAGTAGTGTGGCTGTTCGAACAGTTCGAACCAAACAAAGTTAACGTTCTCTGCGTTCACCACTTAAATGGGTGACCATTTGTGTGGTATTTACATCAAATCGCTACAGTGCTTCGGTTGTCAGTCCTGTTGTCTTAGGACAAGTCGTTAAATGTCGGAGACGTTCGGACGGTTTATAACTCAGACACCCGAGTAGCCATACACCACACGTGAATAAAATATAACTGCGGATTTAAACGGTGCCAAACCGCACTGGACCGGCTTGGAAGATTATGCCCGTACTATTTCTCTGTGAGAGAAGACCTGTGTCTCAGCATTTGAAAGTTAACAGGATGATCATGAAGATATATTAGACATTCTATATGATCCAATAAGAAGTACTCTTTTAACTTACCGACAACCGGTCCCAATGATAAGTACGCCGTCCCTGCTGTTAGTAACTGTATACCAGTAGCTCCCGGCAATTTGTGTAAAGGTACATGAGTCGGTATTACCAATGCCATGAACACTGTCCGAAGTCCTTTACCGAAACCAATGATCACGGCCACCATTATCACTACCCACGGTTCCTGACTATACGCTAATACTGTAAAAGAAAAGTTCTTTGACAAACTATTCAATAACAATGAAGCTACTAGATTTAGAAAACTTTTTACCTACTCTCCCCGTCGCCATTGACATGACGCCGAATAAAAAGAAGGAGTTATTGTCCCAACCGATTTTACCAGCAACAAATGGGACACAGAAACGAATGCAAATGTCTATCCCAGCCAAGAGAGACATGAACAATGCCACTTCAGACTTTGATTTTCCATAGTCTCCGAGGATAAAAGGAGTCAAAATAGAGAAGTTCAGTTCGTTGAAATTAGCTAAGGTAATTCCTAGCATAAGGTTGATAAAAGTAAAGTCTTTCAGTAAGTCCAAATCGAAGAATAACGCGAGTTTTTGACAAAAACTAAGTGGTTCATCTTTTTCTTCCTCTTTGGGAATATCTTTCTTTTTTCTTTCAAAAACGTCATCTTCTTCATCTGTGTCGTTTATCTTTTCCAATAGCAATTTCATCTTTTCATTTTGGTCATTCTCTTTCTCTTTTAATAAGTACTCTTCCAATTTCAGCGAAGCTTGTTTCAAAACTTCACTTTCGTAGTTGAAGTGATTCGATTTCCTTCTTTGCCTTGTCCGTATTGATTGATTGCTGTGGTTATCTTTCAAATACTTCTTTTCATCAACATCTTCATTATTTTTCTGTGAAACATTACTATGATTATCTTTGTTGTATTTTTCGCCATATTGTAGATTTTTTTGTGAAACATTGCTATGATTGTCCTTGTTGTATTTTTCACCGTATTGTCCATCCATCCTGAATGACTTTATACTTTTACTAGTTTTGTTAGCCATGTTATGCTTCTCAGCACTCTGTTCTATGTTTTTTGCTTCTGTGGGATCGATTTTTTCAACGACTGCTTTTTCTTCTGCTTTCAGATCTTGAGGAGCCTTCAGAGTAGGACAGTCTTCTATTTCTGATTCTGGAATTTGGGTTTCCATAGTGACTGATGTTTTGCGTTTCGGTTTATATGTCTCACGGTCTTCGCGTGCCAAAGCTCCAAGATTTGCAGTCGAATTTTTTCTCGATTCGTTTAAGTACAAAGTTGAAGATTTACGGGAACGATTTTCTAATAAGTTCGTCATGGACGGTTTCTTAGAATTGAGTCGAGAAGTTTTAGCTGAACCTTCCCTGGATGATAATTTACTTCGCGATTGTCTCGAATAACTGAAGTAACCATCGTTAGCTCTTAACATCATTGGGGTACCAGGGTCAGTTATTTCATATCCCGGATTGACTGGGTCATCTTCATTATACAAATATTGACTGGAAAATGCACTCAGGTTTTTCAGTTTCGAGCTGAAATAACCACTTTCTAACTTTTTCTCTGCCCGTTGATATTTTTGATCTTTAACTTCGGTTTTTATTTGTTTTTCAACATCGACTTTTTTTTGTTTTGGAATCTTTGAATGCCATTCTACCGGCTGGAGTAATAGCGCACAAGCGATAGCATGGAGTGAAACCCCACTAATTATAAGTACAGCTCCAGTCTCGCCAAAGGTATAAAATAGCGCAGTAATAATATGGGGCCACAAGATAGGCCCTAGTCCTGTGGTCGTCCAAGACAAGCCAGTTGCTAGTCTTCTTCTGTTCTTCCAATATGTGTTGAGAGCGAGAGCATTCGCCGAACTGCTGATACCGTAACTTGCTCCTGGGAAATTCATAAGGATACAGATTTTACTTATTTATGTAAGGGTACGTGTTTGAAGGAATCACAAAACATGGAGGATGCCTTACCGTAAAGTATAGAGAAAGATATTAGATACGTGATGAAGTTGTTTGAGAACGTTATTAGCATCAAAGATATGAAGACCATGGTAGCTCCTGTCATTGACACTTGGCGATATGTGAATGTCTTAAACATTGGGCCATTGGCTAGACCTGGAACCAATCATGAAGATTTAATTATTAAAAACACACATTATTTTGGCAGAATTCAATTTCATGCTTAACAAGGTGTAAGATGAATTGAATATGTGTTTAAATAACAAGCTTTTTTAGTTATTGTTCATGTTTCGAGTTCTACATTTCATTAACACGCGTCTCGAAGATCGTATAACATGACCTATGTACGTGACACTTTCCGAGGTCGACAAATTCGATAAAATAAAATGATTTTTAGTAGTATTTACAAAATATTTATAACATAAAGTTTATAATAATAATAATAATAATGAGTTTATTTGCATAAATTAAACCTCGTTAATCAATGTGCATATTATCAATTGCACTTATGACATCGGGTAATTGACTCCATTTATGGCCGACTAGGTTTTTTGCCGCGACCACTCGACTAATATTGTATGTGAACTCGTGAACACCATTCCGAACTGGAACCTGACGACTACTTTTATCTCTGCAACACCTTGACCGATTTTTCTCATATTCAAACTTAAAAATTGCATTTACAAGTTGTAGGCCAGGTAGTGAACTACCTAGGCCAGGTAGTGAACTACCTAGGCCAGGTAGTGAACTACCTGGCCTACAACAATTTGTGGAGATTGGATCAAAGGTACGCAAACGCATACGCAAGTTATCGTTAAAAAAACATAGAAAAGAAACATCGATTTGTTCCAGTAAACTCGGAGACCTCGCTCGGTCAATAATATAGATAGGTGTATAAATGCTAACGTCGCCGTGAGATAAATAAGATTATCGAAAGGAATACTATTAATGATAACCCATTACTTGATAAGCTTATTTATTAGTTGTAACTTGAAACTAATAAAAAGGTCACGACTACTTTATGGTTGATGTACGATGGCAATGAATAGTTTTAAACAAACATAAAATATATAAACCTAGGTACCTAAATGATTATTTAGTTAACTTTGACGATACTTTTTTATGTAGCTGCATGACGAAACGAGCTGGTCGTTTGCCTGATGGTAAGCAATACGCCAGCCCATAATAATAACAGCACCACCCAGAACTTTGTTATGCAAATTCCTGCGCGGCGCTGCACGGCGCTCGTCACCCTGAGACAATTAGCTGTTGAGTCTCATAATGCCCAGTAATTTATCTGGTTAGAATGCCCTTCAAACCGGAACACAACAACGCTTGCGCACTACTGCTTGGCGGCTGAATAACTGGCAAACATATTTATTATTGCTGATATTATACTAACTAATATAATATAAACTAACGACCCGCTCCGGCTTCTCACGGATGCAATTTACTTATGTTTTAATTTGTTCTCTTGTCATTTTTTGACGACTTTATTTTAAACATTGAATTTTTCTTAACAATAACTTTATTAGAATGTATTGTACATAAACTTTCCGTAAAAACTACCCTATATGACAGTGAAAACCGTATCATGATTCGTTACGTGGTTTAGAATAAGCGGAGTAACAGAAATGAGGATGCGGATAGCGACTTTGTTTTATTCATTCATTAAAATTTATAAAAACTTCATTAAGGCAACTTAAAAAAATATGTAAGTACCTATCTCTTATTTCCAACAAGATATTCGTCCTTCGACTGTTGTTATGACTGGTTTATATTTATTTTCTAATATTTGCTTATCTATACGATATAGATAAAATCACAATCGCTGTCTAGACGTCGCTGATGCACAATAATCAAACGTAGTAAATTATTGTTAGCATTCACGTTCATATTTTACATGACATTTTTGTAAAAATAATTACGATTTTAATCACAAATATTATTTACCATTACATATTCTTATTAAGTGTTTTTTTACTGATATTTTACCGTGAAACCTAGCAGAAGTCACGTGATTGCACTTACACTGATTTTATGATTTAACAAAAGAATTTTGTTGCGAGTTAAATATTGCAATAACGTTACATTAATGTAACCACCGCAGTTACAGACAAAATATTACTTATTTTAAAGTTACTTAGCTCTTAGAATAATTAAAAGTTAAAATATATGCTTTACAAGTTATCTCTCAGCAAAATAATATCGTTTTACCACTTAAACCTAATCATGGAGTAATTACACTGTGTCACTGAGTTCCCATGCAACCGCATCACGCGCCTTACGTAACCTTTGAGGGTTTATCTTGTTCAAATTCCAATTTGGAAAACTACAGACGGCGGATCCACTGGAGCACTTATTCCAGCTTCCCAAAGCACACCCTTACTTAAGTTGGTGGCTTGGGTAGATAATACACCCATGCGGAACGTCAGTGCCGGACTTATCGCCCCCCCATAGAATAAACTGATGTTAGATTTTGACATAGTGCAAAGGCAAACAGGAGTTGGTTTGCAGACCCACTGAGGCGGCCATTTATGAAAGTTAACCACCTATCTGTGGCTGATTCATTTTGTTTTTTTTTATGTAACTGGATGACGTGACGAGCTTGTCGTTTGCCTGATGGTAAGCAATACGCCAGCCCATAATAATAACAGCACCACCCAGAACTTTGTTTTGCAAAATCCTGCGCGGCGCTGCAGTGCGCTCGTCACCCTGAGACAATTAGCTATTGAGTCTCATAATGCCCAGTAATTTCGCTGGCTACAGTCGCTTCAAACCGGAACTTAATAATGCTTGCGCACTACTGCTTGACGGCTTAATAACTGGCAAAGCGGTGGTACCTACCCAAACAGCATCTCGCATCACGTTCCCAGCCCATCACGTTCCCACTGCTGGGACACGGGTCTTCTCTCATAGAGAGATTAACCTACCACTAGTAAAATGGCATTCTAATACATCAATGGCTGTTCAACAAGAGATAAGGATGGTTGTGGTCTGCGAGTTGGATATATCCAAACGCCCGAGCATGAATACTAAATGTAAAGTGAAATAATTTTGTGTGTAAATGATTGGTAGTAACAGTGCCGGTATGGTATCAGAGAGTTACCGTGCAACGCGTCACGCACCGACGCAAGAGGTCAGCGCCGAGTTCATGTTGATGATGGTTGTGGTCTGCGAGCTGGTTATGCCTAATCGCTCAAACTTGTCTCGGAAGAGTAGACCGAACTGCTGCAGGATTGGAAGAGCTGATAACTGGAAGAAAAGTATGAGGAGATGAGTGGCGGTGTTTTCAAAGAGAAAAAAATATATATTGTAACAAAAGTTAAGCTAAAAAAAGCCCGTCAGGTCTTCGTATCTTTTGGGTAAATGGTTCTTTTTCCAATACGGTAGAGTCATTGTAATTGACGTTCGTAAGTGCGTCTGTGATGCCAAAATGTAATAAATAACTTTTTAACTTTTAGGCAAGTTCTTCAAACCCACGTTCAAAGTAATGTAAACGTGGTCAGGAAGGTAAGTATTTTGACCCTGGCGAGAAACCGCCTAAGACGGGGAGAGATAAGGCCAGCTTATGTTGTAGGCAAATAGCCTCTTCAGACCAGTCACTTTGTAAACTGTACTTAGTATACCCAGGTAATATATACGTATTGTCATCATTATTTTATTTTATTTATTTTATTTTTATTTTATTTTATTATGGAAACTAACAGCTAGTTAGAAAACATTGGTAATTTAACTAAATTCTTATGGCTAATTAAAAGTTTCCACTTATAAATACTAACTAAGTATACACGTACATAGTTGACGGGCGCGTACAGTGTTGGTGGAAAGTAAAAATAAAACGTTAACAATCAACAAAAAAAACAAAAATGAATCGATATCATATAAATTTAGGAATTAAAGAAACGATCGTTCAAAAGTCGCTTCAGTTTACACGCCGAAGTATTGAATAAATCAACATCTATTTCTTTAGCCATAGTATTGTAAGACCTGCCTGCTCTAATGAAATAACTATTCTGCCTGTAATTAGATTTTACCAAGGGAATGTGAATGAGGTTGGGCTTTATAAGTGAAGCCGCGGGAGTATTAAGCCCTATTTGTTCAAGCAGTTCGGGACAATCAATCGTACCATTCGCTATATTGACTAGAAAAGCTAGGTCTGCCACACGTCGCCTTTCTTGTAATGGTAAGAGGTGAAATTTTTTGCAACGGGAATTATAATTGTTTAGGTATGTTTTTGAACGGAATTGTAAGTAACGGAGAAATCGTTTTTGGATACCCTCAATGCGGTTAATATATATGTTGTAGCATGGGTTCCAAACTTGCGATGCATACTCAAGGTGGCTTCGTACATATGCGCAATACAATATTTTAAGGGTTTTTATAGATTGAAATTCGGAGGACATTCGTAAAACAAAACCTAACGCTTTCGAAGCTCTTTTAATAATGTTATTAACATGCTTATCAAATAAAAGTTTTGAGTCAAAAACAACTCCTAAATCTGTGATTATACTGTAGAGTGTATACCATTGTCGTTCTTGGCCCGTTGCCAGGTTTTTATAGGGATCAACGTACAAATTTCATAAGTCTACTTCAGGAAAACAATCTTGATTTTCCTTAAGCATCATTTTCTAAATTCGCTTGCGGAAAAGTCTGACCTTGGAAATGAAGAATGGAAAATGCCTCGTAAAATTAGTTATTGGTCGTAAATTATAATACAATAGACAAATAATCACGAAGACTGCGACTGAAATGTGTCACAAAACTTGGGCTTCGTCTGCCAAGTACCTATAGCTTGAGTTCTAGGTATACCTACACGCTCAGCCTACATTTATATAGCCAGTGTAGATACCGAATGGAGTCAAGTTCAAGTTTATCCATACGATTTGCATGAGACTTGCGACTCGATCCAATAAACTTGACCATGTATAGATGTCAATTTGCCTGGCAAATTTTGGATTTGGATGAATATGTAAGAATTACAAATAGGATCAAGCCTCAAGATTCATGCACAAATTGGACGATAAACTTGAACGTGTGTGCTTGCCAAGTGCAAACAAATCTTGAAAGTACACCAAATCTAATTTTTAAGTTCACTCAATTCTAATTTTCATATCAATTAAGACATTGCAAGTTTATTGCATTTCAGATGATAAAACATAATCTAAAGGATCTCATGATCGTGCTTAGTATTTAGTGCCGGAAAGTGGGTGTAGCTATTGATGGCTAAATACTGGTAAAGCTGGGTTCATTTTATTTTAACTAGTCCTCTTACCATACATGTCATATAATATATTGCCTCAAAGGTCTGGTGATAGTACCGGAAGGTGTATGTATATAACTAACTTTTCGACGACTAATAGCAAATCGCAGCTTCATTGGGGTTATTTGATTTGCTTTCAGGAGTGATATGTTACATAGAGCAGGTTAGCTTTTTTAACGTTAGTTAATTTAAACAATAATTATAAGTACGTTTCAGATGCTCCAGTAACGGACATAAATGTTTAGTTAGTGATATTGTGTGAGATCTTTGAGGAAAATAACTGGTGAATATAGGCCCTTAATAAAAACCTTATTTAATGTTTAACATTTTATCTCCGTCTAACATGTTCGTTTCAACGTAAGTTGAACAGTGACAAAACATGATATTGTTTACTGAACTCGTTTATTAATAAGGGCCACAGTGATTATAATTTGTGAATATTATGTTACACGTCTAGCCTGCTACAAAATGTCTTACCTATTTTATTAGCGCTCACTTTGAATACCAAGTTATTTTAACGATATGGTTAATAATCAAAGACACTAGTAGAGCTAGGTAGCGCTATATAACGTACCAACCATACAAATGACTCAGAATATTAGATCTGCTAATAGATCGATAAATACATAAAATAATATTTAAGTAGTTTACCATTATATAAAAAATTTGTGTAACTACGATGGTTTTATCGCTCAAAGCGTAGTAGCGTATTGATACGTAGAGTTTATACTTACATTTGAAAATCCTGCAGCGAAGACGATGGCCCACCCCCAACCACCATCAGGAGGGATAAATTCCCCATCTTTTTTCACTTTCGACTTAATCTCTTTATTTTTTGCCATTATCTGCAATTATTTGAAGACACTTGAATTAAAAGCAACAATATTGACGTTTAAACTAATCGCAACAGTCTACGTCAACGTTTGAAGCGTAACTGATAAACTTTTGCCATACGAAGCACTATATTGTGGAACGAGCCAAGCGTGATTCAAACAACCCAGTTCATTATGACTGGCCCTTATGCCAGCCATTCATCATGCATACTTATCAGTATTTACTTTGCTGGTTCTTGTTACCGTTGTTTTTTCCACTGCAATTTCCACGAGAAAAAGTATATATTGCACTTCCCTTGTTTATGCATTGCTCATCTTATCTGCCACAAGAAATCTATGTTTTTGAAAACAGCTACCTTGCAAATTCGCAGTAAATAACTAGGTATAATCAGTATTTACAAGTCTTGCATACGACTTGCATAGGAGTCGAAATACTTCAATACCGTTATCTTATCGTATCAATCGGCCATTGAGCAACTTACTAAGATTGTTATATATCATCAGCTCTATTCCACGTGATGTTTTAAGCATACATATATAAGCATATTGAGGTCACTGGTTGTTACTAGCAAAATATTAAACAAATGTAAGATATCTAATGAAATGTCTTCATAAACATGTGCCTGCTTAGGTTTGTGGAAGTTAAACGAAAATATTTGACGACATGGTCTCATGGTTATGCAGTTATAGCTCATGGATGCCTGTTCGACTCTCGGATAATTTTTTTATTGGTTATAGGCTTGCGTTTGACCGCTATTTCACCTGTTGGTAAGTGACGATGCGGTTGAAGATCACGCTCGTCTAGAAGAAACCTGTTCACTCTTGTCTTAAAGACGCCCACATTATAGCTATTGGAAACACAGATGCCGGCAAAGAATTCCACTCCTTGGCCGTTCGCATTATATTTTGTTCACAGAAACAGCGCTCGCAAGTATTTGTCTGGGTTTTGAGGGTCCTCGCATTTTCTGGTACACTAGATTCAGGAGAGTTAGAATTATTTATTTTATAAATTTATCAACAGCTCAACGAAGGCCAGTCAACAGGCAAGCACCTTGAAAATATGTGCAGTAGGTACATATAGTATGCACTACGCATAGCGACTGTATGTACAACCGATGTGCATGCACACCAACAATATTGGCTATTAGTTCAAATGCTGATGAGTCATTTAGTTAGGCCCATGGGTTATTGACATGATGACTGTTCGACTCTACCTAAACTAAAGAAAACCATATTATTTCCTCATACCAAACTAAAGATATTCTCATACAATTTTTGCGATTACCTAGCTACCTGCCCAATTGGTTATTTTGCGTATCGGATCAAAGTCTAGGTATTATCAAAGGGCTAACTCAATAGCCAGTAAGTTAGTGAGTCTGTAGGTACTTTGCTAAGCAATGCTTTTTCACTACTCGTAAACTGCATCATTTACCTAGGTATGCTCTGTACGATCGAGTTAAGTGACATTTTTAAGCTCCAGGTCATTAACTTTTTATACCTAGAAAAGTTGTATAAATAATGAAAAAAAAAAGAGTAAAGAAGGCTGGCAAGAGGATGAGAATTTGATTCCCGTTCGGAATCGTATTTTGCGCACCCAAACCTGTATTAAATGAAATATTAAAACTACCTACCTACATGAAATTACCGAGTATTCAAGTATTCACACAGACATGTTCTAACAGAAATGAAAGAACCACTAAACCCCCTGGTGACGTTAATTATATTTTTTTTTTAATATATTAGATTATAGTGTCCACGACTGGACAAATAGTTGTGCAGAGAAAAAAAGCGCAAGCATTTTTTTCGTGATGGGTATTGTGTTCCCTTGATATATAGGGAATCTTATTTAGGGGCCAAGATATGTATGTGATCGTAGGGCGTATGTTTTCTCTTTTATTATAGTTCGCAAAAGTGAAGAACTTTCGATATTTGAAAAAATAATGATCATATTGACTTTGATGTCTCAGAAAGGGACATACATCAAGTCCTACTATTTTCATTAAGTATCAAAGCATAGCTTTTAGAAAATTTTCACAAAAATAGAATTCATTTAATTTCAAGTACAATTTATTTGAATTTCATTACTCGCAAGTCAATCATTTTCGCTGAACCTGTACTATTAATTTCTGTTACTGAACTAAAGCACCACCATCAACTCACCTTGCAGATATGCTGGTACCACAATATACCTCTGTGACTTTCAGGCGTGGCGGGTTAACGTCCCGTAAATTACATAAACTACCTACTTAGTTGCGCAAAGACAAAACAAATGAAACAACAGACCTGATGACACGCTCGGCAGGCGTGCTTCCGCAAAATGGGCCATGAGTGTTGCCTTATCTCGTTTAATGATTTTATAACTTAGCTCTACGATAAAACGACAGATCGTAAAACAAATTCCAGCTATAGTAGTAATAAATAGCTTTACATAATACAACCCCACCTATGAATATCTTCGTTGTTGGCTACACGTGATGTTGTTATTGCTTGGATTAGTTAGTGTGATTAATTTGTATCATGAAATCATGCTGTGTTCGTATATGTAGTTTAGAGAGAGAAAAAATTGAAAAAACAGGAAAGGAGGAAGAGAGCAAAGGAAGGAAAGGGAAGGAAAGGAGAAGGAAGGAAGGGAAAAGGGAGGAAGGGAGCAATGGAGGGAGGGAAAAGAGGAATGGAGGGAGGGAAAAGAGGAATGGAGGGAGGGAAGGGAGTAAGGGAAGGAGCAAGGAAGGTAGAAATGAATGAAGGAAGGAAGGGAGGACTGCATAGATATGGAACTCTAGTTTCATCTGAGTTTCCATTTTCATTAAATTTGGATTTTTCATTTGGCACTGGTCATGGTTAATTATCAGGATTTTCTGGATACTTGATGGCAACAATTCTCCTTTTTCATCCAAAACACAAACTAGAAGCTTCAGCTTGTAAGATATTCTATATGAAATGAACAAATCAATATCTTCAGTTATTGAAATCATCAGAAGAAACTTACACCAAATAACTACTATGTAATTTACAACTGAAAGTTTGTTACATTTTCACAACAAAACGGCTGACCCAATTTTTTTTTTTAATTTGGCATTGATATAGCGTGTAGTCTGACAATTTTAATCCCAATTTTACACAGATCCTGATACAACCAAATCCCACATGCACGAAGATGCGGACGGAAGCTAGTTACAAGATACAAGTTCTGAATAAATTAACTTTTTCCTTGTTACTGTCACACTGTATCTTCCTTTTGATACATAGACCTATATGCAATGTAACTCATTAAATTTCAAACTGCTGTTACTATCTTAAGGAATTCGATCTTGCGATGCCGATGGGTTAAGCTGGTACACTTACCTACCCAATGAGTGGCTGCAAAGACAGGCCATAAGGTAGGTATTATAATTCAAATTACAAAGCGAAATATATTTGTGAATATGTTAACTTTTTTATGTGTCACATTGTTTTATACTACTAAACAGTTACTTAAGGGATTTGTACACATAAATATATACATATACATATATCAGTTTAGTATATATTTTTCTAGTGGATTAATTATTAACAGGTCAGTATTCATAGCAACAGTAACAGCAGCCTGGATCTCAAGTGTTTAAAAAATTTAAAATGGATTACCTGTCTGGAAGGTTACCTCCTCTTGAGCACATACATCATTTAAAACTGATACATATGTTGTTTTTCAAAAAATTGATGCTATTTAGGAGTCAATAACACAATTACTTAAACAGTTTGAACACCACACAGCAGACACTAGGAAAAAGTATTGTTTTCAGTTAAAGAACTAACAGTCTTGTTTCAAGAATGTATGGAGTAATTTGAGAATAAGCTACATAACTCAAGTTAATAAGTTGCAGAATATTTACATTGAGTATACTAAATTAGAGCAGTAAAGATCATGGAATATCTCTTTCCACAAAACCTTAAGAAACAACACTGCTTCAGCAGGTACCCACCTAGCAGAGTCAGTAACACGTTAACTTTTGCGCCTTCACTTGCACTCGATGAAGCCTTTGTTTTCATGTTAAACTGCATTGGATCTATCCGGCGGGCTGTCCGCCAACGAATTTATTATTTCAAGATTGCAGTTATGCTTAAGGTATTGTTATCTATTCTATGGTACCGTAAGTATAGCGCTGAGGCCCCCGCATCAAAGATGAGGCGATTTGTAGCAGCTAGAAAGAAATACCATTCCAATGGGCTTTAACTTGGGTGGTTGGAAGGTATGTATACTTTCTGTTAAAAACTTGAATGTAACTTCTATCCTTCTATTTCGAGAATTGACTACAGCTAGAATTCAGTTTTGATTTTGTGTTGTTTTGCCGCTTTTGCTTTATTTTCTTTTGTAATCTTTGTTTGTTTTCTTTTTTTATTTGTTCACTCACTTCACTTTTTTTTATGTTGGCCCGTTACGGTAGGCTAAAGTCTCTAGGACCATACCGCCATGTCTTACGTAGTTTTTATTTGATTTAATATTCCATTTATTATACTTTTGTTGAGAATAAGGGTCAACAGCAACAAGCCGGACCCTCTTCTAGTGCTTCAATAAAGTGGTGGAACTTTTTTTTTTTACGCTTAATTGATCTATGTTTGGCCACTATCTCGCCTGATGTGAAGTGATGATGTGGCCTAAGATGGAGCACATAGATCTAGAGAGAGACAGCAGTTGAGCGGCTGCTCAGACCCGTCTCCCCGATGGTTCACCGAACACTTCACTCACTCACTTTCACTTTCACGTTCTTTTCACGTTCACTTTATTCAAGCTTTCCATGGACTTTTTGGGAGAACATTAAAATCAAATGTTTTCCCTATTTTATTTCATTTGCCTACACTCGTGCACCTTTACGAACACATAATGGTTAATATTCCACCGATATTACACATGATCACTCGAAATAACACTTGTTTGGAAAATAGAACAAAATCGAACTGTATCCCTTTTCACTTCCCGCCAAAATGTCCACTCACTTTACTTCACTATTAACTTTCAATCATTGAGGAACTCATATAAAGTATCCAACTCGAAGTTGAGGAATGACCTCAATGCTTTCATTTCATTGAGGTAATTCCTCAATGTTTCAATTGACGATACGATTTTTATCTATATAGGAATTGACGTTTATGGCGCGGTTACGATGTTTCATGTTGCAAGCATTGAGGAATGACACTAAGACCTCAATGGTTTCAAGCAAAGTTTTAAATGGTTTTAACAACCACAGACTAGATAGGGAGGATATCAGGATACTATCAACAACATAAACATTTTCAACTTTTTTCGCTATGACAAACTGGTTTTAATGAAATAATTATTAACAAAAAAAGAGTTGCTGCCATTCCTTTCGCAGCTATCTTCACTTTTCAG
The DNA here is from genome assembly GCA_951640565.1 of Petrophora chlorosata. Lineage (NCBI taxonomy): Eukaryota > Metazoa > Arthropoda > Insecta > Lepidoptera > Geometridae > Petrophora > Petrophora chlorosata. The sequence goes on along the minus strand of OX621193.1, from coordinate 12,739,112 downwards.
CAAACGACCATGCAAGGGACCATAGTTAGTCTTTTGGTTTAGCTGTAAACGCTGAAAATATATTTTAAAATCTGTTAACTGTAAAAATCGGCGTGAATGCAATGGTTATAATAGTTTGTTTAACTTTTATTTCACAGCCAGACAGCTATGGAAATATGAATAATATATTTTGAGCTCCAGATTACTTTTAGCAAGTGAAGAAGCAAGCTATTCTATGAAGACGCAGAAGACGAAAAGGTGAAGTTAAGATAAGGCACTAAGTAGAAATGTCCAATAAATACGTTATTTTTATACCTTTGTGTAAATTGTGTTAATTAAACATATTTGTATGTTTCCGCACAGCAGCCATCGTTGGGATGTGGCACAGACCAGGTAGTATACTACGCGGGATGTGGCAAGCCGTCTTACAACTTCTTAAAAAAATCGTGCTGCCGAAACCAGGCAAGGATCGCCGATTACCCGCCAGCTACAGACCCATCACACTGCAACCGACCATCTCAAAGTTGTTCGAGCGCCTGCTGCTGCGTAGAATGAGACCTCACCTGACTCCGAGAGAGGATCAGTTTGGTTTCCGCGCCGGGCACTCGACAACACTTCAGCTCGTCAGGGTGATGCACTATCTCGCAGAAGAGACGAACAGGGGCCGCCGCACCGTCAGCGTCTATCTCGACATAGAGAAGGCGTTTGACCGAGTGTGGCACGACGGCCTCCTGTTCAAGCTCACCCTGACAACGACGCCACCGGCTCTGACGCACATCGTGGCGTCGTTTCTCGACAGAAGAAAGTTCGTCGTGGCTGTAGAGGATGCCACGTCGACTGAACGACCAGTCCGTGCAGGCGTACCGCAGGGGAGCTGCCTCTCGCCGGCGCTGTACGGACTATATACTGACGACATCCCGATCCTGGAGGAAGAACATCTCCGGCCAGGAGAACGGGGTGTCATGCTCGCATTGTACGCCGACGACAGTGCGTACTTTGCTTCGTCTACCAGCTCGACCGTTGCGGCGAACAGGGTGCAGCGAGTTCTAGATCTCCTGCCAGATTGGCTCGGTAAGTGGAGGATGGCCGTTAACGTGGGGAAGACGGCCGCGATGCTTACCGGAGCCCAGCGCACCCTGATACCTCCACTGAAACTATTTGGACAGGACGTCAAGTGGGAAACCACAGTGAAGTACCTGGGCGTCCGCATCGACCGGACGTTGAGGATGTGCCCGCAGGTAGACAACGCCGTCTGCCAGGCAAAGGCCGCCCGCGCACTCCTCCGTCCGGTCCTAGCCTCGAAACTCCCTCTACGTACGAAAGTGGGAGTATACAAGACGTACATTCGTACTCGCCTCACGTACGCGGCACCGGCATGGTATCCACTATGCTCGGAAGCCCAACGGAGGCGACTCCAAATAGTTCAGAACGTCGCCCTGCGCATGTGCACGGCAGCGGGCCGTTACGTACGCAATGACGTAATCGCCCGCGACGTCGGGATTGAGTCGGTGAAGGAGTTCGTGGTCCGGCTGGCGCGTCGTATGTACGACCGCGCCGACAACGGACCACACCCTCACCTGAACGACATTGCGCCCCACCACACAAGGCCCCCCGACGAACCGCAGAAGCGTGCACTGCCCCGCGACATTCTCCCGCAGCAGGACGAGGAGGATGTCCGCGACGAGGGCAGATGAAGGCGCCTCGGCGGATTGCCCCAGGAGGGCACGACGACCAACACAGAGCCACCGATGAGGCACTCCGACCTTAAGAGAAGCCCACGGTGGCCTGCCAGTTCCCCGGGGGTAGATGCCCCCGTGAGTTTCAGCTTGGGCAATGGGATCCACCCCGAGGCCCACCCCTACCACCCCCCCAGGGGGAGGTGGAAGAACGATCAACAACAACATTCTAAAAAAATAGTCATCGCAGCTAAAACCTTTCTTCTAGTTGACCAGCTTTAGAATGTATTTTTTCAGAATTTTCATTCGCTCTGCATACTTTACTCGCCTTGACGCCAACGGTCGGTCGACCTTCCTAACTTTTACGCAAAAAATTTTATTCGCTTAATAAGATTGTTTAGTTGAAACATGTTAGCCAACGTTTTAAACCGGCTGAAACGGATTAGATAAGTTGGTTTGTGATATCATGACCGCACTCTGTGTCTCTGATTTTGAGTTGACTTTACTCGAGATTTGACTTTGACTGCTGAAGTGACTGTCAAGGACTTTTTGGCGGGAAGTGAAAAGTGATATAGTTCGATTTTGTTTTATTTTCTATACAAGTGTTATTTCGAGTGACCATGTGTAATATCGGTGGAATATTAACCATTATGTGTTCGTTAATGTGCACGAGTGTAGGCAAATGAAACAAAATAGGGAAAACATTGCTTTTTATGTTCTCCCAAAAAGTCCATGGAAAGCTGGAGCTTGAATAAAGTTCCACCACTTTATTGAAGCACTAGGAGAGGGTCCGGCTTGTTGCTGTTGACCCTCATTCTCAACAAAAGTATAATAAAATGGAATATTAAACTATCAAATAAAAACTACGTACGACATGCCGGTATGGTCCTAGAGACTTTAGCCTGCCTTAAGGAGCAAACTTAAAAAAAAAAAGTGACTGTCAATGTCAAAAAAATCCTGAAAGCTAGATAAAACTCCTTAGTAAAAGAGGTATTAGAAATGCTGTAGCCAAACGTAATTATCTTTGGCTGTAGCAAATATATGTTTAACAATATTTACATATAGGTAGGAAAACGCAATGATAAAATTATTTACTACTTTTATCTTTGCGTTTCCACCTTTAGCAACCAAGGACACATTCACATTCCTTTAATCCTTTCTTACATTTGGTTACCAATGGTTAGGTATATCTATCATAATATATGTTATCTAGGTACCTACTAAATGTAACATATAATAGGTACCTACTTAATTTATTTAATACCTAACTGTAAACATATGTAGCGATGTCTAAATACGCTCAGCTATGTTTATAATATTATGTCGTATTATCATTGTTATCGGGTAAAGAAATACTTGTCTGGTAGCACCATTGAGGAATGGTGTGAGACCTCAATGGGTAGCACTGACCTAAGTAGTAAGTAATTTGTCTTTGGCACTGACAGTGTCATCATGGTACTGATGTCACTGTCTTCAGTCAGTGAAAATGTCAGTCAAAAAGTGACTAAAGCCCACAGATTACATAGATTATAAGTGTCAAAGTCAATGATCAATCAAAGGTAAACTACTAAACTTCATTTTCATTCATTTCATTTCAACTTGCCTTCCTTGCGAAGAGGCAGATACACGGGCCACGGCACGGCCTTTTGTTTTAGTTGAACTTTTCTTTATTGGCTTGCTGAAGTAGTTTCTAATTCAGTGTATTGTTTTCTAATTCATTCTTTAATTGAAAGTTGAAGAGAGGTTCATGAATCCTTGCTTTGGCTTCGCGTAAATCAAGTGCCAAATTTGACTTTTTTTAAAGTGAAAGAAATTTATTGTTTCCCTCACCGCGACTAGAAAGTGATGAAGCAGTTGTGTTACTAAAAACTTTATGGGAAACACTCTTAAAGACGTAAGTGCAAATTTATTGATTTCTATCTATGCAATAGGTCCATGACCTTTCCTTAAAAATGCAAGTTTAATTGATTTTGTTTAGTTCACTTGTTTTTTTTATTATAAAGTTGTATGTTAGTTTAGCCTTTATTACTGTAGATATTTGTAAATAATTGTACATACCTAATGCATTTATTTTTTGTAAAGTAGATGTTATATCTATTATTTTACACACCAACTGCTTACTTTAATTTAAATCAACATTACTACTCTCTAATCACAATATTTCGGCTGCTGTAAGCTACAGGTAGTACATGTACCTAACCACCAACTGATTACTTTGTACTATTAATTAGCTAGTTTAAACTGATAAACTGTAATTTAATATTTCTAATCTCTAACATAAATGTGGTATAATCATCTGCTATTTATGGACTATAAAAATTGACATAACATGAGCCATTTAAAATAAACAATGAAAAATTTTCTACCTACATATTGCGTCAACATGTAGGTACCTAAACAAGTTTTCATTGTGTATTTCTTTATACATGAGTCAAGAGATTTGGGACTGAGATTAAAAATTCAAAATGTATCTCTTACAATACAAATTACAAATAATGACTGACAAAGTCAGTTTCAGTATAATTTTTGTACCCTAAATTTCTATTTTATATGACACTAGTGACTGCTTGTAACTTTTCCACATCAACATTTAACATATAGCCTATAAAATAGCATTCACAGATAGTGAAGCATTTATCAGTGAAAGAATTTTCCAAATTAAATCAGTACTTACTCCCAGAGAGTACCTCCTAAAAACTTAGATACTTACAATTTTAGTATAGACAGGACTAGCGCACTCCGCACTGTAGGTACGGAGCTACAAGTACATAGCCAGACACCGACGGAGGGTCGCGCGTTGTTACATGCACCGCATCAGAAGAGATAAGAGCTATGCGATAGAAAGAGAGGCGCTCTGTAGCTTAATATGACTGGTAGGTCATATTAACCTACAGAGCGCCTATAGGTATGCAGCGCTTCGCGAGCTGAATTGAATTTTATTGCATCATAGCAAGAGTCACTATTTGTTTAAATTTCTTTGCAGAGTGATGCTTCTGTCCCTTAGTATTCTGTGGTATAAAGTATAGATTGTTAATTTAAAACAACAACATTATAAAGGTTGTCCCATGAAAAGTCCCTGTTCAAATTATTCATAATTTTCATACCTCAGTCATCTTGTTTACCAGCATATTATTAAGCTAACAAGGAAACATTAATTTAGCTGATTAAAACTAATTACTTATGCCTGTTATAAAGTCTGCTAATAACTCTGTGTGCTGGCTTAAGTCTTTATCTGGTCCACATCACGAACACAAATTCTTTATAAAGCTTTTGGTGCGGAATTAAATGGGTTAAATATATCAATAACTACAAACATATATGATGAAGGTTTAAACTGTTACATACTGTATTTTTTTAATTAAATAAATTCAATACATTCTCTCTAAACTCTAAACATAATTTGTCAAATACATTAAAGTCGGCACAATAAAATGATAATGATGAATTACAAACATAGTCAATTTGTCTGATCCCTGTGTCCTTAGTAACATCTCAATGACAATGTGATTCTAATAATGATAGCCAAAGTCATTAAGTTCTTAAAAAATATGCAAACATTAAATAGCTAACTAGACAAATAAAAATATAAAACTGAACTAGTACCTATATGCAGCTATGCAAAATTCCAGCAATGTTGTGCAATCAAAATTAATAATCATATGCAATGTTATCTACTCATTCATCAAAATCCGCTTCTGCAATATCTATAAAGCACATGACCTCTCTGAACAAATGATAAATTGTATGTTATCTTCAAAACAAATTGGTGTGTGAACATGTTGTAATTATCTCGCTGTGGTATGGAGAGATTAGTGTGAAAAGTACTTTTTTATGGCCACGAACGCATTTTGTCATGTATGCGAATCATCACGAAGTTACATATTTAGTATATACTCAGTTAACCACAATCGCACTTCGTCATTTACGTGGTTTGACACAATTTTTTTTGTCATATACGCCCGCCGGTTTGTCACTATGACGAATGGCGTATTGTGTCCTACTGCGTAAGTGACGAAATGCGTTTATGACATAGAGTGTATGTTGTATTCATATATATGTAGTTAATTAGCATTCCACAATCGAATCTGTAAACTTTATAGAAAATAAACTGTAGCCAATGTGTCACATTTCTCATATCATATTTCGTTGTTTGTGTTCTATGTGTAGGTACAATTAAATTCATAAAATTGTATCACTGACATTACTTCCAGGGTTCCAAAGGTTAAACAATTCATTGCTCTATTTCGTATGCATGCAGATTCTTCAGTCGACTGAAGAAATGGCGGCCCCTAAATCTTTAATTCAGCTCTCTTCTTAGGTACAGAAATCTCAGAGCTTAGTTTATGACGTACTTAGTCTGATATTAATGTCTTTGCAGGTACCCTATTTTAGTTATATCAGTCATTTCGTTTCTTTCTCTAGTTTCCTAACAATCATGTGACTGAATCCTACATCCACTCTACTGTGAGGATCTGCCTGATACGTAGCCAGAATATTATACCCGTTACAAAAAAAAAAACAATAAATGCAATGTATTATTTTCTTTTTTTAAAACATGCTTTGGTTTTTATTTTGCAAATTGCATTTACTATTTCGTATCGTATTTCATTGCAAAACTGGAGTAGGCAATATTTCGAATCGTTAAAAAATTCGAGGGTAGTTACTGGTGACATAGGTGACACAGGCGTAGATTTACCTGATATAGTGCAGGTTATGCTAGTTAAATCGAGAAGTCAACTGTGTGACTCAATCACATAGAGCGAATGCGAACATGCACCACATCTCTTTTTGTTCACATTTGTTCAAAATTACCTCTCTGATGTTTGATGTACTTCTTAGAATCTGCGACATGTTGAGAGAAAGTCGCCTAGAAACTAGCCAAGTCCTAGATTTCAGCGGATGTCATAGTACCGCTGCTTAGATTAGATGAAGCGAGACAACGGTACCTAAACATGCAAAACAATCGGAAGAAACGAAGTTCTACTACGGTATCAGGGCAAATTCTATTATTTTTTGTCAGACAGGCCAGGATCCCTGTCGTTTTCGTCAGCAATTTCAGTCTTAAACCATGAAATCGAGTATGACTATGCAAACCCCGAAGACGCACTTACTTTAGCTACAGAGTGGAGTCACACACGCGCCACTTTTTGCTTTTACTAATCTAGCACCGTTCGAATGCAAAGTGGAATAAATGATTGCGCGTCGCCGATTGTTGAATAAAACCTAGATATCGGAAAACAATGACCGAAAGTTCGACCAAATACGCAGTTTGTTTACCATTTCTAGTAGTACATAGGTACTTCATTTATTACTCACTGCGATAGCTCCTACCACCTACATAACCCATTAAATTTCCCGGTCGTGTACCACAATTCTCCATATGGAGCAGTCAATTGTTTTGCTTCTCCGGTTACTGTTACGCCGAAATTAAATTAGCACATACCATTTAGGTAAATGTATAGGTCTAAGTAATGCTGCCAACATAAAAGGTGTTACATTATCGGCAGATAGGTACTGCGTGGCTGCTAACCTAGAAGTTCCTATTTCGCTTGTCATAGAAGCCAAAAGGGTCCTATGGCATGTAAACAATGAAGGAATTAATTGAATTTGATGGCTGATATACGAGTAGAATAGCGATGATATAATATGAAAATAGATACAACCATTTAAGGAACTTGATATGCAAAATACTCATTTCATTTATTCATCAGAGCAATAAAGGACTAGTTTTAGGCAAAATTACATCTAATACCTATAAACCTGTAAACTCTAGGAGGCGTTGACTTTCCATACCGGTTAATCGCGTGCATGACATTTTGTTAACCTTCATGAATTTTATATATATTTACTTAGAAGAAGCATTTTAATGTTATTTTAAATTTTCCAAGTTACCTACTTTTTAGATTCTAAAGCTAGAAGTCTATATCTACTAGTTCTTATATAAATGTAGTCTGCAAATTGGGCGTTGTGAGACAATTATGTCAGGAGGGCGAAGAACGCAGTGCATTGCTGCAACTGTTATAGGCAGGCGTGTGGCTTACCATCAGGTGAACCGCTCGCCACGTCACTCAATTACGTAAAAAAAACTAAAACATTCACAATTTTATTAGCCCTTGAGCTAAAAATCAGTCTTATCTATGCAAAATCGATTTTGCCGATTTTCTTATTACGTTAGAGTACCCATCTACTCACATATAAAGATATTCAGCACAAATCGACCTAGATCTTTTAAAACAAAGTCACTCTATAATAATCACTTCAAATGAAATCACTTCTTGTTATATCTTCACGTGATATCACTTGTGCAATAAAATAATCGTATTGATTTGATAAGTCCAAGTGTTTATTATCAAGTCGATAGGTAGTATAGGTACGTTATTGGCTCGTTGACCGCGATTTTTAATGCGATACCGGTGAAAGTCAATTTGGTGCATAATAATTGTTCATTGTTGAGAAGTAAATAATTCAATAAAATATATCAATTTTGTAATATATATATATATGTATATATCTGTCCACAAGAACATCCACAATTAATCAATTTATCATAGAAATATGTTATATTGCATGTATGGTATAAGTAGCTCGTCTAAATATATAATTTAAACAATTGTAAACATTTATATATAGGTTATGGGTTTATTTAAGAGGAAAATAAAATAAAGAACAATATTCAATTTATGCTATTTAAGTTAAAATTAAAATTTACATGAATCACCACCGAGCAATGTATGACCACAGAAATGCAATTCTGTAAAACTGTGGTAAAGCGAATAATATAACAGGAGCGAGAATACTCGTACGTCTTTCTCATTGAACAATACTTTTCGTCTTTCTCATTGTCTCGTAGTATTAAAAGTGAAATTATTAAAGACAAAGACTAGAATTACCCTACGGAGCTATAGAATTAGAACGATGACACGTGATGTCAAGAAAATAATGTAATTTTTTTTGTGCCTAATAAGAATCTAGACAAAGATTATTCTCTCTTCATATAAATTAAAACCAATGTCTATGAGTCTTCTCTAATTCTCCCTGCATTGTTTAAAAGAGATCGTTCTAAGAGACAATAATAATTTTTATTAATTGTTCATATATTTTCTTACCAGTATTTAGTATGTATAATTTTGTGACTATTTCGCCTAGGTCGCTATCGCTATACCCCGTTTGGTGTTTCTTTTCAAGTAAATAAAATTAATATGCGCATATTTATGTATTGTCTGCTGATAATAATTTTCTCGTTTTCATCATAAAGAACGAGTCTCAAGACGTAGTGAATTATGTATACGTCAAAAATATCAGGGTGTATAAACAAAGGACCTTGCCCTTTGCAGTCTTGTAGTAATGCCAAAAAAGCATAAGTGCAAAGAGGAATAGTCATTTTAATCAAGTATTTTCAAGGTAGAGTAATAAGGAAGCGTATTTACAGTAAATTATCTTTGCTGAAAATACCGGAATCCATAAAGACGGTCAACGCAAAGACATCACGATAAAAATTGGATCAATGACTAGAATTTTGACGACGCAGTCTTTGTTACCTAAAGCCGAGAATACGATGTACATCAAATGTCAATGAACTACTAAAGATATTGCAAGCTCGTTTTAATTAAAATTTTGAAACTACATATCTTGGAGCTTCAAGGCTAAAAATAGCAAGGTCTTAAGAAACTTGAAGTCGATTTTGAAGATCCACTTGTGCGCTAAGGCATTAAATAATATTTTTAGCCTGTATTATCTACAAATTTCCGAACATAATAAGGAAAAGCTTTCAGGTTAGACAACCAGTTTAATATTCTCAATCTGTGTGCGCATGGAGACATACAACACGTGCTGCGAGGTCACCAGCCGATCGTGAGATTGCGAAGTTATATTTAGAACCTCATGTTTCCCTAGTGTAGGAAAGCTATTTTCATAGTGGACGTTGGACTAGTTAAAAAAAATTATCTACTTCTGCTACTGATCATAATAATTATCATATTTGTGAAGAAAAAAATCGTGAAACCGTGAATGTAAATAAGGTTTTGAAAACATCTAATGATTTTCTTGACTCTAACTGGCTAAAAAGCTAATCGAATGTCGATCTCAACTGAACTCTTCCGTGTAAATCGATTACCAATATTTTAGAATCTCTTACTGTAACAACTTAAAAGTTTAATATCGCAATTAAAGTCAAGACCTCGTGAATGAATTAATGTTAATTTATCTTGCTGGTCTGAAGTTATTCCAAGGTTTACATCATTATGTAGGTACTACAATCGGTTCAATCAGTTTGACTTCTATTAAAATGTATAATTCTATTTCTAAAAATTTTATTCCTTTTAATATTTCGGGAATTATATTTGGAATATATCCGATGTATTTACATAGACTTCTCGTGAGGTTATATTATTTCAACACATCTGATGAAAGATCCTAGATTTGGATGTTTATAAATATTGAATTCAAACCACGTTCACTCATGAACAGCTCTACATGATTCCGTATTCATTAGGTGATACATTGCCAAAATTTTCAACATGAGTAGGTGAACAAGTAACAATCAATGCGTCTGAAAGGATAATGTTACATCTGGCTTTTGGTTTTAAGTTCTTATTCGTATAATACTAGTTCTACCTTCAATTATGTGAAATAAATAATTCGAAGAAGAATCTCTATTCACTGAATGTTTGTTGCGGCCGCTGACATTAAGTTTATTGGAAAAACATTGTTCATTCCAATGTGGTTAAAGTCTACGTTACGTTTGTATTGTAATAATAGATATTCCACGTATTTTATAGTGTCCTCTTTACTGCTTTTCTAATTAGGTTGTGATGTAGAGTAGCTATTCAAAGTCTTTGACGATACGGAAGTCGTGCCTGTTTTTTACAATCTGCTTGAGGTAGGTGCGTGATGCCAACTCAGTCACAGAGTTGTAAAAAACTTGCCAATTTGAACGTACAATCCGCTGTTGCTACCTCGTTGCTCAGTAGACTCGGTACAAATCGCTAAAGCGTTTTTTATAGTCATCTAAAACCGGTTGGCAACCGAAGCGTCCCCGTCCAGAGTACAAAAAAGCTAGGTACAGTAAACGGACAAAAGTGCATTAGCACCTTAAAGTCGATAATCGCCCACACGGTGTAAGCCCGCGCATGCTGCATATTTTATCTCTGTGTGTATAATGTCCTTACGCACACAACAAAACGTCATACGGTATAACTATGAGGAGGTGCACTTCGTCAGATGCATGTGGTAAACATTAGAAAAAGATAACAGTATATACTCGCTTTCTTCTTAGTGAGTTATCCGGTTTTTACGCCGAGCCGACTCAAAACAATAGCTTAAATTCGTTTACTTAAAAAATGTGACAATGGTGGAGTGGAGTAAGTAGTAAACTCTTATACGATGGTCAATAAGGGTATGGGTTCAATCCTGAGTGCCGTGATCACTTTTTGGTATTTATTATTAAGTTTAAATCCCTGTTAATATAACAAACTATAAGTTGCAGCCTTTGTTAAACATGAATTAAAATAGTCGTTCATAAGGGAACATTTATTAAAATCCAAGTTAAAAAACATTTTGTAATTTAATAATTAATAACCTACTTATGATAAACATTTATTTACTTATAGTTTTTAAAAGAAATAGAAACCAATACATCTCTTATTACCTATTGGTTATTAAAGGTTTATATAAGCTTAAAATATTCATTTTCTCAAGGAAAAGAGGTTTGAAGCTTAACCCCTTATAACCATAAACTACAAATTTTTCTTTAAAAAATCATTCAAATTTACCTACTAACTATTACTATTACTAACTATGACTTAAAAGTTTTATCATCGGTAAATATTGTAGTAGTCTTCCAGTTAAAATCCATATATTCTCGAGCAAAACGCAATCGTTCCTGTTTATATGCCTTCGCGTCAAACATGATTTCTTAGCAGGTATTCGGTGATGTAATCCTTCGGCATGGAGTCCGCGGTGGACAGTGCGCAATTACGTTTCCACTTATTGTTCTGTATTCGTTTCATATTGTTCCACCATAAAACGTCGCTGAGATTGGTTGATAACCAGCGGGCTTCACTCCATACACGACTGCCTTCCTCGTTGTGTCGTTTTACCCAACGACTCACAGTATTTCTCTAAAACAGAGTAATCTTTATTATATTAGAACACTTTTAAACTAGCAATTTACACCACAACGGAACTATAATAATATCATCCCATAATCTATTATAACTTACACATAAGCCGGTTTCATTGGAAATTTGAGATATATTAAGTCCATTTTTCTATAAAAGGCCACTATATTTGCCCTTTCATCGATATTTCTATTTGATTGCATTTGTAATAATAACTATCAAACGAAACAACACCAGTAACAATAAATCTACCGCTCGCAACAAAGTTCACCAACCGACAAGTTCACTATTCTATTGCAGCTTGTTTCAAATCTACCTTCATCTTTTGAGAAACTGGTTAAAACATTAAAATAAAGAAACAACACCACATCGATGACATTTCAAACAAAATTCTAAAAACTAAAATGTAAAAACGATTTATAGTACGAGAGGATTCGAACCGACGTGTCGCATATCATGATTTATGACATTTAAACACTGTGTTAAACCACTGAGCCAAATTGACACTTATCCAATGTTTCGAAATTAAAAGTTATTAACTTGAAAAGTTTACGACAGGAAGACGATTGATAATTTCGCTCTTTGATTGGTTCATAATGAAAGAATACATTGTATGGGTGTGTGTGTGCCTGCAAACGCTTTGTAGAAGAAGGTCATTAGTGCGATTTACTTTGATGCTATTGCTTTGTGAGACTGCTACTGGACTTTTGACCGCCACTGTACCTATACAGTACCTATACATGTAGAGTCCGACAATATTATTGTAACCATGCCGATTCTTGAAGTAGTAATATCTGAATAACATGTGCGATTATAGGAGCGCACAATGTGAGCAAGGAAAATATGTTTCATACTGGACTATTGACTATTCTGCGATAGTAGTAATCAAAAGGCCGCCCGGCCGCACGCAACTACAAAACATTCAGCTTAGAGTCCAAGCACGTGGTGTCTGCATGTATCACTGATTCAGCACGTGCTACTTCCATGTAATGCCGCACTCCGTCTCATTCCCACACGAGGCTTGCGTTCTAGCACAGTGGTCGTTTCATAGGCCGTCGCCGGCTTTCTACGGACCGAAACATACGTTATCAGCTGCCGATAACTCGGGATGGTCGCCTCAACAACTGGCGATCAGTGCTCGTCATTGTAAATGAGATAATGTAGCGTAATCGATCGTTGGTTGCGTGAGCGGCGCGGGATGAAAACCATTAGTCACGCGTGGTTGATTGTTTACGTAGGTAGGTACGTGGGTACCTAAAGTGCCGGACCTCGCTTCGGTGGAATTATTAGCAAAACTTTGTATGTATTCGCAGCATAGGTAAGGGAAACCTTCAGAGGCCATAAAAGTAAACGAGTTTTCCTTGGTAATGGTATTTTTAGGATTTGCATTGCATAACTCTGAAATTACATTTTTTACAATATTTATTACTCAGTGCATGTGATCATGCTATACGTATTTTAAATATGTACCGTACACGTCTTTCAACGCCAACTTCAAATAAACGAGATATCAGTAAAATTGGGTCAACTCTAAAAAAATACACTGCTGATCCCAAAAATAAAATTTCTCAGATTAGGTTGATGTAGATTGGTAGTTAAATTACCTGTTGAATATAATTACAGTTATTCCAGTTCCAGATTTATAGTAAGTTACTAGTGATTAAGTTTGGTGGCCCAACTTTGGCAAGTAGGTCGACATTTCGGGCTGCTCTTGACATCCTCCAGTTTTCGGCCCCAGTGGGGGACACGCAGAATTTTTTTGGATGTCCTCCACTTTTATAAAGTGAAATAAAATATCAAACAACGAAACAGCCCTTTGGGACCACAATGTAAATTCTCAAAAAGATGAAATCCCAAAATTTTGGATACCCAAAATTTTAAATCCCAAAATGTTAAATAGAATGTGATAACGCGGGCAAGCGGCTTTACAATGAAGTCTAATAATCTTCTCATCCTTTCAGGTACTTAGGTGACAAAGGCTGAAAATGACGGTGGAGAAGAGCAAAGGTGACGGGAAGCTTCCGCCGGCGACCAAGAAGGTCGCCCCGGACGGGGGATGGGCCTGGATGGTGTGCCTGGGAGTTAGTTTAGTTAATGTGAGTATTTTGAGGAATTGTATTTGTTTGGCTTTGGGTAGGTTCTGCAACTATTTCATCAGCAGGCCGTTTTCGGGGACGATTGATTTCGTGCGAGCTGTGTCTGAACTACTGTCGAAAGCCATTTCATGAGCCTGCTGATTTTAGGCAATTATGCCGTCAATGACGAAGCACCCATGCCTAGATATAAAATCTTGTTCATTCGTTACACAGATGTATAGACTACAGTGGACAGTGGTTATGGGGTAGCCTAGATTTTTTACTTTTTTTATTTCGTTTGCTTTGCTTCTGTTACACTTCAGCTTTAAATTGTTTCGGCGGAATAAACATGTAAATACATTAGCAAATCTTTGCTAATACAAAAACAACAAGTTATTGTACGACCTAATAATATTGAAAACTTTGCAAGGTCTCCTCCATGCTTTATCATAAAGTTGAGCATTCATGTTTTCCTTAATGACATCATGCCATATTTGAAGTACCTACCTACTCTTGTCCAATCCCTCTACAGAACTTTTGCAAACATCCGTTTACACTATACAATACCACAGTAGTAACAGTTACTGTTATCCGCCCTTGTATGGAAGTCACAAATTCACAACCTCTGTACTCCAAAATACTGAAGGTATTTTGTACGTTTTTTGTGCCTAGTTCACAATATGTATCGTAGGTACACACAAATGGCCTGCAGGGTGCCATAAGAAGATAATTGGTACTGTCGGGGAACATATGTCAAGAGGATAAACATATGTAACTGTTAAATCATTACAAAATTATAAAAAATATAATTGGACATTAAAATTATGGTTCACTTCAACTATCATACGACTGATGCTCTCAACATATATTAAAACCAGACTAGACCCTAGATTCGGAAAGCTATAGCTCTGACAATTTAGTGAGTCATACGATCCAAGTCTAGAAAGTACTCTGTTTATTGACGATCATAAATTGGCGTCTGTGCAAATTCGTCTCAGGCTATAGATGTTATCATTCAGGTTTATATAGGGTGGCTCGAAGGAATTGTATTGCAAATTGAATCTGAAATCCTGAAATTGAACCTTATTAATTTTTGAATATAGCAATAGTTTATTTTTAATGTTTCTCATATTCCAATAAGTACTGTTATTTTTTCCTAGCCTATACTGTCCCATTGCTGGGCAAAGACCTCCCCCAATTCCATCTGCTCCTGCGCCATCTCATACCAATTTTCCTGGTGTGCGTCTAGGTCGTCTCGCCGTCAGTTTCTAGGTCGGCCTCGGCGACGTTGGCGTTTTCAGAGATCCATTGTGTGCAAATTGCCCAGCGGCCAGGATGAATACGGCTAACCAGGCCTGCCCAATCCCACTTGAGCCTGGCAGCCTTATTGCCTATATCAGTTATGCCTGTTTTGGAGCGCAGCGTGGTGTTACGCACCCTGTTGGATCATTTCACGCCCAAGATGCTGCGCTCCATCTTATTTTTAATATCATTTAATATTATGTCGACGCTGAGTATATCATATTAAGTATTTTCAAATACATTAAATCACAGAATCCAATGGCGCGTACCACTCCATCGTAATGCGAGCAGTAAATAGGGCATTGAACTGATTCGATATACAATACAAACAATGTCAGTACGTTGCAATTGCCAACATTGACGAATTTTATCTTTACATTGTGGTTGTTCGCTTATAATATTGAAGTGTGTTTAACTTGCAATGTTTATTATTTGTTTGCTTGGGTCAAATCTTGTAAGTTAAATCAGAACCACTTCCTCTTACTTATCCTAAGGAGTTGAAATTTTGCACACTTGTCAAAGTCCGATGACTATGCAATATTATGGTGACAGCCAGCTGATCTGATGATGGAGACAGAAGGTGGGTAATGGACCTCATTGACGGATAATCGTATACTACAAGTGTCTGGGCTCATTTTTATCTGTTCGCGGTTCCGATTACGAATTTGTTAAAAGCTTGTCTTGAAAATATGTTTTTCAACAAAAATCTTGTTTCTTAGGTACCTTGAGATTTGTCAACTTATGATGAAAGGGAATTTAATCTACACTAATATTATAAAGAGGTATATTTTATAATGTCGACGCGAACGAAGTCGCGGGCTGTTACTAGTCACTAATATTAAAAATGCGAAAGTTTTATGTGTGTGTGAGTGTGTTTGTCCCTCTTCACGCTGTAACGGCTCAACGCATTTGAGTTAAATTCGGAAAAGAGATAGCTTGTACCCTGGATTAACACATAGGCTACTTTTTATCCCGGGAAACCACATTTTGCCAAACTAAAATCAGAAACGAAATGTAAGTTGTATATTTATTATTGAAGAGCCTCACTTGATTTTAAATAGGGGATCGGACAGGAATCGAGAAAAAATCTAAAATATAGTTAGAACGAATGTTCGTCGAACCAGAAAGATCACTCAATCAATATTTTTGTGAAATAATAATGATTTATATTTTTAAATCAATAAATAAAATCTAATAATTCTGTCATTTTTAATCTGTTCTTGATCTCAAACGAAACAACAATCACAGCGCCTAACGTCATTTGTAGGCAAATGCCGTGTGTCAAGCTTGTGTTTGTTTTACGTTTTTGCTTTTCATAAAATGTATTTTTGCTAATTTTTTCGTTCCATTACTACAATATAGTCCCCAAACTTCACAAAACGTATTTAAATCTCTTTGCAAGTTTTATTTCGAAGAGTTTGCCGTTTTCTGCCTTCATATGACGTCACAAGTTTTAAGGTGACCTTTTGCGCGGCAATATTTAAACAAAGTTTTACGTACTTTTAGAGCGTTATTTAATTAAAATAGTATTTTTCATAGCTATATATATTAATTGTAGTTAATATAAAACACTTTCTTTCAGAAAGTTGTCCGATCCCCTATTATGAGATGGTTTCAATGTCGGAACACGCTTGTTCATAAGATGTCATTTCATTTTTAATTTTGACGTGAACATTTTGACATTGTCAGAAATCTGAAAAGACGTGACAATTATTCGGATAAAACACGCTCTACTTATAAATCTAATATCTTTTCGAAGTAGAATTAGATCACGTAAACATGCATTTCAAAAATATTTCGATACATTTAGATTTTTTTTGCAATTACACACGCCTACGTATATGTATTATTCTAGATTCCTGCAAAAATATGCAATTCGGGTCATAATTAACTTCTGTATTTCTGTAGAAGTGAATTACTTCTATTTGAAATACTTTCCGAACAAATCTCTTCAGTTTAGAATTTAGAATTTAGATTTTAGTTTTTTTTTTGTTACCTGATAGGCTAGCATTTGACCACAGTCTCACCTGATTGAAAGTGACGACGCGGTCGACGATGGATCAGGCTTGCCTAGAAGATACCGATTCACTCGGGACTTGAAGACACCTAAATTATAAGAATCGGGAAACAGAGACGCTGAGAAGGTGTTCCATTCCTTAGCTGTTCGCATTATGAAAGTTGAAGCGAAACGCTATATGTACCTATAGTGTACCTATTACCGAAACATCTATACATAAGTTACAGTGTATCATACCACACGTCCACCAGGCGAGGAGAGTCACTTAACCCTTACCTTGTGCACATACCACCAGTCCGCACAAAGCGCTTCGCTGACTCTTTCATTATACGTACTGCTGAGGAGTGTAATTCTCTACCAGAATACTTATTTCCTTCCAATTACAACATATCAATCAATACACAATACAACATTTCAGTCATTAGTAACCCCACAATAACTGAAATGAGTACTTAGGTACTCAGTACTTACAGTCACCTACGTTACATTTACATTTAAGTGTATGATGGCAAGAATATAAATACAAATATTGTATTCTAGAATTTGATTTAGAAACGGGATATTTACCATGTATTCGAGAAACAAATTCAGTTGAGAGTGACAAAGGTGAAATTAGTTATTGTGACGCGCGCAAAAAACGAGTGAGGAAGCGGGTAGATATAGGCCGACCGTTTAACTCGCGTATCGCCTGCGCGGTAAGAAGGGAGCGAGGGGAGATGTTAGCGGGTGGGTGAAAGGGGTGCGCGGAGCAGAGAGACGACCCACCCGCTAACATCTCCCCTCGCTCCCTTCTTACCGCGCAGGCGATACGCGAGTTAAACGGTCGGCCTATAGATATGTCTGCCCGTTATAACATTAAAAATCCACCCGCAAAAACTTTAGTATCGTCGTGATCGTGGTGCTTGTAACAGTGCGGAAATATCGAGAACTCAAAACAAAACAAATACACTCGAGAGCAATGAATCCGGGTCACTTAAAGAATCCTAAAAATCTCGGAAACTAAAAATGCTAGGTTAATGCAATAAATTGTATTTAATAGACAATGTAATACTCCTTAAATGAAGGTATTAAAACTTCTTAGTTATTGTAAAGTTATATCATAAAAAAATCAAATTTGAAAAAGGGCCACTTTCGAAGATGGAACTACGAAATTACAGCATTTGGTTTTGCTTTTGTTTGTAATCTGTCATTTATGTGGGTACATAAACCATGTTGATAGTGCTCTATATTCATTATTCAAGCTGTAATTATGTCGCTTACGCCTGAAGAATGCACCAGAATACTTACAATGCTGGAAACCGGCCGGAGTCAGCGCGATACAGCCAGGACTGTCGGTGTGTCGCTGTCAACAGTACAAAGAGTTCTCCGACGTTACGAAGAAACTGGTTCTAACCTACGCAGACCAGGAACGGGCAGAACCAGGTGTACCACAGCACGAGAAGACCGATACTTGGTGAACACCATGCTTCGAAATCGCTTTCTCACAGGAACTTAACTCACCAATCAGTTTCGACGCCTCGGAGGAAGTAACCCAAGTGCATGGACAGTAAGACGTCGGCTTGCTGAATCTAACTTAAAACCCCTTAGACCTGCAAACGGCCCTAAATTGGAGCGTGGGCATCGTATTTCGAGACTAAGATATGCCCAGAGCCACGTAAATTGGAGTATTGAAGATTGGTCAAAAGTTATGTTCTCCGACGAATCAAAATTTATGCTCTACAAGCACGATGGAAGACACAGAGTGTATCGAAGACCAGGGGAAAGATTCAAGCAAGCATGCATCGAAGAAAAGTAGCCTACGGTGGTGGGTCTGTACTTGTGTGGGCCGGAATTTCTTCTGAAAGTCGCACAGAGCTGGTGATCATAGAAAACGGCTCTTTAACTAGCGTAAGATATGTGGAAGAAATCCTCAATGATCACGTTGGTCCATTTATGGTCAATTTAGGTGAGGATGCTATATTTATGCATGACAATGCCCGACCTCATACAGGTAGGATTGTGAATGACTACCTTCAAGAGATGAACATTACTCGTATGGAGTGGCCAGCGCGCAGCCCGGATATCAACCCGATCGAGCATGCTTGGGACGAGCTAGGCAGATGCGTAAAACAACGAAACCCACCCCCAATCACGCTTCGTGAGCTCAAAATTGCTCTCACAGAGGAATGGGAGAATATTCCCCAAAATCGTATAAGGAACTTGGTGTACAGCATGCCAAACCGCGTAAACGCAGTAATGGAAGCACGAGGAGGCAATACGAAGTATTAAAATTCAAGAAAATCGTAATAAAGTTCAAAAATTTCATGTTTCCTATTTTTGTTTTAAGGAGAGATCAGCAGTTTTTTTCTTTATGTAATTTTGTGTTAATAAAATGTATGGTGACTCATATTTTTTTTACTTTCATTTAAGGAGTATTACATTGTCTATTAAATACAATTTATTGCATTAACCTATCATTTTTAGTTTCCGAGATTTTTAACATTCTTTAAGTGACCCGGATTCATTGCTCTCGAGTGTACATGGTAAATATCCCGTTTCCAAATCAAATTCTAGTGTCAGTGACCATGTTAGTTTAAAAACAAATATTGTATTCCTGTAAATAATTATATCTTCCGTTTCAATTAATACATAGTACAACATATCAAGTCATTGTGGGGTTACTACCTATGTACTCATCTTCTCAGTACTCACAATCGACAACTATTACGATTGCGCAACCGGTCACATGTCCCGACTGACACAATTACATCAATGTGTATCAAAACAGGCGACTGTCACATGCAAGTCAGTCGCTGTAAATGTAACTAGATGAAGCCTGCGATTTCTGCGTTCATTTAGAATTACAAAGAAAGAGAAACATTCATTTGATTACTACAATATTAAATGCAAAATAAAAACAAGAAAATACTTTTACATTGAAAATACTTAGGTTTTTCGGAAAGAAAAAATATGAGCACCGGCTGGGACTTGAAACCGCATCTCAATCTTCTCTCAGCGCGGGAAGTGCTCTGCCCAATTGAGCTACTGTAGTCACCAACTTGACCTCTTAATTTTAAGGGTGATGACGTGTTCTTTTTTCTTTCCGAAAAACCTTGTTTGAGTTTTTCGCTTGGCATTCGTTAATGCTTCATATACATATCTAAACTAATATTATAAAGAGGAAAGATTTGATTGTTTGTTTGCATTGAATAAGCTTCGAAACTACTGAACCGATTTGAAAAATTCTTTCACTGTTAGGAAGCTACACTATCCCCGGGTGACATAGGCTATATTATATTTTCAAAAAAATTAGAGATCCTTACTAAAACACCAATAATGTAACCCAAAAAAATACCTAAAAAATTCTTTACATCGCGTGCGCTGCGAAAACTATTGATGATAGAATAAAATAATGTACTACGACTTTGCAGAACACATCATTATTTACAAAAAATGTCGCGACAGCATATGTCTAACTATTATAGTTAGGTATGCCACAATAAGTGTTCTTTTATTTTAAAATTTTAATTGAAATGCCACCGCTAGAAAAGACTCTTTATTTGTATCTTGGTATTAATCCTTATCGAAAGAAATTACTTCATATTAAAAACTGCTTCAATATCCTTATATAACTTTTTGAATTATTGAATTCGGAGATTCCATTCGAAAGATATCACGAGTTTAAAAATGTAAGTATTAGAAAAAAGTGGCTTTATGCAATGTAGGTGTCACTTGGGTACGGGCCGTGCGGGAAGGGAGATGTGTGTGTATTATATTTTTTAATTTTGAAATTTTTGTTAAATACCCGTGCGAAGCCGGGGCGGGCCGCTAGTATATAATAAATATACTTATAATTTTCAAAGACTTATGACCTATGAGTCCTATTGACTATTGACACAAAAAATACCGAAACAATACAAACATGGCAGGCAGTTTGTGATGCCAAATAATCCCCAGTTCCCATTGTTACGCTGCGCTGATACGCTGATTTTCAGCAAAACCTTGTATCCATAATTTTGTTCTACCAATGTATAAAATAACAATATATTATCTGAAAAGACATGAAATCAACTGCAACAAAGCAATAAAGAAATAAGAGGAATCATTTGAAAACTAATTCGTTCTGTGCACTCGGAGAGTAAACGAATCGAATCCCATTTCTGCTAAATCGCGTGTCGTCTGACGAGTTCTTTTGTTACGTCACAAAGTGTACGTGCAGCTAAACGACCTACTCAATTGTGAATAGATTTTTTATATATTTTAGACTACTTGTCCGTGCGTCACACAGGTATAGAAAATATGGTCCCCATTTAAAGTCTTGGGGAATACCACGATGCAGTTTTTGCACCTTCCTTTATGAATTGTTTACAACGATTTATCAGACTTACACAAAAAAGAAATTGGTCTTCTCTCTTTATAATCGTAGTATAGATTTTCGTATGTATGACATGCTTGTATGAATTATAGTAAAGGTATACTTTGGGTTAAAACTATTAAGTGAACAAACTGAGAACAACTTTACTGGTGGTAGGTTTCTCGTATGCGAGAGGCCGTCTGTGTGTGTAGAATATGATAGAAGAATAGAAAACACTTTATTGCACTTAAGAAGGAATTACATTTTGAACATACTTTCTTATGATAAGTACAATAGGCGATCTTATCGCTAAACAGCGATCTCTTCCAGACAACCGTATGCTATAGAAAGACAATATTATAGACGAACCACCACGGTGGGTACCACCGCTTTGCCAGTTATTCTGCCGCCAAGCAGTATTGCGCAAGCATTACTCTATCCCGGTTTGAAGGACATTGTAGCCAGCGAAATTACTGAGCATTATGAGACTCAACAGCTAATTGTCTCAGGGTGACGAGCGCAGTGATTTTGCAAAACAAAGTTCTAGGTGGTGCTATTATTGTTATGGGGTGGCGTATTGCTTACCATCAGGCAAAAGACCAGCTCGTCTCGTCATTCAGTTACATATAAAAAATAAAAACAAAGACGAAGTGCTAATCTGGTTGTTATTGTAAATACTCGAATATGGCCGAATATCAGGACTGTCGTTGTTTGTTCAACAGCTTTGCTAATCTATTCGATATTACTACTTACGCAAAACATAATACTTAATATGTAATTAAAAATATAATAATGATTTTGGCTCGTGTTTATCCACTCTGGTGCTCTTGCTTTTATCAAATAAGTATGTACTACATATTTAAATTGCTTATTTTACCATACCATACACCATATGAATACTGTTGGATAGCTCATATCTTAAAACAAAACGTATTTTGTATCATCTCTGTGGAAGTACTTAAGAGGATATGGCACAGCCGCGGCCAGCGAGCACTAGGTATTTGAATAATGGTTTACGGTCTCGCAGAAAATGCGTAAATTAAATTAAATAAATTAACTAAATAATAATTTAACTGAATTCGTATCATGCTTCAGGTTTTTGTTAAAATTAGCGTTTTGGGAGAAAACGTTTTTACCACACTAAATCTCAACTAAATTTGGTAATTATACTTCGCCGTTGCATCCTCGAGATTTATATAATTCACAAGGTAGTTCCACTCCATGAGCTGGGCATCAAGCACAATTTTAGAGCTGTCAAAAATAAAAAGCACAAAATGACTTATTTACAACTCCCGCCCTAGAGGGCGCCACTAAGCTCTGTCACCTCATTTCACTTTTTGTGTGCGGGCATCGTAGCATCGAAATTCTTTAATATTTTTTCTTAATCAAGTAATTAGTGTTTTTATCGTCTATTTAACAGTTAATTTCAGTTTAAGTGCTATGTGAATAAGAAATCGTAAGGAGTCTTGATCTGAAGACCATAACAAAGGTATGAAAGACACGAAATAAAACTCGTGAAACATTTATAACGGCATGAAAGTTCCGATAGCAACTATCAGGGTGAGAACTTACCTATCTTTCCGTCTTGACTTCCAATCTGCATGTTTAATGTTAATCAAGAAACAGTATTTACTACAATGTAGGTTATGTTACCTACTTAACGATGCAGTTGTTTATTTGTTGAATCTGTATTTCTATTTTCGTTACGAAAGATACTGTGTAGTACTCTGGAAGGATTCATTATTGAATCATCATCAGCTCATTACGTTCCCACTGCTTGGACTCAGGCCTTCCCTCGTAGAGAGAGTGAATTATTGAATAAGGTCATAATAAAAAAAAAAAAAAAAAATATACCTTATGCCTTAATTTCCCTTAAAAAAAAAAAAATAACTTGTTTTAATATCATAACATCTTTAAATAATACGTATGACAAAATACTGACTAAATAATAAATTTACTGGGCTTAGTAACCAGACAGAATAATTTCACAACTACCCTCAGTTATAAATTTTTATGCGACTAAATATGCAACTTCAGTACTTAAAAAATTGATATTATGCTAAGACAATATCATGAATGCATCACATTGTAATGCTTTTATTAAGTCCTATACAAAAATTAAGTGCCTTGGAACTATGACGCGATCACAGTCGTGCACAATCTTTTTTAGCGCCACGACTTGTTCGTAGTGAAGGAGTTAAGAGTCAGAACACGGTCATAACATTTGCGTTGCCTTTCTTACGTGCAACGACCACATTTGAACTATTTTTTATTGCCTAATGCAACAAATTGAGTGCCTTAGAACTATGATGCGGTCATAGTCGTACACAATCTTTTTTAATGCCGCGACTTGGTCTAGTCAAGTCAAATAGTTAAGAGTCATAATACGGCCATAACATTTTCGCCGCCTTTCTTTTTGCAACGGCCACATTTGATCTATTTTTATAGCCAAATGCAATAAATTTAGTGCCTTGGAACTATGATGCGGTCATAGTCTTACACAGTCATTTTAAGGGCCACGATTTGGTCGTAGTCATGGAGTCATAACATATTCATTTTTTAGACTTTGGCGTTGCCTTTCCTTCATGTCACGCCTATATTTGATAAATTGTTATAGCCTAATGCAAAAATTGAGTGCCTTGGAATTATGACGCTATCATAGTCGTTCATAGATCAAATTGTCAATAAAAGCGATAATAGACGTGCACAACATATAATTAAGTGCCTTGAAACAATGACGCGATCATAATCGCGCATATTTTAAGAGTTACGACTTCGTCGTAGTCAAGTAATTAAGAGTTATAACACAGTCATGTTTTCTGCGTTACCTTCTTTTCACCCAACCCAACATTTGATATATATTTTTAGCCTAATGCAACAAATCCAGTGTCTTGGAACTATGATGCGATCATAGTCACACACATCATTGAGTGCCTTGGAACTATGACGCGATCATAGACGTGCACAACGACAAATTGAGTGCCTTGGAACTATGATGCGATCATAGTCATGCATATTTTTAATTTTAACTATAATTCAATTTAGTCATCTTTTGATATTTTGCATTGTTCTTATGTATATTTTAGCGTTACGACTTCGTCGTAGTCAAAGAGTTAAGGTTAAGAGTCATAACACTATCATGACTTTGGGGTTGCCTTATCTTCATGCGACGCCCACATTTGATGTATTTCTTATAACCTAATACCTAAAACAAATTGTGTGCCTTTGAACTATAATGCGATCATAGTGGTGCATTTTTAACGGTACGATTTGGTCGTAGTCATGCAGTTAGGAGTCATAACACGATTATGACTTTTCTTCCTTAATGATACGCCCACAGTGGCAGAGGCCCAGTATACACCCACTATGGAAAACTGTCTAGCCGTAAAAATAGCAGATTTTAACGTATGCATATAATGTTCGCTCAACTGATCTTACAACAAGTTAATATTCACAATGAATAGATTCCAGTGGCATACTACTTACTTATGGTGACGTCACCGCGTTTTGCGGTGGCTTCTTCTTGATCTAGACTTTAACTAGTAGAACACGAACGTTCTTGATGCAAATTATACTAAGCTTTATGCAGCCTACTGTTGTGTGATGAAAGGTAAACAAGAAGTTTTTTGGATCGGAGATTGAAAAGGAAATCTCTAAACGTTGGGGGCGTATCTATCGTATATAGTGACATCAGACCTGAAAAAGGCTTTCACTGAAAATGTTCTTGTATAAATTTTCAGTTAATGGGTATAAAACCATCTAAGTTGACTCTTCAACTAAAAACCAGCGCGAGTTAAAGAATACATAAATCTATCTGTCAGATCTCGTCGGTCATCCTATCTTATTGGAAAGGATATGGAAAAGCTTAAAAATTCGATCAAATTATTATATTAGGATTACGCCTTACAAACACAATAAAGCAAAGCAACCTGATTTAACGTATATTACGCTAGATAAATTCTTTCCTCTTCGGAAAAATCCTTGTAGTTATAATACTGAGGCAAATGAATCTGTTTAGAAATCTGGCTTTCAGGTTAAGAAGGCTGAATGATGAATGCTTTGATGTCGAAGTTTACTTCGACATCAAAGCATTATAGACATTATAGCATTATAGTTACATTAGTTACATTAGTTGTGCATTATAGTTAGTCAGCCAGAAAACCGAACAGGCAAAGTAGCCAAAGGTATCGGGATATACCGGGGTATCGTATCACGACGTGGACTGCACCGGCGTCGTTACCAGGATCCATGGAAGTCACAGTCAGAAGTCACAATACAAAACTCGTTAGAGGTTTTTTTTCCAAACATGGAAATTAATTTCGAAAGACCCCTTTATTTATCAGCACAGTTGAACTGTGGTATAAAATGCTTATAAAATATCATTACTGAAACCATTATTTCTTTTTTTTTTTCTCACGGTATAATATACGATAAGATATATATAATATACTAGTATTTCGCCGCGTGCGCGAGCTGCTAAAGCAGCTCGCGTGGGGGGGTGGCTGCTGTTTTTTTTTAAAAGCTTCCTATCGATTACGGTTCTAAAGTTTTGTTTACCCTTTTTGTTTTGAAATCAAACTTTTGTATGGCGGCCATATTGAAAAAAAGCTGGATTTCAAATGATTGTGTGGCGTGCGCGAGCTGCTAAAGCAGCTCGCGTGGGGGGGTTTTGCTTTTTTTTATAAAAGCTCCCTATCGATTACGGTTCTAAAGTTATTTAAGTTCAGTTGTTCTGAAAAAAAGACTTTTGTATGGCGGCCATCTTGAAAAATGGCGGAATCCAAGTGATTTTGTGGCGTGCGCGAGCTGCTAAAGCAGCTCGCGTGGAGGGGTGTTGCTTTTTTTTTATAGACGCTTCCTATCGACTACGGTTCAAAAGTTTTGTTTGGCTTATTTTTCCGGAAAAAAAACTTTTGTATGGCAGCCATCTTGAAAAATGGCGGAATCCAAAATTTTTTTTCATAATTGTAATCTTCAACCCAGAAAACCCCCCGATGCAAAATTTCAGTCGGATCGGAGCAACTTTCGAAATGGCCGCCATTTTATTTTCTTTTTTTTTAATTTTTCCAACTTTCCCAAATTTCCCCCATCGTCCTCTATGACATTTGGTCGAGCACTCTATATCTATCTCTTACCGTTTAAAAGTAATTTGCATTTTAATTTTGTATGGCGGCCATGTTTTTTTGTATGGCGGCCATCTTTTTTTTCAAATTTTCAAAAATGGCCCAGGTTTTGGGTCATATTTAGTTCAAGCGGTACCCCCATCCGATTTATAGTTTCCGAGATCCCCTGAGCAGTTCCATCTCGGAGACACCTTTCCATGGATTTCGGATTTTTCTGGTTGGTTTCAAAACATCCTCTATCCAACGGTACCAAACACTACCCCCCACCATAACGGCAAGTGGGAGATCAATTCTGTCAATATGTCAGTCAGTGAGTGGTCTTTTAATTTTATATAATATAACTAGTATTTCGCCGCGTGCGCGAGCTGCTAAAGCAGCTCGCGTGGGGGGGTGGCTGCTGTTTTTTTTTAAAAGCTTTCTATCGATTACGGTTCTAAAGTTTTGTTTACCCTTTTTGTTTTGAAATCAAACTTTTGTATGGCGGCCTTCTTGAAAAAAAGCTGGATTTCAAGTGATTGTGTGGCGTGCGCGAGCTGCTAAAGCAGCTCGCGTGGGGGGGTGATGCTTTTTTTATAAAAGCTCCCTATCGATTACGGTTCTAAAGTTATTTATGTTCAGTTGTTCTGAAAAAAAGACTTTTGTATGGCGGCCATCTTGAAAAATGGCGGAATCCAAGTGATTTTGTGGCGTGCGCGAGCTGCTAAAGCAGCTCGCGTGGGGGGGTGTTGCTTTTTTTTTATAGACGCTTCCTATCGACTACGGTTCAAAAGTTTTGTTTGGCTTATTTTTCCGGAAAAAAAACTTTTGTATGGCAGCCATCTTGAAAAATGGCGGAATCCAAATTTTTTTTTTAAAATCGTAATGTACGACCCAGAAAACCCCCCGATGCAAAATTTCAGTCGGATCGGAGCAACTTTCAAAATGGCCGCCATTTTTTTTTCTTTTTTTTTAATTTTTCCAACTTTTTCCAATTTCCCCCATCGCCCTCTATGACATTTGGTCGAGCTCCCTATACCTATCTCTAACCATTCAAAAGTTATTAACATTTTTATTTTGTATGGCGGCCATGTTTTTTTGTATGGCGGCCATCTTTTTTTTCAAATTTTCAAAAATGGCCCAAGGTTTGGGGCATATTTAGTTCAAGCGGTACCCCCATCCGATTTATAGTTTCCGAGATCCCCTGAGCAGTTCCATCTCGGAGACACCTTACCATGGATTTCGGATTTTTCTGGTTGGTTTCAAAACATCCTCTATCCAACGGTACCAAACACTACCCCCCACCATAACGGCAAGTGGGAGATCAATTCTGTCAATATGTCAGTCAGTCAGTCAGTGAGTGGTCTTCCAGTTTTATATTATACTAGTATTTCGCCGCGTGCGCGAGCTGCTAAAGCAGCTCGCGTGGGGGGGTGATTGCTCTTTTTTTTAAAAGCTCCCTATCGATTACGGTTCTAAAGTTTTGTTTACCCTTTTTGTTTTGAAATCAAACTTTTGTATGGCGGCCATCTTGAAAAAAAACTTGATTTCAAGTGATTGTGTGGCGTGCGCGAGCTGCTAAAGCAGCTCGCGTGGGGGGGTTTGCGTTTTTTTATAAAAGCTCTCCATCGATTACGGTTCTAAAGTTATTTAAGTTCAGTTGTTCTGAAAAAACGACTTTTGTATGGCGGCCATCTTGAAAAATGGCGGAATCCAAGTGATTTTGTGGCGTGCGCGAGCTGCTAAAGCAGCTCGCGTGGGGGGGTGTTGCTTTTTTTTTATAGACGCTTTCTATCGACTACGGTTCAAAAGTTTTGTTTGGCATATTTTTCCGGAAAAAAAACTTTTGTATGACAGCCATCTTGAAAAATGGCGGAATCCAAAATTTTTTTTCATAATCGTAATCTACGACCCAGAAAACCCCCGGATGCAAAATTTCAGTCGGATCGGAGCAACTTTCAAAATGGCCGCCATTTTTTTTTCTTTTTTTTTAATTTTTCCAACTTTACCAAATTTCCCCCATCGCCCTCTATGACATTTGGTCGAGCACCCTATACCTATCTCTAACCATTCAAAAGTTATTTACATTTTTATTTTGTATGGCGGCCATGTTTTTTTGTATGGCGGCCATCTTTTTTTTCAAATTTTCAAAAATGGCCCAGGTTTTGGGGCATATTTAGTTCAAGCGGTACCCCCATCCGATTTATAGTTTTCGAGATCCCCTGAGCAGTTCCATCAAGGAAACCACTTTCTGGTGATTTCGGATTTTTCTGGTTGGTTTCAAAACACCCTCTATCCAACGGTACCAAACACTCCCCCCCACCATATCGGCAAGTACCACTTCTATTTCTGTCAATTATATGTCAGTCAGTCAGTCAGTCAGTCAGTCAGTGGTCTTTCAGTTTTATATTATATAACTAGTATTTCGCCGCGTGCGCGAGCTGCTAAAGCAGCTCGCGTGGGGGGGTGGCTGCTGTTTTTTTTAAAAGCTTTCTATCCATTAAGGTTCTAAAGTTTTGTTTACCCTTTTTGTTTTGAAATCAAACTTTTGTATGGCGGCCATATTGAAAAAAAGCTGGATTTCAAGTGATTGTGTGGCGTGCGCGAGCTGCTAAAGCAGCTCGCGTGGTGGGGTTTTGCTTTTTTTTATAAAAGCTCCCTATCGATTACGGTTCTAAAGTTATTTAAGTTCAGTTGTTCTGAAAAAAAGACTTTTGTATGGCGGCCATCTTGAAAAATGGCGGAATCCAAGTGATTTTGTGGCGTGCGCGAGCTGCTAAAGCAGCTCGCGTGGGGGGGTGTTGCTTTTTTTTTATAGACGCTTCCTATCGACTACGGTTCAAAAGTTTTGTTTGGCTTATTTTTCCGGAAAAAAAACTTTTGTATGGCGGCCATCTTGAAAAATGGCGGAATCCAAAATTTTTTTTTATATTTGTAATCTTCAACCCAGAAAACCCCCCGATGCAAAATTTCAGTCGGATCGCAGCAACTTTCAAAATGGCCGCCATTTTTTTTTCTTTTTTTTTAATTTTTCCAACTTTTCCAAATTTCCCCCATCGTCTTCTATGACATTTGGTCGAGCACCCTATACCTATCTCTAACCATTCAAAAGTTATTAACATTTTAATTTTGTATGGCGGCCATGTTTTTTTGTATGGCGGCCATCTTTTTTTTCAAATTTTCAAAAATGGCCCAGGTTTTGGGGCATATTTAGTTCAAGCGGTACCCCCATCCGATTTATAGTTTTCGAGATCCCCTGAGCAGTTCCATCAAGGAAACCACTTTCTGGTGATTTCGGATTTTTCTGGTTGGTTTCAAAACACCCTCTATCCAACGGTACCAAACACTCCCCCCCACCATATCGGCAAGTACCACTTCTATTTCTGTCAATTATATGTCAGTCAGTCAGTCAGTCAGTCAGTCAGTGGTCTTTCAGTTTTATATTATATAAATTAATAATAATACCCAACAATACTTGAACTTATCTAATTCAAAACTAATAAATATAAATTTAGGAATAGAACCAATCAAACCGTCCAATATCTTTAGCTGTTGTGATAAGTACCATTCAATGATTTACCTTTAGGTAATATTTTTTTTTTTTATATAAATTCCAAACTCGTCTTGGTGATCACTGTAGATCAATTGGCCAGAACCCTTCCCTTCTAATTAATGTTGAGATGCGGGTTCAAGTCTCAGTAGCCATGGGTTGTTTAAAAAAAAAAAAAAAAACTTTCTTTGAGCATTTTGTGAATCATGCGTTAATGCCTAATAAAAATATGGCGGCCAAGAATCAGTGATTAAAATTTGAGGATCAGATATTCGAAGGTCAATATCAAATGGACTGCTCGGCCGACAGTGCCAATCATCTTTCCTAAGCTCTTCAAACCTGTAGTATCCTTACTCGGAATCACCTATACCAGCTTTTTCCAAATCACATTCTTGATTTGGGCTAAATTCAATCAAGTCCATAGACGGTTACCCACATTAAAATTAGACAATGTAAAATGTCTATTATATTTTCGGATTACAATTCATAAATGAATAACCAAAAAGGAATAATGATAATATTAATATACATTACAAAGAAAAAAAAAAAAACAGTTAGAGAATCCAAACATAAATTATAACCGCAAAATGGTGATAATTTTCTTATTGAAAATACGTTATTTGGTAATAACAACATTTTACTGTGTCATATATAATTAGTAACGGACGTTACTCGTATGTGCTGGAGATTTACCCTGACACTTTTTTTAACTGGGTGGAGTATCATGTGTGATAATACGATAAACAAGAGCCAGTAATTATTTTTCCCATTTTAAACATTGACGAACAATATTAACAATGGGCAACTGGCGTCATGGTCATTCTTTACTAGAACAGTCAACCATAGTATCCTTTGTTCCAATCTCTGGCATGTTAAGAACCAATACTATTTTATACATATCATGTCAGGAAACAAGTTAGCCTTTGCACTTCAACCAGAAACAGACAAAATTATTCTAAATTTTGTTTCAAATATATTCCCAACGATGACTATTCCAAATTACAACAAAATAAATGGCAGTTTCACTAGCATTGTCAACAGGACGATGTGTTCAATCACCATCCTTTATATAGAATGTATGAAATCGTAACCAATTGCGCAGTAATTTCTAATAGATTATACATTTGCCGGGAACAGTAACTTTTGTCATACAAGCATATAAGTTGTAAGGCGTTTGTTGCCTTTACTTTCGATCAGAAGCAAAGTTTGAACTTTTTTGTCATGAAAAGAAAACCTTGTACATAATAAGAGCATCTCGTTAGAAGGTAGATAGATCAAAAGGATTATATGTGACAGTTGAATAAACACTGCGATTTTCTCTGCATACTTGTGATGCATAAACCTTAGCAGCTTACTTACGGAGTCTTCTATTGACCTTATCAAATAAGCTGCCGGATAATATGAGTACTATTTTACTAAAGCGGTGTAGGATTCTAACTAAATTATGTTAAATCATAATTTATATTATACAATTGTTATTAAAATATTACATATATGTGTTGCCCATATAAATATTTTTACTCTGAGGAACATGAAAATTTCGCAAAAGCTCTAAACATCTACCTTGTGAATTATATAAATCTCGAGGATGCAACGGCGAAGTATAATTGATGGTTAAACAAACTTACCAAGTGAAGTTTGACCGTAATTATACAAGCCGTTGCATCCGAAGAGATTTATACTAATAACCCACCCGTGCCCTAATTTGTTGTCACAAACCCTAACAAATATTAAGTACCTACTAGTAGTTTTATTTTTCCTGTTTTGTGGCCTTAAGATTTTGCGAAATGTTGTTGTCTCTAAATCAAATGAGGTGACAGAGCTTAGTGGCGCCCTCTAGGGCGGGAGTTGTAAATAAGTCATTTTGTGCTTTTTATTTTTGACAGCTCTAAAATTGTGCTTGATGCCCAGCTCATGGAGTGGAACTACCTTGTGAATTATATAAATCTCTTCGGATGCAACGGCTTGTATAATTACGGTCAAACTTCACTTGGTAAGTTTGTTTAACCATCAATTTTGGTCTCAATTTCTTAAATGGAGAATAAACTAGGTTTGTAGGTTTTCCTTTTTCTAAGTTTATGTCGGGTTAAAGAATATTTATTTCTCAAC
The DNA here is from genome assembly GCA_951640565.1 of Petrophora chlorosata. Lineage (NCBI taxonomy): Eukaryota > Metazoa > Arthropoda > Insecta > Lepidoptera > Geometridae > Petrophora > Petrophora chlorosata. The sequence continues at coordinate 12,706,854 of OX621193.1, read as the reverse complement.
AAGAAATTACATTTCACTTATGTGAGAATTATGTAAAAATTATGTCTATTTTTAAAGTTAACAGCTTCCGAAGTTCAAAAAAAATTTTTGACTAAATATCGAGTATTTTGGGTCTATTTATTTAAATTCTATAGGAATTATCGAAAAAATAAAAATCTACAAACCTCAATAATGATAACATCTCTTACAAGTCCAAATTTCATCGAATTTGGTTAATGTTTAGGGGTAGAAAACATTTCTCTTTTTGTATGAAAATTTCAGCGTGCCGTTACCTCTTAAGAGAGCAAATAGATTTATTAATAGCAATAAAACGCGAGTATTACTGAACATTTTATTACTAGCTTTAAATACATTGCAATAATATCAGTTCCTGTAATTCTCCATATGCTTGGCATCTGTTCCGTCGCTCCTAAAAAGATCACGATGCCAGTACATGTTTGTAATAGGTTCTATCAATGCCATGTATTCCTTTGAAGGAACGCTCGAAGCGATACTAGTTTCTAGTGGTGCAAGGAAGCAGACTGCCGTTATGTTGATGGGTCGATGTTTATTGCGATATATTTTAGTTTTTATATGTCTAATTCCTGCACAGTTAGATAGATGTAGTTAGTGCTTGATCCCAATTATCTTATCTAAACTGTAGACCGATGATATGCAATTTTGACGTCGTAAAAAAGATACATTAGGTCAATGTACTGGCTATTCCAGGCTCTAGGAAACCTACATGCTCTCTGCGCTCTGGTCCAAATGGCAGCATACTCGAGTTGCTGATGCCCCGTTGCATTGCAATGACGAACTGTCGAGCCAAATAGGTTTATGGTTATGCGTCAAACAACTGTGCTCTGACGACTTTTGGAAGAACAATGCGATAACGGGTCCAAAATTTTCACACCACAAATGTCTCAGTTATGTATCATCCGTTCATGTGATAAATACCAGTGATGTTCAAACTGGTCAACCCAGTAATTAGTCGCCTTCGGTAAAATAATCATGTGATGTGACACCACTGTGACAGTGTTTTTTCTTGATATCATGAAACGTTATTGGAAGTAAAATGTACTATACAATCTAAATTTGTCTGGATCCAGTTCCTTGGCTTACTATTTACGAATCCAAAATAAAATTGTTTTTCTTAACTATGAAATTAACGGTGTGTCTTTTTTCTCTTGCAGTTCTCAACGCGGTCTTTGGAGCCGTCTTTCGGTCTGCTGTTTAAAGACTTGTTAGAAGATCTGGGCGTGAAAACCACTGGTGCCTCAGTGATAGCTAGCACACTTGACTCTGTGGTTAATTTCTCGGGGTTCTTCGTGGGGCCTGTTATAAAGACTTTTTCGTATCGGAAGGTGTGCTTCGTTGGTTCTACGATATGTGCGCTTGGTTTGCTGTTCACCGCACCTGCGAACAGCATGGCCCATATATTGGCCACTTACAGTATTTTAGGAGGTAAGTCATTATTTATCAACAATATCTCTAATAGGGGATCGGACAACTTTTCAGAAAGTTTAAATTAAATACAATTAATATATATAGTCATGAAAAGTACTATTTTAGTATGAAAGTTTTCGTGAGTTTGATTCATTATAAATATTTAATAAAACGGCTAGGACTCACGTAGTTTGTCGAAATAGTCGACCTAGGTTTCGAGCATGTCCGATGCTCTTCATCAGGGGCGAGTTTACGCTGCGAGATCGCGGCGACCACTGGCGGTGTCGAGGCGAGATGCGCGGGCGGCCGCCCGCTCCGCACGACGCGAGGGGGGAGGTGGCGTCGGCGGCGCCTGCGGGGAGCGCCACGCGCCTCTCGCGCGCTGTCGTGTTGCCGACGACGACCGCACTAATGTCGGCACGAGTTCTTCATCATCGCTGACAACGTCGTCGCCGAAAGTTCCGTCACACACTGTGCTGACTGTGTCACACTCTAGACTACCTACCACATTCTGTGTCGAGGTAGCATTAAGAAGTTGTTTCCACGCTGCAGACAACAACCATCCACGGTCCCGGTTGAAGTTAGGACATCGAGAGATCTCTATAGCCTCACGCACTTTTCGAGGTACGAAGAACTTCTCTCTGGACAGTACGGAGGCTTTGTCAAACCTGATGTAATGTTTGACGTCTGCGAGATGTGCATGCTCTGCCAGAGCCGATTTTGTTGTGTCCACATTCTTAATGCTCCTTATGTGTTCGGTAAGTCTAGTTGCAATATTGCGTCGCGTTTCGCCTATGTAATACTTGCCACAGTCGCACGGTATACTGTAGACTCCTGGCACGTTCAATGGATCACTATCCTTCGGTGAGCGTAGCAGCTGTCTTAGTTGACCCGGAGGACGGAAGAACGCCTTAATGTTGTACTTACGTCGTAAGAGATATCCGACTTTGTCCGTTACTCCTCTTACAAACGGCAAATAAACCGGAGACCGTTCCACCCTGGGTGGCCGCTTTAGCTCACTTGGATTCAACCACCGAGAACACTGACGCCAATTGTAACCATTACTCTTTAATACACCTCTTACGTGCTCAAGCTCGCTTTCTACGTATTGAGGGTCACACAACTTAAGCGCTCGATTGATCAGCGATCTTGGCACCGAAGATAAATGCGCAGGATGGTGATGTGAGTCCGCTTGTAGGTATCGTAACCTAGGTCGACTAATTCGACAAACTACGTGAGTCCTAGCCGTTTTATTAAATATTTATAGTACTATTTTAATTAAATAACGCTCTAAAAGTACCTAAAACTTTGTTTAAATATTATGTTTCAAATATTGCCGCGCAAAAGGTCACCTCAAAACTTGTGACGTCATATGTAGGTAGAAAACGACAAACTCTTCGAAATAAAACTTGCAAAGAGATTTAAATACATTTTGTGAAGTTTGGGGACGATATTGTAGTAATGGAACGTAAAAATTAGCAAAAATACATTTTATGAAAGCAAAAACGTAAAATAAGCACAAGATTGAGTCACGGCATTTGCCTACAAATGACGTCATGCTCTGTGATTGTTGTTTCGTTTGAGATGAAGAACCGACTAAAAATGTCAGAATTATTAGATTTAATTTATTGATTTAATAAATTATTTTTCAAAAAAAACTAAACCGACTTCAAAACCACAAATGGCACTCAAAAGTAAAAAATAAATTAATATAATTATCATAAGCGCTACCCACTCATATATTTGAAGTCGGTGCCAGCCAAGTGTAATAGGTAGCAGATAAATACTATGTATATAGTAAGTACTACTTGTAGGTAGTATCTATCTACTACCTTTTAGACTTGGCTGGCACCGACTTCAAATATATGAGTGGGTAGCGCTTATGATAATTATATTAATTTATTTTTTACTTTTGAGTGCCATTTGTGGTATTGAAGTCGGTTTAGTTTTTTTTGAAAAATAATTTATTTTACCCTTTTTAGTGAAAAACAAGTTTTAATTAAATTAATTCAAAAAGTTTTTAAAGACAAGCTTTTATGATCTAGAAGCCACATCATGACGAAGTTTAAAACGGGCTATCACAATTAAATGCATGTACAAAAAAATGTCATGTCTGTCCTATATCTCTGTTGAAGAGTTCCCTCGCCGGAAGTCAATCCTGGGTGTATCTGCCATGTCATGATGGAACTTAGAACAGGCTATTATGGTTAAATCCATTTACGAAATGTTGTGTCTGTACTATTCACCGTTGAGGAGTTCCCTCACCGGAAGTCAACCCTGGGTGAAGCAGGTGAAGCAGTCGAATACCAACCTCCACCTTTAGAAAGTTGGTTACGAAAAAAACAAGAACCGACTTGAAGATTAAACTTATATTTTTGTTTTTGCTATTTTTTTCAAAAACTACTGAATGAATTTCGATAAAATTTATATGGGACCACCTTTGAAGTATTACCTACCAATCAAAAAAAGAATCATCGAAATCAATGCACAATTGGCGGAGTAATCGCGTAACAAACACACAAAAAAAATAAAAAAAAAATAAAAAAAAAAACATACCGTCGAATTCGGTTTTGCGCGAACTTTTTGAAGTCGGTTAAAAATATAAATCATTTCACAAAAATATTGATTGACTGATCTTTCTGGTTCGACGAACATTCGTTTTAACTACATTTTAGATTTTTTCTCGATTACTGTCCGATCCCCTATTGTTTCATGGTCTCATGCGGCTTATGTTTAGCAATGTCTAATAGATGAAAGCTGACTGCGATATAAATATAAACTAGATGCAATCCATCAATAATATGTATATTACTATATTACAGCAAATAATTATTTAATATCATAGTAACCCCAATAGAATATAATATAGTAAAATGTATTATTCAAAACTGTGTTGGTACATTTAAAGTGTTATAAAAATTAGAAAAGTACCTAATAACAGTTTATCCGGACGTACAATAATAATATTACCTATTTACATTTTCTGCGAATCTAAGAGTTATAGAGATCGTCGTACATTAACTAAAACTTATTTAGCTCAACGTATCAGTATTGCAATCCAACGGGGCAATACTGCCAGCATCTTGGGTACGCTGCCAACTGGTAGTGGGTTGGAGCATTTGAGCTACATATAGGCCTTTAATGGTCTATGGGTTGTCCAATTGCTTCTCCTTGTATGTATTTAGTTTAGTTTTAGTAAGTAGAGTGTAGATTGTTTTGAGTAATAAAGGCATTCGCCCGTTTAAAAAAAACTAAAACTATAACCAACTATAACCAAGTACCTACATAAGTTTCTATAAGGCAACTAACAAGGCGCATTATAATTATCATAGACGACAACAGCATCACACGCATTCACAAATCTAATATGAAGATATGTGATGTATGACAAAGTATCACAGTGAAGTCCAGACTTTGGACTTTCAAAGTAAAGAGACGATGCTTGCTCGGTCACGTAGTCTGTGGTCCCTTTTATAAGGCCAAGGTTCTCGTGATCATATGCTTTTTATGCATAATAGACAGTCTCTTTGGTGAAGTGGTGTAAGTTGGCTCAAATCGCATTTCTGGGACAAAAAAGAAAGCACAAGCATTTGTTTCCTGTCTGGATGTTGTGGGATCATGATCTTCGTAGTTCCTGGTTTCGTAGATACAGGGATTCCTAGTTAGGGGTCAGGATGTATGTATGTGATAGTTGGGCGGAAAAAATACAATAAAAAAGAATGTTATTCTTAACGGGATTGAAAAAATCGTAAACTCTTATATAGGCATGATAGAAAATTACGGGTTTTGGGATTTAACACTCTCCTTTAACTTAAGTTATATGTAATTATTAATGAAGATTATTATACGAGTAGAATCAACATAACTCATTGTAGTCAGTAATAACATTAAATTGTATTTTTGTATAATACATTTCTCTATTTATGACTGTTGTAAATTTTTATGTCCCATGGTTGACCAGCAAAATTTGTAATAAAAGAAGTCGTGTAAGGATTCATTTCTCATATCTTATCAATCTAATCTTTATAAATCTTATATACCAATTGTTAAAATTATCGATTTTAACATAATTACGGCTTACATTACTTGTTCGCACTTTTCGTGTACCTAACCCATATTATAATGATTGTTCATGAAAATAAAACTCGGCATATAATAAAACACTCGTCATTTTTAGTGTTTTTATGATTTCCATTACGCAGTGATAAAATATTTTTCTCATGTATGTATGGCCCTTGGTGTCGTAAGAGTAGACCGCTCGACGGCCTAACGGCGTGGTCCTTATTCAACACGGCTTAACGTGCCCTCTGAATAATTTCTGAATAATTTCTGAATAGTAGCTGTTTTATGTCTACATTTCCGTTGTTTCTTGTCTTGATGGAAATGTTGATGTTTCCTGTAGAATAACGGCTAATAAACAGTAATTAAGGCTTAATTAATGCCCGTTACAGGATATGCCATAACCATGTCTTTGAACCTTTGTGTTATATTTTATACGTACTAGTTACATGAAAGGATTTCTAACTTCTGTCTATATTTTTTACTAGGCGCTCCCCGCGATTTCGCCCGCGTTTTTCCTGTATAAAAGGTGTCCTACGTCGTTTTCTAGACAACGAATTTTGATGGAATTTGTTTTGATGGAAAACTCGTTTACTAATGATTGAGTAACAAACATCCACCCATCCTCACAAACTTTCGCATTTATAAATTTAGTAGGAGTAGGTTTAGTAGGACAATAATTAGCGACTGTCTTTTTTTTCATAACATTTCTAAAAGACACGAAAGCCTAAGAAATGTCTATGTTTGTATTTACCTATACCTTTTCTATTTCAAATGATGATATGAGTACCTCAGTCGTTAAGTTTTCTGTAAGATTAAACTTAAATCTAATATAATGCTCGATACTTGTATCATGCTGCCTGAAACCCGCGTAAAAGTCAACGATCAAGAGTGTCTAGTAACATTCTTAAATCTATGCACCAATAGCGATTTTCTATTGAAAAGAAAAACAAAAATGTTTTCTGAGATAACCTCGACATCGTACACATAAACAAATGTTACGGTCGCCGGCCGCCACAATTACTTCTGGTCATAAAGCTAATAATAATCTTGAAAGAAATCATAGGCAAGTGTTAATAGCACACAAATTCAGCGTATAGTTACTCTAGTTATATTGTTTACTAGCCTTTTGCCGCGCCTTCGTACGCGTAAACGACAGAAAATGCACAAATTCGTATTTTTTCCAAGACCATCTTAGCGAGACTTCCCCTATATATAAGAGTGCGCACTACGAAGAGGTCAAGCTGTATCTTCGTAATCACTCAATAAATGTTGATATAACATACTCTATAATCTAAGTTGGGACATACGCTACCAAACCCTAAAACCACATCAAAATCCGTTTAGCGGTTTATATATAGATAACAAACATACAAACAAACAAATCAGACAAAAATCCGAAAAACCATCTCTAAATAGTCGATCCCAGTTGGTTTTTCAAAAATATCTTAAATGGCTCAGTTATAGTTTTATAACACTATAGATAGATAGATAATAGTATAGATTCCTTACATTTAATTAAATGTTCCTGACGTGACATAAAATATTTTCAGAATTATTTTTCCTCTAAAGTTTAATTTTTGTCACATAAACGTTCATAATGATGTCATGCGTTAACCTTTTAGTACTAGGTATTTATGATTCTGTGGCTCAGTGCAGTTAAAGTAATGTCACAGATTACTTAATATGTCACCGTAGAAAATATTGCACGGTCACATATTATAATGATAAAGTTCAATGGAAATCATAATTCAGTTTTGTCAGTCATGGTTGCGTCCAGCGAACACAATCTTATACATTGTATGATTTGTAAGCCTTCCGCTATGTTGTATTTTTTTTTAACCCCCGTCGCAAAAAGAAGAGATATTATAAGTTTGACCATAATGTGTCTGTCTGTGGCTCTTAAACGGGTGAACCGATTTGGACGCGGTTCTTTTTTAAGATTCCGTACCCAAAGGGGAAAACGGGACCCTATTACTAAGACTCCGCTGTCCGTCCGTCTGTCACCAGGCTGTATCTCATGAACCGCGGTTAGACAGTTGAAGTTTTTCACAGATGATGTATTACTGTTGCCGCTATAACAACAAATACAAAACAGTAATAATAAAAACAGAATAAAATAAATATTTAAGGGGGCTCCCATACAACAGACATGATATTTTTGCCGTTTTTATAGATAATGGTACGGATCCCTTCGTGCGCGAGTCCAACTCGCACTTGGCCCGTTATTTATTTATTATTATAAAGCAGATTTTGCAGCAGCGGTGGTTCTTAGACATGTTTTATTGTGTCAGGGGCGTTTTAAATTTTTAATTTATTATTAAATTTTAGTCAATGAGTTCATCAGATTTTTGTACCATCCTATCTTATTAATTCTACTTCCTACTTAACAAATGCATATATATGCATATAGTTAATTAATGACCATGCGCTGGTGGAGAAGAAGCTGACAAGTCTCGAACACAGACGGAAAGTTGGGTGTCTGTCGCTTTTTTATCGACTGCACTTCGGGGAATGTGCCCAGGAATTGCACGATCTGATTCCTTCTTCTCCCTTCCACCATAGGACTTCCAGGCGGGGTGAGTCGTTTCACCCGTACGTCGTTAATATCCCACCTATCCGTACTAAGCGTTTCGCAGATTCCTTTATCATGCGAACTGCTAAGGAGTGGAACGCTCTGCCACCGTCTTTGTTCCCAAACGGATACAACTTGTGTCTCTTTAAGTCTAGAGTGAATAGGCATCTCATGGGCAGGCGTGTTCCATCTTAGGCCGCATCTTCGCTTTCCATCAGGCGAGATGTCGTCAAACGTATGCCCAATTAAAAAAAAAAAAAAAATTCCTAATGTTTCAATGCATCGGTTTATTCTGTTACAGGTTTCGGAGTAGGTCTAGCCTCGTCATCGTCCTTCGTATCCCTAAACCACTATTTCTCAAAGAAGCGTGGTCAAGCCGTGGGTCTCTCCATGGCCGGCACAGGGTTCGGCCTGATGGTGATGCCCCAACTAGTCAAGATATTGCTGGGAGAGTACGGGTTTAGATGGACCGTAGTCATTCTGGGAGCTCTTGCTTTCCACGCAGTGCTTGGGTCGTGTCTGCTGCAGCCGGTGAAACGGCACCTCATTGAAGTCCCGGTGGATTGTGAGATGCAAACTGTAAAGGTAAGAATTTTCGTCATGAATCGGTTTATAATTGATATAAAATGGCTAAGACTCACTGTAAACTTCGAAATTACTCCGACCAGGTTTCGGACATTTTAGAAGTCCTTCTTCTGGGAGTTATGAGATCAAGCCGCGTAGGCGTAGGTCGCGAGCGCACGTTTACAGTGAGTCTTAGCCGTTTTATATCAATTATGAATAAAAACGCTCACGAAACTTTTTCGAAATGTAATTAATCAGTTTCTAAGGTTTACCTTGATTTTTGCTAGTTTATGCAAGCCTCGAATGATTAAGTGGGGGAGTATTTTGTTATAAGAGAATGATTAAAAAAGTAGAACTAAGGATGAGCTAATAGAAATATTTGACTTATTTGTAATAACGAAGAAACGAAGTTCTCTTTGCTTGGTGTGGTCGTAGGCTTTTTCTACTATTGCGCTATTACGTGCTTAGATAATATTTATAATTGCACAATTAAACGAATAATTGCAAATTATCGATTTGTAATGCTTTCGATAATTAAGCTATAAATATTAAGTGAAAATAAAAAAATATTAGTTCAATAAAAATACAAAATAAAACATTTCAAACGAGTAATAAACTTACATAGTTAGTACAATTGTGCTATGAATTCTTACAGCTCTATTTTGAAGGCAACCATGTGGTGTGTCACTTAACTACAATGTTATTATGGCTATTGTGTAATACATATATTACATTCGTTTCGCGTACCTATTGTTATAGAAACAAAACAGTAACATTCTTTGTCATTTAAAAAGCGAATCGTGTTTTCGCATTTATTTTTCTAAACGTAATGTTCTGATATACAGCAGTGAAATCGTCTAATAGGGGATCGGACAGTAATCGAGAAAAAATCTAAAATGTAGTTAGAACGAATGTTCGTCGAACCAGAAAAATCAGTCAATTAATATTTTTGTGAAATAATAACGATTTATATTTGTGAATCAATAAATAATTCTGACATTTTTAATCTGTTCTTCATCTCAAACGAAACAACAATCACAGCCCATGACGTCATTTGTAGGCAAATGCCGTGAGTCAAGCTTATGTTTATTTACGTTTTTGCTTTTCATAAAATGTATTTTTGCTAATTTTTTTATTCCATTACTACAATATAGTCCCCACACTTCACAAAACGTATTAGAATCTCTTTGCAAGTTTTATTTCGAAGAGTTTGTCGTTTTCTACCTACATATGACATCACAAGTTTTGAGGTGACCTTTTGCGCGGCAATATTTGAAACAAAATATTTAAACATAGTTTTAGATACTTTTAGAGCGTTATTTAATTAAAATAGTATTTTTCATGGCTATTTATATATTCATTGTAGTTAATTTAAAACACTTTCTGAAAAGTTGTCCGATCCCCTATTCGAATACCGATCCCGATCGCTTTCAATTTCAAATTTGGAAGGCGTTAGCATTTTTCAAACTGCGGATTCAATCATTTTTAGCGATCGCTATTGTGATAGGGTTTGGGACACGGACTTTGAGTAGAAAAGTTATTTATTTATTCAAATTCAAATTACAACTGTCATCACAGGAATTTCCCAATTCAATAGTGTATGTCAACATTATAATTGATTTACATTTACAATAGTCATTAGTTATTTTCAATTATAATCCATTTTCATAGACAAAAATTAATTAAGTATTTTTACTATGACATACCTATATCAAATAGTATTGTTTTTTTCTATTTTGTCAGAAACTCTATTCAATAAATGCAATATATGTATCAATGGCGTCTTAGCTTGTAAACTAGTCCTTACGTGGGGCACCGCGAACAGCCGCGGCCGGCTGTTCGCGGCGCACATAGTCCCATCATGAGCAATATGTCCGGAGTTGGCAAAATGTTAGACAATTTACAGACAAATACCAATCACGTGATATCTTTAAAAGCGATCGGGATCCGTGTTCGAGTTAGGCTGTTCCCCTGCAGGTTTTTTAATTAAACGTAGTTAGTTGTCATCGGCTCGTGCGAATTTCGATCCGACGCACCTGGGGCCTTACTCTGAAAAAGTAATTACGATCTTCGTCTGTCGGATGAAAGGGACAGCGCTATACAACAGGCATAAGAGTGTCTCTTTTAGTCCGAACGAACGAACGAACGAAAGCAACTCGGAGTAGGCCCTCAGATCTCGAATTCTGGTGGCTCCACACCACTGACTTCTAAGTTATGGGCAGATTTACTCATGTCGCTCTAAAAACGTTGAAGGGAAACTTGCATATTAATCACAAAACTTCAAGGACATCCACTAACCCGCACTGGGCCAGCGTGGCGGATTATGGCTCATACTCTCTATGAAAGAAAGCTCGTGTCCCAGCTGTGTGATGATGATGTTGAATATGATGATGAAACTACCTTAGTCCGAGCGGTCCAAAATTTGGCTAATGACACAAAGTACCCAAAAAACCCAGAACCACAGAAATGTTATTAACAGGATAAAAGAAAAAGGAAAGGCCCAAAACATGATTTCCAGTTATCGTAAAAATAAAGAACGAGCCTTATATTCGTAAAACTTATATTACAATCATTAAAGCCACTTAAACCTTAAACTTTGTTACCTAAAATGGAAATATCTCTGTCGTATCTAAAACTTTCTTCTATAAGGAAATATTTATTAAGGTTTTCTTCTTACAAAACTGGATTAAGTAGATTCCCTTTCTGCCACATACCGCTTTGTAAAACCTAGACATTTTATGGCTTCAATAATGCGGCTCAAATTGGTTTATAGTTCCCCATTAATACATGATTCTGAAATTGTATTCAGTTTATAGTCGTATATATTATGTGTGGCCAAGTGGTAACTTATACGGCTTTTGATCCAACGCACTGACGCTCGAATCTCAGACCCCGTCCCCGCACTGATGACTAATATTAAGTTATGCGTGGATTTTCCAATAGCTGTACTAACTGCGACGCACACTGGCTATGTTTAGCTCTTGGAACGTCCAGTTACTTATAACAATGACAAACTATTGTTTATGCACCTGTTTCAGTGAGATCTAATAATGGACCACCTACCTGTTGATTGATGATTAATCAATGACCTATTAACACAAACAGACGTAAGAAGTTAATTTGTATATTCCTTTTGATTTTTTAGGAAATGGAGTGCATATTAGAAAGCGACGAAGAAAATGAAGACAAATTTGAAATAAACCCTCTAGTTACAAATAAATTGCCAAAGCTGACGACGCAGCGGTCTCACGGTAACATGAACCATCCCTCAGTGAGGACTGTAGGTGAGTGCAACACTAGGATAGCTTTATTTTTCAATATTTTTTTTTTGTGATTGAATGACTAGACGAGCTGGTCGTTCGCCTGATGGTAAGCAATACGCCAGCCCATAACAATAACAGCACCACCCAGAACTTTGTTTTGCAAAATCCTGCGCGGCGCTGCACTGCGCTCGTCACCCTGAGACAATTAGCTGCTGAGTCTCATAACGCCAGTAATTTCGCTGGCTACAATGCCCTTCAAACCGGAACACAGTAATGCTTGCGCACTACTGCTTGGCGGTTGAATAACTGGCGAAGCGGTGGTACCCACCCAGACGGCTGACGGCGACGACGGCTTATTTTATTTATTATCGTAATATGAACGCATCATATCATTGCAATTATACATAAAATTTAAAATAGAAAAGTTAAATTTAATTTAATTTTTAATTATTTTTTAATTTCAGATAATTATAATCCATTTTGTTAGTATCAGCTTACAGACTATGTTAGTGACTCTCTTTGTAAAAGTTTAAAAATGTTAAATAATTAAAATTAATATTTAGTTTTGGGGTCATAGGACACAACATTTATGCAACTGATCGACGAGCAAGTCGTTCGCCTGATGGTAAGCGCCTCGCTTGACTGCCACCCAAAATTTTAATACCATGTAAAGATCTGCGTAGCATTCCGTTGCGCTCTTCACCCCAATGTCAGAAATTAAGTCTCGTATGCCTAGTAATATCGCTGGCTACAATGCCCTTCAAACCGGAACACAGTAATGCTCTACTGCTTGGCGGCACAATAACTGGCAAAGGCGCAATCCGAACTATAAAACAATTTTTGTTTGTTTTGAAATCCTCCATCGACTTATTGAAGTTATTTCGCTTACCGTGATTCCGCGTATTTATAATGGCGTACGAAGAAGGTACATCACGCCAAATTCCATAGTAAAATGCTATAATCTTTCTCGGAAATTCAAGTTTTGTTTTATAAAATGGCCGTTGACAAAAGAGCACATCTATAAAATCAGAGTGGCTCAAAGGGCAATGGAACGTGCCATGTTAGGCATACGCCTGGTAGATCGTGTAGCAAACGTCGAAATTCGACGTCGCACAAAAGTCGAAGACGTTGGCACACGTATTGCCACGCTTAAGTGGAGATGGGCAGGACACTTGGCAAGGCGGGATGACAACAGGTGGACCAAGGCAGTCACCGAGTGGTATCCGAGGCTTGGGCGAAGACTTCCAGGCAGACCACCGGCCAGATGGAAAGATGATATCGTTAAGCACGTCGGTTTGCAATGGATGTGGCTAGCACAGGACCGGAAAGAGTGGCGTGAACGAGAAGAGGCCTATACCCAGCAGTGGGTGGATACGGGCTGATTAGTAGTAGTAGTAGTTTATAAAATCAATTATTTTGTTTGATTTTTTTTAATGTTTTTCTAGGGTTGCCTCGCGCGAAAACTTGCGACAAACCTCTCCAAGACTTCGAGAAAAACTCCAAACTGTTTCCCGCCCCCGGGCTGACCACAGCGGCTTCCGTCGGCATGATGCCGCGGGTGACGTCAAGCGGCAGCATGAGTGAAGCCGCCAGGAGGCGGAAAGTGTCGGTTATATCCAATATATCCAACATGGACTTCACTGGCAGTTACCTGCAGTTATACCTTGATGTGGTATGTATTATTAACTCAAAGGGTTTTTTTGTGGAACTGAGTAATGAGGCACCAAGTCTTTTGCCTGATGGTAAGCGCCACGCCTGCCCATAATAATTGCAGTGCCACCCAGAACATGAAATACCATAAAAAGCATTGCGTAGCACTGCATTGCGCTCATTACTTCGAGACATCATGAATAAGTTCGGGGTGTTTGACCACTATGTGTCTGTCTGTGGCACCGTAGCTCTTAAACGGGTGAATCGATTTCGATGCGGTTTTTTATTTGAAAGCAGGTTTTCTTGCTTCTTTCTTAGATATGTTCTATCAAAATCGGTACAGCCGTTTTTTATTTTAGGGCTTTTTAAAATTTTAGTTTCCTGAAATTTTTGTATTTACTCGCCTATAACCCCGACTCCGTAGCGTAGAGATCGGTTTATAAATATATAGGTTCCTTAACGAACTGTTCATTCTTACGGGATAAAATGTCGCACACCACTGAGGGTGCGGGATCAATTCCCACGACGGGACAAAAGTTTGTGAAAGAAAAAAAGCGCAAGCATTTTTTCGTGTCTGGGTGTTTTGGGACCATAGTCTTCATAGTTCCTGGTTCCCTAGACACAGCGAGTCCTAGTTAGGGGTCAGGATCTACGTTAGTGACCGTTTAAAAAAAATATAAATTTAATCGATATTTGACCTTGGACTTCAAACATACATCAGGATTGAAGTCGTTTTTTTTTGTTATAAAATGAATTATGGATTTACTAGCCGATACCCGCGACTCCGTCCGCGTAGAGTTCGGTTTATAAATATGTAGGTCCTAAGGAACTGTTCGTCCTGAAATAAAAAGTTACGTAGTTAGCTCCCAGACCTACCCCTAACCAGACGTTTAAAAAAGCAAGCAGTATGCGAGGTTGCTTTTTTCATCATCATCATCATCATCGGCCCACATCAGTCCACTGCTGGACATAGGCCTCTCCCATAGCACGCCACTGAGCCCGATCTTCGGCTTTCCTTCTCCAGTCGCTACCAGCAACCCTACGTATATCGTCGCTCCATCTAGTCGCAGGGCGTCCTACACTACGTTTGCCGATTGCTTTTTTAGTGTATCGTAAATATTATAATGTAATGCAATGCGACAGTTCGTATGATAGTGTGTTTGTGTGTAAGTTACTTCTTCACGTCGCAACGGCTGAACGCATTAGCTTATTTATACCCTGGATTAACACGTAGGCTTATATGCTTTTTATCCCTGGAAACAGCAGGTGAAATCGCGGGGACCAACTAGTCGTATATATTTGCAAACTTGTGTTAAACAGACAGACAGACATACAATTCGTCACTTCATTTGAACCATTTCAATAAATAACCTTAATAGTAGCGCAAGCGCAGTGCTAGATGATTAATCAAAACTGTCAAACAAAACATTTGTCATTCTTTCATCGCAAGTCAAGCTAATGACGTAATGACATTATTATTATACCATAAATTGCTTATAGAACATGTCTCGTATCGTGGGCTGCATAATAATTACAGGATATTTTGCTTATCAACGCCCCTTTGACATATTACTTATATTACTCATTTTAAGTTTTCACCAGCTGCATACAGCTATATACGTAACTAGCGACCCGCCCCGGCTTCGCACGGTTATTATACATATAAACCTTCTTCCTCTTCAATCACTCTATCTATTAAAAAAAACCGCATCAAAATCCGTTGCGTAGTTTTAAAGATTTAAGCATACATAGGGATATAGGGACAGAGAATGCGACTTTGTTTTATACTATGTAGTGATTAATACTCATTCACTACTATCTCAGAATAATTACAATAATAATAAAATATATTAATATATTTTTTCCAAAAATGTAACATTTCATTGTATCATACTTACTCCTTACACCACAGAATACTAAGGGACAAAAGCATCACTCCGCAAAGAAATTTTAACAAATAGCGACTCCTGCTATGACGCAATAAAATTCAATTCAGCTCGCGTAACGCTGCATACCTACCAGTCATTAGCTACAGAGCGCCTCTCTTTCTATTGCATAGTTCTTATCTCTTCTGACGCGGCACGTGTAACGACGCGCGACCCTCCGTCGGTGTCCGGCTATGTATGTTGTGTGTATTACTTGTAGCTTCGTACCTACAGTGCGGAGTGCGCTAGGCCTGCTTACACCAAACTATGTTCTTGATCTGCAAAACCTACACTAAGAATAATAATTATTCTTGTGTCGTAGGTATCTGCATACCCTTCGGTTGTACAAGTTTTACTAAAATTTATAAGGTACTAGCGACCCGCCCCGGCTTCGCACGGTTATTATACATATAAACCTTCCTCTTCAATCACTCTATTTATTAAAAAAACCGCATCAAAATCCGTTGCATAGTTTTAAAGATTTAAGGGGATATAGGGATAAAGGGACAGAGAAAGCGATTTTGTTTTATACTATGTAGTGAAGGTAAGGTCTACACAAATTCTATATTACATATTGGATGTGTGTCGATGATAAGGAAAGGTTGTGTCTATGAGATTGTTTTGTGTGTACTACAAATGTGTGTGTGTGTAATACGATACAGTATAATACAAAAATGCTTTATTTGTACACCAAAACAAAAAATATGAAGGTACAGGAATCGAATTACAAACTACAGTACAACGGGCGGACTTATCGCTAAAAGCAATATCTTCCAGTCAACCTTTGGGTGGAAAGTACTAACGGAGCAGTGGGAACGTGTGGGGCTGATGATGGTGATGATGATGAATATTATATATATTATTATTTGTTATTACCTTTTCTCATTTCAAAATACATTTTTCCAGACTGCAGACGACGACGCGTTACAAATGAAAGCCATAAAAAAGTCCGAACCAGAGAAAAAAGAAAAGAAGAGGGGATTTTTTAGAAGATTCATAGATCTCATGGACTTAGATTTACTGAAAGACTGGTCGTTTTTGAACCTTTTACTTGGCTTATCGTTGTTTTGGAGCGGTGAGCTACAATTCAGGATGTTGACCCCATTCTTCATAAGCAGTCTGGGGTATAATATGAACGACACGGCGTTTTGTCTGTCTATGACCGCGATAACGGACATTCTAGTGCGTTTAATACTGCCGCCTATATTTGATAGGACGACTATATCAAAGAAAATGATATTCTTCGTGTCTTCATTCTTCTTGGCCGCGACGAGATCTGGTAAGTTATATTTTTACAATAATGAATATACATAGGATAGGAAGTGTAATCTAGATTTCTAGGGCAAGATTTAGCTGTAACGATGAGACTTGCTTTCTGTCTGATGTCTTTTATATTTGTCTTTTATTTAACTTGCAAAGTTTGGGTCAAATCTTGCAAGTTAAATCAGAACCTCTTATCCTACGGAGTTGAAATTTTACTTGTCAAAGTCCGATAACAAAACTGAAACGCAATGAAAATATATAGTGTAATTCCGCTGATTATTATGTAGGTTGTTGTTAGAATAATATAATATGTATGGGGGTTGATAGTCAATGTAAAATGAATTTAAATTAAAAAATATAAGCCATGACGTCAAACGATCTAGTCGTGTTTCGGGATGATGTTCGGTGAACCATCGGGGAGACGGATCTGAGCAGCCGCTCAACTGCCGTCTCTCTCTAGATCTATGTGCTTCATCTTAGACCACATCATCGCTTCACATCAAGCGAGATAGTTGTCAAACATGGATCTATTAAGCGTAAAATTATATATATATATATATATATATATATATATATATATATATATATATATATATATAAATAATCCCTCCGCTTTTTTATGTATATTTAATAATAAATACGGTAATGACTTTAATAATAACCCCCATACATATTATATTATTCTAACAACAACCTACATAATATTCAGTGGGATTACACTATATATTTTCATTGCGTTTCAGTTTTGAGATGAATTTCCGCAACGTCACGCCTGATTCCATTGCATTCCGTCAAGTAACACCGTACATATATATTTCTGTATACATTCCTTCACTTGTGGGTTGTCTGGAAGAGATCGTTTTGAGCGATAAGACCGACCATTGTGACATTATTATTAAGTTAGTTGTTATTTTAGTTTTTAATTATTTCTGTATTTTTGGTGTTACAATAAAGAGTTATTCTATTCCGATGACAATGCAATATTATGGTGACAGCCAGGTGATCTGATGATGGAGACGGAAGGTGGGCAATGGAACTCCTTAACAAATAATCGTAAACGACTAGTGTTTGGGCTCATTTTAATCTGCTCGCTGTTCCGATTACAATTTTTTTAAAAGCTCGATAAATAACTTTTTCAACAATCTTGTATTAAATCTTTTCCAACCAGTTAGCTAACTACTTTTCTCTTTATTCCCAGTACTAGCAGAGCAATCGGAATGGGTTCCCTTGATGATTTGGCTCTCAATATGCGGCTTCTTCCGAGGCATGTGTCTCAGTAACTTTACGCTGACTATATCAGAGTATTGCCCCCTTGAGAAGCTGCCCGCCGCATTCGGACTGCATATGGTCAGCAAGGGCGTCTTCGTAGTTATCATTGGGCCTATTATTGGTAAGTTTTTTTTTTATGGAACTGTGTGATTAGACGAGAAAGTCGTTCGCCTGATGGTAAGCGTCACGCCTGCCCACAACATTTTTTTTTTATGTAACTGGATGACGAGACGAGCTGGTCGTTTGCCTGATGGTAAGCAATACGCCAGCCCATAACAATAACAGCACCACCCAGAACTTTGCTTGGCAAAATCCTGCGCGGCGCTGCACTGCGCTCGTCACCCTGAGACAATTAGCTGTTGAGTCTCATAATGCCCAGTAATTTCGCTGGCTACAATGCCCTTCAAGCCGGAACACAGTAATGTTTGCGCACTACTGCTTGGCGGCTTAATAACTGGCAAAGAGGTGGTACCCACCCAGACGGCCTCTCGCATACGAGAAACCTACCACCAGTGTGTGAGTAACATTTGCAGTGCCACTCAGAACTTTTAATACCATAAAAGCACTGCGTATCACTGCATTGCGCTCATCACCGAGAGACAACAGATATTAAGTCTCATATGCCCAGTAATTAAAGTAAGGTCAAAGTTTTTTTAATCTTATTGACGAGTCGAGCAGGTCGTTCGCTTGATGGTATGATGATGATGTTCGGTGAACCATCAGGGAGACGGGTCTGAGTAGCCGCTCAACTGCCGTCTCTCTCTAGATCTATATGCTCCATCTTAGGCCACATCATCGCTTCACATCAGGCGAGATAGTGGCCAAACATAGATCTATTAAGCGTAAAAAAAGACCATTTTAGCAAGACCTTCCCAGTCCTCGAGAGCGCATACTACGAAGAGGTCATGCTGTATCTTCGTAGTCACCCAACCGATTTTGATGTAACGTACTAACATATCCAACTTGGGACTAATGCTACCAAACCCTGAAACCACATTAAAAGTCGTTCAGCAGTTTCCGAGTCTATAGATAACAAACAAACAAACAAAAATTCTAAAGACTTTGGATTCGTGATCAATACCCTCTAAATAGTCGATCGCAGTTGGTTTTCAGAAATATCTTCAATAGAGGATCGGACAACTTTTCAGAAAGTGTTTTAAATTAACTACAATGAAAATATATAGCCATGAAAATATATATTTTAATTAAATACGTTCTTAAAGTACCTAAAACAATGTTTAAATATCATGTTTCAAATATTGCCGCGCAAAAGGTCACCTCAAAACTTGTGATGTCATATGTAGGTAGAAAACGACAAACTCTTCGAAATAAAACTTGCAAAGAGATTCTAATACGTTTTGTGAAGTGTGGGGACTATATTGTAGTAATGGAACGAAAAAATTTGCAAAAATACATTTTATGTTAAGCAAAAACGTAAAATAAACACAAGCTTGACTCACGGCATTTGCCTACAAATGACGTCATGCGTTGTGATTGTTGTTTCGTTTGAGATGAAGAACAGATTAATAATGTCAGAATTATTTATTGATTTATTAAAAATATAAATCATTATTATTGCACAAAAATATTGATTAACTGATCTTTCTGGTTCGACGAACATTCGTTCTAACTACATTTTAGATTTTTTCTCGATTACTGTCCGATCCCCTATTTACAGAATTGGCTCAGTTCCATTTTTATAAGAGTATAAAAAATTTACGAATGCCAAGCGAAAATCTCATACAAGGTTTTTATTAAAGAAAAAATACGACTACCGGCCGACTCTTCCTTAGGCGCGGGAAGGTTCAGCCCAATTGACTTTCCCGCGCCTAGGGAAGATTGTGATGCGGGTTGAAATCCCAGCCGGTGGTCGTAATATTTCTTTCCAAAAAAACAATACGACTTGTGCACTTCCATGTAGTGGAGTATGACCCTTTATCTTTATTTTAGAGAAGGCCCGTTTCGGTGCGGGATGGTGATGATGATGTGAATGATGACGATGATGATAATATGATGATGATGATAGAAATTAGCCTTGTTATCCTAACCCTAAACTATTTCTCCTTCCAGGTTACGTAAGAGACTACACCGGCAGTTTTGCGACATGTATTCACGTACAAAACGCATTAATAATGTCCTGCGTCCTCGTCTGGGGTATAGAATATGCTTTGACCTTCACTCGGAGAAGGAAAGTGGTCCAAATATAGTTGAGTTGAAATAAGCTTTGGGCTTTCATCTTGTGTTGTTAAAGTGTGAATGATGCCGTGACGTGGAAATTTATGTTTGGTATTGATAACTTTTTTTTAATAGTGAGTCTAGCCAGCAAAGTAATAATTATTATAGAAATAATTATTATGGTTTACAAACAGACATTATTCGTTGCGTCTGCCTATAACATTTGCAGGGACACACCCGTATTCATGATAAGCACTTGGAGACACTTGGCTAAGTAAGGCACAAGCAATCAGAACCCCACATTTTCACAGATGCGCCTGTGACAAGTATTGTTCATGAATACGGGTGTTGTATGTTTAAATTGTAAACTATCCAGTCCAGTGCAATGCCGTTGCATCTCGATTATTTATGGACTAAACTTAAGTCCATAAATAATCGAGATGCAATATAATGACTTCACTTACTAAGTTGGTCGATACTCCTTTATAATCGATTTCAAAAAAGGTTGAGGTTCTCAATTCGATTGTATTTTTTATGTTTATTACTTCAGAACTCCGTCATTTATAAACCGATTTGGAAAATTCTTTTTGCGTTGGGTTCAGTATAGTGCCAAACGTAAAGTGCCTCAGTTATCGATATCAAACGTTTGTGTGAATGCGGTTGTGTTAACGCCCTATTAAAACGTTATTTCATCAGTTGTATCAATATTTAGACATGTTATTAACGTAGCAACTTATTGCTTATATGCCGATGCTGGAGATAAATTCTGATGTATTTTTTAAACGAATGATAGAGCTAAAATACTCAGGCCTACTTGTGCTAACGTGAAATAGCAGTTCACTCACGTATTAGATGTCAATTTTCATACAAATCGAGATAACCTATGGGTTAAACTCGGGTTAATGTTGGCGAAAGTGGCACTTAAAAAAACTACAATATGTCCAAAACATGCTCCGTTCTGTTAAATATTTAAAAATATTGCATAATGTTCTTAAAACAACTCTAAAGCCATATCAATTTTTTTTTTGTAAATAAAACTACATACTGCAGACCCCAGGGTCCGTACTTTTTTATATTACTTTCTTGCTTTATTATATAAGACATATGATATTCTGCTTCCGCGCAGTAAAATATTATTTTTTTTAAATTAGTGATTCTAATTAAATTTTACATTGTTCTTAATTCTAGTGTTAGAGTTTTGCGTTGTTGACAACGTGCTTAATTCAAATTCTTCTAGGCTACAACTAAGTTTTTTTTTTATTTTTTTTATTATTATTTATTATTTATTTATTTATTTATTATTATTATTATTATTATAGTTTTTTTTTTCCTCTATAAGTAACATAATTCTTAAGAAGCCATATCAAATTCATATCAATACACTTGTAGCAACCGCCAGAATTTATCTTCAACATACGGCAATGTCGATGTAGGCTTGGATTGTAAAAATCATGACATGAAATTATACTGTACTGACTAATTTTAGCAATTCTTCCAATTCGTGTGTCAAAAACTATTTCTCCCAGTGACTTTGTAACTTAGAACGTCTGTATTTTATAGTTCTATTGTTACCTTTTGGACATTGATTTTCAATAATAATATTTTTAGACGGCTGTTATATGGAAAGGTTTTGTAGATGTATTTTTAGATCGTAAAGCCCGTTTCGACTGCTGCTTGCAGCCACGCTGAGAAATCACATTTATATTTTCTGAAGAAACTGTAGAAACAAAGTTCAACATTTGATAAACAATGTGGATAATATAGGCTATATTTTCGTACGTAGTAAAGGTAAGTGCAGCGTGGTCGTACGCACTAGTCGAATCGTGGCTTTAACTTATTCAGTCCGTTATTGAATCGGGACTAGAAACAGTTTTAGAAAGTTTACATAGATATACTAATAACTTTGATAATGACGTTAGAACGAAGTTTAGAAAATGTATGAAGCGATAGCAACGTTAAAGTGGCTATAATCTGATATTATTGGTATCAGATCAGTTAACTCTTACTGACTTTCTTTTAAAAATCTAACGTAATCATTACTTGATGCCACTATTCTTGTAGGGACATCTTTGTATTATTTTTTGTTATTTATCTCTTTGGTAAAAATCGATTTCCAAAGTAGGTTACTGTTTTTATCGTATAATTTAATCAATTTAGTATAAAAAGTTATAACCCTTCGTTGCTTGTAGCCTCGCTAATTTATTAGCTTGTAAAATTTCGAACGTTTTGTCTGACCTAATCAAATTATCGTTATTATTTTCAAAAATATTTCTCATGACAGTACGTAAATCTCTCTTATAAATGTAGATACGCCACTTTTCTGTGGTTGAATTATTCTTTTATTTTTTTATTATTGATAAAACAATAAAGGATTGCAAATTGCCCTTGACATTTGGTGCGGCTTAAAACTTAAATGAATTATAAGGTTCAGCGATGTTATCCAAAAGCCGAAAGCCGTTGTTGTACTATGTATATGTAGGTAGTACACAATAGACCTATATTTGAACTGTTGTGTAGTTTAAACTGACAGTACTTGCTATTCACCATCTTGGGAGCCCGGGTTTCGGCACCAAACAGCCCCCTAAATGCTATTGTGATTTCTGTCTTCCAAAA
This sequence comes from Petrophora chlorosata, assembly GCA_951640565.1. NCBI lineage: Eukaryota > Metazoa > Arthropoda > Insecta > Lepidoptera > Geometridae > Petrophora > Petrophora chlorosata. The sequence goes on along the minus strand of OX621193.1, from coordinate 12,684,073 downwards.
CGCTGTGTCGTGCTTTTGATGTGTGATTTTATTGACCAAATAATACTTAATTATGTCTATCGAGTACTTACTAACATTTTATAAAAATGTGTACGTTATATTAAGCAGTAAAGTAGTACTTAATGTAATTGTATTTCACTTTAATTTGGTTTGACTGATGAATAACTTTAAATATAGTAGAATGATTCCACGCAAACTAAGTTTTAAATGTTGGTTATTCATCAGTTAACTGTTAGTTGGAGATGGGGAAGATAGGGCAAAATAGTTTATAGTGCAACTGCTACTACAAGATCCACTAGATACAAGATGAAGATACACTGGGGGTCCACTCTCAGTTGCACTCGTTCGTTCGTGCGGAAGAAAAGAGACACTTATGCCTGTTGCATAGTGCTGTCCCTGTCATCAGACGGAACGAATATTCGTAATTACTAATCAGAGTAAGGCCAGGAGCCTTCATAATTTCATAACTAATAATTCGTTAATTTTTAAATAATATTTCATAAATTAATTAATTATTGAGTAATCACTTATTAATTAATTTATGAATTATATTTAAGAATTATCTACATTATTAAATAATAATTATATTTTATAATTTAGATAATATTTTTTTTTGTTTATATTTATAGTGCAAATGCCACTACGCGATACATATCTGTACACAGTTTGAAAAGTTTTTATGTTATTAAATTGTGCCAATTTAAATTTAAGAGTACAAGAAATGAGAGTAATTAATTTGTGATTTCTAAGTACATGCATGTTTTAATGATTATTTGATACGTTTATTTATGGTCTGTAACGACAAAAAGCTGTGTTTAGTTTAACACAGACTGTCTGCGCCGCGAATCCAAAGCGTAAACTCCCGGAAGAAGGACATCCTAATTGTCCGAAACCTGGTCGGAGTTATTCCGACACAAATAAACGTGAGTGTAGCCGTTTATATTTATAATGAATATTTCGACTCATGATAGTTTCCAAACTTTACAATTTTTATGTTTTTAATACAAAATTAATACCAAGTTCATACAATTTTTGTATGCACCGCTTGCACCATGTGGTTATTCGTCAGATTGAAATTATGAAATATTTATTTTTTAATGATAGCATTTCCGTATAAGTAACCGATATCATTAATAAAATATGATACCATAGAAAAATTAACAATAGCCGGGTCCACATCGGATGAACATTATTGTCGTCTTTTTATTATTAGGCATTTATTAGTAAAAGTTAACAAGCTGCTTAATAATTTCAGAATTTGTGCAACTATACGTACAAAAATAATGTACTTACATATTTATATTTTGAATAGAACCAACGGCAATGTCACTCCTTGTAAATGAGAACCAAATACAGTATATATATAAATTAAAAACTACAATACTAGTAAAATTATTAAATAGTAGGTAGGTACACACTGAAATTTTAACAAGTGGTGTTTTGTGCCTCTGACTGCTTAACGTGCCAGGGGGCCTACTCCGAGTTGCTTTCGTTCGTTCGTTCGTGCGGACTAAAAGAAACACTTTTAAGCGTGTTGCATAGCGCTGTCCCTTTCATCCGACAGAACGAAGATCGTAATTACTTTTTCAGAGTACAGGCCCTGAGCCTATGTCGGAGGCCTTCAGGCGGTCAAAAAACTTTGGCCACACCAACACGAGAGAAGAGTAATATTTTCTTTCTTTTCTTCTCTTCACCAAAAACGTCTGTGAGTGAGATTGACCTTTGATTCTCCACGTACCGTATATCTTTTTATTGTTTTTTTTTAATTTATGCGAGCGAATAGCATTAGCTTTAATAACCGGAGATAGGTATTATACGAAAATTTCCACGTAAGAAATATTTTTCTTACTACTAGTTGCGGTCTGCGGTTTCCACATCGTGGAAATTTTCGAGTAAAAAATTCCTATTTCGTGTTCCGGGGTCTATTTCTTTATTTTAGGAGTACGCGATTTCATCAAAATCAGTTCCCGCGATTAAAATAACAAACATCCTCACAAACTTTCGCACTTATAATATTAGTACAAAACAAGTTATTAGTTAAACGAGTTTTTTTTTTATTTAATGTAGACAGTAAGGGCACTATAACTTAACTTATTTGGAAGTGTTCGAAATTGAAATGATACTTTAGGCTGCCAGTTCTCTCTTTGGCACGCGTAGGAACTTGTGCCCTTACTTTTATATTGCGTAATCTAATAATTATAGTGAACCGGTCAAAATAGCATCATATACATATTATCCACCAACCCGCACTGGGCCAGCATGGTGGATTATGGCCCATCCTCTCTCTATGAGAGAAGGCCCGTGTCCCAGCAGTGGGAACGTGATCGGCTGATGATGATGATGATACATATTATAGTATTTTTAGCGAATACCGCTAAATTTATACGAGTACACCTGACAGAACTGCAAAACCTTGTTTTCGTTTTGTGTATCATTATAAATGTTTATTGTGACAATAATTTCGTTAATTTTGTGATACTTTTGTGTCTTCCTGTGGTATGTATGGTATAAGCAACATTTTAAATATAGTTTCTGTATGTGATGGATTTAGGGGGATATTCCAATAAATTTATAGACACGAACGAGTACGGCTGCATTCTCATTGGGCCGACACCACAGCGTTACGACACGGATACGACATCTTTTGTCGGTATCTTACCGAGTACTGGGGTACTACTCTAAGTTGCTTTCGTTCGTTCGTTCGTTCGTGCGGAATAAAAGAGACACTCGTATGCCTGTTGCATAGCGCTGTCCCTTTCATCCGACGGAACGAAGATTCGTAATTACGGATCAGAGTAAGGCACATGTACACGTCTCGTACCGCTATAGACTCCCTGTCGTGTTGTTCTAAAGAGGAAACGAACTAAGTTGATAAGGTGAAGTAAGACCTCCGGTCGGTTCAGACAGACTTTTGCCTAGCAGTGAGCGAATGTGGGTCAATAACCATCAGTTTGCTCTTATATACATTTATTCTGAAAAAAACATTACGCTCAATGGTTATATTAATTTTTATGTGCATAGGGAGATATAAAAGGTTAGACCCTAGGGTGAATAGAGATGATAAACCATTGTAGAAAATATCATTGAAAATGTTATTATTGAATGTTACAAACAAACAAGACACGTACGGTGATACGAATTTAGTTTAGATTTTACTTTATTTTACTCTAATTTAGTACTTATGTAAATTATAGCGATGCATTTTATAAAACGAATGACAAAATGACTAGAGATGGTGGAATAAATAATATGGTGGTTACCGATGTATTTAGTTTTATTTTAATCCCTAGCAAAAAGTTTGGGTGTCCCTCTGAACTTCGACAGTTCTTTATTTAGACACGACACTTACTTCGAAAAAATATAGTGACATAAATAAATAATAAATATAAATAATATAGGTACATGACTTTGAAAAAGGGAAGTATATTTACCCATTTCTTTCCTATAATCAAACTAAAGTCCGGACGCAGAAAAGAAATGCGAAAACAGTGCTTCAGAAATACGCCAGCTAGAGGAGATAGCACCGAGAAACTACAGTGCCACCCAGAACTTTTAATATACCTAATGGTAATAATGGTACCATAAAAAGCACTGTGTAGGACTGCATTGCGCTCATCACCCTGATATTAAGTTTCAGTAATTTCCTTGTGGGTTTTACACCCAACGCGGGCAACGTGTTTCGCGTTTGGCATGTAGCTTTAGGGTGGGTTAGGGCTCGAATACTGTCCTGCTAAGATAATAAACTGATTCGGGCTGAATTATTTATCGCTACAACCAAACAAACACTCACTCGTGTACTAGTGGTAGGTCTCGTACCCCTGCGGTAGGTAGGCCGTCTGGGTCTTCCAGACGGCCAGAATAACTAGCAAAATGGACAATATTGGACCAACCAGTGCGCAAGCATTACTGTGTTTCGGTTTGAAAAAGCATTGAAGCCATCGAAGTTACTGGGCATACGAGACTTAATATCTTTATTACTGTTGTCTCGGGGTGATGAACGAAATGCTATGTATTCAGTTTTGGGTGGCCCTGCAATTGTTATCCAGGCGTGGCAATTACCATTAGGCGACTAACTTGCTCGTCTCAATACACAGTTCATAAAATAACTAAAAAAGTTTAGTTTGTTGCTACTTGCACTGTTAGCATATAGTATTTAAGAAACGGCTAATCCAGTTTGACAAAGGTCAAGATTTCAACTATAAAAACAAGAACTGGAGATCGTATCAGTATTTGTTACGATTTTTCTTATCAAGGAATAATTTTCTAGTCATCAGTCTCTTGTATTAAGAGACTGAATTAATAAATTTAAAACAAGAAATATAAATATTATATAAGTCATATAAGTACACTACCTTCTGTAAGATTTGAACGCATGCTGTGTTCACACCTAGAAGGATGTAAACTTACGCACGTTCGTAGGTATATGCTTTTTTTTGTCTGTATGTTCAGCGTTTAACTGTATACCCAGTTCTGAGAACCAATAAAAAAAAAATACTATAAGCTGATTTCTATGTCAATTAGCAACTTATTATCTATAGCGACCAAATACATACCTACCTACTGAAATAAATCTACTCAAAAGAACAAACGGAGTCTTACTGTGACGGAACTACCTAGGTACTTATTAATAAGACAGCACAAGACAGGCCAACAGCCTATTTAGTAGTTAGGGGTCACAATAACATTCATGTTACTAGTGAAAAAAATGATATACCTAGGTATACGTTTATATTTAGGTATATATTGGCCCCTTTTGTATAGGTACCTACCGCCAGCGCAGAACTGGAGACAACGGCACAATAACATAGGTACGTATTATAATAAAATAAGTCCGTTCTTCCTTTATGAAACCACACAGTTATGGAAATGTACCTACCAGATGACAAATATAAAGTAGATACCTATACCTACCTATCTTTTCTCTACATAATTATTGAATTTATTTTAGTCCATGGCAATACCCAACTCTTGGCTATAGTTTTTTAAACTTTTAAGCAAAATATTTTGCATACTTAAAAATATATAGTTATATAATTATTATGTAGCTAGGTATTCTTTAGAAGATTGAAAAAAGTAGTTTTTCTATAAAGTAGCTATCTAATTATTTGTATATTTTTATTTTTATTTAACGTTCTTCGGAACACCAACAGGGATATATATGTAAGTTACTAATAAATATGATCTAATCACCATTTAGCAGTTTTCGCATATAGCACAAATTACCTGTAAGTGAATGTGAAAGAGTCCCCCTTTATCATCTCTGGGACGGCTCGGCTAAGTATCAGCTCGAAGCCTTGGACTCCATAGAAAGGCGGGCAAAAGACTTATAGGTAACGATGCGTTAGTTGAAGCCAAGCTTCAGAGTCTCGAGCAACTACGTAAATTTGCCAGCCTGTCGGTATTTTATAAGATTCATCACGGTGAGTGTGCGATGGAATTTTACGAGCTAATTCCTCCATCTCCTTTCTACCATCGGACAACAAGGCGCACGGAAACTCGGCATCCGTACATGGTTGACATTCCTCCTGCCCGAACAAACCGTTTTGCTTTCGACCTTTATAATGCGAACAGGGCCCTAATTCACTATGACAACTTGGCGATTCCTTGCTTCGAGGAAACGTCGATTCCTTCATTAATAAACGACATCTGCGAAATTTGTGTTCTCTATCACGGGTCATATATCTATATGAATACATGAATGCGACATAGAGATGTCGTTTATTAATGAAGGAATCGACGTGATTTCGAAGCAAGGAATCGCCGAGTTGTCATAGTGAATTGGGGCCCTGCTAAGGAATGGAACACCATACTAGCGTCTTTGTTTTTCTTTTTATAATCTAGGTGTCTTCAAGTCTTGAGTGAATCGGTATCTTCTAGGCAAGCATGATCCATCGTCGACCGCGTCGTCACTTTCCATCAGGTGAGACTGCGGTCAAATGCTTGCCTATGTAATAAAAAAAAATAGACTATAAGGAAGCAGCCGCGCCGTGACGCGTTTATATTCGGTCGGATTAACTCATTTCCAAGGGTTTCCCACTTTACGCTTCACGGGCGTAGTAGGTATAGGTACCTACTTACTCTAATTTCGAGTTAGTAATTAGATACTTTCCCTCTTACTAAGTACAATACGTACATGCTAGGGATTTGCATTTATGGTACCTATCTGTAATTAAAAAAAAAAATTTTTTTCTTGTGACTGAATGACGAGTCGAGCTGGTCGTTTGCCTGATGGTAAGCAATACGCCAGCCCATAACAATAACAGCACCACCCAGAACTTTTTTGGAAAATCCTGCGTGGCGCTGCACTGCGCTCGTCACCCTGAGACAATTAGCTGTTGAGTCTCATAATGTCCAGTAATTTCACTGGCTACAATGACCCCATGATTATTATGATTATGTCCAATATTTATTATTAGTTGAAATGAAGCTTCTTTTTCTTGCTTTTGAAGTTCTGCTGCTGATAAGGAACCAAAATTGTATAGGCACATGTTTCTGAAGTTGCTACAACTTGGTCGAAATCGATATAATATTTTTTATACAAATCTGCCTAAATCGATAAAAAAATAATAAATGTTATCGCGGATATTTATATAGAATTATATTTACTTAAATTTTACCTACATTGAATGATTACTATAACAATATATTAATAATAATAATATTATATACATATCTACCATATTTCGAGGTTGTTATACCACCCACCGAACAAAGCCATGCCGTCAAACGACCTAGTCGTGTTTCGGGATGATGTTCGGTGAACCATCGGGGAGACGGGTCTGAGCAGCCGCTCAACTGCCGTATCTCTCTAGATCTATGTGCTTCATCTTAGGCCACACCATCGCTTCACATCAGGCGAGATAGTGGCCAAACATAAACTATAAACTATAAAGCGTAAAAAAAAAACTATTTATAAGTCTATAATAGATAACTCGTAATTTTTACATCACAACACGACGTTGTGTACGGGAAAAATGCTTACTTACAACTAAAGTTAAAATGGGCGGTCTTATAGCTTAAGCGATTTCTTTCAGGCAACCTTTGGATTGATAGAGTGAGTGTGGCTCAGTGGGAGCTCGTGCGACTTTCGATCCGACGCACCCTAGTTCGAATCCCGCTAACCCCGCACCACTGACTTTCTTAAGCTATGTGCGGATTTAACACTCGCTCTAAAACGGTGAAGGAAAACATCGTGAGGAAACCGGCATGTCCAAGAATTTTTCACAAAAAGTCAAGGACATGTGACATTCACCAACCCGCACTGGGCCAGCGTGGTGGATTATGGCCCATTCTCTCTCTATGAGAGAAGGCCCGTGTCCCAGCAGTGGGAACGTGATGGGCTGATGATGAACCTTTGGATTGAGAAGACTCAAAGAAACTGGGGTCCGACTACACCCAAACAAGAAACAAATAAATTTAAAATTTGTCCCGTCGCGGGAATCAAACCCGCAACCTTGGTGGTTTATAAGATTTGAGCCAACCTAACCAACTGTTCCACAAAGTCATATTATACTATATTTAATTGTGTTCATTAATTTTTTTAATTAAAACACACAAATGATAAGTGTATCGGTGTATAAAAAATAAACGTATTTTCTTCTTCGACAGAGTTATCCTATAACCCACTTAGTAGAACAAGCTTGATCCCTTCCCGTACCTCATTACTTCGTTGTAAGTACAACATACATTTCAGAATCTTTTAAATACACTAGCATCACAATCTTAGTTGTGTGTACTCCAAGAGAGTTAGCGAAATTGAAGCAGAATGAAGGTTCGTCTCATTAACTGAATCATTACGTTTTCGTTATTACTTCAATGAAACAGACAGTTGGTGTAGCGGAAACCGCTCCGCGAGGACGTGTGACAAACACAGCTAAAAAATGCGATCGACTTTATGATAAAAATAAATATATTAAAAAATAACAATGGTGAACAGAAAGTAAAGTTATCACACAAATTGACTTATTAGGAACTAAACAATTAAAATGGATGAGGCTTTCGCTCATGTCGAAGGCAATCCGAAGATTGTGAAGAAGGGTATGGTCCCTCCCGATGGTGGTTGGGGGTACTTAGTTGGACTTGGAGTTGGATTTACTTTTGTGAGTAAAGTTTTTGCTACTACTGTTTTCTTACTCGTTTCTTTTTTTTCGTATGACCTTTGATCATTGAAGTGTTCAGAACTTCAGAGTGATAATTAAACTCTTTAAGCAAATGGTAAATTTCTAAAACTATGTCAAAATTAAATAATGAAGACACTGGTTGATCTACGCCTATAAGATATATCGCCTCTAGCCTCTATCTGCTAGATCCATGATCTATTGCACAATATTATCGTGTAGTAAGAAATATTACAACAGCATTTTTCTGAATTACATTATCTAGCAGAAATTTCTATTAAGTTAGCGACTTGGTCTAGCTTTTCATTATAACTCTTATTTATTTATTTAAATAAATAAATAATGTTAACGATCACATACTTACATTGATCCTGGCCCCTAACTAGGATTCCCTATATCTAGGATACACCACAGTGGCTAGCAAAAAATTTGGCAACATCTAGTGATATTATTAATAAAGCTAGATTGTAATATTAATGGGAAGTCTTTTTAAGACAGATCATTAAAAAAAAAAATCTAGTGATATTTGACAGCCTCTGTGTAGTGATTTAGGTACGTCAGCTCAAATCTTGCTGAGATTGCAGGTTCGATTCCCGTAACAGGACAAATGTACACATAAAAAACGCAAGCATTTGTTTCGTCTTTGGGAGTTGTGGGACCACGGTCCTTAAAGTTCCTGTTTCCCTAGATACAAGGAATCCTAGTTAGGGTCCAAGATCTATAGACTTATGTGATGTTGTACGTTATTTAATTATTATGAGTAATCCAGCTTAATCCATATAGTGACAAGACGGAAGAGTAGCGGTTTTCTATTAACAATCATCACAATTGTTCATAACTTTTACAGTTCCACTCAAAACGTTGAATGCCATTGCTCCCTGAGACATCAGTTTATCAGTTTCAAACTCCCTACTTTACAATACAATAACTCTTTATTGACAATAAAAACAGGACTTAAGCAAAAAAATAATATTAAAATAGGTCTTAAAATGGTCTAATCGCTAAGAAGGATGTTGTCCAGACAACCTTCGGATGGTCAGTTATCATCTATTTGGCGGTGGTGCGGCAAATTTAAACATACAATTTATATCCTGTATTTCATGAATAAGATTTTTATAAGGTTTTATTTAACTTGCAATGTTTGGATCAAATCTTGCAAGTTCAATCAGAACCACTTCTTATCCTATGGAGTTCAAATGTTGTATAGGTAATTGTCAAAGTCCGATGACAATACAATATTATGGTGACAGCTAGCTGAACTGATGATAGAGACGGAAGTTGGGCAATGCAACTCCTTGACGGATAATCGTAAACTACTAGTGTTTGGGCTCATTTTAATCTGCTCGCGGTTCCGATTACGAATTTGTTAAAAGCTTGTCTTGAAGAAATAAAAAACATTGTTTTATTTACAAACAAACATCTCGGCATCCACCACCGGGTCGACCTAATGTAAGTGTGTTAAAAAAAGTTATGCGCCATGGAGTCAATCGATTATATTTTTAGCTTTACGAATACAATATTAAAATATTAAGGTTTGGAAACTGTCGTGGGTCGAAATATTCATTATAAATATAAACGGCTATTCCGACCAGATTTCGGACAATTAGGATGTACTTCTTCCGGGAGTGTCTGCGCCGCGAATCCAAAGCTTAAACTCCCGGAAGGACATCCTAATTGTCCGAAACCTGGTCGGAGTTATTCCGACACCATCATAACGTGAGTGTGGCCATTTATATTTATAATGAATATTAAAATATATTTATTTTTAACCTTGGCGAAAAGTTAATTGATTGGAATCTAGTCAAATGATATAAATACGAGTATCACAAAACTTGTACAATGAACTGATTAATAAACCGGTTATATACATACGATATTTTGAATAAAATACCTGTAGGTATTTACCTACATTTTAGGCTTAGATGTGCGTCATAGGCTCGTAGTTAAACTATATATTTTATTATATTTATACAGAGATCTTTAAAGATAGATTATGAGGTTTTAACGTCAACCAGGTAGAAATATCTGCGTTTGGTGTCAGTTTAGAGAAATCGTAGTCACGAGAGTTATGGAGATTTTTGTAGTTATTTTTTGTTTGTTTTTTGTATAAAGAGCAAATGCAAAATAAATCATTAAAAACGGTGGGCGCAACTTTGTGAGTGAAGTAATCTATAAATATATGTAATTATACATATATAGGTATATAACCGTAGGTATATAAGTATATGTAGATATAATAATTAGGATCAATTTATTATTTTAAGCAATTTTTATTCAAATTAATAAAAAGAGATAAAAGATATATAAGATATAGATGTCGGCGGTGCATTTGCACCGCCCGAGAAATATCTGCGTTTGATGTCAGTTTAGAGAAATCGTAGTCACGAGAGTTATGGAGATTTTTGTAGTTACATATATTTTGTTTGGTTTTTGTGTAAAGAGCAAATGCAAAATAAATCATTAGAAACGGTGGGCGCAACTTTGTGAGTGAACTAATCTATAAATATATGTAATTATATATAGGTATATAAAGGTGGGTTCCCAACGAGTCACACCAAATCCAGTCACAGTGTTACTGGATGGGATTTTTTTTCCCATCCTGTTACACTGTTACTAGTTGCAACCTATTTCTACAAATGTGTTCCTAACGAGTCACACCGAGTGTACCAGTGTGGCTCGTTGGGAAGAAAAGAATTTCCTCTCCTAACCTGTCACACCTTATTTTTATCTAAGTGAAAACTGATAACCTACTTTATTTCACCTAGAACTAATATAGGTATATTCTTGAGTAAATTTACAAAAAAATTTATTTAAAAATTTACAAAAATATATATAGGTAACTAAATTCTCTTTGTAAGTAACAGACTAACTTTAAAACTTTAAAAATATCACTACAGGTGAATATTCTATAACAATATCATAAAGAGAAAATGTTTTTGTTTGTACCGAAAAGGCTCCAAAACTACTGGACCGATTTTAATCATATTTTTCACCAATAGATTGCTAAATTGTTAGACTACAATTTATATAAAAAAATAATAAAAGAGATCCTTAAGAAAATTGCAATAATGTAACCCAAAGTAGCAAAATTTTGCCATTATTTGACCTATACTTGGTACCAGGTGATCCTAAATTGCTAGGAGTTTTAAACGTGATAGAAAATACTTAGCGCCAGGCAATTATAAACTTGTAGAAGTCAATACAATACAATAATAACAATAATCAATCAATACAATCATCAAACAAAAGCGCTCATCATTTGACGACCCTTAGTACCAGACGATCATAACCTTATAGGAGTATACAATCATCAAACGCCCTTCTATTTTCAGGAGTATACTTACTATACTTTATACTTAGGCGATCATAAATTTGTAGAAATGCACATTCCAGGCGATCTCCTGAGTAAACACATGTTAACGTACCAGGCGATCATAAATTTCTAGGCGTGATAGATATACGTGAAATATTGGGGTAGTCGAGAAATATACCATACTTATTGATTTGACAGATCGATTTCTAAAGTTAACGCCCTGTAGTAGTAGAAAATCATGCCAGTGTTACTGGATGGGATATTTTTTTCCCATCGAGTCACACTGTTACTCATTGCAACTATTTTTTTTAAGTGAGTTCCCAACCAGTCACACCTAGTGTAACAGAGTGACTCGATGGGAAAAAAATTCCCATCCAGTAACACTGTGACTTGATTGGGTGTGACTCGTTGGGAACCCACCTATATAACCGTAGGTATATAAGTATATGTAGATATAATAATTAGGATTAATTTATTATTTTAAGCAATTTTTATTCAAATGAATAAAAAGAGAGAGAAAAGATATATAAGATATAGAGGTCGGCGGTGCAAATGCACCGCCGACCTCTCTCATCCGTTAGTTCTTTCCATCCAAAGGTTGACTAGAAGAGCGATAAGTCCGCCCGTTGTACTGAAGTTTTTAAGTCAATTCCTGTACCTCAAGGTACAGGAATGATAATGTTTTAGTTATGGTGTACATTAAAACATTTTTGTATTGTATTGTATTGTATCATTTACTAAAAGCATATTATAAACCTAGTCTTCCAAATTCTCGAAGAGACCTGCGAGTAGAGTAGTAGAAAAGTGTGTAGGTAGTTTAGGAGTCTGTCTTGAAATATGGTGCAGATCGACTGGCAGACTTCAAAAAATTTATATATGTATATATATATTCACAATTATATATATATATATATATATATATATATATATATATATATATATATGTATATATATATCTCCTTTAACATGATAATATTTTTTTTTTTTGAAGTCTGCCAAGCGATTTGCACCATATATATACATATATAATATAGAATTTTATCAATATGATTGATTCTTTACCCAGACAATTTTTTATGTGATTATGTTGGCAAACCTGTGCGCTGCGTATGAGACTCGATATTTTTTATACATTAATACATACTCGTAACAATTTTAAGAGCGTGTGTGCGTGTGTACTTATACGCACTTACAAGGCGTGGACAAATGAGCCACGATTCAAGTAACAATTTGTTTCAAGTGGTCTCAACAGTTAGGGACAATTTCACCGTAGCAACAATGAACTAAACTGCGTTATACAGTATACATAAATAAAGCAGTAGTGGGCAAGTAAAAGGTACTGTGTTCCGGTTTGAAGGGCATTGTAGCCAGCGACTGGGCATATGAGCTCAATATCTGATGTTTCGGTGTGATGAGCGCAATGCAGTGCTACGCAGTGCTTTTTATGGTATTAAAAGTTCTGGGTGGCACTGCAATTGTTATGGTTAAGCGTGGCGGTTACCATCAGGTGAACAACTTGCTAGTTTCATCAATCAGTACCATAAAACAAATTGTCGCGATGTTAATCATTATGAAACTTTATTATCGTCATCATCAGCCCATCACGTTCTCACTGCTGGGACACGGGGCCTTCTCATAGAGAGAGTTTGGGCCATAATTCGCCACGCTGGCCTAGTGCGGGTTGGCGGATGATATCCTTAAATTTTTGTGATTAATTTTTAGACGTGCCGGTTTCCTTTGATGTTTTCCTTCACTGTCCTTCACCGTTTTCAGAGCGTGTGTTTCTAAGTGGGAGCACGTGCGACTTTCGTTCTGACGCACCCGAGTTCAAATCCCGTGGGCCCCGCATCACTGACTTTCTTAAGTTATGTGTCGATTAAACATTCGCTTTAAAACGGTGAAACCTTGTCTCATTCGATTGTCAATTCATCGAGATATGGGCAAAAAGATTTTTTCTAAAAATAGACAGATCGATGGTCGGTTCATGAATACTATTTTGCAATAATTAGTTGATAGTCTGTCAAATCTACTAAATTAATCGAATCATTAAAAATGTTTTGTACATACTTGTACAAAACATTAAAGTAATTAAACATTAATCAATTAACCAAAATTATTTAGTTATTCTTATATTATTTATTGTACACTGATATAATATTTACATAGTTGATTATAAACTATATATAAAAAGGCGAGCTTAACCCTAAAAAGAGTTTTCTTCCAGTAAACCCTTGAGGAAAGAGAACTGTCACATGAGCAAATAGGTTTCAGTGTGCGGTTACGGTTTGACTAAGCAAAAATCAGCAACTATAATCATAAATATCTAAAATAAATAGTAACTAAATAAAATAATAATAAATTAAATAATAATATTCGTGTAAATTAAATGCTAATTAAGCAAAGAGGGCGTTACATCATATTGTTCATTCGTAGGTTTATCATTAATAATCTTTATTATATTTTTGAACTCAATTTTTGCAGTTAATATCAAAGGTTATTAATACACACTAGTTATCGGAAGAAAAACAATTTTATTGCAATATTTGAACTGTCCTTTGCAAGTAAATAAACATTGTAAACAAATAACGGAAACTATCGGTCGTGAGTAATAAAAATACGTCGTGGTTAATAAACAGCTATCTGTAATAAATATGTATGTATTTTCTATATATATCTATGTATATTTTTATAACCTGCTATTACCTTTTTGTCAAAGCTCAGGGGCCCTATTCTCGAGGTGTAGATATAATATCACATTCGATAAATATCGTAGGAACTGCCAAAATATCTATTGATAAGATAATTCCGTATTCTCGAGAAGTCACATTAGATAAATATCGATTGAAAACCGCCAGATATGTATCGAGTGGTCCGGAGCACTCGATATGAGTTTATCGAATGCGACACAAGCGCAAACGTCATTATAATGTCTTACTCTTCAAACTTCTTGTACGTTTTTGTTTGAGCGATCACTGAAATTTATGTTATAAAAAATCCACTGAACCTTAGGCTATTAAAAATATACTTAACAAAAGAATACAGGGCTAGCAGGCTTTAGTTACTAAGAGAAATGTCTGGCAACGAGTTTATTTACGCCTTTGTGACTTATGTAATTGAGGAGGCAAAACATGCAGCATCCACTCAATGACGGCGGGCCCAATGGAGAGGAGAATAAATCCAGGGGAAATGAGGGATACGGATTTAAAAAATCCGCTTGTCCAAACATTTAACGATAGACTTAATTAATAAAACTAAGTATACCTAAGGGGGTTAAAAACTAAATACTTTTAACCTATCCTCAATAATGATATATCCCTATGATTTATTCTTCTATTTGTAGGTATCCGTACCTAGACTTTGTCTACTTGACCTTGAGCTAATAATTAAGTACCTATTAGCTGAATGCTGACAAATGAGAAAGAAATTGCAACAAATCAAAATATTTCTTTAAAAACGGGTGATCATGTCAATGTCATTGATGTTCGTTCCGTTTCACAAAAAAAATTGTATGTTAGCATTATGATTTATTTTTTTCATTTATGTATTTAATTTTCATAATATACAGTATTATTATACAGTAGAAATGTAAGACAACAGTTATAACACAGAAATAACCCAAATATTCAGCATACATGTTTATATTATGGAAAAAAGCTAAAAGGTTAAAGTTATCGATTGTGCAATTACACAGTCGATAAAAACGGAACGTGTCTGAAGACAGACAAAAACTATATTATCTGTGTAAACTTGTAAAGCATTTGAATGAACATCCTGACGGCCATTATCTATTACCGTAATATCGTTTGTACTCGAGAATACGGTTTTTGGCGCGCGATCGATATGTTTCATAGACAGAGGATATGATATGATAATTAAATATCACTCATATATCACATTTCCGAGAATAGGCCCCCAGGTATACAAAATGTTACAATCAATAACTACTAAATACAATACAATACTAAATGCAATGTATACCTCATTACTCTCTCATAGTAGAGTGCATCCAAAGATAAATACTATAATGACTTGGCTGCATCCAACGATTCCATTATACCTAGTTATAAAGTATACTCGAGGTAGATCTCTCGTATACCACAGCTTTGCCAGTAATTCTGCCGCCAAGCAGTATTACTGTGTTCCGGTTTGAAGGGCATTGTAGCCAGCAACATTACTGGGCAAGTGAGACTTAATATGTCTCGGTGTGGTGAGCGCAATACAATAGTGCGACGCAGTGCTTTTTATGGTTTTAAAAGTTCTGGGTGGCACTAATATTTTTATGGGCAGGCGTGGCGCTTACCACCAGGCGAGCGACTTACTCGTCTCATCAAAAAAAGCCATAAAAAATATACTATTGTATTTTTATATTTTCTAATACGTATTTTTTATTGAAAAGGCAAATTTAATAATTTGGTAGGTACATACCTATTCAAATTGTCATTGTTGGTTATTTTGTTTAAATAAATATTTAGTACATACCTACCATATTTTTACAATCAATCTATGATGTCTCAGGATGATGAGCTCAGTGCAGTGCTACGCAGTACCACGTATCACTACAATTGTTACGGGCAAGTTAATAGTGTGCGTACTACTACGGCATTGAAGGGTACTACGTACGCTTTCTCTGTTGATCAACTTTATGACCAGTAGGTCCCAGATCGTCGTAGGTGGGTGGTTATATTAAATCTAAGGCAATGGAGACCACGATTTAGCTCACTTCACATTCTCTTCACTTTTTAACTCAGGTCTCCTCGTTGTCCAATGTTATGTTCTCCCTCCTTCTCAACTAAACCTTCCCGATAGCATACCCGGCGGCCACGTACTCATGTATGGTGACGATGTCGCTGCTATCGTGAGTGCCGCTTCAGTCGACCTGTTGAAGGCAAAACTTAATGTTGTGGCTAGCGAGCTGCACAAGTGGTTTGCCAAAAACGGACTGATATTAAATGCATTTCAATCTTTCTGGTCGAGCCGACAAAAGGATGACGGTAACTTTAGGCAGTCATTGAAAATGTGGCAAACACTAACTTTCTGGGGTTTGTTCTGGACAAAAATGAAATGAAATGAAATAAGTTTATTGTAGCAAAAACATACTTAACTAAACAAATACTTAACTAAACATTAATACTAGGTGTTGGTACAAAACGGCCCTACTCAGCATAATGCCGGCTGAAGCAACCAGCGCTGATCTTCCGTAGGAGCCGCCCGGTGACATCACGGGTCGTAACACAAGATATATATAGATTCAAAATAACATAAAATTTATAATGGCAAGAACAATTTGCACAAAAACATGATACCCTTAAAACACAATACAAAATACAAGATTAAAACATAGAGCACCAAGGTGATATAAAAAGAAAGAAAAAATCCTTAGAATTTTTATTATAACACACCATTGAGGTCTAGTGGTGTCATTCCTCAATGTAACACACATAACATTGAGGAATGACACTCGATGACACACAAGACACGAGCCTGACATGGGAAGCTCATATTGACGTACTATGTCAGAAGCTAAGCCGCGCTTGTTTTGCACTATGGCTCCTGTCTGCTACACTGCCCACGCATATGGTCAGAAGCTACTATTTTGCCTCGGCGCAGTCCCTTCTGCAGTACGGGATAGATCTTTGGGGGCGCTCTGCCAATTGGTAGCGAGTTTACAGACTGCAAAAGAGAGCGGTAAGGGCGCTAGTACGTTTATCCCAAGATACATAGGCAAGACCGTTTTTCCGCTCCTTAAAAAATATGACCGTCCCTTCTCTTATCGTCTTGCAGGCGACGCTATACGCCAGAACCCACCTAGATGAATACTCGAGGCTAGGCTATGGTCACACGTTATGGGACGAGGAATGCGCGTAAGCTTAGGGCTGTGCCGCTGCGATTGACAAATACTGCTAAGCTGGTACACGTGATGGCCCCGGCAATGTACAACCGGATCCCAGATGAGATTCGGGGATCATCATCATTCTCATCATTTAAAAAAAGATGAAAGCGTGGCTCTCGAACAAACGCGTTATTCATTTAAAAAACTGACCTAAGTTAAAAGATTGTGTTGTATATATTAAAGATTAAGTATAGTAAGACTTATATTTTGTCATGTAAACCTACAATTTATTTAAATTTTTAAATTATAATGTGAATTTATTTTTAAGAATTAATAAATATAAAACACTGTCATTAAGAGATTTTTTTACGGAAGCTTAATATGTACAATACCTACATTCTAATTAAGTTTTTGTATAGTTCAGAAAATTCAATGTTTTGTAATAAAGTCGTCAACAAGCGAATTTCAGTAAACTAAAAATTAAAAACCCCCTACGAAAAGTAAAAAACAGCTGAACCGATTTTGATGTAACATGTGTAAGAACCCCGATAAAAACCTGGTTTCAAATGCAAAAACCGCATCCGATACGGTTCACCCGTTTAAGAGCTACACTGCCACAGACATACACACAGTGGTCAAACGTATAACACGGTACCCCCTCCTATTGCACCAGGGGTTAAAAGCTGACACCACATTAGTAAAGTGCATCCATGCGAAGCCGGGGCGGGACACATAATTAATATACGTATAATTAATTACTATGATCTTCACTTGTTTCAGATGTTAGGGTTCGGTTCTTCAAATGCCTTTGGAATATTATTTCACAATTTCTTCCTAGAGCAAGACAGCGGCAGTGGAGTGCCGCTAGTTATAGGAGTGTACAATGGAGCCCTGTCAATTTCAGGTGAGTACGGTGCTAAAATGGTAATGCTTTGTGATAAGATAAATAGTTCTGTAAGATCTCACTCATGTATTGCGGTTCTATCATCACCGCTGTCCGTCTGAAAAATACTTTTTTATGTAATTGAGTGACAGTACGGGGCAGGTCGTTCGCCTGATCGTTAGTTGCACGAGTTCCCGTTGAGCTACACTCGCTCTTTTCACACATTATTATATACTAGCTGTTGCCCGCGACTTCGTACGCGTAGTGTAGTAGTAATTCATCATGCTTCCGACCATTTTCTGTCCCAAAATACTCCCGTTCCAGCTCCCATCCTGCTCCTTTCTCATTACCGTACCACTTCTATTCTGTTACCTTCCCACTCGTATCCTGTTATCGTCCTGGTTGTATTCCGTAACCGCCGCGTTCTGGACTGATCCTGTCCTTCTCCTATACCGTTACCGCTCCCTACTATCCCGTTACCGTACCGCTCCGCTCCTGCTCCAGTCCCGCTCCTATATCGTTACCATTACGCTCCTATCCTGTAACTCTCGCGCTTATCCCATTTCCATGCCCATCTTATCCCGTTATCATCCCGTTCCGCTCCCAATCCTAATTACCAAAGTTGATAGCCCTATCTTTAAAAACATAAACTCTCATTCCTTTTGTCCGCTCTCGTAATGATCCCCTTATAGAACTTACATACCAAACAGCTTCATAGGTTTTTGGTTTTCGAGGTGTGATGTGTGTGTGTTTCTGTGTCTGAGGGAGTGGATTATTTTTATATTTAGATATATATATACATTTTAGCAAGTTCTTTTAGGGATGTTTAAAAATTGGTGAAAAATGTGTTATAGTTTCTTTGACCGAGTATACGTATCAAATGTCATCGTTCAGTTTAAAAAACATATTACGGGACCACGGAGGCCGGGTGGAAATAACACGGGTGGGATTGCCATCGGGGGGAAATGCCATGGACCCTTTACGATTCGTACGCAAAACTGACGGTGACAGTGCGCCGCGGTGCCACGCTAGCCGCCGCGGCCGTTCCGGGCCCGGTACGGTGTTGCTATGCTTTTTGTTCGTCTATACCAGCAGTTACTAATAGTTGTTCCACGGAACCCTAGGGTTCCGAGAATTGCCGACACTGGCCAGCATTTTTATCGATATACTGACCCGCGCAAAAGTGCTGAATCAATTTCGATAAAATTTATATGGGACCACCTCTGAAGTATGACCTACCAAACAAAAAAAGAATCATCAAAATCAAATAATAATTGGCGGAGTAATCGCGTAACAAACATAGAAAAAAAACAGAACCTCCTCCTTTTTAAAGTCGGTTACAAATATGTGTTGGGGTTCCGCCGAAATTAGGTACATAATTTAGTGTTCCATAGCTAAAAAAAATTGGGAACCGCTAGGTAAAATTCCTCTACTACTTTCCAAGGCGACATAATCGCATCAGCAAAAAAGCGTTTTGCAAACTGATCAAAAAAAAAGCTCCAGTGCAGGTCCAGCGCCATGTCCATAAAACCCGTCACCGCGAGTCAGAAAAACGCCCCTTGATAAGACGTGCTATCTATGGGTGGCTCGATTTAAACAGCTAATTTGCCTTGCAACGGTACTCAACGTTATACCACTCCACCAGCCACCGCCACCGGCACCGCCAATAGTCGCCGCGATCTCGCAGTGTAAACTCGCCCCTGATGAAGAGCATCGGACATGCTCGAAACCTAGGTCGACTAATTTGACAAACTACGTGAGTCCTAGCCGTTTTATTAAATATTCATAATTATAATAAATCAAACTCACGAAAACTTTCATACTAAAATTGCTAATCGGTAGGTACTCAACGTTGTTAAATTGCGTAATAATTCCAGTTTTCGTAAACCGATATTTATAAAACAAAGTTTGTTATGTAGCCTAGGACTCCACAAAACATTTTTTAGAATACCATCATGTGAACCAATACTTTAGTTCTACAAACTCTGAAGGTAAGTAATAAACCAGTATAAGCTGAGCCATGTGCACAAAGGGTCCGGTATGTTCCGTGGTTCAACTTATAGTGGGCACCTATATTTTTTCCTAAATTCCGTCATAACTTCAATATTACTGGACCGATTTTGATGAAACAAAGCCTATGTGTAGCGCCGGACTCCACAGAATATATTTCAAAAAACTGCATTCAAATTCGTGCCCTAGTTTCTGAGTTTATCCCGGACAGACAGACAGACAGACAGACAGACAGACAAAAATTTTAAAAATTGTATTTTTGGGTTCTGTTGCTACCATATACTCCTAAAAATATTGATTTTCAAAAATATCTTCAATGTACAGTAACCGCTTCGTTACAGTTTTATTATAAGTATAGATATGGGGACAAGGCATTTAACATACTGACTGACTCATACGCGTCCTCCAAAACTAAGGCGAGAAGTTTTCTTAACTCGCGCCTATACATATAAAAACACATTTTTTTTATGATTAAATGGGCTTACGTTTGACAACAACTCACCTGATGATAAGCGTAGTTGCGGTCTAAGGTGGAGCACGTTTGCCCATGAGGTTACCTATCACACACATCATTAGTTGCGAAAATTTTCATTTAAATATTCTTTATTGTACACTGTCAAGAAGATTTGAAGAACATTGGAACAACTAGATGCGAAGAGCCGAAGACCGGGCTCAATGGCGTTCATTGAGAGAGGCCTATGTCCAGCAGTGGACGACTACAGGCTGATGATGATGATGAAGATTATGATGTACACTGTCAATACATTTACATCGTGGACTAAAAAGTACATGTACAAAGGCGAGCTTAACACTAACAAGACTTTTCTTCCAACAAACCCTCTATTTTCACATATATAATGTCTAATGTCGATTGTAGTCAAACTCCTGGGAGATAATTTAATATGTTTGTTAATAATAGTTATATAAACCTACCTTTTTTAATTTCACGCAACACGGGTCATCTGGTTATGAGACGTCTTCGAGAATGCCCTTCGGACTTTGTTTTTTATTACAACTTAAACGATATTTTAATTGATCCTATTATATATATACCCTTTTCAAGGTCTTTCCTAACTATTTAATTGGTGTTTTGTTTCCTGATAGCCAAAGTGTCACAACACAACCAATCAAAGCAACAGTTAGCACTTGGACAAGATCAATTAGATGAAGACATTTCTAAACGCGGTAGGTATAGGTACTCGGCGCTGGCCGGGGCGGCGCCGGCGGGGGCAGCGCAAATAAAAGAACCATCGACGACACGGCAGATGATTTTTAATTTATCAATAGTTCAAAATCCATAAAATAATTAAAACTTGTTATAATTTTAATTTTATGTAATTTTTTAATTATAGAATTTTCCGATGCCATATGTGAGATCGTTCTCCGGGCATACCTATTAATATTCATATTACGAGTATATGTACCTTATTTCAAATAGATAAGTTTAAATATTAATATTGAATAAATTTAATTAATTATGTCGCTCTTTCTCACGGGTTATACACCCGGTCCTTTGGAAGGTTTACGCGGGGACATAAGTTCAACACGTAGAGGCCTTTTAGAGCATTTAATTTAGATATGTAATGCGCAACACTTATCGGGGACTGTCTTTATGTGCATCATTAAGAAGATGCAATCTAAGACAGCCCCCGATAAGTGCGAAGACTATTATTGGAGATATGGAAATGACTTATGATTGGGCTATTGAGGTTTTTAATGGGTGAGAACCGGTCTTATTAATTCATTATTATTATTATTATTATATAAATTTCTCTGCCGTGCGTTCCTTACCCTGGTCTGAGTATCTTCGTTTTCCTAGGTTTTTTTTTAAACTGTTCGGCCACTATCTCGCCTGATGTGAAGCGAATATGTGGCTTAGGATGGAGCACATAGATCTAGAGAGATACGGCAGTTGAGAGGCTGCTGAGACCCGTCTCCCCGATGGTTCACCGAACATCATCCCGAAACACGACTAGGTCGCTTGACGGAATGGTTTTATTTCTTTATGGTTTAATTCGTCATGTCAGGCGTAGCGCACTCCGCACTGTAGGTAAGAAGATACAAGTACATAGTCGGACACCGACGGCGGCGGCGGGTCGTGCGTCGTTACACGTGCCACGTCAGAAGGAATAAGAGCTATGCGATAGAAAGAGAGGGGCTCTGTAGGTTAATGTGACTGGTAGGTATGCAGTGCTACGCGAGCTGAATTGAATTTTATTGCGTCATGGCAAGAGTCGCTATTTGTTCAAATTTCTGTGCGGAATGATGCTTCTGTCCCTTAGTATTCTGTGATAGTACTGAAACCTTTGGCTCTGGATACATTGTCTTTCAATTGAAAATTAATGGCGCAAATCAAGCGATGAATCTCGAACACGCGCGAAATGACAACCTCCTCCTTTTGTTAAAAACGGCTCGAACCACTCAAGCTGCCAATGTAGCACCCACTTAACATTACTTATGCTCATGGTTGCTTCTTCAATGAAATTTCAGCTACTTCTGTAGACGTTCAATATGTTAAAACTATCATTTTTAGGGTTCCCTACCAAAAAGGTAAAACGGGACCCTATTACTAAGACTCCACTGTCCGTCTCTCTGCTTGTCCGTCTGTCACCAGGCTGTATCTTAAGAACCGTTATAGTTAGACAGTTGAAATTTTCACAGACGATGTATTTCTGTTGCAGCTATAACAAATACTTAAAAAACAGAATAAAATAAATATTTAAGGGGGCTCCCATACAACAAACGTGTTTTTTTGCCGTTTTTATCGGTAATGGTACGGTACCCTTCGTGCGCGAATCCGACTCGCACTTGGCTGGTTATTACTGGTTATTCTCACGTAACCTACTGGGCAATACCAATTGTTCATCCATACACCTATTCGCGACATCCGCTGCATATCTAAGCTTAAGTATACCTAATGTCGGTTTTTATTCATTGTTTTAATGAAATTAGATGAAGCGACTACAGATTATAGAAAGTCTATTTGCAATTAGATTTTTTTCATCTGGACACATTAAATAATCATCATCATCACCAGCTCATTACGTTCCCACTGCTGGGACTCGGGCCTTCCCTTGTAGAGAGAGTATGGACCATAATCCACCACGTTGGCCCACTGCGGGTTGGTGGATGTCACATGCCCTATAATTTTTGTGATAAATTCTTGGACATGTCGGTTTCCTCACGATGTTTTCCTTCACCGTTTTTAAATCCGCACATAACTTAAGAAAGTCAGTGGCGCGGGGCCAGCGGTGTTCTCACTCGGGTGCGTCAGATTGAAAGTCGCACGTGCTCTCAAAGAGCCACATTCGCTCTAACAATTCGCATTAAATAATGATTTGATGTTATTTATTTAGTATATCTCAATGTACCTTTTGCTCAAAACGTAGCCGCACGCCACCAGCCGTATTCTTTTCACGACCTGGAAGACTGATAAATAATGCTAAATAGCATTAAGTCATTCCATGGACCATTTTTGAGAAAAGCAATTAAATAAATAAATTAACCCTTTGACCGTCAAAGACGCTATACTCGACATACGAAAAAGTGCTTTCTACCCCGAGGCACTCAAAAGGTTAAAAGGTTTCAATTCGATTGTATTGCTACATTCCACGCGGCCAAACTCGCAGGAGGTCTGTAGTTAATTCTCTCAATCAAATTTTTCTCTTATGTCCAATCGACTCTCAAAGACATTCGATATGTTTCGAGCGAAACGGCCGGCATCTAACTCAATTTCGTCCACTGACGCATACTGCCTAGTCTCATATTACTTCTACTTCCAATATCGATCAAGTCTCAAGTTACTGCTGTCCCTAATTAATAAACTGTGGCACAAAACGCTTAATCAAAACCGCTGATTGGGTAAAGAGGCCGATGGCCAGACTACGTGCTTTCGTTAGTGGAGCCTAAATAAGTATATCTATAGGATCAGCATAATATCATCCCGTTATCATTATTTTTGTATTCATATTTTCGAAGGTCTATCTACTTATAGTATTATTTGTTATGTGTATGTGTAGTGTGTAGTATAGTATTGTAGTGTGTAGTTTATTTATTAGTGAATGTGGCTCAGCGGGAACTAGGAACGCGGGAACGGGGACTTTTTAGTTAAGTGCAGATTTTGCACGCTCGCTCTACGATGTTTTTCCTTCACCATTTGGTGAAGGAAAAACATCGTGATGAAACCGGCTTACGCGCTTTGGAGTGGTAGGCTCTGGCCGTGCTTGAAATACCACCCACCGAACAAAGCCATGTCGTCAAGCGACCAAGTCGTGTTTCGGGATGATGTTCGGTGAACCATCGGAGAGATGGGTCTGAGCAGCCGCTCAACTGCCGTCTCTCTCTAGATCTATGTGCTCCATCTTAGGCCACATCATCGCTTCACATCAGGCGAGATAGTGGCCAAACATAGATATATTAATATTCAATGTAAAAAAAAAAATTGTATTTTAGTATAATGTTGCGTGTATCTGTCTTGGATAAATGTATTTTCTTTCTTCTTTCTTTCTTACTATTACCAAAGAAAACTAAATATTACTACGTATTACCATTTAGTTTTCTTTGGTATTACTCTGTTGCCGTCAACAAACTGTTGGTTAAGGTTACTATTATTTCAATCGGTGGTTACATTATTTGATTGTAAGTTATTTTACTATAATAGCAATTAGGAATTATGGAAGATAATTAAATTAAAATACTTTATGATAGTAAACCATCCAATAATCTATACTTAATTCCAAAAACAGTTCGTTATATAGAAAATAGTACTAAGTACTATATAGCGTCGTAATAATTCCATTTTAACTAATTGGGTAGGAATTTGAAAGGGCAGGACGTCTTTGTGAATGGGGAGTAACCTATACATACACGTACATTCAACTTGTGGAACTCATCGTCTTGGGGAATGTACAAATACCTAGATGTTCCATGATCCTAATTTCATTAGGTATACTATAGGACTTCATCCTGGAACAACGAACAGTTTCTATAAAACGAATTCTGACTTGAAATCGCGGGTGTCATTTTTTATAGTCGCTAGTCATTTTTTTTTTTCGCTTAATAGATCCATGTTTGGCCACTTTCTCGCCTGATGTGAAGCGACGATGTGGCCTAAAATGAAGCACATAGATCTAGAGGGAGATGGCAGTTGAGCGGCTGCTCAGACCCGTCTCCCCGATGGTTCACCGAACATCATCCCGAAACACGACTAGGTCATAACTAATATCATACTATCACATCGCACTAAAATTATAAATGCGAAAGTTTGTGTGTAAGTGAATTATGTAGGCTACAGGCAGAAGGATGCAAAGGAAACCAAAATGCTTTGGTTCTACATTTAATTAAATATAAAAATTACATTTTAAGTTCCTACATGCTAATTATCCTAATGGGTGACAGCGGTTCGATGTGAGAACCCGAAGTGACGGTGTGGGGGAAAGCTATATAATGTAAAAAGTTAGAAAGAGAGGGCATGATCTGCTGCGTCGGCGCCTTTGGACTCGCTCCTGCGGGCAATTGGTATGCACCACGACGTCATACGTAACAACGAACTCAAATCCATGGAGATAGCTTATACCCTGGAACCCTGGAAACCGCGGAACGCAGCTAGTTATACTAAAAAGCGAGAGCTAATACATCCGCAAACTAACACTGTAAACTGAGAAAGTAAAAGTAGAAATACTGAGTATTTGCATAATGAAACTTCATCCTATGTCTTAGAAGTGCGAAAGCATGTCAATCCACAACTTACCTCACCATGATCACTTACGGTATTGCTAATATTGCTATAGAGCATACTGTTATACCTACGTTACTTGATCTACTTAAATCTTACTTTCTTTATCTTTTTTTTTTTAATCTTGTTTTCTATTCATATTATTATTTTACTAATTAGAGACAGTAAGGAAAGTGTTAATGGACACATTCTTAGTTATACTATACTTAGCAATTTAAGACAAAGGAAAATTACTTAGTCTTAGTAGGCTAGATTGTAATGTTAATGGAATGTCTTTCTGAGACCGACCATTATAAAAAACACTATTTCAGATTTTTCATCTGACCTACATGTTTGGCCTTAAAAAAATATAATTTTCGGTTAGGTCGATCGGTCAGCATCATTTTTAAATAAAATTAATTGATAAGATGTATGTATGCAGGCAGTACTCACTATCCCAAGTACTAGCATTGCAACATTGTTCGGAAAAAGTCCTTACGCGAACGTGAATCCCAAATTGAATTACATGCAGATGTGAACTTCAGACCGACGACACTCGTTACTGGTGTAAAAAAGCCATCGGATCTTAGTGCCTCCGCCGACGTCAGACTTTGTAGGTCCGATTTTTGTGCACCGATATTTATCACATATTTTGTGACCTCTACTTTTAGTAGAACGTGTGCTTTGCAATATGAAACTCCGTATGATTAATTTTCACCGACAAAAAATTGGTGCCCGATTGTCTGACTTGGGCGGGCAGCCTTAGTATGACATTTTATTTTACAGAACAGGGTGTTTTATACCCAATACCCTATCGTGTATGTTCGCTCGTTCCACATCTTACAAGTGCGAAGTGTTATAATGAGTTCTTTCATTTCCAGGATTCCTAGGAGGGATAGCGTTAAAGAAGTACTCATTTCGCCAAGTGGGCCTAGTCGGGGCCGGACTGTTTGTACTGGGCGATGTGTTAACCATATTCGTGCAGAGGACCTACCAGCTCGTGTTCACTTTCGGAGTGGTCCGAGGTAAGGCAGTCAAGTCAGCGGTCTAGACTTTATAGTCTTTAAGTGCAAAAGTATCTCCCCTTCCGCCAAGATGCAGTGTAATCAAGATCTCAAACAAAAATAAACCCAACGTTGTAGGGATAAAGTCTTAAGCGGCTTGGGACGGAACGTTCCCCCGCGCCCGCGGGACGATTGAAATTTGAAGCTACAACGTACCAAAAAGCGGCGAGCGAGCCCTTCCATAATCAAACGGCTAGTTAAGTTAGTCACTTGGTCTAGATAAATTATAATCACTTGGTCGAAATAAGTTAGTCACTTGGTCGAGATAAGTTATAATCACTTGGTCGAAATAAGCTAGTCACTTGGTCGAAATAAGTTATAATCACTTGGTCGAAATAAGTCAGTCACTTGGTCTAGATAAGTTAAACACACTTGGTTTAGATAACTTAGTCATTTGGTCGACCCAGTCTTGACCTAGACCTAGACTTAGTCGACCGCAGGCGCATGTTAAATATAGCGGGCTTAGGAGAGAGTAAGAAACTCTAGAACTAGATTTCAATGTTATATTCATTATCATTAAACTATACATATATACTGTATCCGTCTACAATCTAAAATGTTAGTAGATACTTAATGATTAAATTTGAAATAATTAAAACCTAGTTAGTTTAATTATAAAAAAGCACCGTGATCACTAAACGTCTCAAACGTTCAACGGAAAACCTAATTAGACAAAGAGGACAAAGATATTACTTAGAATTATTGACTCCTAGGTAGGTAGCAGGCACTTTAATGAACAGTTTGCAATTTTTATGTACATTTAGAGCTATAAATCAAACATAATTAATATCGATTTGTGCAGTAAACACGAAAGGCCAAAATGTTGTCATTGATGATTAATAGAAACACGAGAAATGTCCAATTACGGCTGATCCGTTAAATTCACTTTTTGCCTTTTAACAACGTTTAATTGCTATTATCTTGTTAAATAAATGCTTAGGTAAGTATTCCTATTAAGCATTAATGTAACAAGATAAACAGAATTTAAACCAATGGTAATTAGAATAGTGATAAAAATATGGACTAATTAGAGAAAAAAAGTGCATAGCTGATGCACTAGAGGAAATAAGAAGTGACGAAAACGGCTCGGACGTTTGATGTGTGGCCAGTCAGAGCAGACGGGCGTCTAAGCCTAGGCTAAGTTTGGCACTATCCGGGCCCTCCACTCCCGGGTGTCCATGAGGACTTTCCCGGTCAAGGCAAAAAAAAAACTTAATCCTAAAATAGATATGTTAAATGCCAAGTTGACTGTCTGTCACAAACTTAAATTAACAAGTTACTGAAATGGTGATGAAAGAAAAGTGATGAAAAGGGGCATGTTAACATAATGCAATTATGATTTTAGTAGCACCTATATTTACCACAATATCACCTACTTGCTTAACAAGCCGTTTATAATCTAGAATGACAGCCGTGTGCAAATTTCGAAAGCACTACGTCATGTTGTGCAATAATATTATTGATAACCTCTGTGGTGTAGTGGTTGGGCAGATTGGCTCAAATCTCATACACCACCGAGGTTGCGGGTTCGATTCCCGCGACGGGACAAATGTTTGTGCACAGAAAAAAACCAAGCGCAAGCGCAACTTGTCTCTTGTGTGAGTGCTGTGGAGCCATGGTCCTTGTAGTTCCTGGTTCCTTAGATACAGGGAATCCTAGTTAGGGGCCAGGATCTATATATGTGATCGTTGGATTCAATTGCCAGAATACTAAATACCTACGTACCTATTACAATTATAAAATTAATTAAACGATACAATATCTTATCTGACATGTAACTATGGAGTTATAAATAAATTATTTGTATTTGTATTTGTATTTGTATTTGTATTTGAATTTGAATTTGTATTTGTATTTGTATTTGTATTTGTATTTGTATTTGTATTTGTATTTGTATTTGTATTTGTACTTGTACTTGTACTTGTACTTGTACTTGTACTTGTACTTGTACTTGTACTTGTACTTGTACTTGTACTTGTACTTGTACTTGTACTTGTACTTGTACTTGTACTTGTACTTGTACTTGTACTTGTACTTGTACTTGTACTTGTACTTGTACTTGTACTTGTACTTGTACTTGTACTTGTACTTGTACTTGTACTTGTACTTGTACTTGTACTTGTACTTGTACTTGTACTTGTACTTGTACTTGTACTTGTACTTGTACTTGTACTTGTACTTGTACTTGTACTTGTACTTGTACTTGTACTTGTACTTGTACTTGTACTTGTACTTGTACTTGTACTTGTACTTGTACTTGTACTTGTACTTGTACTTGTACTTGTACTTGTACTTGTACTTGTACTTGTACTTGTACTTGTACTTGTACTTGTACTTGTACTTGTACTTGTACTTGTACTTGTACTTGTACTTGTACTTGTACTTGTACTTGTACTTGTACTTGTACTTGTACTTGTACTTGTACTTGTACTTGTACTTGTACTTGTACTTGTACTTGTACTTGTACTTGTACTTGTACTTGTACTTGTACTTGTACTTGTACTTGTACTTGTACTTGTACTTGTACTTGTACTTGTACTTGTACTTGTACTTGTACTTGTACTTGTACTTGTACTTGTATTTGTATTTGTATTTGTATTTGTTGGGACTCAACAAATACATAACAACAGCTATATTTCTATATATTTATAGCTGCAACTTAGTGTTATATTTCCGTATATAAAATATGAATAATTGTAAGTTTATTTAACATTTGACCTGTTACAAAGTTAGACGGAAGTGAATCTGAAAGGATACGCGACTGCGCGTATATTATCTACAATAATGTACATCATTGTTTACATAAGATGTTTTCATAATTAAATTATCTTGTTAAACTTGATCTTTGAATCATATTTAAAAATAGCAATACTATATACCTACTTACATTGGTAGGTTGCAGAACTGTTAGATTTTTAAATAAAGACGGATTTGAAAGAAATGGGTGAATACCAAGGTTTTCTTTGAACGGCACACAGCAGGCGCGACGTGACCGTAACGCCGTGCAATCACGTTGGCGTTAAGTTTGCAATGCACACAGATAGCGCGGCGCCCGTTTACGTTTCGCGACGCGGCGACGCCGCGCTCTCTATGTACAAAATAAGAATTTTGTTAAAAAATATTTTTTTAAGACAAGCTTTTAACAAATTTGTAATCGGAACCGCGAGCAGATTAAAATGAGCTCAAACACTAGTAGTTTACAATTATCCGTCAAGGAGTTGCCAACATTCCGTCTCCATCATCAGTTCAGCTGGCTGTCACCATGATATTGCATTGTCATTAGACTTTGACAAGTATGCAAAATTTCAATTCCGTAGGATAAGAGGAAGTGGTTCTGATTCAACTTGCAAGATTAGACCCAAACATTGCAAGTTAAATAATAGCTTGTAAAAACGCCAACGCCGCCGCCGCATTGCGATCACATCACGCCCGGTGTGTGCACAGGCCTTTAATTTAAAATCCACATAAGCTGCATCTTGTTTACTTTTACGTCAACAATTTTGCTTCTGTGCCGCATTTATTTGATTTATATCGATGAAATGCTGAGAAGTCGCTGCGGGTATTTTATATAAAGATTGCAGTTTCGTTCCTATTACGATCACTATTTATATTATTTTCCTCCGAAGTTGGTTGAACAGTTCATAAATAACTTAATTATCTTATCAAATTAACGTCAGTAATTAACTTTCCAGGCGCAGGTTTTGGAGTCATGATACCGGTTAGTTTCACAGCGTTCAATTGTTACTTTACAAAGAAGAGAACAGCTATGATGAGTGCCAACCAGACCTTAAGCAGTATGGCGTCCATAACGTTTCCGATGCTGGTGACCTTCCTGCTAGGGGAATATGGGTTCAGATGGACCCTGACCCTGATTATGGCGGTGGACCTACATCTGGTATTTGCTATGCTGGTTATGCACCCAGTTGAATGGCATTTGGTTAAGTCTACTGAGGAGACTGTCAAAGGTAGGAACTGGATTTAGCATGCCTACCTACTAATTATTGAAATATCGAGAACTCAAAATAATTAGACTTTGAAAAGTTTCATGAGTGTTATTCATAATAGACATAATTGATGGCTGGATCTCATAACTCCTAGAAAGACTTCTAAAATGTTTGAAATCTGGCTGTTTAACCGTTTTATATGGGTCATCATCATCATCATCAGCCCATCAGGTTCCCACTGCTGGGACACGGGCCTTCTCTCATGTAGAGAGTATGGGCCATAATCCACCACGCTGGCCCAGTGCGGGTTGGTGGAAACACATGTCCTTGAATTTTTGTGATAAATTCTTGGACATACCTACCGGTTTCCACACGATGTTTTCCTTCGCCGTTTTTAGAGCTAGCGTTAAATCCGCACATAACTTAAGAAAGTCAGTGGTGTGGGGCCAGCGGGATTCGAACTCAGGTGCGTCGGATCGGAAGTCGTACGTTCTCCCACTGAGCCACACTCGCTCTATATGGAATCGCTCGTTTTATATGGAATAACCTTAAAACAAAACAAATTGCTACATTTCTTTGACCAAATTCTAAATGCTTAGGTATAATTCATTGGTAGAGTCAGTTTTCGCATTTCTTTTCTAGACTCGGACTATTATTTGAGTATGGGAAAGCAATGGATACATAGACAGCTTACGTACCTTTTTTAAGTCTAGATAATATAATTTCTGATATTGAAAGCATTCGCGCATGCTAGACGAAAATCTTAAGATTTTTAATAATTAGAAAGAGCAATATTATTTTTCTTCTTCTTAATTATTTAAAATCTTAAGATACGGGTATATTTATTAGCCATTTTTTATTAGCCATTTTATTACGGGTCTGAGCAGCCGCTCAACTGCCGTCTCTCTCTAGATCTTTGTGCTTCATCTTAGGCCACATCATCGCTTCACATCATGCGAGATAGTGGCCAAACATGGACCAATTAAGAGTAAAAAAAAAATATCTTAAGTTAGTTTTTATGATTTAATGACGTTTAAAAGTAAATTTTTTTGCCTATTTAATAAATATCTTTTGACTTGCCTTGAATTAGTTTGTGATAGCTACTGATAGTACAATTAAACAACTCTTGGAATCAATTTAGAATAAATAAGATGAAACTACCATTTCCGAGATCTAGATCTATCTATGGCGATTTTGGCGAACTACACTTGAGTGAGATAATTTACGTTCAAAAATTCAGCATGCACAAAGTTTATTTAAATATATTAATATTTATATATTTTAAACATATTTAAATAATTTATATTTTATATATATATATATATATGTATATTTAAATATGTAAAATTCATTATTGTATAGCGTTTGACCACTATCTCACCTGATCGTAAGCGACGATGCGGTCGACGATGTAGCACGCTTGCCAAGATTGTACCTGTTCACTCGGGATTTGAAGATTCCTAGATTGTATCGGGAAAGTCTGACTGATATAGTAATAGTACCTACCTAAAATATGTCACGTGAAGTTTTTGTGTCTGTAATTTTTGTATATTCCTTATTTCGTATTTTGCCAAGAGCTATAAATAAGTACCTATGTATACATATTTCATTTGTGTTTGTCATGGTTTTATGTGTTCATTATTTTCCTTTTTTTCCAAAAGGTTGTTGTTCCATTTATGATTGTCCTGTTATCGTATTTTAATATACATTTTCAGAATTAACACCTCAGTGTGATATCAAAAAGATAAGCTATGAGAACTATGATGAATCAATTGTGAAAATGTTACCAGGTGAAGAAATCGACATTGAAGTAAAAGACAAGACTCAAAAGCGGAATGAATCAATTCAGAAGAGTATACTGTGAGTAAAGTTACCTTATAATATTAGCGCTATAAATTAGGTATACCTATTTATGTTACTGAGTGATGAGTCGAGCAAGTCGTTCGCCTGATGGTTAGCGCCATGCCTGCTATAACAATTGCAGTCCCGCCCAGAACTTTAATTCTCGTTTGAACTCGGCACCGTCTCTTTCGGTACAGGAAACCCTCATAACCAACTGAGCTACCACTGCATGTACCTCGGTAAATATTTGCACACCTTTTCTGTACTGTCTAAGGGTGACGGGTGCGACATCTTTTGAAAATATTTCACATTTTATCAAACGTCGGGTGTAAATTATGGTTAGCTCCAATGCCGTATCGGTGAAGATCTTATAGATTTTTTGTTTCTAAGCAATCTTGTATTATTTTAGAAAAACTATCTACGAAAACGTCGAGCTGGACCTGCTAAAGGATCCGAGATTTGTCAGCACCCTCGTTGGTCTCGGATTTGCCTTCGTGTCTGATGTGACGTATCTTGCAATGGAACCCATGCTCCTGTTCTCGTATGGATTCAGCCAGGTATGCTATTTCAGAACGGATTATGTTTAACTGTCCACCAGATATATTAAAATGTAACAGAAAAAAATCGGTTCATATTCTGAAAAATAGTAAATGATCACCAAAAAAATATCACCAAATAAAAAAATAATCACCAAACAAAATTTTAATGATTACCAAAAATAGTAAATGACGTCTCGCTCGTCATCCCTTCATGTCGCTTCGCTGCGGATGTCGCCGGTTCGCTTTGCTCGCCACCTCCTCCGTTCGCTCCACTCGTCCTCGTAGGCTCGCTTCATTCAGTACCTTCTTCACGAGCTTCTCTAGGGATAAGAGCCAGTTAGACCACGGAAAAGTGAGGTGCCGCAATTCGATTTGGTGGTCATATACTAAATTTGATCTGCCGATACTATTTTTTGATAGAAGTGTATGGGATCTCAAAGATTATTTTGTTGGTCGTTATATTGTTTCCCTTTTAGAACAAGCAAAACAAATAGCTATTTTAATCTCCGCCCGTTTTAAGCTAACGTTTTACTACTCCACGGGAAAAAGTTGTTAACAAGTGGGAAATAGAATTTTCACAGAACAGAATAATTATACATACCTACTTTTTGTACTCGCTGACTCCGCTTTGCTAACTCTTTTTTAATGGATGTAAATAGGTAGTTTCCGAGGGCGAGTGTAAGGAAGCATTTTCACCTGCAAAACATGCACAAACAGTTCGATAGTAACTTGTAATGTGTCGCACTTGTTACGCACTGTTGCAACACTTGCAACTTGGCCGTCGCGCTGTCGGAATTTTCTTGCAGCAGTTTTCTCGCAGGTGGAAACGCGGCTAACAGAGACCGCTTCGCTCGCAGTAGAATGCTAACAGAGATCGCAAATCGTCTTTTGATTTTTATCTGACTTCAAAAAAAGGAGGAGGTTCTCGATTCGAATGCACTTTTTATGTTTGTTACCTCAGAACTCCGTCATTTATTAACCGTTTTGGAAAATCATTTTTGTGTTGGGTTCAGTATAGCTACAAGCTGGTACCATATTTTTTGTATGTCGACCTTGGACTTCGAAGATATATCAGAATTAAAGTCGGTTTTTTTGTTATATAATGAATTATTTGACTTTAATTTATGTTTTCACTGATCTTCATCTTCTATGTTCCAGATGCAAGTGGCGACATGCGTAATGGTCGGTGCTGTGTCAGATTTGCTGGCGAGGTTTGGTCTCGCCATTTTCACTTACTTTTACTCGGTGGACAGTCGGCTAATCTTCTTCATTGGTACCTGTGTTACGATAGTACTAAGAATAGGTAAGTTTCAATATTAGCCTTATCTTATCTTAGCCTTTGTTTGCCTAATATTTAATTTCTATATAAAGGTACCTGAACTGTATCTACTATATGCATGTATACATCATAGGTTATTGGATGATGGCCTTTTTTTGACAGTAAAAATCTAACTTCAACAATAAGTGCAGGTACATGTTTTTGACGGATAACCTCGTCGCACTACCTAAATCTTCGTTACTATAATGGTTATAATTTAGGAAATAATTATAATCAATAATCATATTTTAACCCAAATTAAGTGATTGGCCTCAACTGTCGCATTGTCAAAAACACATCAAAACATTATAATTAGCTTAAAATTTTATAGCCCATTCCACTTAAATTTATTTTGACACAGGCCGACCGAAAAAAGAATCTCCAGTAGGTACATGTATCAGACCACCAAAAGATAACCAAAAAAATGCGGATACAAAAAATGACAAACTAATTAATGTACATATTTAATAGCCCATAGAAAAAAATATGTGCCTACTTTTGTAACTTGATGACCGCCAAAGTATTCTTAAAACAATATCTATAGAGGCCTATTTTGTTTTTTTTTGAACATCTATAAACGGAGCTTAGTAGGTATATATCTATACCAATATTATAGAGGAGAAATTGTAAGTATGTTAGTAAGTAAGTATGAACAAAGTAAAAATAGTCAAAATGAAAAGTCTGTCAGAGCGCCTGATCGATGCGACGCGTGACCAAAATGCTGGGACTTATTTGGCTCAACGTATCAGTATTGCAATCCAACGGGGCAATACTGCCAACATCTTGGGTACGCTGCCAACTGGTAGTGGGTTGGAGCATTTGAGCTATCTATAGGCCGTTAATGGCATTGAGTTAAACAAAATCAATGGTTAATGGTCTATGGGTTGTCCAATTACTTCTCCTTGTAAGTGGTTAGTTTAGTTTAGCGCAGAATACTAAGGGACAGAAGCATCACTCCGCAAAGAAATTTAAACAAATAGCGACTCTTTCTATGAAACAATAAAATTAAATTCAGCTCGCGTAGCGCTGCATACCTACCAGTCATATTAACCTACAGAGCGCCTCTCTTTCTATCGCATAGCTCTTATCTCTTCTGACGCGGCACGTGTAACGACGCGCGACCCGCCGTCGGTGTCCGGCTGTGTACTTGTAGCTTCGTACCTACAGTGCGGAGTGCGGTAGGCCTGGTTTCAGTAAGTAGAGTGTAGAGTTGTTTTCAGGTAACAATGGCATTCGCCAGTAAGTATGATAATCTCTGGAACAACTAATCCGATTTTGAAAATTCTTTCACTGATATAAAACTAATATATTCTTGAGTAACATAGGCTATACTTTATTATGCAACAATTCTGAGGTATCAGGGACATGCGACATATTTGTGTTCAAAGTAGAAAACTAACCCATATATGAGACTATAACTGCCCAGTTAGGCTCAGGATCTACATGTTAAGTTAGGATAAAAAAATATCCTACGGTCTTTTCTTGACTAGGTATAAGCTATCTCTATGTTCCCAAACTTCTTCAAACTTAGTTTTTTTATTCGTGAAAGGTAGCAGACAGGCAGAGTTACTTCCGCATTTATAATAAGTATTAGTGTGGATTTGAGATACTTAGGTACTACATGGGACTTTGGTTTACCCACACGTATTTGGATGTGTCTAATAAAGTATACTTATCTACCTAGATTGCTTTTTATTAGGGTTCCGTACTCAAAGACTGACAGACTCCGCTCGTCCGTCCGTCTGTCTGTCCATCTGTCACCAAGCTGTATCTCATGAACCGTGATAGTTAGACAGTTTAAATTTTCACAGATGATGTATTTCTGTTGCCGCTATAACAACATAAATATACTAAAAAACAGAATAAAATAAATATTTAATGAGGCTCCCATATAACAACAACAAACATGATTTTTTTGCCGTTTTTATAGATTTTTTTTTATGAAACTGAATGACGAGACGAGCTGGATAGATAATGCGACTTGCTTCGTACGCGAGTCAGACTCGCACTTGACCGGTTTTTTCTAACATATATAAATAAGTGAGCACAGGTTCATAATGTCGCTCATGCATAGTGAATCATGCGATGTATATTTGCATTCTAGACTTGAAGACAAGAGAAAACCAGAAATACAAATTTATCGCATAAAATTATTATTATTATTGTCCATTTAGCGATTGAAAAATTTTACTCAAAGCTAGTTCTCCTTGCGCATTTTTAACATATCTTCACCATAGAATAAATCAACATCATCGTCAGCCCATTACGTTCCCATTGGTGGAGCACGGACCTTCTCTCAAAGAGAGTGTATGGTGTATGGGTCATCTATTGTATAACTCGACGTTTTCACCAAGTTGTATTGGCCGTGGTCGAGAAGACTGAAAAAACTGAGGAACTTTGGTCAAAACGTTGAAGTAAACAAAACAAATATTTTAGCGCGAGTTTTATTATCATAAACTGTGTATCGGTACATCGGATTCGTAATTTATGCTGTGGACTAGAATTAAGGATAGGATTGTTGTACCTAGGTTTAGACTGAGTAAAACTAATAGGTCATGGGCAGCTGCGTATGTTTATATAATAAAGGTCCAAAATGTATAACGGAGCTCACAGAAAGTAAATTCAAATTACGCGTAAAGACTATTCTAATGGGAAAAGCATACTATTCTGTTCGTAATTATACAGGAGACAAAGATGCTTTACATTCTAGACCATCTAACCAATTGCAACAAAACATAAAAAATATGCCCCAGTTTCTTGCCGTATCTTCTGAGTAGTGTTTCTTTTTCCGATACGTTGATAGAAGGTAGAGTCATGATGACAATTTGAAGTTTATAAGTGCGTCTGTGATGCCAACACTAAATAAAGAGATTTTGATTTGATTTGATACCGTGCCGAAACCAAGTTGGGTTCGAGAATGTGCCCCAGTACGAACGCTCCTTAAAATCCTCATTTATTTCTAGCTTTAGTAACCTCCAGCGAGCTGTACTTCGTGTTCGCGATCACGGCGGTCTCGGGGCTGGTGCGGTGCTCAGTTCAGGTCCTGTTCCCACTGGTCCTAGTGACGGCGGCTCCGGACAGGTTCCCCGCCGCGCTGGCGCTGCATATCCTGTTCTCTGGCATATTGATGCTAATGGCAGATCCTTTGATAGGTGAGCACTTCATATTATTTATTTATACATTTACCTATAAATATCAATATCATTTATTTATATATTTTTTTATTTTGAATTGGTAGGCTCTGGCCGTGGTTGTAATACCACCCACCGCACAAAGCCATGCCGTCAAGTGATTTAGTCGTTTTTCGGGATGATGTTCGGTGAAACATCGGGGAGACGGGTCTGAGCAGCCGCTCAACTGCCGTATCTCTCTAGATCTATGTGCTTCATCTTAGGCCACATCATCGCTTCACATCAGGCGAGATAGTGGCCAAACATACCTAGATCTATTAAGAGTAAAAAAAATACATTTATCTAATCATATGTAGTAATTATTTTAGGACTCAATGCTAGGTAGCATTTTCTACGAGCCATCCAGGATGTGGAAGAATAATTGTAACGATGCCGTAAAGTTATATACACTTAATTATCTACTCATGGTCTTATAGCTGAGCTAAGATATTCCAGCTTTAGTAACTTCCAGCGGGTCTCCGGACTCGTGTAGTGAAATTTAGTTTAGGTTTATCATATCATGATGCCGATGGTGTCGATAGGTATCACTTTGTATAACCTAGTTGTACTAGTTTTTAGCTGATCCGGAATATTCTAATTTGGTAGTTCTAACAATCTCCAACAAGCTGTAGGGATCTGGAAAGTATCAACCTATATAATATAATAGCTGCGCCCCGCCGAGAAACCTCTCGGGTTAAAAATTGCCTGTGTTATTTTAGCGTCCAAGCTGTCTCCTTTCCAATTTTTTGCCGTTCACGTTGTTGCGGCGTGAAGAGGTAACAAACACATTTACATACAAACTTTCGCATTTATAATATAATTGTGATACGTAGTGTTTTGTGAGACAAAAAATATGACACTGTCGCGATATCGCGAAAAATACCTCTATCTTAGCTTATTAAGCACAATTTAACTACGTTTATTTTTTTGCCATGGTCGGTTAATTTGCATAATGTAAGCAAAATTTTCCCTCAATCGGAATAGTAAGTAGGTCAAGAGCTTGATTATACGACGTGGAAATACGGAAAGATAGACTACATAATAACTTATAGGTAATTTGAAAAATAAGTTGCATAAAAACTGCATCCAAATCCGTTCACCTGTTTAAGAGCTACGGTGCCACAGACAGACAGGCACAGATAGTAGTCAAACTTATAACACCCCTCCTTTTTGCGTCGGAGGTTAAAAGTGGTATTAAATGTTTTCTCAATCTACCAAATACCTACTTAAACCCAAAGTAGTGAGGGTGTCACTGCCAAATATAACTTTAAACATAATTTAGAATAACCGTTTTTTACTGAGGCCGTCTGGGTAGGTACCACACCTTTGCCAGTTATTCTGCCTCCAAGCAGTAGTGCGCAAGCATTACTGTGCTCCGGTTTGAAGGAAATTGTAGCCAGCGAAATTACTGGGCATTATGAGACTTAACAGCTAATAAAATTATCTTATAGGGTGATGAGCGCAGTGCAGCGCCGCGCAATACAAAGTTCTGAATGGTGATGTTACTGTTATGGGCAGGCGTATTGCTTACCATCAGGTGAACGACCAGCTCGTCTCGTCACTCAGTCAAAAAAAAAGACGTGTGGCACTCGGAGACTGCCGCGGTAAAGCTATTGCATAGCATTCGGGTTGGGGGTGTTAGGTTATTTTCGTTACGGAATTTCTGGATTCGGTCTCCACGCCAAGGCCCGCGATAAAAGCTATGCAATAGCTTAATAAAAAAAAATTAATAGGTACCTATGCCTAATTTTTGTTTGGTCAACAACCTTTTCGAAGATTCTGAGTTCGGATTTCTAGAGAACGGACTATGACTACCTATAAAGTTGTGAAATCCATACCGATCAACACATTAAATTAGTGTCTTAATTAGTGACTAGCATGCCCGCGGTTTTGTTCGTGTCGACATAATAAAATGTAGCATCGTAAAGGTGAAAGAATTTTTGAAATCGGTCCAGTCGTTTTTGAGTTTATTCGTTACAAACATACAAAAATGCAGATATTTCCTCTTTATAATATTAGTGTAGATGACTATGACTTTATGAACTTTTTCTATTCTACTTCTTCTTCTTTGATTATGAAATTAAAAAAAGAAAGAAAGAAAGAAGAAGTAGAAGATAAATTTATATAAATAAATAAATAATGGAGTTTGGAGAATGGGATAAATCCCTTTCTTTCCTTTTCCTAATAAAATATAGGTAAAGAAGCGAGTCGAAGCTTTTCTCTCGAAAGTGAAGTTAATCGAAATCTAATCTATGTTTGTTTCACTTTGTAAACAGCTATACCGAATAAAAGAGACTGAATTCTACAACACAGGATTTATCCTAGTGTGGGATTCAGAGCTCATAGAATTGATTGTACTACACGATTTGTATTTGCAATAAAAAAATGATTGATTGATTTAAGATATTTTTTTAATTTTCAGGTGTCCTCTACGAAGGCACTGGGAGTTATACCTACTGCTTCCTGGCTATGAGCTTCTGCTGCCTCATTTGTGTTGTTTTGTGGACTGTCGAATATATAGTGTATAGGAAGTATAGAACAGCCTTGACCCAAACGTAGTATGAAATTCTACGACTGATACCTAGTGCTTATATTGTCGTTGCCATAACTTGTTTTAAGAGTTATTTTGTAAACTACCTATTTATTTTGTAACAAATGATCTTCTCCTGTGTGGATGTGTGGTCAACCCTGGTGTTGAAGTCTTTAAACCACCCGAATGCCTTATGGCCTAACGACTGTTGTAGTCAACAGACAACTAGCACAGAATACTAAGGGACAGAAGCATCACTCCGCAAAGAAATTTAAACAATGACGCAATAAAAGTCATATTAACCTACAGAGCGCCTCTCTTTCTATCGCATAACTCTTATCTCTTCTGACGCGGCACGTGTAACGACGCGCGACCCGCCGTCGGTGTCCGGCTATGTACTTGTAGCTTCGTACCTACAGTGCGGAGTAATAACCGGTAACGAAAAGCACGGTAGCGCTCAGAAAAATACCACACAAATGGTCACCCATCCAATTGGTGACCGCTGCGAAATCTGTTACGAAACGCTAGGCGAGCTAATGAGCGTAACAAATGAAAATGTATGACAAAACCAAAATATATGTACCTATTAAATAAATAAATAAATAACGCCCAATGATCACCTGCATAGAACCTAGCCTCTTACTAGGATTCCCTGTATCTAGAAAACCAGGAACTACGAGGACCATGGTCCCAAAACACCCAGACACGAAACAAATGCTTGCGCCCTCACTCTTAGTGATGTATGAGATTTGAGCCAACCTGCCCAACCACTACACCGCAGAGGCTGTCTCGTTTCCTGTATTGTTTCACATTGGCTCAATTTAGTGCTAACCGTCGAGTTGAGGCTACGTCGCGTCGACGCCGACATTTTAATCTGTTCTCCACATTGTTAATGCAAACATGTTTGCGTCACCGGACTTACATTTTAATAAGTACCTCATAAATGTAGGATGTAAATGGTAATAGGTAAGTATATAATGCCAAACATTTTATCCAGCAATGAGAATTGCTTGTTTTCAGTGAGTATAGTAAAGAGAATTGATGGAGATATTGTTATGTTTACCTAGATTAACTGATATACGTGTTAATGTATGTGACGTACCTATGTATACAGCCCCCCTACCCATATGTCCCTCAAGCGCCAATCGTATATCGTGTTGAGTTCAGTTTAGGGTATAGATACACTGCGACAATATTTTATGATGCCATATATTGTCCCATTAAGTTTATCTCAACTTTTAGTTATCATATTTTGGTATAAATGAATGAGATTAATTCGATTTCTTGCCTGAATCGATAATAATTAGTCGGTATCTCATTAGTCGCAGTGAAGCTATACCTTAATTTGAGCTCAACACGATATACGATTGGCGCTTGAGGGACATATGGGTACGGGGGCAGAGCTTAGTTAATTCTACTTATTTATAATAGAGACGTAACGAAGAAAATATATGTAGAGATTTCTAATCTAAGACTTATATGGTTTAATAAGAGATTTTATAAGCTGATTTTATGTTATTTATTTGTGCTAAATACATCATAAACATTATTTTCTATTTTGTTAACATTCTTTTGTCAATTTTATGGCAAGTTTGTCGTCGTATATGAATTTAATACGGTGGTATAAAACGCTCTTATTACTCTGCAAAATAACATTGTAAATAATAAAATAAAATTATACATACCTTTTATTTTATTTACATTTCATTTGTATTATATTGACGAGAAGCGTTATAATAATAAAATAATTAGGTAATATCTGTGGTAAGATGCAAGGCAACGTAATCTTTATTGCACCTTTTGTTACCCTGCACTAAGCTAGTAGAGTGTCTTATTTCTGAGATTTGATAATAATGTATTCCCAAGAGTCGAACACAACGAAAAAGCATTACATATACCTACTAGCCAATGATATAATTATATTCTTTGGCTTATTTATATTTACATGTATTAACATCATCAACATTGTCTGCTATTTTGTTAACTTTATTTCGTCCATTTTATCGCAATTTTGTCGACGTATACGAATATAATACAGTGGTATAAAACGCTCCTATTACTCTGCAAAATAACACTGTAAATAATAAAATACATTTAAACGTACCTTTATTTTATTTAGATTTAATTTGTTTTTTTTTTACTATTTATAGGCTTGCGTTTGACCGCTATCTCACCTGTTGTTAAGTGACGATGCGGTCGAAGATGTAGCACGCTCGCCTAGAAGAAACCTGTTCACTCTTGTCTTAAAGCCTCGTCTTGTTTGTCTCTTGTCTTTAACCAGGTTATAGCTATCCGGCTATAGATGATATTGACGAAGCATTAGTACCTAGGTAATATATACGAGTAGGTAATTAAAAGACGCAAGGCAACGTTATCTTTAGTGCACCTTTTGCTGCACTAAGCTAAGCTAGTATCTTATTTCTAAGTTTTGATAATAATAAGAGTCGATCGCAACGAAAAGGCATTATATACTAGCTAAAGAAATAGTTATTTCTGTGCCTAACTTAAATTAACAAATGCCTATAACATGAGTATACAAAAAACACTTGGCACGTGTAAAAACTAGAAAAATAATATATGCCGAACTAAAACTATATATTCGATAACTATTATGTAAATATATATGTATAGGCGGAGCGAGTGTGGCTCAGTGGGAGCACGTGCGACTTTCGATCCGACGCACCCGAGTTCGAATCTCGCTGGCCACTGACTTTCGTAAGTTATGTGCGGATTTAACTCTCGCTCTAAAAACGGTGAAGGAAAACACCGTCAGGAAACCGGCATGTCCAAGAATTATTCACAAAATTCAAAGATATGTGACATCCACCAACCCGCACTGGGCCAGCGTGGTGGATTATGGCCCATACTCTCTGTATGAGAGAAGCCCCGTGTCCCAGCAGTGGGAACGTGATGGGCTAATGATGATGATGATGATATATGTATAGAGATAACGAATATGGAGACTATAGACGCTGAATATAGAGTAATATATATGTATATCATTACTAGGCCTACTACCTATTATAAAACCGACCGGTTATGATAATATGAATCTTTAATTAAAACATATACTTACGGATTAGCCTAGATCATTATGTGCTTTATATTTGGATAACTTGTTTATTAATTTCCTTCATTAAACTGTAATTTGCGACAAATAATGTATGTAAAGTACCATCATAATTATATTAAGTTTGCCGCCTTCCTATATATTTAAGTGCTTTATCTTAGGCCACATTATCGCTTGACATCAGTTTAGTTAGTGGCCAAGCGATCATCTTCAAGCGATTAAAAAGGTGATTAATGAAAAATATCTCGTATAATAAATATTCATTTAATTTCAAATTATTGTTCTTAATGTCACATTTTTAATGTAAATTATTTTCTTGGTTCGAGCCTGATTTTGAACCCATCAGCTCTCTTCAGAATTATGTCACCTCTCAAAACGAAATCTTCTTCGGGAATGTCGGATACAATTTTGAACTCCCGCAGGATTGAACAGAGCAACACTTTCAATTTGAGTAAAGCGTATTTGCGACCTGAAATAAAAATAAAATAAATAGTACAAATTAACACAACATTAAAAGTAAGTATTGCAAAAAAAAATGCAAAATTAATGATCTA
Source organism: Petrophora chlorosata (assembly GCA_951640565.1). Lineage (NCBI taxonomy): Eukaryota > Metazoa > Arthropoda > Insecta > Lepidoptera > Geometridae > Petrophora > Petrophora chlorosata. The sequence continues at coordinate 12,640,176 of OX621193.1, read as the reverse complement.
GGCTGGGTCATGACTACGTTTACAGCATTCATAAAATGTGGCGCGGCGCGCCTTTGTGTGTGAACGGGCTGCTATTCTACCGCCGCACCTAGAAATTATGTGTACTAGAGGGTGAACGGGGCCCAAATTCTACCGTCGCACCTAGAGATTATGTCTACTATAGGGTGAACGGGGCCCCAATTCTACCGTCGAACCTAGAGATTATGTATACTATAGGGTGAACGGGGCCCCAATTCTACCGTCGCACTTAGAGATTATGTCTACTATAGGGTGAACGGGGCCCCAATTCTACCACCACACCTAGAGATTATGTCTTCTATAGGTCGAACGGGGCCCCAATTCTACCGTCGCACCTAGAGATTATGTCTACAATAGGGTGAACGGGGCCCCAATTCTACCGTCGTACCTAGAGATTATGTCTACTATAGGGTGAAAGGGGCCCCAATTCTACCGCCACACCTAGAGATTATGTCTACTATAGGGTGAACGGGGCCCCAATTCTACCGCCGCACCTAGAGATTATGTCTACTAAGACATAAACTCACCTTCTTTACCAAAATTTTATTTTTCGATATTGGCATCACAGACGCAATTATGAACATCAAAATTATACAATGGCTACCACCGTATCGGAATAAAAAGATACGCCAAGAAATTACGGGGCATTTTTTAGGACATTCACCACCATACAGTAGTGAATGTCCTTAAATATGTAACTATACACAAGTAAGTACTAAATTTATAGTTTCTTTTGTAGGCAAAATAATAAATACTTATTTTTATCTATTTACTTACTTCCTTCATTCCTCTTAACTCAGCTCAAACAAATTAAGATTAAGATTCAATATGCGAAAACATTTAAATAGTGTCTAGATGTACTTTAATTTTAGTAATTTTTCTTTATTGTTTTCGAATAAAATAAAATAAAGTCTAAACATAAGGTTTTAGAACTCACCAACGCAGCTCCTAGGTCCAGCGCTGAATGGTATGAAGCTGTAGTAATGCCTCGTCGAAGCATTCTCCGGCAGGAAGTTATCAGGATTGAACACGTCAGGGTCCTTGTAATATTTTGGATTACGGTGGACTCCCAATGGAGTTATTATTACTGTAGTTCCAGCGGGTATTAAGTAGTTGTTTGTCACTGGAATGAGGACATTTATGCTTTAAAATATATGTCACCCAGAAGAAATTGTCACAATAGTTGATTTGTACAAGCTTTTATTTAACTTGCAATGTTTGTTTACGTCAAATCTTGCAAGTTGATTCAGAACCACTTCCTCTTATCTTATGGAGTTGAAATTTTGCATACTTGTCAAAGTCCGATGACAATGCAATATTATGGTGACAGCCGGCTGATCTGATGATGTGGTGGGCAATAGAACTCCTAGACGGATAATCGTAAACTACAAGTGTTTGGGCTCATTTTAATCTGCTCACAGTTCCGATTACGAACTTTTTGAAAATGGTTATATCCCCATAGACCTGGTAAAACGATATTGACACTGCAAAACACAATTAGCTCATGTTTTTGAATTTCAATCAGTGACCGATTACCAACTGCTGCAACTTATTTATTTGCCTATTTATATTTATTTATATTGTACTAGTATCACATACACATGTTACGGCCGAACAAACTTCTAATACTACGTATAAAGTCCTCCTATATATTATATTATATATATACATAACTGTTAGTGTATAATATATACTATACATATATATATATATATATATATATATATATATAATATCATATTAGTTTTCCTCATCGACTTCGATGACGGCGACCTTAAAAGCTATATTTTAATGTAGCTCGTTAAACCAAATACGACGTAGATATACTATATCAACCAAGACCAACAACACACAAAAACCTTAAATAGCACGAAATCCAGTATAAAGCAGATGTTTACCAATCCTAACATCCTCTGTCAGCTCTCTAGCTATCATTGGCACAGGAGGGTAAAGTCTCAGGGTTTCCAGGATGACTCTCTCTAGATATTTCATTTGTAGAGTGTCTACGAAGGTAGCTGGTCGGTCGGAATCCCCAAAAATCTCATGCAGTTCTTCATAAACCTGCGCCTGAATATCCTGGTAGACGCCCATGAGGCAAAGGAAGAAACTTGAGCCAGCTGCGGTTGTGTCGTGACCCTGTTGAAATGTAGAAAATAAGATGTACGAGTATAATTCTAAAACATGACTCTTAAATAAAATAAATAAATAACGCCCAATGATCACATACACAGATCCTGACCCCTAACTAGGATTCCATGTATCTAGGGAACCAGGAACTATGAGGACCATGGTCCCACAACACCCAGACACGAAACAAATGCTTGCGCTTTTTTTTTCACAAACATTTGTCCCGTCGTGGGAATTGAACCCGCAACCTCAGTGATGTATGAGAATTGAGCCAACCTGCCCAACCACTACACCACAGAGGCTATCAAAAGTTAAAATATTGATATTTACACTTCAGTTAATATTAGGGACCTTCAAACAATAGCAAAACATAACGTTTGATAAATTATTGACCTTGAAAGGCTCGTATGAATATATGAAAATATAATTATTTTGAGCGAGTGTGGCTCAGCGGGAACTCGTGCGATCTGACTCATCCGAGTTCGAATCCTGCTGGCCCCGCACCACTGCTCTGATGAAACACTTGCTCTATAAACGGTGAAGGGAAACATCTTGAGGAAACCATCATGTCCAAGATTTGATCACAAAAATTCAAGGACATGTGACATTAGCCCCGCACTGGGCCAGCGTGGTGGATTATGGCCCATACCTCTCTATGAGAAAAGATCCGTGTCCCAGCAGTAGAAACGTGATGGGCTGAAGATGAAAAGTTGAATTGAAAAGCTGTCGGCTGTGAAATTAGGTACCTCAAACATGATGGTGTCCACCTCTTCTTTGATTTCATTGTCGGTAATATTGTTAGTTCCATTTTGAGCAGATTCCAACATTAGGTCCAAGAAGGCCAAGCGTTTCTTTTCCCCTTAAAATGAAAATATTATTTATTACGTTATTTACATTGTGATGTTTACATTTAAATAAGGTTATTTAAATTCTGCTATGTATTTGCTAATTGGGTGTTATTAATAACGGAATGCATTTATTAGTTTTTAATTCAATGTTGGCTCCATTTCATCGGTCTATGTAGCAAAAAATACAAGAGTACGTTCATTGATCTTGATTTGCTAGTTCTCGTTTATTCTGAATAAAAAACGCGAAGGCTTACATGAACCGTTATTGTACCGTTACAGCCAAAAAACTCTTTGATATTTATTTATTTATTTTCTCAAGCACAAACAGTTTATAATCAACTTAAAGATATTGTCTTAACTAAAATACATAAACCAATCAAGATACTACTAAAAAAATACATTATATAGATAAGAACAAGACGGTACATTAAACAGAGTATACAATAATAATTTAGTATTTATATTAAATGTTTAATTTATTAATTACTTTAATTGCCTTGTAAGAGCGAGTGTGGCTCAATGGGAGCACGTGTGACTTTCGATCCGACTCAGCCGAGCTCGAATCCCGCTGGCCCCGCACCACTGGCTTTTTTATTTGATGTGTGGATTCAACACTTGCTCTAAAACGGTAAAGGAAAACACCGGCATGCCCATGAATTTATAACAAATATTCAAGGACATTTGACATCCAGTAATCCGCACTGGGCCAGCGATGTGGATTATGGCCAACTAGCTGCGCCCTGCGGTTTCACCCACGTTTTCTCGGAATAAAAAGTAGCCTATGTGTTATTCTGATGTGTAAGCTATATTATTGTAAAGTTTCATCAAAATCCATTCAGTAGTTTTTGCCGAAAAGAGTAACAAACATACATCCATACAGAAATACTTACAAACTTTTGCGTTTATTATATTAGTGCGATTGTTAAGTAGAACTTACCAACGTCATTCTCGTCGTAATCATCCAGGTCGTCTTTCAGACCTTTAAACACCCTGTCCGAGACGGTGGTACCGTTGGTGGTTACGTGGTCAGGTTTTGAAGGAGACTGCAGTTCTTCTAACGTTTGTCTAGTGATGCCATTACTCTTGTTGTTCAGATAAGCCTCCTTTTTGATACTTATTACCTATATGTAAAAACTAAATTATAGTTATCGATATACTCTAATTCCAGATTCTTAATAATTAAAAAGTAGTTAAATTTTTTATGATCGGCAGTATTATAACTTCTACTTTTTATGTCGTAAGAAAACGTACGTAGAAGAATTTTGCACATATTTTGCTATTCTTAACGTAATTTGCTACTCGGTTAGGTTTGGCTGAGCCGAAGATATTTAGTTGAACGAAGACGAATATCTGAATTTATTATTGCATCGCTCTTTCTCACGGGTTATACACCCGGTCCTTTAGAAGACTTGCGCGGGGTCATGAGTCCAACACGTAAAGGCATCTTAGAGCATTTAGTTTATATATGTAATGGTAACACTTATCGGGGACTGTCTCTAAGTGCATCATTTAGAAGATGCAATCAAAGACAGCCCCCGATAAGTGCGAGAGCTATTATTGGAGAAATTCTCAGGATCCGGAAAACTGAATGACAATGATTTTGGGGACATGCGATTCAACAAACAGACAGGTTTTTTCTAGGTTTTAATTACTTGTGATTGGGCTATTACATTATTATTATTATAAAAGTATAGTTAGACTAGCAACTGCTCGTGACTCGTTCGCGTTCATATGATAAAATAGAGCCTATGTTACTCAGGTATAGAGTAGCTTCCTATCAGTGAAAGATTTTTTAAAATTAGATCAGTAGTTCCAAAGATTACCTCCTATACAAAGATATTTACAATTTTACCTCTTTATAATATTAGTACGTATAGATAGGTAAGTACTTAGGATATAGTATTGACCTTGTTTGTGAGTCCATGGATGACATTCAGCAGTTTTTGTTGCAACGAAGACAGAGAAGTTAGCTTGAAGATAAAATCAGGACGAAGCCAAAATTTGTAGTGCCTTTGGTGTAAAATATCACACATTCTGAAAAAGGAAAACTATCGATGGAGGAATGAAAAACGAAGGAGTCGATTGTATTTTTCAACGACTTCAAAAAAAGAGAAGGTTCTCTATTCGATTGTTTTTTTATATTCGTTACCTCAGAACTCCGTCATTCATGAACCGATTTGGGAAATTCTTTTTGCGTTGGGTTCAGTACAGCTACGAAGTGGTCCAATATAATGAAAGGTCAAATTTCATCGATATTTGACCTTGGACTTCGAAGATACATTGAAGTCGGTTTTTTGTTTGATAAAACGTATACTTGTTAAATGGTAAATCTCAGTAAATGTGATACAAGAAAGTATAATATATTTTATGTCTTGTTTGTTAAATGAATGTTTTGTACTAAATAAGTACTTACTTCATTACAGCCATTGCGTAATCGTAGCCAGACCCACCATGGGATTTTTTAGTTACTCCCATTGCAGTCTCTACAAAAACAAGTCACATTACAATAGGAATAAGTCAGAGTATCCTTTGACATTCCTACAACATTGTAAGTACAATAACTGCATACGATACTAAAAATATAACAAGTGAAGGTAGAACTAGTTTATACATATGATGTACTCATACAGATTCATACAGCAAAATATACGCTAAAACTAAAGGCAGAGTTTCCATTTATCATAACATTAACAATAAAGAACCTATTTGTATTTGTATCAATTATTTTGTTCTTACCCATTAAAATGTCCACCGTGGCTTCACTCATATAGTCATGAACATCGAAGGTTTTTCCACCTTCTGCTCTCATTTTCGCAATGATCTGTTTGCTGTTCTCATTGAAAATATCGATGAAACTCTTCAATATGTTGACGTGAAACGTTGGAGCTATCATTTTCCGATGTGACTTCCATTTCTCACCTAAAAATTAATAATTCCCATGAAATGTTGGTTCACTAATCTCATAAATTAATACTTTTTAATCGACTTTAAAAAAACCTTCTTTTTTTGGGTTCAAATTGAACCTATTCTTATGATGTTTCTTTGGTTATTTTTTTGCTATGATATGTTGTATTATGTATATATATATATTTTAAGTCATTATTTATATATGTTTATAATATAATATGTATTTATGTGCACCTAATATATATGTATGTTTATATGTAGGCATTTAGAATGTTGCTATTGTATTGTAGTTTATTTTATTGACATTTTATGTTGTTATTATTATTGTAGACCTTACATCCCCGTCTTTAACATTTTGATAATTCCTCTCCATCCAAAGGTTGTCTGGAAGAGATCGCTTTTAGCGATAAGGCCGCCCATTGTAACACTTTCTTTAATTGTTTTTATGTAATGTCTTTAATTTAATGTTTGCAATAAAGCGTTTATCTATCTATCTATCTATTTGGAAAATTCAAGTTCTTGAAAATTTTGCGGTGGGTTCAGTATAGCTACAATGTGGTCTCATATAAATTTCAACGATATTCGACCTTGAACTTCGAAGATACATCAGAATTGAAGTCGGTTTTTTTTTCTATAAATTTAATTATAATATTAATACAAGGTATAATGGTCTTATGACGTCGCGCAGGATTTTGCAAACAAGTTCTGAGTGATGCTGCAAGTGTCCTAGGCAGGCGTGTGTACCATCAGGTGAACGACCTCTCGAGACTCAATAAAAAAAGAGGTGACAAGTTTGTGCTTTGTTGGTAAAATGTCACGTCAGTCCTTATCATTTGCAGTGCGTAGTGTCATTGAGTGACTCAGAACTGCGTGGTTGTAATACCACCCACCGAACAAAGCCATGCCATCAAGCAACCTAGTCGTGTTTCGGGATGATGTGCGGTGAACCATCGGTGACACGGGTCTGAGCAGCCGCCCAACTGCCATCTCTCTGTAGATCTATGTGCTTCATCTTAGGCCACATCATCGCTTCACGTCAGGCGAGATAGTGGCCAAACGTAGAGATCTATTAAGTGTAAAAAAAAACTTAAATTTTAGTGCACGCCCCTGCACGGCACTGCTTACCCCTGTGGTGCAATAAATTTCCTTAGTATCAAAAGACCAGCATTTTCGCTGATGACACAACAGGCGAACGACTAGCTTAACTCACTGCTAAGTTCCATAAAATCAAGGCGTTAATGATAAATTAGCAATCAATAGGCCTATGGAAGTCGTAAACAAGATAAATACGAGTACCTATGTTAATTTATTGTAATTTTATTATAGCATTTTGGGAGGCTCCCTGCTGATATAGATCAGATAAAATTACTTTAACAAAAACAAAAATTGCTATAACAAAAACAAAATCAAAAACCAGTCTATACTGGTTTTTGATTTTGTTTTTGTTGCTAAGTGATTTTATTTATTTCTTATTGTTTTATCACCTTTTCTAGCATGTGGAAGCACGTGACCACATATTTGTCTGTGTGTTGTGTGTGTGTGTTTTTTTTAGGGTTCCGTACCCAAAGGGTAAAACGAGACCTTATTACTAAGACTGCTGTCCGTCCGTCTATCTGGCTGTCCATCTGTCACCAGGCTGTATCTCATGAACCGTGATAGTTAGACAGTTGAAATTTTCGCACAGGAAGTATTTCTGTTGCCGTAATCCTAATCCTAATTCCTAATAATATAATATTATAAATGCGAAAGTTTGTGTGTGTGATGTTTGTTACCACGTATCACCGTAACTACTGAACCAATTTGATGAAATTTGGAATGTAGATAGTTTATTAAGTACTGAATTAAGACAAAGGCAATGTAAAATTTTGAAAATCAACCCCCAAAGGGGTGAAACAGGGTGGTAAAGTTTGTATGGAAACAAATTATTCCTTGGTTCAATTTGCTCCAAACTCGGTAAAAATAAAGTTTAACGTAAATAATCAAACAAGTATTTTATATTTTTTCAAAACTACTTCTAGGAAGGGTGCATGGCAGTTCTTAAATTTGTATGGTGTTTTTCAGTGTTAATAAATACAATATTTTATTCCGTGGTTCGGTTCACTCATAGCTCACAAATAAACTTTAACATTAATTTTAATAAACAGTTGTTTTTTATTTTTTCGAAACAAAAAACTTAAAAATAGTGGAAATGCGATTTAAAGTTTGTATGTTTTTTTAATTTTAGTTTTATTTATTTAAAACTCGATATAAATAAAATTGAAACTAAATAATGAAACACTATTTTTTTCATTTTATTCAATACTACCTCTAGGGGGTGTGCAATAAAGTTCTAAACTTTTTACGGATAATTTTATTTCTTGGTTCGATTCAATAAAACTCGGTTAAATAAATTATAAGGTAAATAATGAATTAAGTATTTTTTTACAAAACTACCCTACGGGGTATGCAATAGAGTTCTAAACATTGAATGGAAATTTTATTGCTTGGTTCGATTCATTCAAAACTCGGTTAAATCCTAATCCTAATATAGTATGATATAATATAGAATGTAATAGATAATATAATACATAATGTAATATATAATATAATATATAATGTAATAAATAATTTAAAAAAAAATTGTCGCTCGCCTGATGGCTAGCAGAATGCTTGACCACAACAATTGCAGTGCCAGGTTCTGGACCTAAATACCATAAAAAGCACTGCGTAGCGCTGCACCCCGAGACATCAGTTATTAAGTTTCATATGCCCAGTGATTTTACTGGCTACAATGCTCTTCAAACTGGAACATAGTAACGCTTGTGCACTACTGCTTTGAGACAGTATAACTGGCAAAGCTGTGGTTAAGCTTGTAAAATATTTTTTATTTTAGTTCTATTCAATCTAAACTCGGTACAAATAAACTTCAAAATAAATAGTAAAAAACTTTTTTCTAAATTACCTCTGTATGGGGTGCAAATGAGTTCTAAAGTTTTTATGGAAAATTTTATTTCTTGGTTCGATTCACTAAAAACTCGGTTTAAATAAACTTTAAAGTAAATAATGAATTATGTATTTTTTATTTTTACAAAATTACCACTAGGGGGTGTGCAATAGAGTTCTAAAATTTATATGGAAAATTTTATTTCATGGTTCGAAAAACGTAGAGTTTTGACGTGAATGACGTAGTTAATAGTGCAATACAACGTCGTTGTTTCCATAATCGGTGATGGGGCATGCCTGTTTAAAGCAATTTCGTATATTTTATACGGAAACCCATGTTTGGCACGGGAAATACGAGAACAAATCGTCAAACACGTGCTTAACAATTGCAGCGAGTTTGCAAATACAAAATCATGATAGTTTCGGAAATAATCATAACAGCGTAGCCGACTACTTTTCATTACTTGCGACACATCAATCTCCACGCGGGCGCGGGGCGCAGCTAGTAACAACGTATACTAAAAAACAGAATAAATAAATATTTAAGGGGGCTCCCATACAAAAGACATGTTTTTTTGCCGTCCTTATAGATCCGGAACCCTTCGTGCGCGAGTGCGACTCGCACTTGGCCGGTTTTTATTTTTTCTTATATATTGTGAGGACTATTATTGGAGATAAGTATCGGGGTATGTCTTATTGATTGCAGCATCTTTATTATGTATTCAGAGACATTTCCTGGTATGCTTTAATAGGCCTCTACGTGTTGAACCTATGACTCCGTGCAAGCCTTCCAAAGGACCGAGTTTTGAACCTTGAGTTCAATGACCGGGTGTTTAACCCTTGAAGGAGACGACATAATAATAAAGACATTTTATTATCTTCAACATAGTATGTCAGGGCTTACATTAAATTATTATTTATTTATTTATTTATTGAACGCCAACACGATGTACATTATTAAAATTAAATGTTACTTAATTCTAAGACAGTACATGGTTAATGCCATCGAAATTATAGGCGAAGACTGCTTACAAATATTATATGGCGAGTATTGAATTAATTTTATTAAATTGATTTTTATTGAATTGATTTGTTTTTTAAGCTATTGCGTAGCTTCAATCGCGGGCCTTGAGCGTGGAGACCGAATCCAGAAATTCCGTAACGAAAATAACCTAACACCCCCCACTCCGAATGCTATGTAATAGCTTTACCGCGGCAGTCTCCGAGTGCCACACGTCTTTTTTTTATTGATTTTCATTATGAAAATATTATCGTCCATCTTTTAAACGAGCTATCAGCCCATTTCCATTTTAGTTTTGGTGGAACATGCGCGACTTTCTTTTGTTTATTGTGGTGTCGTTTCTAATTTTGACTGAACCGTTTTGTTCTATGGCTCTTTCACAAGTATTTATTTTGTTTCTTACGTTTTTTATGAAGGTCCATGTTAGGCAGACATACGTAAGGAATGGTAAAAGACACATTAGATATGTGTCTGTGTATATTGATATTATGTTTACCCTGTCGCTTTTACATTTGCGGATATGCATTGTGAATATGAACATAAAATAGGGTAAATGGAGAATTTAGTTAACATTAAATAAAACCTATGCTTTTTCACTAGAAGCTACTTTAGGCTTTAATTTGTATGAACATATTTTGGACGGCTGGGACGATTTGGGATACAGGGATATTAATCACCAAGTAAAAAAAAGTACCGAATGTTGTTCATTCATACCGAAATTACTGGGCATTATGAGACTCAACAGCTAATTGTCTCAGGGTGACGAGCGCAGTGCAGCGCCGCACAGGATTTTGCAAAACAAAGTTCTGGGTGGTGCTGTCATTGTTATGGGCTGGCGTATTGCTTACCATCAGGTAAACGACCAGCTCGTCTCGTCATTCAGTTATTTAAAAAAAAATATCAAAAACTCAAACGCTAAGATATCACAATGACTCAACAATAGGTAAATAAATGATAAATCATATCATTTATTTAAGTAATGAAAAAAGAAGAAAAATGAATTGAACCTGCTCGGGCAAGAATTGAACCTGCGTCTTCGGAATACCGTCCCGACGCCTTAACCGCTAGGCCACCGAGCCTATTGCTCGAGCAATCACATTTATTTTATTCTTCTTACATCATCTTAGGGGTAAGATTTAAGAAAACTAAAGACTTTTGCCTAGCATGTGCTAATGCAGTCAATATCGAATAAAAAATGGTATGGTTAATTGTGGTTAGTGACCATGATGGTTGAAAAAAATATCTCATCATTGGTACCTGTGCTAATAAGCAGGCCATCTCCAAGCCATGGTTGGAACATTTGATACTCCTTTGCCTTGTTGATGTGTACGTGGCTGTTCAGGATAACTTCCACGTCCTGTGCGTCTCCGAGGAACACAATCAGCTTGTGGCCGATCCAGCCGCGGGCCACATAGCCGTAGATGGCTCTGTATGATAGAGCTAGTTTGATTATGTCTGAAAGTAACATAAATTAACTTTTTTATGGTTATTGAGTCCTTGTCACTTGATTAAATAAATTTGAATTTGAATTACTTAAACTTTTTTACTGGTAGTGGGTTGGAGCATTTGAGCTATCTATAGGCCTTTAATGGTCTATGGGTTTTCCAATTGCTTCTTCTTGTAAGTAGTTAGTTTAGTTTTAGTAATTAGAGTGTAGAGTTGTTTTCAGTAATAAAGGCCCGTTAAAAAAATAAACTTTTTTATTTTTGAGAGCGAGTGACGCTCAGCGGTAACTCATCCGCCTTTCGATCAGACGCACCTGGGTTCGAATCCCGACTCGGCCCTGCACCAATGGCTTATAGTTAAGTGCAGATTTTGCACGCTCGCTCTAAAACGGTGAAGGAAAACATCGTGATGAAACCCGCTTACGCGCTTTGGAGTGGTAGGCTCTGGCCGTGGTTGTAATACCACCCACCGAACAAAGCCATGCCGTCAAGCGACCTAGTCGTGTTTCGGGATGATGTTCGGTTAACCATCGGGGAGACGGATCTGAGCAGCCGCTCAACTGCCGTCTCTCTCTAGATCTATGTGCTCCATCTTAGGCCACATCATCGCTTCACATCAGGCGAGATAGTGGCCAAACATAGATCTATTAAGCGTAAAAAAAAAAATCTCCCTGAAAAGTTTACAGTATAGGGTTCTTATAGCTAGGATTTACAGTATAACTTTAAAATATTATAAATACGAAAGTTTGTACGGATGAGTGAATGGAAAGATGGATCGATGTTTGTTACCCCATGACGCAAATACTACATATAAAATTTGGTATGTGAGTGCTTTAAGTCCTGGAAAAGTACATAGGATAGGAACTTTTTATTCCGGAAAACCGCCGGTAAAACAGTGGGAAGCTATTCTTTTATATTATGAAATTTTTAGGAACTGCATGAAAAAAGAAATTGATATATGAAACTCATATTAACTTCTAAATCTATTTATTATTAAATTATTATTTATCTATTATTATATTATAAATCTAACTCATATTAAATTAACATAAAACTGAAAGTAAATAAAATTGAAATGTGAAATGTGATACCTTCTTTCTTTTTTTATTATGATGGCAGCATACTCACCGTCAGGTTTGATCCCAATAGCCATAAGCACGTTCCCGAAAAACGGTAGCGACATTGGTCCTGGCAATTTGTTTCCGTACTTGTAGAGCCTCGTCTTCTTATGTCTCCAGTGTATCACCCACAGAACAGATATCAACAACAGGAGGGTGTAATATAGATACGACGTTATTTGAGTAGATTTGTCGTACACATCCCGTTCGTCTAATCGACTCGCCATGGTACTGGAAAGCAAAATGATTAATTTTTAGAAAAAAACAAATACCGACTTCAATTTATCTTTGAAGTCCAAGGTCAAATAACGATGAAATTTATATGGGACCACTTCGTAGCTATTTTGAACCCAACGCATAAAAATATCCAAATCGGTTCATAAATGACGGAGTTGTGAGGTAATAAACAATAAAAAAAAAAAGTATAATCGAACAGAGAACCTTCTCCTTTTGAAGTTGGTTAAAAAAAGAAAAAAAAAAGTAGCAAAAAAAAATTTGAAGTGAAAAAAGAATAAGAAAGCATTAATATTACTTCATAGTTATATTAATATTAATTTTTTAGGATTTACATTTATATTAGTGTCTAATGGTTTAATATTATTATTTGTTTATGAATTATTGTACACCACCATATTGTCCAACCAAAGGCAGTCTGGAAGAGATCGCTCTAAGCGATAAGATCGCCCATTGTACTACCCTTGTTATAAGGTTTATCTGTAATAGTTTTGTTATGTTACTGGTATACAATAAAGAGCTTTTATTTGGCATTGTATTGAAAGCATGTCGTTTTGAGGTTAATCGTAATTGAATAAATTATAAATTCATCTGACTGATGTAAGCTGTTTTACAAAATTCTACAAAAAATATTCCATGTCGTCAAGATATGCTTACCTAATTATATTTCTGTTTATATTACTTTTATATTTCTGTAAACAACGTGCTTCTACAGTTACTGATAAATAATCCAGCAGATGAAAGGTCGAACAGTCGGACCAATTACAATACAATACAGTACAATAACACTTTATTGCACACCAAATAAACACACAACTCAACAAAAAACTAATAAAAAGAAATAATTATGACATTATACATTAATTTGAGGTACAATGGGCAGCCTTATTTCTTTCAGACAACCTTTGGATGGATAGAACAGGTATGAGAAAAATGCGGTTTGGTAGTGTACATAATAGGGATTAGATAATATAATGTTCAATAAGTAATAAAACATATGATTAATGAATAGCATCACGACCCCGTAAGACGATATAAGAAGGATAGAAGAAATTTGGTTGCTCGAGCAGTAGGCTCGGTGGCCTAGTGGTTAAGGCGTCGGAACGGTATTCCGAAGACGCAGGTTCGATCCTTGCCCGAGCAATATCATTTTTCTTCTTCCTAATTATTTAAAATCTTAAAATATATATAATTACAACATTATAGCGTATAACGTTTGATGCATTCATCGGTGCATCAACAAGTATACATTTTATAAAAAAAACCGACTTCAATGTGTCTTCGAAGTCCAAGATCAAATATCGATGAATTTTTTACGGGACTACTTCGTAGCTATACTGAACCCAACGCAAAAAGAATTTTCCAAATGGATTCATAAATGACGGAGTTCTGAGGTAACAAAAATTAAAAAAACACAATCGAATAGAGAACCTCCTCCTTATTGAAGTCGGTTAAAAAATTGCCGCTCAATTGAGAATGCTGCATTTATACTCCATACTTTTATATGATACGATTTCTCTACGATCCATGTAACTCTTTGCATTCATGTATCTCTGAAAATGTCTCTTTTATATTACAGAAATATTGCAAAGTTGGTTGCATTTTTAGAGTTTCTTGTCGAGAGTTGAATATATAAATAGAATTACTACTTACGTAACAAATTTTGTCCAAGACGATGATGGGGAGCGGCTTGGGATTTCTATTGTCCCAAAAATAACCCAGTTATTATATATTAAACTATGCCTCTAACTAATAGCTCCGTAATTCACCAAAATCAAATAACAAGTGATTAATTGCATGTAACATGACCTGTTTATTATATATCAATGCGTATGCAAAATTGCTACGTTACCTGTAAAAATTTACATAGTAATGATGTTTTCATGATTTTTTTAATCCTACTGATATTATAAATGCAATGTCTGTGCGCGCGCGCAGGCGTGTGTGTGTGTGTGTGTGTGTGTGTTTGTTACCATGCACATAATAACTCCATAATGATTGACCGGATTTTGATGAAGTTTGGTATGTAGGTAATGTAGATCCTGAAATAAGAAATAGAGTACTTTTAATTTCGGAAAAACAATGCCGTAGTTTCTTAGGAAACAACTAAACCGAATCCTACGCGGACGGAGTCGCGGGTATCCACTAGTTATATATAAAAATAAAGCGTCAAGTAAATAAAATTATGGAAAAGGTTTTTGAAAATATTTGATGTTTACATACAAAATGCAAATATTTTTGTATTTTTCTATTTAAAATGCAAAATAGTTTAAAGGTTTTTTTTACGCTTAATAGATCCAAGGAAAACATCATGTTGAAACCCGCTTACGCGCTTTGGAGGCTTTTAGGCCACATCATCGCTTCACATCAGGCGAGATAGTGGCCTAAGATGAAGCACATAGGTCTAGAGAGAGACGACAGTTGAGCGGCTGCTCAGATCCTTCTTCCTGATGGTTCACCGAACATCATCCCGAAACACGACTAGGTCACTTGACGGCTTGGCTTTGTTCGGTGGGTGGTATCACAACCACGGCCAGAGCCTACCACTCCAAAGCGCGTAAGCGGGTTTCATCACGATGTTTGACTTCACCGTTTTAGAACGAGCGTGCAAAATCTGCACTTCACTATTAGTCATTGGTGTAGGGCAGAGTCGGGACTCGAACTCAGGTGCGTCGGATCGAAAGGCGCACAAGTTCCCGCTGAGCTCACTCGCTTTAAACACTCGCTTTTATATTACAAACAATGCAAAATACGTTTTACATAATTAAATACTTTTCATTTCATTCAGTAGCTATGTCACACAATTTTGTATTCAAGGTTTTTAAAACTACTGATTGCTATTATCGTCCCAAAAACCACGAAGTATACAAGAGAGCAAAATTTGCCCGTATTTTTAAGCCTATTCTAAAGGCAACTTTGTCCTCCAGCCTCCTAACATGGCAATGGGCAGTCCACAAGTAATACTCGTGAAAGGTTTGTGGCGACTGGTCTGATCTAGCCACACTAATTTGTACTGTATCCACATTCATATATTATGCATATTTTTCTATTACTGATACTATGTCAATGGGACATCTCACTCGCACTTCTAGTTTGTCATTTTGTTAATTATAATTTATACTTCATTGTTTTTATTTTATACGTTTTAGATTTGAAAAAGGGACATCCTCGCAAAGTTTTTTGATGCTATCTTTTCTAGCGGCTGTATTTTCGCTCCTGCACAGTCAATTTTCAAATTTATTTTTGCACCCGGATTTTAGTTTGAGTAGGTATGAGATAGAAATGGGTTTTATGCGCTTAAAATCATGTTAACTTAAGTTATTTTTAACATATTCTTAATTCGATTTGTATTATGTGTTTATGACGTTGAAAAGTGCAGTTTTGTGCTAATTTAATACTAGCTGTTGCCCGCGACTCTGTTCGCGTAGACTATAGATTAACGTTGATGTAAAACCATTTTTTAGTAGATTGTGCACAACACATGTTATTAAAAGAACCTCTACACTATTAGCGGTCTGATTGTAGGATTTGTAGGAACAAACACGTAAACGTAAAGACTCTCGGATCACGTCACCGTCGCCCGTGAAAAGGCTTCGTACAGCTGTCCCTGTGAAAAACATCCTGTCCTCATATCATATCATATAAGATTAAATAAATAAATAAATAAATATCAACGGCCCCGTGGCCTGGAGCGTCAGGTCCTGCTACTTGTAAAACGTCATTGCAAAGCAGACGTTCACAGAATACTGCACGCGTTTGAATTGGAACGGAAAATTGTTTGAGATAAGGGAGATGAGTACTGTAGAGAATATGTAAACTGACTCACCAGTGCCATGGGCTGTCAGTATCTCTGCCTCAATGAGGTTCGTCTGTAGCGACACTACCTTCAACCGAGTTCCGTAACACAACTTCGAAGGGGAACGTGGAACGTATGGTATGTAACACCCATCCATCCATTTACTGTTCTGAGGAACGCAAATGAGGTAGCGCCGCGGACAGACAGTGTGTAACAGCAACCGTAAATAGTATAGCATTTCTTGTTACTGGTATGGACGGTGTACATCCTGCCAAAAGCATGCTCCCTATAGACACCCGATGCCCCCACCACGTCCTCGTCTGTAAAATAGACCAGTTTGCTTGTCATTGAATCGTTGTTAGGCACTGCATACATTAACTTTTGGCAAAATCATCCTCTTGATAAAACCTAAAAAGCGCCAGAAATGTAGTCTGGTGAGGGTTTTCAAAAGGCTAAATGAAGGATACCGGGTCCAAAAAAAGAAAATATTTTCGATCAGAACGACTATTATTGATAAAAATATTGTTTGCGTGTTCTAATTGTACCCCTAACGCCATCTAGTTTCTATTCCATAAATGAATTTTCAGGAGTTAAAATAATGTTATCTCTTTTCATGTAAATTTTGCAAGTTGGTTTCTAAATATTAACCATGTATACTATGTTACGAATATCATCCATGTACAGAGTTTTTGGGTTTTACGATTTTATTATTATTAAATTCAGCCTATATCATCCCACTGCAGAGCAAATGCTTACATATTACTACCTACTTTCCCTCCATTCTCGCGGTCTTCAGATAGAATGGGCCAATGTAATAGGAATATATCCAGCTCGTCTCGCCATCTCCGTCTTGGTCTGCCGCGTTGCCTGCATCCATTCTTGGGAACCCATTCGGTTGTTCTTTTGGCCCAAAGTTCGACAGATATGCGGCTGACGTGCCCAGCCAATTGATTATGATGATTTTGATATTGATGATTTTATGATATTTATAGATTTAATGGGATTGAGTGATAAGACGTTCATGTCGTTCACCTGATGGTAATAAATATTTCATGAATTTGACTTTAGACTATTTATATCCTGGAAAACAACGAGCGAAACCGCGTAGTGACAAACCATCCATCCTCTAAAACTTTCGCATTTATAATATCAGTAGGAAGGATAGAATTAGTAGAACATTTAACTCTGAAAATAGGGCATCGAAATATAAAAAAGACAACTTTTATTTAAGGTAACTATATTAAACTTTACCATAGGCAGTAATAGGTCGACATATAATGGTATCTTATAATTATATTTATATAGCCACGATATATTATTCATACAAGTACATACATACAATCTTACAACTTACAATAATATACATACTATAGTATATTCTATAATTCTATTTCGTATATATTACAAATATTTACTAAACAATGAAATAAAAAATAACAAGTATAAATATATATAACCACCAAAACATTCTTCATAAAACTCTTTCAACTATGTTGTAAAAAAAATAATGACGTGCGTGACACCTATTTGTAAATATATTTTAATGTCCCATTTCTATCACTGGCAAAGCTTGACAGTAAGTTAAATCGTTTTGAATAAAGTTTAAGCAGCAGTCGATGGAACTCTCTTCCTGTTTTCAATCTTCAGTCTGAACCCGTCGGCTCTCTTCAGAATGATGTCAGCTTGTAGGGAGAACTCACTTTCGGGTACCTCGGAAACCGCCTTGTAGTTCCTCAGGATGGTGGATAGAAGAACCTTCAGCTTCAAGATGGCGTATTTGCGACCTGGAAAGGACACAATTAATATTAGATTCTACTACACAACACGCTCCGCTATATAAAGGAATTGAGATGGCTTGGTTTGATGCTGGTGGGGGAAATGCCCAATAGGTACACCCCATGCCGGACGTCAGTACCAGAATTTTCAGCCCGACACAGAAAAAGAATTGACTACAATTTAATTTTACAAGATAGTTTATTAAAGGTATATATTTTATGTAAGTCCTTCCTTCACGCGTCATAAATTGACATTATCAAGCGAATTTGAGAAAACTAAACTTTAAAAAACCCCCGACACAAAAAACCTATATTAAGTAAAGAAGGCTGAACTGATTTTGATAAAACATGTCTAAGAACCACCGCTAGAAAACTTGTTTTCAAATATAAAAATACACATCCAAAACGGTTCACCCGTTTGAGAGCTACGGTGCCACAGACAGACAGACACACATAGTGGTCAAACTTTTAACACTAAAAAAGTTGTTAAAAGCAGCCAAATCAGGCGCTCATAGATGTATCTTTAATATTTTCAACGTTTACGTTAGGTTTCTAAAATTTTACAAATTTAGAGGAACTAAAGTATAACATTGCTCTCTGCGGTTTCAAGCGGGTGAGCGGCCAATTTTTCGAGATATCATCTATGTTCTATTTCAAGACTAATTGAAATCTACACACCAAATATCAAAATCCGTTCAACCGTTATGGAGCTTCGTGGTAAAGTGTCCACAGACTTCACAATTTTTTTAACTGCCTATACTTATCGAAAATGTAGTAAGTAGGTAGTCAACGAAAAGGTACTAATTTATAAAATTAATTATTAATCCTGTCGCTGGATCGTACGGAGAATCACTTTACATCATTTGTAAGTTTGCAATTTAATTAAGTATCTCCTGATTATAATTTTAGCATTTAAATTATCATAAAAATTTTATATTGTTCTAGTAAAGCCTGTTTACGGTTATATCCGATACTAAAAATATACTAAAATATCTCAAATCTGGCTAGTCACTATGCGTGGACATTTTTAGGCATGTCTTACACACCGCTGCATGTCTGATCAGTAAGTGGCTTGTACGTAAGCGATTTGTAACAGTAATTAATTACAACTAAAAAATAATTAATCATTAATTTAATAGTTAATTCGTTTATCATATATTTGTACATAATTGTTAATTGGTTCTGTAAATAAATAAATGACGATTGATAAATATATAACATATAAAATAAATAAATAATATCATTAATTTAATAGGTTTTTCATTTGCTAGCAAGGACGGTAGGTAGAAAGGACTATGGTTTTAGCAGTATGTTTGTATTTAAGTGTGTTTCTTCGTATCGCCTAAACTACCTAATCATCCGATTTTAATGAATGAGTCAATCGATTCATTATAACTCTTTGTTGAACAACTCACCTTCAAAGATACGTTAGCTATAGATAGTTTAGGACTTTGCTTGTCTACAAACCTATGTTAAGTCTAAAAAACTTACCAACGCAGCTCCTAGGTCCAGCGCTGAAAGGAATGTAGCTGTAGTAATGCCTTGCGGCGGCGTTCTCAGGAAGGAAGTTGTCCGGGTTGAACTTCTCAGGTTCGTTAAAGTGCTTCGGATGGCGATGGACCTTGTACGTAGCCACTACAACGGTGGAGCCGGCTGGGAGAACGTAATTCTTGGTAGCTGGAACAATGTTTGAGGTTAGAACAAAGCTCGGGAATGCAGCCTACTTTCTTGGCACAATAAAATACAACACAATACAATACAGTTGTTTCGAAAACACCACCTTCCAAATTACGAGTATGTTAGTCCTTTCTGTTCAAAGGTTGTCTGGAAGAGATCGCTTTGAGTGATAAAACCGCCTATTGTTATGCTGATTACTGTGAAATGTACTTGTTTTTCATGTGCCTATTATTAAGGTTTTTAAATACAATAATACAATACAATAACACTTTACAACACGAAATAAAATCAATACGCAATATTAAAAGAAGTCGCAAAATACATCGTAGATTTGACGTAAAATGGACGGTTTTATCGCTTTTCTTCCAAACGGTTTTCTTCCAGTCAACCTTTGGATGGATAGAACGGGTATGAGATCTAATGCGAATGGGCACAGATTTTTTTAATTAAATTTTTAGTTCCGTTATCAGTTTGTATTCCTTTGTTTATTTGATAGAGTCATTGTAATAATCAAAGTAAACTTAAATAATACCCACCTAATACCTAATTGACGTTGAAAAGTGCATCTGTCACACCAAAATTTAATAAAGAATGTTTAACTTGGCCT
The DNA here is from genome assembly GCA_951640565.1 of Petrophora chlorosata. NCBI lineage: Eukaryota > Metazoa > Arthropoda > Insecta > Lepidoptera > Geometridae > Petrophora > Petrophora chlorosata. The sequence goes on along the minus strand of OX621193.1, from coordinate 12,619,681 downwards.
TTGAATTTTGAATAAAAACACTGTTCTGTAAGTTTTTACTGAACAATGGGCGTTTTGGCATTATTTTTTAAATTTTTTCAAAGGGTGATATCAATGGTGATATACATATAGATACAATAGGTCAGGTACATAGTGAATTGTGTTTGTGAGTGTTTGATCTAAATTTAAATATATTTTTTTTATCTAATGAGGTAGACTGGAACAGAAATCACGCGTCTGCTTTTGGTGCCGTGACTACCTATTATACATTGGAAAACATAAACAAGCTTTGCGCAGCTTTCCACTGCTTCGGGCGTTATTTTTTTAATTTTCTATTACTACCGTACCGCTACCATTTTTTCTTGCACGTACTGGATGACTGGTAGAAAATGCTATCTAGCATTAAGTCCTCCATGTACAAACTGTTTGGTGCTAAATTATAAATAATTTAATAAATACATCACTGAGCGTATAATTGAATGAAGATTTATTTGAGGTTGAGTTTGAGTTAATACATAGCTTGTTATAAGGTTTCTTACCAATCTTAACGTCGCGTTTCAGATTCCTCGCAATGATGGGTACTGGTGGGTACATCCTCAAGGATTCCAGGATTACTCTCTCCAAGTACTTCATCTTCAGGGTGTCTGCAAATGTGCAGGGGCGGTCGGAGACGCCGAAGATCTCGTAAAGTTCATCGTAGACGCGGGTCTGGATCTCTTGGTGGATGCCGAGCAGGCAGAGAACGAAGCTGGAGCCGGCCGCGGTGGTGTCGTGGCCCTGATTTAGTTAACAGTTAGTATTAGAGTTTAGTGCTAGGCTCAAGTGGGATTGGGCGGATCATATAAGCCGTATGTATCCAGATCGGTAAAAAAAAGTAGGGAATGGGTGCCTGAAGATGGACAACGGCACCCAGGCCGGCCCAAAAAGCAGATGGAGAGACGATCTGAATGCATACCAAGTAGGCTGGAGCGAGGTGGCGCAGGATAGAGACGACCAGTCGTCTCTCGAGAGAGACCTGGGCAAGACCTATGTGTGGTGTGTATAGGTCTTCAGTGGGTCATATTGGTTATTAAAAAAATCAAATTATAGTGTAATGTATTGTTAGTATATTTTAAACTTGATGCATCCTTTTGTTTTAACGGTATTTATTTAACGACGTTTATCTTTATTTTGTTAATATCAAGTAATCCTTACTAAATAATTATGTAATTATTTTATACTGCTTTAATGCTGCAACCCCGCTGTTGATAAAAAGTATGTGCTAATCCAGGGTGTAACTATCTCCATTCCGAATTTTACTCAAATCCGTTAAGCTGTTTCAGCGTGAAAAAAGTAACAAACACACTAACACTCTTCCAAACTTTCACATGTATAATATTAGTGTGTGTAAGTGTGTCTGTTTGTTTGTCCTTTTTAAGCGACTTCAAGGAGGACAAAGGAGGAGTTTCTCAATTCGAGTGTTTTTTTATGTTTGTTACCTCAGAACTCCCTCATTTATAGACCGATTTGGAAAGTTCAGCTACAAGGTCCCATATAAATTTCATCGATATTCGAACTTGGAGTTCAAAGATACATCAGAATTGAAGTCGGTTTTTTTTTGTAATAAAATTAATTATTTGACGTTGTAATAACTTAAGTGGCTAAATGTATGTTAAGTTGATTTTGCTTAAAATGTCTTACCTCAAACATGATGGTGTCAACCTCCTCTTTAATTTCATGATCACTAATGTTGTTGGTTCCATTCTGTGCGGACTCAATCATCAGGTCCAAAAATGCAAGACGTTTCTTCTCACCTATTAGATAATAGAAAAAGATTTAATTATTAAATCTAGTTAGTAACCCGTTCCGTAACTTACTAGATTTCTTATGAAGATAATCAGATTGAAATATCTAAATGTTAGCAAAGTTTTTGCTAAGTTTATGCAAAAACATGTATCATGTTTCTTTAAACAGGATTTTGAAGATTGACTGTATTATTTAAAGATGTTACTATGGGAACTGAATCATGGTGCAATTCTTTGACCTCCGTTACTATGATCATCTGTTTGATGGCTGTTGGTCAACGAAGAGCTTATAGAATAGAATAAATCAGAAATACTTTTGATATATGAAAAAACATAAAGAAATAAGACTTATCTCGTCGTTCTTATCGCTCGAAGTAATTTTTTAAGACTTAATTGTTAATTTTTCAAAATTTTGTAGTATTGGCAGTCGCTTTGTCAAAATTAACAGCACATCTAAACATGGCATTCTTATTATAAATTATAACTGTCCACAATTACATATACCTATAGCTATTTTATTGTTATCAATTGCTTCATCATATCAGTAAATAGGTCTCTACTTATCATGATTACCATTGACTGTTCAATCAATTTTGCCATGTGCTGTTATTGAAGGCAGATGTTATTGATGTACCTATCTATCTAAATCATCTACATGAACTATGGATTGTGCTCCCATACGCGCATTTACTATTGGTCTGGTCCCCGGTCAGATTTCAACTTTGAGAAATGTAGTTCTAGTCCGAACTTACCGATATCGTTCTCATCGTTGAAGTCCAGATCGTCTCTGTATCCTTTGAAAACAGTATCTGATAACGTCTTGGCGTTGTTAGCGAGAACACCGTCATCAGTCTCGTTCTTGGTGAGTTGTTCAAGTGTGGGAGGAATGAAGCCCTTGGCTTTGTTCTCGTGGTAGATTTGCTTCTTTGATTTGATGACCTGCGAAATTACGTGCGATATTGGCGACTTTTGAGGCGATACGTAAAACATATGAGCACTATGGATGTTTTTATACTGATTGACTAACCGATGGTTAATAACATATATTTTAAGTTATTTACGGAAAGAACCGCGGAGTTAGCAACAATAATTGCAGTGCCATGTTGAACTTTGAATTGCAATTTTTTACCGGCATAGCGGCACTACATTGCGCTCGTAACTTCAACATATGGGTTCGAATGGATCCTTATTGTTGTTGTTGATGTGATAGTGTATAGAAGGTGAGTTTCAGACGTTTCCAGACACGATTATTTTGTTAATATCGAATCAGGATAATTATATCAAAAATGTATGATTGATACCTTGTTTGTAAGCCCGTGAATAATGTTCAAAAGATTGATTTGTTTCTTGAAGAAGGGAGTCAGTTTGAAGATGGCGTCGAACCGCAGCCAGAACTTGTAGTGCCTCTGGTGGATGATGTCGCACATCCTGGAATACATCAAACAATTATTCAATAAGCATGAATTAAAAATGTTTGTGCTTTCTGTTGTTACTTTTTTTGGGACCTTATCGGTATTAGGACTAGTCCTTATCAGTAATTATCACTAAACTTCTCGTATTAGGTGATTTGTGTATTCGTTTAATAACTATATAAGAAAGTTTCAAAAGAAATCCTAAAGCACCTGACGTATACCAAGTTGGAGCTGCTGGAAGACTCGTATTGCAACAATGCGAACTTATTAAGCTTTAGAAAACATCGTCACTATCTTTATATTGCTATACTTACTTCATGACAGCCATGGCATAATCGAAGCCTGAAGCATCTTGAGTTTTTCGTGTAATTCCCATGGCAGTTTCTGTAATACATAAACATTTACTAGTATGTTTCATTTTGAGGGTAGTTTCTGTAATACATAAACATTTCCTAGTATGTTTCATTTTGAGGGTAGTTTCTGTAATACATAAACATTTACTAGTATGTTTCATTTTGAGGGTAGTTTCTGTAATACATAAACATTTCCTAGTATGTTTCATTTTGAGGGTAGTTTCTGTAATACATAAACATTTACTAGTATGTTTCATTTTGAGGGTAGTTTCTGTAATACATAAACATTTCCTAGTATGTTTCATTTTGAGGGTAGTTTCTGTAATACATAAACATTTACTAGTATGTTTCATTTTGAGGGTAGTTTCTGTAATACATAAACATTTCCTAGTATGTTTCATTTTGAGGGTAGTTTCTGTAATACATAAACATTTCCTAGTATGTTTCATTTTGAGGGTAGTTTCTGTAATACATAAACATTTCCTAGTATGTTTCATTTTGAGGGTAGTTTCTGTAATACATAAACATTTCCTAGTATGTTTCATTTTGAGGGTAGTTTCTGTAATACATAAACATTTCCTAGTATGTTTCATTTTGAGGGTAGTTTCTGTAATACATAAACATTTACTAGTATGTTTCATTTTGAGGGTAGTTTCTGTAATACATAAACATTTCCTAGTATGTTTCATTTTGAGGGTAGTTTCTGTAATACATAAACATTTCCTAGTATGTTTCATTTTGAGGGTAGTTTCTGTAATACATAAACATTTCCTAGTATGTTTCATTTTGAGGGTAGTTTCTGTAATACATAAACATTTCCTAGTATGTTTCATTTTGAGGGTAGTTTCTGTAATACATAAACATTTCCTAGTATGTTTCATTTTGAGGGTAGATACTCTTAGCGCTTTACAAATGGAATGTAGACATAAGACGTGTAGGTTCTTTCGTTAAAAAAATAGTATGTCAATTGGTAGGTACATCTTCTTCTTCTAATATATAAAATTCTCGTGTCACAGTTTTCGTTGCCATACTCCTCCGCAACGGCTTGACCGATTTTGATGAAATTTTTTGTGCTTATCCGGTATCTATGAGAATCGGCCAACATCTATTTTTCATCCCCCTAAGTGATAAGGGTTGTTCACCCTCAACATTTTTTTTTAATTTATATGGCAAAACAACGTTTGCCGGGTCAGCTAGTATATCATATATATAAAATTCTCGTGTCATAATGTTAGTTACCTTACTCCTCCGAAACGGCTTTACTGATTTTTACCAAATTTTATATGCATATTCAGTAGGTCTGAGAATCGGCTACTATCTATTTTTCATACCCCTAAGTGATAAGTGTTGTTCACCCTTAATTTTTTTTTAATTTATGTGGCAAAACAACGTTTGCCGGGTCAGCTAGTAATAATGTATTGTTATATTCCTCGCTTGTTGACATCCTCTTTGGTGTAGTGGTTATGCAGGTTGGCTCAAATCTAATACCACTGAGGTTGTGGGTTCGATTCGCGACGGGACAAATGTTTGTGCACAGAAGAACAAAAAGCGCAAGCATTTGTTTCGTGGGTGCTGTCGGACCATGGTCCTCATAGTTCCTGATTCCCTAGATACAGGGATCCTAGTTAGGGGTAAGGATCTATGTAGGTATGTATTCGTTGGGCGTTATTAATTTTTTCATTACTAAATTAATTCCAGATTTTTTCTAAAATGGCTACCTCGATCGTTAAATAAGACAAACTTCAGTTACTGAAATAAATATACATATTGTCTGAAGTAATTTCTATGTATTAAAAGCGGGTGTTCTTTTGTCACGCATACTAGGCACCTTTCGCTTTTTTTCTTAAAACTTTATCGTAGTTGCCATACACGCGTGTTTATATTCCTATATTCCTAGTTTCGGATTCAGCGGTCTCATAATTTTAGTTGCATCCCAACAGCCTTTTATACCTTCATAAATATTACTGTTTTCGAAGCTTAAAAAAACTTAAATTGTATGATGTGTATATCTGGCTTTAAAATAAACATTTTATTTATTTATTTTATTTTATTTATCTACTACTATATAATAAGTATTTATTTATATAAGTATTCATTTCTATGTATTTTAGTTTTGGATTATATATGTAGTGTTTTTAACTGTTATATATTTTATTAATGTATGCTTTTGTTTTACGATAATATGTATTACGATATTTAATTTGTTTTACTGTTAGTTTTTTTTTTTAATTTTTGGTGCAAGCTTGGTAGGGTTCTTTTACCGTCACTGGAGAACTGGTAGAAAATGCTTTAGCATTAAGTTCTCCTTTTGTACATTATTTGTAATAGTGCAATAAAGAATTAAATAAATAAAAATAAATACTTAACTACTTGGTAGATTTTGATGCAGTTTTCATCTTGAGGAAGGTTTGTGTTAGTTTTGTCATAAATTTAGCGAAATTCCTCTATTTTTTTCTGTTAATTAATTATTTTTTGAATAAGGAAACAAACTTGGTAATAACATATCAGTGAGCTGACAATTTTAGGTGTCAAGGTTTTTTTATATTCAACAAATCAAAAGTGAACAATAGCGGGTTGACGTTTTTGTAATTTATGCTAATGATGAATTAATTGGATCAATGCTTAGCATAAAGTGCGAAGTCACCATTAATTGCGTCGTTGTTAAAGTCAATTTGAATTATTACTAACTAAACAAAATAGATTGTTTGTTATACAGAAGGAAGTACTTGCATAAGCGATACGTCACTACGACTTTACAGTCTTACTTGTATTAAAAATGCGAATATTTGTGAGGACGTCTGTTATTCAGTCATGCAAAAACTACTGAACGAATTTTGGTGTAAATATATAGGTAATGTAGGTACTAGAAAAGGACATACAATATATTTTATCTTGGAAAATTGCGGGTGAAACCGCTGGTTGCAGTTAGTACTGAATATGCAAAAAAATAATCAAAAAGTAGCATAACACCTTTTGTCTCCTATTTTCAGTTAAAACTGCACTAATATTAAAAAAAAAAACAGATTTCTCAAACTTATTTAAATATTGTGTAAAAAGAAACAGATAATTTTACACCTGAAAGTCACTGCCATCACAGAATAATACGTAGTGTACAAGCACCACACATTGCCTGTCCGTAACAATTGTCACCCAGAATTTTGAAACAAAGTCCTACGCGGTAGGTACTGAGATCATCAAAGTTCAAAGTTGAAAAGTTCTTTATTCAGTTTTGGCATCACAGACGCACTTATGAACGTCAATTGTCACAATAACTCTACCACCGTATCGGAAAAAGAACCACTGCTCAGAAGATATGGCAAGAAACTGAGGGGCTTTTGTTTTTTAGAAATTCTGTTACAATATTTTGTTTGTTTTTGACAATATTGTTTCTTATGTGCCAGTTTGCTAGCAGAAGAGGAATGTTCCATGCATTTTTGTCATTTATAGGTGTAGTATGTTTTTTTTATTAGAATACCTTTCACATGCAATTTTAATTTAGTTTCTTTGCTTGCAAGTAGCGATCCTTTTAATATGAAACCTATTATGCAAAGGTTTATGAGGATCTTTGTTACCTTTTCAATCATGCAAAAACTACCAGTGGTGTACGAATTATAGATTATCGAATCCTTCACTAATTGTTGGTTTTGGTAGCTAGTGATATATGGAAATGATTAGTTTCGATTTTGATTATGATGTTTATATTTTAAGTTCCTTGCAAAGCGTTTAGTTATGTTTCCATGAATGTGAAACTGAGAAACTTACCAAGCAAAATGTCAACAGTAACACCGCTCATGTAGTCATGGACGTCGAAGGTCTTGCCAATTTCTGGTTTCATCTTTTCCACAACATTATTACTGTTTTGGTTGAAAACATCAACGAACGACTTTAGGATGTTGATGTGGAAGGTGGGAGCAATCATCTTGCGATGCGAACGCCATTTCTCTCCTGCAATGAAAGTTGAACCAGTAAAAAAACTTAATGTGGAATCGAAACAGAAGTGGATGGTTTTGCGTTTGATATTAGTGAATCTTGATATTGATATTATTTGATATTACAGAGTCCTTCGAATTAACAAAAGCTTTTCATGTAAAATAATGGTAATCAGGCAAACGGGCGATAGAAAATGATCACCATCGCATAAGAAGATCTGGATTTTTTCTTTTTTATTCTTCAAAAAAAGGAGGAAGAAAGGAAGTGCCTCCCGCCTTACTTTCTTTCTAAAGAAAAATATTAGTTTAAAAATAGAGAAAGTGAGGAGGAAGGGATCTTTTGATTATCTCCGATAAATTCAGGCGTTCTTCACATACCTGAACTGATCAGCAGACCTTCTCCAAGCCAGGGCTTGAAGAACTTGTACTCTGTCGCCTTATCGATGTGCACATGGCTGTTGAGGATCACCTCTACATCCTCAGGCTCAGTTAGGAAGATGATCAGCTTGGTCCCGAGCCACACTCGGACGACGCTGCCGAATTGTTCTGCGTAGCCTAGACCGAGTTTCACGAGCTCTGTGAAGGGAATGACGTGTTTGTTATGATTTGTTCGTTGTTTTATGACTTAAAAGACTTGAAAGTTTAAGTCAATATACCTAATGCGATAAAGAAAACTTTGCAATCTTAAAAGTAGGTACCTAATATGTACAACCAACTTTGATATCGATGTAATTTTTAATTTGAAAATCGATTTTAGCTCTTCTCTAATGTTAAAACTGTTTGTTAAAATAGTGGAAGTTTATTAAAAATTACATTTCAAAAGTTAAGAACAATCAATTTACAAATTCAAAATGAACTAATTTCACTAAATGTCAAAAGAACGCTTACCGCTAGGTTTCTTCAGAAGGACGAGCAGTGCGTTTCCAAAGAATGGAATCGTGGGGGGTCCAGGTATTTTCTCGCCCATCTTGTACATCCTAGACTTTTGCTGCCATCGGTGGAAGATCCAGAGGCCGGAAGCGAGGAACAATAGCGGGTAGAATATAAGGCGGGTATTGAAGTGGTAGTCCGCCGAATCGTCTACTAGTGACGTCGCCATTTTGCTGGAAATTGGAAGAAAAGGAATAAATTAGATTTTAAAAATTTTTAGGTCTTAGAAGAGAGAGAGAGACTTTTAGAGAAAACATAATCAAGTTAAAGGAAAAACTATACGATTTTTAACGGGATTTAAATTTTAATATACTTCTCGCATCTGAAAAATTATTGAAATATTTAATTTAACGTTATAATTTTACGTTTATATAGATATTGATTGCATACTGTACACCTTTCTTTTTACTTATTAAAATTTTAATTATTCAGCCAATGACGATTTCTGTGGTACTTTAATCAATTATAATTGACAAATTCCACATCTACCTTCGTGACTTCAGGAACCATTTGTTTATTTATAAAAGTTAAGTTTATAAAAAATATCATATCTCAATTTATATAGAAGTAATTGAAGAAACTTACAAGCAAGAAGTTTTTTCTGAAGCTTCGAAAACTCACCAATAAGATTAGATTTAAAACACCCAAAACACTTAATGTTTGAAACCAGACAAATATTACAGAATGACAAGCTTTTAATAGCATAATAATACATAAACAAAGATTATCCCTATGTTTACCATTATTTATTAGACTCTATTCATCTTTGTTTTATATTGTCTATTCTATTTCATTAACAAATATATATATTTTTTTAATCAAATAAATTAAGTAATTAATTATTTACCTGTTTTGAAGTCTATCCTTATGAAGTCCCTCGTCCGTTCCTCACTAGTTATTAATTGTTTATGAGCTTTAATCGTTTCAACCTTTAACTTTTAACGAATAGTAATTGCAATTATGTATACAGTGACTCTGAATTAATATATTACGTGAGTTCAACTAAGCTACTGAATAATAAAATTATATTTACGTACATTTTACGGTGCAAGTAATTTGATTTGTTGATCGAGCAGCAAGGTCTTAATGACAACTAGGAAGTTTTTGTATGTAAGTATATGTTCTAGCGGCATTTTTGTATGTTTGTATGTAGGTATATCGATGACGGAAACTTCAATTGGCGTAAGGGACAAAGTACGACTTTTCAGAAGAGTCAAAACACTGTATTTTTATGATAGATTAGATTAGATAACTCTTTATTGTTACACCAACAGAAATTATTACAACAAAAGAAAAATCAGAAACTTAAAAACTAAAGTTATACAATGGGCGGTCTTAACGCTCAAAGCGATCTCTTCCAGACAACCTTTGCATGGAGAGGTTACATATTCAGTATCACCTGTCTGATACTATTCATAATCATAATAATCATAATCATAAATTAATAATTATTAATTTGTTAATTGCAAATATGGGTACAATTGGTCTGACAAAAAACTGACAGAGAACGGAAAAAAGATGAAAATCAGGACTTGAACTCGAGCTTCGTGAGAGAAAGGTTCTCAGGATTTGTTGAAAGGTGGAAAACCACAATATTATATCAAGGTGGAAAACCCATATTATTTGAGACAGTGTTGTTGAAGTCTCACCAGTTGATGGCCCAAATACAGGCCCACTCGCCGTCGTCGAACGCCTAAGGAAAGGTTGCAACCGTCCCCTGGATTGGGAGTAGTAAGTACAAAACCAGGACAAAGTATACGTTCTCATTTCCCTCTATCGACAATTTTCATCACCTTCTTCGACAGGCAGAAGATCTTTTCCTCAGCAGCACTAATGTTTTATATTGTATTAAATGTATCACTAAATCAACATAATTTATCATTACAGCTTCCCAGTTCCTCTCTCTCTCCCAGAAAGGTACTGTACGTGCGGAGGTCATAGGTAGAGCTAGCCGGGGGACCTCCGTAACGTTACAATATCTCTAAATGATAATACCAGTTCTAACTTTTATTTCCTTTGGTCTACGGCGATCTTGTTTAAGAAGCTGTTCTAATTTTTGATGATCTTTTTAATAGTTCTAGTTTAGGGAGTCGCGGAATTTTGGTATCTTTGATGATATTTCTCAAGCGATCGTGCGGATGTTTATGAAGCATAAAGATAGTTATTTTCAAGTGCGAAGTTGAGTTAAATCGGTCCGAGAGTGGATGAGATTTAGAGGATATAAAGTCCAAAATGTAGACGTCGCGAGGTCTGAGCTCAGGGAGAACCACTAGTTTATTAGTAAGCTAACCCAATAAATTAGGTAAGATAGCTAAAAATCTTCACTACCTACTTACTTATAGGTTAATGAAGCAGTCATATTCAATATCACCTTTATGATACTATAATCATAATCATTTATTAATTGCAAATATGGGTACAATTGGTCTAGTTGTCAAAATAATTGTAATAGTGCCCCAAATCTAGTCTTATTACGGCGTGCAATTAGACAGAAGAATTAATAAGATACAATAAAATTAGTAATACATAGGCAAAATGTCAAATAATATGTTGTTATTATATTTATAAAAAAGAGTCAAAAAATAAAATAAAATATTTATTATTATTATAATATTTTAATTTATTTTTTTATTTTATTTTTTTGTTTATAATTTCAGTCATTACGAATTAGAGTGTCGCAAAAACAGTTGTTATAATAAGTTAAAACATTAGATAATATAAAATTGAATTAGAATTAATAATAATAGTCGCCTTAATAGAGACAATGAGACATTGATATTAAAAGTTGGCACTCAAATATTCAGTGATGTCATAATAACATTTGTCCGCTAGTATTTTTTTTAATTTAATCGTAAATAAGCCGTTATTTAATTCTTTGATTGCTTTATGGACTTTATAAAATAGTAATTACAAATTAGAGTGACGCAAAAACAGTTGTTATAATAAGTAAAAACATTAGATAATATAAAATTTAATTAGAATTAATAATAATAGTCGCCTTAATAGAGACAATGAGACATTGATATTAAAAGTTGGCACTCAAATATTCAGTGATGTCATAATAACATTTGTCCGCTAGTATTTTTTCTAATTTAATCGTAAATAAGCCGTTATTTAATTCTTTGATTGCTTTATGGACTTTATTTAAAACGACCGGAGCCATGCATAATACACTTTTACGCATTAACGTCGTTCTAGAACTGTGTACACTAAGTCTACTGTTATCACATCGGATAGGCGGTCAAATTATTCCGGATATTGATCATAAAGTTCCTAATAAATCCTATTTTATTTAAAACAAATATAAAACTAGAATCCTCTCTAGTTTATTTTTTATAATGAACTTAACCAAAGCACTCTCATTATTCTGTGACTAAAGTAACTTCTGAAATAGTTGAGTGGCAAAGTTATAAGGATTAATTTGCTATGACAATTTTATTAGGGGCTTTTCTTAACGTTCATTGTAGTTAATTGTAATGTAATCATCAGTGGCATATAGGCGGCACGTCGCGAGGACCAACGCACGCTGCTCCTCGCACTTGGGATCTTTCTACATGCCTTTTTAGAAAGAAAGGGCTTTTGATAAAAAAAATCACGCTCGCTTTGCTCGCGCATCTACTCTCAACACTTACGACTTTTGTTAGTTTTGCCGAGTTTTCCCACTGCTGGGACAAGGGCCTTCACTCATAGTAGAGAGTATGGGCTATAATCCATTACGCTGGTCCTGTGTGAGCTGGTGGATGTCACATGTCCTTGAATTAGTGTGGTTAATTCTTGGACATGTCGGTTTCCTCACGATATTTTCCTTTACCGTTTCTAGAACGAGTGTTAAATCCGCACATAACTTAAGAATGTCAGTGGTGCGAGGCCAGCGGGATTCAAACTCGGGTGCGTCAAATCGAAAGTCGCACGTACTTCCACTGAGCCACACTCGTTTATATACCGAATAGCTATAATCTGAGTGTCTTTAAGACGAGAGTGGGTTTCTTCTAGGCGAGCTTGCTACATTTTCGACCGCATTGTCAATTAACAACAGGTGAGATAGCGGTCAAACGCAAGCCTATAACTAATAAAAAAAACAATTTATGAGGCGGGAAACTTGATAGGCCCAGGGCGCCAAATCTTGAAATACGCCACTGAATGTAACTGATATTTAAGATCTAATATCGATTTAAATAATCCTCAAGACCTGACTTGACTTAGTTGTTTAATAAGTGTGTTAATTTGATAAGACCTACGATACGGTGGTTCACAAAATGTCATGTCACCTGTCGGAGTGAGCGGGGTTTGGAAAGGACTTTATGCTCGGAGTTCCGCACAGATAAATAATCAAAGTCATCGATACAAAGGCCATAGGATTAGCCAATTGGCAGATCCACGCAGACTTTATTCATTACATTATATATGTTCTCGAATATATAATACATATTACAACATTATATAAAAAAATATATCAATATGATATTAAGCGTATCGTTGTACACACAAAATAATAACAGAATAATCATTAACTATAGTGTATTAGGCGATCTTATCGCTTAGAGTGATCTTTTCAAGACAACCTTTGTATCTAAGAATATTATTATTCGTAATAGCTTTGGATGGATAGTATCGGAAAATGTAGACGTATTCATAAAAATGTTGTAGCAGTTGTTGTTTTTTTCGTAGTTGAGGGCAAGTACCTATGTAGCAATGGTAAGCAAGCTATGGTAGCAAACATTTTTATTTCGAGATTGACCTGTTGCTAGACCGCATACGGGAGCAAATATTGTTGTATTTTCTTAGAGGTTGATCGGCTCAATGGTCCGATAGATTCTCCTCTATAATAGATCCTTTTTTAATGTTCACTAATTACCTACTAAGTTTTTAATCACTCTCATGTGGTATAGACTTGGTGGTTAGTGATGTCACTGACGCAAACAGTATTTTAAATAACAAAATCGATTGCTGTTACATAAAATAAATAAATTTATTCCAGCATAATCACTATTGTTAATTTAATTCAGTCAATTGCGTACTCATTTCACCAGTACTAAAAAAGTTATAGTAATGAAATGCACTCAGTAATACCATTTAATCGCATAAGAGTGTTTTCGTGACAGGTATTACTGACTGCAACTCATTACTATAACTTATTTAGTTGTTATTAAATAAAAATATTTTACATTTACTTGCAATTATATTTGTATTGTCACAAACGTGTCTTTTTTTTACAGGGTAAAGCTACAAGTCAATATATATTATAGTTAAAATAATATATTATATCTAAATTTAAATTTACCTTTGCTAAGAATAAATATATTCGTATCTATATTTTTTTAAGAATAGATATATTCTTATGTATTCAGTAATAAAAGTACATAATGATCATAGCTGCGAAAAGATTAAAATACCATACATTATATTAATTCTTTGCTAGCATAATATAAATTATATACAAATAAATATGGTTTGAGGTAATACTGCAACGGGAATAGCGTAAGGCTTACTATTGGGTGCAACCTCATGTCCCTTATCATACCACATTTTCATTACTTGTAATATAAAATGTGCAATGAATTAAAATATATAAACATGCAAAGAAATAAAATAAATAATATACATACATTATAGGTATATTACTTGTTGAATACAATTAGCCAATCTCAAAAATAAATAATTTTATGTTTAGCAGCCAGATGGGGTCCTTATTCTAGGTTCCAGTCGAAGCCTAAATCCGTCACTTCTCTTAAGGATAATGTCAGCTTGGAGTCTGAACTTGTCTTCAGTGACTTCGGAGATACTCTTGTAGTTCCGCAGAATGGTCGAGATCAGCACTTTTAGTTTCAAAAGAGCGTATTTACGGCCTGTAACAAAATATTTCACATTTGTGACTCTTTCATTACTTTGTTTTTTTGCATTTGACAAATATTTTTTTAAGTGTCAGGAGCCCTATTTTCTTTTGTTTTAGAACTTATATTTTTTATATTCTGTTTATTATTATTATATTTATTTATTCTGTTCTTTTTTCTGGAATAATTATTATAACTAACCATACAATCATTGCTAACCGTACAATCATTGGTAAATGAAATAACGTACACTTAAAAACACTTAATAAGAATTTTCCGGCTTTAGTTAGTTATAAGAACTGGGTTTTCATGTCTGTTTAACATACTTATTTGTATCTTTTGATCGTTAGAAAGGTATCTCTCTGCGACACAGATAGCTATACTGTACCAACAGATTTTAAATAAATATAAAGAAATTGAACATAATGGCAAGAAACTAACTATTAAGGCTCAGGCTATACAGCCTAGTTTATTAGTTAGGGTCTCACAAACAAAGTTGTTACGAAGTGAAATAAATGAATATGTAATTTTAGATAATGTCTGTGAAAGTGACATAAAAGAAATAAAATTGACGTTCACAAGTGCGTCTGTGACGACAAAATTGAATAAAGAACTTTTGAACTTGAACCTGAAACGTTTTGTAAACATAATTAAAGAAACACAGAAAAACAATTTGATCAACCGTGGTTGCTCCAGGGCCATCGAGCGGAAAATTCCATTCACAGCCGTTTCGAAACTTATTCAGAACACGATTAAATATCCAGATACTAAACATTCTAAAAATAGTTAATCATATATACCTGCATCATGCATGTAAATATAGCATATCTTCGCTTAGATATAAATACACCTAGACAAGAAGCACTCTCTCTGACAGTTATGTAATGTTTCTGTATAAATTGTATTTACCAACACAGCTCCTAGGTCCAGCACTAAAAGGTACGAAGCTATAATAGTGTCTGGCCGAAGCATTCTCTGCCAGAAAGTTGTCAGGGTTGAAGACATCAGGGTCCTTATAGTACTTAGGGTTGCGATGGAGCTTATACGTGCCGATGACAACTGTAGCACCGTCTGGGAGCACGTAGTCTTGCGTTGCTGAAATATTAAATCGTGGAAAATAAAATACTTATAATATTATTTTGTTCAACTAATAGAGAAATCCAGATATGAATTATATTTCCATTTGGAATTTTTGGGGATGAAATGGAAAAATAAGGGATTACATCAGGAAAGATTCAATATTGAGCGTAGTCAAATTCTACGTATATAAAAAATACAAACTTACCAATTTTAACGTCTTTCGTCAATTCCCTTGCAATAATCGGGACAGGTGGGTACATCCTCAAAGTCTCGAGAATTACCCTCTCCAGGTATTTCATACGTATTGTATCAGCAAAGGTGCAAGACCTGTCAGAATCGCCAAAAATCTCGTAAATCTCATCATAAACCTTGGTCTGTATGTCCTGATGGACACCCAAAAGGCACAGGACGAAGCTGGAACCAGCTGCTGTAGTATCATGACCCTAGAAATTTTAAAATTTCAATTAATACAATTTTAATATAGCTTTTTTTATATTTAACGGTAATATTCTGAATCTAAATGATAAAAAAAAAATAGGTAAACCTCAAACATTATTGTGTCAACTTCTTCCTTAATTTCATGATCACTTATGTTGTTTGTTCCATTTTGTGCAGATTCAATCATCAAATCCAAGAACGCTAGCCGTTTTTTCACACCTGTAATTAAAAATAACTATTTAGGTTTTAGCAATAATTGAACGTGTATTTCGTACACTACGTTAGTTTGGCGTTTCAACCTAGGAATAAATTTAGACTTACCTACGTCGTTTTCGTCGTTGAAGTCGAGGTCATCTCGATAACCTTTGAACACAGTATCTGAAAGTGTTTTCGATTCTATTGCCTCTTGGTCTGTTGGAGTTTTAGTAAGTTCTTCCAATGTGGGAGGAATGAAGCCTTTAGCTTTATTCTCAAAGTATGTTTCTTTTTTGCTTTTAATAACCTATAAAAATATATTTTGCGAAAGCTTTTTGTTTTAATTATTATTTAGCTATATTATTAAGCAAAAGTTTCAATAAGGAAATGTTTAAAAGGCCGTACTCACTTTGTTTGTAAGGCCGTGAATTATTTTCAATAGTTTGTCTTGTTTCTTGAAATATGGAGTGAGTTGAAAAAATGAATCAAACCGCAACCAGAATTTGTAGTGTCTTTGATGGATGATGTCACACATTCTGAAATAGTTAATTTATAATAAAGAAAATGACTTGAATGGTATTCAATTCATAAGTTTTAACTAAATAGTAAATACGAATGCTTACTTCATGACGGCCATCGCGTAATCGAATCCAGATTCATCTTGAGTTTTTCTAGTTATACCCATTGCAGTTTCTGTAACATTCCCAATTCATTATGTAGAAACTAATAAACGTAATCTAAATTCGAGCCTATGACTGCTTTAAGAGATTGCTCCACTAAACCAATAGGCGTATCGTATTTTTTACAGCTGGCAGTGATTACACTTACAACCTCTTCTATAGGTAAATAGGTAGGTACCTACTATTGCAAAGACCATGCTCCCACAAAGATCAATCCGGAAATTATTTATCTTTATTTCGACAAAATTGGTCGATAATTATTTCGACAATTTACGTTTGTACCTACGAAATTTTCACCTAAATACATTAAAAAAACATAATACCTTCCTATACCCAACAACAACATGCAAGTTAGTGTTTGTTTCGTGTATGTTGTAGGACCGTCCTCTTAGTGCCCGATTCCATAGATACAGGGATCTCTTGTAATAGAGCCAGAATACATGGTTAAGAAAATGGTACATAGAGATTAGAGACACAGCTTACCAAGTAAAATATCCACAGTAACACCGCTCATGTAGTCGTGGACATCGAAGGTTTTGCCGACCTCTGCTTTCATTTTCTCGACGACGTTTCTACTGTTATGGTTGAAAACGTCCATGAACGATTTCAAAATATTGATGTGGAACGTTGGTGCGATCATTTTGCGATGCGATCTCCACTTTTTTCCTTCAACGTAAGGATTAAAAAGTTAAAAAAGGAAATGATAGCTCTGAATTTTATACAAGGTTATATAAGGTTATAACCAAAACACAGTATTTTTGTACTACACGATTTGTCTTTGCAATGAAATTATTGATTGATTGATTTTTTTTTAATTGTTTCTTTTGATTTCCATCTCAGTAAAGCAATATAAAATACGGTTTACAAAAATGTGTCTCAGAACAAATCTATAAGATTTCAGATTTTTCCATACTAGAGAAGTAGGTAAATGATTATTCTGTTACCTGAACTAATAAGAAGGCCTTCTCCAAGCCAGGGTTTAAAGAACCTGTATTCTGGTGCTTTGTTGATATGAACTTGACTGTTCAAAATGACTTCAACATCTTCCGCACTCGTTAAGAATACAATGAGCTTCGAGCCAATCCAACCACGGACAACGTTCCCATACTTTTCGGCGTACTCCATCGCTACCACCAATAAATCTGTAAAATAAGTAAGCCGTTTAGAAATCTAAATCTAGGCTTCGGAATACCTTTTAAGATGTTCATTATGTTAGACCTACGATTTCACAATAATTTTTAATTAATAATAAATAATTTTTAAGAGCGAGTGTGGCTCAGCGGGAAACTCGTGCGCCTTTCAATCCGACGCACCTGGGTTCGATTCCCGAGTCGGCCCTGCACCAATGACTTATAGTTAAGTGCAGATTTTGTACGCTCGCTCTAAAACGGTGAAGGAAAACATCGTGATGAAACCCGCTTACGCGCTTTGGAGTGGTAGGCTCTGGCCGTGGTTGTAATACCACCCACCGAACAAAGCCATGCCGTCAAGCGACCTAGTCGTGTTTCGGGATGATGTTTGGTGAACCATCGGGGAGACGGGTCTGAGCAGCCGCTCAACTGCCGTCTCTCTCTAGATCTGTGTGCTTCAATCTTAGGCCACATCATCGCTTCAAATCAGGCGAGAACTAGTGGCCAAACATAGATCTATTAAGTGTAAAAAAAAAATAAAAAAAATCTGTGAGTATTAGGCCTGCACTACACTACTCGCGAAGTTGATCGAAGTTAAGCGAATACGAGAGTGTAGAAGGGAAGGGCACTTTGGTTCGCTTCGTGCAACCTCGGCTCGCCTCAGGCGACTTCCGATCGTTGTCGGTTTTTGCGCCCGAGTCAAAAGGAATCGAAGCGTACCGAAAATCGAACACGAAGCGTCTTACTACACTACTCGGTTCACTTCAGATAGCAATGGCAGTATACTTCCTATCCTGTGCAACGGCAGCTGCCACTTGTACATTATCATGTGATGCATAGCATGCGGACGGTGGTCGACTGAGCTCTTCGCGAGGATACACGAGTGTATAGTCACGTACTTCGGACTTCGGTCAACTTCGATATTTAGTTCGTCGAAGCAACTTCGCGAGTAGTGTAGTGCAAGCTTTACAAAAATGTTCCGCGAGTGGCACTACAGCTATTATGGGCAGTTGTTGCTTACCATCATGTGAACGACCTGTTCGTCTCATACCTTACGCCGCTTCCTCATTAGACTTACGACAGCAGTACCAAAGAAAACTAAATATTACTACGTAAAGAAGCGACACTCCCACCCCCCGCTAATTTGTCGTCACCCGCAACAAACCGATGAAAAAATGGGCAATGCCGTGCTTGCGTCACCTGTTGTCACAAATGTTTATTTTATATGTGCGATCAATTGATGTTATTTGAGGTTATTATGACCTTTTTTGATGACGACGACGACCTGCTTTACAGAGGTAGAGCAGGCCGGCTGACTATTTGACTTTGACATATAGACGAAACATATTAAGAAAAAGACGGAGAACGGTTGAAGACGGTGGGGCTGACCAGGACCTGACCTGACTGACGGAGGTCTGCCTATCTCTTTTAAAATAATTCGTTATTGTTCTGTGTATGGATGCAAAGAAACCACTTACACAAATAAGAATCGAACATTTTTTGGTTTTTCACGTCTCCCTGCCAAGCGATAGTGGGTGTGAAAGAGAAACACTTAGGTTGTTGTCCTTGTCGCGCTAGATTCGTATTAGCTCATCCCTACAATAATTACGCACACACACAAACCGTGTGCGGACAGGCCGCCGGTGCGCCAGTAGAAGTACTAGACAGTTAGTTCGGCGAATTTGTATGGAGTGTCGGGGGTCGTACGATGCGACGCATTCCGACTTTATTTTTATATCGCCACTTCATTTTGTTGTACGATATTTGACAAATTGTACCTACTAAAAACTATTTTACTAATGTTATTCAAGGTGGTACGTTATGGTACGTTTTTCATACAAAATCCAACCATTATTAACTTGTTCACTGAATAGTAGAAATGCCTAAATTTATGCGTGGTGAACTATTTACGGGGGGTTATTTAAGAAAAATTAACCTTAAGAAAAAAAAACAATAGTTGTATCGCTGTCGTACCGACTCTATGAGAAAGCGGCCTTAGTTGCTTACTTTAAAAAGTACCTACAATTTCCAAAAAACCAAATAACTATACCCTACTATAACCTACAATATGCACCTGAATTTGCCCGATGGTCACCGAATTTGCAATTTTATGTTATTCAAACCCACGATTAAACTTTTCCACGTAGAAGTAGGAAAGTAGTATAATTATTTATTATTATTGTTACTTCGGCATGGGAAGTGGCAAGATATCATTAATTTTCCTTACCATCTGGCTTTTTCCCGTACGCCAGTAAGGCATTTCCAAATACAGGAAAGCAAGGCGGGCCAGGGATCTTGTTGCCCATCATGAAGAGTCTGGACTTCTGCTGCCATCTGTACAGTAGCCATAAACCAGTAGCAAGTAAAAGTGGATAGAAAATAAGTTTCGTGCTGAAATTATGGTCTGAACTGGAGTTAAAAAGAGTTGTCATCTTTCTGAAACATAAATATGCGACGTGCAATATTATCCTAGCTCAAATGCTCCAACCCACTACCAGTTGGCAGCGTACCCAAGATGCTGGCAGTATTGCCCCGTTGGATTGCAATACTGATACGTTGAGCCAAATAAGTCCCAGCATTTTGGTCACGCGTCGCATCGATCAGGCGCTCTGACAGACTTTTGAAAATACAAGCCTTCGCTATCCATAGGCCTTTAATGGTCTATGGGTTGTCTAATTGCTTCTACTTGTAAGGAGTTAGTTTAGTTTTAGTAAGTAGAGTTGTTTTCGATCATCATCATCATCAGCCTATCGCAGTCCACCGCTGGACATAGGCCTTTCCAATTGCACGCCAATGAGCACGATCCCCGGCTACTCTCATCCAGCTGCTATCAGCCACCCTGCGAAGATCGTCACTCCACCTAGCCTGAGGGCGTCCTACACTACGTCTGCCAAATCGCGGTCTCCAGTCTAGAACGCGTCTACCCCAACGGTTATCGGTTCTACGGCTAATAAGGCCGGCCTACTGCCACTTCAGCTGGCTAATCCTGTGAGCTATGTCTTCGATGTATTGTTTTCGATATTTTCCTTCATATATTGTAATTTGTGCTGAGAAACCCAGTGTCTTTCTCGAGTGTTATTATTATTCGGCTCTTTTAAAGTTTAAGGTGTATGTCAAGGCTACTAGGTAATTGTAAATTAAACAATAAAGATTTTATTTTATTAGATTTTTATTCTCACCTCATCCATTAAAATAAATCAAAATTCTGATTTTTAGCGCGTTGTACCAACTTGAGCAAATTTGCCCATAAAACGGTTTGTTCCTTAGAAACATTTTCACGATAATATTTTTTTTTATTTTAATCGATTTTCACTAAGTCGTAGCAACATTATATGCCCGACTCGTTTATTTTTCCTAATTAGCAGCAAAAGTAATCTTCCGAAAAAAAACGAACGAAACATTACGGCTTTTAAGCGAAAAATTCATTATTAAAAAAAAAAATCAGTTTAAACACTTTAGATGGATTTCTAACAACAAATATTATTTTATCTTTAGGGCATTTTCCATAGAAATTCTTGTTGAAAACTCGCCGTGTATATCTTTTATACAAATAAACATTACGAAATGTTTACTTACCAATTTTATAGGCACTTTTTGCCTAATCAGCACTGTGACGAAAACGCAATATTATTTTCCTTGTTTCTTCATTAAAATTTACTAATAATTAAATAATATAATATTCGTGCGATATTTCCGTGTATCCCGATCACGGAATTTTGTAATATATATATGTTTCCAATTACGTTCATCCGTTTAATATATGAACGCATTGCTATTTATATATAGAAGTTAATGATCTCATTTCTTTAAATTGCAACTTTAAGTTTATAAAGGGTGTACCTAGTGAAGTTATATAAGTATATACTATATTATTTTATTATATTATATTATATATATTATTATTATATTATTATTATTATTATATTATTTTATTTTAGTATATATTATAATTTATTTTTAAGTAACTAAAGAAATACCATGCCTGTAGATTACAGATTGACATCATGATACAGTGGGTAATATTTTTTAACAAAATAGCTTTAATCTTTTTTTAGTCAAATTAAGTAGGTATCTAGGTAAGGAAGGTACTTATTATGTCATCAGCAGTGATAGAATATTTAGATGCATATTTAAGTAAAGTTCACTTTTAAACACGAAACTATGGAAGAGGCTTCCTAAACCATTTATTTGGGGGAAAAAACCCTGAGATTGCATAGGCCGTAAAGTGCTATAATTTACGATACTTTAAAATGTTGTTGATTTCCTTTTTACATATGTAAGTAGGTACTTATCTCTTCTTTGAATTGGTATTGGTATTAACCCGACGCTGATTCGAAGTATCGGTCGAATACATTTTCTTTGTTTAATTTGTTGTAATACATTTTTGCTAAATGAGAAGGTTTAAGAGGACATGCGTATGCATGGATGGAGGTTTGTTACTGAATCTGGTGGTGAAACTGGTGGTAGGTTTCTACTGGTGGTAGGTTTCTCGTATGCGAGAGACCGTCTGGGTGGGTACCACCGCTTTGCCAGTTATTCAACCGCCAAGCAGTAGTGCGCAAGCATTACTGTGTTCCGGCTTGGAGGGGATTGTAGCCAGCAAAATTACTGGGCATTATGAGACTCAACAGCTAATTGTCTCAGGGTGACGAGCCCAGTGCGGCGCCGCGCAGGATTTTGCAAAACAATGTTCTGGGTGGTGCTGTTATTGTTATGGGCTGGCGTTTTGCTTACCATCAGGCAAACGACCAGCTCGTCTCGTCATTCGTTAAATTAAAAAAAAATACTCGAATACTCAATAATTGAACTGTAGGTAATCAACTAGCTGCACCCTATGGTTTCTCGAGACAAAAAGTATCATAATATCCTTTTCCAGGACCTAAGTAACATACATACAAAATTTCAAAATAATCCTACCATTAATAAATTTGTTGCGTGATTCAGTTATTTGTCAGTTAGTCACGTGACTTTTTGCAAAGCTTCTGGACGAACACGACACCCGATTCTGCTAAATTGTTATTACAATTAAGACTGATTAATTTATTACCGCAGTTGGGTCTGAAACTTCCAAAGCGGTAATGAAGCAAGCCCAAAGTTTATTGTGTTGTTGTGACAGAAATGCACCGGGATATAATAGTAAATCCTGGTTAGGAGTGCCACACCTGCCGCTGCTGGCCGCGCTCGCCGCAGTGTCCCCGTTAAGCTGATATTATGTATATACTTAACTTAATTAAAAATTAATTTGACTTTTAATTATCTCACTAGACCTTTTAGAACTTTGATATTGTTTATTTTTACTCAGGGTTTATTGCATTTTATTGTTAAGCTAAACATCACCACAATGACTGGAAAATAACGAATAATTTGCATTACTTGACATATGACACATAATTGTTTCTTTTGTTAATTTCAATTGCTAATATTCATTTGGGTAAATACTGTGAACGAGTGACATCCGGATGTCTCATGATTATGACGAACAACTAACTTTAGCGTCGTACCTACGTGACTGCAGGTATTGAATGCTGATTATAAAGGTGATATATGTAGAATGGTGTATTTGGCACAGACAGCAAACGTAACTAAGTTGCATAGGGAAGGATATTCAATTTACTTTTGAAACTGGAATGTCTAGTATCACAAAACTAAATGACATTGTGACATCTATCAAACTGCACAGAGTCACCGAGGTGGATTATGACCCCATATTACATCTATAAACCATATCCATTATATATATCCAGATATTGGATTATATAAATTAATAAAAAAAAAAATAAGTTATTTGAAGAGCGAGTGTGGATCAGTGGGAGAACGTGCGACTTTCGATCCGACACATCCGAGTTCGAATCCCGCTGGCCCCGCACCACTGACTTTCTTAAGTTATGTGCGGATTTAACACTAGCTCTAAGAACGGTGAAGGAAAACATCGTGAGGAAACCGGCACATCCAAGAATTTATCACAAAAATTCAAGGACATGTGACATCCACCAACCCGCACTGGGCCAGCGTGATGGATTATGGCCCATACTCTCTCTATGAGAGAAGGCCCGTGTCCCAATAGTAGGAACGTGATGGGCTGATGATGATGATGATTGGATTATTAATATATCCATTGTAAACATTTAACTTGTACCTAATTTCTATGTCTAAGGTGAGTAATAAAGTTTTTATCTATATGGAGAAGCCCCGTGTCTTAGCAGCTTATTTCCAGCTGGGTCCAAACTTTCGTGAAAATAAATCGTCATACATTGTTTTCTCATCCAGCTCCAAGACCATCTATATAAATAAAAATGAATCACCGAAATGTTTGTACGCGCATAACTTCCAAACGACTGCATCAAATTGAATAAATCTTTCTTTTATGTGTTCGTTACTGTCAGGAGAAGGTAAAAAAAATGGCAAATATTTAAAAACGGTGGTACGAAATTCGCCGGGTCATCTATTTTTTAATAAAAAATTAATTATATTTTTCTTTCCCAACGAGCTAAAAAGTTTGTTTGAAGTACGGTTAGCAAAATGAACGTTCACAGTTTATTGTAAATGATGAAATCTAAGACGAAATTGAAGAATGTCTTTTCAAAAGGCTTTATTTTTACATGAACAGTTTTTTTAATTAATTAGTAATATATGAATAATCAAAATAAATAATATATATATAAGTATTAACAATTAATAATGAAATGACTATCATTCTGTCTCACTCATACTTTACTTTATAAAAGAACAGCTTATTGTGAAGCCATAAATATAAGGAGACAAAGTTTATTTACGATTTGAGAGAGAAAGGTACGAGTATCTAATGTATGACAAATTTAAATATCTTATTCAAAGCACATACATACAATTGTATAAAATTAAATTATTCATAATTATTTCTGTTTTATGTCTTATGTATAAAAATCGCACAATATCGTCATTAATACGGTAAAGTTTGTAAGTTGTATTTTTGTTGACTCTACTTCGCTTAAATCCTTGATTCATGTGATTCTTTGAGACTCAGGCTACAAAAAATTGTTATAGAAAACAAAAGATTCTTCTTAAGAAAAATTAGCCACCTGATTTACCGACTTCATAATAATAAGAAAACTGACCCGCCAAATAATAATAATAATAATAATAAGCTTTTAGCCACCTACACCAACGTTGCCCCTCTCGTCGCCAATGAACGGCGGCCCTTATAGGGGGCCCGGTTAGTGGGTGGCAAGTCACCACCTGCCAAAATATTTTCTTATGAGGCGGAACTGGCAGGTGCCGAGGTCTCATATCATAGACCGGCTCTCATCCATTAAAAATTCACCTCAATAGCCGAATAATAAGTAATTTTAATATCTTCAATAATAGTACTCGCACTTATCGGGGGCTGTCTTTGATTGTATCTTCTAATAATGCACTTAGAGACAGTCCCCGATAAGTGTTGCCTATTACATATCTAAATTAAATGCTCGAAAAGGCCTCTACGTGTTGGACTCATGTCCCCGCGCAAGCCTTCCAAAGGACCGGGTGTATAACCCGTGAGAAAGAGCGACATAATAATAATAATAATAATAATAATAATTTGTTTATTCATTTAGAAATGTTGGTACAAAAAACTTAATATTAGAGCACTCGGAAACTTATTCTAAGGTTTACAAATAGGAAAACCCTGTAGGAAAACTCTAAGCAATTCACTGCTATGCAACAAAGTTTTAAATCTTTATAGTATTATGCATTTTCTCTAGTTTTCACACATTTAGTAAATTGAAAGAATGTAATGTCTATTCGTTAATTGAGCAATAAGTCTTATTTATACAACATTTAAAAATAGCATATACATAAATATTGTAGGCAATATATTGAAATAATATTGTGCTTTCGGTATATGGCCCATTGCAAGTTGGTGGGTATCACATGTCCTTCTTGGACATGACAGTGAATGGTGAAGGAAAATATCCTGAAGAAATCCTGAAGATGTTTTCCTTCACCGTTTTAGAGCGAGTATTAAATCCGCACATTTTTTTTTTTTTTTTTACGCCTAATAGATCTATGTTTGGCCACTATCTCGCCTGATATGAAACGATGATGTGGCCTAAGATGGAGCACATAGATCTAGAGAGAGACGGCAGTTGAGCGGCTGCTCAGACCCGTCTCCCCGATGGTTCACCGAACATCATCCCGAAACACGACTAGGTCGCTTGACGGCATGGCTTTGTTCGGTGGGTGGTATTACAACCACGGCCAGAGCCTACCACTCCAAAGCGCGTAAGCGGGTTTCATCACGATGTTTTCCTTCACCGTTATAGAGCGAGCGTGCAAAATCTGCACTTAACTATAAGTCATTGGTGCAGGGCCGAGTCGGGATTCGAACATAACCTTAATAAGAAAGTCATTGTGGTGCGGTGCTAGCGGGATTCCAATTTCGGTGAGGGAATCGAAAGTCACTCGATTTCCCATTGAACAAGACTCACTTTTAATATTAGTATTTTAAAATATTAGGTACTTAAATAAAAAAAGGTCAAGGCCAAAAGGAAGAAAATTTATTTTACGACCACAATAAAAAAAGAAACAAAACACAGTTTGCGAAGACATCAAAATCAAAATTTATAAACGAAATAAAATTAATAATTGCCAGTACATAAGTCTGTAAAC
This sequence comes from Petrophora chlorosata, assembly GCA_951640565.1. NCBI lineage: Eukaryota > Metazoa > Arthropoda > Insecta > Lepidoptera > Geometridae > Petrophora > Petrophora chlorosata. The sequence continues at coordinate 12,593,312 of OX621193.1, read as the reverse complement.
CCATGGTTCTTGCAGTTCCTCACCTAGGCTCCGATGATCCCTAGTAGAAGCTAGGTTCTAGCCAGGATATAAGAATGCGATCATTTTTAGAGCTTTTTAGTACCTATAATAATTGTATATAACTAGCTATTATATGCTACAAGTTGGTTCCCCTTTTCCTTGGTTCTAGACTTAGCCTAAATCCATCTCCTCTCTTTAGAATGACGTCAGCCAAGAGCTTGTATTCACTTTCTTTAACGTTTGATACACTTCTGTAGTTTCTGAGTATTGTAGAGAGCAGCACTTTCAATTTTAGGAGAGCATACTTCCGACCTGAAACGATAAGAGAACATACTTACTTACTATATACATGTTTGTTAGATATTTAAGGAGTACTAGCTTACTCACAGTATCACCCAAGTGTACGATTTTCCGGGATAAAGTCTATGTGCTTACCTAGGACCTAAAGTGCCTATTACCACATAATACTAAGGGACAGAAGCATCACTTCGCAAAGAAATTTAAACAAATAGCGACTCTTGCTATGACGCAATGAAATTTAATTCGACTCGCGTAGCGCTGTATACCTACCAGTCATATTAACCTACAGAGCGCCTCTCTTTCTATCGCGTAGCTATTATCTCTTCTGACGCGGCACGTGTAACGACGCGCGACCCACCGTCGGTGTCCGGCTATGTACTTGTAACTGCGTACCTACAGTGCGGAGTGCGCTAGGCCTGCTATTACTTACGAATTTAATTAAAATCCTTTCGGTACTTTTTGCATTATATTGTAACAAACATCTATCCATCCACCCATCCATGATAAAATAATGAATGAATAACTCTTTATTGGCAACACCACAACACAGAACTTTTTCTGTATTGTGTAACAGCTTAAACAAACTTAACAATATAAGTGTCACAAAAGGCGGTCTTATCGCTTAAAGCAATCTCTTCCAGAAAACCGTCTTCTAGAGAGGAATAACATATAAAGGCATGGACGATGGCGTTCATGTGTTACAAAAGTAACTACATTAAAGAAACTGCTTTATTTATGGTACACCAATTATTATTATTGAATGAATGAATAATCATATTCAAAAGTATATCGCTGAAACCACCTAAATACATAGGTAAACAATACCTATTATCAACCCACACACGCTACTTCGTATTAACTTTTATATGCTATCAGCGAGTAAAGAGCTTCTTTTAAAAGACCTCTGGCGTTAAAGCAAATAGGTATCAATTACATCATCGCATTTTTAGCGTAGTGTAGATAAATTATAACCGTTCTATCTTATAAAAAAGTTATATTTTATATAATCTGTCTTGTTATTCCAGTGTGATTGAGTAAATATCTAACCAACCAGGCAAGATTTGATTTCAAGGTCGTTTTTTTTTAACGCTCAATAGATCCAATTTTGGCTACTATCTCGCCTGATGTGAAGTGATGATGTGACGTAAGATAGAGCACATAGATCTAGAGAGAGACGGCAGTTGAGCGGCTGCTCAGACCCGTCTCCCCGATGGTTCACCGATCATCATCCCGAAACACGACTAGGTCGCTTGACGGTATGGCTTTGTTCGGTGGGTGGTATTACAACCACGGCCTTGGCTAGGCTCTGGCCGTCCAGAGCCAACCTCTCCAAAGCGCGTAAGCGGGTTTCATCACGATGTTTTCCTTATCCTTTAAATTGTCTGGAAGAGATCATTTAAAGCTATAAAACCGCTTAATGTGACACGTTAGTTTATAAATTGTTTTCTATATAAGTAGGTACTGTTATAATTTACTAGTGGTGTAAAGTCAAGTGTCCATTTTATACATTACATTTTATACACGTCGATCATTTCTGCGTCCTATATATGATGGACGCTTAGCATAACAATAAAGTTATCTATCTATTGCGCGTTGGTTTCGCGACTAAAGAGCCGGTAGTCGTGTCGGTGCGCTATAGGTACATACATACGTACGTACGCATAGATATAGTTTTATATGTGTCTCCGCCGCTACCTGCATACAAAGTTCAAAGTTCAAAAGTTCTTTATTCAATTTTGTCGTCACAGACGCACTTATGAATGTCATTGTTTATTTTCATAATGTATTATTAATCAAGTACTCTTTTAAAATTACTATACATATGTGAGTTATTTTATCTTATTAATATATTATTATTATGTTTTTCTGGTGCAGGCTTACACTATCTAAATAAGATCGATATTTACCAACACAGCTCCTAGGTCCAGCACTGAATGGTATGAAACTGTAATAGTGCCTGTTGGAGCAGTTCTCCGGTAGGAAGTTATCGGGGTTGAATACGTCAGGGTCCTTATAGTGCTTTGGATTGCGATGGATCCTGTATATGCCCATTGCAATAGTCGAACCAGCTGGGAGTACGTGGTTATTGGTCACTGAAAAGTTAAATTTAATCATGATATAGGTGCCTAGATTCCTGTGGACCGCAGACTAGAACTTAGCTAAAACACAACGAAATCTTAAAATCCTTGATAGTTTAGCTGGTGATAGAGGTTACAAATTCAAAATGGTGTTAATGTCGCCATTAGCTTTAATGAAAACTGATAAGTATAATTCTAAGTGCCTACTTAATAATGTCCATGAAAACAATGAACTACGTCAATAGGGTTGCGTCATTAGCGCGACGGCGTAACTGTATAAATTGAAAACTGAATATATGAGTGTAATTCAGCGGAATTACACTACATATTTTCATTGCGATTCAGTTTTGAGATGAATTTCCACAGCTTCACGCCTGATTCCATGAGATTGTATAAATTGTCTTGATTGATACTCGTAATGTTCGCATTATCAAAGAATGGACGCCAAATAAACATTTCAGCTAATTGTCAATTATTGTTTGGTAATTTATTTTAATTTTTAAGCTATTGCATAGCTTCTATCGCGGGCCTTGAGCGTGCAGACCGAATCCAGAAATTCCGTAACGAAAATAACCTAACACCCCCCACTCCGAATGCTATGCAATAGCTTTACCGCGGCAGTCTCCGAGTGCCACACGTCTTTTTTTTAATTTAACGCTATTAATCACATCTTGTCGAAGCTGCAGGTGACAAAAGGGCTGGCTCGTTCCTGGTTCAAAGATTAGCTTTAGCCATTCAACGCGGGAATGCAGCCAGCGTTCTTGGCACCTTGCCGCATGGTCACCACTTGTATATAAATTTCTAGTTGTACATAGTTTAGTATCTTTTTAATTTCTTTTTTTTTGTGACAACTGTAAATTTCTTCAATAAATAAATTTTCGCCTTTCAATAAAAAAAAAATTAACGCTATTGATGTTTTCTAAAGCGTAGACAGTACACATACCTATTTCGGAAAAATATCAAACTTAATTCCACCGTATACAAAATGACTTATTTTCGTTTCTTGACGAATAACTAACAAACAAATGACAAACAGCTTTTTAAGACACTCTGACTACAACCTATAGAATAGCTTTTTTACTTATTTAACATACATACCTATGATGTAGGTACCGAAACTGACAACCAATAATTATAAGTTTTTCATTATACATAAGAACATCAGCAGGTTTAAAAAGGCCACTTTAAACGAATCATAAATGATTCACTTTAGAAATCGCAAAATGGTCACTAGCTACGAATTCATAATAAATTATTATGAATTATGTAAATGAAATTAATAATAAATTATTATGAATTCGTAGCTAGTGACCATTTTGCGATTTCTAAAGTGAATCATATTATTATTCGTTTAAAATGGCCTTTTTAGGCCACCTGGTAGTGTCAGTCATCATTGTTGAATTACAGTCGAAACTGCCCTTTATAATTTACAATAGATATTACTACTGCAAACTCAATAGAGATTGCTAAGCGCAAATTTTTAAATTCACGCGATTCTTGTAGACCCATACATAAATATTAGTCACAGTACGGAACCCGCGACATTCGCTTTCCCCAAGTGAATGGGTATAAACAATAACCGTAAGTAATGTATTATTGATACAAAAGGGTTAGTCACCAGTTCACCCCATGGAACTGCACCCGCGCGGACGATTTGATTAAACTCAATATCAATAACTTTTGTTCGCCAACTGAACCCGCAAATGTAAAAAACGCTATAAGATGACTTACCAATCCTGACATCTTTTGTCAATTCTCTAGCTATGATCGGCACTGGTGGGAACATTCTCAAGGACTCAAAGATTACTCTCTCCAAGTATTTCATACGCAGCGTATCGATAAAGGTGGCTGGTCTATCGGAATCACCGAAGATTTCATATAACTCGTCGTAGACCCTCGCTTGGATGTCCTGGTGGACACCCAGGAGGCAGAGAACGAAACTGGATCCGGCTGCTGTAGTATCATGTCCCTTAAACGTTTAACAGACAGAGATAAGACCATCTGTGTGGACATTATGAACAGAGGGGAAATAAACGCTGCCGTCAATGGAGTGGGTTCTAAACCTAGGTTTTGTATTATCCCCTGAATTTCTAAAGTCATCAAATGAGAAGATGGAATTTGATACTCTGCTTGAACGTCCAACGTCGGGAGAATTAACGGTGGAAATTGATCGAAAGGATAACGGGCACCCGATAATTTGCATTGTATCTTTCTTGATGATAACCCTATTGACACAGCAGCATTCATGCAGACCCAAAACATGAATATTACTATTGAACAGTGAAGAACTAGCAGTAATTGTATAATTTGGTACTTTTTCACAATACCTTTTGTAGAAGCTTACTTAAGTTAGGTTAGGGAATCTATTAAAGTGCTAAAGTTCAGATACCTCAAACATGATCGTGTCTACTTCTTCCTTTATTTCTCGATCACTAATATCATTGGTCCCATTTTGTGCAGATTCAATCATCAGGTCCAAGAATGCCAGTCTCTTTTTCACACCTGTAATATATCAAAACAGTAAGGTTTAAATAATAAAATGTATATTACATATCATATATTATTATATATTTTATTATTCTACCTCATCATTATTAACATTTATATATATATACATATATATATACATATATATATATATATTTATATCAACCTATTGTGTCCCACAAAGGTCTCCCCCATCTCCCTCTAAACATCTCTGTCCATAGCTATTTGCATCCAACCGGGTCGGAAGGTTTCGAGAACGCCACCTTTTCCGAGGCCGGCCACGTCGTCTCCGCCCGTCGCGAGGCTCTCATTGAGTGACGAGTTTTGCACTTTTAAAGCTACCTCATCATATTATGTATAAATCAAGGTAGTACGATTAATTTAGACCTACCAACGTCGTTCTCATCATTGAAGTCTAGGTCATCCCGAATTCCTTTGAACACAGTATCAGATAGTGTTCTGGAATCTTTTGTTGAATCTTCACCATCTGTATAAGTTGTATCAGTAAGGTCTTTCAAGCTCGGTGGAATATATCCTTTAGCTTTATTTTCGAAATAAGTCTTCTTCTTACTTTTAATAACCTAGGGAGAGAATTATAATATTAGTTAAACAGGCAATAAAGGTTACATTATAATTGTTATGTAATAAATAGTAAAACTACTGGGCATTATGACCCGGAATCATTAGTAACATTGTCTCATAGACGAGCCCAGTCCAGTGCCGCGCAAGGTTTTGCAAAACAAAGTATAGCAGCTTTCTTGGCTGCCACTTTTAGGCATTCTGCTATCAGGTGAATATTTCGTTGTTAAACCTATAACTAAAAGTTGATTAGGAGACAATTAGTGACGGTAAACCTTACCTTACCTTATTTGTAAGCCCATGAATAATGCCTAAAAGATCAATTTGCTTCTTGAAAAATGAAGTATATTTAAAAATGAAATCGCTTTGCAGCCAGAACTTGTAAGTCCTCTGGTGAATAATATCGCACATTCTGTAAAGATGTATTTATTTTTAAGCTATTTCATAGCTTCTATTGCGGGCCTTGAGCGTGGAGACCGAATCCAGAAATTCCGTAACGAAAATAACCTAACACCCCCCACTCCGAATGCTATGCAATAGCTTTACCGCGGCAGTCTCCGAGTGCTACACGCCTTTTTATCAATATCCTTGACAACTGATGAATGAAATTCAAAGGCTTAATAGTCAGCCTATGTGGTGTAGTGGTTGGGCAGGTTGGCTCAAATCTCTTACACCACTGAGGTTGCGGGTTCGATTTCCGCGAAGGGACAAATGTTTGTGAATAGAAAAAAAAAGACGTGTGGCACTCGGAGACTGCCGCGGTAAAGCTATTGCATAGCATTCGGAGTGGGGGGTGTTAGGTTATTTTCGTTACGGAATTTCTGGATTCGGTCGCCATGCTCAAGGCCCGCGATAGAAGCTATGCAATAAATGCTATGCTTAAAAGCGCAAGCATTTGTTTCATGTCTCTGGGTGTTGTGAGACCATGGTCCTTATAGTTCCTGGTTTCCTAGATACAGGGATTTCTATTTAGGGGCCAGGGTCTATGTATGTGACAGTTGGGCGTATTTATAAAAAAAAGTTGTTTAATTAGATAATTAATAAAAAAAATAATTCAAATTATTCTGAAATCTAGACCAATGACTTACTTCATTACAGCCACAGCGTAATCAAAACCTAAATTGTCGTGTGTAGTCCTTGTTATACCCATTACAGTTCCTGAAAAGTTACAACGGACAAAATGGTACGTTAAATTTAGTAAAAGAAGTGCGAGTGTGTCTCAGCGGGAGCTCGTGCGACTTTCGATCCGACGCACCCGAGTTCGAATCCCGCTGACCTCGCACCACTGACTTTCTTAAGCTATGTGCAGATTTAACACTCGCTCTAAAACGGTGAAGGAAAACATCGTGAGGAAACCGGCATGTCCAAGAATTTTTCACAAAAAGTCAAGGACATGTGACATTCACCAACCCGCACTGGGCCAGCGTGGTGGATTATGGCCCATTCTCTCTCTATGAGAGAAGGCCCGTGTCCCAGCAGTGGGAACGTGAAAGGCTGATGATGAAATTTAGTAAAAGTTTAAAATTATTCCATTTTTGATGAACTATAGAGACATTTTCACCTCTGTAACGCTAATAGAATAATTGATAAATATTTCACTATGCAGATAGTGTTGGGCTGAAGTAGAAGATCATACTTACCCAAGTTAAACCAGGCTTCTTGGGAGCTTATCATATAAATTTCAATGGAACTATTTAAAAAGCGCATTAAAATCGGTTCAGCCATTTCTTAAACTAGCTGGGGACATACAAATGTGAACAAACATTCAAAGTCTTATCTGAAACGTATATATTTATACTTTTTCCATTTCGTCGAGAGTAAAAATAGTTAAAAAAGTAAAAAGTAAAAGGGAGTTTTAACCCATGTGGGAAATGGATACATTAGTGAATAATTCACAAACCTAATAATATATCCACAGTGACACCACCCATGTAGTCGTGAATATCAAAGGTCTTCCCAACCTCAGATTTCATCTTTTCCACGACATTATTACTGTTCTGATTAAATATATCCATGAAAGACTTCAATATATTGATGTGGAATGTCGGAGCTATCATTTTACGATGTGATCTCCATTTATCGCCTGAAACAGAAAAATAAATATTTGTAAAGGCTTCAAAAACAAAGAAGAAGTGAAGAGTATTGCTATTCTGACCAGAACTGATGAGAAGACCATCTCCGAACCAAGGTTTAAAGAACCTATACTCCGAAGACTTAAGGATGTGCACTTGGCTGTTTAGTATGACCTCGATATCGTCTGGGTCCAAGAGAAACACCACGAGCTTTGTGCCGAGCCAGGCGCGGACCACGTTGCCGTACTGTGCATGATAATCACATGCTAATTCTACTATCTCTGTAAATAACAAGCGAATTTCAGTAAATTAATATTTAAAAATCCCCCAAGACACAAAAATCTTATGAAAGTAAAAAACGATTTTAATAAAACTTTTCTAAGAATTACCAATAAAAAACTTGCTTTAAATAAAAAATCGGTTCACCGGTTTAAGAGCTACGGTGCCACAGACAGACACACAACAGACACACAGCAGAAACACAGTGGGCGAACTTATAACAAATCTTCTTTTTGCGTCGGAGGTTTATAAAATGGTTTTATGTAGGTACTATTAGTATCATATAATAATAATCAAAGTGTCACAGTTTGTTAGTCCATCCATTGAGCTACGATACCATATATCTACATACAGACACAGAAAAAGAACTTTAATGCGCAAGACACACAGAGCGGGAATCAGGCCGGGGGAGGGCCTGGCGTAGGCCTTGTTTCATACAAATTTAAACAATACGATTGAGCCCTCAGCCCAGCCCTGCGCCCAGCCCACCTTATGTGTCTTGCTGTCTTGCGCTTAAGTGACACTCTTTTTTTAGGTCGGATATATACTATAAGAGCGAGTGTGGCTCAGTGGGAGCTCGTGCAACTTTCGATCCGACGCACCCGAGTTCGAATTCCGCTGGCCCCGCACCACTGACTTTCTTAAGTTATGTGCGGATTTAATACTCGCTCTAAAAACGGTGAAGGAAAACATCGTGAGGAAACCGGCATGTCCAAAATTTTTCCACAAAAAGTCAAGGACAAGTGACATCCACCAACCCGCACTGGGCCAGCGTTGTGGATTATGGCCCATTCTCTCTCTATGAGAGAAGGCCCGTGTCCCAGCAGTGGGAACGTAATGTACTGATGATGATGATGATGATGATATACTGTATATATCTTCTCTTTTCTAATATGGGTGTGACCACTAATTATTATTAGTACTAACCAACCAAAAGTACTGTATGGTAAAGGTACCTATATACCAAAATTGCATCGTTACACTCCGAGATACGAGTAGACAATGACGGGCATTGACGCCATTACTGCTGTGATATTCAATTGCTTGATAAATCATGAACCAAAGATAGACAATGATGCGAAAGCAATTTATAAAATATCCAATATTCTAAAAGTAACTTATTAGTTTAAACTATACTTACTATCAGGCTCCTTTCCAATGGCTAATAATGCATTCCCAAAAATAGGCAAAGCGTAAGGTCCAGGGAGTTCATTTCCAAGCTTGTACAGCCTGGAATTCTTCTGCCATCTTTGTAGGAGCCAAAAACAGTACGCCAAGAACAGTAGCAGGTAAATAATATTTTGCGAGTTGAAATAAGAGTTTGAGTCAGAAAAGACGGTCGCCATTTATCTGGAATATTAAATTAGTCTAAAATATTTAATAAGTAATGTCTTTTCGAATGAAAATATATTTTGTATTAGATACATCTTTTGAAAAGACAGTTCAGTCAGTTCCCCGTGATACAATTGGACATTTTATTTGGACGACAGGGAAGCACCCAGTATTACAGTCATTGCGAAGTATATGAGAATAGATGTATGGAAATCTAAGAACACATAAGTATTTTATGTTAAAATATAATAATATAAATTTGGCTTAAAATTAAATTTAATAGAATTCAAAAAGGCGCGCTTTTGCCGATTATATTATATATTTTTCTGGATAGCTTAGCAAAAAGAGAGCACTCTTATTATTTATTTTATTCTAAAGTAATATAACCTACTGTATCTAAGAACATATACAAATACTTACAAATATTTACAGATGATAAATTAAAAAACAATTAACTTTTTAACTTTTGCTGATTCCGTATTCAATATAGAAAAAAATTATTAACAGACGACTCTGAGTGTGAGTGACCTTATTTTTTTTTACATTCAATATATAAATATCAGTTTTGAGACACTAGTTATGAGGAGCATGTCCTTGCTTTTAAGTAACGCACCAACAAACTTAAAAAAACAGAATACTTCACGTACAATAACAATTCATCTGGAAACTAACGGCAATTAAATGAAAAAAAATATGAACTACGAGTTCATTTCCATTGTCTGTTATAGACTCGAACACGATTCCGGTATTTATGTACAGACAGTACAATAGCATTTATTCTAAATAGAATTTCAAAATATTTATGTCGCAGCCAACTAGCTTAATTCGCCGTTCAATTAACAGCCTAGCCTCTTAACTAAACGCTGCCATTCAACAAGTGGCCTGAATGATATTCAGCCATAACGTCTATTACAACATTTAATAAACTGGCTGGCTAATGCTTAGGCATGTGGTTAAACTTAGATGTATCCTACGCGAGATTGTAAACTGTCGAAAGATTGTGAACTGTCGCATTACTTTTCGGTAGATTATAATCTATCGAAGTGATGGAATATAATCTTCTTAAATACATTATATTCGTATCTAACATACATGTTCGCGGCGTTGGAGTGGCTCAAGGGCAACCCCCGCTGCACCCTAACCTACTGAGATCTGCAGCTATATTCATTATTATTGTCACTTCACACTTCCATTGTACTATTTTTCATTAAACTTTGGAAAACAGGCTTTATAAATGAACAGCCTAGGCAAGTAATTAAACGTCATCGATCCAAGTCATTTGCCTAGCCGTTTGATCAAATGGCTGAATATCATTCAGGCCACTAGTTGAGTGGCGGCGTTTAGTTAAAAGGCTACACTGTTAATTGAACGGCGAATTAAGCTAGTTCGCTGCGACATATACATAAGTTATTTGAAATTCGCGCCATCAACTTGACATCATTAAGAAAACTTGCGTGACCTTCATATAATTCTTACGCCGTTCTCTTATCTATATAAGTTATTTACATAGGTGACTGGTGTAGTAAAACATTAAATATGTAGATACATTATTATTATACATGATAGGCTACATAGGTTGGCCATTAACAATCGAAACATTTTGTGCACCCCAAAAACTGTATTAGAGAAAATGCTATTTAAGTAAATTACGTTGTTAAAAATATTATACAGCTAATAGTAGATAACAACGAGTCAGACTGATCCTGCTGACAGTAAATATTTATAGCTGATATATTGGTATGATTTCCTAAATCCTGATATCTGATAAAATAACCTTGAATATTGATGACCTGTCTCTCTTATACTTAACATACGTACGGTTTAAGTTTGCAGGTAGGTACTTTAGCACTTTACTTTTATGAGGCACTTTTCCCCATGCTTTAAAAATGAAAATAAAAATAAAAATGCTGTGTTCCAGTTTGAAGAGCATTGTAGTGTAGCCAGCGAAATGACTGCGCATATTTGAAACTTAATATCTGATGTCTCGGGGTGATGAGCGCAATGTAAAAAAAAGTTCTGGATGGCACTGCAATTGTTATGGGCAGGCGTGGCACTTGCCATTAGGCGAAAGACATGCTCATCTCATCACTCAGTTCCATAAACAAAAAGATGCAACTTAATGTACTAAGAAACGGTAAAGCCATTTTATTGGGACTAATTTATTCCGTAGCGTTATAGAAGTATTTATATCTCAGATAAATACAGCTATGGCGTTGCCCCCACCACATGTGCCTCAAGTTCAAATCTAATAATAACAGTGTCAAACCAAGAACGTATCAAATATGCATCAAACTTCACGGATATTAAATTCTGTTCGCAAAACTGGTTTTAAAAATATAGCCAGAGTTATAGAGACTACTTCGACAAAGTTGGTCTCGAGCTCTTGAGTCATTCAATGTTAAGGCCGATTTCGGCAAACTCGTGCGTGCGATATTTGGTGTCATATACTGTGCATAGGGATTTAATGATAAGATAATAAAAGATTCATCAAAACGTGTTGTTGCCGGTTTGGCGATGTGCAGTGCAGTGTAGTTCAAACTATACGACATGGACAACCTTAAAGTGACAGAGTTAGAGAAAATAAACAAAAATGGAACGGAAAAGGACATTGATGATGCAAAAGATGAAATTTATAGTAAAGATCGGACTCCCTTCAGAAGACAGGTGTGTTATTATTATGTGATTTTAGGCTATATGATTTAATTTGGAACAAGGTTTAATAACTTTATTATTGTAATAAAATAACAAAATATAGTTTAAATTTTTTTATTATATTTTTTTTTTATAGAATTACCGTATGTGCTTTGGAAATAGTAATCGAGTATTAAATAATTACAAATTATTTTAATGAGGAGTGCGAGATCGATAGATCTATCGGAAGTCAGCAATTATTTGTTGGAAATCGTGGAGTAACGTGTACCTATGAGATGACGTCCTAGATTCGCATCATATTAAATGAATAGTGCAGGTTTTTAGAATTCGCTATGGTTTCTTAGTAAGCGATTGAAAGGGGCTATGCTTTTTACAGGCAATGCTGTTTATATGAAAACGTTTGTTAACTCGATTGTCTTTAACAAAAAATACTAATTTTAATAATTTTGAATGAATTCAACAAATGTCCATTCCAGAATAAGGATTTTTATTTGATGTTTGTTGCCAGCCCAGAATGAGTCAAATGCTATAATGACGTCACAGGATGTCAATATGGCAGGCAGACATTTTGGTATGTAGACGTAGACGCCGCCGCCGCCGGCGCCGCGCCTTGTGATACAACTAAATTATTTTTGTATAAAATTGTTTTGTATGGGATCGCACTATTATTTCACATTTAACACTAGGTATTAAATAATATTAAAAACTATTAATGTTATTAATACAAATTTTGTGTGTATGTGTGTTTGGTCTAACGCCGCCGCAACTAATGCAACGGTCGAATGGATTTATATAATTTGGTAAAGTCTCTAGGACTTGGAATAACACACAGGAAGGATACTCTCATCCGCGGGTGAAACCGTGGGACGCATCTAATTATTGATAGTTACAGACTTGGGCCGTTAATAGTAGATTGTATCATAAGGGAGCAAAATAATATTTTTACGGCGAGGGCGCTTTTTTGAATCCAGAGCGAAGTGAGGGATTCTAGAGTAGAATCCCGAGCGTAGCGAGGGATTCTTTAGTAGAATCCTGAACGTAGCGAGGGATTCAAAGTACGTCGCCCGAGCCAAAAATATATTTTGCGCCCGAGTGATACACTCTACTTTTCATCACCCACTATGAGAAAATAAAAGCGCCTCATATTTTATTGTAATATTATTATTTAATAAAACATAGAGTAACAACTAAATTGAAATTAAATAGTATCCTTTATTAAAACAACTAAAAACTTATATTTACATTTGTGACTATGGGCCGTCGTACCAGCCAGTCTTTATTCAAACATTTTTTTGTTTTGGGTTCGATTTCTTTGGTGCTGAACACTAAGATGTTCCAAATTCAAAAAGTGCGCGGCAAAGATAATTGCGGCGCACTTATAAAGAGGATTAAAAACTCATTACTGCCCGCTAAAAGTTTCTTATAGAAAACACCACCTTTGGGTGCACATAAAGGCGAACCAAGTCGTTTTTTTCGAATAGATGGGATGAAAAATATTAATAATATACCTGATTCATTCTATGTATCCTTAAAATGTTCAGAACTATGTCTATAAAAACAAGTACAGAAATAGATGTGAACATCTGGGACAAGTTATTAGTGTGCAACTCATCTGACTTTAAAATTGCACATGTGACATGTAGGTATAAGTAACTCTAGACCTACCAAGTGCCGCCCAATAGGCAAAGACAATGGTAAAGTAGTGCTAATATGCGCATACTAAGCACATGTGTTTCGATAGTGGTTGCCATGACGTCAGTTAATAAAAAATCATTAACCAGTTATGCTAAGAGTGAGTGTGGCTCAGTGGGAGCATGTACGACTTTTGATCCGACGCACCCGAGTTCGAATCCCGCTGGCTCCGCAACACTGACTTTCTTAAGTTATGTGCGGTTTTAACACCGCTCTAAAAACGATGAAGGAAAACATCGTGACGAAACCGGCATATCTGGGCCAGCGTAGTGGATTATGACCCATACTCTGTCTATGAGAGAAGTCCAGTATCCCAGCAGTGGGAACGTGATGGGCTGATGATGATGATGATGAATTATAGTCACAAACTAAATTCTAACACACTGTTATTAGATACAATCTATCACGACCTAATCGAACTCCGATATAACGGGTGCGTGGCGGTTCCTGCGCGGTACCTACATCTGAAAAATAAAGTGAATTAAAAAAAGAAAAAAATGTTTTCTGACGCCAAGCATTATTGTGTAGCGGTTTGAAGGGCATTGTGGCCAGCCAAATTACAGGGCATTAAAAGACGTAAGAATTAATTGTCTCAGCGTAACGAGCGCAGTGCAGTGCCGCGCAGGATTTTGCAAAACAATGTTCTAGGTGGTGCTGCATCTGTTATGGGCAGGCGTTTCTCTTACCATCCGGTGAACGACTTGCTCGTCTCGTAACTCTACTCTGACAATACTTTTAGCTAAAATGACAAAACCAAGACACTATGCTGTTTAGAATACATTCTACTCCACGGTATTAGGTTACGTCAACGGTTGGCCAGGGGTATGAAGAGGCTTCACTAGAAGTCTCGCTCATCGCCTCTTTATTTCGGCTTCTCGACCCTCGTACTACTTCGCCTCGTACGCTTGTTTCACTCTGGACCTCCTTCGCGAGCTTCTAGTTCCGCGTTTTTTTTTAAAGTATGCCTTATGAGTCTTTACAGACTCTTGGGACAAGACCGACTCGGATCATGGATCAGTAGGATGTGGCAATTGTCGGCTTAAAGTATGTTCGGAGTAGACTAATATCGGAGTTCGATTAGGTCGTTCTAGCGTTTTGCTTAATGTGTCGGTATTCAGTTATCGTATTTACCATTGGACTACCTACTATTAGGATAGTGTCACTTTTCGTTTATATTACCTTGAAGAGATGAAACACGAGAGAGTCTACATTACATAATTTTTTGTCATAAAATATATGTTTATATTATACTTTTGTACTGTTTTGTACTGAGTATTTGCAAATAAAAATATAGCATTTCGAAAAGTATTGCAAATGTCACGAATAGATAAAAACATTACACTTAAGACCTACCGAGATAAAAACAATAAACTGTTTTATGATATAAAGACATTGTATTATAGATATCAATGAAGTATTTCACGAATACCGAGGAAATTACATTAAATATATTGCAACACTCGAGATAAAAATTCATAGATATATAGGTATATTTATTTGTTATCTTATTGAAACTTACTTACTTAAGAAAGTAGTATTACTTTCTTTATTATAAAAGTATCACCTTCAAAGGTAGTCTTGCAAGTCATTTAGATTTTTTTCATTTGTCACCAGGCTCTAGTATCTTTTGGAGTATTCCTTCAGACCCTGGGTGCCGGCGCTACTGCCGGAATATCAGCCATACTTATTCCACAACTACAGCATGCCAAGGGAAAAGAAAATGTTTCCATCGAAATGGTATCATGGTTAGGTATGTAGTTTGTATTTGTGGTGTTTTTGTTCCCTTATTTATAATGATCTAATAAATAGCCCATTGTGTTGACATTAATATGCATTTTATATTTCAGCCGCAATCTCTTCCCTGGCTTTGCTTTTTGGGAACTTAACTTCCGGATTTTTAATGGAAAGGTTTGGAAGACGGAAGGCCCAATTAATGCTTGCAACGTGTTTCATCGTGGGATGGTCCATCATCGGGTTTTCCAATGACGTTATGGGCTTAATCCTGTTTGGCAGGTTCATCACAGGATTCTGTCAAGGCTGGCTGGGGCCGCTTGGTCCGGTATTTGTTGGCGAAATTAGCTCACCAGTTTACAGAGGATTCTTTTTGGCTGCTTTATCAGTGGGTATAGCATTCGGTATATTTTTGTCACATCTATTCGGAACTTTTCTTCATTGGAGCTACGCCGCATTATTGTGTGGATTGTTTCCGGTGATCGGTGGTATAACAATCTTCTACGCTCCAGAATCACCAGCTTGGCTTGCATCTAAGAATAAGATCGACGAATGCGTCATATCATTCCAATGGTACAGAGGCAAAAGCCCTGCTATGAAATCAGAACTCGACAGAATGATATCAGAACAGTCGAAAAGAGACATAACGAAAGGCAAACTGGAAACGCTCAGAGTAAATATCAAGAAGCCCGAGTTTTATAAGCCTTTATGTATTATGATAATGTTTTTTATTATCACCCAGTTGTCAGGGGTCAACGTGATTTGCGCATATACGACGGAGATGATGAAGGAGTTGATCGGTAGCAGTTCCAACAAAAGTCACGCGGACGCGGCCATGTTAAGTATAGACGTATTGCGAGTCGTGTCTTTATCTATTGCTTGTATTTTATTACGAACATCTGGGCGAAGGCCTATGGCCATTTTTAGTGGCGTGTTTACATCATTATCTTTGATTACATTAGCGATGTACTTATACCTAGTTGATAGCGGTTCTATACGTCATATTTCCCCCTTCATTCCATTGGGCCTGATGGTGTTTTACATTATTGTGTCAAACATAGGTATTTTTCCACTACCTTGGAACATGGTCGGCGAATTGTTTGCAGTGGAAACTAAAGGTATAGGATCCGGTATTAGTGTGATGATGACATCTGTAGCCTACTTTGGCACAGTGAAGTCTGCGCCTGCGATGTTCAGTAGTATAGGTCATCATGGAACTTATTTGTTCTACGGCATTTGTACATTGCTAGGAACAGTTTACTTATTTTTCTGTTTACCTGAAACCAAAGATAAAACTCTTTTGCAAATCGAAGAATACTTCAGATATGGGAAGAGAAAGTCGGTAACCGAATCAGAACTCAAAAAGAACAAGAAAGAGTTTTTGGAGTAGGTAGGTGTGATGGAGATGACCATTCATACTTTAAGCTATGGCATTTATGAACACGTCGTTGTTTGACTGAATTCAAAATAAACTGAATTCAAAGTAAGTACCACCAGGCCTAGCGCACTCCGCACTGTAGGTACGAAGCTACAAGTACATAGCCGGACACCGGCGGCGGGTCGGGCGTCGTTACACGTGCCGCGTCAGAAAAAATAAGAGCTATGCGATTGAAAGAGAGGCGCTCTGTAGGTTAATATGACTGGTAGGTATGCAGCGCTACGCGAGCTGAATTGAATTTTATTGCGTCATAGCAAGAGTCGCTAATTGTTTAAATTTCTTTGCGGAGTGATGGTTCTGTCCCTGAGTATTCTGTGGTACCACGGTATATTTGGTCCATGGTAAGTACATTGTAGCAGTGTGGTAGATAGGCTATGTCAGATGCTTTTGGGCAGTCTGTAACTCCGAAACCAAGGTCAACCACACACACTTACACAAGAATATGATAGTAGTGATACGATTTGTTTTAGAATCATACTAATAATTATTAAATGTAAATACTAAATCCAACAGATATGTTTTTATGCATAGAAATAGTAACATCCAACATAATAGATATAAGAGATAGAGATAAGAAAACAACATATATATTTTAATTTTCTTAACGGGGAGAATAGGAGGTTCACTGCTTTTAGTCATTATTTAGTTTAGCCATAAAATTTCTCTTCATGATCATCGACTGTTTATATTAAATTTATATTAATTGCTCATATTATTATTATCATGCATATTATAGCTTCACTATTATAATGCGCCACATCAATTTAAATTATTTAATTTATAATAATCTAAATAAATAGATGTTGAAAAACACAATAAATATTATATATAATTTTTGTGTAAACATTACAATAAGAATAAGATAGAATAAAATAGGTAAGTAGTATAAGTTTACATAAGTACCTAGTTTTTTTTTTTTTTTTTTTAATTTATTTAAGGGTCAGCAAACAGTTTCACTAGTACCTTAATTAACAGACTTAAAAATAAAATCTTAATATAAGTGAAACCAACATCGTTGACCACAGATAGATATACATGTAACGAAATGTTGGGATTAAGATAACAAAATAACATTATTAATGTAAATTAATAGCAAAGTAAACACATTCTGTATAATGCCAAACAAACAAAAGATGAGTAATGTCAAGGAATCCCTACAATGCAGTAAACAACATTAACACCTAAATAATCCAGCCCCTCTCAGCATGATATAAGAATGAGTTACTTCACGAGGCTGCCCCGTCTCCGTCCTTTAACTAATCAAAACACCATATTTTATATATAAAGTAAAGACTTATCTGAGGTTACACAATAGGCGGTCTTATCGCTTCAAGCAATTTCTTACGGTATTGTACGGTATTGTATGTATACACATACACATATCTGTATGTGTCTACATACATATACAAACATACATACATCATACATATACACGCATAAATATACATATACATATACATATACATATAGTTAAAAATGTAATGTGAAAATTATTCTGAATTAGCATTGTTTCATGTTACAATAAACTTAGTTACATGAACTCTCTTTAAATGCTTCGATTTTGAACCTGGCTTATTATTTGTATTTCTTTTACAGAGTATACATTTTCTTTTACAGAGTATACATTGCTTCGTTGCGCCCAATTACTATTGGGCGCAACGAAGCAATTTAACTTTGTAACGTTGATATAAGTTTATTTTAATTCAGTCACACATAAACATGTATGAAATTTTACATCAGCAGCAGTTACGGTTGCAGGCGACAATATATGTGTGAGTTGCAAGTTTAGCGGTATTTTATCGCTTGCACTTTGAAGAGCGTGCACTGGAACTACATGACCTCATACCACCGTCTCCATTTTATCAAGGGACAACCAGACGCACGGCTATGCGACATCCATAAATGGTAGACATCCTTCCTGTATGAACAAAACATTTTGCTTCCACGTTCATCTTACGAAGCCAAGGAGTGGAACGCATTGCCAACGTCTGTTTTTCCTGACAACTACAACTTGGGCGTCTTCAAATCGAGAGTGAACGTATCTTCAAGCGAAGTAGAGGTATCTTCTAGGCGAGCGTGATACACCTTAGACCACATCATCGCTTACCATCAGGTGAGATAGTGGTTAAACGCAAGCTAGTAGAAAAAAGGATTTGTATTTCTGATGGGGGTTTTATTTTTATTACCAAATATATTTTCAGTGCTTCCGCACATTACACATTACTGACAAAATATTAAAACTGGTAATTTTCATTTTAATTCATTCAGTTTTAGGAAAGTTTTTGGAGTGGTAGGCTCTGGCCGTGGTTGTTATACCACCCACCGAACAAAGCCATGCCGTCAAGCGACCTAGTCGTGTTTCGGGATGATGTTCGGTGAACCATCGGGGAGACGGGTCTGAGCAGTCGCTCAACTGCCGTCTCTCTTTAGATCTATGTGATCCATCTTAGGCCACATCATCGCTTCACATCAGGT
Source organism: Petrophora chlorosata (assembly GCA_951640565.1). Lineage (NCBI taxonomy): Eukaryota > Metazoa > Arthropoda > Insecta > Lepidoptera > Geometridae > Petrophora > Petrophora chlorosata. Next base: position 12,574,197 of record OX621193.1, on the reverse strand, counting down.
GAGATAGTGGCCAAACATAGATCTATAAAGCGTAAAAAAAAGGAATACTATTGACTATTTACATCTACATATATAGGCACTCAATTATATAATACTAAAGTCATTTAAATGTCTCCACTGTTAGCAATGAGACAGTAAGTAACAATAAGCTGGTTTTAAAAGTATAATGTTAAAGTACGAGTATACTCTAGCTGGCAGGTATGGTAATTTTTTTATTAATATATTTATCAAAACAATCTTTTAAATTAATATGTATGGTTAGTAATGTCAATCTATGTAGATTAGGTTTGTCTAGACCAATGGTCAGCAACAGGCGGACCGCGGTCCGCATACGGACCGCGAAAGGTCGAACCTCGGACCGCCAAATATTGTAATGTCTGATCTTAGGAACGAATTTGCTACAAGATTCCAAGACTTTGCAGAGATGGGCAAGCTATCTCCGTTTCTTAAATCGCCATTTGAAATTGTGACAGATGTGGATGTCAAGTTGTTTAATCTGTTAAAACCATCACTTCAAATGGAAATAACTGATATGCAAGAAGATGAGTCTTTGCAAATATATAAAACTGTATCCACTGAAAAATTTTGGGCTAAACATGTCTCAACCATACAATAACTAGGTAGTACTTAATTATTATCAGTTGTTTTTTCTGGACCTCGTTAAAATTTTCCCACAGTATCCGGACCCCACCTAAAACTACTTGCCGACCTTGGTCTAGACATATGGTTCTCGATGATTTTATTGCAACTACTTATGGTAAGTCTTACAAAATGTAGGTATCTTGGCAGAAACCAATAACATGATAATGTATATTGTGTGTCCATACATAGAGAAGAAACATGTAATGAACGTGGTGAAAATAGAAGCTTATCAACCTAGACATACTATGGTTATCATATACAAGTTAACATTTAGTAACCTGCATTCTCTCGCCAGTGGCTCCAAGTAGCTGCTATGCGCGCAGCGGCCACACCCCGGTAAACCACGTTGACTCGTGGGCTAAACCTGGCTGAGGGGGGACTTGCGGTCCTAGGCAAGTCTATACAACGGTTACTCCCCGTGTTGTGCATGAAGCCTGTCTCGGTGATGAAGGCAACTCAACAGCTGATAAGCGACTGATGTTGGCGAAATCGGCGAGATAGCAAGGCATTGTGGAAGGCCAAAGGCGACAGTAGGAGTCGTTAAGTTACTGTCGGCTAGAAACTGCATCCGGCTCCTCTCCAATCGTAGCGGTTTCCGTTCCATTGGGCCAAGAGGGGCATGGACGAGAGAGTGCATCTGTGTGAGCGCGCCCACTTATGCACTTAAATATGTCCTGCGCATCTGACTGCTTCTGTTATAAGGTTACTGAGAAATTAACAAGTCCTATGGCGATGGATAGAGGTAGAGAGGTTTGGTTATGATGTAAACCGGGCTTTGTCCGATATCTGCACGTAGGCGGCTTGGGGAGAGTGGTCGCTTCTGCACTGCACTGGGGTAACAGTGCAACTCGGCAGCACCCCCTGCGACGAAGCAGCTCTTTTCAGAGAGGCACTGCTTCCCCTGCTCAGCCAGGGAGGGGACTAGAAAAGGTGTCCCAAAAAACGCTTACCCCAACAACTTTACGGGAGGTAGTAACCACGGCTGCCTACGCATCCGTTTCCTCGTGGTCGAAGAAACAATATAAATAACAAAAAGTATAGCAACCCAAATCACCCGAAGATGACATATGGCGCCTGGAATGTGCGCACACTATTAGACCGTGCTGGTAATGCGTGTCCTGAACGTAAAACTGCCGTCGTAGCTCGAGAGCTTGGACGCTATGGTATAGATATCGCGGCTTTAAGCGAAACGCATCTAGCGGATGAAGGTGAGCTAGTAGAAAGAGGTGGTGGTTATACGTTCTTTTGGAAAGGCACACCAATTACAGAACCAAGACGATCCGGTGTAGGATTAGCAATTAAAAACTGTATTGCTTCAAAACTGACTGATCATCCTGTTGGTATTTCTGATCGCATTATAACTATAAAACTTCGTTTAAATAGCGTGAACTATCTAAACGTAATTAGCATATACGCTCCAACCTTAGATAAAAGCGATGACATTAAAGATAAGTTCTATGAGGAGCTCTCGCAAACTTTGTCTGGAGTTCCGCAAAGTGAGCAAATTTTACTTCTCGGCGACTTTAACGCTCGTGTCGGAAGAGACTTTGAAGCATGGCCACGGGTGTTGGGAAGACATGGAATTGGTAATATGAACAGTAACGGACAACTATTGCTGAGTCTTTGTTCACAGTTTGAGTTAGCAATTACGAATACCATGTTTAGACTTCCGATGATACACAAGACCACCTGGATGCACCCGCGGTCCAAGCATTGGCACTTGATTGATTATGCGATTGTACGGCAGCGTGATATCTCGCAGGTTATGGTGACGCGAGTAATGCGGAGTGCTCACTGCTGGACCGATCACCGGCTTGTCATTATTAAGTTGCGTCTACGTCTCCATCTCCCTCGTAGGCAGAGTAGAGCAAGGCCTCCTTGTCTCAATCTCCAAAGACTTGAAAGTCAAGAGATTCGAGAAAATTACAAACAGGCTCTTAGTAGCTTAACTATAGCAGAAAGCCTTAGTACTGAAAGCAATGACTTTGAGCAGAGGTGGCAAAGCTTGTCTTCTCATATTATCAATGCAGCAACAGAGACACTCGGTTTGCAATCAAGAAAACATGAGGATTGGTATGATGAGAACGACAAGATACTAACTGAAGCCATATCCGAGCATCGGAAGCTCTTGCGCCAACAACAGTCGAACAAGCAGACAACTTCATCGTCTGATAAAGTCAAGCAGAGTTCATCTGACCTAAGAAAGCTTGCTCGCGCTACTAAAGACAGGTGGTGGCAGGATAAGGTTCATCACATCCAGTGGCTTGCAGATACGAACCAGCTGGGTACATTTTTTGGCGAAGTCCGTAAGCTGATAGGTGTTACGTGTTGTAGACGTAATGTACCCCTAAGGTCTTCTGACGGCTCGTTTGTTTCTAATAAGGATGATGTGTTGAAACGTTGGGTTGACCATTTCAACTGTTTGCTTAACGTGGATCGAACAGCAGATCTAGATTTTATCAAATCCTTACCCGAACATCCTCAGGCAGCTGAACTTGATGAGCCTCTTTCCTTAATTGAAGTTATCAAGGCCATTAAAGCCCAACAAAACAAAAAGGCAGTTGGCGTTGATAACATACCCGGGGAGCTTATTAAATACGGTGGAGAAGAGCTACATAACGTCTTGTGGCAGTTCTTTTCAGAGATGTGGTCCGATGAGCAAGTGCCCTCCTGTTTCAAGGTTTCATTAATATGTTCCCTTTACAAGAACAAAGGTGATCGGGCAGATTGTAATTCGTACCGTGGCATCTCGTTACTCTCCACTCCCGGTAAAATCTTTGCTAGAGTACTTTTAAACCGACTTCTGCAGCTATCTGAAGCTCTTCTACCCGAGACTCAATTTGGATTCAGGCCCAACAGAGGTACGAGTGAAGCCATCTTTTCCATACGCCAGCTTCAAGAAAAGAGCAAAGAACAAAATCAACCAATGTACCTGTGTTTTGTTGATTTAGAAAAGGCATTCGATAGTGTTCCTCGGGAGGCGCTTTGGATAGTTTTGTCGAAGTTTGGTTGCACTGACAAATTTATTCGTTTGGTTAGGCTCTTACACGACAATATGATGTGCTGTGTAACATGTAGTGGTGAGCAATCAGAATTCTTCTCTATCAGCTGTGGCGTTAAGCAGGGATGCGTCCTGGCACCAACTCTTTTTGCCATTTATTTTGCTGCAGTCGTCAGGGAAGCTTTGAATGGCAACACAGAGGGCATTCGTATCCGTTTTCGTACAGAAGGTAATGTTTTTAATTTAGCGAGATTAAGGGCACGTACGAAGGTTTCACTTGACACCATTACTGAGATTATGTACGCAGACGATCTCTGTTTTGTGGCGGAAACTCCCGAAGGTCTTCAAGAGCTTATGACCAAATTTGATGCAGCTTGCTGCAAATTCGGATTAAAAATCAGTGTGACAAAAACCGAAGTCATGATGACGGATATCGCAGACCAGGTTCCTTTGAATATACGACTAGGGGAGACAACTCTTAAGCAGGTCGATAAGTTTAAATATTTGGGGAGTACCATAACAACAAAAGGTGACCTTGATTCTGAGATAAATTGCAGAATCGGTGCTGCTTCGGCAGCATTTGGGAAACTGCGCGTCAAGGTATTTCGCTCACACGATATTAAACTTGACACAAAAATTAGAGTGTACATGGCAATCGTCTTACCAAACATACTGTACTCTGCAGAGACGTGGTGCCTATATCGACGCTACATTCGCACCCTTGATAGGTTCCACCTGAAATGTCTTCGCGACATTATGAACATTAAATGGTCTGACCGGGTCAGAAACACAGATGTTCTAAGGCGTGCGAATGTTTGCGGGATCGAGGCCTACCTCATGCGGAGACAGCTGCGGTGGAGTGGACACATTTCCCGGATGCCTGAAAGTAGAGTCGCTAAGCGCATCTTTTACTCAGAACTTCAGAAAGGTAAGCGGAAACGCGGAGGCCAATTTCTGAGGTATAAGGATGTGCTTAAGAGACACATGAAAAGGTGTGAAATCGTGTCTACCAAGTTGGAAGCCCAAGCAGAAAATCGTTTGGAATGGAGGCGGTCAGTGCAGCAAAATGTATACACATTTGAAAACAAGCGAAGGAGAGACCTTGATGCGAAACGAGACCACCTCAAAAGTAAACCTCCTTCAAACACAGTTTATAATTACGTGAACGGTGTCCTCACATGTAGCACATGTAATCGTACGTTTACAGCTAAAATTGGATACGTCAGTCATGTGAGGATGCACCAAACACGTACAGTAACTTAACTTAAGTCAGCCGCCGTAGCCGAAATCGGCTAGGAATGCATCATCATCACATCATATACAAGTCACGATGTCAATTCGTCGTAGCGGTAGGTAGAGCATTAACCAAAATGTTATCTATATTCAGTTACATCTTTCTGCACAATACTTACTTTTGAAAACGTGACCATATCTACTCAACCGTGAACAAGATAACGAATATAAAAAACAAAAATAATAATATAATACTTCCAGTATAGGTCATTGACCTCTACACAAAAAATAGATAATAGGTAGAGTGATAACCTTCGCAAAGTTCCTGGTTCCAAATATTGGATATACAACGTGTAACATTAATGTGTAGTAATAATTAAACCACGCATATAGAAGCTTATTAATAATTCAAGTCCAAGTGCAAATTACCAGAAACTTTTTAAAATCACAAGATATGATAATTTAAACATTTCTGGTAATCAAGTTCATTTCAACCCTAACAATCAGCTGATAAAGAGCAATGAACTTGTGACAAAGAATATTAGTGCGCCGCGTGTACAGATCTGACAAACAAATTTTATCTTCAGTTAGCAAAGCCAGCTGTCCTACCAACCTTACTTTACAACTAACTTTCAAGCAAACTGCTTTTTACGCGACTCCCCAAAAAAGGAATATAATGTTTTCGGGGTTAATGTATGTGCGTTTTTTATTACAAAATGCCTCAACAGATTTGGATGTATGGGGTATCCTCGGAATCCTTAAATCATCCCAAGTGATAATGTTTTTGGCAGGGTATTTTTTTATTTTTATTAATGCTTACTTATTAATTACAGCATTAAACATCATCGCTCCAATTAACATTCAGGAATAAGGATCTAATCAGTGTAAACGCCTAATAAGAGCGAGCATGGCTGATGTTCTTAAAAAATACGTGAGGTCACCAACCACCGTAGGAATAGGATGTAAAAAACATCATGCATGAATTTCAACAGTAGGAATGTAATAGGCTGATAATGATGATTAAGACATTTCCAACATTTGATTTCATTGCATAGTAAAAGAGTGTTCGTAAGTCAGTAATCAATAAAGCGTCTTTACTTAGTCAGTTTTCAGAAATAAACCTGTTTAATCTTTGACAAAACGCGGCAAACACTAAAGCTATCAAACATTCGCCGCCGCTTCATGATTCGCTAGCCTTGTTTCGTATTGCACCAATCATAAAGATGTAATCCTAATAAATAATAGCCGCTGCTCCTCATTGGTCGAGCGGCACAAACAAAGTTACCTTCTAACGCCGCCCCATAAAACTCCACCGAAAAGGACCGTTTTCGTTTCGGAAATTCTTTTTAGGTTATTTCTGAATATGAATTCTAAGACGTCAAGTTGGATAAAAATTTGAAACTAATCAAGGCAAGGCTAAGTCGGGTACGTTCGCGGAGATTTTTTTGTATACCGGTTCCGGAACATGCAAAAAAACTATGGTAAAAAAAACTTAAACCTATGTTTTTATTATGGTTTTAATGCATTCAAATCTGTCCAGGCAATAAGAAGTAATGGTGGAATAAATAAATACATACATACGTAAACCCTGAAATACTCCTTTTTGGGCAGTCGTGTAAAAATGTGGAAATACCCTTTTTTACGAGTGGGTTCCGGAACGGAAACGACCGAGTCCGAAGATCCGTTCAGTATAAAATTCCGGTATTTGAGACTCGAAATCAAGCCCTTGTAAAATGTTCGGCGTTTTCAAAGACAGAGCGCCTAGGCCACAAAACAGATAAATACAGAAGTTAATCTCATGTATGTACTTTTCATACATTTCATACCGGACGGCGCAGGAAGTTTTTGGGAGGAAAATTGATTGATTTAAAAATATAACTGTACACGATATCGACATAATTTTTTCGCAGTTACTATTATAACTGAATAAAGTTTTTTTGAAGACAAAACAAATGCGATTAGTTTACATTAACATCTTCCTCATTAGATTATTGAACACAAGGCTAACACAGCTTATACTACAATAAATATCTAATTTTAAATTGTAAAAATATGACAAGGCTACAAACTTATGTTCGCTTGTTCGGCGCAGGGCCGGGGGCTGGGGCGCTTACCTACCTACCTAACTATTTTGTGTTACGTGAAGATTTTTTTGACCATCAAAATACAAGCAAATACCTACTTACCTCTCTGAAACAACTGGTAGCTTAAAAAACGACAATTCACCGTTTAATGTTGAATTTAAACAACCGTCCACCAAACAGTTATAATAACCTATTTTTCGTTGCTCCATTTTTGCACAAAAAAGTTCACAGACGCGTGTCTCAAGCGGATGGCACTCGCATCCCAACTGTGCCCAGATATCGTGTCTGTGAGCGGTGTCTATGTGTGCGTTGCTCGAGCGCACTTTGTATGTATGTAGATTTCTGTACTAATCTGTTTTGTGCCTAGGCACAAAGTAGCTCGGTCAATGACCCGTACTACCGCGACTAGGCCACAGCTTGTTAGGATTGTCCAAAATAATTCAAATAAATAATTTTTAAACTTTGTATGGAAAATATAATAGTGTTTTTTTGGTTGTATATTCTGCCCAATGATTCATGACTAGATACCCATACACACCTTTCAGTATTACTACACATTAATGTTATTCCCTGTATATATCAATATTGGTATATTAATAAATATTTAATGGTAAGTTATTTAGAAGTTGATCTCTTTGATTGATATTTTCGATTGGTACCTGGGTCCTATAAAAAGATAAAACATATTTTTTTCACATTTGGCCGGTGTAATTCCGGACTAGACAAGCTTGTTTTTGAAAACAACTTCTTACTTACATATTATTTATTTTTACTTACTTTTAAAAATAAACTCTCCACTTGAAGGTGGTCCCTCAAACTTAGTCTAAAATACATTCCCTTGATATTTGTATATGAATGTAGCTTTGTTAATAAAGGCACTTGCGCCTTATGAAAATATTATACTTCATTGGTGTTACTTGTTTAACGCCTTAATTTTTAGAATAGCAATACATGTGATGATCCTCTTAGTATAAAGCTATGGTACATTAATAGGAACTGAATTTAAATAGAAGCTGTATTGCTCTTTGCGTTTCTTTCTTCTTCTTTCTTTCTTCGATGTTAAATAAACTAGTCGGGGGATAGGTACCTATAGGATACAGATATAGTTAGGTCCGTATTCCAGAACCCTTAATAAAAGTTACTCTATGATTTCAGATATAAGTGCAGCTCTCTATGATACTGAGAATGAATAGAATTGTGTTTGATGTAAGAGAAAATACATAAGATACCTATTGACTTAATGATATAAGAGATGATAGAATTGTCTATCTTTGACGGAAAGAATAGTGACCTTGATGCCTTGAAGTTTTGCACCACCCTGTTTCTGTTTGCTTTAATAAATAACGCCCAACGATCACATACATAGATCCTGGCCCCTAACTAGGATTCCCTGTATCTAGGGAACCAGGAACTATAAAGATCATGGTCCCACAACTCCCAGACATGAAACAAATGCTTGCGTTTTTTTTTCTGTTCACAAACATTTGTCCCGTAGCGGGAATCGAACCCGCAACCTCAGTGATGTATGAGATTTAAGCCAACCTGCCCAATCACTACACGACATAGGCTGTCCCCTGAATATACTGTATATTTTTATGTACTTTTAAGTACTATAGCGATTTACCTATCTAGGTGCAAGTCCCCATATATTAAAAATTTTTGTTAAATTGAACACTGCAGTTCATTAATGTAGGCAAGTAGGCTAGTAACATAATATCATGCAATCGTGATGGATACTCCATGATTCATTGAAAATATCTGCCTACTGTCATACAAATTTACTCATATTGACAAAATAGCATGACTCATTTTTGTTTCCTGACAAATAAGTACTTTCTATAACAAAGGGCCTCGTCCATAACCTACAGAATAGCATAATCAAAATGAGTCAGAAATACCACTTTGTACCCATCTACATTACAGACTTTGTTCCCAAACTATGTTTAACTTAAATAATAAATATTCTCTATATTTATTATTTAATCACACCAAAATAGCTGAGTAGAAAATCTGTGGATGCAGAATGTACAGGACCGGAACACATGTCGTGAGGGCTATACTGGTTATAGAACCGTGTCTACCCACTGCTGGTTATAGCCCTAGGCCTATATCCCACATTGATATGATAAGATGACCGTTGATGTCGCAATAACGACCGTCAAAATACAGAACCAGCAGATTAAGTCAAATTGTGAACATTCGTCGAGGAATGAGACAAGGGGACGTTATTTCCCCGAAATTGTTCACATCGGTTTTCAGATGAACTTGACAAAACCAAAGCAATCAACGAGCATATATTATTATTCCGGGATAGGTTCCGTAAATGAAGTACTTCTTGAAGTTGTTTGGGGTTATTTTTATCTAGGGACGCTCTAATAATTATTATAAATTTTGAAAGGGAAGCCAACAGAAAAATTCAGCTTGGCTGGCCAATTATGGGAAACTTCGTCGGGATTCTCGTCACCGATACTCCAGTGCTTAAAGACGAAATTATTTAATCAGTGCGTCCTATCTCTCATGAAATACGGAGCAGTGACGTGGATACGACTAGTCCACATAATGAAAGTTGCTCAGTGAGCTATAGACAGCTTTGCTTGAAATTACACTGAGGGATCGAATCCGGAACGAAGTTATTCGCCAGAAAACCAATGACCACCAAAACTTACTGAGCATATGACACAATATGTGATCGTAGGATGACCTGTGAAAGTAAGTCTGTGCCTTTGACTGACGCACGTAGGTACAAAGTTAAATAGATTGGAACAAATCAAATACAAAACTTGACCTGAAAACGAGCGGCAATTATACAAGCAATTACCGATTATGAATTTATTTCCATTGTCTGATAAAGATATAAACACGATTCTAGTGTTCTGAGCTCAGAAACACTATACAAATTGTTCTAAGTAAATTGTATTTAGTATTAAATTATAGATAGATAGATAACACTTTATTGCACTTAAAAAAAAAAGAAAACAGAATTACAGTTGGTAATACATAATTAATATGTACAATAGGCGGTCTTATCGCTAAGCAGCGATCTCTTCCAGACAACCATAGGGTAAGGAAAACAACATTTTAAGAGGATATGGCACAGCCGCGGCCAGTGAGCACTAGGTATTTGAATAATGGTTTACGGTCTCGCAGAAAATGCGTAAATTAAATTAAATAAATTAACTTAATAATAATAATGATAATAATTTAACTAAATTCGTATCAATTTCAAATTTTTGTTTTAGCGTTTCGAGAGAAAACGTTTCTACCACACTAAATCTCAACCAAATTTAGTAATTTTGGTCTCAATTTCTTAAACGGAAAATAAACTAGGTTTGTAGGTTTTCCTTTTTCTTAGTTTATGTCTATTTTTAAAGTTAACAGCTTCCAAACTTCAAAAAAAATTTTCGAGTAAATATCGAGTTTTTTGGGTCCATTTATTCAAATTCTATAGGAATCATCGAAAAAATCAAAACCTACAAACCTCAATAATGGTAACATCTCTTACATGTCCAAATTTCATCGAATTTGGTTAATGTTTAGGGGTAGAAAAACGTTTTCTCTTTTTGTATGAAAATTTCAGCGTGCCGTTCCCTCTTAAAGAGGATAGTGTGCAGTAGATCATAAATTAATTATATTTAATAGTGTTTTTCATGATATGTGTAAATATGCATGAATGGTATAATACCTATATATGCATGCAAACTGGTTCACTTAAAGTAAACATATTTGTACATGAGATAGATAGATCTAATTATAATTCTAAGTTATAACGACTATAAAATGATTAATGTCTCTATTTTCTCTCAAATTTACAAATAAATCAATTGCAGATAAGGTAGACCTACACATAAACGACTAGCTCGTCTCGTCAGTTTGGTACATAAAAAAATAATAAAAAAAACATTTTAATATTATGATGTAACAAATATATTCCTGTTTTTAATGAACCCAATAACGGTAAGTTTATTGACACAACACCTTTGCGTTACAAAACATACAAACACTGCCCGAGCGTTGCCCCCTCCATTTGCACAAAGCGTTAGGTATGTCCAAAACATATTTATCTTTTTTGAAAATCAGGGTTATATTAAAAATGTAACAGTCACTGCGCGCAGGTATTGATTTCGTTATGCATAACTGGTTTGAAGAAACTGTGCCTATAGCGACTCCTACAATGTTGATCTCGAGGCATTCATTGTTACGCCTGATTTGAACAAATGCGTGCGGCGACACTTGGTACCATATTTACTGTGGACAAGTATTTAATGATAAGATAATAAGCGATTCATCAAGACTTGGTGTTGACTATTCGGCCATGTGCAGTGCAGTGTAGCTCAGACCATCCGACATGGACAACCATACAGTGACGGAGTTAGAGAAAATAAACAAAAATGGAACGGAAAAGGAAATAAGTGAAACCAAAAATGAAATTTACAAGAAACAGCGGTCGCCGTTTAGAAGACAGGTGCGTGCTGTGAATATTATTGTGATAAAAATCTATGGTTTCAGACTAACTAGTTACCACGTAAAACAAAAATACTATGGAATTTTTAATGAAAAAATGTCATGTGTTTAGTGGAAATACACAATAGAAAACAATCAATCAATAATTTGACAATAATTTAAGATTGCGTACTGTCGGAAATACGTTTATTCGTTGCTAATCACAGATATTGGATAAACTATTACATTTTCAAATTATTTATAAATACAAATGTATACTACTAATATAGGTACTAGGTACTTACGTTATCCATATTCTGCAAAGGCACTGATGTATCTATGTTTTATATAATATTTAGAAAAGCTCTCTAAATGTAGTATTCTTCAATCGCTGAATGGACTCTTTTACATTTTTCATAATAGTATAAATGAGTCTTAAATATTTACAAAATTAACCCATTTTTCTGAGACCAGATTTGTCGTAACTTTATCGTAGCGCCATGCCATTTTTTTAAATTGATAAATAGATTTTTACTTAGGTAAACTTTATACTCATTATTATGGAGCAGTTCGCCTTTATGTGTTTTTCTCTTCTTTCCACGTTTTATTTCCCTCTCTGTCCCTCCAGATGGCTGCAAAAGATTAAAGCCGTCTAATCTTCAATTCTTCTTAGCTCTGCAATGACGGAAAAGGACAGGCAATAAAGAAAAACAAACAACCGCACTTCGCTTTTTATGTGACTGTTTCTTATTAAAATGGGCACTGCTTGTTTATTTAAATATTTAATTTAGAAGTTTTTAGGTTTTCAACTGTTTATTTTATGTATGATGTGAGATGACCATTCACGTCTTTTATAAAATATAACATTATTATAATATATCATAATTTAGAAAGCGGTACTATGTCATGGTCGATTACAAAACGAGAATATCAGATATAGTTTTTCAAACCAATGGAAATATTAGATATGATGTATTATCAATTTATCACAAAGGAACCTCAGTTCACCAAATATATCAGTGAAGTCAATATGCTCATTACGCATGTTAAACACTTGTGATTGCTAAGTGATTGCTATTATGTCAGTTAGAACTAGATCACTAACTTTTATCGGTTTATTTACTAGATGATAATGCCGACATACACATGGTTGTAGTCTACTGAACTTTACCAATTTAGTGCAAAATTGGACGTGCATTAATTTGAGGAAGTCATGTAGTTTCTATGTTTTGTCTTTTAGCGTCTTCGCTTTGAATCATAATACTCTTCATCATGTGTGACTACTGAGTATTTGCATAGAAAGTTAAATAAAACATTCTTGAAATGCCTCAGTAAATTGAAACACTGACACAGAGATCTGTAGAACTATTCGCATTAATCAATATTCATTTAGAATCTTTTCATTGTCCGTTGGTTCATGTCAATATCCAAATATCACGGTGTAACAATATATTTTCGGTAGTTAATGAATATGTGTTTTTAATTTGTCACCAGGCTCTCATATCTTTCGGAGTATTCATGCTGAACCTAAGTGCCGGTGCCACTGCTGGAATATCAGCCATACTTATTCCACAACTACAGCATGGCAAGGGAAAACACAAATTCTCCACAGAATTGGTATCATGGGTAGGTACGTGTTTCGTTTCTAAAGTTTGTTTTAATTTTTGTTAGATCAAAATTGTGTTTAAATTTGACTGATGCAATTGACCTTGAAATTTGTTTTTCAGCCGCAATCTCTTCCCTGGCTTTGCTTTTTGGAAACTTAACCTCTGGATATCTAATGGAAAGATTCGGAAGACGGAAAGCCCAATTAATGCTTTCGACATGTTTTATGGCGGGATGGATCATCATTGGATTTTCCAATGACATTATGGGCTTAATCCTATTTGGCAGATTCATCACAGGATTCTGCCAAGGCTGGCTGGGACCGCTTGGACCGGTCTTTGTTGGTGAGATTAGCTCACCATCTTACAGAGGACTCTTCCTGGCAGCTTTATCATTGGGTATAGCATTTGGTGTGCTTTTATCACATCTGTTCGGAACCTTTCTTCATTGGAGCTACGCTGCATTGTTATGTGGATTGTTTCCATTGGTCGGTGGCATCTCTATCTACTACGCTCCAGAATCGCCAGCTTGGCTTGCATCTAAGAACAAAATCGACGAATGCATCTTATCATTCCAATGGTACAGAGGCAAAAGCCTTGCTATGAAATCGGAACTTGACAAAATGATCACAGAACAGTCGAAAAGAGATAAAACGAAAGGAAAACTGAAAACGCTTAGAGAGAATATCAAAAAGCCCGAGTTTTATAAGCCGTTAGGCATTATGACAACTTTTTTTGTCATCACCCAATTGTCGGGAGTCAACGTGATTTGCGCATATACGACGGACATGATGAAAGAACTGATCGGTAGCAGTTCCAGCAAGCGTCACGCGGATGCGGCCATGTTGAGCATAGACATATTGCGGGTTGTGTCATTAGTTATTGCTTGTATTTTACTAAGGAAATCTGGCAGACGACCCATGGCAATTTTCAGTGGAGTTTTTACAGCATTGTCATTAATAACATTAGCAGTGTATTTATATTTAGTAGATAACGGTTCTATACGCCATATTTCCCCCTTTATTTCTTTAGGCCTGATGGCATTTTATATTGTTGTGTCAAACATGGGTATTTCTCCATTGCCTTGGAACATGGTCGGTGAATTATTTGCCGTAGAAACTAAAGGTATAGGCTCCGGTATTAGTGTGATGATGACATCTGTAGCCTTCTTTGGCACAGTGAAAACTGCACCAGCTATGTTTAAAAGTATTGGCCATCATGGAGCTTATTTGTTCTATGGAGTCTCTACACTGCTAGGAACAGTGTTCCTATATTTCTGTTTACCTGAAACAAAGGAGAAAACTCTATTGCAAATCGAAGAATACTTTAGATACGGCAAAAAAAGGCTAATAGTGGCAGAGTCAGAACTCAAGGAGAGCAAGAATATGTTGAATAACATATGATATTTTAAAGCATTTTCATCCTTTGCTTATAACCTGATTGTCGTCGCACTCGTTTATTTTTTGGGCAAAGATTTAACTCGATCCTTAGCGGGCGTAAGGACGAACTGGGCTCGACATTCAAATTTTAATTTTAAAATAACACATTTGAACAGTGTTTATCTTCAGTGATAATAGTCCAACTAATTGATAGTAAAACGTGATATGATTTGTTTGAGGACATTTGTTGTGCACGTGAAGGGCTAACCTATATAGTAATATATAGTAACACTCTGAATATAGATACTATAACAAACCACAAGGATTGCTTGTTGTGATACATTAGATAGTTACATATTTTGTAGATATTGTACACTATTTTGAAAATTAATCAGTTACACAATGTCAAACTGTGCTAATGTGGACTCAGTTTCCAGCACACATGGCTTCCCTAATGGTTTGTTTATAAGTAACTGTTGATTCAAAACCTATTTGCTTATAATAAGGTTATGTTATCTAGATGATCTTATTACGAAATAGCAATAATATATTGTGTTTGAAATTGATACTTAGATGAATTATTAATGTTGCTTTAAGGACGCAATAAAATATTTGTTTGATGGAGCAATTGCGATAAAATTAATCAATTATAGTTTAGATATATGTCTGTGTTTACTTGTGAATTTGCTTTGTAAATCTGAGTTTATCTTAACTATCCAGACGCTCTGTCATCTTGTCACATGCAACTAATGTACAATTAAATAGATAAGGTTTAGATGTCAGATATATTTGTCATCATGATATGATTCACACATGTTGCTTAAGATCTCAAAGTACACTCTACAATTTTTAAATCTAGCATTTAAGTCGCACGAGTCCCGATGAGCCACACTCGCACTTTATGCTTACACAAACCATAAAGTGCGAGTGTGGCTCATCGGGACTCGTGCGACTTACGATCGACGGACCGGAGCTCGAATCCCACTGGTCCAATGACTTTCATAAACTATGTGTAGATTTAACGCTCGCTTTCAAAACGGTGAAGGAAAACATCGTGAGAAAACCGGCATGTCCAAGAATTAATCACAAAAATTCAAGTTCATGTAATATCCACCAACCCGCACTGGGCTAGCGTGGTGGGTCCATCCATACTCTCTCTATGAGAGAAGGCACGTGTCCCAATAGTCGGAACGTACCTAAAAGGCTGAAGATAATGATGATTGTAGGCATACACAAATTACTTAATAGTTCTAGGTGGAGGTGGACGTAAGCTTAAGATCACTAAAAATAATTTGAATGTATAAAATTACAATTTCGACCTAGTGCCATTCAGTTTAAACATAGATTTGTATTTATAAATAAGTGTTAACAGTTATTAGTAATGCCAATTTATAAGCGGGTTTAGCAGTAACTCTATGTAGAAAAATAACGATTTGAAGGTATTTTTGTTAAGAATTGAAATGATTGTAGGTGTACATCTAATAGTAAATAATGAGATTATTTATAATTATATTATATTTAAGTTACGATTAGCTAATTTTGTTAGTGGTACTTACTTTAGTAGTTGTAAAACTTGAAAATTATAGAAAGTGAATAAACATACCTACTTGAATATAGCTTTAACTTTTCTGTTATTTTATACCTTTACTTTTACTGGTGGTAGGTTTCTCGTATGCGAGAGGCCGTCTGGGTGCCACTGCTTTGCCAGTTATTCAACCGCCAAGCAGTAGTGCGCAAGCATTACTGGGCATTATGAGACTAAATAGCTAATTGTCTCAGGGTGACGAGCGCAGTGTAGTGCCGCGCAGGATTTTGCAAAACAAAGTTCTGGGTGCTGCTATTGTTATGGGCTGGCGTATTGCTTACCATCAGGCAAACGACCAGCTCGTCTCGTCATTCAGTTACATAAAAAAAAAATACGCCTTTGGATCGGCAATGTCCATTCCTTGAGTCCATGACAAGATTAGAAAATTATGAATTTATAAATAGAAATTAACATACATAGGTAATTCAATGACAATAGATTAGCATAATTTCATATGAGTAAATGCGAATTATGCGAAGTCTGTCTCTGAACCTAATCGTGGACGAATCACACTTTATCACACTAGTATTATAAATGCGAAAGTTTGTGTGTTAATGTGTTTGTTACTCCTTCCCGCTGTAACGGCTCAACGAATTTGAGTAAAATCACAGAATACGAAGTAAAATTCGGAATGGAGATAGCTTATACCCTGGATTAATACATAGGCTACTTTTATCCTAGAAAACCGCGGATGAGACCACGGGGCGCAGCTATAGAGAAATACCCAATATAAATTTAACTGTCTTTTTAATAAGAAAATTAGCAACGATCTATGAGATTATTAAGGTTAACATAACGTAACTCTTATTTTTTAATAAATATATGCTTCATTAGCGTGCCGTAGCTATGAATATAAAGTTTAGGTCAAACGTTAACCTTTTTTATTTATAAAATAAAAAGTATATACAAACATATTTTTATAGTACCACAAAAACCAAAAGAACGCACATTCCATTTCCACTGTCATTTTTTTTTATCGCTGTCCACTGTCTTTAAGAGTTCAACTATAAAATAAGCCTACTTATATAAACTTTATGATTAAGTGTCATAAATATAAGGCGATTAAGTTTTGAAACTACTTTTTATCTTTGTGACATATATAGGTAGTCACTTTTGAAACACGCGCTAGGTCGTAGAGCAGACATGAAATAATTAATTTTTAGAAAAAAAAATAAAACCCGACTTCAATGTATCTTCGAAGTCCAAGGTCAAATCCAATATCGATGAAATTTATATGGGACAACTTCGTAGCTATACTGAACCCAACGCAAAAAGGATTTTCCAAATCGGTTCATAAATGACGGAGTTCTGAGATAACAAACATAAAAAAAAACAATCGAACAGAGAATCTCCTCTTTTTGAAGTCGGTTAAAAAACAAGACTTTAATAAAATGCTAAACAACAGCAATTATACATACTTGTAAATGATTTTAAAAACACCACGAGTCCGTAAGGGAGCTATCCTTCGTTGACTTTCGACAAGTGTGTCCATTTCACAGTCAGTTACACATACAAGCTTACATGCAAGTGGCACGCGTCTTTATATTCCTTCCTGTTGTGTCACGTGGAACATAATATTCACTAGCACATGCGAAGAGAGCATTTTTTCTAATATTTTTTCCGATATCTGTTCCCGTTCCCACGTTGGTACGCGACGCGAAAAAAAGTACCAGGAAAACATCTGGAGCGAAGAGTTTAATTATAGAAATTTTGGAGGACTTCATTATAAGGAAGTTATTAATGAACGTGACGGATGGCTGACCTAAATTTTTACTTACACACGTCGATTCTTATGTAACGCCTATTGCTTTATTTATTGGTTATATTGACCTCCGCTAGGTTAACTAGGCCTACGATTGTGTATAAATTGCCTCATCAAGTGATGTACATAAAAATGGAAAAAAGATATCGGCTTATTTTAGTGGCTGCTTAATATTATAGTCTTGTTAATTGCCGTGTTATTACGAAACCTTCCGATATATGTTATTTAAATAAATTGATAATTTTATTTAAACGGTAATTTAATTTTAATAAATTAGTATTAAATATTTAAATGCATGCTACTCAACAGGCCTACGCTATCAATCAAGTATCATAACATTAACCATTTCATTATGTTTTTTTATTTATGGATTATAGAATGACAATGACATCATAAGTGAATATTTGAATTTAGGACGTTTCAAAGGACACTCTAATAGGTAATAACTTATTCATATATCCAAAGCCCTCTGAAACCAAAGAGTGCACCGTCAAATTGCCTTCATTTAACTGACAAAGAGTTCCTGTAGGTACTTGGATAGCGTATCATGCCATAGACATCGAGGCCAAGGGCGGAACGAATATTTTAATAATTAACAATAGCACACGTGGCAGAGAGGAAACGATGCACGTGCTATCAATTAAACAGAAAAAACCTTGTCCAAGAATGTATAGAACTTGCCCCTTTGAAAGTGGGAGGAGTCGATATGAAATGATAGAAAGCGAAATCGTAAAACTAACCCTTGTGTGTACGATTGTTTGTTTAAGAAATTGTGGGGTACGTCGTTTTCGCTTTTATGAGCCTCTCTTGTAAATAAACAAACTATAATTAACGATCATTTAAAGATCGTTTGAGGTAAAGTTTAGTGGTGATTTGTGAATTGTGAAGTGTAATGCTTCTGCAACCATGCAAAGTAGACATAAGAACCTCTTAAAGATGATATATGTTAGACCGTACCGGGCCCGAGACAACGCACGGACGAGGCTCGTCCGGGCACGAACGACTCTCGGTGTATCTGTTGACACATAAAAGTAATATGAAAAGATATAAAAAAATATCGTAAGATAAACGAAATCGGTCATGAACTGTAATAGCCATGATCAAGAAATTTAGATAAGATAACCTCAAGCCAGGGCTCAGTTAACGAAGAGATTTAGGGATGTTCTCGATATCAAAACTTAATAAAAATAAGTGCAAAATAAAACGGTGCCTAGGTTTTTATATCTTAAGTCAAAGTCAAAATCTCTTTATTCATTTTTGGCAACACACACGCACTTATGAACGTCAAATTATCACAATGACTCTACCACCGTATCGGAAAAAGAACCACTACTCAGGCAAGACTACGGCAAGAAACTGAGGGGCATTTTTTTAGAGATTTTGAATAGAATAGAATAGAATATCGTTTATTGCGTAAAAACTGTGTACATAAGATGTTATTTGGTTACAAAAAAGTTTCAACAGCTTACCCATTTCGGGTGTACAATAAAAGTAACAGCTAATTTAAATAGCTTGTTTTGGTATAACATAATTATTTTATGTTACTACTCATTAGTCTAGAAATATAAATAACTTATAGTAACAAATTATTATGTAAGCTAAACAATTTAATTATTTATCGAAATATTCATTTAAATTATAAAAACCTTTACTAATTAACCAACACTTTAAATAATTTTTGAACTGTGAGCCTTGCAGTGCTTTGATGTCTATTGGCAAATTATTATAAATTTTAATAGCGGTAAAAAATGAGCTTCTATGATAAAGTGTGTTGTTTGCTTGGGGTAAACATATATTGTGTTTATACTTAGAACGCAATATATCTGATCGACTAGATTTGAGATCAAAAAAATAATTATTATTACTCTTTACAAATATGCAAATTTCGTATATGTAAATACAAACCAATGTCAGAAAACCATTTTCCCTAAATATATTGCGGAGAGTATCTTTGCTATTAAGATTATAAATACTTCGAAGACATCTTTTTTGCAATAAAAATGTAGACTCTACCTCAACAGAATTTCCCCAAAATATTACTCCGTAACTCAATATAGGATATACATAACCGTAATATGCATTTATAGCAATTTTTTTAGATGATACATTTGTTAATACAGATAAAGAATAGGCGAATTTCGACAATTTAATATTAACATTGCAAATGTGCGCTTTCCAATTTAGATGTGAATCGATAGTTATTCCTAAAAAATTTGTTTCTTTTACTATGAGAACTGTTTTGTTATTATTGTGAATGTTGAGCTGCAATGGATTTTGTCTGTAGTTACTAAACTCTAATAATTTTGTTTTCTGTATATTTACATTTAGATTTATATCTTTTAACCAATTTACAACTGTTTTAAGAGTATTATTTATTTCTAGCTCAAAATCAGTTTGGTTTAAGTTTGCTTCTTTTTTTATATAAATAGTTGCGTCGTCAGCAAACATAACGCACAGGTGTTTAGAAAGTAGTGGTAGCTCATTTACGTATATTAAAAATAGTAGCGGTCCAAGCACACTACCTTGAGGAACACCTAATACAAGACTATGAAACTTTGAATATATTTTTTCGATAGATTTAGTATTTTTGTTGTATATTTGTAGCATAGTTGATTGTGTTCTGTTTTCTAAATATGATTTTATTAATTTTAATGCTTGTCCTCTAATTCCAATATGCTCCAATTTCGACATTAATATAGGATGGACCACACAGTCAAAAGCTTTTGACATGTCTAAAAATAGGGCAACCCCTGATTTTTTTACATTTATTTGCTCCCATACTTGCTTGAGCATTTTGAAGATAGCTATTGACGTGTTTTTCCCTTTTTGAAAGCTTTGTTAAAAACATTACGGGTCTCTACATTGCTATGTTTCTTATGTACCAGTTCGCTTCTTTGCAGAAGTAAAATGTTCCAAGCATTTTTGTCATCTATGTAATTACGAACAGTATAGTATGTTTTTCTCATTAGAACAGTCTTAACGCGTAATTTGAATTTACTCGAGAGAGCGAGTGTGGCTCAGTGGGAACTCGTGCGCCTTTCGATCCGACGCACTTGGGTTTGAATCCCGACTCGGTCCTGCACCAATGACTTATAGTTGAGTGCAGATTTTGCAAGCTCGCTCTAAAAACGGTGAAGGAAAACATCGTGATGAAACCCGCTTACGCGCTTTGGAGTGGTAGGCTCTGGCCGTGGTTGTAATACCACCCACCGAACAAAGCCATGCCGTCAAGTGACCTAGTCGTGTTTCGGGATGATGTTCGGTGAACCATCAAGGAGACGGGTCTGAGCAGCCGCTCAACTGCCGTCTCTCTCTAGATCTATGTGCTCCATCTTAGGCCACATCACATCAGGCGAGATAGTGGCCAAACATAGATCTATTAAGTGTAAAAAAATCGGAGTGGGGGGTGTTAGGTTATTTTCGTTACGGAATTTCTGGATTCGGTCTCCACGCTCAAGGCCCGCGATAGAAGCTATGCAATAGCTTAAAAACTTTCTGTGAGCTCCGTTATACATTTTGGAATTTTATTATAAAAACATACGCAGTTGCCCATAAAGGACTTATTCAGGTCTTATCTAGGTTAAAATATAGCAAATAAAATGAAACTTAATAGCACAATTTAATAGACATTTTATCCCACATTATTTTGACCTAAGAAACATTATTATGAACTAAGAAAGATAAAACATACGAAAGAGGAAACATACGGGATATTCTTCTAAAATTATTCATTTTTTAACAAAAAAAACCGACTGTAATTCCAATGTATCTTTGAAGTACAAGGACTACCTTGAAGCTATACTGAACCCAACGCAAATATAACTTCCCAAATCAGTTTTAAATGACGGAGTAATTGCGTAACAAACATAAAAAACTACAGTCGATTAGAGTTTTTTTTTATGTATCTTAATGACGAGACGAGCTGGTCGTTTGCCTGATGGTAAGCAATACGCCAGCCCATAACAATAACAGCACCACCCAGAACTTTGTTTTGCAAAATCCTGCGCGGCGCTGTACTGCGCTCGTCACTCTGAGACAATTAGCTGTTGAGTCTCATAATGCCCAGTAATTTAAATAAGTAACACAGTAATGCTTGCGCACTACCGCTTGGTGGCTGAATAACTGGCAAAGCGGTGGTACCCACCCAGACGGCCTCTCGCATACGAGAAACCTACCACCAGTAAAGTCAGTTAAAATATTAATTATTTTAACATGCATAACAACAATCATGTAACTTTAAATCAAAACACTACCTTTATTAGCAGTATCTATAGTAATAGAATAAAAATTAGGTTTTAATAGATATTTTATCTCACACCTTTAGAAGTTTTTTGTTAAAAAAATATATTTTTTAAAACAAGCTTTTCATAAATTCGTAATCGGAACCGCGAACAGATTAAAATGAGTTCCCAAACCCAAACACAAGTAGTTTACGATTATCTGTCAAGGAGTCACCCACCTTCCGTCTCTATCATCAGATCAGCTGGCTGTTATCATAATATTGCATTGTCATTGGACTTTGACAGGTATGAAAAATTTGAACTTCGTAGTACAAGTTAATTTACATTAGAATTGCGTGTGTCATTATTGAAATGTCTATTAAATTATTTATTTTAGCTGGCGACATATTGTTGGAAAGGAAGCAGGCTGACGTAGTTACGTGTTGCGTAACGTAACATGCGCATGCGCATGACTGCCCGTGATTCCGGTTTAGGGGCTGAAATGGTTAACATATTTATAAATTACTACATCCTATAATATTAGAAACAGGTTTGTTTGCTATAAAATGATTATACAAGCCGATATATTTTTTTACAAAAGTAATAATTAATTTTTAGAAAAAAACAAAAACCGGGTTCAAGACTATACCAACATGGACAAACTTAAACTATATATATATAAATATATTGTTTTTGTTGATGTTTGCAAAAAATATTCAATCTAAATCAATTTTGCTAAAATTGATATAGGAGCACCTCTGAAGTATGTTCTACAAAACAATCACAATCAATTTATAATTGAGAACCTATTCCTTCTTTGAAGTCGGTTAAAAAATTAAGAACGGTACCACAGGGTACTTTATTTATGCTATACAAATCTGAAAGACGCCTCCGCCGTTTACATACTTAAAATTTTTTGGAAATATTAAGAAATATAAGATTCCTGAAATACTTCAATGAATAGTATTAGTTTTCCGGCTTAGTACTCATATTACAAGATAGATCGCCTACTATATTATTATCTTAGTTATGTGACTAGATCTAGCATTAATCTTAGGTTACGAGTACTTTGTCGAAGTAGGAAAATTAAACGCCCCATAGAGATTCAACGAAGATTTAATAATTTTTACTATGACAAAGTTCTTTTATTTGGTGGAAACAGCCTATTCTACAATAAATCTGCTGAAGTTATATTACTTGCTGACAGTTTTATCTGGTTTTAACAGGAAATTTATCTCTACATAATCCACGTATGATATAATCGAGATGATTTACCGTCATATCACAGTTTGCGATTATAAATAAATCAAGATAAACACAGAGTAATATATAGCATGTGTTGTAATCTACTATAGATACACGTCTTCCTTCATACGATTTACAGAAAAGTATTTTTGAAGCTATTTTCGATCGCTTTACATATTCTACACAGCGTCTTACATACCTGTTTACTTTTATTTTTATTTATCAGTGATTTAGACTGTAAGAATCTGTCTCACATACACAAATGCTTATATAGTACATAGACTTTCGCATGTTGTTTGTGTAGTGGGTAAAACGAGCACGGGTCAATTGATAACATATATTTTAGTCAAATATAGTAAGTAGATAATGTCTAAAATATAGATAAAAGGTCTTATAGCAGAATGAAGTATGACTACCCAATATTTATCTTTAACACAATAATAATAAAACAATAATCAACGTGTCTGAAAAATGGTATAATTTTATATATAATATAATATAATATTATCAATTATGTGTGTACTATGTGTGCTTATCATAATGTGATAAACCCGAAGGCGGTTTATTTTGCAAGTCATGGTGAACAACGTTTGTTCAGCCTAGTTTTAAAATTTCGAAGATTTTCATTCACGAAAAGTTTTCGTAAAGTTTCCTCCGCAACATGTAAAAACACAACTTGACAAGCCTACAACAATAATACAGCTGTTTTGAATTAGAACTATGACCCTAGCAGCTGGATACGCAATAATAGCAAACACTGATTCAACTTAGGGTTATCGCAAATTTCTAAGATATAAATAATTTTAGTTTTATATGGGAATTTCAAATATCCTATATCGATTATCCAACCTCTGTACAAATCAAATTATTCGCATGCTTACTCAATTAGCCCCCCTTGTTACGTTCATTCTTGTGACATTTGTCATAAAGTGACTTGACTTTTCAGTGGCGACTAACATACTCAAGAAGTACACCTTTTTGCAAAAACTTCGTCATCCAGAATGGCAAAGTTTATCTAAACATTTCTAAGCCAAACAAGATAAGCAAATCGTCTAAGTATAAGCACATTAAATATTCCAAAGAAAGCGTTTGTAAAGACTAGTCATACACATTCTGTTTACTTTACGGTGAATCCACTATTGACGTTTTACATTGCTAATTATGAGTTGTTGTTTGCCTGAGTCACAAATAAAATATTATATAGTTTATTTACATAGGTTGGTACATTATTTGTACAAATACGTAGTTAAGCTGCTGATGTCATACTCAATACCATTAAAATTAATTAGTAAGTTTAGTAAACACTCGCAAAATAAACTGTTTCAGTAAAATAATTCAGGAAGTTCATTGTTGACGACAGGCATCGCTGTATTTATTTTTGTTATTTATTTATTTCAGGCAATATCAAAGTATAACAAACTAAAACAGAGGCCCATAGAATATATACTTTACATATTAACATGTAGGTATACAAAAATATAATACAATAAACCGTACACACTACTTCACAGGGTTCAAAAATGTCGCTTCCTCCCTGTGTCTCCGGTATACTACGCCTACACGCCAGGACTCAGAAACCATAAACAATGTACCGCCAGAACTTGGAGCTTATAAGCCAGAACTTGAAGACAGTTTATGTGAGGTACTTCGACATTGTGGAAATACTCGCTGATATAAATATATAAATTGTTGAACTACGGGTATTTCGATTACAAATCAAACAACTAATATATATACCAGGTAACATAATCTTATCGACTCCACCATGTATAAACTACGTTAATACATCACGAATCGGAAAAACAATACGATTCTGTACCTGAGAACAAGTCAGATACATAGCTACAAAGCAGACTTTTTTATTGTTTATTTTATTTGAGTGCGACCACTAAGTCACCTGATGGTAAGCGACGATGCGGTTGACGGTGTAACACGCTTGCTAAAATAGTATCTACTTACCTGTTCACTCGAGACTAGAAGTTAGCTTTCGCCATACACTTAAAAACTCCTATCTGTTTTTTAATAAAAATTAATGCAGTTATAAAAAAGTTATTCGTAAAAGATCGATCTCGTTTTAAATAAACCCGTAATTATCTGCGCCTGAGCATGTGCATAGCGTTCAAACGAATTGAATCGAATTAAACCAATTACAGATAAACAAAAGCATATGCCACCATGACGTTTCATGTTTTGGCGTACTCTGCAGTTAATTTAGTTTTTGTGCCTGTTGCCAGATGACGGGCCAGGCTGAGCGCAAGCCGTATGGTGGCTGGCAGCGGGCAGGATCTTAGCGCAATTTTACTGTCTTCTATCTCAAACAATCAAAAAGCAAAAAAATGTCTTGGAGTTCAAGTTTACTTCAACTACTAACTATTTACAAATTATCTATTAAGAAGAAACTAAATCAAAGAACTAAAAAATTACAAAAATGTATATAGAAATGGTGACCATCCTACTTTCTACTAATCCTAAGTACTTCACTATCATAACTACATATACATAGTATAAAACAAAGTCACTTTCTCTGTCCCTAGATCCCTATGTATGCTTAAATCTTTAAAACTACGCAACGGATTTTGATGCGGTTTCTTTTTATAGATAGAGTGATTGAAGAGGAAGGTTTATATGTATAATAACCGTGCGAAGCCGGGGCGGGTCGCTTGTATATTATAAACGCGAAATTTTGTAAGAATGGATGTATGGATGTACCTTTGTTACTCTTTCATGCAAAAACTACTGAATGGATTTTGATGAAACTTTACAATAATATAGCTCACACATCAGAATAACACATAGGCTACTTTTTATCCCGGGAAACCGCGAGTGAAACCGCAGGGCGCAGCTAGTGAGGCATAAAGCTAAGAACGCTGGCTGCATTCACGTAGATTTTGAATGGCTAACGCTTAATCTTGGAGTAAGGAATGAGTCAGCTCTCTTGTCACCTGAGGCTTCGACAAGACGAAGGCAATGTTTATTCATAATTTTGTCTTGGAGTAAAAGAGGGAATGTATAAAGAATATTAGACAAAATTTTTAGTCGCTGTCATATTCGAATACGTCATTTCTAAATCTGAGTTGCAGATGCAGCCAGTACACAATGCTCTTCAATAGACACGGTCATTGACTCGACCTCATTAGAATTTATAATTGGTGTAATCATAATTGAAAGTAACTAATAATTTTAATGAACTTTAAAAGTGTTGGTACTAAAAGGCCTAGCGCACTCCGCACTGTAGGTACGAAGCTACAAGTACATAGACGGACACCGACGGCGGGTCGCGCGACGTTACACGTGCCGCGTCAGAAGAGATAATAGCTATGCGATAGAAAGAGAGGCACTCTGTAGTTTAATATGACTGGTAGGTATGCAGCGTTACGCGAGCTGAATTGAATTTTATTGCGTCATTGCAAGAGTCGCTATTTGTTTAAATTTCTTTGCGGAGTGATGCTTCTGTCCCTTAGTATTATGTGGTACTAATTTAAGCTCGGCTTGCCAAGCAGTAGTGCGCAAACATTCCGGTTTAAAGGACATTAAAGCAGCAAAATTACTAGGCATTTTGAGTCTTAAAAGTGACGAGGATGATCTCAGTGTTACGAGCGCAGTGCAGTGCCGCGCTGGATTTGGCAAAACATAGTTTTGGGTGGCACAGCAACTGTTATGGGTTACGTTTCTTACCAATACCGCACAAGTGAATGATGTGCTTACAATATTATTTTGTTAATATTAAGTTTAATATTATATTGTCGATTAAAATAACCGTCGAACGAGCGCACTGTAAACTGGTAGAATAGATATTTTTTAAATAAATTATTTATACACTTTTTAACAAGTAATGTAATAATTGAAGTCAATTATTTGTTGAAGTTCCTATAGAGGTGCTATGGTTATGATTATTTCTCTTACAGTGTTAGCCAACAAGTTTGCTCCTATTAACAAACAGATACCTCCTATATCCTATTACCTAACCCGTAGTCATTTATTATTATTGGTATACATATTTTACATATGTAAATATTTAGGTAAGTATATATTTTTTAATTAATTATTCAAGTATATATTTTATAAATAGGCTTGTTTTAGGTATACATTAAGTTTATGTGGTAATAATATTATATATTTTTACATACTATAGGTTTTTCCAACCATTTTCAGTAATGATTTGTATATTGGAATTTTCCCGTCACGCACTTTACTGCACCGCTCCCATTTTTTCTTGCACGTCCTGTATGACTGGAAGAAATGCTAACTAGCATTAAGTCCTCCATGTACAAACTGTTATTTTTATGGAACTAAGAGATGAGACGAGCACGCCGTTAGCTTGATGCTAAGCGCCACGTCTGCCCATAACAATTGCAATTCCATCCAGAACTTTCAATACCATAAAAGCACTGCGTAGTACTGCGCTTATCACCCCGATACATCAGATATTAAGTCTCATATGCCATGTTTAGTGCTGAAGTATCAATAAATAACTTATTGTACCGTCCTATATATAAAATTAAGTGTATTTGTGTACAAACTTTGACAATAAAAGAGAAAAATAAATACAAAAAGATATGTTTATTTTGTAAAAATAATAAGCAGAAACAAAACTATAACACAATGATGTCATTGTCTGAAAGTAGACGCTGCATTCAATGGTTTTGGTGATCAGGACCAAGGTTACGAATGGAACGCATATCGTCTCACACTGGTGTACCAGATAATATGTCTGTTTGTAACAGCATTCCATATAGCAAGAAACTTGCATCGTCTAAATGAGTAACTAAAACAATCCATGACTATAAAATAATACTTTAATGAATATTGATCACCAAAACAGGGAACGAAAGTTTACATAAAATATTTGTTTTATCTTAATTTAACACAAAATTATCTCGAAGACGTATCTTCATAATAATTAAAATGCGATGGACTTATCTTCGTGATAGTAACTTTGTTTATTTTATATTAGAACTAAAACTAACCTACACCATGTGATAAAAAACTCGTCAAACTTCACATAGCAACTAATACGCACTGAATAAAATTATCTAATGACTACAAAAATCAAACAAATATATACTTTATATCTATGCACGGTTTAGCTAAAGCTAGCATGGCAACTTCACACTGAATGATTTAGTTAATTACATAACTAAACAGTATTTTTTACTGCCAAACCATCCTTCGCATACAAGCATCAGATTAAAATCCCAAAAATATACGTCATCGTCGGCACACGTGGATCGCTAAGCAGTAAGCTTGCGTAGAAAAAGTGCTTATTCAGAATCATCCGTTGGTTCCTCAAAGGTATACTAAGGTCCGTTTTTTGCCGGTTCCCATGAACCCTGCGACAATGGAGGCGACCTCGCTGAAAGAACGAGATCCGCGCAAGAATAAATATTGCACAACAATAGGGACGCTCCTTCGACTTTGACTTGCGTGTCTAATGGGATGGTCGAGTCTTGATACTTTAATTTTTAAGTAGTATCTAAAACACATCACAATCTTACCGTATCTTCTGAGTAGTGTTCCTTTTCCGATACGGTGGTAGAGTCATAGTGATAATTTGACGTTTATAAGTGCGTCTGTGATGCCAAAAATGAATAAAGAGGTTTTGACTTTGACTTTGACACATTATGGTGTAAAATAATTATAATTTTATTTGAATTTTGTAATAAGTAGATAATAGCAGAGAAACTGTGGTCTCGGCAAATAAAACCGTACTCTTTCTTTCTTAATCACCTTCTCTCGTGTGGGTGTGTGTGTGTGGCCAAATCTGGTTTCGGAGGTTTTAGACCGCTCGAAGTCCTCCGACATGGTCTAATGACTGCTGTCCTTAGATGTAAGCGCTCAGATTTAGATACCACACAAACGATCACCCAACCAAATTGTGACCGCATCGAACGTTGCTTATCCTGGAAGATCTGTTACGAACGCCTAGGCGAGTTGCGCTACGAGCGCTACCTCCAGATAAATAATATTGAAGTTATCAGTTGTAATTTAATTTTAACATTTCATAACATAGAAATGTTAACGTTTATGATAACCATAATACAATACAATAATAACTTTGGGTCCGTGGGTACCGGGAGCTCATCGTATTTTCAAAAGTCTGTCAGAGCGCCTGATCTATGCGACGCAAGACCAAGATGCTGGGACTTATTTGGCTCAACATATCAGTATTTCAATCCAACGGGGCAATACTGCCAGCATCTTGGTTACGCTAACAACTGGAGCATTTGGGCTATCTTTAGGCTTTTAATGGTCTGTGGGTTGTCCTTGTAAGTAGTTCTCCTTGTAAGTAGTTAGTTTAGTTATGGTAAGTAGAGTGTAGAGCTGTTTTCAGTAATGAAGGCCTTTGATTGATTCTGCCCGTTGAAACAAAATACTTTTACAAATATAATGACCCCAAAACACCAAAACTATTCCATCGCAGTACTCACCCCAAAACAACAATAGGATAGCGGGTCCTAGACATTGCATCGTATCGTAACGGACGATTCGAGCGATTCTTACCTTTAACTACCTTTCTCATACTCAAACTGTATGTTTTGTTACGGCAAAGGTTCATTCCCACGCATCAACGCACGTGATTCTACCTAATTCATAATATAAATTGCTGGGCTACGAATGGTTTCTGATAAGGAGAGAAAATATTATTGTCTATATTTAAGGATATTTTCTCTAATTACTCGTAGAGATTAACTTTGCTAGACGATGTACTATTATTTATTTTAGAAGCGACAAAGCAAACTAAATAAAATTTCTTTACATTTTGGGTAGGCGTTAGTTTTTTTTATAAAACAAGTCTATTGGCTTGATCATTTTTACCTGATTTATAATAATAATTGATTTATTACCAAAAATACTTACATTATATAATAATTGATAAGTTCATTATTAACATAGGTAACATAACCATGCACCGTAAAAATAATTCCATAAGTTATGACTAGCGAGTCCCAAACTAAGCCGGGGCCTGTATCTTAGGACTCTGAGTTACGATGTGCAGAAAATATTATTATTTACATATATACGAAGATTACCAAGGTCAATAATATGTAAAATATATTCATTTTTTTTTGTAAAGTAAAGAATGTCACCACATTAGTGCAATTCACTAAAGTGGTGAAATTGACATTCTTTACTTTACAAAAAAAAATTGAATATATTGTACATATTATTTCTGTGATATTATTAAACTTCGTATATATGTAAATAGTAATATTCGTGCGAAGTCAGGCGGGTTACTAGTTAATTTTTAATTATAATGATTAGTGTTTATTTTATAGCAATTAGAACAGTCAATTAAAATTAATGCTGAACCAAGTCTTCCGTAGATTTTATATTATATTTTAAGTACCTACCTACCTACTACGACGGTAGCTACACAAATAAAAGAGTTGGTTACATCTATTGATAATAATGATTTATTATAACCAGATAAACAATAAATTATTTATGTAAACATATACACGTGTACTTTCTCGCCCTATGTGCATATTGCACATGTATCCCAACCAAAATATTGTACAAACACCGATGCAAGAGAACTCTGTATTATAAATAAGTAGGCACGTCACATTTGACACGTGTGTAACCTATATATACACAAGGCGTTATCAGAAGACCTATGTTGTAATAAGAAATCATTCCTGGTACACGCATTGCGTGAAAGTACACTAAGATTACTATTATTTAGTTATGTAATTCCTATCTAAATAAACTAACTTAACATACAATTAGGTATGATTTACAACCTGTTTATCTACGACATAATATCTTAGATTAAATTTTTTTTTATGTAACTGAGTGACGAGACGAGCTGGTCGTTTGCCTGATGGTAAGCAATACGCCAGCCCATAACAATAATAGCACCACCCAGAACTTTGTTTTGCAAAATCCTGCGCGGCGCTGCACTGCGCTCGTCACCCTAAGACAATTAGCTGTTGAGTCTCATAATGCCCAGTAATTTCGCTGGCTACAATGCCCTTCAAACCAGAACACAGTAATGCTTGCTTAATATATCTTAAATTATTTTAATAGTGAATGATTTTTTGAATTTAAAGCAAATAGTATGTATAAGTAGGAAGAGATATAAGTGGACAGTCAGGGGCGCATGTTTGTAAATAGTGTCGAGACTATTTTTACCATTATACGACCACACTATTATTTCAAATATTGCAATACTTATGAAACTCTTCTGGATAATTGTTTGGTTATATTCCTGCCACGACCACAGCTTATGTAAATTATTTGTTGAAAGCTCTTAATGAGAGTTCAAAGAGTAAAAGAATCCACAACAATTTGGTAGTAACCATATTTACTATACTGTGGTTGACGTTCGGTAAAAAAAAATTCAAAGTCCTTTAAAATTGAAACACTCAAGACATGGCTCTGCAGTCAATTTATCTGTGGCTGACTCAAAGAACTTAAGCGTTTTAAGTACAGTAATAATCTACTAAAACACTTGTTACACTCAAACAAGTGTTCGGTAAGACCTTTTCTTAAATAACCCTATTAAGATAAAGGGCACAAGCCTGACTTAGTGAACACTTGTGTTTCAAAGTGCAGAATTACAGACTACCGCATGCTACTTCTTTCATGTAAATATAATTTTGTTCTCAAAACCGATTAGCAATTTAGGTACCTGAACGGAGTAAGATTTAAATTTAATGTAAACTTTGTTATAAATGCAGTTATAAGTGTACATTCAAGATAGAGCGAGTGTGGCTCAGCGGGGACTCGTGCGCTTTTCGATCCGACGCACCTGGGTTCGAATCCCGACTCGCCCTGCACCAATGACTTATAGTTAAGTGCAGATTTTGCACGCTCGCTCTAAAACGGTGAAGGGAAACATCGTTATGAAACCCGCTTACCCGCTTTGGAGTGGTAGGCTCTGGCCGTGGTTGTAATACTAACCACAGAACAAAGCCATGCCGTCAAAACGACTTAGTCGTGTTTCGGGATGATGTTCGGTGAACCATCGGGGAGACGGGTCTGAGCAGCTGCTCAACTGCCGTCTCTCTCTAGATCTATGTGCTTCATCTTAGACCACATCATCGCTTCACATCAGGCGAGATAGTGGCCAAATATGGATATATTAAGCGCAAAAAAAAAAGATTTTGTACTGTGTTGTTGTGTTTACTTATATTAGCAATATAGGTATTTTATTTTACAATTACATACCTAACAAGAGCACCTAACACGATAAAAATAGTAATAGTTAATGGTTATTTTAGTTAAGAATTAGAAAGTTATTTGTCCTGTAGTCTAGGTATTTAATAATACACGCTATGTAATTCTTCTGTAAATAAAAATTATATTATAAGCATTCGCATTTTATTAGATTAGTTCGTTAGATAAGATAAATTTGCGTAGGCAGTCATTTAAATATTTTTATTCCAAAAATATTGGAGGTCAATCAATAGAACATGTAAAGCACATGAATCATGAATTAACAAACAGTTTTTAAGAAGATGCAGCAACTCGAGTTTAATATTTTTATTTTTTTATTGGTAAAAATGGGCATACGTTTGATGACATCTCGCCTGATGGAAAGCGAAGATGCGGTCTAAGGTAGAGCACGCAGGTAGGTACATTCATCCATTTTAAAAACACACCCTGTTTTACTATATTGAGTTGATATATACTATAAAACCAAACAACCAGATATACAGAACACAAGTTATAGTAAGTAATATAAAAGGGTTGAGGAACCAAATGGCCAATAACAACTTTTCTCTATCATATCAAAAACTTTAATCATCCGCAAGCGGGCTTAACGAATGGAGCGGAAAATATTTAAATGGAAGCCAAAATAGCGTGCAATGCGCCCTCACCGTAAAATATGGCGATATTTCAAATAAAAAAATGAAGAAATTAAAATTCTTACCTCCCCGGAAACCAAGGAACGTGTGGAACGAAGCAAGAAATAGGTAAGAGTTTACAAACTTTGAAATCGTTTGCATATTTGGGACATTGCTTCCGTGGCTTTGTCATGCAAAAAGCAGAAGCGACTAGCACACATGTGACTTTCTAAGAACGTCTTATAGATTATATCTTATACATCTTACATTTTTTTTTACGCTTTATAGATCTATGTTTAGCCAGATGGACATTGATAAACACGGCCAAACCTGAAACGAATCATTTCCAGCAATGTCATTGGTCAAAAGAGGTCTTGACGTCACAGCGACGTTGAAAGTGGCGCCGTTAATAAACGTCATCTATGTTTATGCAGATTTTTGTGTTCATATAGTTCCACAAGTTATCTGTGAAATTAGTGGGGGCACTGCTGAAAGAAAAATTATATAAAAATTAAATAGGGTCTATTAATATATGTATATATATATATATAATATTAATAGACCCTATTTAATACTTATATATATATATATGTATATATAAAGTTAACTAAGGTCCGTATTCTGTACTCTACAGAGTAGTCTTGCTAGTGTTATCTTATCTTGATTATTTATTTTTTATGTATTATATTATATTTTTTATATTTTATATTTGTAGCCTGTATTGCTATATTTTCAGATCAAGGATTTGATACAGTTTTTAGTAAAAACCATATTATCTATTAAATTTTTATTTTTACTTTCCGTAATACCTTGTTAAGTTTTTCGCTTGGCATTCGTTAATTGCTTCATATTAATATGACATATGGGGAGACAGGTCTGAGCAGCCGCTCAACTGCCGTCTCTCTCTAGATCTATGTGGTCCATCTTAGGCCACATCATCGCTTCACATCAGGCGAGATAGTGGCCAAACATAGATCTATTAAGTGTAAAAAAAAAATAGTATAAGAATCTATTTGTATGTTTTAATCTTTATATTACCTATCATAACTGATTTTGTTATTTGTCACAAATGTTGTAAAATAGCCAAGATCATATTCTGTTGTCTAGGCATATAGATTAAAATAAAATATAAAAATATATCCAGTCTTTATACTAACATCCAAATGAAATCTAAAATTTTCGATCAGTCATTTTCTCCCTAACAGTCATCACATCAGCGTCGTTTGTTCCCTCATAATGCAGTCCTCACGGTCCATCACATAAAAATCAGAATTTAAAAAGCGACCCCATCGTAATCACCCCGTTGTGCCTTTAAATCGGGGGTTTTTACCCATGCCTCGGTTAACGGTGGCGCATTACAATCATAATAGCGATATCGGCTTACCGTTAACGGCCGCTGCGCTGGGACCGGTTGCACTGCCTAAAACCGACGTTTAAATTAAAGACAAACTCACTTTAACACCAGATTAAAATTTTGTTTAGTATTTGAACAAATTAAAGAGTTGTATTGGTATCGAAGTCGATTAAGTACTAGATACATACTAGATATCAAAATTAGGTGAGATAGCAGCGAAATGGATCCTCTGAACGCCTCTGAGACTATTAAGAAAAGAGTTTCTTTTTAAAGAAAAGTAGTAATATTATTTTGTGTTTCTGACATACGAAACGATATTGATTATGATAAAGATGCAATGTACTATTATAACTTATTATAAATTTAATAAAGGTTGCTTAACCATCTGTTAACATTTGGTGAAAGCAAACCACGTCGCATAACGGCGACAGCAAAAGGCTTTAAGTAGGTCATTTACTGTCGAACAATTTGGCCCCATTAGCATAAGGGTCTTTGTCTCAAAGGGGTGGAATTAACGGAATGTGTCGATAATAGCGTGATCAGAATCATTGGCAATCAGAAAGATCAGATAATACTAATTAAAAATGCTTAAAGGAACCGCTTTGCTCGGATGATTTTAGAAAATTTAATACAAAACTTTTTATGAAAAACTGCAACATTTTTTATCATCATATATTTATTAGAACAGTTCTTAATTATAATCTAAAATCACAATGTTAAGTCTAAGGCACTAAAGGCTAGTTTGTATCGTGTCCGGTGCCCTTTATGAAAATTATACACAAAATTCTATTCTAGTATTTCTCAGTCACAATTTCATTGTCATCATAATTATTTACACAATTTGATAAATAAATAATAGTAGTTACTCGAACAATGAACAATTGTTTACGTTACTAATTAAACAAATATACATTTTTAATTCAAGTTACAAATAGAGTACAGAAACTCAAGTAGGATCAAAATATTTTCTTTTAAAATACAAATAAAAATTAAGTATAATGGATATTAAAATTAAACTTGATATTAAGTGAGTAGAACTAGATATACGTAATGACGAAGCGTTTGAAGTGCCCAGGCATTTGCCGACCGTTACAGAGCACCTTGCGCCCGCGCACGTCTAGGGTTTGGCACTCACAGCTGTATGTTTTACACGCTATACCTACATCACAATAAATATCTTATGCTATAATTCAACTACTTCAACTTCACACCAAACTTCACTCGTATTTGTTAATTTTCTTTGCTGTTCTTTGATACGGAACGCACTTGCCTCGTTTTTTCTTGCCACCATTTTAAAGTCTCCTCAAATTGCTCTCGGTCTTCAGGCGTCACTTGGATATCAGGTAGCTCTTTTTTTAGTTCCACATCGCTGTACCCTTGGTTCTCAAATGATTCTTCCTCGGCATATTTGTACTGTTCATGGGATAAAATCAAACCAGGATTTAGTGCTTCTAAAGGAATCGTTGCACAGCTTTCGTAAGAAGGGACCTGCTGGTGTATGATGTCAGCATATTTGACTTCAAAATCATTTTCGTTCATTGGAATATCTGATTCACTGAGATAATTTTGTTCTGGTATAACTGTGAACTGTTCTGCAGAATTTGGAAATGGAAAGTGTCCCTCCAGTAGGTGAGAGTTCACTTCTTCGTGGCCAAGAAGATCAGAAGACGGAGTCAAAGGATGTACTCCTCCGTCATCTTCTTCGTACAAATGAGGAGTAGATACCAGTTGAAAAGTTTCTGCAGACGGAAGTTCAATGTACTGCTGCTGAGTAATCTGTTGCATAGAACTATTCAGTTCATCTTCATCCATGTCTTCGTCTTCAATCGCTGGAGAGTTCAAATAATAATTTCTCTCTTGACTGTTGTCTCTGGGTGACGAGGATGCTGGAGACGGGAACGATTCCATTGATGGACGACTTGCATTTTCTTTATCAGCATGCCCGATGTTTAGTAGACTCTCCAAATTTCGGATATATTCCACAGCCATGCGCAGCGTTTCTACTTTGCTCAACTTTTTACTTGCTCCTCTGTTGGAGTTAGCACTTTCAAATTCAGCGGCAACTTCTTCGGGTATGTGTCGGCGAAGCGCGGCAAAACCGTCATTCACTTGGCGTACTCGGTTGCGTTCCCGCGCATTTCGACGAGCTACTGCCAGAGGAGTTGGTGAACGCGCAGATTCATCTACGCTATTCTCACGAAGTCTAGGTTTTTTAGCCACCACGTTTACAGGTTCTGCTGCACGCACCAGCGAAGTCACTGAAACGGTCGTTGGAACTTCCAATTTCTTCTTGCGCACTATGATGATTTCACGTCTCACGCTCTGATTAGCGTCCTGATTTGAGATGTTCACTGCATTATTCACGGACTCCGCGAGCACCTGCTTACCGAGCGGCGAGTTGCGGAAGACGACGAGGTCGATGGAACTCATTTCGGCGGAATGAGTCGTCGTTTTCACATGTTACGTCTATTTGAATAGTGTTAGTCGCGGGGTTGGAGATTGATTGGGTCACGTATAGTTGTTGATCTAACTGTAGTTTGGTAGATGAGTAACTGTAGTTAAGTTTAGGTGGCGTCAGGGCGCCGGTCGCGGCGGGAATGGCGCGTGCCACGCGAGCGCACCTGGGGTGGATCGCGGGGGGATCAACAGGGGTACTTACATTTACTAGTTGCACACATGCTCTTTCAAAGGGCGGAATGGGGAGCCGCTTTCAATTCAACACAATGTGTTCACCCCACTACTAACGCACCCAGGTACCTATCTGTCCGGGTGAGAGACATTCTGATACAGTTATAATGAAGGCTGTACACGTGTGTGTGTATCAAACATTTGAATTGGTTAGTAATAAAATGAATTGTAACTTGGCTAGGAACTGATTACTTAAACAATATTGAAGTAGTTAAGCAAAACCAAAGAATTTACGATTTCACGCCTACTTATGTCTAGTTGATCACCTTATGCAGAGCTCTAGATAGGGATTAACTTAATTTAAATAAAAAATCTTTATTGACATTACTATTACTGTTAGTTTACATTGTCCGAGTGTTAGGCAAAGTCTCCATCCCTGATGACTTCCAGCCATCGCGATCCTGAGCCTACTGATGATACGAAAATAACTTTATTATTAAGACTGTAACTTAAGGAATACTTGGTCAGTAATCGCAAATTAATTAATTAAATCATGATTCCACGAAAATAAGATAATAATAAAATAAAAAATAATGGTACAACCATTATCAGACCCCTAAATCTTGATTAACATCTGATTTCCTACACAGTCACATGTATTTTTTTTTCTAGGTTCCAATAGATATACCATTTTACATGTGTGCGTGGAACTCCCACGCCAGCTGCTGCCCTTTGCTTTTTGTACGGTTGTATTGGCACGCGCCGTCCTATTCAACTATGAACTGAAAGGACGATTGGATAAATTGCCTTCGTTTTACGTTGGATTCAGAAAAAATATCGTAAACAATGACTTTGTTGTCGTTTGAAAATATTGTTTAAAGGTGAAGAAATTGTCGAGGAAATCTATATCTTTTTCTCTATATGTTATGTAGACAAACAATGTTGGTAGAGCTAAGTTTTGGGACATAAAAGTGGGTGTGCCATAAAAGTAGTCGTTGCTGATGCCAATAATATACTTAACATGAATTGAAAAGCTGTAGACTAAAGAAATATATAAATCCAATGTCGTAATTATACAATTATGTTTACATATATGTAGTGGATATAATACAATACAATAACACTTTATTGCACACCAAATAAACACACAATACAAAAAAGAAAGAAATTATTATGACAAAATACATAAATTTGAGATACAATGGGCCGCATTATCGCTTAGAGCGATTTCTTCCAGACAACCTATAATCGAAAGTAATAGTTAGTATTCTTTGCTATAATTATAAATAATAATACCTAAATAATTTTACCTAAATTTATAATGAAAAAATACACACAAAAGTAGCAATTTTACGGAACATTTGAAAGTATTTGAAGCGATAAACGCTTGAACGCCTGTCATAATACATGAGCAGATACCGTAGCGCTTCATTAGATACGATAAAACTAAGGCACCATTCTTATTGTAGTGGTCAAGAGATTTTTGCTTTTGTTATTTTACTAGGACACAAGAGCCAATTAGAGTCTCTTCTACGTAGAGTGTGTAAGTTGTATTTGGTTTCATTAGTAAAGCGCACATCTCATATGGCAAGGATATACCTAAAAATAAAATGAATAAAGAAATTATACACTGCCTGCGCATTTGGGATTACTCCCCAAAGCTCAGTGCATCCTGTAATACAAGATGTCGCGCGTTTTTTTCACAATCGTCTCCGTAAGGTGAGGCTCAGCATCTTGCGAACATGTGGATACCGTACCATCACTGAACAGTGCTGAACATTTTTGAAAGTTCTAACTTAAACCTTATTTCATCGGCACCAAGGCAGTGAAGTTTTGTCTGGCTCGATATTTTTCGGAGGGTTGTACTGAACTCCTATATTTAGCCAGACTGCCAGACCATATGTTGATCCGATGGGGGAAAGTACAGCAATCTGAATGAAGAACATGTGAACATGTGGTAGATTTCTTACGTCAAAATAGAGGAACCCTTCCGAAGAGTTGGATAAAATCTTAAGAGTCTGCGGCTAGGGAACTTTTTTGTCAATGAGTTTTATTTAGATTAGTAGTCATCAACAATGTCAAAATCTTGCCAACTATCCAAAAGGCACAAGCATTTTGTTCGTGTCTGGGTATTGTGGGACTATGGTCCTCATAGTTCCTGACTCCATTAATACAGAGAACCCTAGCTAGGGACCAGGTATATGGTCGTTGATTTGGCGTTTACGGTGTAAAGTATTTATGTCTATGAGATTTCTTACTTAATAAAAATTATAAAGAAGCCGTGAAGAAGTGTTCAAAAAAATGAATAGAAAAATAACTACGTTTAGCAATCACCAGTGCAATTTTGCTAATTTCCAAATACGAAATTATTTAATTACTTTTACAATTGTGAAAATACATTGAACCCTTAAAAATCTTGTATAAATACAATGTCATAAGTATATAAACAACTCCGTTTTGTAACTGAAAATTAGTTCATACTCTCTAAAATGTCAGAGGCTTATTTTGTTTACTACAAAACGCATATAAAATCAGTCCTGTCTAGACGATGCAAATAAAACAAAACATAATAACCTGTGCCCACCATTCACTTCCTTCACATCTGTGTTTTGAATAGCCGGTCGCCGAGTCAGTATGCTATAACCTAACCTATCTCAATATCAGGGGAGTCACAGTATAAGATACTTGCAGAAAGAAAACTACGCTGTAAAGTACAAACACAAGGTCCAAAATGACACTGTAAAAACATCCAAGTTTTTTATTGTTTACGCCCAATTAGCACAAACATAGATTTTGGTCCCTAGCTAGGATTCTTTGTATCTAGAAAACCAGGAACTACGAAAACCATGGTCCCACAACACCCAAACACGAAACAAATGCTTTCGCCTTTATTTTCTATGCAAAAACATTTGTCCCGTGGCGGGAATCGAACCCGCAACCCCAATGATGTATGTGATTTGAGCCAACTTACCCAACCACACAGCACAGAGGCTGTCGAAACATTGCATAGATATTTTACGGAAAAGCCTATAAAAGTTGTTAGCATGCTGACAGAAAACTTCGTCTGTGTGTAATTTTTTCTTTCCAAGATACAATAGCTATTCTGAATTTCAATCTAGAATTTGGGTGATTTATCTGTGTAGGAAACATTTTGATAAGTCGTAATTTGCTTATACTAGCTACATCAATTTATAGTTAAGGTATATTTTATTAGTTACTTTCATCATAAGCAGTTCAATAAATTCAGCATTATTTCGCAGTCTGCTACTTATATTAATTAAAAAAAAATAATATAAGTTATTGCATGACGACTGAAAAATTCTACTGAATTTTTTTACACTGTGGCCAAGGTGAACTAGCCAGCCTATTGAGGGCTTTCCCGGACGGCGTATTATGCCTTAATAAAACAAATACAAAGGGGAACCTTCAACTTGAAAATTATAAACTAAGGTCATGTGCACAAAGACGCCGTCTGGCTCCCTAAGGCTGTATTTAGACGACTAGACTAGCCTTTAAGAGAGGGGAGTTATGAATGCGAATAGTCTTTTAAATGGGGTTATGAGACTAGTATACGATTTGTCTATGGGTATGAAATAGAGGTCAAAATATAATGTCAGATATAAAACGTATTGAAAAGACTTCATTGAAGAGATATTATATGCAATAGGCTTACAATAACATAGATACCTATTACTTTTAAAATTAATTTTTAGAAGGACTTTTGTTTTATTCCACAGCACACGACAGTGGCGTTTGATTACGAGTTTAAAATAAGTTGGCATCTTATATAGATTTAAAGTTTTAGAGGGATAGTTTATATAGAGAAAGTTAGGTCCATAAACAATTTTAGAAGCTAGACTATTGCAAGATGTCCATAGCCGACAGTGACATCTTTTCATCATGCGGACCGTATGCTTTTTTGCCACCCTTTTCAATAAAAATAGTGGTAGATTATATTTTTTACATGCGTTTAGGGTAAGAGGTAAGTTTGTGCACATTTATATGTTCTTATATATTTTCGAAAAGGTTGGTAACGACGGTACTTAAGGTTGAGATCGATGCAGTTACGGTAGTAGGTAAGCTTTGAAACCTATTCTATGTTTCTTTGTTGGATCAATCAATGAATCGTCCTGCGAACGGTTCGCAATTATTTTGCTAACGTAATATTGAATGGTCATGAATTAAAAAATGCACCTCCTTAGCAACATGTGAAAGTGTCGCACCCCCTTCGTATCTAGAGCAAAAATAAAAATAAAATATCCCGCTCCATTCATCATGTGAAGTCCAGACACAATACTCCTTTCAATTTCTTTGTTTCACACTACAAGTGAGAGGCAAAGGAACTTGCCCTTTCTTCGTAAACTCCGGACTGCATTCGTTTTCAATGAACTCCTTGCAAACTTCTTAAAAAATTACAAACGTATTCATACTACTGTTCAACCTTTAATGTCATCTATTTTGATTCTTACTACCTACGTCTTAAAACTACTTTAAGTATGCGTGAGAAAGCAGAATAAGTTTGTGAAGTTGCAAGATCAAGTCCTTTTCGGAGTTGCTCTGTACAATTTGGTCTCCGGCTCTGAATAGTAAGACCGTTACACGCCGTTAGTGTTTGATAAATGAAAACTTGTTCTCTTTCTTCCAATATTCATGCTGTGAGGTATATAATATAGTAATATAATAACCTAGCTCTACATTTAATATTTCCACCAGTACTTTTGTGCCACCTAGAATTGCTTTACAAATCCTCAACTATATTGAGAGATGAGAATGTAATCGTTTTAATTGTGTTCAAAACTTAATGAAACCTTTATCTAATCCTTATTATTATTCAGTTTGAACTTAACCGACCAAAAAATATATCAGAATCTGGCAGATGTTTGCGCTCGCGCCGTTTTACCCACACAACCTTACATATCTCTCTCTAACCTTCTACAAATTGTAAGCGTGTAAAAGAGACAGAACATATAAATAGGGGTTGCGTTGAGTGTTTCGCCACGTGACCTAACGTTATGCACCAACACACAGACATAGGAAATGTTCGATTATTTTATTGATCTAAAGTAAACTCTCTACCTCTATCTCTCTACCTATCTTTATAGCAGGGGTTAAAAGATAAGGATGTGTTTCTCTTAAGAATTTAATAATTAATAGATTTATTTGGTATCTAAATGAATTAATAGTACAGCATATTAATTAAATCCGACAAAAAACCAAGGTAAACATCTGAAAAGAATTATAACTAACACTAATAAATCCTTGCAAATGCAAAAGGCATTTATTTTTGTTATTATTCAGAAGTATTCAGTAATAATGTTGCAAAAGCACCGCCGAATAAACCTAGAAATTGGCTCGTTAAACTGCTTTTACGATGCCCTTAACCGCGTTTTTCGACGAGAGCAGATAGGAGGAAGAGGTTAAAAAAAGTATACAGTTAAGTGGGTAAACGCCGCTTCCGTACACATTAGGAACTATAAAGCTTCCCGACAGTCTTTAGCGAAATAATATCATCATCTCATTGGCTTCCGACAATTTGGAGTGCGCAAGAAAAATAAACTACTGGACTCAGATCGTATTACAACTACTTAAACTGTCGTCAGCGCGCCACCCACACGCTCCTTGTTTTTTACAATCTTTTTACAAAACTAAATAGATTTCCTGTTAGAAAAACAAACAGTCTCGTTTATTGACTCGGAAATTTTAGTTTTTAAATGTCTCGTTTGAGTGAATGATGGATACGGAATGACTTCGGGCCCGTGATAGAACAGAGCTTCCGATTGATGGCTTGGATATTGAAAAATTCCTTCTGAGAGATAGTTTGCGGTAAATAAGTATGTGGATTGCCATGAGATGCCTCAATGACCGTAAATTTTGTCTTTTCTTTCAATATATTTGGGATATTTACTGCTGTAACTGTTAGATTGTTATAGCCCCACTGTCCGTTGAAAGTCTAGCACCTTCGATCATAGTTATAATATATATATACCCCATTATGGCGATTAAATAATGGGCTTCGATTAAAGATTCTAATTAGATTGCAACAAATATCTGTATAATAAAATCTAATACAACGCTAAAATTAAGCAAGAATATTTGTATTGTCTATATTTTCCTATATATAAAAGTGCACAAAAGCTGTACAAATCATTATTTTCAGTAGAGTAACTACTATATATTTCGAAAATAAATTCACCCTGTCTCTTTGTTATAGGACACAATACTAAACCATTCGATTACGTCCAAATTATCTAATTGTTCATCAGATTTCGGTAAACATATCAAGTTTAGAGAACTCTGGAAGCGAAAACATTGATGTGACGGTGCGCAGGCAGCGAGCTCAATCGGCGCACGCTGTACGAAACCGTTTCACGACTCGATAGTGATGGATGTATCAACCCTTCTGGCATTCATGAAGATTTTTCGGATAATACACAAAACGTTTCTTGTTGGTAAAACAGTATTTAGTAAAACGTGATATTTGTTTTATGTCAAAAAACACTTAGAAATCATTTTTTTTATATAACTGAGTGACGAGACGAGCTGGTCGTTCTTCTGATGGTAAACAATACGCCTGGTAACAGTTACAGCACCCAAAACTTTGTTTTCAATCATCATTGATAAGAGAATATTATGTTTTGGTTGATACCGCGTAATATAAAAACATATGTTTCATATAACATTTAATAAAGGTAATGGAAAGAAATTGGCCATGGTACAGAAAAGTAGCCACAATGGCAGACAGAATAGATACCTCAAAACTCATTTTGGGATAAAGGCTGGATATACAGTTTAGCTACAATTGTCAAATTATCTCATTAGTTTTGAAAGCCTGCGTATCCGATTTCATAGATTCACTTGCGTCATATTTTTTACTAATCAAAATAATTACACCAGATCATCACATCAGATTTCTCGGGCAGCCAGAAAAAACCGTCCCCGGACTACCGTGGACCAGCCATTGATTTACGAGAAATAAAAACCCGGGGTCGTTTTAGCGGCGCAATTAAAATATTTAAGAAACTTCCCTCAGTGGGTGGTTGGCGACAGTTCTCACGAGCCTATTAAGTATAATTTTATTTGATTCTTTTGAATTTATGGTCCTCAGAATGTCTTTGGTTGTTTGCGGATCTGGACATTGAAGTGGTTTATGATATTGCTATTTTGGGGCGTGGTTGAATGGTATTTGTTTTTGAAAAGTTATGGTAGTTCTTTTTGGCTTTGATATTAAGAGGATAAATACTGTACTAATTGACCATGAATGCTTAAACGTCTGAATTTTTTAAACAACATTTTTAGATATTATTTTAAGGTATCTTGGTAATAGTTGTGATTAATTTAAAAAAAAATATTGACATTACACTGTACCAGCGTGGTGGATTATAGCCCATACTCTCTCTATGTAAGAAGGCTCGTGTCTCAGCAGTGAGAACGTAATGGGCTGATGATTATGACCTGGTTAGTAGGCCGTTTAGCGTTGAATTTTTGAGGCAGCGCTGGAAGCTTTTAACTTGAACATTTGATTCGAAAAAAACGGTTCGATGCGATCAAAATAATGGAACCTAAAATGGTACAAATATATTTTATACCTATAAGAATTGCTTTACCCTATCGACAGGACAATTTGAATCGTGGTTATGGAACAATAGTTTGTTCTACCATTTTCCAATCCTTAAAACGTAACAAATAAATAAATATAATAAAACTTAACAGATACCACGCAGAGTCGTTAATAACTTGATGGGAGGATCAAAATAAACGTCCAACAATAACTGGCA
This sequence comes from Petrophora chlorosata, assembly GCA_951640565.1. Classification (NCBI taxonomy): domain Eukaryota; kingdom Metazoa; phylum Arthropoda; class Insecta; order Lepidoptera; family Geometridae; genus Petrophora; species Petrophora chlorosata. The sequence continues at coordinate 12,529,451 of OX621193.1, read as the reverse complement.
TCATGCCGATTAATTGCCAACAACTCAACAATACAACCCTTTTGAAAATCATGTCAACATCCATAAAAGCGCGATGTTATCACGCATACGAACGCCGGCTAAAATGAATTATATCAACAATCGAAAATAAAATATTATAAACGATTTGTGAAATGTCTTGTCAGCATGACGCGAACTCAGAGCTTCAGTAGGACTTTTTATCAAAAGGGTAGAATAGATTTGATAGTTTTGTCCCCTCGAACGATATTGCGATGAAACGTCTCAGCGTGTGACCTGTTCACTGTTTGGAAGCCACCACCCGCTGCATTATTCTACGAAATTAACATATAACGTTCATTTTTACCCTTCGCATTAAGTCGCTGTCGGTAGGCAGCTTAAGAGAAACAAGATCGTATTAGTTTATGTTTATGGATTAAATAGATGCAGCGCATGTCACGCCAAGGTTATAAATTGTAAAGCAGAAGTTAAGGGTAGCATCCAGTGAGGCGAGCTTCATAATGGAGCTTTTTGACGATAAGGTCACAGAAATTATATATCCAACATTGCTCGTCTCGTCACTCAATTACATAAAAACAATATACTATACACTCAATTACATAAAAGCTATAAAATTTATAATATACTTGCAGTATGTCTCACTACTATACTCAGGCGGGAGGCCGTCTGGATAGGTACCACAGCTATGCCAGTAATTCTACCGTCAAGCAGTAGTGCGCAAGCATTACTGTGTTCCGGTTTGAAGGGCATTTTAGCCATCAAAATTACTGGGCATATGAGACTTAATATCTGATGTCTCGGGGTGATAAGCACAATGCAGTACTACGTAGTACTTTTTACGGTATTAAAAGTTCTGGGTGACACTGCAATTGTTTTGCGCAGACGTGGCGCTTACTATTAGGCGAACAACTTGCTCGTCTCATCATTCAGTTCCTCTGCATCATCATCATCAGCCCGTTGTTGTACACATAGGCCTCTCCCAATGAACGATGAAAAAATGATGTCTAAAATAAAGTTAAAAAACAAGGGTAGAGAGGTTATCGCAGGTTACAGAGAAGTTCTTCGTCTTTTCAAACTGCGGCCAAGTCCAAATCGTTTACATTACAATGCTTAATCTTGTATTTGTTCTATTCATCACAGACTGCACAAGACGCCAATGATACAAAACTGTCTGATCAAGTGGAGCAGCAGACTAAACCAAAGTGGCACAGCGCAGTGTAAATCACTTCCTTTCGTACGTACGCCGTGTATTACTTTATCTATTGCGATAATTTCCAAGGCGTTAAAATAAAGCCGGCGAACAATTTAATTGAATAAAATTAGCCAATAAAGTGTGGCCGTCGATGGCCTACAATGGCATACCGCCTTCGCACCGGCGAAGTGCGGCTCGGTCGTAAAGAAGGCTAATTTACTGGTTGCTCCTGCGGGAATTCGAGGTAAGTGGTCACAGTAGCTGGGAACGCTGGATGTGGACTCTGGTGTAATAGTTCCTTACCATTGTGGCCTGACATAATGAACTCTGGTTTTTACAATGTTCTCACATTGCTTAGTCATGAGGTCAAAATTTTCTTAGTCTTGGAAATGACGATCTATATAGATACCTACTAATTTCGCATGTAACTTACTCTCAATTTCAAATCTGGCCAAAATTGGACGAACTTAAAAAGGAGAAGGTTCTCTATTCGATTGTTTTTTTATGTTTGTAACCTCAGAACTCCGTCATTCATGAACGGATTTGGTAATTTATTTTTGCGATGGGTTCAGTATAGCTACGAACTTTCATATAAATTTCATCGATATTTGATTTTGGACTTCGAAGATACATTGAAATATTAGGTTGATTTTGAATAATCAAAAAGATTTTACAGTCGTTAATACTTCAAAAATGTTGTTATAAAAAATATAATTCAATATAATCTTTGGAAATTTGGAGCTTTTTATACCTGTTTATTTGAGTATATACACTAGTTTCGTTGTTAATATTTTTAAATGTAAACTCTCTATTCAATCACAATCAGTCAACACTTTCAGCAACATTGTTGGCAGACAAACATAAATGAGTGTCCCGTTGGCTTAAATAAATAATTAAAGCCGTTCTTTCACCGAACACGCGCGTTGCCCGCGGGGTGCTTTCAAAGGCTGCGTCTTAATCAAGTCCAGTTTTATTTAAGGTCCACCGAAAATTGGAACAGGGTTGACGACGTTTCAATTTGTTTTAATTTGCAGCTTCAACTTTGTAAATTAAGTTTTTTTGTTTATGAAACTTGAGTGATGAGACGGGCAATTCGTTTGCCTGGTGGTAAGCGCCACGCCTGCCCATAAAATTGCAGTACCACCCGAATTTTATAATACCACAAAAAGCTCTGCGTAGCACTTCATTGCGCTCATCAAGCCGAGACATCAGATATTAAATCTTAGTATCGGTTTATAATTTCACTGGCTACAATGCCCTTCAAACTGGAATACAGTAGTGCTTGCGCACTCCTGCTCGACGGCAGAATAACTGGCAAAACTGTTGTACATATTCAGACGGCCTCCCGCATACTAGAGATCTACCACGAGTAAAAACTTTTACAAAGTTCTTTCAATATTGTTAGTACACCTTCATTTTATAGTACGTTTTGTCTTAATAAGACGTCTATGTATATTTACTACAAATCAGACATGTATATCTATGTCACAGCAATGCATGCAAGGTAAACAAACTTGCTATCCCAATTATGTAATAAGGGCTGTTTTGTTTATATTTTATATATAACCGAGTTGTAATTGACTTTACATAAATATCACGACGCTCTTCATTTTTTAAACTTTGATGTAAACGACATCATTATAATTGCAAAACCATTTTCACAGAAAAAGTTATACAGACTGACATCGATACTCATCTCAGTAATGATGCATCGCGGAAGTGCGCACGCGCCGATGTCCATCCGACGAGCCTTCAGCCTCGTGCGCAGAATGATAAACAACACCTTATTAGTTATTACCATGACAAAGTGCTTAAATTGATAAACTTAATATTCTACGTCAAAGAAATTGACTCCAATTTCCTTTATTTGACTTCAATTTTGCGATGCATTCAATGTTGAAGTGATGAACATAGTGCATCATTATTTGGTATGTCCGAAGATTTTATTTTGACCCATTTGAGTTGTATAAAGATTGAAACGCAATGAAAATATGTAGTGCTCATTGCGTTTCAGTTTTGAGATGAATTTTCGCAACGTCACTCCTGATTCCATTGCATTGTATAAACATATTTTATACAAAGCCGTTAGGTTTTCTTTTCTCAACAAGGGTCTGTATGATCACGGCTAAAATTGAAAACATGGCTGTCATCTTGTAACCATAATGTCACTGCTGAACCTTGTCGCATTATATTCTACTTCCTATCCTATCCTATTTCCTACTAATCCACTACCCTACTAAATAGGATTAGTAGGGTAAAATTACCCTACTAATCCTATAGATAAACTTTGGTATGTTTTAGGTCCTAGAATAGAATTTCATCCCAGACCAACAAACATTTTCTCAACAGCTGTAAACTGAAATTGATGTGGACGGAGTCGCATCTCAGCTAGTAAAAACATACTTTTTGATGAGTTTAAATTTCAAAATTCGGTAACAGTCTAAGTTGTATTATTAAATAATCAAAGCACAAAACATAGTACGGCAAAACATAGTAGTCAAACTGTTCACAGCTTCTACAAATAGGCACTGAGAAACATTGAAGTTTTTATCTTTCGAGTCTTGATTTCTCGCTTATTTTCCTAAGGAATGATTTATCAGAACCATTCATGTAATTTTCTCTCTCGTTATTTCTACTAAGTGCAAACTACGTTACCTTCCTAATTAACGAGTAAAATCTTAATAAAGAATAATATATCCGTATATATACAGTAGATCAGGAACGGAAAGACAGAATGTTTGTATATTGAACATTATATTTGTATATGTATATATATATATATATATATATACATATATATATATATATATATATATATATATATATATATATATATATATAATATCATCATTTAAATCCCGAGTTGCTTTATTCTACATTTGGGATACTATATTATTATTTATTATATGTCTTTTTTTATTATGCCTTTTGCCATAATATGGTGCTTTTCCTCAAATCCATCAAGAGCAAACAAACCGACAAAAAGGGATGGCGACGTTGTTTTATATTATTTAAATATGGTAATGTATAATGGTGATGCAGTCTTCTATATCCATGTAACATTTAAAGTAAAATTTATATTTATAAAATTAAATTTTTAAATTTTCAATGTAAAAACCTAATTATTTTTTAACGGGTTATTTTTTTTAAACGGGCCTTTATTACTGAAAACAAACTACACTCTACTTACTAAAACTAAACTATCTACATATAAGGAGAAGCAATTGGACAACCCATAAACCATTAAAGGCCTATAGATAGCTCTAATGCTCCAACCCACTACCAGTTAGTTGGCAGCGTACCCAAGATGCTGGCAGTATTGCTCCGTTGGATTGCAATACTGATACGTTGAGCCAAATAAGTCCCAGCATTTTGATCACGCGTCGCATCGATCAGGCGCTCTGACAGACTTTTGAAAATAAACCTAAATTGATTTTGTTAATTCATATTATTAAAATCAACTTAGGTAGATTAGTAAATAAAATTGCACGACCAAATCCACATGACAAAAGCTAGTTGCAAAACTGGCCAATAATAAAGAATTTCGCTATTTGCAACTGTTCGTGTGACAAATGTTGCGCGGTGGTGTCTTTGTCGGCGACGATATAATGAGACACCCACCAGCCGGGGACAAATTTATCCCATAAATAATCTGTGCGACGATCTGCTTCGTTAATTTACGAGATATCGATGTCGTAATTCAACCTCATCTTAATTATGTCATATCCAAAAAAAATTCAAAGGAGCGGTATTGAAAATTTGGAATGAAAGAGACATGATCGTTGCAGGAATTTACATAATAATCTTTTTCATACTCTTGTACTAAAATGTTGTTTCCACCTGCTTTAATTTTGTCCTCTTATGTTGTTCATATATAAAGAACTTTTTAATTTTGAACTTAGAAAAATAAAATACCTAATTGCTTATATTGCGATGACATAAATTATATTTTAAAACAAATTAATTAATCCCTTCACTAAAGCGTAAAGACCTTTTAACTATTTCGGCGAAATGAAAACAAGCAACAGCTGGCTTTAAATTTACTTTAATTCATCAAATACATAATGCAACAATCAAAATGATGGATTCAATAATCGTCACAAACATTTACGCGGCGATGATGGTGAACTCGAGGCCCATACTTATTCCTTAACGACTGTTCCTGAAACCTCAATTTGGCCCAGTACTGTCGAATAATATAACATTCATACATATCTTTAGTATTGAAACAGTGTAAAAGAGTTTGTACATGAAATATATTACACAAAAACGGATTGGTATCGACGGCTTAGAGGTCTCTGAACCCCAAATACATATTACAATTACTATAGAGTTTTCGTCTGGTTTCTCTACTAATTTACTCTGGTAGGTATTACGCACAAAAAAGTGTAACTTGATTATGACAGAACTATCAGATTTTAAAAGCAAGTTTGTGTGATAAATATTATACTGGATATGTACCATTGTACTTACCTACAATCGGAGATTTCATCGAAAATATTCAGTCACGAAATTTCTCTTGAGGTCTGTCGGAGTTAGTAAATCTCTTACTTGAAGAAATTCACGACATTTATTAGAGCACCTAGAATTTGATAAATTGTTAACTCATTAATTAAATAACATTATTTTGAAAAAGTTTTAAGATAAGAGAGGATAAGAATAATTTATTTCCAGATATAGAAGTACACAATTCAAAAATACATCGTACAAATAAAGTAATCATAAAATCAGTAGGTACATCGAAACATTTCCAGTGAGTCCCAAACTAGGCAGAGCCTGTATCTTGGTAACCCCTAAGTAAGTTTTAATTGTTGAGCTTATAAGAGATACAAGCAACACCGCAGGAAGAAGTTAGTACAGCGTATAAAGTCTTATAATTACAGGAGCGTGCCACACACGCCGCTCTTAACCGCCAATCGCTTATGCAAATACAATATATGTAGGTATCTGACAACCGCTTTTAATATAGTTATCAAGAAGAAAGTGGGCGTTCGAACAGGACATGTCCTGAGTTGTTAGCAATTTTGGTAAGATAAATTAGATTTTAGTAATCAAACGTAGGTACGTATAAAGTAATGCAATTCGTAACTTTTAAGCATAAATATAGGTACAGAATATATACTAAATATCATCGCATCATTACGTCATAAACTATAGCTTGAACTGCAATCCAAGACAGTTTCAAAATAAAAACATCATATAATTACAATAGGGGTGGCCTTAGCAAGCAACATAAAAATATAAACGGCTACACTCACATTATGATTGTGTCGGAATAACTCCGACCGTGTCTGCGCCGCGAATCCAAAGCGTAAACTCCCGGAAGAAGGAAATCCTAATTGTCCGAAACCTGGTCAGAGTTATTCCGACACAATCATAACGTGAGTGTAGCCGTTTATATTTATAATGAATATTTCGACTCACGATAGTTTCCAAACTTTAACATAAAAATATTTTAGGTGCCAATTGTTCAAAGTCGTGAACCGTGAATTGTCAGTATTCTAACCTTTTTGACTTCTTTAATTCTATTTACACGAATCCGAACATTTACACAGTCTCAAAACTTGTTAACAACTTCGCGACCGCTCATTATTTACAAAACAAACCGAGATAAGGCGAAACAAGCTCGAAGATTCGGGGACACTTTTTAAGATTTGCCAAAGTTCTGTCAGCAGTTTTTGCCATACACCTGTTTTTGTATCGCCTCTACCTCCCCTGTTCTAATAAACACTTATCGGACCTGATCTTAGGAAGCGAAGACTTATGGCATATTTAAACAATTTATAGCTGCCGAAGAACAAGGGAAATGTTGATAAGAGTCAGGTTTTGCGATAACGCTCTTTAGACATTTTGCCGAACGTGCAAAAAGTGGATCACGTTCAAATGAAGAACTTGCTGATTTGAACAAGAGATCTAATCATATCTAAAAAAATGAAGAACAAGACTAAGTACCTATTATGGGAAAATTTCGCATATCTAATTCTATATTGTTGATGACACGATAGAATTAGTAATTTTACATTAATTAAGCCATTTGCAATAACAACATTGCTGTTTTAAATATTTAACGAGTTCTAATGAATTATATTTCACTGCTAATTTCGCTTATAATGTCAGAAATTGCATACGAATTGTCGATTGTGGTGATTGTTTCTGTGAATATTATCGTCGTTAAGGAAATATTTCGTTTCGTTCCTTTTGCCTTTGTTTTGGTGGAGAGTTACATGTCAATGTGTTTATGAATGGAATTTCCTTAATCATTTGAGTACAGGTAGCAAAAAATCAATAGGTAAAACACCTTTTTTTTAACAATAAGTATATGTTCTCATTATATATGTTGTGTCTGAACTACACTAGTCTGACTAAATTAAATCCACTAATAATCCTACACAATATTTATTCACGAATATCAACCATGTGTTTTATCACAAAAATCTAAATAAACATGTTATTTAGATTTCTACGAGTTTTATACATTCAATGTAACAAAACTATTCGAAATTGAGTACGTTCCTAATCTCATTCCGAAGTCGAAAAACAACGAAATCAACCGTTATAATAATTCGGAAGCAATGATCAATGATTAAAACCTCTAAATTCCAAACTTTTTAAAAGTATCGTTTACATAGTTTGTAACACTATCTGTTTTGCCGACCGTGAACATAGAGCGCGCTTTGACGTCTTAATCCAATCAACCCAATTAGTAAAAAAAAGAATAAAATATAATACAATATTTTAGTTAATTATTGTATCATTGGCATAGATAATGCCTGTTCGAATAATTAACATTCGACAAATTAAGGTAGGTCAGTTATAAATAATGGCGATTAGGAGTTTAGTATATTGTTTTTGGTTGTGTAGGTAGAATGGCTTAATCTGTGAACGGTCTACGATCTTAATTTATTGAAATTATATTTTCATTTTAAAATAATTTCTTATTTAATACGATGTAGACGATAGTTACACGCTCGGTTAACATATTCTATTATTATGTTCATCACTTGCTGTATAAAATTCCTGGAATATTCCGAAACCTTACCAGCAATAACATTATCACTTGTGCGTTATATTTAGCGGTATACATGGTTAATTTTCAAGTTCAAGCATTTATATTTTTCTATATCATAGTCATAGTCATTCTCATAATATATTTATTAATAAGCACAAAAATGCATTTCCCATACTCAGATTGAAGTCCGGGTTCAGAAAAGAAATGCGAAAACTGACTCTACCAGTGCTTCGGAAGTACGCCCGCTTGAGAAGATAGCACCAAGAAACTCTGCGGGGATGTCTCTTCCTATCTTTCTCTATAACATACCTAATACATAAATGGTACGGCATAAATCCTATTTGTGGTGTAGATAACTAATATTTCAACAAATGTAACCCTTTCAACCCTAATGACACGGCCGACAATGACCAGCGGTTCACAGAGCGGTCACTACGCAGCTATTATTAATACATATCTTTTTTCCAACTTGTTATCTGACTCGGGAATCCTTTCAATCGATCCACTCTATTGTTTTTACGCCGCTTTTTATGTTGATATCAATATTTTTTACGATCGAAGGAACGATAAAGCAGTGATTTGTAAGTAACAGATATCGAGCAAGATGCCTCTAGGGCCCTCATGATGCGTTTATCATCCGGCGGCAACCTTTCTTTTGTAAGTAAATATTTTATTGTAATGTAAAATCTTATTTTCTTCAAAATAAAAAAAAGAGTTGATGATATAAATCATACTAAATTAGTATTTCTGATATCGACAGGTACTTAACTCAAATGTAAAGTTAATTCGTCAAGCTTAGGAAATGTGATCTGACGCTAAACATATTTTAATGAAGCTTTATTCCTTTCTTCGACACTTAATTTTTATCGACCAAAATCTGTGTGGGAAAACTCCGACTGCAAAACCAACAATATAGGATTTGCGCTAAGTAGACCATAAAATATGTCAGTTTGAACGGCGGCAATTTTTTCTGCAGCAAGCTGATCCTAATAATTTTGTCATCTAATGAGGTTTATAAAGGTGGTGTCGAAAAGAAAGTTGCCGTAATAATACTTTATGCAAATTATATATTAGGATTCCTTTGATACAAGATGCTCAAAAAAAGTTTACGACAAGATTTTATATTTATTTATTTATAGGCTCTAGATTTAGACAAATAAAAAGTAACTCCTAGTACTTTTGTGTTCGTTGGCAATGCAACTTATCGATTATTTTCATAGATCAGAATTTGATTATTTCGTAATCATACAATGTAATGTTATATTGCGCAGCTCCCGTGTCAGTTCTCACACATCTATTTATTTTAATTAACTTCTAAATCGATTCGAGTTATGAATCGATTTTAGTATTCGAATCTATATCGATTATCCGCTGGACGTTTCGGATGATTGATACCGGTGTTAGTATACTAATTTCAGGTGGATTCCTCTTAAGGATAGGTGAATTAATAGATATGTTTGTTTTAGAGAGTGTTTGGTAATCGCCGCGGGCGTCTGATGGATGTTCAGATTTAATGAGTAGTGGAGTTAAGGTGAAAATATTCTCTGAGATTTGCTTTGATACCTTTCAGTTAAAGTAGGTACTTTTGACTGCAAATTTGTAATTTGATGTTTAAATAATCTTTAGTAGTTCGCCGAAAAATATAAGAGATGTAGCAACAAGCGATTTAGTTTTTTATGTGATTGAGTAATGGAGACGAGCAAGTCATTCGCCTTATGGTAAACGCCACGCCTGCCCATAACAATTGTAGTGCCACCTAGAACTTTTAATACCATAAAAGGCACTGCGTAGCACTGGATTGTGCTCATCACCCTGTGACATCAGATATTAAGTGTCATATTATGCCCAGTAATTTCGCTGGCTACAATACCCTTCAAACCGGAAGACATTATAGTATTAACGAGGAGTTGGCTGAGAAGCATTCTGTCTTATCAGAAGATGCAACTTGAACTAATTGAGGTAGAACCTGGTTCCTGACAGGGTCGCGCCAAGCAATGACTCTTCTTTTAAAATGTATTTTGAAATAACGACGACGTGGTTGAGTACTTGCGCCTCGTAAAAATGGTAAATATATCAATACCTTTTATATAAAGATAAGTTATATTAAAACAAACAAAGAGATAGTAGCCTTAACACTAATCGCTTCTGAATTAAGTATCATATCGGGCGATCGATAAATAAATATTTATATTGTGTTAATGACAAAGAACGTATTGGATATTTTAATAGATAACATGTTACGCCCCGTCGCCCCGGGCCATATACATCTTATATCTAATGCACTACTTTAAATCTAATCCATACAGAGATGTATTAATGAATTTGTAAGCAGCCTTTCACGCTCCAATAACTTTACTCTTCTTATTTGACATAGAGTAAATTAGGCAGTAGCAAAAGAGAAGATAGACATGAAGGAATTAATTTAAAGAAACCGTTTCAGTAAGTTACATGGTAGAGATTGATTGGACAATGGACATAATCCTTTACGAAATTCAATCTGTCGTTCTAAACGGTCTTTTTCGCAGGACCAAAACCTCTATCAAGACTCAATAGATATAGCTGAACTATCGTTTTAAAAATTGAAAGATCATTTCTTGGTTGTAGAATGGATGTCATAACATCCTACCCATAGGCAGGCGAGTCGATTATCATCGGGTGACCTGCTCGTCTCGTCACTCAATTACATAAATTTTAAGAATTCTTCGGGAAAGCCAAAACATTCAAACACCCAACAGCAATCGTCATGTTGGTTGAGATGTATCTGTGTGCATGAATCTTTGAATGATTCTTTAAAAAGTTTAGAGTTATCTTACTTCTTTTACGCTGTGTTACTTTGAGAGCATATAATCGCTTTGATACTTATGATAGCTTTTACTTATCTTTGGGGCCATTCGAGAGTAATGTCGATTTAAATATTTATATTTGTATAGATATCTACTACATATTCATGTTTTAAAACAACATGGGTATATTTGCATCTTGAACAGATAATTGTTTTGTCGAATTGTCGTGTTTCGGGATGATGTTCGGTGAACCATCGGGGAGACGGGTCTGAGCAGCCGTTAAACTGCCGTCTCTCTCTAGATCTATGTTCTCCACCTTAGGCCACATCACATCAGGCGAGATAGTGGCAAAACATAGACCAAATAGGCGTAAAAAAAAAAATTGAATTGTCAGGTGCCAGAACCTTTTCTCTCAGCATTTTGATACAAAATGTTAAAATTAAGCTTAAATTTAATAATAAGTGCTCCATTAAACATTCGAGGTTAGTTCAAAAGTTAAATTATGATTTTAGAGATCAAGTAGGGGATATACCTACACTACGTTACGAGTAAATACGTTTTTGATGCCCGCTTCCAATTTATTTCTTTACGTCAATGTATAAGAAAATGAAAATGAAAAAATAAATAGAAAAAAATATAAAAAAAGTAAAAAAATAAATTGCTATACTATTAAGTTCTCTTTTGTACGTTACTTATAATATAATATCAAATAATCACACCTACATGAATATAAAATAGTATTGACTTATTAATACCACCTGAACCAATAGAAACTACGAAGATGATTAAAGAGTTCATTTCGTGTATTCACGTCATCTTACGCACCGATTAAAATTGGCGACATACAATCGAGTCAACTCGCTCGAAGTTAATTGTAGTGTGAATCCAGCAATTTGACGATAAACGCCGAAGCGAGTTACGATACACTCACCGTCACGGTCTCGATTAATTACCCTTTATTATGTAAATGATACGCCGGGAATACTTGTCGCAATTTGTTTCCAATAAGAAATAATCGATAAACAAAAAAGTAATGTCAATCGAAGAAGAAGCACCTACAGAATGCAAGTACTTCAAACTGTGCTTGTCTCGAGTCGTTTTAATATACTTATTAATTGAATATGAGATATTTTACATGTGTATGCATTATTTTACATATTAATAATACTGTATAAGGTATGTGTTGATGACGGACATAATGTTTGCTAGTTTTACGTAAAGCACTAAAAATGTTCCATGGATATAACTCAAGCTATCTAAATTACACTGCGCTAAATTTAGACGCAGCCACAACAGATAAAAGTAAGTGAAAGATGCGCTCATCTCGAGAGCTGTGGTTAGAGCTAACTCTATTAAAATTTCCATAACATGCGCTCTAACCGTCTATTAATCTAAAAGCTCGCTTCACTCTCAAAGGTATCTCGCATGCATCACTACGATCTGCTAAAACTCTTAGCTGCTGTGAAAAAAAACTTTAATAATTCCAATTAACCCTAATAATAGGCTCCAGGCATAGTGAAGGCAGCGCGATTAAAAAGACAAATTCCTTAACCACTAGAGTACAATAGCAGGTTGCGAGCATTCCGTCGGATCGAAGCCTGGCTTTTATTAATAGACCAACGACCGGTAGCCGCCACAGTCGCCATACTCAGCGAAAGATATGATTAACACAAAGCGATACATAATAAGCGATATTGGGACCAGTTCAGGGAGCTATGGACATAATATGTAACCGCAGCAGGTTTTCGATCATACCCATTACAGGCTAATGTTTGGCTGTGACAAACGCGCGCGTTTGCGTTACGGCTTTTTTCAAATGCCCTAAAGGTTCGCACGTCGAACGTAAACCGTGTTTTTTTTAGTTACTGGCTCCTTGTTTGCCGTAATTTGTGTAGTGCTATTCACCCGGGACGATGTAGTTTTCTCGCATATGTAGGTGAGTCTTGATATGAGGCTTAATTGCTGTTAATGATGATACGAATACCACGATCGGCACGTGACTGCCTGCAGCTATTTCTTGAATACTGCACGCTGAATCATTCAGAAAATGTAGACCTATATAAAACCGTTGAAGCTTTTTTAGATATCGGCTGAAATATTTAAATTTATTTCTTAATTACATCTATAGATTTAGGAAGAATATATGGAAATTTTCATACAATTAAATTACGGCCAGTCCAGAAGTCGGTCGCGCGAGCGGCACGGCAACCTTATTTGGCATTTGTCTCAGATAAAGTACACCGAGGTGTTAATCGATGTAATTATAGCCTTCGCAGATGCATTTTCAACTGCATATTATAATAACTTATCCTTATCTCGTGATAAATACTCACACACCCCGACTGTAAATAACTTTTCAATGACAAGCGAAGTAATTGGATGCGCTTCGACATCGATCAGCGATGTTTGCAGAAACGCGAAGCAAAACGTGAAAAAACATTAGTTTTAACACCTTCGCGTGCGTTGGTTTACGACCTTTGATTGCATTTTCAGTAGGCAAGTGATAAACATAGGTTCAGCCGCAAGCAGGCTTCAATTTTGATTCTACCGTCAATTTAACAACGTTATAGGTGCCAATTCTGTGGCTGTGGCGTATTTTAAGATATGACATATTTATAAATTTTATGCACTCGCTGATAGCTGCTTTAATGAGAAATATTTATTGAGCAGTTATTGTTTTATTTTTTCATAATGAAACTTCAGCACGTTCGAAATAGCAAATACAAGATGTGTATTAAAATTCAAGAAGTCAATCTAACTGCACAAAGTCGCACTGCACATACCTAATGACGAGTATCCGCCAATTAAGCTGCGTCTGCGCATGACTCGTGACAAAAACTTGTCCGAGTGCGTTTCAGAGGCGCTACCGAACTTAATTGGTCGTGGTTATCGACTGCTGGTTATTGTACCGATGGACATCGGCAAATAATCGAAGGTCGATCAAGATTCCGTCTAGTAGGTGAGCAGCATGCACTTGCGATCTATTTCTGTCTGCCACACGGACGACAAAAAAATCGCCGTGAAATTGCACCGGCAAAAAGGCGCACCAAAGTCAGAATCGGAAATTTTAATTGTACAGTTAGAGCCTTAGTTGAGACGCAGCTGAAACTTTGCGCGTGTAGAAGATGCCTTAAGTGTGATTGATGGCATGATTGTTTTAGTCCTAACAATAGAACTCTGCACAGCTTACTGAATCATAAGCGTTTCTTTCGTCCATTCTCTTCACTTTTAAGTAGGTGCCTTATAAGGGATTAAAATCTATGTACACATTAACTAATGTGGCTACGAATGTTTGCCTTTTTATTGAAATTCTAACTGGAATTTGTTGTCTTATACAGTGGACATATATATGAAAAAAGTAAATGTGTATTGTAGTCTAATAATAAATTATTTTATAATAGTGATAAATTTAAATAATGTTTAAATCAAATCCATATTTATAAGTCGAAAGGATTTACTTGTCAAAAGAAGCAGTGTATTTTTTTCTTACAATATTTAATTACGGTGTTCGAGTAGAGTCAACACGCACCGTAGTTAAAATGAGACGCGCGACGTGTTCTCTTGGCGCGTGGCAAGTCACCGCTTGCGCTTGCGCCGCACCACCGCTCGACCGGTCTCCGAGGTGCCGACACATACCGATATTTGCCGATATCACCAACAGAAACAACACAACTACGCACCTGATGACGGCTATCACGCTTCAAAATAAACCCTCCTTGAATACATTAATATATTAATATCCTATTCCAGTTTTAGCTCGAGGAATCCTCGCAAATGTACGGATTAATCTGTATTTCTTATTTTTTATATATCTCTCGTTTTGAATAAGGCGTGTGTTTCATTTATTTCTTAATAAGCAACCGTCCTCGGTTTAATTAAGAACTAGTGAGCAGTCAAAGCGGCTGAGAATCTGCGTGGAGACATCTTGCTTCAAAACGAGTATTATGTAAAAATAATCTGTTTTATGCGTTAGGGAATCATTAATTAAATTAACTAATTACAACATATATTTTGGTATTATATCAGCGTGTACAATTATTCCTTTAAGCTACAATTTCAAATAACGTGTAGCCAATCATGAAGACTTGCTATGTCTATTTATTTTGTGGGGAGGTTTTTTTCTTTTAACAAGATGGTTATATTGTTATGAGTATTTAAAAGTTAAACCAAAGATTACTATATATTTATCCTCTCTAACTACATGCAACTTTGTCGTTGATAAGCTGTTGGACCACCAGTACCCTTCTACACCACCGAAGAGTAAGATTGCTCCAGCAAAGAAAAGGAAAAGGTTCCAGCGTTGACGACTTGTTTATCAAGTCTTTCTGCGGTACCTATGTAAAAAGAAAAATCCCGTAATTCCAGCGAAGCTGTCCATTCAAGAATTTGTTGACAAGCAATTAAGGGTGTCTTCAAAACATAGAGTCGAATTTCCTCTTATTTTTATATTGATTGAATTCCAGCGGTAAAAAGTCATTAATTGGAGTTATTATATTATTAAAGTAAAAAAGATGATGGGCAAGCTTAACAATTTAACAGGGAGCTACTTATGTTCTTGTGTTAATATTGGAGCTGTTTATTGGACGACGATTGGCTTGTAATGAAAAGGTTAAACGTTGCTCGAAGCAGTGGTCATTGCCCTTATAAAATTTGAAAAGAATTTTGCTAAAAGCTTTGGTTTTGTAAATTATTAATAAGAACAGATATTAGAAAAAACGATTTACTTATAGTATGTCTAGAAAAATTTAACTTTAAGCTAAAATTTAAATAGCAAACAAACAGATCTTTCTCGAAAGTAAGAGACTGCGGTCTCTTACTTTCGAGTAGTTTCAAGTAGTAAGTTGAGTTTTGTCTGTCTTAACAATAATCTTTTTGAATCAAAACTGTTTTTAAGAACTTGATAGTAACGCTAATTTTTGACACAACATGTATAATAATATGGCATTATTTAAAGAAATAAGTTATGTGTACTAAATATTTATCTCTTTGCATGTTACCTCAGGATATCAATAACAATTACCTTTAAGGCGACCTTTAGGGGGTAAACAAAGTATATGTGTATGAACTAGTATGAATCTGACGTGTCTGACGTATATAAATATGCAACAAAGTTCATAAATAAGAAACCAATTTGGGAAAGATAATGAAATCACGAAATAGTAATTCAATAGTTGATACATCTCGGTCTTCAAACATGTCTGCTAATCAAAAATCACGAAGGCCATAGTTACCTACTTAGTTAGCATTCAAATTGACAATCCAAATATCCAGTAAATTCGTTGTCATCCTTCATATTATGAAGCAAAGATTTAATAAAGCCACATTATCTTTGCAAAACTTGGTTAATGAGCGTTAAAAAATACTTTTCTACTTAACAACAATAAATGCTTCGTAGACCACAATGGACATGATTAAACAGAATATTACTGTTTAATTAGACCCATTAATCAAAACAAACGAGACGTTTGCAAGAACTATAATATTGGTCTCAAGCAACCGCATTCCTATAAAAAATCAATTGGTAACTGCAGATGTCAATTTAATGCAAAAATAAATAATAACAAAATGACAAATGTAAGAAATCGTCAGTCACATAATGGCATCGCCACGAACGACTTGTACATGCCTTAAAACCACTTATTACAATAAAAATTATTATGAGTTTTTAATTTTCATGCCTCTACTATAATTATAACCGCAACGTGTCCGTAAATAAGTCAGGAGTGATTTGGAGGGAAGTTAAAGTGGTGATTTTGGCACGAGTGAGGACGATGAGTACTAAATATGTTTGTAATTATTCTTTCAATTGTTCTTACCCCAGTTTTAGTGACACTAAAGTCGGGACTGATTGAAGGTAATGAAATATGCGCCGACGAAGTAAATAGCTTTTTCTTCGTAAGAATTAATTTTCTCGTCATAAAACGAGGTAAATGTAGTGTTAACGAAATTCAATTACTGCAAAATATCTGGGTGGACGAGTGTGGGTTGATTTTGGGTCACTTTTTAATTATTTTTTTTAGGTATTTGTAACTTAAAGAATATAGCATATAGTCATACATATAGATAGATAGCTAGATAGATAAACACTTTATTGTTATAAACCTCAAAAATAGGTACATCAAAAACAAGTACATTTCACAGTAATCAGCATAACAATAGGCGGTAATCGATCAAAGCAATCACTTCCAAACAACTTTTGAACAGAAAGAACTAACATAATTTGGAAGGTGACATAATAATATAGTGACAATACGCCTGGCATACTTTTAAAAATTCTATTGTGCAGTAAGTAGTATGGTAATCCTAGGTGACACACTGAGACCCATTTTTTTATTTTTACTCCTAATAGATCTATGTTTAGCCACTATCTCGCCTGATGTGAAGCGATGATGTGGCCAAGATGGAGCACATAGATCTTGAGAGAGACGGCAGTTGAGCGGCTGCTCAGACCCGTCTCCCCGATGGTTCACCGAACATCATCCCGTAACACGACTATATAGGTCGCTTTACGGCATGGCTTTGTTCGGTGGGTGGTATTACAAACACGGCCAGAACCTACCACTCCAAAGCGCGTAAGCGGTGTCATCACGATGTTTTCCTTCAACGTTTTAGAGCGAGCGTGCAAAATCTGCACTTAACTATAAGTCATTGGTGCAGGGCCGAGTCGGGATTCGAACCCAGGTGCGTCGGATCGAAAGGCGCACGAGTTCCCGCTGAGCCACACTCGCTCTAAAATAAGTATCCTCCATACTGGTAAATAAGTATTAGCAGCGTAAAAGCCAGGCACAGTTTATTTTTAAAGCCCATTAATCGTTTCTTTTTGCAATCATATCACATGCTTTTAATATTGTTATTATGTTAGTGATATCATATGTAGGTCTTAAGGGTACCTACTGTGAATCTTAGTTGTAGTTAATACTTAAATAGATACTTACAATTAAGTTGTGAAGCAGGTTAGAGTTATGCCGTAACATCGTATGACGTCTCATCCTACGGATATTTGTTCCTAACTGAACCGAATTCTATTCTATAATCATCTGACAGCAATCATTTGATTTTATATTCATAATAAAAAATTCAATATAATTATAAGGAAGTATAAATATAAAAAAACTAGCTGATGCCCGCGACTTCGTACGCGTAGTGAAGTATTCATCTTGCTTCCGACCATTTTCCGTCCCACCATATTTGCGTTCCAGTTCCCGTCCCACTCCTATCTTGTTACCGTACCGTACCGCTTCTGTTCCGTTACCTTCCCACTCCTATCCTGTTACAGTCCCTTTCTTATTCCGTTATCGTCCCGCTCTGCTCCCGATCCTATTCCGATCCTAATCGGTTCCGGTTTTTGATCATTTACATGACTCTGCGGTGCGGCGGCAGCGCAAAGTCATGTGAATGATCAAAACCGCGGTCCGGCTCCGGTATGTGTCCGGCGCCATGTACAATTGTACATACATGAAGCCTGAGTAAAAGAAATCTTCGAAACCAAAATATCCTATTTACATAGCTGTTGCCCGCGACTTTGTAAGCTTAGTGAAATAATGCATTTTGCTCCCGGCTATTTCCAGCAGCTCTCGCTTCTATGCCGATTTTGTCCTGCTTCTATCCCAATCCTATCTCGAATTCGTCTCGTTTCTATTCCAATTTCTTCCAGCTCTTATCTCGTTTTAAATAGAAATAATACTATATTTCTATACAAATTTTACCACCCGTTTAAACCTGTCAGGGGATGGTTTTTAAAACAATGGTAATAATACAAGTGTCAACAGTTTTTTTTGGCTAAGTATGTGTAATTATTTTGGCCAATGGTCAATCATCGTAGCTCCAGAAAAAATATTGTATGTCGTAGGGACATGAGGATACCAGGGATTTCACGAAATCCCTAGGGATACGACGTCCAGTTTTGATAAATAGGCTCTAGCCAGAACTCTCGCTTCGTCATCCCTTCGCTCCACTCGCGCATTCGACCATCATTCCACTCGGGAGGTCGCCGGCTCGCTACGCTCACCACCTCTCCCCCTCGCTTCATTCTGGCGTTGCGCACTCGTTTTGCTCAGGAACTCTTCGCTAGCTTCTGGCTCCGCGCTTTTTATTTACACTCTAGGGGTAAAAGCTAGTCGGACCGCGGAGAAGTGGTCCTTCCCGTATATGATTATACCATGATTTCGTAGTATCTCTAGGAATTTCGCGAAATCTCAGATATCCTCATTTCCCTGCGACAAGTACGGTCAGATACAAAAGTTGCTGAATATTTGTAAATCTTCGATTGACTACACCTTTAGAATTTCTTATTTTTCTGAATGTTGCATTTAAAAGTCAATTAAATTCTTGTACGAATAAGGAGATTGTAAAAAAATACATTACGTTAGGATTCATTTCTTTTGCCTAGTCTATATACCAAGTTTCGCTTTCACCTTATAAACAAAGGTTTTCCACACAAATGTTTGCCATCCCGTTTAGACCTTTTAAGATGTTTAAAAAGTGGTAAAACATGTGCGTGCAGTATCTTCGATTAGTAAATGTACCAAATTTTACCGTCGTAGGTTTAGAAAAAATGTTATATTCCACCTTATTTAACGTTTTTAGAGGTTAATTAATAATGTAAGTTTTTAATTTATTACTTTTGTTTGGTCTGTATACGAAATTTCATTGCTACAACTTCATAAACAAAAAATCTCCATACAAACTTTACCAACCTGTATAACCCTGTTATGGGGATGATTTCAAAACATGATGGAATACTTTTTGTTAAGAATTTAATTGGCTGAATATTTATAACAAATTTCAACATCGTAGCATTAAAAAATATTTGATACTTTCCACCCTGTTTAACCTTGTTAGAGGGTGAAATTCAAAAAAATGGCGACTTACGTTTCAATTTATTTCTTTTGATTACTCTTGGTACAAAAATTCTCCATACAAACTTAACCGCCCCGTTTGAACCGGTTTTGGGATGATTCCAGCAAAATGGTGAAACAGCTGCTTAAAGTTTATCTGTCTGAGTATATGAACCAAATTTCATCATCGTAGCTTCAAAAAAATTTAACTTCATTCCACCCTTATTAAACCTGGTTAGGGGTAGATTTAAAAAACATGTGAATCACGTTTTAATTATCTCCTTTTTCTTAGTTTGTGTACCAAGTTTCATCATAACGACAAACTTCATAAATAAAAAATATTTTTTATACAAACTTTACTACCCCGCTTGTTGGGGGATGATTTAAAAAAATTTAAAATACATCCAATACCGCTACCGCAACGTGCTGCGCTTCGCACACATACGTGGCCTGCGTGCGTGTGCGTCATACAGCCTACAGTTACCTTCTACTTACACGCTCCGCTGCAGTGCTGCACACATACGCGAGACGCGTGTGCGTGCACACTACTAATCTGCTGCGTACGCGCATCGCTTGTGGCGTTCTGCTTGCCTGGTACCCCGCTGAGGCCCGCTGCCGCCTGACTGTGCGCGCTAGCGCCGCTCTGGTACGATGTCACATTCACGTACCCCACCACCCGCGTCTGCTTCCCCCGTCACGATGTCGATGACTCACGGTATGTCGGACTCTGATTTGAGCGCTACGTCTAAAAGTGCAACTATCGTAGTGCCTACGATTTCACGAGAGCATGCCATGAGCGACCCCAACATCGCAATGCGCAAGCGTAAGAGAGATGAAGAGGTTAATAGGCAGGAAATTCTAGAGATGTTTTCTGTACTGAAGAAGGAACAAGATGATAAATTCAAGACCCTTATGAAAGAACAAGATAAAAAATTCTCTGCCCTTATGAGCAAGGTACAGGGAGGTATACAGGCACATACAGACCAAAACAAGGATATTTCATGTTCTATTGACTTTCTTGGCCAAAAGTATGATGAGATGGTCTCGAGGATAAACGCATTAGAACAAGAAAAAAGTATTGACCGTAAATATATTCGTGATCTAGAGACAAGACTAGAGCAAATTGACCGTAACCTCCGTGGAACGAGTATTGAGGTGCGTAACGTGCCCAAAAAAGCCGGCGAAACAAAAGATGACCTATTAAACATAATTAAAAAGGTAGGAAACGCGCTTAGTGTACCATTCCAGCCTGCAGAAGTCCGCGATGTTTATCGCATTAACACCCAGAAAGAGAGCAACCAACCCATAGTTGTAGAGTTTTCAAGCGTGATCCTGAGAGATAAAGTTATTGGCTCTGTCAAGGCATATAACAAAAAGTACACCACCAGTAAGTTTAGCTCCGCTAATCTAAAACTTGATGGCCCACTCAAGCCGATATTCATATCAGAGTGCCTCACAATACAAGCGAAGAAGCTTTTCTTCTTGGCTAGGGAATTCGCTAAGGGAAATGACTTTAAATATTGCTGGGCAGCGCGAGGCAGAATTTACTTAAGAAGAACAGACGGAGTACCACTTATAAAAATAAACAAAGAGAGTGACCTAGAAGACCTAAAAAGTAAATGACTAGTCATAGCTCAGTATCTGACCTACCTGCGGATCCTAACTAGATGTATTGCATGTCTTACAAACTATGTTTTTTTTGTTATTATTTTCATAGATTTAAACCACATGAACATAACTGAGGTAAAATATTATACTCATACACACATAAACACTAAAACTAAAATTGCACTAGTTCGGTCCTACAACAAACACACACATAACATTATATATGACACAAACTCTTATATTACATTCTTGCACTGCTTTGCTTGTATACTCATACAAATGAACAATACTATTATTCTAGAACGATTGCCAAAATGCGGCTTATTTATTAAAATACTTATAAGTATGCTACCTAAAAATAACAGGAAAAAAATACGACATGATTATCATGCCACTAATAAAATAAGAATGCACCCCATTACGTTTATATTTAATAATGGATGATAACTCTTTTATTAGCAGAGAAGTTGATAACTCAGAGAACATTGAATGTTTCTCACTTGGTGAGTCATCAAGTTGTGCCCATGTGCTTAATTCTGACATGGACATTGATCACTCGTTCTCGATACTAACAGTAAACATACGTAGTATAAACTGTAATTTTGACCTGTTTGTTGCATTCTTGTCTAGCCTAGACATATCAGTGGATGTTCTGGTCTTGACAGAGTGCTGGACTAGAGGCCAAAACTCACCACCTAACATAGATAATTACAATATGTTCTGGACCAAAAATAGTATTAACCAAAATGATGGAGTAGTTGCTTATGTTCGACAGGAAATAAAAGCATCTGCTACTGAACCAAAGTTTTCTGACGGAAATTGCCTGATTATTAGTATCCCACCTGACTACACCATTATATGTTCGTACCGTCCGCCTAGTTTCCGTAACGTCAACAATTATTTAGCATCGGTTGATGCCGTTTTGTGTAATATTCTTACTAAAAACATTGTTTTTACAGGAGATATTAATTTGGATATTTTGCCGAAAAATAATAATAACTTAATGCCAGCATCACAAGAATATCTAAATTTAATGGCTATGCACGGACTCCGAATAGGTATTAATCTTCCTACTAGAATCACCTCCTGTATAGACCACTTTATGGTAAAAATAAATAGTGCCTGGAAAACTATAGTTTTTGAACAACACCTCACTGACCATTTACCTATCTTACTTTATATTAGTAACTGTAAATTAATTAAAAACAACGTAACGTATAAAAAAAATATTGTAGATTATGAAAGTATCGGAGAGACGCTAGCAAAAGAGTCATGGCAAGATTTATTCCAGTTAAATAATGTCAATATGGCAACTGAGTTGTTCACCACAAAAATCCTTAGTTTAATAAATAATAACACACAAACAATGTACTTTACGAAACGAAATCAACCACTTAAGCCATGGATCACTAGGGGTGTCGTAAAATCCATAAGAAAAAGAGATAGACTTCATATTAAAACAAAAAAGGCACCAAATAATTTAATACTAAAACAAAAATATATTAAATATAGGAACGTATGTAACAAAATAATAAAAAATTTAAAGAGAGACTATTATAAAAATAAATTAGTAAAATGTCAAGGGAACATCAAAGATACGTGGCAAATCGTTAAAGAAGTGTGCAATTTTAACCAGCCAAAAGTTGCTTCTCGTGAATTGCTAGACATAAAAAATAATCCAATTCAGTCACTAAATGATGTAAACACATTCTTTACTTCGGTTGGTGGAAAACTTGCGAATTGTACTTTACGTATTATGAATACAACAGAAAAAGTCTTGGCTTCTAAAGCTAAATCATTAAGTACACCCGTTAATTCAATATCCCTACTGCCTACAGATCCAGTCGAAATCAGAAATATTATCTTTGGACTGAAATCTCGCAGTGCACCAGGCTGGGACAAAATAACAGCACAGTTACTTAAAAACCATATTACGTTACTGGCCGAGCCTATCGCATTTATATGTAATTTAAGCTTTGAGACAGGCGCTTTTCCATCCGCATTTAAAAAAGCTGTTGTATGTCCAATATACAAAACTGGCGATAAAACATGTCCAACGAATTATCGGCCTATTTCACTGCTTTCAACACTTTCAAAAGTTTTGGAAAAACTTGTCAAAGTCAGAGTTATGCGATACCTAGAGAAAAACTGCCTTCTTAATGAAAATCAATACGGATTTAGAAATGGAAAGTCGACTGAGGATGCAGTGCTAACGCTGACATCATTAATAACTTCTTACTTGGATAGTGGAAACAAGTGTATTGGAGTCTTTTTGGATCTACAGAAAGCCTTTGATACTGTTTCCATTCCCATTTTACTGACGAGGCTGGAGAATGTCGGCATTAGAGGTTTAGCCCACAATTGGTTCAAAGACTACCTAACTGATAGATCGCAGTGTGTGCGCGTGGAGGAGCATGAGAGTGAGAGCGCTGTGTGCACCTACGGCGTACCTCAGGGTAGTACACTAGGACCTACACTTTTTCTTATATACATAAACGAACTTTGCTGTACTACCTTGCCTGGTTTAGATATGCTGATGTTTGCGGATGACACAGTGCTACTCCTCCATGAAAAGACTTGGAAAAAGGTTACAGAGCTGGCCGAAAACTGTCTTGCAAGTGTAACGCAATGGCTAGAAAACAGTCTCCTGTCGTTGAACACTGCAAAAACTAAGTACATGTGCTACAGTAAAACACACTCGAGTGGCCCTACCAATGTTGATGTTAAAATACACACATTCCCCTGTAACCGGAACTGCTTACGCCCTGCCCAATGTAGCTGTGCAACACTATCCAGAGTAGACTCAATTAAGTACCTGGGGATCCATATTGATGAAAAACTTAACTGGAGCACTCACATAGCTTCGCTGACTTCGAGAATAAGAAAACTGATTTATGCATTCAAAAATCTTAGAGCAGTAGCCGAACCACAATTAGTTATCCAAACGTACAGAGCGCTATGTGAGTGCATCATTAGGTATTGTATCTGTGCATGGGGCAGTGCAGCAAAAACACACCTCATAGTAGCTGAACGTGCGCAGCGCGCGGTATTGAAAGTAATCCTTTCTCTACCGTATAGACACCCTACAACATCTGTCTACGAAAAAACGAACGTACTAAGCGTCAGAAAACTGTTCATATATGAGTGTATACGACGATATCACAAAAAAACAATCCCTGCCCTTCCAGAATCAGCTAAAAGAGTCGATCGGTGTCCAGTTCCCTACGTAAAAAGTAGTTTTGCTCAAAGGCACTACGATGTTGTTGTGCCGCATTTATATAACAAATTAAATCAAGAGTTTAAGAATAATGTTAAAAAGAACAATAATTATAAAATAAAAAATGTTATACTAACCTGGCTTAAACAGTTTGATTACGATGGTGTAGAAAATATGATTAGTAGTTTTTATTATTGAAATTTGAATTGCACACACATTTACACACATTTACACCCTCACATATACACACTCACCCTTACACACATACACACACCCCCTCCCATACACACACACACCCTCACACAAACACAAACACTGGAATGTGGTTAAATTTTGTAAATTTCTTCTTAATTTCTAATTAGATATATCTTGCATGTGATAATAGAAGACATATTGTAAATATATCCTAACAAACTGGGAGAAGCCACTGGCTACTGAAACACAGTTTCGACTAGTTCGGGAGCCTATGGATTCAATACTTACCTTGTACAGTACATTATGTCAATAAATGATTTTTGTTTTTTTTTTTTTTTTTTATATCTATAATATCATTGGCTAAGCACATATACCACATTTCATCGCAGTAGCTAAAAAATAATAGTCTTCGCTTTCCACCCTGTTTTACCCTGTTAAGGGATGATTTTCAAAAATTATAAATAACGTTTTAATTATTTTCTTTTACCAAGTTTTATCATAGCCCCAAAACTTCATAAACAAAGATTTTCTATACAAATTTTACCACCCCGTTTTGGCTTGTTAGGGGATGATTTTCAAAAAATAGTGAAATACACATCTATAATTTTATTGGCTTAGCACGTGTACAAAATTTCATCGCTGTAGCTTAAAAATAATAATCTTCACTTTCCACCCTGTTTAACCCTTTTAAGGGATGATTTTTTAAAATTGTAAATCACGTTTTAATAATGTTCCTAAGGTGTGTATACTAAGTTTCATCGCAATAAACAAAGATTTTTTAAGTAAACTTTACCACCTCGTTTAAACCTGTTAGGGGTTGATTTTTGAAAAATGCTGAAAACTTATTATTAAGCTTGATCAAACTTAATTTATTTACCCTGTTTCTTAACTGTAACTACAGTGCCGCATTAATAAAAAAATCTACTCCATACAAACTTTGCGGCCCTATTTAATGACCTTGGGGGTTGATTTTTAAAAAGTTACTGAAATTATATTTTTATATTTTTATGTTTAGTCAATTTACTAAGTTTCATAACTTTACTAAAAAAACTTACACCATGGAAATTTCGCAAACCCAATAAATGACCTTAGGGGTCGAATTTCGCAAAATGCCGAAAACAAATTCCTAGTATTTACATGCTTAATGCTCACGCAAAGTGTGATATCTATGGGTCAAGAAACAATCACCGTAGCATACATTATAGTTTCCGCATTCCAATCTGAAAAACCGCATTAAAACCCCCTTAAGGGTTGATTTTCAAAAAACTGTGATACACGTATTCTTTTATTTCTTTTGCATAGTATACTGCCAAAGTTTCGTGACCGTGCGACAAAAGAATTTTTTTTCCCCATACATTCTTTATGACCCCATTTGACCCCTTTAAAGGTCAAATTTCGAAAAATCCGTTCTTAAATGACGCCTTCACTACTTGTAGAATACGTGGTCCAAATTTCAGGTTTCTATGTTAAGCGGTTTCGGCTGTGCGATGATTGTAGAAAAAAACCCTGTTCTTTTATTATATAGATAATATGAGTACATAATTATTTTTTATTGCTTGAAAAATATATATTTGGGGATATATTTGTTTCTATCCTAATCTTTCTCAACGTCTTATATTTATTAGTAGACCCCAGCAATTATACCTACAATGTAATAAATATATACATTAAACAACAAAAATGAAACAGTTCACTAGCTGATTGCTTGTCACAATACGGACTATTTTAATTTATTTCAAATACGGAGGGATACTTTGTAATTTTCACTGCGATATGGTACCACAGATAATTTTTCTAGATAACTTGAAGCGCGTGGGTGAACGTCAGCCTAGCTGGTCCAATCATCATTAGCCAGTTTGAACACTCTTATACACGCCACTGGGGATTAAAAAGAAAAAGTCAACCACATTTATGTAGGTAAGTGCAAATGGGATGTTTTGAAATTCAAAATAAAGACATATCGAGATAAGTATCAGTAACTAGAGTTAGTTACGAAATCAATGGTATTTCAAAAGTGACATATCTCGGTCGTTAGGCCTTCTTCAGACAGTAGTCTGGCTGTCGTGTGGCAGTTAACACACCTGATACGTCTTAAACAGACGAAACAGCTAACACTCCCAAAATGAACATGTGCAGGGGCGTTGAAACTTTTGGCATTTCAATATCTATTTGCATAGAGTTCGAAGTATTAAATCGAGTTTTTTTATTCAAGATAAATCTACGTTTGACCACCATCTCTCCTGATGTTAGGCGACGATGTGGCCGAAGATGGAGTACGTAGATTTAGAAGATACCTATTTGCTCTAGTCTAGAAGATACATAAATTATAGTTATCAGAAAACAGAGAAGACGACAAGGAGTTCCATTCCTTAGCAGTACGCACTATAAACGTGGAACCAAAACGCTTTGTTCGAATTGGCGGAATGTCTACTATATAAGGATGATATTTGAGTTGTTTTTATTCAGTTGTTTCGTTGTCATCCTTCATAACTAGAGTTAGGTGTCATCATACCATGGTAAGAAATAATTACATTTACATTATTTAAAAAACTTATGATGTACAATTGTACACATACATTCACATAATAAGTGAAAAATTCAAAACAACCAAATGTAGCGATTATCGCGGGAATTCATTTTGAATGCTGAGTTTCTATAAAATGATATATAAGTAAGTACCTAAGAATATATATAATTAGTGGCACAAACAAGTCTTTAGGGTTTTCTAAAAACAAAATAAAATTCATTCGCACTTTATTCTGCATCTTACAAGATAAAACCACTCTCATTATTTTGCATTATATTCTGAAATATTTAGAACAAATTAAATGTCATGCAATTTTCAATAACTGTACATGTACATACAGCAATGAGACAATATTATTCTCTGCTCTGTTGTAACGTGAACCAACAATTACAGGTTAATTCATAAACGTAGGGCCTTAAATCTGCCATCTCAACTTACCTGAAGATTATACGCATCGTACGCATCTGACGGGAGTGTAGTCAGGGTGGGTCAAAATGGGACAATAACCCCTTTAAAAGAGAAATCAACATCTCAATTAAAACATTTGTAAAGTAACATTACTAAACAATATCGGCTGTCGTTTGGTGACATCATCATTTTCCTCCATTTTAGCCACTACTGGCTAATACGTCAACTGTCTTTTGACACTATGATTTTTTTGTCCACTGCCTTCAAACGAATATGACCACGTAATTAATTCTTCAACACGATCCAGTTTGGTGATAATAACTATAAATTAAAAATTTAAAAAACAGCCGACACAATAACACATGTCTAAGAACCATAGCTAGAAAACCTGCTTTCAAATAAAAAAACCGCATCCAAATCGGTTCACCCGTTTAAGAGCTTGCGAGCTACACAATGGTCAAACTTATAACACCCCTCCTTTTTGAGTAAGCGGTTAAAAATAAAACCTTGCTGTGAGAAGTAACGGCAGAGGAAGTCTCGCATTTTAGTCGATTAGTCGACAAAACTCAGTGAATAGCCCCATAGACAAGACACTTGATATGCTCTCTTCGACGTCGTTTGATTCGCCCATGATTTATCGCCGTACTGGAAGCTTAATGCAGCATTACCGTAAAGATAATTATTGGTTTAACAAACGCACGCGGCAGCTTTTAAAATTAATGGTAACATGAATTAAACGCAGCGGACTCGTAATGAAGATAACGCGGGGTGGACGCGCTCCGATAAAGTTCTGACGGCGCTTCCACTGAGAGATAAACCCTTAATTATTAAGATAAAGCCTTACTAGCTTTTAACTCCTGTAAGACTTGACTCCACCAATATTTAATCTGCAGTAAACGGACATCATTATCCTTAGGCTGTCTTAGTCCACTGTTTAATGGTCACAAATACAGACCTTGTTCAACGGGGCTTTGAAAAAAACTTTCCTGTTTTTTTCCTTATCGTCGCCGCTTGGTACTTTTCACAAATTGCTCCGCCTAGTTGGCTGGCCCTAATATTTTTCACTCAAACAACTGTTAACCGAAATTAATTCAAGTTCACATTCCTCATAACTTCTGGTTAAATATTGGTGAAATCGAACCTAAAACGGTCAGCAATTAGGATGTAAGAGCGAAGAGTCATGTCACCGCGTATTCAGTGCCCAACAATCTGCGGCATATCGCGATTGTAATTAAGCTTTCATGTGATTGCCTTTGCATTAGTTTTGAAACGGTATCCAGCCATTTCGTACGTGTGAACGACGAACCCATTAATGCCACTGTTATTTGCTGGTAAAAAAGATATTTTGAATGGCAAGCTTTGAACTTGTAACTGCAATATCTGCTAATTTCATTTCATGTAGAGATTCAATATTTTCCTAACAAAAAACTCAATCTACATCACATTGTAATGTATTTTTTTTTTATTTGTATAAATTTTACAACTTTTCTTATAAATCTAACAAACTCTTAAACAGGTTTGTCTTGGGTGTCGCATTCCTTTTCTATTACTTACTTCTATAATAACATTTTATGATAGTAGGTAGTATTGACTATAATATGTATAAATATCATAACAATAGCTGCGCTCGGGACCGCTCGAATGTAATCTTGATGACTTTATTTCCGTCCTTTTAATTAAACGAGAATGTCATTCGCCTGATGGTAAGCCTGCCCATAACAATTGCAGTGCCACCCAGTAAAAAGCACGCTTGGTAGTGATATGTAATCTTCAAATAGTCGTAAATTTTCAGTTCATTAGCCAATACCAAAGTATGTGAATTTGCTGCCCGCCTCTGTTCCGCCTTCTTTTCGCGCACACCACTTAAATGTGTTTATAACGATGCCTCTGCTACGCCCACGACACTTGCGTTTATTTTTTACACTTCCTAGTTAACAAATACATCTGTATGATTAATGACCAATCGAAATTGCGAATTTAATTATTTTTAACCGACTTCAAAAAAGGAGGAGGTTCTCTATTCGGTTGTATTTTTTTTTTTTTTTTTATTTTTTATGTTTGTTACCTCAGAACTTAGTCATTTATGGACCGATTTGGAAAATTCTTTTTTTATATGAAAGGATATACTTCCACATTGGTCCCATTTTTAACCGACTTCAAATTAAAAAAGGAGGAGTATATTTTTTCCTTGTTTTTGTTTGTTACCTCAGAACTTCGTCATGTATTACCCGATTTGGAAAAATTCTTTGTTTATTTGAAAGGACATACTTCCAAATTGGTCCCATCATTAACCGACTACAAAAAGGAGGAGTATATTTTTTATGTTTGTTAACTTAGAACTTCGTCAAGCTGATTTGGAAAATTCTTATTTTATTAGTAAGGATATACTTCTAGATTGGTCCCATTATTAACTGACTTCGAATTAAAATAGGAGGAGTATAAATATTTTATTTTGGTACCTCAGAACTTTGTCATTTATGAACCGATTTGGAAAATTCTATTTTTATTTGAATGAATGTACTTTCAGAATCGTCGCATTGTGGTCCGACTAATTAATAAAAGGAGTTTTTTTTCTTATTATGTTTGTTATCACAGAACTTCGTCATTTATAAACCAATTTAAAATATTATTTTTAAAGTTTAAAAAAGGAGCAGGTGTGTTTCTATGTGTGGCCTTAATTGTCAGAGGGCAGATTTCGTAGCCTCGTTATCTCGTTTTTCGCTCTGTCGTCGTGTGGTCGAATTAATAATTTGTTGGCGTCCAAATCTGACAAAACGATGCCTTCTAAACTTCTGACACGACTTAGTGCCACATATGTTTGCCCTTTTGCAAATTTTTTTTTACCGAGATCGATCACAGCTCTTTCGAGGGTGGTCCCCTGTAGTTTATGGACTGTGACCGCCCAGCTTAATATTAGAGGAAGCATACGTCGCTCTACATCTCCGTAACCCCTCGCCGCCTGAAATGTAGTGCTTGATGGAGGTATGGGTATGCAACCGTCACTATTTTTAACCGACTTCAAAAAGGAGGAGGTTTACAATTCGACGGTTGTTTTTTTTTTTTGTGTGTTTGTTACGCGATTACTCCGCCAATTATGCATTGATTTCAATGATTCTTTTTTTGATTGGTAGGTAATACTTCAAAGGTGGTCCCATATAAATTTTATCGAAATTCATTCAGTAGTTTTTGAAAAAAATAGCAAAAACAAAAATATATAAGTTTAATCTTCAAGTCGGTTCTTGTTTTTTTCGTAACCAACTTTCTAAAGGTGGAGGTTTGTATTCGACTGCTTCACCTGCTTCACCCAGGGTTGACTTCCGGTGAGGGAACTCCTCAACGGTGAATAGTACAGACACAACATTTCGTAAATGGATTTAACCATAATAGCCTGTTCTAAATTCCATCATGACATGGCAGATACACCCAGGATTGACTTTCGGCGAGGGAACTCCTCAACACACTGACAACTGAATAGGACAGACATGAAATTTTTTTGTACATGCATTTAATTGTGATAGCCCGTTTTAAACTTCGTCATGATGTGGCTTCTAGATCATAAAAGCTTGTCTTTAAAAACTTTTTGAATTAATTTAATTAAAACTTGTTTTTCACTAAAAAGGCTAAAATAAATTATTTTTCAAAAAAAACTAAACCGACTTCAAAACCACAAATGGCACTCAAAAGTAAAAAATAAATTAATATAATTATCATAAGCGCTACCCACTCATATATTTGAAGTCGGTGCCAGCCAAGTCTAATAGGTAGTAGATAAATACAACCTACAAGTAGTACTTACTATATACATAGTATTAGTTTAGTATAGTCGGTGCCAGCCAAGTCTAATAGGTAGTAGATAAATTTTACCTACAAGTAGTACTTACTATATACATAGTATTTATCTACTACCTATTAGACTTGGCTGGCACCGACTTCAAATATATGAGTGGGTAGCGCTTATGATAATTATATTAATTTATTTTTTACTTTTGAGTGCCATTTGTGGTTTTGAAGTCGGTTTAGTTTTTTTTGAAAAATAATTTATTATGATATGTAATGGCGCTTTAGTTGGATCGTATAATTAAAATGGCATTAAACAGTGATTGTTAAATATGATTTTGATATTTTTCGATGTGGATTTGGACGGAAATGACAAATAAAACGAAAACGTTGGATACGCGGCTTCCGCCATCAATCTTGATGAGGAAACAATGAGATGGCAGCCCTTTTTACTGCCACTTCCCACGATCGGTCGTTGAATTCGATATTTTTTACACGTTTTATACCAATCTCTCAGATGGTAAAGGAAGGAATCTTATCGGATTTAATGTTCTTTAGACACAAAATGTAAAAAAGAGTTTACATTTATTAATCCAAATACAACTCACTAATAACGAAACTTTAATAACTTTAAGGTCACAGATGTTGACTAAAATCAGATAAGTGTGATCTTATTATTAACACAATTCAGGTATATTGGTTTCTGCTGGTGCTAAATTAATTTAAGAGGTCCCTATGGACCTCTAAGCTACAACATTAAGCTGAGCTCAAACCTTTTCTGGCATCACTGTGCACGACAGCTATCTACGTACACGGAAGCATTATAATTATTGTATACATTGTTTTTTGTTGAAGGGCCCATATATTTGTGTGCAGTTTTGCGGAAATAAATATTTTTTCTTTCTTTCTCTACATTAGTATTTTTTTATGTAACTGAATGACGGGACGAGTTGGTCGTTACGGTAGCAATACGCCAGCCCATAACAGTAATACAACACCACCCAGAACTTTGTTTTGCAAAATCCTGCGCGGCGCTGCACTGCGCTCGTCACCTTGAGACAATTCGCTGTTGAGTCTCATAATGCCCAGTAATTTTGCTGGCTACAATGCCCTTCAAACCAGAACACAGTAATGCTTGCGCACTACTGCTTGGAGGATGAATAACTGGCATAGCGGTGGTACCCACCCGACGGCCTCTCGCAAACGAGAAACCTACCACCAGTGAGAAACTTACCACCAGTTAGATATATGGTAGAGCTGTCTTTGGACCTCTTCAATTTAATTAATTTTTTGCTGATTTTAGTGAATTACAATCATAATTAGCTACAAGGTTGAAGCTCAAACTACTTAGTTTTACGTTAATTCATTGCCTTTTATTGTACAAATACAACTTGACATCCATAAAAACATGAAATGCGTGTGTTCTCGTAGCGGTAAGTTCCAGTTACTTATTTGCGTGGTAAAGTCGGTAGCGAGCCCGCGGCAGGACTAATTTTGCAGTTAATATATTCGCACTGATTGCTGGGACGAGACACTTGTATTTATTTTTATCAGGACTTTAGTTTGATGTATGGGGCTTGCTTATACACTTTTATTAGAACTAGCTTTCGCCTGCGTTTCTTTTCGTAGATAAAATAAAGAACTCTATTGTTTTAACTTTACTTAGGTTCTCTAAACAAGAGGCTTATGTATTAGATAATAAGATTCAAAATTAAGCCTAAATTAATGTTTATTATATACTTGCTTAAAGAGCGAGTGTAGCTCAGTGGGAGCTCGTGCGACTTTCGATCCGACGCATCCGAGTTCGAATCCCGCTGGCCCCGCACCACTGACTTTTTTAAGTTATGTGCGGATTTAACACTCACTTTAAAAACGGTGAAGGAAAACATCGTGAAGAAACCGGCATGTCCAAGAATTTTTCACAAAAAGTCAAGGACATGTGACATCCACTAACCTGCACTGGGCCAGCGTGGTGCATTATGGCCCATTCTCTTCCTATGAGAGAAACGTGATGGGCTGATGATGATGATGATGATAATGATGATGATGGTATATTTGCTTTGTCGCAAAGCGTTTCGTATGTGTTTTTATAATCACACTTAATCGACAAACAAACTACTTTTCAAAAATGAGCATTTATAATATACATAGGTATAGTTCATAGGCGGATATTACATTATTTAAACTAACTTTTAAACGAAATTTCTTCTTTATTCTTTAAATCATCAAATGTACCATTACAGATATAACTATTTTAATCCCAGCAATTTCACCACACATAAACAATAAGGATTTATTAGCAGAGTTTAATAATTGCTTTTAATTGAAATGCAACTACCTACATGATCGAACACCTTGTGTCGCCGAAAGGGGAAATCGTTTTGCAAGGATGCTCTAAGAACATTACGTGGCTGGTACAGGCTATACATGTACCTACAGGTGACTTTATTATACCTCTATATAATTACTGAGTCAACTTTATTTATGTAATATTGTTAAGTCAGCTTCAATAACTGTTATAGAGTTTAACACCATCATCGCTATAATAGTTTCAGTAACGAGGACTTTTCTATGCTACTGATTAGTAAGACGAGCAAGTCGTTTGCCTAACAGTACGAGTATGTTACATGCTTGCCCATAAAAATTGCAGTGCCATCAAGAACTTTTACCATACAATGCACTGCGTAGCACTGCATTACTGCACTGCACCATTACCCCGAGACATGAGACAGATGTTATGTATCATATGCCCAGTCTTTCGCTGGCTACAATGCCCTTCAAACCAGAACACAGTAAAGCTTGCCCACTAATACTTCTGCTACACTGGTATCAGTTGAGTGTGAGTGGGTCAAGAATTTGAGATGGTTTATGTACCAAAGTACAATGAAGTAGTGATCGACGTTCGGAAAGGGCACTTTTTAAACATGTAGAGTCTATGATACTTACATATCACTATAACAGGTTTATAGAAGAAGACGAAATGGCGGTGTTATGCCTTTATAAGATTACTTTATAAAAATGCATGTCAGAGATGGCACGCCAATCATATGAGATTAAGTTATCAACTTGCGATTTATGACGATCAATAAACGTCATGCGAGGGTCA
Source organism: Petrophora chlorosata (assembly GCA_951640565.1). Classification (NCBI taxonomy): domain Eukaryota; kingdom Metazoa; phylum Arthropoda; class Insecta; order Lepidoptera; family Geometridae; genus Petrophora; species Petrophora chlorosata. The sequence goes on along the minus strand of OX621193.1, from coordinate 12,494,795 downwards.
TATATATTTTTAAGTGGATAAAGTAAACGCCCACAATTACGTTAGCAAAGAAAAGTAAGTAATAAATTGAAAGATAACGTAAATTATAATTAAATAATTCATTAACAACTTTCTGTGCATTAAATCATAAGATCTCTGTAGCTAAACGGTTTTATCAAAATATAATCAATCTAATTAAACTAATAACACAATAAAATACGCTACTCTATTTCTGATTTTATTAATAAACAGCTTTTAGGATCTATGATCATAATTCTATTATATGTACGAATTAAATTGCGAAACAGTTTTACTGTCGAAGAAGCTTTATCGGACAGCAGAATGTCATCATTAAAACACGACAAAATAAATCCTCACTAAGAAAATTAATAAGAAATACGAGAAAGAATGTTCGTTTGTGTTTCTCAAAACTTTAAAGTAAAAGTTTCGAGAAATAACAAACTCTACAGCAACTTTTAGTGGCTCACAAAATTTTACCCTAAAACCAAAGAAAACAACTACCTACTCTTTATCGAAAAGGTCAAAACGAAGCAACGGGATTGACTTGATTTTTGCACAGAGATAATTTGCCGGAAAGACTAGTACTTTCATTTCGAAAATAAAATCCTAAGCGATACTTTTAAAAAAAACTACGCGTTCTAAGGCACGGGTATAAACTACATAGTTAATAAGAACTGAAGAAGTTTTTGTGAATATTGCGGCCGATGCAACTTGTCCAAACCGTCGAGATAAACAAAACAAACGTTTTCAGTACCTAAGTTCCGTTTTAATATCATCAACTATGTGTTCGAATCGCGAAAGTTTAAAGTGGCTCGTTAATAAGAAGAATAAAATCAGCGTTTACCAGCAAATCCTTGGCCTATTCTCGTTCTCCCGCGGTGTTCCAAGCTGCGTAGGGCGGACGCATAAACAGCTTTTTGCTCAGCCGGTATCGTACATACCTGCGAAACCATTTTGGCTAATGAGCGGATAGAAAGGCGGATTCTGAACGTGACCTTAGTGCCTTGCGATGTATTGTTAATTCTGATGCAATTGATACGTCCCATATTAATTATGTTGACTGAGATGTAAAAAAGTAAGAACAAAAACTTAGTAAGAACATTGAGCTTACAGGCATTTATATTTTAATGTAAAATTGTTCTTCTCAGCAAGTGAATTTGTAAATTTCTTATGAGAAATAAATTCTTTAACAGTACCAGATGTAGGTGTCCCTGTAGTGTAGAGCCAAAACTAAATCCTATATAAATACTGTACTTTTAATGTATGTATTTCTGTTACTATTTGCCTTCTAGAGAAATATGTTTTGTCTCTGTTTTCAAATTTATATGGTCCATTATATAAGTCTTACAATAAAACAATTCTAGTTTTGTCATTCAACCATTACAATAAGAGTTACTTTACAATTAAATCCACATGCAAATTATTATCAACCCTCCCAGCCTCTACCTCCACAACAAGGGTTGTCGCACACCTGTCCTACAAAATACAAATTAAAGCAGTAGTTGAAGTTCCTACAAAAATTCATTATCAAAGAAAAACAGATGCGTTTACTCTCAGCAAGACTGTTGTGAGGCAACGAAAACCTATTACTTTAAAAAACCAGAAACATTGTATTTATGATAAATAAATTGGTTGTATAGAGTTTGTATTTGAACTTGCGTTACTGCTTAGTTTTAGCTACTGTGCCTTTCCGGTCTATCTAAACGCATGCGCACGCCACGCGACCAATCGCGATTCCCTCCGAAATTATTATTACATATTACAAGCAATTGTGTTGAAAATTATCATTATTTTTATGCAACGGCATTTTTTATTTAACACGTGTGCTTAGTGACCATGAAGTAATAGTAATAATTCGTAATATATGCAACCCCTCGCGTTCTGGTGGTGGAATGGACAATACAGTAATCACATTTTTTTATTGTGTTAGCTTAAAAAACTTTTTGTTATTGATATTGTAATAAAAAAGTGGTCTTGATATCTACTGTCCAAAATATTAAATAAATTCAAATGTAAATTATTGAATAAATCGGTATTCATACATAAGTAGGTATAGGTATACTATAGTAATTGCACTAGACTTTATACTATGGTAATAGTAGGGATGATATAGGATCAGGATGAATGAAATGGATTTGTGTTGTAATTATGTAATAATAGAGAAAAACTGTCAATGGAATCACAATCTCGGCATTGGTAAAAAAGTATATTTTTAGAATAACGTCAATTGTATTATGCAATGTAAAGTTACGGGTCCGTGAATAACGCCCCCGGTTCTTTTTGCTCCCGAGCTTATTGCCCCCGATTCCAATAAATTTGTTTTTTTTTGTCAATTTGCACCTACTAATTCTACTTAAAAAACGTTGAACGGATGGAACCAAACACAAGCAATGGCCTGATATTCAAGGCAAAACTCGCTCCAAAATTATGTAGAACAAGCATCCAGAGGTGTTTCGACGACAATAAAATAGGTTTTAACGACATTTTCGCCAATTCTAGAGCGTACACAATGGACCATGGATCACCGTCACTTCGAGAACACATAAAACAAGAACAAGAAACATTTATAGATCGATGGTAAAATATTTATTGGGTTGTCTTTTCTGGTGTTAAACAAAACGTTGATACTTTATATACTGAGATGGAAATATGTGTGGACGTGTGTGGAACGTTTTATTTAGACTTTGCTTTTGTACGCAAACCATGGGCCATCAAAATAATGTAGGTACGAGTATAAGCATCTACAGATAGGCAATGATTGTCATACAACAGTGTAGACAAATTATAATATCAATTTGGGCAAGCAAAATAGAAAATAAAATAAAAAAAAGACGTGTGGCACTCGGAGACTGCCGCGGTAAAGCTATTACATAGCATTCGGAGTGGGGGGTGTTAGATTATTTTCGTTACGGAATTTCTGGATTCGGTCTCCACGCTCAAGGCCCGCGATAGAAGCTATGCAATAGCTTAAAAATAACAACGTGAAGTCATGACTACTTACTATCAGCAAAGAAAACTAAATATTATGTAGTACTTAGGTATTCTGTGCTATCAGTTACCTTTGCAATGATACACCTTGCAAACAAATTACAAAGAAACAAATGAATATAATTAAGTGTCGCTAAGTGCGCGATTTAGAATTGAAAATGGTCGAACGTCAAGTTTGCTGAGAGAAGAAAATTAAATCATTACACTTATATTTTACGATAAACTTACTTATTCTATTTTTCTTGCTATTTTAGTGCCAGGAAAATTATTCATTTTGCATTAATAAATAATTTAAAATTATATCGTATTGCGCAACAGAAGCTAAGAACATAAAAACAAAAGAACTGGGTTTTTTTTTTACTGAAAATATTTGTAATTGTACATATTTTTAGCGGCCAGTATTTTTTGTTGATAAAAGCAGTTTGGTTAACATTTTTTATTATATTGTTATGACCTATTTGTTGACTAACTTTTTAATAAGTACTCTTATGAGAAATAAAACTCTTTGTAGTACAACCTCGTTTTTTTGTCCACCGAAGAGGATTTTGTATCTATCACACATTTTATATGTAGAAGTTTGTAAGTGTGAGTGTTTGTTACCTCTTCATACCGCAACGGCTGTACAGATTTAAATGAAATTTGGAGAAGTTTATACGCTGGCATTAGCACATTGAATTTTGAACTTTATATCTTTGGAAATGTCCACGTGAGTAAAGCCGCAGGGCGCAGCTAGTTAATATATTTTTTAAATGAATACTAAGTTATTTTCAGGATTATTTTATCATCATCATCATCAGCCCATCACGTTCCCACTGCTGGGACACGGGCCTTCTCTCATAGAGAGATAATGAGCCATAATCTACCACGCTGGCCCAGTGCGGGTTGGTGGATGTCACATGTCCTTGACTTTTTGGGAAAAATTCTTGGACATGCCGGATTCCTCACGATGTTTTCTTTCACCGTTTTTAGAGCGAGTGTTAAATCCGCACATAACTTAAGTAAGTCAGTGGTGCGGGGCCAGCGGGATTCGAACTCGGGTGCGTCGGATCGAAAGTTGCACGAGCTCCCACTGAGCCACACTCGCTCTCAGCCACACTCGCTCTCAAACTTTATTATAAATATCGGTAAAGCTAACCGTTAAGGCATGTTACGTGGAGTTTTTTTTATTCATCATCTTAATCATAAGTGTATCAGTCAACTGCTGGACTTAGGCCTCTCCCATAGCACGCCACTGAGTATATTGCCGCTCCATCTAGTCACAGGGCGTCCTACACTATGTTTGCCGATTCGCGGTCTTCACTCTAGAACACGTCTAACCTAGGTTGTCGGTTCTGCGGTTAATAAGACCAGCCCACTGCCATAGTAATTTTTAAACTTTCGCAATTCGAACACATAGTTATAGAACACACATTCGAAAACCGCCAGGTGAATAAATCTGCGATTGCTGAACATTTACTGGAGTCAGGACCTAATCACTGGATTGAGCTCCACGACCCCAAAATCCTCTCCGCATAACGTCACTACTATTCTAGGATGGTACGTGAAGCGGTTGAGATTAAAAAACACCGTAATTTCAACCGGGAGGATGGATTTAAACTGGCAGCAGCATGGAACCCAGTGATTAGCAAATGTTCTCGTCGCGGTTTGGGTTCGACGACGAAAGCCAATGATACCGTTAGTGTAGTGTGCCGTGATGACAACCCTATGTTTTTACAAGACCAAGTGCGGGTAGTTGGTGACAACGCTCGCTTTTCTCGACGCTGATACCCGCATTCTCCAGTCTTCTCGTGACCACGGCCAATGCAACTTGGTCGAAACGTCGAGGTAAATAAAATTAATGTTTTTAGCGCGATTAAGTCCCGTTTTAATATCATAAACTATAAGCCCACTGCCACTTCAGCTTGCTAATCTTTCTCTGGTAAATAATTTCATTTCGGATTTGTTCCGGAGTAATACCCAGCATAGGTTTTTCCATAGCTCGAGCAAATTTCATTTTTAAAATTTGTTTTATTAAATTAAAATCAACTTTTTTTCTCGTATCGCAAGGCATCATGTATGCTGTCAGTTGTAACTCTTGGATAACCTTGAATTGAATAAATTGCCATAATCATTACCTGTTCAAATCTTATTCAGCATTCTACCCCAATAACTAAACCAGTCCAATAACAATACGAATTAAAATATAATAATAATAAGAAATAGTACACACCCTAACAAAACTTGATCGGTCGTGCACCATATCCATAACAATGGACATTGCTCTACAGTCTCTCCACGCTCAGATTTGAAGCACGCTAGTTAGGGCCTAAGTTTGATGACCAGTATAACTTGATCCGCATTCACTGGTAATTTAGTATAGCTTTGGTAGCGCTGCTCTCCTAGCCGTTCGTAACAGATCTGCTAGGTTAAGCAAAGTTCACAGCGGTCACTACGTGGATGGGTGACCGTTTGTGTTGTATTGATATCTGAATGCTACCGCGCTTCGGAGGGCACGGAAATCTTATGACAACAGTAGTTAGGCCATATCAAATGTCTACGGGCAGTCTATAACTTAGACACTAGGGTTGGCCATAGAAGAAATATTTTTTTATTGTTTATTTTTTATTAATTTTTCATTTGATAGCTATCTCACCTTTTAAGTGTCAATGCAGTCGAAGATGCAGCACGCTCGCCTAGAAGAAACCTGTTCACTCTTGTGTTCAAAGACACTCAGATTATATGTAACTATCCAGAAACAGAGATAGAAGAAGACTGGTAATTCAGTATGTTTGAGTACTTTATTTTCTTATATTTCAAAGCCAATATTATCTTGGGTGTATAACTTATAACTTAGCTTTATTAAAATTTTACAAATTATGTTAAAATGTTGAACGTAAACAAGTATTTACTCGATAAAATAACAATTTTAATCGATAGAAAATAATAATGCGGTCAACATTTAATTATTAATCAGATGTTTTTTTTTGCAAATGTAAAACAGAATAAGTATTTAAGTAAAAAAGGCATGTTATGTTATATATATGGCGTTGTCAAAGTGATAAAGGTCAACTTACACTGGGTTTTACCTCGATCAACTTGCAAGCGTCGCGTGTCAGCGAGGGTGCGAGGCAGGTGTGTGGCACCCCTTATTTGAGGGAATTTAAGGCCACAATACATAACTATACTGGTGCTTGATAGCGTAGGGTGACCGTTATTATTGAAAAGCGAAATCACCCCGCGTTTGATAATTCACTCTGCTTCCAATTAGATTCATTTAGTCAAATGGACTTATAATTATAGATGATTGATTGATGAATTGGAAGCGTTGTAAATCCAAAGAGTAAATACTTATAAGGTATAGAATCGTATGTACAACAAATATACGTTTTATCAAACAAAAAAACCAATTTCAATGTATCTTCAAAGTTCAAGGTCAAATATCGATGAAATTTATTTATATGGGACCACTTCGTAGGTATACTCAAAACGAATTTTCCAAATCGGTTCATAAAAGACGGAGTTCTGAGGTAACAAACATGAAAAAATATATAAAAATAAAAAATACAATCGAATAGAGAACCTTCTCCTTTTTTTAAAGTCGGTTAAAAAGGGTTTTATTGTATTAATTTCTTAACTTATTTGTGTTTATGTAGTTTATTTACTCTGATGACATCGAACTTTAGAAGCTGCATCCAAAGATAATACAATAATGACTTGGCTGCATCCAACAATTCCATTATATCTAGTTGTTAAGTATACTCGAGGTAGGTCTCTCGTATGCGGGAGGCCGTCTGGATAGGTACCACAGTTTTGCCAGTTATTCTACCGCCAACCAGTTGTGCGCAAGTATTACTGTGTTCCGGTTTGAATGGCATTGCAGCCAGTAAAATTACTGGGCATATCTGATGTCTCGGGGTGATGAGCGCAATGCAGTTCTACGCAGTGCTTTTTATGGTATTGCAAGTTCTGGGTGGCACTGCAATTGTTATGGGCAGGCGTGGCGCTTACCATCTGGCGAATGACTTGCTCGTATCATCACTCAGTTCTTTTAAAAAAACTAACCTATTTTTGAACTTCATTCCTCGATAGAAACATTCTTATTTAAGACAATTGCAGTGCCATTCAGACGTTTAAATTTTACTTGTCACTGCACTTTTCTTGACACTTCGAGACACAGACACACTATGTCTCTAGGTGTCCAGTCGAGTAGTTAGTCCTAGCTATTTAGTCTCACGTTTATTTCCAAAGCTGGTGACCCCACAAACAGTTAATACACTCAAAGATAGTAAAAGCACGTTACACTCGCTTAATGCAAATAAGTGTGCTGTGTTTGAACAAAGCACACCCCTTTAGTACCGAATAACAAGTACGAGTAAGTGCCTATGCATAAGAACTCACTGCACGAAAGATTTCAGTTTTTGACAGTTGCGAGTTTAATCTTATTATAGTGAAAAAAATCTTCTAAATTAACTTTCAACGTCAAAGTGATACATGACGTCAATATTTGTGGTAACTATTAATAATACCGATTTGAATAGGCATATTATTTATACCTATGTTATGTTTTAATATTAATATTTCATTTATCCATAAAAAAATTAAATAAAATTGTAGCACAAGCTTAAACATTTTGCAAGAACGCTGTATTTTAGAGTTTTTATAAATTCGTGTTTTAGTCCAATTAAAAAGACATGACTTAAAAAAGCAAATTGTCCATAAGTAAGAAATTGATAAATAATGAAATAAATAGTTAACATTTTTTTTACGGAGATGAGTGATGAGGCTTGTATGTCGTCGTACCAAGCCTGCACATAACATTGCAGTATAACCCAGAACTTTTAATACCATAAAAAGCACTGCGTAGCACTGCATTGCGCTCATCACCCCGAGACATCAGATATTAAGTCTCATATGCCCAGTAATTTAACTGGCTACAATGTCCTTCAACCCGAAACACAGTAATGCTTGCGTACTACTGCTTGGCGGCAGAATGACTGGCAAAGCTGTGGTACCTACCCAGACGACCTCCCGAATACGACAGACTTACCACGAGTAAAATATAACTATTTATCGCATTTTGCGATCTCGTAAAGTTGACTAGTCAACATTACATCTTCTAGGAAACACATTTATTTTCGAGTTGTGGTCAACGTTTTTGTGACCATATATTGATTTCATTTGATGGTTCAACGGCGCGTGATTGATGTTGCGATTAAAAACTATCTTCACTTGCAATCGTGAATCTGCAATCGTCACTTGCAAAATATTTTGGCTATTTTGACCACAAGCTACGCTATAGTGACAACACAGACGATGATACTATTGTAATTTTATAGCTTACAGATGATATCTGTGACAGAAGCATTCTTCGTCGACATCTCAAAGATGTTGAGTGTTAGTGAGAAGATCAGTGATAATGTTGTAGTGTTTCATCACTATTGTATCACAGGTACCTTTGTGCCTTTTGAATGGGCTGTAAAAGCATTCATCTCACGGCCTATTGAAGATCAATGTTTGTCACTAAGTTGTTGATGGATTTTGCGCTTATATTTTCAACAACAAAAGTATTCCATTAAAAGTTTAAGTAAAAAACCTATAAAACCAGATTCAGAGATTATTATTGGAGAAATCGTGAAATTTATTTTGTTAGGAATTCGAAATCATCTAAGACTTTGTTGCATACCTGTGTTTTCTGTTTATGTTCCCACGCATGCAATATGGTTTTCACTTAGCATGATAGCCAATGAGCCTTCTTATGAATAGTAGATAGTATTTTTGCCTCATAATTGACGCTCGGATGCCATACGCTTGAATATAAAATCATGATATACTTAAAACGATTAATCTGGCTCGGTTGGTGGTATAATCTTCACGGGAATAATGAGATGAACTCCTAGGAGTAACTCTCTTCTTGCGTGCCAATTATTGACGTAATTATTTTGAAAATATTGCCGTCCTTTTGCATTATTTAACACTCTAAAGCGGCAGTATTTTTTAATAATACGTCGGGGCTGACAGTAATTCAGACGCCTGGCGTGCGATGCTCAGATTCCCAATGAAGGTTTTAACGACTACATTCAATTTTAAATCAATACTCAATATAGTTTCAATGTATAAAATATCTGAGACGTGTACAAAAACCCCGAATTCAAAATTGGAATTTAATATTATATGGGAACAGGCTCGAAATAAATAATAAAACGTCGATACAAAAGACTTCAACGCGATACCATTCGTTTCACTTGCTTCATATATGATATAACGAATTGCGTAATATCAAGTTACACTCTCTAATCAAACACTTCATAATAAATACACATAATCATAAAATAACAATGTTTTAATTCATTCAAAATAACTGCTTCCATCAAGTATACGTGTTTGTTGCGTTGCTAATCTCAAAGGGGAGTCTTAAACCGGCTCCCGTTAGCTTCACAAGAAATAATTTTATTGTAAGTATTTATTTCATAAGTGTTTTGGAACTTATTTTAACCGATCAATTTAAATCAATTAATATCTTACAGTTACGGCTCAACTCGTAAGTGACTTGAGTGGCATATTAATGACTACGTACAGACGCGAAAATCCAATCGTTGGTATGTCTGTTTATTCCTGTATTAAATACCATGGAAGCCTGACAGTAATGAGATTGTGGAGTAATCTCTACTTTCGTTAGTAAGCTTGGCTCGGATCAAATATGGACCAGATAATTCCTCGAAGAATTATCTTTGAGAACGACGTTTGAAATGTAGCTTCTGATTAAGCTGCGTTCACACAAGCACCGAGTTATTTCTCCGGCTACAATATCCATTCATTTCAATTATCAATTAGTCCTTAACACCTAGACATGAGATAACCCGCCGACTTTCAATTTCGTTTAATTAAGCGTGAATAAAAATGGAAAAGACAGTAATGATATGAAAAAATGTGCTTGAAAGGACGTGAAAGCGGTTTTTCTTTTGCAAGAATTTACCACCTGTGATCAGTATGTTGGGAATACGAGGATTTTGCGGCAACTGTGTCTATTGCGGTGAGAATCTCGGAGCGCGCATTAAACTGTCCTTCGCGTAATGGATTGGGAATTTCATGTTCCAAAGGTCGATTTAAATTAATTTACACATTAAAAAGAGTAAGCACAGCGGCGGCTGTGAAACAAGAAGTAAACGGTGTTAATACGACCACCGACGGACATTGCTATGCATCGCGACTCTAGTTTGTAGTTTATCAGACATTTGGTGGTGTAATTTGTGTCAATTGAGTCGACAAGCGACAATTTATATTCACTTTCGGTCAATTTATTTCTTTACTATATTGTACAAACAGTGATACTGTATAAAATATTTTATTTACTTGCTAGAGCTAACTAAAGTGGTCCTCTCAAGTTATTTTCTCATGGCTTCCAAATTAATTTACTTAATTAAATGTTCATTAAATAAACTTCGCAGTTTGTAGCCAAGAGCGATCGTAAATTAAGTTTATCTCCGAGTAGTGTGCGGTGTGGGAATGCGTCTCACTTCGTGACATCAACATTCGATCCGTGACGGATTGATCGGGACAAACATGCAGAACAGCTTCCATTAAATTATCTTAACATCCTTGAGGTGGACGGCCAGGCGCCATTCTTACGACATATTCTAAGGGATTAACTTGCCTCCATTCATATGAACCGGTAAAAATGTTTAACGTTTAACAGCGTCTGACCTTATGAATAAATGATTATATTAATTAATTAATGAGAGCAGCTTTTTTAATGAAACCGACTGTTGTTTTGCTTATTAGTTTAAGCAATAATAAACCAAAACAATTTTTCCCTTTACACATTTGGTAATAAAAATAGTTTAGCAATGGCTAGGAAGATACCGGAACTAAATATATTTTGCTACTATTTCGTCCACTGAAACACAAGACGCTCAATATGTTTACAGACATAACAAGAACACAGAACGGAAGCCGTGATACTGACCCTTAGAGCCTCACAAACACAATGAAGGTCTTGGAAAAATAAAGTGTAAGGATCCGACTGCGACGCATCTGCCGCCACTATCGAATAAATCTACAAAAATCATATTTTTATTTTGATTACGCTCGGGTTAGACAGATGTTAGAAATGTGACACAGGGGCTAGAAAATTGGTGAACTAGTCTTGGTCAAGTAGGCTAGTCAATGTCCGTCATGTCCAAGAATTTTTCACAAAAAGTCGAGGACATGTGACATCCACCAACCCGCACTGGGCCAGCGTGGTGGATTATGGCCCATTCTCTCTCTGTGAGAGAAGGCCCGTGTCCCAGCAGTGGGAACGTGATGGGCTGATGATGATGATGATGATGAGGCTAGTCAATTTCGTTATCATTTATATCACCTGAGAGCGGTTTGTGTATTTAAGCTTAAGATTTAGTTAATTGATAAACAACTAATAGTATTATGTAACAGAATTGCATCGTAATATTTTTGCCGTAGGTCTTGAAGTTTTTACATAATTTTGATAGTACTACAAAAAATTATAAAAATGTTACGTACAAAAATGTTCACTGCAATTTTAAATTTGAGTGACTGAAGAAGGCACTAGGCTTGTTTGATGATTTTGAGATTATTAGCGAGATAAACGGCTTGTAATACTAAAGTTCTGTTAGACGAAATGGATTGATGAGGTTTAAAAAAAAAACTGAATTTAAATATATGAAAAATAGTTGAAAAATATACACTTTTACTTACTTTGATGTACCTTAAAATATTAATGAACTTCAAATTTTATTTAAATTCGTCTTTGTCAGGTTAACGCGACAAAGGATGGAGAGAGACTGTCTATTGTTGGAGTGTGAGTGGAATGTGAGTGGAGTTGTTGGATTGGAGTGAGACTGTTTATGTTTATTCCTCATCAACATTTCTCATCACATTTAAATGCTGGCCCAGTCAGTTTGGGATGTCTATAAGCAACACCATATACAGGTAGTGCCTAAACAAGTAGTGTTCGATGAACCAAAAGTCCGTGTGTCCCGTAATCTAAGGGTGGTTTAACTCGCCAGTCACTGACCAAAACGATACATTTAATGGGGTGCGTATATTATCACATATTGACCGTCTACAAGGTGTTAAGAGTGTGGACTCGATTCATTCGATACTTGATTGTTACAATGCCGATAGTTGATAAAGAGGCAGTTGGTTTGTTAGTGGCACAAGCCATGCAGCTTGAAGTTACAGTGTGGTTATTTAGCTAGTCAGCGATAAGTGCTTCAGGCAGTAACTTAATGATAATTTTAGAAAAAAAAAAATTAAATGTACACTGATATTATTTGTATGGTTAATAAAATCAAATCAACAAAAGCAAACCGTAAAGATACTTGTTTTGATTCGATATGTGGAGCTTTTCACAAAAAAATATTGAGCTATGATGTCACCAAAGACGTTACCTAATAAATCATGAAATATATACTGCTTTGAAAAAATATTCCCACTGCTGGGACACGGGTCTTCAAGAGAACGGGCCATAAAAATAAAGTATATTATGTACTTATTTCTTGCTATTTAATTAAATTAATTTTTTTTTAGGAGCGAGTTTGGCTCAGTGGGAGTACGTGCGACTTTCGATCCGACGCACCCGAGTTCGAATCCCACTGGCCCCGCACCACTGACTTTCTTAAGTTATGTGCGGATTTAACACTCGTTCTAAAAACGGTGAAGGAAAACATCGTGAAGAAACCGGCATGTCCAAGAATTTATCACAAAAATTCAAAGACATGTGACATCCACCAACCCGCACTGGGCCAGCGTGTTGGATTATGGCCCACACTCTCTCTACGAGGGAAGGCCTGAGTCCCAGCAGTGGGAACGTAATGGGCTGATGATGATGATGAATTTTTTTTTAATTGATTTATAATCAATAAAAAATCAATATAATTGATTCTATGCGAGTATAACAACCAATAACTTTAAAAGAACAATAGCCGAAAATCTTTCAGCTCTGCCGACATACGATAGATATTTGAGTAGTTTGGTCAGGTAAATCCTTTTTCAGATTTATGAGTGTCATCTCAAACCAGAAAGTCATCTCAAAACAAACAATTCATTAGCATAACGGTGACATTTGCCGTCCGTAGTGTTACCAGTCTTAAATAATATGGAATGGGTTCCGCACAACACAAGTTTTGAATTGATTTTATAGAAAAATGCATAAAATACTAACATTGAAATAGTAATGAAGTAATTATGTGTTATTAAATAGTTTATTTTTACGGGATAATGTTTTTTTATTTTACCTATGCTTCCCACAGCTGGGAAAAGGTCACCTTCAAGTCTTCTCAGACGTCCTTTTCCTGCGCCCTCACCAATAATAATATAATAGTTCGAAAAAATAAAACACTAGACAAATTACCAACACTAAATTGTATAATAATAATAATAATAATCATTAATTATTTATTGTATACCAAACAAGAAATTAACAAGGTACACAAAATACTCTTACAAACTATAGTAAAACGGGCGGACTTATCGCATAAAGCGATCTCTTCCAGTCATTTGTATACTTACCCATAAAACTAATAAGATAAATCAAAGAAAGTGATACCCACATTTAATAATATTTTGCCCTTTCGTAATAATCGTAGGTTCACACTTCACAGGTTTATCTGCTTTTTGATGTGTCGTCAGTTTTCTAACTTTATAAAACAAACGTTTGCCAAAACAATCGCCCATCTTAAACTGAACCCTACAACAAATCAATTCGACACACCGATGCGACACAAAAGCGCACCGCCCATCGCTAACGAAACTTTACAATATAATTTTAGTAAACCACAACTACTCAAGTATATTTTGAAACTTTGTCACAGTAACAAACTTTGGACCACCTAGTAGATTTCTTATGGAACTTACAGATAGGAAAAGCGACAAGGCACAAAAGTGCTGACATATTTTTCAGTCAACTGTTCCTATTATCTTCTGCGGTAGTACTCCACAAGTTGACATCTCGTGAAAGATGCTAATAAATAAAATTAGTATCGTTGTTATCTGTATACATCCAACATTGAAAAGGTAAAGAGACGCCGCGCCATCTTTGGGCGGGTCTAAAATATCAAAAGTTCCTTGGGTGGGTCGGAAAATCAGAACCTTTACAACATAAAGCAAATCAGGTCGGTTTTGTGATAAATTTATTGGGCATGTGATTATGTAATGATATTCAATAAGACTCGATGGAGCAAAAATGATTCAATATAAACGGTCGAAATTGAGATTGAAAAAGAAAAATAATGAATTTTCTGAGTTTCTAAAAGTGAGAACTACTGAAGTCACCTGAAGAAAACCTCGCCCGCGAGTCAGTTTTTAATCGACTTCAAAAAGGAGAAGATGTTTGATTGGATTTATTATAGTTTTTGATATTTTTTTTATGTTTATTACCTCAGAACTCCGTCATTTTTGAACCGATTTAGAAAATTATTTTTGAGTTGGGTTCATAGCTACGAAGTGGTCCCATATAAATTTCATCGATATTTGACTTTGGACTTCGAAGATACATTGAAGTCGGTTTTTGTTTTTTTTCTAAAAAATATTTATGATAATAATAATATATGATAATTTTACTCGATACATAACGAATTATGATGATAAAATTACTGACCAACACTTGGTTCTAAGTAAACTAAAAAAAATGTCATGCTATTCTATTCAGACCAATTTGATGTATATATAAAAAATACTCCTTTTTGCAAACAACTTTTCATATCAATATGAGTAGTACCTACATATCTACTACCAAACAGATAAGGATATCAATAGTTTACGATCAGGTAGATCGTGCTAAAATATGACCCACTGGTCTAAAAGCTCGCCCGTTGATATAAATCTTTAACGCTTCGACACATTTTGACCACACGTCAGGATTATGATCGGTATAAAATACCTCGCTTTGTAGTCTCCCTTTACAACGTCCGCTCCTACAATGGACAGACGTCTAACTTATAAATTTTGGTGCGAACAAAGGCGCCTGTATTGACAATATCCCGGAATAATGCAAAGGACGTCGGCGATATTAAAATATATCGATCCGAGATCGAAGTAAATCAATAATGATGACTTAAATCATCTCTACCGAGAGCGGACCGCCGGACAAGGCTCGATTCGTCGCGGCCAACAGAACGTCAGCTTAGCGTAAGTACGCTCGTGCCTCCAAAGAGAAGCACAAAACAGGCTTCCGCTCAATTTCCCTCGAAACGTCAAATGTTTGCTTTCGAAAAGGATATTAAAATGCAACATGTTTTTGTGTTGAGTATCGCAACAGGATTAACGTATGCAAAGCAATCGCGGGCAAGCACCATGACTTGCGTCGCCAAACGCAACTTTACGCAAACTTGCAAGTCTCGGTTACATCAAAATCTGTAGTTCTGAACTGAATGTTTTATGCTTCGTATTTTCATCTTACGTCAGTAAACAAATCGAATGCTTGATCGAATCAAGAATGTTAAGTTGAAGTAAACGCAAAAGTTTACGTTAAACCACGAATGCAGTATCGGCGGAGGCACAATGGATACTATTTGATTGCTTCATTATGCGAATCGGACTCGGTTCATTGTATATCATTTCGCATGTTATATCTGTTTGTATCCTAATTTAATCATCTTGAAGATTGGACCACCGGGGAAAGCCATGTAACGGGTGGGCCGTAGGCCGATTCGCGATTGAACTTTGAAGACATTTCACGTACACGGAGTGATTTATTTTGCTGATAGCTTATCGATTTTCTTACTAAGCTTGCTTTGGAATAAACATGCGTAAGTTTTGTATTTTACTTGAATTCGAATGTTTTAAGATTTTCTTTTATTTGCTTTTATCGGCTGATCTGTATCTTATTTGGTACGTTTACTAAAGAAGTAGGAAGCGAATGTGGCTCAGCGGGAAGTCGTGTGACATTCCATCCGATGCGCTGGACTTCTTTCCACTCCTAAAAGCGTTCAATTCCCGCATCACAATCCATCCATCCATAACTTCGTTAGTTAGCCTGAGTTCATCTAGGTCTTCAGGTCATCCTGTTGCAGATTGTTACAGGTCATCTATCTACCTATCTAGTTTTAAGTACTTAGATACTAAGCGAATTAGCACTTAAAACAGCAGCCTGTATTTTCTCTCGAATGTTAGCAATATCGGAAGATGCATGTATTCGGTATTATTTATCTGAATCGCGCGGAGCGTTCGATTCTAATGCCTGAGCTTTCATTCCCTTTCGAACCGTTTCAATTTGCCTGACGTCTTATTTTCTACGCGGTGGTCCCGAGCTGGATGAGATGGACTGAGATGGAGCTTTGTCAAAATAATGGAATCTTATATTTCTTGCGATTGTTGGACCACGGAAGAAGATTTAGGAAGATTTAGGAACACTAGCGGACCTGCGACTTGTTCCGCTTAGAATAAAATTATGATTATATTATAAATTGTTTCGGAACTACAATGCTAAAGCATTCTCTACCAGTTGAAGTTGGTTTAAAAAGAACTTTTAGGGAACATGTAAATGGTCTTAGTAAATACTTAAATAGGTCAAAGTTTACCAGAATAATATAGGCAAGTAACATTTAACAGCTTTTATTAGTTGCTAGCGTAAGAAAATAATTCCCACTGATTCTTTAGTGAAC
Source organism: Petrophora chlorosata (assembly GCA_951640565.1). Taxonomy (NCBI): domain Eukaryota; kingdom Metazoa; phylum Arthropoda; class Insecta; order Lepidoptera; family Geometridae; genus Petrophora; species Petrophora chlorosata. The sequence continues at coordinate 12,478,209 of OX621193.1, read as the reverse complement.
GGTAGGTATATACTATTAATATAATTGTAAATGGATAGAGTGATGTATGTATTTAAGTATTTAATAAATATTTGTCATCATTATGATAATGACTAATTAATCTATCTTTTAGCTATACCTATAATGTACAAAATAAAATCTCACTCACTGACTCATCACGACCAATGAAGTTAAAATTTCAGAGTAAGGCAAAGATTGACTTTATTTTCGTATTAAGTATTTTTTTATACTACTAAGTAACGAAACGAGCAGGTCACTCGCCTGATGGTAAGCGCCGCGCCTGCTCATAACAGATGCATTGCCGCCCAGAATCCTAACCAAATCGCATTCAAATTGGTCAGGTGGTAGTTATTATAAACAATCGTACATGAATGAAAATTACCAAAATACTATTATTTTTTTAAATAAAACTGATTCTGGAGTTGGAAAGGGACCAGCTCTAGTTTCAGACCTTTATGGACCACACATCTATTTAACTTACAGTTCTACCCTTACTTCTAGGTAAATTAATTTCAATGTAGGCTAGCCACACTAACCGATTCTAGTTGAGGATTGTGTTTCTATTCTAAACATACTATACGGAAAAATAAAATCAAAGTATTACTCAGTATATTTGAACTTACTTGTGAAACGATACGAGTATCCCATCTTTTCGTCTCGGTTTCTGGGAGCAGTTTTTACAATGTTTGAACACGCAATACGGCATTTTTTTGAAACTAAAATTCACGCGTCACGCAGTACTTACTCAGCCAGCGCTTCGTTGCGTACTGACTCGATGTAGTATCCGCTTTGTGTAGTGGTATCCGCTTCGTGCGCCTCAATTCCGTGTTCCGTGCGGAGTATCTAACTTTTTTTTATAGTATCAGTGACCTATACATGTAAAGTAAAGTTGTACTACCCTTCACAATCAATACGAGTATAGGCCATACCTGCTATAGAATGAAGGAAACTGCCCAAAAGGAACATTAGTAACGTGCCATGTAAAAGTGTAACAGTACACCCAGACTTAAAAAACCTTGTAACAGGCATAACAATGGGGCACATCGGTTCCTTGAAAGTCAGTAACTTTGCCGACGCGCTTCAACCGACGCAAGTTAAATTTAGCGTTAGTGATCCCATCGGCGCATTGTGAAAGTAAAAGCTGATATTGACACCCATGGCATGGTACTTTTGTAATGGATACTTTAAAGATTTTATTTTGCTAGCAACTTTCAAAGCTTTTGCATTGAATTAATGGACATGCAACCTATTTATTCTTTATATATTTTTTATGGAACTGAGCAAGATTCTCGCAAAATTTATTAATTACATGATCATGGAGAAAGAGTAAGTATGGCTCAGTGGGAGCTCGTGCGAATTTCGATCCGACGCACGTGAGTTCGAATCCCGCTGACCCCGCACCACTGACCTTCTTAAATTATGTGTGGATTTAACACTCGCTCTAAAAACGGTCAAGTAAAACATCGTGAGAAAACCCGCATGTCCAAGAATTTTTCACAAAAAGTCAAGGACATGTGACATCCACCAAGCCGCACTGGGCCTGCGTGGTGGATTATGGCCCATTCTCTCTCTATGAGAGAAGGCCCGTGTCCCAGCAGTAGGAACGTGACGGGCTGATGATGATGATGATGAGATTCTACATGAAGGTTTCGCTAAGTGTAAAAGTTAGCGAAAAGTGGGTAAATTACGGCTGTGCAGTAACAAACATTTTCTCTTTCTCTTCCTATTAACACGTGCTGCTACTTTAATTTCATGAGATAATGTGTAAGTCAAATTTTGTGTCTTTGAGTAGAAACGGTCATCAATATTCAACTCATGTTCTGATTTTAATAATACATTAAACTACTCTTTGATGAATGAAAGAGTAAATTATTTATTCATTTTTTTTTATTGCTGTGTATGACGTTGTTCCACCTGTTTTCCACCAATTATACTTTTATACATACCGAATAAAATTATGCGACAAGCGGAACAGAACAGGTGGAAAGATGACCACCGATTTCTGCAGATGTCAAAACTGGAAGTGCTGACACGTGGAACATTAAATATTTTTTCCGACAATCTGAATTACAAACCAATATTTTCCGGAATCGTTGTTAACAGCGATTACCGTTATGATTGATTGATATTGTCATGTTTTTACAAAAGTATGACAGTATTATTTCAGCGGCCGGTTTCTTAAAATGTTGTTTCCTTTGTAATGCAGCGTTATTTGTAATTGTTTTAACATTTTCAATGAGTGATGCTGAAGACATTTACATTTTATGATGGTGCGGTATGTGGCGGGATTCCAGGCCCTGTCAACCAGGAAAAGGTTCTCCATTGACACAAAAAGGGTAGCGCGTCTGAGAGATGTTCGCTCGGGAAATCTTTGAATGACATTGCTTTGTAATATCAGTGTACCGCAGACTTATAAATAACAGAATAGCCGAAGTAACATATTTTTTATTATTCCATCCAATATTTTTTTATATTTAATTAGGACTTGTATAATAGTCAATTTTCATTATTATGACCCTGCGGTTATCGACAAGTTAATGAATACGGGCGTGGTTCTTCTTCCCCTCATTTTTTATTTCTACATTTTCGAATATGGTTGAACAATATTTTATTAGTATGGTAGATTATTTTAACTACCTAGTAAGAAGTTCTAACCTTGGTCCTCCTAATCTACTGATTCCTCAAATATAGATAAATTAGGAGTTAATAATAATAGTAATAATAATATAGCCCTTTATTCAGACAGTATAGGTACATTTTCAATTTTATATTTAACTTAATAGCTTAAACTAATTACTAAACCTACTTATTCATAACGGTGTGTTTTCATTTTTGGCAATACCATTGTCTGTTTGCCATTTGGGAAAAGCCTCCCCCATCTTCTTCCATTCCTGCCTGTCCAGTGCCTGTCTCGTCCAGTGCCTTTCTCGTCCAGTGCCTGTCTCGTCCAGTGCCTGTCTCGTCCAGTGTTTTCCCGCCATCTCAACAATTTCATCATCCCATCGTTTGTGCTGTCTGCCCCTCTTTCTCTTTGCGCCTCTAGGATGCCATGTAGTAACCATTTTACACCACTTATCTAGGCCTCTTACCATATGCCGGTCCAACTCCATTTAAACATCCAACTTCCAACCAAGGTCTAACTAAATTAGGGGTTAGAATGCATAAAAGCATTAGGAATGTTATTATGAGTACTTTAAACTTTAAGATAGGACCTTACTTATAATAAGATACCTTACTTTACCTTACCTTACTTGTAATACTTGAAATGTAGCAAAACGAAAACGTATTGGCGATTCTGAAAAATCCCAACTCTATATATTAATTCAGCACGCACACCAATCATATTACGTCATAAAAATGACGAATAGGCATGTAAGAGCGCATGTAGCTACCACGGCGTTATGGCTGCAAAAACTGGTAACGCACTAGTTCGATTCCCGGCGCGGGACAGATAGTGGTCTCACGCGGTCCATTCATACGGGGATCAGCGCGAAGCGGATGTTCTCAAACACTGTAAGAATGTAACTAGACTTAAGGATAGTCTAGATAGTTGCAAAAGTAATTCTGATTTTCGCGTCGTCAAGGATATAACTGACTGTTGTCAACAGTATCTTCAATCGATTTTAAAAAACAAAATTTATTGAAGTTAAGAGAAAAACCGTATCTTGGGAGGACTGTATATTTATATGTACATGTAGAAATAAGCAGTGGATAGTTGAATACGTTTTTGTAAACCTTGCCAAAAATGAAAAATAAATATGTTGCACTAAGAACCTTTGCGTTTTCGAAGTGTTAACAACACGATAGGCGGACATAATAGTTAAAAATCAAAATATATTTATTAAATAAGCACCAAAAATGCACTTTTAAACGTCATATATATGTTACAGCTGATAGCCGAAGTGCGGCTACACTTAGTTTTAGCCGGCTACAACTAGAAGCAGCCGGCTACATGCGGTTAAACTTAGATGTATCTTATGCGAGATTGTAAACTGTCGAAAGATTGTGAACCGTCGCATTATTTTTCAGTAGATTATAATCTATTGAAGTGATAGATGATAATCTACATTATATTATATCTAATATACATGTTCGCGGCGTTGGGGTGGCCCAAGGGCCACCCCCGCCTCACCCTAACCTACCGAGGGCTGCCCCTTATACGTTTGATTGGTGTGCGGCTGCACCTAGTTCTAGCCACTATGATGAAGGCTAAACCTAGTTCTAACCGAAGAAAAGTAGGATATATCTAAGTTTAACCGCATGTAACCGGCTGCACCTAGTTGTAGCCGGCTAAAACTAGGTGTAGCCGCACTTCGGCTTTTAGCCGTAACATATACATAATACAAATTAATAAAAAAAAAATACGTAAAACATTGTAACTTAAATATCGTGACTTTGAAAAAAAGGTAAACACGTTAACCTATTTCTTTCCCTTATTCAAATTAAAGTCCGGGCCCAGAAAGAAATGCGAAAACTGAGTAGAGTCAGTTCTGGTCTACCAGTGCTTCGGAAATACGCCCGCTAGAAGACAACACCTAGAAACTACGCGAGGACGTCTCTTTTTAACCGAACTCTTTTTCAAAAAAGGTTAAGGTTCTCTATTTGGATGTTTTTTTTTTATTATTTTTATTTTTTAATGTTTGTTACCAAAGAACTCCGTCATTTATGAACCGATTTGGAAAATTATTTTTGCGTTGGGTTCAGTATAGCTACGAAGTGGTCCCATATAAATTTCATCGATATGTGACCTTGGACTTCGAAGATAAGTTGAAGTCGGTTTTTGTTTTTTTCTAAAAGTTAATTATTTAAAACCTTTTACTCGTAAAATGTCTTTACTACGAGTACCATAATATCCTTCATATTATATATGAATCTCATAGTAATTATAGGTAGGTACTTATTGTCAAATAAAGGTCTCATGTTACCAATTTATATTCATAATCAACACAGAAACATGAAGTTATAAACGTATTAATTTCATAAAATAATTTTTTATTCAAATCTTCAAACAATAAAATATATTTGAGAACTTAATTAGTTCCTAGCTTGTATAAGTTAAGTTTAATCAACATGATCGTGTCCCCAGATACAGATTATCTACAATACAAGCTTTCCAAAGATAAAAGTCAAATTTGAGATTATAAAGTAATAATGTTAGTTATAAAAAGCTGCTTTTATTATGCTATCAATCTTGTAGGTCGGCTTGTTGGATCACTCTCCCGGCGGACAAATCGTGTGAGTTCTATTCAGAATTAATTTTTAATCATGCCTGTGAATGCCTTAATAATTTGAGTTAATAGAAAAAAGACAATTTCGTTGTAATTTATGGACCATAATGTGCTGCTAAGAAGGTATTTATAAGATTTTAACAGCTTAAGACTTGATTTTATGGCAAAAATAAAATGATTATCAGCCAAAGGACGGTGCATAATAGTCTTTAAAACGTAACGTAAGAAATGATACTATAATTTTATGAGATGATCTATCTGCACTTATAGATAAATAGATTAATATTTTCTTTTTTTTAATTGTGTAATGAGACGAGCAGGTTCCTCGCCTGATGGTAAGCGCAACACCTGCCCATTACAATTGCAGTGCCACCCAGAACTTTTATTACCATAAAAAGCACTGCATAGCACTGCATTGTGCTCAGCACCCTGAGACATCAGATATTAAGTCTCATATGCCCAGTATTTTCACTGGCTACAATGTACTTCAAACTGCCCCCGTACCCATATGTCCCTCAAACGCCAATCGTATATCGTGTTGAGCTCAGTTTAGGGTATAGATTCACTGCGACAATATTTTAGGATGCCATTTATTGTCCCATTAAGTTTATCAAACAAGGTTTTTCAGGAAGAAAAAATTCGACCACCGGCTGGGACTCGAACCCACAACCCAATATTCCCTCAGCGCGGGACGCTCTACCAATTGAGCTACGGTGGGCACCAACTCGAGTGTCGAATTTCTTCTTCCGTTATTTTACCGTCTTAAGGGTTGGTGAGAAAAAGGTTCACTCCACTCTCAATAGATGGCGTACACGTCACCCTTAAGACGGTAAAATAACGGAAGAAGAAATTCGACACTCGAGTTGGTGCCCACCGTAGCTCAATAGCCATTGTATTTATCAAGTAAAAGTTAGTTACAATGGTGTAACAATGGGCAGTCTTATCGCTTAAAGCGATCTCTTCCAGACAATGGAGGGGAATAACGAACCATGCGTAAATGGGTAGCGGTGAAATATAACAGGGCTTACACATGATATAAAATATAATAACTAAATAAATAAATAAATAACGCTCAACAATCACATACATACATAGATCCTGACCCTTAACTAGGATTCCCTGTATCTAGGGAACCAGGAACTAAAAGGACCATGGTCCCACAACACCCAGACACGAAACAAATGCTTGCGCTTTTTTTTCTCAGCACAAACATTTTTCCCGTTGCGGGAATCGAACCTGTGGTGTATGAGATTTCACCCAACATGCCCAACCACTACACCACAGAGGATGTCAAAACTACGTGTCTACGTATGTATGACGACATAATTAAACTTATATAAACTACTAGCCTGTCGCCCCCGCGTAACATTTTTTTTATAGAACTGAGAAAGTCAAGTCATTCGCCAGATAGTAAGCACCACGCCTGCCCTTAACAATTGCAGTGCCATCCAGAACTTGCATAATGAAAGAGACATTTCAACTAATTGACAATTATTTTGTGGTCGTTTATGTTTGTTTTAATTTAACGCTATAAATTACGAGTAGGTACATAAACATATATCTACATAGTAGATAGGTTTCTCGTATGCGAGAGGCCGTCTGAATGGGTACCACCGCTGTGTCAGTTATTAAGCCGTCAAGCAGTAGTGCGCAAGCATTACTATGTTCCGGCTTGAAGGGCATTTTAGGCAGCGAAATTACTGGGCATTATGAGACTTAACTGCTAATTGTCTCAGGGTGACGAGTGCAGTGCGACGCTGCAGGATTTTGCAAAGCAAGGTTCTGGATGGTGCCGTTATTGTTAGGGGCTGACGTATTGCTTACCATCAGGCAAACGACCAGCTCATCTTGTCATTCAGTTACATAAAAAAATATTTTTTGATTAACGAATTACTATTTAAGATTTTATCTATTCTCGTGTTCACTGCTCAGTGATATAATAAATATTTTGACATCATCGCTCTTTAGACTCGTTGTCTGGCCTTATCTAAGCTCGTCTATAATCTATAATAGAATAAATAAAAAACTTCAACGTAATCTTGTTCTTCGACGGGATCATCTTTCTATCTTATCTTTGATACTTGTCTCATATAATTTTTTAGATTTTGTCTAAAGTTCCATCTTAACGTATCATTTTGAAAGATATGCCGGTAATTTGGACAAATAATTCAGATATAGAGATGTTTTGAAATCAATTTGATATCGAAATCGTAAAGATAACAGAGCGCACCTTTTACAGATTTAAAATTTTGATTTAAATCTACATCATTCAATGTTATACCGTCTTTGTAACTTTTCAATCCGATCATAGTATAGACTAGTCTTATTTAGGTGTATCATAACATGAAATCAAAATTACATTAAATAACTCGTAATTGAAACACACACAGTTAATATAAAACGAACAATAAAAGCTTAGTAGTAGTGTAACAATTGGCGGTCTTATCGCTAAAAGCGATCTCTTTCAGACAACCGTGCAGGGAGTGGAATAACGCAAAAATAAAACACAACACAAACATAATACTGGTATTATATTTTAACTAAGTATCTAATAGGTACCTAATATATGTATGTATGTAGTAGGTATATATGATATTATAGTTTGTACCTTTTGTACATACATACCTATCATAATTAACTCAGTTATGTTGACAAAAACTAAAGGTTAAACTAAGGACTAAAGGTTGTCTGAAAGAGATCGCTTTGAGCGATAAGACCGCCCATTGTAACACTTTAGTTTTAAGTTTATTATTTACCCTTTTTCTGTTATTATTTCTGGTGGTGTAACAATAAAGAGTTATCTAATCTAATATAATATTTAACGTCAAGTGATAATAAATTTATTGGAACCTTGAACTAAGGGGTGACTTTAAGCTGCCTCTAGAGCTGTTGAAAGTGAAATGTCATCGACATTTCAAACAAGTTAATTTAAATATTTATTTTCCTATGAAAGGGTAACAAACACATTCACTTGAAATTCTAAACTCTTTTTCCGTAAGTCTCCGTGTCGAAGGGTCGAAAGGTCTGTTGACATCCGTCCAAACATTAGTTTGTTTAATTTCCAAGTTTTTTCATCACTACTGGAATTTGGAAACTAATATGGATGGTTGAAGAATCGAATGTTGACATATTTTTAAGGTAGCTGTAAATAAAGTTTGTAAAATAAAAATTTATATTAATTTACAAATTTGCGATGGATATCATTTCATAAATGTTTTGTTTTTTTGTGTGAAAATATGTTATGTGATATAATTTATTAATTTATTAGCCGGTGTTTTATCACAAGGTACAGACTAAAAGGTTGCGTCCTTTTTTTTCATGGCCAATCCTTTGCTATTTAGGATTAACTAGCGACCCGAACCGGCTTCGCACGGTTATTATACATAAACCTTACTCTTCAATCACTCTATCTATTAAAAAAACCGCATCAAAATCCGTTGCCTAGTTTTCAAGATTCAAGCATACAGTATAAGGATATAGGGACAGAGAAAGCGACTTTATTTTATACTATGTAGTGATAGTGAAGTGATGTGAGCCTTAAGCCCCAATATTATCATCATCATTATCAGCCCATCACGTTCCCACTACTGGGACACGGGCCTTCTCTTAGAGATAGAATGGGCCATAGTCCACCTCGCTGGCCCAGTGCGGGTTGGTGGATGTCACATGTCCTTGACTTTTTGTGAAAAAATCTTGGACACGCCGGTTTCCTCACGATATTTTCCTTCACCGTTTTTAAAGCGAGTGTTAAATCCGCACATAACTTCAGAAAATCAGTGGTGCTGGGCTAACGGGATTCGAACTCGGGTGCGTTGGATCGAAAGTCGTACGTGCTCCCAATGAGCCACGCTCGCTTTCCCCAATATTATACTTTTCTAAAATTGTATAAGTTGGACATACTTAACCTGTTGCATATGTAAACAGTAGAAACAAACCATTTTAACGTTCCCACCAACATTCACAACTTATTATGTACCTACATAGCTATCAATTAATTCATGACATCACAATCATTACTATCATTACTAATATTAATAATGCGAAAGTTTGTGAGGATGGATGGTTTTTTACTTCATCACGCAAAAGCTACAGAAAGGTTTTGATGAAATTTGTTATTTATTTAAACGTTAGCACAAATCAGTTTGTACATGGAGGACTTAATTCTAGATAGCATTTTCTACCAGTCATCCAGGGCAATAGAAGATAAGATGGTAGCGGTGCAGTAAAGGGCGTAATGGGAAATTTAAAAATAGACTAAGAATAGTTGAGTAGATACGTTAGGTCCTGGAAAAGAACATAGGTTACTTTTATCCCGGGAAACCACTGGTGAAATAGCGGGGTGCAGCTAGTTTTTAATATTATATAGGTACCAACCTATAATTTGCAGAATACACTTTTTACATATAGCCTTATGACCCTTCAAAGCTTACGCATTCCTGCCACGCGACTAAGGTTCTTCTACATCTCCACAAAAACGTATGTCATTGCGCAATCTAATAATAAGGCCTATTCACACGGCACCCCTGTATTTTTTCAATGTCAAGGCTCAAGAAGACGGCAAAATGCGGCAAAAAACGGCAAAATCAATAATAGGCCTGTGCACGTGTTGTCGATGGATTATAGATTATGTTTTCGGATTTTCTCAGTGAGTCCGTGCGAAGCTCGGAGGTAGGCAGGTAGGTATTTAAAAGATAGAGTTCCATGGAGTAGTCTGTAGGGAAACTAGCGAGTAGATAAAGCTCAGCAGCCATGTAATTGCGACTGGTTGTGAGACTCTTTGCTCACGGCCAACTGTCTCTGTTTTGGCTGTCTATTGCCTAATTTGTCTGCTATCTTGAGCGATTGATATCAGATGAGTGTCAGCAAAGCTGGAAAAGTTTAATCGTAATTATTTCACAGTACTTAATTGTTTTGAGTTGATAGAGTCGTGTGGTGTAAGCAAAATTATTCAGCCTACATAGGTTCAAAGATAATATTATATTATGCAAATGTACAATATTAGAAATAGTTTTTTAGGACTGTATTAAAATGCTTTAGATTATTATTCTATTAAATAATAAACAGAATAATAATATATATATATATATATATATATATATATATATATATATATTAACCTATGCTGTCCCACTGCTGGGCAAAGGTCTCCCCCAAGTCTCTCCAGCCGTCTCTATCCTGCGCCACCTCACACCAACCTTCTTGGTATGCATCCAGATCGTCCCTCCATCTTCTTTTGGGCCGGCCTGGGCGCCGTCTTCCATCTTCAGGCACAAATTAATTAATAATAATTAATAAATTAATTAATAATAATATAAAGCATTTTAATATTATTTAAGTATAAACATTAGTAGCATTTTATTAAGTATAAACTTAAAACTAACTCAATGTTTACAACGGAAAAGATATAGTATTACGTACTCTTACCGGCATTAGGTTTAGCCATATTTAACTCAAAATTGATTAAACTATTCAATAGCAAATTAATAACTGGTGAATGAAGACATTAATAAGTGTCGTTAAATTAGAACCCTAGCTCTAAACATTTACAACAATATAGGCAAAACACCACTCCATACATTTCTCTGTTTCATTCGATTCTTCCTCAGCACAATGAAATTGTATACAATTATAACGGCCAAAATTGTAACTGTCTCAAACAGAACTCAAGACGTTGCGTTCCTTTCAAGAAAACTGCCACAAAAGCAGGTAATTTTATCGAAAACCTTCGGTATCTTTTACTATGGGCATAAAAAACTAAACAGTTATGTTCTAAAGATATAGAGTGCAGATATTCTATAATAAATAGGTCAGCAGTGTATTAGACGAAATAAGTGTTATTAACATTTCAGCGGAAGGTACTAAAAGGAAATTTATTGTTTTTTAATAAAGAGGCATCATCATGTGATTTGACTCCTTATATTTTGAAAGAGTGAAATGACAGTGATGAAATCATATAATTCCTATAATACGACAGTTATGGGAACAATTATATTTTTTTCACCTTTTTTAAGTTTTAGTGCTTATAATTAACAGCAATAACGCGCAAACTATGGCTTTAGGCTAAAAAGTAGAATCATGTTTTCCAACATAAAAATTATGTATTCTTAAGTGTAATGAAACGTTTTTTGAAAGAACAATGCCTCTTATTACCTCACGATATTAATTTCAGCTCCGGAAGAAAGTAAAACGCTTTGTATGATTAAAATAACGCATTGCAAAATGAGGTTTTTCTCGAGGGCTTCTACGCCTGCCTTCTCACGGAAGCCTATACTTACCTCAAAATATGAGCTTTTAACAAGCGCCTTACTTTTGATTTTTAATGGACCTCGTTTGTTGCTTATTAAAAGTTTTTGTAAGAACGTATTGCGATTATAATTTTTGATCAGCCTACCTTGTTTGGAGCTGCAGAAATAATTAATTCTTTATGATCTCTCTTACAATGTGGGTGTAGATGCGTAACAGTCTTATTAAGCTCTTTGATGATACTTATTTCACTCTCCGTATCATCAGCATTGCAGTTCAATGACCTAAATTCATTTAAGACGCCGTTGAGTTACTCGTCAATATAGTCGAGTTATCGAATGCAAATTTTTGATGACTGGGATCATTGGATCTGTTCGCGAGCGTTCCGCACTCGCCTTGAAAAAAAGACCACCGGATGTGGTTGAAACTATAGTTGGATTACTCCAACTGAAATGCGGGTGTCACCCGTAAATTATTAATAATAATGGATTTCTATGCGTACGGTGGTATTGTGATTTTTATACAGATTTTGTGATTTTTTATACATATTTTCGCTTATGATTTATTTATTTTTTTATATATATATTATATATGAAATTGTTATTATGTATATATATATATATAGGTATATCTTATATATTTTGTATATTATATTATTATGTACCTATGTTTATAATTGGTATATATTATTGTATATATAATATAGATAATAGTATATGTTATTATAGTTTGTACTCTTTGTACATACATTTGTTTATTATGTCATTTATGTTGACACCCCCGTCTCTTACAGTTTCTTTAAGTCCTCTCCATCCAAAGGTTGTCCGGAAGAGATTTGAGCGATAAGACCGCCCATTGTAACACTATAGTTTTTGAGTTTGTTATTGTACTTTTTGTTATTATGTTTTCTGGTGGTGAAACAATAAAGAGTTATCTAATCTAATCTATTTTGTATAACCAAAAATTACGAAAGTCTAACATAATACTTTTTTTCATCGCTTATAGATCTGTTTGGTTGCTATCTCGCTTGTTGTTAAACGACGATATCGCTGAGGACGAAACACAGATCTAGATGAAGCCGTTGAGTGGCTACTCAGACCCTTCTCCCTGATTGTTCACCAAATAACATTCCAAAACACGACTAGGTCACTTGACGGTATGTCTTTACTCGGTCGTATAAATACAGTGGCCAGAGCCTACCACTTCAAATCTGAATCGATATTAAAAGTCTTTTAAAATATAGTGTAAAAAATGTCTTCATTAAACTTGACCTTTCAACAGTAAACACATCCCGACATTTTTATAGAAACCTTCAAAACATTCGATTAAAATATTTTATAGTCTTTCAACAGTGCTATACATAATTGTCACAAAAATAGCAAAGCTGCGCAATTTTACTGCCTCCGTAGACTTGATACTTTTAGTATCAGCAAGTCGCCGATTTCAAAAACATCTCGATGTTGATTTTTAAACAGTGTTACCAAAGACAAACATGAAAGAAAGACCTTAGTACAATGTAATTATCCTTAAACGCTAGAAGCACTAGAACGATGAACGATTTGCTCGAGAGTCGCGTAACCTGATTCAACATCATCATCATTATCATCATAGACAACATCAGAATCAGCCCATTAGTTCCCAGTGCTAAGACTCAGCCCTCTTTTCTGAGAGAGCATGGGCTAATACCGTATATTACTATGTCCAAATTTCCGAATTGCTAACACCAAATGCTAAAAGTTGATCAAGTCTCAAGTGTAGAGAGGCTGTTAAATAAAATAATTTAAATGCTTGAGATGGGTGGTGTAATGTTCTGCGCAATTACTAGTGACTATTCACAATTAAAACGGTCGGTACTGTTACAGTAATTACGGGAAATATAATAAACTTCAGCGCCGTCTCGAGGATGTCCACGAGTAAGTATTTGCAGTGGCAAAGTGGCGTTTTCCTGTCACATGTTTTTTTCTGTTTAACTACTTGATCTTTATAGGAGCGCTCTTAATTTATTTTATGTCTCATGGTACTGAAGCTATCAAGAACTTACATTATTTTGCACATAAAAATAGTAATTTTGATACTATAGCTTACACTTCACAAGTTACCATACAATTTTGTGTATTGATGTATTCAAGTAAAGACAAAATCCTTTAAAAAATATTGATACCGATACCGGACAATATAAAGCGCGTCAAAGTTCCATCACGCAACAAAGTCAAACTTACAATTACGGCTCTTTCAGAAAAACCGAAATAATTTCGATATGAAGACGCGAGAAATTCGTGGAAAATAAAGAAACAGGTTGTGTCAGTCCGCGTGTGTCGCATCGATATCAGCGGCGTTGCCTGCGCAGTGAGGGACAATAATATTCAATGAATCGCAACAACAATGTAAAACACAGTGAATGTACTTACGGCAAACTGGTCTACACATCTCTGGACGCTGTGTCAATAATCATTGCGTGCGTATAAATTTATTATTTTAAGAAGTGTGAGCTTTTTTCGATTAGTGAGCAGATCTGAATGAATTGTGAATGACCGTTAGAGTAGACGTGTCTTTAAGTGGAGACCGCGAATCGGCAAGCGTAGTGTAGCCCACCGGCTAGATGGAGGGACGACCTGCGAAAGGCAGCCGGAAGAAATTGGTTTAGAAGAGCCGAAGACCAGGCTCAGTGGCATTTCTTGTGAAAGGCCTTATAGTGGACAACTATGGGCTGATGATGATGTTGAAGTATGTCTGTGATATTGTTATCCACTCTATTATAGCTATTATAGCATATTGTTTTCAAGATCAATCACTGACTGATTCTTACACTGCGATAATCGTGAATGAATTGTAATAGTGGTCATTTTAATTGATGTGGCCGTGCACTGGAACTTTCGTCGCTAAGGATGTCAGCTTATCGACAATCTTTGCATCGCATTATACAATATTATTCCATATTACCTATAGAAAATCAGATTATATTCCTTCGGAAGCGCGATCTGATTAAGATCGCTTTTTACGGTCGTAATACAATTTTCAAGTGCTGTTTAAAGTATTACCAAGCAAAAAAATAAGAACAAATTCCATGAATATTTATTCAGTTCAGTATCTACCGTTTCATATATGTGTGTGTATAATTCCTATATTCTTGTAACTCATTTTTGTGTTTAATGAATTCAAACAGGGCATTAATTAGTCACAGATGGTTTTTAACACGAAATGACTATAAGGGTTTTTAGGTTATCCATATTCCATCGATAATTGATGTTATCGATATACCTGATAACACGACAAGTACAACACTATCTTTGTACGCATTTTATGTTCATTCATCGGATAAAATTAGTTTGAGTAGAAACTTTTTCGAAAAATGTATTCTGATCTTTTTCTTACTCGTTACTGTGTATTCTGTGTTATTAGTTTATAATGCTCTTGGGAATAAATCCATAGCATGTACCTAGACATTTCATAAATAAAAAGCTTTCAGAAAGTCTCATGAATTTATCAATACCGCAGATACCTCCCGCAAATAATACCTATGAACCCTTTCACCACCAAAGTCCGGCTATACTCGTCATAACAATAAGTGCTCTCTACGCCGACGTCGGCTTGAGTCGGCTAAAATGTATGCTAATAACGTAGTTCGGCGTGGAGCACACTGCCTTGCTTCTTAAGCGTGGCGCTCAAATGTTCAATAAATGATGAGAATCATGTGCTAGTGTGGCTTAGTGGAAGCACATGCGATTTTCGATGCGACGCACCCAAGTTCGAATCCCACTGGCCCCACACCACTGACTTCCACCAACCCGCACTAGGCCAGCGGCAGCGTGTTAGCTTATGGTCCATACTCTCTCTACGAGAGAAGACCTGAGTTCCAGCAGAGGAAACGTAATGGGCTGATGATAATGTGCCTGAACAGGCACGTGATTCAATTTTACCTAATCCGGTGATTCAGACGCATGTCATCACAATTCATTCATGACTATACTCATCGACTCATCTTACTACCAATCGAGTTCATTCATAAAATACCCTTGACACCCAATCGGAAGCAATTTCAATTGGATACAAGTTCTGCAGGAGACAATTGCATCATCGCCGAGTCATCGGCCGCCACCGGACGTTGTTAACAGGGCCTTGATTAGCCGAGACGATGTTAAACGGCACTCGGAGCAAGTTCAAACAATTAACTGTATAGAAGTGTCCGACTCCAATGAATGATACAGACTTGCTCCGTTTCATTACACAAACACCGTGACAAGATGCGAGCACAAATTGAGATTAATTCAAAACTCACGACGGTTCTTAAGCAGTGTTGCCTTATGTATGCTTGGAATTCCAAAGGAAATGAAAAAATATTTTATAATTATGTAAGTTAAATTCATTCCGTCAAAATAATAAACTTTATTTGACGTTTAACTTTCAGATGCCCTTTAAGACGAGTTTTGTTTACTCTATTAGCATGTACCTACATATATAAAATTGAAACTATTACCTAAGCTACCTATATATATATATTTATATGTGTTATTATTATCATATTATGCTTTTATATGTATATGTCATATATTATCTATATATATATATATATATATATATATATTTATATATATATATCAAAAAACCACCGTCCTTCCAAATTATGTTAGTCCTTTCTGTTCAAAGGTTGTCTGGAAGAGATCGCTTTGAGCGATAAGACCGCCTATTATTATGCTGATTACTGTGAAATTTACTTGATTTTCATGTACCTATATTTAAGGTTTTTTTTAACAATAAAGTGTTTATCTATCTATCTATCTAAACAAAAAGAGAATATTTTATAAAATATATTATATTAAAATGTTATTTCAATACCAAATGTTCCTTAAATCAGGTTTTATTATATGCGTGGCTGTCATGAAAAATTAATAATGACAATTTGCATTTATCATGACAGCCTCTTCCACGAATTTCTTTAAAGAAATGACGCTCTAACTACTTCTGTATTGCATTAGTAAGAAGATAACTTTAATTTGGCAACACCATCCTTAATCATCGTTTACACGCAATTATAATCCTTAACCCCTGACAATTAGGCACTTTCTATTTATTATTCCTGACCGTTAATAGTTACTGTTGCGCAACGCTACTATTTAACCTCAACCTATGTCCTGGGGTAGCCTGAAGCTATTTATAGCTTCAATTGCTCTCAGAAATTCTTTGTTGACTGCCATCAATTTTAGCAAACATTCTCTTTGTTACGGTCACGTATTGTTAAAAAGGGCCTGTTGTTCGGAATAATTGCGTTGTTGATTTTGTAAGTGGGTAAACATTAGGCAGGAGGATATCTGATTATATGAATTCGCCGTCGGGATGCTCGAAGCTCGTCCTCCTGTCGTCTTAATTCCTTCATTCTTGAAGACGTTACTTTGTTAAAGCATTTACTCGTCTTAGTGAGTTTGTTTAATGCAACAAATTCAGTTTACCCTTACAATGTTAGTTTTAATTATTGAGCGTCTTATTCTTTGTAATTTTTAAAGCAGTTTTAATTTCATTATTTATTGTTATTAGTGTCATCTTGTTTTGCTTGTGTTTTGGTTTTCTTTTGTTTCAATATAGTTTTATCTTAATTAAGGTAGGTAAAGGTAACTTATAATTTTATAGATTTTAAAAAGGGAATATGGTTGTAAGGCTATGTTTGTATAATTTATTATATATGAAACACGTAGTTTTATATTTTTTGTGGTATAACTATAAATATAGAAGGTATATTATACACTACCTGTAATATACAGTTAAGGGTTACATTGTACTGTTCCGCACTGCGTTGAACGTTATAGAGGTAATTTTTTATATATTTTCTAAGATTACTAGCTGCACCCCACAGTTTCACTCTCGATTTTTCATGATAAAAAATATCCTATGTGTTAATCATGCTTAGGTATAAGCTATTTTTATTTCAAATTTCATCCAAATACGTTTAGCCGTTGCGGCGTAAAGAGGTAACAAACACACTGACATACAAACTTTCGCATTTATAATATTGGTAGTATATATATAAGTTATAAATTTTGTAGAGCTTATCACATTGACCCTGTTAAGTGTATTGGTACGTTATTTGTAGATAAGGGCGAGGGAGACGAGATTACGCTTGATAAAGAGGTCATGGCCACCGTCAAGGCCAAAAGTTTAAGTATACCCGTGGATAAGGTAAGTAAAATAACTCACTAGCAATAACAACGAAAAGGAATGTCATACATGACAGTTACATGGAGGTGCAAGTAGCTAAATTGATCATGCAAAAGGTCAAATTTTTTAAATTAAAAATAATAGTTTACCTTTCACACAGTAGAACCATAGAGAGTAGTGCACCATTAAAATATATCAAGAATATTTTCGATGTAATGGAATCAGGCGTGACATTGCGGAAATTCATCTCGAAACTGAGACACAATGAAATTATGTAAAGCGGAATTGCACTTCATATTTTCATTCCGTTTCAGATTTTTTTTTAAATTAATTCTGTACCTGTCATTTTTTTTTTTTTAAACTTACAATTTTATATTATGACACTAAAACTAAAAACCTTAAAAAATATAATACTAAAATATATTATTAAAAGAAGTCCCTTTAGGCAAGGTTCATTATAACAAAATCTTAAGATACCAATGAATAATATTAGCTGACACAACGTTTTTTAATAAAGTAGAACATCATCGTCATCATCAGCCCATTACTTTCCACTGTTGGGACTCGGGCCTTCTTTCGTAGAGAGAGTATGTGTCAAAATCTACCACGATGGCCCAGTGTGGGTTTGTGGATGGCACTTGTCCTTAAATTTTTGTGATTAATTCTTGGACATGACTTGGTTTCCTCTCGATGTTTTCCTTCACCTAGAGCGAGTGTTAAATCCGCACATGACTTAAGAAAGTCAGTGATGCGGGGCTAACGAAATTTGAATTTGGGTACGTCGGATCGAAAGTCACACATGCTCTCACTAAGCCACACTCGCTCCCAAATAGAACATAATTTTAATAAATCACAAACGTACAGAAGTAGCGATACCATCTTACGCTAACACTCAAATCGTTGGTAGCCGTCGCAATTTGTTCGATCTGTTTTCGATCACACGCGTTGTCCAAACACTTTTCTGTCATTGAATCGATACTTATCCGATACTGATTACTTTTAAATCGATATTCCACCCACGCTCAGTCAATATTTACTTGAGATACGGTGATGCGACACCGAGGCGACTGAGGAAGTGTTACTTAGAAGTTTGTAGTGATAACAACTCTTTAAATTCGATTATGGATTGATATCGTTGAATAATACAACGTGTAAGTATGTTTTTTTCTTTTATTTTTGGACTTTGTTGCTGTGCGACCTTATCGTCCAGTAAGAAAAATGGTACCAAATTAATCCTTTTTCAGTCCTAGATGTTCTTATTCATACAAATATTGAGCTAGATCTGACAATGGGCAAGCTAAGATCGAATTGCAGAATCATAAAAATTATGTTGTATTGACCAAAACAAAATCTTCTATAGTTTGCGTTCCGCACACATTCCATCAATAAGTATGATTTAAAGCTATGTGACGTCTTTTTAAGAACTAAGCAATAAGATGAGAAAGTCCTTCGCATAATTGTAAGCGCCACGCTCACCCATAATAAATTGCAGTGCAACCTAGGACTTTTAATACATGCAAAGTACTGCGTAGCACCCCGAGACATATCCAGTTATTTCGCTATCTACAATGCTTTTCAAACCGAATTACATTAATGTTTGCGCTTGGTGGCGGAACAACTACAACATTATATTATTATAGTCATATTTAACCTGTCCTAACTTTATGGTACCTACTTGAAAATATTACGTTACAAATTGCTTTCATATACACACCTCTACCGATGAAAATTTCAACATAGGTATAGGCTAAATCTGTGTTTCCGGATAGCTATAATCTGGGTGCCTTTAAGACAAGAGTGAACAGGTTTCTTCTAGACGAGCGTGCTATATCTTCGACCGTATCGTCACTTAACAACAGGTGAGATAGCGGTCAAACGCAAGCCTATAAACAATAAAATAAATAAATAAAACAGGCATAAGTTTTGATGAACAATATTAAACGGATCATAATCGTAAGTTGATAAAATATATCAATATATAATATTATATTGTAAATAAAACAGTGATCTTATATACAATTTTGTTCCTGTAATCAATGATAAGGAATTCATTTATTTGTGCTAATTCTAACTGCATACCTTGTCTATCCCGCAAAAGCGACCAACACGTGATAAATGGCCGATTCAAAGCTTACAATTTCAAATGATTGTCACAATTTCAAGTTTAAATTACAAATGTTGGGCACACGCGGAAAGTCGTGGAATCAATTTCAAACACAATCAGCTTTACAATTACAACAGATTACAAATTAACGATCATTGTAGACAATACAATTCTGTAACAGAAACTTTGATATAGGTACACTGGCAAAAAAACCTTGACTTATTACTTGCTAAAACTAGAAGTTAGCTTATCAACAGCTTGTTAGCTTTTTGCCATTTATTCAGCTGCCAAGCAGTAGTGCGCAAGCATTACTGTATTCTGGTTTGAAGGGCATTGTAGCCAGCGAAATTACTGGGCATTATGAGACACTACAGCTAATTGTCTTAGGGTGACGTGCGCATGCAGCGCCGCGCAGGTTTTTGCAAAACAAAGTTCTGGGTGGTGCTGTTATTGTTATGGGTTAGCGTATTGCTTACCATCAGGCAAACGACCAGCGCGTCGCATCATTTAGTTATGTAAAAAAAATTAAAAAAATATTTAATGAATTTAAGTAAAATGGAGTACATGCCATGAGAATAATTCATTTACGCAAGTTATCACTACAATCAAGGTAAATTAATTGTTTTGCACGAAAGTTTTTAATTACGTTTAATGTTTCGAGTTATTTGTCAAGTTTAATGAGCTTCCACGAGGTTACAGGTACATCGTTGCTTCTCATGGTCCACAGAACATAATGAACCTGAAAATTTTTACAAGCTTTTATTTAACCTGCAATGTTTGGGTCAAATCTTGCAAGTTGAATCAGAACCACTTACTATTATCCTACGTAGATTAAATTTTGCATACTTATCAAAGCAATATCGTGGTAACAGCCAGCTGATCAGATGATGGAGACGGAAGGTGGGTAGGGGAACTCCATGACGGATAATCGCAAACTACTTGTGTTTGGGCTCATTTTAATCTGCTCGCGATTCTGATTACGACTTTGTAAAAAACTTCTCTTAAAAACATATCTTTCAACGAAAATCTTGTTAATTATTTGCGTCTATAAATCTAACAACTTGACAGTCGAACATTTTCGATGATGATAATGAATGGGTTTGAACAAGTCAGAAGTCTTTACATTGCATTTTTGTGTCCCACTTGTCACGCGACAAAACCTATTCATTCACAATTTACCACCTGCAATTAGCGTCCAATAGATCTCAAAAGCCATCGACGACCACTTACAATTTGAACTCTATTAGCATAACACAAAAGTGTTAATTGAAATGGAACTAAAAATCATTCTTCAATTACATATTCAAAGCGGTATCAAAGCAAACATAACGCCTCGCAGACGCTCACCCCCGCTGAAGAAACAAATGGACAATAAATGGCCAACTTGACACCACAATGCCAAGAAAAGATAAAAGGAAGAATTACACGGAAATTTCGAGGCGTGACCATTGTCAACAGAAGTCGTTCACTAGATAACAATTTGCACTTGGAGTGTGTTGGTCATTGTTACCAACATTATAAATAAAGTTTACAATGACGCTAACAGATGTGAGACTTGGAACCGTTGGGCACGTGGTTTCGGCGAAATCCTTTGAAAAACCCCAAAAAACCTCCTCATACATAATATATTTTCGCTCAGCTGATTGGCCTTTAATTGTGTACTAATTGTGACCCGCGGATTTCCCCGCGGTCGCATTTTCTCGGGATAAAAAATATCCCTATGTGTTAATCTAGAGTATGGGCTATCTCCATTTCGAATTTAACTCAAATTCTTTTAGCCGTTGTGGCGTGAATAGGGAACAAACACACTAACATGCAAACTTGCGAATTTATAATATAAGGAAGAAAAGTAGGTTTTACTACTTCAATGTAATTTCTTCTTTTGCTAAAGGAATACTTACATAAAATGCCTAACAATCGTGAAGTACATAAATCTCCTACTACTACGTTACGTCTAGGATTCCTTGTATCTAGTGAACCAGGAACTACCGGGTCGCAAAACTTTCAGACCAGAAACAAACTTTTATACTTTTCCGCACGCATTTGTGTTCGCAGCCTTCACAATAAGCCGATCTGCCATAACCAACTACAGATACTATCAAACAGTCCAGGAGATATGGATAAACAATTTTATTATAAAAAGACTAACGTTAGTATAGTACATAAAGATATACGTCGCAATGGATTTCACAAATAAGTTAACCACATGATAGTAACTACCTACCAATTTAAAACAAAACGTTTTGTTGCAGATATGAAGAAACTAAGCATTTCCATGTACGAGTGAAATAGGCACTAAATTATCTTGTACTACGACTTTCTAACGTATTCGGCCTAATGATCTCGCTTTAGGAATGGAATAGCTTTCTAGCGCTAATATTACGGACAATATGCTATTTGCTACAATGTACAGTCTGGTTTTATAACTAACTAACGTTGTCGGTTAGGCTTAATTTAATTTTCCGCTACACCTAACTTTGCTGACACTTCCTTTACAAAGAAAGTATTAACATTTTTATACTCAATGCATTAGCGTATGCTAAGCGAAAATCTACAGATTTTTAATTAACTAGGAAGAATAAATATTATATTGCTCAGGCTGGGATCGTCTCCGTAAGACGATGTAAAAAGGTTAGAATAAATTTGTTTGCTCAAGCAGTTGGCTCAGTGGCCCAGTGGTTAAGGCGTCAGGAAGGTATCCCAACCACGCAGGTTCGATCCCTGCCCGAGCAAGAACATGAGTCATCTTCTTAATTATTTAAAAAAATTAAAGTATTAACAGTTTAATATCACATTGTATGTTTTGGTGTTTTTTAATACCTACAGTATTTTATTTGAGATAGGTTTGTTAACCTCACTGATAATTATGTATTGATCAACTAAGATCAGGTATTAAGAAACTGATATTACATAGGATCTCCGTAAGATTCCGTAACCCATAAATCTAATTTGGAAGGAAAGTAGCCCGACGTACATTGCAATTATGGTGTAACGAATTCTTTCCGGTCGCACACAAACTGCCGCCAGCCGCGGACGAAGGAAGTAACACCGTTGTAAAACCATCGCTCTGTTGTAAAATATTTATGGCACATTCTATACAAAAATAGACGTATTAAACATAACAGATTGCCGTAACAAAGCCTTTTACAACCGTGATTTACAGCAGATGCGGTAGCTGAAATCAATTTAATAAATAACGGCTCAAAACAATAGCAGTTAAAATTCTCCAACGCACGCCGCTTTTAATAACGCACTTATGATTTAGAAGATCGTATCAACCCCGGACGCAACCAGAAGTTACTCGGTCAATCTATGAAATAAAAATACAAGTTACTAGTTAATAAAAACACGGGCACATTGTTATGAAGCATCAGAGATGAAGACGTGCTTCCTCATTAAGTCGGTCCAATCATCGGCGGCCGAATGCTTGTTGTTATTAATTTATAGAAAGTCATCGCCGACCCATTAGGAAAGATAGCCATATAGATCAACTGATATCCAAAGCCAGCTCCTTGCTTTGTATTCATGGAGTCTAATGATCATGTGCCGCTTGTTAGCGACGATCAGTGGTCATTATTACCAGCGATTGATTTTCTATCACCGACGCCGATTAGATTTACGACTTTCACAGATCCTAATAGTCCTTGTAATAACCACAGTCATTGAATATTCTTCAACAAAAAATCTCGACGGAACTTCTAATCATAGATGAGAAACATGGCCAATTAAAAAGCTTAACGGCCAATGAAAATCCGAAATCGGAAGTCACCAGTTAAAAGTTAAATGAAAAGTTTCGTATCACTGTTTTATCCAAACGATCTTGTTATCTTTTTAAAGATCTCTCGAATTAATTTCCTAACACCTCATTAGAGTGTGGTGATACAACAAAATGCAAATCCGAGTGAGCATGGTCGAGCATTCTCATCCTTTCACTTGACCAACCAACATCTATTAATGGCCTGTTTCGGAAAATATCCAATAAGTTTTGGGTGAAATAAAGACCGCTATTAGTTCGGCTGCTTTGTGTTGGAGTCGAAGTAATCGTATATTCTGGTCGTAGGTCCGAGCCGATAAACTTTTTTATTCTGACACAAACGTCTTAATTAGGGTTAAACCTTTTACGGTGTAAAATATTGCTTGGAGTCAGAGACTCTATTAACAAAGTCCCTATTCAGCTTTCACATTTTAATAAGTAAAAATGAATTAACGTTAATTTACAACTCTGAACTGATAGTGCTAGCGGTTTGTCACACGTGTGTACTTCGATTGGCTCAGTAAGTTTTTTGTAGTGTTATCGATGTGACTTGCATTTGTTTAATCGATAATCGCAAATGACTGACTGTATATTGTCGAAGGCGGGATTCGATTCTGTTCGATTGCTGTTCGAATAATTACAATAATTCGAATAAAAGTTAACGAGACCATTAACAAATCAATGAAGGCTTCCAATTAAGTAGCTGACGTGATTATGTTGCGGTTATACGATGACTATCGCGAAATTAAAATCTTAAACGTGTTGCAGTTCCGTTATGTGCGATATTTCACTACTGTGTATATGCCAATTATAAATATTGTGTAGCTGCTCGATATTTTTGATTATATTATAAAATTTATAATTATGTCTCATCGTTGCAAATATAATTAGCAAATTGCTTTTATTTTTATAAACAAGAAATTTGTTATTATATATAAACTAGCTTTTCCCGCGACTTCATCCGCGTGAACGACAGAGAAAGTCCAAACTGGTATTGTTTCCAAGACCATCTTAGCAAGACCTCCCCAGTATATGAAAGCGCGTACTACGAAGAGGTCAAGCTGCATCTTCGTAGTCACACAACCGCTTTTGATGCAACATAACCCTATAATCTAAGTCGGGACTAATGCTACCAAACCTTGAAAACTGCAGTAAAATCCGTTCAGCTTTTTCTGAGTTCATAGATAACAAACACACAAGCAAATACTCAAACAAATAAATATAGTCTATCCCAGTTGGTTTCTTACTTCGAGACCTTACAATACTTATAAATTTTAAACAGCGATCATGCAATGTTTAAGGAAACTCAAAACAAGGTTCAACAGTGCATTAATGTTTATGTATACATTTTAAATTGTTTTTTCGTATCCAAAAACTTTATTTAGTAACGGTATTGTTCATAGATTTGTATTATCAACTTAAGCAACAAATTATATACGTTATTTTTACTATAAAAGACGAAGGTTCTGGTTATAAGAAGACGATTTTTATATTGATCTGCTGAGAACATGTCGGTTACAAATTGTAACAGGTGGCAGTAAAGTATGAAAATAAAAGTACTACAATGCCACGAGGCATGCCGCGACTGTGAAACCTTACAATATCACAAAACGACATGAACATCACCAGATGTTGAAGCTTGTTTACCAACATTTTGAAGAATGAGATTTTTATTGGTGACTAGCTGTTGCTCGCGCTTTCGTCCCCGTAGACTATAGTTTAACGCTGCAGACTTTTTGTGGATTATGTACAACACATGTTATTTACAAAATCCCTACGTATATCGTTCGCATGAACCATAGTTTAACACTAATCCACCCCCCATTTAATCCCCTCGTAAGCAGATTTTTCGTAATTTCAATACCCTATATTTTAAATTAAGATTTAGGCTATCAAACACTGAAAACCGCATTAAAATCCGTTCAGTATTTTTCGAGTCTATAGATAACAAACAAACAAACAAACAGACAATAAATCGAAAAACCATAGATTCGTGTTCAGTACCCTCTAAATAGTCCATCCCAGTTGGTTTGCAAAAATATTATCTATGTACAGAATTGGCTCTTTTCCATTTTTAAAATAGTACAGATGAGGTATTTTATAAATTTGATCATAAAAGTGAAGAGTGACTTATTCTTTCTTTTTTAATTAACGTCTTCCCTGATACTTCTGACTTTAGATAACAAATGGTCAACGAGATCACGTATACTTAGAAGAAGATTCGCTTATTCCTGCCCCGCGGTTTTGCTATCGGTTTCTTGTTTCCCCATGAGAATTTCAAAAAAACCTTACCCCTATAGGGAACATAATATTTTATTCCAAATTTCATGTTTTTATCTTCGATTCTCGATCTATCATTTCAATTTAACATACAGAAGTAGCGCTTGTTTGTGTTTAGCAGTAAAAGGTAGAATTTAAAAATAAATAAATAAGCATATGGATAACTTTATCAGAAACATACCCTAGTAAATACGTAAGAAGTTCCACAACACAATTTAAAAGGTTTGAATATATTATTGAGGTACTTGTAAAAATCGAAATGTTCTAGGAATAACTTACACGCGGCGCGCTTCGACCAATCATATCTTAATCAATTCTCTGGAATTTAGTGAAACTAGTTACACATTTAGCTATAAAAATTCATCGACTTCATCGTCAACAACGCAATTGATTCTTATATATCAGGAGGCACTTTCTCGTAGCTGGTCATTGAGAACCAATCAGATATTATGGGCCATATAAAGTAATGTTACACATACTGTTTCGAGTTGATTATGTTTCTCAGCATCACTATTCATGACATGGTCCTACGGGTTCTCTGGTATATAATAATAGACATAATGGTCTTTAATAGGGCTAATGGCTTGATTGGCGTCGTAAAATCAGGAGGGCAACTTGAATTGGTGGTTCACTGGGAGCAGGGTACCATGGGTTCACACATAAAATTCGACTCAAAATTAGGAGCATCGTTTTTATTATTTTTATTTTGTAGGTAAAACGAAACAAGCAAAGATGCACGTCACGCACGGTTTGTAATTGGTATATGCTATGAAACTCATATCAATTACGGAACGCAAAAACAAATTCCATCACAGTTCAGTTTAGAAAAATTGCTAAATCTACACGAATACGGTCAAAACAGATATCTCTCTTTTCCAGCGATGACACATTTGTTAAAGAATCAACTAGACCGTGAGAGTAGCGCTGTAATTAAACTTCAGCTCTGTTCATGGAAGATTTTTGTCACCTTATATGATTTGCAAAGTGCTATTTAGTTAACTACTACTCGTCACCCTAATATTTGAGATTTTTACCCACGGCGGAATGGATAAGGTCTGAATAATCAGAATAATAAATTTATTGGTAAAAAAGTAAAATTTGAAATCAAAATACTCTTCTTCTTCTTTCTCCTGGCTATTGTCCCAATTTATTTGGGGTCAGTCCTCCTAGTACTCCTGCGCCACACCGTACGGTTGTGGGTTGTCCTCTTTCGTGTTTGTGTATGTCATGTCATTTTTTTATTGTTTGTAACCAGGTCTTTGGTGGTCGTCCACGGCCTCTTCTTTTCTCTTCTATGGTCATAACTCTTCTAGTCATATGGTCATCATCTCGTCTCATCACGTGTCCGTACCAGCGTAGGCGGTTTTCGCTAAGTTTATCGTGTATCTGGGCAACTTTAAAACTACCGCGGATGTATTCATTTCTTATTTTATCTGTTCTAGATACTCCGCCAGACCAACGCAGCATCTTCATCTCCGTGACGTGAATTTTATGTTCATCCAACTTTTTCATCGGCCAACACTCCTCTTGAAATCAAAATACATTTCAAAATTATATATTGCACATTATTATAAAATTAAAGTAATGATATTGAAATGAAATAATAATGAATAATCAAGAAAAACCATTTAAACAATAAATTTGGGTAGGTATGCTTTTGGGTAAGCGGTAGATTGTGTGTTTGTATGTTTGTGCACATTTCTATGTTCACATCTATCTTCAAAATCGATAGTAGTTTTGAAATTTATCTAAAATGGTTTTTATCAATATAAATGTTATATTGTGCCAATCCATGAGAGGGTGCTGAAAAATATGCTTGCATAATGTACAGAATGAAATTTAAAAAAAAAATTGTTTTTGTGAATTGTATTATAGTCCTATAATACCCAATAATTTCAATAATACCATAGAAACCAGATTACATGCAATAACACATAATTATTTTAACAGGAATATCTAACATCGCAGTGGTCCTTCATCTAGGCGTACTTAGAAACGGGTAATAAAGCATTTTCCGCAAAAAAAAGACTAATGCATAATTATCACATTATTTACTCACTTAAAATGGCTTTATTTAAGAACTCTAAATAGCTTAACCCATTTGAATTAACCCATTGAGAACTTCTCTTCATCATCATCAGCCCATTTCGTTCCCACTGCTGGGACTCGGGCCTTCCCTTGCAGAGAGAGTATGGGCCATAATCCACCACGCTGATCCAGTGCGGGTTGATGGATGTCACATGTCCCTGAATTTGTGATTAATTGTTATACATGCCGGTTTCCTAACGATGTTTTCCTTCACCGTTTTTAGAGCGAGTGTTAATTCCGTACATAAAGTAAGAAAGTGATGAGGAGCCAGCGGGATTCGAACTCGGGTGCGTCGGATCGAAAGTCACACGCGCTCCCACCTCCAACTTCTCTTAGTTTAAATAAATAGAGTAAACACTCAACCGAGTCTGTGTATTCACTTTTTCTAAGTTACTGTATTCGCTTTTTCTATGGAATTTGGTTTTGGTTTACAACATTCTTTAGAGAAATTCTAGAAAAAGGTTGTAGTGGTATTATGGCGGATAACTAGAAGCTCTATCTATGTAAAATTTCTACTATTCCACTTACTATATAAGTGAAATTTCAATTATTTAGAGCACAATTTGGCCG
This sequence comes from Petrophora chlorosata, assembly GCA_951640565.1. Classification (NCBI taxonomy): domain Eukaryota; kingdom Metazoa; phylum Arthropoda; class Insecta; order Lepidoptera; family Geometridae; genus Petrophora; species Petrophora chlorosata. The sequence continues at coordinate 12,449,795 of OX621193.1, read as the reverse complement.
GCTTCATCTCACACTACATACGGCTGACACACATTAGTGTGTCACATATCAGTTGGCATAGCCAATCATTAGATTGGCCATGCCAACTGATATGTTGCAGCTCAGTGGAGACGGACCTTAATAAATACTACCTCAAGTTACGAGAAGAGTGCAGTAAACGTGTACGGCAAGTATTCGGTAAAGAAATTTCATTAAATTAACATAATTGCTGATAATACTTGCTGTAAGGAATACAAAACGATCATAAAGTAGCTACATACGTCCAATTAATAGGTTATAATTGCTTTATTAAATAATTATGTAAGCTTTCTTTTGGATTTTTATTAGTTATATTAGTAGTATAGTGTAAGTTGTAAATAAATATGATTTTATGGAGATCATAATAATATTTATGTTATTATCTACTCGCAATCTGTAAAAGGTACTTACCATAGCACTAAATAAAAATAATTAGAAAACCTAGCGCAAGGAATATTAGAATATTTCCCTCTATAATGTCATTTCTAAAGATATATAATTATATATAAGATATAGGTATAGGAACTAGCTGCGCCGCGCAGTTTCACTCGTGGTTTCCCGTAAAAAGTAGCCTATGTCCTTTTCCAGGACCTACCTACATACCAAATTTCATCAAAATTCGTTCAGTAATTCTTGCGTGTTTGAGTAAACCATTCATCAATCCATCTATCTATCCATCCTCACTAATCTTTCGCATTTATAATATTAGTAATAATAATACCTTTACCTAATTAGTTGACATCAAGAGAAGAAAATAAGTAAATATTTAATAAAACGGCTAGGACGTTTGTCGAATAAGTCGACCTAGGTCGACTAATTCGACAAACTACGTGAGTCCTAGCCGTTTTATTAAATATTTATAATAAATCAAACTCACGAAAACTTTCATACAACAAAATAAGTCTTAGGATTTGCATTTTATTTAAAGTTTATAATTAAATGTATCAACAGCAAGTTAATTTCAATAGTATCGTCGCGTCAAAGAAGAATTCCGTACTACCTACATACTGTTCTATAATTTTATTTGTTTATTAACGAGCAAAATTTTGCTTCAAATTAAGTTTTAAACTAACTTTAACGGCTATAAATTTAAATTCAAATTTCACGGTGTACAGTTCAACATAGTTTCGGCTTTATTATTTCTGATACAGTTTCGGCGCAGATCAAAGTCGGCACCTGTAACCCCCGCGCTGTTAAACAAATAAGAAAAAAGAACAATCGTTTATGTGTTACCATAAATATTAATAACGCGTTTCTAAACCGTTAAACGCCAGTAAGGAGTGACCATAATCTAATACTTCGCGGATATATTTTTCACACAAGAAATTTATAGACAACATGTGTTTATAATAATAATAATTATAATTCCGGTTCTCATCCATTAAAAAGTCACCTCAATAGCCCAATCACAAGTAATTTCCATATCTTCAATAATAGTCTAGCACTTATCGAGGGCTGTCTTTGATTGCATCTTCATAATGATGCACTTAGAGACAGTCCCAAAAAAGTGTTGCCCATTACATATCTAAATTAAATGCTCTAAGAGGCGCATTTGTGTTGGACCCGCGCGAGCCTTCCAAAAGACCGGGTGTTTAATCCGTGAGAAAAAGCGACATGATAATTATTTAATTCTTTGGTAATTTAAGAAAACAATAGTTACATTAGTGACTAAAAGAAATCTAAGACCCATAATTATATATAGGTACCTGCCTTACAGACTAACATACATATTCTAATATCAAAACTATTTTTGTTAAGCTACTGCACGACAGGGAATTGTTTTCGTCAAATTTTTTTGGAATCGGCGGTGGTGGTAGAGTATTTCTACAGGCCAGAAGTCCGGAGCGAGAAACATCTTCGTGTGTTCCGCTGGAACCTGGAGCGCATTTATGGTATTATTATTGTTAGCATGTGTTTAATTTGTAAGATAATCTAGTTTTTCTTTGAAACATAGCGCATACTGGCTTCCTAAGTATGACAATTGCACACTTTCCTAAGTTCCTCATCATTTATGTATTTTAAATAATTAATGCCTACCATGCAGAAAATAGAAAACTAGGCGACAGCACTATGCTAGAAACAATATCTCTATTTTGAATGGTTTTCAATCACAACCGTAATTAATATATTAAGAATAGTTTATGTGCCAATATTTTAGTAGTTCCTGGATGATATATTATTTATTGCACACTTTCCTAAGTTCTTTGTCATTTAGCTAAGTATTTTAAACTATTCCATGCTTAAATAATAGAAATCTAGCTAAAAGACAGCACTTATGTTAGTAACAACATCTCTATTTTATGGTATTCTATCACAAATACTTGCCATCAGGTGAGATCATGGTCAAACGACGGCTTAATCAAATGTAAAACAAAACTATTGAAATAATGTATTTAAAATGTCGAAATTATTTTGTCCAATATCATGGTCACACTACAACAGCAGAGATGATCGCGTCAATTTTAGCTATGCTCTTCGCCAATTCAATTCCTCGCCAAGGGTGTGCCGGCCAACCCACAGAGTTAATCAGCCCGCCTATTTTTAGGACCATGTTTATTTTAATCAATTGCTTCTCTGCCCTTCTATCCTTTATCTTTGACCGCTGATTAAGATTTTATTCATAGGCTCTGCTTTTTTAGCGAAAATAATATGTTGGTTTTTTGAATCTTTAACAAATATTGGCCAAAAGTTATCGTGATTAATATGCTTTTTAATCGACTAAAGCTATTTAAACATTTAATCTTTATTTTTTAAGAACACGAAATTATGAAAAAAAAATCATACGTTCTGTTTTTAATTTTTTATGGAGTCATAGAGGTGATTCGTGTTGTAATTAAAGTAAAAAAATAGGGCTCGTGTAAGTTAGGATAAAACTGCTCCAATTTGCAATGTCCAATAATGGCGCTTGTCTATAAACAATGCTCAAACCACGGCGCTTTATAGGACAGCTGTCTCTGACCACAAGGACAAAAAGTGTCCAGATACGATCAGGTCGAATTACATTTGGCCACGGGCCTGGGCCGCGGTAAACGAAAAAATACCAAAAAAAAAGACCAGACTGCTGCTGCCATGAAGTAAACAACTCACTGTTTATGAGGAACTTACAGTTTTTGTTCTCAAGTTGTCCAGTATGATGTTTGCCTTAACGCTCTACAAACAAGTACCGAGGTACCCTGATGGATTAAAGCACTTTGATTCGCCGACGAAGCTGCGGTCATCCAATACTGCATTTAAGAAGGCATAAATAAAATTATCGACGCGACATCAGAAAATCTGAAATCTGTAATGGCTATTCGTTGCAAAGGAATGAACGTCGATTTTAACGGTTTTTCTTCGGGATGCGGCGTGCACCAAGACACTTGGCCTCGCGAAATAATACGATTCTAATATCGCCACCGCATTCGATCTACGAACAATGTGCGTTTCTCTACGGCTTTTAAACTTCAATAGGACGGTATTTAGATGGTATTTTTTCGACACGGTACGCGCACTGTTCTCTTATTTGCCTTTTGTAAAGTTGTGGGCGCGACAAAGCCACAAACAGACCCTGCTGAGCGACCGACAGATTTTTTTGCATAAAATTCGTATTTTATTTCGTTTATTGAAGATTTGCCCGAAGAAATAGTAGGTAGGTACTGTTTGGTACCATGAAAAAAGTTTAATAGAACGTGCACATGATATATCGGTCGGTAGGTAGGTTTCTTTTATTCTGTACGAGCTTTGTGGTCGCTTCGGTTAGGACAGCGGTCAATTTTGAAATTATCAAAGAACGAGTATTAATTTTGGAATTTCATATAAAAACCTATGATACATTGCTCTACGAAAAACTTGCAAAATAGCCACCTGATCAGACGCATCTTTCTATAAGAAATTAATAAGAGTAACTGAATTGAACATCTACTTCTTCATTTTTTCCTGTCTATAGACAGAGTAGTCTGTAGACTCTACGGTACCACCTATTTAATAGTTACTATCAACCTAATTAACAAAAATATCAATGCTAAATACCTACATTGAATGAAAGAATTTTTACACTCGCATAGGCTCGTCATTAAAGAAATTTACCGGTCTGAAAATACCTAAGTAAATTTCATTGAGGCTTTCATGGTGCTGTACGAGTGCAAGGGAAGGCGTGCACAAAACGAGCCGGAACACGTGCAAGTTCGCACAATGCCGGTTTGCATTTCCGCCCGTCGTGCACTTCCTCTAGATTTTACTTTTTATTTCGACTCGAGGCTTTATTGCGCGGTCTGCGAGCTTTTGTACTCGCCCATTGTACAGGACATTCAACGCATCGTAGGTTTCGATTTCGTTAATGATATCGAAAGATTTAATCGTGGTTGAAATCGAAAGGAAATCTAACAAAGCCACGCACACTTTTTATATTCGAGTTCCGATCCTGAGCCACTCGAAAATGTTAATCTCGTAACACCGAAACATGTCGCGGGCAGATTTAACACTTCTAATCTTTCTAACCACCGTCCCATGTCAAGATAAACCTCAAACCACCATGAGTGTTTTTGCCAAATTTATTTGCACTCACATCTCGGGCTCTAAAACAAAAAAGCCTAATGCCATTATTTTCAGAAAGACAATGCAGCAAAAAGTGCCATAAGTAAGTAGATCAGATAGTACAAAGGTGTGTTTGGGTATGGGATGATGAATTGTTTTTGTTGCAAATAGAATGAAATAACCTACTCCAAAATAGTCCTAAAGACATGTACAGCAGAGTTTAAGTTAGATTGAAACAGGATTGTAAACGCTTCCGAAATATTGCTTGGACACATACTGTGGTCAGCCTGATTATTTTTATCTCTACTGCATCTCTAAATGGTGTCAAAACTTATGTCCGGCGCTCTGCGTGATACAGGAAGGTGTGATTCCAGGAGGTATTTGACCACACAAGATGATGTCTCATTTACCCCTAACCGTCATAAGGGTTGATATGTGACAAATTGAGACCTCTAACGGTGACGGTTACTTGCAGGAGGTCCAATTGTTAGAAGTAATAAGATTCGCCAAAAAGATACAAATTATTTAGACTTCTCTATTTTATGGGTTGATTGATGTCGTGCCAATAGTTTCGTGATCGGAAGTAATTTATAGAAACGTGGGTGTCCCCTAAATTATAGCAAGAAGTTGTTTTATAATGGGTGAATTTTCGGAAGGTGTAATATTGTCCCCAAATCAGTTATTAAGTTTTTATATTTAAAATAAAATCTTTTTATAATTTATATAATTCCGTTTTTAAAGGATGTGTATTGTCCGTTTTTAGAATAGTCCTAATCGATTAATTATTTTAATAATTATAATACACTTAGATATACATTTTATAACAAAATAAAACGACTTCAGTTCTTATGTATCTTTGAAGTGCAGGGTCGAATATCGATGAAATGTATATGGAACCACATAACAGATATTAAAAAATACAATTGAATTAAGAATCTTCTTTTTTGTCTCCTTGAAGTCAGTTAAAAATATAGGAGTAGGTATATTGACCGAAATTAGATTAAGCTAACGTTGATTTTTTTACTAATTAGATATGCAACTAAAAGGATGCGCGTCTTCAGTAATTATGGCCTTGCCGATGCAATATTTTAGCAGATTACTTTAAAGAATTAGGTACCTAATTTTCGTTACCTCGCTTCCAGAATATCTTCTGGTTAAAAGGAATGGGGAGATTTGAAAAAAACTAATGAAAAATGATGCTAATTAAGTCGTACTCCAAGTATTTGAACATCTTTAGACTTGCTCCATGGTCTTTTATCGTGGTAAGCCTTTTCCTTATCATATTGAGTACATGTTCATGTTTCTGTATTTTTATATTTCCATTTAGATTATTTTAATGTTTGCGATCAGCTTTGATGTCTAAATTCAGACTTAAATTCAATTATTTATTTAATTCATTTATAGCACAGAAATCCTTAATGGTTTTTGGCAGCTGTATTTTGAATACCAAAATACTCTAAGTATCTCTCTCCTGTGCCGGTTATCGCCAGGCTGCGAAAAGTGTTCGGAATGCAGTAGTATGTTTGTTTTCGCCTTTGTTTTACTTAATAACTCAATTTTTATAAGTATTGAAATAAGATGCTTTAGAAATAGTTTGTTTTATTTGTATTAATACTTTATAACAATAGTATTGAAAACCAGTCATTATTGTTATCGTTATCTAATTTATCTAACCTAATCTAATCCAATAAACCACTACCACTGGGCGACGTTCCCAAAATAATAAATAATAATAATAAAGTATTTATACATCTTCCACAATTTGCTGGTTTCCAATTTTTTTTTTTATGTAACTGATTGACGAGACGAGCTGGTCGTTTGCCTAATGGTAAGCAATACGCTAGCCCATAACAATAATAGCACCACCCAAAACTTTGTTTTGCAAAATCCTGCGCGGCGCTGCACTGCGCTCGTCACCCTGAGACAATTAGCTGTTGAGTCTCATAATGCCCAGTAATTTCGCTGGCTACAATGCCCTTCAAACCAGAACACAGTAATGCTTGCGCACTACTGCTTGGCGGCTGAATAACTGGCAAAGTGAGGGTACCTACCCAGACGGCCTCTCGCATACGAGAAACCTACCACCAGTTACCACCAATTTGGTAAGTACTTAAATTTAGAACATGTATGGGAATATGTACTGTATTGACAATATCTAAGTTGGATCGGTGGTGCCTGCAGTATTTATAAAACTGTGTCACAGACACCAACACCCCCCGCACACAGGTCCAAGATACATCAACAATGGTGATATAGAAAATGCTGGCAACATTGCCACGTTTAATGGCAATGCTTATCCTTTGGCCAAAATATAGGCAGCCAGCCAGCACTTTGGTCACGTGTTGCTTCAACCACAAGTTTTGTATTACCTATGAACGAGAAAAAAATTCTAAGAAATAAGATATATTATTTTCAATGTAGGATATACTCGTATTTTCTAGGTAGGTACCTATATAATGACCCTGTATATGGAGCGCGATTCTATTTATTTTAATTACATTCCCAGTCCCACATAATATATCATGTTGTTATTCCAGTTGCTACTTAACTTCAGATGATCATTATTTTCATCATAAGATGCTATTCTGACATTGAAAATGTATCGGAGGATGCGTGCGGCATCTCTTTGAACGGATGTGGAGTATAAATAGAAGTCTAGTAGTATCTTTATAATTGAAATGGACTAAGCTTATTACGTATAATCGGTTGTACTTGTTTAGTTTATTATTAATGTATTATCAGCTGCTTTTCTCGATATAATGAATACTAGTAAGTATAGGGGAATTATAAATATTTAATAAAACGGCTAGTACTCACGTAGTTTGTCGAATTAGTTGACCTAGGTTCGAGTTAGGTTGTTAGGTAGTGGTCGCCGCGATCTCGCAGCGTAAACTCGCCCCTGATGAAGAGCATCGGACATGCTCGAAACCTAGGTCGACTAGTTCGACAAACTACGTGAGTCCTAGCCATTTTATTAAATATTTATAATGAATCAAACTCACGAAAACTTTCATAATAAAAGTATAGAGGAACTCGATTGGTTTAGTTGGACTTTGTTCTTCGGTTCTCTCTTGGGCTAAAGATTAAAATAAACAACTAAACTAAACTCACTAACAATTTATTAATACAACTAAATTAATTTAATAATATTTAAATATTCTATTCTCAACTAGCAAAAAAAACTTGATCTGAGAGCTTAAGATTAATTATATAAAATCAATGTCAGGATTTTACTTGCCAAAAGCTGCTGTACATATTTTTACTAAAAAAATTAAAAGTACTTTTAACTGAGCAATATTTAAAATACTATAGTAAAGTTGAAGTCAAAGCCCTCGATACTAAGGCTTAATAGTATAGATTTATGTCTATTCAGTAACTATTCGCCGCGGGATAAGTTTCGCCGCTACGCTTACCTCGACATCGTGTGACATCGCGTGAAATGCTTGTAAAATCTACTTTTAAGCCAACCCGCGCCGCGCCTGGAAGAAACCAACTTTTGCAACACTTACTGCACCTAAAAACAGTCTTTACAGTGCTAGATATAAGGGAGACAGTGTTGGTAAGTGTTAGTTTGTGAGTACGTAATGCGTGTAATCAGCCCCTGATTGGTTTGAATTAATCGCCAGCGCATGCGTGACCGCTACCATTTGGCTCAGATGCTGTTCCTACTATGTTGCGTATGATGCAAAATCATCACTTCCGAAGGCATTGTTAGCAGAAATTTGCTTTTAATTTGATCATTTCAGCATAATGTTAATTTTTAATATCATAATTATCACCTACACTAAGTTCCCTAACCCCTAAGTTAGGTTTCAAGTCTTCGTCCAATAAATTTTATATCAGATCGGTTTCAGTCCGACGTAGTGTGAACTATTTCTCATGATGCAGTATGAAGAGAAATTGTCCAAGGGACTGAACTAAATTAAAAGTAATGATGCAATTAAGACTCATATTGCTCCCGCTCTTGCGTCAAGTAATAGCCCCAAATTTATGTTTTGATTCCATTTACGATATGAAAAATTAGTACGTTTAATTATATCTCTGCATAAATAAATGATTCTAAATGCAGATACTTAATTTTGGTTACATTTTAAGAGATTTTTAAATGAATGCGTGGCTTAAATGGTGGTATTGGTGGCGCGGATGTATAAAAAGAGCGGTGATGCGGGGGAGAATGCGGAGGCCGCTTGGAGAGACCAGTTCACGCCAAATCTACCTAAAAAAGCCAAGGGCAAATGCACTCACCGAAGCTAGGCCAATCGTCCTCCTCCTGGTCTGCGTACGGGAGCAAGCTGCGTTGGTGTTGGCGATTGTTTGGGCAGGAACGGGTCCCACGCGTGGGCAATAAATATAGCGAGGAGAAGTGACGAAGATAAAAGGTTATGGGATGCGGACAAAATATAATAAATGCGTACAGCGTTCGTCACTTCTGAATTACATGAGTTATTTTTGACGACTGGTTTCCTTTCACCGTTTTCTTCTGCGCGGGCATGCAAGCGCCGCAGGCAGCCATTTGGTGAACTAATGTACCAGCTTGGGTGCCTGCATTAAACCCTAGATGGCGTAAAAGTAAATTTGGCGTGAAAACGGCGTGAACATCCTCCCCGGCTTGAAAGTCCGTAGGATTTCAAAGGAAACTAATGCGAGGTGCGAGGATGCGAGTTAAAAATGAGTAAGCGATGATACAAATGATAAAGCGGTTTATGGTTATGCGGAATGCGGAGCTACAATATATGACGAAGGACGATATAATATGCGAGAATATACAAAGGAATATATGTATAAAAATATATGCAAATATAGCTGTGCTATAATGCGAAAGAAGTGAAATTATTGCGACGGTAAAGGACACAACTTTACGACTGGACGTTTGAATGTTCCAGTTGTAGTGCGTACTAGCGCAACACGCGTAATTCCATCTCGACCCGGATAAACTTGTTCAATAATGCCTGTAGGCCAGCGCAGCGGCGGCGTGTCATCTTGATGAATGAGAACAAGTGTACCTGGTTGAATGGGTGCATCAGGAGTATTCCATTTTTGTCTCAACTGGAGAGTGTGCAAATAATCTACGTGCCACCTTTTCCAATAGCTCTGAACTAAACTGTCTAAAAGTTTCTTCCTATTACAGAGACTTGTAGAATTGTCAATTTCGTATAAGGGTAACGATTGTAAAGGTGTAGTGTTTAAGAAATGAGCGGGTGTCAAAATGGTGTGGGGCTGATCAGACAATAAACACAGCGGGCGCGAATTCAGCAGACACTCAATCTGTACTAAGACCGTTAACAATTCTTCATAGCACAGTAATTGTTGCCCAATGCATCGATACAAATGGGATTTTACGCATTTTATGTTGCTTTCCCAGAGTCCACCCCAGTGGGGTGCGCGAGCGGGAATAGTTCGCCACGAGATTTTACGATTGTTCAATTCGTCTTGAAATGCGGTAGACGTGTCTTTAGCAGGCAAAAAAGTATGCAATTCGTCCAATTGTCGTTTTGCTTCAATGAAATTAGTACCGTTATCAGAGTATATGCAAGATACTGGTCCTCGTCTAGACAGAAAACGTTTAAGAGCGTCCAAAAACGTTTCTGAACTCAGATCAGACGCGATTTCAATGTGTATGGCCTTGTTAGTCAAACACACGAAAAGGCAAATGTAAGCCTTTTGGCTCTTAACGCCGCGCCTTCGGGTGAGGGTGATGTTTATAGGTCCAGCGTAATCGACTCCAGTGTGTGTAAAAGCTTTAGCTTCTTGCACACGAGCGGGAGGAAGGCTTGCCATCATGGGTGAAGGATGAGACGGTGCTACTTTGAAACAAAAACTGCATTGGCGTATGCGTTGTCGAATTATATTTCGTGCGGATATGATCCAAAAGCGTTGTCTTAGTAATGACATGACAAGATGTAAACCAGTATGACAATTGGAGCGATGACAATCGTCAATTATCAGATCAACTATGTGATCGCGGCGGGGAAGCAATATTGGATGGCGATTTTCATACGGTATGTTAGCATTCGTTAATCGGCCACCAACGCGAAGTAACCCGTTGTTATCAACAAACGGATCAAGTTTTCTCAAAGCAGGAGAAGGTAAGTTACCTTTTGTAATATTTTTAATTTCGTCAGCGAAATATTTATTTTGTAGTTCGCGAATAACCACGATCTCAGCGGCGTCAATATCAGAAATTTGAATTGAAGGCGCGCGGGGTAATTTATTTAAGAAACGTAGTATGTAGACTACAATCCGTAATAATTTTTTCCAGGAAGAGACCCGGAGAGCGAGCTCAAGAAAAAGCGAGGCATCTACATTAGATATAGCAGCGAGAGTAATTGAGCTTTTTATTTCAGGTATAGAACCTTCAGCGCAGGATGATTCGAAAGGCACGATGGGCCAATCAGCGATTGGACGGTGAATCCAAGAAGGACCGTCCCACCAAAGCGGATGATCAAGTAGTTGCGAGGGTAATAAACCTCTCGAAACACAATCACTGGGATTATCTATCCCATTAATGTGAAAGAAGCGGTCAGAAGATAAAATCTCTTGGATTTTACTAACACGGTTGGCAACAAATATTTGCCAACGGTGTGGCGATGAATGAATCCACGACAGAGCAATCGTGGAATCAGAAAATGCGAAAATATCCTTTATAGGATAGCGATCATGAAATGCGGCATGAACTTGTTTGACAAGTTTAGCGAGAAGAAGCGCGGCACATAATTCGAGCCTCGCGAGCGTGACAGTCTTCAGTGGGGCCACTTTGGACTTGGAGCATACCAAATGAATGGATATGTCGCGGTTAGGGTGTTCAACATGCAGATAGAGGACGCAGCCGTAAGCTTTCATGCTAGCGTCTCCGAAAGCGAGCAGGTGCACAACGCAATCTGCAGCGATACCCAAATGACGAGGTATTTGCAAATTAGACAGAAGCGGCAATTCATTTTTGAATCGAATGAAGCGTTCAGTTATGGATTCAGGGGGCTCTTGATCCCACCCAACTTTTGTAAGCCAGAGTTCTTGCAGTAAGAGCTTTGCGTACAGTATGACAGGCGCGGCGAAACCAAGTACATCAAACAAGCGAGCGATAGTCGAAAGTATGGCACGCTTAGTATTACCTACAGACGAGGTGGATGTAGTAAACGAGAATGTGTCGGTAGTAGGATGCCACTTCAGTCCTAGAATCTTCATCGTGTCATTATCGTCCGTGAACACAATTGGCGCGCGATGCGATTCAGGTAAATGAGCGAGAAGTTCAGAAGAATTGCTCGCCCACTTGACAACGTTAAATCCACCGGCTTTAAACATCGGGATTAACTCGTCCGCCAAGCGTATCCCATCCTCGACAGAATGAACAGAAGTGGTCAAGTCATCCATGTACATCTCTTTCACGGCGACCTCTGCAGCGAGAGGATAGCGGGCGCGTTCATCATCAGCCAGTTGGTGAACTGTACGCATTGCCAAAAAAGGGCAGCTGCGAGGACCAAATGCCAAAGAGTCGAATTGCAGAATGCGAATTGGCTCGGTGTTATTGAAGCGGTATAATATTTTTTGATATTTGCGATCGTTCTCCGATAGTTTTATCCTCAGGTACATTTGTTGCACATCCGCGGTTATAGCAATTTTGAAATATCGAAATGTCAAAAGGAGTGTGAACAAATCTGCCTGGAGATTAGGACCTGTATGCAACAAGTCGTTAAGCGAGGTGCCTCGGTCGGTTTTGGCACTGGCGTCGAGAACGATGCGCGTTTTTGATGTGGTCTTATCTGGCCGAATAACAGCGTGATGCGGTATGAAGTAGCCTTCATTTATAGCGGTGGAAGAGTAAGGTATCTCCTTGAGGTAACCTTTATCCATATAATCAGTGATGACGTCATTGTAAGCTTGACGCAGAGCGGGTACTGCGGTAAACTTGCGTTCGAGAGCGGTGAGTCTACCCTGAGCGTGCGTAAAAGAATTACCTAAGGACTTAGGATCACCCTTAAAAGGCAAAGAAACGATATAACGTCCACAAGGATCTCTGGAGACCGTCGAAGCATATAACTGCTCACATACAACATCTTCCGGACGTAAAATATCTACAGAAGGCACCTCCTCGAGTTCCCAAAACTTTGATATATTCGCATTTAGTTCATTCACTAAAGGACCGAAGGACCAGACTATACCTTCAGGGTTGACCGAAGAAATCTCCCCCATGATAATATAGCCAAGAGTTGTTTCGAGAGCGTGAGGTGAAGCGCAAGCGATGTCCGAAGAGTCAGCTGATCGTGAGAGCGGTGGCGGTATCACTTTGCCTCCGAGTAAGATAAATGCGAACATCTGAGCGCCGAGAATCGCGTCGATATCCCCAGGCGAGTTCCAGCAATCGTCAGCGAGCGGTATGTCTTTGAAGTGATCCATCACTGATGCGTGGATCACGCGTGTTGGCAGTTGATCAGTGATGTGATCAACTACTAGAAGCGTCAAATTATATTCAGCGTCAGAAACGCGCGATTGAATCGTCAGCACGACGTAACCCTTAATAGGCGCTGAGATTGAACCAACTGTTTTTATTGAAGAGTTGACAAGCGGGTGAATATCCAATTTTAATTTATTGCAGCATGTGAGCGTGATCAAATTATTTTGTGACGCACAATCTATTAGGCATCTTATAGTAACGCGGTTTCCATTATTAGGAACATATACTTGCGCCGTAGGCAAGACAATTAATGAGTTGTCAAATTTATTACACGGCACAATTTTGTCACACGAATGCAACGCGAGCGAATCAATGGATTTATTAAACGTGGTGTTAGAAACGCGCGAAGCGGGTGCGTCGGGTACAGTAGCCGTGTGCGTATGCATGCACACTGGTTGCGAAGCGCGCGGGTCAGCGGTGGAGCTAGTGCTAGGCCCAGTGGCGGTCGCACTAGATGCGGGTGTAAGGTGCCGATTCTCAAACTTTACATTTTGTTGCGGTTGGTCAAAGTGCAAAAGTGAGTGGTGTTTTTTATGGCACTGCTTGCAAGTGCTGTGAGAACCACAATTAAAAGTTGTATGTTTTGTGCCAAGACAGTTGACACAGAACTTATTATCTTTGACGTAGTTGAAGCGCTCTTTGATGGACAGTTTTTTAAATTCCATGCACTCATATAAGTGAGCGTGATGCGAGGTCTTGCAGAAAATACAAGCTGGTTTGTTTTCATTCTTATTTTCCGTAATAGCAAATGTATGCGAGACCTTTGGTGCGGAATAACGCGATCGAGTTTGAGAATTGGACCCCTGAACATTTTGTGTTGTGTTTTGTCGAACAGCTGAAGATCGTTCCAAAACCTTTATGTGATGTCGCACAAAACTTACTAGATCCGAACTAGTCGGAATGTTCTTATCGCGGACAGATAATTCAAAACTTTGCACTAACTGCGGATCTAATTTTTTGAGAGCAAGATGCGTGAAAATAAAGTCATTTAGATCAGTGATCTCTAACTGCTTCAATGCGGACCATGAAGAATGCACTCGTTCAATGAAATTATTTAATTGTGCGGGTGTATCGGAAGTAGGCTTTATGTCGAGAATGTTGTTTAAGTACATTGACCCTAGCAAGCGTTGGTCTTGATATTTGACGACTAAAGAGTCCCATATAGTAGCGTAGCTAAATTCGTTTGGTATAATGCCCGCGAACACATTGAGAGCATTGCCACTCAATTTACCTACCAAATATTGTACGCGTTGAGCGTCGGTTAGTTGTTTGTTATCATGCACATTCGTTTTAAAGTTGTGATAAAAAAGCGGCCACGTTTCTGGCGCACCAGAAAACCCTATCAAGTCGAGAGGTGGTAGGCGGCAGGAGTTGGTGTTATCCGTACGTGTCTTCTCAGCGGTAGCACGACGGGATTCTAACAAGACCGCACGTGCGTGTTGTACGCATGAAAACAAAGTTTCAAATGCACTCCAATTATTAAAGCTGAGTTGATGGTCAGGATCTTTTTCTAACAACAATGCGTTGTGTTGATCACATAAATCATTAAAATTGTTGTATAATTTGTCAATATTTGACGTGGCGGACAGATAGTCTTGTTTATTTCTAGTGTCAATGTCTGACAGCATAGCTTTTTTCGAGGAAATAAACAAGGCGTTCATATGCGAAAATACAGCCTCTTTTTTCGCAATAATCATTCGCAATTTTGCGTCAGACGCCATTTTTATGACGTTCAGAAAATGTTGTTTATGAAATAAATGAATGCGGGAATTATTTTATGAAAATGCGAAATATGTAAATAATTATTTTGAATAAACAAATATGAATATATTTAGGCGAATAATAGGGTGGTAGGTCAAATATATATAGGAAGCGGGAGATGCGATGGTACCTACCTACCGCGTAGCAACAGCTTTATGCGCAAAAAATATATATACGATATAAAAGGGATAGAGTAAAGGAAAATGCGTTTTTATGAATTCGATAGCAAAATGAGCGATAGGCGCTAGTTTTTCATCCGGTTCGAAGGACCAGAAAAAAAATGGTGGCGCGGATGTATAAAAAGAGCGGTGATGCGGGGGAGAATGCGGAGGCCGCTTGGAGAGACCAGTTCACGCCAAATCTACCTAAAAAAGCCAAGGGCAAATGCACTCACCGAAGCTAGGCCAATCGTCCTCCTCCTGGTCTGCGTACGGGAGCAAGCTGCGTTGGTGTTGGCGATTGTTTGGGCAGGAACGGGTCCCACGCGTGGGCAATAAATATAGCGAGGAGAAGTGACGAAGATAAAAGGTTATGGGATGCGGACAAAATATAATAAATGCGTACAGCGTTCGTCACTTCTGAATTACATGAGTTATTTTTGACGACTGGTTTCCTTTCACCGTTTTCTTCTGCGCGGGCATGCAAGCGCCGCAGGCAGCCATTTGGTGAACTAATGTACCAGCTTGGGTGCCTGCATTAAACCCTAGATGGCGTAAAAGTAAATTTGGCGTGAAAACGGCGTGAACAGGTATAATATCTTCATACAACTTGTATAAATCAAAGCTTCATATACTTAAGAAAATACACGTGTCCGGTTTGGCTTAATTTACTTTTAATTACCTAAAAATACATACATTATGCACTCATAAGTTTGTTTTTAACATACACGTCAAATTTTTGCTTATATATTAGCGGAACTTACACGGTATTAATTTAAAAAAAAAAACAAGAACCGACTTCAAGACTAAACTTATATTTTTTGTTTTCGTTATTTTTTTCAAAAAGTGCGAAATCAATTTCGATAAAATTTATATGGGACCACCTCTGAAGTACGACCTACCAAACAAAATAAGGATCAATTTATAATTGGCGGAGTAATCGCGTAACAAACATAAATAAAATTTTAATAATGTAATATTATGAAAATTTGTATGCCAGAAATGGTGAGACACGCAGAACTCTAAACAATTTGTAAACTTTATTATGACCGTGTTTCCTACAAATAAATATCATTTCATTTCATAATTTAATTTCATTAAAAAAAATACCGTCGAATTGAGGACCTCCTCCTTTTTGAAGTCGGTTGGAAAAGGTGTCTTTTTAACAACTTTTTTTAATTCGGCATTTAATTTGCCAACTTGCACATCTATTAAACGTTATGACTGTTAAAGTATCATGAAAAAAAAGAGATTCAGATAGCAACGCTTATTTAGCGTATTCCCAAATGCTTCATTAAAAGGCGATTGGTTCCATGTCACACCGCCAGTTCTCGATTGTCTCATTCGACATGCGACTACTGCCAAGTAGTCTCAGCTACTGATTGTTGATCTAGGTGGTTAGGGTTGTTTTCACTTAAACTTCTTTCAACTATGGTAGGTATCTCGTATGCGGGAAGTCGTCTGGGTAGGTACCACAGCTGTGCCAATTATTCTGCCGCTAAGCAGTAGTGCGCAAGCATTACTGTGTTCCAGTTTGAAGGGCATTGTAGCTAGAAAAATTATTGGGCATATCATGACATCAGATATTAAGTCTTACAGACTTAAGGTCTCAGGATGATGAGCGTAATACAGTCCTACGCAGTGCTATTTATAGTATTAAAAGTTATGGATGGCACTGCAATGATTATGGCAGGCGTGGCGCTTACCATCAGCCAAACAACTCGCTCGTCTCATCACTCTATTAATCGAGTGGAGCTTATGAGCAGCTTGATATCTACTGCCTCGTGAGCAGCTCCCACTGTGTACACCAGGTTTAAAAGCAAAATTTAGACTGATTGCTAGGACTGTTTTTCGCGATCAAATGACGCCATATTGAAAATTAAATGCGTTAGTTGCCAACCCTACACCACGTATTGCTCTCTCACTTTTTTTTTAATCCTGATTCTCTACGGTTTACCACCTAGCCGCGTCTGTAGTTGCCTTAACGACAATTATAAGCATTAACATCCGTCATGGTCAATTTCATAATAAAGATATCTGATAGTCATTTTTATCGCTTTTCAAATGACAGCCGTCACTTTCTTTTGAAATCTGGTAAAGTAGCATTAGTGTATGAAAAATAGAAGTAATGTAGATTCAAATAGTGTAGAAGTGATACGGTGCGGTGGAAGAGTCTTTCTCTAATAATTGATGTTCATAAGTTTGTATGTGATACCAAAATTGAATAAAGAACTTTTGAACTTTGAACTTAACTATGAAATCAGTAAGAAAATGTAAACACAAGTAAAATTATTCACAATTTATATTCATGCCTCAAATTAACCTTTCACAACCGTTAAGTACTAGTTAGCTCTACCGCATATAAAATTGATCTTCAATATCCAGTAGCAGAACATCAATCAAAATACTCCCGCAACGGCCCTCCGATACCGGAACCATGAAACAATTTGTTCTTAACCCTTAATTATTGATGCTTCCAAGCGAAGTCCAACACCTCCACTGAGGTGGTCCCCTCCAACATCGAAAATTTTATTGCTCTTAATAGACTATAGGAATTTCAAACCTGATTCAACCTCTTTGAAGAAATGAAAGACTCCGTTTCGGTTCAGTGATGATGGCTCGTGCCTTACCTTGGTTAGTGGAATAGAAAATTGATGCGGTTAATCCTTTGAGACGATGACCTGTCGAGATAATTTGAATGTCAATGACATTGCACAGTGGTATATGGATCAGGATGGTGCGGTCGGGAATCCCAGAAACGATGTATCGAAGCGTAAAATTGGCAAATAGCTGCAATCTAATTCTAGACCGCTCTAAAAACAAAAAAATATGAATGATGAGCAATCAAAATACTCAATTAGAAGAAAATACGTCTGGCGCTATTGCTCACTCCAAGATATTAAAGTTGATGAATTAAGAAACTCGTCGTAAAATATTATTAAGCTTTATGGGGACGTCGATCCAGATAGCGTTATCTTAGTTTGAAGAGAAAGATATATGAAACTGGATTTGAATTAGTATATCCTGTACGTTATCTCCACACTTTGTTAAATGTAGCTTCTTTATCGAAGAGATCCGAAAAGCGTCCATAATGAATACCGGTGATTATTAAAGTGATGAGGCGCTACCTTTTAGAAATGACCATTAACAAATTACTTTTGGTCAGATATTTTTGTAATGTTACTTGTTTGTGAATGGGTCTATCTATGGTGATCAATTTATCGGCTCGTTAGCTGCTGATAAATGCGATCCGATTGCTTCATGATTATAAAGCAGTTAATCAAGATGAGAGCTCATATTAATACTGTGAGAATGTCTCTTAATATTTTTTGTTACAAAGAATTCCTACCGATTAAAGTGGTCCTTAGTCCGTTGGAGCTTAAGACCTGTAAAGACAAAGATTAGTATCAAATACATTGTAATAGCCAGTCGTCGCTTGCCCTTAAGGCAGTTAGGTTGTCTCTATAAGAACCTAATAGAGTCTAAACTATAAATCTATTTTCGTTACCAGAACCCTCAACGCACCCCTACACATAACCTAGGCATGTAGGGCCAGCGTCAGTACAAGATGTTTAGTACGATTGCGTGATTGTGGAAAAGCTGCGCTACGATTACCTCGTATCTGATGTCTGCCTTATAATCGAGCGTTCCATCGAACACCACACTTCTGGGCGGTGCCGATGATAATGAGTAGCTTCCAGTACCAACACGTTAGCGTTTAATACGCTATAAGTACCGTAGCGGCTCGAAACTGCAATGAACAAAATGATAGTCTGTCGGTCGATTTGGGATCGCATTTTACTAATAGCCGTGAAAGACTAAATTAGCTACCCGATACATCAATACTTTTTATTTGGCGGAAGTGTAAGCGGGAATCATTTAATCATACCCTACGTTGGTACAGTTACTAACAAAATACCTAATGCAGACGCAGCGTTATAGTGAGCAGTTTATTGAGTGGCGCCACCAATGACATACAAGCTCTCTTTGGAAATAAGTAAGACCTTTCCTCAGTTTGTCCATACACTATTGATGAACAAAAATCACAAGTTAGTGACTATCTTTTCATCTCTTGTCATAAAGATATTAAAATAAACTATATAACAATAAAACAACATAAAACAGTATTTTAACAACAATATATATTCTGAGCGTACATTTTTGTTGTTTTCTGTACCAAAGTAAGTGTCCACTTGTGATTGAGACTAATTTCATACCGGTTACGAAAATTCCCGGTTATTAGATTCAAATCTGGTTACATTAAAACCAAAGTAAGTGTGTTTTATGCAATTGACTTGACGTCATTAGAGTAGCATCAACTGATTTTTATCCGTATTTTTAGTACCTCTCGCACTGAAAAAATAAAGATAAAAATCAGTTGAAAATCAATTGATTATTAATTTACGATTTAAAAATTTGTTGGTTAAGTAGGTACATTTGTTTTGCTGCGAAACCCATCAAAATCTGCATTTATTTGAAAAACGGCAGATACAATCGTAAAAACGTTACTTCGAGCTATGTTGTTAAAATAAATATAGCTATTTCATTTATTTATTCATTATATATATTTATTATGAAAGAAGGCCTGTGTCCCAGCAGTGGGAACGTGATGGGCTGATGATGATGATATATTTATTTCTTCGTTCAACCAGACCCCCGACACTCCATACAAATTCGCCGAGCTGTCTAGTACTACTACTGGCGCACCGGCCTGTCCGCACACGTTTTGTGTGTGTGCAGAATTATTGTAGGGATGAGCTAATACGAATCGAGCGCGACAAGGACAACGCTATACGTAAGCAACCTAAGTGTTTCTCTTTCACACCTACTATCGCTAGGCTGGGAGACGCGAAAAAAAAAAAGGGAATGAAAACCAAACGATCTCCGATTTTTATTTGTGTAAGTGGTATCTTTGCATCCATACACAGAACAATAACGAACCATTTTGTTTAGGTATATTAATATTGTATCATAGTCAGTATATTGAATTTTTTTTACACTCAATAGATCTATGTTTGGCCACTATCTCGCCTGATGTGAAGCGATGATGTGGCCTAAGATGGAGCACATAGATCTAGAGAGAGACGGCAGTTGAGCGGCAGCTCACACCTGTCACCCAGAATTAATAAAAAAAAATTGATAAATAATTTAATGAAAATGAGATAGGCAGACCTCCGTCAGTCAGGTCAGGTCCTGGTCAGCTCCACCGTCTCTAGCCGTTCTCCGTCTTTTTCTCAATATGTTTAAGTCAAATAGTCAGCCGGCCTTCTCTACCTCTGTAAAGCAGGTCGTCGTCGTCATCCAAAAAGGTCATAACAACCTCAAATAACATCAGTTGATCGCACATATAAAATAAACATTTGAATCTCACTCATTAGTCATTCGCAGCGAGCGGTGACAACCGAGTGACGCAAGCAGGGCATTGCCCATTTTTTCATCGATGCATTGCGGGTGACGACAAATTGGCGGGGGAGTGGGAGTGTCGCTTCTTTACGTAAAAATTTAGTTTTCTTTGGTTCAACTATGAATACACATATTGTACCTAATGCAAAAATGTAGCAATATTTCCTATAATTATTATATTTTTCGATAGCACAAAATTTGTAAACCATAGAGATACCAATACTTACAATTACGCATTATGTTCTTTCCAAAAGCTACTTTTGCTTCATGTTTAAGAGTCTAGTCTAGCTGTTACTATAAACAATGGCATTCACAGCATCCAATTGTTCCCGTAATTGTAAGTTATCTAATTCTGCATAACAACGACGCCTGTCGTGCGACTGACGAGTCGCATTGACAGCGTCGGACCACCGGAGGCGAAGCGTTTTTTGAACGCGCCTTCGTTAGAGTCAAGATACTGGATGACATGTTCCCACTGAGGCTAGACTTTCCTATAATTGTTGAACAAAGACAATGTATGAAGAATGCATCGATATGTTTCCTTGTGTCTTTTTTATGTAACTGAATCACGGGACGAGCTTGTCGTTTGCCTGATGGTAAGCAATACGCCAGCCCATAACAATAACAGCACCACCCAGAATTTTTTTTGGAAATTCCTGCGCGGCTCTGTACTGCGCTCGTCACCCTGAGACAATTAGCTATTGAGTCTCATAATGCCCAGTAATTTCGCTAGTTACTTCAAACCGGAACATAGTAATGCTCGCGCACCACTGCTTAGCGGCTGAATAACTGGCAAAGCGGTGGTACCCACCCAGACGGCCTCTCGCATACGAGAAACCTACCACCAGTAGTCTACTGCTACTCATATTATTAGGTAACTTGCTTATTCCTGCGATTTCATCCGCGTGAACGACAATGTAGGAAGCCAATATTCATATTTTTTCAAGGCCATCTTAGAAAATACTCTCCAGTATATTAGAGCGCGTGCTACGAAGATCTCAAGCTATATGAGAGGAGGGTAGATGTAGATTGTTTCTGACAATAGTGTTCGTGCATATTTACGCGGTGTCTTAATCTCATTGTAATAGTTAGGTCAACCCACTTATAAACCTACAAGTGAATTAACTTATCATGTATAGGTATTACCTAGCACGTTAAATGTAAAATTAGGACTGCATAGCAGTGAACTGGTGCTGGTGAGATTGTTATTTATAAAACTATTATCATTTTCAATGTAAAATTAATACTTATATAGTTAAGTGTGTTCGAGTTTAAGATGCGCCTGATGTTGTCAAGCACAAACTTTTGATTAACAATAAATTTCAAGTTTCATTTCATATCTTTGTAGTCTTTGTAGTCACTAAACCGAATTTGATGTACGTACTTTACCTACATACTTTTTACTTTTTACATTTCATATCTTTGTAGGCTTTGTAGTCACTAAACCGAATTTGATGTACGTACTTTACCTACATACTTTTTTTAGATAATAAAATAATAGAATTTTCTATATAAATAACAGACATAAAAACAGCTGTATAAAGTGTAAAAGTTGCTGTATAATTCGATCGATAAAGCCGCGTTCATTGAAGTCGACGCAATCTAAATCACATTATCGTAGGTCAGCTTTGTTGACTGACACCAATATTGTTAACGTGGTAGTTTGTTCGCTAGCACCACACCGTGACTAAGGTAGTACAAGTATGTATAGAAGTCATACGGGTTTTTAAAAATAACGTATTTTTCTATCTATCTATTTATAACATGTCTAGTTGATACTTTTCTTTATTATATAAAACTCTTTTTTATTATTTTGCTAGACACATTCATACCTAGAAAAATTTAATGTGTTATGAAAGGTGCGTTTCAAATGAATATACCTATGTATGTTTAAGCAATGTCAAGATTAATATTTACGTATATTTAATTATTCAAATAGGATACATAATAGTAGATTGTATCATAAGGGAGCAAAATAATATTTTTACGGCGAGGGCGCTTTTTTATTCAAAGTACGTCGCCCGAGCCAAAAATATATTTTGCGCCCGAGTGATACACTCTACTTTTCATCACCCACTATGAGAAAATAAAAGCGCCTCATATTTTATTGTAATATTATTATTTAATAAAACATAGAGTAACAACTAAATTGAAATTAAATAGTATCCTTTATTAAAACAACTAAAAACTTATATTTACATTTGTGACTATGGGCCGTCGTACCAGCCAGTCTTTATTCAAACAATATTTGCGTTCGATTTCTTTGGTGCTGAACACTAAGATGTTCCAAATTCAAAAAGTGCGCGGCAAAGATAATTGCGGCGCACTTATAAAGAGGATTAAAAACTCATTACTGCCCGCTAAAAGTTTCTTATAGAAAACACCACCTTTGGGTGCACATAAAGGCGAACCAAGTCGTCCTTTTCAAATAGATGGGATGAAAAGTTATATTTTTGATAGCAGAAAAAAATGGGAATCAGCTATTTCACATTATTTTACTTGTTTTTTTCCTTTGTCTACTAGGTTCTACGACCAAACCAGATTTGGTCGTTTAGTATCTGCTTAAGTAAAGCGTAACCATACCGTCAATCGATCTAGTCATGTTTGTACTTCGGTGAATCATTAGGACAGACGGCTGAGCAGTCGCTGAACTGTCGTCCTCCACTATCTGTTTCATCTTCAGACAAATCGTTGCTTAACACCAGATCCTTTTCTTCTTTATGATAAAAAAACGTCCTAACAAAGTGACAAGCAAGGCTCGAGCGTACAAACTGTACTTTCTTCCACATAAACTGATAAGTTAATATTTACTGTCACTCACCACCTGGACGGGTCGTCGCACCTTCAATCTCAATTGTAACCTCAATCAGGTTCCATTCATTTTGGATTCGGTGTCCTCCAAACTTGGGCAGAGGTAATACGTAATCGATGTTTCAGAAATATGGAGACATTTCGCGAAGTGTTGCTCAGCTTATAAGGTTTTATTGAATGTAGCATGTGCGACGTAGCAGCGATATAAAAAGTGTCACAGAATTGATATGAATTGAAGAGTCCGAGAGACAAGTAACTCATCAATTGTAGTAACTATAAAATTTCATGATCTTCTATCTATACTATTATAAAAATGGAATTGAGCCAATTTTGTACATCTACACTATTTTAGTAATGTAACTAAGCCAATTCTGTACATTGAAGATATTTTTGAAAAACCAACTGGGATTGACCTATTAGCAGGTAATGATCACGAATCGACGGTTTTTAAAATATTTGTGTGTTTGTATGTTTGTTATCTATAGACTCGAAAACTGCTGAACAAATTTTGATGTGGTTATGGACCCAACTTAGATTATTGGGTATGTTACATCAACATCGGTTAGGTGATTACGAAAATACAGCTTGACCTCTTCGTAGTACGCGCTCTCATATTATTGTTCTTGGATATGACATTACGCAGACGAAGTCGCGGGAAAAGACTAGTAGGTATCTTTGCTACATCTAGATCGGTAACTGCTTTCTTCTATGTTTTTAAAGACAGTTTACCAACTTGAAATTCATGCATAGGCTTATCGTAGGTAAGTTAAAGTTGAAAACCCTTCTCATAAATTATTCTCACTTAATAAGCCTATGACACGCGGACACTAAACGAATCCAATTACACCTTGTTAGTTGGAATTGGTCAAGTAGTTTAACTTGTACAAGCTAACAGATGACCCTACACAGTCACAGAAAGGGTGCTAAAATCATAACCATTTTTTGTTCCATAGTCGAGAAAGAGAAACCGTACGCAATACAATGTAGATATAAATGTCCGTTCAGTGGCCGATATATCACGAATGGCGAACACTTCTTGTGGCGAGACTGCGTCGATTTTATGTGGTTTAATTCGCAGCCAGTGGCGGTATCGACTCTAATTATTTGAATAGCGCGACACGAACGCCCCCTTTGACTGAAGCCGGTAACGCGTCTGAATAGAAATTCTGTGGAGACGTATCAGATATTCATTTACTTTTTTGATGACCATGTTTATTTCTTTCTAAATACAATGGTATAGGGAACTATTTACAGTTGTCACACGAACGCCACCCTTGACTGAAGCCGGTAACGCGTTTGAATAGAAATTCTGCGGAGACGTTGCAGATATTCATTTATTTTTTTAATGACCATGTTTATTTCTTTCTAAATAAAATGGTGTAGGGAACTATTTACAATTGTCGCAAAAAAAGGAAAAATGTTCATTTATTTTCTTCGTTTTCTTGTCAGCCTTATTCCATTGTGATAGTAATTATGTTTTCTTTAATCAATAAACTTTTATTTATATAACCGATGGCGCTGACGGTAAAAAAAAAATGTGACGTCTCGACGACAGGTACTCGATACGAAAATGAATTTTATTTTTGGCTTACTAAAAACTCCCAAGTCTATATAATGTTAATAAATTACTTGTGCTAACCAAGGTATTACCGATAATTGTTGTTAATGGTAGCCATACCATTGATAAATTAATAGTTAATTATATATTAAAGAGGTTCTTAAACTACTTGGCTTCTTATTTTTATAAGATATTCATAAATTATTATGTACACCGCATAAAAATAAGTAGCCGCAAGTACCTTCACTAACATAAAATATAGGGTAATATCGTCTCCATGGTTTTTAGCAATTTATAAAATCGATTGCCGTTTTTATACGGCAATTTAAGGCACAGGTAAAATATAACATTCAGGTTGAAAGTAGACAAATCTATGTACTTGTTTATTTACGATTATTGAACGTGTGAACAAAATTCTACATCTACACATTACATAAATCTTGGTTTTATGTATCTTAATGTTTTTACAGTCTGCCTTTATTTTTTCGTTGGTAGTAGGTGGATTCCCACGGAACTTTAAAGTTTTACCTGTCTACTCAAAAGTCAAAAGATATCTATGAAAAAGGCACAAAAGTGCACTTTTAAAGGTCATGCAAATCAAACCATCATCAATCAATCATCATCATTCAAATCAATTAAAATACGATAAAATTTGTAAATTAAAGTATCATAACTGAAAAAAAAAGTAAGCATGTCTAGCCATTTTTTTCCCGTACCTACTCAAATTGAAGTCCAGGCCCAGAATATAAATGTGAAAACTAATTCTACCAGAGCTCCGGATATACGTCCCCTCCCAATTTTTAGTTAGCCAAAAATAAAATTCATTTTCGTATCGAGTAACCAAGTAGTCCAGACATCGCGCAACGTTCCATTATACTATAATTATATTATGTATTTATTATGTATGTTATTACATGTGTTATCTTTCTGTTATATGTATAGTATAGTATTATAGCTTAATGTAATGTTGCGTGTATCTGTCTCGAATAAATGTATTTTCTTTCTTTCTTTCTTTCTTTCTTTCTCTCTCACACTCTTCTTCTCTCGCTCAAATATATATATATAAATTGACATTGTTTTCCTGATCAACTGACAAAGAATGAGTGCGGGTCGATAGATATCTCTTATTCTCTACCTGATACCGACTTTTAACGTCCCGCCAAGAATTTAAAGCGTTTCACACAACATTTTTGACCCGCAATTAAATTCGTAACTTTACGGGGCCCTAACTTAAGGGTAGTAAAAGACAGAAACGATTGACGGGTAGCACCCTCTGGTGACATAATTATTTTTATAAGAATTTAAAATATTTATAGATAAAATAAAATAAAAACAACTACCTGTTACCGAGCTCCAATTCATTAAGAACCATTAAAGAAGTTTTATTGCGACCTTAAATTTATATAATAGGCTTGCCGACTGATTAATTAAATAGTCAATGAATGGGACATTATTAAGAAACGTTACTGGTCGTAAGCTTTGTTTGGTATTCCGTATTTTTACTCTATTGCATTGTAACTTAGGCTTGGACTGGTTTAGCTTTATGGTGTAAAGCGAATGGTGTAAAATGCAGCGGCTTTCGTATGAGATCTTATGGGCAGTATTGCTTCTAAGCATTAGGTTTTCCACTCGCAATCATTGAGGCAATTTGGCACTTAATGCTACCAGCATTAAGGGCATAACTGCACAGAGAACTAAGCTCATTAAACAGAAATTATATCGAAGGGGAAAAATGGCTGAAAACCCAACCTACGTTTTTAGATAATTCAAACTTAGCCCGGTCAAGTTTTAACGACAGTATAACACAAAAAAGACATAAAAAAGTAGTTCCGATTAAAAATCTGGCTACAAACAAAAAAAGAAATGTTTTTATCAAAACACGACCCAGCACTTGAACTTGTTCGATATTCAAAAATAGCGGTGTGCCACATGCGCAAGCGCACATGCTCGAGGGATTTGGGTCACACGCTCATTGCCAGAAACGCTACACCCGCGCCAAGGACACCGGCCCTTGGGGCACTTGCGTTTGCGTTTTTATGGCAACGACGGTATGGGCGAAGCGTGCTTCCCATTTTTTTCTTTTATGCTTAAGGCTTGTACGTATCCAACGGCAGCCAGATGTGGATTGATATAGGCTATAACATGTTGATAAGTAGATCGCTCTATAAAAATTGGTGTGTATCTCTAGCACAAAGATTATATTTTTAACTAGCTGCGCCCCCCGGTTTCCCGGGATAAACAGTATGAGGATATGAGCTATGATGTGAACTAGAATATGAGCTATCTCCACACCAAATTTCATACAAATCCGTTTACCCGTTGCAGCATGAGAAGGGAACAAACACCAAGACACTTACACACAACACATTTACATCAAACTTCCGCATTTTTA
Organism: Petrophora chlorosata; assembly: GCA_951640565.1. Lineage (NCBI taxonomy): Eukaryota > Metazoa > Arthropoda > Insecta > Lepidoptera > Geometridae > Petrophora > Petrophora chlorosata. The sequence goes on along the minus strand of OX621193.1, from coordinate 12,422,733 downwards.
ATATTATTTACTCGTAGTATGATTTTCATTGCTTCAAGAAAACTACTAAACACATTTTTAGTAATACCTTATTCTATGTAAGGAACAGGCAAAAAGCTCAAGTTTAAGTTTTGGGAATTGTTTTTAATTAATAATTAATTTTAAATTTTGAACATTGGATACCTATTTAATAACAGTTCTTATTATCCGTAAGAAAATGCTTTAAAAAATAAAAGTCATATTATATTAATTATAAGCACCGTTTTTAAAAAACATGAATATTGTCAATAATTAATGACAATTGCGTCGTTGTAAGCAATTAGCATGGTGTTTAAAAATAAATTACAAGTAAATGACCTTAAGGAGTTACATTGACCATCCCCAAGGGCTCAATGCAGTTAAACATGCGGAAGTTATAGATTTCATCCAAACTAATAATAATTAATTAGTTCGCATGTAATCAATAATTTTATACTTCGGGAATATACATGAACTGTTGTTAAAATGTGAGAGTTAAGACATACATATATATATATATATATATATACTAGTATTTCGCCGCGTGCGCGAGCTGCTAAAGCAGCTCGCGTGGGGGGGTGGCTGCTGTTTTTTTTTTAAAGCTTCCTATCGATTACGGTTCTAAAGTTTTGTTTACCTTTTTTGTTCTGAAAACAAACTTTTGTATGGCGGCCATCTTGAAAAAAAGCTGGATTTCAAGTGATTGTGTGGCGTGCGCGAGCTGCTAAAGCAGCTCGCGTGGGGGGGTGTTTTGCTTATTAATAAAAGCTCCCTATCAATTACGGTTCTAAAGTTATTTAAGTTCAGTTGTTCTTAAAAAAAGACTTTTGTATGGCGGCCATCTTGGAAAATGGCGGAATCCAAGTGATTTTGTGGCGTGCGCGAGCTGCTAAAGCAGCTCGCGTGGGGGGGTGTTGCTTTTTTTTTATAGACGCTTCCTATCGACTACGGTTCAAAAGTTTTGTTTGGCTTATTTTTCCGGAAAAAAAACTTTTGTATGGCGGCCATCTTGAAAAATGGCGGAATCCAAATTTTTTTTCATAATCGTAATATACGACCCAGAAAACCCCCCGATGCAAAATTTCAGTCGGATCGGAGCAACTTTCAAAATGGCCGCCATTTTTTTTTCTTTTTTTTAAATTTTTCCAACTTTTCCAAATTTCCCCCATCGCTCTCTATGACATTTGGTCGAGCACTCTATATCTATCTCTTACCGTTTAAAAGTTATTTGCATTTTTATTTTGTATGGCGGCCATGTTTTTTTGTATGGCGGCCATCTTTTTTTTCAAATTTTCAAAAATGGCCTAGGTTTTGGGGCATATTTAGTTCAAGCGGTACCCCCATCCGATTTATAGTTTCCGAGATCCCCTGAGCAGTTCCATCAAGGAAACCACTTTCTGGTGATTTCGGATTTTTCTGGTTGGTTTCAAAACATCCTCTATCCAACGGTACCAAACACTCCCCTCCACCATAACGGCAAGTGGGAGATCAATTCTGTCAATATGTCAGTCAGTCAGTGGTCTTTTAATTATATATAATAGAACTAGTATTTCGCCGCGTGCGCGAGCTGCTAAAGCAGCTCGCGTGGGGGGGTGGCTGCTGTTTTTTTTTTAAAGCTTCCTATCGATTACGGTTCTAAAGTTTTGTTTACCCTTTTTGTTTTGAAATCAAACTTTTGTATGGCGGCCATCTTGAAAAAAAGCTGGATTTCAAGTGATTGTGTGGCGTGCGCGAGCTGCTAAAGCAGCTCGCGTGGGGCGGTTTTGCTTTTTTTTATAAAAGCTCCCTATCGATTACGGTTTCAAAGTTATTTAAGTTCAGTTGTTCTGAAAAAAAGACTTTTGTATGGCGGCCATCTTGAAAAATGGCGAAATCCAAGTGATTTTGTGGCGTGCGCGAGCTGCTAAAGCAGCTCGCGTGGGGGGGTGTTGCTTTTTTTTTATAGACGCTTCCTATCGACTACGGTTCAAAAGTTTTGCTTGGCTTATTTTTCCGGAAAAAAAACTTTTGTATGGCAGCCATCTTGAAAAATGGCGGAATCCAAAATTTTTTTTCATAATTGTAATCTTCGACCCAGAAAGCCCCCCGATGCAAAATTTCAGTCGGATCGGAGCAACTTTCAAAATGGCCGCCATTTTTTATTCTTTTTTTTTAATTTTTCCAACTTTTCAAAATTTCCCCTATCGTCCTCTATGACATTTGGTCGAGCACTCTATATCTATCTCTTACCGTTTAAAAGTTATTTGCATTTTTATTTTGTATGGCGGCCATGTTTTTTTGTATGGCGGCCATCTTTTTTTTCAAATTTTCAAAAATGGCCCAGGTTTTGGGGCATATTTAGTTCAAGCGGTACCCCCATCCAATTTATAGTTTCCGAGATCCCTTGAGCAGTTCCATCTCGGAGACACCTTTCCATGGATTTCGGATTTTTCTGGTTGGTTTCAAAACATCCTCTATCCAACAGTACCAAACACTACCCCCCACCATAACGGCAAGTGGGAGATCAATTCTGTCAATATGTCAGTCAGTGAGTGGTCTTTTAATTTTATATAATATAACTAGTATTTCGCCGCGTGCGCGAGCTGCTAAAGCAGCTCGCGTGGGGGGGTGGCTGCTGTTTTTTTTTAAAAGCTTCCTATCGATTACGGTTCTAAAGTTTTGTTTACCCTTTTTGTTTTGAAATCAAACTTTTGTATGGCGGCCATATTGAAAAAAAGCTGGATTTCAAGTGATTGTGTGGCGTGCGCGAGCTGCTAAAGCAGCTCGCGTGGGGGGGTTTTGCTTTTTTTTATAAAAGCTCCCTATCGATTACGGTTATTTAAGTTCAGTTGTTCTGAAAAAAAGACTTTTGTATGGCGGCCATCTTGAAAAATGGCGAAATCCAAGTGATTTTGTGGCGTGCGCGAGCTGCTAAAGCAGCTCGCGTGGGGAGGTGGCACTGTTTGTTTTTTAAAAGCTTCCTATCGACTACGGTTCAAAAGTTTTGTTTGGCTTATTTTTCCGAAATAACAACTTTTGTATGGCAGCCATCTTGAAAAATGGCGGAATCCAAATTTTTTTTTCATAATCGTAATCTACGACCCAGAAAAACCCCCGATGCAAAATTTCAGTCGGATCGGAGCAACTTTCAAAATGGCCGCCATTTTTTTTTCTTTTTTTTTAATTTTTCCAACTTTTCCAAATTTCCCCCATCGCCCTCTATGACATTTGGTCGAGCACCCTATACCTATCTCTAACCATTCAAAAGATATTTTCATTTTTATTTTGTATGGCGGCCATGTTTTTTTGTATGGCGGCCATCTTTTTTTTCAAATTTTCAAAAATGGCCCAAGGTTTGGGGCATATTTAGTTCAAGCGGTACCCCCATCCGATTTATAGTTTCCGAGATCCCCTGAGCAGTTCCATCTCGGAGACACCTTTCCATGGATTTCGGATTTTTCTGGTTGGTTTCAAAACATCCTCTATCCAATGGTACCAAACACTACCCCCCACCATAACGGCAAGTGGGAGATCAATTCTGTCAATATGTCAGTCAGTCAGTCAGTGATGGTCTTCCAGTTTTATATTATATTAACTAGTATTTCGCCGCGTGCGCGAGCTGCTAAAGCAGCTCGCGTGGGGGGGTGGCTGCTGTTTTTTTTAAAGCTTCCTATCGATTACGGTTCTAAAGTTTTGTTTACCCTTTTTGTTCTGAAAACAAACTTTTGTATGGCAGCCATCTTGAAAAAAAGCTGGATTTCAAGTGATTGTGTGGCGTGCGCGAGCTGCTAAAGCAGCTCGCGTGGGGGGGTGTTTTGCTTTTTAATAAAAGCTCCCTATCGATTACGGTTCTAAAGTTATTTAAGTTCAGTTGTTCTGAAAAAAAGGCTTTTGTATGGCGGCCATCTTGAAAAATGGCGGAATCCAAGTAATTTTGTGGCGTGCGCGAGCTGCTAAAGCAGCTCGCGTGGAGGGGTGTTGCTTTTTTTATATAGACGCTTCCTATCGACTACGGTTCAAAAGTTTTGTTTGGCTTATTTTTCCGGAAAAAAATCTTTTGTATGGCAGCCATCTTGAAAAATGGCGAAATCCAAAATTTTTTTTCATAATCGTAATCTACGACCCAGAAAACCCCCCGATGCGAAATTTCAGTCGGATCGGAGCAACTTTCAAAATGGCCGCCATTTTTTTTTCTTTTTTTTTAATTTTTCCAACTTTTTCAAATTTCCCCCATGGCCCTCTATGACATTTGGTCGAGCACCCTATACCTATCTCTTACCATTCAAAAGTTATTAACATTTTTATTTTGTATGGCGGCCATGTTTTTTTGTATGGCGGCCATCTTTTTTTTCAAATTTTCAAAAATGGCCCAAGGTTTGGGGCATATTTAGTTCAAGCGGTACCCTCATCCGATTTATAGTTTCCGAGATCCCCTGAGCAGTTCCATCTCGGAGACACCTTTCCATGGATTTCGGATTTTTCTGGTTGGTTTCAAAACACCCTCTATCCAACGGTACCAAACACTACCCCCCACCATAACGGCAAGTCGGAGATCAATTCTGTCAATATGTCAGTCAGTCAGTCAGTCAGTCAGTCAGTCAGTGGTCTTCCAGTTTTATATTATATTAACTAGTATTTCGCCGCGTGCGCGAGCTGCTAAAGCAGCTCGCGTGGGGGGGTGGCTTCTGTTTTTTTTTTAAAAGCTTCCTATCGATTACGGTTCTAAAGTTATCTAAGCCTTTATGTTCTAAAAACAAACTTTTGTATGGCGGCCATATTGGAAAATGGCGCAATCCAAGTGATTTTGTGGCTTGCGCGAGCTGCTAAAGCAACTCGCGTGGGGTGGTGTTGTTTTTTTTTTATAGAAGCTCCCTATCGATTACGGTTTTAAAGTCATTCTCTTTGTTCGGAAAAAAATCTTTTGTATGGCGGCCATCTTGAAAAATGGCGGAATCCAAATTATTTTTTCTTAATCGTAATCTACGACCTTAAAAACCCCCCGATGCAAAATTTCAGTCGAATCGGAGCATTTTTCAAAATGGCCGCCATTTTTCTTTCTTTTTTTTTTAATTTTCCAACTTTTCCAAATTTCCCTCATGGTTTTCTATGATATTTGGTCGAGCACCCTATACCTATCTGAAACCGTTAAAAAGTTATTTGCATATTATTTTCACCTATATTGTCATGAAAAAAAACCTTTGTATGGCAGCCATCTTGAAAAATGGCGGAATCAAAATTTTTTTTGCAAAATCGTAATCCACGGCCCAGAAAACTTCCCGATGCAAAATTTCAGTCGGATCGGAGCAACTTTCAAAATGGCCGCCATTTTTTTTTCTTTTTTTTTAATTTTTCCAACTTTTCCAAATTTCCCCCGTCGTCCTCTATGACATTTGGTCGAGCACCCTATACCTAACTCTAACCATTCAAAAGTTATTAACATTTTCATTTTGTATGGCGGCCATGTTTTTTTGTATGGCGGCCATCTTTTTTTTCAAATTTTTAAAATTGGCCCAAGGTTTGGGGCATATTTAGTTCAAGCGGTACCCCCATCCGATTTATAGTTTCCGAGATCCCCTGAGCAGTTCCATCGAGGAAACCAGTTTTTGGTGATATCGGATTTTTCTGGTTGGTTTCAAAACACCCTCTATCCAACGGTACCAACCACTCCCCCCCACCATATCGGCAAGTACCACTTCTATTTCTGTCAATTGTCAGTGATGGTAGACCACTTTTATATAATATAAATAACTAATATTTCGCCGCGTGCGCGAGCTGCTAAAGCAGCTCGCGTGGTGGTGGTGTTATTTTTTTTTTTATAAAAACTTCCTATCGATTACGGTTCTAAAGTTATCTAAGCCTTTATGTTCTAAAAACAAACTTTTGTATGGCGGCCATATTGGAAAATGGCGCAATCCAAGTGATTTTGTGGCGTGCGCGAGCTGCTAAAGCAGCTCGCGTGGGGTGGTGTTGTTTTTTTTTTATAGAAGCTCCCTATCGATTACGGTTTTAAAGTTATTCTCTTTGTTCGGAAAAAAATCTTTTGTATGGCGGCCATCTTGAAAAATGGCGGAATCCAAATTATTTTTTCATAATCGTAATCTACGACCTAAAAAACCCCCCGATGCAAAATTTCAGTCGAATCGGAGCATTTTTCAAAATGGCCGCCATTTTTCTTTCTTTTTTTTTAATTTTTCCAACTTTTCCAAATTTCCCCTATGGTCCTCTATGATATTTGGTCGAGCACCCTGTACCTATCTGTAACCGTTTAAAAGTTATTTGCATATTATTTTCACCTATTTTGTCATGAAAAAAAACATTTGTATGGCAGCCATCTTGAAAAATGGCGGAATCTAAATTTTTTTTTCATAATCGTAATCTAAGACCCAGAAAATTCCCCTATGCAAAATTTCAGTCGGATCGGAGCAATTTTCAAAATGGCCGCCATTTTTTTTTCTTTTTTTTTAATTTTTCCAACTTTTTCAAATTTCCCCCATCGCCCTCTATGACATTTGGTCGAGCACCCTATACCTATCTCTAACCATTCAAAAGTTATTTAAATTTTTATTTTGTATGGCGGCCATGTTTTTTTGTATGGCGGCCATCTTTTTTTTCAAATTTTCAAAATTGGCCCAAGGTTTGGGGCATATTTAGTTCAAGCGGTACCCCCATCCGATTTATAGTTTCCGAGATCCCCTGAGCAGTTCCATCAAGGAAACCACTTTCTGGTGATTTCGGATTTTTCTGGTTGGTTTGAAAACACCCTCTATACAACCGTACCAAACACTCCCCCCCACCATAACGGCAAGTCGGAGATCAATTCTGTCAATATGTCAGTCAGTCAGTCAGTCAGTCAGTCAGTCAGTCAGTCAGTGATGGTCTTCCAGTTTTATATAATATAAATATAATGGATTCCTGTTTCCCTTGGTCGCTAATTTCTTTTTTGTTTTTTGTTTGCTATTGTCAAGAGAAGGATTTTATGAAAGATAAAAATAAAGAAAGTTGCTTGGAAAATTATTTACATTACAAATTAGCATTGGAAAATTTACGACCATATTTTATTAACTTTTCTAATTAGCCTTATGGCGTTTGACATAACTGTCAGTTGTTTGACAGTTAGTAGTTAAGACAGGACAACATCTGTCGGGTCAGCTCAAAGACAAAGTAGGTATATAATACTTTATCTTTGGGGTCAGCTAGGAAAGAATAAAATTATTTGAAAAGACTAAAAAAAAATATTTTTTATTACATTTTATTTCCATGGAAATGTTAGTCTCAAGAGCGGTAAACCTCAGTAGCTGGCAGTAAACCCTTACCTCGAAAAAAGAGTAATTGACAAGTAACGGGTAGAACCATTTTCAATTTTGGAACAATCGGTTCTGCGCAAGTGGTCACCGAGCAGCTGCAAGCGCGCGCGGTCGTCGCGTGCCCCGTAAACGCACGAGCGGTGCCGAGTTCACACGAAGCAGCCTGCGTAGGATGTATGCTGAAACTGCCTTTGCCTAATTGAAGGTGTGAAAAACTATGAAGAAGCCTTATCGAACCTATAAAGAACAATAGAGTTGTAAGAAAAAGCTTATTTGCCAGATTTTAATAGAGTTTTTGTGTTTTTAAAAATGCAGCTGCTGTCAAAGTGAACCTAAATAAAGTAAAAGATTGATGAGACTGCTCTATAAGGATCAGTCTGCTTATAAAGCTCCGCTAACTCACTGCTACGCTAGCTTAAGTTTGAAATAATAAAAATGGAATTATTTTACTTTATTGACTTATTTATTTATTTACAACGGTCTTTATGTATCGCATCATGCTGGACTCATTAAAGCTTGTGACAGTGAGTATAATACAACCAAGGAATATTTATATGTTATAAAAAATAAGTTTTGGACAACGAATCAGGAAATAGAAATATTCGTAGCCCATCCAGTGGCAAACTAGACTAGTAAGATTATTAACAACAGCTAATTATAATAAGATTGAGTGAGTACGGCTCAGTGGGAGCACGTGCGGTTTTCGATCCGACGCACCCAAGTTCGAATCCCGCTGGCCCGCACCAATAACTTTCTTAATTTATGTGCGGATTTAACACTCGCTCTCAAAACGGCGAAAGAAAACATCGTGAGGAAGCCGGCATGGTCAAGAATTTATCACAAAAATTCAAAAACATGTGACATCCACCAACCCGCACTTGGCCAGGGTGGTGAATTATGGCCCATACTCTCTATACGAGAGAAATCCCGTGTCCCAGCAGTGGGAAAGTGATTGGATGATGATGATAATAAGATTAATTAGGAATAACTAATTATTATTAAGAAACAACCAATTATTTTCACTTAAGATACTCCATGCATACAAAGTTGACTATAACCACTATATCGCAGGAACGAAGAAGTCTAGTCAGGCCTAGGGCACTCCGCACTGTAGGTACGAAGCTACAAGTACATAGCCGGACACCGACGGCGGGTCGCGCGTCGTTACACGTGCCGCGTCAGAAGAGATAAGAGCTATGCGATAGAAAGAGAGGCGCTCTGTAGATTAATATGACTGGTAGGTATGCAGCGCTACGCGAGCTGAATTTAATTTTATTGTGTCATAGCAAGAGTTGATATTTGTTTAAATGTCTTTGCGGAGTGATGCTTCTGTCCCTTAGTATTCTGTGGTCTAGTCTGATAAGGCAAGAACGTAGAAATAAGCATCTAAACAATAAGTACCAGTAAGATAACCAGTACCTAAGACGGACAAGATAATGAGGAACGGGTTCCGAACGGATGCGCAGGCATAGTAACCGACAATTAAAACTAAGGGGGATTAAGTAGATGACCATCGAAACGATTCGCGTATTAATGTTGCTATAATAGTTGGGAACATTTACCTTATTTTCAAGCATTTTTTATTAAAATTCTTACTTTGTCAATGAGCTAAAATCGTAAAGTACATAAATAAATAAAAATACTCTCTCTGTGAGAGAAGGCATGTGTGCTAGCAGTGGGAAAGTGATGAGCTAATGATGATGAAATAAAAAGAAAATAAATACATAAGTTGAATAATGGATAAAAGTAGTTGGAAAATGTGTGTGATAATAATAATAATTAATGCTTTATTGTACACCAAACAAGAAATAAACAAGGTACACGAAATATTCTTACAAACTGTAGTACAACGGGCGGACTTACCGCTAAAAGCGATCTCTTCCAGTCATCCAATTCCAGTCATGTGATGTGCAAATCTTTAAAGTACTTTTAATAGCGCTGCGCAAATACTGCCAAATTTAAGGAAAGCAACCAAGTGGCGAGCGAGTATGGCTCAGTAGACGCAAGACGCACCCGAGTTCGAATCCCGCTGGCCCCTTTGGACTTTCTTAAGTTATGTGCGGATTTAACACTCGCTCTTAAATCGGTGAACGAAAACATCGTGAGTAAACCTTCATATCAAAAAAAAATCGCATAATTTCAAGGACATGTGACTTCCACCAACCCGCACTGGGCCAGCGTGGTGGATTATGGCTCGTACTCTCTCTACGAAGAAAGGCCCGAGTCCCAGCAGTGGAAATGAAATGGGCTGATGATGAACCAAGTGGCAACCCTATCTCGTATGCATATCTACAGGTGTGCCCACTGCTTAGTGTGTTCTTGACGCATCTAGTACTCGTTTCTATAGAACAAGTTCAACAATTAAATACCAACGGAAATATCCACCCATAACGGCGCGAGCTTCCCTTCCTTTCCTTTTTCTTTTTGCATTATCAAAATTGCAATAGCAATTTTGATTTTGGTAGGCGGGGATAGGACGTGATCCAGTTGCAATATTTTTTATGTTAGTTGCAATATGAATTGTCTTTTTGAAATTAAATGTATGTTTAGGCCCCCCATTTTGTGTTTCGCGAAGGTATGTTATTATGTTTTCTTTTGCGAAAACGTAACGTGAGTAGAGGCACGTGTGGTAAAGCTTTGGTTGTGGTAATTTTGCAACGTCCTGTTCTTTTTGATTTTTGTACGTGGTATATGAATTTGTATTGCAATTTACTACATACAACTTTTGCACATAAACTGGGACATGTCTATCAAAAATGGAACGAGAAGTTAACAAATCAAAATAAAAATAATCTGGTCATTATTTGTTTGGTCTGGCAATATTTGTCTGTTCATGTACTGTGCGTATTTTCGTTGAATATATATTTATATACCTACTATTGATTTATATAAACTTTCCTATATATTTTCTAAAATGGTTTTCATTATTATAACTAACTGGTAATATCTATTTGACTATCTAAACCATAATATTGGCTGTAAATAAAAAAATACAAAGTCTACATGTGAAAAAAGTTTAAGGCAAAGTTGTCCTCCATTTTTAAGCTACGATACTCGTATTGTAGGTATATATAAGTTTTTCAAGAATCAATAAATACATAAATACAGATACCTATACGATACTACTTCATTTAATAAAACGGATGTTATATCGAGTATGTACCTAATTAGGTATACCTACCCTATTAACTTTTATCTATATAATATTTATTATAAAGAGGTAAAATTTTGTGTATGTAAATATGTATATTTGAAGGAGGTAATCTCTGGAACTATTGATCCGATTTTGAATCTTTAACTGGTAGAAAACTACACTAACCCTAAGTAACATAGGCTCTTTTATTATGTCGACGTGAACAAAGTCGCGAGCGGTTGCTAATCATGAATAAAAATCTATGTTTGGCCACAGTCACGCCTGATGTTAAGCGACGATGTGGCCATAGTATACGACATTCTCTGTGGTGTAGTGGTTGGGCAGGTTGGCTCAAATCTCATACAACATTGAGATTGCGGGTTCGATTCCCGCGACGGGACAAATCTTTGTGCTCAGAAATAAAAAGCGCAAGCATTTGTTTCGTGTCTGGGTGTTGTGAGACCATGGTCCTCATAGTTCCTGGTTCCCTAGATACAGGGAATCCTACTTAGGGGTCAGGATCTGTGTATGTAATCGTTGGGCGTTAATAATTTAGTTATTTATCTATCTATCCATCCATAAAAAATAAAAATAAAATAGTTCTATAGGAAGACGGTAGTTGACTACATTAGACACGTCTCCCTGCAATGTGTCTTAATTATTTATTTGTTGGTAAACTTAACTCACGTTAGCCTAAATCATAAATATACTGCTCCATCATAAATCATATCATAATAATATAGGATACGCATAATACGACTCCAGATTGAATGAATATTGCCGGTAGATGTGAACCAACTACGTTACTAGAGCGATGATATCCTTCGCAGAATATTGCGCTCTCTTTTCTAAGAATATGGAGCGACATTGAAGATAAACTTTCTTCCGCATATACCTATTTAACAACTAGGTACGTATGCTACTACAGCATGAGATAATTTTATAGCGTAGAGTAATATTAGATAATTTATTACATTTCTCAATAATAACAATATTCCATTCCAGCATGCATAACACCTACATATTTCGTTTGTGGAAGCCAGTCACTTTGCATTTTTTTTTAAATAAAAATTTATCAAATTCTGCTTTTTTGTGTCTGAAACTTTTGTAATTTTCCTTAGATATTTTATGTATTTAGGGTCACAAAACACAAACAAATATTCTTTTAAATTGTTTTATTTACAAATCCATTTAGATTTTCGATGGTATTCGCCAAACTGATTTTCTTAACACTAATTAGGAATCTGCCTTATGGTGCTAATATTATCTTTATACACTAGAAGTCTTTGTCTCAATATATTTTATATAAACAAGGACATGGACTTTCTAAAGCATGTCTTTTGATGTAGGTAACGAAACTTACTAAAGTAAAAGCTTCGATCTAAATAAATGCTTAGAACTTAGAATTTCTAAAGATAATGACTAGATAACGCTTAAAATATAATTACAAACTAGAAGGCTTTATACTAAGGCACAGCGGTCGTCTGATCACTTATACATAAATGCTTTAGTAGAACAAATAAATGATCAATTCAGTCTTTGAAGTGTTATTCCGTCGACGTATGAAATGCAGTGGGTATTCGGTGTTCAGTCGCTCGGCGGAATGCATCGATGGGTCGTTACAGTCCACCATTATCTCCTCTCATTAGGAATATACTGATTGCGCTTAATTAGAGGTTCTCTCAAGTCCTCCCGCTCCACGTTCGGATCACTCTTGAGGAATACTCGTTTTTTCATAATCACCAAGCCGCTCTGGCCGCACTTTGATCACCGCAATGCACGGTTCCTGGGAAAAAGGAAACACAGTTTTATTTAATCGTTCGGCACTCGAGTCACCTGAAGCGTTTATCATTGATAGTACTATAAGGAAGCCCTAAGAACTTGTGTCGACTACTTATGACGCGCAAAAAATTCTCATGAATACTACACTGGTATCACCAGATGTTTGCATAGAGCTTAGCAAATATTGTAACACGTGTGCCGCGCTCCTCGCCCTTCTATTTCCTCTCGAGATTTCGTCTTCCGGTACAATAAATTAATAGCCGGCGAAGCGGCTCTACATTTTTTGCAGTCTAATTTAGTTTTTAGACGCGGCGCTACCAGTTTTGCTTATCCATGAAATTGGACCATATGGCGAAATCTGTTAAAATTCCCATGAACTGACCGGATAAACAGATTTTGAGATTTATAAAAACAAAACAAGAACATGTTTCCACTTGAAGATAGGAATCATCTCCAGAGCCTACATATTATTGAAATAGATCAGTTGTTATGTGCAATTTTCTCACTAGATGCGGGGCAAACCGCAAGATTATTAGAAGTAATTGCCGTTCGGCTATTGTAAAAAAAAGAAGAGGGAATGCGGGTCCTTGGTTATATTTTTAAACTACGCATAGAAGTATCTATGACGATAAAAAATCCTACCTAGCTGGATGAGTTTTTCTAAAAGCGACATATTTTAGGATTCCCCATTGTTGAACACGCGCTTTTATGTCTCCGAATTGCACAAAGAATAGATAAAAGTCTATCGTCACGGTTCAATGCTCATTGACAATGGCATATGAGCTTATTTTTTGCATCAAAGAACGTGGATCTTTCTGATTGTGCAACATAAAGGATACCTGTAGGTAACCGTGACGAAAAGGATCCAACGAGAAAAAATACAGAAGGGACTACCTGACTTTGCTTACTCGTAATATGTAAACATTAAAATCATTTTTAAAATATAAATCATATCAATTTAAAAAAAGACATTATGCCTACCTAGGATTTACTTAGTTTAACATCAGAAACATCATAGACAACAAATCTGATAAGAAATTAATCATTATCAAAGTTCTGATAACTATAAAACTAATAGCATTCATTCATAAGTAAAATGTTCATGAGATTTTAAATGAATTCGAGTAAACAATGGAACCTTAAAAAAAATAATTGAAAAAGCTAACCTTTGATCACTGTTGCTGCCACCAGGATATGACATCTAGAAGTTCTTCATCTTCAGGACTCATGGGCTCGTAGGCGTCGTAAGCGTCATGACAGTGGGGCCCTGCTGAGCTTTCTGACACGAGGGAAGGTGCTGGCGAGTGGGACTCTTCGGAGGAAGGAGGGGTTTGTGGTCCGTTTGTAGACAAACTCAGACCCATCTGGGAGTCTGAGCAACCATCTTCACTTTCTTCCAAAAGGCGTTTAAGGCTTCTGATATATTCCACAGCGAGTCTTAATGTGTCCACTTTGCTCAGCTTCCTTGAAGCTCCTCTTCCGCCGGCTAGAGCCGCCGATACTGCCGATGGGATGTGTTGACGGAGCGCCGCGAATCCATTGTTGACTTGCTTTACTCTGTTCCGCTCGCGGGCGTTCCTGCGAGCCACGGAAGCTGGCTGGGTCGGATAAGGCTGGTGCAGATAAGATTTCTTCTTGCAGCGGGACGGGTCCATTGGAGCCGGCGCCAATCTGCGAGGTACAGCATTCTGTAGCTGCGTCAGCTTCTGATCTACGTTGATGTTTTGATAACTGTGCATGGTAGCCATAGGCATCGCGAAAGATTCGGTCTAATGTAGAGATCAAGAGCGCACGTGTGCGTGCCGCGGAGGTCGCCGGTGGATTGGCGGAGGTGGCGCGCACCCCCGACGCTAAGTAGCGCGCGCGGCGGCGGCTGCGGCGGGCGGCGGGCGGCGCGGGAGTGGGGCGCGTGCCGGGCGCGCGCGCTGCGCACACGCATCGCACCGGCCGGCGGCGGCCGCGCGCAAGCGCAGCGCGCTCCAGCGGGGCCAGGCGGCCGCTACTCGCTGCGCCGGTCAAAATACGCCAGCGCTTATTATGCCATAGAGCGATAAGCTCGCGCCGCTATTGTTGCACGTCGTAGCGCGTAATTATCCCGTCCATTACCATGTTCGGAAGACGAGATCTGCTCGCGTCGTCTATTTAGAAGTCGTTAGCGAGAATAGACGCTGTAAACCGATCGGGGACGATATTGCGTTATTAATGTCTCGGAGCTTTTGTTTTATTATAAAGGTTGTGTGATCTTTTTATTATTTATAAGTATAACAAAGATATTGGATAAAAGCCGTTGTTGTTTTCTGAATATGAGTAGATACTTTAACGATATAGTAATAGGCTGGTTGAGTAGAGTTGCGTTGGTCACACACGTAGAGTGGCTACGTTCGTAGCAATTAGCAATTCTTATACGCGCGTAGATACTTGTTATCTAGTGATTTCTTATTTTATTTAGTCGGTAGCCCAGCTGGTATTAAAGTCGATGGACTTAAGCAGCAGGTGTCGGGTACCATCAATGCGTATCCTAGCCCTGCGGAGTATTACGGGTCGCCAATGGCACTTTATTTGATGACTTCACTCTTACTGTAGCACGTAAGACATTAGATATTTTATGGGTTTCACTTTTTATTTCCAGTTTATGGAGCAGATGCATAAGCTTGCTTCTCTTCAAGCTTAGATGATTTTAAATATTATTGCGTAGATGACGCGTGCATATATTTTATATCAACTAGCTTAGGTATTGCATTAAAAAGGTCTCGTGCTAGGCTAGCTACTCTAGGACCTGTCAAAATTATGACGATTACTTCCAGTCAGGATAGGACTTCACAAAAAGTGTGCAAAAGATCAAACTCTTTATATACTCGTATTGTATGACGTACAAAATAACATACTTACTTCCCATAGTCAGTACTAAGTCAATACAGGTTCAAATGCCAAACGAACAGGTCATTCTTTTTTGCATTTGACCCGTCTATATCAAAGAGACAGGTAGGGGACAGGTGTTAGTAATGCAGTCTCGGCGTCGCTACGTCACCTGTGTCTAGTGGGGTGACGTCACATGATGCTGTGGGAGGCAGGTGAGATGACACGAGTTTAAAAAGGAAGAAAGAAAGAAAACATTTATTTTGACAAAACTGCACTCGGTACAACAGTGATCACAAAAAAAAAACAAAAAAAAAAACAATTAATACACACAGGGCGCGTTTAGCGCGTTGACATCAAGTTTATGATGTATATTTATATAAATTATGAGAAAAGATAATCACTTTATTATTTGACTAACATTTTTATTGTTAAATTAAATAGCTAAACAAATAAAAAAAATGTTATCCTTAGAAATCTTAACACCGATTCAAAATTAAATTTTCATCAAATAAAAATAAAATATTTTATAATCTATTAATAGGACAAAAACTTAATTACCGTCACAGTGTCACGTCATCCCTTAAAATTCGACAACGACGCCATCTACATCAACCCTTAAAGCCAGCAAACTAAAATCGATAGTCATGTCGGTTTCCACCCACTGCTACCCCATTGTATTTTCACACAAATTTCGTAGATGGCGCTAGACGTTCTATTGGAATACAAACGGGGTAGTTTGAAAGGGATGAATGTTAGACAAATAGTGATTTCATATAGTTTCGACAGATGGCTCTGAATACGTTTAAAACATTAGATGCTTGTTTAAATTAATCTAATAAGCAAAGAATTGAAATATTGAATGTAGATTGATGTCTTACTAGAATAAGTTCGGTTTGATGGCAAACCAAGTGTTTGGTGTTTAATTGTTAACGGTGACTGCCATCTTCATAACGTAAAAATAATTTTAAAGCTTGCTATGAAAAGTGCGGCAGCAACTAATAAATTATCTGTCCGTGGGATATACCTTGGTATTTTTATTTTGTTTGAGCTCTTACAAGAATAATTAGAATACCAATTAACAAGTTATTTAATACTCTCCAATTTTCACGCTGTTCATTTATGATAGCAATTAATTAAAACTAAAAACAAACTTGTAGTTATTACCGAGAGTGTAATTATACGATTCGGTTCCAATGCTAGAATGTTTAGGGTAGAATAAATATTATATATAGGACAACAGGATTTTTTTTAATTAAATAAACTTTACTATTTCTAAACCGAATTCAATAAAGGAGGAGGTTCTCTGTTCGATTGTATTTTTTTTTTATTATTTTTATTTTTATTTTTTTTTATGTTTGTTACCTCGGAACTCCGTCATTTATGAACCGATTTGAATAATTCTTTTTGCGTCGGGTTCAGTATAGCTACGAAATGGTCCCATATAAATTTCATCGATATGTGACCTTGGACTTCGAAGATACATTGAAGTCGGTTTTTGTTTTTTTTCTAAAAATTAATTATCTTTATTAATTTTTGACATTGAATGCATTAGCGCATGCATATGATCCCTGCCCGAGCAATATCATTTTTCTTCTCGCTAATTATTTAAAATTTTACTATTTCTTGTATCTAACTAACACCCTTTAAACCCTAAATAGGTGTTTCTTGGGTGTCGCATTCCTCTTCTGAACTGAATTGATAGTTAAAGCAATTCTTTTCTTGAAAGAACAGGTCAATTTATTCTCTGAATATAAATCAACACTAATGAGATATTTATTTAAAAAAAAATATTTTGTTCAGTGTAGCAAACTTAGAACTTGGTATTTTTTAATTGAATATGAAAACTGATTTATTAGACTATTTTATATAAATATATGTAGTGGAGTCTACCAAGAGTATTAAGCCTAGTCGTAAGCGTACGTCAGAATGTAGTAGTCTGTAATTAACCTAAATGTATAGGTATCGGGTTGATTAATAATTTCTGATTGACAACAATCTTTTATTTGCCGCAAGTTCAAAGCCAATATTAACGTCTCAATCACAACCGGACAATTATTCACTTGATCACTTAATCGACTCATTGTGGGTAATTTGATTACAAAGCCTTTTGACTTAATGGATTGAAAGCGGCAGCTTCATTTTGATCAGAACGCAGTGAGATTTCGCCGATGCGATATATTTTCAATGAACCTACGTACCGACATTGTAATTATGCTGTCATTTTGAAAATTTATCGATATATTAATAAATGCATCGGTTTTAAGAATTAATTTAACAGTATCAGAAAAGCTTACATAATTTATAAAGATTTAGTTATTTAAAAAATAAAACAGAGTAAATAGTTATTTAAAAAGGTATTTAATAAATTATGCAGTCAGCTAAAGTTACATCGGGGTTTTAGCGGCGACTACATGCAATATAAATGATAATACCACGTCCTCCGACACAGACAGATTCTGATTGTCATCGGAACAAACGTCGTCCGAAGCTTTCTCTGTAAATAACGCTAGGTTACCAGCCATAACTTCTCTAGCCGTGTGGAGGCCTATCATTTACGAAATAACAATCGAAAATAAAATGCGATGCATTTGTGAGCGGGCATTAGCGCGGCGGCGGCGCGGGCGGCGGCCGGGCGCAAACATCGCGGTTGGGTGTATAATTTCGCGTCCGCTGACACGAAGCCTCTTCAGCGCGGTTGCGATTCCACAATATATCACGTGGCCGCGTATGCCGCAACACTGTATAATTCTTGTAATTTATAGGGTAAGTTGGACTAGTAGCAACTCAGCCGACACGCTTAATAGCGTGTTGCCACGCGACATACGCATTGCGTACACCCGTGTGCACTAACTGCGCTGCAGGCTCCGAGCGTTTGATTAAAAGACCCCTGATAGCTGTGCGTCACTTCTAAGCTATGAGCCCAAGTGGTAGTTAGAATAATAGGTAGCTTTTACTCCTTTCGTAATGCAGTAGTTCTGATCGGAGTACTCCCGACTATGCTAAAGAAAATTGTCGGCAATTTAGCAGCATCTACGCTACCGAGTCGCTTAATAAATGCCCAGGGAAAAATATGCGCGCTTTCTTATTAAGTACCCACGATGGTTGGCACACAATAAATGTCATTTTAATAATATTAATATTGTAATAAATTTTAAATGGCGACTGTACCGACCGCGTGCGAGCGCCGTATTTAAACAAGCCGTTTTTATTTATTTATTTCCACAGTATAAAGTTCGCACACCATAGTGTTGGAATTTTATTTTATTTACGATCATCTCTGGCGATTATTCATTTATCAAACAAATGGCGGAGCTTCATCAAACGAATATCTTTCTCAGATCTCTAAAGTAGTGTCGTACATTTTATTTATTAAAAATGTAGACGCCGAGGTGCCGATAGGAGACCTTATTAAACACTGAAACTTGTAATGGAATTATTATAGTTTAATAAAGTTTATTTAACTTGTTGTTAATTTTTATTCTGTTATATTAATAAATAGTAATAATAAATACGCCCGACGATCACATAGAACCCGGTCCCTAACTAGGATTCCTTGTATCTAGGGAACCACGAACTATGAGGACCATGATCCCACAACACCCAGACACGAAACAAATGCTTGCGCTTATTTGCACAAACATTTTTTCCGTCGGGAATCGAACCCGCAACCTCAGTGGTGTATGAGATTTGAGCCAACCTGCGCAACCACTACACCACAGAGGCTGACAACATTATATCGATATACCACATAATAACGACTCGATTACATGATTTCGAATGAATTCGCTTCAGTCGTAGAATTCTGTTTATAGTCGTGCCCTAAGGAACTGTTCGTTATTCTGAGATGTCAAGATCAATCAATCAATCAATCAATCAATCAAAAGTTCTTTATTCAATTTTGTCGTCACAGACGCACTTATGAACGTCAATTATTACAATGACTCTACCACCGTATCGGAAAAAGAACCACCAAAAAGAAAAGAAAAGATCCTATGTCCTTTTCCAAGACTTGAAATATTAACATACCAAATTTCATCAAAGTCCGTTCAGTAGTTTTTGCTTGATTGAGTACCTATCATAAAACCTTCCATCCGTACTCATAAAATTTTTCAATTTTTTAATATTATTAGGAGTATCAGGATTGTTGTATTAACTATTTCATTTAAAAAATCAAATGCAATATGTGAAATAGGAATTGCAGTGCAGGCTATGCAGTAGGCAAAGCAATCAGCTATAAATTTTTACGGTCAATGGCTATAAACCGCTTAAATGGTCGTACTAGATTCGTATAATCCAGTAAGACTTCTTTTTTTGTAAATATAATAGTCGTATTGTAAAATATTTAAAGTCTCAACACTATTTAAACTGA
This sequence comes from Petrophora chlorosata, assembly GCA_951640565.1. Taxonomy (NCBI): domain Eukaryota; kingdom Metazoa; phylum Arthropoda; class Insecta; order Lepidoptera; family Geometridae; genus Petrophora; species Petrophora chlorosata. The sequence continues at coordinate 12,403,310 of OX621193.1, read as the reverse complement.
TCGTAGCATATTTCTAATATTATATACTCCAATTGGTACTTGAGTACTTCTAAATGTAAAACATGTTTATACTCTCTTATTTAGCATAATCTTATGAAAATTGTATCAATAACTTACTGCTACTATTTTATAAGACCTCCGTTATAAAGTACGGATATCTTGTTGTCTGTTTTTAACCGACTCCAAAAAGGAGGAGGTTCTGTGCTCCACTGTATATTTTTTTATGTACATTCATTGATTTCAAAAATATTTTTTTTCATTAATTATTTGCGTTTATTTCAGTACAGCTACGAAGTGGTCCCATATAATTTCATCGATATTTGACTTTGGACTTCGAAGATACATTGAAGTTGTTTTTATTTTGGGTAAAATGTATTTGTACTTGATATTATATTAAATAAGTGTGTATATAAACACAAAAAACGTATAACATAACGTATTTAAAATTTTGATGTATTAGTGGGTAGTCGGAAAATTACGTGTAAGGTACTATTGTATTACGTCAATATAAACTAGTTGTGTCACGGCCTCGGCCTTGCATTCATTTTAAGCTAATATTTTCTAAACTTTACTAAATAAGTTGAAAACAAATATTTATCTTATAAGAACAGAACTACGATCCCTTACAAAGTACGGAAATTTTGTCGTATGAGTAGTAAAAAAGGAACCGTATTTTTAAAAAAGTTGAAAAGCGACTGATTTTCTTATTAGACCTCCGTACTCTATAGCAGAAGAAATCTAAGTGAGTTCATAGACAAATTTAAAATTGCATTAGCGACTTACGCCTACTCAGAAACGTATAAGTCTATTTTCTAAGTATATTCTAAGCAAGTACCGTTACAGGCGTATCAAAGCGTGCCCATTGTTGCTTTTAAAGCCGCTCATTGGCTAAGATTTGGCCTCTATGAAAGCTTTCCTCCAATCACGGAAGAGAAGGGTTAACTAGGAATAGATTTGCAGTAGTAGGCTTGTAAGGTTGGTTAGTGCACGCGCTCTGTAAGTTTGTTTTGTATTTTATGGAAGTAGATTGTGCTTTTAAACAAGACTTACTAATCATTAATGAGTAAAATAAATTATGTTTGAATGAATATGAAAAACTCTAAAACTGGTAAAGGAAAACTTTGTGAGGAAACCGGTATGTCCAAAAATTAATCACAAACATTCAAGGTCGCTGGCCCAGTGCGGGTTGGGCCAGCGTGGTGGATTAAGGCCCATACTTTCTCTATGAGATAAGGCCCGTGTCCCAGCAGTAGGAACGTGATGAGCTGATGATGATGATGATGATGATGATGAATAAGAAAAATTGGCGTCTTATTAGAAAACGTAGTAATAATTACTTTAAAAATAAGCAAAAGTATCCTTAGCTTTCTGTTAAGACATATCTAATAAGGTCTGTGTATGTAGGTACAATATAATATATTAAATTATTTATATATCACAACCAAATACACTTGATATTATTATAAAGCAAAAAAAACATTTTTTTGACTTTAATAGATAGATAGATGAACGCTTTGTTGCAAACATTAAACTGCAGACATTACATAAAACATCAAGAAAGAAAGTGTTACAATGGGCGGCTTCCAGGCAACCTTTGGATGAGGAGGAGAGGAGTTATCAATATGTTAAAGATGGGAGTGTAAGGTTTACAATAATAATAAAAACATAAACAATGTCAATATTAATTTTTAGAAAAAAACAAAAACGACTTCAATGTATCTTCGAAGTCCAAGGTCACATATCGATGAAATTTATATGGGACCACTTCGTAGCTATACTGAACCCAACGCAAAAATAATTTTCCAAATCAGTTTTGAGGTAACAAATATAAAAAAAAATAAAAAAATATAAAGAAAAATAAAAAAATACAATCGAACAGAGAACCTCTTCCTTTTTTGAAGTCGGTTAAAAATAAACTTAAATAATAGATACAAAAACAAAAGCAACATAGACACATTTGGGCGGCGCGTGTCTTATATAAAAAAGACAATTTTTAATTAAATTGAACTTTATTTGGTCTACTGGACCACACTTATGAACGAAGAGAATAATAATGATTAATTTTACTTATTTACTTCCTTATATAACCTTAGTTAATGCGTGGGTGATATAGAAGCTTCGAGAACAAAAAGTACTTAATAAGCAATTTGAAATGAATAAACAAGTCGAAGCTTCTAGTACGAAAAGTACAAAATAAGTAAAATTAATGTGAAAAACAACTATATCGCTTTCTCACAGGGAAGCGAAATTTGATATCAAGAAAAACATGTTGACAATGATTGGTACTTAAGAGAAATAAGACGACATTTAGATATGATGCATTGAAACTTCAGAGTACATACCAGGGCTTATGGTAGGTATAACCACATACTGAATGCCTACATAAACATACATACGAGTATACTAGGTACACATTATAACGCATTATATTATAAACTTTGTTGGGGTTTTTAGTACTAAGACGCTGACATTGTCGCCACATTCTTTACCTTATAGTGAAAACAGCAAAGTTCAAATTTAAAAAGTTCTTTATTCATTTTTGACATCACAGACGCATTTATGAACGTCAATTATCACAATGAATCTACCACCGTATCGGAATCGTGTTTGATAACAATCTAATAACAACTTTTTCCTGTAGAGAAACAAGTAAAAAATTATCACACAAATTATATAAACACAAATTACCAAGAAGTCATTTACCTCTCATTTCATTCATAAAGAGATCTTCGGTTCATATTCTACTCATGCAAACGATTTCAGCTTCCGAATACGCATGACTATGGGGAGACTTTTACTTTTATAAATAAAAAGAGAACAAAGGAGGCCCGTCACGCATTATCACGTCGCGACAATTTTTAAAACGTGTAATAATCTGTGGCGAGCCAGTTGGCGCCACAATTTTATTGTTCTGGGTGGTTAGAACGCACGTGCTGTGATTTCACAAGTGGAGTAATTGAGGATTGGTTGCCATTGTAATAATTGCCCATAGATAATAAATATGTGATATAAATTATATCGCATATTTACTATCTGTGATATAAATTGTATCAAATATTTAATTTTATTATCAGAGCGAGTGTGGCTAAGTGGGAGAACGTGCGACTTTCAATCCGACGCACCTGAGTTCGAATCCCACTGGCCCCGCACCACTAACTCTTAAGTTATGTGCGGATTTAACGTTAGCTTTAGATTGGTGAAAGAAAACATCTTGAGGAAACCGGCATATCCAAGACAAAAATTCAAGGACATGTGACATACACCAACCTGCACTAAGCCAGCGTGGTGGATTATGGCCCATCCTCTCTCTATGAGAGAAGGCCCGTGTCCCAGCAGTGGGAACATGGTGAGCTGATTATGATGATGATAAATAAGTGTGTATTATATTAATTTAAAAAAACCAACTTCAATTATGATGTATCTTTGAAGTTCGATATGGGACCACTTCGTAGCTATACTGGACTCATCGAATTTTTTTTCAATTTGGTTTTTACATGACGGAGTTCTGAGGTAACAAACATAAAAAATACAATAGAATTGAGAACCTCTTTCTTTTTTTAAAGTCGGTTGATTATGTAAGCACTTTATTGTAGCACTCATAGCGTAGCTTGACTAGTCGTTCGTAACAGATCTGCTATTTTAAGCAACGATTGCAGCGGACACCACTTGATGGGTGACCGTTTGTGTAGTACCTATTTATATCTGAGCGATAGCGTGCTTCAGAGGGCACGTTCACTGTTGGTCCCGGTTGTTGTTTTAGAGCATCAGTCGTTAGGCCATGTCGGAGGGGATTCTGGCGCGGTCGGTCTAAAAACTCCGACACCAGGGTTGGCCACACACCTACACAATAATTATTATTATTAAAGCCAATTTATTCCATAGAATTCTTTACAAAAATAATACTTATAATATACTTAATTAAAGATTAGAATTTAAAAGTTGAAAATTACAAATTAAAAGTTGAAAATTAAAAATCCATGTCTAATTAAAAATAAAAATAAAAATTAGGAATAATAAAGTAAATAAAAAAAAACAATTATTAATGAATAAAAATTGAAAATTAAATTTAACAATTACAAAACAACCCACACAATAAAAGAAGAAAAAGGTACTTTTTAAAATAAATATATTATTCTTAATAGTAGGCATATATATGAGTAGGTCTGTACTGCCTAAAAACATAATTACTTATCAGGAAAAGTTATCAAATTCAGCCGACGCGAGACGCCACGTAAAAACGAACTCTCTATTGAAAAGACATCAACGCGCACCCAAAATGTGACAGTTTTATATAGTAAAACTTTTTTGAAAAGCATTACATTTTAATAAGACTTATATTAGGCAAATAAGAGCGAGTTAGCGCGTAGCTCAGTGGAAGCACGTGCGACTTTCGTTCTGATACACTCCAGTTCGAATCCGGCTCACTACCAATTTCTTAAGTTATGAGCGGTTTTAACACTCGCTCTAAAAACTGTGAAGGAATACATCGCAAGGAAGCCGCCATTTCTGATCACAAAAATTCAGGGACATGTGACATCTACCAACTCGCACCGTGCCAGTGAGGTGGTCTATGGCCCATATTATCTCTATGAGAGAAGGCCTGCAGCAGGAACGTGATGGTCAAATGATGATGATGAAGACTTACTGGGTTGCTTACGTCATTTTTGTCTCAAAAGCACTACAAAAAGGCAGCATTAAAATATTCGTGCAAACCTAAGCCTACATAGTTATTTATCTAGATAATTAAATACCCTGTAAAGTTTTACAGCATTAAAAATACACAAGAAGGTCATTCAAATTCGAAGCAACAGACTTCAATCAAAATATACTCACGCTCCTTACTTTGGAGTAATTGAATAATTCTTTACCAAAGAAACAATAGCAATTACAAGGACCGATATCAAGTGATGAGACTTAATGATACAATACAATACAATTCGACAGTGCCAATTGATGTAATCAAATAATAAAACTTTCTTTCTTTTAATTTGCCAATTGTTCAAAGTCACGTGTTTTCATTCAGTTTCACAAAAAGGAAGTCGTGCGGAAGATGATAATATGTGTAATTTGAAATGATTACCGGTCATTTGTAAAGAAGCTTTTTTAAATATTATGAAAAGTCCAAAGTAATTTCTTTCTTTCTTTAACTCAATGAAGAATAACAAATTTAATGTTTTGGTGCATATGTTGGCACTACACAAATTTTATCTAATACAAATATCGATAGTAGCAAAGAATACTAAGTAATAGTAGTGTCATTAAAGTATCGCCTAGTCCTCTCTGAATACCCCAAAGAAGACTTGGCGTGAAATAATTAGTGGCACTTTTCAATTTAGCTGTGATCTACGGTTTATTTTTTTTAATTTTACAATTACGATTAAGGTTAATCATAATTATAATTTAATTTTAATTTAGTATTATTATAATTATAATTTAGCATTAGTTTCGGTATTAGATATACACGGTATTAAATATAAATATTTATTTTTAGTAAATTATTATTGTGTCCTCTTTATTAAATCAATTGATAGAACCAAAATTTAATCATTATTATATGTATAATATAACCTAGGCAGGACTTGACTCCAATACACACAGTAAATTAAGAAATAGGTAAGACGCAAAAAACCGGGCGTATTCCACAAGAATACGCTACTATGAAACAAATGTTAATAAACTTCATCAGAAAAAAAGTACTAGAGTTAAAAGACAATTATGCAAATCGAGTTAACATAATGTCGATATACAAGTAACTTTACACCAACCAACATTAAGGTAAATAATAATGCCAATGTACCAAAATAGCATACGTATAAAATAAACATCGAGTGTACGATTGTACTTCACGCCACCCGCGTCGAACACGAATCGTCACATTAATTTCAACCTACAAGTCCGTCTACTTCAGAAAATGAACTGAGAATCTACATTTAATAGTTTTTATAAGAAAATAATTAGTATTATTCGTCCAGTAAAGTCGAGCAGTCGACGAACAGCGCTATCTTGTCACTGAAATAAAATGCCCATAAAACTAATTAGCAATCTAAGGTTTTATGACGCTATATAAATATATAAATGGAAGGTTCACATGAGTTTCGCCGACAGTTTTTGTTTCAAGAGATGAAGACATCTCAACTAATTAAAAGTTTAATGTTACTTAGAATGCGTAACGCATCAATATGTATGAATCTTATTAGTCTCGAAAGTGCCATAAATACTGAACGCTTCTGTCACGGCGCCTTTTAAGATGAAAAGTTGATAGCAATTTTGGAAATCAAAACAATTTGAACTGTATTGCCAAAGGCAAAGTTCTCATTTAGAAAATGTTTTAACCTAATGTGTTTGAAAATAGTGATAAGAAGGTCCGGCGTCTTCAAAACGATGCGAATGGACTCAATGATATTCAGATCATAATTAACCAGTTCGATTTCGTGATCGACTCCGGGAGGCCTTAGGAAAAAATGAAACAGTGTATCACAACAATGAGGGTATTAATGAAATGCCGATCAATTAACATGAAGCCGCGGCGGGGTGTGCGTCTGCGTTGATGAATAAATAACACATTTCCTTTAATTTACAAATGGTCGGGTTATACGGTAAAAACTTGGAAACCAATTCGACTCGAGCACCACGTGACGCCAGCCGTGGTCAGCGGGGCGTTTCCATACTCTAGTGTCAATTCACTATTCATCCATAAAATTACACAATTTAAAATTCAATACCTCATAAACATTTCTGCGATCTTACTTTCTTACAATACTTCGTGTCGTTAAATTCTGAAATAAAGATTTCTGACGATGAAGCTCAAAGGTTCTAAATTAAGAGATAATAGATTTTTAATAGAAAAATTCCACTTTTCTTCCATAAAATCCTAAATTTATTTCGCTTAATATCGATGGACGCGCGTAAGTGAGATTACACTAGTTGTTTTTTAAGGTAACATAAGAGAGGCCGAGGTCGGTTAATACAGCTAACGAAATAAAGTGCCAATGGAATTACCTGATCGCTTAGTGAGTATGCTTACCATTACGCGAATATAAAGGCTGCTCACTTAATAAAGAAGTAGATTTTACACAGAAACCAGATATGCAACATGTGCAAGTCCTGTTCCGAAATAATCGCCAGTAGGAATTTAAATAAGGTGCCAATTAGAAGAAGGGAGCGAGTGCTGATATTGTAATAATGTCTTTTAATAATTTTACGTGATACATTTATGGTTTTATAATAAAATCTTGGTATTGGTGATTTCACTTGTTGGAGTTGGCATAGGCAGTAAAAATTCAGAGTTTTGTTACTTAAATGTAATTTGTTTTTTCACCTTGCTTTGCCTCTCAATATTTATGTATAATTATTTTTTAATAGCCGTCTTTCACGATATAAAGTCAAATCTTTTGCGGATAATCATACGTTAACCCTCATACCTTTTTTAATATTATGTGCAAATGCTTGAAATATTTTATATGATGAAAATCAGTAAACAAATATTTATAAATGAAAGAATCAGTGCAGTGGTAATCACTGTAGGTGAATTGAGTAGGTAAATGTTAAACTTATTTCAATTTTACCATAATTTACATGTCTCGACCGCAAACTGCGTGTGGCGTGGCGTAAAAACATACTTTTGAAACGTGAAACAATAAATCAAAGTACAAAAAATACGTGTTACCGAGGTCCGTTGTTTACACATCGACATTGTCGCCGGCCTAAAACGAGACCCGCAATGCATTAAGGCGAAGGAATCCAAACTGAATTTTGAATAAATGCACGAGATAAAAATAAGAAGCATGGCGAGACATTTCTTTTTACTCGAATTTCGCATTGCTTGTCACGCCAAAATTAAATAACGTCAATAATTTAAATTCCAAAGAGGACATATTCCGCACAAAACTTCAAGCAATGCTGCAACTTAACTGAGACACGTTGTAATAAATACTTCTTCTTCCTCATTACCTTACCGCCCAAACCGACGACATGCCGTATGCAAAAACGGCAAATGACATACGCCAATATACGGTCCACGAGTTCACTTAGCGAAATTGAGAAATAAAGATACTTTTTTAATAATTCAAAAAGTGCTCTAATTGATATTTCATTCAACGGTTTTACTCGTTGGGTGGCAAGACATAAAAGTAACAATAATGAATGTGACACCGACGGAGACTCAGCGGCTTTTTGTTTATGGAAATTAGCTGTGCTTTTACATATTTTTACAATACTGTACATGGTTTATTCAATTTACACGAATATGTTTCACATTTTATTCCTGCTTCTACATTTTCATGTTTGTTATTACTTTACGTATCGAAGTTACTATACCCCAATATGGCAGATGTTACATCACACGGCCAATTAAAAATAATAACATGATTGATATAAAAACAAACCCCTTTCAACAAAACAATTGATTTGACGTCTTATTTCCAAATCCTTCAAATTACATGTCTCAGTTAGTTAGTCAGTAGAATTTGTTTTATTTTGTCTATTAACTAGTTGTTACGTGTGGTTTTACCGGTCAAATGTCTTATTAAATAAAATCGGTTTCGTGACAACACACATTAATATTGCTCTACTGAGTTAGTATCAAATTATAGAAATTAACATCAGATTCGGTACAGACCCATTTTTTGCTTTGATAATCAAATGCCTCAGTAAAAATTTGTATCAACCCTTTGGGATGTCGGAGTTTTTTATGTAGTTTTTGTAGCTACGGTTCAAATACTGATTGAATCAGTTAAACAGTGACAAAATACTCGGGCTATATTCCTTTGTGATGTTCGGTACTTCGTGATGTGTCTCACGATATATAAACCTTATGTCATTATTAAGACATCACTACCCGGTGGCTGGGAAGATCTCGCAGATAAACATTCGGTCATTTATATCGAGCTTCGAAATGAATGAAATAAAACTAGGAGGCTTGTATTGTGATGTTGTAATAGATGGTCGGTATTTAAATTGGGAAGAAATTAAGAATGTGTTCCTTCTTTCTCTATGTAGCGCGTGAATTCTTAATTAAGAGAACAATTATTGTTTGTTTTCCCTCCCTGTTATCCCTCTTGTACGAACAAAACGTTTTGCTTCCACGTTCATCTTATGAACAGCCAAGAAGTGGAACGCATTGCTAACATCTGTGTTTCCTGACAACTACAACTTGGGAGTTTTCAAATCGAGAGTGAATAGCTAGGCGATCACGTAAGTCTGTTGCAAACGTCGCATGATGCGAACCTACGTGCAATATAAATTAAATTAAATCGATAAAATGCGATCATGCAACTTTTTATGTCTGGATTTCAATGTGCTCCTATCGATAACTTCTAATGTGAAACGGGGCTATCCGACAAATTTACAAAGCGAGATTGTAATATGATTCGTTATGTATACGCCCAATCTATTCAATTTTACTGTGTAATACGGCTCTTGTGTCTATAGTTTATATATCGATATAAACTTTGTTTGTCAAAACTTATTTTTATTTCAATTGAGATTTAGTTGACGTTTGATCGCAACAAACGGGTAACGTGATACAAAACCATCATTGAAACTAGTTTCTTATTGAAATTGATTGAAATATAAGATACATGATCGCCCTGGGCCCTAATTCACTATGACAACTTGGCGATTCCTTGCTTCAAGGAAACGTCGATTCCTTAATTAATAAACGACATCTGCGAAATTTGTAGTCTCTATGACGCGTCATATATATATGAATATATGAATGCGTCTTAAAGATGACGTTTATTAATGAAGGAATCGACGTGATTTCGAAGCAAGGAATTGATGTGATTTCGCGAAGTTGTCATAGTGAATTGGGGCCCTGTAGGTATCTTCTAGGCGAGCGTGTTAGATCTTAGACCACATCATCACTTACCATCAGGTGAGATAGTGGTCAAACAAAAGTCTATAAATATTAAAATAAGAAAAAAAGAGAGGATGGCATTTACGACCCTTTTTGGTCTACCGAAGATGATCAGCCCAAAAGAATTTGTCACCAAAACGCCAACAAATGTGCTCAGTCATGTGAACAACCAACGTTTAAACCGACCGGCGGAGGAAGCATTAATTAAGAGGCATCTCTTAATTAAATTGTAACGTCTCAGCGAATTTGCCTAATCTTTTTTTACTAGAGTCTTACCATAACGCTGGTGGTCTTCAGTGAGAGCTTAGCTTTACGAGGGCGCAGTAAACGTAGCTTTTTAACGATAATATCAATTAAACTGTAATTCACTTATGGATTAAACCTCTAAAGAAGCTCGTTAAATTAATAAAATCAGGCAAAATGATGCGTACGTGCGACATTTTATTTTCTCCAAATCGAAGTGATCAGTTTAACTACGAAATTAAGTTTTTAAACTATCATAGTCACTAACACTAGGAGTGGCAATCCTAGCATCCGAGCTGATACAATTAGTTTCGTGTGGAGAGATCGAGTTTGTAGTGTAAGTGACAACGAAAACGAAAACAATGGTACTGGTGTCGAGCGTAATAAACGAGTCCGAAAGAGGGTAGACTGTTTTGTTTGCACTTAGAAAATCCATCCACCCGCAAATACTTCAGTTCATTCGTGATCATGGCGCTTGTAACTGTGCCGAAATATCGAAAACTCAAATCAAATAATAAACATGGTAAATATCCCGTAAATAATATATGCAATACTACGAAATTATTTTATTGACGTCGGATCACTTTTGGCGACAACAATTGACTCGCACTCTCTGTGCTAACGAAATTTGTAAGTCAATTGTTATTGGTAGACGCACGATTTAGTAACACCTTAATTATTTTTTTATTGCTGTAATAAAGTCATAGTCTAGAGCCGCGCTTAAAGAAAAGATTATTAAACATCAAGAAGTTATTAAATTGATGAGCGGCAATATCCTTTTAACAAAAAAGGCGTTAACCACAAAGAATAGATCATATTTTTGTTTAATTAAGGATTTTCATGCTATAAAAGGCACGATCTAATAATACTGGGTATCGAAAACACAATGGGTGTAGGGTGGATACAACCCCCAAAATAATAGAATTCAGAAGCTTAACTAATAAAGACTGGTTACTGGATTTTTGAATTTTGATTTGTCATTCTGGTTGATTTTAAACAGATATTAATTTAGGTATATAGAAATATTTTGTAATTAAGTTGGTTTCATTTACACAATTAGTACATACAGTAGGGTTTTGTCTGCAGAAATAAGCTAGAAACTTTTAGTTGAAAGTTATAATCTACAAATAAATAATATATACTTTCTTGTGTCCTGCTTTATATATCAAGAGCAAGAGAAAATATAAATAAAATAGTTTGAACAAGGTTTAACCCTTGAAAGCTAGAAAAACATAATGTACTCATTCATTAGACACGCACTTTTGGCGCCGGAATAACCAGTTTTTTTGTATGACACAACCCAACTTTTACAAAAGACCATGCCGTCAAGCGACCTAGTCGTGTTTCGGGATGATGCTCGGTGAACCATCGGGGAGACGGGTCTGAGCAGCCGCTCAACTGCCGTCTCTCTTTAGATCTATGTGCTCCATCTTAGGCCACATCATCGCTTCACATCAGGCGAGATAGTGGCCAAATATAGATCTATTAAGTACAAAAATAAAAAAAAACTTGTAAATTTTCACGTTGGCGCTAGTATAAAATATTCACGTATAGTGTTAGTCTTGGGAAGAGCTTACTATAGTAATGATCCTATAAAGTAAGGTCTATATTAATTGTCAGTTACTTAAAACCACAAACTTAAGTATTTGTTTCACGTCTGGACTATGATCCTCGTAGTTCTTTATATATTACAAACAGTTCCATTACATCCACCGACAATAATCCATCGCCGTTTTCCATTCATCCATTTTAACCGTTTCAGTATCATCACGGCCTCCGATCGGGCTACCTCATGTCAGTTGTGCCTAATTATCTCAGCAAGAGGTCCAGCATGCTGGGCTTTTGTCAATATGACGTCATTAATCAACCTCAACTTATTGTCTAACTGCGTTTTGTTAACATTTGATGCGGTGCCGATTTAGAATCATCTGAAAAACGTATTTGATTCGGTGCCAATGAGTTAGTGTCAATAATTTTTACTAACAAGGCGTGGCTTATTAAGCCTCTTGTACACACACTTTTGTTGCCTTGCAAATCTATGGTTAATTAGCTGTGTGTCAACACGGTAATCAATTTTGTTTGGATTCCGAGAGTTGTTTTCCGGGTGGTATACAAGCTCAGACGTTTATTCTACGGTGCACAATACGCGCAGCATTGTAGAGAAGTCGTGTTGTGGACATTAGGCATTAGACATATATAATGATACCTTAATGGTTATGCATATATTCCTTTTATAGAAAGTCGACAAATCATGGATCATGTTCATCAATATATCGACGTATATATATATACTCGTCTGTCACCGTATTCTTATTTTAACTTCAAGCAGTAGGTACCTATTGTTGATACGTGTTCAGACTGACTCAGAGCAAAGTGCAACGCCACGATAAACTTTGTCAACTTTGTTAGTAGTGCAACATTACTTATTAGAAGACTCAACTTATTTGCGTCGTTATCTCAAAGCCGAAATAAAAGAGTATATCACAAGATTTATCTGATTCAGAAGTAAATATAGCTTATGGAAAATATAGATGACACGACAAATAAATCTAGAGGCAGAACAAAACATAATCACAAAAACTAACCTACCAACATTTACATTAAAATAAGGCTGCCGTCTAAAAGAACTTTCATTTGATGAACATTCCTACACTTGACAAAGTCCAAGACGTATTTGCCATATCGCAAAAACGTCAACTTGTTTATAGGATCCGACAAACACTATAAACGACTAACCTACGTACCCACTTCGGAGCAATGCGGCTTGCTGGCTAGAACAAGTTCCCAAACAAGTCTTCAGCGTTAAACATGGTCATAGAGCCCAGGGTAGGAGCTTCCAGGAGCATACTAATGAGTGGAGAACTATTTTAGAACATATCATTAAGAAACAGGTCACATAATGTAAAATACAGTAGCTCTGATCTGGCTATCGATTACATTACTTTGTTCGAATCAAAAGACGTTTTGAGGGAAAGAGATGGTGATAGGATTGTGGGGTGGTGGAAAGGAGAAGAGTGGCTGTTGAGGCAGGTGTCGCGGTACATCTGCGCTTGCGCACTGACCGGCACGTGCGGCCCCACAAAGTTTTCAGTAAGAAAGCTGGTCACCTGAGGGTTACCTTCAAATCACCATTGAGTACATCAAGTCATGGATTTATTAGTTATTTCCTTTCATTAGAGACATTCTCGAATAGAAGAGCTATAAGGTGGAAGGGACAAAATACGAGTACATATATATGTATTTTTTATTGAAATTTACTACTTAATTTAACTGTCTTTATTAGTTTCCACTAAACATTGATATTTTACCTCGGAGGACGCGGGAAGATCCAGGGTCGGGAAAAATATACACAGAAAAAAAACATTACATTTGTACACAGAAAAAAACACAAACATTTGTTTCGTGTCTGGGTGTTGTGCAAAAATGGTTTTTGTAGTTCCTGGTTCCCTAGTTACAGGGAATCCTAGTTAGGTCAAGATCTATGTATGTGATCGTTGGGCGTAGATAGATAAACACTTTATTGTTGAAAACCTTAAAAATAGGTACATGTAAAACCAGTATCTACATTTCACAGTAATCAGCATTAAAATAGACAGTCTTATCACTCAAAGCGATCTCTTCCAGACAACCTTTAAGCAAACGTTCTTATTTATTTCTTCATCTATGGTTTACGGGAAAAATTGGTGACTAAATGAAGAGGTTCTTTCATAAAAATCAGCTTTTTAAAACAAAATAGTTGACTTGTAAAATCTCCAAAAATTATGTAAATTGACATAAATAGTTGCAACATAAAGACAAATTGCTCCCCATATGTCATACCCGACTTATGAATTGATGACTTAAGACAAGTACACTTTTTCAGGTACCATTAAGGTACACATACGCGGCACGAGCGGTCGCCAATTTTATAACCAATTTCAAGAACAGGAAGGAGCGCGTGTGCGGAGGCTGATTTCAATAATAAATTGATGGCCCCACGATTCACCAGCGGACAGCGTTTGTCTGAAGCACTAGCATGGAATTATCGACATTGGCACAAAATGTAAGGGGCGGGGTACAACGGTTTCTTGGAGAACGCGGAATTTTTATAGCGGTAGCAGAAGTTTCGATTAGGGGGTTATTAAGCACCACTTTAGTCCTACGCACGTGCTTGTACTGGTAACCCATGAAAGTTACATGTCGTTCTTACTTTCGTGGTTTTAAGAATTCATTATCCGTGGTGTACTCCAGATAAGTCACCGACGGTTTTCATTAATCAGATGTAATGTGCGGTCATTACGTGGCACTTTATTTATGAGCATGCGCGAGCTTACTACCCCAGACGAAAGGAAACTACATGAAAGCATTGTACAAGGTTTCGTGGTCAGTGAAATTTGAAGTATCTACATAGTACGGTTACTTTTTTTCACGTATGTCACACATGGTATTCGATTTTGACTTGAATCACTGCGGTAATTTCAAAGAGAGTTGGTAATATTGGCTTGCAAGTTCAAGAACCAAGATTTCAAAAGTGTACTTGTCTTAAGTCATCAATTTATAAGTCGGGTTTGACATATGGGGAGCAATTTGTCTTAATGTTGCAATTATTTATGTCAATTTACAATTTTTTTGGAGATTTAACATTTTGGTACGCACTATGGTCCACTGTGTCTGAAATAGTAGAATAAATATCAATGGCTTGTCTTAGAACCCACAAAAATTATACTGTAATTAAAACTAGCTTAGTAAGACTACTAATCCTATAATATTCCTTGTTAAAAGTTGCCCTTAACGTAGAGTAATTATTGAAAAACAAAAAAAAATCAGTGTAGTAATGTTATACTGTTGTTATTTGAAATCTTCTTTTTCATCTTTCGTGTTATGTTATTTGAAATGACAAATACATATAAAATAGCTCTAAGCAGGTCCGGGTACGAATTTAGTTCAAAGCGGTATTATGCTAAATTTTAAAAATGGATTGTTCCGCATTCGCCTCACTGCCCACACATACATTCCAAAAAAAAAAACTTTATTTGCCCTAAGTTGCGAATACGGATCAATCCATTTTTAAAATTTAGCATAATACCGCTTCGAACAAAATTCGTACCCGCACCTGCTTAGAGCTATTTTATATGTATTTGTCTTGTATTGTCCTACATTACCTACACTCGTTAAAGTACAGTTAGCAAATGTATGTCCAATAATGAGGTCATCAAGATCCCCAACTGAAAGGACCGTGTGAGTTTTGGACATGCGTTTGTGGTTTCTGAAATACAAGAGTTGTGGTTGAGTATGTAGTACTATTAGGTATTCTGTGGTTCCAGTAAGTCACCGATATATACCTTAACTTGCGACCCGCCCCGGCTTCGCACGGTTATTATACATATAAATCTTCCTCTTCAATCACTCTATCTATTAAAAAAAGCCGCATCAAAATCCGTTGCGTAGTTTTAAAGATTTAAGGGAATATAGGGATATAGGGACAGAGAAAGCGACTTTGTTTTATTCTATGTAGTGATAACAATACAATTCTTATCAATAATAAAATAAATATGTGGTCATGTTCTGCAGCTTAAAGTTTTACAAGACTTTACCACCAAAGTATAATTCATAATAATAGCAAATTATTACTTTGTATATATTTAACCACTTTTGGTTGATAGACATTTTGTGTATATTAAAACTAAAAATGTAAAACCAGAGATAAAATTATTAACTGCAGTAGAAACCTGTACGTGCGTGCCTACATTCGTATTTTTAACCGACTTCAAAAAAGGAGAAGGTTAAAACTATTCGATTTATTAAAAGGTTAAAACTGTTCGATTGTATTTTTTTTATGTTTGTTACCTCAGAACTCCGTCATTTATGAACTGATATGGAACGGATATTTGCGTTGGGTTCAGTATAGCTACGAAGCGGTCCCATATAAGTTTCATCGATATTTGACCTTCAAAGACACATTGAAGTCGGTTTTTGTTTTTTTTCCTAAAAGTTAATTATTTTTATCTAATTGTAAAACCCCTTGGCTGTCAATTTACAGTCTATTCATAAGGCAGAAATCTCATCTACTGTGAATATTCTAATTTCTATTTAATTTTTTATGATTGAAGCTGCCTTTTCTACTTGGTATAATGACGTAGGAAATATTTAAAGTAGAATTATTGGGTTTCGCAAACTATCTGCAATGCCCAAAGCAGAAACATATGACTATTAAATCGCTACAAATCCATAACGTTACCAATAACGCCACTGTACTTGTAATCAAGGCATAACTTAAGAATATGGGAACTTCGTAAATGATCGTCATTTAGCGTCAGTCTGTTTTTTTACGATAACTTTAAATTAATTCACTATAACTCGCTCATCTTATTAAATTATATTTACTCTTGTTATTGCCAATTATATCGTAAAGGGCAGTAATGAACAGTTCTTGAATAAATATGCCATTTTTTCGGTAATAAAGTTACTGATAAGCAGCACTCTATACCGTACCTTAAACTAAATGGGTACCTATCATTATACCGTTATAGCTATTCAATATTTTATCCCGATTGTAGGAATTTAAAATTTTTCGGGTATCAAAAAAGTTATCCGAAAAACTTTAGGTTAACACCTAAAATGATGCGGCGGCTTGTTAAAAAACTATTAATAATGTTTTAGACGTATTCCAATAAACGTTTTAACACCTTTTCTCTAAGGGTATCATTAAGCTTATTATTGCCATCCCGAATCAGGTTTGGTTCTCATTGGATCACAAAACGGGATTCGATTTTGGTAATGACATAAAACAAGGGTCTAAACGATCAATGCTTAAAACGATCATTGTCGATTCCGTCAAATTAAGTTACGCTAAAGTATGTTCTCATGCATACATATAAACAGCGTATGTCGCTATAATATTTTAGTATCGAAAAAATTCCAGATCAAATCTGTATTAGAACACGCGTATAAATCACTCGGACGCAGCCACAGAGCAAACGGAAAGCCGAAAATTTATTTATCTCGAAGTAAATAAAGCAATCCAGGAGTTCATTAAAGGGTTTAAATTTTATCTGTGCAGTTTATGTTAACCACCGAGAGAGCGACGCGGCGCGGCGCATCCGATACGGAATCGAACTAATTGGAACTTTGTACCAACTAATTAGAATAAAAAAACATATTGTGCCTGTTCCGACCGAAATTTATTTTGGAACTGCGCGATCGATGAAAGTATCTCTTCATTTTTTAATTAAGAAAGCACTTATGCAGGCTTAAACACGAAACAGCTGATCGTTTCGTGGCCATAATTTTTGCATCTTGCGCGGATCCATAGCTCACGGAAACAAAAACAAATGCAATATTTTACGCTTTTTAAGCATATGAGGGTATTTTACAATTCATAAGTCACTTATATGGTGCAAATAAAAAATACATAGTAAATAATATTGGAAGACACGAAACATTTTGACGATTCGTATGCAGTGAGCGTGTCGTAAGGGCGACTTACCACGTATTTATATTAAATATACCGTGAGATGAATGTGCAAAACATGGTATTAAAATTCATTTTAAATCGCCAGGAAATATTTTAAATATGTAAACAATGGAGATAAATAGCAAAATTTGAAGTTTATGAGGCAGAAAATCTTTATACGGTTTTCATTAAATATATGAAGGACAAAAGCAGTAACAAAATTCTCACAGCTGCAAATTACTGTCATTATCAGTCATGTGAATTCGAAGTGATTTGTCACCCATAAACGCGCGTGAGGTCGAAAGGGCACCAACGGACGTCAAGTTCCTGAAATCATTAGTCATTACTTATTATAAAGAGCATTACGAAAGCGGTGTGATTTTTTATACGACTGAGCAATAATACGAGCTAGTTGTACGCCTGATGGTAAGCACCACGTTTGCTAATAACAGTTTTAGTGCCACCTAGAACTTTTATTACCCTGCAAAGTATATTTACTGCGTAGCACGCATTGCGCTCAAACTGAGAAATAAGTTATAAAGTCTCATATGCCCAGTAATTTTACTGGTTACAATGCCCTTCAGACTATTTTGTAGTATTTGTCTAGTAAAGAAATCCATCACGTAGCATCCGTAAGATGTCAAATTTATTCGAAATAAATGCAGGTTCCATCATTGTCATGTCTTTGAGTTTCTGTAGGTTTTGGATTTGGTTTGGGACATCATGTTTTCTTCACTGTGTTTTATATATGCAAGTATAGATAAATAGATAACCCTGTCCGCACTCGCCTTGAAAAAGACCACTGGATGTGGTTGGAACTATAGTTGGATTATTTCAACTTACACTTGAGTGTCAACCGTAAATTATTATTAATAATGTGTCCAAACCACGTTATTTTTTATAATAAAACATATATATGTAATATATATTATTCATGACTACTCTTGCACCTAAATATACTACTAATAATGCTCTTGCATATAAATAACAATATGTACATACATTTTATTAACATTACTAGCTGCGTCCCACGGTTTCACTCGCGGTCTCCCGGGGTAAACAGTTATCTATGTGTTAATCCAGGGTATATATAAACTATCTTCATTCCGAATTTCATTCAAACCTATTCAGCTGTTAGGGCGTGAAGAGCGAACAAACACACTTAGATACTAACATACTTACATACAATCTTTCGCATTTATAATATTAGTGTGAGAGTGTGATTAGTGTGATAAGTATAACATACATACATCGATATATAATTCTTAGTAATAACTAACATGAATAAAGATCTGGCCAGACGCCTCATAGAAACAACAGGTGACCAAAGAGCTGGCGCTTACATCGGCCAACGAATTAGTCTGGCCATTCAACGAGGTAACGTCGCCAGCTTTTTGAGCACCTCGCCCGCGGACGTTGACCTAAATTCTGTGTGTTAACTTTAATTTCTTTTTTTTTATGTTGTAGGTTATTTTAGTTTTTATCACTGTATATATTTGTACATTATTGTTTCTAAATAAATTTATTATAATACCTAAATAAAAAACCTAATAAATAACACGAATAATATTTAACACTTTTTTAATTATTCTTAAGTTTCTCACACGCAAAATTGTCGCATGATGATTTACAACTTCGATAAAGCGTTTAGTCATTACCAACATACCGGATGTTTAGACACGATTGTCCACTGCGTAGAGGAACTGTGGAGGGTGGTATATTACTACAATTAAGGGCTAATAGCGATACATCCGTGTCATTTGATGAAATTCCCACGTGTAAACTTCGGGAGGAAGGGCACTGATTGCAGTTTTATTGGTTAAAAAAGACGGATATTTTTTTGTGTTTTGATGTTTGCTAAATATTTACAAGCAAATCAGGTGAAGAACGAAAGTTCGAGACGTTGGAAAAAGCGTTATGGGACTCAAATGGAGTTAGGCGGGACACCTGGCCAGGCGGAGTGACGACAGGTGGAGTAAGGTACTTACTGAATGGTGGCCAAGACAAGCGTAGCGTTGGACGTCCGGAAGCAATATGAGTCAACAATGTAGCAAAAATCGCGGGTCGAACCTGGACACGATTGATACAGAGCCGAGACGTAATAAGAGAGAGGTTTGTGATCAGCAGTGGGATGTGGATAATTAGATTAGATTAGATAACTCTTTATTGTTTCACCACCAGAAAACATAATAACAAATAGTACAATAAACAAACTTAAAAACTAGAGTGTTACAATGGACGGTCTTATCGCTCAAAGCGATCTCTTCCAGACAACCAACAACAACAACAACGACAATGATGATGATGGAAAAGGTTTGTCACTTAAAAATCGAAGAGATAGGTAACTTTTGCATCTTTCAATTTCGAACCAGCATTCGATGTGATATGAGCTGACCTACGCAATTTTTATACCCCCCATAGGGTTGTCTTTTTAAAACTACCTATACTAATTTAATAGACTTTTACCACAATCCTAACATTGTTGCCGATAATTGCCTATTTTAAATTTTATAGGAGATATTTATTATTGGAATTGTAGATTTTATCTAGGAATCATTTAGTAATTTTAATACTTATACGAGTCGTTAATAAACTCTCCCCGACTTTTCGTTTTTCTAATAAAAGATTACCAACATTGTAAGAATCCGATAACCGGAGCCGGCTTCAATTAAAGTTTGAAATTGCCCATCATTGAGTACAAGCACGTTTTAGACATACCTTCGCAACATTTTAGCAAAGGACCACCCTCGCAATATCGACAGGTCTTACCACAATTTGCCTTTGAGAGTACCGGCTTAAGGCTTATCAGTGGATAGTCGATAAAATCTCCGTCGACTATTCCGTCATTGTCCCGCCCATTAACGCCCATTAAAATTCCAATCAACACACACACTTATTCATCTGTCAACGTCTCCAGACGTCCATACGCCATGTCGGGCGTCTTACCTTGAGAAATTATTTAATTACCTGCTTAATTGTCCCAATTGTCGATCGAAAGCCGACGTCAGTTCCAGCCACTGTAAATAAAAAACATACTCTCAGTTTCCTTTCGAAAACAATATCCTGTGACCCAATAAAGTCCAATCAATTCGGTTTAGACTGTGACTAATTATGTTAGTTCTTCGGCGCCGGCTGGTGTAAAAAACAAACAAACATTTCGTTGAACTAATGAGTGTGTAATTTTGTTAGAGCTGCTCTCTATGTAGGCGGTCCGGGCGAGGGTGCAGGAAATTAATATTCTGGTCAGATGTAAGAAACTACTAGAAGTCTGATTAGAATTCTGTCAGCCTTCTGAAGGTCTCCATAAAACGCTACCAACATATTAAAAATAACTTTTACTTTATCTTGCTTATCACGTTTCGTAAAAAGCTCATCGGGTCTTTAAAGGCGTGTAACAGACTTGACTGAATTTAGAAAAAAAATCTGTATCAGCCGTATCTTCATTTTAATTTAGTGTTTCGAGGGTGCCTATAAAACAGGGTTGTTAAACGGCTGTAAAAGAGTCACATTAACCTTTCACCGGCGCTATTTAGCCGATATAATTGATTTCTCCGTAATAAAACTAATTTTCGGTGCTTTTACTTAACGATAAAGTTTTTAACTTCTTAAGACAATCTGATATCGCTCTCACTTTGATTAGCATATAAGTCATAAGATAGACGTAAGATGCTTAAGTGCCTCCGCCCACATCAGACTTTTTGTAGGTCCATAGTCAGTACGATTTTTTCACCAACAATTGTCACCTATTTTGTGATCACATGTTTTAGGACGAGTGCGTTACAATATGAATCACCGTATGTTTAATTTTCACCTACAAAAAAAGTCGATGACAGATTGTCTGACGTGGGCCGGCAGCCTAATTGTTACAATTAAATTCTTCTTATATTATAATATATTCTTGATTGAAAAAATATTTTATCTATAAGTGACCGAAATGGAATTAGCAGACAAGCTTAATTATTATGTAAGCTCACGTCAACTTACTTCCCGATCTGTTTAAAATAATATAAAAAATATTATAGACACATAGTTTCCATAATAATGGAACTTGGTTCTCTTTTGTAGTATGATCACTTGATTTTTGTTAAGTATGGTTGTCTTAATTTAACATATTTAATATAGTTATGTGTGAATGTGTACATTAACATTATGATACTGTATATTGAACCTCAAAAAGAAAAAAACATAAGCCGACCGTGAAAATGAAAATCTTTATCATTCGTATGGCGTACGGTGTTGCAAGTTCAATTTATTATAATAATGTAATATGTTTTATTCCATTGGTAGTGCCTCAGTGAATACTTCTCTCATCAAGAACAGACACGGTAAAACAAAAGACGATCGCGCCGGCAATGAAATGTTTATTGGCTGCCGATACAGCCGGGCATGTTCGCGCCTCGACCGTAGTTAACGATCACTAAATGACGTTAACGCACTTTCAATCAAACCTCTGATTGGACGATTGATTGCAGACCTGATTGTTCAAGACGCAATCGATGCGAACCTTCAAATTGGAACGTTATTAAACGGTTTGTTAATCTTGTTTTGATGTTCAGCTTTGATATGTTGGAGGTACAAATTGGCTGGAACTAACTGCATCAGAACAATTAGTATAACAACCTCCCATTATTTTTTAAGTTTAGTTGAAAAGTATAATGAAAACTAACAAGATATTTGCTTTACATTTCTTTATTAGTATGGCAATAATAGTATAAGCTCTACATAGTTTTGATCTTGACATCATCAGCGGCATGAAGATAATGATCTCCAACAAAAGCAGCAGTACATGAGAATTGACACTCAACGTCTTACTCCAGTTCTCTTTTAACACACCCATTTAACAAAACGCAGGACTTAAGTAGGTACAATTTTAACTAGATATCCATTCCCTAGTTTTCTTCTGCCTCCAAAAACGAAAAAGTCTATGAATGCCACGTCAGTCGCGCACTTAATTTGTAAAATACGGTACCTGATACTTCAAATTTAGCTGGCGGTAGTATTCCCTGAGTGGTGGACAATCAGGACGGTGGACGCGTGTCATTCAGTGCGCAATGCGTTAACAAGCACATGCAAATTCCGCTCTCTCTGCACTAACAATATTACTGATGGCTCAAGGGCCGTTCCACGGGAAATTTGCTGTTTGCATGTAGTTAAAATTTAAATACTTGGAAATTGAATGTGTTATTAGTGTTCAAGCTTTAGTTTAGATTTGTTTTTGTCGTGTACGACTCAACGACTGAAATCATTGAATCACAACTCTTTAAGACTTTGGAGATCAAAAGTTCTGAGATGATCTTCCAACGTTAAATCATAAACCGGGACTGGTTTTGTTTGTTGTGTTGTCTATTGAACGCTATTGACATCAAAATATAAAGTTTCATACACAATATCACACTAATAATATAAATGCAAAAGTTTATGTCTAAGAGTACAAGTGTGTTTTTGTATTTGTTACTTCTTAAGGCTGTAACGGATCGACGGATTTGAGTGAAGTTCGGAGTAGAGAAAGCTTATTTCCTGGATTAACACATTCTTTTACCCCAGGCAACCGCGGGTGGAACTGCGGGGCGTTGCAATCATTTTTTATTATTATGATTGATAAAAAACTTATTTATAAAATGCCTCTCTACTGTGAGGCTAAAGTCTATCTCTAGGGTCTTCAAGAGTTCTATTGAACGCTATAGACATCAAAATATCTTGTATATTCCACATCAGGCAAATCGATAGAAACCTTCTTAAAATAACTCACTTTCCTCTTCTCAAATCTATAAATAACACCACAGCGGGGATTTTGATCTTATTTGTTTTAAATCACAATAAATAATATCGAATGAATGGATTCCAGGCACCGCGTGATTCTACAAGTGTACACGCCAAGCAAACTATAAAAATGATTAACGTGTGTCGCGAGTCCTTTGTAAGGAAAAAAGATGACCGTATAGGGACGAGGTAAAACAGTAGGCGATACAAATCGATCGGTTTTTGTCACTACTGTGCGCTTGAAAACGACAATGTCCGAGTTTTTGATCGGGCTTCATCTGTATACAATCATAACATAAAAGCATTGCAGTGTATTGTGTGTAACGACGTACGAGCAACCATATATGCCTTCTATAGAATGACTTCAAAGCGTTTAAACTATCTATGCATACCTGCAATTTTCTTGTATCTATATTTATTTTTTAAAAGAATATTTTTAGGTCTTTGTTTTAAATAAATTTATATTACCGTTCAAGTAATATTTGTAAACTCATTTCCATATTACCATATCGTGGGATACTTTTCTTCTAATTCCAAAATGAATGGCCTCATCAAAGAAATTATACAAATATGTTTTATTGACTACCAATGCCACTAATCTGCTTTGGTTTAGGTTATTTAACCGCCACAAAACATTTAACATCAGAAAAGCACGTTTTATGCAATTTTAATTCTTATTCCTCAGAGTTAAAGGGCACATGTTTTTAAGAGATTGGTGGTTTATTTGGGTAGTGTTATAATTCGATTTGGTCGGAGATGTCCACACCTCTGGGTGGGCGCTGGCCTCCCGCTATCACCAGATTAAAAGTCCAAATGTATTGCGTGGGTTATAAACATTTGTTAAACGGCATTAGATATTTGTTTCAACACCATTTCTCTCCGGAAAAAGTGAATTAACCCGATGGGAGCACTGTGTAAACATGAAAACAAGTGTCCGGTTACGTGATAAAAATAGATTTTATTGAAATAAAATTTCAAGTATCCATACCGCATAAATATTTCATTTATGAAAAGATATCAGCGGACTGATTTATTGTAGGTAATACAGCAACATGTATCCTATCATTTTGAGATGTCACGCACGAAATTTATTACTCTGACATGGCAAGAACACGTAGGCTTGTAGTTTTTTATAATAAAGTGGCTAGTAAGTGTGATCGGCGTTTGCAACAGTAGCACGTTGTATTGTAGCCGAAGATATGGTGAAAAAAGGTTTTGCGATGAGCTGTATAATTTTGCGCAAGGGAATATAGGTTGGCAATAAATATTTATAGACCCACTTTGCCATCTTCGGTAAATTGCGTTGTAATCGAGTAAATTTTTACTACAACATTGTTTGATCGTCATTCGCCGTGGTACAAGAGCTTCGCGTGTATATTATAAAATGCTTACAAGCCGAGCTATGTTTTGTAGAATTAGGTCCAATTAACGTACAGTACACTATATAAATGAGTTTATTATTGCGTTTGTGTTGATCGTATAGCTTATATTGTTACGGGAGATCGTTGAACTATTTCTCATGTTTCATCTTGGAAATAATAAATATGTAGTGTATCTTTTGGACCCGTCAATGACGTTTCATAAATTATCTGCGGCTTACTCGTCCTAAAAACGGTAAAGGAAAACATCATGAGGAAACCGACAAGTCCAAGAATCTCAAAATTTAAAGTTAGGTAAATGATATTACAAGCATTACTGTGTTCCGGCTTGAAGGGCATTGTAACCAGCGAAATTACTGGGCATTATGAGACTCAACAGCTAATTGTCTCAGGGTGACGAGAGCAGTACAGCACCGCGCAGGATTTTGCAAAACAAAGTTCTGGGTGGTGTTGTTATTGTTATGGGCTGGCGTATTGCTTACCATCAGGCAGACGACCAGCTCGTCTCGTCAATCAGTTACATAAAAAAAAAATCGCCATCAGATCTGTGCCAATAAGAGTAACATAAGTACAAGAATGCTATACGTACATAGATTTTTTGATTAAACGATTGGCAAGACTGAAACGCCACGACATTATGTTCATCGCATTAATGAAGCAGCTGAAAACGTAAATCAAAGACCACAGTTCCTCTTAAAACTTTGTTACTTTTGACAGCCTTTGCGATGTTGTGGTTGGGCAGGTTGGCTCAAATCTCATACATCACTGAGGTTGCGGATTCGATTCCCGCGACGGGACAAATGTTTGTTCACAGAAAAAAAGCGCAAGCATTTGTTTCGTGTCTGGGTGTTGTGGGACCATGGTCCTCATAGTTCCTGGTTTCCTAGATACAGGGAATCCTAGTTAGGGGCCAGGATTATGTATGTGATCGTTGAGCGTTATTTATTTGTTTTACTTTTAATTGCCTACTTATTAAAATCTACAAAATTGCGTGTTTCGCTCAGGCGTAAATAGTAGACTTTAAAACATATTTAAAATATATTTAAATTGTTAGATGCAATCTAA
The DNA here is from genome assembly GCA_951640565.1 of Petrophora chlorosata. Classification (NCBI taxonomy): domain Eukaryota; kingdom Metazoa; phylum Arthropoda; class Insecta; order Lepidoptera; family Geometridae; genus Petrophora; species Petrophora chlorosata. The sequence continues at coordinate 12,377,575 of OX621193.1, read as the reverse complement.
GTAATAAATTCACTTCACTAGTAACTATCCCCACAATATTTGCATCGACACGTTCGCGAACGAGAGATAAATTAAAAGTTATGATCATTAATGAACCAGTTTTAATTTACGATCAAAGTGCAGATAAATAATCAACTTCACTTCATGGTATGAAAAAATTACTCAGATGTTGGACGCGACATTCTTTTTAAGCCACGTCTAGGAGGCTTCTTAGACGTGGCTTTTTATTTTTTCATCTTACATGTTTACTTATTGATTTTAAACAATTAAAATGATCCTAATCTTTAACTGCAGTTAAAGTAAAGTAGTCATTTATGGGATGACTAAGAAAGTCAGGATTTAGGGCTTTGTCTTGTTAATTTCGGCAGTTAATCTTCGATCTTTGCTTAAAGTTTCATAATATTATTTCTATTTTGAACCGTTAGTTACTTTTTAAGTATTTTAAACCGACTTCAAAAAATGGAGGTTCTCAATTCAATTGTATATTTTTATATTTGTTACCTCAGAACTCCGTCATTTATACACCGATTTGTAATTTTTTTTTTGCGCTGGTTTCAGTATAGCTACGAAGTGGTCCCATATATACATTTCGATATTTGACCTTGGACTTCGAAGATACATTGAAGTCGGTTTTTTTCGATAAAATGTATACTTGTCCATACTTATGAAGTATTCTAACATAAAAGTACTTTGTTGATATATTATCTATTATAGTTTTTACAAATTACATGGGACTTAAAAAGTAGCTAGCCACTTACAAAAACAAAAATTGTCAGTACTTACAAGTTTTTGGTGTTCAAAGTGCATATTTTGACATCATATGAATAACCAGAATAATATTATCATTATGAGTTCCCAGTAGGTCTACTCGAAGGATCCAATCTCTACATCTGTGTCATCATTCACCATCAACCATAACCGAGTGTCGACGCGCCATCGATACGACTGACGAATCGATTCGGCGACTCTTTGTAACTTACGAATTACAATATTCATATGACAAGATAAAGTTGATTTGACAAATTAGTGGTGATTCGATCGACAAATGTTTAAATATTAAAATGGATTCACCAACTATTATTCACAAGCATCTACTACGATACGATTTTGTCAGAATATAACAGTTACACCTTTACCTTCACATTAATACCGTTAAAACGGAATAAAATATAAGATAACCTTTTGAAAACTTTAATATGTTTTAACGTTCTGAACTTTTTTTGTCAATCGCCCCGCGCTTCACACTAGGAATGTACCACCATCACTAGGGACGTTCCATCACGGACGGCGAATCGATGACCGCCGGTAACAGTAGCTAATTATAAGGTTAAAACACAAGGTGATTATTCAATTGTTTTTCTGCAAAACGAATGTTAGTGTTACTGTTAGCCTGTGCCGTCTCAGTTTAGGGCAAAGATCTCCCCCATACTTCCAGGCTTCGCGATCTTGCACTATTGTATATAGACTAATCGCTTAAGGCGTCGAGTTCGTCCCGCCATCTCTTGTGCGGTCTGCCTCGACGCCGTCTCGCTGTATCGGGACGCCACGTAGTACTGATTTTGGCCCACGAATGTAAAGTGTAGAAAAATGATGAATGTAACTATTGTTTTAATTTCCAAGCGGATTGTGTTAGCACTTTCATCAGTAGAGACAATCACTAAGACTCAAACATGTCATCCCAATCAAAGCCAGAGTCATTACCTGTATCTAAGGAACCACGAACTACGAGGACCATGGTCCCGCACCACCTAGATACGAAACAAAAACTAGCGCTTTTTTTCTGTGCACTAACATTTGTCCCATCACGGGAATCGAACCCGCAACCTCAGTGACGTATGAAACTTTTTTTTTTCCTTAGTATTATTTTTTCCTCTGTGTGTAATATTTATGTACTTACTTTTGTTAAATACAAAGTTATCTTTTAACGCTAACAGATATTGTGTCATCACTTTCCCACGTTCAATTGATCAACGAGTAATATCGCGCCAGCAATCTATTCGTACATCGCGACTAAGCCATCACAATCAATGGACCATAAGCGCCGATGGGACAACTATCCCTGTTAATGTAAACGGACGTGATCAATATACTGCTATCTGTTATCAGACATTGAAATATTACGAATATTACGAAAATCGTTGGTTGTGCGCGAATGCTCACAACATTCATATTAGTCTCAGAAGGATTAAAATAACCCGAATCTGGTAGGAAAATTTAATTCTTGTGAGAAATCTGTCAAGAACTAGCCGCAATGTAAGCGAGCCTTATTTATTTCAATTGAGCGGTACCTGGGAACATTGATCTATTTGAAGAATATTTTTATTAATTTTGTGAAAAATTATTGTTGACGCACATTCTTAACTTCTTGTGTTAACATAAAACAAGTTATAATAAACATTTTCGATCACATTCAATCATAAATCAAAACATATTTGCGGCAAACACGTCCAAATCAACGATTCATTCTATCTCTCTAGCGTCCAACTCAAAGTCCATAAAAATTTTTATTTTCAGAAAAATAAATCAAAATACACATATATCGTCATTTGCGTTCGCAAAAAGAAAGAACTTTAGTAATGTGACATTCGTCACCTAAAATTACACTTGGAATCAAAGAAGCGCATTCAAATCAAACATGGTATAAAAACCAATGTTGCTAACAACATCATCCTCAACAAGCGTATCTAATCCTGTTATAGTATACTTAAAGCTCATATTGGATTTGAAGCATACGAAATTAGTAATTGCACTCTCACAATAAAATCGCAATTTTGACAGGTGCTTCGGAAACAAAACGTAAACGTCTTTATTTGGAATCATTTCGGGATTGGATGATGATAACATATCGTCGGGACCGCCTTAAATCAGTATTACTATAACATTTTCTTCTCTTCTCGCGGCTATCTGCCTATTTCCGATTAAAATAGAATGATAGAAAAATAGAATGACAGGCTCAATGGTGGAAGGATTGGCCCGTGAAAATGCTAGAAGCACTAGCTTTTAACCGACTTTAAAAATAGAGGAGGTTCTTAATTCTGTTGTTTTTTTTTTGGTACCTCAAAACTCCGTCAAATATAAACCGGATTGCAAAATTCTTTGCTTTGGATTCAGTATATATATACAATGTGGTCCCATCTAAATTTCGTCGATTATCGACCTCGGACTTGAAGATACAACAGAATTGAAGTTGGTTTGTTTTGTTATAAAATTAATTATTTATGTAATTGAGTGACGAGACGAGCAGGTCGTTCATCTGTTGGTAAACAACAGGCCTACCCATAACAGCTGATACACCAAACAAAATTTTGGTTTTCAAAATGCTCCGTGACACTGCACTCGTCACCCTGAGACAATACAATTAGCTTCATAATGTGTAAATAACTCCACATTAAACGCATCCGTGCAAATGTAGAGATATGATTGTTTGAGGCAAGTTCATGAATACAGGTGTACCTAAGTACTAACTTTCCGGGGAGTGCTTGGTGCTTCAAAATTCAAAGCGAAACCGGGCAAGAAGAACACGGCAAAAAGGTACCGCGCTCAGGGAAATACTTTTTATATAATTAAATTTATTTATCTGAGTAACAACTTCCTTTGTGAGACCCTAACTTCTGAACTAGGCTGTATGGCCTGTGCCTTAATAGTTGGTTCTTCCCATTATATCAGTATTTTTTTCGTATCACAAATTTACATTTTTTTAATTTATAAAAAATATATTAGCATGAAAATTAAAAAAATAACTTTAAGTTCGTGTAACCTTTCTATGCTTGCCACTACAGGAGATTCTTTTGATTAAGTTTTTGAATAAAACTGCATGCGTTTTACTACTTATTAGACTGTGAATTTTCTCTGTTATTGCTTGACTGGAACTTGGAACTTCATTAAATTTATGCTACTGTGCTCATAAAAATATCAGCACTTCATACGCAAATGAAAATATAAATTAAAATTAAGCCGAGTGGACAATAGCTCTTCCATCATTTAGTTTAATGCCTCACGCGAGGACAGTAAAACCAGGAGGATAGGCGCGTTAGATACGGCAGTTAGCTGGGGTTCATAAAACGTATGATTCACGAGCTAATGCCACAGTGTTTCAGTTAAAGAAGGCTAATTCGATTGCGAACAAGAAAAGGCGAATTATTTAATCACAATAAAATCTGATAAGCGCAGAGCTGCTTTTGTGACACAAATGTGAACACAGCATAGCTTTATAATACAAAGAAAATTGTTAATACTAACTATTCAGTTCACGAATCTTACTAAAACTTTATTGAAGATGACAAATGTGCTATGAAGCGATAAAGTATTTGATTACCAGAACTTCCGTGAGTTGAAATACTGTAGTTATTTTTCTGTGCCAGGGCGGCATTAAGGCCGGCCTTTAATTGAGTTACTTCTAAATTTACACACCAGAACATTTAACTTACTGAAATGACCGAGCCGAGATATTTATCACCTTTATCCGCTGAGGAACCTCACATACCTCTAGATACCAATCGCAAATGCTCTATAAATGACACTTTTAATTAACAACGTCTAGGTTTATTTAGCTCGTGGCTATGTTCTTTAAAGCTCGAAGAATTATTAATTACAATAATAATAAAAAAAATATTTAATGGTTTGGGATGAGTCCTGAATTAAATTATCAAGACGAAACGAAGACATTAAGCTATATTTTTGATAAGTATAAACCTAAACCTATAAAACGCAATTCTGATTGCAAAATATCATCACGTTGGGGGTTTGTAACATTAAAAGCTGTGATGGCTTTCCTCCTATATAATTTACTGTGAAACTCGCCGCTGCGTAGATTTATTTCTTAATACGAGTACATCTTCCTGATTGCTCAAAAGACAACACCCATTAAGCTAAAATACGGCTTTTAGTCTACTTTAATCTCAACTGGGAGATCTCATTCGGTCGTACAATTAAACATCTGAAATTCGAAGTGGATTACGCATTAAGTTTTCTTATGAGACATAAAATCGTTTCGACCTCGTTACGTGCCGACTCGCCACAGATGAATAAAGATATAATTAAAAATAACGTCTCCAATCGCCAGTTTTATCTAAATATCAGTAGGCAATGTGACACTGATGTAGAAAACTATTATGTTGCGATATCATTTCAATTATGGAACATATCTACCAATGAAAGCAACGATGGAGTATAATAAAACATATTTAATTTTTTGAATTATTGTGTTAAATAAACTTAAATTCACTTTAATCCAATGCGTAGGAGGAAATTGTAAGCATTAAGTAACTGTTACGATCCTTCGTTGTAAGTTTGGGTTTCATATTGAATTGTAAGGAAATAAATCGAAAGCTCCAGAGTAATTATCATTTATCGTTTTATGGGATTTTTTATGTGCGTTGTGGGTAACGGGTTCCAATGCTTAAATAATACAAGAAAACCAGTACCAGAACTCGCCATTAAGCTGCATACCTGAACTGGTTGATGCGATTGATTGTTAGAAAGAGCTAGTGTAGCTCAGTGGGAGCACGTGCGACTTTCGATCCGACGCACCTTTTTTTCGAATCCCACTGGCCCCGCACCACTGACATTCTTATAGTTATGTGCGGATTTTAACACTTGCTCGAAAAACGGTGAAGGTAAACATGAGAAAATCAGCATGTCCAACCAACCCGCACTGGGCTCGCGTGATGGATTATGGCCCATACTTTCTCTAGGTGGGAAGGCCTGAGTCCTAGCAGTGGGAACGTGATGGTTAGTACACTACTCTTAGGACTATTTAAATAATAATTTTAAATAATCGCAATTATTATTATTATTCTTATTAATTTGATAATTTACATATATAATTTATACTATTATATAATATTTTTATACTTAGAATCAGTCTTCCTCTACTACAAATTGACCATCTGCTGTACCTACGTACATTAAGGAATGCATTAAATAAATAAAGTCGAAGAAATGCTTATTCTTTGAAGAGGCGTAGATAAAAACGTAGATAGCATATGCGCTTAGTTCATAGGCAACACAGCCAGTGGTCGTAATAACCTGCGTGTTTGTGTGTGTGCGTCCAGCCTGACGGTTTCTCTGGAACTTTTGTACTGTGTTAACACAATGTTGGTGCTGGTAAACGCCAACATACGCGGATCAAAGCGCCGCGGCTCGACACTCACTGAATGAAGGGTGACCATTTGTCAAAATTGTTCACGGATACGGTTAACGCGTCGAGGTAAAAAGTTCACGGCTGGTTCACTGATGTCCATTATACTTAAATCTGTATGACTGTAGTAATTTCTACGCAAATGTAATAAAAGGTCCTTTTTTAAAGGCAAATGTAATAAAAGGTCCCTTTTTGGTCACACTAAGGTGACTAAGTAACTAACTTTTTAAGTACTTTATTCAAGTTAAGACTAGTGTAAGTTTCTGTGTTTTATAAAGTTATAGAGTAAAGTAGTGAGAGAGCTCTGTAGTGAAGATTTTTGGAAGTTTAAAGTACCACCTCAGTAAGTAGATATAGTCAAAACTGAAGCAAATAATAGTTTATGTAAAATTACCATTGTTTAAATGCTGATAAAATATCATATTGTAAAGCCACGCAGAAAGTTGCATTTTAAAGTTTTTAAACACCCTTTCTCTCTCTTCTCTCTTTTATTCTCTCTCTTTCTGAGTGTGTGATTATTGTTGCTATCAGAGTTATAAACCACAGAACAGAAGAAACGAGTATAGACCGCCCTAAGGACAGGACCAAACGCTGTTCTAATAAAACAACCAAAACCGTGCTCTCCAAAGCACGGTAGTGGTCAGATGTAAATACCACACAAACGGTCACCCATTGAAGTGTAGACGGCAACGAACGTTGCTTAACCCAGCAGATCTGTAACGAACAGATAGGCAAGTAACCAGCACCACCTAAATACCAAGTAAGTGCTGCTCTTCTCATAATGATGTTTTAAAAACGCAACAACGTAATATATCAATTTAAATTTTCTAGATATCCACATTACGCTGATCCTATCTTCACCCTACTGTATGCATTCGAATACTTACGTTCATCTTCATTTAATTGATGTCAGTTATTGAATGTAGCAACGCGCCGCCCGTACAAGATTTTCCACCACCTCTGTTCGCCGCGATGTATGGAATTTGTACTCAATAACTTAAACAGCTCGTGACTTATTTAGCTCAAGTACAATTAAATAAAAATGTACCTACGTATACTTAATACTTATTCGTTTTGTTTTTGAGCCGATGAAAATAATAATAATTTGCTAAAAGTGGCTTCATACATTATTTATTAAAACAGAGTAATAAATATATACATAGATTATATAATAAACTAATGATTTAAAAAGAAGTATTGAGATTGACATATTATAATATAGTTCTGAGTTTTGAATCATAGCCGATACCCTCTCTCTATGAGAGAAGGCTCGTGTCCCAGCAGTGGGAACGTGATGGGCTGATGATTATGATGATAGTTCTGAGTCCGATCTTTGGAGAGTGCGCTCAAGAGCTATATGACCTCATACCACCTTCCCCATTCTATCATGGGACAACCAGACGCACCTCAGTGGTTTACAAATGCCATGCAACTTACTATTGTAATGTTATATTAAAATGATAAATAAAATGAAGTCGGTTAAAAAAAAAAGCTATGCGACAACCCAAAATTGGTAGACATCCCTCCTACACGAACGAAACGTTTTGCTACCACGTTCATCATACGAACAGCCAAGGAGTGGAATGAACTGCCAACGTTTGTGTTTCCTGAGAACCATAACCTAGGAGTCTTCAAATCGAGAGTCAACAGGTATCTTCTAGGCAAGCGTGTTACATCTTAGACGCTTACCATCAGGTGAGATAGTGGTCAAACGCAAACCTATAAATTGTAAAAAATCTATAAAGTTCAATATAAATGCTAATTTATAAACAAAATCATTCGATGAATTATCCAAACAGATACGTAGCTTGACTAAAAAACAAAAGCTTAACGAGGAAATTTGCTCGCGGGCTAGTTAGATAAGCTTACCACTATTAAAACGTGACAATTAGCGAGAAAATGGCCTAAATAAATGTATTTTAAAACATATATTTTTTGTTTTAATCATATATGTATATAAAATTCTCGTGTCACAATGTTAGTTACCTTACTCCTCCGAAACGGCTTTACTGATTTTTACCAAATGTTATATGCATATTCAGTAGGTCTGAGAATCGGCTACTATCTATTTTTCATACCCCTAAGTGATAAGGGTACCCTTAACATTTCTTTTAATTTATATGGCAAAACAACGTTTGCCGTTCAGCTAGTATACATATAACATTTTGTTTCTCATGGCTCTCCTAAAACATAATCCGATGTTAAAAATCCATGGGGTTGGGATTTCCAACTATGGATTTTTTTAATTCTCATACTAACCCAACAAAATTGCAGTATTAGTTTCGGGTCCAACCTTTTTATCATCCTGTTTGTCCCGAGCGACATTTTTTGTAAAACAAAACCGCTTCAGATTTATTTTTAATTAAACGAATCACTATAATGACGTGTTTTGACTATAATTTTAAACTTTTTAGTGGGGTCAGTTCTAAAAAAAATATTACGGAAAATACTATTTATTAAATATTAACATTGAAGAGATCAAAACGCGTCCTATTTTTGTAAACTTCTTGTAATGTCAAAATTACAATCACGATTTGGGAATTTCTATTCTTATAATAACCTAGACTTCCGCGAATCTAGCAATCGATACCAAAATAAACTTTACCTCGTAGGATACACCTGCATTCGACACTGACAACAGCTGATTTATTCCAAGAGAAACAATACCAGAACTTCCCTTGCTAGCCAGGATGTAAAAACGAAAAATAAAAGGGTACGAAATAGGCCGGGGTTGAATCTTTGTCTTATTGGGCCATCCATCAAATGTAGAACACATTAGTAAGATCCTCTGGGGTTTTGATTTTATAAAGTTAAAATTGAATACGTGATGACAATGATACATTTGTGCGCTTCGTGTGGCTAGAAGATTTTCAGGTAAAATTTTAGTATTTCTTACATAAAGCTATTACAAGATTTATTAAAAATATATATTTCAAGACAAACTTTTAACAAATTCGTAATCGGAACCGCTATCAGATTAAAATGAGGCCAAACACTAGTAGTTTAAGGTGTTCCATTGCCCACCTTCCTTCTCCATCATCAGATCAGCTGGCTGTCACCATTTTATTGTCATTGCACTTTGCAATATGCAAAATTTCAACTCCTTAAGATAAGAGGAAGTGGTTCTAATTCTATTTGCAAGATTTGACCTAAACAAATAAATAATAAACATTGCAAATTAAATACAAGCTTGTAAAAACAGTTACATTGAGAATGAACAACTATTTACTGGATAAGCGTGCTACATCTTAGACCACATCGTCGCTTCCCATCTGGTGAGATCGTGGTCAAACGCTGACCCAATCAGATGTAAAAAATAAATAAGAAAGCACGTAGACACATACATATATAACAAAAAAATGCATTCATAGTTTAATATTATTGCAGTTATCTAATAAATTCAAAGTCCATTCGTTCAATCGGAAAGTTCAAAGCCTCAATAACGCTACTTTAACCGCCCCTTAAGTAAACAAAACATTTCTAATGACCAAGAATGTATCATTTGTAGAATTCAATTTATATCCTCTCTCGCGGGGAATTCTCAGTTCATCAATCAAGGATCAAGACTGCACATGGTCAGTCCCTACGCACCATCTCTTTCACACTTGTAACTGATAACATAAGTAAGACAAGGATAGATACTGAGTGAAATTGAAAAATAACCCCACATTCACACGGATGCCTAAAGGGAAATACTGTCCAGAAGCATAATCAATTTACTTTGCCTACTAGTTCTGGGGGGCATTATTTTTTACATAGAAACATCTGTTGTAATCTTGTGGAGCAAACATTCAAACAAAAATTTTCTGTAAGTTTTTTTTTTTTTATGTAACTTAATGACGAGACGAGCTGGTCGTTTGCCTGATGGAAAGCAATACGCCAGCCCATAACAATAACAGCACCACCCATAACTTTGTTTTGCAAAATCCTGCGCGGCGCTGTACTGCGCTCGTCACTCTGAGACAATTAGCTGTAGAGTCTCATAATGCCCAGTAATTTCGCTGGCTACAATGCCCTTCAAGCCGGAACACAGTAATGCTTGCGCACTACCGCTTGGCGGCTGAATAACTGGCAAAGCGGTGGTACCCACCCAGACGGCCTCTCGCATACGAGAAACCAACCACCAGTAAATATACACATTATGAACCTTCTACTTCTTCTCTCGTGTGGTTGTAGTGCACTTGTGTGTTTAGTGTGTTTTAGACCGCCCAAGGCCACGCCCAACGCAAGAGACATGGCCTAAGGATTGTAGTACTAAAACAATAACCGGGACCAAGCGACGGTCCGAAGCACGATAGCGCTTAGATGTATGTAAATACCAACCAAACGGTTACCCATACAAGTTGTGACCGCTGCGAACATTGCTTAACCTAGCAGATCTGTTACGAACGGCTAGGCAAGCTACGCTGCGCGCTACAATCATGAACCTATTTAAAAACGAATCTATTATCCAAAAACCTAGTTACCTACGTAATAAAATTGAATGTTCAATCATAATTTTCGCCTGCTTATCCATTACTTCGCATGAACGAAAATTTATTACGTAAGTTTTTCTAATCCCTCCGTGCTATAGACAGCACTGACCACCTAATGGTAATACGCAGCCGCCTAATGGAAATACTGTCTGGCTCCTATCACATTTTCATCAATATATGGTAAAAAAATTCTTAGGCACACCATTTATGAAATGTATGAGCCAATTTACATTTTTTATCAATAAAAAAATTGCCAATATAAAAAAGAATCGCCAACCCGTTACAGAGATGAATGTCGCCAAGATACTATACGGAGGCGTAAATTAAAACATAAAATTAGCGATCGAGAGATACGAGCTCCTATTCCATTAAAAAGTAATGAAAACTTCCTCGGAATATTAATTGATCGAATTATTATATGAAGCTAAAATACTGGCGTCGATTAAAATATGTCGCTGGATAAAGTACTTCTGTGGAGCTTGAAATAGAACGAGAAATTCGTCCCACTACTTTTTAAATCAATCAGAAATCTATCACGCCTAAGAAAGATTAATTTATCTATTCAGAAAATAAAGAAAAATCATGATCAAAATCATCATCATCAAAAACTACACTTGAGATAAGTTTATTAAAAAAAAAACACCCAAATTTTTTTATTAATTGCTTGCTTTATATAATATAGTTCTTCTATTTGGCGTTTATCTGCAAAAAATCTCCAGAGGAATAAAAATATGCTACTGTCACTAATACTAATTGTATGTCTAGATACTTAATATCAGCTTGGAAATTGTGTGTTATCATTTGCTAGACTACAATGTTTCAAGCCTAACGATACAGTGTGTGGTCACAAATATGAAAGCAATGACAGTAAGTGGTACTTAAAATTATATACACAGCCTAGGTTTCTCGTTAAATTATAACCTATAGATTTAGTAACCAGAAAATTTGCACGGCATTTCAATCTTTACTCTCAGAACCAGTTATCGACATTTGCTGCTAAAGATAGTTCGCATTGAAACAAATGTCAACAAAATGATATATATTCCATAAAGAAAATAATACACTTGACATCCTCACAGCTACCGCAAAGCAAACAAAGCCGTTCAATTTGTAATTAACTCGCAAAAGCTAAAGAACGTAATAACATAATTGAACAGTAGGCGCGTGTTCTTTTGCAACTTTGCATGTCAGCCGTTGAAGATGCCGTGTGTAAGATTATGTTAAATACACACCGCAAATACGTAGGTATAATGCTGCCTTTTAAATATTCCTAAAGTGAACCCGTTTTTGAATCAGGAATCCGACTTTCACAGTTACTTAAAACCTCCATCCCGCGGCCTCCCAGATTTTTTCGACGCCAGTTTTTAGGGAAAAAATGATTTATGTGGACTCCCGCTATTCTTGTTTACGAAGTGATCGCCGAACACAAAGCGTAGAGATCGGTATCGCGACAACTAAATGCGTTCGGCATGATGCGAGAATTTTGACACCAAACACTGCCGATAACATCTTAAAACACCTAATGTTTTAAACAAACCTCTTTTATGTGGGCTAACTTAATTTTGGGAGAATAAAAGAGATATTTCCCGTTTCATTGTTTGATATATTGATGGGTGTTTTTTATTTGATGCGGGAGCAATAAATTAATGAAAGTCATTCTTAACAAAACGTAAAAGCATAAAGCGGATAGCTTTAACATCACTTAGGTACAGCGAGAATAAGACTATGTCGAGTTTGAATTAGTCATGCATGTTTTGCCTATGATCTAAGTGTTTTATCTGGCATGCATATGCAAATATCTGGTTTAAACAGCAGTCAGAGTGACCGATGGACAGCTCAACAGGTGCGCGTGCGCCTTAGACGTCGCAGAAATAAAGATTGTATACACTTTTGCTTAACAAAGTTGATTGCGCTTATTAGTTATGGGCACCAATTTTATTTACAGCTCTAGCAACATTGTACGATCGCTTTATAGAAAATGTGAAGGTGTAATTTTAGAATTAAATCGTGTTACGACGCTTGTTAAATTTCCCATCATGGCACATAAAATTTCACACCATCCTTCATAATTACATCTCCGCGCGGCGGGACAAGAGTTAATTACTTATTATTTTTATCTCTAAGCTTTCGTGAATATTAAAACACAATATTTAACACGTTTTATTATGTTTGACTAAAATTAAAATATGTAATTACATTAAACTGTGTTTAGTTTTATAAGCACTCGACAGGCCTCTACGATAATTATGAATAAATATTTCTATTAAGTTTTGCTTTGTAGGTAATTACTCGTACCGTCCAATCCTCTTTATGTCCTCAAGCGTATTTGAAATGACATTAAAATGCGGGTTTCTTAACGTTAGCAGATAATATAACCTTATACAGTACACAAACTCACGTATTTTGGACTGAGTAGGGTATTAATAATTAAAATTCTTAACAAAAAATACCGACTGGAATTAAAAGTGGGACCAATCTGGGCCCTAATTTACTATGACAACTTGGTGATTCCTTGCTTCAAGGAAACGTCGATTCCTTCATTAATAAATGACATCTGCGAAATTTGTATTCTCTATGACGCGTCATATATATGAATATATGAATGCGTCATAGAGATTTCGTTTATTAATGAAGGAATCGACGTGATTTCCCCAAGTTGTCATAGTGAATTGGGGCCCTGGAAGTATAACCAACAAAAAAATATTTTGGGTGGGCGACTGGACCAGCGTGTGCGTTGTGTCCCATAATTCCTCTCAGAGGGAAGGCCTGAGTCCCAGCAGTGGGAACGTGATGGGCTGATGATGATGATGATTTTTTTATTACATGATAGGCAAACATTTGACCGTTCTCTCATCTGATGGAAAGTGAGATGACGCGGATCGACGATGGATCATGCTTGCCTAAAAGATACCCATTCACTCGGGACTTGAAGACACCTAGATTATAAGTATCAGGAAACAGAGACGAAAATAAATAAATGGGTTATTTTCATCATCCCAACCCATTTGATGGAGTTCAACAACTGTCATACAACGTGTCTAAGTACACGAAGGCCTGCATCCTGCATGCATTAGGATTCCGCAAGCCACTTATATTGCTCACCTACAGACCCGTTGCCCGTATTCCCATTTGACGTAAAAAATAGAAGCTGTAATGTTAGGATCTAGTCCTGAGTTCTTATGACGGGTTAGGGAGATGAGTAGAGTCGTTGAATAAACTTTTGTTTTTTCTTTGATGCCAGTGTCCTGTCCTAATTTTACTTACAAATTTGTATTTATAAGTTTTTTTGTAAAGTAAAATTTGTTTTAAACGTTTATTAGTTTAATATCTACGTACAAAGTAATTTTTTTGAGTACATCTCTAAATTGACTTACTGTAGCTGCATTCCGCTTTGAAATTTTCATAATGTTTCAACTGCACTATTTGTATCTACTGAATAACAGTCATTTATATTTACTCGTGGTAGGTGTCTCAAATGCGGGAGGCCGTCTGCCAGTCTTGCCAGTTATTCTACCGCCAAGCAGTAGAGCGCAAGCATCACTGTGTTCCAGTTTGAAGGGCATTGTAGCCAGCGAAATTACTGGGCATATGAGACTTAATATCTGATGTCTCGGGATGATGAGCGCAAAGCAGTTCTACGCAGTGCTTTTTTATGGTATTACAAGTTCTGGGTCGGACTGCAACTATTATGGGCAGGCGTGGCGCCCACCATCAGGCGAACGACTTGATAGTCTCACCAATTGGACACATAAAAAAAATTACAATATTTTTAAAATATAATAACTAGCAATGGGGTATACGACGTCTTCTTTGCTAAACTAATTCTTCGCTAAGAGCTCCCCGCTACAACCTTTTATAAAAATCCCTCTCCATCCAGTCACAGTTTTACTAGCAGTAGTAGGGTTAGTGGTTAGTGTAAATTAGTGGTTAGTGTGGTCGGCGGTATGCAAAACTGAACCAGTCGCAGCAGCTGACGCTTAGACATCTATTAGCTGAGGCGCCATCTACATGCAAATTATTTCTCCTCCTATACAGTTTATTAAGGCGTTAGGATTAAAAACGTATCGGGTTTGAAACTGGAATCGATCAAAAAGGATACGATATTGATTTTTGTCACGAATTTATCTTTCAGTTGTCCTCTCGGTTAAGAGTATTATTTTTATATGTAGGCACCCAAGATAGATAGATAGGTAAACACTTTATTTTTAAAAATCTTAAAAATAGGTAAATTAAAACAAGTACATTTTAAAGTAATCAGCATAATAATAGGCAGTCTTATCACTCAAAGCGATCTCTTCCAGATAACCTTTGAACAGAAAGGGCTAACGTACTTTGGAATGACGGTGGTTTTTTCGGAAGCCTGCAGATTAAATTATAAATATATGTATAAATATTACATTTAGAGCGAGTGTGGCTCAGCGGGAACTCATGCGCCTTTCGATCAGACGCACCTGGGTTTGAATCCCGACTCGGCCCTGCACCAATGACTTATAGTTAAGTGCAGATTTTGCACGCTCGCTCTAAAACGGTGAAGGAAAACATCGTGATGAAACCCGCTTACGCGCTTTGGAGTGGTAGGCTCTGGCCGTGGTTGTAATACCACCCACCGAACAAAGCCATGCCGTCAAGCGACCTTGTCGTGTTTCGGGATGATATTCGGTGAACCATCGGGGAGACGGGTCTGAGCAGCCGCTCAACTGCCGTCTCTCTCTAGATCTATGTGCTCCATCTTAGGCCACATCATCGCTTCACATCAGGCGAGATAGTGGCCAAACATAGATCTATAAAGAGTAAAAAAAAAAAAAAACATTTATACATTATATAATATATGAGATCTGATATACATATATAAAAGCACAATATGAGAATATTAACACATATAAGACCGTCCATTATACTACCATAGTTAAGGACTGTGTTATTGTATATTTCTTTAAATTGGTATACTAATAGGTATAATCGCCTATATATATATATATATATATATATATATATATATATATATATATATATATATATACATATATATATATATATATATATATATATATATATATATATATATATATATATATATGTGTGTGTGTGTGTTATATATATAGGCGATAAGAGTGGTTTTCATTGAGATAATAATACAGCAGTTTTCTGATTAACGATCTGCAACTATTTTCTGGTTGCTCACTCAGCATATCTTGACAAAATATTTTCCAATATGCCAAAATTTAAATAGATTGATGATGTTATGGTCCTCTTTATCTCTACATAGTATTAAACTACTCAAGGGATTTTAATGCGGTTTTCATCAATAGCATAATAATTCAAGAGGAAGGTTCAAATGTATAATACATGCACATATAAATCTTCTTCTTCCGTGATAAGCCGGGGCGGGTCGCTAGTGAATACATAAAAAATAAATTCTTACTTTGGTGTAATAACAAATATATTTTGTCGAATACGACCATGTTAATGCACCAATATTCAGAATAACTCGTCTATCTTTTTTTATTTATCTATTCACTTTGTACTAGTAAAACTTGATTTTCAATATACAAGCCAAGTGTTCTGCAATTAAATTGAAATAGAACATCATTACTGTTCAACCATGTCTTGATCTTTTAATTTGTTTTCTCAATATGTCAACAAGATAAGTAAGAATTCAATTTCTTATGGGTTTTTTGAGTGATTGCTGGTGGATTATCTTGTTCACGTCCAATTAGTTAGCAGCATGTCAATAATACAGGTATTACAATCCATATTTTATGAGTAACATAATCATAGCATACATACACAGTGAAAATACATCATAGCCAATGATGTAGAAAAATTCTGTGCAGTATAAAGTATAAATTTATCATCAGATTAGCGCAGTTACCTGGAATAAAAGTAGCCATGTCTTTTTCCAGGACCTGTAGTACCTACATACTAAATTTCATCAAATCGGTTAAGTAGTTTTTACGTAATTGAGTATTTTAATTATTTATGCAATCCAGACAGCGTCTTAGCTAATTTATGTTAATACAATATTTCCTTCACCCTAATAGAGACAATAAGAAAAGTGTTAATGGACACATTCATAGTACTAGTTTATCTATCAGCTTAAGTTGAAAATTACTTATTATCTAATCAATTGGATTGATTGTAATAAAAATTGGGATCATAATTTATATGAAACCATACGAAGGAAAAAAAACTTGTTTATAAGGCCAAAAAAGGATTATACTAGGTATTTAGTTGTAATTAACAAATTTTGTTGTACACCGCCGTCTACTTCTTCTTCCGATACTGTCCATCCAAAGGTTGTCTGGAAGAGATCGCTTCAAGCGATAAGACCACCCATTGTACTACCTTAGTTAAGGACTGTTATATTGTCTATTTCTATAATTTGGTATACAATAAAGATTATATCTATTCTATTCTATTCTATACAACTAAGGTACTTAAGTTAATACTAGCATGATAATAACTTAATATAAAAGTATGTATATCATAGCTTTCGTTCCATTTTATAAGTTATAAAAAACAGAAATTATTTTTTATTATTTTAAACATAGTTGTAAACAATAGTTGACATATATTCCTAAAATAATTATGTACTACAAATAAAGATATCTAGTATAGCTAGTATTTTTCAAAGCTTTAGGAATGCAACACAAAGGTGACCTTTATTCCAGGATAAGCTAGTAGCACAGCAAAATGGAAAAATGATAACGATAAGTTATTGGTGTTATTACAGTTTACGACAAGATTTTTTCACATCCTCTCAAAAATTACAGCCCGCACTTCACACATCCAATTCTGTCTAATAGGCCTATAGTTTTAGTAGTCACAAGTACCAGTAATTACACACGTCCGTCCGTCTTATTTAGGTTAGACCAGTTTGAATAAAAAGGCAGGTCTAAATAGAACAGACTATCATTAACTCCTTATATTGGCGATGTTTTTACTTGCTCTGTGGTTCTCAAATGCTCGACCAAAATCCTACCGGGCCACCCACTGGTCCCTCAAGTGCCAATCGCATATCGCATTGAGCTCAGATTCACTGCGACAATGCCTTTACACTGTCCGCCAATAATTTTAAGGAATCAGTAAAACATAAGTTAGCTCAAAATTAGAAGCACAAGAACTTGAAAACTAGATCTCGTTAACCATTTTATTGTTTTATTTTGTAAGATAGCGTAGTTGGTGGTTCACTAATGCACACTTTATAAGTAAATTAATCTTAGTTAATATGTAAGTGTTCTGCTGTTTGTTGTCCCTAATAAAGTAAAATAAAATAAAAATGTCTTGTGATGCCATATTGTCATGAAAGTTTCAAATCAAAATCAAAATCTATATAATCATTTTGGCATCTCAAACGTACTTATGAACGTCAAATTATCACAACGACTCTAGCACCGTATCGGAAAAAGAACCACTACTCAGAAGATACGGCAAGAAACTGAGAGCATTTTTTTTAGAGATTTTGTTACAATTGTTTGGGTTTCTACAATGTTATGTTTCTTATGTACCAGTTGGCTACTTTGCAGAAGTTCCAAGCATCGTTGTCTTTACGAACAGTATAATATGCTTTTCTCATTAGAACATTCTTATGTTTATATTTCAACTTGTAGTTATCTCAACTTGTAGGTATTTTGGTGTAAATTAATTCGATTTCTTACCTCACTTGATAATAAATTTAATATTAGACTGCATCTCATTAGTCGCATTGAAGCTATATAGTTAGTTATTTGAGCTCAACACGATATACTGTATACCACTGATGATAGGTGTGTGACACGCCGTCTGGGTGGGTACCATCACTTAACCAGTTGTTCGCCGGCCAAGCAGTAGTGCTCAAGCATTACTGTGTTCCGGTTTGAAGGGCATTGTAGCAAGCAAAATTACTGGACATTATTAGACTTAGAGCGAATTGTCTCAGGGTAACGAGCGCGGTGCAGAAATAAAATTTAAAAAAAATAGTTCTTGGTGGTGCTGTATCTATTATGGGCAGGCGTATTGCTTACCATTAGGTGAACGACCAGCTCGTCTCGTCATTCAACTACATAAAAAAACGATTGGATTAATGTTCCTGACGCCAAATTTGACGCATAGTGACCTGCGTCTTGTAGGTACCACAAGTTTGGGAACCACTCCTCTATAATATGCAAGCGTCGCTCCTGTACGTACATTCACAATTAGTCGACTTATGGAGCCTGCACCTGCTAAAACCTTAATAATTACACTAATTGTTGATAAAACTGGTCCATAGAATGTGTTCTCTATAATAAATAGGACAACAAAACGATAGTGATCAATAAAAACATTTAAATTGCTTGTAAATATGCACGAAAGATTAAACGTCTAAGACATGGCGTAAAAATCTATTTCAGTTAAAAACATGTTCTACGTTCTTATATTTTACACTAGCTGCACCCCGCCGTTTCACGGTTTCCAGGGATAAAAAGTAGCATATGCCCTATTCCAGGATCTAAAGGACTTACATATTAAATTTAATCAAAATCCGTTAACTACTTTTAGCATAATTGATTAACTACTCTATCGTGCATAGAACTCGGTAATATACTTCCTAGTACCGATTGTTTTCGATATTTAAAAAAAAACTGCTATAACAAAGATACCAGGGTATAACAAAAACATATCAATCTCAAACCTGCACGCGTCTCTTGTTTGCGTGTCATGTTATAAGTTGAAGTAGTGTTAAGATTTTTAAATACATATTTTCTTAATCAATGCAATGATTCATCTTCACACTCACTCTAAAAAGGTGAAGGAAAACATCGTCAGAAAACCAGCATCTTCAATAATTAATCCCAAAAATTCAAATGCATATTAAATCCACCAACCCGCACGAACAGTTCCGTAGGCAATCCCTGTAAACCTAATTATACGCGGGTGATTTCGCGGATTCAACTATGAATTAAGGTCAAGGTCAAGTTGGGTTGAAATCTCATGCGGGCGTAGTATAAAGATACTACACCCGGGCCTCGACTCCCTTAAATATTAACAAAAACCATCGTACTAAGATACTTAC
This sequence comes from Petrophora chlorosata, assembly GCA_951640565.1. Taxonomy (NCBI): domain Eukaryota; kingdom Metazoa; phylum Arthropoda; class Insecta; order Lepidoptera; family Geometridae; genus Petrophora; species Petrophora chlorosata. The sequence continues at coordinate 12,357,930 of OX621193.1, read as the reverse complement.
ATATATGCTTCACTTCACTTAACTTCTTGTTTGAATGGCATTTGCGGAGTCGCCATACCACAATTCCGCCAATGTCAAGTGAATAGATCGACATCACGGAGAATTTGATCGGTAATATATTGAGGAATGACTGACCAATACAATAACAATAATAATTTAAAATTCAAATAAGCCTAAATAACTAAATACACTTTGAATTAATAAGAAAAACACTACCATTGTATAAAATTAAATACCTTTTAATATTAACTATTCAAATAAAATACTATATACATAAAATTATACTTCTTCACAAAGCTTCTACAAATTCTGTCACATTAGAACAAATGCTTCGTACGCAAAACTAACTTATTCTACTATAAATACAAAGACTTAAATATACTAGATATGACAAATGGAATAGCCAAGCTCAATGGATGTCCTTGAAGGTCGCGTGGCGGAGTGAATGACCGCAGCCGCGCGCGCCTTGTTAATTACAGCCAATAACGACGATTATTTACATTTAGGGTTTTGCACTGGGCGATTTTAATTAAACGTATTTAATAAAGGGTTTTTACAAAACTTCTTCTTTAAAAATATTAAAAAGTTACCAAAGCATGTAAAATAATAAAATCACAGATTTCATTTTCCCATTTTCTAATTTAAATACTCATATCTAGCTACGAGTTGATTATTTTACTATAAAACTTCGCAAACTTCCACTTATCGATGAATTGGGTACGGGATTACAGATTAAATTTATTATGTTGAATTGTCAGAAAGAACATAGACTAAAATGCTCTAACACCTTCTAACCTAGCAAATTCTAGCAACATTCGTAAGCATTCAGATGCTTGCAAGAAGCGCGATGACCTTGATCAAGATGCCAATCGATTCTGACAGGCTATTTTATAACACAAAAGTGGCACGTTCTCGATGCCACATCCTTTTTCGGTATGATCTCGCATAGTATTCGAATCGTATCGTGAAAATAAGAATCCTAGGGTGACCGAATACCACCGCCTTATATTGCAAAGACAACATTTAATATCGAGACAAAAAATATCGACAAGCTCTTGAGCAGAAACTAGTCTAAAGTTTATTACTAACTTTTTTACCTCCATTGTGTTTAAATACCTAAACTTATTGGAATAACTAATGGTAGGTAATTGCATTGTAACTTTACATTAAATAAAGCAAGCATACATTATTATTACAGGCTTTAAGAAATCTGAAAATTAAGAACCTGTTCGAATACGAAATGTATGATAATTTTCCCACGAACGTTTTGATTGGTCGTCGAACTCGTCAATGCGGGAGAGATCAAAGCGGGCCGGCGCGCGTCGCTCGCGCGTATCGACCACAGGATCTTTGTCATTCGCGCGAGATCCGACGCAAACCGACACCGCGGTAACACAAGCGCCGCCGCTGCTGGCAATTAATGTAACCAAAGATCATCAATAAACAACTTTATCACTTCATCGCCTCTGACAACGCGTGGACTTAAACCACTAGGGACCTGCATATTATAAGTCCTGAATATTCAGTCACGCACAACTCAACATGCTCTGCATCGGTTGTTTTTATCGTTTTTCACAACACGACATATTTATAAATAAAGTTGTATCATACGACTCGTATGTTTTAACAGAAAAAGTGACAGCGTACGCGACGATACAATTAGGGCTATGGTTTCAAGGAACACCGCAAGATGTCAGCCGTGTTTAGAACGCTTAAAAGCTCTCGAAGATATTTTCTAATGACCATGTGCTGGGTTTTAAAGCCGGCTTAACCAATTATGACCATTTAAACGGATGATCGAGGCATATGACGATCCGGCTGGGCTAGCCGTCATGCCTTGTACGGCAATCCAATGTTCGATCAAAGTGACTCTCTGATATTGTTTTTCTCGGTAGCTGCTATTTGATATTGCCTAGATAGCTACAGCTTCAAACTATTTTCGTTCAAGGAACTGTTTCTTTTCCATACTATTTTGTTGCTAGCTTAGAGCTATCAGTTCGATTCAGATCACCTTTATAATGCTCTCATTTGCTCTTTGTTAAATTAATTCACTACTTACCAGCATACAGATTCTCGCAGCTTTTATTGCTCGCTTGGAATCCAAGCTGCAGATATTAACGTTGCGAATTCGATCTCGTGATGCCAACAGGTTAACCGGTTGTTAATAGCGTATTTACATAATCGAATCATACTTATTTTTGATCAGATAAATACTTCCTCTTTTACTTCCAGTAAGTATCCCATGTATTTGTTTCGCGTCATCTTAGTATATGACGCAGTTTTTTCCGAGTCGGGATTCGAACCTAGGTGCGTCTGATCGAAAGGCGCCTGAGTTCCCGCTGAGCCACACTCGCTCTAAAATATGGGAGCAACGTCCTTATAATAGTATATATTTAGATACGTGGTAAATATGAGTGCACCTTAGATTGACTGGTCCAGTAAATTAGCTCAAAAACATAAGCATATAATTTGCGCAGTGGATATTTTAATATAGTTTAGCATTAACGATACTGCGTATTCGATCGATCGCGTGGTGAGATTCTTTTCCGATTCGTGAGCGACTCACGCGCAGATATAGAGAGATACGCTGCAACGATCATGTGCATACAAAGAGATACGTACTGATCATGCGCATTTGATAACGAGATCACATGCGTATCGGTTACTGGCACGCACACTGAGATGCATAAAACGGTTTAAATACTAGTACCTATTATTGCAATTATTGTAATTATTATTGAGATGGTTATTCAAAGCATGAGATAATATTTCAAGGTCTTTTGGTATTTCCAGGTATAATATTATCCTTTATTAAATGCTTTGATGTTTTTAAAGAAGCCGGCTACTGGATTTTGATCTGATGGCATTTTCAAAAATGTCGTATTGCGTTTGAGTAGAGAAAGTGCATAAAACGAGTTAAAATTATAAATTGGGTGCAAAATATTGCTTATTTTTATTTTATCATCCAAAACCTTAAGTATATGGTTTACTAAAACATAAAATAAAACTTAAAAACTGTGACGAAAGCCCATCTGCCGGCAAGCTCTTTCAATCCCCAAAATTGCATGCATGTCGTCAGAATATGTTTACAGTGTTCCATGGTGCTTAGCCACGAGGATGCCCCGGGTAGAAACCTCCTCCCATTGTGTCGTACAATGCGTTGTAACTTCTTACTAACAAGATCTCTGTAGGGTACAAATAATAAGACATGGAAAACACTTATAATTTCCATACTTCTGCTAAAATAATCAACAAGAGAAGCAGTTATTTGAAGCAACTAAGTGTATATTATTATTTTGCTCTATGATATTTGTGTTATTAAATAATAGGTACAGTCAGTGACATAAGCATTTACAACCGTTCAATTAAGAATATAACTGAAAATATACAAATTGTATGCAATTTTTTTTCAATTGTCATGTTCGCATAGTTTATTAACACGCTTTTTAAATTCAACATTTAATGAAAAGAGACAAACATTGGAGTCAATCAAAGATTCACAAATGTTCAGCTACTTATGTCGCTGGCTGTACCTTGAGGTAGATTAAATTGATGCTTTTATATATTTTTGGAAAATAAATAAATATTGAATTGTAAGAATTGAATTATTATTGGACGATCCATTTCATTCCAGTTTACACCGAACATTGATTTTCAGCTTTAATTAACATTGTTATATATATTCATAATTAATCAAAAGACATCGACGCGCTCTCGAATATATATATTATTTCAATACTAACAGAGTTGTTTCACCGACTAGTCTAAAAACTAGTTACAAGGCCCTATTTTGCATTACTATAATGTATAATTTATACATAAATGAAAACTGAGGCTTCTATTTTAGTACTATGTAAAATTAAATTAAATTAAGTAAGTTTACTATCAAATTATATCTCAAAGTAGAACTCACCGTCTTATTACTTCATCATCATCATCATTAGCCTGCACGAGTCCACAGCTGGACATAGGCCTCTCTCAATGCACGCTACTGAGCCTTCTTCGCATGTAGTTACTGAAAGCCACTTTACGCAGGTCGTCGCTCCATCTGGCCGGAGGGCGTCCTACGCTACGTTTGCCTAAAAGTGGTCTCCACTCTAGAACTCGTTTACTCCATCGGTTATCGGTTCTTCGACATATGTGATAGGCCCATTGCTATTTCAGCGTATTTATTCGGTGAACTATGTCAGTTACTTTAGGCAGATAAACCTCAGGCATACCTAGCTCGTTCCATGGCACGCTGAGTGATTTAAGATTTAAACTTGTTTATGAAACAGTCTCACAGTCAGTGTCCATGTTTCGGCTGCGTATATCATAACGAGTAGGACGCACTGATTAAAGATTTTGTCTTCAGGCATTGTAGGATGGGCGACGAGAAGACTTGACGAAGTTTTCCAAATGCTTATAACTTGCCCCATTCTAAAGCCTGGAGCACACTCACATTTGTAAAAACCGTAATAAGCGCTCGCTTTTGGCATATTGTATTGACACACAATAAATATTTGTAAGATTACGCCGCGCACAGATTGCACCGACCTGATTTCCCTCCAGGGCAGGACTATACCTGGACGGTAGGTACGGTAAGCTAGTAGTTTCCTGTGCTTTATAACCTAGGCTTTATTTCCCGGTCGATATAATCGGGGAGATATAAAGTCGCAAGCAGGTATATGGGAACCTAAACTACCACATTGGCCATTCAATATTTCGCTATCTGTGATGCTGATGATAGATAAGGAACCGTGATAGGTCAAAATACAAGTTTGTTAGATACAAATAAGTCTAACAAACAATTACGAAAAATTCAATTCTTCTGAATCTGAGTGATGAGACGAGCATATTGTTCGTCTGATGGTAAGCGCCACGCCTGTCCATTACAATTGCAGTGTCACTCAGAACTTTTCATACCATAAAATATAAAAGTACTGCGTAGGACTGCATAGCGCTTGTCTCTACGAGACATCAGAGAGCGTACTATAGATAGGTACATGTAAAATGTAAATACCATTCTATTCACATATAAAAACTGGATTCAATTCATTGAGAATTTGGTTTCAACAGGAACATAAACAGAACTAATAATGCAGAGATCTTAGAAATAGAGTTTAATTACATTTCAAAAACCATTAACAAAGTGCTATTAGAAAATGAATGCTATTTATATCAATGAGACGAGCAATCCGAGAAATAATAATATGCGGCATTAATATCTCGGGAGGTTCCAAATGTCTACAAAGTATATTAGTGTAATCAAAGTCTCTCCGCCTATGCATTAAAAATAAAATAATCACAAAAACCATTAACACGTGGGTGCTTTAATAATCGATGAGTCCGTAAATTAATAATTTCTTATTCTTTTTACATTACTTTTTTTATTCATCGCAATAGCTGGAGGAATGCGCGAGCGCCACCCTTAAAAAGCCTAATTTAATTTAACAGGTAGGCAGAGTTACTTTAATCATAGGCTTACCTTTAAATTATATGGTAGGATAATAGCTGCCCAGCAATCAGCAATTTTTCATTTTTGCTACTGTTTTTTTTGTGTCTATAAAAAAATAAATCTCTGCTCCCGAATCGACTACTCCTTCCGTTATCCGAAAAATAGCATCCTTCAGGAATCCAGCAACAATGTATTCTTTCAAATTAAATTGCATTATCAGAAAACTGTAACTTTAGTCTGTTTTCTATTCTCGAGTATTTAGATATTAGCATGTTATTATGATAAAAATGTACGTATTGTATTTATTATCCAATTTATATTAGTTCTTTCTGTTCAAAGGTTGTCTGAATGAGACCGCTTTAAACGAAAAGACCGCCTAATGATAGCTGATTACTGTGAAATGGTCTTGTTTTACATGTACCTTTAGAAAAGATTTTAACAAAAAAATAAAGGATTAATCTATTTATCTATCTATTTTTGGTATGAAAATTAAAAACTACGGCAAAGTAATTTTAAAAATTAGCTTATTTTATTACTAACCTCGAGAAGGTTACGAAAGCATGAAATAAGTCAGTGCTTCTATAGCATTAACCTTTTCTTGCTGTATTTCGAGCCTGCCTAATACTTACAACCTGCTTTCTATAAGTACAGATTGCCTATCACAAAAATAATCGGCACCTTTTTACAAAAATTACAGAGCGCTACATCGAGAGAAACTCCGGTAAGATTGGAAGCATCATTAAAATCGAATGACTATGCAGAACGTGAATATTATTATAAAACATGAGACTTGGTTAACCGTGTTATATGATCTGGGGGCAGTTACCGATGGGCACGTATTCCGGGTGTTTTTACCAAGTTTACCCCCTTAGCCACCATCAGCACACGTCCCGTTCAAATTACAGGGTAGATGTGAAAACTTAGCACTTGTTAGGTGTCAAAATTGCCATAATTTCATGTGGTGTTGTGCGCCCCACCTCGAGTTAAAGCAAGCCGACTTTTTGCCCGAACCGAAAATTTCAAACTCAATATTTTTTTAATGATTTGTAGCCGCAACCGATACTTCGAAATTGGACGATCGTATACAAAATTGCTAGCGATCGTGTGAAAATAATATTGGATTTAATATTTGGCTTCCGCACTTATGGAAGAAATGGATTTATTGGTTTGAATTGGTTCAATTAAATTGATGGGACTTGCTTGTTTTGTTTTACAAGTACCTGGATGACCGAGCTTTACTCGATATTTTTTAATAAAACGTTTTCTACAAATGAAACCTATCTAGATCGATTTATCGCCCTCGAAACCCCCTGCAAACTGAATTTCATGAAAATCGGAGCCTTTTCCGAGATTCAGATTATATATATACAAGAATTGCTCGTTTAAAGGTATTAGATTAGATGCAAATTTATTAACTGAAATCAAAAAGACATTTATATTTTTAACTAATTAATAATAATAAAATAATGTTTCCAGGTACCGGAGACAATATAAATCGAGAATCTCTACTCAAATAATTGATCAAATATCAATGATCGATAAAACAAGTATCAAACTTCCGCTCTTTTTACTTTTGCTTTCTTTGTTCCTGTATCGTGACTAGCTCTTTGGATTGTTTGAAGCCACTTCGTATTGTTACAAATTGTTACAAACAAGTTTACTTTCAATTAACGAAAGATGACGGAGCAATCAAGATAGAGATATACCAATCTACGAGTATATGTATAAAATCATAGTCAAAGTCAAATATCATTTATTACATAGACAAAAGCAAAACACAAACAAAAAGTGCACTTTTAAAGGTCATAAATAAACACATAATACAAATAAAATATGTTAAAAATTGTAACTTATGTTAATATGACTTTGAAAAAAGGTAAGTATGTTTACCCATTTCTTTCCTATACTGAAATTGAAGTATGAGTGCTGAAAAAAAATGCGAAAACTGACTCTACCAGTGCTTCGGTAATACACCCTTTAGAGAAGATAGCACCAAGAAACTCTGCGGGGATGTCTTTTTTTCAGCTCTTTTAAAATGTCTCGAAAATAACAATGAACAATTACGTATAAATTAGAATTAACAGAATGTCAAACAAGAAGTGCGAGTGAGATGTCCCATAGTCATAGTATCAGTAACAAAAAAAGTAAATCAAATATAAATAGGTATGACAGTAGCAGTTAGGAGTGACTTGACCATATATATATACTCGTACTATATATGTATTTCATCAGAACTTGACAAATAAAATTAATCGATTGATTTAGTATAGAGTAGTAGTCATACTCGTTTATCTCTTTATTCGCTTAGTGTTTATAAACTACTTGATAGAATTTGATGCAATTTTAACCATTATATAGAAAAAAAGTCAAGGCTTACATTCATAATGAATTCATATTTACACCCGTGCAAAGTCAAGACGGGTTACTAGTTAAATATATATTACTTTTTAATCTGACTTTAAATATAATTTAATATATAATTCTAGCCCATGATTTTAAGCCTACGTTATGTTTCTCATAAACAGAACAAGCAGTTATTTATATGAAGACATATATTATCATACTAATAAAAAAGGAAAAGTAAAGTTTCTATAGTTCCCTAAATAGCTATTTATCTGTAATAACGATATTAACACTATTGTGATTCGATTAGACTCGCTCCAGAATCGATAGACAGCTTCGATTTCTAACAATCGAGTTTTTTTTATTTGAGCGCCTCGTAATTTCATCGATTATGAAGTTCAACAATGGCCCACTTAACATGTATTTTATTCTTATTGGAAATACGAATAAGCCTTGCTCTATGATCAAAAATATTGGAATATCTTCACTGTCAAGAAAAAATACTGAGCTATTTGCTTTGTTAGATATTTCTCACACATGCTTGCAATATCAAATATCCTATTTTTTACTTAAAAATGCCTATTTCATGCTGAATATTTTGAAATAGAGTGTTTTGCTCTACAAACCCGCCTATTTCACGCTGATTTTACTAAACGGTTGCGTTTCATAAAGCGCTTTAGCTACTTGATGTGTATTGATAGATGAAATTGGACACATGTACTTACCTATTCACAGGTCAACCAAACGTGAAATTGGGCAAAGTGGCACCACCGACAAGTGTGGCGACAACAGCAACGGTTTCTTTGTTATATTACGGGAATTGTGCAAAAAGGGTTCTACCTGCCAACGTTTACAAACTTGACCAAAAGTTTCGGCACCACATAGTTCTTTATACGTTGATGTAAAGGTGAAACTTTTTGGAGACCCGTGTCGTCTCGCTACATTACACAATATTCACAAAAGAACCCTTCGATCTACTTAAGAACCTTAGACTTTTTTCTCGTGTTTAATTTTGGAGTCAACAAGATGGACTCAAGAGGTCTCGGCAAACTGCTAAACAATTGTTGCGTCACGGTCAATAGAACACGGTGCGTTTTTGTGCACTTTTTTTAAATTTCTCTGGGTTCCGAACCCGTTACAGAGCTTAGCAGTTCTAATTTATTTCGGCGCCAAGAGAATCAACAGATAATCTTCTAAAAGCATGCGTAATTCTTTTATCAGATTTGTTGGAAATCTTCAAGATTAGGTTAGTTGTTGTACAAGCTTATGTTGTGTGCGATTCTTTTGATTCGTGAGTACATTATCAATACCAACCCTTTAAGAATTATAATTGTGCAAATACAGTTTTATTCGCAACAACAGCGCAGTATAGAGTATTTATGCTATTTACCAGGAAGGTTTTAAGCCTCTTTAAGTTTCTTTTTGTCATACATTTAGCTTGGTGCTAATCACACAAATGTAGCGATTTAAATCTCTCTCTAGGAGGGAAGGCCCGAGTCCCAGCAGTGGGAACGTAATGGGAGCTGATGATTTAAATGTCAGTTAGTGAATAAAACTAATTATTTCACCTAATTTTTTTACGATTTATATCGGAGTTATACTTTTGTTTACAACCTACGACAGTAAGCAGTTCCAAAATAGGGCATAATATTGTTAACCAATGTATTTTTTCTCAATGAAATAAATTTTATTAGGACAAAACTTGTATAGTATCGTATATTAAAAGAATTTTGTCTAGTTTTTCTTTTTCTTTTTTTAGAAAAATAGACTCTAGACTTGCTTATCACGTGCTTAACACTCACGTCGCCACATAGCTACAAAAATCTAATTAAGCTTACTTTGCCAAAATACGAAAGATAAAAGGCGTTAAATTGATGAATGGCGTTTTTGAAAATCTCTCGTTCCAATTTTAACGCCTATTGTGAGAAATTGATTTTTACAAAAGATTAAAATCGCAGGCGTTCTTCTCATTAGTTATTTTTGTAACAAAAACTGAAGTTTTTGTAACACGAATAGTGGTAGCACATTTTAAGGAAGCGGATGTATGACAGAGCGTCCCCCACAGAGTTTCTTAATAACAATATTATCAATTTGAAGTGCAATCGGAAGTATCGAACCCCTCATCAAGAGATCTACGGCAATATTCTTTGTATACAATTTGCACAACCTTTTGAAATAGTAACATGAATTGCTCAACAACTCATAAAGAGTGGACACGCAATTTCGAAGTAGGCAAACAATAATGGTCAACCTCAATAAATATTTTTTTAAACTACATTGGCGACAGAGGCCTCTCCTGACAATAATGAAATTATTTCAAATCGCTCACGCCTCTGACGCTCGTGCCATTAGAAAGATTTATACCTTAACACAACAGAAATCGTAAATTCGCATCCGACTTTAGAATTTTAAGCACAATCCCCGAGAAGGAAATAAATGGCGCACCAATTATTCAGGGAGCAGCCAACCGGAAGTTTTCGAGTTTTATCGGCGATTTTAAACAAATATGAAACGTACAACCAAACCTAAGCTGAGCAGAATAAAGGATTACACAGAAATCCTGTTTTTGTTTGTTTTCTTTAAGGTAATTCTATTGTATCCATCGGTTCGGTTCGACGGCTTATGTAAGAATTTGTGGATTCTTAAACGCTTACGCTCTAAGTTACCTTTGCCAGGTATGATTATATTATTTTGAGATTTACAACTGGTAATAGAAAATTTTACGTGTTAAAGTAAACAGCTTGGAATTTAACGGTTAGATTTCAATAAATAAATCGATAAAATTATTTTATCTAGTGAAGATCAAGCTAAAAAACTGTGCCATATAAACTAAGCTAGTAAATCTGACGGATTCCATTCTGCCTTGTTAACAAAACAAACAACCTAATTATTTAGGAAAACCACACCTTCAGAATTAGTAAAAGATCTTATCAGAAATATACGACAGGTTCAGAAACAACAGAGCAACGTAAAAAACGACAACTCAAAAAAATATTAACTAAAAGGTAACACCTCTGCGATTGAACATATCGAGTCTCGATTCATTTGTCAATAACGCTCAAGCAGTCAAGCTGTATAAATTAAGCTGTGAGATAGAAGCTAAAAGCATCGGCTTCTGTATCTAAGGCGAGGCGTCAGAATTATCGAAGTTAATTCTATGAATGATTGCCGCTGGTATACGTGAGACCAGATAACGCGCTCGTTTTCAAGCTACTTATACTTATGTAACAGTTTTTATAACTCTAAATGTAGTAGTACTAATAACGTGTTCAATATTTCCTTTAAAATCTTAAAAGCTGGTATTGCTTTTACGACTAAGTGATAACATATTTTCGATTATGTTCTACTATCAGAGAATTAAGTTTTTAATAAAATGGCGTTACTATCTTCCACATTTATTTAACGAACCAAATAACCTTTCTATCGGAGACAAGCTAAGTGACGCTCTGCTGTTTAATCAAAAAGTTCCATTTAATTGGTTCAGCCTTCGGAAATCTGGCATTCAATTAATAAGTCCGATGGTAATTGGATCAAGTTGGTCGGAACTCTTTGCCGGTCGTCTTTGCTGATGGATCACATCAATTCCAAGTCGAAACCCGATTCAGTTATCCACTCATAATATTTATTTTGTTTCACACCATTGGAATTAATTACGTCATGAATAAATATGTATCAAGTTAAGCCTTTAAAATTGTTAGGATAAAGTTTACTCCAAGAGGTTTATTTACAAAATTTCCATGCACCGATTGGTGTGACTTTGAAATTTCTAAATTTTGTCTCAATAAAAATTGTTTTCGAGATTCATAACTCTAAGCGATGGCTATAAAGAGACTTATACAAGATGAACTTGTAGAAGATGAACCGTCTTCATTTATCAATCTTTTTCTTTCATCAGCACCGGTAAATTGCGGTCAGTTCGAGGAGCCGGATTTACACCTGACTGTTTCCTCGCTAAATTATCCTTAAGTCATTGTCCACGGCCGTCTTTTGCTGCCACATCAAAGGAACACCGACAATGAGTACACTTACGTCCGGATCTCTTTAGCGGGGTAAAGACGCGTGCCTCTAATCTCTATTGATATAACGGAACGAATGCTTCTCTGTATGAACACCTTACCTTTCCATTCAAGACATGCTTATAAAACGATACACCGCTACTCTTCCATTATTTGATATTAGAGAACTGTACTGCACTGCACCGTTATGTATAACAAAAAATGATACAGTTTTAGGCGTAACTGTATCGTTTCCCCTTCGATCCTGACTCAAGTGATCAATACATAACTTCAAGGTGGAAGGAAGCAATACATTATTTTTACTCACCGATCAACATTATGTTATTGAATTACTTTTAAAATTGATTTGGAGGTGCCCTGTTTGCAGAACATTCGCATCTGCTGGTCCCAATGCGTTTTTTGTTCGACAGACATTTATAGAGGACGATGTGGGCCTTTAATTACGGAGTATGTATGAAGATAATTGTAATATAATCCTATTGCAAACAATTGTGAATGGTGGCGAGCAAGGTGGTGGCATCGTGAAGACTGACTCCGAACTTAATGTGTGTAACGCGATCTACTATTCTCTGGACGAAAAGGTGTCCAAATTTGGCACGTTCCTCGTTAGGGACTCTTATCGCTCCGATTGCACCTTGGCCTAGTTAAATAATACTATTCTTATTACTCCTACATGTGTCTACCTTCTATACAAATGGGGGCACCTATACTAGTAGCAGATGTAAGGGTTGTATTAATATTTTTATTATGATTTGAATAGAAATTTTGGCAAGGTGTGCCAAGGTTTGTTGGCATGCGCTGATGTTACGATAATATTGTCTCTTATCTATAAATAAGTATCGGTTGCTTTAGTTCCAATTTGTAACAGTTTTTGTAAATTCGACAAAATATCAAAATTTCACTCAAACCAGAAAAGGCATTCATTGACAAAACATTTATCGAGACTTAATTTTATTTATGAGTTACATTTCTATGCTCGAGTTGATTTCAACCCAGTTGCACATTGTCGGCAAGTCTCAAAGGGTTATCGGCAGATGACGTATCGATTGCACAATACGACAAAATGAAAGGGTGGAGTGCATCGCGATGCAATTCATAGGGGCACTTCACGGTCAGAAAGCGTAACTCGACACTTTGCAAAAACTCTCTTCAGCACGTGTGTCTTCGACTTTACTCTCGTTTGATGATAGATTTGACGTGTGTCAACGGTTGATTAATTGTTTAGGTTTAGGGTGGGTTGCGCTCAAAAGAACAGCACTACTTATATTCATGAAAATATGTTTACAACAGAAATAAAGTAATATATTAAATAATTTTACTTCGATGCTCTTCTATTGGTACGTACTATATATTTTAGTTTTAGGAACAAAAATGAACTTTATCAAATAGATTTGCCGTCGGATGATGAAATCTAATGTCATTACGTTGAAATCAAAAATAATCTATAAGGAATGAGAAGTCTCTTTATTTAGGTAGAAGTAATTTAACCTAAAATTTGTCTAACATTTGCCCTTTCTATCTTCTTTGATATGTTTCTTATATCTGACTAGCGACCCGCTCCATCTTCGCACGGATACGTTTTACTTATATGGTGTCATTTTTTGACGACTTGATTACATAACGTTCAATTTATTCTACTATAAAAAACTTTATTACAATGTATTGTACATATTAACCTTCTGTAAAAAATCTCTAAATGATGACGATGAGAATTATATCAAAATCTATTGCGTGGTTTAGAAGAAATAAGTGGAAAAGCAGAAATGAGGACGCCGATAACGACTTAGTTTTATACTATTTAGAGAAGAGATAAAGTAAACAGAAAAAATACTTCATGACTAGAAGATCTCTAGTAAAAGTAGCCTTCATTATCCAAAGGTTATTGACTACTTGAATGCCACAGGTACAAAATTAAATACACGGCCAGACTCTTGTAGAGCAAAACACGCGTACTGCAAAAAGCTGTTGACCTAAACAAATATTACCGTTTGCCTACTGGCGCCTGTAACTTGATATCAATTTTAATAACTGGCTTTTTGGCAAAATGTTGAGGCACGGTCCATTGTGTTTATGTACTTACTCCTTATTTTCGACTTTGCTACTTTATCGAGTTCGACATCGATTAATTTAAATGAAAACTTTGTACTCCGCTATATATCTTAGTACAAACATATTCTTGCTTAAAACAAACAATCTTCTCGAAAATTCTCACTTAAATTATTCTTGTTTCTGACATCTTTTTTCGTCGTTATGTTATTAATTGCAGTCTCATAAACTAGCAGGGCGTTTCCGGTGTTGAATGAAGCTTAATATAAAAAAAACAACTGCTTAGGAAGCCCAATGACTTTAATTCCGTGATTTTTCGTGACATACAGAAAATCAATATAATCAACAAACTATTACCTATTGCTTAATTTTATTTAATGGGAGATAATAATCTTATAAATTGAAATTATCTCTAAAGGACAATCTCTGTTCCAGTTCAATTAACAATGTATTATTTCATTACTGTCACAAGTAAGATTAAACAAAGTCCCGTGTGTATCACAAACAAACACGATGTCAAATACCACAATGTCCCGATCAAATCGCATTTGTAAAATACTAAGGGCAGGTACAAATTACCGACGTCGAGACTCGATCACCCGAGATGGTGGTCGCGATAACACCACCGTCACTATAAAGACATAATTTAGTCAGCGACAAAAAGTACGGACAGTCAAGACAGTCAGAGCCAAGGATTATATAGGCCTTTTGTTTTGCTACCTTTACATGACGCTATTACGTCATACCTTTAAGTTACGGTAGTAAATAATTTATACCGCTTTTTTGTAAAACGTTTCTTTTACGTTATATCACAGCATTAATTTTTACAAACGTTTATCTCGGTGGAGGCTAAATAGCTTCTCACCGTGTCCTATTTCTCATTGTTTGTGAAGCCCTTTTGAGGGAAAATGTGATATTTAAACCAGTTAATTGACATACCGACACCGCTTTTCTTTACCGCTATTATTTAAAGTTAAGCGGTCCTCAGACTCAGAACAGTCAATGCAGTCAGAACTAGATGAACGATGTTGCATCGCATTTTAATTAACGATGCAAGTTGCGATTGAAACGTCCTGCGGAAAGATGCGATTAGTCTTATTGCTCGGCTGTCGGTCGAAGTTTATGTTGGAGAGATTGCGGGGCCGTGTGTAGCTGTGGATTGTTTCTTTGATTGATTGTTTATGTGAAAGGAAATTATATGCAATTTAAATCGTATTTTATAAGTATTCGTTTCCCAAAATTGTAGACATTTTTGTGACGAAAAAATGTTTTAGAGACAAGCAAGAAAATGTATTATATTTCATTTTATTTTTCTTGTACAATAGATACAATTGTAAACATTAACAAATGCGATTTTAACCTGAACTAGATACATTAGAGATTAGTAGAGTATTGAATAAGCGCGTTATATTTAAAAGGGATAAACTATAAACAAGAAGCTAAACTTTAACTTTATTTATAATTTGTATCAAATTTAGTCTGTAAAGCATATATTATAATCGACTTTCATCATTTTTCTCAATGAAATTAATGATTAATCATCAGGTAATATTGTTAAATTTGTTCACTGTATACCTACTCTTCTAAAAAAATTATTATATTTAGTTTTTTTAAAGCTGCACTAACCTGTTAAAAGTAATAGCCATTCGCCGCTCAAAAGGCCATCATTGTCGGCACATGAAAGGGTAATCATAATGCTAACTTCAGATCATAATACGCACTTTTAATACGGCTAATGAAGCATGGCCACTTCCTGCCTGATCGATTGAGATGCAGTCGCAACCCGGAAACGTCCGTATAACATCTTTGTACGTATCAATGCGAAAACGAAAGGGTGAAGTGAAACGGAGATTCGTATTATACGCATGTATGATCAATTTTAATACGGACTTTCTGTGATAGTGCTTTCTTTGTGAATACGGTGTTGAGGATGAAATTGATTAACGATTTCACAATTGTAATATGTGAGAAAAGTAGCTCAGTTGATTAGCAGCTCTGGACTCTATAGAACATCGATGCGCTGGTAGAATAGAAACTGACAAGTCTCGATCCCAGACAGAAAGTTGGGTGTCTTTCGCTCTTTTATGGAATGTGCCCAGGAACTGACGAACCCTTTTTCTCGTTTATTCCCCACAACGATTATAGTTGTAATAACATTTTGAACAATTTACTTAAGTGCATTTATTGAGAAAATATTTAACTAATAAATAAATCATTGAAAGAAAAAAAAAAACGAAAATAAAAAAGAAAACAACCATTAGAGCATGAACTATAAAGGACTCTCACTATCTAAGTCAGGGATCCTAATTTCTTAAAATTGTTTACACCGAGGGAGGGCCCTGGTGACATGTAAAACAGGTTTTACAAAAACCTACATCATGCACCAGCTCTCACAAAGTAGCATGTTTTTTAGAAATTATGTATAACGCATGACTGTACCTGAATCTTTGTGAAGAGAAATAAACAAGTTTTATTATTATTATTATTATTACTCTTAAGATTTTTCATAACTTTACTCATGATAATTTAATACCAAATGTTGAACATAAAACTATTTCAAACCCTATCCTAGCGGGGTGCTAGCTCACCCATAGGTGTAGACAGTTCCGTCAAACGGCAAAACCTCCTGTTAATCATCATCAACGTCATCACTTACAGCCTCACTCCACCTACTGCTGGGAAAGAGCCTCCATTCGCTTTTCATACCTCTAAATCATACCTACGTGTTATTTGTTTAGCCCTTTTGATTTAGCCGGTCGCCGCACGCGACCATTGGAACTGGATCAGTAAATATTGGAACAAGCAGGTTATATTTATTTGATATGATTTTTATGGTAATTCAAGCATTTAAATTCAGATAAATATTTAAATTGATGTGTAATAATTACATTCACTTTTTGAAAACGCACTTTTATTACTGCAGTTTTACAGGTGAAAGGTTCGTGATAAAACAAGTTTAGTTCTAATTTAATAAATAAATCTCGTATGTTTTATATGTTTCAACAGTAACCTTTATTTTAAGGTTGTCTAAAAGAGATCGCTCTAGGCAATAAGACCACCTACTATACTACCAAATTAAAGATTTTGGTAAACTGAATTTTGTTCACTGGTATACAATAAAAAAATGTATTGTAAATAATAAATGTATTGTAATAATTAACTTTGAAAATATTCCTGATATAAGCATTCATAAAAAATACTATATATATTTTATATGTAATTTCATTTTTTAATTTTGTTGTAGGTTAGTTTAGTTTTTATCATTCTATATGTTTGTTCATAACTGTTAATTGGTTCTGTAAATAAAGTCTTAGTCAAATCATCTATATATATTTATATATATATGTAAAGCATTTGCTACCCGCAAAAGACATTTCAGATAAATTCACTTGTGAAATCTTTCCAAATCAACAAACAACGAAATTAACACACCTATCAACGACTCGAACATTCGAAATAAATATATTCGCATCAATCGGAAACAGGGCTCCCACAGACGGCGCTTGTAAATCTCGATAGCCATCTTGACTTGCGGACGGATGCAAAACGGGATCGCGGGATCCCAGTTTGATTTAAGGAAAGTAGGACCGATTCTACAATCTCGTATGAATCGAATATCGGAGTTTGCATGCGCGATTGTGATCGCTATTGTTTAGCTCAATCAATTGCTTGCTTGCTATGCAAATCGATTGCATCGGTTTTGTGTGGTCGACTGAATATGGATGAAGTACTTGCAGCTTTCTTAAAAGATGAAATTTGAGAAAAATCGATTGTTGTTCTAAATTGCAAATCAATTGAGGACGAACGCCCAACTTATAAAATATTTCAAAATTACGAAATACCTAAGTAGCGAATAAAACACTGCCAGAACGATATTTGCTATTCTTGCGATATTTAAATACCATAACATAGAATAACAGAAAAAGCCGACTCCGCTACAATGTGCCTTTTTATGGTATAGAAAAAGTGAGAGAAAGCAAGAGACAGATATATAGAAGGAAAGTCAAATTTATTATTTACTGTTCCGAAAACCATTGAATTACAAACAGATTAATCTAATTAAAGTTTTTCTAGCACCCGTGGCGAGAATCTATCATGATAGAGGGTACCCACCTCATAAATACTCGCTCGCGGTTTAGGAATGTGTCAGACGGATTTATAGAGGTACAATACAAACAAGGGCACCGACTCACTGGGACACCAGCTCATGCAAATTACCTTTTGTGTGGGTTGAGTAACATTTTTTCCAGTTTTGCTCTTCATGTTACTGCCTTGTAGAGCAAAACTGTTTCCTTTTTAGTTTTATTGCAAATAAGAATGTAAAATAACCATAACTTTGGAATTGAATAGCATAGCATTATAATATATATAGCATATGTAATAGAATTTATTAACTTTATAAAATTTTTTGTTACACTGGGCAAGTCAAAGTAACATTTCAAGCATTAAAGTTAAAAATTATACATAATATTATAAGAACAGCTAATGACAATTGTAACAAGTCAAGCAAATAAAATAGAAGACGATTAAAAAATAACAAATCGAATAGTTTTTTAATTCTTAATTAATTATTAATTATTCGGGCGGGGGGTATTGGTATGCCAAAACACAGGTCTCCTAGTTTGGGTACCAATGTTCTCCAACCAGGAATAAAAACTTGTTACAATCACTTCTGAATGTATATGATATATATAAGTTTGTTGAAATTTAAATAAATTTATCTTTATCTTATCTTTATCTTATTCTATTACTAGCTGCGCCCCGCGGATAAAAATTACCCTATGTGCTATTCCAAGTCCTCAGGTACCTACCAAAAATCATCAAAATCGGTTTGGTAGTTTTTGCGCGAAAGTGTAACAAAGAACATCCTACATCCATACATATTTACAAACTTTCGCGTTTATAATATTAGCAGGATTAACAGTGTACTATACGTATATAAACATAATATATATACACACACCCTGTTCTAGCCAATAACGTTTGATAAATCAACACGTAGGCCCCAAATTATGTGTAAGATTGAAAGTTAAATAAAAATAAATTTTGGCACGTACGTTAACGACCAGCCAGCTTGGCAGATGTTATTTTTAGTCATTAGACGGAAAAAGTATATTAATAACCCCTGTTTGTGTATAAAATTGATTACCAGAGGCTTCTGAAGCTCACCGTCAGAGCATCCGTGTGAACTCTGAAAAATAATAATTGAATACCGTCTAATCAAGATTGCTCCATCCCTTTCTTACGTATAAAGGCTTTGATTTAAAGAAAAGAGATAGATGTTAGGAAGTAATTGTTGCTTCCACTCTTCTTGACCATCTTTTGATTGATGAACAGAGAAAACGCCTCGAGTGAGTTAATCACGCCTAAGTTTAATTTAGAAGGCATATGAAAACAATAAGCCTTTTTTCGCTTCCTTAATGTTTATTTTGGGAATTTATTTAATTTTTTTTGCGGGAGGAACCTCATTTAGGACGCGAAGTGGTGAAAAATAGCAACCACATTGAGTTCCACCTACTCGTAAATTTGACTGCTACTAATCGATGATAAACTTATAATAACTATTATAAGTTTATCATCGATTAGTATATAACTAATATTATATATGCAAAATTTTGTATATTAGTGTGTTCGTTACTTCCTCACGTATCAGCTCAACGAATTTGAGTGAAATTTGAAATGGCGATAGCTTATACCCTGGATAAACACATAGGCTACTTTTTATCCCGGGAAACCGTGGGTGAAACCGCGGGTCGCAGCTAGTTTATTTTAATTTGATGCAAAGGTTAACGAACCACCTAGAATAGGTATAAAAACATATTTTGAAATCTATTTGAACGCATCCTACTTGCATAGTTTAGAGTAGATTAAATAACGCTTTATTGTCACACAACAACAAAAAATAATTAAAAAACAATACGTAAAGTGTTACAATGGGTGGCCTTATCGCTTATAGCGATCTCTTCCAGACAACCTTTGTTTAAAAGTTTATCCTTCACTTAATAATTAAGCCATTCTAATCGTTCTTAAACGTGAAATTTGACTATTATATATTATCTCTTCCAGACAACTTTTGTTTGACAAGTTTATCTTTTACTGAATAATTACGCCATTCTAATCGTTCCTAAACGTTAAATTTAACTTAATTCTGCCGTTGATGTCAAGTTCCCAGAACGAAATCACCTATCACAGGCCCAATAAACTATAAACGTCCATAAATGACCTACGTGAAACTTATTTTTTGTCAAATATTAACGTAAGAGTCAAAGTGCTATTAAGGGTTGCGTCAAACGTTTGACGGAGACTAGAATTAAGATAAACGTTTCCTATTAGACCCATTTAATGCTGGAGCTATTCGGGACTATAAACATAATGCTTTTAATCATAGATAGTGGATAGGCAACGATAATTTTGTGTAATCAGAATAGGAGAATGCGTAGACTGGTTGTAGACTAAATAACTTTGGATGTGAGGTTTAGAACTACAGCAACCTGTTAAAATGCATGGAATACTAACTAGAGAAACTATGAAAAGAATTAACAAAGAAAATGAATCCGTGGGTTGCTTAAAGCTAAAACAAAAGTAATTTGCTAGTTTGCATATTCTAGTGAAGTTGAAAATGTAATAATAATAATAATACAATACAATAATACAACAATACATTATTGATAACCCAAACAGGAAACAGAAGTTTACAGTTACAAATAAAAGTGGTAGAGCAATGGGCGGCCTTATCGCTATGTGAAATTTCTTACTAATAGTATAACAATATTTTCTAATATTATTTTTTATTTTCTTAATAATATTTTAAATATATAGAAAGAAAAAGAAATGGTTTGTTCGTGCGGGATTTAGAATTTCTTACATAATATATAATCTTACCTTTATGCTATTTCCATTTTCAAAGCTCATATAAGTTATATCTGTGAACATTGTTTCATAGGGTAAAGGGATTAAGACTACTGAATTATTTACATTCGCAACAAAATTATTGGCCAAATCCTATTCAATTATTTTAAAAGTCGCCATCTTCGATAATATATACCGTAGGGTATATATGATCGAAGGTCGCCATGGATAGGTTATGCAGACTAATATTCACCATCATTAGCCCATTGCGTTCCCAATGCTGGGACTCGGGCCTTACCTCGTAGAGGGAGTATGAGCCATAATCCACCACGCTGGCCCAGCGCGGGTTGGTGGATGTCACAAGCCCTGGATTTTTTTGTTATTAATTCTTGGACATGTCGGGATCCTCACGATTTTTTCCTACACTGTTTTTAGAGCGAGTGTTCAATCCGCACATAACTTAAGAAAATTAGTGGTGCGGGGCCAGTGGGATTCGAACTCAGGCGCGTTGGATTGAAGTCGCACGTGCTCCCACAGAGCCACACTCTCTATCCAATATTATTCTAGTGAAATAGGCACCAACATTTTATGCACCGTTGTCATCTCCAATCATTCCCTTGTCGATAATGCTCTAACAGCCATCGGTCATAATCCCATGATAACGCATATATAAATAAATAATAAAGTAAATTGAAATCCCAAGTAATTGCGTGTGGTTAGCGAGAACATCGTAAATGACACCGGAGCCCTTTGAAACAGTTCACCACTTAGTGGAATATCTTGAACAAACAAATTAGATGCGGTGTTTATAGGCGCAATCGTTTCTATGAACAGTGGAATCGGCAAATGAGTCAATTCTATTATTCGAATTAAAACTTGATTGGATGGGGAAAATTACTTGGTAATTGACTTTTTTATTCCGAACTTTTGCCGATTGGAATGAGCGTAACAAATCAGTCAAGTAGTTATATAGATGTTAAGCGAATGATCGCAAAATTCAGCAAAGAACGAAGAAGAAGAAGAAAGAAGAAGTGGTATAGTATTTATTACATCCACAGATTACTAAGCGGAAGGTCACGAGTTCGAATCCCGTCCGGTGTGATAGATATCCTTAAATTTATAGTTAGGTCAGTTATAAGAAGATCAATTTAGTGACTAGTTGGAATAAGTATTAATCACCTAACTCGTTTTACACACTACACTATAAAACTTTATATCTTTATTAAAAATAATTATCGTCAAATCAATATTTAAGATTGATCCAGAATTTTCCATGATTATAGTTACATTGAGCATGATTCTATGAAAAGTTAAAATAAAAATGGACTGTAATTTCTTGCCTTAACCTTTAGGTAGTGGTTCTTTTTCCGATACGGTGGTAGAGTCATTGTAATAATAATTAACGTTCATAAGTGCCAACATTCAAAGTTCGAAAGTTGTTTATTCAATTTTGTCATCACAGACGCACTTATGAACGTCAATTATTACAATGACTCTACCACCATAATATACCTACTCTATCATACTATCGGAAAGAGAACCACTACTCAGAAGATACGGGAAGAAACTGAGAGCATGTTTTTTTAGTACTTTTGTTATAATATTTTGTTTGTTTTTGACGATATTGTGTTTCTTATGTGCCAGTTGGCTACTTGGCAGAAGTGGAATGTTCCATGTATCATTGAATAAAGAACTTTTGAACTTGAACTTAGCTTTTACTTTTTTATTAATACAGCACATATTATAATCAGCAGCGGTAGATTTAATCCAATTGAATTGAATACCCTCAAAACATAATGTGTTATCTCTACAGAAAATCCACAACGACGTGCGGCGCGTGCCAAACAGCAAATCAAGAAGCATAACATATTTACCTAATACAAACGGGGGCAAGCAAGACCTACCGGCACTACCTATTCGCAGGTATCCCTATCAAACAGGCAACAGGCAGATGCGTTCACTTGTTATCTGACTTGCGTGGGTGGACCGAGTTGCCAATGAACTGATCTCAATGCTGCCATTGTTGGTCACCCCTGAATGTGGCACGCGACAAACCACTTCCTTATTTACTTATATCATTGATACTTCTAGGTACTATGTCACAGTTAATCTTTTAAATACTTCCTCTTCTAAGGTGTACATTTTGAGTAGTTGACCCTACATACTGTAATGTGTAAGGCAAACAGGGGTTATGTAAGTAGCAATACCTATTCTTTGTGATGGATTTTTATTTATCACTAGCTGTGCCTCGCGGTTTCACCAGCCGCTTCCCGGGATAAAAGAAGCCTATGTCCTTTGCCAGGACCTTAAGTACCTATTATATTCATATGAAGCATTGACGAATGCCAAGCGAAAAACTCAAACAAAAGTTTTTCAGAAAGAGAAAATACGACCACCGGCTGGGCTTTGGACCCGCATCTCAACCTTTCCTAAGTGCAGTATATTTTCTTTCTGAAACACCTTGCTTAAATACCTACATACCAAATTTCATCAAAATCTGTTTAGTAGGTATACCACAGAATAGTAGTACGTAGTTGTTAAGTAGTAGTCGATTTTCGTTTACGTTCGAATGGCCAGGGGTCCATTCGATTTGTTCCATCCAGACTAAGTACCCATTCAGAACGGAGCTGGCTTAACCCTGGATTAACACATAGGCTACTGTTTAACCTAGGTAATCGCGGGGCGCAGCTAGTTAGTATATCATTCATTTAATCCCCCTCGACATTTATTGTTATAGCACCACAATCTATATCGGTATTATTATAGTACCAATGTTACCTTTAACAATAATTCTAATGAACTTTGTACCTTTAGGGCACCATTTATCGACCTTCAATCAGAGGGTTCAGAGGGTGAGTTTGATGAATCACAGCCACATGTTTTCTACCCCTTGCATATTAAAAAGTTGATACATTGTAACATCCCCAATAGTTCTTTATTATTATCGATAAGCAGACATCTTATGTTACATAAAAATAAATTACTGATAGATATATAATTAAAAAGGTTTTCAAATAAGTAAAGCGACGAAAGGAAAACCGCAATCATGGAAATATTGTATGACTAGCCGATACCCGTGACTCGGTCTTTTTAAAATTCAGTTTATAGCTCTGTTCCTTGAGGATCTGTTAATTTTTCCTGGATAAAAGTATTCTATGCCTTTTCCTGGATCTCAAAAAATTTCATAAAAATTCGTTCAGTACCTATAGTTTTTATGTGATTGAATAACAAACATCTATCCATCCATCTTCGACCATATCATCGCTTCCCTTCAGATGAGATCGTGGACCCAGTCAGATTTCAAAAAAATGTATTCATCCATCCATTCACCCATTCATTCTCACAAACTTTCGCATTTATAATATTAGTAGGATAGGAAGTAGGATAGGAAGTAGGGTAGGAAGTAGGATAGGAAGTAGGATAGGAAGTAGGATAGGAAGTAAGATAGGAAGTAGGACAGGAAGTAGAAAAGGAAGTAGGATAGGAAGTAGGATAGGAAGTAGGATAGGAAGTAAGATAGGAAGTAGGATAGGAAGTAGGATAGGAAGTAGGATAGGAAGTAGGATAGGAAGTAGGATAGGAAGTAGGATAGGAAGTAGGATAGGCAGTAGGATAGGAAGTAGGATAGGATAGTAGGAAGTAGTTTTAGTAGGATAAGCTACAACTATAGATACAACGAGCAGCATTATCAACAATTCTGCACAAAACCACAACATATTTCTTTTAATCCTTGTTTTACTAACTATCAATCTATCATGCCATAGGACAAATAGCGTTAGCCTGCAGCACGTAATTGCATGCTCCTGCGCAAGCAAATGATCAAACCAGCTTTTTAATGACCACACAAGCCTTGATTAATACAGAGTGTCCTCATTCTAATGATGGATGCACCCTCGCAGGTAAGGGTTGGACCGCCGGCCGAGAGCCACCCTCTGAGTCTAACGTAATTACACACTCATTAGGTTTGAACTAGTTTTATTTGTTTTTTACACAGTGACCTTTGGAGAAACCACGCAGCAAAAAATGCGGTCAACTATCGGTTTATTTTCAAATTAGACGACCAATTTCACCTATACTTGAAAATGGTCACCTAATCTAATAATAGATGCGAAAGTCTGTAATAATAATAGGATAGGTTGGATAGAATACTCTATCAGGGGCAAACAGTTGGAAAGACACTGACTGAATTAGGCCTTCAACGGCATCATCATCATCATCATCAGCCTGTAGTCGTCCACTGCTGGACATAGGCTTCTCCCAATGAACGCCACTGAGCCCGGTCTTCAGCTATTCTCATCCAGTTTCTTCCGGCCGCCTTTCGCAGATCGTCGCTCCTCATGGCCGGTGGGCGTCCTACACTACGCTTACCAACTCGCGGTCTCCACTCAATGACACGTCTACCCCAACGATTGTCCGTCCTTCGAGAGATATGACCAGCCTATTGCCACTTCAGCTTGCTAATTTGATGGGCTATGTCGGTTACTTTGGTTCGAATTAGGCCTAAAACCTACTTAAAAGATTTACGAGTATATTTAACACGAATACAATGGAAACTTTAGAAGGTCTGCTTAAATTCATATAGTGTGAGTCTTTGAATAATTATGTATGACCTCCCAATCTTTAAAGTGTTTAAATCTCGATCAGTTATCAAGCTACAATGTTCGAGTCGGGAATCGGGTTACTGCAGATTTATAGCATGGTGCCTTAAGCGTTAAGTCCAGTATTTAATTTTGGCGGCTTATCGGGTCTTAGTCGGGACCTTTTGCCCTGTGCGTGTGAGTTTGCCGTATCTATAGTACTAACATACAAATCACACTAATTTTATAAATGCGAACGTTTGTATGTAAGTGTGTTAGTGTATTTGTTACCTTTTCACGCTGCAACGCTAAACGGATCTGAATGAAATGTACATATAGCGGAGATAGTTTATACGCTGGTCATAGGATACTTTTTATCCAGGAAAAACGAACGTTTCCCGAGAGAGCAACTATAAACGGAATCCTGCGCAGGTGGAAACGCGCGAGCAGCTAGTTTTGAAATAATTAGAATAACACAATATTTTATTAAGAAATGAATTTTATAATTCACTAGCTGCGCTCTGCGGTTGCGGCTAAGGCGTCGAGACAGGTTTCCAAAGACGCAGGTTCGATCCCTGCCCGAGCAATATCATTTTTCTTCTTCCTAATTATTTAAAACCTTAAAGCCGTTTGAGTTAGTGTAGTGTCTAGTGATAGTGAATTAGTGCAGAGTAGTACAAGTGCTACCCATAAAGAACACAAAAACACAGTGTCAGACAATAATAAGTGTTAATGAACACGTTCTTAGTAAAAATCTATACCATTTTCCTTCGCCAATTATCTCTATTTGCGCCGTTTTTATAAGCCTCGCCCTAAATATAATTGAGCCTAGAAAATAGCAACGACTTTATAGTTTTCGGAAACAAAATAATCTTGTATTGACTATCCAATTGAAAAAGAGGCAAGGCTATTGACCAGGCTCTTCACATCCTTTACGCAGGTAATTCTTACGTCCGTTAACAATTAATTCGCGCTCGTGACCACCGAGGGGTGTCGTGATCGCGGCGTCTCTGACCCTCAGATTGAGATATCAAAATCCGAGATTCAATCCCACGGTGATGCGAGTGTTTGTTTTGTACTTATCGTTTAGAGTACTGGGTCGCCTTGGGCCATCGGCTTAGTTTCTTTGCTCTAACTCTGAATACTGATTGCGTATGAGCCATGCTTTGTAGTTATTTGCAATGAAAGTTCTTCATTCTTATTGAGTCAATAGTCCCAATTATACTTACTATATCGGAAAATGATGTTCTTTGATATTTCCTTAGCATTATTTAAGAGCATTAACTGTTGCTTGGACCATAAATATTTGTCATGTAGATTCCTTTTTACGGTACGTCTTGATTGACAGTGTTCACTGTTCCGATTCTCCGTTGCTCTTGTTGTGTTTTTCTAAAATAATTTTACTTCAATAATACCAAATTATTTTTTAGCCAGCTAGCTATTTCAATGCTCTTCTTTTAATAGCCCTCCATGCATACTAAACCTCTGTAATTCTCGGTTTTCATTATACAAGATCATAAAATAAAATTGTTTCTCGAATCGGCTCCCTATCCGAGTGCCATCGTTATCATAGGCGTTATCTTAGCGTAACTCCGTTCACCACCTCTCGATTATACTCAATTTATTCCAGCAATAAGTTCCTACCTCTTGATTTACTTTACAGTTGCCAGTACGATATTTACACTTGGCTCAGTTACATTGTTATCTCAAATCTACGTAATGGTAAGTGCGATCACATGGGATCTGTACACTTGTACAGATGGAGAGTTTGTTTGTCTATCTGTCTATTACGCAGGCTTTTTTGTTTTGTTAGACTTATAATAAATTATATTGTTCTCAATTACCATCACCATCGATGCAACTTGTTCCAATCGACTAAGGTAGTCGAAATGTTATTTTGATAAATATGTCTGAACAAATCCCCAGACTCTGTATTAAACTAAAAGGAGAACGAATGCAATATAAGAAATCGCAGCAATATAAGGACTGCTTTACGCTAGTTCAGAAACTATTTCCCAAAATATTTTTTGTTTTCGCATGAGGATAGCACCGAGTGAAGTAAAAATCTGTAATATTTATAACTTGAATTATCTAGAACGAAATCGAAAGAATAAGCCAATATCAGTTAAGCAACTAATTGTTTTTGTTCAAGCGCTTTAATTGCTATATCAGTTGAAGCTCACAACGCGCAGGTTTCATCGATAGTGGCTGCTCTGATTTATACAGTCTGAAGATCAATCTAGTCCTGAAGCTATATTTGCTTAGCGCGCTTTTTAACGTAGCTTTTATTCATAGAGTAAAAGATTACTGGATTGTAGTTTGCAGACCTTTAAATCTTTTAAGCGTTCGAGTCTCTACATCATTTTTCAAAAGTTGGTAGGTGGGATGGTTCAAATTCAGTATGTTATGTCCAAGTTTTAGAAAAATTGTAGACGCGTTCGTGTTTTTTTTCTCATAAATAATTGGGGTTATTTTGTTATACCAATATAATATTAGGACACAACGGCCTGCATTCATTTTTGAATTGTTTTTTAAACCGCTATTTAAATTATATACAAAAACAACGGAAAACACCACAGTTAACCTGATATTAATAAAATTCAATTCAATTTGATGTTTTGCAATAAACTCGATTAAGATAATCCAATGTTTGCCTTAGCCTGGAGCTTGGATTGAGCCATTTAATTTTATAAGACGAAATCTAGATAAAGAGAGCGCATTTCCACTTCTTAGCAGTGCCTTATGACTCTCGTTTATCTCTAGTTTATTGTACTGACTGTTAGCTTACTGATTATTGTGTTTTTTGTATCCAAAAAGGTTTTATTATATGTTTAAAATTAGTTAAATCCTTGAAATAAAATTATACTCCTTTTTTTACAGAATGTTTTAGTGCACAGGGTGGGTATTAGTAGTTTTGAATCTTCAAGGACCTTTTTATTGGCACGGATAAAGTTTTTTGAATTTTCTTATTAACTTAGAATGTGATTTGATTGTACTTCTTTACTTTAGGGGAAACATCCCTGATGAGAAATAGCATCAAACATTATTATTCACAAATGCTATTTTAATTGCTTTTATGAGAACTAAATTTTCTTGAGATGTCTCTTTTCAAAAATTTACCTTTTTAAAACAATTTTTTCTTATTACAAAAGAAAAGGTACCTAAAGCTTCCAAAATTGTACCACATCTTATAAAATAATACAAGTCCTGATTTAAATTATATCACGATCGATTTAAGGATCAGCAAGACCTTGGATCCACCTGCGATTTTTATGCAAACGATTTCATTTGTTGAGTACTAATAAAAGTTTAAGATTCAAGAGTACACTCTACCTGGCGCCTGCAGACGGTCAGCAGCACGTGTTTACTTTGTTTCACATAAAATTTGCCTTGTTTAAAATATTTTGTTAAAACGAGCAAGGTGATTCCGATTGTATTGGTCAGAATTCGAATAAATAAAAAAATATACGACGTGGTAAATTTGAAACAGAGTGAGTGTGGCTCAGTGGGAGCACGTGCGACTTTCGATCCGACACACCCGAGTTCGAATCCCGCTGGCCCCGCACCACTGACTTTCTTAAGTTAGGTGCGGATTTTAACACTTGCTTTAAAAACGGTAAAGGAAAACATTGTGAGGAAACCAGAATGTCCAAGAATGTATCACAAAAATTCAAGGAAGTGACATCCACCAACCCGCACTGGGCCAGCGTGGTGGATTATGGCCCATACTCTATCTAGGAGGAAAGGCCCGAGTCCCAGCAGTGGAAACGTGATGGGCTGATGATGATGAAATTTGAAACAAGTTAGTCATAAAAATCATTTTCACCTGTTCCAAAACTGCTTTAAAAAAGTATTAAGTAAGCATTTAGATACTACACTTTTAAGCGTGTTAACATTTAGATACAAAGAAAAGCTTAAACATTTACTCGCTTCTACAAAAAGGCAGTAGTTACAGCCTTGTTCAGGTGTGTTGAGTTTAACCGTGTGAGTCGAAATTCGTATCAAACCTACTTCTTTACGTTCGACAAACTTACAACAACTTTGAAAAGCAGACTTTATAGACTTCTCTCTACCTTACGCTTAAGAGAATAGAGGCTAAAAATGTTTGGTAAGGGGTTACAGTGAGTGTAAAGTTAATGTGGCAAAGGTTCATGTTGAAACTTTTGTCAGGCTATCTGGATTGGATCTGCCGCTAAGCTTTACGGTAATCGCGAACCTCTGCTTGTTAACTATTTACGTTAGCCATTTCACTTGGTAGCAGTTACTGTTAGCTATGTTCTATCTGATCTGTATTTAAAAGATATACATTCTTGTAGTACATCTACCTACATTGTTACTACAATGTATTTATTTATTTAATAGTTTTGCACAAAAATGGTACAAGGAATGACTTAATGCTATTTAGAATTATCTACCAGTCTTCCAGATCGTGAAAGAAAGTACGTTGAGATATACAAAATAAATGACATCAAAATGAATATAATAAATTGTATAACAATAGAAAAATATATACAACATCACAATAAATTTGATTATATAATGTAACAATATATATATATATATATATATAATATGTAGGCATACTACAAGTACGTACGCAAAGTTTTCATCTTACACAAAAACGCATTGATGTTTTTTTTTTATGAAACTGAATGAAGGTCGTAGAATTTGATTTGGAAACGGGATATTTAGCATGTATTTGGCACTCACTTCGAGTGACAAAAGTGAAATTAGTAATTAACGCGCGCAAAAAACGAGTGAGGAAGCGGGTAGATAGAAAGGTCTGCCCGTTATAACATTAAAAATCCACCCGCGAAAACTTTAGTATCGTCGTGGTCATGGTGCTTGTAACAGTGCCGAAATATCGAGAACTCAAAACAAAACAAATACATGGTAAATATTCCGTTCCTAAATCAAATTCTAGTGTCAGTGACCATGTTAGTTTAAAAACCACCCAGAACTTTGTTTTGCAAAATCCTACGCGGCAATGTACTGCGCTCGTCATCCTGAGACAATTAGATCTTAAGTCTCATAATGTGCAGTAATTTCGCTGGATACAATGCCTATCAAACCGGAACACAGTAATGCTTGCGCACTACTGCTTGGCGATAGAATAACTGGCAAAGTGGTGGAATGATAAGTACCTATTATTGTACTTATCATTCCACCGCATAATTACTATTGTAGTACAATCACAAAATACTAAGGGACAGAAGCATCACTCCGCAAAGAAATTTAAACAAATAGCGACTCTTGCTATGACGCAATAAAATTCAATTCAACTCGCGTAGCGCTGCACATGCACACCTATCATATTAACCTACATAGCGCCTCTCTTTCTATCGCATAGCTCTTATCTCTTCTGACGCGGCACGTGTAGCGACGCGCGACCCGCCGTCGGTGTCCGGCTATGTACTTGTAGCTTCGTACCTACAGTGCGGAGTGCGTTAGGCCTGGTACAATATCAAGATAAAAATATAAAATTAATAATTATACCAATACGTGCAGGATATGAATAAAAAATAACTACTCCGTTTTTGTACCTGGTATAAGAAGCAGATATTAATCTCAAATGGTGTGTTTTAGTATCAAACACCAAACAGTGCTGCTATAAAACCATTATATTTATAAAATATTAATAACTAGCTATTTATATATGTATCTAGCTATAAGTGACTAAAACTGCTTTGAATCTAAGAAAATAAATATACCTTATATTAAACATATTTGAAACCCAAGCTCTGCAACTCCTTTTGATTTAATTTGTGCTCAAATATTCAGCGCATGTTTGCCTCTCTCATTAAGATATTGCTTGCTCCCATCGACAAAATAATATGTATACTCAATGACAATAATAAGTAGGTATACTATTTATTGCCATGTTGTTTGACGTTTGCCGTCGTCTGTGTTTCCACATAAATACAATTTGGGTGTGTTCAAATCTAGAGTAAACAAGTTTCTACTGGGTAAGCGTGCTACATCTTCGACCGCATCGTCGCTTCCCATCAGGTGAGATTGAGGTCAAACGCAGACCCAGACTGTTGTAAAAAAAAAAGTTTCTTTTCTTCAAATACTTACGTAACTGAAATGTTTAGTTGGACGTGGATCTAAAATGAATATTGAAATTATGAATATTAATTGTTGTTGACTGTACGTATCAAAACGTCCAGGTTATTTGAAACGTGTCCTGTTGCGTTAAGTGCACAGGACAGGTTAATTTCAAGAATAAATTGACGCCGGTCGCGATCCTGTACGATGTGCGGTGGATTAGATTTCGATAGAATGGTTTCGATGCCAAATCATGACGCTTGCGAAGAAATAAAGGAACCCTTTTCCCGGCAGTAAAGAGTGTTAGAACGCCGCTTCGTATCTATATTCGTGAAAATACGGACAAAGACAGTGACGGACAGGGCGCTTTGGAGTGGTAGCCTCTGGCCGTGGTTGTAATACCACCCACCGAACAAAGCCATGCCGTCAAGCGATCAAGTCGTGTTTCCGGATGATGTTCGGTGAACCATCGGGGAGACGGGTCTGAGCAGCCGCTCAACTGCCGTCTCTCTCTAGATCCATGTGCTCCATCTTAGGCCACATCATCGCTTCAAATCAGGCGAGATAGTGGCCAATAATAGATCTATTAAGCATAAAAAAAATAGGAATCAAGTTCTTAAAATTTTGATTAACAGAACACGAGTCGTAAATACAAATAGCAATACTGTGTTCCACTTAAACAAATATATAATATTACGGCTACACTAGAAAAGCTTCTGACACGGTTCGTATTTGTAATTATAAAGAGCGTGTATATTTAATAATGTCTTTCGCCATCAGTGTATTTGTATTAAATTAGATATAAGATTACTGTAGGTACCTAGTTATATATATTATTTATGTACCAAATTTAAAATTCCAAAACAATCATATCCTGACATTACGTGCAGTGTTAAGAAGTACTGCCTTATGCATCTGACCCTTGTTCCATCGTCTAGCGAGAGCCTCTTGAGATCATTATCGTAATTATATTTTTTTTTTTTAATTATATACATTAACTTTTTTATCATTCAAATAAGAAAAGCTTACATTCGTAAACTAAGGTTGACAGTTGACACTCTTGTGTTATAGTTCTTCCGCCCATCACAGTCATTCTACTTTCATTCGCTTCTCTGTCCTGCACAGTGTTTACGCGAGAAGCTGTAATAGAGGCTTAGCCGCCAGGATGGGGACACAGCTGCCCACTGGGCGTGGGCAACGGTCCCAACGAGACGACAAGAATTTTGACTGCGCGTTTACCAGAAAATTAAGAAATAATGTGTAACTTGATTATGAAACGACTGGCCAATTCGATATTTATAGGCACGGTAGAAAGGTTCGTGGAAGTTTACAAGTAATGAACTTATAAGAAAAAATACAATAACCAAAGATACTTCACTCGTGTCGTACGTAAGATATCTCACTCGTAGTAGGTCTCTCGTATGCGGGAGGCCGTCTGGGTAGGTATCACAGCTATGCCAGTTATTCTGCCGCCAATCAGTAGTGCGCAAGCATTACTGTGTTCCGGTCTGAAGGGCATTGTAGCCAGCGAAACTACTGGGCATATGAGACTTAATATCTGATGTCTCGGGGTGATGAGCGCAATGCAGTGCTACGCATTGCTTTTTCGCTATTAAAAGTTCTGGGTGGCACTGCAATTGTTATGGGCAGACGTGGCGCTTACCATCAGGCGAACGACTTGCACGTCTCAGTATCATAAAAAAAAGATACTTTTTTATGACGTGCAAATAACTGACAGGGTTTTTGAACAGCTATTTAATTCGTAAAAGTGTTGTAGTCTTTTCTAAGCCTTTTAATGTTGTAGTAATTGAGTGTTATAGTTTCTTAACAGACTATTTTACTGATTATAGATCTACTAGTTGCGCCCCGCGGTTTTCCTCGTAGTTTCCCGTGATAAAAAGTATGCCTATGTGTTAATCCAGGGTATAAGCTATCTCTATTTCGAATTCAAATCTGTTCAGCCATTGCGGCGTGAAGAGGGAACAAAAGAAAGTGAAGAGGGTACTTACACTCTAACATACTACTTTCGTATTAATCACCTAATGTTGCAAGGATGTGGCCTAAGATGGAGCACTATAGATCTGACACTACTGATAAAAATTAAGATTATTTAACTGTTTACAAACCTATTAT
This sequence comes from Petrophora chlorosata, assembly GCA_951640565.1. Taxonomy (NCBI): domain Eukaryota; kingdom Metazoa; phylum Arthropoda; class Insecta; order Lepidoptera; family Geometridae; genus Petrophora; species Petrophora chlorosata. The sequence continues at coordinate 12,324,481 of OX621193.1, read as the reverse complement.
CTACTAGCTGCGCCCTGCGGTTTCACCCGCGGTTTCCCGGGATAAAAAGTAGCCTATGTGTTAATCCAGAGTATAAGCTATCTCCATACCGAATTTCATCAAAATCCATTCAGTAGTTTTTGCGTGAAAGAGTAACAAAGGTACATCCATACATCCATTCTTACAAACTTTCGCGTTTATTTTATTAAGTAGGATTACAGGCTCAAATACTTCAGCCAACCTGTTAGTCTAGTCTAGATAGACAGACAATTTCTTAAACACTAGATGTTGTATGTGAGAACAGAAGCCAGTTTATTTAACAGGTAAGTGACAGGAAGCAGTTTTCATTAGTATAAGTCTAAACCCACATTTGCTGGATAGAACACTACTAAATCAGCTTTATAGGTACACCAGCAGCATTTGAAGTACGGGTAATAATTCAGTTCTTAGCCAAGGCTAGTAAAAAGGTAGCCGTGTGCATTAGCTACTAGCTCTAGACCGCGAGTTTTTTATGTTTGTTCATGGAACTGAGTGATGAGATGAGCATGTCGTTCGCTTGATGGTAAGCGCCACGCCGCCCATATCAATTGCAGAGCTACCCAGAACTTTTAATACCATAAAAAGCACTGCGTATGCATTGCACTCATCACTCCGAGACATCAGATATTAAGACTCTTATGCCTAGTAATTTGGCTGGCTACAATGCACTTGAAAGCGGAACACAGTTATGCTTGCACACTACTGCTTGGCGGCAGAATAAATAAAACAAATAAAACGGTGAAGCAAAACATCAAGAGGAAATCGGCACGATCAAGAATTTATAACAAAAATTCTAGGACATGTGACATCTACCTACACGCACTGGGCAGGCGTGGTGGATTATGGCCCATACTCTCTCTACGAGGGAAGGCCCGAGTCCCATCAGTGGGAACGTAATGGGCTGATAATGATAAATGATTGGTAAATAGACCGAATAAAGATTTTATCAAAAGAAAAATTTAAAAAGTTTCCCAGAAAATTGGGAAAATTGGGAAAAACCGAAAGTATTTTTTTATGTAACTGAACCACCCAGAACTTTGTTTTGCAAAATCCTGCGCGGCGCTGTACTGCGCTTGTCACCCTGAGACGTTTAGCTGTTGAGTCTCATAATGCGCAGTAATTTCGCTGGCTACAATACCCTTCAAACCGGAACACAGTAATGCTTGCGCACTACTGCTTGGCGGCTGAATAATTGGCAAAGCGATGGTACCCACCTAGACGGCCTCTCGCATACGAGAAACGTACCACAAGTAAAGTACTCTTCCTTACACTTACACTTCTCGTGCGAGTAAAACCACAGCGCGCAGCTAGTTTGAAATCATCTTCGTACAGACTTCTCTCCTGATCACGTTTTTTAATATTTCTTCTACCTCCATGGTTTTAGTAGATTATAAGCGTGTGACAGCTACCTTCTATCTTCTGACGTAATTTATGAAATAATCGCAATCTTCGCCCGCGAATATCAATTACAATGACTTTTATTACATTTTTCGCAATTACCGTGCACGTTTAATGTTAGATAGATTTTATATCGCATTTATTAGGTAGATACTAGACAGTATTTTATATTAAAACTAGCTGGCCCGGCAAACGTTGTTTTGCCATATAAATTAAAAAAAATGTTAAGGGTGAACAACCCTTATCACTTAGGGGTATGAAAAATAGATAGAAGCCGATTCTCAGACCTACTGAATATGCATATAAAATTTGGTAAAAATCAGTAAAGCCGTTTTGGAGGAGTAAGGTAACTAACATTGTGACACGAGAATTTTTTATATATGATGATGATGATGATGATAGATAGATAGATAGAAGTTCAGGATTTTATTAGCTTCACGGTAAAGCTAAACAAGCTTGTTTGGTGGCAGTGAGAAAACTAGGTGAAAATTTAAAAGATGTTGTAAGAGAAGAAAGAACAGTTACGGTAAAAGGAGTCAGCCCAGTTTACGTGATTCACCTAAATCGATTATAAGAATAAGCTTTTTGTTGAAAAATATATTTTTCAAGACAAGCTTTTAACAAATTCTTAATCGGAATCGCGAGCAGATTAAAAGGAGCCCAAACACTAGTAGTTTACAATTATCCGTCAAGAAGTTCCATTGCCCACCTTTCATCTCCGTCATTAGATCAGCTGGCTGTCACCATAATATTGCATTGTCATCGGACTTTGACAAGTATGCAAAATTTCAACTTCGTAGAACAAGAGTAAGTGATTCTAATTCAGCTTGCAAGATTCCACCCGAACAAACATAGTCACATACATACATACATTCATACATTCATTGGAAGTTAAATAAAAGCTTGTAAAATTTAAAGTTGTTTCTATTTACTACATTGCTATGTTCACTCGTGGTAGATCTCTCGTATGCGGAAGGCCGTCTGGGTTGGTACCACAGCTTTGCCAGTAACGCTGCCGCCATGCAGTAGGCAGCGCGCAAGCATTACTGTGTTTCGGTTTGAAGGACATTGTAGCCAACGAAATTACTAGGCATATGAGACATAATATCTGATGTCTCGGGGTGATGACCGCAATTCAGTGCTACGAATTTTTTTTTATGGTAGGTATCATAAGTTCTGGGTGGCACTGCAATTGTTATAGGCAGGCGTGACGCTTACCATCAGGTGAAAGACTTGCTCGTCTCATCACTAAGTAACATTAAAAAATGCCGTTCTTTCATCATCATCATAATCATCATCAGGCTGCAGGCAAGCTGTCGCATTCCACTGCTTGACTCAAGCCTCTCCAACTGACCACGATCCACGGCTACTCTTATCCAGCTGCTCATCCTTCCTTCATAATAAATTTATAATTAAAAATACGCCCAACAATCACATACATAGATCCTGGCCCCTAACTGGGATTCCCTGTATCTAGGGAACCAGGAACTATGAGGACCATATTCCCACAAAAACTAGACACGAAACAAATCCTTGCGCTTTTTTCCGTGCAAAAACATTTGCCTAATCACAGGAATCGAACCCGCAACCTTGGTGGTATATGAAATTTTAACCAACCTTCCCAACCACTACATCACAGTGGCTGAATTTAAATTTACAAACGCAAATTTAAAATCAGTCAAAAACAGTTCTTAAACACAAACATCAGAACAAAGACTTTCTTTAACTCATTTTCCTTTAAGCTTTGTTATATTAGGTCTTGATTAATTTAATCAAGTATTATCGATTCTAGGAAATGTGGTGGGGGTCATTTTCTGGGCGACGCACGCGCAGATGTATTGTCGCACCTGCCATGCACAATTTACACTACACATTCTTTATTCATAATCGTCTACGTTATAGGGATTTGTATTCTATGAGCTATTTTTAGTATAGATAGTAAAGTTAATAACGGTTTTCAAGCGCTTCAAAAATATTTAAGTTTCAAGAATTTTACTCATGGTAGGTCTCTCGTAAGCGGGAGGCTGTCTGGATAGGTACCACAGCTTTGCCAGCTATTCAATATTCAAAAATATTCCGCCAAGCAGTAGTGCACAAGCATTACTGTGTTCCGGTTTAAAGAGCATTATAGCCAGCGAAATTACTGGGTATAAGAGACTTAATATCTGATGTATCGGGGTGATGAGCGCAATACAGTGCTACGCAGTTCTTTTTATGGTATTAAAGGTTTTGGGTGGCACTGCAATAATTATTATAGGCAGGCGTGGCGCTTACTATCAGGCGAACGGGTGGCTGGTCTCATCACTACAATAAAAAAACAGACGCAAAATTTGACAAAAATATAGCTTCAGTAGGTAATAAAATCTATATCCTCTCCATTCTTTCCAATTATCTAGTCCTCTTCATCCATTGGTTGAATGATCGTTTTAAGCGATAAGATCGCCCATTGTAACATTTCAGTATTAAGTTCAGCATTTTCCTTTTGTTCTTAAAATTTCTGGTAGTTTAACAATACGTGTATAATGTACTCTATATCTTTCTTGTTTTGTACTTTTTAGAGTTTAGTTTTTTTTTTGTATCGCTACTATGTTTATTATAATTTGACTGTAAGTAGATCGGGCGAGATGTTGGTCAAACGTATTCGTACGGACTAATAAATGATAATTCTAAAACAAGCTTATAATAACCGACTGCGAAAATATAGGTACTTCGAAAAAAAATATCGCTGTAATTTAGGTTCTCCTTTATTTAATTGCAATCGGTTAACCTGTTAAAACTATAACAGTAGCTCATTTAAAAGACAAACACCTGGAAACGAAAGTAGCTTAAGCCGTTTTATTTATTTTATATCCCTTTCCTGTATGAAAGCCCTTTACTTCACTTATAGATGTTTAAAACTACATAAAACAAAGCAGGTGCGCTTTAATTACTAAAGATGATAATAATTCCAAAATTTCATATTTATTTGCGGTGAAATCAAAAATATTAAATACTACTTTGTATGTTCTCGGGTCGTTAAAGAATTTAATTTTGTTCATTTGGACCGAGAGTAAGTAATATGAAGTAGGAATGAAGTATACGTCTTTGGGACACTGCATTTTTCTCGTACAATTATTAGTCTGGAACTATAGAGTAGTGATATTCGTGTAAAAAGTGTGTCATAGTGGCTTTCATTATCGTCATCAGCCCATCTTTTACCACTGCTGGGACTCCAGGCCTTCTTTATATAAAGAGAACATGGGTGATAATACACCACGCTGCGGGTTTGGTGGCTTTAACGCCATATTTTATTAATCATCAACAAGTTATTGTTTTGAGTATTTACGGAACCTGATATTCTGTGAATATAATGGTAACTCAATCCGTCAATCTGTTTTTGTAAAAAATATATGTAGATGACTCTATCATAAAAAGAAACTGTTATTTATAGCACATAGTTGTAAATAGTCGTTGTCTCATTGGATAAAGGTGTCGATTTACAATACAAGAGAAATAACCCTGCAGGCATTACCAGAAAAAGAAAATCTCTACCTATTCCTCTTTAACTCTTCCAAAATCTTTATAAACGTGACGTCTCCATAGTTTTGTGATGCAGTTTTCAGTAAGCCGATGACTTGGGCAGGTGCTGGCCGGCCGTCCGGCGAGTCTGGCGGGACGGCGCACACTTCTTTCATTAAAAATAATACCGATGTCGCGTGTGCACATTCTTACTCGATAACGCCTCGTCGTAATTAAGGGCTTGCTTAGGTCGGTCGTTGACGGTGCGATGGTGTATTTGTTGCGGACTACAGCTAGATTCTTAGGCTTTCTTGCGCGACGAACGCATAACGTTATTGTAAACTTTTTTAAAGATTGAACTAAGAAAAAACTATACCTAGTGCATTTTTAACATTAATAAATTTGGTAGTTTAGAATCTAGCCTAGAGCTTATTGTATCCTATCCTAGCTTCGAGTTACTGTGGGGCTTACTATCTAGTAAGCCCTGTGTAAGAATTGAGTAGGTTTTACTTGCAAACAAAATAAAAATGACATGTTTTATTTTAACTTTAGAAATTTCAAATGACTTTTTTTACTCTTTATAGATCTATGTTTGGCCACTATCTCACCTGATATGAAGCAATGATGTGGCCTAAGATGGAACACATAGTTTTGTTTTAGTTAAATCAGATACCATTACCACAAGCACTAAGGAACTAATACTACAAGTACTAAAAATACCGGGTAATTGGATAATATCAAAACTTGTTTCACCTTCGATTTCCATTAAGTGATTTCATTTATCGTAACAACATTCTCAAATATTACGTTTCCATTACCTTTTATTAGTGGCAGAACGGGCGCGATAAGTGGCTCGCGTCGTGAGTAGCTGGCCTTATCTGTGCGCACTTGCTCCCAAGCGCGCGCGCAAGTCGGCGCACGCGCGCCACGCGCCTCAACGGTACTCGGACGTTTAACGAGAAATTCGCTTCCATCAATATTTTGGCTTCATCAGATTAACTGCGTGGGGATTAAAGACTGTTATCAGAAGCTCATTATGTTTACCTTTCAGTTTATGGAAGCAACATAAGTTTAAAATATTTCTTGCTTGACTATTTCGATTTTTTTAATAGAAAATTGAGAAAGAAATATAGATATATTTCTTTTGTGGAATACAACGAGGTTATATTTTTTTATACCATATTATGAGAAAGTTAAAAATGTAGAAATTACTATAATATTAAAAAGATATTAATTTGATGTTGACATGTATGTATCTAACTATTATTGATATTTTAAATTAATTAATTCTCATAAATATTGCTATTTGTTAAATAAAAATAAGTTATTAATGTTACATTTATATTTAACTTATTATCTACATACTGTTATAAAAATTTGCGCACCTGACGGTAATAACATAGCGATCTATTATATTAATTAAAACCTATAATACAATTATGTTTCTACCTATGTTTATGCAAATAAATGAATTTTGAATTTTGAAAAATTTTGAAATTTGAATAAAATAGAATAAGAACTGCCCAGGTTCGATTCCTGCCCGGGCAGTATTCTTATTCAGTATTCTTCTTCCTAAGTATTTAACATCTTATGAAGTAGAACTTAGTCATTTATGTATACTTTAGTAATTTATGAAACATAACAACTAGCTTTTTGGAGATTGAAAGTTTCCAAGGCCCGTTTTCGCCAACTTGAAATAGCGGTTAATCTATTGTTTAGATGTGAGTTTTCATACAAAAACACAAGTTAACTCATGGGTTAGCCTCGAATTCACTATGGCTCAAGTGGTATTTTAATGGGTTCCGTACCCAAAGGGTAAAACGAGACCCTATTACTTGCTATTACTAAGACTGCGCTGTCCGTCTGCCTGTCTGACTGTCTGTCTGTCACCAAGCTGTATCTCATGAACCGTGATACTTTCTAACAAAGTTGAAATTTTCACAGATGATGTATTTCTGTTGCCGCTATAAAAACAAACACTAAAAAACAGAATAAAATAAATATTCAAGGGGTTTCCACACAACAGACATGATTTCTTACCGTTTTTATAGATAATGGTACGGAACCCTTCGTGCGCGAGTCCGACTCGTACTTGGCTGGTTTTTATAGTGAACAGTCATGTCTCATTTTGATCTCATAGTGCAGAAGATCCCAGTACTTGCGTAAATTTAAGCATACTTATTTGATATAATAATCATAGTTAAGTAATCATAGTTGTATTTTAGAAACAACTTATATTTTGTATTGTTGTTTATTTTTATATTTTTTTACGCTTATTATTAAGCGTAAATTTATATCCATGTTTGGCCACTATCTCGCCTGATGTGTAGCGATTTTGTGGCCTAAGATGGAGCACATAGATCTAGAGAGAGACGGCAGTTGAGCGGCTGCTCAAACCCGTCTCCCCGATGTTTAATAGGTAAGGAGATGTATTTTTTGTTTAATAAAAATTAAGTAAAGTATATGATCGCATAGATCCAACTAACATTAAAGGTTAAAGGATGTGACGCTGTGTGTGTTAGTTTATGTGTGTGTGTGGTTGTTCCCACTTATCTTCACGGATTTTGATGAAATTTGGTATGCAGGCTTTGGGTTATGGAATAGAACATAGTATACTTTTATGTTGGAAAAACGAACCGTTTTTTCTGTTCCAGTTTTATTGGCTAATAATTTTATAAAATATTTTTTTTAGCTTTCTTACCAAATCTTGATAAAAATTCTGTAATCATAATAATTTCGCCAGCTGCTCGTTTGAACGGTACAAAATATCAAACACGCAACAAGTCTGTTTATTGCCAATCTGTATTCGACATCTTATTTATGTTGATCATTCTTCAACTGACATTTCCAACTGGATCTTGCATCGCCCCTTTTTACCTATTAATCATCGACTATAGGAATTGCAGCAGGCGACAATGGTAATTATTGGCTGTAGAAGAATAATTAAGAAGTACTTAAAGTAATTAACGATTAGTAACATGCAGGGAGGGAGCAAGAGTAGGAGCGAGTGTGGCTTAGTGGAAGCACGTGCGACTTTCGATCCGACGCACCCGAGTTCGAATCCTGCTGGCCCCGCACCACTGACTTGCTTTAGTTATGTGCGGATTTAACACTCGGTCCAAAACCGGTAAAGGAAAATATCGTGAGGAAACCAGCATGTCTAAGAATTAATCACAAAAATTCAAAGATATGTGACATCCACCAACCCGCACTGGGCCAGCGTGGGGGATTATGGTCCATACCCTCTCAATGAGAGAATGCCCGTGTCCCAACAGTGGGAACTTGATGGGCTGATGATGATGAACATGCAGGGCAGATCTGACTGATTGTTAGTTTTACTTCTTCCTTAGTACACAGGTGTAGAACATTGCACCCAATTTTTTGACAAACCCCTTATATAAAAAATATTTGTGTTCCCATAAATTAGCTTTGATTTCAGGTTCACCCAAGTAGCACTTAAAAAGCCTCTGTGGTGTGGTCGTTGGGCAGGTTAGCTGAAATCTCATGCACCACTGTGTTTGCGGGTTCAATTCCTGTGAGGGGACAAATGTTTATGTACAGCAACTAAAAAAACGCAAGCATTTGATTATGTCTGGGAGTTGTGGGGCCAAGGTCCTCAGATTTCCTGGTTTCCTAGATACAGGGACTCCTAGTTATAAGTCAATATCTAAGTATGATATCGATGAGCAAAAAATATATATTTAAACAGGTTAGGTATGCTGTTTACCTACCTCTAATCCGCTGGTCCACTGTCTGATCAGAAAAGGGCCTTTGAGATACGACAGACCTGTAACATTTTTCAAATATTCAATCATTGAAATCAGAATTCTAATATGCTACAATATAATAAACGCATAACTTTGTGAGGATGGATGTTTGTTACTTTATCACAAAAAACGAATACAATGAACCGATTTTGAATACCTTTTTTCCTCCCTCATACCTCATAGGTACCCTACTTTTATCTCGGTTAACCTCCTAATTATATACCGGATAATATATACACTCGATGATCTTAACACAAATTGCCACCTTTCGCATAAAAGAAGCACTTAAGTTCCTTGGTCCTGGAATAGGAAATAGAATCTATTTATATCGATTTTTTTCCGAGCGGAAACAAATCGTTTCTACCATCTTATTTCGACTTTAACTCGTTGAAAATGGAACCGTCACTACACGACATCGGCGTTCATTTAAATTCTTGTCTCTAGTTCACTCTGTTTTGTTTCCAGATTTAAAACATCATTGTCACGAACAACTGAAGATCATAATAAAAGCAATTTAGTTTTTAGTGATTATTTTAGTTTTAAATAACCATTACAATTATACCATTAAAAACGTATTCACAGAAAGGGAAACACTTGCAGAATGTAAGGGTACATTCCACGGGATACAGGTGTGGAACACTGCACCAGTTTAGTTCTCTATGTTCCCTGTTGTGTGTTCTCTGTGCCTTATCCCGATGGAACTTCTGATTGGTTGTTCAATAAAATATTTATAAATAAGGCTAACAACAAATCCTGCTATTCCTGATAGAAAAATGTTATTATAATTTAAATGACTTTTTTAATGAAAATAAGAATGAAATGATAAAATGATAAGTAACTGACAAAGACGTAGAATAAATCGGTCCGCTCCCATTATAATGTATAATTTGCTATACCCTAGCAGGGTCATATGTAATCTCACCACTACAATAAGAACTTTTGTGTACATATGTTTGCAATAAAGTATCGAGTATTGAGTATTGAGTATTGAGTATTGAGTATTGAGTATTGAGTATTGAGTATAAGTGCCTGTGTATTAATCCAGGATAGAAACTATCTCCATTCCGAATGTCATTCAAAACCGTTAAGCCGTTACATCGTGACGAAGGAACAAACTTACTAACACACAAACACAATTAATCAACCTTTCGCATTTATTATATGTATTAGTGTGATGATATTTAATTTATATGTGTAATTGTTTTTCAAACTTCAATCTTCAAAAGTTCTTTATTCAATTTTGGCATCACAGACGCACTTATGAACGTCTATTATTACAATGACCATCGTATCGGAAAAAGAACCACTACTAATGATAATGATGTTATCTTTAAGGACTCAGTTTGGTAGAAGTAACTAAACTTTCTTTCTCTGATGTAACCGGTGGATACCAGTATGTTCTGGTATTTTATTAGTCATTTAACTAATTGTACGTATTTAGTAGGTAGTTGTTTACAAAATAGGACATGTGTGAAGGAAATACAACTTCAATTGCTGTAAGATGTTCCGTATTTCTAGTTAACTAATTGAGGTGAAATTCTGTACACAAATGAAGTGCCTATTTTATTAGCTCATAAATTGATCTTATGTTAAAAAAATGCGCTATCTTAGCAATCGGCAATCGAAGTGTAATTTATGATTTTATTATTTTTCAACCAATTTTTTTCCAGACTAGTCCGTTTTTATAGTAAAAGATACACAATAGGACCTCATATTGTTAACAATACTAATGACCTATTTAAGGGCCGTCTTATCACCGCAGCTAACGAGGTTGTAAACCAATAAACGAATCTACCAGGCTTGTTTGGCGGCAAATGAGCCGAATTTCCTCAACTAGGCTTATTTATTGCCTCTGAAGAGATACGTGAGATATAACGTACTAAATGAAACAAGCTTACTCGTTACGAAGTTTGCATGTTGTCAAATCAAGCACAAGAACATGTTTATACCAACGACCCTTAAATCAAATGCAGCACTTGATACAACCTCGATTATAAGTGATTGAACAATAAAAGAAAAACATTGTCGTAATGATACAAGAAAGAAAATAAAGACATTGACACTGATATGATATACAAAGAGCAAACTCAATGCACCTTCAATGCACTGACTATTAAAAGACAAGAATACAGGACGGGAAGCAGATACTATATCAAACCCAGCGACCAATAAAACAATAACAAACAAAATTAAACGCAGCTTTCGTACATCACATTGTACTTTCAAACTTATCTTTAATTCGACTGTCAATCGCATACTCACAAACTTCACAATGCAAAATCTCGGCACACAATCACAGTGAGTATCTCGGTCACAATCGGTGTCAACTTGACGACGTCGCGACATCACGTCGGTGACGTCCGCACGTCCGCGTCACTGGCCAGCATTCGACGTCAGTGACTGCTTCACGGACTGCGTCAGTGTGTCAGTTGTAGGTGGCAAAGACACACCGAACGCGATGCGTTGTCCGATAACTCTCTGCTTTACAAGCCAGCCAGACACCGTATTTGCATTTTGGACGTTCTAAAGACGCGGCTTATCTGATCTAAGATGCAAGTGGGAGGACAAGTATATTTTACAGCATTTTATAAATACTCTGCAACGAATAGAGTTTTAGAACGAGTTTATTAAAATGTAAACGCTTTCAATGACTTCGTTTCTCGGGAACGACACGAGTTTTGTTGCTCTATTTATTTTCTAGTTGCTTTTTACACATATTTGAATAAGATTAACCCTGTTATTTACAGGCAACAACATAAAACCGCGAAATCATCGCGTTAATAAATTACAGCTCGTTGGTTCAGGAATGCCTTCGGCTTTCATTGTGTCTTGGAGCGCGCTTGAGGTGAAATGATACATTCTCTTTATTAATTCTTAATACGATCAGTCTTTGACGTTGCGCTGAATAGGACTCACTCAACAAATCGTTAATCAAATGAGGTCTATTGGGAACGAATCAGGTAGTTCTATTGTGCTATCGATGTCGGCTCGTCTGTGATTTGTATGATTTATTGACCGACGTAATTCTTAAGTATGGGATCAATATGGATTGATAAGTGGGATCTTCAATCGAGCGAGAGCTACTACTCCGTAATTCAGGTTAGTTGGTCGTGACAGGACAGTACAAAATGCTTTTAGTTTCTCGCTACCGCTTACTATCCATTTATACTAGTCGGGTATGAGTAATATAACAAAACGTGTTTCTTTCGTGATGAGTTAACTCCGTAGTGAGTTTACTGTTCAATTGATTCCATTCTTTTTTTTATGTAACTGGATGACGAGACGAGTTGGTCGTTCGCCTGATGGTAAGCAATACGCCAGCCCATAACAATAACAGCTCCACCCAGAACTTTGTTTTGCAAAATCCTGCGCGGAGCTGCACTGCGCTCGTCGCCCTGAGACAATTAGCTGTTGAGTCTCATAATGCCCAGTAATTTCGCTGGCTACAATGCCCTTCAAACCGGAACACAGTAATGCTCGCGCACTACTGCATGGCGGCTGAATAACTGGCAAAGCGGTGGCACCCACCCAGACGGCCTCTCGCATACGAGAAACCTACCACCAATAGTAATTCCATTCTAATTATATATACATGTCGTAATTAACGCGGTAGAATTGATATAACATATTTTAGGTCCTAAGTATGAGACTAAGATATTTTCTGCATAAATAAAAGAATAACTACTTTTCAACGTTTTTCACAGAGTGGTAACACTTATAATTAACAAACAATTATTATTTATTATCATTATTACAAAATAGATCGATATTGTGCCCACATAAATTGTGTTGGTAAATGATGAAACAATTATGTCTGCCAGATTCACTGAACCGCGACTGGCAGATGACACATTTCCCATAATCATGGCAACATTCACAACGGTGTTGCTAGTATTGCCACCCCAAAGTCCCACGTTCCACGTTCATCTCGCCGTTTGTTTTACCTAATTGTTTTATTTGCGAGTAATTGGTCACATGATGAATGTCAAACAATTTCCGGTAAAACAAACACGATTACTTTGCATGCGTAGTACTATTAAAATATAATTTGTAGTAGTGTGGAAAAATAGAATGACCCTAAATGTTAGATACTGCTGTTAAAATTAATAATAAGTCTATGCCTTATCACATTTGTTATCCTCTCATTGTATTTTATTCATAGCGCAATAATTTTGTGTGAACAGCATAAGTAGATAAGTCATCATAGACATGAGAAAAGAGACGAGAATGAATAACCGACCAAGTGCAAGTCGTACTCGCGCACGAAGGGTTCCGAACTATTATCTATAAAACAGCCAAAAAATCATGTCTGTTGTTTGGGAACCCCACTTAAATACTTTTTTATTCTGTTTTTTAGTATTTGTTGTTATAGTAGCAACAGAAATACATCTGTGAAAATTTCAATTGTCTAACTATCACGGTTCATGAGACATAGCCTGGTGACAGACGGACAGAAAGACGGACAGCGGAGTCTTAGTAATAGGGTTCAGTTTTAATCTTTGGGTTCGGAACCCTAAAAAGTATTAGTTTTTTAATAGTTTTCCATAACCCATAGTTTTGGAATGCATAACAGATTTAAAACATTGCACATACCTACTTAAAATCGTCATTGCATTACTAAAAGATTAAAAAATATTGTTAAAAACATAAACGACATTTATAATAATTGTTCTACAAGAAAAAATTGAAACTAACCCTGACAGGAGGATAAATTGCTGACATTTTGCTGTAACAACTTGTAAAGCGATATTATCTCGTTCAAATGTAAGCGATATGCAAAAAAATCACTATTTACTTACATAGTGGTACTACTGTAATACGGGGGCCAACATTGTAGTGAAATTGCTTTGCTGTGTGGATATTTTTACGCTTTCGCAGTGGGTTATGAAGTAATCTATATGTTAATTTTGAAACTGTCGGCTAAATAATTAAGTTGTTGTCGATTAAAATACTTTAACATATCACTGGATAAATTAATTGAGGAATACTGCTCCTACTAATTAGTTAGTCGTAGGTCGTAGGTATCTTGTAAAAATGTTCGAGGTCCATTCAGATGAAGTTTTATATTGGATAAAGACCCTGCCACGCCAGCCTTAACGATGTAATTCGTCGGGCTTTTACCACCGCCAACTACGCGGCTGTACTAGAACCGCAAGGCCTCGTACGCGACGATGGTAAAAGACCCGATGGAATGACACTTATTCCTTGGAAGATGGGACGGCCTTTGGTATGGGACGCAACTTGTGTAGATACCCTAGCGCCGTCTCATCTTCCCGTGACCCAAAACAAGGCTGGCGCAGCCGCTGAAGGAGCGGAGAACCTCAAAAGGCGCAAGTATAGTAGCCTAGATAGTGGCTACATATTTGAACCTTTTGGGGTCGAGACGCTAGGACCGTGGGGACCGGGGTCGCATACAGTCTTCAAAGATGTATCAAAACTTCTTGTCGAAGCAACGCGTGACTGAAATGCTGGCCTACATATATTTTGGCCAAAGGATAAGCATTGCCATTGAACGTGGCAATGCTGCCAGCATTTTGGGAACTTTGCCCACTGGTAGTGGTTTATTAGATTAGATTAGTTACTGTTATTAGTATTTTTAATTTGTTTTGTTTGTTTTTTTTTAAATTACCTGTGTGTTTCAATAAATCTACGTAGCAATTATAAACAATTACTTTTGATATTTCATAGTCAATTGGATAAAGTATTTTAAAGTTTTGCGTTACCTAAATTATGTAGGTAATTATGTACTTGTAATTTTAAAATTACCTACATTAGCAAAATTTTTTTTTATTAATTGTAAAAATGTTGAAAATTTAATTTACATGTCTACATGCAGTGAACTGAAAGAAATCAATACATGTCACGTGTCTCTGAAATGAAGGTTTCTCAAATAAACATAGATCATATTTAACTTTTTATATGAATATTTGGGGTTAAATCACGGGTGGGCATGACTCAAACACTTTTGGTGGTTAAGTGCGTGACTAAATAATCAAAATGTTAGTAACATGACATATAACATTATTGAGCTTATTGTTCGAAATAATATAAATATAATTAGGGTCTAAATAAAATACACATACCATAAATTAATGTTTAATACATGTATGTAGGTACGCGGCTTATAATTACCTACCTATAGCCAACAATACATGTTACACTTTGCTGTTTTAATCACAGACGTAGAATACCTATAGGAAAAAATATTTGACATACTTTTTTTACGAAATGATGTTATGTAGACATTCCTATTATTAATTGAATTTTAGATGATTATTGCCTATTTGTATTCATAAACTTTATTGATTTTGAATTTGAGAGCTTAAAACTTGTCGATAATTATGTTACAGAGCTTAATTTTAATATATACTACCTATGACAGCATAAACATTATCTCTACATTATTTTTTAACCGACTTCAAAAAAGGAGGAGGTTCTCTGTTCAATTGTATTTTTTTATTTTTTATGTTTGTTACCTCAGAACTCCGTCATTTATGAACCGATTTGAAAAAATATATTAATTAATTATAATTATTTTTGCGTCGGGTTCAGTATATCTACGAAGTGGTCCCATATAAATTTCATCGATATGTGACCTTGGACTTCAAAGATACATTGAAGTCGGTTTTTGTTTTTTTCTAAAAATTAATTATATTTAGTGTAATAAACTTTATTCCTTACTAGATTCAACCGCAGCTTCCTGGAATAAATTCAGTAGTTTTTGCGTTATTGAGTAACAAATATCCATCCATCCATCCATCCTCATAAACTTTCGCATTTATAATAGTAGAACATACATTTTTATATATATTTTACCAATGCATTACCGATCATTTTACCCCTCACCCTACACTGCAACCCTTATGATACCGATTTATCGATTACGAGTAATAATCATAAAATTCATAACACGAATAAAAAACGGTTATTTACGGAACCCATTAGCGCCTTCCCTCAGGTCGTATCCGGTATGAAATCACAGGGTCCCACCCTAGAGATGACTGGACGAAGTAAACCCTGTTACTTCTAGAAAAAAGATTGAATAAACCCTTTATTCCCTATTTTTACGTTGACAGCCTCTGTGGTGTGGTGAACAAGTCGGCTCATAACACCACAAAAGTTATATTATTATTAAAATTACCGTGAGTATTGTTCATAATTTGATTAACTGACCGGCTACATTCACGAATATAAGTCACACAAAAGTTGCGGGTTCGATTCCCACTACGAGACCAATGTTTGTGTGCTGGGCGCAAAAAAAGCGCAAGCATTTATTTTGTGTTTAAGTGTTGCGGAACCATGACCTTCGTAGTTCCTGGTTCATTAAATACAGGAGATCCTAGTTAGTAGCCAGTATTTTTGCATGTGATTTTTGGGCTTTATTAAAATTATCTTTTATTTCGGCAGCGTTTCCGACAAGCGACGATTCATAAATAAAAAGAACGTTTTAAAAAAATTATACAAGTAAAGAAGGAATAAATCTAAAGGAAAAAGGCGATTGCTCAATTATTCTCACACATTTATTAAAAAACGCTAGCATTACATATTCTTTCAAAACTCACCCCTATCTTTCAGTAGGTACTTGTTATTTTTTAACAGTTGTGTCATTTGATACCGGTTATAATACCTATAGATTTCAACCGAAAACTATCCTACACCAAGAGTCAATTTAAATCTAATACGCGATAAGAAGCTGATATGGTTTTCATTCATATATTACTGTACTTATCTTAGTGTACCCTTAAGGAGAGCTTTATTTCTATATTTGTATAAGGCAACGTCCGTTCTCTGTCTTTATACTTATGGTAGTAAGTAGCGTTATGACTGCCTTAGTCTATTATGATGGCTTATGTAGTGAAGTGATTAGGGAGGCCAGCTCAAACCTCACACACTTACCTCGGAGGTGGCGGGTTCGATTTCAGCTAAAGAACAAATGTCTGAGCACAGAAACAAGATCAAGTGTTTGTTACGTATCTGGGGCATGGTCTCTGTAGTTTCCGGCCAGGATCTATGGTAATAATTACGGGGTGGGGCAAAATTTTGGGAGCTCGGAAGATTTTTTTAAATTTTCTCAAAAAATTTGATTTGATGGGTAGGTATGGGAGTACTTCATGGGAAATATTCCTGGTGGAAAATAGGACCGATTAAGGCCATGTTTTTTTTCGAGAAATATCATTTCTCTGCCTGACTGGTTTTTCAAAATGCATTTTTTCTTCCCGAAAATGCACCTGATGTTTCCTTACAACAAAAAATTACCATACCCTGTATGCTATAAAGTGATGACAATATAGGTACTGCAAGAACAAATAGCAGAACTTCTAAGTATCTTCAAATTCAGTAGGTAAATCTTGAACACTATTCCCCTAAACCTTTATTAAAAATATTTTGTCTCATTTAAAATATACATCCCCATGTTTTCGGCCCAATCTAACAGAAACATGAAAATGATACCTGGTCCCAATAAATTTTCCTTCACTATTTAGAAAGTCTGTCATCAATAAACACGTATCTATACAAAGTTTCAAATTATTAGCCACGATAGCTTAGCCATATTACCCACCAATAAAATACGGTAAATAACGTAAAATTGACTAATGTAGGGCTAGCATGAACGTATCGACACTTCATGGAGACGTTTTTACAAGCTTTTATTTAACTTGCAATGTAGGTATGTTTTTTTTATGTGACTCAGTGACGAGACGAGCAAGTCGTCAAGTAAAAAAAACCTTGCAATGTATGTATGTAACTATGTTTTTTCGGGTGGAATCTTGCAAGCTGAATCAAAACCACTTCCTCTTGTCCTACGAGGTTGAAATTTTGCATACTTGTCAAAGTCCGACAGCCAGCTGATCTGATGATGGAGATAACAATGGAACTTCTAGACGGATAATCATAATTTACTAGTGTTTGGGCTCATTTTAATCTGCTCGTGGTTCCGATTACGAATTTGTTAAACTTGAAAAATATATTTTTCAACAAGAAAAGGGCGTGTATTATTTGATAATTTGTGTCTAGAAAAATACAAAAACAGGATAAAAATTGTTAAACTTTATCAAATCACACAAGTTATTAACCTGTAGCAGCTTATTCCAGGACACAGCAATGAAACTCTAACCTATTCTACTGATTATTATAAATGCGAAAATCGTTTTTTTTAACCACTCATTTTATCCTGAAATAAGACATAGGCTATTTTTATCTCGGAAAATTATCCAACCGGGTGAAAAAGCAGGGCGCAGCCACCTAGAGTGCTCCCTGATGCATGGGAAGTACGAGTATGGCAACCCTAAGACTAATGAAAACAAATACCAATCGTTTCGAACACCATTTTGATTCAATTAGATTTGAACAAATAGAATGTGAGCTATTCCTAATACAATTCTGTCGCTGGCTTTGATCAAGCCGAAGGACAATAATTGGGAAAAGTACCATCATGACCTTCACATACTTTATCGGGTATTACCTTGTCATAATAAAAGAAAGTAAGATCCTGTCTAAGTTATTAAAATACCTTAAAAATGTTTATTGTGTAAAGATACTAAAGGGTCATTATCATTTTGTAATGTTGTATACAGAATGCTTTCCTTTCAACTAATGATGGTCAAAAGATTTTTGTTGTCAAGTTAGCGGCGAGACTCACACGAAAAAACACTAAACTGACATTTTTTAATGGAGAAAATGTCTATAACTTTTATATTGGAAAGTTAGGTATGTGTAATGTTGTTAAAAATTATCTGATAATCACGTGAACAATTTGAAACAGGTACGGCGACGGTGTTTAAGTCTACGGTATTCGTTCGGAAATAATACACATTATAAATAATAGGAAACTTAAATTATATTGTAGGGAATGTTTTGAAGATTCTTCGAGTTAATTTATTTTTGATTGGACTTTAACGAAATATTTGTAAAGTAAGACTCTTTACTTTCTTAGCACGGGCAGTATTATAGTTTTATCATAGAAAAACAATAACAGTATCCTTTGGTTGTATATGTCTATGATATTTGTCAACCTCTGTGGTGTAGTGGTTGAGCAGGTCTCATACAACACTGGGGTTGCGGGTTCGATTCCCGCGACGACGGGAAAAATGTTTGTGCAAAGAAAAAAAGCGCAAGTGTTTGTGTCTGGTTGTTGTGGGACCATGGTCCTCATAGTTTCTGATCCCCTAGATAAAGGGAATCCTAGGTAGGTGCCAAGGTATTTATTTATTATTATATTATAGGTATATATTTGACTCTACAACTTCTGCATAGCAAAAGCTCAAAATACAATACAAAAATGCTTTATTGTACACCATAACAAAGAATAACAAGTTACAGGAATTGTCTTACACACTACAGTACAATGGGCGGACTTATCGCTTAAAGCGATCTCTTCCAGTCTACTTTTGGATGGAACGAACTAACGGAGTAAGAGAAGTCGGCGGTGCAAATACATCAAAGTAGAAATAGTTAAAAATTAAATAAAAATAATAATATCATTATATTACATATACTATATTACATATATATTACATAAAATATTAATAGGTACATTAGCTACGCTAAAATTTGGCAAGAAACCTGTGGCATGGTGACGCACGTGCCAGCTACAGGACGGTCACAGGTGTGGTCACGAGTTTCATCCCGTAAATCCCCGAATATGAAGTCGTAATATGTATAGTTATGAAGTAATAGATATAAGGTATCTATAACCTTATTATTATGTGTCTATTTTTTTGGCTGCAAAAAAGCAAATATTATGACATGCACAAGCATTACTGTGTTCCGGTTTGAAAGGCATTGTAACCAGCGAAATTACTGAGCATATGAGACTTAATATCCGATGTCTCGGGGTGATGAGCGCATTGCAGTGCTATACAGTTATTTTTACGATTAAAAGTTCTGGGTCGCACTGCGATTGTTATGGGCAGGCGTGGCGCTTACCATCAAACAAACGACATGCTCGTGTCATTAATCAATACCATAAAAACAAAGAAAACCAAAAACATGTTGTAGAGGTTTGACGCCAAAAATAAATTACATTTTTATTTCAAGAACATCTAAAAAAAATCATAAAGGTTTATCGCAACTCTAATTATTTTTACAGCTCAATTTCGTCTCCAAATTTGGAAAATCGTTATTACGAGCGTAAATATCAGCGTATTTCATTGATGATGCGGCGATAAGCGATAAGCGCTGATGCCAGCATTTACCAAGTTCTTGCGCTTATGAGGAATACTTTAAGCTCGCTTATAAGATCAGCAGATACTGCACGTGTGGATTCCAAAAGCAATTGATTTATTTGATCTTAATGAAATTGATAAACTGATTAAAAATATATTCACCGTTCCATTATCAATTTTATTCATTTATATTTTTCATTGTCCGTTAATATTCAAGCAAAAAACATGTGTGGCTCTATATAAGGAATACCAACGTCAGATTTCCTTGAGCTTTTGTAAAATAAGCATCGCTAATAATGCAAATACGTCCTTGTCGCACTACTCTAGGTATGCCATTAATTTCAAGTTTTATGTTGCAGCGTTCAGTGGTCAGCAGGAAAAAACTGGGCACGCGTTAGCTACCCTCTCCCCCCACCGCTCTGCGGTCCCCTAACCACTACGCCAGGTACGGACCCGCACGTACAAAGGGGAAGGGATGATCGAAAATAATAGGGGAAGAGAATTTTAAAATTTATATTTTTTGCAGCCGGCGCAGGTGATATAACGTGTGCGCGTGCGCCGGCGGCTCACTTGTCCGCGAAGCTCCGCCGCCCGCGCTCGCTCGCCGCAAGCTCCCGCGAAGCCTCCCTCCGTGCAGTGCGCCCTCGACACTCGCGCCGATCGCTCGCGTGCGCACAACCCGCGTAAACACACGTCAAAATGCTACAAGAATTACAAATCGTTCAGGGGCAGGCAAACTACGTCGTCGTCGCGCCTGGCTACACCTCTTCTAATATTACGAAGAATTTAGAGAAGAGAAATGTTCCTATCGCTCCGGCACCTGAAAAAAATTACGTGACACACGATACGCCGCCGAACCTTCAGTACAGAAAAAAGGTACACTTTAGGACAAACCCTTACACCGGCCCGCAGGCCGCTTCGATCGCCCGCCGCAATGCTCGTGAAAGAAACCGTGTGAAGCAAGTGAACGATGGATTCAACGCTCTTCGTCGTCACCTTCCCGCTTCAGTGGTCGCCGCGTTATCAGGTGGTGCCAGGCGGGGATCAGGGAAGAAGCTTAGCAAAGTAGACACGTTGAGAATGGTCGTCGAGTACATTAGGTATCTACAGCAATTGTTGGATGAGAGTGATGCAGCTTTAGGAATAACGCGCGACCAGGAAAACAGAGAAAATATTCCGAGCAATAGCGCGATGCAACAAATGACTTCTGTGGATATGGATGATGGTTTCTTCTATGGCAGCGGTTCCCCTTGCTCCGAGAAGCCTGACAGCCCTGCACCTTCAGAATGTTCTTCAGGAGTATCATCGGCGTATTCCAATGAATATCGACAAGAAGTCACAACACAACCGCACCTCGGGCCGATGGATGAAGACGAGCTGTTAGACGTCATTTCCTGGTGGCAGCAAAAATAGTCATTGTAAGTATTGTTTACAAGAAACCTGTTATGTGTTTGTGATTATTAGAATTATTTATGTAATCTTTATTGATCAAGATATTTATTTTACTATTTTAACGCTATAATAACAGTATCGTATAGTTACATTTATTTTTATTATTTCATTGATACTAATGTTTCATTTCTTTTGTTCACAGGTCAGTCAACCAGATTCAAATAAGACGAGTCCCTCCGAAAATAGTGCATTATTTAATTTATTTCGCATTTATTTGTGAATAAGTACGAAAAGACTCTGTATATCTAGTCAAAGCCGCTAGTGCCTTAAAATTTAGACTAAAAGCTGTAAGACTTCAAAAGAGTGTGTGCATTTTGATCTTTGAGACTTAAACTATCTTCGACTTAAACAGTTTGTCGCAAAATAAAACCAGATGGGGCAGTTTACATGCAGTAACGAAATGTCGTCTTTTTATATTAAGTTGCAAGCTAGAGATATTTGGTTTAATACAAGTAGTGCCACTACTAATGTGATATAGCAACTGACATGTAGCGGAAAATAGTGTTTGTTATATTTATGTTTAATGGTTAACTATTGTTAACAGTTTCTTCTTCACGGTAATACTTGTAATAGGTATTGTAACTTTTAAAGGTTGCTACTTTTTTATAATTTTCATTCTTCGAGCGCTTGTTTACGTAAGATCAATATATTTATGAATGAAAGTCAGCCCGATGAGTTTCTATAAGTAGCAAAATGACTGAATCTTGATTGAGATTTATTCACACAAAATTTGAGTGAAAATGCAAATTGTACATTGTTACCTGCTAGTAAATAAGCTTTTTTAGGTTAATAAATATAATTCGAAATGTGGATTACCTATAGGTATCGAGCCAGTTGATTGTAAATAATTTAGTTTTAAGTAGGTATCTACCCACCTAGGTACATGATAAGAAATAAAATTATTTATTGAACCCTGAACTTAATTTTATTGAACCCTGAACTTAATTTTATTGAACCTTTGCTCTTAAGCTTATAAGTAAGATTTTGGGAAAATTAAATAGGAGGGATTTATACTCAAATGCTAAGTGATTTCAGGACTTACATAATTTATGATTGTACATGTTCAATTCCCGTCCTAAATTAGGAGTACAATTTATTAAATTACTTCTTCGAAGAAATCCTACTAATTAAATGTGTAAATCTTTGAGTATGCATGTTAACTTATTCACCCAAAACTGCGATTTTGTTATTAGATTCTAATTAAATGTTGTTAGTGGGTATAAAATCCTGGAAAAGAACTTATGATAAATTTCATCCCGGAAAATTATCCTCGCACATGTAAACGCATGAATTTAGATTAAACTTTATTTAATCAGCAATATTAAAAATGCAATGTTAAATTAGAGCAAGTGTGGCTCAGTGGTAGCATGTGCGACTTTCGATCCGACGCACCCGAGTTCGAATCCCACTGGCCCCGCACTACTGACTTTCTTGAGTTATGTGCGGATTTAACACTCGCTCTAAAATCGGTGAAGGAAAACATCGTGAGGAAACCGGCATGTCCAAGAATTTATCACAAAAATTCAAAGACATGTGACATCCACCAAACCGCACTGGGCCAGCGTGGTGGATTATGGCCCATACTCTCTCTCTATGAGGGAAGGCCTGAGTCCCAGCAGTGGGAACGTAATAGGCTGATGATGATGATGATGATGATGAATGTTAAATACTTATAATATTATTAATTCAAGTATGCTTAGCTATTTAAAGAGTAAATTCTCGGGCTAAATTAGTTCTAGGTTTATTAATCGAGCAAGAAATTTGAAATACTAAATTTTTAAACGCATCCATTTAAGTTAAATTTAAACGGTTCGTAATTTAGGCGACCTAATTTTGGTCAGTTTTATGAGTGTACTAAGTAGCTGGAAGCGAATTTTTGTTATTATTTTAGTATTTCTACTTTTGTCGTATTGGTCAAAATCTCCTTGCTTCAATTCCTTTCGTTTAAATGGAAAAGTTTTGAGCGGACCTTATCTAGATTTTATATGTAACGTACCTGCTTTTTATAATTTTATTACTATTGTCACTGTGTGCTGGTCTAGTTCCAATGGGTTAGAATTAATTTATGGATCACTAACTAAAGAAATTGCCAAACCAATATGCTCAATTAAAAAAAGTACAATAAAAAATCCTAATAAATGACTTTTTAGAATAAGTAAGTTAAATATGTATTAAAAATTGATGTAAATAAAAACAAAAATTTAACGAAAATACCACGAACGTCTGTGGATGGATAGAACAGACGGTGGTCTAGGCCGTGTCCAGCACTACCTGGGCCTTTTATTCCCGGTTTGTCTGTAAGGGTTGCCTGTGTCTGGTCAAAAAAATAAACATTAAAATATTTAGCAATAAAACCATGAAATCCATTTTTTATCCCGAATAGCACAAGCTATTGTATGACAGCCTCTGTGGTGTGGTGGTTGGGCAGGTTGGCTCAAATCTCATACACCAATAAGGTCGCGGATTCGATTCCCGCGCTGTTTGTGCACAGAAAAAGAAATCGCAAGCATTTGTTTCGTGTCTAGGTGTTGTGGGACCATGGTCCTCATAGTTCCTGGTTCCATATTTACAGGGAATCCTAGTTAGGGGCCAGGATCTATGTATGTGATCGTTGGGCGTTTTTTTTTTATGTAACTGAATGACGAGACGAGCTGGACGTTCGCCTGATGGTAAACAATACGCCAGCCCATAACAATAACAGCACCACCCAGAACTTTGTTTTGCAAAGTCCTGCGCAGCGCTGCACTGCGCTCGTTACCCTGAGACAATTAGCCGTTGAGTCTCATAATGCCCAGTAATTTCACTGGCTACAATGCCTTTCAAACCGGAACACAGTAATGCTCGCGCAATACTGCTTGCTATTACTTATTGTTTCGTAGGAAAAATACTTTTTTCTCTCGCGTCGTGTTATTACCCTTCAGATCATAAATCATCTAAGCCCAGATGCACAGAATTAGACAGACACGAGGCGAGCGATGCGATCGCGACGTTTCCTAAAAATAATAAAAAAATACCTCACACGAGCCCAATCAAACATTATTATATGACACAGGGATGAGGGCAGAATCTATTAATTTATATCCAATGTGGGTGGATATACCGGCATTATTTTTTAGCTGGACTTGGTCTCACAAAATCACTGTAATTTGGCGTTTTATTAAGACGTTGAGGGAAAAAAGCATTTTACTAAAGATTTTTTTAACATCATTGTCGTTTCAGCTTAGCTGAACTTACAAGTGATCTTACCCACCATTGGCAATAATTTACTACGATTTCGATTCTAAAATTGAATTCCTAATTTAACACGATGATGAACATAGGCACCGTCATTATTCTCGAAAAATTACTTCGATTGACATAATAACTTACTACATACTTAGGGCATTGTAGCCAGTGAAATTACTGGGCATATGAGACTTAATATCGATGTCTCGGAGTGACGAACGCAATGTAGCGCTACACAGTAGGTACTTTTTACTGTAGGTATGTAAAGTTCTGCAATTGTTATGAGTTGGCCAGGCGCTTACCATCAGGTGAACGACATGCTCGTCTCATTACTCAATTCCATAAAATACTGGGCATATGAGACTTAATTGTCTCGGGGTGATGAACTCAATGCAATGCTGTACAGTATCTACTTTTTATGGTATTAAATGTTCTAGCTGCTACTGCAATTGTTATAGCTAAGCGTGGCGCGTGCAGTTCCAATAAAAAAAAACTTAAAAATCCTTTATCCGATTGATGCATCCACGTAAATTATGTTTGATTCGTTCGTTAGATCGTTTAGATGTTAGAACATGACAAATTTACTCATAATTCTACTGTACGTGGGAGACCAAGCGTTAGTCGAAAGTGTCGATAAAAAACCTTATTGTTTTGATAAAAAATGACATGCCATACAAACATCTGATAATAGGCGTGGGCGGGGTCACAACAAAGAAGAATTTGTTAGCACCAAACAACACAATGCGGGATGAAGTTTTGATTCGGGTGTAAAATTAAGTTCTCTAACGTAGACCCCTTTGTCTGTCCGATTGTTCACTTTTTCATGTCGCACATCCCGTCAAGAACACATTGTTGTTGTTTGTTCTACAAATCTATACCAAATTACTGTTTTCAGATACATTTTCATCTAATTGGGTTATAACGAGGCCACCACTATAATTTGCCAAACAGCCAAAATCATTGTTGGTAATATTTTTTGTGGCGTCAACATTCTAAGATTTTTATGAGTCGTTAATCAAGACAGTAGATATCTGAGTGACTTCCTGTGCTGACGGTTATATATACTTTTAGGGTGTTTATCTTGCTAATGATGTTTTACGATGTTGCCGCTGTGCGCGTTATCGCACTTTGTCGCTTACGGCTTACGGTAGCTAATGCTCCCACTATCATCGAAAGCCCGTAAAGCTCCCTTATTTGCTTACCTTTAAGGTCTACTTTGTTAATTTCTTGAGTGGAGTGGAAGTATTTCTTCGTCTATCCTTTCGCCGCCTCTCATATCTAGAAGGTAGCTTAATTAATTGACGGATTGTGGTAGCCGACTGATTACAACTCTTTTTGTGCGACATCTGAAGTCTTTTGTCTGAGTAGTCACATATTATCTAAGTGATAAAAATAGATTGAGCTATAGAAAAAACTGTTAGTCCTGGATTACGGAGCGCAATAAACAGATATAATAATAAAAAAAATATTTTTTTTAGGCAATAATACAGTTAAAAAATAAAAGTACCAGAGGCCCATAAAATATATACCTTACAGGCTAACATATATAGAAATTATAAAACACTAATATAGAGCGCCTCACGGCACCCCACTTTACTCTCTACGGCGCACCAAGGCACCGCGGCGCACACTTTGGGAACCCTTGCACTAGACACTAGGATAAGGGGCATGTCGGCATTTATAGTTTCGTTGACTTTTGGCCTTCAATATTAGTATAATTAGACATAATCACACATAAAATATAACACATCATCGCTTACCATCAGGTGAGATAGTGGTAAAACACAAGCTTACAACTAGTAAAAAAATTAAGCACTTGTAGTAACATTACACAGAAATTATCACTACACACTGACAAATCGTTCAACCTTATAGAACCCGTCTTTCTTGTACCAAAAAGGTCAACAAGTATGTATAATTTAGTAGCTTCCTCCTGCAATGTCTATCCTAATTAGCCGATACCTCGTCACGTCGTTTGATCTCCATCGACAGGAGCGACAATTACCTCCAAATCACCCCTTCCACATCATAATAGCCCCCCGCTGCTCTAAATAACCCAATTGAATATTTAGTGGAGAACAAAAGCCAGCAACACGGCTGTCGGCCGCATTACCGGCCTACCATAATAAATCGAGGAGGTCCGTCGCCACGGGGCTAATTACTCTGAAATATATAAAACACTCTGAATATCAGTTGATATACTGTCTACTTAGGAGCCGTGATGTATGACCGCACACAAAGGATCGGACGCCGCAAGCCTTGAGGCTAAGATACGCTACGATTATAAATAAGCATGTTTAGGATAACGATTGTCGACATGGATTAACGCCTACGCGTTTAAAATGATAATAATAACGCTTAGCATGGTACCTAAATAATAGCAGTATGCCCTGGATCTAGGGAGTCATAGTCTATTAAACTATTTAGATATGCAAAATATTTCGCCGCAGCCGAGGTTTGAACTCGGGATCTTCTCCTTCAGTACAGGAAACGCTCTAAGTCAACTGAGCTATCACGGCAGGTACTTACCTCGGTGTTCAAAATACTTGCACCGTCTTAAGGCGCGACATCTGTTGAAAATATTTCACATATATATGAAACGATAGGTCTAAATTACGATGAGCTCCAATGCCGTATCGATGTTTGTTTGTTAAAACATTAACAAACAAACAAAGTAACTTAGTAATATTTTGCATATCTAAATAGATTGTTCTATGAGCCAAGCGTGCGTTATTGATTAGAATCTGTAAATTCTATATGGTCATGGTCTACGACTACGAGATCTATGAACACCCCCTCCAACCCTTCAGACTAAAAATATTTGCATGTTTAATGTGCACATATGTTTTCAGATAGTCGTTATTAGTCCTAACGTGAATAATCCATCTTTGTTGGTAAAAAGTATTACATGTCAAAATACAATGGCGATGACAATGAGACAAGCGTCAATGGCGGCGCCGCCCGTGCTATTCGCCTTACTCTAAGTCGTCGAGGCAACTCGTAGCATTTAGGGTTACTGAGTAATCTTTTATATTCTGACCAACCCGCACTGGACCAGCGTGGTGGATTATGGCCCATACTCTCTTTAAGAGAGAAGGCCCGCGTCCCAGCAGTGGGAACGTAATGGGCTGAAGATGATGAGTAATCTATCTATCAATAAATATTTTTATCTATTTCTTAAATTAAATCAAACTGTTTATTCTTCTAATGGAATCAGGCGTGACGTTGCGAAAATTCATCTTAAATCTGAAACGCCCCGAAAATATGTAGGGTAATATTATTATGAATATTATGTAGGTTGTAGTTAGAATAATATAATATGGGAGAAGATAGTAAATGTAAAATGAATTAAAACCGAATGCTTCTGACGTTCTAGCGTGCGGCGAGTGGACACTTGAGGATGCCTCGTGTAGATGGCGAAACACGTGTCGTACAGGAAGGGTTGTTAGGGCTCTCTTTATTTAACATGATTTACTAAATTTATTTTCATACATTATATATGAATATATCCTTATATCTACATTATATCCTTTTGTATTTTTTAAATACAATATGAAACTCATTATCACATTTTTTATTAAAAAAACAGAGTGATTGTCTATTATATATTATTATATATAAACATGTATTTAATTTTAATAAATTTTACATTTGCTATCTACCCCCATACATATTACACATATATATTATTCTTACAACAACCTACATAATATTCAGCGGCATTACACTACATCTTTTTATCGCGTTTCAGACTATTTATCTTGTTCAAATGCTTATTTATAAATTCACAAGCTTCCATTGAACCGCATTGTAACAGTAATTTCTTTCAAATCGACATCGAGTGAGATATCAAGAAACGCGCCATTGTTCGCTGTATTCACAAAAGGACACAGGAATGCACAATAGCGCACATGATGGTGCACAAAAGCGCACATGATCTAGATTAGTGACGTATTGTGTCGCCAAAGGGTTGTCCTTTTGTGTGCACAAACACAAACGCAGCGCCCGCGAGTACTTCGATCTGAAAAGATATCTATTAATTTTTTAAGAATATAAATAAATATTAATGTTTCTCTTTAGTTTTATGTAGCTTTTAATATACGATATCAAGTATATGTCGGGGCCAACTAGCTTATTTCGCCGTTCAATCAACAGCCTAGCCTCTTTACTAAATAGCGCTATTCAACTAGCGGCCTGGATGATATTCAGCCATAACGTCTATTACAGCATTTAATAAACTGGCTGGCTAATGCTTAGGTATGTGGTTAAACTTAGATGTACCCTACACGAGATTGTAAACTGTCGAAGGATTGTGAACCGTCGCATTATTTTTCGGTAGATTATAATCTGTCGAAGTGATAGATTATAATCTAAACTTTGGAAAACAGGCTTTATAAATGAACAGCCTAGGCAAGTAATTAAACGTCATCGATCCTAGTCATTTGCCTAGCTGTTTGATCAAATGCCTGAATATCATTCAGGCCGCTCGCTAGTTGAACGGCGGTTGTTTAGTAAAGAGGCTAGGCTGTTGATTGAACGGCGAATTAAGCTAGTTGGCTGCAACATATATACCATGATGTGACGAAGCACGTCGGATTGCAATGGATGAGGCTAGCACAGGACCGGAAAGAGTGGCATGAACGAGAGGAGGCCTATATCCAACAGTGGGTGGAAACTGCCTGATTAGTAGTAGTTAGTTTAATATAGTATTTACCTTATTTATTCATGTAGTAAAAATTATAGTGTAATTTTCATTTCTTGCGGTTTTTTTATATAGTTATTATTGTAATACAGAAACAACACTGTCTA
This sequence comes from Petrophora chlorosata, assembly GCA_951640565.1. NCBI lineage: Eukaryota > Metazoa > Arthropoda > Insecta > Lepidoptera > Geometridae > Petrophora > Petrophora chlorosata. The sequence continues at coordinate 12,295,149 of OX621193.1, read as the reverse complement.
TGCCTTTATATGTTATTCCTCTACATCTCTCCATCCACAGTTGTCTGGAATGATTCAAAGATCGCCCATTTGGACACATATCTTTAGCTTTAACTATTACTTTTTCTTCTGTTTCTGTATTGTGGTGGTGGTAACAATAAAAAAATATTCATTCATTAATTTATACATTATTCTTAATTATAATAATATTAGAAACTTCATCATCATCATCATTCACAGCCTTTTACACCCCACTGCTGGGTATAGGCCTCTCTCATGTCAAGCCATTCGCCTCAACTCTGTGCCAGGTTCGACCCGCAATTCTAACTATATCGTCGACCCATCTTGCTTCCGGACGCCCAACGCTGCGCTTGCCCTGTCTTGGCCACCATTCAGTGACCATTCATTAGAAACTTAGTTCATAAAAATTAAAATTAATTCCTTTGTGTTTTTAATTATTTTATTTTATTTTATTTTATTTTATTCTCAAAGGGTAACTAACAGCTAGGATCTTAAATAACAGAGTTTATAATAATGTGTACAGATAGCTAATTATAAGTTACCACAAATAGATATTTTGTAAATATAACACTTACAAGAATGTTTTAAAATGATCACATAGACGGAGGAACACAAAAATAAAAGGTTGTCCAGTTTGTGTCATTATGTAAGTGATAAAAACACTCAAAAGTTATAAAAACAGTTAAAAAAAAAAAACACTCGTCCATTAAATGTGTCACAATAAGATAACAACAGGAACAAAAATATGCAGGCGCTTATGTTGCCTCAGTAGGTTTATAGAACAGATTGTTTACAGTTAAAGAACCTATCATTAAGCAATCGCTTAAGGCGAAGTGTAGAGGTATTAAACAAATCAATTTCGATATCTTTATCTAAGAGGTTGTAATTTTTACACGCCCTTATCATATAGGAGTTTTGCCTATAATTGCACCTTACAATAGGCACATATAGAAGATTATGTCTTCTAAGCAAAGCAGAAGAAGTGCGAAGCCCTATCTGACTCAGTAATTCGGGACAATCGACCGTGCCATTTGCTATATTAAGTAGATATGTGATGTCAGCTATACGTCTACGTTCATACAACGGTAACATATGAAATTTTCTGCAACGACATGTATATCCGGATATATATTTTTTACTGCGAAACTGAATGTAACGCAAAAATCGCTTTTGTATAGCTTCTATGCGGTTTACATAGATGTTATAGTGGGGGTTCCAAATTTGCGAGGCGTACTCCAGATGGCTACGTACATATGCACAGTATAGGATTTTAAAGGTTTTTATAGATGCAAATTCAGACGACATTCTTATTATAAAGCCTAAAGCTTTTGAAGCTTTGTTTACCACGTGGTTAATATGTTCATCGAACTGTAGTTTAGCGTCAAACGTAACTCCTAAGTCAGTGATTTTGGAAACTCTTGATATTAGTGACTGTTTTAAGTAATAGTTGAATTGTAAAGGGTTAGGTTTTCGTGTAAATGAACAAATATAACATTTAGAAACATTAAGGTCTAGTTTATTTTGAATGCAATAATATTGAAATCTATCAAGATCTTCTTGGAGACGAGAAGCGTCTTCAGAAGTTTTGACTGGACAAAGAATCTTCATGTCGTCAGCATATAAAAGAATTTTGGAGTAGCGAAAGCAGGAAGCGATGTCGTTTACAAAGATAATAAAAAGCAAAGGACCAAGCAATGATCCTTGCGGAACACCTGAGGGGATGCACATAGCAGAGGATGTGTAACCATTTAAAACGACTGTCTGACATCTATTTTGTACGTATGATGAAAACCATCTGAATAAATTCCCTCTGATGCCTACACGTTTCAATTTTAGCAATAGTATGTCATGGTCAATACGATCGAAGGCTTTGCTGTAATCGGTATATACAACATCTATCTGCGAGGGCTTCGACATAATGAGACTCAGGAAATCACTACATAATAATAAGTTCGAGGTTGTAGACCTGCCCCTCAAGAATCCGTGTTGTTGCTCATTGAGGACATGTTTGATAGAGGAATAGAGCTGATTATAGACAATCTTCTCCAATATTTTGGCAAAAATACATAACTTCGATATTGGTCTATAGTTTTCAACAGCACTTTTAGGCCCTTTCTTGTGGATAGGAGTTATATAAGCCGACTTCCAGATATTCGGGACCAGACCCTCAGACAACGATCGCTTATAAATAAGTGTAAGTGGAGTCACCATGCTTTTAGCACAATTTACGATTAAAATAGGGGGGATGTTATCCGGACCAGCTGTCTTATTGAGGTCCAAAGACTTGAATAATTTCAAAACATCTGATTCAAGCACCTCAATTGACCCAATGTCAGTGGCCGTATCCCACTCATCTAAGATATCTGCATGAAGCTTGGTGCTAGTGGAAGGACTGTCAAGGAATGTTGAATGGAAATACTCACCAAACATGTCACAAATCTTACTATTGTACGTCCATCATGGATAAATTCTTAACACCTACACCATAGCATAATGCAACTTTAAACCAATTTAAACACAATTTCTACAATAAATATTCATTTCATTTTACAATAATAATATAATTAGTTTTTAATGCAATCATTGGGCCATCAAGCATGAGTCGTTGACCTAAATACATGTTCTTAACTTGAAAGAAAAAAAACAAAATACATTTATTTGACGACCACAGTCATACACTAAACAAATAAATAAATAAAAAAAACATTTTTAATAATAATTTACGGGTGACACTCACGTTTAAATTGCAGTAATCCAACTATAGTTTATAGGCGTGACGCGTTCGCGAGCGTTCCGCACTCGCCTTGAAGAAGACCACCGGATGTGGTTGAAACTATAGTTGGATTACTCCAATTTAAACGTGAGTGTCACCCGTAAATTATTATTAATAATGTGTCCAAACCACGTTTATTTTCATAGTAAAAAGAAAACATAATTACAAAAATAAAAAATAACTATATAAACAGTATGAAGAGATAATTAAGCTTAACTACTACAAGTTTTTTTTTTTATGTAACTGAATGACGAGACGAGCTGGTTGTTTACCTGATGGTAAGCAATACGCCAGCCCATAACAATGACAGCACCACCCAGAACTTTGTTTTGCAAAATCCTGCGCGGCGCTACACTGCGCTCGTCACCCTGAGACAATTAGCTGTTGAGTCTCATAATGCCCAGTAATTTCGCTGGCTACTATGCCTTTCAAGCCGGAACACAGTAATGCTTGCGCACTACTGCTTGGCGGCTGAATAACTGGCAAAGCGGTGGTACCCACCCAGACGGCCTCTCGCATACGAGAATCCTGCCACCAGTATACATACAGTACATATGTAGTGCCAAAAGACACGATTAGAATTTTGATTACACTCGTACCTCCTACACACTCATACACATTCACATTCTATTCACCCGAATACAGTACACCATATTACAAACTCCATACAATAGAAGTTTCACACCACGAACATTCATACCGTAACACCCACGCACAAGTGATACCAATCGCTTCCACAAACAGACAAACAATTACATCAAAAAGTAAAACTGTCAATGCGGTTAAAGTAATCTATCTAAAGTATTCCGAAGTAACCACAATAACAATGAAGGCTCCTGATAAGATCAAAATTCAGACTTGAACGGACAAATTGTTCGCATTCATTCTCCGTTAAAGTCTATAGATTTGTTTACAAAACATGTCATTCTTGGAGAATTATATTAAATAGTGTGTTGTACCATGAAATTGATTCCTCTCTACGCGGAATTGCTAGATTTTGTAGCGCTGATATGAATTTGGCAGTACATAGACACAACTGTGTCTACTGCCGGGACATGCTATCCTAATATTGAAAAGATCTCTGAAATATGAAAATAGGTTTCTTAATATTAATAAAAATAGTTTAGGTATTTATACATAATGTATGTCGATCGTCGCAGGGTGGCTGGTAGCAGCTGGATGAGAGTAGCCGGGGATCGTGCTCAATGGAGTGCTATTGGAGAGGCCTATCGTATATAGTCTACCGCCTATAGTCCAACAGTGGACTGCGATAGGCTGATAATGATGATGATGATGATGATGATGACATATGTATGTAGTAGCCTCGAAAAAGCTAGACTTACCAGTTGTGTAAGATCTTATAATAGTTTATTACAAAAAAATAAATCAATTTAATTGAATACTGAGTTACTAAAAAAAAAAAAACGTATTTTTAGGTGATAGTGAGATATTAACAAACATGGAGAGTGGAGAGGTATATTAAATTTCAGCGTACTGAATCTTAGTAAGCCGCTAACACTAATAGCCAACCATATATGCGTATAGCGCTTGGCGAGTTAATTTTAATTTATGTGACAACCGCTTGTTATGTACAATAAAAACTTGCTGTCGAAATATATGAAGACTTGATACAAGTATATCGTTCAATTAAAAGGTAGTAGAGGATAAAGTAGCGCAGCCGGCAGATGTTAAAGGATTGCGGGGCAAGGTGTCCCTCAGGTGCCAAGCGAGGCACAAGCCAAGCTTTGTCATCGTAGTACTGTCGCGCACATAACTTATATTATAACTTGTTTAACTGACAAACCGTATTTATATTTAAGAAATTTGTTACTATTTCTGACGGTGGGTAGCCTGGTTGCCTGTCACTATCATATAGTATAATTCTAAAATCAATAAATGTATTCAAAATACTATATCTGGCCTAAATTGTAATGTAATTAATAAATATCAAAGCAAGGATCTAAAGAAAGATTTTCCACCCTTTTGCTTTAATCCATAATAGAGGTAATTTGATTTTTGACATGCTAATTAAAATACAACATTTTAAATTATTAGCAACAGTTAAAAAAACCGTCCAAGTGCGAGTCACACAGACAGACGGACAGACAGATAGGCAGGCAGGCAGACAGACAGTCAGACAGGCGGACAGCGGAGACTTAGTAACAGGGTCCCGTTTTACCCTTTGGGTACGGAACCCTAAAAAAGGCAAAAAATAATTCATATCTGAAAAGCATTTTGTGCCCGACTATCCAGAAGACGACGCTGTCGAATTTTTTCGACATCCGGCCTGCACATGCGGAATGCGCGAAAGTAGCACAAGACAATTAAACTCATATTTTGGATCGAAACTCGGTTACAATTTCAATTTTACATGATTCCTTATTCATTCAAGTTGCTTCGTTCTAGTTGAAGGTGTTTATTTGGATTGCCTTCTTCTTGAGCTTTTATCATCCTACTATTGAGTAGGTTCACCTATAATCTTCTCTCCATCACGTCCATTTTCAGTATGACGATTATACTGTAAGCTTTTTATATTATTTCAGTAACGGATCGTTGATAGTGCAGCCAATTTCTTAGTTCTGAAAAGTCCTACTCTGTTTTATTATCTACGACACACCTGTAATATAATAATTACCATGTCCTTTTATTATTGTTCACCGACATCATTTATATTAAAGGCATATTTATGAGATAGATCATTATTTATCATTGTAGAAAACCAACAAATTGTAACAAAATCTATAATAAAAAACGCTCCTCAGTTCCTTGCCGTATCTTCTGTGTAGTGGTTCTTTTTCGCATACGATGGTACAGTTACTGTGATAATAATACTTTCATAAGTGCATCTGTGATGCCTAAACTGAGTAAAGAGATTTTGAGTTTGATTTTAACAAAATGCGCCCTTTCGGCATGCGACAAACAGCTGACGAAAGCACTCGTGGCGTTGCCCAATAAATCATAATTGATACACCTTCGAAAGCTGCAAATCAAACCCTTCACAGATTCACGGTCAATCAGGTACAAGGATATGAATGACAGTTTACGCAAAAACTTCTAAACTACCCTTTCCCTTTGTGCAATCCGAAACTTTCATGCACAGTTTGTGCAATGTGCAGAGCGCATGCTCTGCCAGGTGTAGTGAAAGAATATGTCTATATTTCGTTTTACCATGTTGAGATACTCAATTTTTACATTTCGTACATCACATATATCAAATATTATGAATTTAAAACAGATTTTTATTTAAGTATCTTCTTTGGCAAAAACGTATATAATATGAAACAGGCTAAAAATATCCGATGAAAACCAAGTGCGTATAATGTAAGTATGTAGCAGCCCGAATTGAGCCTACTATAATAGTTTAGGTGCTACTAATATTTATAGTAATAGGTACTGTGATAGTACGACTATCTCCAAGATTACTGTATTAAACATCTTGATATTTATTGCTTTATGATAAGGTACATAGTTGAATTACTACAGATAATGAAATTGATCGAAATCATTAGAAATCAATAAAACAGTTCATAACCAACACGATAATGGCCACGGATATTTTTTTCAGAATGATTAAAAACAAAAAAGTCTTATTGATGGATTTATACACTTGTTACCAAAATATTTCTTCAATATTACAATTTATGACATGCATCTTGCTTGATAAAACTCGTCTAAAAGCTGTATAACAATGACGCAGTCGTAATGTAAACAGCGGCAACTTCACTATCAAATATACATATAATATAATATATATTATACGCTCGTTTACACTGGTGTTAACGAGCTATCCCACTATAAAAGTATCAAGTTTGAACATAAATCTTGAGTAGCGGAGCCAGAAGGAGACATCTCAATGCAAACGTATAAATATTATGTATTAATGAAATATTATTATTATGCTGTAAAAATTTTATAACCGTCGGAAAACCAAACACCGTCTCTGTGACTCGCCGGTTGTGATTTACTCTCGAGAATTAAAATATTTGTGAGTATTCAATTGATTCTAAGGGATTTTGTGTTTTCTAGGATTCCATATCTTTCTCGTGGCATTTATGTCCATTGGGTTATCTTCTCGTTATCGTTTGCGGTGAAGATTTAATGAGTTTTTGATGTTGCGGAGTTCTATGATATAAGTTCTATTCGTTTGAAGTTTTTTTAAGAATTTAATACCCTATGTGACATTAAAAAATACTTTTTATTTAACAAAAAACAAAAAATATGTATAAAATGGAAAAACAACGCATTGCAAGTTCATAAATATATATTTTTTTAATTGATCGAGGCAAGCAGGCCGGTATGTAAGCAACGCGCCTGCCCACAACATGAATGCTAATTTTATATCTAGCGTCCACAGATAAATAAGCCTCAAAAAAGGTTCTATACATGCGATATATTGCACTATTAAACATCTAGAACAATTACTTATTTATTTAATTCTTGATTGTACTATTACAAGTAATGTACAAAAGGAGAACTAAATGCTAAAGTATTTTCTACCAGTTATAATATCTAGTGACGGTGAAAGAAAGATACTAAGCGTACATCAAAAAGTTAAAAACTAAAAGGGAAACAAAATAAATAAACATACAACACTATTGAAATATATAACTTTTAATTACAATAAAATATATGATTAAAATACAAACACATATATTGTAATTGCACTATATACAAATTAATTGTATATAGTGCAATTACAATATATGTGTTTGAGAAAATCTGTGATTAAATCAGTTTTTACTTTTTGATTTACTCTAATAACTTTAAACTTCACCGCCAACTCAATAAACCAATAGGTACTTAAAATTCTAAAATATGAACACCTATATCAACGATTTAATTTAACGCTCTCCAAGTGTAAAAACCGCGATAAGCGTGGTACCTATCGTCATTTGCTTAAGTGGCCGATAAGACAGTACGGACGAAAGTTATTTTTTTAATTAACACATTAAGGGAAGACTATATCTTAATCTGAATGGCGCCAATTGTAAAAAGTATTCACCCTTCGATAAGAAAGTCTCCGGAGCCTTTATCAAATACGGCCTCGGGATGTTTCTATAGATCGGAATGGGTTGTGCAAAAAGTCTATCGGTTCTTTGAATGGTCGAGAAAGGCATAAATTTAATTTTTTGGACCACCCTAGCATATCCTTCGTAGACTGTAGATCTTGTAAATCATGTAAAACATGCCCCATTCTCATAACACATTCATTTTCAGGCTTATGTGGTGTAATGTTTGAGCAGGTTGGCTCAAATCTTATACACCATTGAGGATGCGAGACAAATGTTTGAGTATGAAAAAAGCGCAAGCATATTTTTCGAGACTGGGCGTTATGGGATCTCAATAGACTGTGGACGACGTTAATTCAGCTCAGTCTACAAATCCTAAATAATGTCATCATTGTCACTTACGCCTTTTTTATACCATCCAGTTTCTCACACGAGATAAACTCCGTATAATTATTGCCGAAGAGACGTGGGAAAGAGCGTACGGCAGCGATCGCCATAAGGTCTCATAAATCACAGTTTACAGGCCGAGATTTATTAGACAACGGGTAATGATAATTATGAGTTAATAATTTAGTGAATATTTGGCATAATTATGGTCATTGGTTTAGATTAGACATATTACATTAATACAATACAATACATTAATACTTTATTGAACACAAAAACAGCAAACAAAGGTTTACAAATGACTTTTATTTTATTTTATTTTATTTTTATTTTTTTCGCTTAATAGATCTATGTTTGGCCACATCTCGCCTGATGTGAAGCGATGGTGTGGCCTAAGATGGAGCACATAGATCTAGAGAGAGACGGCAGTTGAGCGGCTGCTCAGACCCGTCTCCCCGATGGTTCACCGAACATCATCCCGAAACACGACTATAAAATACCTTATTATGGTAAAATACCTTGTAGATATTGTACTTTTTGCTGATGATGATACATCGATAATTTTTAAAGTTAATTTTTAGAGAGCGAGTGTGGTCCAGTGGGAGCACGTGCGACTTTCGATCCGACGCACCAGAGTTCGAATCCCGCTGGCCCCGCACCACTGACTTTCTTAAGTTATGTGCGGATTTAACACTCGTTCTAGAAACGGTGAAGGAAAACATCGTGAGGAAACCGGCATGTCCAAGATTTTTTCACAAAAAGTCAAGGACGCGTGACATCCACCAACGCGCACTGGGCCAGCGTGGTGGATTATGGCCCATCCTTTCTCTATGAAAGAAGGCCCGTGTGCCAGCAGTGGGAGCGTGATGGGCTGATGATGATGATGATGAATTTTTAAAGTAGATAGAAAGAACAGTAAACTAATACACGTAAGTAATGTATTAGATATTGTTTCAAATTGGTTCGCTGCCAACAACTTGTTACTAAACATGAAAATGAAATGTTTAAAGTTCTCTTTGCCCAATGTTAAGCATGTAGAGCCAAACGTAATGGTTAATAGTGATATACTTGACACAGATAAGGCGACGGTATTGACGGTATAGGCATAGACTCTAAGTTGCAATGGGGTCCTCATATCGGTGCTTAAGGTATCTGGAAAACTTAGTTCTGCTGCATACGCAGTTAGTAAAGTTAGGCAATTAACGGATATAGCTACGGCTCGGTTAGTTTACTTTGCATACTTCCACATCTTAATGTCATATAGCATTTTGCTGTGGGGTTCTGCCGCGGATATAGAAGCTATTTTTAAAGATTTAATTTATATTTATGTAGATGACGCTGAGCGGTAATTTTATCACTCCTAAAACTTATAGCAATTAAAGGATACAGACTTTAATTATTTTAAGACTTCTTTGTAATCATAAACAACACTATTTTTATTTATGTTGAAACAAGGATATAAGGATAGCGCTATCTTTATGTCCTTACATTAAAAGTACGTACCACTCGTGGTAAACGTATTATCATATTTTAGTTAGCATTTACCGACTAATTACTACAAGTCTATTTTTGTCAGGTTCTATATTTTATCCTACACTCTTCAGATTTTTTTTTATTGAACTGAGTGGTGAGACAAGCATGTCGTTCGACTGATGATAACCGTCAAGCCTGCCTATAACAATTGCAGTGCCACCCAGAATTTTTAATACCATAAAAAGAGAGACAACAGATAATAAGTCTCATATGCCCAGAAATTTCGCTGGCAACAATGCCCTTCAAACCAAAACAGTAATGCTTGTGCACTACTGCTTGGCGGCAGAATAACTGGCAATGCTGTGGTACCTACCCAGACGGCCTCCCGCATACGAGACACCTACCACGAGTAATGGTTGTTACACTCTTCAGATATCTATGTATACGTATTAATAAAATTACGGTTGAATAAGTAACATTAAACCGTAATTTTATTAATATATTAAGGGTTTAAAGCCTTAAACTTTTATAATAACTAACATGTTATATCCAAAAATAAAAAATAAATATTACACTAGAATTTGATTTGGAAACGGTATATTTACCATGTATTTGTTTTGTTTTGAGTTCTCGATATTTTGGCACTGTTACAAGCACCACGATCACGACGATACTAAAGTTTTTGCGGGTGGATTTTTCCGATTTTTTCGCAAAAAAACTTTAGTATCGTCGTGATCATGGTGCTTGTAACAGTGCCAAAATATCGAGAACTCAAAACAAAACAAATACATGGTAAATATCCCGTTTCTAAATTAAATTCTAGTGTCAGTGACCATGTTAGTTTAAAAACGTATATAAATATTGCATATCTGATGTACGCCCAGAAAAAATAAAAGGTGACGAAAACGGCACGGACGTCTGGTCTGTAGACAGTCTGGTTTAGGCCAAGTCCAGACTTGGCCTAAGCCACCGGGAAGGGGCCTGGGTAGTGCTGGCACCTCCCTCCCTTACCAGGTGTCCACGAGATTTCCCCCGTCTGAACAAAAAAAAATACATATCGATTCCCTACAACATATTTAACTGGCTAATTTGTAGATGAGAACTTTTTTAGCCATGGCCATAATTCTCGCGCGGTAATAAACTTTTGAAATATTATGGCAATTATAGAAAGGCAAAAGGAAAAAATAAATAAAGACGAAAATCTTTCGCCGGAGGGAACGTGGCGGAGGGCCACTGTTCAGTGCACATTTTAGGATATACTAGCTTATACCGCGGTTTCAATTTCAAAATTAGTATATTATAACGAATAGTTAAGTTTTAGTTTACTTCTTAGTTACTAAATTAAAATATGGTATATTAACATTATTTTTCTAACTGTCAATGTTTACTATAATAAAGTGCATGTATACACTATAATAAGGTATAATAGTTATGTAAAACTCTCGGAATTTTATGCTGGGCTGAGCCCATTCAGCACATAATTATATTTATTTATTTAAGTTTTATTTCTTTCTGTAGATTTGGTGTGACAAATAAATGGTTTTTCTTTCTTTCTTTCTTTCTTTATTTAATATTGTGGCACTTATCATCAGGCGAACGACCTGCACGACTTGTCTCATCACTCACACCCATAATAAACCTACTTACAAAATTTCATTAACACCCGTTTTGTAGTAGTTATTTGCTTGATTGCGTAACAAACATTCATACATTCTCACAAAGTTTCGCATTTTTAATATTAAGTAAAAATAATTTAAAAAAAAACATATTAATTCAGCATTTCGAATTTCGAACATCGTACACAAATCGTGACATCTCACCCTTTTTACTATAATCTAATATTTTTTGCTTTACATTCATAAAGGCCTTATCCATAAGATCTCGTCCGGTTGATTTATGGCCCGCTTAGAGTCCGGTAAAGCACTGAACACGCTTGTTAGGATTCAGGATAGATTTGCATCCAATTAGGAGAATTAGGATGTTTTACCGTATCGGAGTTTCAAAAAAGGAATTACTCTTACATTTTAAGAGCATTAGTTCTATCTCCTAAAATAAAACTAATGCTCTTAGATGTGAAGAGTTTGTGAACGAAAAGATATGGTTATGTGCAATAATAAACTAGGTATATAATACGTAATAGTTAGTATTCTTTGATAATACATTTAATAACAAAAAACCGACTTCAATTTCGATGTATCTTCGAAGTCCAGGGTCGAATATCGATGAAATTTATATGGGACCACCTTAAAGCTTGAGATTTTAAATAATTAGGAAGAAGAAAAATGATATTGCTCGGGCAGGGATCGTACCAACGTCTTTGGAATACCGTCCCGACGCCTTAACCACTGGGCAACCGAGCCTACTGCTCGAGCAACCAAATTTCTTCTATCCCTCTTATATCGTCTTACGGGGACGTTATCATTAGAACATGTTGCTAATTGTAATATTAGACTTGTTTGGTTGATCAATGGAAGCATCATTGACGACAGATGACGTAGAATCGTCCCCGTAAGACGATATAAGAAGGATAGAAGAAATTTGGTTGCTCGAGCAGTAGGATCGGTTGCCCAGTGGTTAAAACTATTTCTTACCTACTCAAGTAAAGGTATAAGTTACTAGATGCAATTTATGATTTATATGCGTTTATTCTGAAACGTCATACGAATGTAAGTTTTAAAATATATATTATATACTGTATATCATCATCATCATCATCATCATCATCATCAGCCTGTAGTCGTCCACTGCTGGACATAGGCCTCTCCCAACGAACGCCACTGAGCCCGGTCTTCGGCTCTTCTCATCCAGTTTCTTCCAGCCGCCTTTCGCAGGTCGTCGCTCCACCTGGCCGGTGGGCGTCCTACACTACGCTTGCCGATTTGCGGTCTCCACTCAAGGACACGTCTACTGCAACGGTTGTCCGTCCTTCGAGAGATGTGACCAGCCCATTACCACTTCAGCTTGCTATTGTATACTGTATATACATATTATAAAAAAAGTTTTGTTACATAAGATCGCTATGTTGCACCGAAACCGAACTCCTTTACTGGCCATAATCTAACACCCAGACTTCAATGTGCTTTAGCGATTTCTTTCTCCCTTTGTCTAGTAATTATTTTCAAAAGCGAAATATATTATATATAAATTTACCTAAATACAAAAATATTATATAATAAATATTTATTTTTATTATATTTTATTTTACATCTTTTATTTGCGTTCAGCCGATCCAGATCATTAATGAAAAAACTAAAATTTTTAACTGAACTTAAAAAAAGGTTCTCAGTAGAGGTGTGGTTTTAAAATTTAATATTTATATTTAAAGTTGAAATTTTCCGATGTCTTGAATATTTTCCATAATAGTTTATCTCACGGTCTAAGTCAACTTCCATGATCGTTAGGTGTCATATATTCGCCATAAAATATAAAAACCTGCCAATTAGGCATCTTATACAACCATAGAGAACAGTGGTCCCACAGTTAACCAACCACCTCCCCCGTTAAAGTGATAGTTAACATACATTAACATGCAAAAAGCAAAAAGAGCGAAAAAAGCAAGCGTGTTTTGAAGTGAGCGGAATGAGCGGATACATTCAAGGTAAGGAAAGGCTCCCACGGTAAAAGCATCGGTTATCTCACAGAGGCTTTAACGTCTTATCTTTCTAGGGTCTTGAACCAATAGTGATCCTCTCGTTGAGAGTTAAACCGTAATTTATCACAATATTTTAGAATAAGTAATATATTTTACTTTATAAAAAGAAAGCAAATTAACGATTATTATTATTATTATTAATAAGCGATAAGGCCGCCCATTGTACATCAAAACTACGATGTATTTTGTGACTTATTTTATTTTTCATTATTGTGTATCTGTTATTTGGTGTGTAATAAAGTGTTATTGTAGTGTATTGTATTGTATTAACCTCAGTCAGCAGAATGACAGAAAAATAAAAAGATAGGTAAAGATAAACTCGTAGATTTTTTTCATTACTCATAACTTTTTAGTTTCGAAACAGCTATTTTGTCATTTACTTATAAATTAACATCCAACTAATAACGGCTAATATAAAATATATTAGATACACTTTTAATTAATATAAACTTAAAAAAACTATTCAGTGTATAAAATTATTGCTTATAAATTATCAAAAATGGTTTATAATATTAATATAATAGATAGATAGATAGATAGATAAACACTTTATTGTTAAAAAACCTTAAATATAGGTACATGAAAAACAAGTAAATTTTACAGTAATCAGCATAACAATAGGCGGTCTTATCGCTCAAAGCGATCTCTTCCAGACAACCTTTGAACAGAAAGGACTAACATAATTTGGAAGGTTATATAGGTGGATAATATAATGGTTTATAATATTTTATGGTATATATTTTACAATCCGTTAGTTCTTGAGTTACACATTTACATGCTCTATATAGACGGATGCAATAAACTATTACAGCTTTATTTCCAGTAACAAATCTGTATAGACAATAAAATTTTATTCACGGACTATACTATACGGATAACAATTGCATTTACGCCTACTTATACATACAGTATGTACATATATATGCATCGTATGTACCCATATACATATGTAGGTGCGTACGTATGTGTTGGTTGTTGCTTAAAACAGAGGGGAATAAAAAATTCACCGCAATCCGCGGATTAACGAATGCTCCCGGCAGCACGATAGTTGTTACTCATGGGTTTTTAAAATGAAGAACTTGTTCGAAAACGCAAAGAATAATAGGACACTAATTTTATAAGAAACACTTGCTGTGCCTAATGGTTTCACACGCGTGGTGAGTTTTTCGGGATAAAAAGTATCTCTGATTTGAAACTTCCTATTTAAAACTTTCATCAATAACCGTGCAGTAGTTTAAGCGGGATTGAGAAACAAACATCAATTCATAGTCATAAACTTTTATATTTATAATGTAAGTAAGATGGTATAAGATGTTTCATGTTGCTTTGATTCGTTATACCACCAATTGAAAAACGGCACCATAAGGTCTCTATGCTGTCCATGCCTGTCTAAACATTTTCTCCGAAATTGGTAGCTAACTCAACTAAACATGGTACCATTGTTCTGTAGAAAAACCAAACTAATGCGACTACTTGATCTAAGAATATTAAAATTCTAACAAGAAACAACTACCCTGACTTAGTGCGTTGAGAGAGGAGTAATATATTTTTGCAATATCGTCATACTAAAAAATAAGAGTTAGAAAAGCAGCCATCAAAAGCAGCAGCCATGACATCCAGAAACATAAAATAAAAAACAAAAAAGCAGTAAGTACCATAAAAATATGAATATATACAAGAAAAACCAAAGTTAATAAAACTTTCATACACGGACTATACATATACTATACATATATAACAATTACATTTACGCCTACTTATACATACAGTATTTACCTATATACGCATCGTATGTACTCATATACGTATGTTGGTGCGTGCGTATGTGTTGCCAACATGCTCACCTACCTCTTCCTCCGTATGTCTAATCCACAGCCAGGGGCTACCGCGAACCGCCCAGGAAGCGAGACTCAACGTGCGAATACGAAATAAATTCCCTGGCAAGCGTAACAAAGGTGAAGTAAAAAGGAAGTGCAACCCCCGGGCAGAACGCGGTAACGCACTGCGACTGGATTTATTCAAGAGAAACGAGAAAAATGACGCGAATGAGAAAAACAAGTTGTCAGTTTCAGAAATGAGAAAAATAACGCGTGCGATATGGTGGTTCTGTTTGCACTTGCATCGTAATGAGAATACGAAAATAAATATGATGCCTCTGGCTTTCTGGCGTTGATTTTTGGCGCCACTTTAAAACAACACGCCGAAGCTCACGAACATAGGCTTCATCATCATGTGAACGTCGAGGCAATCCAGCTCTTGAGAGAAGACTTAAAAGAACAAACCCGTTTGAGTTAGTGTAGTGTCTAGTGATTAATGAATTAGTGATATGTAGTACAAGTGCTACCTATAAATAACACAAGAACAGTGTGTCTTCACCTTAATAGAGACAATAAGAAAAGTGTTAATGGACACATTCTTAGTAGGTAGAACTGAATACTGAAAAGAACTAGGCTTTAGCCTACCTATCAGTTTAAGTTAAATGAAAATTACTCATTAGCCTTATAAATTGGCTAGATTGTAATATAAATGGGGACCATAATGTTTATGAAACTATACTAAAGGAAAAAAAAAGCTTGGAAAACATATTCAGCTAGTTTATTATAGTGAAGGTATTTTATGACTACAGTATTTTGACAACTTTGTTGCAGATACAGAGACTGTATTCTATTATTTGTGCCCTATATTGGTTCTAAAAAGCTGTGATTGATACCTAACATATGTAAAATAATTTTTCTACGATTGCAAATTAATGAATATAATTATGACCTACCTACTTAGTATAGAAATGAATACGTCAGAACAGTACCTACTTATATACAAAAAAAATACGATTATTATTATTATTATTGTAAATACTACAAATATTGTTCTCATGTAAGTGACTGTATTATGTCTTTTTGAGAATCAATTTCTTGAAAACTATTGTGACTATGTGAGATTGAAATTATTATAATAATTTGAGATTGAAATTATTATAATAATTTCAATCTTTTAAGAGCCATACCTTTACACCTCTGAAAATGCTTGTCAATAAACATTCTAATTTTATGGATAGAGCAAATATCTTGTGTAGGGGTAGCGTTTATAAAAAGTGTTGATTAACGAAAGATTTTTCTTTTCTATATTCACACAATTCCAATTAAACTGTTAGATACAAATCTAAGTCAAACAACAGTGTGAGATGTCCAGCGGGACATGTTAGGTGGAAACGATTTGTCTCACAACACGAGATAACCATCGCTCTGTCAATTTCACACCTCTACAGTTGACCTTCTGGAAATCTATGAGAGTTCCTACACAGTAACACAAGTTTGTGGATTCCACACAAATTGGCTTTCATGTAGTTTGGTAACCTTTGTCATTGATGGATTTTTTATTCAACAACAAACAATCATCAAGAATGAACAAGTTACCTGTAGCCGTAAGCTGCGGAAATGTTCCATTTCTTGACAAGCGTGGTGCTTACTGGTAGGCGAACAATTTACTCGTCTCGTTGCTCATTTCCATAAAAAAATATGAAACTGTACGTAGGTAAGATATACGAACGTAACTTGACAGCAACAAAAGACATCAACGCGTGCTTTTGATATACTTTCACTGTAATATTTTTCTAATTATGAAATGAAAATGAAATGAAATAACTCTTTATTGAAACACACACAGATAATTAAAAACTAACAATAAAAGTTTATACTGTAATACTGTTAAATTGTTTATACTGTAACAATTGTAATTATGTTAGTACCTATCTGTTTTTATAGATGAAATCTGCATTTTATCAAGACAAAAACAAAACAGTATATATAAATAAAAATAAAGTATTACTTTTAAATCATTCTCATACATCACTTATTCGAGATAGCGTTTTTTCTTTCAAAACAATTTGCATATATAAAGATTTACCACGTCATGAATCTAAGTGAAGTCGTTCAAACAACTACAGATCAATGATAAGCGACAATCTAAACACAATCTGAACACACGCGCGTCTTTGTTCAAGTCTTTCATTCAACTCGAGGTGTGAAGTGTTTGTATGGTAATGTAACAACGAAGTTTTTAATTTATTTTCATGATATTTTTTATAAGTTGCGACGCGTTGCAAATAACATTAACCAGACAAAGTGATTCTATTATAATAAAATCAGTAGTTTTTACAGATTTGAAAATGTCATCTGATAGAATGGTAAGCTGTAAGTCATTGTTAAATACCCTTACTTCCATGAAAATAATAATAATTGCGTCTTTTATAGACGTGATTATGGTTATTAGAATTTGTCAAGATGCAATGCAATTTTTTTTTAAATGCGGTAACGCCAATTCGCTTGACTTAATTTCATAAGATTCAATCAAAAAATATGCTTTATTCTACATTGTTTTGCAAAAATTGTACGACATATAATCGTATTGTCTGAAAGTCTCATCCATCCCTGCACTGTACTTCATATCATCAATAAAATTCGCCGAAATTGAACTAATCATACGTTTTATAAAGTGGTCGATCATTTTATTTTGGTATCCTGTTACGAAGCCGGTAGTTAGGGGGAGGACATCGAATTTTTCGTACCAATTAAGTTGCGGGCAGCGCGCGGTGCAGGATGACACTGAAGATGTCCTTTGGGCACACGCAGCCCGGATTGCAAATCAGAACTGAGAGTGGCGTGGAGATAACATTGAATTTTAAGAATACCTATATAAATAAAAACGAAATGGCTCCGTATATGATTTTGTCCCATTCGGTGTCGAGACCCTTGGTCCGTGGGGTCCTAGCGCTATAAAGCTTTTTAAAGAAATAGCAAAAAGGTTAGTCGACATCACAGGAGACCGAAGAGCTGGCAGCTACCTCGGACAAAGAATTAGTCTAGCTATTCAAAGGGGGAACGCTGCCAGTATCTTCGGAACCTTGCCTAAAGGGACTTCTTTTAATAATATATTTTAGTATTATATTTTTTAAGGTTTTTAGTTTTAGTGTCATATTATTAATTGGTATTATAATAAGTAAGTATACTTTGAAAAAAAATAAAAACTACTTCTCAACTATTTTGTTGCATTTTGATTAACCTCCGACGCAAAATCTCTCGTAAGTCGTCTGTCTGTGGCACCGTAGCTCTGAAACGGGTGAACGGATTTGAATGTGGTTTTTTTATTTAAAAGCTGGTTTTCTGGCGGTGGTTCTTAAATGTTTTATCAAAATTAGTTCAGCCATTTTTACTTTTTATAGGTTTTTTGTGTCGGGGGTTTTATAAATTTTCAATTTAATCCAGATTGTTCTTAGTGTATTTAACTGAAAACAAGCAAGCTTTTTGATAAGAAAATTGAGAATTGAACTGCTGCATTAAGTACTGCACAGGATAATAATATGGTTGACAATTCAAAGAACAGTAATTTTACCGTAAAGTGACTTCATGTTGAAAGCTACTCATAATGAAAAAAAAAATTGAGTTCTTTATTTGAGTGACAGGTATAATCCATTTCCAACAAGCACTCAATAATTAAACAGCAGTCGTGCAGCCATTAGATCCGCAATGAGGTAATCCGACAGAGAATCAAAGTAACCGACATAGCCCATCGAATTAGCAGGCTGAAATGGCAATGGGCTGGTCACATCTCTCGAAGGACGGACTACCGTTGGAGTAGACGTGTCCTTGAGTGGAGACCGCGAATCGGCAAGCGTAGTGTAGGACGCCCACCGGCCAGGTGGAGCGACGACCTGCTAAAGGCGGCCGGAAGAAACTGGATGAGAAGAGCCGAAGACCGGGCTCAGTGGCGTTCATTGGGAGAGGCCTATGTCCAGCAGTGGACGAATACAGGCTGATGATGATGAGTCGTGCAGCCAAAGCAAAGAGCTGCAACTCTATGAAGAATTTTAAACATGGGTATACGAGTAAACTACTCTAATTCATCCTGTCGCAAATTGAAGCTAGCACCGTTAGTCTGAGCCTCCAGCTACAAAGTAATAAGCAATAAACACACATGCGACCACTGCGGATATTTTACATAATTATGAACGAAATTGTTGTACATGCGTTAATGACAGACTCGCTCACTCTAATCACCAAACTTCTGATTGCCCGATTGGGCGTAATTTACGATTACGGAGATAGTATTGACAATTTGAAGCAGTTTAAAACGAAACATCATAATCCTTCGATACACAGTAAGAAATAATAATGTAGGAAGCGGAATACGGGATTCAAAATTATTTTTCATTTCCTGTTTGAAAATATTTAGGTTTTGCATTGTTGCCCGTGGGAGCAACTACCTGGCATCCGCTAGGTAATAATTTCTTATAAATCGACATCGAGTGAGATATCGGACGCCGCTGGGGAGTGCGGGCGGCGGATGACGTATGCACAAAAGTACACAATAGCGCACATGATCTAGATTAGTGACGCGCTTTGTGTCCCCAAAGGGTTGTCCTTTTGTGATCACAAACGCTGCGCCCGCGCACAATGCCCGGTGCCCGCAAACATCTCGATGCTCAATTCGCACAGATTCTATGAATTTCTAAAGAAAATAAATATAACTTTTGACAGCGGACCGCGATTCGATGCTATCGTTGTTTGTTAATTGTGAATTGAAAACACTGGCAAAATAGAATATTTATGAAAATATTCATCATCATCATCATCATCAGCCCATCACGTTCCCACTGCTGGGACACGGGCCTTCTCTCATAGAGAGAGAATGGGCCATAATCCACCACGCTGGCCCAGTGCGGGTTGGTGAATGTCACATGTCCTTGACTTTTTGTGAAAAATTCTTGGACATGCCGGTTTCCTCACGATGTTTTCCTTCACCGTTTTAGAGCGAGTTTTAAATCCGCACATAGCTTAAGAAAGTCAGTGGTGCGGGGTCAGCGGGATTCGAACTCGGGTGCGTCGGATCGAAAGTCGCACGAGCTCCCACTGAGCCACACTCGCTCAGTCGCACGAGCTCCCACTGAGCCACACTCGCTCATGAAAATATTATCTATCATTATTTTTGTCGTCATTTTTACTAGATTAATTTTTTTAATTGTTTGGGACTGGTTGTTAAGATAAGAATTCGATCACCTGAGGCATGATGTAATTAATTTTATTTTGTTAAATGGCCTGCAATCATACTTTTAGCTAAATTAACGCTTTGAGCCTGACAGGGGTAGGTAAAGGGTAAATACCACCCTTTGTTATAAAATATTCTAATAGTTTTTAATAACCCGCTTTTTATTAGAGTAAGACAACCTGTAATTAATCCACTCTAGAGAGCAGCGATTATAAAAAAAACCTAGGGGTGGTTCTTGTTTTAGAGGTTACTCTTAACGCCATCACGTATTGCTATGTCAATTGAACAAATACGAATATGTTTTATATTTTCATATTGTTATATTTTTTTAAACATTCATACTATACAACAATATTGATTATTTTGATATTTTTTGATATTTGATTGATATTTTTTCAACAAGACTGAAACTCTCTCCCGGCATCTGTGTTTCCGGATAGCTATAATCTGGATATCTTTAATACAAGAGTGAGCAGGCTTCTTCTAGGCGAGCTACATCTTTAACCGCATATTCACTTAACAACAGGTAAGATACCGGACAAATGGAAGCCCATAATTAATAAAAAAAATATATTATTTTTTTCGTTAGAGTAAAAATGAAAACACATTTATCAACCAGCATATAGAAATAAGAATCAAATCTTTAAAAAATATATCATCCGCGTAAAAAACCGAACTGTCTGCTTATTTCCTCTAAAAGAGAAGTCAAAATATTTTATGGCTGAATATGTTAACACTTTTGTAAATGTAGATCACCCACAGAAAGCACAAAAGGCACCGATGTAAATCTAACCTTTTATATGCCGCTAAACTGTCCAAAATCAAGCTCATAAAATATAGATATGAACAAAGTACTAAACGCAATAAAACCTTCATTCTGGTCGGATTAAAAAAGGAAAGAATTTTGGGAAAAACTTGTTTCTTAATTTTTTTGTACACCTGACCGAATCCATTGTTAATTTCTGCCTCGAGGGCTAAAAAATAGATGAATGGAGAACAAGCGCTTACTTTGAGCACCCTGATGTTGACAAAGTTGGGAGCGATTTGTCTTGTATGTCCGCGATCCGATCTACAAACATCTGATCTCATTTTTTCTACGTAATTGAGTGGTCGCTGCTTTTTTCGACCACATCTCAATTAGTACGACATGTTTAGACCTTTCCTAGAATTCTTTATTAATGTTCGTCGCCGTAAATTAAATAGTGAAGGTAAATTCTGGAGTGGTAGGTTCAGTTTTATAGTTTTATTGAATTAAAACTAGTGTACAAAGAAACACAATATAAAGGTTTCGTTCATTCAAATTGTACCCTCTTAAATCAACGCCTGTCCATTCATCACTAGGACGACACTTCTGTAAGAAACAAACGCTATGAATTTACATACGAATACAGACAAAAGTCTACTCTGCACACTCGAAATAAAGTTCATATTGAAACGTATGAAAACCGTACATAATTTAAGGAAATAAACGGAGATGCAAGCATTATGGTGTACGCTGTATCTAATTAGATAATATTATAATTTAATTAGATTTCTTTCTCGCCTTTGGGTGGTATAACATTTTATTTGTTATCAAGGAAACTGTTCAAGACACTTTTGCTGTATCAGTTTTGGTCACATTCATCTTCCGTCTGTCATTATTTAGATAGTAACTTAATCGTAATGTGTATTGTTTTTAATGGACTATAAAAACAATGAAACAGATTTTAACGCACTTTATTAGATCAGGTATAACGCTAGAACCTAAGTATCAAAATTACAAAATAATAACTATAAAAATAGGTAATAACCGAGCCTCATCAAACGTTAAGTTGGAAAGTAGTTATTTTTTTTAAGTTTTAGCATATAAAATTCATTTCTAATATTCAATACAATAAATAATACTTCATTAAACACCAAAACTGGAAACAAAAGTTTACACTTTCATAAATAAAAATATTTTTAAAACAATGCCTTATCGCTATGTCTAGTTTCTTACAGGCAATCTTTGGATGGACAGGAATAAAAAGGAGCATTGCAGTCAGTGATGTACAAAGTTATTAATATAAAAGATATAATGAAGTAAATACAGATCGTTAAAATATAATTATATAGTATAGATATAATAATAATAAATACCAACAAAATAAATATAAAATACGAGTAACGTAATATATTCCATAATATTATATTTACTTTATGTAATTATGTGTGTTTTTAACTAAACAGTATCCCTACGAATAAAAGAAATGTGTACTGCATTATGAAATATATTTTATAACCTCACTATAAAATATAGGTAAACTTGATATGTGACATTGTAAAAAACCTAAAAGCAGTTCAAATAAAGTAACTTTTTTCCTAAAAATTAAATGCATTGCACTGACGGACAAAAAAGGTAGCGGAAGAGGATGGGACCTTACCAATATTAGTTTTATAGTTAGAAAAAATTCTGACACTTGAGAGGAATTGTCGAGAATAATAATAGTGGGAACCTTTCGTTCAAACCCTTTAGTTCGAAGGCACCTGACACGGAAGATTTTCGCACACTACGTGGGAACGTTCCAAAGTTATCGAGTTTTAATTCATCATTTCCTATACACATAAAATTTTTATGTTTGTGTATTTCTGGACTATGCTATTGATCCTTACACAGTGACAACTAGAAAAGCTGTTTGCATAGAATTTGGAAACTTTTGAAAGGTGATCTTTTTTATTTTTACTTGTTATTATTATATACGCGTGGACTTAAAGCGTTATGGTTCCACGTTTATAGCGCGTGCTGCTAAGGAATGGAACTCATTGCCGTCTTCTCTGTTTCCTGATAACTACAATCTGAGTATCTTCAAGGCCAGAGTGAAAAGGTATCTTCTAGATCTTCGTGCTCCATCTTCGTTGCTTAATATCTTTTGTAAAAAAAAATAACTACAATTTCGAAGTTTCCTCGATTGTTTATTTTTGTGTATTTATATTTGTTTAATTTAATATTTTTTGACTGCGTCTTGTTAATTATAATATAGCTATTTTATTAATTACAAACAGCCCGGTTTTCACATGAATGAAAGATTAGACTAAGTAAGATCAGATCATGCATGCACTTTACAAGTATTTCATCATGTGTTTCATCACGGGTTCAATGAAAATTCAAGGACATGAAATGTCACCTTTAAAATATTCACAAGATTAATTAAGTTGATTATTAGTATCAGGATCTGACCTTACTATAACGCCATTAATTAAATATTATGCAAACTGTTAGTGAATTTTAATGGTAATTTAATTGTGACCAGGGGATACTCATTCATTAAATTTACACGCTCTTCTAAAGTGCTCTTTATCTGTTAGATGATTTTCACGCTTAAAATAATTATTTTTTAGAAATAACAAAAATCGACTTCAAGGCCATACTTATATTTTTTTGTTTTTGTAGATTATTTCAAAAAGCGCTGAATCAATTTCGATACATTTATATGGGACCACCTCTTAATATGCCCTACCAAACAAAAAAAAATCATCAAATTCTATTTATAATTGGCGGAGTAATCGCGTAACAAACATTAAAAAAATATACAGTCGAATTGAGAATTTCTTCCTGTTTGAAGTCGGTTTATTAATGCAATGGACAGTAAAATCCAAATTAAACGGAAAAAATTAAAACTTAATGTGTGTTTTGGAGTGGTGCGTTCTCTCCAAGAGTCCACCTTGAAAAGTACTTTTGCGAGATATTTAACCGCAAAGCGGAATTGTGCAAACTATATACTGTGTTCTGCTTTAGTTTCATTGGAAGATTATCCTTTAGTAGCTCTTTCCCTCTAGGCGATTTCAGTTCTTTAGTCACGCCTATCGTGGAAGGAAACTTTTTTCTCAAATAAATGTTTACATTAATATACCTATTGAAACTAGTCGCGCCCATATATAATATTTGTGTAATTTTCCATCGTTGACCTTCACTTTGTGTTCGGTGCTATTGGACATGACCTAGATCTTCGAGATATTTATCTCAAGTCCAATCAATTGCAGCATGAACTGTATTTCTGTGGATGTAAAAGAGAACCGTCCTATATTATAACAAAACGGAAGGTTTATGGTTTAGGTCGTCCATGTATGCTTTTGCTTATTCCTCTCCATGCACGGTTGTCTGGAAGAGATCGCTTTTAGCGACAAGATAGATTTTAGTTCACTTGTTACGCTACCAATAAGCTTTTATTTTTAATTTAAAAATTTTCTGAGTGTTTCAATTAAGAGTTATTTCATTTTCATTTCAACATGTGCAACATGCGCAAATGAGAACCATTCTTCCAAATATATCTAGTTTCTAAATCACCATTGTTGATATACCTTAGACCTCATATCCTTGCGGGGGCTGTTGATGTCTGTGACACAGTTTTACAACTACTGCAGGCACCACCGATCCGACTTAGATATTGTCAATACAGTACACATTCCCATACATGATTTAAAGTTAAGTACTTACCTAATTAGAAAAAAAAACATGCCAATCGAGTGCATACCCTTCTTTGACTATAGTTACAGCTTATTAAACAGCTAGCACGGCGTTGGTCAGTCTTTCCAATACCAAATAAAGGTTTAAGTGACTCGTCCAAGTTAATTTAAAGCCAAATGCCATCACTTGTCTAGTTCGCACTTCGAAGTTCAATACCTGCAGTAACTGTCTGTCACGTCCTGAATACTCTTGACAATGAAGCAGGAGTAATGAGCCGTAGAATACATACAAATTTAGACTTTATCAACTTGAAATAAAGTCTTTTTAGAAGACTACCCGCATGATGCACGCGCCAACGCATAAAAGATAAGTGCTATCATTGGCTACACTTGTTTTGCCACGCAAGTGCTTTGACTCTTCAAGATAAAAACAAACGTTTTTTAGAACTAACTGTACCTTTATTAGGTTCCTTAATGAACTTCATTATTTTCATTCATGTTTTTAAATTTCTAATTTTTTCATTCATATAAAATACAATCCAGTATCCAGTATCTTGGCCGACATGGAAGTCTTTTAACAGACTTCGGACCCAAGTCGGCCGTAGCAAGGTAAACATGTGCAGGTGGGGATACAGCTCAGATAGTGCATGCGAGTGCGGTTTCCCTCCACAGACTATGGCACACCATTTGTCTTGCCCTGCGTGTCCTACCAACTGTACACGTGAAGACCTGTACAATGCCAAGGACAATGCTGTGCTTGCGGCGGAGTACTGGTTCAAAAATATATAAAAAGCCGAAGGATCGACTCGCTAAGAAGAAGAATACAATCCAGTTTTGTTAGTAAAATAAAAATAAAATTATTTTAGTCAATCTTAAAATAATTTTCATTGATAATAAATTATAATAATAAAATTGATATCATTAATAAATACTATTGCAATTATTATTTGGCGGCTCGACTAGATGGCATTTTAATGGTCCTATAAATTGAACGTATACATACTTATATCTATATTATGTTTACGTATATAATTAGTTGGCATTGACATAATAATAATTTAATAATTAATGCTTTATTGTACACCAAACAAGAAATAAACAAGGTACACGAAATATTCTTACAAACTATAGTACAACGGGCGGACTTATCGCTAAAAGCGATCTCTTCCAGTCATAGACAGCCAGACATAGTAAGCGAAGGAAATAATTAGAACCTAATATTAAAGAATGCGGGACTTTACTCGAGCATGGCGTACTTTTTATTTTAGCCTGGAGGGATGTTTAAATCGTTTTCTAATGAATACAACCGCTTGACTTTTCAATCTCAACACCAAACCTATAATTTAAATATTACGCTTGATGCCCTCTTAGGGTTGTCACCTTCATAACTGCTACTAATTTGACGGAAGCAGCCCTCTTCATTTGAGTGCTGTCAAAACAGCGGATATTCCCCACTTAAGCTTATTTCGTCTAATTGAATTCTAGAGCATTAGAAACATTAAGCCTTACCAACCCTATAATCCCCTTATATGAGATTCACGCCGACGCTTTAAAGACGCTCTTTTTACAAGCCTTCGATATGTTTTTTGTCACCAAAATATGGAGCAAGGTGCATTAGGTAATCATTGGGTAAAATATTAAAAGTAAAGAAGGGAAATTAAAGAAGCTCTTTACTCAGAATAAAGCTTAGAAACGGGTTATTTCAGATGTTTTTGATTTATTTTTGAGAACTCGATATTTCGGCTCTGTAACAAACGCCATGATCACAAAGAACATTCGGTCAGATATGTTCTTTAATAATTAATTTTTAGAAAAAAACAAAAACCGACGTCAATGTATCTTCGAAGTCCAAGGTCAAATATCGATGAAATGTAGATGAACCTCTTCCTAGCTATACTGAACCCAACACAAAAAGAATTTTCCAAATCGGTTCATAAATGACGGAGTTCTGAGGTAACAAACATTAAAAAAATATATTTAAAAAATACAATCAAACAGAGAACCTTCTCCTTTTTGAAGTCGGTTAAAAACATGGAAAATATCTTGTCTCTAAACGTAATTCTGACGTTAGTTACCATGATAGTTTTACAACCTATATAAAGCTAATTGATAGATTACGACTGAGACTCACGGTAAACGAAAATCACTTGAAATTACTTCTACCAAATTTCGAACATTTTAGAAGGCCTTTTGGGAGTTGTGGTCGAAGATTTAGCACGCTTACCCAGTAAATACTTGTTCACTCTAGATTTGAACACACCCAGATTTTATATATGTGGAAACACAGACGACGGCAAGGCATTCCACTGCCTTGACGTTTTATATCAATTATGAATAACATTCACCAAACTTTTGATAACCTATTTTCAGCTCTTTACTGAAAACAAAGACATTGATTTCTTGAATACATAAACACTTGCTGTTTTACAAATTCTAGGATTTTTTTAAATGCCTTCTGTGTAAATGTTTCTATTTTGCGTTTGCTTTAACATACATGCCATAAATATAATAAGTTTGTACGTAAATCATGTAACTAAGTAAAATGTGATAAATAAAATGCGTTCATGGAAAAACAACACAAAGAAGCATCTAAACCTACGTGTTCCTCGTATACTGTTTTTATTTTACTTTTGTTGTAGAATCTATAAACAACGCAATATGTCCTATCTAAGAAGATGTTAGGCTTACCTTAACCTAACCATGTTCTTTTAAATCAATAACTAACCATAATTTTAGATTCAATTGCGTATCCAGTAATGTAAACTACAGAACCACAATATACTCATAATCAATGAATATCTATTGGGTTTAGAGTAAGTTTATTATACAAAGGTCGTACAACACAGCGGTGTTCTTAGTAAATCACTGACTTGCTACCGTCTCCGAAACAACGACTACATCTCTTATGCTAATACACCTTCGATCGACAATTGGTGATCGAAGTAACACACGTTTTAGAAAATAACTGAAACCTTACGCTAAGGGCATTAGGTTCAAAATTGACGAGGTTATAAAACGTAATAACTTAATGCATGCGCACGCTCAAAGACATCTTTATGAATATCCCTAAACATTACCATTTGTAAACGTGTTCGTTAATAAAATACAACAGCCCATAAACTCGCGGTGATCTAGTAATATTTATTTGAACAAACTGTTCAACATTCGAACATTATGGGAAACGATTTTCTAAATATTAAATTCAACTTGAGTGCCATCAAACCGTAATAAACGTACGTCGGTTACTTTCAAAGATGTTTTATTGAAAGAGGTAAAAACCACGATTATGTGGTTAACATCATTGAGCAATCATTTTCAAGTAGATATTGCAAAAAACACCCACATCTAGAGTAAAAGCTCAAAGCCCGCAGGATAAAAATATAAAAATGCCGCGGTTTAATCTTTAGAGGAAATAGAGAAAAAATGTAGCAAAAGATGAGTGTTAGTTATTTGACGCAATTCATCCGGAAATTCTCAAATTGCACATCCAAAAGTGTATCTTCCGATTTCGTTTGAGCAAACTTCGGTTACAATATTTTTTATAATTTTATAAACGTTAGGGGAACAGTCGACGAAAAAGAATTATGAAGTTTAATTTACTCGTCGATAAATTATTGTCTATAGGAAGCTACTCAGTATCAGATTACACCATTCATAAAATATATTATACTTCATAAGGCAACCAGATATCTTAAGAATTTGCGGTCAAGTGATCACATTTGAATCGTGATGCAACTAATTACAAATTTGTAATTGCTTTCTTTTGAATGGATCTTTGGACTGCTCATAATAGACAGATGTTTTTGCACCTTCTTGTTAGTCAAAAATATTATGATGTCGAATAAAAACTTTCGAAAATTTCCAGAACTTGAACATACTTTTCAAATAGTGAAGGTTTTTGTTAAGAATTGGGTTTGGAAAACAGTCATAATTAATTTAAAATATCTGTTTATGAGGTATGTTTGTTTTATTATAAATCTCCACGTGGCGCCTTTAACGGTGACGTCAATGTGTTTGGCCTCAGGTAATAAACTATTTGCATAAATGATAGTTACGAATATAATAATTATGTCAATTTATTTTAATTATACCTCTACGATTTCAAGATAAATATCGAGTACAGGAACAGTACTAATAAAAGAATTTGAGTACACCAACGTAGCCTACTTGAGTGGTGATTTCCAACCTAATGACTTGTAGTGTAGTGATCTGGTAGCGCTGGATATACCCCGGACAATGGAAGTTTTCTATCATTCCCACTATCAACCATTCCATCTTCTTGCCGCGGGCTCACATTCCAAATCATATGGAGAGAAAAGGACAAAATAAGGGTAGAAGAGGATCGTGAACTCGAAATTGGATATCAGCAGAATACTGAAAACAGATTTAAAATAAATATAAACAATTTAACATAAGGTCCGAATGCATAATTCATTATAAACAGCACATACGAGATGACATCCAGTAATGCTCTAATGTCTAGTGATTTACAAACTCAAAGTAGAACATGGCCACACTACTATCAGAAAAGATTCTTCTATAATAGAGCAGAAGTTATTCTTCTTAATGTTGTACCTTGTCAACCACCTGAGTAATTTCATGCCCTATAACCAAGAGTTACAGAACACAACACTATTTATGACACAAACATAATATGATAAAGACTCTAATATAAACTACGCCAATCAATTTCATTAATGACATTTCAACACTTAAAGAATTATCGACACAAAACATGAGTGAAAGTGAAAGATTAATTTAAAGTATTACAGATGAATGCCTCAGTTCAATGGCCTAAAAGAGGGAGAAATTAACAATAACAATTACTTTATAACAATAACTCAGTAACTTTATAACAATAGCATTATTGAAAACAATTGAATTAAGATTGTTAGAGAAGCAAGTCGAGTGAAGTGGTTAGACAATGGTATCCATAGTTTGGGAGTGATCGGTAACAGAAACTTCAGAGAGATTAACAGATAAAAATTTAGCACAACATTGTTAATCTGATCATGGGGTTAACAAG
Source organism: Petrophora chlorosata (assembly GCA_951640565.1). Classification (NCBI taxonomy): domain Eukaryota; kingdom Metazoa; phylum Arthropoda; class Insecta; order Lepidoptera; family Geometridae; genus Petrophora; species Petrophora chlorosata. The sequence continues at coordinate 12,265,366 of OX621193.1, read as the reverse complement.
CTTAGTTATTGTATTTGTTTAAGATTTGCCGCATTACCCACCTTGGTGTAATCACAAATCAGTACCTACAGCTTAACTTTACACTCCAACGGCTGGAAGTGAAAAGCTATGTAAATAATCCTTACTAATATTATAAACGCGAAATTTTGTATGTATGGATAGATATTTTGTGACTCTTTCACGCAAAAACTACCGAACCGATTTTGATGATATTTTGGTATGTAGGTACTTAAGAACTTAGAATAGCACATAGGCTACTTTTTATCCCGGAAAACTGCGGGTGGAACCGCGGGGCGCAGCTAGTAATAAATAAATACGCCCAACTGCAACTGGAGAAGGAAAGCCGAAGATCCAGCTCAGTGGCGTGCTCTGGGAAAGGCCTATGTCCAGCAGTGGACTGATGTATGATGATGATCATAAAATACACCCAACGATCGCATACATTGATCCTGACTCCTTACTAGGATTCCCTGTACCAAGGAACTACGAAGACCATGGTTCCAAAACACCCAGACACGAAACAAATGCATGCGCTTTTTTTCTGTACCCAAACATTTGTCCCGCCGCGCCGTGGGAATCGAACACGTAACCTCAGTATGAGATTGGAGCCAACCTGCGCAACTGACAATGTGCTTGACTCTACTTTTTCTTTTGCCAATTTGTTTTTGTTTTGGCAACAAGTCGAGCAACCGATGGTAAGCGCCACGTTTGCCCAACGCCCCCATATAAATAATTGATGGTATTTCATTGACTAACTTAATTTTTTATGTTATTAAGTGACGAAACGAGCAAGTCTTTCACCTGATGGTAAACAACACGCCTGTCCATAACAGTTGCAGCATCACACAGAACTTTGTTTCGCAAAATCCTTCGCAGCACTGCACTGCACTCGTCACCCCGTAACTATTATTTATCTTAGAGTAAAATAGTATTTATCAAGTGCTGCCTTATCAATTATCTTGTACAAATAAACTTCATCTACATCATCAGCCCTTTATGTTCCCACTACTGGGACTTAGGCCTTCCCTCGTAGAGAGAGAATGGGCCATATCCCACCACAATAGCCCAGTCCGAGTTGGCGGATATCACATGTCCTTGAATTTGATAAATTCTAGGACATGCCGGTTTCCTCACGATGTTTTCCTTTACCGCTTTTAGAGCGAGTGGTAAATCCACTTACATAACTTAAAAAAGTCAGTGGTGCGGAACCACCGGGATTCGGACTCGGTTACGTCGGATCGAAAGTCACACGTGCTCTTACTAAGCTACGCTCGCTTTGTACAAAGAAACTTGTCAATACTTACATAATTATAACTAAGGGCACATAAAAGTTTTACATAACGTTTCGGTTGGGAATATACCTATTGTAAAAGGGACTATACGAGAACCATTTCGAGTACGTACGAGCTTATAGAACATAGCTCTGTTTGCTTTATCGTTCAGATTTCGCAAAAATCACGAACACAACAATACACACGTGCCCCACGTAACAAGATTACAAACACAATGACTGTATCCGATTCGATGTAATAGTTTCCGGAATACGCAAAAACCTTTAAAAGTATCGAATTTTTTGTGTGAAAACGGAAGCAAAAATCGCAAAAATGAAAAGTAGGGATTAAAAAACTAATCCTTACATTTGAATAGAATAACACGCAAATCTATAAGTCTATAGGCATACTGGCAATGGTGGCGAAATCAGCCTAGAACGTGGAATTCATCAAAATATTTATTTCGCGATTTCTTTGTGTTTTACATTTTCACATTGGCAGCCTCTGTGGTGTAGTGGCAGGTTGGGAAGTTGGCTTACATCTCATACACCACTGACGTTGCCGGTTTGATTCCCGCGAGGGACAAACGTTTGTGCACAGAAAAAAAGCGCTAACATTTATTTCGTGCCTGGGTGTTGTGGGACCATGGTTCTCGTGATTCCATATTTCCTGGATACAGCAAATCCTAATTAGGGGCCAGGATCTACGTGTATGTGATCGATAGGCATAAAAAAACAAAACATTTTTTTTATGTTTTTTTCTATAATATGTTTTTTGATTTATTGTCTTGACAGAAGTCAAGATTATGCCAGCAAACCTCACAGATCATAAATTCAGGTTCATGACCTTCTGTAATAATATGTTTACGTAAGTCTAAAGTTATCTTATAAACATGTGAATATCTAATCAATAACCAAAAATCGCTACCTACTTTATGTAATTTTATTATCTGTATTTTACGTCCCGAAACATGTTCTTAATTTAACGGCTCCTTGGTGTTAAAAATATGTGTTGCAATCAGGAGAGTTTATACCTGAGTTAGGCTTCATTACATTCATTAGTGCCCTTTCTATCAGCGTTTTCAATAATCGTAAACTGCAATCTACTGTTATATCTGGTGGGAATAAATTTGTTTGTTGTACATACAGGAGTAAAGAAATGGTTAGCTAAGCTTTTGTAATTCTTTAAAAAGGTTTAAAATTATTTAACTACTAGCTGCGCCCCGCGGTTCCACCCGCAGTTTCCCGGGATAAAAAGTAACCTATGCGCTATTCCAAGTTCTAAAGTACCTACATACCAAATTTCATCAAAATCGGTTCGGTAGTTTTTGCGTGAAAGAGTAACAAAGATTCATACCTCTATACATACAAACTTTCACGTTTATAATATAAGTAAGGATTCAGTTAAAATGCATCTTCGATATTGCAATAGGACCATAAACGGGAGTTACGCGCGGGTCTTAGTTTGATCTCATCAAACAACCACGAGTATGTACATATACTAGTACTAGTGACGCGAGTACTAGCGAAATCATTTTAGCAAAAAATCGAAATCAAAATCTCTTTAATCAGTTTCTAGGTGACATTGCAATTGTTATGTGGTGCTTACTATGAAGTTCAAGTTCAAAAGATCTTTCTTCAGTTTAGACATTACAGACGCACTTATGAACGTCAATTATTACAATGACTACCACCGGATCGGAAAAATAACCACTACTCAGAAGATACGGCAAGAAACTGAGGAGCATTTTTTTTAGATATTGTTATATTTTTTTAGTTTTCTACAATGTTATGTTCCTTATGTACCAGTTGGCTACTTTGCAGAAGTGGAATGTTCCAAGCATCTTTGTCTTCAAAGAATCTAAAAATTAATAGTTACAAAATTTAGATATAAACTTTAATCAAAATTTTATGTTCGAGTATGAAAAAAGACGTGTGGCACTCGGAGACTGCCGCGGTAAAGCTATTGCATAGCATTCGGAGTGGGGGGTGTTAGGTTATTTTCGTTACGGAATTTCTGAATTCGGTCTCCACGCTCAAGGCCCGCGACAGAAGCTATGCAATAGCTTAAAAAAAACATTTAATCAAGATATATACACGCAACATGACATTAAACTATAGTACTATACTAAACATAACAAATAATACTATACCATACATATAACAGAAAAATATAACACATGTAATAACATATAATAAATACATAATATAATTATATTATAATTAAGTAATAGTTAGGATTCTTTGGTATAATGAAATGTTGCGGGAGTGCAGGAAAAGGTATGGGTGTTGTGGGACCATGGTCCTTGTAGCACGAAATGCCACTCCTCGTAGCACCCAATCCACAGAAGCCAAGAATTATGTATATGATCATTGCGTTATAATTATTAATCAATAATTACCTAGTGTCTAAACCATTTTAGTTTAAGCGTTAAACTTTGTTTGTTAACTTTTCTCCAATACAGTGTGTCCCATGAACGCTACAATTCTTATTGGCCACGATCTTCTTTGTCGCCTTATCAGTTTTTTTGCATTCGCACATGTAAATGCATTTAGCTTCCACCTCTTATCGTGGCGAGCAACATTAATCTCATATAACAATGTACGCGGTCGCGGCCGAGCTTCGATGGCTTAATCAGAATCAAGGCCCAGGGCTTGTGGCTGCCTGAGGTGACACTTACTTTTTAATTTAAAAGGTACCTTTATTTTGTGCCACCTCTGCCGCATCTACTTTTGTACAAATAATGAATACAGTGATTACTTAGATAATTGTGGAGTTTGCTTCCGTTTTTCACAACTTTAATTTGTTCCAAAAGCTAATATTTTAATTAGGTATTGATATTTTTTTCAAGCTCTTTTAGTATGAAATGATCCGGTGACTTATCATGATTATAATAAAAAGTAGACATAAAAGTTATAGAGATGATCATCTCTTGCAACTTGATTTTTCAAGATAATGTAGAACACTACTTCATTTTCTCAAAGATTCGATATGTATGTATTAATACTGCACTTCAACATTATATATTTACCTATCTATGTGATAAAATGTGATACTTTTTACCTAACAAATAATTGTACATTATAGACTTATGTTAGTTATATCTGTTAAAATAGTCTTGGGAATAAGGATGGAAACTAGAAAGTATGTTTAAATTTAATTTATTTTTAAACAAATACAGGAAATGGTCAGTCTTAATTTATACACCCTAGTTATCAATATATTACTTCACAGCCAATTTATTTACAACAATAAATTATATATCCAACATACTCTACAAACTATTTACAGTGCAGTACAAACATTGGAGGTCCGAGAAAAACTGCTAAGTCAAAGGCACACGTGACTAGAAAATACATCTAAACTGTTAACAAGAATTCACTTTTGCTGCCACCAGGAAATTGCATCAAGTAAGTCCTCTTCATCCATTGGAGTTTGGAGCATCTGTCCCTCGTGATGTTGGTAATTAGGAACATATCCACTGGCAGAATGAGCTGATGAGACACCCGAAGAGCAATCCGAACCAGACGGGGAAGGCACTGGAGACTCCGAGTAAGGTGAGCCACCTCCGCAAATGCCTTCATCAATTTCATAAGGCATCTGTGTTTCCATCACTTGTGGCTTCGTGATCCCGAGGGCTGCATCACTGTCATCAATCAAGCCTTGCAAGTACCTGATGTATTCCACCACCATGCGTAGAGTGTCCACTTTGCTAAGCTTCTTCCCTGAACCGCGGCGGGAACCACCAGACAAGGCGGCGATGACTGTAGCTGGAAGGCGTTTTCTCAAAACGTTGAATCCGTCGTTCACTTGTTTCACACGGTTCCTTTCACGAGCGTTCCTCCTCGCTATCGAAGCCGCCTGAGCACCGTTGTTGCCAGTGCTCTTGTATATGTACTTCTTATCTTCTAAATCCAGAGATAAGTATTTCTTCTCAGGCGCCGGTGCGATTGGCACCATTCTAGGAGCGTATGAGTATTCAACTGAGTTGTTAATTCCTTGTAACATTGTGATCACGTAATAAGTTCGCAGGTAAAAGATTTGAAGGAGCTACGTCTTCCTCAACAACTATCTAATGAATGAGCTCTGAGTTCTCCCGCGCCGCTTTTATGGGCGCACCTTGCCCAAAAAAATTTGGATAGGGACCCATTGCTCCCCGCGCCTCGCCACAAATCAATTTTTTTCGACCCTTACCTGGAATATGCTTTCAAATGAAGGCTCTGGATCGCGGACCCTTCATACACGTGCCAATGAATTTATTTATTCGTGTTGACCAATCTCCTTCAGTATGTTGGAATAAATATGACTTAATTTGAAAGGATTATTAAACATGTTAATAAATATTATATTCAATTTTTATGTATGAGACTTTAAGCAAGTCCTAGTTATTATTAAAAATGTGTTTTTTAGGTCGAAATTCCTAACATTTCATGTACAGTTGGCTCAGTGTTATACTAACGAATATAATATTACTTAGAGATACAATAGCCACGATCATGTGTTTGTACCGTGGATATTGGAGATACGGAACATTAAGCATGTAGTAAGAGTAAAGTCAGAACTGCAATGACATACATTACTTTTCAAAAAGATATCGAATCCATAGTCATACTCGTAAAACTAGTGATTCTAGGTGAAATTTAAGAAGGTTTTGTAACTGATACCTCACACTATCTTTCTTGAATTCACTTATTCTAGATTCAGTGTCATTACCAAGAAATATATTTACTTTTATATATCAACGCAAATGAATAATATACAAAGTCTATTGGACCTCAAACAGCTGATTACTCTAGTATCAGCTGATCACTTTGTAGCAAAACACTGGCGCCAGGGTTTCTACTTAATGTAGAGTCTGAACAATGCAACTTTCATTACAATCAAGTTGACGAGACAAGTGGAAACCCAACAGCTTTTGGATACGGGACTTCAAATTTATTACGGTCAGTAAAGTGGAAATTAAACAACAAGTTTTATTGTGTTTGGTCTTGCAAAAGAGACCATGGCTGATAAGAATACCTACAACAAAATAATTTTCAATTCATATGGCTTTTTTAAACATACCCTATAGTAAACGCAATAAGGTTCATTTTTTATTTGAAGTCTATATTTTTAGAGTTGGTCAACTTTGCAACCCGCACACTGGGCGGCAGGCCCTTCACTGAATAACTGAAAAAAAGTTACATTAATGTAGAACGAAGAGCCTTCTTATGCACGCTATTCAAAAGCAATGGACCCTCCATTGTCACAGGCATTGTGCTAAAAAAAGGTATGTGGGCCATCCCATTGACTGTGCAAGAACGAATTGTTTAGAAGCTTTCAATCATCCATTGAAGAAGGCGCTAAACGCGATTTTAATAGACTCGGTGTCGCCTCCGAGAAGCAATTCATATTTAATTCTGTGCCATTCAGACTGAAGTACCTGCTTTTAGTTTCTTTGCTTTGTTTACAAAATGTAAAGTCGTAAATATACTTCGAGTTTGTTGAGAGATATGCGAACATCTGATTTTTAAGTGAGCAACACATGGCATGAATGAGTATGTGACACAGAAAGGAGTTAATAAATCTACCACAATAACCTTTGGTTATAAAACATTTCAATAAAACATAAAAATACTGTTTAAAGTTTACAAATCTTATTCAAATATGTACTAAAAAAACATTCAATATTAAAAAAAAATATTATTTGCAAGAAACGTACAAGACATACATTTTAATGTCTCCCAAGAGTCATATAACTTCTCACATATGAACAATTGAGTCCCCAGACGCTACATACTACCCATCGATCATCTCTCCCTGCAAGTGAATTCGCAAAGCATATTGAAATTGTGGGAGTGATACATCCACGAATAAAGCTCACTCCACAAAAGCACCACGGGCGTGCTCACAATACTCTCGTCAAATAACATTTAGCCAGCCCACACCTTAGAAAATTGCAAAATAGAGACATCCAGGAACACAAAGCTTTATGAAGGAGCAACGGAACCATAACCGATAATTACAACCTTTGTCACACGTATATTTTGCGATTTTAAAACGAAACTCACAATGGAGTGAATGGATCCCATTGTGAAAATTGGAATGGAAATGCTTTTCGATAGAGAAGCGATAATCGTTCAAAAATATTTTACGGTAATCTCTGACTGAAGTACACCAATCACACGACGCCTTCCAACAGGCAAGCAAGGCGATCAAACGTAGGTCAATCGCTGATAAAATTATCAAGTTACGCTCCAAGAGACTCTCAAATATTTTTTACGACGAGAAATGAAGCCCATGATGCGTTCATGTAAAATGCAAAAACCGATTCTATTTGTTCGTAGCACAGCAATTTACATGTACAAGTTAGTGCATAATTGGACGAGTATTTGTAATAAACTCATTCTGGGGATTATAGGCCGGCGCAATCAGTTGACAGTCCCATTACGTTTTCAAGTAAAGCCTAGCTAATATTTATAAAGGGCTCTTAGCCGATATGAACCGCGGTGGTCCTCTCATTGGGATGTCTTTGATAAAGTTGTAACTTTAATTGCTAAACTGGATTGCTTTGAGGGACACCGCGCCACGCGCTTCGAACTTAACATCTTCGGTTATGTCGCGTCGCAGCTTTATTAGGTACAAGCTTTTTCTGGTCCCAATTGCGATTTTATTTTTTGCTTGTTGGGACAGCAAAGATCTTGAATTAAATGCCCTTGCCGACACAGATTTTAAATGGATTTAAAATGTATTGGAATTTATGGCCATTACTATTTCTGTATCTACTGCCAAGTTATATTTAGATATAATTAGAGACTTAGTACAGATGCTTTGAGCGAGTGTGGCTCAGTGGGAGTACGTGCGACTTTCGATCCGACGCACCCGAGTTCGAATCCCACTGGCCCCGCACCACTGACTCTCTTAAGTTGTGTGCGGATTTAACACTCGTTCTAAAAACGGTGAAGGAAAACATCGTGAGGAAACCGGCATGTCCAACAATTTATCACAAAAATTCAAAGACATGTGACATCCACCAACCCGCACTGGGCCAGCGTGGTGGATTATGGCCCACACTCTCTCTACGAGGGAAGGCCTGAGTCCCAGCAGTGGGAACGTAATGGGCTGATGATGATGATGATAATGACGGATGCTTTAATTTCAGTAAACTGCATGATCATATATATCCAAATTAAAGAAACCCGTTGACGTAGCCGTGAAAAATGTCTCATCTCCGCAAAGGTTCGAATAGTGATGCGAGTGACAGATGCAAACTTATATTATTATGAAGAATTGTTTGCGTTCAGAAGTGGTGCTTTGGCACAAGTCATGGCCCGCAACCATAGCGCACCTTTCCAACATGTGTGCAATCCTTTCGCATCTGCCTGATCTTGCACTGATTTTTATTTATGAATAATATGACGAATTATGTCTGAGCTTTTATTTGAAATAGCACCTTTCCGGATGTGCATCCACAGCGGATGTTGCCCTTTCTATAAAGTTTGTATATTGCAGAAACGAACAAAACATTTATGCTAAGGTCAGTGCACCTAAAATTATTTAATAAGCTTTGAATTGTAACTACTTGCTAATTTCATTGCTTTAAATATTGATCCAACATTTTAAGATGACATCCGAAAAGTAGTCCAAAAAGTATCACGCCACTCTATTTCTAAGAAAAACATTATTTCAAGCATTTTTTATGCAACAAAGCCCATATTAAGACATCTTAACATCAATGCCAAAGAGCTATCAATCCTCTACGGTGGCATCTATTTAATAAAGTTATACGCATGGCAGTGTGCCATGAAAAGGCATTGTTGCGCAACACTATGTCCCCTATTGACATATTAGCTTTTTAGTGGGCCATTCTATTGTAAACGCATGTTTATGGTTTCCCAAATACCACACGTGGACGAAATCTACTTGAGCAGATTTTTTTCGTCTATTAAGGTGGTTTTAAGATTGTGATGCGATATAATGCGGTTATCATGCTCTCCATTTTTTATATCGCATCCTATTGTGGCTAGCCTTATTTTACTCTTTGCGAAGTGATACTTTTTTTTTTTTTACCCTTAATAGATCTATGTTTGACTACTATCTCGCCTGATGTGAAGCGATGATGTGGCCTAAGATGGAGCATATAGATCTAGAGAGAGGCGGTAGTTGAGCGGCTGCTCAGACTCGTCTCCCCATGGTTCACCGAACATCATCCCGAAACACGACTAGGTCGCTTGACGGCATGGCTTTGTTCGGTGGGTGGTATTACAACCACGGCCAGAGCCTACCACTCCAAAGCGCGTAAGCGGGTTTCATCACGATGATTTCCTTCACCGTTTTAGAGCGAGCGTGCAAAATCTGCACTTAACTATAAGTCATTGGTGCAGGGCCGAGTCGGGATTCGAACCCAGTTGCGTCTGATCGAAGGCATTCAGTGTATTGACATTATATTCCAACTTTTGAGATTTCAAGCAGCAGTTTATTATGTATTTACTTAATTCTCTATTGCACTATTACAAGTAATGTACGAAAGGAGAACTTAATGCTAAAGCATTTTCTGCCAGTTATCCGGCAGTCAGTTCTTGCAAATAATTACAAAATTATTTCCTCAACACATTTTCTCACCGACTCAAGTAAAAACTAAAATTACAAAACTATAACGTATGTAACTTTTAAAACATGCGTACCTATACCGAAGGACACCCCGACACGCGTCATCTCAAAGTTACTCTCTTCCTTACTGTGATATAAAATTAAATTAGAAAGTTTTTAATGTGACATTAAAAATATTATTAAACATTATCTGTGCCCCACGATCCGCGGCGCTTCCCGCAGCGAGACGCAAATTTAAATCCAATTAAGAACCTATAACCGTACATAAAGCTTACAAGCTAGCTCTGGGAGGCAAAAGGAAAGTCAACAGCTTAATTACTATTCTTAATGAAAATCAACCGTGTATTATAACTCAGTGTCAAAGGACCGTTATTAGAGATGCGGTCATAATAAGCCGTTTTGAGCCATTAGTATGGTCATTTGGGCGAGATTATTTTCACTAAAATTCATTTATTTGTAGGCGCCAACGGCTCTGGGAAATTACTAAGGTGCCTTGAGCCATATTGGAACTTTACTCCTTTTTTTTACTGGCATAATCATCCTTTCGCGTCAATATTCAAGAATATCATAAAGAAAACCTAGAATATCTAGTCAATAAAGAGACGAGGCGCCTAAATAAAAAAATATAGTAGCCGAGACTAACCGACCGTAAACATAATATTTTGTATAATCCGAAACATACGAGAAAATGTAAATATTCTTGATTAAATACAATTCCATAAAAAATTGGATTTGCATGACCGCATATAAATACATCGATAAACGTTTGAATATAACTTTTTACGAGCCTAATAAAGTTATCGCTATCGACAAGTCTTAAATATATTTTTAGATTCCAATTAAACTTTGCATTACCGCCAGTCAACGTATTTGACTGAAGGCCTTATTTTTCGAAAAAGCTTAAAATTGCTAGCTCGCGCTGACTCCGCCCTCGCACTAAAACTTTACGATTATTACAATAATTATAAGTGACTTGATGCACTACTGACAGCGGATCATTAAATCATAGTATAATGATACTATACTGAAAGGAACAAATACGTGTGGACAACTGGCGTTTAAGGTTTACCTACCGGTTGTTGGAAAACCAAACTTGGATTTTATGGTGACTTAACGTTTTGGATTTTACTTTAAATTGTAAAAGATTGTCATGACTATAATCTGTCATTGGTGTTTCATAAACACCTATAATTACCATAAAATATATTATTTTTAATCAAGACTAACTATTTCATTAATACCTAAATTAATTTAAAAGTATTCACTTAATACAATGAGAGCATAATAAAAAAAAGCAAAACAAAAAAAAATGTTTTTAATCATACATCAGTAATGGCTAAAATGTAAACGCCTAAAGCAACTAAACCATTAGTAAAATTCACCCAAACCACAATTCTTAAAAATAAAATCAAGCTTAAACGCGTAAAGTACCCGACTAACCGTTATTCGAAGTGTACTAATTGCCTACATAAATTAAATTAGGAGATATCTTTAAATCTCTCTCAACTAGAAAATAGCACTTCTCAATCAAGGACCACCAACATAGAGTATTCCCGACACAGAGGAACTCACGTTTGACCACGCTTCACAAGTTTATTGGAACAGCTTCTCATTACCTAATTGGTCGACGTTTTCTTAATTCAAATACTAATCATTATAGATTCCAACTACAGGGTGGTCTCTCACTTGTATTATAATTCTTGAAATATGAAGCATTGATAATCGCATCGTTATAAAGGTCAGTTCTACTGGAACAGTAGGAGAGTGGTAAGCTACGATGCAGCGTGAAAATTTATCGGAATCTGGAACGTCACACTAGTTATGTTATTTTATGTGTGAGCATGGGAATCAGACACAATCCTTTAAAACTGTGGTAAAAAGTTATTTTGAAGGCTGTAGATCGACATGCAAAGTGACTTATTGGTAACGAAAAACTGGTTGCTACGAAGATGCATAGTCTTGAGCATCGAAGTAAGGTACCATGTCTGTCAATATTTTATAGGATACCTATATTTCGGGGAATGTTCACAGAAACTTCACGACTTAAATTAATGTGATTGTACCCTCCCCGTTCCATCACAGGACGAGCAGAAAATCGACCTAATATCACCCTTATATAGTAAATATTCCGCCAATTCGTACAAAGCGTTTTGGTTCCACGTTTATAGTGCGTACTGCTAAGGGATAGAACTCTTCGCCGTCTTCTCTGTTTCCTGATAAGTATTATTTGGGTATCTTCAAGGCTAGAGTGAATAGGTGTCTTTTAATACTACGTGCTCCATCTCCGGCCACATCCTCGCTTGACATGAGGTGAGGTGGTAGTCAACGTAGATTTATCATAAATAAATAAGAAAAAATATATTATGACTGTTAGACCCGCCTACCTGCATTATGATAATAAATAAAGCAGTAAAATGGCTTTAAATATTTGCACTACTTTCCTAGTGTACGTATATTAAAAATTATTAATCCTGTACTAATGTGTTCTTATCGCATAAAAATTCTAACAATTTAGCTAGCAAGTCAAAACAAAATCTTTTCATTTCCATCTAGACAAAGACGTAAAACACCCACATTTCTTTAATAAATCCCTTTTTTTATACAACGCATGTCATTATTAAGCCCTCAACAATGAATGGTAGCGCCCATCCAACGGCACGTCACACGACACTTCTCTCTTCATTTTTTATCCATTCTACCTTCTTATGAAGACGTTAAATGTTCTTACGACACTTAATACTTAAGATCTTATGTCAAGGATCACGTCTGTGCTTAATTTATCGGATCTTAACCTTTTTGTGATTTTCATGTAATATTAAAAAACTAAGTAACGAGACAAGCAGGTCGTTCGCCTAATGGTAAAGAACACGCCACGAACACAAAATAGTTGAAAATGATATGAACTCTATTCATTCATTTTATACAAAAAAAGTTAAAAAGAAACTTAGTTACCGCAGATAATATGAACTCTCAGAGAATATATTTGCTGTGAATTCGGTGTGAAAGTGAGATACCGACATGTACCATATTATTTGTATGAGAAATTAACAAGTTTAAAAACACAAACCAACGTGCAGACAAGCAATTAATCATGTCGAAACAACTTTATTGACTTAACCAAACAACAAATTATTAAGGTGTCAAAATTCACACGCCCGAGCTGTGTTCACAACTTCACACCGTTTAAATCAGTACTGGATATTGATAGTAGTAATTTTATCAATCGGCTGCTTCCACCAATCATATAGCAAAACAAGCGAGTTTCTTGCTTTTGAGTTTGACTTCAAAAAGGTTTGAAAAATGAGACATCACCGCAGAGTTTCTTAGTAATCCTCTCTAGCGGGGGTGTTTTTACGAAGCAATGGTCAGTTTTCGCATTTCTTTTCTGGGCCTGGACTTCAATTTGCGTATGGGAAAGAAAAGGATAAACATGTTTGCCTTTTTTTACAAAGTAATAATAACTTTAGTTATAGGTTCATTTTTAATAAAAATTTAATTTGATTTGTATTGTGTTAATAACGTTTAAAAATGCATTTTTGTGCTTATTTAATTAAATGTTTTTTGGCGGTGACTTTGACTTTGACTACACAATTGAAAGGTAAGCTAAATAAACAACACCCACTAATAAATTAACTGAAAGTTACAATAAGTGTGTCAAATAGATATTTCATTAACTAAACTATTTAACTGGAAAAACAAAATCGTGATAGAATTTGTACTTAGCCCACAAGTCACAACATAATGCCAATACATCATACTTATATAGTTTATATAAGTTATATTATTTAAGTACATTTTATTATATATTTAAGTTATATAATATTTTTAAGGTTTTTAGTTTTAGTTTCATTGTTCTAGTATATATTTCATATTAAGTAGCTAAATAAAAGTACTAATTACAATATGTTACGTCAAATTAAAATACAAATGTCAAGTTAAATACAAACAGTTTATATAAGTATGATGTATTGACTATTTATTAGTTATCATAAAGTTTGCATTTCATGAGTAGCTGTTCTGTGACCTTTAGTCAGTACAATCATTTTGCCATACCATACCTACTTTTGTAAGTTTAGTCTTTCGAACAATCAGCTAACTTAATTAACTCTTGAATGTGACAAAGAAAAGCTTGGAAATGTTAACAAGCAATGATTGTAGTTACAGCTATTCATCTAATGAATTTTAATTATTGCCTTGTAAACACTTGAATATACAACAGCTTCTTCTCATGCTAAATTCCAACAATTCCCACATCCTTCCAGCTTCATTTAAATTCAAAATAAGATTAACAAACCTAAAACGGGGAGCTTATTAGTGGGGGAGTTAAATGGTTTTATTTTTGTTTGTTTTTGCGCGAAAATACAAATTATATTTTAATATTTGAGGACGTTAACTACCCCCGGTTAAAGAACCAGCAATTACGCTACCACAAACATAAATCAACTGGAGTAGTTCAGATCTTAATTAAAATACTGTTCGGAGCAATTGTCAGAAATACGATCTGGACTGGACTAATTACGTTTGTGCTTTGGGGTACCATTGCTTGCTTTGAAGGCCTGGACATGCCAAAAGCTGCCCGTGAATATTACCGAACATCAAAAAAAAATACTTTAAAAATGCTTTATAATAGGCTAGATATTTATAATACAACATATAGAGTTAAAGTAACATAAAGTAATAATCATTACGGTCCAAAATATTTACTTTCATGTAATTATTTTGCTGAAAATTATTCCATGCTCGGATCGCTAGAATGAATATTTAATTCTCTGAAACTTTAGACTAAAGAAAACAGAATGAATGGTTACTTGGTGCTCAAATTGATGATCATTTTTATAGAGAGGGATTAAAATAACGGACTTTGATTTAATGGACAATTTGGTTTCAAGCGTTGATTTCCGCTCTGAAGCTGTTTACTTGCAATAATAATTTCAATCAAAGCTCAGACATAAATATATTTATTGATGTATGTTTTTTAAAAGCTTCACATATCCCTTATCAAACAAATAAGCAACAAATAAACTTGGAGAAAGTAAACCCTCAAATGCATATTCCAAAGAAGGCGAAAGTTCCACTGTAATTCTTGGATTTTATCTACAGAGCCTGCAGCTATTTGAATAGCAAATGATGTATCCATTTCGGTCCGGATCATCTTTCAAATCGGATACCAAATTAATACTCTTTCGTTTTGATAAAACAAACAGATTTTGCATATCTGGATCGATGGTTGGCTGATCTCATATGTGCTCTTGGTTTGAACTATTTTAATACTTTAATTTTTAAACTAAAATCAAAATATCTATAAATATAACTCGTAGTTTATTGCGTAAGTAGAAAACCCCCGAAGAATAAGTAATGTAGAAATAAACAGAGACGTAGTTACTCTTATACTAATGAGTAGGTATTTATCAGTTATTGGTATTTGTTTTATGAAACCCATCGGCTTTGCACTAGCGAGTAATACACACTCGAATGTTTACAAAAATAACTTAAAAAAACTCTTCGACCGCATCGTCACTTAACAACAGGTGAGATAGTGGTCAAACGTAAGCCTATAAAAAAAATACAAGAAAGTACAAGTACAAGTATAGATTATATTAATTTAGAGATTAAAAAGAAAAAGAAAATAGAAGAAGTCATATCTAAGCTCTAAAATAAAATAATATATAAATGACGTTAACACAACATCTGGTAACAAACCATATATAAAAAAAAATCTATTACACTTGTCGTTCCATATTTATTACTCTGCAAACTTATCAGCCCATTGAGAATGCATATAATGGAACTCCTACGATTAAAAGCACGAAGTATCAAGAACGTTTTTCGCACATCAACAACGGCAGTTTAGCCGCCGTTTATTTGTTTGCCAAAAACGAGAGAATTGGCAGGATAAGTAATAGCTTAATTCTACGTTGTAGCGGCTAAAGTGGCTGTTTGTTCGGATAAAGTGGCTCTTTCTTTGGTAAAGGTGGCTGGCTTCTCGGCTGAGCCGTCTGAAAGAGAGGCATCGTTTAGCAAAACATATATTATTAGTGAAATACAAGTAAACAACTACCTATAACCATAGCGTTCGATGAACTTCACTCATTTAACTTCGAAGATCCTTAGCTTGAACGTTATCTCGTGCTAAGCTAACGTTTGAACGCAATGAAAAAAAACAAAGGGAGCAATTTGCGCCTATCATGCATTTGCAAGATCCCTGATTCATAATAAAATAGTGCATTTTTTGTGAATGTAATATTATTTCCTTCCCCTTCAGTCGGGAATAACCTCTATTTTACCCCTTCTAGCCCGTCAGCCTGCAGAAGCTTTAAGGCCATGCTCAAAAGGTAAAGGCCACCCATCTAGCACCACACAGGCTCCTCCGCCACTGTGACGGATTCCCGCCACGCCCCTCATTTGTTATACAAATTTTATACTACCCTCCGAGCGAAACCACCGGAGACCTCGAAAACTGGAAAAAGAACAATGGAAGTTATGACTTTACCGTGACTTATCTAAGACCGTTGCGATTTGTTGCCTAAATTTAGCTTTTGAGATAAGATACCTTCATAGATTTTGACACTATTGTTCATGAACTATCAACGGTTTAGGTTTGAGTACAAAGCCTTGTTGTACTCAAACCTAAACTTTTGTGTAGACTATTATACTTTTTGTCATTTATAATACTACGGCAAATATCACCTAGGTGTAATGAAATATCTATGTATTGACATGAATTACTTAACTCCGATCTATTAGTTATCTTTATATATGTCGTCTATATGTCTTCTATATTTTTGCAGTAAAGCTATCCGAAAAACATATTGTGAATAGAACAACTTAAAATACTTAAATACATTAAAATACAATTTTTACATGAGCTGAAACTTGGAAACTCAATAAATAAAGTTAAAACAACTCATAAATAGAAAAACAATACGAAATTACATTTAAATTACTTATCTTTACACTGTGATTGCAAGCACAAACAGTAAAACAACTACTGAAACGAACACGCAATGTCGTAATCCGATGAGAGCCGTGAAGAAATTTCATTAAATTCTCTATCACCCGAGGACAATGCAATCACATATACAGATTAAAACAGTCCTTCAAGTTGCACGCTTTTCGGTGACTCTATAAAACAGCTTCAAATGGTGATATTCACAGTCTTATATAACTTAATAACTTAACTATTATTATTTGGCAGCCTCTGTGGTGTAGTGGTTGTGAAAGTCGGTTCAAATTTCATACAGCACTGAGGTTGCGGGTTCGATTCCCGCGATGGGTCAAATGTTTCTGCATAGGAAAAAAGATCGCCAGCATTTGTTTTGTTACTGGGTGTTGTGGGACCATGATCCTCATAGTTTCTAGTTCCATAGATACAGGAAATCCTAGTTAGTGGCCACAAGATCTATGTATGTATGTGATCGTTGACCGTATTCATTAATTTATTTACCATGTAGTAAAACCAAGATTCTTTAATGAACGCGACTTCTGACCGTTTCTCATTGACTTGGCCCATAGGTGAACCTACAATTACTGATCGGTGTGCTACAGAGAGACGTTTTCAGCAAGCTTACATTCTGCACTCTACTATAATGTAATTGTACAGAGGCAGTGGAGATTGAGACGGCAGGGATTGCGCACTGCTGCCGCGGGGTCGCGGCAGTACCATACTGCTGCTTGATTAAATAAACCTTCAGATCAACGTCACGCCGCCGGCATATCGCACAGATTCTGCCAGGTGTCATTCAAATTTATTGCCAATCTTTAAACAAGAAAAAAATTTACTGTAAGTTATAGCAAAATTTTGCTTGCGAAATATCAACAATGTATCATAAAGTTTCTAAAAACATACCAAACCGAGGTTATAGTGAGAAATGCTGATAAACTTTCACAGTATATGTACAAAAAAGAAGTCTCTGATTGACTATAATAGAGCAGAATTGATTTATGTTTATATCGTCTTCATATTTTGCTAACCGAAACAAAACGATCGTTAAATGTTCAGTTCGTACAATTCATATTTTTATTTCACGTAAAATTTTATAGCGCAATTAAATAAACCACTTGAAATAACGCTATCGGTTGTGTCAATCTACAGCGTTCCGCAGCACTCAGCGCTCAGCGCTCAGCGGCCCATCATTACGGGGAAATGAATTAAATACCAGTGCTCAATATATCCGTCGATTTTTTGCGCAACAAGTCCAGGCGCTTCGTCTATTAATATTCATTACATGAAGCGGCTCGTTTACATTCTTCCCTCTACCAATATCCTTGGGGAACTTGCCGCAACTCCCGGCGATTTGTTAAGAAGTATCAGCTATTTGTCTACAGCCAACAGCATTTATCAACCACGCAGCAAACTTGCATGTAGCCCTTTCGCTCGCCTCAATTTATGATTCGATTGTGGAATAACCGAACTCGAAGTTTATTCATTCGTTATTTAAATAAATTGAATCGCAACAAAGATCAGGGGCATTAAAAGTCGTAAGCAATGTGTCAGCGATTGGAAGTATTTTAAAAGCCGTGTAATTGATAGTTTTCGAACTATCTTCGAACGTACTTGTACAGTTACGAAGAACGATCATAAAAGCGGTTATCCAAATTATTATCTAGGGAATTTAAAGTTTATTAAGCTCTGTTAAGGTGAAGATGAAGGTGCTTAAATATGCGCCTTCGCTGTTGGCAGCATTGAATATTATGTAATTAAGAATGTTAGGACTCCAAATAAAATAACGTTACGTTTCGTTCCGCCTAAAGTTATGGCTTAATAAAATGTAACTTGTATCGTAATTCACGCTGTGATAAAAGGAACGGTGACGGGTATGCTTATAATATGTTGTGTAGGAGCAAGAAATCTATTAACCACGCTTTGGAACGCATATTTGAAACGACCGAAAATGGATTTTGATTTTATATCAACACCTAGCATCTAATTAAAAGAATTTACCTAATCTCTCTATCTATATTCAATAACCTCATAGATTCGTAAATAAAAGAAACCAAATATAAAGTAGGATCAACTTTAACCAAATCATATTTTAGGTACCTACGTACCTAATTTTTGTTTGTTTCGAGAAAAATTAAAAGCTTTGATGATCATTTTGAATAAATGTTGTCAAGCAAATGGAAATGTCACTCAATACCAAACGAGCCAGCAGTCTACATAATGTTGTTATTTATTTCTTTACTTCATGTAAATACACATGTATTAGTAGTGCCCATACAATTGTACCTATAGCAATAGATTCTATCCCTAGAATCTAACGTGTCAGTTGACCATAATCATCACTTACACCATTTCATAAAACAGTACCATTTTCCACAATCTCCATAAATCAGCAATCAGACAATGCCTCGGTGCGTTTAAAGAGACTTACATAAGTCAAGATATCAGTAGGTACCTAATAAATTCAAAGGATTGACCGACGCTGGTGAGAACTCGTCGGTTGGTACAGAAGCCGCCGCTGTGAGGACATAAATCTAAGGGAGTCATCGGAGTGTCGTCCAGTCTTTGCTGTTGCCAGGGTTGCCGGAGGTGGTTCCACAGAAACCAATCAATTTTTGTTTTGGCAATTTTTTGGCAATTGGCAAAAAATTGGCAAATTATCACAGTAGGAGCAGTTATTCAGAACTTGAACAATATAATTTATTAAAGAGTAATCTAATTTAATCTAATTTAACTAATCATACTATCATACTAATAGTATTATTAAGGTTGTCTAGAAGAAATCGCTTTAAGCGATAATGCCGCCCATTTTACCTCAAATAAATGTATTTTGTAATTATTATTTTTTTGTATTGTGTGTTTATTTGATGTGCAATAAATTATACGCTATATTATGCACTTACATACAAACTTTGACATTAATACAATAGTATTAATGTAAAAGTTTGTATGTAAGTGGGTTAGTGTGTTTGTTACTTCTTCACGCCGTAACGGTTTAACGGATTTGACTGAAATTAGGATTGGAGGTAGCTTTTTAACCGACTACAAAAAAGGAGGAGGTTCTCTGATCGATTGTATTTTTTTTATGTTTGTTACCTCAGAACTCCGTCATTTATGAACCGATTTGAAAAATTCTTTTTGCGTCGGGTTTAGTATAGCTACGAAGTGGTCCCATATAAATTTCATCGATATGTGACCTTGGACTTCAAAGATACATTGAAGTCGGCTTTTGTTTTTTTCTAAAAATTAATTATATTATTTTTACTTAAACGTGGTTGAATCCGCGGGGCGCAACTAGTAAAGTAATAAACAAATATGCAAATATAGATAATAAATAAATATAGACAAACAACAATAACGTCTTAGTACTACTTACATTCATTCTTAAAGAAGGGGCTCTCATCTATTAATTCTATGTAAACTTCCTTCTAATGGTTAACCCTCAGCCATCATAAAATATCTTCATAATTTCAACGATTCCCAAACATTGGCAACCCTTTCCCTTGAATGGCCCTGTATGAAGGATGGCCGGCCAAAGCACCGACCAAGGTCTTTAACGGGCGTTTTGACAACTGCCGGTGCATGAATTGAAATATGAAAGCCACTGACTCGAGTGACTCGCAGCATTGATAACTGAAGATAAACTGTGTTTCAAGTCCAAGAGTTATGCTTAAGTTGCGTAGTAACTAGTGTTCAATCTGTAGCGTAAGTAGTGATCAATTGCCGGGCTTTGTGCTGCAAGCGAATGTAAGTGACGTCGGTTTTATCTAAGCTTGTTTTGAGTAACCACTGTGTTATGAATATATTGAGTTTGAGCAGTAATAGCATAAACTGGATGTTTTGTACGCATAAATAAAGTTCAGATACAATCAGCTACTAATTTATGAAGTCGTATCGAAGGAACAGTGGAGTCAAAACAAGGCTTTTTCGACAATTACATTCCGTGAGTGAAATAAATTTCTGTCTGTTATTATTTACAAAATTCCAAAAAGGTTTTTTATTCAAGTAAAGCATTTGATTATTATTTATATATTATTTCAAAATTAAACGATTTGAAAGTCAACACACAGTTATAAATAAATTCATCGCTTTTTAATCATTTCTTAGGTCAAGTTGACGTCAATTTGGCGGCATTCAACCGAATTCAAAGCCTCATAAAAACACAATAGGATTATACCATTTATACCAGCCTAATGGTTCGCCAAACAAGGGCATTAATCTCGACATACATAATACAACATATACTATATATATATATTGGTGCGTCCACAATTTATGGCCGATGTTTATAGAAATCATAAAGTCAAAAAGGCTTATTAATGTGTGAAGACGCGCACCTCCTCTGAAACAATATCCTAGCGACATATTTTTAACCCCCGCCGTGCTCGTTAGTGAGATATTTTGTTATCAAACGGAATACAATTGAATGTGAACGTCAAAAACATAAGTCATCATTTTAATATGACTTATGTTTTGTTGTTTTGAATATATAGTTGATGCGTATTCGCGCAGACCGGCAAAAAGGGGCATTTACAGACACACTTCTAGACTTTCGATGGAAATTAAACGCAGCGAGGTATTAACAGTATGGACGCGGTAAACTTAATTGTATGTAGTCGTTTTCAACTGAACTAGATTAAGACTAGATAAGCTATCAATTCGACAGCTCTCTGGTAGGAGCTCATGAGGCTGAACGCGTCTATTCACAGTTGCCACCACCAGGAGCATCACCACTGGTGTCAAGCAAGCTGAACATACCTCCGCTGTCTCAATTATTTTATTTTTGGTTTTAATGCCCATATCGCCGGCTAAATTATTGAGCATTGAAAACAAAATTGATGTCACGTAGAATTTTTTTTTATGTCGCACAGTTCTCATTGATTTTTGGTTTCTACACACGCCTGAGATTTTACCTATTCTATACATCTTACTTCATCAAACTTAGTTTGAGTAACAAACATCCATCCATCCATTCTCAAAAACTTTCGCATTTATATTATTAGTAGGAAGTAGGAAATAGGATTTATAGCCATACTGTATTTATTTCATTAACATGTCTATAGATACATAAAAGTTAGAAGTGTATATGTAAAGACTTCAGAGTTGACACTAATCTGCTTAAAATCAGGAGACATTCGCTTCCAGAGCACGTTCCACGATTCAATGAGATTTAATCTGTTTTCCCTTTCGAGCAGAAACCTTCGACTCCAATGAATTGCTTACCTAATCGTTGAATAATTTCCTGTCGCTTGCGTTTGTTCTCTGTCGTTTTGTTGTTCAGTATAAATCACATTTTTAGACTGTTGTATAGGATTGTTGTATAGAAGTCACAAAGTACACAATTAGACTATGCTAGAAGAGTGACATACTGTCTCTCTTCTAGGATACGGTTTACGGCTCATGAGATACAGCCTGGTGACAGACGGACGGACGGTCAGCGGAGTCTTAGTAATAGGGTCCCGTTTTACCCTTTGGGTACGGAACCCTAAAAAGCGCAAGCATTCTTCATCTGTGGTTTCATGACTGGGTGTTGTAGGACCATGATCTGCATAGTTCCTGGTTCTCTAGATTCAGGAAATCCTAGTTAGGGGCCAGGATTTATGAATGTGATCGTTGGGCGTTATTTATTTATTTACGCCTTCGATCATATATGATCGAAGATTTACGCAAACAATTTCAATGTGCTTGCCTATATGTGTTTTACTGCTAATATACGTTAGTTGTAGTAAATGCCGCAAATAAAACGTTAATATTGTTATAATGTCTTTCTTCTCCCAGTAGCTTAACTAAAATCTGTATTTTTTTTTAATTCTTATTCTCGAACTGTTAATAGAGTTTAAATTGCTAATATCTCCACACTTACGTGCATATTTTAATAACATGCGTTCGATTTTAAGCGGTGAAATTTCGGATTTGCCATATGCGAATATTTTTATTTCTTTTCCTTAATCCTACCTTCGGCGGTACCATATCTGGGTGTGACGTTCAAGCGTTTTTATTTTAATGCTATAAAGACGGTAATAAAAGAGTTTAGATCACAGTACTTTCATTCGACCAGAATCAAAGCTCGTGCATTTTTGAAAGTTTGCAACCTTGCAGTAAAGTCATTTGGAACAGACACTGCTCTTGGCAATAGCGTTTAACTGTGAACCTTACATAAACAAGGTAGCGTACTAAACAGGCTCTAATTTCGTTTTTGGAAAACTTTTGTTTCATAAAATTTGTAGAAGGCTCAGATTCTGTGTCACGCTGTGATTTAGACGGTAACACGTGACGACAGTGGCTGCGGGCCAGTGTCAGCGGTCGCAAATTACTGCAATCTTGACACCTCGGAGGCGCTAACTGCCCGCTACCCCGTAATTTGCCGGACGTGTACTGCCGGTTGCGGGAACGTGGTTGGACCAGGATGGTATGCGGGTAAGGATTTACACTTATAATCCTTTCACACTGGTATTAAAAGATTAAATACTCAGCCACTTAAATTTCACATTCAAAATCGTCATGTCTTGAAATATTACCAATACCCTTTAATGATAAATAAGCGTGTGAGGAAGCGCGCTTTTCCAATAATCACAAAATGCAGTCATAATTATGAAGCCTTCATACTCACGACTCGAAGGAACGCTGAAGAGAACTTTAATGAGCTAATGAGAAGTATAGCTATGACAAATACTTAGAAAAAGTAGGTTTTAGGTCCTTCTGTGTATATTTTGTTTTTATATTTATTTTGTTTGTATAATTCATCTTGTATCTATCTCTTATCTGACTGTTCGTGATGTCACGGTCATAGGTTCCGACTGAAAATCAGTGCTAAGGTATTTTATTACCTTAGTTTTTATGCTGCATCGGAACCTTTTCCTGACATCGCGCAACGTTTCATTGTTCTATTTGTGTGTTATATACATATATTACGGCTAATACCCGAAGTGCGGCTACACCTAGTTTTAGCCGGTTAGAACTAGGTGTAGCCACTTACTCTTGGTTAAACCTAGTACGAGCCGATTGTTTTCGGGTAAAACTAGGTCTAGCCTTCATCATGCCGGCTAATCAAACGTATAAGGGGCAGCCCTCAGTAGGTTAGGGTGAGGCGGGGGTGGCCCTTGGGCCACCCCAACGCCGCGAATATGTATGTTGATATAATATAATGCTCGTACTAGGTTTAACCAAGAGTAAGTGACTACACCTAGTTCTAACCGGCTAAAACTAGGTGTAGCCGCACTTCGGTTATTAGCCGTAACATATACATTATTTATTATTAAATTATTTATTTTATTTTTTTCTCTGTTATTTGTTATGTACCTATAGTATGCTTATTGTTATAGTTTAATGTAATGTTGCGTGTGTGTCATGAATAAATGTCTTTTATTTCTTTCTCTCTTTCTTCTTTCAGGTCTGATCACGGCATCCTAGATCAGTATACTTTGCGAAAACTAAATTTATAGACTGGGTGAGACAACATCTTTTGGTAACAATTCACCAACCCATTACAAAAAAATAAAGTGGTGGCTATATGAGATGTAAGTATGTATGTAACACTTACTGTAAAGTCCTAATTACAATAAATTACGACATATTTTAACACAACATCTATAATTAACAGTCACTTGTTAGATTAACTATCTGAAAGCCTCAAAACTAAACGGTGACCAGTACCCAACTCTATTGTTATTGCATTTGCGCTAGTACGATGGAGCCTTAATTTACACCCATACATCAAGGTTCTAAGCCGCGTTCGAGGTGTAAATCACGATTGTAATTGCTGTTATGTCGATTCTACGCTACCGGGTAATATTTATATGTGTGCTGATAAGCTGTGGAGATTTGTTAGATAGCATTTCAAATACATATGTACGTACAATTTTAATAAGATAATAATAAAGTTATTTGAAAAAAGTTACCTCATCGCTTTTTAGCATTTTCTTTTTGCACTTAAAAGCCTTGTTTAATAGAATTTTAAATAATATTATTTTTTTATTTATTAGGTACCTAATATTAAAAGTAATATTTTTAGAATTTTGTTTTTTCTCATATCTTTCGTTACATTTTTGTCAGATAGCCGAAACTTTCTTATCTCAACCTAATCAGAGCTTAAAATAGCCGCCTTCAACTTTGGAGTTAAGATAAAATCTCCGAAAGCCTTCGATCAGAGAGCTGCCGAACGCAACCGTGTGTAATACGGTTCGGATGCATAGTGAGCGAGGCACCGGGCCGGACGCCCCCGACGCCTACCGAACGAAACAATAGCGAGAACAAACCTGATCGATATTAAAATCAGAAAGCAATCTCCGCGCGGTGTAATCTTACAAATATTTATTATATGTCAAAACAATATGCCGAAATGGAACGCTTATTGCGGTTTTTACAAATGCGTCTGGTTCGCTCGGAGGGCTCGTTAGCGTGAGGTACGATGCATTGTGGTTCTACAATGGAGGGCGGGGCGGCCCGCGGCGCCCAAGGAGCGGAGGAAAATGCCCACTCACTCCCACATTTAAATCAATGACAGTTCACACGGACTATCCGAGAAACAAACACTATCAGCAGACAATCGCTGATAACGAAGAGCTCTACTATGTGGCTTAATGCTTTAAGCCACCTAGACAGTGCTTAAATAGACGTTGTTTATTAAATCTTTAAGCATTCACCTGACTTGTCTTAGTAAGTACTCAACTTTGACCTGTCTTACAGGAATCCCTACTGGTTAGGTCTTAGTTGAGCATCACATTAAATTCAATGGAAAAAAACACGCTTATATAATAATTGCTGTATTATAATAATTGCTTTGTTCATAACAATGCCTATTTTTCTTAGCTTCTGTGACAGACATATTATTCGAGAGTCTAGAGATTCGTTAGAGTCACACTCGTTGTTTTGCGATATATATCCCACATTAATTTACATTAATGACGCCATTTAAACCTTAATTTTCAGCCCACCCACGTCTCTGTCAACGTAAAAAACAAACTCTTGTGTTAATTTAATGGGTCATCCTCTTTTACTCATAATGAATCAGATTTTTCAGATCCAATAACGAGACGACTCCTGTACGACATTCGTAAAAATAATTGAGACGTACGTGTATTGATTACCGAAATTCATAAGAAAGTACAGCTACTTTTCTGAAAATATGCCGCAGCTTCCCTATAAAGGAAAAAAGTACATTAAATGTGAGTAACTCAATTTATCAACGGGTTAAAAATATTAAGTTATATGCAGATTATTCGCTTTTAACATAATAATATTATCATACTAACTATCACGTGCAGCCAGTTTCGGCATTCATTAAGCTTTTGATAAAGAAATAATCGTGATATTCGAAAGTCCCGTTGCCTGCATTGCGCTGGGCGCGTGTCGGTCGCGCGCAAGCTCAGCCGAGCTCAGTTTTACGACAAAATAATATTTTTTAATTATAATGGAGCGTCGTGAAGTAAAAAGGCGGCGCACGCGACATCTGTATTAAATTTTAATGGAGCAACCGTTGCACCTGCGCCTTCGCGGATCGGAGATCGAGTTTGCAGAAGCTCAGTCGTTCACTCGGCAGCCGCGTTTGCCTCCCTGTAATCTGCTAAATGTATCTAATTAAATATTAATTACAAACGTTACCAAATACCAAGGAACGAAAGGAATTCCTCTTCACTCATTTAGATTTGGAGATACAAAATGAAGTGTGGTTGTCGTACGTTTATTGGCTACATAAGCAGTCTCCAATTGCTTGTTTCAAACTGTTTTTTTAAGTTTATGAATTCGAAATTATCAGCGGCTCTCTTTGTTCGATAATTTACACATACTTTGTTTTTAACTATTTAAATTACATATTATCGTTTTCGCAAAAATTAGGCATCGTCTCATAATCAGTTGCTACAGTAATTTGTTTTGTAGTTGTACAAGAGAACGAGAATTGCAAACTGCCTAGTAAAAGACTTCAACGCGCTCCTTCGTTGTATTGAAAAGGATAAACACAAACTGAGAGATAATAAATTGATATATTATGCAGTCGATTAAAAATATTTAAGGTATTGCACATCTGGCTCTAAATAGTGTAATTATGACTTTACATATTAAGTTGTTATGATACAGATATTGATATTTATTTACATTCTCAGATAAAGTAAAATAAAACCAAACAAAATAAAATAAAGGACTTATACAATATTTCTATTAAAAGTACTCTAAAAATTCCTTAACCTAGAGTGCCGAAACAACCGGTGGTTAGGGCTGCACAGTAAGAAACCTCCTCATAATACGTGCTGTTTCAAGTAGTAGTGCATCTGACCCTTATTTTTAATACTAATAATTTTATTTACAAAAACTGTACGTATTCCAGTAGAACGGTGCAAACTTATTCAAAAAGGCCGTTCAATCTCATCTCATCTTTGGCTATATCTGACAGAAAAATGTTCGTACAGCATCCAATATCGATAGAGACATCGCCAACTTTATTAGTGCGAAATATAGGGATGAGAAGTTAACAGATATAAACTCTCCCTTTTTCTTAGTAAATGCCAATATGTTCTTTGTCTTCGCATCACACCCTCACACCCTCTATGCACTTACACTCACGCAATTAAACCAGCTAAGGAAGGCACTGGTCATTACAACCGCTCGAGGTCCATTCTAGTTACCGTCACTTTGTATAAATTACATAAAAATAAGCACATCGAGTAAGGGATGGGTATATATGGATTGGTGAAGGTTGGAGCGTGACGGGTGAAGTGGCAAGGGCAGGTGTCACGACACATCTGCTGGCCCCCAGACGGGCACGTGGCTCAACCCTATAAAGCGACCTCTTCTAACAGCCGTAGGAAAAAGCCGAGGAACCCCTCTCGTATCCTGTAATAATTAAATCCAGGCTTATTTGCATTTGTCGAAGGTTCCGAGGGATAAAAACATAAGGAAAGAAAGAATAAGTGTTTGTCAATAATTACATAAAGAGAAAAGACTTAAAATGTTTATAATTTCAGGAAAAACTCTTCTTTAAAATAATTTTTAACTTATATGAAACTTTACCCGTAAAGAACACAAGAACATAGTGACTTCGCCTTTATAGAGACAATAAGAAAAGTGTTGATGGACATATTCATTATTTTACTCTACTTAGCAGTTTAAGCTAAATTCAAATTACTTATTAGCTTTATTAGGCTAGATTGTAATGTTAATGAAGTGTCATATTGTGATACGACACTATGAAAAAATTAAAACATATATGAAACCCCCCAACAACTCCTTCGCAACATTATCATATTCCCATATATATTTCAATTAAAAATATAAAGATAAAAAACTAAGCGGTTTTTTTGATAAGACTAAAAACGCAAAGAAAACAGCAAGTTGAACTACCTAGTTAAACTTACTCATTATGCCTTCTTCATCTTCACATCTTCATAACCTCCGTTACTCCTCACACCTGACCTGGCAACAACAAAAACAAAATTTATAACTTATATTCGACGGAAAACGTAACCGCCGAATACGTAAACGCCTACTAGAAACCTATAACAAATCAGCAATAAAATGAAGGTAGTTCGTCTTCTTCTCTTGCGTGAGTGTGGCCAACCCTCGTGTCGTAGTTATTAAACTGCCTGGAGGCCTCGGACATGGCCTAACGACTGTTGTCCTAAGATAACAACCGGGACTGACGTAAGTCGTCGTGTCCTCCGAAGCACGGTAGCGCTCGGATGTAAACAGTCACCCATCTAACTTGTAACCGCTGCGAACGATGTTTAACCTAGAACATCTGTTACGAACGGCTAGGCGAACTACGCTACGAGCGCTACAAAATATAAAATACAAATATATAGAGATAGTTACAAACTTTATATGATTATATTCAAAATCCCTAAATACATACATTTTTGTACATATATTTTATAAATCATCTATGTAAATATTAAAATAGTGTACAACAAAGAATTTAAGAGTAAGAATAAAATAAATATAAAATATGTAGAGCATCTACTGCCCATACCCAAAAATTAAAAACCAATAAAAATTAGGTATTCAGACATAATCAAATTAATTTTACGATTCCCACCCATACGGTGTCCCATTCGTTGAATATTATGATTGTAATTTCGAGACACCTTGTTCGTTAGTCAAGACACCATCCCATAAATATTGTAATATTATAATATTATTATTTTATATTACAAAATTCCAGACAACATAAAAGTTGAAAACATCGAATCAATTTTCTTAAAAAAAAAAAAACATTACCAAATTAACAAATGCTTCTACAACTTAGACGAATTTTTCAATGACAAGTAAATAGATATTCTAAATCAATATATTAATAAAAATAATTCTTTTTTTTACTATAAAATACTTAATTATAACAACACCAAAATAGTTAATAAAAATAATATAGTAAATGTTTATTTAATGGGTTGGTCCGCTCGCTCCTATTACTCCTATTGCCCTACCTTGTCAGGGTCATATATGTTAACTTACCTTTTCAAATGTACATACATATATGATTGCAATAAACTATTGAGTATTGAGTATTTAGTATTGAGTATTGAGTATTGAGTATTGAGTATTGAGTATTGAGTATTGAGTACTGAGCATTAAGTATTGAGTATTGCGTATTGAGCATTCAGTATTGAGTATTGAGTATTAAGTATTTGTGTTCAATCGCCTCAGAAGAATTTTTAAATTATACCCATTGACACTGCGATCTCATAAACTCCCCATTTGGTACACACTATTGGCAAACATTGCAATATATTTAACTGTTTACATTTTGTATAAAATCTTTTCCAGAAAGTACAAATATCTTGCTCTTATTTAAATTGTTTGTTTAAATAACTTTATTTTTAGGCATTTGGAGTTCGTTGTCGTATTGAAATTGCATTAATGAAGTGCATTTGTATAATGTTTGAAAGTCATTAGAGTAAATCATGGTGGCGATAAGCCAAATTGCAAGCAACATTACCATTAATAAAGCTGTAGAGTAATCTTAATTAATAAAAACTAATTACTAAAACTAAGACTCAATGTTTATTGTTTATTACAAATAATGGTCAGACAAATTTTACATAAAAAGAACGTACATAGGCACGCGCGAGTCAAAAACTTAAAAACTAAATAAGGAGTCCATCGCGATCGACCCCGCTTCTAAAAGTGCCCATCAAACTGGCGGCATTTCCCCGCTGGATCGCTAGCGAGATGCGTTGGGCTAAAAAATGTCCCGACCGCGGGTCCCGACCTCTCTCCTTTAGCCGACGCCCTAACTCGGCCACGAACTTTAAGACTCAATTGATTGCTCAATGAGGGTAAGCTGATGCAACTTTAAATTGCATGAAGACCTAGCACTTATTATTATTGTTCGGCTAATCAATATTTTTTTCTGATTCTGATATATTTTTTTTATTTAAGACTAGCGGCCCGCCTCGGCTTCGCGGGAACAAAAATTTGAAAATTAAGAATTATAATACACACACATCTCCCCTCCCGTACGGCCCGTACCCCAGTGACGCCTACACTGCATAAGCTGCCTAGCTAGCCGAGCAGGGTAAGGCTACCACGCAACTTTTTTCTAATACTTACATTTTTAAACCCGTGATATCTTTCGAATGAAATGTCTGAATTGAATAATTATTTCAAAAAGTTATTTAAAGTTATTGAAGCAGTCTTGAATATGAAGCAATTTATTTTGATAAGGATTAATACCAAGATACAAATAGAGAGCCTTTTCTAGCGGCGGCATGTCAATTTAATTTTTAAAATAAAAGAACACTTATTGTGCCATAACTATAATAGTTAGACATATGCTGTCGCGACACTTTTTGTAAATAATGGTGAGTTCTGCAAAGTCGTAGTACATTATTTTATTCTATCTTTAATAGTTTTTGCAGCGCACACGATGTAAAGAATATTTTAGGTAATTTTTTTACAACTTAGGTTACACTATTGCAGTTTTAGTAAGGATCACTAACTTTTTTGAAAATATAATATAGCCTATGTCACCCGGGAATAGTGTAGCTTTCCAACAGTGAAAGAATTTTTCAAATCGGTTCAGTAGTGTCGGAGCCTATTCAATGCAAACAAACAAACAAACAAACAAACAAACAAACAAACAATCGAATCTTTCCTCTTTATAATATTAGTTTAGACTACTATGTTATTTAATTTAATTGAAAAATGATAATATTAAAACTTAATTCATATAACTACTTTGAATTGAAAAGTGTTGTTATACACTTAGTGTAAATAAAAAAATATATATTTTTTTAAACAAATGTGTATCGTCTATGTACAGTTTTCTGGGCTACATAGGTACAACAAAGTTTCAAAAATTTTAAAAAACATCACACCTATTTTGTAACACATGTGCTCTAGATCAGCGGCTCCTAATAGGTGTTCCGCGGAACCCTAGGGTTCCGTGAACGGGTCACTGGGGTTCCGAGAATTACCGATGCTGGCCGGCATTTTTATCGATAAACTGACCCGCAAAATTGCTGAATCAATTTCGATAAAATTTATAATGGGAACCACCTCTGAAGTATGACCAATCAAACAACAAAATAATCATCAAAATCAATTCATAATTGGCGGAGTAATAGCGTAACAAACATACAAAAAAAAATACATGCATTCGAATTGAGGATCTCCTCCTTTTTTTGAAGTTGGTTAAAAATATGATATATATTGGGGTTCCGCCAAAATTAGGTAGATAATTTAGGGTTCCATAGCTAAAAAAATTGGGAACAGCTGCTCTAGATACCTGATAATCCTCAGATACTTATGCCTAGTTGATGCGTAAATACCCACTAAATTATTAAGTGGGTTATAAGTATTTATATTATTAAGCTATAAAAGTATACAAAACATAAGCTGCAAACTACTGGACATACATACGTACTATTTTTTGGGTCGACCTATAGTTTTAGTTAATATGGATATAAGTTTACACATTTCCTTTTTTTTATGTAATTGAATAACGAGACGAGCTGCTCGTTTGCCTGATGGTAAGCAATACGCCAGCCCATAACAATAACAACATCACTCAGAACTTTGTTTTGCAAAATCCTGTGCGGCGCTGTACTGCGCTCGTCACCCTGAGACAATTAGCTGTTGATTCTCATAATGCCCAGTAATTTCGCTGGCTACAATGCCCTTCAAGCCGGAACACAGTAATGCTTGCGCATTACTAAAATTCTATCCTACTATAAATGCGAAAGTTTGTGAGGATGAATGATGATGGATGGATGGATGCTTGTTACTCAATCACGCAAAAACTACTAAACTAATTTTGATGTTTGGTACTATAAGGTCCAGGAAAACGACATAGGCTACTTTTTATACCGAGAAACCGCGGGTGAAACCGCGAGTGCAGCTAGTATTACATGTACGCACATCGACTTAATCAATGTCAATGACTTACACAAAATATTACATGACGCCAAATGAATAAATGTAATTGACAATAAATGTGAACTCATTAAAATCGCCGCGGCCGGCTGAAACTCGATACTTGTTTACTTTTTGTCGCCGAAAGGTAGCTGCGACTGTCTTTAAAGCAGAAATTAGATGTTATCGGGTTAAAATAATATCATCCTGACTTCTGCGGTTATAGGACTGCGGTCCACTGCTGCGCAAAGCCACTCTGCACAATACCTCCTACAACTTCTATATTATTACAAAATTTTGTATATTGTACTGTGTTAATGGATAGAAACGAAATAGTCTATCTTGTAACAAAATAGTCAATAATAGTAGTTAATAATCTTGTATAGAAGAAACGACTAAAACATAAAACAGCTAAGTATATTTTTTTATTATGGTACTGAGTGATGAGACGAGCGGAGTGACGATAAGCGCCATGCCTGCCCATAAAAATTGCAATGCGGCCCAGAACTTTTAACACTATAAAAAGCACTAAGTAGCACTGCATTGCGTTCATCACCTCGAGACATCAGATATTGAGGCTCATATGTCCAGTAGTGCTCAATTTGTAATTTACCTGTACTTTTGCGCTTTTCAAACGCAAGTAGAGTGAAAAGTTATTTTCTAGGCAAGCATGTTACATCTTAGGCCATCGTTTTCCATCAGGGCCCTAATTCAATATGACAACTTGTGACGTCGATTCCTACATCCTACATTAAAGAGCGAGTGTGGCTCAGCGGGGACTCGTGCGCGTTCGATCCAACGCACCTGGGTTTGAATCCCGACTCGGCCCTGCACCAATGACTTATAGTTAAGTGCAGATTTTGCACGGTCGCTCTAAAACGGTGAAGTAAAACATCGTGATGAAACCCGCTTACGCGCTTTGGAGTGGTAGGCTCTGGCCGTGGTTGTAATACCACCCACCGAACAAATCCATGCCGTCAAACGACCTAGGCCACATCATCGCTTCACATCAGGCGAGATAGTGGCCAAACATGGATCTATTAAGCGTAAAAAAAAACATTAATAAACGACAACTGTGAAATTTTTATTTTCTATGACGCATAGAGATGTCGTTTATTAATGAAGGAATCGACGTGATTTCGAAGCAAGGACTCGACGTGATTTCGCCAAGATGTCATAGTGAATTGGGGCCCTGGTGAGATAGTGGTCGTGACCACTATCCTTGCATTTGCAAACGCTACATCTAGTAAAAAAAAATAGGCGTACAGATGCGTGTGTAAAAAAAATGTTTTGAAAATAACACAAACCTAGCTCCTACATATTTATTTATAGCAAAGCGTGCGTGTCCGTGGACAACAATCGGAAAGCGCCTTTTATTCCGTTGCTACTTATAGAAGAGCTTGCGAGGACACTTGCATACACTTCTTTATAGAGAATAAGAACTCTATCAGCACACAGACGTTTCAAAGAAATTTTTACGATGTTAGTTAATGGAAACTGGTTAAATTGAAATACTTTCTATGCGCTAATAAGGATTGTTGCTTATTTATTCACTGAATAAATAGCTCTTAAAAATAGTGCTGTGGATGGCCATAATTATATTCTATTATTAAACGAGCATTGCGGGTTAAAATCCAATTTAAATGCATGCACTACGTTTAAAATAAACAAACCCAATCGAAAATAGATGCGCCTTGAAAAATTCATGTGATTTATCCTATCCTACTTAATATTATAAATGCGAAAGTTTGTAAGGATGGATGTTTTGATAGATGGATGGATAGATGTTTGTTACTCAATGATTCTGATGAAATTTGGTATGTATTTGGTCCTGGAAAAGAACATAGGGTGCTTATTATTTCGGGAAACCGCGGGTGAAACCACGGAGCGCAGCTAGATGTAAAATATTTTTGTCATAAAACGAAATTCCGATGGCTGTAAAAAGTCATCTTATTGGTGATATGAACGTAGTACAATTATAATAATAAAATTACAATAATAGATGAATAGATACATAGCTTGTCTGGACGAAAACGCTTCAAGCGATAAGACCGCCCATCGTACTACCATTGTTAAGGACTGTGTTATTGTCCATTTCTTTAAATTGGTATACAATAAAGAGTTTTTCTATTCTATTCTAAATAGAGCATTACTTATTATTTGAAAAATAAATAAGAATTATAATAAAAAAATTGTTTTTGTTGTTGATTTTATTAATTTTCCATCGATGCGATATTTTTCGATGTTATGTTTTTTTTTACCCTTATTAGATCTATGTTTTGGCCACTATCTCGCCTAATGTGAAGCGATGATATTGCCTAAGATTATACTTTAACTAAAATAGCCGAGCCATGGCGTTAATTTTATGAATATAAAAATATTTTTATACCGATACAATTGTTAAATATTATACCTACCAGTGCCCAGAACTGCAATATGCCTCTCCCGATTTGACAAGAGCACATCGGGAGACAATGTCGTTCGGAATACTATAGAGAGAAGCAGCGGACGGATCCAGGAACTGTACCAGTTATCGCTGTCGAGGTTGGAGTAAACGAGGACGACGAGTTTCAAGTTATTTGTGCTCTGGCTTCCAGCTAAATATAAGGAGACGTTCCTGGTTTCTGAGTTTTGGCCCGAAGGCATAGTATTCCGGCGCTACAGAGAGGCGAAGCCGAAATTAATACCCTAATTGTAGCTTTAGTATTTATAAATTGTATATATGCAAAGGTATATATTTTATTGGCCTCTGGTACATTTAATTTGTTAACTGTATATATCCTGAAATAAATGAATTTATTATTACTATAATTGTTTTAACAACTTATGTTCCATGTTGAAAAGGTGTTTCCCCTTTTATTAAACGCCTTTCAATTATGTTACAGCAATGTGTATGTATAGATTTGCTCTGTAATATTAACAATGTTTATGGCGCATGTTTCTTTGGAAATAGCTTTTTAAAAATAAGTAAACATATTTTTAAGCTGCTATAAGGTGAATGAGAAACAATTTTAATTTTGTGTTGTAAAATAATGAGTAATGGTACTGTTTTAATGTTACAACTTTCTATATATACGTATAAGTACACAATACTACGAGTATACGTAGTCACTTAGTTACTATTTACCATTAAACGTACGCTGAGAATGCGCATCGATTAAAAAGGGAATATAAAAAGGCTGTGTTGGTCACATACCTAGGCACGCGACACCAGACTGTCAGCCCTTAGACTTGAAGTATTGACAGGTTTCCTAAATAGGCAAGCCTTGGCCACGGAAAGTAAAAGGAATACCTTGGAGAATCCCGTAGGACTAGTCTAGTCTAGATAGAACTCTAGACAAGTTATCTAAATGGCATTTGTTTTTAGATGAGGTTCATTACAATTTTAAAATATCGTCGCGCTCGAAGTAGCTCAAGTAATGAAGTGACACTTGTTAGTTTTTAGGGTTCCGTGCCCAAAGGGTAAAACGGGACCCTATTACTAAGACTCCGCTGTCCGTCCGTCTGTCTGTCTGTCCGTCTGTCACCAGGCTGTATCTCATAAACCGTGATAGGTAGACAGTTCAAATTTTCACAGATGATGTATTTCTGTTTCCGTTTTAACAACAAATACTAAAAAAAAGAATCCAATAAATATTTAAGGGGGCTCCCATACAAGAAACGTGATTTTTTGCTAGTTTTTGCTCGATATTGATAACGGCAACAGGTAGACGCTTGAAATATTCACATAATATTTAGTTTTAATTTAACTTTAAAAATAAATATGTAATTAAATCAATTATAGATAATGGTACGGAACCCTTCGTGTGCGAGTCCGACTTGGCCGATTTTTTAATATAATTTATTGACGAAACGAGCACCTCGCGACATTAGCTTAAGTCACATAACGCCCAATAATTTAATTGGCTCCAAACTGCAACTCAGTCATGCTTGCGTACTACTGCTTGGTGGCAGTATAACTGGCGAAGCAAAAGAACAAACTCAGACGGCCTCTCGCATACGAGAGACCTACCAGCTAGTTAGTTCAGTAGTAGTGAACAACTCTTCAAACATCTCGCTATCTTTCAAACGCTTTGTTGAAGTTCTTAATTTTTTTTAAGTATTTTATTTTTTGTAATTTTTATTATAAACTTATTTCCCTAGTCATTTTTCAAACCTACTTAACTTACTCCACAATGAAGGCTTAAATTCTTCACTGTCAATACTGAATTTCTTTGAAGGCACTGCCAATGGATAAAAGACATTCGATATATTTATTGTTATACCACATTCTTATTTTATAGGTATTTCCATACGTTTTTGAATCCTATATTTTCTTTATGTGGACAATGGTGACAATCTGTAAAGGGTAGCAGTTGAATCTATTAAACATTCATAATGCCTTATTGCCACTCAATCTGCAGTGCACCAAAAGGGACGAATGCTGCTTGATTTACATGTAGCTTGCAAATTATATTGAGTATTTGTATATAATACTCATTTTGGCTTCTTTCTGAATAAATGTCACAAAGTTTTTGGGTAGGTATGAATCAATGCATTATCAAACACGGAACAATAATTGAAAAGTAGGTAATTGCTCCCTGTCGTTGCACTGGCAGTTTTCTGTTGCTTAAGCCTTTTTCTAGGACCTAAAGAACCTACTTGATAGTAAGTATTCTTTGCTACTAGTACATACCAGATTTCATATATATTCTGTAGTTTTTGTGTAATTGAGTAACAAACATCAATCTATCCATCCTCACGAACTTTTGCATTTATAATATTAGTGAACATTCGTAAGATGTTCGAAACACCAACAGTTAAATAAATTTTATTTACATCTTTAATATAACATTATATTTAATATAATGTTTATTATTTTAAATTGGTCTTAACCTAAGGTACATATTTGTAAGATAAAAATGGGTAATCCCTACATAATACAATGTTAGCACATATTTTACGATCTGTGTGTGTTTTGCTATTTCAATATCTTACCTCAAAACTTCTGAACATAGAGGAAGGAGATCTACTTTGGTCAGACTTGTCAGGTACTACTTTTGACTCAAATATTATATTCTGAAAATTAACTTTGTGTAGGCTTAGGTTTTACATGTAGTATACCTACTCGTTCTTAAATCTTTCATTATAAAAAGCAGATGCAAATACGTTTTGTAAACCCAATTTATTCGAAAATAATACAGATGTAATAGTAGCTATTATCGTCTGCCATTGAACGAAAATAGCAGCTCTAATTAAACAACCATGACGGTTTTTATAACGCATTTCATTAGCCATTGCTTTTAAAACAAATCTACTACAACTGGGTGCCTGTAAAGGGAGACGAGACAAGAAACCCTGTCATATAAATACGCAGTGACATTAAAGTCATTTGTTTAACCATCCCTTGTAATTGCAGATACATGATAAAGGAGGGCCCGCCATTGTTTTGGTATTAACCCAAATACACCTATTTCCTACCGAAGTTGTAAATCTTAGTTTTATTAATCCAATTTACACGAATAAATTCACGGCCGTAAATGCGCACTTACAATTATTATAGGCGAATAAAAATATACTGCCATTGTTCAGTCTGTGAAAGACTTTGCCTTAATCCGAAGATCGAGCGGACCTTAACGTCATAAAATAGTTACAATTAAAGAATTAATGAATGCAAACAATTGGGCATGGCCTTGTTTATATCTATAGTAATAACTATACATTTTAATGAATTGTAGATAAACACACGAATTAAATTATAATTGAGCTACACGAAAGAAACCTTGGCAGTAGTTATTCTGTTATATACACAACTGTAAATTTCTTATCTTCAGTCAATCAGGCCTTAAAAAACTTTTTACGCATTTAAAATGATTTGTCGTTATAAAAAACGCTAGATGGTCAAAAAGTGAAATATACCATGTCGATTGTTAGTCGTGACGTGTAAGTACTATTAACCCTTTAACTGCCAAGGCCTACCATACTCGACAAACGAAAAAGTGCTCTCTACGCCGAGGTCAGCTTTACCCGACTAAAACATATGGAAATTACGACTTTACTTCTATAGCGCGGCGCTTAAAAGGTTAAATATATTGATAGCAAAATGATAAATCTTCATTCTGCTTAAAACTACTAAATCATCATCATCATAAATTATTCTAACACATTAAAAATGATGTTCTTAATTGGGCAGTTGAAATGTTGCTTAGAATATTAATCAAGAACTTGTCAACTGATAAAAGATTTTTATCATTTTCAACAGCGTTTCGTTCATTGATACAAACTATAATATCTTCGATCAGTAGCGTATCTAAAATTCAAATTCGGTTTTATCTTGTTCAATCTAGTTTATTACCGAACTAGTTGTTGCCAACGATGTCGTCTGTGCTAAAGTAGAAAAGTATCATGAAGAGTAATAATCTTGATTATTAAATTCCTATATGTAGTTGTAAAAAAATATTTCCAACGATATCTGTTCTATTGTATTTGAACGTCGGAATCCAAATCAAAATGTTACACTGTCACAAAATATAGATATGATAAGCTATAACTACCTAACTTTATTAAGCAAATTACTGACAAGTCACATTCGCCAGTCTTTGACTTAGGTATTGTACGTAAACCTGCCTATACATTTTGTATTAGATATAGATGCCAGTTCGGCAAAACATCCGATCAGATTTTCACATAAAATTCAATAATAAGTTAGTAAAAAGTTTGTGTAGCTTGTTAGACTTCAATATTTCATTCATTTCGTTTTTACTACTTTAAACAATTTGTTTAATAAATCGGGCCGCCATCACAAAACACACAAAATATGTGTTGATTAGAAAGCAGATGTGAACCTTAATGAGCGCGACGTTTTCCAAAACGCTTATGTAACGACTGTTATTGCATTATAGTGACATAATCGTAAAGATGTTTTTGACTTTTGACTGGTTTTTGGAGGCAAAACTCCGTCAGTGGTTTTCCATTTTTATGTGGAGCTTGAACGATATAACTACCTACGTAAGAAATACGAAGACTTACATGCATATATTAATCAAAATATATTAATAATACCTAGGCTACTTGTTATAGCTTTGTGATAAGGGAGGGCTGTGGTTCTGTGATCGGGAGTTTAAGTACCTAAGTGGCGAGACCAACAAGTCGTTCAACTGATGATAAACAATACGCCTGCCCATAGCAGTTGCAGTACCACCCATGAGAACCTCACAGCACAGCACTACAGTCTTCACTGATACGACAGCACTCAAGTCTCATATTGCCCAGTAATTTCGCTTAGAACGGTGCCCTATTTAAACCACATTTTGAAAAGTGTGGCTCAGCGAGATTTCGCGCGACTTACGATCCGACGCACTGGAGTTTGATTCCAGCTGGCTCCGCACCATTGACTTTCTTACGTTATTAGGATTTAGGAGGGCTTAACGCTCGCTCTCTAAACGGTGAAGGGAAACATCGTGAAGAAACCGGCATGTCCAAGAATTAATCACAAAAAATCAGGTATATCCACCAAGTCGCACTGGACCAGCGAAGTCCATGCTCACTCTCGATGAAAAGGCCCGTGTGCCAGCAATTGGAACATAATGGGCTGATGATGATGATTATGAGGCGGTTGAATATCGGGCAAAGACATGGTTCTTCCCAAAGTGGTTTTTTTCCCCTCTTACTGAGGAGTTTGGCGTCGCAGTGTGCATTTGCCAGGGTCTTGTTTTTGGTTTTTTCGTTGATTGTCTTCTTTCTTTAGGATTTAATTTA
Organism: Petrophora chlorosata; assembly: GCA_951640565.1. Lineage (NCBI taxonomy): Eukaryota > Metazoa > Arthropoda > Insecta > Lepidoptera > Geometridae > Petrophora > Petrophora chlorosata. The sequence goes on along the minus strand of OX621193.1, from coordinate 12,225,484 downwards.
TCTTCTTTCTTAGGATGTAGTATTTTTTCTCACAGAAGAAGCCTATGACGACGACAATTTCTATGACGTCACTCATCCGTAACCTCTCCAGCACCGCGCAAACTCAGGAGCACGTGACACTTATAGCAAAACAAACATACATGCCAAACAAGTTATTCTTATGATAGTTTTGGTAATTGTATGGTGAACGAAATGTGCCTATGTGAGCAAGTATTTGGCGTGCGTGTTTAAACAATAAAACCTAGCGACGAGGTCACCGCTCAGGGGTCAGAACTGAGCCCTGCTTGCCAGGATTTGATATCTCAGAAGCATTTCCGATATTTTGATTTACACATGTCTGATACAAGGACGTTAAGAATTGAGGCTCGTTACGATTGGGGTAATTGTTATTTTCCTATAGGCTAAGAGATAGAACATTTTATCCTAACCTATAATTTTATCGATCTATGGCTTAAAGATAATTTGTGAAGTTATATGTTGTGCTCAACTCATTGTCCATCACTATCAATCAAACATTCAGCAATTTCTCTGGAGAAGTTATGCCAACGACCTACAGCCCCGCACTCCATTACAAAAAGGAGGATGGCTTGATGGTGGTGTGAGTAATCTTCATTATAGTGTATATTTTATCGAATGGGGTAGTATAACACACCCCATGCGAGATATAGGTGCAGGTCTTTTGAACCTGGCTATGCCAAGAGGTTGCGGCAGATCTTTATATTTGAATTTAGGAAGACCATAAATTTACAAATATTTATTTACAGAACCAATTAACAATTATGTACATATATATATATAGAATGATAAAAACTAAACTAACCTACAACAAAATTAAAAAATGAAATTAAATATAAAACACAGAATTTAGGTCACCGTCCGCGGGCAAGGTGCCCAAAAAGCTGCCGACGTTACCTCGTTGAATGGCCAAACTAATTCGTTGGCTGAGGTAAGCGCCAGCTCTTTGGTCACCTGTTCCAATTTACAAATGATTCTATTTAAATGATGACTAATATACTTTTAAATAAAATTAACAGACGAGTGAGCTTTTTTTTATGTAATTGAATTACGAGACGAGCTGGTCGTCTGCCTGATGGTAAGCAATACCAGCCCATAACAATAACAGCAGCACCCAGAACTTTGTTTTTCAAAATCCTGCTGCACTGCGCTCGTCACCCTGAGACTATTAGCTGTCGAGTCTCATAATGCGCAATAATTTCCCTGGCTACAATGCCATTCAAACCGGAACACAGTAATGCTCACACACTACTGCTTGGCGGCTGAATAACTGGCATAGTACTACCCAGACGGCCTCTCGCATACGAGAAACCTACCACCAGTAAAAGTAATTTGTGTGAGTAATTTTGCAGCAAGCTCTTAGACTCTAAAGTATTCAATGGAGGTAATACAAACACGCCCATGCATGCAAAGCAATAAAACTATATTAAATGGTACCTATTACCTCGTTAAATATCATAATTCATACGTTAATTTTTGTACGGATGTTTCATACATCGATACGTAATTTAAAAGCTAGAGCTGTTGATTAAATAATTACTATGTAGGATAATTAACGGAACGAGAGTATAATTATTGATTAATCAAAAATTAACTAATAAAGTTCTTAGAAGCTTGGAGTGCATGGAGATGAAAATGCATATGCACAAAAAAGTGTGAAGGACACGCTTCGCTACCAAATGGACGCATAAATAAAATACGTTTATAATAAGGAGTGAAGTCAAAGGCATATTTGCAGTCAAATGGTTCAAGACTTTGACCGTCTAGCTCTAGGATAATATGCTCAGTAATAAGCCAGTATCAAATAATAAGCCAAGTATCTAATAATAATAAACAAGTATCTAATAATAATAAGTATCTAATAATAATACGTATCTAATAATAATAAGTATCTAATAATAATAAGTATCTAATAATAATAAGTCAGTATCTAAGTAAGTCAGCGTTTTGGTTCTACGGTTTACCTATTTTACACTTTTAGGCTTACATTTGACCACTAGTAGGTACTTAAGCGATTAGCTAAGATAGTTAGCGCTTGGGTTCTACTGTTAGTTTTCTTTCATTTTTACATCTAACTAGACCAGACTTTCTTAAGTTATGTGCGGATTTAACACTCTGTCTAAAATGCGTAAAGGAAAACATCGTGAGAAAACCGGCATGTCTAAGAATTTATCATAAACATTCAAAGACATGTAACATCCACCAACCCGCACTGGGCCAGCGTGGTGGATTATGGCCCATACTCTCTCTACGAGGGAAGTCCTGAGTCCCAGCAGTGGGAACGTAATGGGCTGATGATGATGATGATGATGACATAAATAAAATAAATCTTTATACTGTGGTAGTAGATATGATCGCTCCGTGGGAAAAGGTGGACGCACTCACCATCCGTACCACAGTTCCTATATTCCTATCCACAGTATGTTACATATAAAATAAATAAATAAGGCATTTATTCAGTCAGTAGTTTCATAGGTAAGTACATTTATAAAAAGGAGATATTAATAATATTTTTTTCCAGCGTTCTGGGCACTTTCCCCTCCACCATGGGCCTTTTAGAATATTTTTATTATATTTTGTATATATATTTAAGTTATTTTGTAAATATATTTAAGTTATTTGTATAATGTGATTAATGGTTGTGCATATTATATATAAAGTGGCGCCAACGTGGTATTTTTTTTTTCTCGTGCTGTGGAGAAAATATTTTTTAGTGCTTGTGTAAAATAACTTGTAATGCGTGTTAATCTGAAAGTATCACAATGGGAAAGTTTACTCATTCGCCGGTAAGAACGCGGTCGCAAAATAGAGATGGTCAGTCTCCGCCAGTTGCTACTCAGGCTGATGGCGCCGAGTCGGCGTCAGCGTCGCCTGGGGGCGGGCCCTCTTCTGCCCCGTCGAGTACCTACGTGCAGGAGGAACCAAATAATGCCGTGACGATGTCCCAGCAGGATTTTGTGTCGCTGTTTGCGTCACTACAAAGAACTCAGGCTGAGTTTTGCCAGTCGCTTCTCCGGGAAGTTAGATCCTCAGCTGTTGCGGAGAATGCGAGCCGTGAGCCAGGATCAGCTGTCGGTGCTAATTTTGTACAGTGCCAAGCTCGATTTTCCGGCGCGCCTGGTGAGTCAGTCGAGAATTTTTTGGATGCAGTTGAAATTTATAAAAGTGCGGCAGGTGTTACCGACAAAAACGCTTTAAAGGCCTAGCACTACTTTTTTCACATCATGCCGGCACTTGGTGGCAAGGAGTAAGAGTACATCTTACAACTTGGATGGATGCAGTAGACAGCATAAAAAACGCTTTTGGAGCTCGTCGACCAGCATTCCAGATATATAAAGAATTATTTGCTATGACACAGAATGGCATGAACACAGAAAGATTCGTAGCTCAAGCTCGTGCACTGCTGGCAAAATTGCCTAGAGGTGACCTAAGCGAAAAAGTGGAGCTGGACATGGTATACTCACTTTTAGATGTCTCCGTCCGAAGGAAAGTGGACCGTGACTCAATCACGAGTTTTGAGGCTCTATTAAAGAAATGCAACAGTATCGAGGACGCTATAATGGACGCAAGGCCGTCGTACCGACAACATTGGGCGGCTGGCCCGAGCGGGACCGCACGACCATCGCTGTTTCAGTCGTCGCCGTGGCGCAAAGCTAGTGCCATAATTGCACAGGTTATTACTATTATATTATTATTAATAATACCTTGTTACAGATTTGCCTACGAAAAGGGTAGAGACCAACTCTACCTAAGGTTATAGCACATATGGTTTAACATGAGATCAAAAACTACCGCTGGAGTAGTCTTTTTTTATAGTTCTGAGGGATGAAACGAGCAAATCGTTCGCCTGATGGTATGCGCCATGCCTATCCATAACAATTGCAGCCACCCAGAACTTTTAATACCATTAAAAGTACTGCGTAGCACTGCATTGCGCTCATCACCCCGAGAAATCATATATTAAGTCTCATTATATGCCTGTAATTTCGGAACACAGTAATGCTTGCGCACTACTACTTGGTGGCAGAATAACTGGCAAAGCTGTGGTATCTACCTAGACGGCCTCCCGCATACGAGATACCTACCACGAGTGATTACAATGACGCAACAACACCTAATTTAGACCCCAATTACTTACACTAGATGGTTCACAATCGCCGACTTCCGCGTGAATTCACTTAATAAGTGTCGGCGAAATTAGATTAGCATTTACCATCGCCGATGCCAATTTCACTGGAAAACCGCTAACGTTCCATAATTTCCTACATTTACTGACAGTTTCACCACTAGTTGTTAGCTGTGACTGCTATCGCATATGACATAATAGACAAATTGGATGGGTCACTATTATGGTATACACATTGTCTTTAATTGGTTAAATCCATTTAGAATGCGCAGAGACGAAGAGATTGATAGACAGGGATGGAAACTGAATTTCCGTAATAAATATTACTAGCTAATCTAACTACTAAACTAATCGTGACGTGACTACCTACATCCGCGGAGAATTTGGTTTTTAGTTATTCTTTAATGTTCGTTTTCCTGGACGCACTGCGCTCGTCATATTGCAACAAAATGCCTATTAATTTCGCCAGATACATAATATATATTCCAAAAATGTCAATATTTTAAAATAAAATAAAAAATGCATTTATTTCGGGTTTCTTACGACCCATACCTACATGTATACAATTATCAATTTACAGAGCAAAGAAAAAAAACAAATAATTATCAGTTAAATGCACTAAAAAAAAAAAAATTTAAGTAATGATAAAATTTAAAACTTATTTAATAATTTTATTAAATATTAAATTATAATTATAATTAATTAAAAAATATAATTTAAAAAAAATAATTTAAAATATAATTCAAATTCTTTTATTACGAATATAGTTTTTTAAATAGATGTCATCATATGTTCGTGGCATGCAAACATATGTAATAGTCACTAAAACAAGGAATAGTTGTTACTCTGCCCGTTTGTACGTATTCTTCAATCTGCGAGGATGTAATGTGAGCCATTATCGGTGTTGCCGAACTGCATTCAATTGATGAACAGAGACTTGTTTATCACATTAACAGGCTTAATGAATAATATTCATACTCCGATGGTCACGTGACTGAGCCGTCACTATCGACATATTATGTTTCATCATCATCAACCCATCACGTTCCCACTGCTGGGACACGGGCCTTCTCTTATAGAGAGAGTATGGGCCATAATCCACCACGCTGGCCCAGTGCGGATTGGTGGATGTCACATTGACCTTGAATTTTTGTGATAAATTCTTGGATATGCCGGTTGCCTCACGATGTTTTCCTTCACCGTTTTTAGAGCGAGTGTTAAATCCACACATAACTTAAGAAAGTCAGTGGTGCGGGGCCAGCGGGATTCGAACTCGGGTGCGTCGGATCGAAAGTCACACGTTCTCCCACTGAGCCACAATCGCTCTCGAACGTAAACGTGCACGTGCGGAGTCTATTATGATTATGTATGTTTATTATATTTGAATTGTATTGTATGTATTAAGATTATTAACTTTTTATTAGTGTGTATTTTATGTAATTGGTTTATTTATGTAAGTGTATTGAGATATTGAAAACCACCGTCCATTACTTTTGCGTAATTCCTCTCCCTGCACGGTTGTCTGGAAGAGATCGCTTTAAGCGATAAGACCGCCAATAGTTACACTTTTGTTAAATCAATTTTATTATTAATAATTTTATATGTGTGTGTTTCAATAAAGAGTTAATTTATTTCATATAATTTTTTTATACCTACAGCTACTGAAAAACGTAGGGCAGCATTTATAAGTAATGGTATAGTATAACAAAATTTTTAGGTGTGAGGATAGAGGAAAAGAATTACGAGTTCGCTGGTTCTTTTGTTGTTTTTCTCCTCTCGAAGTCTTCTTTTGAGGTTTCGGTGTCCGATCACGTGCACCCTGGAGGGTGAGGACTTGGGAGACTTCGCGAGAGAGGTGTGATCGGCGTGCGCGCGCGGTACTGGCTTTTTCGGAAGTGACGATATTTAGGATACGGGGGCTGGGGGAGGATATTTGTAAGTGTGCATTGCGAGCGCATACAGTAATAATATACCATAGAGTAGTAATCATTTTTAGCGAAGTCATTAGGTATACAAAATATTTTGCCGAGGCTTGAACTCAGGAAACGCTCTATACCAACTGAGCTACCACTGCAGCCCCATTACCCATATATCCCTCATGCGCCAATCGTATATCGCGTTAAGCTCAGATTAGGGTGTAGATCCACTGCGACAATGTCTTATGATGCCATATATTGTGCTATTAAGTTTATCTCAACTTGAAGTTGTCGTATTTTGGTATAAATTAATGAGATTAATTCGATTTCTGAATCGACAATAATTAGACCTGACCAGAAATAATTAGACAATAATTAGAATTAATTAGCCTGAATCGACAATAATTAGACCGTATCTCATTAGTCGCAGTGAAGCTGTACCTTAATTTGAGCTCAACACGATATACGATTGGCGCTTGAGGGACATATGAGTAGGGGGGCTGGTCCGGAGTTCAAACCTCGGCTGGGGCCAAATATTTTGCATAGCTAAAAAGTTTGTTGAACTATAACCAAGCATGCATTACTGCTTAGAAACGCCATCCGTTTTCTAAGATATACAGAAGTGCGTGGATTATTCTACGCAAAAGTCAAACCATAATTTTTAAATAACACAAAAATGCACTTTCAAACTTCATAAACACATGATACAAATAAAATTAAAAATATGTTAAGTTGTTTAACTTAAGTAATGGTACAATTATGCAACTCTATTATTGAAAAACGTAGGTACTAGTGTAGGTACTGCCAAGAATAAACGCTCGTACCAAAAACGCCTGCCTTAGGGCGTTATAAAACTGAGTTGCGTAAGAGCAACGCGTGAGCTTGTAAATCATATGTACTTTGCTTTAATTGTACGAGGTTGGTCTGTCTATCAAAAGTTTAGTATCACTGTAATTAATTAAGTATCTTATATTTAAGGCGGTAGGTGTCATCTTGCCCTAAATTAGATGACACCAAACTAAAAACATGGATTTCCCATACATTTTATGTATGTGACCTACAGAACATTTACAGCTATTTTTTTATTATATTATTCATGGATCAAAACGAATAGGTAGGTACTTTAGTGATAAGTATGTAGTATATTCTTGTAATAAGTTGTTGCGAAGCGTAGCTTGCCCAGCCGGTCGTAACAGATCTTCTAGGTTTACCAACGTTCGCAGCGGTCACAACTTGGATGGGTGACCGTTTATGTGGTTCAAATCTGAGTGCTACCGTACTTCGGAGGGCACAGTAAGCCGGTCACGGTTGTTGTCTTAAGATAACAGTCGATGGGCCATGTCGAAAGCCTTTGGGCAGTCTAAAAACTCCGACACCAGGGTTGGCCTCACACCCAGAAGAGAAGAAGACGAAGAATGCAATAAAACTTCTTAGAAATTGTGTCACCCGCACTGTGGGTCCGCGTGTACTATTATGACAGCTGCATCTGTAAGAGAAGGCAGTAAGAACAAAAGAGATATTGATAAAGATTATTTCTACCACGCTGGTTTATTATTGTCAGTTTTAACCGGGTTCTAAAAAGAATTAGCTCATGATCTCTATTCGATACATGCTAAATAATTTATTTACAGAACCAATTAACAATTATGTACAAACATATAGAATGATAAAAACTAAACTAACCTACAACAAAATTAAAAAATGAAATTAAATATAAAACACAGAATTTAGGTCACCGTCCGCGGGCAGGGTGCCCAAAAAGCTGGCAACGTTACCTCGTTGAATGGCTAGACTAATTCGTTGGCCGAGGTAAGCGCCAGCTCTTGGTCACCAGTTGTTTTTATGAGGCGTCTGGCCAGCTCTTTAAACAGAAGCCGCGCGTTCGCCCCCCAAGGCCCCATAGTTTCAACCCCAAACGGAAGAAATATGTATCTCTCACCGAGTGATGCATATTTCCTCCGCTTGAGGCTCTCTGCTGCTTCTGCCGCCGCTCCTGCCACCCCTGAAGTAAAAATCATCCCTCTATTCGATTGTATTTTTTATGTTTGTTACCTCAGAACTCCGTCATTTATGAACCGATTTGGAAAACTCTTTTTGCGTTGGTATTTGACCTCGGGCTTCGAAGATACATTGAATTCGGTTCATTTTGTTTGATAAAATGTATACTTGTCAAACAAAGCAATAGTATATCCTAAAATGCCATTGCAAAAATGATATCAATTGGACATATCAATTAATATTATAACACTGAAAGTAAATAGGTGAAACGTATTATTTCTTTACTTGGCGAGTTTCGACCCTAATAAGTACGTGGAATGGACCAGGTAATTAATATAATTATATGATAATATAATAATACAATTGTTCTGATAATGTGAAATTGAAACATAGTTGAGGTTTCTTTTTGAAAGAAACATAATAGACACTTATTACGATAATGTCAGGTAGTACATACAAGTAAACAGTTGGGTAATAGAGGCATTACCACAGAATACTAAGGGACAGAAGCATCACTCCGCAAAGAAATTTAAACAAATAGCGACTCTTGCTATGACGCAATAAAATTCAATTCTCAAACCTACAGAGCGCCTCTCTTTCTATCGCATAGGTCTTATTTCTTCTGATGCGGCACGTGTAACGACGCGCGACCCGCCGTCGGTGTCCGGCTATGTACTTGTAGCTTCGTACTTACAGTGCGGAGTGCGCTAGGCCTGGTATTACTCAGAGATATTTTATAGAAATATTTAGGTACATTTTAGTACTAACTAAATATAAAAACTAAGAATTTAATACGAAACAAACAGTGCGAGCCCACAACCGTTTTCTCTCCTTCCGATCGATCCTTCATGACTGAAGATTGTGATCATAATTTCTCATCCAGTTGTGTTTTGCACGTCTCCATCGGTTTCTGTCCATTCGGACTAGTCTCAAACTTGAACATCTTACTCTTCTTTAGCTAGTATGACTGCATTGGGGATCTGCCACGTGAGTACATTCCTTGTACATTTACGCAAATGTTTAATCTCTCAAGACTTTAGATTTAGAATGCTAGAAATAGCTCAGTATACGGTGACGACGGATCGTGGACAAACGGTCTGTAATCTTGGGTTCCGCTAGAAAAGACATTTGCGTGAAAAGCTGTAGGTACATGGGATTAGGAGCATTTGCCTTTAACACCACGTTTAGAATGTGTTCTTTCACTCTCTCGCCCGGGTTGTTCACGTGTCAACTTCACCGTGCTTGTTAATGCGAAACACAAGTGCTCGGACTAGTTGGATCTTTTTGCTTTGGTAGATTCCTTTTTCTTAAGATTTTTAATAACCAGGAAAAAGAAAAATTTAATTGCTCAGACAAGGATCGAACCTGCGTCTTCGAAATACCGTCCCGACTGACGCCTTAACCACTGGGGAACAATTCTACGTTATCTGTCTTCAATGTTAAAATTGATTCTTCCTGATTGTATAAAATGAGTAGTGCCGCGCCAAATTTTGAAAAACAATGTTTTGGGTGGTGCTGCAACTGTTTTGGGCAGGGGTATTGCTTACCCTCAGGCAAACGACTTGCTCGTCTCGTCTTTTAGTAACATAAAAATCAAACTCCTACTAGTTATAAAAACAGTCAATATCCTTGACTGTTTTTATAACTAGGAGAGTTCTGGCATATTAAAGAGTACATTTTTGGTCATTGACCTTCGATTTGTTCTTATTAATAGATACAGAAACAATAATCGTGATCTTTATTGGAACCAATTATATCTAAGACATCAATTTAAGGTTTATTCCTGGGTACGAGTACTCGAAGCTAATAAGTAAGTAGGTATAATCGATCACAAAACCCTTAGCAATGTTTCCGTACTTCTCAGAACTTTTCTCGTATTTTCTTCTAGCATAAAATACATCTACATTTGGTCAACAGATACATAACTAACTTAGAATGTCAGTTTATAAATTAGAGAGTATTATGTTTCTATGACTTATTGGCAATGACCTGTCACCCCACCAGTCACACTACAAACACTTCGTATCTCTGTACTTCGATTTCTTTATAGACAGCTAAGGAAACGCCAATATAGAGACACGTACGCTATGTCACAAATCTCTTAGCTAGATACCGATTGAGACATGCGTGTAATTCTTCAGACAGTCAAAGTGTTCGACCGAATTTCCTTAATCAATTAACCCATTCCAGCATGAAAAATGTTGTAATCCTACTCAGTACTAACTGTCACTGCAGTGCTATAAACATCCGCAGTACAACTTGTTAGACTTGGCAACTACATCCGCTTTTAATTGTCCACATCAAATAAATAATCAATTCATTACGACAGAAACAGGCTACCAAATTTTATATTTTTCAATGTCTAATGGATAGCCAACCGCTTGCAAATTGATTTATGACAATGGTCAATGCTAGGAGTATAAAACTTTGGACAGAACTAATATAGTCCTTCTATGTCCATCAGCAGGAGAATCACTAATGAACAATGGTTTGGATAACAACTTCTCAACAAAACAAGTTTCTGATTCTTCAAAACATTTTTTATTTTTTTATGTAACTGAATGACGAGACGAGCTGGTCGTTTGCCTGATGGTAAGCAATACGCCAGCCCATAACAATAATAGCACCACCCAGAACTTTATTTTGCAAAATCCTGCGCGGCGCTGCACTGCGCTCGTCACTCGACGTTCTCAACTCGTCACTCGACGCTCGTCAAGACAATTAGCTGTTGAGTCTTACATGTTTCTGGTTCCTATGGGCAACGTTGCTAAGTTAGCCTACAACGAAACCTTATTAAAGTGGTACGTTTTTAACCGACTTCAAAAAGGAGAAGGTTCTCTGTTCGATTGTATTTTTTCAACATTTTTTTTATGTTTGTTACCTCAGAACTCCGACATTTATGAACCGATTTGAAAAATTATTTTTGCTTTGGGTTCAGTATTGCTACGAAGTGCCATATCCCCTATAAATTTCATCGATATTCGACCTTAGACTTCGAAGACACATTGTCCGTTTTTGTTTTTTTTTCAAAAAATTCCATTATCAACTTCTTCATTATCAAATTTAATTATGAACTTGTTTACTGAACAGTAGAAATGCCTAAATTTATCCGTGGTGAACTATTTACGGGTGGTTAATTACGCGAAATTAATTTTCTACTATTTAGTGAACAAGTTGATAATGGTTGAAATTTGTATGAAAAACTTACCACCTTAAAGGCACATACTGAATAGTAACCACTACTATCGCTATCATAAATAATATGTACTACTATATGTTATTGACATTATTATTATTATTTTATGGATTATTAATCAAATTATTTATTGAATTAATTGTTTTAGTATTATTGAATTGACTAAATGACATAATTTTCTTTTACATGAACTTTAATGAGACAATTACTAACAAAGCCCGTAAGTTCATACTAACAAAATGGATTGTAAATATCTGAAAATTAATAAATGAATTGAATTGAATTGAATTGAATATAATATTTATCGTCTGTCTTTCTTCTCGTCCCAATATTATACTAGGAATTCTCGACCTTCAGTCTTCTTCTATTGTTTTCTAAATGTAAATCCAGTTAGGTTATATAAAAATCAAATGCAGGTCAAAAGTGACGCAGGTGCAACTCTATCCGACTTTGGACGTGATTTTACTTGCTGGCAAGCCAAAGTTTCTCACTGCCTGTCTTTTTCGCATAATGTTTATAAAAATACGAGTAACCGCTTGGGATCCACGCCGCTGTTACTGTCGTTGCGAATTCGATCTCGCGAAACCGTACGGTCAGATGAACAGTAATGATAATAATTAATGCTTTATTGTACACCAAACAAGAAATTAACAAGTTACACGAAATATTCTTACTGACTATAGTACAACGGGCGGACTTATCGCTAAAAGTGATCTCTTCTAGTCAGCAACAGTGTATAAATTTAAAATTTTACAAAAAGTTGCCTTATGCATAAGGTCTTAAATATATCAACAGATTTATATCAAATTATTATCACAATCAAAACCAACGTGTTAACTGTCATCTGAAACTCTTACAAATCGTACAGTAGTACTATATGTACGTAAAAAAACGTAAGTTAATTCTTACACAATGACAGACCTAATAGAAACTTTTAACTTGGTCCCACTTGTAACTGTGAAGGCTCTAATAAATTTATACAACCTTGCTCTACTAAAATTTTCTAAATGTATTAATACCACCGAACAAAGCCATGCCGTCAAACGACCTAGTCGTGTTTCGGGATGATGTTCGGTGAACCATCGGGGAGACGGGTCTGAGCAGCCGCTGAACTGCCGTCTCTCTCTAGATCTATGTGCTTCATCTTAGGCCACATCATCGCTTCACATCAGGCGAGATAGTGGCCAAACATGGATCTATTAAGCGTAAAAAATATATATCTTCTATATAATAAAAGAGTAGGGTTTTTTTCTACAATCATCGCACAGCCGAAACCGCTTAACATAGAAACCTGAAATTTGGACTATGTATTCTACAAGTAGTGGAGGCGTCATTTAAGAACGGATTTTTCGAAATTTGACCTTTAAGTGGGTCAAATGGGGTCATATAAGATGTATGGGGAAGAAATTTTCTTTTGTCGCACGGTCACGAAACTTTGGTAGTATATTATGCAAAAGAAATAAAAGAATACGTGTATCACAGTTTTTTGAAAATCAACCTTTAAGGGGGGTTTAGTGTGGTTTTTTAGATTGGAATGCGGAAACTATAATATATGCTACAGTGATTGTTTCTTGACCAGTAGTTATCAAATTTTGTGTGAGCATTAAGCATGTAAATACTAAGAACTTGTTTTCGGCATTTTGCGAAATTCAACCCCTAAGTTCATTTATTGGGGTCGCAAAATTTCCATGGTGTAGGTTTATTTAGTAAAGTTATGAAACTTAGTAAATTGACTTAACATAAGAATATAAAAATATAATTTCAATAACTTTTCAAAAATCAACCCCTAAGGTAATTAAATAGGGCTGCAAAGTTTGTATGGAGAAGGATTTTTTATTAATGCGACACTGTAGCTACAGTAAAGAAACAGGGTAAATAATATAATTTTGATCAAGTTTTAAAATAAGTTTTCAGCATTTTTCAAAAATCAACCCTTTACTGGGTTAAACGAGGTGGTAAAGTTTACATAAAAAAAACTTTGTTTATAGCGATGAAATTTGGTACATACCTAACAAAACATTATTAACATGTGATTTACCATTTTTGAAAATTATCCCTTAAAAGGGTTAAACAGAGTGGAAAGTAAAGATTATTATTTTTAAGCTACAACGATGAAATATGGTGTACGTGGTAAGTTAAAGAAATTATAGATGTGCATTTCACCATTTTTTGAAAATCATCCCCTAACAAGCTTAAACGGGGAGGTAAAATTTGTATCGAAAATCTTTGTTTATGAAGTTTCGTGGCTATGATAAAACTTGGTAAAAGAAGATAATTAAAACGTGATTTATAATTTTTGAAAATCATCCCTTAACAGGGTGGAAAGTTAAGATTATTATTTTTAAGCTACAGTGATGAAATGTGGTATATGTGCTTAGCCAATGAAATTATATATATGTATTTTACATGTTTTTAAATCATCCCCTAACAAGCGGGGTGGTAAAGTTTGTATAGAAAATCTTTTTTATTTATGAAGTTTGTGGTCATGATGAAACTTGGTAGACAAACTAAGAAAAAGGAGATAATTAAAACGTAATTCACATTTTTTTTAAATTTACCCTTAACCAGGTTTAATAAGGGTGGAATGAAGTTACATTTTTTGAAGCTACGACGATGAAAATCGGTTCATATACTCAGACAGATAAGCTTTAAACACCTGTTTCACCATTTTGCTGGAATCATCCCTAAACCGGTTCAAACGGGGTGGTTAAGTTTATATCTTTTTTGTGTGCTCAAGAACTGCACAATCTGATCCCCCCATCACCTTTTTACCATCGGACAACCAGACGATCGGCACAACGTCACCCCTACATGGTGGACGTTCCGCCTATCCGTACTAAACGTTTCGAATCATCCTTTTTGGTGCGAACGTCGAGTACACAACAATCGAGTACACAACGTCGAAGGAGTAGAACGCTGTCGTCTGTGTTTCCACATAAATACAATCTGGTTGTGTTCAAGAGTGAACAAGTACTTACTGGGTAAGCGTGCTACATCTTCGACCACATCGTCGCTTCCCATCAGGTGAGATCGTGGTCAAACGCTGACTCAGTCAGATGTAAAAAAAAATATATATGGAGAATCTTTGTTCATGAAGATATGGCAATTAAATTTGGTACACAGAGTAAGCAAAAGAAATAAATTGAAACGGAATTCACCATTTTTTGAAATTCACCCTCTAACAAGGTTAAATAGGGTGGAAAGTATCAAATATTTTTAAATGCTACGATGTTGAAATTTGTTATAAATATTCAGCCAATAAAATTCTAAACGCGTATTCCACCATGTTTTGAAATCACCCCATAACAGGGTTATACAGGTTGGTAAAGTTTGTATGGAGAATTTTTGTTTATGAAGGTGTAGCAATGAAATTTCGTATACAGACCAAACAAAAGTAATAAATTAAAACGAAACTCACATTATTAATTAACCTCTAAAAACGTTAAACAAGGTGGAATATAACATTTTTTCTAAACCTACGACGGTGAAATTTGGTACATATACTAATCGAAGATACTGTACGCACATGTTTCACGACTTTTTAAACATCTTAAAAGGTCTAAACGGGATGGCAAACATTTGTGTGGAAAACCTTTGTTTAAAAGTCTCGGTATATAGACTAGGCAAAATAAATGAATCCTAACATCGCTTGTACTATTATGAAATAAATAATTTTTTAATTTTAATTTTACCCCTAGAGTGTATATAAAAAGCGCGTAGCCAAAAGCTTGCGAGGAGTTCTTGAGCAAAACGAGTGCGCAAGGCCAGAATGAAGCGAGGGGGAGAGGTGGCGAGCATAGCGAGCCGGCGACCTCCCGAGTGGAGTGATGGTCGAATGCGCAAGTGGAGCGAAAGGATGACGAAGCGAGAGTTCTGGCGGGAGCCTTTTTATCAAAACAGGACGTCGTATCCCTAGGGATTTCATGAAATCCCTGGTATCCTCATTTCCTTGCGACATACAATATTTTTTCTGGAGCTACGACGATTGACTTTTAGCCTATATATACTATACTTACATATACTTAGCCAAAAATATATTGACACATGTATTATTACGATTGTTTTGAATACCATCCCCTGATAGGTTTAAACGGATGGTAAAGTTTGTTAAGAAAATATATGTTTATAATGTAAGTATTCTGTCTACTTAAAACGAGATAAGAGCTAAAAGAGAGCGAAATAGAAACGAGATGAATTCGGGATAGGATTGGGATAGAAGCAGGGCAAAATCGGCATAGAAGCAAGAGCAGCCGGAAATAGCAAAATGAATCATTTTACTAAGCGTACAAAGTCGCGGGCAACAGCTTTGTATATGTAAATAGGAGATTTAGGTTTCAAAGATTTCTTTTACTCGGGTTTCATGTATGTACATGGCGCCGGACTGGCGCTGCCGCCACACCGCAAACTCATGTAAATGATCACAAACCCGGACCGGGACCACGCGCGCCGCACCGTCCGTCCGTTTGTGCGTATTACTGGTATTACGAATCGTAAAGGGTCCGTGGAGTTTCCCCCCGACGTTTCATTTCCACCCGGTGTCTGTAGCCCCGCAATATGTTTCAAACTACTATGCTAGCATTTTGTACGTTTGATACTTGGTCAAAGAAACTATAAACACATGATTCACAAATGAAGTTTGGTAATTATATCGGAACTGGAGTGGGATGACAAAGGGACAAAAAGGGGATGGTAACGTATAGGAGGGGAACTATAACACGATAGGAGGTTCCCTAGGGAGGACGATAAAGTGTTAGGATCGGAATATGATCGGTAGCAGAGCAGAACGATAATAATATAAAAGTGGGACGGAATCATGACCAGAGCATTACGGTAACGCTATAGGAGCGGGAACATAAAAGGATGGGAGTGGGAAGGTAACGGAACAGAAGCGGTAAGGTACGGTAACGAGATAGGAGCGGGACGGGAACTGGAACGTGAATATGATGGGACGAAAAATGTTCGGATGCAGGATGAATACTCCACTACGCGGACGAAGTCGCGGGCATCAGCTAGTATTTTAATATTTTGTTATTAAATATTTTAAATCTGATAATATTTTGAAAACATTAAGATGATTTTGTTAACATATTATTATGAAATCTTTTAGTTAATATGCCATTGTAAAATAAAATGATATTAATAGATTTAATTTATATACTATTTTGCTAATTGTGAAAAAGTACGTCCATTATTTATTTTAGTAGTTTATTTAAACAGAGGTCTTAAGTGAATCAAACCAAGAAATAAAAAAATACCATACAACCTTTACCACCATGTTTAACCCCTTTAGGGGTTAATATTCAAAAATTAGATTAGCCTATGTGTTAATTCAAACCTTAAACTATCTACATTCTAAATTTCATCAAAATCGTTTTGTAGTTACGGTGATACGTGGTAACACACATCACACACACAAACTTTCGCATTTATAATATTAATAATAATTAATATTAGGATTAGGATACTAATTTATTTATTTATCAATATTTAGTTAAATTTGTAATGTAATTAATTGTATTATTATTTGCTAAATTTATAAATTTAATTGTATTAATATTGTATAATGTTTCAGGCGTACGGTAAAGATCTGAATCCGAATGTAATTAACATTTCCTTGGTACTTGTATTTTACGCAAATAAATGAATCTTGAATCATAATGGTCAATACATATATTATTATAGCATATATGTTAAGGTAAAGTTAATTATGTTGTCAAACCTAATGTTTTTAGAGCGATTAGGTCTCGTTTATTTTTCTTATATATAAAATTCTCGTGTCACAATGTTAGTTACCTTACTCCTCCGAAACGGCTTAACTGATTTTTACCAAATTTTATATGCATATTCAGTAGGTCTGAGAATCGGCTACTATCTATTTTTCATGCCCCTAAGTGATAATATAGGGGTTGTTCACCCTTAACATTTTTTTTTAATTTATATGGCAAAACAACGTTTGCCGGGTCAGCTTGTATTTATATAAACTTCAAAGCATGTATTTTATTTAGACGTTCAACTAGATATCCATAAAAATTCAAAATATTATTGTTGGGTAAAGTATTACGTATTACACTTCCAAAAAAATTTATGCAAAAATCTACTAAAATGTAAGACTATTAGTTATGATTATGGAATTATTAAATCACAAAATGATAGACGTTTATTTATTTCAAGTATGCGTAATACTAAACGATAATAAATTACTTTTGAAAGCTATTATTTGATTACCCTAATTATAATTGTACAGAAAGAACGAGTGTGGCTATAGAGAGAGTGTGGCTTAGTGTGACTTTCGATGCGACGCACCCGAGTTCTAATCCCACTGGCCACAGAGTTTCTTAAGTTATGTGCGGATTTAACACTCGCTCTTAAAACGGTGAAGGAAAACAACGTTAGGACCCGGCATGTCCAAGAATTGTTCACAAAAATTCAATACATACACATACACCAACCCGCACCGGGCCAGCGTGGTGGATTATGGCACATATTTTCTCTACGAGGAAAGGCCCGAGTACCAGCAGTGGAAACGTAATGGGCTAATGATGATGATGATGATAATTGTACAGTTTTTCATGGTTAAATAGTTGGCAACTGCAAAGCGGGTTGTCAAAGATATAAGTAATTGATTTCGATCTGGTTTTATAACATAAAAATAAAAAGCACTTCCCGCGCTTACATAACATATTAATGCGGGTAGAAGTCCCGGTCAGTAGACATTATAATGTAATTATATATTAAATCTAGAAGGTCTTATTTTTAATTGGAAGGCTTTTCAAGGTGTAACTTAGAACTACCATGTCATTCTGTGGTGTGACTAAAGTTAACATTTTTAAATGAGACGGATACAGTATCTAGCTATCAAACTTGAACACTCGTCGATTAATTTAGATGTCCTCGTGTCTATGAATTTCGAAATAACAGAAAAGTAGGATTAATTTCGAACTGTTTTTGTAATATAAAAATAAAAAACACTTCCCGCGCCTACAGAATATTTTGATGCGACAGAAGTCTCGGCCGGTAGACATTAATAAATGTAATTAATAAGCAGGTAAGCTAGGTAGGCATCTGGACAAATAATTCATAAATTTCAGTATAATAAAATTACACCATTTATTATTGTGACATTTTAAATTGATGACGACAAGCCGACGAAATTATGTACCTGTCTATTTTTTTTTATGTAACTGAATGACGAGACGAGCTGGTCGTTTGCCTGATGGTAAGCAATACGCCAGCCCATAACAATAACAGCACCACCTAGAAATTTGTTTCGCAACATCCTGCGCGACGCTGCACTGCGCTCATCATCCTGAGACAATTAGCTGTTGAGTCTCATAATGCCCAGTAATTTCGCTGGCTACAGTGCCATTCAAACCGGAACACAGTAATGCTTGCGCACTACTGCTTGGCGGTTGAATAACTGGCAAAGCGGTGGTACCCACCCAGACGGCCTCTCGCATACGAGAAACCTACCACCAGTATATAACGACGTCGATAAACACTGACATACAAGTAAATTTAATTACTTGTATAAGAATATGACATACAATTTGTACCTAGAGAAAGTACTTATTATAACCAACCATAGTTACCCGTAATCCGCATTGGTTTGTGATAAACCTGCCCACTTAAGATGAAATCTTTTTTCAATATCAACACAAAAATCTATTCATAAATTATATATGAGTATACAGGTAAAAGCAAAACTACGAATTACTATTTTTTATGGTAAATCTACGTTTGACCACCATCTCGTCCGATGTTAAGCGAAGATGCGGCCGAAAATGGAGCACGTAGATTTAGAAGATACTTATACGAATAACTGTAATGCCAAATTAAAAGTCTAGATTTCAAAGGCATTATCATCTCGGCAGTGTATTTGACCTGAATCATAATTAATATATATGAAAATAAAATAAAAAAAGGCGTGTGGCACTCGGAGACTGCCGCGGTAAAGCTATTGCATAGCATTCGGAGTAGGGGGTGTTAGGTTATTTTCGTTACGGAATTTCTGGATTCGGTCTCCACGCTCAAGGCCCGCGATAGAAGCTATGCAATAGCTTAAAAATCACAACCCCTTAGCTCTTGAACCTAGAAACCAACTAGCCTTTAAGCTCATGGTGTCCACAGCACCACCTTGCTGGCTTGTAATAATTTATTTTTAACTGTTATATTTAACTGGTAGTTTGACAAGTTAATTTCAACAGTAGCAAAGAACGACGTAAAGAGTACGTATTACAATTTAAGCTTACGAATGTTACTGTCAAAAATATATATGTACCTACCTGTTATACGAGTGCGATTATTGGATTACGCCTCCGTACCCTTGTCAAAATAGCTGACGGTCTAATCAGACTTGATATTGATATTTTAATGCGTCAATCAGCCTCAGAAGGTAAGACTATCATTGCATTAAGGTATACTCGTATGGCCATCAATGTTTAGCCGTCTTACATAATCGCACAATTTTCAAAACGGCACATGCTTAGATTAAGACACACGGCGGCTTTGAATTTCGTAATTTTTTGAGTCTGTAGCAATACACCAAACTGCTTTCAAAAGTCTAAACTCAATTCGGAATTTTAATGAGCTGACTGGTAACATTAATATATTATAAAACTGTGCCGCACATGTAAATAGTCTAGAGCAGATTCAAAAAGTTGCATAATTCTCAAAAAAACGAGGGTGTCTGAGAGTTACATAAAAAATATCTAACATCATGTCTAACTGTCTGCTCAATATAGGTTAAATACATAAACATACTCAATGTCTGTAGATATACTCATAAGTAGGTATTTGTCTAAGTGCCATTTTGAGTTCTCGTATTTTACACAAACTCACCGAAAAATTTACATATATAGAGCAAGTGTGGCTCAGTGGGAGCACGTGTGACTTTCGATCTGACGCACCCGAGTTTGAATCCCGCTGGCCTCGCACCACTGACTTTCTTTAGTTATGTGCGGACTTAACACTCGCTCTAGGCTAGGCTAAGGAAACCGGCATGTCTAAGAATTAATCACACAAAGACATGCACCAACCCGCTATAGGCCAGCTTGGTGGATTATGGCTCATACTCTCCCAATGACAGAAGGCCCGTGTCCCAGCTATGGGAACGTGATGGGCTGATGATGATATATATATATATATATATATATATATATATATATATATATATACATATTGACGCATTAAAATATATATATATATTTGGTTACTGATTTACTTGAGATAGGACAATTTTGCAACGGACAGGTTCTTGCCTTCTTCCTTTTAATATTTGCATCAACGTTATATTACAAAAGAGAAAAAAATTAAAAGAAATTTATAATAATATATAATGGAAGGAATAGAAAGGAGCAAATATCTAAGAATTATACAATTATATGAGCATGAATATATAATTATATGAGAATTTTGCATAACAATTATATTCTAATAATATTCTTACACGAGATTAAGTTTTATGTAGGCCACATATATCGTCAAATTCGACGAAAACACTTGATCCTAAAGAGTTATATAGTGTTCCGTTAGTTACGAAGTCACCATAATTAGGTTCTGCAAACACCCGGCATCTTACATCGGTTCTTCGGTAAGATTAGCAGCTACGTGAAGGATTCAAGACGAAGAGACATTTCATTGTATTCTTTATTCAGCTCACTGACGTAATAGTTGATAGACTTCGAAAGACCGGACTCAGTATCACTATTTTCCATATGTAGATTCTTTTTATACAGCCGGCCTAATGGAAAGCGGATGCTTTTGACCATCTGCAATACCAGAAGCATTGACGAACCTTTTAGGGGAAAAGGCGGAGGGTGAATGACTTTTTGCAATCAGTGCCGAAACACTACGTCGATTCAAGTACACGTTATACTTTAACAAGAGAATGCCAAATAAAAACAACAACAAACATTCCTAGCGACAAGTAGCGGGTCCCCAATGAAGAAATGAGAGTTGGGAGAGGGAGTGTGACTCAAGTGTTACGATCCGGCTTGGCACCTCACCGCGGATGATTGTGCGAATTAACATTCGCTCTAAAAAGCTGCGAAGGCATCGTCAAAAAATCGGCATCTCCAATATCTCAAAACTCATGGACATGTAACATCTCCTAACCCACACTAGGTCCGCCTATTGGATTAAAATCCGTACTCTCTTGAAGCTTGTATTCCAGCAGTGGAAACGTAAAAGTCTGATCATGATGATGAGAAAAGGATTCTGAGCACCTCTATCCTTGCTGGCGCCGACGCCAGCGCTTCTCGCCACAAGAACGCCAGCAATCGCCGCGATTTCACAGCGTAGTCTCGTCTTTACGACGAGCACCCGATATGCTCGAAACCTAGGTCAAGGAAAGCGAAACTATGTGAGTTTTGACGTTTAATCCTACTAAACTACCCTACTATAATATTATAAATGTGAAAGTTTGTGATAATGGATTTATGGATGTTTGTAACTCAATCACGCAACAACTGACGGACTGAACAGTCTTTAATGATTTTTTTTGTAGGCTTTCCAGAAATCGAATTGACACACGTGAAACCGCGGGTTGTATGATAGGTATTCATTATAAAAATTAGCTATTTATATTAAACACAAATAGACTATAATTAATTTTTAGAAAAAAACAAAAACCGACTTCAATGTATCTTCGAAGTCCAAGGTCACATATCGATGAAATTTATATGGGACCACTTCGTAGCTATACTGAACCCGACGCAAAAAGAATTTTTCAAATCGGTTCATAAATGACGGAGTTCTGAGGTAACAAATATAAAAAAAAAAATACAATCGAACAGAGAACCTCCTCCTTTTTGAAGTCGGTTAAAAAGGCTGTTTGCTGTGTTGTCTTCTGTCATAGTATTTTTCCAAATTTTTTGGTTCTTAGTGTTACGTTTCAGGTTGCCTTCATAGTTTCCAAGATAGGCATAATGTCTGACGCCGGGTTTCTAAACAAGAAGAAAGAAGAAAAGAAAAAAAGAAAGAAAGAAGAAAAGGAGAAGAGGGTTCAAGAAGTAATTCGTTGACAAGCTGCGCCCCGCCGTTTCTCGGCATAACAAGTAACCTATGTGTTAATCCTGGGTATAAACCATCTCCATTTCGAATTTCACTTACATAAATCCGTTCCGCCGTTGCGGCGTGAAGAATAAACAAACATCCACTGACAAACACTGACATACAAACTTTCGTATGGATAATATTATATAGTGTGAAGTGTTATGTGATGCATCAAACCTCTTGTTAGTGTGGCTATTCTTATATTAACCAACGTACCTACTAACAAAATTAAACGTAAATGGAATGATGAAAGACAACGCTGTCATTAATGACCACCACAAAAACAAGAAATTTCACATTATATTCAGAAGCCTTTTGAAACTAACACAGATAGGCAATGGTACGGCAGATCAACAGTTCATAATATCAACATTCATAATGTCAACACCACTAAATCAACAGTTTTCTATAATAATAGCGCAACATGAAATCTGCAGTACATTGATAGTATCAATTCGTTTGTAATTCTTTAAGCTTATGATCAAACGGCTGCTGAATTATGCGTATTTACACGCTTGATAACATAGACTATACGTATGTACAGTCGGCAACAAAGCTGCTAAACAATTTCAATTTTCGTTAACTCTATAAACTTTAAAAAAAGCTTATGAGAAATGAAAAATGTTGACTTTTGTCGGTGACTGTACGTTGATCGAGTAACGAGTAGCCCGATATGATATGCGTTACGACATTGTGTTAACTCTTAAATTTTTCATCGCTTGCGTTCAAGAGTTTAAAGTGACTCTATCGACACGTTAGAGTATAAAAATGATAGACACAAGGGCAAACATTTTTATATATGAGAAGAGAGAAGAATACATAACTCTTACTCAAAATGGGTAAAGGTAAATGTCATGAGGATGTCAAAGAATCACAAACTTAAAGGACATTTTGACATACACTAAGCCCAAACTGAAGTGAATCCACGTAAGTTTATTGTCGTGCTAAGCTAAGCCATAATTATTCATTGTATTTGGCCATATTCAAATCTTGAAGGTCTAAATTTTGAATTGGCAGGCTTCTCAAGGTGTAACTTAGAACTAACATTATATCTGTTGTGTAACTAAAGTTAAGATGAATTTTGAAAGTAGACTGATAACTGTATACCTATACCTACTAAGGTATCTACATCAATCTTGACTTTAGGTGTCCTCGTGTTTATGAATTTCGAAATAACTAAAAGGTATATTCAATTTTGTCAACCGATCCAAGCGAAATACTCAATACCATTCACAACTACTTTCACAAGAGCGATATTTTTGATGAATTGCATATATGTAAAAACTATTTGAACAAAGCATATTTTTTTAATTTAAATTGCCTTGCATTTGCGACCCTATCTCACCTAAGTGATGATATGATACGATATATATAGCATGCTTGCTAGGATAGAACCTGTTTACTAGTGACTTATTAAATTAAAACTCCCCCAGGTTGTAACTATCGGGAAATACCGACTCGGGCAGGGAGGTCCACTAATAAGCAGTCGTGGTTCTATTTCTGGTAAGGTGGTAGAGTCATTGTGATAAATTGACGTTCATAAATGCATCTGTGACGTCCAAATTTAATAAGGATCTTTTATAAATGTTGATCATTTTTGACTCACCACTCCGGACAGTGGTGGCAGTACAACTTTAGTGGAACTGCCACCATTCATACTTTGACGGACCAAATAGGACCCATAGGACCTGAAAAAAGTTTTTCAATTAAACAATTTAATAGTACAGTAACTGTAGTGTTCCGCAATACAAGCCATATTTTTATGTTAATGTGATTTATTTATAACATAATAAGCAGTTCATAAGTAGCCACTTTATTTATTTATTTCCAGTTGCCCACTACACTTTTATGACCAAAGCGTGTAGTGGGCCAATTACAAAATATGTTTGTACCAACTAACTAACTTAAGAAACTAATACACATACTTATAAATACGGGGAGTTTAGTAAAAAGTAGGTCTACATCCGGTTCCTGAGCAACGAGCGCGCTGGGCCGTGGGGGCGTACTGGAGCCGTCCTTTGAACTATCGTGTAATAATATATAGTTAGAAATTAAAATAAAATTAGTCGAAATATTGAAAAGAAATCTTATATATATAAATTCTCGTGTCACAATGTTAGTTACCTTTACTGATTTTTACCAAATTTTATATGCATATTCAGTAGGTCTGAGAATCGGCTACTATCTATTTTTCATACCCCTAAGTGATAAGGGTTGTTGAAACCGCGGGTGAAACCGCAGGGCGCAGCTAGTAATATATATAAATCAAAATTGCTAATTCTATTGAGATCGCAAGATATCGACTTGTTTACAAGTTTTGATTCTTATCTAAGTCATTTAGCATAAAAAATATTAGCATACATCAATAAAACTATGGTGGTAATATGAAGAATTTGCCTATCTTAGGCATTATTTTGTCAAGGCCTCAGGTCAAGGCTAGAATGAGTAGTCGCCAAATCGTTGGATGACATCTTGGCAAAAATCCCATTGTGTCTGAAGACAACAGCATTCAATGAATGTACCTTAACAATATGAGATCTCAAGAATAGAATCCAACTGTCTCAGAGGTCAATGAAACAACTGTATTAGGCATCTCACTGAATTCGTAAATAACTTTGGTAAATAATAGCAATCATGGCACGTCAATGGCTTTTACGATACGTGTGCGGTATGGAAGAAAGGGTGTAGGTATAATATTTATAGAGAGCTGGGAAGTTAGGAAGTATACAAAGAGCGGCACTGTACTGGCTTCCCTACAAGCGGCCAATCAAGCTCCATAACCATTACGTTCCCACTGCTGGGACTCGGGCCTTCCCTCGTCATAGGGAGATTATGGGCCATCCACCACGCTGGCCCAGTGCGGTGCAGGTGGTCACATGAACTTTTGTGATCATTTCTTGGACATGCCGATTTCCTCACGATGTTTTCTTTCACCGTTTTTAAAGCGAGGGTTAAATCCGCCATAAATTTAGAAAGTCAGTGGTGCGGGGCCAGTGGGATTTTAACTCGGGTGCGTTGGATCGAAAGTAATACGTGCTCCCACTAAGCCACGCTCGCTCTTTGCAATGAAGCTTAAGCAACACTAATCGCTGGAATCCTCTACATTACCCATACATGGAAACAAGACAAGCATAATGATGCAAGTGCATGCCTTGTTTATTATGCACCTTTATGCGTCTTACTCCATTAATCGAACATGCTAACAACCCCGCAGTTCTGTTATCAAATGATAAGAAAGCAATGCGTTACCTAACATATAGTAGAGAATCAAGTTTGAAGTACTAATTAGTTAGATAAAAACTCGGTTTCATTTTAACATGGAACGTTTCTGTCTGTATTTTAATTTGATATGCTCAGATTGGACCGCAATCGCACTTAAAGATAATATAAGCGACGTTGCGGTCGCAGATAGAGCCAATCTAAAAATTACCTGCGTACTCTTGTCATGAAGACTACTAGCTTTTCAGGAAACATTATACTGGAAAGGCTTCCAAGCTCTTTGGGAATCATACTTATAAATATGCTGCCAGTTCCGCTCTCTGGCCGTACACAATAAAAATCACGAAGCAAATCGCTCATACGAGCAGAGCGAGGAACATGGCATGTCTTTTAAATTGATGTTAAGATGCCGATGTCAGTAGAAAATATCCATGCATGGATTTTTATATTCAGCATTGAACCTGACAAGGTTAGCGCTGACCCAAATTTTCAACGTTATGTATTGCTATGAATCAACGCTATGAAAGCGACCGAGTGTGGCTCAGTAGGAGTACGTGCGACTTTCAATCCGACGCGCCCGAGCTCGAATTCTGCTGGTCCCTGCACCACTAACTTCTTAAGTTATGTGCGGATTTAACACTCGCTCTAAAAATGGTGAAGGAAAACATCGTAAGGAAACCGGAAAAACATCAAGAACATATGACATCCATCAACCCGCAATGGGCCAGCGTGGATATATGGCCTATATTCTCTTTTTGAGAGACGGCCCGTGTCCCAAAAGTGGGAACGTGATGGGCTGATGATGAAAGCTATGAATGTTGTCTGTGGACGAGATTTCGGTCACCAATATTTCCAAAAACGTCCCTTTCGATGTATTAATCAAAATGCCGTCTCTGGCCGAACAGCAATAGTACGTAGTAATATTTAGTTTTCTTTGGCAATAGTATGACACAATAACATTAAAGAAACACAACACAAGGCTGCTCCATTAGATGAATTCCCAAAATGGAAAGTAATGTTGCATGAACTAGGTCAGCATCAAATAATTATATCATTACTCCCTGAGTCCGCCTGACTCATGATGAATTCTCTAATTACCTCCACCTACACCAATCAAATGTGACAACACAAGAATGTGGGGTATTTGGTTTTTATCTAGGTAGAGTTATTTTATCTCGCCTGATTTGAAGCGATGATGTGGCCTATGATGGAGCACATAGATCTAGAGAGAGACGGCAGTTGAGCGGCCGCTCAGACTCGTCTCCCCAAATTGTTCACCGAACATCATCCCGAAACACGACTAGGTCGCTTGACGGCATGGCTTTGTTCGGTGGGTGGTATTACAACCACGGCCAGAGCCTACCACTCCAAAGCGCGTAAGCGGGTTTCATCACGATGTTTTCGTTCACCGTTTTAGAGCGAGCGTGCAAAATCTGCACTTAACTATAAGTCATTGGTGCATTGGTGATCTGTATAATAGTTGTGCGTTAGGTACCATATTTTTCGACACTTTTCTATATAACTCCATCAAATGGTGATTTTCGATTTCATGAACCAAACCCTTATTTCGATTTCACATGCAAGTCCAATGCACATACCCTTGACTTTATAGAGGTTCTTATGTCACTGCAGAAGTCCAAGCATGGTCGTTGCGGTCGAAGTGGTGGCGGCGCCGGCGGCTAACAGCGATTCGGTCGAGCTGAATGTTATCTAATCGCGGAGCGCCTACGCCTCTCTCGCGGCGCTATCGCCACGACGACTCTTCATTCTATAAACAACCGGCCGACATGCGGTTTTTCTTACGATGGTATCCTTAACAGATTTCAAAACTAGTGTGAAAACCCCAAACATAACTTGGTGCGGGGGCTGAGATTGGCCACCCCAGAGAAGCTCATGCAGGTTACCGTTCAGCCCGTTATGATCTGCTACATTAGCTCTTTCTTAATTACCTTACTTAACAGTTACGTTTATTTTATTAATTACAAAATAGTAATCTAATGTACCTAATGTATTGTAATGTGTCTAATGTATTGTATGGTAACTAATTAAAATATTTTGGCTCCCAACCTAATTCTGACATTGAGATTTTGGCAATCAACTTTCACTTTTGCAAAATGGTTAGGTCGACTAGTTCTAAATGGTGATTAAGATCTTTCGAAAACAATTCAAACTAATAATTAAATTGAGATATATGGATAAATTAAATAAATTTACGATTTTTAGAAAAATAACCTTGTTGGAATATAAATGTTAGCCATTTTAGTATTCAATCTTAAAACTTATTTTTTAAAATATCGCAGGTTACGCTTGCTTCACTGCTGCACCTAATGGTTTGCACCGTCAAGTGAACGACCCGTTAATTAAAAAAAAACACTTCTATAGGCTCTATTATTTTCAGCGATATTACCGCTTAAAATGTTTATTTATAGTCTGTGATTGAATGTAAGAGCCAAATAGAGGAAAAACAGTGTGCAAATAAGACGGCCGAGAAGGACAGGACCGAGCCACCTCCACGAGCGACGCTACTCTATGTGTCTCACTTATATACACTTCTCCATCAAGACTGAAGATGTTACCGAGTGTGTGAAGAAGACCAACGACCTATGAGGGTCATTGGATTTGCGCCAAAGCATTAATTTTAATTCAATTGCTGTGCGAGTTCTAACTAAACATCTTGCGAGTTCTAACTAAACATCTATTGAACTACATGAGTGAGAAATTTTGGCCGAAGGGTGTCATGTACAAACTTTGCGACTCTAATAGACAAAAAATTAATTTGTTCCACAATAAAACCAGAAAAAAAGAATATCGATGAGTTAAATGAATCAATGCGAAACACTCTGGATCAATAGGTAGGTAGGTACTATTGAGATGATTTTATCTAGGAGTTGATCAAATACAGTACACCATAGTCGGGGAAAAGCGCACAGTTGACTTTGTGTACTCACTTTCAAAGTAAAGGTTATTCGAATATAGGTCCATAAAATTCAAAATTATTTCAAATAAAAAGCGACCTTGAAAGCCTACATCATTACTGTCTAGAGACTAGAATGCCTTCAACGATGTTTTCTAGGTTAATGAACTACGGAATTATACTAAAGAATTTAAATCATCTATATTTTATTTTTTAATTGACGATTTGTGTGCACTAGCCAGGTGTTTAGCATATTTTTGTAATTCTAACTATGTTTACCGCTGAAATAATGAAATCATACCTACTAACGTAATATTTTTATTACGGCGTCTGCCTTATTTTTTCCGTTGATATTACCCTTACAACCTCACAAATATATATCGGTGATGGCAATGGAGTGGCAGTGTACATAAAAATGTGTTGGGTTCAAAATCGGGATCGTTATGTCCTCAGCGTTTTTTTTTAATTTATATTAATTAGTGTGTTAACATTATACGTTATATATACATGAATTCTATTATTCCTTTCTTAAATTTATAGTATCCTTATTTAATACTTTTTATTATTTTAACGTGCACCACTGCACCATCACCATCTTTGATTGGACCAAAAAATGGAGAATCAAACTCAATGAATCGAAATCTATTCACATAGATTTCACGAACAAGAGACCAAACTATCATCCGGTGTTCATCAATAACAAGATAATACCATACGAAAATACTGCCAAGTATCTTGGCATGACCCTAGACTCAATGCTTCGCTGGAAGGCACATGTCAATAAATTATTTTTCAAAAAAAACTAAACCGACTTCATAACCACAAATAGGCACTCAAAAGTGAAAAATAAATTAATATAATTATCATAAGCGCTGCCCACTCATATATTTGAAGTCGGTGCCAGCCAAGTCTATTAGGTAGCAGATAAATACTATGTATATAGTAAGTACTACTTGTAGGTAGTATCTATCTACTACCTTTTAGACTTGGCTGGCACCGACTTCAAATATATGAGTGGGCAGCGCTTATGATAATTATATTAATTTATTTTTCACTTTTGAGTGCCTATTTGTGGTTATGAAGTCGGTTTAGTTTTTTTTGAAAAATAATTTATTTTAACCTTTTTAGTGCAAAACAAGTTTTAATTAAATTAATTTAAAAAGTTTTTAAAGACAAGCATTTATGATCTAGCAGCCACATCATGACGAAGCTTAAAACGGGCTATCATAATTAAATTTATGTACAAAAAAAATTCATGACTCTCCTATTCTCTGTTGAGGAGTTCCCTCGCCGGAAGTCATTCCTGGGTGTATCAGCCATGTCATGGTGGAATTTAGAACAGGCTATTATGGTTAAATCCATTTACAAAATTTTGTGTCTGTACTATTCACCGTTGAGGAGTTCCCTCGCCGGAAGTCAACCCTGGGTGAAGCATGTGAAGCAGTCGAATACAAACCTCCACCTTTAGAAAGTCGGTTACAACAAAAACAAGAACCGACTTGAAGATTAAACTTATATTTTTTTTTGTTTTCGCTATTTTTTCAAAAAGTGCTGAATGAATTTCGATAAAATTTATATGGGACCACCTCTGAAGTATGACCTACCAATCAAAAAAAGAATCATCGAAATCCATTCATAATTGGCGGAGTAATAGCGTAACAAACACACAAAAAAAAAAAAAAAAAAAAAAAACACATACCGTCGAATTGTAAACCTCCTCCTTTTTGAAGTCGGTTAAAAAGAAACGCGACGAGTTAGAGCTTCGCTATAGGAAGATGTACTGGCTACTTGGGAGGCATTCTACGATGTCAGTACACAATAAAATACTATTATACAAACAAGTCCTCATGCCAATATGGACTTATGGTATCCAACTGTGGGGGTGTACCAATCAAAGCAACGTAGCAATCATTCAACGATTTCAAAACAAAGTACTCAGGGGTATTGTTAATGCTCCGTGGTACATTCGAAATGACGACCTCCATCGGGACCTGAAAGTGGACCTCGTCACTAGTGTAATAAAAAAGTTCGCCGAAGCTCATGAACAGAGACTTCATCACCACGTGAACGTCGAGGCTATCCAGCTCCTTGACAGCACAGACATAGTGAGAAGACTCAAACGGACAAAACCTTTTGAGTTAGTGTAGTGAAGTGATAGTGTATTGTAGTATAATAGTGCTACCCATAAAGAACACAAGAACATAGTGTCTTCGCCGTAATAGAGACAGTAAGAAAAGTGTTAATGGACACATTCTTAGTTTTACTCTACTTAGCAGCTTAAGTTAAATTCAAATTACTTATTAGTCTTATTAGGCTAGATTGTAATGTTTTTGAGGTGTCTTATTAAGAAACTACATTAGAAAAAAAAAACATTTTAACGTGCAGTTGTTGAAGACATTGTTATTTGCTTGCAAGATAAGAATTATAAGATTAACCACTACTTTATGTAGGTCAGTTAATGTTTTATTAACGTACATAAACTAGTGGTCCACCAACCAGATCATGGTTTTTAGGCATTTCATTGTGTTCTTTCATAGTCTATCTATGTACTTGTAGTTCAATGTTTATAGCCTAGTCGGGCGCACCTCTCTTACTAGCCGATTCCGTTCACTGATGATTCAGACTCTCACCTTGGACCAAAAGGTAACCTTACCAGCCGCATCCTTTTCCGCCACAGCCCTGTACGACCAGGACAGAAAACCCTAGTACCACGTATTATAACTGTATTATTGACAACATGAAAAATTATGTCAAGAAACTCGATCACAAATCCGTAATCTAAGTCACCGCGCAGTTACTGTCACGTGTGACTTACGTTTTTATTGATTTATCTGCCACCCTTAAATCGATATATCAAATAGATTTACATCAGTTCTGTTGAAAGATTAGGTGACCAGATAAATTAATAACTGTCAAAAATATAAAATCATGTCCACTTTAGTACATTGTCTTAATAAATATTGTCTCTCTTTGTTCCATGTCCGAAGAGATTTAAATACTATTTATTGTGATAAAGTACATAATTCCTAACTAATGTAGGTATTTAGAGCGTTCTCTTTTTAATAATATAGCAATATACTATTGTTGACCCACAAGTGCCTAAATGTACAATTAAGAAAAAAATATAAATTACATCGTACGCATATCATTTCGTAACATATACTTATTTTTTGTGCTTAGTACTAAATTAAATTTCACGCTCATGTAAAGATACGCGTTTAACAATCATGTTTCATCAAAATATATGAAATAACTTACTTTGGCAAAAAAATAGTAGCGCTCCAATGATTAAATAAACTATTAACTAGGAAAACCACCTCCAAAGGCCTTTTAGACTCACTTTTAAATAGCTTAATTTTTAACCCTCTGACCCAAAAAGGGTTTTATAAGTTTGACTATTACCTATTTGTCTGTCTGTGGCACCATAGCTCAAACGGGTGAACCGATTTGGATGTGTAATTTTTATTTGTAAGCAGGCTTTTTCTAGCGATGGTCTTAGACATGTTTTAAGATGTCGGGAGTTTTTTTATTTTAATTCACTTTTATCGTTGATTGTACTTTTACTGTAAAGGCCTGCGGAAATCCGCTGAAGTTTTTTATGGTGATTAATAATAAAATTTGAACTATTTCCGATACAGGCATTGACACTTTAATGTATTATAATCACAGATTATGAAGGTCCTATTTTACTTAGTTGCCTAAAAGGACTATAGTAATAGATCATTTAGGCAATCAAGTTAACAGTGAGTAGTAGGTAGCAGACAGGCAGGTATACCTATTTTGTAGGTAAGCTAGTTTTTTAATAAAATTCCTAAATGTATACCGGAGCTCGGCGAGCGAGAGTGGCTCAGTGGGAGTACGTGCGACTTTCGATCCGACGCACCCGAGTTCGAATCCCACTGGCCCCGCACCACTGACTTTTTTAAGTGATGTGCGGATTTAACACTCGCTCTAAAAACGGTGAAGGAAAACATCGTGAGGAAACCGGCATGTCCATCAATTTATCACAAAAATTCAAAGACATGTGACATCCACCAACCCGCACTGGGCCAGCGTGGTCGATTATGGCCCATACTCTCTCTACGAGGGAAGGCCTGAAGGAAGGAGGGGAGTCCCAGCAGTGGAAACGTAATGGGCTGATGATGATGATGATACTGGAGCTCAAAGAAAGTAAATTCAAATTGCGTTTGAAAAATATTCTAATGAAAAACGCAAACTGTACAGACAAAGATGTACCTATGGAACATTGCATTTCTGCCAAGTAGCCAATTGACACATAAGAAACATAATATTTCCAAAAACAAACATATTGTAGGTAACTAAGGTTAAAAAACCCCTGTTTCTTGCCGTATCGTCTGGGTAGTGGTTTTTTTTTTCTATACGGTGCGCGGTGGTAGAGTTATTGTAATAATTGAGGTTTATAATTTGTGATGCCAAAATTGATTAAATAACTTTTGAACTTTGATTTGTGCCAAGTAGCAAACCTATTTAACCCGCTTGAGTAATAATTTACTGAAGTTTTATAGTTAGGTACAGTTTAATTATTTTGCATTAACTGCGTTACGCACATGTGGGTGTGCGCGCGATGGTTAATCTTTAAAAATGTGTAGGTAATGGCAGTAACTCTATGCTGCATTCTCTAAACCTAATTTGCACTAAGTTAAAGTTAGATGTCAAAGACAGTTTCGAGTTCCGACGCGCATGCTATCTCTAAAATTCACTTATTTTTAGAGAATCATTCATCTTCCGTATTCTGCGCGACTACCGAACTGTCACTACTACTTACTTTTTTTTCTTACGCTTAATAGATCTATGTTTGGCCACTATCTCACCTGATGTGAAGCGATGATGTGGCCTAAGACGCAGCACATAGATCTAGAGAGAGACGGCAGTTGAGAGGCTGCTCAGACCCGTCTCCCCGATAGTTTTTAGCGCTGTCAAGTGTTATTTCAATCAGAGAACGCGGAAACTAGAATACCAAATACATTCACATCATCATCATCATTTTTACATCTATGTATGTAATCGTTCGGCGTATTTTTTTTTTATTTATTTTATAAATTTCAGATAATTTAAAGTTAAATTTAAGTATAGAGAAATTCAACAAGAAATCGACCCTAATTCTAGCTCTAGCATAACCTTACACTTCTGCACATTGCGCATGTGAAGGTTAAATTAATTTACCGGATGACAAAATCATTTGCATGTGAAATATTAGATCAGTAACGGTTTGCGGTCGCATTCCGATGTCATATGGTCAGCTGAGATAATTCAAAATCACGCATCTGCCATTTCTCATTATAGTGCGACAATGGAGTAAATGCACATGAGCAATCGAAACTAAACGATAGATTGGCCTCATTGGTTACCTACCAACTTTATCACTAAGTGTCTGAAACATTTTATGGGTATGCAAAGTATTTCCATTTCAAGCCAAGTTTTTGACGCCGGATCTATTCAAGGTTATTTTAGTTGGGTTTCATGAATTAATTTACTCGTACCTAATGTTCCCCGCTTTTACTACGATCTAGCTAATAATTAGGCTAATAAGTAATTTACATTTAACATTCTGTGATTTATATAAACTGATAAATAGTGATTACTAAGAATGTTACTATTTATGAAGCAAAAAGTGCACTAAATGCCATCTAGGTATATATAGGTATATGTTCATTTAGATTCTTGTTGATTATGAATATAATGAGTATTTTCGAGAGTTAGCTGGATTTATAATGTGACAAGCCCTCTACTGGGACACAGGTTGTAGCGTTGTCTGCGCTAGGGATGCCACTCGTCTATCGATAGCCTGGCAAGAATGTGAATGTTGATAGAACTATCAATACCCTCGACACTATCGATAGTACGGAATCGACAATAGTATTGAGTTTTTAACTAGTTCGGGAGCCTATGGATTCAACATTCAACATTCACATTGATGACTTTCAATAGTATCGATAAATTTGATCCTTATAGTCACTATGCTATCGTTACTATAGATAGTATCGGTACTATTTTTGTAACTGATGAGTTTTATATCGATTCTATTGATAGTGTAGATAGTAGTGAACTGTCAATAGTTGCTTATTTTTAAATAAACTTCTATCAATATTCCAATACTGTAACTTGTATCGATACTATCGATAGTATCAACAGTCGATGCGTCCGGGATAATAATAGTATCGATACTATCGACATATCGATAGCAAGGGTACAATTGAGGTCCGGTACTATCGGTAATATTGCTAGTTCACATTTTATACTATATGTAGCATAGATAGTCTCATTAATATCAATACGCACGATGTTACTAACGATATCCTAATTGATTTTCGAGGTCAACTATCAATAGTCCTACTATCTATAGTTGACCTCTTAATGATATCGATAGTGGACTATCGATAGTATGGAAATTTGTTGTTTGGCAGCACTAGTCTCCGCTACTTTGTAAATACTCATTCATTATGAAGGTGCTACACGTTGAAACGTCGCGGTGCGTATCGAAGCACCTTCATAGTATGGAAATTAATGAGGTGAGTAATGAATGAGGTGAGTATTACTACTGCAAAGTACTTAGCGCTGACAAGGCTGCAAGGCATTATTTCATAGGCCACGCTGGCCCAGTGTGAGTTGCCGGATATTGCATGCCCTTGATTTTTGTTTTCCGACCAATTTTTAGCCAGTTTCCTCACGATGTCCTTTACCGTTCTTAGAGCTAGTGCTAAATCCGAACATAACCTGGGAACTTCGGTGCGTATGGTCGAAAGGTGCACAATTTGCTACTGCGTTACACTCGCTTTTACCTAAAATGCTGATGTAATACCTATTGTGTTTAGTTCGCAACATACAAGCAGTATTATCCTTACCGGCATCCTGTGTGTTATCCACGATTAAGTTTCAGAATCGCATTTCCATACAAATTACACTAATATGATAAATGCGAAAGTTTGTAAGTGTGTGTGTCTGTTACCTTTTCACGCCGCAACAACTGAACGGACTGAGATGAAATTAATTTGGAATAGCTTATAGTAAACTGAAAAAAATATATAAATGTCTACGCCAGTATTTTTTTAATTTGTTATTAAAAAAATATTAAGTATATGTACTAAAAAAACCAAAGGCGGTTTGTCTTGGTACGCACATTCGCTTTCTACTGCCATTAAGAGTGAAACCAGGAGGCGCAGGTAGTCAATAAAACATTGCTTCTTCTCTTGTATTGGTGTGTAGCCAACCCTAGTGTCAGAGTTTAAGGACCGCCCGAAGGCCTCCGATATGGCCTAGCGATTGTTGTCCTAAGAAAACAACCGGGACCGACAAACGGTTTAACGTGCCGTATTATCGATACATTCCGCTCTTTCCGTAAATATTAGGTAAATTTTATAATTGTGTGATAACAATACATATCCACGAGTTGTTATACACACGCAATGTTATAATAAACGAAGGATTTGGGTAAATTTCATACAGTAGGCAAACATTATAGATTAATTAATATGTATAGTAAGTATGTATTTTAGTGCCATTGATAATTATGCCTACAATATATTTACTGGCATGGCAAGAGGTAGAGGTATTTTCCCCCTTTTTTTACACTTTATACAGGGAATAACATTAATGTGTAGTAATACTGAAAGGTGTGTATGGGTATCTAGTCATGAATCATCGGGCAGAATATACAACCAAAAAAACACTATTATATTTTCCATACAAAGTTTAAAAATTATTTATTTGAATTATTTTGGACAATCCTAACAAGCTGTGGCCTAGTCGCGGTAGTACGGGTCATTGACCGAGCTACTTTGTGCCTAGGCACAAAACAGATTAGTACAGAAATCTACATACATACAAAGTGCGCTCGAGCAACGCACACATAGACACCGCTCACAGACACGATATCTGGGCACAGTTGGGATGCGAGCGCGAGTGCCATCCGCTTGAGACACGCGTCTGTGAACTTTTTTGTGCAAAAATGGAGCAACGAAAAATAGGTTATTATAACTGTTTGGTGGACGGTTGTTTAAATTCAACATTAAACGGTGAATTGTCGTTTTTTAAGCTACCAGTTGTTTCAGAGAGGTAAGTAGGTATTTGCTTGTATTTTGATGGTTCGTTTTCACGTAACACAAAATAGTTAGGTAGGTAGGTAAGCGCCCCAGCCCCCGGCCCTGCGCCGAACAAGCGAACATGACTTTGTGGCCTTGTCATATTTTTACAATTTAAAATTAGATATTTATTGTAGTATAAGCTGTGTTAGCCTTGTGTTCAATAATCTAATGAGGAAGATGTTAATGTAAACTAATCGCATTTGTTTTGTCTTCAAAAAAACTTTATTCAGTTATAATAGTAACTGCGAAAAAATTATGTCGATATCGTGTACAGTTATTTTTTTTAAAATCAATCAATTTTTCTCCCAAAAACTTCCTGCGCCGTCCGGTATGAAATGTATGAAAAGTACATACATGAGATTAACTTCTGTATTTATCTGTTTTGTGGCCTAGGCGCTCTGTCTTTGAAAACGCCGAACATTTTACAAGGGCTTGATTTCGAGTCTCAAATACCGGAATTTCATACTGAATGGATCTTCGGACTCGGTCGGTTCCGTTCCGGAACCCACTCGTAAAAAAGGGTATTTCCACATTTTTACACGACTGCCCAAAAAGGAGTATTTCAGGGTTTACGTATGTATGTATTTATTTATTCCACTATTACTTCTTATTGCCTGGACAGATTTGAATGCATTAAAACCATAATAAAAACATAGGTTTAAGTTTTTTTTACCATAGTTTTTTTTTGCATGTTCCGGAACCGGTATACAAAAAAATCTCCGCGAACGTACCCGACTTAGCCTTGCCTTGATCAGTTTCAACTTTTTATCCAACTTGACGTCTTAGAATTCATGTTCAGAAATAACCTAAAAAGAATTTCCGAAACGAAAACGGTCCTTTTCGGTGGAGTTTTATAGGGCGGCGTTAGAAGGTAACTTTGTTTGTGCCGCTCGACCAATGAGGAGCAGCGGCTATTATTTATTAGGATTACATCTTTATGATTGGTGCAATACGAAACAAGGCTAGCGAATCATGAAGCGGCGGCGAATGTTTGATAGCTTTAGTGTTTGCCGCGTTTTGTCAAAGATTAAACAGGTTTATTTCTGAAAACTGACTAAGTAAAGACGCTTTATTGATTACTGACTTACGAACACTCTTTTACTATGCAATGAAATCAAATGTTGGAAATGTCTTAACCATCATTATCAGCCTATTACATTCCTACTGTTGAAATTCATGCATGATGTTTTTTACATCCTATTCCTACGGTGGTTGATGACCTCACGTATTTTTTAAGATCATCAGCCATGCTCGCTCTTATTAGGCGTTTACACTGATTAGATCCTTATTCCTGAATGTTAATTGGAGCGATGATGTTTAATGCTGTAATTAATAAGTAAGCATTAATAAAAATAAAAAAAATACCCTGCCAAAAACATTATAGCCTATGTCACTTGGGATGATTTAAGGATTCCGAGGATACCCCATACATCCAAATCTGTTGAGGCATTTATTGTGTAATAATAAAACGCACATACATTAACCCCGAAAACATTACATTACTTTTTTGGGGAGTCGCGTAAAAAGCAGTTTGCTTGAAAGTTAGTTGTAAAGTAAGGTTGGTAGGACTTTGCTAACTGAAGATAAAATTTGTTTGTCAGATCTGTACACGCGGCGCACTAATATTCTTTGACACAAGTTCATTGCTCTTTATCAGCTGATTGTTAGGGTTGAAATGAACTTGATTACCAGAAATGTTTAAATTATCATATCTTGTGATTTTAAAAAGTTTCTGGTGATTTGCACATGGACTTGAATTATTAAAAAGCTTCTATATGCGTGGTTTAATTATTACTACACATTTATGTTACACGTTGTATATCTATGTTCGGCTACAATCTCGCCTGATGTGAAGCGATGATGTGGCCTAAGATGGGAGCACATAGGTCTAGAGAGAGGCGGCAGTTGAGCGGCTGCTCAGACCCGTCTCCCCAATGGTTCATCGAACATCATCCCGAAACACGACTAGGTCGCTTGACGGCATGGCTTTGATCGGTGGGTGGTATTACAACCACGGCCAGAGCCTACCACTCCAAAGCGCGTAAGCGGGTTTCATCACGATGTTTTCCTTCACCGTTTTAGAGCGAGCGTGCAAAATCTGCACTTACCTATAAGTCATTGGTGCAGGGCCGAGTCGGGATTCGAACCCAAGTGCGTCGGATCGAAAGGCGCTCGAGTTGCCGCTGAGCCACACTCGCTCTGAAAGTCTTCCTGTACTCATATGTTACGAAAGGAATCCTACTAGTATTAAAACTGGTCTCAATAGTGATGTCAAATATCTCCGACGTCCCGAATCCTATTATTACTGTTGGGAACGAGAGGTTGGAGGTAGTTGAAAATTACGTGTACCTTAAATATATTCTATCCTTTAGCAGAGATCATTAAGAGAGAGAATACAGCTTGGGTGGGCAGCGTTTTGGAAATTGGAAGACATGTACTGGTGTTAGGTTTCTCGTATGCGAGATGCTGTCAGGGTGGGTACCACCGCTTTGCCAGTTATTCAGCCACCAAGCAGTAGTGCGCAAGCATTACTGTGTTCCAGTTTGAAAGGCATTGTAGCCAGACATATTACTGGGCATTATGACACTCAACAGCTAATTGTCTCAGGGTGACGAGCGCAGTGCAGCGCCACGCAGAATTTTGCAAAACAAAGTTCTGAGTGGTGCTATGCTATTATTGTTATGGGCTAGTGTATTGCTTACCATCAGGCAAACGATCAGCTCGCCTCGTCATTCAGTTACATAAAAAAATACATTCTCCGATCTAAAAAGTACCGCAATGCCTGAAGACCCGTCGCTATAACCAATGTGTAGTGCCCACCATGACTTATGCTGCTGAGACGTCGACTATGCACAAAATAAGAGTTGTACCACAGAATACTAAGGGACAAAAGCATCACTCCGCAAAGAAATTTAAACAAATAGCGACTCTTGCCATAACGCAATAAAATTCAATTCAGCTCGCGTAACGCTGCATACCTACCAGTCATATTAACCTACAGAGCGCCTCTCTTTCTATCGCATAGCTCTTATCTTTTCTGCGCGACCCGCTGACGGTGTCCGGCTATGTACTTGTAGCTTCGGACCTACAGCGCGAAGTGCGCTAGGCCTGGTTGTACAGAGAGCCATGGAGAGGGACATTCTCGGCATCAAACTTCAAGATCCGACGCCGTACGTTAAAACGTCGAAAAAAGGTGACGGAACTTATGTGGAGCTAGGCGGGACACATGGCTAGACGTGAGGATGGCAGATCGTCGAAGACTGTAACCGAATGGAGGCCTTGGCTAGGATGTAGAAGTGCCGGTCAGGCGGCCGGAACAAATTTTGATAAAATTTGGTATGTAGGTACTAGGTAGGTAGGTAGGTCCAGGAATAGGACATAGACTACTTTTATCCTGGGTAAGCGTGGAGGAAACCGCAGCGCAGGGAGCAGCTAGTAAAAAGATAAAACTACTAATGATGATGTTCTTCTTGACGTATCAGTCAAAGGTGACTTATTAACTTTGTTGAGGTCATACCTTTGTAAATTTGCATTTGAAGGACATAATGTCAGATGTCCAGTGCAACCTTCCAAACAGGTTTTGAAGTGTAGTATATTTTTAAATCGTGATTTTATAGTCAATCTAATGGAGTCAAGCGTGACGTTGCGAAAATTCATCTCCACTCTGAAAGGCAATTAAAATATAAAGTGTAATTCCGCTTAATATTATGTAGGTTGTTGTTAGAATAATATAATTATGTATTGGCGTAGTTAGCAAATGTATAACAAAACTAAAAAAATATATCAATGATTTAAAAATTAATAATGGATATGTATTATAGGTAAGTGGTACTACATGACCTCATACCACCGTCTCCATTCCATCATAGGACAACCAGTCGCACGGCTATGCGACATCCATATATGGTAGACATCCCTCCTGTACGAACAAAGTGTTTTGGTGCCACGTTTATCCTACGAACAGCCAAGGAGTGGAACGCATTGCCAACGTCTGTGTTTCCTGACAACTACAACCTGGGGGTCTTCAAATCGAGAGTGAACAGGTATCTTCTAGGTAAGCGTGTTACATTTTAGACCACATCGTCGCTTACCATCAGGTGAGATAGTGGTCAAACGCAAGCCTATAACCAGTAAAAAGAAAAAAAAAAGTGGGATATTAATGTAAGATTCTGAAAATGCATAAGAAAACCTCGTAACTTTATAAAATACTAGCTGACCCGTCAAACGTTGTTTTGCCATATAAATAAAAAATAAATTTAGGGGTGGACTACCCCTAACATTTAGGGGGATGAAAAATAGATGTTGGTCGATTCTCATAGATACCGGATAAGCACAAAAAATTTCATCAAAATCGGTCAAGCCGTTTCGGAGGAGTATGGCAACGAAAACTGTGACACGAGAATTTTATATATTAGAGATATTCACTTGTATTAAGTTCAATGTAAATTAAACAAGACACCGCCTTTGATTTAAATTCATTGAAGTAATTAAATACACATGCAAATGTGTGTGCATAACAGTGATTAATTAATAGTGTTTTCGAAGTATACTTTTCCCACCATTACGTCAAAACGTTTTTAATATGTTTACATATTAATTAACTAGCTGAGTTTTCCGATATAAAAGTGTATGTGTTAATTGAGCGTATGAGCTTTCCGAATTTCACTCAAATTCGTTGAGCCGTTACAGCGTGAGAAGTAACAAACACACTTACATACAAACTCCTACATGTGTGAAGTGTAAAAGTGTGATGTGAAGTGTGATAGTGTAATTAGACAATATGTAATTAGACAATATGTAATTAGACAATATGTAATTAGACAATATGTAATTAGAAAATATGGTTTTAATTTGAACAACAACAATTTAGGGACATAAAAAATACATTCACACAGAGAATAAAATTTTCGCGAGTTTGACACATTATTTAAACTATTTTCTCGACACTCTACTGATAAAAAGCTTTTTTTAATCTATTTGTTCCCACTGCTGGGCACTGGTCTCTGCCATCTCCCTCCATGGATCCCTCTCCATTGTGATCTCAGGCTAGTCACTCCAGAAGCGTCCAAATCGTCCCGCCAATGTTTTCTGGGCCTTCCTAGGCGTTGACGCCCGTCTTCAGGCACCCATTGTGTAGCTATTTTGGCCCACCTTTCCGGGTGCATTCGATAGCTGTGGCCCACCCTTTCCCCTGTGTTTGAAAACAGGCATCGCTGACGTAGGGAAGCGATGACCGGTTATGACCCAATTGTCATCTCGAAGGTGCATTTATTATTTTTACAAATTCGTCGAGTAAATTGTTATTTTATTTTTATTTATTTATTTAAATTTAACAATATGTAACTAACACCTTTTAAACCTTAAATAAGTTTGCCTTGGGTGTCGCATTCCTCTTCTGCTTAATTACTTGTAACATTTTATATTAGTAGGTAGTATTATATATAG
Organism: Petrophora chlorosata; assembly: GCA_951640565.1. Classification (NCBI taxonomy): domain Eukaryota; kingdom Metazoa; phylum Arthropoda; class Insecta; order Lepidoptera; family Geometridae; genus Petrophora; species Petrophora chlorosata. Next base: position 12,183,501 of record OX621193.1, on the reverse strand, counting down.
TTAGGTTCTATTATGTATCTGCGCTCGATCACAATAAATGCGAATGTAGCCTTGATAACTGTCCGTCGACGAGAAGACATTAAGTATAGGTACAGGTTGTTCCATTTTAGGGGCTTTCATTATTTGTATATGATTGAGATTTTACTATAATTGTATATTTGTGCTATTCTTTTTTATTGTACAGGTATGTAAGTATTATTTAATAGTGAAGGTAATAAAATATATTAGAATTATGGTAAGAGCTTTCCTAATTTAAAAAATGTATATACCTTGTTTTTGGGTACGGCAACCCTTACCTGCAAAATGAGATCAGAACACACGGGTCATCAGCTGCCGTGCGGATGCGGTGTGGTTGATTAGACAGAGATTATGCAGCGAACGCACGCGCTGCCAACGCAGCGTTTGGAGGCGCTTTAGTAATCATGTAGATCAAAGCGGGCTTGGGTAAAACTTTTAACTACAGCTTTAATAAATTATCATCATCATCAGCCCATCACGTTCCCACTGCTGGGACTCGGGCCTTCCCTCCTAGAGAGAGTATAGGCCATAATCCACCAAGCTGGCCCAGTGCGGATTGGTGGATGTCACATGTCGTTGAATTTTTGTGATCAATTCTTGAATATGCCGGTTTCCTCACGTTTTCCTTCACCGTTTTTAGAGCGAGTGCTAAATCCGCACATAACTCAAAAAAATCAGTGGTGCGGGGCCAGCGGGATTCGAACTCGGGTGCGTCGGATCGAAAGTCGCACGTGCTCCAACTGAGCCACACTAGCTCTAATAAATTATTAGCTATTGAATTAATTCGTCGCTGATAAACTAGAAAACAATAGTGGTTTAAATTGTGCATAATGCTCGCGAAGTTTATTTTTCATGCAGTAGCGAATGACTGTCAAATATTAAAAGTACTGCTATTAAAATTTGATGTTTATTATAATAAAACCTATATGATTACTAAATTAGATATACTTGTATAGACTTTAAATGACAAGACTGCTAAATCAATACGGTCGCCGGTTGTCAGTCCTATGCGAATAAAGGAGCGCGAAGGATACGCTGCGAAAAACACGCCGCCAAGACGTGTGCAAAATATCTTTTAGGGTCTGTCAGACCCACTCTGGTGCAAAAGACGTTGTTGTTCATTCAAATTTGAATTTAGTGGTTAACCACTGTCAGTAGCTTGCCGTTATGACCTTTGCACCCGTGTAATTAGTTTAGAAAGATCGTAAAACACATGTGACAGAGATGTAGGAATCGCATATGTTTGGATGATGCAATTTAGGAATGCGCAAAGGGGTAGCAAGCCAAAGGCCAGAAATTGTTGATAGAAGTCATGATCATCAGCATCAGCTCATTACGTTCCCAATGCTGGGACACGGGCTTTCTCTGAGAATATGGGCCATAATACGCCACGCTGCCGCTGGCCCAATGCGGGCTGGTGGATGTCACATGTCATGAATTAGACATACTGGTTTTCCTTCACCGTTTTTAGAGCCATTGCTAGATCCGCACATAACAGCGGGATTCGAACTCGGGTGCGTCGTCGGATCGAAAGTCGCACTCACTCCCACTAAACCACACTCGCTCACGATAGAAGTAATAAAGACTTATTGTTTTATTATTCATCTCATAAATCTTTCACAGTTCAGTATATAACTTAAAATGTCTAATATCTACCTACGGTCTTTCTTTTTCCTGGTGTGGGTGTGTGACCTGGGCCCCAATTCACTATGACAACTTGTCGAAATCACGTCGATTCCTTGCTTCGAAATCACGTCGAATCCTTCATTAATAAACGACATCTCTATGACGCATTTATATATTCATATATATGACGCGTCATAGAGAATACACATTTCGCAGATGTCGTTTATTAATGAAGGAATCGACGTTTTCTTGAAACAAGGAATCGCCAAGTTGTCATAGTGAATTAAGGCCCTGGTGACACCTGGTATAAAATGCCGCAAGGCCTCAGACATAGCCTACCAACTGTTGTCGCAAGACAATAACCGAGATGGTGAAAATGAGACTTACAGATCTGGATATAGCCGTAACTTTTGGTCACCAGGAACCCCGAGGATTATTTATTTAGAGTAAAGTAGTCATCGGAAAAACCCCTTTTTATCTTTAAGCAGGTTTTGAATAATTATAATGGTAAAATGCCAGGCATGATGGATGTTCAATTTATTTTTTTCCTTGTGTAATTTTGATCTCCTATTATCCTCGTTTGTAAATGTTAGTACACAAATCTGCGAAAACTACAACTAGGTGTTTAGACAACAACTTTTTTAAGGTAATTTAAATGTTTATCACTGTATATGTTTCGTTTATCACTGTTATTAATGAAGGAATCGACGTTTCCTTGAAACAAGGAATCGCCAAGTTGTCATAGTGAATTAAGGCCCTGGTGACACCTGGTGTCGGAGGTTATAAAATGCCGGAAGGCCGTATTTATTTTAAATAAAAATGAAATGAAAGTGGTACCGAAGAATTTTCTTAACCTGTTATAACGTTTTTTCAAATTACAAATCTTCATATTTTTTCTGTGCTATATACTTATAGGAGCCTATGTAATCTATGTATAACTGGATCATGTCATAATTGTGCATGAAATAATGTAATGCAATAATTAATTTAATTTTATAACTACTTCATTAATACAGTGATAGAACTTTAATGAAACTGTTTTTCTTATATAACAATTTGTTGTTTTATAAAATTTCGAACCATTTAATATTCACGTATACGAGTAAAGGGCTATTATAAAGCCTAAAAACATTGCATAATAATGCATAATAGTATTAATATTCAAATTGGTAGGTCATTGGAATTCACAAAAATCTATCGACACAGTTTATATATTTTAATATATTATAGTATTTTAGTTTCCGGTCTGATCTGGTCTACGCCCATTTTGTGTGCGCGGCGCGTGCGCAGATTCTTGGGTGGAGGTAGCAATAGTTTTATAAGGTAGGGGTGGGTCAGCCTGGTTCAGTCTAATCGGAACTGTCGCGAACACTGGCCAGTGTTGGTTACAAGTACGTTGCATTTTGGATTTATTTTTCGCGCCATTTTTTTTTCCTTTTTGTGTTTGACCAGTTACTATTCTGGTTTTTACGTTGTTCTAACGATTTAATGGTGGAGATTTAATTTCAGTTAATTGAAAATTAAAAATAGAGGGGTGCCGTGGAAGAAAATGTATAAGTGTAAATTTGGTATTTTAATTCACAAGCCGCATTATTTTAATTTCAGATTGAAATACGTAAAAATAATATATTTATGTTTGCTTTTGAAGAATGGTTGGTAAATTTAATATTATAGATGAGTTTTTGATATTTTTTTTAAATAGGGGTAGCTTTATTCAAACGCGCGAGTGTTGACTAACGTTGTATTCAAATATGCTTCAACTTTCAGTTCCTTCGTTGTTATGTTGTTAATATGACACGTAAAGTACTTAAAATCTCGTAAGTAAAGTTTTAAATGGAATGAATTTATTTCGATTGATATAGTAAAAGGTCGTGAAAAGATTTAATATAGGTAAATTACCTTTTCAAGAGATATGTTTGTAAAATGTGGAATACTTTTATATTGGTATAAGTTATTTTTGTTCTTATTTTATAATATGAAAGTTTCTGTTTAAAAAGTTTTAAAATGCTAAATAATACAATATTTGTGCAAAACTATTAAATAAAGAAATAAATAAAATTTAAGGAGTTTCTAAACCATATTGTCATATATTTCGAAATTTATTTACTAAATACGATATCTTTTCATTTTAGAAGTATTTCGCAAATACCAGCCACTTTTGGTTGCAAACTTTGCATTTTTAATTATTTTTTCGGCCAATAAATAGTTTTGGATCAGTTGTTACGTTATTTAGTTAATGATAGCAATATATATACATATTATAATGCAGTTTATGATAATGAAGATATTATCGAATTTATTTCAATAAATTTAAATAATAATTTAATCTTCGAGATTGATTAGTGTTGTTTGTTATCAATATAACAAAAAATACGCCCAACGAGCACATACATAGATGGCCCCTAACTAGGATTCCCTGTATCTAGGGCATCAGAAACTAATAAGTCCTACAATACCCAGATACAAAATAATTACTGCTTGCGCTTCTCTTTCTGTGTACAAACATTTGTCCTGTCGCGGGAATCGAACCCGCAACCTCATAATGAAAGCAATGTATGTGATCGAGTTAATAGAAAAATAAGTAACAAAATATCCAGTTCAAATAAATCTGATCGGATTAATATTGTGATAATATGTTTTATATTCATAGTGTGTGGCTCAGTGGGAGCACGTGCGGCTTTCGATCCGACGCACCCAAGTTCGAATCCCGCTGGCCCCGCACCACTGACTTTCTTAAGTTATGTGCGGATTTAACACTCGTTCTAGAAACGGTGAAGGAAAACATCGTGAGAAAACCGGTATGTCCAACAATTTTTCACAAAAAGTCAAGGACATATGACATCCACCAACCCGAACTGGGCCAGCGTGGTGGATTATAGCCCATCCTCTCTCTACGAGAGAAGGCCCGTGTCCCAGCAGTGGGAACATGATGGGCTGATGATGAATATGTTTTAACGATCTAAAATAATGAAGCGCATAAAATCATGTATTTCAAAGAATATTTACCTAAATTATGCATATTAGATACCTACATTTTTCACTTGCTCGATGTCGATGGTTTTGCTCATTAGCATGTCATTACTATTTGTACAGCATCATTCTGTGCTTATGGGAACAGCCCAATGCCTTTTGCCGTCATATCGTGTGACGGACAAGATTTCTCGATTATTTTTGACAGATTTACAGTTTTTTTTAAATATTAATAGGTTTCCAAATAAACCTGCAAACAACCACGCTAATACACCTATGTAATAAAAGTTGCCTATTATTCAGGACTTATAATAGATCATAAGCAAGTTGACGTATTTTTGACAAACTGACAAACTAATTTTTTATTTTGTAATAGATTTCCTAATGAACTTGCAAACAACAACGTTAATATATGTAATAAAACTTGTATATTATTCAGGACTTATAATAGATCATAAGACATAATGTAAGCGTAGTACCGTTTATTAGCTGTCATAATATACACTCGCACAAAACTAAAAGACAGTGCATGAATAAATTATTTTATTATAATTAGCTACGCGCAGTTTTACCCGCATTACTAGGTTAGTATTACCAAAGAATACGAACTATTTATTACTTTCGGTATTACTGGGCATATGAGACTTAATATCTATATGTCTCTATGTGTTATCTGTATGTATGTAATATTTATATGTCTCGGGATGATGAGCGCAATGCAGTGCTACACAGTTCTTTATACGATTTGAAGTTCTGTGTCGCACTGCAATTGCTATGAGCAGACGTGGCGCTTACCATCATTCGAACGACTTGTTCGTCTTTTTACTCAATACCATACAAAAAAAAAACTTTTTCGGCTCGGGAGCTGTTTTTTTGGGGATGAAAAGCAGCCATGTCCTATTCCAGGACCTAACAAAAACCAAATTTCATCAAAACTCGTTACGTAGTTCGCGCTTATAATAGTAGGAAGTAGGATAGGATATTTTTTTTGATTAGATAAGATTCAACATTTGCATTGATCAATTAAAAATTGAAATTCTCTACCGTGCTGTCCCCCGGTTTGCGCTGGCTCTACATCGTCGATTTTAAGATGCGGGTCAAATTGCGCAGATTGTCGTATTTTAAACCTATCTTAAAAAAAAGTAGGAGGTTCTGAATTCGATTGTAATTTTTTAAATGTTTTTATAAACATAATAAAATAATTTGTACTACTACATGTAGTGGGAACCGAATTATTTTGGCGTTGGGTTCAGTGTAGCTACAAGGTGGTCTCATATAAATTTTATCGATATTCGACCTTGGACTTCGAACATACATCAGAATTGAAGTTGGTTTTTTTTTGTTATAAAATGAATTATTTGCTTTCCCGAACTCATTCATTCTTTTGTCACCAGATTAAAATGACGATAAAAGCTCTGATCTTCCTCGGGCTGGTGACCCTTGCATCAGCCACCGTCAAGCTTCAAGAGCTCTTCTCATGGAACGTGCTGGACTGGAACTACCCTGACTCCTACACGAAGCAGCAAGCCATCCTCTCTGGAGCCCTGACTCCTGAGAATGCTCTGCCCGTAGGCATCGAAAGGTGGAAGAACAAACTCTTTGTAAGCGTGCCCAGGTGGCGTACTGGTAAGTGTTCAATAATTTATTTTACTTCTGGGGGCTTACCACCAACTTTTACAAGACAATCATGCTACAGAAACGTTTTATTAGCAGCTTACAATTTCTCTGATTCGTACCATGAGCTTCATAAAACAATGTTTTTGTTCCTGCGAAGTGTCAGCTGTCAAAAAACACCTGAATGATGATTTACGATGACGTCACCAAAACTTCTCAACAATACAATATCAAAGTAAGCTTTTTTTAGGACTTCGTGGTACGGAACACGGAAGTAAGCTTAAAATAACACTGGTTTAAGAGATGGTGGTAAGCCCCCTAAATTAGTTTACTTTTTACATACACACAGAATAATTAATAGCTTTTACTCTAGATTTTGATCCACCACCACCACCAGTACCAGTAATCTAATAAATAGTAATTAATAATAATAATTATTATGTAACAAATTCAGGTTTTTCCTTTGAAAATTCCCGTATTATGAGAAAAAGAGCAAAACCTGTCTGATCGTCGTTGTCGTTAAAGTTCTTTATACTTAAAGTCCAAAACAATAAAAAAGGTGTAAAGAACGTGGCTATTAGCTATACTGCTCTCAAAGTTCGAAGTTAAATTTTCAAAAGTTCTTTATTCAGTTTTCCCATCACAGACGCACTTATGAACGTCAATTATTACAATACTCTACCACCGTATCGGAAAAATAACCACTACTCAGGAGGCAAAAAACTGAGGGGCAGTTTTTTAGAACTTTTGTTACAATATTTTATGTTTGTTTTTGACAATATTTTATTTCTTATGTGCAAGTTGGCTACTTGGCGGAAGCGGAATGTTCCATGCATATTATTTGTCTTCTATATAATTACTAACTGTATGCTTTTTTCATTAGAATATTTTTTACACGCAATTTGTATCTACTTTCTGTGAGCTCCGTTATACATTTCGAAATTGTAATGTAAAAACGTACGCAATTCCCCATGAAGGACTTATTCGTTTTACTCAGTCTAAACCTAGGTACTGCAAATCTATCCTTATATCTAGTGTTTATTTTGTGATTGGCACTATTCACCTTGAATCTCTGCTGTATATAGCACCTAAAAAGATTCGTTGCTTGAAAACAGGAACTAGTGACAAATTCTAATAGAAGTCCTAGCGGTCTTCGGCGCCAGTGAAGGACTATGTTGGGTACATTTTTAAATCAATAATTAACCTTTCACAATCTCATATATAGGTACCTACTATGTACGTGTATTATGGATCGGGTAAAGTAGACTTGCACCATTTTCGAACAGATTAGTATAATTTCACATCAGTTTCGTTTATAAAACTGGATTCCTATATCTACATACCTACTCGTTGTACTATTTACATTAGGTATGTAGATATGAATATGCGTAGGTGTGCCTACTTACCTACTTAGAATATATTATATTCGTTTGTACGGTTCGGAAAGGAGAAGAAGGGATCAGTTCGTGCAATTCCTGGGCACACGTAAAAAGCGTCAGACACCCAACTTTCCGTCTGTGTTTGAGACTTGTCGGCTTCTTCACCAGCGCATGGTCATCAATTACCACGATAACTTTGCGGGCATTCTCTGAGAGACGTAGACGGTCTAAACAAAACGTAGAATCATAAAACTCCTCGTTAATTTTATCGTCAGTCTATACATTGACCTAAATCTGATAGATGCATGAACAGTAGATCATTTTATTAATAGCAGTTTACGCAACATGTAATAACATGTTTTTTCTCACGATAACTATCGCACTCGTGAAAATCCACATCTATGACCTTATGGTGGCAATTAATACTGTAATAAACAAACAAAAACGTACTTTAACGATCCACACTTGTATAAGTTTAGTTACATAATACATCTTTCGCGTTGAAATGGTGCATCGAAATCCATTTAGTAGGTACCTAATAGAAACAATTATGAAAAACGTAACATACGTAACCCGTTATTAAGAACATAAGGTGTGGTCTTTTTATGATGCGTTTTCTTTGACTTGTGGGTATTTTTAATTTAATGTGTATTTTTATTATAAATTTAGGCCTTTAAACTTAAAGCTTTCTCATGTGACTGATTTTTCTTTAGTTTTTACAAACTTTTATTTATTAACCGACTTCAAAAAAGGAGGAGGTTCTCTGTTCGACTGTATTTTTTTTTGTATGTTTGTTACCTCAGAACTCCGTCATTTATGAACCGATTTGAAAAATTCTTTTTGCGTCGGGTTCAGTATAGCTACGAAGTGGCCTCATATAAATTTCATCGATATGTGACCTTGGACTTCGAAGATACATTGAAGTCGGTTTTTGTTTTTTTCTAAAAAATAATTATATAACTAGCAATGTTTGTTCGTTTGGGTCAAATCTTGCAAGTTGAATCCGATCCATTTCCTCTTATCCTACGGAGTTAAAATTTTGCATACCTGTCAAAGTCCGATGACAATGCAATATTATCTGATGATGAAGACGGAAGGCTAAAAGCTTGACTTGAAAAATATATTTTTAAGAAAAATCTTGTATATTTTGACTCTGGTCTCAATTACTGCCACTTCATCGGAGAACCGATAAGGCTAGCGGTATTTTTTTGTAGAGAGTACTTAATATTAGAACATTTTAAGAGCGAGTGTGGCTCAGCGGGAACTCATGCGCCTTTCGATCAGACGCACCTGGGTTCGAATCCCGACTCGGCCCTGCACCAATGACTTATAGTTAAGTGCAGATTTTGCACGCTCGCTCTAAAACGGTGAAAGAAAACATCGTGATAAAACCCGCTTACGCGTTTTGGAGTGGTAGGCTCTGCCCGTGGTTGTAATACCACCCACCGAACAAAGCCATGCCGTCAAGAGACCTAGTCGTGTTTCGGGATTATGTTAGGTGAACCATCGGGGAGACGGGTCTGAGCAGCCGCTCAACTGCCGCCTCTCTCTAGATCTATGTGCTCCATCTTAGGCCACATCATCGCTTCACATCAGGCGAGATAGTGGCCAAACATAGATCTATTAAGAGTAAAAAAAAAATTTTGAAAATGTCGTGTCGTTTGCGTCGGGAATCTTCTCATTTACTCAGGTTTTTACAACAACCCTTGAGTGGCTGTCGGTTAAGCTATTGACGGAAATTACTTTATGAATTAGAATATGAATTCCATTCATAAGATTAATCAGCTAATCATAAAAATTCAATAAATTTTTATTTCGAAATAAACTTTCCTATCCATTTATTGATATCGCAAACGGTTTAAAGGTTTCTTAAATTATTAATCAAGAAGTTATTAAATATAAATTAACAGTTTATCAATTTTAACATTAACGTTTAATACCAATCAATTAATCAATAATAAAAAATAATAAAAATATATAGACGGCATCGCGATCTATAACCAGGGCTAGCGCACTCCGCACTGTAGGTACGAAGCTACAAATACATACCGGCCGGACACCGGCGGCGGGTCGCGCGTCGTTACACGTGCCGCGTCAGAAGAGATAAAAGCTATGCGATAGAAAGAGAGGCGCTCTGTAGGTTAATATGACTGGTAGGTATGCAGCGCTACGCGAGCTGAATTGAATTTTATTGCGTCATAGCAACAGTCGCTATTTGTTTAAATTTCTTTGCGGAGTGATGCTTCTGTCCCTTAGTATTCTGTGTAATTGATGTTGTTTACAAATAATGTAAGATATTTTCTACCCTAGAAAATCTGACATCATCAACGCAAATCATGAGAAATAGGTCGGAATAAATTAAGTATTAAAGTTACTTTACAACAACATAGTAATTAAACCAAGCTATTTTACATAGGTACATAACGACACGCTGCAATTGAATTAATTTAAAGGCCCATTTAGATAATGCAAGTTTCTTGCACAATGGTAAGCAGATAAATTGAAGTATTCTACGAATAGCAACGATTTGTTAGCCTCTGTGGTGAAGTGGTTAGGCAGGTTGGCTCAAATCTTATACAAAACTGAGGTTGCAGGTTTGATTCTCGCGACTTTACTAATGTTTGTGCGCAAAAGCAAGCGCAAGCATTTGTTTCGTGTCTGAATGTTGTGGGACCATGGTCCTCGTAGTTCCTGGTTCCCTAGATACAGGGAATCTTGGGCCAGGATCTATGTATGTGATCGTTGGGTGTATTTATTCATTATTTATTTTTGCGCAACGATTTTTCAAATTGATTTCAGTTTCAGCACCTAAACAAAATAATGATATTTTTTGTTTAAACAACGTTTGAAAGACAGTTGCATACAATTATATTTAGTATTCTTTGCTATTATGGTAGACAACAAAAAAATGCAAACATGAATAGTAATAAATAATTATATTTAACTCTAGCATTACATCGAAATTACTAGGAATTGCATTCATTAGAGCTGTCTCAGGGTGATGAGCGCAGTGCTGCAGGATTTTGCAAAACAAAGTTCTGGGTGGCGCTGCAATTGTTGTAGACAGGCATGTTGAATACCATAAGGTGAATGACCTACTGGTCTCGCCAATTAAACAGTAATATAAAAAATTAAATCGAGCGAGCCAGTGTAGCTCTGTGGGAGCATATGTGACTTTTGATCCGACGCTCCCGAGTTCGAATCCGACTGGCCCCGCACCACTGGCTTTCTTAAGATATGTGCGGATTTAACGCTCGCTCTAAAAACGTTGAAGGAAAACATCGGTAACCGGCATGTCCAAGAATTAATCACCAAAATTCAGGGAGATGTGACATCTGCACTAGGTAAGCGTGATTAGGTTCCATATTCTCTCTTTGAGAGAAGACCCGTGTCCTAGCAGTGGGAACGCCAAATTTCATTGTATTTGGTTAATGTTTAGGGGTAGAAAAACGTTTTCTCTTTTTGTATGAAAATTTCAGCGTGCCGTTCCCTCTTAAGATTAGTAAAAAGCGATTGAAGTTACTTTGAATATAAATTTAGGTGCTTTAATTTGACTACGTTCCGTAAAAATCGAAATATACTTGTTCACTCAGGACGTGTTCATTTTTCCGGTAGAAAATGTATTCTATGTCCTATTCCAGGACGTAAAGTAGGTGGGTATGTATACCATAGATATTTGGTAGGTACGTAGCAAATTTCATCAAAATTTGTGCAATAACACGCACCTACAGAGAGACAGAAAGAGAGACAAATTGAGAGAAAGTCTTTCGCATTTATAATATGAGTAGGATGCGTTTAATACGTGCACCCTTTCCCTCGAATAGGGTTGAGGGGGGTGATGGCTGGTCCACAAGTCATACTCGTAAACGGGTGCTGCTTGTCTGGTCTGGTCTGGTCATTCTAACTGCTATGGTATCTATATACCTATTTAAATATTACTCATATTTTCATGTTACTGATACTATGACTATGGGACATCTCACTCGCACTTCTAGTTCGACATTGTGTTATTTTAGTCGTAATTTATACCTCTTAAAAGATAAAAAAAATGAGACATCCCGCAGAGTTTCTTGGTGCTATCTTCTGTAGCGGGTGTATTTCCGAAGCAATGGTAGAACCAGTTTCGCATTTCTTTTCTGGCCCCGGACTTCAATTTGAGTTTATTTTGGGTATGGGAAAGAAATGGCTAGACATGTTTACCTTTTTTTTCCAAGTCATGATATTTTAAGTTAAAATTTTTAACGTATTTTAATTGATTTGACCTGATTTGTATTATGTGTATGAGATGTTTAAAAGTGCATTTTTTGTGCCTATTTTTTAAATAGGCACAAAATATGCACTTCTAAACTTTCTTTTAACTTTTGACTAATATAATAAGTAATATGTGTTGTATAAAAAACTCGAGAAAAGTATTTGGATATGACATCTTGTACAAAATGTAAGAGCAATAAAACATACGTGAGTCAGTGCTTTACGTCTTCTTAGATGTATTAAAAATATTCATATTATCTGGAATTCTTTGAAAATGAGAGAGTTTTTACGAAAATTTACACAAGAGAGAAGTTTGCAATTAAGTTACTTAAGTAGGAAATGAGATTATAAGAATGATACTCCTCCTCTATGTACGTGTATACATTTTCATACATAAACTAGCGACCCGCCCCGGCTTCGCACGGTTATTATACATATAAACCTTCCTCTTCAATCACTCAATCTATTAAAAAAAACCGCATCAAAATCCGTTGCGTAGTTTTAAAGATTTAAGCATACATAGGGATATAGGGACAGAGAATGCGACTTTGTTTTATACTATGTAGTGATGCTTAATCTTTCTAATCTTTTTATCTATATCACATCTGTGCTATTATCTTATAATAAACATTGTTTGCACTTGCACTCAACCTTCATTCAGAATTTGTGGTATTTTCATCCTAGATTAAATTAATAAACAAGCATTTCTGAAATGTATACGAAAGTTTTAATGATGATCTAAGTTTGACATTTGATATTTTCGTAATTTGCAGGTTTTATATCTACATTTATATTGCAAAAACGAGCTTTTTTACTTCATAGGCTTATGGATGATAATCGTTGTTGATCATGGATTTCAAAACTAAATGAACTAGGTCAAGTATACCGACACTAACTGGTTATAAAAAATGGTTCACATAAGCACCACAACTCCCAAACTATCGTAGGTAATGAGTCATTGACCGAAGTTACTTATCAGTAGGTTAGGTATTAATCTTAGGAATTCTTGTTATAAATATTTTTTAAATAATTTTATTGAAATGCAAATATATTCTAAAGTAAATTCTGTACCTATAAATAAAATTTTATATCATACATTTATAGCAGATAATGGTTACTTATTAATTATGTATTCTCTTTGATCAATACTTTAATTTTTAATTCGATCTACGCTATTTTTGTTCATGTTAATCTTATTGATTTAACGATGAGCATCTCAAATAATCTTCAGTACAAAAAGGACGTAGAAAGAATAAAACGAAAATTAAATTCTGTATCCTACTAATATGCTAATTCTACTAATTAGGTATGTAGTTTCTATAGGTCCTGAAAAAGGACATATACATTTTATCGTTCAAATCAAATCAAATCAATTGTTTATTTGCAAGAATACATACAATAAAGGTCTTAAAACTAATTACAACAGTCAAGTATTCAGCCTGCAAGCAAGCGTGCAAATATTATGTCAATTCTCTAATTACTATAAAATGTATTTAAAATAATAATTGTATTTAATTTAATTGTATCAATTTAATTACATTCTCGATAAAAATATTCTATCATGCTATAAAAACAATTGTCCATTAAATAATTATTAAGTTCAGTTTTGAATGCATTGCCCTGCAACGATTTTATATTGTTTGAATTTACATTTCGAAAAACCACGGGTGAAACCGCAGGACGCAGCTAGTTGTATAATAATAATAATAGAACATGCAATTACGTGTAACTTGGGTAGTTATGTGACTACCACTAAAATCAATTGTACACACAGACAACAAACTTGTTTGCAAATCTTATATTTGGCGAGAGAATTCACACAAACTATAGATAGAAACTATAGTTTTTTAGATCTGCCATTCTTCATTTACCAAGGTTTCTCAATATTTTGACAGTGTGAGAAAAAGTGAGGTATCATTCTGATAATTACAAAAAGGCACTATAATTCGAAGAAACTCTTAAATATACCTGAATTAAGTTACGATAATCTAATTTTTGATTAGTAAAATTAACTACTTAAGTGTGTGAAATTTCGTTATAAAACAAACTATGCTTGTGTAACAATAATTTTATAACTACGCAAAGTATACGCCAAGTCGTTTATTTAATTACAAAACAAACAAAATTGTGACATCAGATGAAATAATTTAAAGGCTTTATTTAAGTTGTTAAATTGACCAGCATTTGTACCCGCCGTATTAGTTAACAGCGTGTATTAGTCCACTGCTGGATATAGGCCTCTCCCAATGCACGCCACTGAGCCCGATCTTCGGCTCTCCTCATGTAGGTAAGCTAGATACTTTGCGAAGGTCATCGCTCCATCTAGCCGAAGGGCGTCCTTCACTACGTTTGCCTAAACGTGGTCTCCACTCTAGAACCCGTTTACCCCATCGTTTATCTGTTCTTCGACAAATGTGGCTGGCCCATTGCCACTTCAGCTTGCTTATTCTTTGAACTAAGTCTACTAAGTCGGTCACTCTGGTGTCGGTGTCAGTTACATTTGCGTATTAACATTGCAGGCAAATCTTCTTCCTTTTCATAATTCGATGCCGTAATCAGCAAAGTAAATTCATCATATGTTACATCATAACTGAATCTATAACATTTTCAAAGAAATAATGAAACTAAGGTGACGTAGGCCTATTACGATTAGGTACGATAATTTTAGTCAAAAAGTACATGATAAAGAATACCTCTGAGGGTGACCTGTTCTAATTTGGATTCAAAAGTGCACTTTTGAAGGTCATAAAAGCTGGAAAGGTTGGTACTTTGAATTTTTTAAGCATCTTCAAAGCATAATCATCATAATTATATATTTTGACCTGTAATAGAATAACTTCAATGCACCCACACGTATATCATAATCACTTATGGCCAGAATAATTTGTTGATAAAGCTGGTACTTAACCTAATTTTAACCAATGACTTGTGTTCTTTCTTTTGCCAAAATAGTCGTTTCTCGGTATTCGGCTACCTAGCCCTAGTTTTATAATTAACAAGATATTGCTGGATATACATTATCCAGCAATATCTTGTTAATTCTTGTTTTGTACGACGAAATAACAACTTAAACATTTACGAGTACCAGCGCCCCTAGCGGGACAAAGTTGCAGTCTTCTTCCCTATTCCTGGACGTCTGCTTATGAATAGAGAATTTTTATGTTTTGTGTTCTATTGTTGTATAGGCGTTATTTATTTATAAAAGCGTAGGCGTCCGCGCTCATGTTTTTAATTAATAGTTAATGAATAATTAATAGCTTGTTCTGTCTTTTACTAGCGCCATTTCAATGTAATCAATCCTAATCGTGGGTGGTATATCAAGTCTTCGAGTACCATAGATTACATCACAGTACCTTCTATATTTATGTATTTAGCTACCATGTTCACACGTCATTTTGATAGGCCTACTCAATGTGTTTGACTTAGTTACATAATAATGTGTAATTGATACCTACCTTAAGATGTCGATACGTCTTACGCCATTGTGATATATGGAGATAGTATGAGATTTTTGGTACCTATAGAGTTATGTAAATGAAGAAATTTATAACTCAAATTTATTAGTTTTAAATTACTATGTCGTTAGTCAAGTTGGTAGAGGTCAACGGAAGAATCCAACTCGGCTGGGCGAGGTCGAGAAGCTGCGTCATATTTTCTCCTCTAAAATTCCCCAGAGCCTGAAGACGCGGGTGTACAACCAGTGTGTGTTGCCAGTGATGAGTTACGGCACTGAAACGTGGTCTTTGACTATTGGCATAATTTATAAGCTTAAAGTCACTCAAAGAGCTATGGAGAGAGTTTTGCTTGGGGTTTCTTTGCGAAATAAGATCCGGAATATGGAAATCCGCAAAAGAACGAAGGTTACCGACATAACTCTAAAAATCAGCAAGTTGAAGTGGTAATGGGCCGGCCATATAGCTCGTAGAACCGATAACCGTTGGGGTAAAAAGGTTCTCGAATGACAACCACGGATCTGAAGGCGGAGCGTAGGACGGCTCCCCGCAAAGAGAACCGACGACCTGGTGAGAGTCGCTGGGAGCCGCTGGATTCATACAGCGAGCAATTTAACTCAACTAGCGAGCTCGTTGTGGCAATCTTTGGGGGAGGCCTATGTTCAGCAGTGGTCGTCTTCCGGTTGATGAAGATGATGTAGTCAGTTGTTTGATAATTGAGTTACAGGTCAGTTTTAAGTTGGAAAAGTTAATTAATTTGTTTACGCTAATTCATCATCATCATCATCAGCCTATTACATTCTCACTGCTAGGACACGGGCCTTTTTTCATAGAGAGAGTACGGGCTATAATCCGCCATGCTGGCCCCGTGCGGGTTGGTGAACGTCAAATGTCCTTGAATTTTTGTGATAAATTCTTGGACAAGCCGGTTTTCTCACGATGTATTCCTTCACCATTTCTTAGAGCGAGAATTTAAACTCATATATAACTTAAGAAAATCAGAGGTGCGGGGCCAGCGGGATTCGAGCTTGGATGCGTCGGATGAATTTTTGTCATAAATTCTTGGACATGCTGGTTTTTCCTTCACCGTGTTTAGCCAGTGTTAAATTAACACATAACGGCGGAATTCGAACTTGGATGCGTCGCAATGAAATTCGCACGTGCTCCTGCTGAGCCACACTCGCTTGCAACGCAGCCAACGCAGATCGATCGTTTTTTTAACCCCCGACGTAAAAAGGAGGGGTGTTATAAGTTTGACTACTATGTGTGTCTGTCTGTGGCATCGTAGCTCTTAAATGAGTAAATCGATTTGGATGTGGTTTTTTATTTGAAAGCATTTTCTAGTAAATCTAAATCGGTTAAGCCGTTTTTTACTTTTTAAGGGTTTTTTGTATCGGAGTTTTTTAAATTTTAGTTGATCGAAATTGAAAACCGTTATAATTTAATGCTTCTGTCATAATTTCATAACCATAATAACGTTTGTAACTTTGCATACTATTAAATAAAATTAAATAATTATTTTTTTTGCATACTGTTACGTAGTAATATTTAGTTTTCTTTGCTGTTACCGTCAACAAATTAGATTCCGTCACCGTTCTAGACCTAGTTACATTCTGCCTTTTTGTTTCTTCATGCGTAAATAAATGGCGCCTTTCTTAGCGCCCGCGCCCGTCTCACCACGCAATTCAATTTTTTTATTTTAGTTATTTTTGCAATCCAAACAACAATACAATACAATAACACTTTATTGCACACCAAATCACATATACACAATTATAAAAAAAATATATACACAAAATACATCGTAGTTTTGACGTACAATGGGCGGTCTTATCGCTTAGAGCGATTTCTTCCAGACAACCTTTGGATGGATAGAACGTATAAGATCTAATGCGGTTTGGTGGTGTACATAATAAACAAATATAATAGTCACAAGGAACTTATATAAATAATAAGTGCATACGAAAAAGAAACATATAAATAAAATTAAATATACATGTATGTGTATATAAATATGCAGAGTTAAATAAAATACAACAATAACAACGTCTTAGCTAATTTATGTAATTACAATATTTCTTGTTTATAAGGCCAAAATAGGATTACACAACTAAAGTACTTTGGTTAATACTAGCATGACAACATAATATAACAGTATGTAGGTATACATATACTTCGTTATAAGTTAATTATACAAAATAGATATATTTATTATTATATTAAACAATTTATTAATATTTTAAAAAACCACTACACCACAGAGGCTGTCAGAGTGACAGCCTCTGTGGTGTAGTGGTTGGGCAGGTAGGCTTAAATCTCATACACTACTGAGGTCGCGGGTTCGATTCCCGTGACGGGACAAAAGATTGTGCACAGAAAAAAAAAGCGCAAGCATTTGCTTCGTGTCTGGGTGTTGTGGGACCATGGTCCTCATAGTTCCTGGTTCCCTATATACAGGGAATAAATGATGGAGTTTTGAGGTAACAAATATTTAACAAAAACAATCGAGTTGAGAACCTCCTCCGTTTTTTGAAATCTGTTAAAAATGAAAAGAGGTTTGGTGGAGACTATTGCTTATGGTGTTATTCTAGAACTCTTTAGGCTAAATATTTATCTGGGCAAATAGTAGGTATTAGTAGGTATTGTAACTTTGCACCAAGCTACATGCAATCTACCTAATTATTTTAAATTGAGATTTGTAAATGCGCTAGTTTATTTATAATGACCCTTGATTACGCCCTCTTATTAGTTACGTGTAACTGTCAAATGTTACATGTAACTGTTAATTGTACTTGTACACGTGTACACGGAAAACACAGAAACAAATGAAATAGAACTGTATGATTGGTAGTCGTAACCCGCTTACAAACGTCTCTCTGAAAAATTCTAATCAATTTTAATTAATGTAATTAATAAAAAATAATTAATATAAATTTAATAATAATAACATTAACAATGATTGTATTAATAATAATGTTAAATATATTTTTTTTACATTTATTTACAAATTAAGTATATGTAATATTAATTAATATATTAAATATCCTTATGTACCTTTAAAATTGTTACTGTAATTTTGGAGTTTCTAGGATTTCAAGAGTTTCACATAGAACAAAAAGGTTTGGGTAGCACTGCAATACAACAGTTACACACGGATTAGCCGTGGGCCGACGTGACCTTGCCCGTTTTGTTATCGTATTACATAAAACAAGGTCACTTTTTACGACCCTCATAAAACTAAATAATGTAACACGGAAAGTAGGCAACAATACCAAAATATGCTTCCATCTCATAAATATTTATAATAATTTTAAGCCGTTATTTTATGTAAATGTGGTCAAAAAACGGCCTATGTAATAGAGAAATCAGTGTGGAAAGCTTTAAATTACCAAATTTATGTAGGTTTGATAAATTATGATATACTAGCCGTGCCCCGCGGTTGCACTCGCGGTTTTCCGGGATAAACGTATCCTATGTCCTTTTCCAGGACCTAAAGTACCCTCATACAAAATTTCATCAAAAATCGTTCCGTAGTTGCGTGAATGAGTAACAAATAAACATCCATCCATCCTCACAAACTTTCGCTCTTATAAAATACGTAGGATAGTAGAATATTACTTTCGTATTTAATTAAGAATCGCGTTGAAGACATCACCTAAGTTTTGAACATAATATATTCGATGCTTTTTGCACCAGGTACAGACAAACTACGAGTGATGTACCTAGGTATATAAAAAATATGATATATATGGAACTGTATGACAAGACGAGCTGGTCGTTTGCCTTATGGTAAGCAATACGCCAGCCCATAACAATAACAGCACCATCCAGAACTTTGTTTAGAAACATCCTGCGCGGCGCTGCACTGCACTCGTCACCCTGAGACAATTAGCTGTTGAGTTTCATAATGCCCGGTAATTTCGCTGGCTACCACATATCTACTATATATCATCATATCATATTGACCATAAAATAGTTTTCAATATACATTCAAAAAGGAATTTTACATCGTGAATGTTACGAGTATAACAGTAATTGGGACAGTATTTGTTCTTAATTATTATAAAATCAATGTAATTTATGTGTGACAGTCTAGGAAACATAATATTAATTTATGAGTCTTAGAACAAAGCTTTATTGTACCGTACTTAATAGCACCAAATGTGAACACGAACTGTATATGTCCTGGACCTTGAACTTAGATAGGTCCTATGATTTATGAATACTATTTATTATTATTAACTTTTGGTTTCATGGTCACTGACATTCGAATTTTATTTAGAAACGGGATATTTAGTAGTGAGTACACTTTGCGGCGCTCGTACGTCAAAACTATTGACTTTATGAAAAAATGATTCACACATATATTGTAGGTAATTGTTTCTAGTTTCATTTTGTATATAACTTTTTATCGTAAAATAAGTCGGAAAGGAGATATTGTCAAAAAACTGCTTTAAGGCGCTATTTTTCCAATATGGCGGTGCGAGCGGCAAAAATACGAGGTGGCAAATTTGAAATTCGTAAAGACCACATCAAAATCTATAAAATTACCAATTTTCAAAATTCCCGGAAAACTTTCCAGGTACCCACTAATTTTCGAACCAAAGGGCTGTCATCATCATCATCATCATGGTAAATATCCCGTTTCTAAATGAAATTCTTACTTTTGGATTCTTTGTATTATTACGCTAAAAGGACTGAACTTATTTGCATACATTTAGAGGTACGTAGTTTAATTTAAACCCCGGTATTATCTCCTATGTGTATTTTTTTTTACATATTTCCTTGTTTGTTAAGCCACCTTGTAAAAGTTCAATACGCTTATTCTGTAATAGAATAAATTAACACATAAAACAATTAGCTAATTAAAAAAATCATTAACTAATAATTATACTCGTATATTCTTTAATAAGACTACCGACCATTACCCACCGGAAACGTTAATTGGGTTAATCTGTCCCTTTTCCGCCATTTCGCAAATTAACGACCTCCCCAATCACCTCTTGGCTCATGCATCATAGGACTTTATATACCTTATGAATCGTAGCTACATAGTCATGCGGTCCGTTTTATTTGTTCTACTGCTTTTGCAGTGAGGAATGTTCTGAAGAGCTTTTTGCGCTATTCCCACCTTGAATTTTACCACCGCATAACTCGCCACCGTCAAAAAGCTCACCTCAACATCTAACAAAACTGGAGTTCCCGCACCACTCGCGTCACTCGCTCTTTCCTTCCTCACACTTGTAAGATGTGGAATGACTTGCCTTCGTCGGTCTTTCCCTTGAGCTACAACATGGAGTCCTTCAAAAGGGGTATTAATAGAGTCCTTAAGGACTGGTAAAGCATCTTCAACGCCTCTGGTATTGAAGATTGCTGATTTTCATGGGCAACAGTGACCGCTTACCATCAGGCGGGCCGTATGCTTGTTTGCCGACATTAACATAAAAAAGTCAAACCACGATAGACTTACAAAACCATTTCATACTAAATTAACAGTCTCTTTTTCTTAATTCCAGGTATTCCAGCAACGCTTAATTACATACCCCTGGACGCCCCTTACGACCCCTCACCAAAACTGAACCCCTACCCTAGCTACGAGGGCAATCAAATCGGCGAGTGCCAGACCGGTCTCAACACGGTCTACAGAATCAAGGCGGACAAATGCGACAGACTGTGGGTTCTTGACACAGGCACTTACGGCTACGGTGAGTAATAACAAACTACAACTTTTTCAGGGTTCTTCCTTGTGGTCAAACTTTATTCATCACTGTACACAATAGCGCGACAAAAATATTAAAAGAGTTCTTTATAAGTTTACCGGAACTGTACTTAAAAACATAACCTGTTGGACGAACTAGCTAGAAAATAAAGTTTGACCACGAGGAAGAACCCCTTTTTCATTTAAGATACGAAGCAATTTTACAAAAAAAAATACAAAATTTTGATTTACACAAGCAAGGATTCTGGAGAATTATTTTGCAGATGTCCATAGGTAAAAATGACCGCTTTCCATTAACCTTAAGGACTCCTGTTAACACACGTTCTCTCGCCGTAAGAATATACAGTTAATTAGCCGTGTGTTTAATTAGCCGAGAGCGAGACAGTCATCAGTGTTCAGTTGTTTTCCGTGTGGTTTACAAATTCACACGTTTATGCGGCGCGATTTGCGCGCTGTGTTGTACAAAAACCGAGTCGTGTACAAAAGGCCTTAGCAGCTGCATTACCTACATAAAATAAAAATAAAGAACCTTTGCTTAACTATCTTATGGTTAATTAAATCGCAATAGTTTCCCCACCCATTGGCCTCATTTCCTCGTCAACCTTGTCGCTACAGAAACTCCATTTGAATAAAATGTATTAATTAATCCAATATGCATTAGAAAAACGCAAATACTTACAATTCATTTGAAAAGGGAAAAATGTTATTTACCCACGCTTATGATTCTCACGGTTTATTAACTAATTTATAATAATTACAGTTATTATCTAAAAAGTAGGTTTCCCTTTATAAAGCTGATAAGTTGGATAATAACAACGTCCTTGACATAGTTGAACAATAAATCTTTATTAATTCCAGACCCCAACGTAACGAATCTGTGCCCCTACTCCCTCCACGTCTTCGACTTGAACACCGACCAGCGCATCCGCCGCTACGTGTTCCGCCCTGAAGACATCGTGTCCACTACCTTCATCGCCAACATTGCCCTCGACGTCGGCTCCAGCTGTGATGACACCTTCGCCTACTTCTCGGATGAGCTCGGCTATGGCCTCATCGCCTACTCCTGGGAACAGAACAAGTCCTGGAGATTTAGCCACAGCTACTTCTTCCCCGACCCCCTAGTCGGAGACTTCAACATCGCAGGCCTCAACTTCCAATGGGGAGCTGAAGGTATCTTCGGAATCTCCACGGGACCTATCGGGTCTGATGGATACAGAACACTTTTCTTCTCACCATTGTCCAGTAACACTGAGTTTGCAGTGTCGACGCGCATTCTCCGTGACGAAACTAAAGTATCAGGATCTTACAAAGACTTCAAGGTTGTAGGAGTACGAGGCCCCAACAGCCATACCACCGCTAAAGTCATGGACGATTCTGGCGTTCAGTTATTCAGCTTGATCGATCAAAACGCCATTGGATGCTGGAGATCTTCCCTGCCTTTAAAGCCCCATAACGTCGGGTTGGCCGATAAGGACGACGTGGGATTAGTGTTTCCCAGTGATGTGAAGATTGACAGCCAGCGCAACGTCTGGGTGTTGTCAGACCGTATGCCAGTGTTTCTAGAATCTGAATTGGACTATAGTGACATCAACTTCAGAATTTTCACCGCTCCTCTGCAAACTTTGATCCAAGGTACCGTGTGTGAGGCTCCACTGCAATACCATCATCATCGTGGCAAAGCTGTTCCTCAAACGCTAACTTTGAGTGACCAAGCTTTTGGTAACTTAGTCACCGCAGGCCCTTCGCCTACTACGCCATCTTTGTACAATCCGTCTCCTCGTCCTGAGGTCATTGCCTCTTTTATACAGCATCACTACAAGACCTCTCCGCCAATAGTGCAGAGCTATTCTACTTTCTCTTTCCCAAGTAAAGGTCCCACGTCTATCATACACAGTCGCGTACAGAGACCCAAGTCTACCACCAGAAATCCTTGGTGGACCGAACAAAGCTACGATGTATCCGAATATAAATAGGCTAAACAAACACGAATTAATGATATGAGGACAAAATAATTATAAGATAACGCTAAGCCTGAACCGAGAATTTATTACGTATTATTAGCCTTGCGACTCGAAACATCAAACTAAGTAGAACCTTTTAAGTTGTATTGTATATGCAAGTATATTGTTATATATACTTTCATATTTGCCTAATGCTTAAACATACCTACTCTAAATCATTGGTACATAAGCTGTTTTAGCAATAACATTGTGTATCTATGATTTGGGAATCCTGCTTTTCAATTTTTTGATAGACTAAGAGTTAGAATTAAAATTAGCAAGTACCTTACAAAAATATTTTTATATATTTATATTAACTTTATCGTGGTAACTTTGTGTATGTGTGAGTTATGAATTGGTTATTAAATAATAATTAGGCTGTTTATTCAAAATTACATTATGATATAATATCTTATCGATATTCTTAAAAAGTAACTAGTATAAATGAATGTGTATGTATTCTCTTGAGTTTGTATGTATAATTTGCTGATACTTTGAATAGTGTTTGTTAAGAAAGTAATTTATGCTGTTAAGCCATGTGCAAGCTAATGTTACCAGTATTTTGTTTTATACGTTGATTAAATAAACTTTTTTGAACTCTACTACTCTCTTCTACTTTTATCAGGCTATCAATTATTCGCTCGACTATTGGAACTATCGCCTCGCAGAGAAATTTTATTGTTTCTAGAGTATTCGTTAACAACGTCTGTAAAGACTACATTTATGCTTGACGATAAGAGCTACTGTACATGTTCACTGTATTCCACTTGCAGTGTAGTATAAATTTATGAAATCTGTATATATAGTGTATTTTACCTATTCATTATCCGTTCATTGTGAGATTTTTGTTATAATTAGTCATGAACATTCATTTAAGAATATCGTCTAGTGACGGCTCTTAATGCAAAAAAGCATTAATAACAAATAAAATTTAAAAAATTACCCGCATCTAAAAATATATTTATTTCCCTCTAACATACTAACAAGCAAGGTCTTACAAACTACCTAGGTAAGAAGCATCCTCAGTACGCTAAACGCTCTCAAATTATCCAAACGTAAACTGATGGAAACGTTATCTTAATAAACGTGAGTTTTCTTTATTTACTTCAAGAATTTAATCTTAATTGCCTCATAAAATAATATTTAAATAACCACCAAGGCTCACCACGATTTCTTGATGTCAATTAGAAGAACACTCTTATCAAGTGAGACAGGACTTAATTGGTTTTAAAGTTAGATGAAGTTGGAAGAAATCTGCTTAATATATTAAATTCAACTTCAGCTAAATAATACAGTATCTATCTACCTATATACAAAGGTATATTTACTTATATACAGTGTTAGAGTTTGTGTTATCTACATAAGATTTGTTCGTGCTATGCTGATTTGTGATCTCAGTTGAATGAAAACCAGTGCACGATGAACGTCGGTGGGGAAATGAAAGAACTTCCAATCGCAACTATTACTACAGTTTCATCGGTAAAAGAGGAATATGATCCATTTGCACATCGGAAAGTAGAGAAACCTAATTCGTAAGTTGTTTTTATGTATATACCTACTTACTTACTATAGTTGAAGACGTAGCGTAGAGTTACTAGTTGGTAGATCTGTCGTATCACAGAGGCCGTCTGGGTAAGTACCACCGCTTTGCCAGTTATTCTGCCGCCTAGCAGTAGTGCGCAAGCATTACTGTGTTCCAATTTGAAGGGCAATGTAGCTAGCAAAATTACGGAGTTAATATCTGATGTCTCAGGGTTATGAGCGCAATGCAGTGCTACGCAGTACTTTGCATAGTATTAAAAGTTATAGGTGGCATAGTAATTGTGCCAACGTGGTGTTTACCATCAGGCAAATGACTTGTTCGTCTTGCTCAGTTTCACAAAAACGTAGTTAAATAGATTTATCGAAGTATAAGCCATGAAATAAAAAGGCTATGAAAAAGATATACCTATAAGCAAAACTTTATTTACCTATCAAGCATATTATTATTTCATCAACCTAGGTATAGTAATAGTTACACTATACTCGTCCTATTAAACTAAAGAATACCTAGTGCGCGTGGAGGGGCTGGCAATAGAGCCTTCTTCTCCTCTCTGTTGTTTTTGCAAACTCATAAAATCAAAAGCGGTTCCTATATAACGTTCAATTCAGCCAATAATTTCTTCTTTCTCGTGTGCGTGGCTAATTCTGGTGTTGGAGTAATAGAGCGCTCGAAGGCCTCCGACGTGGCCTAACAACTAACGACTTTTGTCCTAAGACAACAACCGTGACCACCGAAGCACGGTAGCGTTCAGATGTAAAACCTTACAAACGATCACCCATCCAAGTGGTGACGGCAGCTATCAATCAATCAATCAAAAGTTCTTTATTCAATTTTGTCGTCACATACGCACTTATGAACGTCAATTATTACAATGACTCTACCACCGTATCGGAAAAAGAACCACTACTCAGAAGATACGGCAAGAAACTGAGGGGCATATTTTTTTAGAACTTTTGTTACAATATTTTATGTTTGTTTTTGACAATATTATTTTTCTTATGTGCCAGTTGGCTACTTGGCAGAAGTGGAATGTTCCATGCATCTTTGTCTTCTATGTAATTACTAACTTTATAGTATGCTTTTTTATTAGAATATTTTTCACCCTAAATTTGAATCTACTTTCTGTGAGCTCCGTTATACATTTTGGAATTTTATTGTAAAAACGTACACAATTGCCCATGAATGACTTATTCGTTTTACTCAGTCTAAACCTAGGTACTGCAATTCTATCCTTGTTTCTAGTGTTTATGTTGTGGTGGTCAACTATTCTCCTTGAATTTGTGCAGATTTTTACGAACATACATTACATTTTCTTAAATATACAGAGAAGGTAAAGTTAATACATTAATTTGTTTAAAGACTTCTCTTAATGATTCGCGAGGACCTAACTGATAAATAGCGCAAACCGCCCGCTTTTGTAAAATAAAAATTGCTTCTATATCCGCGGCAGACCCCCACAGCAAAATGCCATATGACATTAAGCTGTGGAAGCTAAGATTGCTTAACATAGCAGACCTGTTACAAACTGCTGAGAGCTACACTGATACTCTGATCAATTATTGTCTTTTATATTTCAGAGATATCAGAGCAACAGCAAATATTATTAAAGCGTCTCTAGGCTCTGGACTGCTAGCTGGACCTCTAGCGTTCGCTAACGCAGGATGGGGCATAGGCATCATCGGTACTTTCGTCGTGGGCATCATTTGTGGTCATTGTATACACATATTAGTAAGTATAACAAATAACATCAGCTAGAAAGTGTAGGTGGTTGAGAATGAACGGCCTTGATTCGTTACGATCATAATACATTTCAAAGATAGTGAGACCGTAAAATCCGTGACTAAACTAGATACCGCATTATGTATCCCTTCACCAACTTTTTAAAGGTTTTGCCTATATATAAAGCCGCCACTATTACGTCGAGATGACGTCAACACCTGTGGTAACCAATGAGAGACAGCGTCTGTGGTGTAGTGGTTGGGCGAATTGACTCGTCATGGTGGCGAGACGTAGCATCGCGTCGCCGGCAACCGTAGCGTAGTCAAACAATGCGACGTTGCCAAGGCGTCCGATTGAGATAGACCCCTAATAGTTAGTGATAATAGTCGTAATAATAATAGTAGTAAGTAGTAGTAGTAATAATAATAATAATTGTTGCCCATTACATATCTAAATGAAATGCTAAAAGAGGCCTCTACGTGTTGGACTCATGTCCCCGCGCAAGCCTAAAGGACCGGGTGTATAACCCGTGAGAAAGAGCGGCATAATAAGTAATCATAAATAAATAATAATAAGTAATAATAAATAATAGTTAATAAGTAATAGTAGTAGGTAGTAAGTAAGTTAGTTATTAAGTATTTTTAAAAATAGAACAACTTTTGTTCATACCTTAAAAAAGGAATAAATAAACTAATAATAATACTTAAATAAACTAAAGAATCATTATATATAGAAACATGTATTTCTCTTCGCTATACAATTAGGTATTTCGGTTCAAAGCGTAACGTGTGTAAATCAAGACTTTGTATAAGTACAATGCGAACGTGTTTACAAGGCTAAGCTGACAGATTTGAACAGCAATTTCACGGTTAGCTTGAGGCAAAGATGTTACTGAAATTGGCAAATTATGTCACGTGTAAGTTTATTTGTTCTTACAGATAAAGTATAAGTTTTTGTATTATTTATTTGGTAACTAACTCCAAATGACTACAGTAATATTTTGTTTCTAGAAGGAAATTGAATATTCTTAGATTATTGTAATAAAAAGATCAAACGGGCGATCACGTAAGTCTGTTGCGAACATCGCATGTTGCGGACCAACGTGCAATAGAAATTTATTTCAATCGATAAAATGCGATCATGTAACTTTTTATGAGTCGATTTCAATGTGCTCCTATCGATTACCCGATAAATTTACAAAGCGAGATTGTGCTATGAATCGTTATGTTTACGCCCAATCTATTCATTTTTACTGTGTAATATGGCTCTTGTCTATGGTTTATATATCGATATAAACTTTTTTATCAAAACTTATTTTTATTTCAATTGAGCTTTCGTTGACGTTTGATTGCAACAAACGGGTTACGTGATCGTAAAACCATCATCGAAACTAGTTTCTTATTGAAATTGATTGAAATAAAAGATACATGATCGCCCTGCAGGTATTCTTGTCCCCTCAGCTAACTCGGTGCATTTGCACAGAATTGCAATGAGTGAGAGGGAGATGAAGTCGATACTACGACGAACTGAGCACCGTTATCACGTAAATGACCTTTAAATTTATTTAATAAATTTTAATTCAATACCTAGTTTATGGATAAGATGTATTAATTGAATTGATAGTTTAAATTTTTTTTACTATTATATTTTCTTACAGGTGAAAACCTCCAGAGGGTGTTGTAAAATAGAAAAGAAACCATCGCTTGGTTATGCTGAGACGTGTAGATCAGCATTTTCCCATGGTCCGAAATGTCTAAGGCCACTAGCTGGTTTTGCAAGGTAAATGCAGTATGTAATAACCCTATTAGACCCATTATCTCAGGGTAATAATCAGTACCAAAAAAAATTTAGGCTTAAAATAAATTAA
The DNA here is from genome assembly GCA_951640565.1 of Petrophora chlorosata. Lineage (NCBI taxonomy): Eukaryota > Metazoa > Arthropoda > Insecta > Lepidoptera > Geometridae > Petrophora > Petrophora chlorosata. Next base: position 12,155,343 of record OX621193.1, on the reverse strand, counting down.
ATACCATCGGGAAGTTATTTTAAACCCGATTTGCAAATGTGCACCAAAACAAACAAACAGACAGACAAGAAAGCGAATTAATAAAGACGTGGTAAAACAAAAAAAAAATGTCTCTAACTGCACAAAGTTAGTATCTTAATATATCAAATATGTAGGTACCAACTACTTGATATATGGTACATACTAACTTTTATGTCACTGGTTTCTACTAAAGCTGATGGATGTTTTATGTCAATTTATTGTTGCACATTGTTTGTCTCTCAAAGTGGCGTGTTTTTTCCATCCACGACCTATGTAAATTAGAATTTCTGTTATTACGTTTTTTTTTGCCTAGTCGGGTGAAATCCTAAAAGTTCAAAGTTCTTTATTCAATTTTGGCATCACAAACGCAATTATGAAGGTCAATTATTACAATGACTTTACCACCGTATCGGAAAAGGAACCACTACTCAGAAGATACGGCAAAGCATTTTTTTTAGAACTTTTATTACAATATTTTATGTTTGTTTTTGACAATATTATGTTTCTTATGTGCGAGTTGGCTACTTGGCAGAATGTTCCATGCATCATTGTCTTCTATGTAATTCCTAACAGAATGTTCACACGCAATTTGAATCTACTTTCTGTGAGCTCCGACCTCATGGACATCCGGGAATGAATGGCCTGGTATGTCTGACTTGGTCTAAGCTACCTACTGGCTTAAATACCCGTCTGTTTCTACAGACCAGACGTCTGTGGTTTTTTGTCACTTCTCTAGACGTACGCTATGAAGCTTTATTGTCTCTATATGCCGATTTTTTTTTTGTCACAATGTTATTTAATTTTTTTCCTAAACTAATCCTAAGATATCAGAACCAGACCAGTTCCCACTTGCACTTGTTATTCAGAGTTTTATGTATCGACACAGAAAATATGAAGACCATAACGAACAAACACAGAAACAAAATACCTGTGTGAATATACTTAATTGTTTTAATTGGGTGTAATTTAATTTCTATTGCAGTGTATTTGCAGAATTTGCATTATTATCTACATACGTAGGAGTATGTTGCATTTATACTATACTAATAGCAGATTCAATTAAACAGGTTTGTATTTGATATATTATACATCATCATCATATGCCCATTACGTTCCCACTGCTGGGACTCAGGCCTTCCCTCTTATTCTTATTCAATGAGGGGGCGATGAGTCCTGCACTGACGTCCCGCATGGAGTGTATTGTGCATTCCCCCCGCCAGCATCTACCCAAGCCATCCCAACTCCTTGAAGTAACGGAGTGCGGCTTTGGGGCGCTGGCATAGCTGCTCCAGTGTTAAGGTTGTTTGTGGGAAAGATGATGGTGGTAATGAAGGTGGCCTTCCCTCTTAGAGAGAGTATGAGCCATAATCCACTACGATGGCCCAGTGCCGGTTGGTGGATGTCACGTCTTTGAATTTTTGAATTATACATAATTATTAAGAATAAAAAATACAAATAAATTTCCCATCACTATTTTTTTTTAAATAAATATGATATTGAATTTTATATTGTATACAAAAATAAGGCAAATAAATAATTAATTGATTAAAATTAATTTAGTACAAAAAGTAAAATAAATAAAGAATCATCAGCCCTTTACGTTCCCACTGCTGGGATACGAGCCTTCTCTCATGAAAGAGGTCATATTATGGGCCATAATCTATATACTATACTTACATGAACATATTTCATAACGATTACCTTGTGATTTTTTATTTTAAGATCTGTGAAATTAAATAATCGCACCAAGAGACAAGGCTCTTTATACCAAGCTATGAGAAAGTTGTGGTAGGCTTCTCAGAGGCCGTCAGGGTAGGTACCACCGCTTTGCCAGTTATTTCGCTGCCAAGCAGTAGTGCGCAAACATTACTGTGTTCCGGTTTGAAGGGCATGCGAAATAACTGGGCACATGAAACTTAATATCTGATGCCTACGGGTGATGAGCGCAATGTAGTGCTACGCAGTGCTTGTTATGGTATGTTCTGGGTGGCACTGAAATTGTTATGGGCAGGCGTGGCATTTACCATCAGGCGAACAATTTGCTCGTCTCATCAGTCAGTTCCATGAAAAACAGACTCCCAATTAAACGTCACCTGTAAAGAGAGGCCGATGTATTTATAATATTTTTTATTTCAGGTTGTTGATAAATATGCTCCTTCTTTTGACATACAAGTGGAATACTATTGCCTCATTTTCTTAATCCCACTAATCTTGTTGTGTCAGATCAGATATCTGAAGTTCCTGGCAATATTTTCAGTATTGGCCAATATTTTGTTGGTACTTGTGTATTTGATATGCTTGTATTACATATTTGGAAACGAAATAAACTTTACGGATAAAATAGTTATTGGAGACCCTGCAAGATATCCTGCTTTTATATCGTAAGTATTTTTTTTTACTATTTATAGGTTTGCGTTTGACCGCTATCTCAACTGATGGTAAGCGATGATGCGGTCTAATATGTAACACGCTCGCCTAGAAGATACCTGTTCACTCTGGATTTGAAGACTCCCAGGTTGTAGTTGTCAGGAAACAAGGACGTTGCCAATGCATTCCACTCCTTGGCTGTTCGTAAGATTAACGTTGTAGCAAAACGTTTCGTTCGAATAGGAGGGATGTATTTTGTTTCTATTGATAATTTTCTTCTACTTTTTCTCTACAACTCTACCATGAATCTTTTAGTGTTGTTTAGTTTGATTGAACGGACACCTTTACAATAGTTTACAGTTTTTAAAGTATGGGAGCTGCTATGTAGGTAGGTACTACTTAGTTGATTTAATAGCCACTCTATTCTCTATAGCCCTCTAAAGAAGGCTAGTAAGTATAAGCTAACTAAAACCCGACTACCTACCAGGAATTTAACAAAAAATGTGTCACCCGCACCAAAGTAACTAATCGATTGACATCTGATTCATCATATGCGCTACCATGAAACAAACATAAATACATAGACTGCTCAAAACGTAACGCTTCCTTTTGGTTTTGCTGTAGCCGGGGAAAACAATAATTATTGTTTTAATTATGGTTTATTAATTATAATTAGCTTTGATGATAAATGTTACAAAAAGTAATAGATATAATAACAAGGCCTATTATATGCAACAAATAGTTTTTTGAGTAATCATAATTAACTTCAATTGTCCTAAACGAAACATAAATAATGATTGTTAAGAATGATTTATTGGTGGCCGCAACACATTGCAGCACCTATAATTGGATTGTAATTATTTCTCACCGGTGCCAAACATTATTTATCTCAACAATCCATTAGCATAATGTTACAAATTAGTTGGTTTTGGCTCACGGTACTTATTAGCGTCATGCTGATGGTATTTCTTTAATATCGTAGCAATTGTGGAGCGCCATCGGTGTCCATGTGGCAACGACGTGTACAGGGACAGACTTCATGGACTGTTTTTCCAGAAAAGTGTTGGCAGATTCTCCCGCCACGGCTCCATAAACGACATCATCAAACGGACACTTGCCACCATCAACATCCCTTCGGTGCTAGAACCGGTGGGGGTCGTTCGCGATGATGGTAAGCGTCCCGACGACATGACGCTGATCCCCTGGGAGCGTGGTCGAGCCCTCGTATAGGACGCAACTTCCGTTGATACGTTGGCTCCTTCTCACCTCAGTGGATCGGTGTCAAAGGCCGGAGCCGCGGCGGAGGCTGCCGAAGACGCCAAGCGGCGGAAATATGCTTTACTCTGCAGTGATTACATTTTTGCGTCGCTTGGTGTCGAAACCTTTGGTCCATGGGGCCCGGGTACAAACATTTATATAACAAAAATTGCCCACGTCTTGTCGAAGCTGCAGGTGACAAAAGGGCTGGCTCATTCCTGGCTCAAAGATTAGCTTTAGCCATTCAACGCGGGAATGCAGCCAGCGTTCTTGGCACCTTGCCGCATGGTCACCACTTGTATATAAATTTCTAGTTGTACATAGTTTAGTATCTTATTAATAGTTTCTTTTAGTGTGACAATTGTAAATTTCTTAATAATTAAATTGACATTTATATATATATATTTATTTATTATTATATATATGTATATATATATTATACAAATACATATATATATATATATATATATAGCGCGGCATATTTTAAAACTACGAGACATGATATATACAAAACATGTTTTGCCTTAATAGAGACAATAAGAAAGGTGTTAATGGACACATCCTTAGTATAATATTCTTCTCTCGTGTGGGTGTATGGCCAACCTTGGTGTCGGAGTTTTTAGACCGCCCGAAGGCCTCCGACATGGTCTAACGATTGTTGTCCTAAGACAACAACCGAGACTGACGGCTTAACGTGCCCTCTGAAGCACGGTAGCGCTTAGATGTAAATACCACACAAACGGTCACCCATCCAAGTGGTGTCCATTGCGAAAGTTGCTTAACATAGCAGATCTGTTACGAACGACTAGGCAAGCTACGGTACGAGCGCTACATCCTTAGTATTAATCTGTTTATCAGCTTAAGTTAATTTTAAATTGTCTACTCTATATTCTAATTTATATGGCTAGATTGTAATACAAGCGAATTTCAGTAATTAAATTGAATTATTTAATTGAATTTCAGTATTTTAAACTAAAATTTTAAAAAACCCTGACACAAAAACCTGTAAAGTAAAAAAAAACGATTTAGATAAAACATGTCTAAGAACAACTGCTAGAAAACCTGCTTTCAAATAAAAAACCGCGTCCAAATTAGTTCAGCTGTTTAAGAGCTACGGCGCCACGGACAGACACATCGCATGCTTAATGGAATACTGACTTAACTCAAAAAAGACGTTAACGCAAAAGAAGATCTTGCAGTCGTCATTGCAAGATCTTCTTTTGCGTTAACGTCTTTTTTGAGTTAAGTCAGTATTCCATTAAGCATGCGACATATATAGTGGTCAAACTTAAGAGACTCCTCTTTTTACGTCAGGGGTTAAAAAATAGGCAGCAATAAGAAAAAAAATCTCGGATTTTGGTACTATTTTATTTCTCTATTCTACTCTCATTACTTTATATTACCTTCTTGATTTTAGCACAGTAATATTCGCAATGGAAGGCATCGGCGTCGTGATGCCAGTTGAAAACGCCATGAAGAAACCGCAGAATTTCCTCGGCTGTCCAAGCGTGCTAGTGGTAGCCATGGGCGCTATCGTCTTCCTCTACAGTACTCTGGGACTATTTGGATACTTTAGATATGGGGATGTACTGAGAGGATCCATCACGCTGAACTTGCCTATTGATGACTGGTAAGTCCTTAAGACTACTGGCTGGTACCCGCGATACCGTCCGCGTAGAATTGGGTTTTTGTTGTTTCCTAAAGAACTGTTCGTTTTTCGGGGTGTAAATTATCCTTTGTTTATTCCAGGACTTGAGTCGTGATGGAGCTCGAATAATACACACTTTCGCATTTAATAAATTAGTTAGAAATGTTAGCAGGATGATGAGTAGGATTACGAGACTAGCATGGTGGTACGCTTAGTGATAAGCTTGGTGATAAGCATAAGCATGGCTCATATCAGTTGTAGTGTCATCCAAAACCTTAAAATCGTAAACTTATGTGCATCACCTTACACTCGTCCCCCTGAATCATCAGCTTTAAAAATTTCAAATTTTGCGTGTCATCAGAGGCCGATTTTATGTTAAAGAATTCATAGCAATTCTATTTGTTTTATTTTACTCGCTGCGAACTACTCTAGTTCGCTCCGCACATTCCACAATTTCGATAAATTGGTACCCTCAAATAAATCTTAACGGTTATACCCTCCAAAGTAGATATTCAGGTTTATTTATAGGTCTTCTTTCCTCTAAACAATTGATTACTGATTACAGTAAAGAACTCTTTAAGCCTAGAGGCTTAACAGATTTACTAGAGGCTGTAAATATAACCCTTACAAGTACTCGGATTTCAGTCAAATAGACCTTCAAGTATTGTACTTTCAAGTACTTTCATGAATATCAACATGTTTATTTACGTTGTAATATGTATTACTAAATTCAAAAGCAATCCATTGAACAATCGTAATAGCAAAACACGCATAGATATGTATTATACATAAATGATTTGATAGAATTCTGAAAGGCGCCATCATAATATCTTGGCAGCCGCAAAGGTGTGTCCGCCAATATTAAGAGTACAAAAAAAACTAATCAAACTTACAATGAGAAGAAAATGTATCTTTAATAGATCTAACAATGTGTCATGATTTGACTTGCGCTAGAAACATAAAACTAAAGAAAAATACTTAAATAAACACACCCAATAATAATAGCTCGTAAAACTGTTCACGCTACTAAAACGATAAAATCTTGTGACTTCTTTGTTTCAGGCCAGCAGTCTGCGCGAAGATTTTCATAGCCTTGTCTATATTCTTCACGTACCCGCTCCAGTTCTTTGTAGTCATAGATATATTTACTAAGTACACACAACCGCATATCAAGGAGAAGTACCAGCGGGTCACGCAACTGGCGGCAAGAACCATTGGAGTTTGTTGCTGTGGTGATTATATTTTCTTTTCTTGCTTGCTTCAGTTTTTTTCGATATTAGAGGCAAGGCAAAAAAACACTAAAAGCAACTTCTATAAATTTAAGACTTATTTTTTATTTAAAGAGTTCCAGTAGGTTTCCTTCCTGCTAATATGCGGAAGTACCTATCTTATATAAATAAATATAGGACAGGTAATTTTATCCTGTAAAATTGTCCACGTGGCTGAAACTGTAAAGCGCATCTTCTACAATGATTTATGGATGGAAACGATTAGTTGTAATTCTGGGAACTGATCGTTTCTATCCAGGATTAGTAGGAAGGAAGTAGGATAGTAAGATTTTTTCGAGGGTCTTTTCGAGGTTGTTTCTATTAAAATATGATAATCTTTTTTTTACTATTTTTTCTTTTATTATCTGTACTCCTGTACGGTCAGCGACAAAAATAGCTGAACATTTGTAAATTTTTGATCGACTACACCTTGGTACTCTTGGTATGAGTGTATTTATAGATGATTCTCATTTTCAATCGACTTCATAAAATGAGGTGGTTCTCAATTCTACGGTATGTTTTTTTTTTGTTTGTCACGCGATTACTCCGCCAATTATGAATTGATTTTGATGATTCTTCTTTTGTTTGGTAGGTCATACTTCAGAGGTGGTTCCATATAAATTTTATCGAAATTAATTTAGATTTTTTTTAAAAAAGTAACTAAAACAAAAAGTATAAGTTTAGTCTTGAAGTCAGTTCTTGTTTTTTTATTTGTACTTTTTTATTTTTCTTCAGTCGGCATCGGCGTAGCACTTCCTCTACTCGAGCAGATCATCAACATCGTCGGCGCCCTTTTCTACTCCATCCTGGGACTCATAATCCCCAGCGTCATCGAGACCGTTTTCCGATGGAAACACCTTGGAAGATACAATTGGGTGCTGTGGAAAAACATCGTCATTATCATATTCGGCCTCACAGCTTTAATATCGGGTTGTACGGTGACGATAATGGACATAATAGAGATATTACGTAAGCAAAAAATGCAACAATAAGGCAAAAACTCAAAGCCAAATGCTAAAGACTTTATAATTAACATTTAAAAAAACCTGGTGAATGATGAGTTTACATGGAATATAACAGTTCTGATACTCTTCGTCGACAAGTAATGCGAGTAACATAGTACAATAAAAGTAATTATAAGCACTGCATTTTTATGATTTATGTAGGTACTGCATTTTTTATACATATCCTAATTCTATAAAAGACAAACAAGCAGATTGCCCTCGTGGTAAGCGAACACCGCCGCCTACGGACACCTGCAACACTCGGGGCATTACTGGAGCGTTGGTACGGTAGGCACATTTGACGACCCTTTTTACCATTCTTTTAAAGATCTCCAGAGGTAGCTTATTCGGTATAAGTCGGTTTTTGTTTTTTTCTGAAAATGAATTATTTATTTTATTTTTTATTTCATAGGAATACTTAGGTAGGTACAACTAGGTACTATAATAGGTATACAAATCTATAGAAAACGTACTTACTTACTAGTAAGTACTAGTATTAATATGTGATCAAAACCAAATGTAGCACTCAGTAGCATCCAATATCAGACTAGGTAAAGAACATCTGTCATATTGAGTCATTTGACAAAGACTCCTAAAGGTTTTATCGTTGCACGATTTCTATTGTGTCTGTGGCAGTGTTAATAACAGTAAATTTTGTGATTGATGACAGGATTCGTTCGTAAATAATATAAGAGACCTATCATACAAGGGATTTGGCGTTAACCTAACAATATCGTCGCGATATCGCTAAGGCTAATTGCGAAGTCGTGACATCGCGTCGCGGCGGTGAAGGTGCGATATCGCCTACGCCACTGAGTACTCAATAGGGGATCGAACAACTTTCAGAAAGTTTTTTAAATTAACTACAATGAATATATATAGGCATGAAAAATACTATTTTAATTAAATAACGCTCTAAAATAACCTAAAACTATGTTTAAATATTATGTTTCAAATATTGCCGCGCAAAAGGTCACCACAAAACTTGTGATGTCAAATGTGGGTAGAAAACGACAAACTCTTCAAAATAAAACTTTCAAAGAGATTCTAATACGTTTTGTGAAGTTTGCGGACTATATTGTAGTAATGGAACGAAAAAATTAGCAAAAATACATTTTATGAAAAGCAAAAACGTAAAATAAACACAAGCTTGACTTACGGCATTTGCCTACAAATGACGTCATGCGCTATGATTGTTGTTTCGTTTGAGATGAAGAACAGATTAAAAATGTCAGAATTATTTATTGATTTAAAAATATAAATCATTATTATTTTACAAAAACATTGATTGACTGACCTTTCTGGTTCGACGAATATTTGTTCTAACTACATTTTAGATTTTTTCTCGATTACTGTCCGATCCCCTATTGTACAAGTATAGAAGGCTCACTAAGTGAAGACATTGAATGAATAGTGACCCTCAGTAATTATGCAAACACTAACCTAGGACTTAGCTATTACAATATCTTACAACACAATACAATACAATAATACTTTATAGAACACCAAAACAGGAAACAAAAGTTTACAGTTACATATAATAGTGGTAGAACAATAGGCGGCTTATCCCTATGTCCAAGTTTTCTTATAGCTATGTGCCTGTATCATACTTTTCTAAATAAGCCTAAAGAGTGAAAAAATAATAGTTTCCGACACTATTTGAACACCGGACTGCTATGCATTACCTTTAAGGTTTTCTTTTAGTTAGTTCTCATAATTTTAAAACTTAATTAAATTATACGCAAGTAACTGGCTGTATCTGTACTATTAAGTACCTACCTATTCTTGCCTGTATCTACCTACGTACTTGCTAGCGCAGGGCGTGCTTCACATCAAGGGGGCGCATATTGTTTACTAGCTGCACCTCGCGGTTTGTGCAAGAGCAAGTGTGGCTCAGTGCACGTGCGACTTTTGATCCGACGCACCCGATTTCGAATCCCGCTGGCTCCGCACCACTGACTTTCGTTATGTGCGGATTTAACACTTGGTCTAAAAACGGTGAAGGAAAACATCGTGAGGAAACCGGCATGTCCAAGAATTTATTACAAAAATTCAAGGACATGTGCCATTCACTAACCCGCACTGGGCCAGCGTGGTAGATTATGGCCCATACTCTCTCTACGAGGGAAGGCCCGAGTTCCAGCAGTGGGAACGTAATGGGCTGATGATGATGACACCGCGGTTTCACCCATATTTTCCCGGAAAAAAGTAGTTCTATTAGACTTGTTAATCCAGCTATGTTCATTCCGAATTTCACTTTAATCTGTTATAGTAGGAGTGAAACAGGGCTACTCAAATAATCGCGTGCGATCTCTCGGCGATGTAGCTGCGATATCGCCTACGCTCAAAAAACGTTTGTGTGATAGGGCTCTAACATGCAAGGTCAATCTCGCTCTAGCTTTTGTTAAATTCCCTGAAAAACTGTCTACCTATTGAAATTAATAATTGTGAGTAATTGCAGACTCATTAAAGTGGCAAACAACCTTTATGTAGAATAGATAATAATCATACATAATGTTTATATTATGTAATAGATATTATACTTGTATACTATATTGATTGATTTTGTGTTTCGCTTAGGATCTAGAAATGTGTCATGTATAATTTAATTTATATAATTATATACTATGTACCATAGCATTTACTGAGACATTCTACTAAAATGTAATAAATAATATGTTATATGATATGTATATAACTGAATGTTATAGTTTATAGATAGATAGATAGATAAACACTTTATTGTTAAACCTTAAAATACATGAAAAACAAGTACATTTGACTATACTATGTTATATAGACAATTCTACTATATACATATTTATTTATACATCATAATACGGTGTGATGTTGTAAGATGATGTGTTTATTATAGTGTAAATTGAAGGTAAGTGGAAAAAATAAATATTTTGGAAGTCATAAATCTTTTTCTTTAGATTTTAAATAATTGTGAAGAAAAAGGGTACTCGGACAGGGAACTAATCTGCGTCTTCTGAATACCGTCCGGACGCCTTAGTCTTAGCCGTAGACTTCTATACTTCTTATATCGTCTTATGGGGTTTATATCGTCTTATCGTCTTCTACGTCGTCAAAGTTCACGTTATCATTTTTCTTCTTCGTAATTATTGAAAATGTTAAGGTTTTCGCCTAGCATGCGCTAATGCATTCAATATCAAAAAGTCTTTTTCTTTATCATAATAGTCAGATGGTTATAAATGCCGAGTGTGTGCAAATATTTATTTTAATTTTATTTTATGAATATAGTCATAACGTTAACTTTATGATAAAAGAGATAATGATCGTAAAACAATAAAAATTAAGATGAGAAGAGTTTCTGCGTCACAGACTAAGACAGTCAGAAACGCCATTCCATGAAAAGTGCTAATAATTCAGGCGTTTGACGACTATTCTGTCACGACATTGTAGATTTATCATGCACTAAGTTAGCTATGGCTCTTATGACTTAAGTATGAGCAGATTGGACACATTCTAGTTACGATACAGTTGACAGACATACTCCAACAGCTAACAATGAATTGCTGTAAACATTGAGTGAGAATTAAATGAAAAACTAAACGTTTTAAATAAAGTTTTAAGTTTTAACATGAGTAAAGAAAAGGAAAAAAGTAATAGTGAAGAAAATGGTGACATTAAATGTGAAAACTACAACCCGTTCGAACACAGGACAATTGAAAAACCGACTTCGTGAGTAGTTATTAATTATTATTAACTACAAATTCTTTCTCTTACGCACACATCGTTATTAAGTATTGATTATTTTAATTGGTCCTTGGTGTAATTTTTTTACTGGTTATAGGCTTGCGTTTGATCACTTTCTCTCCTGATGGTAAGCGATGATGTGGTCTAAGATGTAACACGCGCAGTTAAAGTTAACTAAAGAATTATAGAGATAGCTATATACCGTTATATTGTTATGCTGATTATTGTGAAATGTACTAGTTTTTCATTTACCTATTTTTAAGGTTTTTAACAATAAAGTATTTATCTATCTATATATATATATATATATATATATATATATATATATATATATTAAAGTTATTTACAAAGTAATGCGTACGCCTTGTATAAAATTAATCTAGTAAGTCCATGGCAGAATATTGCGATCCTACTATAATATTATAAAAGCGAAAGAGAGGATGGATGGATGGATAGATGGATGAGAACAAGAAGTGGGTGTCTTTCAGACAAGAGTGAACAGGTTTCTTCTACCTCTTCGACCGCATCGTCACTTTACAACAGGTGGGATAGCGGTCAAACGCATGCCCATAACTAATTTTAAAAATTGTGGTTAAATATGGAAATTTTGGTTGGATATGGAAATTTTGATTGGATATGGAAATTTTGATTGGATATGAAAAAATTTTGTACAATCACGCAAAAACTACTGAACGGATTTAGATGAAATTTGGTATGTAGGTTATTGGGGTCCTGGAAAATGACATAGGCTACTTTTCACCTCGAGAAACTGCGTGGGAAACCGCGGGACGCAGCTAGTATTATAATAATTATGTTTCATTGGAATTTATCGATATGTGCCTAATAGTTTACTAATGGGCATTATTATTATAATGTAAGTACCGTGTTTAATTCTGTATTAACTATTTTATAATGTTTCGGTTTTTATTAGTTTCTGTGTTGAAATAAAGAACAATCCTATTATCCCATCTTACAAATATTATAAATGCGCTATGTATACATCATACAACACAATATAATAATACCACAGAATACTAAGGAAAAGAAGCATCACTCCGCAAAGAAATTTAAACAAATAGCGACTCTTGCTATGACGCAATAAAATTCAATTCGGCTCGCGTAGCGCTGCATACCTACCAGTCAAATTAACCTAGAGAGCACCTCTCTTTTTATCGCATAGCTCTTATCTCTTCTGACGCGGCACGTGTAACGACGCGCGACCCGCCGTCGGTGTCCGGCTATGTACTTTTAGCTTCGTACCTACAGTGCGGAGTGCGCTAGGCCTGATAATACATTATTGAATACCAAATACACGCAAGAAAAACAATAATCAACAGTTAATAAACAGTTGTTACAATGGGCGGCCTTATCACTATGTGCAATTACTTACAGGCAACCTTTGGCCATCCAAAGGTTGCCTGTGTGTTGGGGTGCCATACTCCAACCATGTGTGTTATGACCACATAATTCCATAACAACTGAACAGATTTTGATGAAATTATTTGGTATTTTAGGTCCCGGAATATCATGTTCTTATATACCGGATACGGGATACCTACTTTTATGTTTCTTTTTTTTTACGCTTAATAGATCTATGTTTGGCCTTTATCTCGCCTGATGTGGCCTATTATTACTACGGTATTTAAATATCCTAACTTAGCGCTTTTACCGGAACGTTATATAAAACAAATTTATATACCGATTGTGATTGTATATACCGTTCGGTTATATATATAAAAGTATACTGTGTCCTAAGGACGTGTCTGTCACAACGAACATTTCCTTATCGAAATTTTACAAAAAACCGAGTTCTACGCGGATGGATCGTTGGCATCAGCTAGTTTAAGAAAAATTATGACTATTTATTGGAACATATATTAAATGATTTGTTTTTATATTTCAGAGATATTAGATCACTTGCCAACTTACTGAAAGCGTCCCTTGGGTCAGGCATCTTGGCAATGCCTTTAGCTTTCGCCAACTCAGGCTGGTTGGTTGGCATGATCTGCACCGTCATCATTGCATTCATTTGCGGACACTGCGTTCATATATTTGTAAGTATGTACCTACCTATTAGTTGATTACCTACTACGTAGCTGATTCAACGTGTTAATGATATAACGCTAAACCAGAGACACCCCAATAGGGGATCGGAAATTTTTTCAGAAAGTATTTAAAATTAACCATAATGTGTAACCATAATATTTTAGTCAAATAAATCCCAAAAACTATGTTTAAATATGGCCGAGCAAAAGGTCACTTCAGAACGGATGACGTCATATGAAAGTAAATGAAACGACAAGCTCTACGAAAGCAAACTTGTAAAGTAATTCATAGTTATTAAGCATAGGGTTTATGTGAAGTTTAAGAACTTTAGGGTTGTCATGGAATGAAAAACATCATTTTGATTTAGATAAAAAGCAAAAATATAGTATATAAACACAAGCTTCGTACACGGTATTTACTTTCAAATGACGTCATGCACTGTTAGATAAGGAACAGATAAAAAATGTCAGAGTTATTAGATTTTATTTATTGATTTAAAAATATAAATCAATATTATTACACAATAATATTGATTGAATGATCTTTCAGTCTTTGAATAAACATTCGTTCTAACTACATTTTAGATATATTGTTTTATTACAGTCCGATCCCCTATTGTTGTAATCCCGATTCTGCCACTGTACTCTGAAAAAGTAATTGCGATCTTCGTTCTGTCGGATGAAAGGGACAGCGCTATGCAACAGGCATAAGAGTGTCTTTTAGTCCGCACGAACGAGCGAACGAAAGCAACTAACATTTTCAGGTTTCGCGTTATTTCATTAACTCGTTGTGTATACGTTTCATGTTAACTATGTTCTCATGTAAGTGGCTGTCTTTTTTTAAGGATTTTTTATAAACCTACTTACCTAGTTATATATTTATGCTAGCTGCCACCCGCGGTTACACCTTTGGTTTTCCGGTATAAAAAGTAGGTAATATCCTTTTCCAAGACCTAAATAACCTACATCCCAAATTTCATTAAAATTCGTTTAGTAGTTTTTGCCTAATTGAGTAACAAATGTCTATCCATCCATCCACCCATCCATCCGTTCTCACATACTTTCGCGTTTATAATATTAGTAGGGTAGGAAGTAGGATGGTTGCGTAGGACTCCATAACGCTTATCACCCCGGTCTCATATGCCTTAGGTACTAGGTACCTTCGAACCTATTTTAGGTTCAACTAGGTACCTCTGTTTCATAATATGATGATGAGTCTAATGGACCGTCAGTCTGATGGCAAGCGACTTTTTAGGGTTCCGTACCCAAAGGGTAAAACAGGACCCTATTAGCATTCTGTGCTATTACTAAGACTCCGTTGTCCGTTTGGCTGTCTGTCCGTCTGTCACCTGTAATACAGCCTGTATCTCATGAACCGTGATAGTTAGTTGAAATGTTAATAACTACAAATACCAAAAAACAGAATAAAATAAATATTTAAGTGCCCCAATACAACAGACATAATTTTTGTGTCGTTTTATAGATAATGGTACGGAAACCTTCGTGTGCGAGTTCGACTCGCACTTGGTCGTTTTTTTTGTTTGATATTACTACTCGGCAAGACCAGTGATCTTTCATCTGATCTTACCATTAGGTTGCTTACGCTACACGCCTCCCGAAAAGGCAAAGGTTACTTCCTACACCATTACAAATCAATAATATCTGTATAAAAATAAGTATAAAAGTACCATCGGGGAAACGGGTCTGAGCAGCCGCTCAACTGCCGTCTCTCTCTAGATCTATATGCTCCATCTTAGGCCCACATCATCACTTCACATCAGGCGATATAGTGGCCAAACATAGATCTATTAAGCGCAAATAATAATTATTAGAAAAAAAACAAAAATCGACTTCAATGTATTTACGAAGTCCAAGGTGAAATATCGATGAAATTTATATGGGACCATTTCGTAGCTATACTGAGCCCAACGCAATAATTTTGCAAATCGGGTCATAAATGACGGAGTTCTGTGGTAACAAACATAAAAAAAGTGATAAAAAAAAATTATAAAAATAAAATACAATTATATAGAGAACCTTCTTCTTTTTTGAAATCGGTTAAAAAAAACCTACCGAGGGTATTTATTGTTCAAGTTACTTGAGTAGCGAATGCGAGGTGAGTGGAAAGGGAAGGTGGTGGATCGTTCGTTTTATAGTTAAAGAAAGTATATTCTCTCGATTGCAGGTGACTACATCTCGGGAATGTTGCAAAATGGAAAAGAAACCCTTACTTGGCTATGCAGAAACATGCAGAGTGACCTTCCTACACGGGCCAAAATGTTTGCGACGTCTGGCCACGTCAGCATAGTAAGTCAAGTACAGCTTTCAACTAATACGTCTAATAAGTACAAAACGAACGGCAACACGCCACCGTTTCATGGTGGACATTCCTCCTGCGCGCACTGGTAACGAGTGGAACTCCCTGCCAGAGTCAGTCTTTCCCGATAGCTACAATCTAGGAATCTTCAGGTATCGAGTGAACAGCAAGCGCAAGTACATGGCAAGCGTGCTAGATCGTCGACCGCATCGTCGCTTACCATCACGTGAAATAGTGGTCAAACGCAGGCCAATTAGCAGTTAAAAAAAACTATCATGTTAATAAGTAAAACATGGAAAGGCAAAGAAATACCATAAGGTTCTTTTGGCGAAAATTAAAATATTGATAAAGTTCTCACGTACTCTACTGACACGAGGAGAAATGGGGTTTTGAGGTATCATTTACGAACTTACGAAAAGAACAAAAATGTGTAGTATAAGTATCAGGGACTTATTTGAAATGCTTAACGTCAGACAATTGGTCACCGACTTTTATGTCTGTAAAATTAAACAATGGAGTTTCATATTGCAACGCACACGTCCTATCGGTCCTATCGGTCGGTCACAAAATGTGACAAACGACGATGTAAAAAATCACAAAGACTGATTATTGCATCCGACCTCAGACATTTTTCAGGTTACAAAAAGTCTGACGTCGGCGGAGGCACTAATTCTTAACACTGGCTAAATTAATACACAACCCGTGGGAAGTCATAACGAGTCAAAATACAAACGAATTTCAGTAAACTAAAAATTAAAAAAATCCCGACACAAAAATCCTATAAAAAGTAAAAAAACAGCTCAACTGATTTTGACAAAACGTGTCAAAGAACCACCGCTATAAAATCTGTTTTCAAACAAAAAACCACGTCCAAATCGGTTCACCCGTTTTAAGAGCTACGGTGCTATACAACAGACACACATAGTGATCAAACTTACATCCTTTTTGCGTTAGAGTTAGGGGTTAAAAATATGACTGAATTGCCGCAATTATCTCGCTTGTGGAGGCGACCCCTTAGGAGCAGTATATTAATATTTTAGAGGTGACTGTATGTATACTTAGGTCTAATTTTAAAATGATGTTTATCTTTAACCTTGTGTGTCATTGTATTGCGTTTTCTTATGTAAACATCAACAGATTTGAAGATTAACACTAAACCTGTCGTGAAGGAATTCTCTATAAATAAGATTTAATTTTTTATCTTTATTGCGTTGTTTGTTTTTCATAACAATGCTATTTCAGTATATTTGCAGAGTTCTCATTGGCCTTCACTTACATTGGCGTATGCTGTATTTTCACCGTCCTTGTTGCAGATTCCTTGAAACAGGTAAACACATAAACATTAAATTAAATGTTTGTTGTTGTTAATTAATGTTAGCATCCACGTTGTGTAGGTATGTCTTTCAATAGATTATTAATGCGCTGGTTTTGCGCAATAATCCTTTCAAATATATGGAAATGGACGTGTCACTTGTCTTTATCACTGGTACAATACAATGACGATGAGGTGATGTTCAGTGGACGTCAATCATCAGGGAGACGGGTCTGAGCAGTCGGTCAACTTTGATTTTCCTCTAGTACCTATCTCTTTTCTTGTATATTTACTATTAGGTAGGTATTAATACTATCTATTTATAAAGATTTAAAGTTATATGTATGTTTTTAGGGCATAATGTCTGGTACTTAGATATTAGTAGATATATACTAATCCGATTATGAAAATTCTTTCCCTGATAGAAAGCTTCAATATCCCTGAGTAACATAGGCGCGGTTGTTAGTATATCATATTTTTTTATAGTTTTTAGTATATATCCTTTTAACTTTCATCAATCGATAAGTTGGTGATTGACTAAGCAAATGAACAGGCGCAGAAAGCGACTTGATGAGTATATTTTTAACCGACTTTAAAACAGGAAGAGGTTCTCAATTTTATTGTTTTACTTTTTTATGTTTGTTACCTCAGGACTCCTTCCTTTATAGACCGATTTGGAAAATTCTTTGGTCGCATATACCTAAATTTCATTAATATTCGACCTTGTACTTCGATGTCGAGATACATTAGAATTGAAGTTGGTTATTTTTTGTTATATTTGTACTTGTTTAATACAATGTATTTGCCTATTTTCAGCCATTTGACAGATACGTGTTATCATCCAGTCCCCCCGTGGAATACTACTGTCTAATCATCCTCGTGCCACTTTGCCTGATGGTTCAGATCAGGCACCTAAAGCTGTTGGCACCGTTTTCTCTTATAGCAAATATTTTGTTGATCGCAACCTTTGCAATATGCCTGTACTATATTTTTGGAAGCAAGATTGAGTTTGATGATAAAAGACTTGTGGGTGACCCGGGGAGGTTTCCTGCTTATTTGTCGTAAGTATCAAAGAGTAGGTATCTTATACCTACAATTTTATTGTAAACTAAATACTATGCGAGTGCAGGTTCAATAGGGCTAGTATGGAGGGCAGGGAGTGTTCAGGCTTCAAGGAAAGATCGTTGCATCGTCCTGCACAAATACATAAGTATACTTAAATCTAAATATAATCTGTGTATTCTAATTATCGAAAAGAGTACTAACGTTTAAACTCAAAACTCAAACTCAAAGGCTCTGTTATCAGTTAAGGCATTACAGACGCACTTATGAACGTCAATAAGAAATCTACCTGTATTTAATCTATCTATCTGTATCGAATCTATATTATTTTTATTATTGACTCGGTTATTAATTTGTAATTCATTCAAATTATCTGACATGTTACATTGTAATTAATAAATAAACTATGAACTATGAACCTGTAAATCTGTATATTACCAGTACGCTAATTACCTTGATACAAAAACTACTTATTTAATAGATACCTTGAGGCAGGCCTAGCGCACTCCGCACTGTAGCTACGAAGCTACAAGTACATAGCCGGATACCGACGGCGCGGCGGGTCGCGCGTGCCGCGTCAGAAGAGATAAGAGCTATGCGGTAGAAAGGGCGCTCTGTAGGTTAATATGACTGGTAGGTATGCAGCGCTACGCGAGCTGAATTGAATTTTATTGCGTCATAGCAAGAGTCGCTATTTGTTTAAATTTATTTGTGAAGTGATGCTTCTGTCCCTCAGTATTCTGTGCTTGAGGTCAACGTTCTATTAGGCCTAGCGCACTCCGCACTGTAGGTACGAAGCTACAAGTACATAGCCGGACACCAACGGCGGGTCGCGCGTCGTTACACGTGCCGCGTCAGAAGAGATAAGAGCTATGCGATAGAAAGAGAGGCGCTCTGTAGGTTAATACGAGTATGACTGGTATGCAGCGCTACGCGAACTGAATTGAATTTTATTGCGTCATAGCAAGAGTCTCTATTTGCGGAGTGATGCTTCTGTCCCTTTGTATTCTGTGGTTCTACTTTCAATTTAATAATTATTCATGTAACATTCCAGGACAGTAATATTTGCAATGGAAGGCATCGGCGTGGTGATGCCAGTAGAGAACACGATGAAGAAGCCGCAGCACTTCCTCGGCTGTCCCAGCATCCTGGTCATTGCGATGACCTTCATTATGATGCTTTACAGCGTGTTGGGCCTGTTCGGATACTTCAGATACGGAGATGTACTGAGAGGATCTATTACTTTGAACCTACCAATTGATGACTGGTAAACTAGTTTTTGCTTGGCTACATTTTCTTAGATTCAAAATGTTTAGAAAGGGCATTATGGGACTAAAATGGCGAAGATTGGGATAAAGAACTAGGCAAGGTTTGTTGATGACTGGTGGAATAAAATGATTGATTATAATATGTATAAGGTATCATATTACCTTATTAGGTCGAAACAAGGTTTTATAACGATGACTCCTAACTAAGGTTGCCTATACCTATGTTTGCTACTGACAATAGATTAAACAAACTAATAAATATTTCATCATTGGCTCTTAGGAAACTTAAATCTTACTTATTTTTTAACCAACTTTAAAAAAAAGGAGGACGATCTGAATTCATTTTTTTATGTTTGTTACCTCAGAACTCCGTCAATAATAAACGCATTTGGAAAATTATTTGCGTTGGGTTCAGTACAGCTTCAACATAGTCCCATATAAATTTCATCGATATTACCTTAGACTTCGAAGATACCTACATCAGAATTGAAATGGGCTTTTTATTTTATTTTTATCTTACTTATTTCAGGCCCGCAGTATGTGCTAAGTTTTTTATTGCCATTTCCATTTTCTTAACTTATCCACTCCATTTCTTCGTGGTGATCGATACGCTGTCGAGGTTCCTGAACCCTTACATCTCAGAGAGATATCTCAACATCGCGCAAATCTTCGTGAGGATAGCGATCGTATTGTTTTGTGGTAAGTTATTTATTGTAAGTACAAAAAGAACAAATTAATATCGGGTTGTAACTTTGACATCCATACAAGGCAAACTTACACTAATGACATTATCATAAGAAAGATAGTATTTTGAAAGCTTAATAACATGAGACTAATTTATTTTATTTTTAACCGACTCTAAAAAAGGAGGAGGTTCTCTTAAAGTTGTATTTTTTTTTTATGTTTGTTACCTCAGAACTCCGTCATTTATGAACCGATTTGAAAAATTCTTTTTGCGTCGGGTTCAGTATAGCTACGAAGTGGTCCCATATAAATTTCATCGATATGTGACCTTGGACTTCGAAGATACATTGAAGTCGGTTTTTGTTTTTTTCTAAAAATTAATTATATTTTGTAGTTGTAATTTTTTTAAGGTTCATCTAGGTATTGCTATTTAAAAATAAAAAGTGCGCGTCTCTCAAATGCAAAAATTAATAGATTTATTATCTTTTACTTGATAATCGCAGAGCGAGTGTGGCTCAGTGGAAGAACGTGCGACTTTCGATCCGACGTACCCAAGTTCGAATCCCGCTGGCCTCGCACCACTGACTTTCTTAAGTTATGTGCGGATTTAACACACGTTCTGAAAACGGTGAAGGAAAACATCGTGAGGAAACCGCCATGTCCAATAATTAATCACAAAAATTTAAGGACATGTGACATCCACCAACCCGCACTGGGCCAGCGTGGTGGATTGTGGCCCATACTCTCTCTATGAGAGAAGGCCCGAGTCCCAGCAGTGGGAACGTGTTGGGCTGATGATGATGACTTAATAATAACAGTGAAGGGGCACGTTTATCTATATACTAGTTGTACCCTGCAGTTAGTTCTGGAATAAAAGCATCCTATATCCTTTTCTGCGCTTACCATCAGGCAAACGACATGCTCGTCTCATTACTCAGTTCCATAAAAAAACCTTTGTCAATGAATGCATTTCCAATGCAAAATTCATCTGGCAAAGTTTTAGAGGAACTGATAAACTAGTGGAAAACAACACGACACTTTCTGTCTGTCGGCGTGGCTCTGATGCATGCCTTGCATTTCTGAGCACTGGTATAGAACGAATCTGGCGTAAAGCCAATTACTATTATTGAAACATAATCACATCCAGTCTAGTTTCATAGTCTACACGCTTATTTTTTGTGAAAAAAGCTTTGGCCAATGCACGTCGGAACGCGAAAAGTATTTCTTGGATAACAATTTATATTACAACGAAATATTTACAAAAAATCTCTTTGTATTTAGCAAATCTACGCTGAAAATGGTGTTGACTATGCTTGTCTGTTGTCTGTCTGATTAAATATAGTCCATCAACTGCCGCCTCTCTCTAGATCTATGTGCTCCATCTTAGGCCACATCATCGCTTCACATCAAGCGAGATAGTAGCCAAACATAGATCTATAAAGAGTAAAAAAAAGAAAAATATAGTCCATAGCTATACCATTGCATCACACAAGTGTCGTATGCTTTTTTTTGGATTTTCGTACCACAAAAGGCAGAAACGGAATCGTTGTCTGTCACTGAAAATCGAAAGATTCTATACTTCAAAATTAATAATTCCTTTCCTTTTTTCCTCCCTTCCTATCTTTCTGTCTTTCTGCGTTTGCGCTAACACGCAACGATGATCCGAAATCCCAGGGTTCCAGGTTTCCATTGAGTGAGGACTATTTAATACATCTTGTTACACTACCTTCATTTTATTGTAGCTTAGTATTAGTGTCTATCCTCATTCGTACAATCTATATATGCCAATTATTATTTCAGGGGCAATCGGCATAGCCTTGCCCATGCTGGAACAGATCATCAACATCGTCGGTGCTCTCTTCTACTCCTTGCTGGGTCTCATCATCCCAGGACTTATTGAAACTGTCTTCCGCTGGCAAGACCTGGGGAAGTACAACTGGGTGCTGTGGAAGAACTGCCTTCTAGTGCTATTTGGTTTCGGATGCATGGTGTCGGGCATGGCCGTCACTATTATGGACATTCTGGAGAAACTGCATAATCATACTGTTTAGTTTATAGGAACATAGTTTGATGATTACAAATAATTTGATTTTTTTTTTAAGAAAGTACCTACTTATGTTAGCTGTTTTTACCTAGGTATGTCTTTTTACAAAATCCTAATTTGTTAGGTTACTGCTAATTCTACATTGCTGTTGATCACAGATTATGTTTTTGTAGTCCAAAGAATGTGATATGTATGATAATAATATTATATGAATTAACAAACAACTAGCCTCACAACTGGATTTTAGCTCAACTACAACTGAATGCAAAAAAAATTGTTACAGTTATTGGTTATAGAAGGAACAATTAACAGGAGGTCATCTTAACAAAATATAATTGAGATTAGGTATACTTTTTATTCCGAAACAAATGAATAGATAGAATATAGTAGGTAGAATATAGGTACCAGTATAATTGTATATAGTTCAAGCTTCATGGAGTCTTTTTTTGGGAGAGCGCAAACGAAGAAGGCGTTGGGATTCGTTATTTGTTCATGTTCTAGATTATTCGTCAATATAGGTCATTTGACGTCTGGCGATTTTAGAAACCTACGTAAACGCGTGAAAAAAGTAGGTACAAGTTTCAGGATGTCTCGTAAAATAAGCTTTTTGTATCACAAAGATTCATGATCAAGTTCATCGGTAAACGATTACAGTTGGGTACATTTAATCAGACTGACTCCTACGTACATAAATAATAAGTTTCAATGACTCTTTAGGACGCAAAGACCCTTTGACATACCCCGAGGCAGACGCGAGACTTCTACGCAGCAAACCACCAGACCACACTGTAGGTATTTCGACAAATTGCCATTGATTATTACCATTGACCTTTTTATTTGCGGCAATATTTCTGATGGCTGCTTTTTGATTAAGGTAATTCGGTGTATAGCACATCGGGAAGAAACGTGATCAATTTGTGTGATAAGGATGAACAGGCATATGAGTAATAGCCGTCAGAGAGACAAGATCATAGAACAGGCGCAGAACGGCCTCTTGAAATAAATTCTAGCAGAAATAAATGATTACAGATATGAGTTTTGAGTGAAAGTGTGACTCTATGGATGCGGCTTCAAATAAATCTAACGTCATCAGCACCCTTGGAAAGTGTTTACTGGAAAACAGTGTAAACAGTTCACGTGACGTCGTTCAATCTTGTTCCATTAAAAACTGGACGGAATATGTGGGGATGGGCGTAAGTATTTCGATTTTAATTTTGTACTAGTGCATTTTTTCTTAGCTATAACCAGGCCTAGCGCACTCCGCATTGTAGGTACGAAGCTACAAGTACATAGCCGGACACCGACGGCGGGTCGCGCGTCGCTACACGTGCCGTGTCAGAAGAGATAAGAGCTATGCTATAGAAAGAGAGGCTCTTTGTAGGTTAATATGACTGGTAGGTATGCAGCGCTACGCGAAATGAATTGAATTTTATTGCGTCTTAGCAAGAGTCGCTATTTGCTCAAATTTCTTTGCGGAGTGATGCTTCTGTCCCTTAATATTCTATGCTATAACATAAACTATTGGATATCTTCAGTGAAAGCGAAACTGCAGTTGCAATGCTAGTTATAAATAATAATATATTTTTGAGAAAGCTAATACAATTTCAACTACATAGGTATTTACTCAGTGAAATTAGTGAATTCATTTAGAGAATGCAAAGAACTTACTTTTTTGAACAATAAACTACACAGAAACGTGTAAGAGAACAAAATAACGAATTATTTCTCCAAACAAACGTCCAACGATAGATAGAATAGAAGGTTTAATAGAATTAGATCCCGGGATGTAATTCTATTAAACCTACTATTCTATCTTTAATGCTACGTATATGTTTACTATAGCGAAAGCTTGCGAGGATCTCTCTAATGATGTATGCCTATAATAATATTTGTTAGGTAGGTACTGAAATACGCAAAAACTATTGAATGGATTTTGATGAATGACATTGTAAGTAATTATATTTATGTATTTATATATGTATACATATATATATATATATATATATATATATATATATATATATATATATATATATATATATATTATTTATGTATATTAATTTTTATGTTACTTATTTTTAGTATATATTTATATTTGTTTTATTTCTTTTTTTTTATATTTACGTATAATTGGAGTTTTTTTATAATGTACACCACACTGACCGCAATATTACTTTTAAAATTCCTGTCCATCCAAAGGTTGCCTGTAAGAAATTGCGCATAGCGATAAGGCCGCCCATTGTATCCACTGTTTATTAACTATTGTTTTTCCCGTGTTTGGTATTCAATAAAGCATTATTGTATTGTATTGTATTGTATTGTATGAAATTAATATGTAGGTATTTTTATTCTTGGAAAAGGACATAGGATACTTTTTATTCTGGAAAACCGCGGGACGCAGCTGACAAAAAATAATAATAATAGTTTGTGAGAATGTATGAATGTATGGATTTTTGTTACTCAAACACGCATTAAATACTAAACGTATTTTGATGAAATATGAAGATATGTAGATCTACATATCCTAGAAAATGACATTTACTCCCGGAAAATCGCAGGTCAAACCGCGCAGAAAACATGTATTTTTGGATGTATTATGATGATTTATTACACATATTCACGTTGTAACTTCCCGTGAAAACGTGAAAACGTCTAAACGTGGTCTCCACTCTAGAACTCGTTTACCCCATCGGTTAATGGTTCTTCGTCATATATGACCGGCCCATTGCCACTTCAGCTAATAATAATATAAATTTTAATATTATAATATACCTACCTATAAACCAAATTCTACACGAACGGAGCCGCGGGTACCGGCTAATTGCTTATAATTACTTGTGTAAACTATATATTTAAGCGAATCATGTCCATGCTTCCAGTACAAAACATTATTACGTGCCATTTCAGAGTAATTTACAATTTGACGCTTCTCTGGCGCGACGCGTGGCATTCATTCATTCATTCATCAAAAGTCACTAATCATTAGCGAGTAGTATATAATTGAGCCAAATGCGCACTTGTAATGCACTTGTATAATTTTGAGACGCATGCTATGACTTGGCAACAGAGAGAAATTAACACCTAACACGAGTTTTTTTGGGCCCTATTAATTTAATCCGCGCGTTTTCTCTGCGCTTCTTTTGTTTCTTCTAGTACATTTTTATGATTTTGAGAGATCATTTATTTTCCTAACGCCATCTAGTAAGTAAGGATGAACCACTCTTTATTTTTTCAAATGTCTCATTCTGAAAACGTTTTAAGAAGATATGGCACAGCCGCGGCCAGCGAGCACTAGGTATTTGAATAATGGTTTACGGTCTCGCAGAAAATGCGTAAATTAAATTAAATAAATTAACTAAATAATAATAATTTAACTAAAATCGTATCATGCTTTAGGTTTTTGTTAAAATTAGCGTTTTTTTTTTACGCTTAATAGATCTATGCTTGGCCACTATCTCGCCTGATGTAAAGCGATGATTTGGCCTAAGGTGGAGCACATATGTAGATCAAGAGAGAGACGGCAGTTGAGCGGCTGCTCAGACCCGTCTCCCCGATGGTTCACCGAACATCATCCCGAAACACAACGCGTTTCGGGAGAAAACGTTTCTACCACACTAAATCTCAACCAAATTTGGTAATTTTGGTCTCAATTTCTTAAATGGAGAATAAACTAGATTTGTAGGTTTTACTTTTTCTAAGTTTATGTCTATTTTTAAAGTTAACAGCTTCCAAACCTCAAAAAAAATTTCGAGTAAATATCGTGTTTTTTGGGTCCATTTATATTTATTCTATAGGAATTATCGAAAAAATAAAAACCTGCAAACCTCAATAATGATAACATCTCTTACATGTGCAAAACCTCATTGAATTTGGTTAATGTTTAGGGGTATGAAAACGTTTTCTATTTTTGTATGAAAATTTCAGCGTGCCGTTCCCTCTTAAGCACTTGTGCCGATCAAAGTACAATCCATGTGACTTTATAGGGTTTCAGGGACTTTATAGGGTTAGTAGTGTTTTAGAATTGATTGAGATTATCAACACTATTTGGCCACTTCTAATTTTAAACACCCCAAAAACAAAATTGTAATCAGGAAAATAACTTCATACGTCAAATATGCCTTGTTTATAAAGAGTCCATTCAATAAGCCACATTGGGAGAAGAAAAAACATATTTCGGCGCCTAAACCAAAAAAACTTGGCATCAGTAGGAGTGGCGGTCGTAAACAGAGACAAACAGGTGTTTTTTTCATATGCATACTTTTTATTTTGAATGCGATAGTCGCTGTCGCATGCCAAATCGAATTCGGGGTATTCACGCGTATTCTTTTACTATTATTAGGATTAGATATTAGACACCGACTGTGCCAAATTGTAAATAAGAGGTAGTGATAATGATAACTATAGACACGATTTCGTTTTTAGGATTCCGGTTCATCCGATACCCAATGGGGAAAACGGGACCCTATTACTAAGACTCCACTGTCCGTCTGTCTGTCCGTCCGTCTGTCTATCTGTCTGTCCGTCTGTCTCATGAACCGTAATAGTTAGACAGTTGAAATTTTCACGGATGATGTATTGTTGCCGCTATAACAAAAAATAAAAAAAGGGAATAAAATAAATATTTAAGGGGGCTCCCATACAACAGACATATTTTTTTGGCGTTTTTATAGATAATGGTACGGAACCTTTCGTGCGCGACTCCGACTCGCATTTGGCAGATTATTTATTTCATACGAGCGAATAAAAAACGAAATCCACCCGTCCCGACTTCACATGGATGCAATTTACTAATGTAGTTTCTGTGCGTGGTTTCTTCTAAAAGAAAATCTTCAATTCTTCTAAAAGAATCGGATAAACAGAAATGAGGACGCGGATAGTGACTTTGTTTTATATATGTACTATTAAAAGATAGATAAGAGATGATACTATAAAATATTATATTTATATTTTTGATGCTGGCTGTAGGCAACTAACATATATAATTATACCTAAGTATTTGCCATTACCTTTCCTCTCTGCACTAAAACTGCTACACACAGTTTCTTATTTATATATAAATATTTATATTATTTATTTTATGTATTGTATAGTAAGTACGAGTATAAGTAGTTATATGAATAATTATAGTATGTAATATATAAATATTTGTCGTGAATAGTATATTATTTTAGTTATATATGATTGTTTTAAATATTAAATAAAACGGCTAGGACTCACGTAGTTTGTCGAATTAGTCGACCTAGGTTTCGAGCATGTCCGATGCTCTTCATCAGGGGCGAGTTTACGCTGCGAGATCGCGGCGACCACTGGCGGTGTCGAGGCGAGATGCGCGGGCGGCCGCCCGCTCCGCACGACGCGAGGGGGGAGGTGGCGTCGGCGGCGCCTGCGGGGAGCGCCACGCGCCTCTCGCGCGCTGTCGTGTTGCCGACGACGACCGCACTAATGTCGGCACGAGTTCTTCATCATCGCTGACAGCGTCGTCGCCGAAAGTTCCATCACACACTGTGCTGACTGTGTCACACTCTAGACTACCTACCACATTCTGTGTCGAGGTAGCATTAAGAAGTGGTTTCCACGCTGCAGACAACAACCATCCACGGTCCCGGTTGAAGTTAGGACATCGAGAGATCTCTATAGCCTCACGCACTTTTCGAGGTACGAAGAACTTCTCTCTGGACAGTACGGAGGCTTTGTCAAACCTGATGTAATGTTTGACGTCTGCGAGATGTGCATGCTCTGCCAGAGCTGATTTTGTTGTGTCCACATTCTTAATGCTCCTTATGTGTTCGGTAAGTCTAGTTGCAATATTGCGTCGCGTTTCGCCTATGTAACACTTGCCACAGTCGCACGGTATACTATAGACTCCTGGCACGTTCAATGGATCACTATCCTTCGGTGAGCGTAGCAGCTGTCTTAGTTGACCCGGAGGACGGAAGAACGCCTTGATGTTGTACTTACGTCGTAAGAGATATCCGACTTTGTCCGTTACTCCTCTTACGAACGGCAAATAAACCGGAGACCGTTCCACCCTGGGTGGCCGCTTTAGCTCACTTGGATTCAACCACCGAGAACACTGACGCCAATTGTAACCATTACTCTCCAATACACCTCTTACGTGCTCAAGCTCGCTCTCTACGTATTGAGGGTCACTCAACTTAAGCGCTCGTTTGATCAGCGATCTTGGCACCGAAGATAAATGCGCAGGATGGTGATGTGAGTCCGCTTGTAGGTATCGGTCTGTGTGAGTCGGCTTACGGTGGACAGTATGGGTCAGGCTGCCATCAAGTCCACGAATCACCCGGACATCTAAGAATGGCAATACCCCTCCACTCTCTTCCTCCACAGTGAAGCTGATATTGCCATGCAGTGAGTTCAGGTGCTCAGTGAACTGAAGCAGATCTTTCTCGGCGATTATAGCGAAGACATCGTCTACGTATCGCCACCAGTATCGCGGTTTCACAGGAGCGTCTTCCAGCGCAAGACCTTCAAACCACTCCATGAAAATGTTTGCCACCACTGGCGCAATTGGAGAACCCATGGCTACTCCATCAACCTGCAGATAGTACTCCCCTCTCCACATAAAATATCCACTTTTCAGACAGAGTTCTGCCCACGCAATATACTCAGTAGGTAAATCAGAATCCTGAATGATAGCCCTAATAATGTCTATAGTCTCATCTACTGGTACATTCGTGAACAGAGAAGTGACGTCAAAGCTGACCATCAGTTCAGTGGGCTGGATTCGAACATCCTCTAGCAGGTCGATGAAGTGTTTTGAGTCCTTCACATAGCTCCTGGTCTTCCCGGTGAACCGCTGCAGGACAGAAGCCAAGTGCTTAGATAGCTTATATGTCGCCGAGTCAATTTGGCTAACAATGGGTCTTAATGGCCAATTAGGCTTATGAATCTTCGGTAAGCCATAAATCTTCGGTGATGTGGGATTGTGAGGACGTAGGCGTGCCAACATACCGACATCACTATTTGCTTGTAGCAACTTGATAACTTTCGTGGTTACTCTCGCGGTAGGGTTGTAATTGACTTTTTTGTACTTAGTGACGTCACTCACCATATGCGTGAGTTTCTCCTCATACGTTTTTGTGTCGACCACCACTGTTGCATTGCCCTTGTCAGCTGGCAACACCAACACGTCATTATTGTTACGTAGATCCCGCAAAGCTGTCAATTCTCCTCTGGTGATGTTACTCTTGGGTGGCTTGGACCTACGTAGTAACGCAGAGATGTCCTGTCTCATGCACTCCGCGTCATTATGTGGAATTCTGTTTCGCATAATCGTGTCCTCTACACTTGTAATAATATTCTCCACGGGTATTCTTTTAGGTGCGGGTGCAAAATTTAGTCCCCGAGACAAAACACTAATCGCGTTATCATCAAGTTGTTGCGATGACAAATTGACAACATTACCACTTCTAGGAAGTGTCCCAACACTAATTACGTCGTTATCATAATTACTATGAGGGTAGGCGCGCGACTCAGCTCGCTGCCGCGACAGATTATGCAACTTTTTGTTGTGCCTCACTTTGGTTTTCGTCCCAATATTGTCAGATCTACTGTAAGTCATAGTGTCCAGTACCTCCCACATATCCTTTTGTAACACCTGCGACAGTTTAAGATGCAAATCATACACACTTTTGTTTGTGACTATTAACTTTCGGCGATATTCCGCAATCACTCGACGTAGTAACTTCGCCTCCGCGTTCCGAAAGAAACTATCGTATTCCCGAATGCATTCCACTGGCTTAATACGTGCAAACTTCGGTGTCACTCCACTGTCACGACACTTCACTACATATTCTAAGCCGCACTCAAGTCTCTTACGTTTATTTCTTAACCGCGCGAACTCCTTGACGTTATTAAGCCATACCATAAGGAATATCGCCGAAAGTTAATAGTCACAAACAAAAGTGTGTATGATTTGCATCTTAAACTGTCGCAGGTGTTACAAAAGGATATGTGGGAGGTACTGGACACTATGACTTACAGTAGATCTGACAATATTGGGACGAAAACCAAAGTGAGGCACAACAAAAAGTTGCATAATCTGTCGCGGCAGCGAGCTGAGTCGCGCGCCTACCCTCATAGTAATTATGATAACGACGTAATTAGTGTTGGGACACTTCCTAGAAGTGGTAATGTTGTCAATTTGTCATCGCAACAACTTGATGATAACGCGATTAGTGTTTTGTCTCGGGGACTAAATTTTGCACCCGCACCTAAAAGAATACCCGTGGAGAATATTATTACAAGTGTAGAGGACACGATTATGCGAAACAGAATTCCACATAATGACGCGGAGTGCATGAGACAGGACATCTCTGCGTTACTACGTAGGTCCAAGCCACCCAAGAGTAACATCACCAGAGGAGAATTGACAGCTTTGCGGGATCTACGTAACAATAATGACGTGTTGGTGTTGCCAGCTGACAAGGGCAATGCAACAGTGGTGGTCGACACAAAAACGTATGAGGAGAAACTCACGCATATGGTGAGTGACGTCACTAAGTACAAAAAAGTCAATTACAACCCTACCGCGAGAGTAACCACGAAAGTTATCAAGTTGCTACAAGCAAATAGTGATGTCGGTATGTTGGCACGCCTACGTCCTCACAATCCCACATCACCGAAGATTTATGGCTTACCGAAGATTCATAAGCCTAATTGGCCATTAAGACCCATTGTTAGCCAAATTGACTCGGCGACATATAAGCTATCTAAGCACTTGGCTTCTGTCCTGCAGCGGTTCACCGGGAAGACCAGGAGCTATGTGAAGGACTCAAAACACTTCATCGACCTGCTAGAGGATGTTCGAATCCAGCCCACTGAACTGATGGTCAGCTTTGACGTCACTTCTCTGTTCACGAATGTACCAGTAGATGAGACTATAGACATTATTAGGGCTATCATTCAGGATTCTGATTTACCTACTGAGTATATTGCGTGGGCAGAACTCTGTCTGAAAAGTGGATATTTTATGTGGAGAGGGGAGTACTATCTGCAGGTTGATGGAGTAGCCATGGGTTCTCCAATTGCGCCAGTGGTGGCAAACATTTTCATGGAGTGGTTTGAAGGTCTTGCGCTGGAAGACGCTCCTGTGAAACCGCGATACTGGTGGCGATACGTAGACGATGTCTTCGCTATAATCGCCGAGAAAGATCTGCTTCAGTTCACTGAGCACCTGAACTCACTGCATGGCAATATCAGCTTCACTGTGGAGGAAGAGAGTGGAGGGGTATTGCCATTCTTAGATGTCCGGGTGATTCGTGGACTTGATGGCAGCCTGACCCATACTGTCCACCGTAAGCCGACTCACACAGACCGATACCTACAAGCGGACTCACATCACCATCCTGCGCATTTATCTTCGGTGCCAAGATCGCTGATCAAACGAGCGCTTAAGTTGAGTGACCCTCAATACGTAGAGAGCGAGCTTGAGCACGTAAGAGGTGTATTGGAGAGTAATGGTTACAATTGGCGTCAGTGTTCTCGGTGGTTGAATCCAAGTGAGCTAAAGCGGCCACCCAGGGTGGAACGGTCTCCGGTTTATTTGCCGTTCGTAAGAGGAGTAACGGACAAAGTCGGATATCTCTTACGACGTAAGTACAACATCAAGGCGTTCTTCCGTCCTCCGGGTCAACTAAGACAGCTGCTACGCTCACCGAAGGATAGTGATCCATTGAACGTGCCAGGAGTCTATAGTATACCGTGCGACTGTGGCAAGTGTTACATAGGCGAAACGCGACGCAATATTGCAACTAGACTTACCGAACACATAAGGAGCATTAAGAATGTGGACACAACAAAATCAGCTCTGGCAGAGCATGCACATCTCGCAGACGTCAAACATTACATCAGGTTTGACAAAGCCTCCGTACTGTCCAGAGAGAAGTTCTTCGTACCTCGAAAAGTGCGTGAGGCTATAGAGATCTCTCGATGTCCTAACTTCAACCGGGACCGTGGATGGTTGTTGTCTGCAGCGTGGAAACCACTTCTTAATGCTACCTCGACACAGAATGTGGTAGGTAGTCTAGAGTGTGACACAGTCAGCACAGTGTGTGATGGAACTTTCGGCGACGACGCTGTCAGCGATGATGAAGAACTCGTGCCGACATTAGTGCGGTCGTCGTCGGCAACACGACAGCGCGCGAGAGGCGCGTGGCGCTCCCCGCAGGCGCCGCCGACGCCACCTCCCCCCTCGCGTCGTGCGGAGCGGGCGGCCGCCCGCGCATCTCGCCTCGACACCGCCAGTGGTCGCCGCGATCTCGCAGCGTAAACTCGCCCCTGATGAAGAGCATCGGACATGCTCGAAACCTAGGTCGACTAATTCGACAAACTACGTGAGTCCTAGCCGTTTTATTTAATATTTATAATGAATCAAACTCACGAAAACTTTCATGATTGTTTTATTTTATTATCGTTTATATTAATTATTTGCTGTGCACCACCGTCTATTCTTTTAACATTTGTCCAATCCATCCAAAGGTTGTCTGTAAGAGATTGCATTATGCGATAAGACCGCCAATTGTATTACCCTAGTTAAGATTTCTATTTTGTTCATGTAATTATGTTTGTGGTATGCAATAAAGTGTTATTGTATTGTATTGTATTGTATTTGATCTACTAAGAACAGTCGAGTTCATACTACAATCTTATTTAATTACGCAAGTCATTAATTAATAAAATCCTAGTCATTGAAAATCTTTAGACAAAGTAAATGTTTGTGGAACTTAAAAGATGAAGATAATTAAAATAGATAATTTTCATGATGGCAGTAAAAAGGAAAACTTATTTAAGTTTTCCTATTTACTTTACTTGAAATCTTAAGCATCAGCTTAAGTAGGTAAGTACTTTTCAACGTAAAAGTATAAGAACTGTCTGTCTGTAAAGGGTATTAAATTCTTTCCTTATCATCATCATCATCATCATCATCATCAGCCTGTAGTCGTCCACTGCTGGACATAGGCCTCTCCCAACGAGCGCCACTGAGCCCGGTCTTCGGCTCTTCTCATCCAGTTTCCTTCGAGAGATGTGACCAGCCCATTGCCACTTCAGCTTGCTAATTCTATGGGCTATGTCGGTTACTTTGGTTCCTTTCCTTATAAATAAAGCAAATTCAAATAGAAAAATCATTTATATAGGATACGTAATAAAAACTTCATTTGCTTCACTCATATCAGCATTCACATTAAAAAGCAGTCAAGCATAGAATTCTAATTCTATGCAATCAAGAAATTAATTAAATAATCAAGTGGTCTAATGACTTACAAGCCATTTAGATCGATCCAAAACATCAAAATTCTTGTAGAAAATTCCAGTCTTAAAGTCGTTTGGGTACCTATGTAAGATACCTTACTATTCTTATAGAGTATATATACGTACCACGTCAAGCTAATTTTCATACGGTTTAGTCGGCTATAGCCGACCTCGGCGTAGAAAGCACTTTCGTATGTCGTGTATAACCGACCTTGGCGGTCGAAAGGTTAAGAAACATTCAAATTAATTAGAAGCCTTTTCATTCAATATATTAGTGCGAAAGTATAGATGATTACATCTCCGCCATCGTCAACCTTTTCAGATTCTCAAATGGGACTCAATCCTCTCAAAAATGCGTTGACTCTTTACCTCGTGTATTAGTGTAGTAGTAAGTGCTGTAGTGTTTTTAATACACTATAGTTTGTTGCTCTACTGACTACTCATTTACATGCGCAGAATATTACTATGTTCACTTGGGTAGTGTACAGTTTTTTGGCATAGTTTGGCGAGCGCCACTTCACCTGCATGCATATATAAGCGTTCATAAACTAGTGACCAAAAAATTAGAAATCCATATTAGATTGTACGATGCATTCGAAGGAAACACACGCGACGTAAACAATTTACAAACAACACAACGTGAGGACGTTGGTTAATTTATCTATGTAATAATAATAATAAATATATCATAGACCGGTTCCCATCAATTAAAAATTCACCTCAATAGCCCAATCATAAGTCATTTTCATATCTCCAATAATAGTCCTTCCACTTATCGGGGGCTGTCTTTGATTGCATCTTCTTAATGATGCACTTAGAGGCAGTCCCCGATAATTGTTGCCCATTACATATCTAAATTAAATGCTCTTAGAGGCCTCTACATGTTGGACACATGTCCCCGCGCAAGCCTTCCAAAAGACCGGGTATATAACCCGTGAGAAAGAGCGACATAATAATAATATATTATTCTGAGACATGCCTATTTCAAAATTATATTATAGCCATTTTCGACCATGCAATTCCCGTTGAAACTGACACACGTGATAAAAACAATTGACAATCGATATAGAGATCGTAGATGACAACATAATAGCTAAATCTTTCCCATGGCAAACTTTGCCAAAGTTTTAGAGCGACGCAGTATCTTATATTTAGGTATAATTATCATCATGGGTGGATAGGCAAGCGAACGCTGACTGAGTCTCGTTCCGACCAAGATGACGCGAGCACGTAACTACATTAAATTAAAACTAAACTGACAACAAACAAACAAATAACTGACGTGCAAAATTATTCAGTGGTTGTGTACATTAATTCTTAATAAATTTTCAGTAGATTAAAAAATAAAATCTGTGATAATGTCCAATAGTTACAATATGAAGGAGTTTAGCTCGACGTAAGTGTTTATCGTATTATTTTATTGTAAAATAAAAATGAAATAAAATAATTAAATCACTTCTTCGTACATAGAATTTTAATTGAAAAATACATAGATTAGGTTTTTTCTATGTTATCTACTATCTCGTAAACATTTTCATTAGAATTTTCAATGGTTACCTACATAATGACATAAATCTTATCTAGAGAAAAATAAAAAAATCTTGACAAGGGTTTTTAGAAACGAGAATTGTTAGCAAGTCTTTTTCTCGGAATTGAGTTTATGATGTAGATGAGTATGAGATATGATCATTTCTTATACTGGCCAGATTTAAAACAGGTTCTAACAAACAAGCACACCTACACGATGACGTCATGTTTTCATCAAAGGTTCCGAATTAAATTCACGATTTAATCACGAAAAACACAACACACCTCCATAATAACTCGAAACTATTTATGTGACACAATTACGAACACATCTCAAAGTCATGCCAAGGGAATTCATCGTCATGCAAATTCTTACGTTTATCGTGTTTTTTTCATCGTCATCAACCCATTACGTTCCCACTGCTGGGACACGGGCATTCTCTCTTAGAGAAAGTATGGGCCAGCGTATCCCAAAAATTCAAGGACATGTGACATTTACCAACCCGCATTGGGTCAGCGTGGCGGATTATGCCGCCACGCTGACCCAATGCGGGTTGGTAAATGTCACATGTCCTTGAATTTTTGGGATAAATTCTTACGGTTTTCTCACGATGTTTGCCTTCACCGTTTTAATACTTTAAAAATGGTAAATTCGGACATGACTTAAGAAAGTCAGTGGTGCGGGGCCAACGGGATTTGAACTCGGGTGCGTCGTTTCGAAAGTCGCACGTTCTTCCACTCAGCCACACTCGCTCGTTTATCGTCTTTTTTTTACTCAAGACGTAAACAACAGCTAGTTAAATTGCAACATCTACGATACGGAACCCTAAAAACCGGTGCCAAGTTACGAAATCCGTTTATGTTCTGTCAACTGTTTTCAAGGACCAGTGCACAAATCATTTATTTTTAAATCAGCCCTAAATACTTCACAATGACACTATTTGCGGATCGCGTGAGTGACTTTATTTTTAAATAGGTTACCTTTGCAAATATTTAGAACGATGAGTAAGTATTTTTATTTTGTAGTGACGACGACGTCAAGAAATCCATTTAAATGGGTAATAATACCTACGTTTTTTAAATTCAGATTCTTTATTTCTTCCTTATGTATAATTTGGTAAACGTACAAAGTCTTATATGTGTAGACCCGGTCTGACACAGCAAAAATAGAAGAGATGAGAACTCAACTATTTGCATTTCAAAGTCAATGGTTCATTGTATTATTAGCGAATGTTTTTTTTTATATTATTGTTAGTTTTTATAGCTTTCTTATCGCTTATATATATAGATTTAGCCACTATCTCGCGTGTGGCCGAAAAAGGAGCACATAGATCTAGAAGGAGAACTGCTCAGACCAATCAATCTAACTTGCTACATAGATAGCATGTTCTGTGGATACAATACAATACAGTACAAAAACTTTTTATTGTATACCAGTAACATGAAAACTATTACAGATAAACCTTACAACTAGTATAGTACAATGGGCGGTCTTATCGCTTAGACCGATCTTTTCCAGACAACATTCGGATGAATAGTATTGGATCGGAAGAAAAGGAGGAGACCTACCGTCTACTCCATTTCTTACAATAATTTATAAATAAATAATACTATTAAACCATTAGGTACCTCTATAAATATAAACCCAAATCCTAATAAATAAATATTAATATACCTAGCTAAAATCATACATATATATGTACATGTGGATCAAGTAGTACTTTACCGATGATTTCATGAGTCGATGCTAAGAACGCGTCTAAACAAAGCAACGGTAGTTTTGATAAGCATAAGTTGTGCTAAAGCAAGAAAATCGTTAGCTATATATTATTTATTTAGTGCGGAGGTCAACTAGAAAATACTTATGAACCTATTAGGTGGAGCGTTTCCAAGGCGGAAGATCTCTCGTATGCGCGAGGCCATCAGATGGGTAGGTACCACCGCTTTGCCAGTTATTCTGCCGCCAAGCAGTAGTGCGCAAGCTCTACTGTGTTCCGGTTTGAACGATATTGTAGCCAGCCTCGGGGTGATGAGTGCAATGAGCAAATACGTAGTAATCTGAATGGTACTAAAAGTTTTGGGTGACACTGCAATTGTGATGGGCAGGCGTGGCTCTTACCATCAGGTGAACGACTTGCTCGTCTCGTTATAATAAATAAATACATAAATAATACGCCCAACTATCACATACCTACATAGATCCTGGCCCCTAACTAGGATTCCCTGTATCTGGGGAACCAGGAACTATGAGGACTATGTTCCCACACCACCCAGGCACGAAACAACTTTTTTCTTTGCACCAATATTTGTCCTGTTGCGGGAATCAAACCCGCAACCTCAGTGGTGTACGAGATTTTAGCCAACCTGGCCAACCACTACACCACAGAGGCTTTCTGTCATTACTCAGTTCCATAAACAAAGGCTTTGACGACTCGAAATAGAAAATTAGGAAATATCCATTGAGGTCTTACACATTCCTCAATGGAAATATCGTAAAGTAGTAGTGTTCACAGGGAAGGTCCTAGGTAATTAATCCCTCCAACCTTGTTGTAATGATAAAATCACAAGTGCATCCAAATAAAAAATGTAAATATGTTTAGTCATGCACAGCTACTATAGATTATTCAGTGCCACAGCATACAACAATACCATACCATCATCATTAATATCAGCCCATCACGTTCCCACTTTTGGGACATGGGTCTTCTCTCATAGAGAGAGAATGAGTCATAATCCACCACGCTGGCCCAGAGCGGGTTAGTGGATGTCACATTTATTATCCTTGAATACAATATAATGCCCACTAAACGCTTATTTATGTAGGCTTATTACCATTTTATTTAACCCACTAGCTGTGCCCCGCGGTTTCACCCGCGGTATCCCAGGCTGTGTTAGTCTTAGGTATAAGATATCTCGATTCTGTTTTTTTCTTAAATCTGTTGAGCCGTTACAGCGTGAAGAAGTGACAAACACACTTCACACTAAAACTTAAATACAAACTTTCGCATTCTACTAATATTATAAATGCGAAACTTTCTGAAGATGGATGGATGGATGGATGTTTGTTACTCAATCACGCAAAAACTACTGAACCGATTTTGTAGAAATTTTGTATGTAGGTACTTAACGTCCAAAAGACATAACGTCGGCTAGCAAACAACACCGCGCAAGTAATATTCCGCTACTATACACGAACAATTCAATTCTAATTCGATTCAAAAGTTCTTTATTTCAATTTTGTCGTCACAGACGCACTTATGAACGTCAATTATTACAATGACTACCACCGTATCGGAAAAAGAACCACTACTCAGAAGATACGGCAAGAAACTGAGGGGCATATTTTTTTGAAATTTTGTTACAATATTTTATGTTTGTTTTTGACAATATTATTTTTCTTGTGTGCCAGTTGGCTACTTGGCAGAAGCGGAATGTTTCATGCATATTTGTCTTCTATGTAATTACTAACTGTATAGTATGCTTTTTACATTAGAATATTTTTCACACTCAATTTGAATCTATATACTTTCTGTGAGCTCCGTTATACATTTTGGAATCACAACTGCATCCAATGGCATTTTGAAAGTCATATTTGCCAAATTTCTACTTGACCGGTGCTGTTTGCTAGCCGACGATAAGCTACTTTTTATCCAGGGAAACCGCGGATGAAACCGCGGGGCGCAGCTAGTTTATAATAGATAATGAAATGTGTAGTGTGTGATTGTCCAAGCCCACAATCTATCAGTTGTTCAGCGATAAGTATAAATAGGTAATTAAATTCTGGAATGTGTGAAACTGATTTCCGAGCCGAAGTGTTCAGGCGTGAAACGTACGAAACGTTGATGACGCGTTTACATGATACAAACGCATTGTTCGCAGTTACTTCACTAATCCATATTCCATACTCCGCCGGTACCGTATACAATCAAGTACTCCAAATTTGTATGCACTAACTACAGAATGTTATCATTTAATTATATTTTTATTTATATAAATTTTACAACTTTTCTAATATTACTATAGCACCGTATAAACCTTAAAAGATTTGTCTTGGGTGTCGCATTCCCCTTCTATTACTTACTTCTAGTAACATTTTATAAAAGTAGGTAGTATTGACTATAGTATGTATAAATATCATAACAATAGCTGCGCTCGGGACCGCTCGAATGTAATCTTGATGACTGTATTTCCGTCAGGTTATTCCTTTTTAAGGTTGTTAATTATGTGTTTAAAATTGAGATTTTACTATAACTGTATACATGCGCTATTAATTTTTGATAGTTCAGTTAATAAAATATATACGTATGTTAGTTTTTATTCTTTTAATTTCTTGATTAAATAATCATTGATAACAATCTTTAAAATAAAATGCTGAGTTTTATCGATATTGTGCTTAAATATGATTTACGTGTATATTATATGCCCCACCACTAGAAGCTACCGCACCTTAGGTGCTCAAATGAAAATAGCTCAGGTGCTCAAAATATTGGTGCTCAAATGGGAATAGTTACTTCCTTTTCGCGAAATCCGTAAAATACTTAAAAGGTTTGCGCTCTCTCACGTTTTTAAAGCCTTCTTTGCAAGCTGAATTCACAGTTTTCTTTAATTCACATGTAATTTTTGTATTAGGTACTTATTCGTTTAAATGACTTTTATTGATATGTATAGCTACGTGCAGTTTCATTACTCTTTACATATCTTATATCTTCGACCACATCGTCGCTTCCCATCAGGTGAGATCGTGGTCAAACAACCTAGTCAGATGTAAAAAAAGAAAAAATATACACTACACTTATACACTTCTCACACAGCCTCTGTGATGTAGTGGTTGTGCAGGTTGGCACGAATCTTATACATCACTGAGGATGCGGGTTCGATTCCCGCGAAGGGACAAATGTTTGTGCATTGAATAAAAAAAAACGTAAGCATTTGTTTCGTGTCTGGGTGTTGTGGGAACATGGTCCTCATAGTTCCTGGTTCCCTAGATACAGGGAATCCTAGTTAGGGGCCAGGATCTATGTATGTGATCGTTGGGCGTTATTTATATTATTATTGTTATTACTTATATGAATTATTTACATACACGAGCAAGTTTTATACTTTGCTTACTCAGGGTTTTATCAAAAAGTCTTTAATTGCACCGAGCATCGTATTATCTAGCCGTTATTTATTATCTTTAAAGATTTCATCATCATCATCATCATCATGATCATCATCAGCCCACATCGGTCCACTGCTGGACATAGGTCTCTCTCATAGCACGCTTCTGAGCCCGATCTTCGGCTTTCCTTCTCCAGTCGCTACCAGCAACCCTCCATCTAGATAGTCGCAGAGCGTCCTGCACTACGTTTGCCGATTCGCGGTCTCCACTCTAGAACACGTCAAGAAGAATTAATTTAATCTTGTAATTATAATTTAGCACTTAAACCAATGAAATGTTGAAAAAGAATGCGCATCTGATATCTCATTCTTCGAAATACTGATACATACTTTACAATTTACTTGCACAGTTAACACAAAATAGAGAGCTATATTACTCAACTATAATTTAGCACTTATAGCAATGATGAAACGGTGTAAAAGAAAAATCCTAGATTTTGTAAAGTCCTAGATACACATTAGGTACAATTTGTTTGTACAACTAACACGAAAAAGCTATAAAATTAAAGCTACAGCAATAAAGTTATAGGATAGTAATTAAATTGTAAATATCACTAATAATCACTAAATATACTCAGGTACTCGTTTAAGTATATGCAATGTCTTTGTATACCTACATATTTAGATACTATTTTATATATCTATGTATCTAAGCGATTAAAGCCTTCTAGAGCGGGTTACTTCTTCAAGCGCACAGTATTTTATTTTGCATCTGGGTCGGACATTTCCATCTGACCCTGTGGGTCGATGGGGAACAGACCACCTATA
Organism: Petrophora chlorosata; assembly: GCA_951640565.1. Classification (NCBI taxonomy): domain Eukaryota; kingdom Metazoa; phylum Arthropoda; class Insecta; order Lepidoptera; family Geometridae; genus Petrophora; species Petrophora chlorosata. The sequence goes on along the minus strand of OX621193.1, from coordinate 12,114,603 downwards.
AAACATCTGACGAACCCCGGACACTGTGCTCCTAGTTTTTCTTTATTACCTGGTAGGCAAGCATTTGACCGCAGTCTCACCTGATGGAAAGTGATGACGTGGTCGATGATGGATCATGCTTGCCTAGAAGACACCAATTCACTCTGGACTTGAAGACACCTATAAGAATCGAGAAACAGAGACCGCAGAGCAAAGCAGATTTTTCGTCCGCAGCCGCAGCCTCACTGGCCAGTCCTTTCACCACCATCATTCAGCTTGTCACAAACGTTCCTCGCATCCTGCGAGGAACGTTTGTGACAAGCTGAATGATAAAAATCAAAGCAGTATTTTAACAGACTTAAAAAAAAGGAGGAGGTACTCTATTCGATTGTATTTTTTTTATTTTTTGTTATGTTTTTTACGTCAGAACTCCGTCATTTATGAACCGATTTGGAACATTATGTTTGCGTTGGGTTCAGTATAGCTACGAAGTGGTCCCATATAAATTTAATCGATATTCGACCTTGGACTTTGAGGATACACTGAAGTCGGTTTTTTTTTTTAATGTATACTTGTTAGGAGAGCGATTTCGATTCAAATATACGATAACCCTCAATCATTGTGGCTGTAGTACGCCTACACATAGAAATAACTCCGTCGAAAATAAAGCACGTTACAAGAAAACAAGATATAAAAATATCATGTGCAAATATTATGCGAAATTAGTACTATATCCCGCGACTTTACCAGCGCAAACATTTCATGATAAAAAGTATTCCATAATATCCTCTAACTTTATTGACCTTAAATACCTACATACAAAAAATTTGTTCAGCCCAATTTCAACCGTTATGTAAACCGTTATGCTGAATGGTGTCAAACATACACATTTACACACACATTCTTGGCGTATCTTCTGAGTAGTGGGTCTTTTTCCGATATGATGGTAGAGTCATTGCAATAATTGATGTTCATAAGTTCGTTTTTGTGATGCCAAAATATTTAAAGAACTTTTGAACTTTGAACAGAGAGAGAGACCTCATTTTTACAAGCTTTTATTACGTGCAATGTTTGGGTCAAATCTTGCAAATCCAATGAAAACCTCTTATCCTATAGAGTTGAAATTTTGCATACTTGTCAAAATCCAATGACAATCTGATGATGGAGACGGAAGGTGGGCAATAGAACTCCTTGATGGATAATCGTAAACTACTAGTGTTTGGGCTCATTTTAATCTGCTCGCGGTTCCAATTACAAATTTGTTTAAACGTTGACTTGAAAGAAATATTTTTAAACAAAAATCTTATACACTAGTAGGATGAAGTCGTTGACCAGCCCACTGGAATCTCGGAAATAACTAATTCTCAACTCATTACAGGGCCGTCATAACAGACAATGTGCTGTACCCGTCAACGATATCCATCAGTACCATCAACACGAAATGTAAAGAAGATGACGTCGAGAGAAGCACATATGATCCGTTTGCTAATAGGAAATTGGAGCATCCCAACTCGTAAGTATCTGCATTCACGGCTAGATATGCTTTTGTTTGCTTGATGGGAAATTAAATAATAGTATTCCTTGATGGAGATCATCAATGGGTAAAGTTCCACAAATTTGTCTGAACTGGTGGGCAAAAATGGAACTAACCAAAATCAGAACAGAAATAATAAACTTACATAGACAACAGCGACGCTGTCAGTGGGTCAAATAAGTTTGTGAGACTTGGCCAATAAATAATAATTATAATGTACCAAGATAATGTCATATCCAGGAAATTGTTGGTCTGCATTTCTCTGGTCATATATCTACTTTTATGTATATTTACGAGTACACTTCTTACTTTCACTTTTTGCGAATGAGGACAATATTTACAAACTTTAAATAAACAAACACACTTATTTTCAGAGATGTGCGATCATTTGCGAATCTCCTGAAATCGTCCCTAGGATCAGGCATTCTGGCAATGCCGGCAGCGTTCAAAAATGCCGGCACAGTCGTCGGAATCTTCGGCACCATTATATTGGGCTACATTTGCACACACTGCGTATATTTATTGGTAAATTAACCTCAATATTAAAGTTACATAATTGTTTATGTCTGCAACATCTAGCATACTATTTGTGGCACTCATAAAATAATCTTTATTATGAAACATAGCTTGATACGTAGCACATCTAACACTTACTTGTGTATAACATAATTCTATCTTTAATCGGTTTCCTTCTTCATCATCTCATTATGTAGTTTACACTCTTTATAATCCACAAATAACTTTAATATCCTAGCCATTACAATATAAGCCATATTATTATTATGCAGGTTCTAAGGTTTATTATACCTATATGATTTCTTGCATGGCTAGTTATCGCAACATCCTACTAATATTATAAACGCGAAAGTTTGTAAGAATGGATGTACCTTTGTTACTTTTTCACGCAAAAACTACTGATTTGATGAAATTTGGTATGGAGATAGCTTATACCCTGGATTAACATATAGGCTACTTTTTATCCTGGGAAACCGCGGGTGAAACCGCAGGGCGCAGCTAGTAGGTACATAAAGTACTTACTCACGTTTTCCGTAAAATTGGTCAACTCATATCAAAGCGTCAGATCAGATGGAACGACGGCCTCAGGAAAACATCTGGCATCAGCATGACGAAAAGACAAACAGATGGGCAGTGTGCATATAGGCCTCTTTTGTAAAGTAAAATAGGAAGACACAGACGAACACCTTCTCCTGGATACCTGCAACGGGTCATTCTCACGTGTTTCCTATCTTTCGAGGCTACTTTTTTCGTCTCAAATGTGAGTCAAATGTAAGGCTTATATTAACTTACCACCAGTCTAGTAAAATGTAACGGCATAAAATCACTTTATTTAGCCAAAAATAATAATTGATCACCAAAAAATATCACCAAGTAAAAAAATATATCACCAAAAAAATTGAAAATAATTAACCGAAAATAGTAAATGATCACCAAAGTCGGCTCCACCAGAAGTCTCGCTCGTCACCCCTACGAGTACATGTCGCTTCCCCTACTTGACCTTCGCTCCGCTGCGGAAGTCGCCGGCTCGCTTTGCTCGCCACTACCCCCTTCGCTCCACTTGAGCTCGTAGGTTCGCTTCATTCAGGACCCCCTTCGCGAACTTCTAGCTCCGCGCTCTTTATATCCACTCTTAGGGGTAAGAGCGAGTTGGACCACGGAAGAGTGAGGTGCGGCAATTCGATTTGGTGGTCATTTACTAAATTTGATCTGCCGATACAATTATTGGATAAAAGTGTATGGGATCTCAAAGATTATTTTGATGGTTAAATTTTCCCAAAAGTAGGTAAGTAGTAAATAAAGTTTTTTTTTTATCTCCCTCAGGTTAAAACATCACAAGACGTATCAAAAGTGTCTAAAGTGCCATCGTTAGGCTATGCTGAAACCGTAGAGGCAGTCTTCGCTACAGGGCCAAAGCCTCTAAGAAAACTCTCAAGAGCATCAAGGTAACTACTATTTGCATTATCTCATTAAACATACCTTCCTTATTTAATTAGAAAAACACGACCAATTAGATCGAAGGTGACTCACATTTACCAAGATCACTTCGTAGAATAAATTCTATGGTTTTCCTCAAGATTACCTGTATTGTTCGTCATTATTTGTTATTCAACGGTTAGGGCCGGACTCCACCAAAGCGGAGATGTGCGGAGATGTTCGAAGCGGAGACGAGAAGAGATGTTTTCCAACAAAGGTGTATCCACCAAAGCTGAGCGAAGATGCGTACTGACTATAGACTGTAGCGGAGATGTGTGCGATGTTTGGGATTGCAGTTTAGTTCGATCTGACACGAAAGCCAGATGTCTCCATGTCACTATTACTAAAACAGTACCTTATTTTACTTGAAGAAGAAGAAACAGAGTCTGAGAAGCAGAAGAAAGAAGCGTGTGCGCTGCACTAGGCGAGTAGCGAGAGTGGCAGAGGCACGGGCGGGGCGGGGCTCGCGGTTCGAGCGACCTAGCGGCGCCGCTCACTACACGCCGCTCCCATCTCTTCTCGTCTCCGCTCCGGCCGTCGCCAGCTAGCGAGGCACAAGCTCACATCTCCGCTTGCTCGATCGCGCCATACAAAAATCATACATCTCCGCTCGGTGGTATCCACTGAAGCTGAGCGGAGACGAGATGTGTGAATAACGAATTTCTATTGTTTGTTAAAAACACAGCTCCTCTCTTCTCTTCTCGTCTCCGCATTGGTGGAGTCCGGGCCTTAATATGGTACAATATTTTTTATATGAATAGGAAAATCTCCAATTTAACTTTATATATTATTCTCTGTAGGTACCTAACGTATTATAGGTAGAGCAATACTCAATGGCTTAGACCTTGTTCAAGGCCTTATTCGCCACGATTCAACAACATACAACTAGTCATCAATATTTTTTATTACTATTCATATTACCACGTTTAAATTAACTCTCTTTCTTGTCTGTCTGTATGTTTGTTTGTTTGTCTGTACGGTACAATTTTTGTAAACAATTTTAAACAACTTCCCTATGAGCTAGAGACTTGACACTTTAAACATAACTCTGAACTGGATGAATTGCAATTTAAAATGATAAATATGAGGTACATCGTTTATTTTAATTCATTTATTTTATTGGTGTCGAAATTATTTTGTTGGATATATCCTAGACATCCATTGCTTGGCAATGGACAAAACCAAAATTGTTTGTAAATGTAAAGTTGCAAAGTGAAGTGCAGCACAACCAGAACTTTCATTTTTAAGTCCATTGTTAAGTTAAATAACTTAACAATGGACTTAAAAATGAAAGTTCTGGGTGGCACTGGAATTGTTATGGACAAGCTCGATCGATCACCATCAAATACATGAGTCGTGAAGATCATCATCAAACACAAAATAAGACCAAGTTACTCATTCGCGTCAAGATATCCCTTAGTTACTTACCTATAAACTAATTAATGGATTTTAATGCGGACTTTACCAGCATTTTTCCTTGATGTAAAACGCAACGCACTTAAGCCGTGCCGAGGGAAACTAATATACACTAGGTAGTTGTTTGTAGGAGATAAAATCTGGAACTACTGATCCGATTCTGAAAATTCTTTCGCTGATAGAAAATTCTACACTATCTCCAAGTAACAGTGGTATAGGTATTATATTATGTAGTCGCGAACGAAGTCAAGGTCGGTTGCTAGTTTTCTATATGTATTGAAACTAACGACGCAAAACACGTTTTTACTTCCAACTATAAACGCAAATAGTAAGTACCTCCTACTTTATACGTCTTCAAGTTTGACGCGCATGCGTAGGTATATAGCGAGCCAGAAACTCGTAATTTTTTATGTCTACCTGCAAATTATAATATAATTGTCAATTTAAGTACTATACTAATGTTTAAAAAAAATAGTCAAATGTGTGTTACATGTGAAATAATTTAGTATACGGCTAAGTACATTAAGCTTACCGGCATTCATATTTTAATGTAAAATTGTTTTCTCAGCAAGTGAATTTGTAAAATTCTTAGGAGAAATAAATTCTTTAACCGTATATAAATAGCCCACGTGCTTTATTGAATTATTATAATTCCATCTTTTTCCCAGACCAACACGACCCAGATCGTGTTCTAGTAAATAAACAGATTTATTCCGAACAAGACCTATGTAATATAGTAGACGTCTTTAAACAAATTTAATCTACATTAGCACAGACTATCATGAATACGTTTAATCTCCTAAAATAGTTTTGTTAACCTATTCCTGCCTATCTACTTACTTTGATAGTTATTTATTTACACTAAGAGGCTGTTTCACCAACCTATCAATTAGCTATAGAGCACTTAAGCTAGAAGAGACTTTAAGATTTAATTTCACTTTCTTTCTTTGTTTGTTTATCCTGTCAATAAACACAATATAGGATAGGAGACGAAAAGCTAATGAACAGTATATTGATAGGGTAGTGAAAAAACCCCTAAGTGTACTTGAAAAGCTTTGTTTGGAAACTAGACGCCTCTTAGGCGGCCGAAGCTGGAGGGTATAAGTCTATGTTAAGAAAGACTGCGTAGTTTAGTGCCTTCTCAGACTTGTCTACATGATGATATCTACTTAAGTACTTCTAATGAATGACGTACCCATAAAATTAAGTTGCAACTAGGTACCTAATCAATCAAACTATCATCCTCACCTCTATGCATTAGTTTTACGGTAGGTAGAGAATTAAGAAACATGAAAGTAGGAGTAGACACCTAGGTAGGTAGTTTATAACGTAACATAAAAGCGTCATCTTATTTTAAAGAATCCTGTAAATATAAAGTAGGTACTTGCCGCGTCGCCATAAAACTTACTTAGGATTTTATTTCAATCGCTCTTTTTATAGGCCAAATGCGTCCTCTAATTCATGGGATTTATTCTTTCCTAAATTATTTAGGTAGATACGTTTGTAGGATATTAAATAATTAGGTAGAAGAAAATTGATATCGCTCGAACCAGCGTCTTCGGAATGGCTACCGAGCCTAGGCTCGGTAACTTATTTTGAAACTTAAACTCCTATCCTTCTTAAATCGCGTCACGGCGACGATAACACTTTTCTTCTTCTTAATTATTTAAAATCTTAAGATTTTCGCCTAGCATGCGCTTACGCATTTAATGCCTATCTATCAGATACGTTCGTAACCTAAAAATGCAGCCGCCAAATTAAACTTCTCTCTGGAACGCACCAACTCATTTGGCAACAACACTGTCATTACCCGCAAATTGCAGCTTCCAGTGTCCAAATTCCCTATACCTAATGACCAGGAAGTGATCACGCTGATGACAAACATTTTCCACGTGTTCCAGGATATTTATAGACTGGGCGATGGCTTTCACCATTCTTGGCGCATGTGCCGTCTATGTCATCCTAATCGTGGACTCCGTGAAGCAGGTATGTTGGACTGTTGACAAAGTTAATGGAATGCACATTTTTACAAAGATATATATTTCTTACGGCTCAAAGTGTATAGTATCTATTTTTCGACGACCGTGACGCTGGCGCCGTGCCGCGCCGTGTAGGAATGTGACATTCACCCGAATTCGACAATTTTGTAATTTCAATCCCTGCCCAAGCATAGTCAATTGCTATCGGATTGCTTGATTTGAATTCAATAGTTCGATTCGTTTTTAAATATTTAGGAAGAAGAAAAATTATATTGCTCGGGCAGAGATCGAACCAGCGTCTTCCGAATACCGCCATGACGCCTTAGGCACTGGGCGACCAAGCCAGCTGCTCGAGCAACCAAATTTCTTCTATCCTTCTTAGGTATATCGACTTACGGGGACGATTCTACATCTGTCGTCAATGTTTACATTAAAATCTTATGATTTTCGCCTAGCATGCGCTAATGCATTCAATATCAAAAATGTATCTACAATCAACTCTGTATCCACAATTGCTAGATGGCCGCGATGTGACAGCGGTTTTGGCATCTGCTAGCGAGTGCCTGAAACCACAAAATAGCCAAGTGGGTTGCTTGAAATTGTGGCGCTAAAGTGCTTTATTTATAAACCGTCATCGATCAGTTGAAAAATACCATTTCTTTGGCGCCGCTACTATGTAAATATTTTATGACAAGAAAAAGTAGGTACATAGGAATATATACGTAACTAGTATGTTTCTGGTATATTAGAGCTCCACTTTGAAGAAAAAAAAAATATCTACTTATCATAGCTATAGTGGTTATAATGACTCATTGCCATTTCTAGATACTTACCTACCCATAAATGACGCTCCAAGACCATGATAATTAGGTAGGGACTAGACTTGTTCTCGACCTCTTGCATTAGCGTGTGTAGCAACTAGGTAGGTACCTATATACTTACCAATCAGAACATACAAGAAGCATGGTGCAACTACCTAGACAGACAAAATAAACTTATGTAATTAATGTTTTTATGTCATTCTGTTGGAATCACGTTGAAACATTACCCTCATCTCATTAATGGACATCTTTGCGTTGAGGTTAATAAAGTCCAAATTACACCGTTGAGACTGTCATGGCTGCACTTCATGTCCACAGTTTTGATTGCACTGCTTAACATTGTTTTTCTTCTATTACAGATAGTCGACATATTTTACCCTGAACTTCAATCTGAAATCTCGGTAAAAATGTACTGCCTGATGTTCCTCGTGCCTATCCTCATCTTCACTCAAATCAAAGCCTTGAAGTACCTGGCTCCGTTTTCTGGATTCGCAAACATTCTATTGGTTCTTACATTCCTGATCTGCCTGTACTATATCTGCTCAGACTTCCCTGATATTGACTCAAGGCCTATGTCTGTGGATATTGAGAAACTACCTCTTTTTATCGGGTAAGACTTTCCCACAGTTTAAGCACCTCACTTGTAAGCTAACTCGAGGGGCACAGTTGGATAAACCCCTTTACCAGAAATTAAGTCCTGACTGCAAACTTTAAACTGTAATCTATGTGGACCTGCGTAGTTATTCAGATAATTCTACGGTAATTTCTACGGTGCAGGCGATTCCCCCAAGATCAAAAACTTAAACTATTGGGTAGGTCTATCTATCTATCCTACCTGCCTAAAACTTTAGACTTCAATAATGATGCTTTAGATGTTATAACAACCTCATTTTGTTAACTAGTTCTCTTTTAAGAACTCTCTTTAGACAGTTAGTCAAAATCCTCGTAAGAACTCTACCATCATTATTCTCTAACCATGAACATCCCTTCATTCCAGTACAGTTATATTTGCAATGGAGGGCATCGGCGTGGTCCTCCCGGTTGAGAACACAATGGCGAAGCCGCAGCACTTCCTGGGCTGCCCCGGCGTTCTCAACATCACCATGGCGGTGGTGGTTATGCTATACATGATCATGGGCTTCCTTGGCTACGTGAGATACGGTGATACCGCTCATGGCAGCATTACGTTGAACTTGCCTACTAAAGAGATGTAAGTTTTACAAATTTCTCCTGGAGCCCAAACTTTACTTTTGCTTGAGTCTTCATAAGTTTATTTCAACTAAGCAGGCTAGTATTGTCGTAACAAGTATATTTTTTCTTATTAATACAATGTATCTTAGAAATTCAAGGTCAAATATCGATGAAATGTATATGGGACCACCTCGTAGCTATACTGAACAGAACGCAACAAGAATTTGCGAATCGGTGATAATACATAAAAAAATATACAGTGGAACATAGAACCGCCTCCTTTTTTGAAGTCGGGAAAAATATATTAACCTACATCATCCATTACCACTGATCAGTTATGGTCAAATTGTATAGAATTTAGGTAATATCATGTGGCACCATACAACCTACTCTTGCTTGGCCACTATTCTGATCTTCTGCTCCAGTCATGGGCGCCGGCAGAAATAATTTCCAGGTGGTGCAGATTTTAGTTTTCTTACAATCTTTGCCGTATATGATTGTTAATAAAAAGATAAAATTTTTGTATGAATGTTCGAGGCATTTACAAATTTCTGACTATTCATTATGAATTTATTATATAGGTACCCAGTCGTCACGGCTCACACCTATTTGTTAACGACGATCGAAATTTAAATAACTCCTGTTGATCCCGAGATTCCCAAGGGGTGCAAGTGCACCCCCTGGCACCCCCCTGCCGGCGCCCATTAGCTACTGTCTAGTCCTACCTAAGTTAGTAAGATTTGAGATGGTTTGTTAACTCGTAATTTCAGCCCCGGATTCATGGCAAAAACCTTCATCGTGCTGGCCATCTTCTTCACCTACACTCTGCAGTTCTACGTCCCGATGGAGATCGTCTGGAGAAACACAAAGGAGCACGTAGCTCAGAAGTACCACAACCTCGCGCAATGCGTTATGAGGGCAGTGTTCGCTACTCTTACTGGTTAGTATCTAGCACAGTACTAGGCGTAGCTATCCGAGGGCTAGACGGGGCAGTGCCCCGGGGCCCCCAAGCCCAGGGGCCCCTCGGACTCTGACTAACAAACTATAAATTGAACTAGTGAAAATTTCTCCCACATTTGAAATATAAATAAACTAGAGTTCGAACGCGACGAATACGAAACAAACTATTTCAAATAGTTTAGTTGGGGCCTATTTTATTATTTGCCCCAGGGCCTTTGGTTACCTAGCTACGCCACTGATTACTAGCAGTAGTAGAATTCAGTTTGTCTTACGCTAGACATTTCATCGCAGTGACGCAAACAAAAAGAGTTATCAATAACGAAATCCATTTTCAAAAGTTTTGGACTTTTTGAATAGCTCTAGATGGATTTCTTACAACAAATTATTTTACTTCTAGGATAAGTTCAAAGAAAAAATTAAGTAGGGATAGAAGATCCCTATGCAAAAACTTACCATAAATATGCTACAACCTCAGCTTTATCAGTTCATTATTGTCTACAGTCTTAATTATTCCTCATTTTCTTACACGTGTAATTTTTTTCGAGAAAATGCCATAGCTGTTCTTACATTAAATGTGCTATTTTTCTTTCAGTGATAGCAGCTGCGACGTTGCCAAAGCTGGAGCAAGTGATCGGCCTTGAAGGGGCGTTCTTCTACTCCTTCTTAGGGCTCATAGCGCCCTCCATACTAGACCTCATCTTCAAATGGGAGCGGGGTCTAGGTAAATTCAAGTGGATCCTGTACAAAGACCTTGTCCTTATAGTGTTCGGAAGTTTTGTGCTTGTGGCTGGTGTGACACAAAGTATTAGAGAAATTGTTAGGACTAACGGTGAAATTACAACTGAAACTTATTTAAATTATAGCACCACTGAAAAATATTTACAATAATTTTAAAACAAGGCACTGGTTAAGTTTATAAAACGTACCAATGCTGTTATTTTCAGATATTTTTACTTTTACTGTACGAGTATAGAGATTTATTTGATAAGATTAAAAATAAACCATTTTTGAAAGCCAACTTGTTTTATTATTATTCTACTATCTGGATTTTGTTTTATTTTCCAAACAAGTGTTATTTCGAATGATCATGTGTAATATCAGTGGAATATTAACAATCGTGTTCGTAAACGTGCACGAGTGTAGGTAAATGAAACAAAATAGAGAAAAACATTGCTTTTTATGTTCTCCCAAAAAGTCCACAGAAAGCTTGAATAAAGTTCCACCACTTTATTGAAGCACTAGGAGAGGGCCCGGCTTGTTGTTGATGGCCCTCATACGATCAAACTATAAAATAAAAACTACGTAAGACAAGGCGGTATGGTCCTAAAAACTTTAGCTTGCCAAAACGGGTGAATAAAAAAAGTTATAGTAGATGTTACTGTCAAGTCTGTCACTGTCATTAGTCAATGTGACAATGACAACAAGCAAATGTCAGCCGCGAATGCTAACAAAATGAAAAGCGGGAACTTTTAAATTCAGCCCAGATTAATTTTAAGATAAAATACCTATGTTTTTCATTTAAATATATTTATTTAAGATTGATGAGCCCAAATCCAAAAAAGGTAAATCTTATTTTAAAAATTGTCATGGTAAACGTATATTTTATTTATGTATTCTTAATCGTATCGATAATTAATTTGGAAACACGTATTTTCCTTCACGTTTCATCTTTTTGTAATAGTTTTGTAGGTAAAACCATATATTTATAAAACGACTGGGCGAATATTTTGGGATCAATTATTATTGTCATTACTGAAAACAACGAAAGCCAACGGCAACGTTTCTCATAATCCGACGAAAATAAATCTGAGTAAGTAAACGAGTTCGTTTGGCTGGCTATTCAGTTCACCGCGCCCGACTACTTACCGTACCGACTATTTCGTCAGTCTTGAGAGCACTTCACAGAAAACTATTGTATTATGCAATAACACAGCTGTTCCACACTATTATTGTATGTTTAAGTGAGCAAGCCGAAAATGTCTCTACAAATCAACTCCAAACTCGTAAGTACATTAAAGTGGAGACTCCATTTATGTTTTAGGTTAATATAAACGATAGGTGATGTTATTGATATCTGTTATCAGTCTGATAGGTAGGTAATAGAAGCGATAATGTTTAAGTACTATAGATATTCATTTAATTCGATAACAAGAACCGGGATAGGTGTATCAAGATGAGTGACTCTGAAAGTGTGGTTAGTATGTTTTCCTTTTTCCGTGTATTCATTCATTCATAACATCTTCACATGCCTTTCGAGTGAAACAAGCTGTTTCAGATTTCCTTAATGTTCAGGTTTTATGTAATTATGTATAAGTAAACGTCACAGATAAGTTTCGAGATAGTAGGTTCAAGGCAGGGTTCGAAGTTTTGCTAAACAGTTTGTCATTGTGAGTCTGTGACTTCTGTGAGGGCATCAATTTAAATCGCATATTTAATCGCGGCGTGTTGTGTTGTGTGCTCGCGTCCACTAAAGACTCGTAGTAAAATATTGTTGGTTGGTATAGTGTAATCATGAGTAACTTAGAAGCAGCAGTCACTGATGTTTTGGAAAATACATCAGTACGTATTTTACTCTATTTCCTTATTCAGACTGTGTCTTACAATAATAAAGGTTATTATTTACCTTAAACTGAGTAACCAACTCTTGGCAGTATTTTCCATTGTTTAGTATTAGCAAATGTTACAGTATTTACAGTTGCTTAACATAATAATGCTTGTTGTGATTGTAACTACAAAATGTTTTGTCAAACTAACATATTTAATAGTCAAAAAGCGATGCCAAAGTGTCTTAAAAATTGTTGATGCTAAAACAAGAAAAATACAAGTACTGTATCCATTTAATTTGTCTTACCTCTAATTAGTAGCATTTTTTTATTAAGCACAAGTAATGAAGCTTCTGAGGTATTAATAATAGCTTCGATCATAATTTTGCATGTATATATTTAAACTAGTCATCATTAACAATTTTTTACCTAACTTTGAATAGGAAATAAATCTATAGATGACTATTGAATATTGCTCCATCACTATACTCTCTAAAATGGCCATATCATGCTCAATAACCCTAACAGGATATCAGTGTAGGACTTTGACGTTACAGTCCAATTATAAATTGAATATTTAATTTTTTTATAACTATAACGTACCCTTCTTTTCAGGTCCTGCCAATTATTATTGGTGTAGGTTCACTAGTAGTCATATCCACTGTGCTCGCTAACTGTGTCTGGGGAAAGAAGAAAAGCAAGAAAGAGAAGAAACTTGTAACACTCGTAGATCCCAATGTGAAGTACCAGTTACCACTGATTGAGAAGGAAGAGATCAGCCATGATACACAGAGGTTCCGTTTCGAATTGCCTTCTCCAGAACATGTGTTAGGTAAGTAGTATCTTCTTTAAATAGTTTTGTGCAGTGCTCCTAAGGATTATGCATCTTTGACCACATCGGCACTTCCCATCAGGTGGAATTGTGGTCAAAGGCTAAACCACTCTGTTGTAAAAAATGTAATACTGAGTTATAAGTGGTGCTGCAGCTGTTACGGGCAGGTGTGTCACTTAAATAATATTTGCATGCTTGCTTGTAGGCTGAATATATTGCAAAATCCACTTATTTATAGGACTATGTATAATTGTAAAAGGCCATACAGACGTGTTAGACGGTGTCTAGAACCTAAAAATTAATGTAAATATGTATTTATATGTATATATAAATATAGATATAATTAATGCGTTTATTACATTAAAAAAAAATAATATCAATTAAAATTCAACAAAATTAATTTAAGTTTGTATATTATAATGATTAGGTAATTACATTTATTTTATGTACTTTTTTGAATATAAGGCTTATTTTATTTTTTATTTTATGTATAATTGTATTCATGCAAATAAATGATTGGTTGAATGATTACCATTCAGATGAATGACTTGCTCGTCTCATCGTCAACAAATATGTGAGTGATTAGGCAATTCCCTATCAAAGATTAAATATTAAATTAAATTCTGCCGAGCAATGGTGATGCTGATGACCGTTAGTCGCAGATTTATTATCTTAAGATTATGATAAAAATATAAATAAACTAAATAAAAAATAAATAAGCCTTTTATTCAGACATTACTTATTGATTAGGTATGTACTGTGTTAGTTTATAACACAGTACATACCTAATCCCCATAACTTAGCTTAATTTAAATGACATTATTAATAATTGAATTTTAATTTTAATTGATTTTTTTTATTGTAATAAATGCATGCATTATATATATATATATATATTTATAGGTAGGTATTAGGTTCTAGACACCGTCTGACCCGTCTGTGTGCCCTTTGGCAAAGGCCTCCTCCAACTCTTTCCACCCATCCCTATCCATTGCTATTCTTGACCATAATCTCCATGCTGTCTTGTCTATATCGTCTCTCCATCTTTTGCTCTGTCTACAATATACCTTCGATAAAAAAATACCTTCGTTTTATTCTGGAGTGCTCAATAAATAGGTTATCTATTGAATTTTATGTTAATAAATATACTTTAATAATAGGTATTCTTCTTAAGAATATTCCATAGGAGTTATAATAAAAGCCTCTTGGCTTCTACAAGCATAAGCATTAAGGTGCATGAACCAATGAATAGAAAAGTTACCGCATTGCCTTGCCACTTATTGTGTCGCCAAGCAGTAGTGCGCAAGCATTACTGTGTTCCGTTTTTAAGAGCATTATAGTCAACGAAATTACTGGGTATAATATCAATACGCCTGCCCATAACAGTACAGCACCACCCAGAACTTTATTTTGCAAAAACCTGCGCGGCGCTGCACTGCGCTCGTCACCCTCGCTCTTAAGTAATGCCCAGTAATTTCGCTGGGTACAATGCCCTTCAAACCGGTATACAGTAATGCTTGTGCACTACTGCTTGGCGGTAGAATAACTGGCTAAGCGGTGGTGGCCACCCAGACGGTTCTCGCGTACGAGAAACCTACCAGCAGTAATAAACTAAGGTATTTCCTTACAGGTCTACCTATAGGTCAGCACGTCCACATATCTGCTAAGATTGATGACGACCTGGTCATCAGAGCGTACACACCTGTGTCCAGTGACGAAGATAAGGGATATGTCGATCTCGTTGTTAAGGTATTTATACTTAATAATCTATACAGGGTGTCTAAATGTTGGGTGCTTCCGGGTAGGTTTACTTTTTCCTTTGCAGTGACGAAGTTTTGTCCTACAGAAAGTCGAGTACATTTTTGGGAAAATAAAAATCAAAAAAGCAATCCGTAATAGATAAAAAATAACTAAAAACCAATGTATTCTAAATCTGTAAAAGATTTAGAATACATTGTCATTGAGTTGTGAGCTACCCTGAAAGTTGCAGCTGGATCGGAAAGTGCTCAAAATTCAATTCAATGCAATTTAATTGCAAGATTCAAAATTCAAACAAGAAAGTGACTGAATAAAAACGTGGTAAATCAACTATTTTCCACCAGGAATGTTTCCCCCAAAGTAACCTATGAAATCAAATCATACGTTATTGAGAAAATTCAAAATAAACACTGGATATTTTAACATACCCTGACCTAGTATTTGAGGCCGTTTGTGTTGTCGGAAGTGCAACGAATAAGTCATTTATGGGCAACTGCGTACGTTTTTATAATAAAATTCCAAAGTGTATAACGGAGCTCACAGAAAGTAAATTCAAATTACGCGTTAAGAATGTTCTAATGAGAAAAGCATACTACACTGTTCGTAATTACATAGAAGACAAAGATGGTTGGAACATTCCACTTCTGCAAAGTAACCAACTGGTACATAAGAAACATAACATTGTAAAACCCCAAAAAATTGTAACAAAATGTCTAAAAAAAAATGCCCCTCAGTTTCTTGCCGTATCTTCTGAGTAGTGGTTCTTTTTCCGATACGGTAGTAGAGTCATTGTGATAATTTGACGTTCATAAGTGCGTCTGTGATGCCAAAATGATTAAAGAGATTTTGATTTCTTTTTTTAAGTATTTTCTGCCCACGAGACTTGTTGAATTATGTTCAATCGAAACAATAACTTGCCGTACTATAATTTTGTGAAGTGTCGTGTCGAAATAAAGAACTCGAAGTTTAGAGGGACACCCAAAAAATTGTTATGGTTCCAGTTCCTAATATTATCCGAAATTCTTCTAGATATACTTCAAAAACGTTCACCCCAAGTTCCCCGACGGCGGTAAGCTCTCCCAATACTTGGAGAGTAGGAAACTAGGCGACAAGGTCGACTTCCGAGGACCTTCGGGTAGGCTGCAGTACACCGGAAACGGAACCTTCCTCATTAAGAAAATGCGCAAGGATCCCCCTGTCACTGTGATGGCCAAGAAACTGAATATGATTGCAGGTATGAAAACTATAGTCAATAAGGAAATCTAAAACTACTTCAAATAAACAAGTGATTCGCTCTGAACTAAGACCTCGCGATTCCCAGATTTGAAAGAAAACGCTGGCGAGATGATATCGTGGCATTCCAAGAGAAATGGCTTGACATAGCGGGGGATCGGGATGCTTGGAAAGGGATGGGGTCTTCCCCTTTGCCCAGCAGTGGGACAGTATAGGTTAGAAAAAAAAGTATACCTACCTAGATATATCCTCTAAATCTCAACAAACCTAAAATTGATTTAGCTCATTTTCGAACAAATTAAAGTGTTATTAACTACGAATATACCAAATCTCAAGATTCAAACAATAGTCGTGTTGCTGAGTCACCCGATTTATAACTGACCTTGTTAGGTCAAATAATACTTAGCTACTATAGCTCCAGCATAGCTGTGTGTTGTCAGGATTAGATTAGATAATTCTTTATTGTTTCACCACCAGAAAACATAACATGTCAGGTCACAAAACAGATAGGTACAGAAGTCAATCTCATGTATGTACTTCACTTTTCATACCTACGCTCGGCGGTCGCGCTAGGGTCAACCGTCCACTGAACAGTTATGATAACTGTTTTTTTTGCTCCATCTTTGCACAAAAAAGTTCACAGAAGCGTGTCTCAAGCGGATGGCACTCGCGCTCGCACTGATCCCAACTGGTCCGAGATATCGTGTCCATGAGCGGTGTCTATGTGTGCGTTGCTCGAGCGCACTTTGTATGTAGATTGACTTCTGTACCTATCTGTTTTGTGGTCAGGTGAAGGTGACGGATGCTATTACTTAGATACCTAACCCATTCTCTGAAACTGATTTGACCTTCTCTCGAAGAGAGTACTATAAACCATTTTCGAGATCATAATTGTGCATAAACGATAGACGTGGAACCCCGAATAATATAATCACAAATTTTGAAGAAAGCACTTCTTTTTGGCGATTGATTTATTGGTCGTGCTAATCCTATCTATTTTGTGTCATTTCCGCACTATAGGCCCGCTTGGTGGAGCGTTCAATATATCCTCGATTTTTTTATGTCTTGACGTTCTGGATTTTTAACCCCCGACTCAAAAAGGTTATAAGTTTGACCACTATGTACTACTACTGTGTGTCTGTGGCACCGTAGCTCTTAAACGGGTGAACCGATTTGGATGCGGCTTTTTTTATTTGAATGCAAGTTTTCTAGCAGTGGTTCTTAAATAATATTTTATCAAGATCGGTTCAGCCGTTTTTTACTTTTTATACGTTTTTTGTGTCGGGGATGTTTAAGTTTTAGTTAAATGAAATTCGTTACGTATGATGATATTTTGTATCACTGATTAAAGAATGTAATTTTGTAAACAATTTTTTTTATGTAACATCGAAATTACTGGGCATTAGGAGACTCAACAGCTAATTGTCTCAGGGTGACGATCGCAGTGCAGTTCCGAGCAGGATTTTGCAAAACAAAGTTCTGGATGGTGCTGTTATTGTTATAGGCTGGCGTATTGCTTACCATCAGGCAAACGACCAGCTCGTCTCGTCATTTTTTTATGCAATTGGATGTATTAAATCCCCATTAATTTCGCTGGCTCTCAATATAAAGTCATTGGTGCAGTGGCGAGGATTAGAACTCTGATAAAAGATAACGATAAAGTTATAACTCTCTAATATAGATAAAATACGTGATCACTAAAGTTTATTATAAAGATTTGTAAAATCCTCACGCATCATTTGACTTCGTCGCAGTTAGAAATTCTGAAACAATAGGTAAAAAAAATGAAACAATATGCCTCAACGATTACGCGCACAAGTAGGTATGCTATCTTACAAATAATCTTGCAATTCTTTTGTTGTAAAACATAACCGCTGCCAGGAAGGTGCCCGCTACGATTTATCAGTGTATAAATAAATAATACATTGTAATTTATTCTATGTGATCATGCTTTTTGACACCTTTGATCTTGGCCGTATTTACTATGGATACACTTCTTGGTCTGTCTGTCTTCATGGTCTTAGGGACATTTCACTTTCCGATTAGGACATCCTAATCATTGTGACTCTATGAAAGTTTCATATAAATCAATAGAAAACAATAAAACAAACATTAATGTTTTATTGTAAAAATAATAAAGTGTCGCTTTTCCTTCAAATTATTTATTTATTTATTTAATCAAAGTTTACAATTGCAAAAATTACAGCTACGCGAAAACGCTCACAATGCTACTTAAATGAAATATTAAATACTTATATATACGACCAATGGGGTTAATATGTACGTCGGCATCTTGGACCTCATTAAGGAACTGATTAATTAGTTTAAAGACTCTTCATTATGTCATACTTAGCTCAAATAATATTATAAACAAATATTTATAATCAATCAATCAAATCAAAAGTTCTTTATTCAATTTTGTCGTCACAGACGCACTTATGAACATAGTTATACAACAATATGATAAAAAAGTACGTAGGCATACTTGCATTACGTCCCTGATAATAATAACGAAGCGATTATACCTACATTGTATTTATAGCCGACAATAATGATTATATCTCTCTTAAAAGTATATTAGTCTAAATCTAAATTTATTTTAGATCTGCTTTGATCATATCTGTTTTAGATAAAAAAAAGACGTGTGGCACTCGGAGACTGCCGCGGCAAAGCTATTGCATAGCATTCGGAGTGGGGGGTGTTAGGTTATTTTCGTTACGGAATTTCTGGATTCGGTCTCCACGCTCAAGGCCCGCGATAGAAGCTATGCAATAGCTTAAAAATCTAAATGTCACATAAAATATTTCCATTATATGTAAATGGATTATTATTAGTAATTAGGTGTACCATGAAACTACCAGTGGGACACAAAGTCAAAGTCAAATATGTCAAAATAAGCCAAAGTCAAATGGTTATTTACATCTCAAGAAGTTTATTTATTTATACTTTACCATGGAGGACTTAATGCTAGGTAGCATTTTCTACCAGTCATCCAGGACGTGCAAGAAAAAATAGTAGCGGTGCAGTAAAGTGTGAAGTTCAACTTCAAAGACCTATTCAAAGAAATTCACAACAGTCATTAGTATAACTCGATGTCTGTTCTGGTTAAAATAACCCCTGCACAGTTTTCAATGTAAATTAGCGAGGAGAATTAACAAATCTCTATACACTCAAAGGATTTAAAACCCACTAAACTGCGTATAGCATACCTTCTTACTCACGGCACATTAGCGGATTTTGTCGCATTTGCCATACTATTTACCGGCCTCAGATCAGATGCTCTTTCATCAAGAGATAATGCGTCGAGTTATGCAATTTCCATTTAATTAAGAGAGTAAACATACGTTGAAAACATTCCACGAAGGGAAAACAGCTGACAACAGAATACTAGCCTGAGTTCAAACTAATTACAAATGATCTACTGCTCACACTTGCTAGACACGCCTCGTTGTCAATTCAATTAATGCATTAAACTGCAGCTGTTGAAATGTATTGGACATAATTTAATTGTCACTCTATTTTCAGCCCTAATTGCTTTGACAAAAGCTATATATTTTAATAGACTTTAGTATAAATGTTTGTTTAAATTCAATCTTTAGGCACCATTATTAATGTCCAAGTTCCAATAACTTCAATTTTATTTGTATCACTAAATATAAAAAAAAAAACAAGAGCGCCATCAATTAAAAAAAATCAAAATTAGTCTCGAACAGCTATTTCCAACGCTCAATTCGAATTGATAATTTCAAACAATTTATATTCATCATTGGAAATAGAGCCTTACTGCACTATCAATAAGATTAAATTTTATCCGACTATCTGGTGCTTCTTAAATTGTATTGCCAATTGCCAGATCTCACAGGTGAAGTTATGAATCACAGCAAGACCTCAGTGAAAACTGAATCTTAATCTCTAGGAATAAGCTTAAAATTTATTTGTATCCGTGTTAATAGCAGTACTTCATAATTGTTCCAGGTGGTACTGGCATTACGCCAATGCTTCAACTGATCCGGCACATCTGTAGCAATGCTAATGACCCCACGGAACTGAGGTTGTTATTCGCTAACCAGACTGAGGAAGATATATTGCTCAGAAATGAGTTAGAAAAATGCGAGACAGAGCACCCTAACCAGTTCAAGGTCTGGTACACCATTGATAGACCTAATGAAGGTATGTCAAAAGTCTAAAAGACAAAAGATATTTATTTAATAACCGGCCAAGCGCGAGTTGGACTCGCGCACGCAGAGTTCCGTACCATTTTCTATAAAACCGGCAAAAAATCATGTCTGTTGTATGTGCCCTCTTAAATATTTATTTTATTCTGTTTTTTAGTATTTGTTGTTATAGCGGCAACTGAAATACATCTGTGAAAATTTCAACTGTATCACGGTTCATGAAATACAGCCTGGTGACAGACGGACAGACAGACGGACGGACAGCGGAGTCTTAGTAATAGGGTCCGGTTTTGCCCTTTGGGTATGGAACCCTAAAAAGTGCACTTTTAACGTCATAAACACATAATACAAATAAATTAAAATGCATTAAAAATTGTAGCTTAAAATATCATGACTGAAAAAAAAAGGTAAACGTGTCTGCCCATTTTTTTCCCATACTGAAAAGTGGTCAGGGCCCAGAAAAAAAAAGGCGAATGACTCTACAAGTGCTTCGGAAATACGCCCGCTAGAGAAGATAGCACCAAGAAACTCTGCTATGTTCACTGATGATTCTAATTAGAAGCAATTCCTGTCTAGCTACGATTGTACTGTCAGGCTTCTGCAAGAGTCCGCCTTGGGAAGTACTACACCTGCCAGACATTTAACTGCCAAGCGGCCAAAGTCAAAATCTCTTTAATTATTTTGTCATCACAGACGCATTTATTTATGAACGTCAAATTATCACAATGACTCTACCACCGTATCGGAAAAAGAACCACTATTTAGAAGATACGGCAAGAAACTGATGGGCATTTTTTTTTAGAGATTTTAGAGCAATTTACTTGAGCAGTAGTGTGCATACATTACTACAGTAATATAAGCACACTACTTCCGGTGAGAATGGCACCCTTTCAAGTAAAATTACTGGGCATTATGAGCTTAAGAGCCGTTGTCTCAGGGTGACGAGCGCAGTGCAGTGTCCCTCATGATTTGCGAATCAAAGTTCGGTGGGTGTTGTAACTGTTGTGGGCAAGCGTGTTGCTTACCATCAAGTGAACGACCGGCTCGTCTACCCAGTTAAAGAAAAGCTACGTGGTAATTTTTTAAGTAGTAGTTAGTGGGGTATTTTGCAAGAGCTTTTGGTAGAAAGTACCACCGCAATGTCAGTATTATTCTACCGATACGTGGTACAAATGTTTGGTACTTATAATCAATGTAAGGAAAGAAACCTGTTATTTAGTACAGTAAAATAGTTCTTGTAGTCAATCTCCTATTGCATGATACCATTATGTTGTTTGTTCCCTAAAAGATCATAGGTTTTATACCTTTTAGTTCATTTCTATTAACCAATTAACCATGTGATTAATAATAATAATAAGTAACTAATAATTAATAAGTAATTTTCATATCTTCAATAATAGTCCTCGCACTTTTCGGGGGCTGTCTTTGATTGTATCTTCTAATGATGCACTTAGAGACAGTCCCCGATAAGTGTTGCCCATTACATATCTAAATTAAATGCTCTAAGAGGCCTCTACGTGTTGGACTCATGTCCCCGCGCAAGCCTTCCAAAGGACTGGGTGTATAACCCGTGAGAAAGAGCGACATAATTATAATAATAATGAGTTTATTTGCATAAAACGTTTACATGTGAATGTTGAATCCGTAGGCTCCCGAACTAGTTAAAAACTGTGTATCGGGTGCCAGTGGCTTCTCCCATCTAGATGTACTAATATTATTAATATGCACTAAAGGATAAACAAAAGTATATAAAACCATTTAATAGATATTATTCTTTATATAATCTTCCTTGCACTTTCCTCGAAGGATCCTTTCAAAATGTAGCAAAAACATCACCAACCAAAACTCAATACTTCTCATAGAGACTAAAACGTTCCTTTTGTATATTTTCAGGCTGGAAATACAGTACAGGATTTATCAACGATGAGATGATAAAAGATCACCTATTCGCTCAAGGAGACGATGTCCTCACGCTCATGTGTGGACCTCCTCCAATGATTAACTTCGCCTGCAACCCTGCCCTTGAGAAACTCGGCTATAGCGAACAGAGACGATTCGCTTATTAAACCTCTTTGTATTGTTTACTGTTTGTATTCATATCGGGTTAGTTATGTTGTTAATTTAGTTTAGCGCCATCTAGTTGTTGAGTTTGTAAATGCATTATGTATACGTCAATTATTCACTTCGTTCGCAGTTCGTAATAACCATAGAAAGTCATGCCTATGTGCCTTTTATTAACCCATAAGATGGCATAAGCACAAACCGCTGAGCATAAGGAAAACAAAAAAATGCATACAACAAAAGCAGTAAGGTTACTTATTGATTGCACCCTTTAGTTTAAAGTCCGCAAAATCGCGCGTAAAACGCTCTGTTGAGAATTTAGTTTAGCGCCATCTAGTAGTTGAAAGAGCAAAATTAATGAAGTACGTAAATACCATCGGAATTAAGGTGAATTGTGTTCGAATCAACTACGGCACGGAATCACCTGTGCATAAATTTGAAAGCTTAGAATGTTGTTTATTTAGTTAAGCGCCATCTAGTTGTTGGTTGTGTCAAATAAGTGTAAAACCATTAAACGTTGCATTTGCAGTTCTTGTTACAAAATATCGAAATCAAAGTGTCTTATTAGTTGATAAGCTTCTTACCTGGTTATATTTTAGAAGTAAAATGTTATATAACTATTTTATTCACAAATAGCACAATATAATGATGTATGTATTCTTAGTACTAATATATCAATTTCTTAGGCATATCTTGTTGTTTCACTTAGTGTAATTCATAGTACAAGCACAGTATTACATTACAATCCATACAGTAGCGCAACGAATGTACTAGCGTAGAGCAACGGCGGGGATCTCGCTGGGAGGCGGGCGATGCGGGCCGTTTCCTACAAACTCGCTTAGTTTGTTGGACGCGGCATTGAGGGCAGACGCGAACGCGTTTTTTACGTGCGAATTTTACCAGAATCGTTATAATTGTGCACACCTGCAGGGCGATCATGTATCTTTTATTTCAATCAATTTCAATGAGAAACCAGTTACCGGACAAATTTACAAAGCGAGATTGTGCTATGGATCGTTATGTATACGCCCAATCTATTCAATTTTACTTTGTAATACGGCTCTTATTGAAATTGATTGAAATAAAAAATACATGATCGCCTTGCTGTTCTGTGTACGGATGTACCTTGACCACGAAATACAACAAGAATTTAAGATTTCATAGGTTTCTTTGTGACGCGAGGTAAGATTTTCCTATGATTTCATAATAGGTTCGTACCTACCTGCAGTCTGAAGTCAATGTTGGAACTAATATCGTCTATTACCTACTATTATTTATTTTGTACATTAATTTTGTACTAAATAATATCTAAGTAGGTATATAGTAATAGTATATTAGAATTGAGTTATGGCTAGAGAAAAACCTAAAGTTTTGTGACGAAATGTACAATCGGAATCATTTATATTAGGTATGTAGGTACATCGCTTATTACCTTACAACTTATTACCTACACTACTAATAAATTCCTTTGTAGGTACTTCAGTGGGTACATACGCTTCGCGTGCGAATGCAACACATGTAAATGTGTAGGTACTTCTAAATGAAAAACAATAGGTACTAATAATCACATTTGTTTAATTTTCTATTTTGTGACAACCCTTGCACATCTGCGTAAAACAGCGTACAGTCCGTCAAATCTAAGAAGTACCGTTTGACAGTTCTGACAATTGAATGATAGGGATGGGATGAAAAAATCGATTACTATAATATCCGAACTTTAAGAGATCGATTACTATAATATCCGAATTTTAAGAAATCAATTGTTATAATTAAATAAAAGAAATGTTTAGGATATTTTTTTATTCACTACTAGTACTAGTATCGTCGTCTTCGTCATCATCGTCATTTAAATTAATGACCAGTTGATTGTCCATTACATTATCAAAGTGTACGTCTCTTTCGAAGTCGTCCATTATTATTTTCTTTGTTTTTTGTACTACTTTACTCCAATCTTCCTGTGTAACTTGGGCACATGCTTCCTTTAATAAACCTTCCATTTTCTTGACACTGAAGGGTGGTTTTGTGTTGTGTCTTGCTGCATAACCTGTAAAACAATAATGTAACTATTTGATAGCAGACGAAAACCATTGTTTAAATTATAAATGTTAGAAGTACTCGTGTTATTATTATAATATTATAAAATATTACCTTTAACTTGGGCCCAAATCAGTTCAATGGCATTATATTGGCAATGGTACGGAGGAAGTCGTATGACTTTGTGCCCGTGCTCTTCGGCCAATTGGTCAATTACATATGTCGGTTTTGGTGGTTTATGCAATTTCACTAACTGTAATAATTCAGCTTTTAATAGTGACATGTCGGCATCCACTCCTTTTCTTTGCAGCCATGCCACCAAATCTGCTTTCTTATTGGCTGACGTAGGTGCTTTATCAATTTGCACAGAGTAAATAACAAAAATAATAGCACAAAGTAATAGCCAAGTCACAAATTGTAAAACACAAACGAGAAAGCAAGTACGCGCACAGTCAGCTTCCAAGATGGCGAGAGACTGCTGACGCCGAACCGACCGAGCGGACCGCGTGCGCTTGTAGTTGGCAGTGTTGCCAGAAAAAAAAAATTTATTTTATTTTTTCGCTTTCGACAACTTTTTAAAGAAGCAAATATATTTGATTTATAAATACGTATTTTTGGTGAATGGGTTTTATCTCATATTTTACGATTACATAACTATTTAGTTATGTAATCGTAATATGTGAGATAAATCCCATTCACATGAAAAAATATTTGTTTGGTTGTCAAGTGTAATTTGTAAATAATACATTCGATTTTTCGTATATGTAAACGATTTTCTTGCATACAAGTGTATCCGAAGAGTCGCAACACTACGTGCAGTGACCTAACTACGTAACTTTGTAATGAGGTCAAGAATATAACTATTAGAAATTATTTACTGTGTAAATATGTGTTATTTTGCTTTGTTTGAAAGTTTTCAATTACATTTAGATATTAAGAATTGTACATTTTTAGATACAATAATGAAATCTTTCTAAATTCATGGTTTTATGAAAAAGGTTATCGAAACTGAATAATGTACGTATGAACAAAGTTGTTTCGGTTTGAAAAATATGAAACGTCAAACGGTACCTCTTAGATTTGATGGACTGTAAGTACCTACATGTGCGGCGGCATCGCCCGACATCAAAGGCGTTGTGCTACTATATGCATTGCAATACTGTGGTACAAGGCTGTACATGTGAAATAAATCTGTTTGTGGTGAAGAGTTTTTATAATTTAGCTTCTGCTGCTTGCTTCGTTTTTGAACAAAATGCCCCAAAACCAGTAATAACATTGTATTAGAAGTTTTCCCTTGATGTAATATAATATAATACATATAATATAAATAAGCCCAACGATCACATAAGTGTGCACAATAAAAATTTGTCCCGTCGCGGGAATCGAAGCCACAACCTTAGACGTGTATGAGATTTGAGCCAACCTGCCCAACCACAACATCACAGAGGCAGACGATATTTCTTTGCTTTTTGTATTTGCATTGTTGCGAAAAGTATGTAATTTTTATTATTCCCGGTTTGGTATCAATTACCTAAAAGAATAACGCCTATACATTGTGTATGAGAGCGATTGGGGCTCAGTGGAAGCACGTGCGATTTTCGATCCGACGCATCCGAGTTCGAATCCCGCTAGCCCCGCAGCTGCAGCACTAACTTTCTTAAGTTACGTGCAGATTTAACACTCCCTCTAAAAACGGTGAAGAAAAACATCGCTAGGAAACCAGTATGTCTAAGATTTTATAACAAAAATCAAGGACATGTGACATCCACCAACCCGGACTGGGCCAGCGTGGTGGATTATGGCCCGCACTCTCTCCATGAGGGAAAGCCCGAGGCCCAGCGGTGGGAACCTTAGCCAGATATTCAACCGCCAAGCAGTAGTGTGCTAACATTACTGTGTTCCGATTTGAAGAGCAATGTTTCAAGCTAAATTACTGGACATTATGAGACTTAACGAGTCATTCTCTCAGATTGACGAGCGTAGTACAGAAAATAATGTATTTATAATAATAGCTTAATTTTATACTGGTTTTGATTTTTTATAAGTGGTTCTCTGCGCTTCATACACTCGGTTTGTGCGCGTGCGCAGGTGAAGATCCTCATTTCATCATTCTTCATTTCCTACCTAAGAAGTGGTCTGAATTAAAAGCTACATTTATAAGTGCTCGTACAAAGACATTTACCTATGCATCAAAACGTTCCAATATGTAAGAAATAGTGCATATTTTAAAACACTTTATTTTTGTATTTGTAGGAAATACATATTGATGTAAGAATTATGAAATACATTTTGTTAAATATTACTTGATATATTATTCATACAAGAACTGCCCCCCTACCCATATGTCCCTCAAGCGCCAATCGTATATCGTGTTGAGTTCAGTTTAGGGTATAGATTCACTGCGACAATATTTTATGATGCCATTTATTGTCCCATTAAATTTATCTCAACTTTTAGTTATCATATTTTGGTATAAATGAATGAGATTAATTCGATTTCTTGCCTGAATCGATAATAATTAGTCTGTATCTCATTAGTCGCAGTGAAGGTATACCTTAATTTGAGCTCAACACGATATACGATTGGCGCTTGAGGGACATATGGGTACGGGGGCAGAATCTTTGTAGGTCGATTAAGAGGATATGGCACAGCCGCGGCCAGCGAGCACTAGGTATTTGAAAAATGGTTTACGGTCTCGCAGAAAATGCGTAACTTAAATTAAATAAATTAACTAAATAATAATAATTTAACTAAATTCATATCAACTTCAAATTTGTTAAAATTAGCGTTTCGGGAGAAAACGTTTCTACCACACTAAATCTCAACCAAACTTGGTAATTTTGGTCTCAATTTCTTAAATGGAGAATAAACTAGGTTTGTAGGTTTTCCTTTTTCTAAGTTTATGTCTATTTTTAAAGTTAACAGCTTCCAAACTACAAAAAAAAAATTCGAGTAAATATCGAATTTTTTGGGTCCATTTATTCAAATTCTATGGGAGTTATCGAAAAAATAAAAACCTACAACCAATAATGATAACATCTCTTACATGTTCAAATTTCATCGAATTTAGTTAATGTTTAGGGGTAGAAAAACGTTTTCTCTTTTTGTATAAAAATTTCAGCGTGCCGTTCCCTCTTAAATGATGGAAATCAATCATACAAACTATTAGAAAATAAATTAACTTCAGTGGTCATTCCCTTAGGAGAATATTACTAATAGATTAGAATAATCGATTAGATTAAGAGAAACTAATATTTTTATACTTCATATTACCATTAAATTCACTTCAATTTTCAATGTAGACTCAAACATCAGTAGTTAAAAACTTGTTGTCGAGAAAAGACCTTTGCTTGTACTCATCATGAAAAAGTCTGAAAATATCGACAAAATATCTGAGGATATTATAGATGATGATTTTGTTAACGTTTTCAAACCTATTTTTATTATGCAACGCGTTTTTGGTATGCTCGGCGTCAACATAGAATACAAATTTGTTACTCCACCAACAAGTTTGTACAAAATTTACAGCTGCATTACCTTGCTGGTTAATTCTGTATGCATTGTCCATACTGTATTGCGCTGTAGAACCCAGTTCGATGCTCTATCCACTGATATACCTCTGAAAATAGGTATTTTTTTAAACGGCGTTGTTAACGCATCCCTCGCATGGAAAAGCCTTTTCTTCAATGGTCACTTGAAAAGTCAACTCTATGTTAAGCTACAGAGAATCGATCGCAGCTTGAAAATAAAGAAAACCAAAAGTTTGAACAGGAAACTCTACTTGATGTCTCTGGTCGCCGCTATAGCTTCAGTCGCGCTATTTATTGTATGGATAATTATGTTTAATAACTATATTTTAGCAGATATATGTCCCAGTGCTACTTTAGCCACAGTGGTATGTGCAGCGAGCTACTATGAAATGTTTCACATTTTCACTTTACTCTATTTCATATCACTTAGAGTTCAATATGTAAACGAAATGCTACAAAGGAACATCGATGCTGCTCAAAATAAAATGTGTTATTCCACGTCTGTAGTTGCGATGAAAAATGATAATACTGGTGAGGAGCTTGTCTATGGAATGTATTACGTTTTGGATAGCTTTGCCGATGCCATGGATATATTTCAACTTGCGGTAAATATACCTATTACCTACTTAATTCTATAGTTTCTAAAATTATATGTCATAAGGCATAGCAATATTAGTAAAAGCGGGCCTATATATTATCTAATTCTCATAGATTTCATCTTTTTCTTGAGTTTTATTATGCATTTTTACGACCATGGTGTTTGTCCAATTAAGGTCGTTATCAAATATTGATATTTGCTTTTATCCATATTTTTTTACAGATGTTATGCTACACTTTACAAATGTTAGCGTGGCTGTTGATAACGATGCAAAACTTGGTGGTTTCCTTCAAAATGCAGGTACTCACGAATTTCTGAACTTGACACTACCTATGTCAATTTTCAGTTTTGAGCGTGTTCATAAAGACCTCGGCATTATATCAATAAGTATATATGTATATGTATGTCGCAGCTAACTAGCTTAACTAGCCGTTCAATCAACAGGCTAACCTCTTTACTAAACAGCGCCGTTCAACTGGCTTCCTGAATGATATTCAGCCATAGCGTCTGTTATAACATTTAATAAACTGGCTGGCTAATGCTTAGGCCATAATGTATGTGATCGTTGGGCGTTATTTATTTATTTATTATTATTCCTACGATTAAATGTATCCTACGCGAGACTGTAAACTTTCGAAAGTTTGTGAACCGTCGCATTATTTTTCAGTAGATTATAATCTATCGAAGTGATAGATTATAATCTACTTACAGTATATTATATCTAACATACATGTTCACCATAACCTATCGAGGGCTGCACCTATAGTCACATTATTATGGTGACTACACTCTTCCATTGTACTATTTTCATTAAACTTTGGAAAACAGACTTTATAAATGAACAGTCTAGGCAAGTAATTAAACGTCATCGATCCAAATCATTTGCCTAGCTGTTTGATCAACTGGCTGAATATCATTCAGGAAGCTAGTTGAACGGCGCTGTTTAGTACAGAGGCTAGGCTGTTGATTGAACGGCTGATTAAGCTAGTTGGCTTCGAAATGTACATAACAAAGAATTGCCTCTAACTATGTTTAAAAGAAAATCAACGTAATGACGACTTAGCTAAAAAATGTTTTTATGATTTGAAAGAGTACATGACATTATATGCGGAATAATTGTTATGTACAATTTTATTTTATAAATTTTGAATCTCATTGATTAATATTGAAATGCCTATTTATTTAATTTTTATATACTTTTAATCATAATATATTTAAAGTGACAATATTTGACATTAATTAACATTTATATAAAATATGATGATGATGATGATGCATTCCTAGCCGTTTTCGGCTACGGCGACTGACTTAAGTTAAGTTACTGTACGTGTTTGGTGCATCCTCACATGACTGACGTATCCAATTTTAGCTGTAATATAAAATATACTGACAATTTGAAATTAATGTAATCATATTTTTCGAAATTATTTTAATATCGCACACTTTTGTTATGGTAGAATGTTAAAAATGATCTGTATTATTTATCATCTTTATGCACAACATTTAGCCATAAAGAATTTGTTTTGATTAACATTTGTTTTCAGATGTCAGTAAACATAGCTTCATTCCTATGTACGTTGCCTGCTTCTCTGATGTTCATGGTGATGATGTTGCTTCTATGCTCCATATCACAACGTCTCACCACTAAGTTGGAGGCATGCGGCGAACTCTGCGCTGCTCTAACGTCTTCACATGATGAAGGTAGATACTTTTCCTCAACATATATAACCCACGCGTATTTACAAACAACGCCTACACCGTGTAGGTTTTATATTATTATTATATATTTTGCTTATGATAGGAATAGGATTCCCTATACCTATGGAACCAGGGACCACGGTCACACCACAAGAAACAATGCTTGCGTTTACTGTACCTACACATTTGTCCCGGTAGCGGGAATCGAATCCGCAACCCCGGTATTAGTCGACCTGCTTAACCATTAGGTACACCAAAGGCTGTCAATCTTAACCGAGGAAACAAATTTTGTCACGCAATAAAACGATTAGAACTAATATCTGACATCGATTTATTTATTCATTTATCGCTCTTTAAGTGCTTACAAATTATTGATAGTACCTAATAACGGTTCTAATGCTTCTAATAAGTTATTAAAAGCCGGGTCCACACCGGCCGATCTACGATCGAACGTTTGCTTCGTTTGGTTCGACGTCATAGTTAAGTTAAAATGATCCAAAGATTGTCTGTAAGAGATTGCTTCAAGCGATAAGACCGCCAATTGTATAACCTAATAAGTCTATAAGTCTTATTTCTTATTTTATTTTTATAAAGTGTATGTCTATTCTATTGTACTTGTTACTACGTAACGTCTTTTAATTTTCGTCCTTTGGATCGACGAGGTGCGTCCACACAGACCGTGCGTTTGGATCGCAATTCTGCCGCGAGAGTTGGAGTGGTCGCAACCGTGGATCGGACGGTGCGGACCGGCTTATATCTACTTAATCTACTGTAATAGTTTGGCAATTATTAACCACAAATCTTTTCTGTTCTATCTTTACGTTCACTTCTTATTATACTTTTCATCCGACAAGTAAAAACAATTTTGTTAACAGGCGCAGTTAGGCAGAACGCAAAACGTATAGCTCTCCTAGTGAAAGGCAGGCGTAACGCCACTGTCTTCGACATTTTCACACTGAACACGCGTTTACCCCTTCACCTCTTCGGGATCACCGCCAGCTATACCGTCGTGCTTTTGCAGTTTGCTGATTTAGGAGATTAACTTCGAGACCATAATACTTGCTGCTGCCCGCGACTTCGAGCGCGTGGGATTTGGTTATACCGCGATCCCTCGGGAACCAAGTTTTAAATTAAAATTATGCTATTTCACAAAGGTAACAAACGAAAAGATAGACAGACAGAGTTACTTTCGCATTTTTTTATATTAGGATGATTTTACTGATTAATATCTGTGTCCCGCGGTTTCACACGCTAATGATAAGTACCTACCCTATGTGTTATTCCAGAACCTAGCGTACCACTATACCAAATTTCATCAAAATCCGTTCAGTCCTTGCGGCGTGAAGATGGAACAAACTCTAACACCTGTGCTAACACACAAACTTTCGCATTTAAAATTAACACGCGGTTAAAATAAGTGCATATTTTATAACATTTCTTATCCTTGTTCCTTAAATTATAAATTGATACATTCTTTTACTCTAAATTATAAATTGCAGTAAAACCAACACGTTGCTAGCAATCACTCCAATTATTTGGAGGACTAGTCTCCTATCAAATACAAAGATTCCGTACACATCGAAAATAGGCATGTCGTAGTGGATGGCTCGAATCATTTTACTCGCTGTTTTCCGGTATGGACCTAAAAGTAAAAAAATACATTGCGCATATGGTATGTAGTAGGTCTTTCGATGCGAGAGGGCGTCTGAGTAGGTAAGCACCACTTTGCCAGTTATGCTGCCTTAAAGCAGTACGCATTACTGTGTTCAGGTTAAAGGGCATTGTAGCCAGCGAACTTACTAGGTATCATGAAACAAGAGCTATTTGTCTCACGGTGACGAACGCAGTACAGTGCCTCGGAGGATTTTGTATAATAATATTCCGGGTGGTATGCAACTGTATGGGCAGGCGTGTTGATTACCATCGAGTAAACGAACTGCTCGTCTCGTCACTCATTTAAATAAAAAATTAAAAGTACTAAGTCATTTTTCTCTCACCATCGTAGTCGCAAGATGTGAGACGTATGCACAGCAGTTTCAACTTTCTGATCTTCTTTAAGAACCAGTCGTTGATAAAGGCCGCCACGATCAGTAGTATGTAGTAGAATCCCACCATTAGACTTATTGCGACGCTTGTTAATAAGTAGTAGAGCTGAAAATATAGTAGGAACCTTATAAAAACACCCATTGATCGATGTAAAAGAACAATAGGTTGGTAAACAAATATATATACCATCTAAAAAGTTCTATAACTAAGGAGATACCTACAATAATAAAATAGAGATATACATATTAAATTGTAAGTATAACGTCAGTAATTGATAGGTATATATACTTATAACCCTGATGTCCGTATTGTCCGTAGCGGGAGTCCTCTCTCTCTCTCTCTCTCGGAAAGGAAGAACCTCTTTAATGGTCCATTTACTACACCACAAAAGCAGTGACCATAAGTCAGACAATAAGTCTCAAGGTGAGCAAACAACCAGTTTAAGTTGAGCCTTGTCCACTAAGGGTCCGGTATGTTCCATGGTTTAACTTATAGTGGACAGGTATATTTTTTCCTAAATTGCGTCATAACTTCGATATTAATGGACTGATTTTGATGAAACAAAGCCTATGTGTAGCGCCGGACTCCAAAGAACATATTTAAAAAAAACTGCATTCAAATTCGTGACCTAGTTTCTGAGTTTATCCCGGACGGACAGACAGACAGATAAAAATTTTAAAAACTGTATTTTTGGGTTCTGTTGCTACCATATACTCCTAAAAAATTGATTTTCAAAAATATCTTCAATGTACAGTAACCGCTTCGTTACAGTTTTATTATAAGTATAGATACTTAAGTATTATATGTATAACGTCAATAATCGATAGGTGCTGATAACCGCTAACTGGGATGTCCGTATTGTCCGTAGGGGGAATCGAAACCAGCACCCGTACCCATATCTCCCTCAAGCGACAATCGTATATCGTGTTGAGCTCAGATTAGTGTGTAAAATCACTGCGACAATGTCTTATGATGTCATATATTGTCCCATTAAGTTTATCTCAACTTGTAGTTATCGTATTTTGGTGTAAATTAATGAGATTAATTCGATTTCTTGCCTAAATTGACAATAATTGGACCGCATCTCATTAGTTGCAGTGAAGCTATACCTTAATTCGACCTCAACACGATATACGATTGGCGATTGTGGGACATATGGGTAGGGGGCTGAACTCTTTAACGGCCCATCTACTACACCACAAAAGCAGTGCCAATAAGTCAGAAGTGAAGTTCACCACTTACTTACCCTACCCACCTTTATTTAGGTAGATAAGTGATTGCTATGAAATATATAAGTGAATAAAACAAAAAAATAATAAAGATAACTTACTCCAGAACGTAGTCCCAGTACTATGTTGGTAATAACAAAGAATGTCCACAATAATACTGTTACCGCTAAATTCAACATCTAAAAAATAGCATTAGGTGAGTTGTCAAGTATTTTCATTTACATTTAATTTGTACGTACACATATTATCATAATCATAATCATAATCAATTTATTGGTAAAATGTCAAATTTACACGTCAAAAATAGTTTTATAATAAGCCTACATCAAAATTCACACAAAAATAAAATACACAAAAAATATGAAATACATCATTGTAAGTTTGTTACTAAGCTTGCTCGCTTTACTAAGCTTGAAATGCTTAAATATCATATGCTATAGGTTCGGCTTAAATCGCAATCTCCAGTCGTATTCTGAACGGTTAAATAGGTTACAGCTATTTCCCTTTGGAACTCGACGTACCTACATATATAACGACTTCGTTTAAGTACCTTTTTAAAATTATATATTCGGAGATTGATTCACCTTCTCTTCTGTCTCATTTAAATTTTAATATTAGGCCAAGAACTCGTCATTCACATTTGAACACCTTTTCATTACAGGTATACACTATACACTAACAATACTTACCTCTTTTTACAATCCAATAGTAAGGATGTGTCGTCAATATAATGATTTTATGATACAATACCACAGTTCTATCGACATTTTTGACCAAAGACTACCGAAATTTAAAAGAGATGTCTGGCTATCCTTTCAAAAAAAAAAATGTACATTCAAGTTTCAATCATTTTACATAAACTATTACTTTTTTTTTAATTATAAGTATAACCATACATACTATTACTGCTAAATATAACCATGATGTGTATACATGTTTTAGACTAGACTTGCCTAAATAAATTAAGCAAAGTTGCATAATAATATTTTAGTATAATTTAATGTCAAATAAATTAATTAATTTGTTTCAGTGTCAAAAATATTCGAATAAAATGCGATGTCATAATTTGTTGAATATAATTTGATGTCATGTAATTAAAATATAAGGATGTCATAATTTCACATTTAAGAATTCGTCATAGCTATAGAACGATTGCTCAACAAGCCACCGCTTCAGTCTTGACTTGAAGCACTGTAAGCTAGGAGCTGCAGAGATATTCTCCGGCAACTTGTTGTACACAGTCGGACCCATAAAATGTGTTAACTTGGAGGACTTCTCGAGGGATTTAGGGATGGCCATCAGTTTGTTTCTGTTTCGAGTACAGTATGAATGCACAAACCCGCGTTAAGTAAACGAGTCTAGGTTGGTCCTTACGTACACTGCTACTTTAAATATCATTATGGCAGGTAACGTAAGGATTACAAGTTTCCTAAAATATGGACAAGCGGAGGTGTCTTGCGGTATCCGAGCCATGAACCGCACGGCGCGCTTCTGCATGCGGAAGGCGCTTCCAGTCCGCGGCTCGCGCCCATAGTACGGCACCGTACTACAGCTGAGAGTGCACGGTCGCGTAGTAGCACGCTCGCACTACGTCACTTGACACGATTCTCGCGACTCGACTTAAGGCGAAGCTAGCGCTTTCCAGTTTTCCGCAGGTTTTAAGTATATGGTTTTCCCATTTTAAGCCCCTATCTATATTGAACCCTAGGAAAGTCGTCGTTTCAACATCTTCGATTTTTACATCATCTACGAGCACAGTCAAGGTCTTAGTGACCTACCCGACAGACTGAACTGTATGAAATGAGTTTTAGTATACACTGCAGGAACCCATTGTCCGCCAAGTTCGGCTATGCACGACATACCTACTTACGAAAAAATGTACTCTGTACGCGGAGATCGCGGCTTGAGCCTATTAATTAAACGTATGAAAATTGCTTACCTACGTCGGCGTGGGGGGCACGGCTTTGCTTCTATGGCATGACGCTCAAAAGGATAAATAAATAAAATTGATTGGTGCTTACCGCGAAACTAAACAGTTCAGTAATGATTTTATAGCATTTCTGTATATCTCGGAGGCATTCCAGCCACTTATCGTGTGTAAGGTTTAGATAATCCTTCTGCACTGTTGGAATAACCAGCGACAGTATAAACTTTCTCAGCGTTATCACCTTCCGTCTTTCCTCTACATCTCTGTTGTATTCATTAATACGTTTCTTCATAATTCTATTAAAAATAGACAGGCGTACTGCTAAGAAATAAATCATACTGCATCCTAAAACAACGTCCAACTGAACTGGCAATAATCCAAATGTCCCAATTACTAAGAACACGGAATACTCCGGATGGTCGAGTGTGGAAATAGCATGAACGGTACCGCCGAAGAAAAATCCCACTGTAATCAAAACTAGACAAAATATATTCAAATTGAATTGAAAATTTGTGTAGTAAGTATATTTATGCAATTCAAAATTTCGATCCACCTTCTGCAGCATCGCAAAAACTTTCACATTATTTTCTTTTTGAGTAAATTTCACGAAGATGGTGCAGACCAATGAAATGATCGGCGACGAATAGATGAAAACGCATGAGAAGAACAACACTTTATCTTTGTAGTAGAATTTGTTAAAATAATAAATCTGATAATAGCAGCAAGTAGAAGCGGCGAGTACCACCCAAAAGAAAGTGTATACAGTCTGCCAGGCAGGTGTAGGCCTAACGGAATTTTTTTGAATTCTCACTCGTCTGGAACCTAATATTTTTTGGAAAACGTAGGTGGGATAAAAACATTTCAACAAATTCTCTTCAATAATAATCTCCGTATTGTTTTGTTCGAACATATTGGATCTTTGAATCTAATAACTCAATTGAGAGCAATTAATAAATGGGCATGATAGATCAACCATTTTTAAAGTTCTCATAAACTATTCACGGAAATAAGCGGTTGTTATAATCGGTTTAAAATTATGAGCACTTTGATTCATATCAAAGTAAGTAGGTACCACGTGGGTACCCTTATCTATTCTGTGTATTAAGGCATATGAATACTTATTTAACAGTCAATAGAACAAAAGAAAAACATGTTAAAAAATAAGGAGCGTTATGTATATACATATAACGCTTCCTTGGCGGACCTAAACCCAGCCTAAACCTATATCTAAGATCCAAGGTTAGTAGATATATTATAGATAACCACTTTATTGTTAAAAACCTTAAAAATAGGTACATGAACATGTTTATTTCATAACATTTACCGGTCTTATCGTTCAAAGCGATCTCTTCCAGACAACCTTTGAACAGAAAGTATAAACCATTTTTACATCATAATATGGAAGGACAGTGATTTTTTTTCAAAATTACTACAGATACAATTATAAATCTTTATAAAAATGAAAGTTTGTAGGTTTGTCCTCTATGCGTTCCTAAACCATTGGTTCGATTGTGATGAAAACTTGGTGGGTTCTTCTGTGTGCGCCCGCGAGGGTTCCTGACCTAAAAATATATACCTACAGGTTGAAAATTTTTAACCGCACGCGGAGGTACAGTGCTCTAAATACTGAAGATAGCAAATTTTACTCACAGGAAACATTCTTTAATTTTTAAAAAGAAACAACTAAGCATTCAAAGATTTTTGAAAACTATCTTGCCACACTCGGGAATCGAACCGGCTAAAATCTAGAAAAATAACATCCTGTACTTTTATGGCATCAATCGATAGGGTCAATCATAAGGATCAAATCTCACATCAAACTTGGTAAATTAAATGAAAGGAAATCCATGAAATCTTAACATATTTTAATTGAACGAAATAAAGGGTAAAGTTACTAAGTAATAATTAGTAAATATATATTATGTTCAAAGAATGTTGTTGTAATCAAAGAAGGGAAAACATTAATAGCAAAAAAAAGAGAAAAAAGAAAAATGTATACCTATACAGAATATGAGATATAATGAGCTTTGACGCGTTTTTGAAAATAGCAAAGGAACAGCTTCTAAAGTAAATGAGTGATCATAGAATGAGCTACGGTGCGAAGGAGTCTTTAGTTGTAAATCAACAACTTTTATCATTTCATTGCTGGACATAGGTTTCTCGTACACCGAAAGTCAAAGTACACCGTTGAGCCAGATCTTCGTCTCACCTTCTCTAGTCGCTGCCAGCAGGCTACCCTGCGTAGGAATACCGTCGCTCCATCATCTAGTCTCGAAGCGTTCTACAGTATGTTTTTTTAGGTAGAAGGCAAAGTAATCAAGATAGAAAGAATTAAAGTAGAATATTTTGGTAATTAGTAAATTAGGGTGAGTACTTATACATATATAGCACGATCGAATAACTAAAAATAATTAAATTTTTATCATCACCATCATCTATTAATTCAGTTCGTCGATTAGTTGAAGTAATAAGTACTTTCAAAACTAAAATCGATAAGAGTAAAGAAGACAGTATTAATTATCCTAATGCCTCGTGGAAAATATTAGGTTTATATATGTATACTTATGTAGGTATATACCTACATATATATAGATTACTTACTAGGATGGCGCAAGCGACCCAAAGTGAGTCTTGGACCCCGATAATAAGAGTCGCCACTTGGATCTGTCTTGAGCCACCTCTTGTCATTAATTGACGTGGAGTCCGCACAAGCCCCTTTCGACCTCATCCTTCCAGCGATACCTAGGACGGCCAGTCGGCCCGGTCGTCCCAAGTAAGCTCGCTTAACAGCTCGTTCTACTCCCATTCTTTCAAGGTGGCCGAGCCAACGGAGTTTGTGCGCTTTTATCTCGCCGATTATGTTGGGCTCAGCCACCAGTTCTTCTATTTCCCTATTCTTTCTTCTGCTCCATGTTTCATCTTCTGCCTGAACTGGTTCTAAAATCTTTCTCAGTACCTTCCTTTCCACCTCTAGACGTTTGTTTTCTTCTTTAAGGGTTAGTGTCCAAGCCTCACAAACGTACATTAAAATTGGCCGTATGACCGTTTTGTAAGTATATACGTATGTTGGTACGCTTACTGAGAAGCCTGGACACCAAAACCTTGTGTACATAGTGTAATAGATTAGGTACCTAATAATTTCATAATTATTTTGTTTGACTGTCATATAATATTATTACTCACGACGAAGCGGAGGTTTGAGTGTGCTACTGTTAATTCTGTGGTTTGAGGTAACGCATATGCGTTACCCCAAACCACAGAACCGTCGCGTCGGTCGTGGCTTCTAGGTTCAAGTGTATACTTGAACCTAGAAGCTACGACGCGAACGACGCGACGTAATATAGTTTATTTGTATGCTATCTTCGACATGGCTATTGAACCGATTTCGATGCGATGTTTTTTAGTAGTTTCACATAATATATAGATCTTGACCCCTTACTGGGATTCCCTGAATCTAGGGAACCAGGAAGTACGAGGACCATGGTCCCACTACACCCAGACACGAAACAATATGCTTGCGCTTTTTTTCTGTGCACATACTTTTGTCCGCTTGCGGGAATCGAAGTCGCAACCTTAGTGGTGTATGAGATTTGAGCCAACCTGCACTACACCACAGAGGCTGACGATATTTCTTTCCTTTTAGTATTTGCAGTGTTGCGAAAAGTATTATTATTATTATTCCCAGTTTTGTAATATCAATCACTTAAAAGAATAACGCCAATAAAACTATAGATTGTCTGTCTATGAGAGCGACTAGTTTATTCTATATTTATACATACCTACCT
The DNA here is from genome assembly GCA_951640565.1 of Petrophora chlorosata. Taxonomy (NCBI): domain Eukaryota; kingdom Metazoa; phylum Arthropoda; class Insecta; order Lepidoptera; family Geometridae; genus Petrophora; species Petrophora chlorosata. The sequence goes on along the minus strand of OX621193.1, from coordinate 12,075,282 downwards.
ACATTTTGGATTCGTGGCATCTCCTGTAAGAGTCCTGCTTGAGAAGTAGCACACCTTAGCCAGATATTCGAGTGCGTATCATTTGTTCGAAATACATTTTACGTATTTTCGTAACTTTATTAACAAAACAGGTTTTGTTATGACATATGAGACTTAATGTCTGACGTGTTGGGGTGGTGAGCGCAATGCAGGGCTACGCAGTGCTTTTATGGTATTAAAAGTTCTGGGTGGCACTGCAGTAGTTATGGGCAGGCGTGGCGCTTACCATCAGGTGAAAGACTTGGCCGTCTCATCACTCAGTTCCATAAAAAAAATAGTTGATACAGGTCTATCTATCTACTGTAATACCTACTGTGTTTTGATATATGTACTACTAATGTTATATATTCTTCAACTATCATATTTTTTAGATTCAGGGCAAAGTCATACATAGGCACGACGCGACGGCGAGCGAAGCGAGGAGTGCTAGCAGTCCTAGCGCACTCCACACTGTAGTAAGAAGCTACAAGTACATAGCCGGACACCGACTGCGGGTCGCGCGTCGTTACACGTGCCGCGTCAGAATAGATAAGAGCTATGCGATAGAAAGAGACGCGCTCTGTAGGTTAATATGACTGGTAGGTATGCAGCGCTACGCGAGCTGAATCGAATTTTATTGCGTCATAGATTCTGTGGTCATAGCAAAAGTCGCTATTTGTTTAAAATTTTAAATTTCTTTGCGGAGTGATGCTTCTGTCCCTTATTATTCTGTGGTGCTAGGTCGCTCGCGCGAGCCGATCGAGCGAAACGAGCGTGCCGCGGTAGCGGCCGGCGATGCGCCAGAAGAAGAATAAGCCAAAGTCATCATTATGTGCGACGACTAAAGAAGCGAGGACTGCAGTTAACAGTTATAGGTTTCGATGTCTAATTCCGCATGTTTTTTTTAAATACGAATAAAACATGATTATGTGCAGTGAAAACGGAGGGAGTGTAGCTTAGTAGGAGCTTGTGCGACTTTCAATCCCACGCTTCTGAGTTCGAATCCCGCTGGCCTCGCACCACTGACCTTTTTATGTTATGTGCGGATTTAACACTCGCTCTAAAAACGGTGAAGGAAAACATCTGGAGGAAACCGGCATGTCCAAGAATTAATCACAAAAATTCAAGGACATGTGTGACATCCACCAACCCGCACTGGGCCAGCGTGATGCATTATGACCCATACTCTCTCTGTTAGGGGAAGGCCCGTGTCCCAGCAGTGGGAACGTGATAGGCTGATGATGATGATGTGCAGTGAATCATATCTTCAATAATTACGTTACGAGGTCTCGGCTGTGGCCGCAGTCAAGTGGCTCGCTGCGCTTCATACGCTTCTCGGTTCGTGCGCGTGCGCAGGTGTGGATCTTCTTTTCATCATTCTTTATTTCCTACCTAAGAAGTGGTCTGAGCTACATTTATAAGTGCTCGTACAAGGACATTTATATATTAAGGTTTGGAAACTTTCGTGAGTCAAAATATTCATTATAAATATATACGGCTACACTCACGTTATGATTGTGTCGGATAACTCCGACCAGGTTTCGGAAAATTAGGAGGTCTTTCTTCCGGGAGTTCACGCTTTAGATTCGCGACGCAGACTGCGCGCCTCCGCTCAGGTATTCATATTTTTCGAAATTAGGTAGTTTAATATTGCACACCATTGTTATGGTGTAATGTTATAAATGATCTGTATATTAATTATCATTTTTCTGTACAACATTCTTGATTTGATTTACACTTGTTTTCAGATGTCAGTAAACATAGCTTCATTCCTATGCACGTTGCCTGCTTCTCTGATGTTCATGGTGATGATGTTGGTTCTATGCTCCATATCACAGCGTCTCACCACTAAGTTGGAGGCATGCGGCGAACTCTGCACTGCTCTAACGACTTCACATGATGAAGGTTGATACTTTTCCTCATACATAACATGTAGATACATTTAACGTAGAAAAAAAAAAATGTCACGCAATAAATCGATTAGAACTAATATCTGACAATAATTTATTTATTCATTTATCACTCTTTAGGTGCTTACACATTATCGATAGTAATAAACGGTTATAATGCTTCTAATAACATATTAAAAGCCGGGTCCACACAGGCCGATCCACGATCGAACGTTTGCTTCGTTTGGTTCGTCGTCATAGTTTACTTAAAATTATATACAAAGATTGTATGTAAGAGATTGCTTCAAGCGATAAGACCGCCAATTGTATAACCCTAGATGAGTCTTATTTCTTAATTTATTTTTATTAAGTGTATGTCTATTCTATTGTACTTGCTACTACGTAACGTCTTTTAATTTTCTTTCTTTGGATCGGCGAGATGCGCCCACACAAACCGTGCGTTTGGATCGCGATTCTGCCGCCGCGAGAATTGGAGTGGTCGCAACCGTAGATCGGACGGTGTGGACCGGCTTATATCTACTTAATCTACTGAAATGGTTTGGTATTAATTAACCACAAATCTTTTGTGTTCTATCTTTACGTTCACTTCTATGTGTGTTGGATGACGCGAAAGGTAAACTACTAACTATGTTTTTGGATCGGCGATTGAGGAGGAAATCTCTAAACGTTGGAGGCGTGGGGGGCGTATCTATCCTATACAGTGACATACATAAATAAAGACCTGAAAAAGGCTTTCACTGAAACTGTATAAAACCATCTAAGTTGAGTCTTCAACTAAAAACCAAAGAAAGAATACATAAATCTATCTGTCAGATCTCGTTGGTCATCCTATTTTATTAGGAAAGATATGGAAAAGCTCAAAAATTTTATCGAATTATTATATAAGGTCTACGCCTTGCAAATACAATAGATTAAAGGAACCTGATTACGTATATTACGCCTGACAAATTCTTTCCTCTTCGGAAAAAACCTTGCAATTATAATATTGAGACAAGTGAATCTGTTTAGAAATCTGGCCTTCAGGTTAAGAAGGCTAAAATGATGAATGCTTTGATGTTGTAGTAAATCGTTGGTCAGCCAGAAAACCGAACAGGCAAAGTAGCCAAGGGTATCGGGATACACCGGAGTATCGTATCACGACGCGGACAGCACCGGCGTCGTTACAAGGATCCATGGAAATCACAGTCTAAATCATATTCCAAAATTCGTTAGAAGGTTTTCCACATATGGAAATCAATTTCGAAAGACCCCTTTACCTATCAGCACAGTTCAACTGTGGTATAAAATGCTTATAAAATATCATTATTGAAACCAATACGGACTTATCTGATTCAAAAGTAATAAATATAAATTTAGAAATAGAACCTATCAAACCGTTTAATTGCTGTAGCCGTTGTGATAAGTACCGTAAAAATATTCATATTGGCAACACATACATGTACCTATGTATGTGTTGCCAATATGAATATTTTTTACACTGAGGAACATGAAAATTTCGCAAAAGCTCTAAACATCCTATCTGGTTTAATAAATCTTGAGGATGCAACGGCGAAGTATAATTTGAAGTTAAACAAACTTACCAAGTGAAGTTTGACCATAATTATACAAGCCGTTGCATCCGAAAATATTTATACTAATAACCCGCCCGTGCCCTAATTTGTTGGCACAAACCCTTACAAACATTTAGTACCTACTAGTCGTTTACTTAACCTGTTTGGTAGCCTTAAGATTTTACGAAATTTGTCTCTAAAATAAATGAGGCGATAGAGGGGAGTGGCGCCCTCTGTGGCGGGAGTTATAAATAGGTAATTCAGCGCTTTTTATTTTTTGCAGCTCTAAACTTGTGCTTAATGCCCAGTAACTCAAGGAGTGTACTACCTGGTTTAATAAATCTTTTCGGATGCAACGGCTTGTATAATTATGGTCAAACTTCACTAGGTAAGTTTGTTTAACCTCAAATTAGTGTGATTAGGCACACAAGGTTAAAATTTAGCTTTTTTATGTTCAGCTATAAGTGCATATTTTATTACATTTCTCATTATAGATTGAAAGATTATTTTACTTTAACTTATAAATTGCAGTAAAACCAAAACGTTGCTAGCAATCACTCCGATTATTTTGAGGATTATTTTTTTATCAAATACAAAGATTCCGTACACATCGAAAATAGGCATGTCGTAGTGGATGGCTCGCATCATTTTACTCGCTGTTTTCCGGTATGGACCTAAAAGTAAAAAAAATACATTGCAAATATGGTACGTAGTGTTAGACTATATATTTCATCTGTACAATGTCGTATCTGATTCACTTGTCAATGTCAAACTGTCGGAAATCGGGAAATCGGCGAATCGGAATCACTTCGCTTCAGTCTGGCACTCAATATCCAATATCTTTGGTCGGTTCTTTGGATAAAGACACACGCTGTACGATATTGTAATTTAAATAAATCTTCATAAATCAGACCCATCACGTTTCATTTTCGAGATAAGGATTAGATCCTTCAGTAGTACCTAGGTCTTTCGATGCGAGAGGCCGTCTGAATAGGCAACCACCACTTTGCCAGTTATGCTGCCGCCAAGCAGTAGTGCGCATTACTGTATTCTGGTTGAAAGGATTGTAGCCAGCGAATTTACTATTAGGCATTATGAGACAAGAACTATTTGTCTCGGGGTAACGAAAGCTGTGCAGCCTGTGCAGTGCCACCGTGGATTTGGCATAGCAATGTTCTGGGTGGTGATGCAACTGTTATGAGCAGGCGCAATGCTTACTATCGGGTAAACGACCTGCTCATCTCGTCACTCATATACATAAAGAATAAACAAGTACTAAGTCATTTTTTCTCTCACCATCGTAGTCGCAAGATGCGAGACGTATACACAGCAGTTTCAACTTTTTGATCTTCTTTATGAACCAGTCGTTGACAAAGGCCACCACGATCAGTAGTATGTAGTAGAATCCCGCCGCTAGACTTATGGTGACGCTTGCTGATAAAGGGTAGAGCTGAAACTATAGTAGGTATTTATAATAGTAGGCTTACCTATTACAAAACCGATTGATCGATGTAAAAGAACAATAGGTTGGTAAATATACCTACTAGGTAGGTACATCCAAAAATATCTATACGTAAATACGGAAACACAATAATAAAATAAAGGTATATATTATACTAGCTGTTGCCCGCGACTTCGTACGCGTAGTGTAGTAGTTCATCCTGCTTCCGACCATTTTCCGTCCCACCTTACTCCCGTTCTAGCTCCCGTCCTGCTTCTTTCTCATTACCGTACCGCTTCTATCCCGTTACTTTCCCACTCCTATCCGGTTATCGTCTTGCTTGTATTCCGTAACCGCCGAGTTCTGGTCCTGAACCTGTCCTTCTCCTATACCGTTACCGCCCTCTACTATCCCGTTACCGTACCGCTCCGCTCCTGCTCCCGTCCCGCTTCTATCCCGTTACCATCCTGCTCCTATCCTGTTCTCTTATCCTCTTATCCCATTACCATGGCCTTCTTATCCCGTTCCACTCCCGATCCTAAATACCAAATTTGATGGCCCTATCTTTTAAAAACATAAACTCTCATTCCTTTTGTCCGCTCTCGTAACGATCCCCATATATAAATTACATACCAAACAGCTTCATAGGTCTTTGGTTTTCGAGATTTGCCTCCCTGACTGACTCATGAATCATGAGTGGATTATTTTGGCACTGCTGTGGTTTTACGACTGCGGTGCGGCACCGGTCCAGCTATGGCGCTTGTTGATATTCGCGAGTTACCAAGGCGACACAATCGCATCAGCGAAAAAGCCTTTTGCAAACTGATAAAAAAAAGCTCAGGTGCAGGTCCAGCGCCATGTCCATAAAACCCGTCACACGTGCTATCTATGGGTGACTCGATTTAAACAGCAAATTTTTCTTGCAACGGTACTTAACGTTGTTAAATTGCTTAATAACTCCAGTTTTCGTAAACCGGTATTTATAAAAGTTTGTTCTGTAGCCTAGGACACCACAAAATATTTTTATGGAATACCATCATGTCAACGCATCCCTTAGTTCTATAAACTCTCAAGGTGAGCAACAAACCAGTTTAAGCTGAGCCTTGTCCACTAAGGGTCCGGTATGTTCCATGGTTCAACTTATAGTGGACAGGTATATTTTTTCCTAAATTGCGTCATAACTTCGATATTAATGGACCGATTTTGATAAAACAAAGCCTATGTGTAGCGCCGGACTCCAAAGAACATATTTAAAAAAAACTGCATTCAAATTCGTGACCTAGTTTCTGAGTTTATCCCGGACAGACAGACAGACAAAAATATTAAAAACTGTATTTTTGGGTTCTGTTGCTACCATATACTCCTATAAAATTGATTTTCAAAAATATCTTCAATGTACAGTAACCGCTTCGTTACAGTTTTATTATAAGTATAGATAAGTGTTATATGTATAACGTCAATAATCGATAGGTGCTGATAACCGCTAACTGGGATGTCCGTATTGTCCGTAGGGGGAATCGAAACCAGAACCTCTTTAACGGCCCATATACTACACCACAAAAGCAGTGCCAATAAGTCAGAAGTGAAGTTCGCAACTTATTTATATACCCTACCCGTCATCATTTAGGTAGATAAGTGATTGCTATAAAATAAATAAGTAACTAAAGTAAATAATAAAGATAACTTACTCCAGAACGCTGTCCCAGTACTAGCATGGCAATAACGAAGAATGTTCCCAATAATACTGTTACCGCTAAATTCAAAATCTAAAAAATAGCATTAGGTGAGTTGTCTAGTACCTATTATCATTAATATTTAATTTGTACGTACACATATTATACACTGCATGAACCCATTGACAACCGAGTTCGGCTATACACGACATACTTACGAAAAAGTGTGCTCTCTTCGCCGAGATCGGCTTGAGCCTACTAAAACGTATAAAAATTGCGTACCTACGTCGGCGTGGGGGGCACGGCTTTGCTTCTATGGCATGGCGCTCAAAAAGATAAATAAATAAAATTGATTGGTGCTTACCGCGAAACTATACAGTCCAGTAATGATTTTATAGCATTTCAGTATATCTCGAAGGCATTCCAGCCACTTATCGTGTGTAAGGTTTAGATAACCCTTCTGCACTGTTGGAATAACCAGCGACAGTATAAACTTTCTCAGCGTTATCACCTTCCGTCTTTCCTCTACATCTCCGTTGTATTCATTTATACGCTCCTTCATAATTCTATTAAAAATAGACATGCGTACTGCCAAGAAATAAATCATATTGAATCCGAACATGACTTCCAAATGAACTGACAATAATCCAAATGTCCCAATTACTAAAAACACGAAATACTCCGGATGGTCGAGTGTGGGAATAGCATGAACGGCACCGCCGAAGAAACTTCCCATTATAGCCAAAACTAGATAAAATATATTCAAATTGAATTGAAAATTTGTGTAGTAAGTGTATTTACCCAATTGAAAATTTCGATCCACCTTCTGTAGCATCGCGAAAATTTTCACATTATTTTCTTTTTGAGTAAATCTGGTTATGAACATGTTGGAGACCACTGAAATGGTCTGCGACGAATAAAGGAAAATACATGAGAAGTACAACACTTTATCTTTGCAGTAGAATTTGTCAAAATAATAAATCAGATAATAGCAGCAAGTAGAAACGGCGAGTACCACCCAAAAGAAAGCGTATATAGACTGCCAGGCAGGTGTATGCTTAACGACATTTTTTTTAATTCTCACCCGTCTGGAACCTAATATTTTTTGTACAACGTAAGTAGGATAAAAACATTTCAACAAATTCTCTTCTATAATAACCTCCGTATTTTTTTTTTCGAACATGTTGAAGCCCCGAATCTAATAACTCAATTGAGAACAATTAATAAATGGGGATGATAAATAAACCGTTTTTAAAGTTCTCATAAAATATTCACCGCAACAAGCGGTGGTTATAATCGATTTAAAATTATGAGCACTTTGATTCATATCCAAGTAAGTAGGTACCACGTGGAACCATTATCTATTCTGTGTACCTGTGTTTCTGGGTACCTTAAAATTGGAATTATATACAGTAATTGGAACATATTAAAGAATATGAATAAGAATACCTAGCTTTCTGAAGTGTGGCCTGGCGGTTGCATCCTGTGGAATGCGAGCTATGGCTCCCACGGCGCGCTTTTGCAATCGGAAAGTGCGCTCCCAGTCGGCAGCATGCCCCTACAGCTCAGTACCATATTGTATCGCTGCGAAGTAACAGGACCGTACAACCAGTTGGCACTACTCGCCCCACTCTTGGCACATACTTTCTTGATACGGCTTTCCCATTTCAGACCTCTATCTATGTCGACGCCCAAGAACGTCGTTGACTCGACCTGCTTCTTCACTCTATTCACAAATACTGTTAAAGGTTTGGGTGTCCTACCCGAAAGGTAGAAGTGAATTAAGTGTGTCTTAGTGAGGTTTAGCGCGAGATCATTCATCTGAAACCACCTGGCCATTTGGGACGTTTGGGCGTTTTGGGCCAACAAAGTTTGATTAGACAGTTGTGCCCCCGCGCCTGCGAGATTATGACGTGCGTTGGAGCTAAAGCGACACAAATGATGTAGACGAGTGCAAAAAGCCCGACTGAAACGCCTAAATAATAAGGCATAACTCATTTAACTAAACAATTCCTGGTGCAACAGTCACAATTCAGGACACTTTTTTTGTTTTGCGTTTTATTAGAATAATTTTAGTAATTTGAATTAAACTTTTGACATGAAACTATAGAAAACACAATAAAGCATTAATTTAATAAAGATTTTAAACCCACTACAATTAGACATTCAGTAATAAGGCAATAAATGCGAAAAAAATCTTCAAAGTCCTCTCCTGTAAAATTCAAAACTGAGGTGTTGTGACATTGTAGCACCGAAGGTGCGATATAATAAAATCGTAGAACCCAAAAAATCTGTAGTTGGAAGATATTCGAAAAATAATCAACCAGGGCGACTTAAAATGAGTAGGCACCTAAACATATTAAAACAGTTTTTAAATTTTTTGTTTGTTTCTCAGTTTGCTTGTTTGTTTGTTTGGAGTTCTATAACTTAAATACCAATGACGGGATTTTAATGACGTTTCCACAAATATGTTAAACTAGCTGTAGTACTTCAAGCCGCATTACCTGTAATGGTCGGTATATCAGAACCTCTGAGGCGGTGGTGTGATGAATTCTGGCTTTAAGAATTCACTACCCCCCCCCCCCTCCCGTCCTACATTTAAGCTTACGACTTTCACCTGGAAAATGATCAAAATTTATTTCGACCCGGAAACCGTCATGGAGCCTCTTTAAAACCCTTGCCTCGCGTCGCCAAACCAAATTTCTGGTGTTTTTTAGGTTTTGTTAAGAGGGTGATATTGCCAAAACTTTAATGAATTGCCATTGTTAACAACAAACAATCTGCTCTATTTAACAGACGACGACGTGGTCAACCAGTGGAGAGGGCACTGTCTGTCTATAAAGAGCATCCTTTAGGCAGCAAGTACCCCGTTCATACCAGGAACAAAGAATGCTACTATTTATGGATGCTAATACATAGGTACTGTCTGTCCGCGGCGCTACCTCATTTGCGTTCCTCAAAACAGTCAATGGTGTTGAACACCCTACTCTCCACGTAGCCTCCGTAAGCCTGTTCAAAGTTCAAAAGTTCTTTATTCAGTTTTCGCATCACAGACGCATTTACAAACGTCTGCGCCATTTGTTTGCTGTGATGTTGGTTTTGAGGGCTCTCTCCCAGTACAACTGTGGGAAAAGTACCTACTCTATCTCGCTGAAAATAACCCGCCTCACACGCCTATATAATCTGAAGAACATTGAACAGAACGAAGACGTATCAGACGAGAGGGTCGTAAATCGTTGTCTTACTATGCTGCAAGATATTGTCATTACTATGCTTCAAGATGGTGACGATTCGCTAGACCGCGTGTACCTACTCCGTAGAATTTTTGAACTCTGTGAGTGCATCAAGGCTTCCAGCGCTTATGCTTCTTGGAAATTCGACCCCTCAGAAGTTGCGTAACGGAACTCGGCTGAAGGTAGTATCGCTAGAGAATAACCTCATTGAGGCCTATGCCTCAATGAGGTTCTTCTCTAGCGATACTACCTTACAAAACAAAGTCAGTAGTAGTAGTAGTATCTATATACTGACAGGCAGTGGCGCTGATTAATCAGTTTTCATATTACGCACCCCTTATCCCGAAAAACTTTTCGTTCCAATTCAAGCGCGTGCACTTCTCTGTGAGCTTCTGCTATGCAATGACTGAATGACTGAAAACAAATGAATTTTTGACCACAAGTCGCAGGTCCAGACGTTTCAGACCGCCGGTGTTGATCTGAGGACAGGATGTTTCTCACACGAACAGCTGTACGTCGCCTTCTCACAGGTGACGTGATCTGAGAGATTTTACGTGCCTGCTCCCGACAATCACATGAAAGTTTTGTAAAACACATAATCTTCAAAAAAAGTCACATGTGTTGTACATAGTCTTCAAAAAAGTCTCTACATCAGCGTTAAACTATAGTCCACGCGAACGAAGCCGCGGGCAACAGCTAGTTATTAATAAATAAACTATGAATATTTATTGAACAGTCAATAGAACAAAAGAAAAAACTGTTTAAAAATAAGGAGCGTTATGTACTCTTACTCTCGTACATATATAGGTACTCGTTAAAGTAGAATATCTTGGTAATCAGTAAATTACGATGAGTACTTATATATAGCACGACTGAAACTACAAAAAATTAAATATTTATCATCACCATCATCTATTAATTCATCAGTTCATTATTTGAAGTAATAAGTGCTTTCAAAATTAAAATCGATAAGAGTAACGAAGACAGTTTTAATTATCCTAATGCCTCGTGGATATATATCAGGTTAATATAATATATATATATATATACCTACACATATACTTAGATAGGGATAGGTACCTAATAAACTCATAATCATTTTGTCTGACTGTCATATAATATTTTTACCCACGACGAAACGGAGGTTTGGGTGTGCTACTATTTATTCTGTGATTTGGGATAAGACGTTGAACCTAGAAGCCACGACGCCGACGACGTAACGTAGGTACTTGTCAAAGTCCGATGACAATGCAATATTATGGTGACAGCCAGCCTCATAAAATATAAAACGTGAACGTAACGTAACGTGTTACGTATGTAAACTACTAGTGTTTGGGCTCAGGCTTATCTTGAAAAATACATTTTACAACAAAAAAAAATTTTTGTATGTCTATCATCGACATGGTTATTGAACCGATTTCGATGCGGTTTTTGATAGTAGCTTCGCAATTTTTTGAGATCGTAGTAATATTTAGTTTTCTTTGGTTATATTATGCCAATCCACTAGGTAGCGCTGCAAAATTTTCTTAATTAACTAAATCATGGGGCTTTGCAAAATTTTTAAATTTGACAGCTTTATGCCCATATATTTAGTAGTAGGTAGGTGGGTAAACAATATATAACCGATTTTCAAAAATTAAATTTAGATATCAAATACAAACATATGATACACCCAATTATTATGACTATTATAGATTCCATACACATAGTAAAAGTTTGTTATTTTTTTTTATAATGTAAGGCTTTGTCGCTGTGCGACCACACCGCCCTGTGAAAACAAAATATAATCAACGCCTTAAAGCTAAATCCGCAAATTTATATAATACTAGGGCTTCATAGATATATCTAAAATATGATAATTGAAGAGTAGGTATAGCATTAGTAGTATATCAAAACATAGTATTACAGTAGGTAGATGTATCAACTGATGGTATAGATTATAAATTATATAACAACTAAAACGTACCTTTATCAAATAAAATTATACCAATTGTCATTGCAAATGCAAATGCAATTGCAAATGTCATTTATACCACTTTTTATACTCAATGAACGGTATTGGAATGTAAATATTTAAATTGTATTTCAAAAATATGATACGTACCCTTTTATAATGCTCGCTTCTGAATTTAGAGTTCGATTTCATCATCATTTTGAACAAACATATATCGCACCTTCGGTGTAACAAAGTCACAAATAGCCAAAACTGCAAAATTGAGTTAAGTATGCCAAATTGTCTTAGAGCCATGCCTATATCGGGGCAACAAAAACACCCGCGAAAGTATCGCAAAAATCTACTAAATGGCGCGAGTGCCTTTTTGGTTATTGGTGCATTTTTCCATTCGTTTTGGGCCAACAAAGTTTGATTAGAGAGTTGTGCCCCCGCGCCCGCGAGATTATGACGTGCGTTGGAGCTAAAACGACACAAATGATGTAGACGAGTGCAAAAAGCCTGACTGACATGCCTAAATAATAAGGCATAAGTCATTTAACTAAATAATTCCTGGTGCAACAAAGTCACAATTCAGGACACTTTTTTTGTTTTGTGTTTTATTAGAATAATTTTAGTAATTTGAATTAAACTTTTGACATGAATGAAAACACAATAAAGCATCAATTTCATAAAGATTTTAAACCTACTACAATTAGACATCCAGTAATAAGGCAATAAATGCGAAAAAATCTTCAAAGTCCTCTCCTGTAAAATTCAAAACTGAGCTGTTGTGACTTTGTAGCACCGAAGGTGCGATATGCTAAACGGGGGGCCGCCGCGGGTTCGCTAGTAGATATAATAATATTATACAAATTACATAGGTAATGAGGTCAAAAGAACTAAATTGAGAATCAAAGTATTTATTTACAATCATATACCACCTGGCAAACCTATTATCACCGAACTATCAATAAGTGTTCCTACTTATTATAGTTTTTTCATAATGTACTTCATATCATCGGGCAAATCCAGGTAGAATGTCATACACATTAGGTAGGTAGTCGTAATAATTGGGAAGCAATACGCTACTGTGTAGGTACACTTTAGCACGCGACGCGACTACAATTTTCATTTGTTCGGTATCACCGAGCGTTACCATCGTGCTTTATAACTACTATTAACAAATATTCTTTAAAAAATAGCAAACAAATTTTCATTTTTGTTCAGTTGATCAGGAACTTATTTTAACGTGGTCAGGTTCGCGCAGTCCAGTCTTTTCTTCGACTTCTACAAATATGAAGAAAATAACGCCTCGCACTCCCGAGTACCTCTCCGAAGACATATTAGACGAAGAATTCGTAGGAACTTTCATGATCTTTTATCGCTTACAATTCCTTCTTGGCAGCTGCCGCATAGAAGTCAAAGACCAATTCGTGACAGCACCTACTTGCTACCAGAAGTGCTACACGATATTTTGCATCATAATAACTGTGTTATTAAATATCATAGTTATAAAGGAACATTATATAAACATTGAAGCTGCCTCTGTATACCGCCTGAGCGTGACAGCAATTTGGACTGTTTTTGCAACCTATTTGGGCATAATATTAAACGCACGCTTTTGCAACGGTCAAGCTAATGCTGATTTTATTATACGAATGCAAAAAATCGATCGTTTAATGGGATTAAATAAAATGAAATATATAAATTTGATATTTAAAAAAATAAACATTTCGTCGATGATCGTGCTGCTATGTGCTTTCTTTGTCATGTTCATCGCAGCGTGCAATAAACAAAGTTTAATATACTTTACCTTCGCTGGTGCGGTTTACACTGAATTTACAGGTTTGATCGAGCTCATATATTGCTCGAATATACTAATATATTTTGTTGTAAGACATCGATTTCTGAACTGCATTATCAGAAATCATTTAGCAAAGAATATGGAAGATTATAACTATAAAAAATCAGACACATTTCGCTTATTTAGCAACAGGAATTTAAGATTATTGGCTTTAAAGGCGCATAGTTTTGAATCGAGCGATACTAACGTTTATTTAAAGGAGCTGTTCGATTTGTTTTCTATGTTCCAGAACTTGTATAGATTTCAGGTGAGTTTTGAAAGATACGTAGGTACCTACGTATTAGGTTCCTAGGTATTATTTACGGTTGGAAGTGACAAATGACACATGAATAAACATTTCTAAAACGAATTTCAGCTCTTCCTATTCTGTGTCAAGCTCGTAGTTGGATGCATTTGGGTTTTCGGAATCATTCTATTTTCTATTCAAAAAAACGTAAGTATCTGCCCATATATGCCTTATAACTAATAGGTGATTAGGTACATAATGAAGATATTCTCTTATAAATTCATAAGCTTACTGGTAAAACTCTCGACCTTCTACTAAGGTAGTAGATGGATGAATGATGAAGTTAGTGGAGCTTTCTCGTTATTTGTTGAAGTTAATTCTCGAACTTGAAATTAAAGATAAAGATTAATAAAGATAAATTTATTTGAATTTCAACAAACTTATATATATCATATACCTACATTCAGAAGTGATTGTAACAAGTTTTAATTCCTGGTTGGAGACCATTGGTACCCAAACTAGGAGACCTGTGTTTTGGCATAACAATACCCCCCGCCTGACATATTTAAAAAAAGATCAGATAAAAATTACTTAGGTTACCTCTATCTATGAACGACGATTGAATAGCCTCATTGCATGCGGCTCTAATTTGTTTGTTGTGTCCAAAAGATACATTATAGTTACCTACCTAGTACCTACTGAGAGGGTTACCGCTCAGCACTACTCACCAATCTAAATATAGGTAAATTTGTTAACTTTGACTGTTTTTAAAGACGGTGGACATGATGGAGGCTTCGTCAATGTTCGTGTTCACAGTCATCGACATTTTTATCGCTATATTTCTCGGATTCCGACTGCAACTGTTCTTCGGAGAAGTGAAGGAGACGAAACGGTTGTCTATTGCTATCATGGCGACTTATACCAGTGGTAAGATATAAGCTTTTCACTGTGTCTCCTACAGCCTGCACACATCCCATTTCCTGAGTGAACATTGTGCTTTATCTTTCTCTTTCTTTTAGATACATGTTTGGCCACTATCTCGCCTGATGTTAAGCGACGATGTGGCCAAACATGGAGCTCATAGATCTAGAGGAAGAAGACAGTTAATCGACTGCTCAGACCTGTCTCCCTGATGGTTCACCGAATCATCCCGAAACATGACTACGTCGCTTTGTTCGGTGAGTGGTATATCTGTCGCAGCCAACTAGCTTAATTCGCCGTTCAATCAACAGCCTAGCTTCTATACTAAGCAGCGCCGTTCAACTAGCGGCCTGAATGTTATTCAGCCACTTGATCAAACAGCTAGGCAAAGGATCGATGACGTTTAATTACTTGCCTAGCCTGTTCATTTATAAAACCTGTTTTCCAAAGTTTTATGAAAAATGGAAGAGTAAAGTAACAGTGAAAATTTGAATTTAGTTGCAGCCCTCGGTACATGGTACTCGAACATGTATATCAGATACAATATAATGTAAGTAGATTATAATCTACCGAAAAATAATGCGACGGTTCACAATCTTTCGACAGTTTACAATCTCGCGTAGGCGCGGCTAGGCTGAACGGCGAATTAAGAAACCGGCGAACGCCGTACGCAACTTCAATTCGAGGCGCGGATAAAATCAGTCTGAATATTGCTATCTCTGTTTAGTTGAGTACATGCTCTGCACCGCGTCCCGCACCCGCCCGCGCCTTCCTCCCTCATCGTACCTAGCGTCAGTAGGTAGATATGTTTTTGTTTACCGACCATTGATATGAACGCCTCGAAGATAGTAACTATTTAGTAATCTGCATCGCAGGCAAGTCAAGACATTTCTATTTGTTTATTATCTGCATTACTTTTTTGGGAGAATCGATAGTGAATGTACTGTTTAGTAATGCGTTTTTTGGAAATTTCTCTACAAGACCTAGATATTATGATAACTTGAGATTTAGGTACCTAATAACAAATAAGACATTACATTTTATATACATTTATAAATATGTGTGATGATATATATATATATATATATATATATATATATATATATATATATATATATATATCATAGTATATATATATATATATATATATACTAGCTTTTTCCTAAAACTCTTTGCCCATTGCCCATGCCATTCGCTCTTTTGACAATATGCGACCGTTTTTAGCTAGTTGGCTGCGACATATCTATTACAACTGCGGGCGGAGCCCACCATTTCAAAGTGCGTAAGCGGGTTCTAGCATGTACTAGTTCAAAGTAGCTTACACAAAAAATACCTTACATGAATGTATCGTGGCGTAGTAGGTATGAAAGACATAATGAACTTAAAATTTTAAACATAGCTTGCTCTTCGTTTTTATTTTTAAGTTTGCTGATTGCACTTGCTTTTGAGTTGCAATCCAGATGATTATTATTATTTTTATTTGGTATTGTAGTGATTGTAATTTGTTTTGTGCAATAAATAAAATAAACCAAATAGAAATTATACCAAAGAAATTGCCACTTCAACTAAACTACCAACACGAAATACTTTATCATTTTAAAACAAAGTGCACTTTAATAATAATGAGAAGTGGTTTTGTACTCCGACAACGATGTCAAATCAGAGTATTTTCGTGTACCCACCCAGTCACAAAAAAATGCGCTTTTTTTCTGTGCATCATTTGTCCCGTCACGGAAATTGAACCCGAAACCTCAGTGGTGTACTACACCAAAGAGGCTCTCATTGAAGAATACTCTAGTTCAACGCACCATCCACCAATCCAAAACTAGCTCAGCTATATCTGTTCAGTGTTTCAATTTACTGCGAATGAGTGTCAAATAAATCTAACGATTTCAGGACACCTTAGAGAAAAGGCGAGAAAAATGTTGAAAATGGCAGAGGAAAGGCCTCCGAAGCTCTCGATTTACGACATGTATAATATGGACGCCGGAATATTTTTATCAATATTCAGTTTAATCACCAGCCTCATTGTAACTCTACTCCAATTCGCCTTTTTGTAAATGCACTCGCGGTTTGGCCTTTTTATATAATAAATAGTGAATTTACACTGTGTGCGAGTATAAATAGAATTATACACTCAACTATAATAAGTGAATTTAAATTTAAATGTAGCATTAAAAAACATAGAAATGTGTGTAAAGAAATATAATAAACTTTGTCAAGACTAAAAAGTACAAACATTATATTATGTAAAATGTATGTAATATCATTAATTATATCTTTACAACAAAATACTGTAGCTTAAACTTAAAACTATAAACTTACATTATATTGGACGGAAAATCGATATTAAAGTAGGGACAAGATAATAGGTCACTTTTGACAGATGTCAGTTTTATATTCATAGTGAGGTGACCTGCTTAAAAACATCGATTAAATGAATGAATCGAATGAATCGATACAGACTTGAAACATGTGAATTTTAAAAATGATCATGCGAATCCCTGTCCCATTATTATTTTTTCTTTCATAAATTAAAGGAGCAAAATAAGAAAAGTACCTACGTAATTTAACAAACAAATTGCTTTTATTCACTTGAACTATCGGAACTGCTATCTTCATCACTGCTGTCAGCACTCAGAGATATTATTAATTCATTTTCAATAATATTGTCTATTCTCACATCTCGTTCAAAATCTTGTAAAATTATTTTCTTTGTCTTCTCCACGACTTTTCGCCAGTCTTCTGTAGTGACTTCTGCACATGCAGTTTGTAGCAGAGTCATCATTTTAGCAGTACTGAAGGGTGGTTCAGTATTGTTCCGCGCTGCATGACCCTTTATTTGTGCCCAAATAAGCTCGATGGCGTTATACTGGCAATGGTAGGGAGGCAATCGAATAACTTCGTGTCCATGCTCTAGGGCTAGTTCATCGATTACATAGCGGAGCTTTTATAGTTAGTTAAAAGAATAATAAACATGTATAATTAGGTTTTATTATAGTCACAACGTGGTTATACATTTATGGTGATTTTTCTTCACAAGTAATCATTGCATTCGATTCAACTTACAATCCTATCAGCTTTCGATTTTTAGAGTAACATCCCTAGTGTTTAAAAAGAAAAAGGGTTGACTGACGCAACATTGTAACGACGTTCAGTTCTTTAGATCAGAAATTGTTTATTATGTTTAGAATGGTTTATTAGTGAAAGCAAATCGTAAAATTACTCGTATCGGTCATTATTACAATAAATATGTAAACGTGATTGAAAAAAGTTAAGCAATTGTGCAGTTCTTATTTTATGCCCGCCGTTACAAGGTTACGTTGTTGAATTTTGATGAAATGTCAAAAGTGACCTATTATCTTGTCCCTACTTTAGTAATACAGCTTCAAGCATACAAATATTTAAAGAGGTAACATTTATAATCTATTGCCAAGACCACATCGGACCTTTGCGCGCGTGGCGGCGGGATATAGTATATTTATCAGCTGATGTAGTTTCGGTTTATTCTTCAGTATTTCATATGTTCAGACATGTTAGGCTTATAAATAATAAATCCACAGTTTTTCTTTACGTTGTATGAAATGCAAGTTTTTTTTATAAAATATGAATATTGTTTGAAAGTTTTAAAAACTATCTGGAAGATTCTTATGTAATCATTAGTGTTCTTAATTTAATTTAAAATATTAAGTGTTCATCTCAAACAAATAGCTGATTATAGATAAATAATTTTATAAATAAACTATTCTGTATGGTCGTCGGCAGCGCGTTCGCATTGACGAGAACTTCTCAACATGGTGTAATACGACTGCAGGCGTACCTCAGGGCGGCGTTTTATCTCCTCTTCTTTTCTCTATCTTTATCAACTCAATTTCCAAATATCTTTCTTCTTCCTACCACCTTTACGCAGATGATTTACAAATATACACACAGGCTCCTATACAGCAATTGGCAGAAGCAGTTAAAACTATAAACAGCGATTTGCAACGAATCACTGACTGGAGTAACTCATACGGACTAACCATCAACCCAGCGAAAACTCAAGTCATAGTAATTGGTAGTTCCAGAATGATTTCTAAAGTTGATTGGTTTCACCTCCCCCAGGTAATCTTTGAAGGAACTCAAATAAAAATTAGTGAAACAGTAAAGAACCTAGGTGTACTTATTGACAGACAGATGTCATGGGTACCACAAATGGCAGAAACTAGTCGGAAACTGTTCGCTTCTGCTTCGTCACTTCGAAGATTAAGGAATTTCTTGCCAATTACCACTAAAATTGCGCTCGCACAATCTCTTCTACTCCCTATTCTCGATTACGCTGACGCCTCATATCTAGACTTAACCGAAGAACAGCTAAACAAACTTGAACGCTTACAAAACTTTTGTATTAGGTTCATATTTGGCTTACGAAAATATGACCATGTTTCCGAATTTCGTTTAAAGCTGAAGTGGTTACCTATTCGTCTTCGTCGAAATGCTCATATCCTCTCCCTGCTCTATAATATCCTATTTGCTCCTTCCACCCCTTTCTACCTCAAAGAACGCTTTGAGTTCCTTCATACCTCCCACTCCCGATCTTTGCGCTCCTCCGAAACTTTGCAGCTCAAAACACCTTCCCACACTTCCCAGTTCTATAATAAATCCTTCACAGTGCAAGCTGTTCGTCTATGGAATGCTCTACCACTTGACATCAGACGTGCCAAGTCTTTGGCAATATTTAAGCAAATGGTCAAGGCCCACTATCTATCTTCCTACCAATAACACTGCTATTATTATTTTTATGTAAATAAGTATTATATTGAATGTATTAAAATAATATTTTGATAAGTATATATTAGTCTATTTTAATAATAACATTTTTGTTTTTGTGTGTATTAGAATGTAAATATTAGCATGTATGTATGATTATATAGGTATTTAGTTGTAATTAACAAATTTTGTTGTACACCGCCGTCTACTTCTTCTTCCGATACTGTCCATCCAAAGGTTGTCTGGAAGAGATCGCTTCAAGCGATAAGACCGCCCATTGTACTACCTTAGTTAAGGACTGTGTTATTGTCTATTTCTATAATTTGGTATACAATAAAGAGTTTTTCTATTCTATTTCTATTCTATTCTATTCTATTCATATACATATATATTCATATACTATTCATACTATTTCATACTAATTTTATTAGATATATATATATACATATATATATATACAGGGTTACAGGAAAAGTCGAGCTAGATCCGTTGAGAGCGTGGAGTATCCATCATTTCTGACTAATTTCACTATGAAACACCCTACCCTAAACTTAACCCTTTTCGAGATATTCGACTTTTAATTTTTTTATTGAAAATTGCCGAATTTTAGGCTACAAAATTTAATTTTGGTTATTCTCTATGTCTGATTATTATTATTATTACGTTTTTAAATGTGTAATAAGATGCTTTAGGACGTCAATCATTAAAATAGTACATAAGTTTATTGAGTAGACCGTAGTACACAAGTGAAAGTTAAGAAATTAAAAAAAAAATAGAAAGTTTATTTTTCTCTAAGGCATATCTAAATAAAATATTATTGCAATTGTTTGGCAGATGTTGTTTAAAATATCTACGTTTCATAAGCTATCTAACAAGGTATAACAATCTAGGGTTTGTATTACATTTCCTGGAAAAAGAGTATTTGGGACGCTCCAGGTAGTAGTTCTAACGGTCACGCACCTATTGTTCTTCAAGTCAAAGCGCACCGTGCGAGCGAGACTAGTTACGATTTATGTAGGTGCGAATGAAAGAAAATATGTGTAGAGACCGGATAGGGTAGGGAATACAACAGGGGGTATTGTTTTGGCAGTTTTGGTTATCAGTCTGCTTTTGTGCTTCGTACATAGTAGATGTGACATCGTTTTGCTCTTTTCTGTTTCTCGATTTGGCTGTGTTTCTGGACTGTTTCTTCCTATTTCTGACTACTGCGCTTGTTTACCGGACTCTGATTTATACCTGTGATACGGAACTGTTGAAGATGACGTCCTACACACCTGAGGAATATGCTGACATGCTTATTTGTTACGGATACTGCGATTGTGTGTCTGTTAATCTGTTAATGATACAATACCACAGTTCTATCGACATTTTTGACCAAAGACTACCGAAATTTAAAAGAGATGATCCGGCTATCCTTTCAAAAAAAAATTTTGTGCATTCAAGTTTCAATCAATATTCATAAATTATTACTTTGTTTTTTTTTTAATTATAAGTTATACCCATACATACTGTTACTGCTAAATATAACCATGATGTGTACACATGTTTTAGACTAGACTTGTTCGAAAAAAATATGTATTATTAACCTGGTTTCTTAACTGACTGTAATCTGTTTTGTGTGCCTAAATAAATAAATAAACTAAGCAAAGTTGCATAATAATATTTTAATATAATTTAATGTCAAATAAATTAATTAATTTGTTTCAGTGTCAAAAATATTCGAATAAAATGTAATGTCATAATTTGTTGAATATAATTTGATGTCATGTGATTAGAATATAAGGATGTCATAATTTCACATTTAAGAATTCGTCATAGCTATAGAACGATTGCTCAACAAGCCACCGCTTCAGTCTTGACTTGAAGCACTGTAAGCTGGGAGCTGCAGAGATATTCTCCGGCAACTTGTTGTACACAGTCGGACCCATAAAATGTGTTAACTTGGAGGACTTCTCGAGGGATTTAGGGATGGCCATCAGTTTGTTTCTGTTTCGAGTACAGTATGAATGCACAAACCCGCGTTAAGTAAACGAGTCTAGGTTGGTCCTTACGTACACTGCTACTTTAAATATCATTATGGCAGGTAACGTAAGGATTACAAGTTTCCTAAAATATGGACAAGCGGAGGTGTCTTGCGGTATCCGAGCCATGAACCGCACGGCGCGCTTCTGCATGCGGAAGGCGCTTCCAGTCCGCGGCTCGCGCCCATAGTACGGCACCGTACTACAGCTGAGAGTGCACGGTCGCGTAGTAGCACGCTCGCACTACGTCACTTGACACGATTCTCGCGACTCGACTTAAGGCGAAGCTAGCGCTTTCCAGTTTTCCGCAGGTTTTAAGTATATGGTTTTCCCATTTTAAGCCCCTATCTACGAGGGTGCGTTTTTAAGTTCGCGGAATGGGGGGGAGGGGATAATAATAGGTCATTATCGGGATGGCCACGACTTCAGCCACTCAATATTAGTATAAATACCAAGTTTTATCTTAATTAGATCATTAGTCTCTGAACTATCGTCAAGCAAACAACTCAATCGGGAAGAAAGTGTGAATTATGGAAAAAATCTAGTACCGTGCCGTAATAAAGTTCCTTACCAAGCAAGGAAAGTCAGTTCAAAATATACTGGAAGAGATGGAATCCGTTTATGGGGACTCTTGCCCGGGTAAAACCATGGTTTACAAGTGGCACAGTCTCTTTAAACAAGGCAGGACCTCACTTGAAGACGACCCTCGGCCCGGACGGTCGACCGAGGTGACTACTCGGGAAATCATTAAAAAAGTCGAAAAAATTATATTGGAAGATGCCAGACTAAAGAAGAAACAGCTTGCAGAAATGGTTGGAGTATCGGATACGACAATTTTCAAAATTCTACATGATCATCTTGGCATGACAAAGGTCAGTGCAAGATGGGTGCCAAGAATGCTCACGCCGCCTCAAAAACAACGCCGCGTGGAGTGTTCTCGCACGTTTTTGGACCTCTGTAACGAAGATAAGGATGGACTTTTAAGTCGAATTGTTACTGGAGATGAAACTTGGGTTCATCATTATGAACCTGAGTCGAAACAGGACTCTATGCAGTGGCACAAAAAAGGCACACCACCACCCAAGGAGTTTAAAGTGTCACAATCGGCTGGAAAAATCATGGCAACAGTGTTTTGGGATTCGGAAGGGATCCTGTTGATCGATTATAAAGATAAAGGCGTTTCTATAACCGGACAATACTACGCTTCCATCCTCGAGAGGTTAAAAGAAAGCATTAAAGAAAAAAGGAGGGGAAAATTAACCAAAGGTGTCCTTCTTCTACACGACAACGCGCCAGTTCACAAGAGCCGTGTTGCTTTGGCTGCCCTGCATAACGTGGGCTTCGATATTTTAGATCATCCACCCTACAGCCCAGACCTGGCTCCCAGTGATTACTACCTCTTTCCAAAACTCAAAAAAGAACTTCGTGGGAAGAAATTTTCTACTGATGAAGAAGTGAAGGACGCGGTTTCAGCCTATTTTTCGGACAAAGACAAAACATTTTTTTATGAAGGTATACATAAGCTAATTGAAAGATCTGAAAAATGTATAAGGGTAGCAGGTGAATATATTGAAAAAGAAAAATAATTTTGTATTTTTATTTACACTTCTTACCCTCCATTCCGCGAACTTAAAAACGCCCCCTCGTATATTGAACCCTAGGAAAGTCGTCGTTTCAACCTCTTTGATTTTTACATCATCTACGAGCACAGTCAAGGTCTTAGTGACCTACCCGACAGACTGAACTGTATGAAATGAGTTTTAGTATACACTGCAGGAACCCATTGTCCGCCAAGTTCGGCTATGCACGACATACCTACTTACGAAAAAATGTGCTCTGTACGCGGAGATCGCGGCTTGAGCCTATTAATTAAACGTATGAAAATTGCTTACCTACGTCGGCGTGGGGGGCACGGCTTTGCTTCTATGGCATGACGCTCAAAGGGATAAATAAATAAAATTGATTGGTGCTTACCGCGAAACTAAACAGTTCAGTAATGATTTTATAGCATTTCTGTATATCTCGGAGGCATTCCAGCCACTTATCGTGTGTAAGGTTTAGATAATCCTTCTGCACTGTTGGAATAACCAGCGACAGTATAAACTTTCTCAGCGTTATCACCTTCCGTCTTTCCTCTACATCTCTGTTGTATTCATTAATACGTTTCTTCATAATTCTATTAAAAATAGACAGGCGTACTGCTAAGAAATAAATCATACTGCATCCTAAAACAACGTCCAACTGAACTGGCAATAATCCAAATGTCCCAATTACTAAGAACACGGAATACTCCGGATGGTCGAGTGTGGAAATAGCATGAACGGTACCGCCGAAGAAAAATCCCACTGTAATCAAAACTAGACAAAATATATTCAAATTGAATTGAAAATTTGTGTAGTAAGTATATTTATGCAATTCAAAATTTCGATCCACCTTCTGCAGCATCGCAAAAACTTTCACATTATTTTCTTTTTGAGTAAATTTCACGAAGATGGTGCAGACCAATGAAATGATCGGCGACGAATAGATGAAAACGCATGAGAAGAACAACACTTTATCTTTGTAGTAGAATTTGTTAAAATAATAAATCTGATAATAGCAGCAAGTAGAAGCGGCGAGTACCACCCAAAAGAAAGAGTATACAGTCTGCCAGGCAGGTGTAGGCCTAACGGAATTTTTTTGAATTCTCACTCGTCTGGAACCTAATATTTTTTGGAAAACGTAGGTGGGATAAAAACATTTCAATAAATTCTCTTCAATAATAATCTCCGTATTGTTTTGTTCGAACATATTGGATCTTTGAATCTAATAACTCAATTGAGAGCAATTAATAAATGGGCATGATAGATCAACCATTTTTAAAGTTCTCATAAACTATTCACGGAAATAAGCGGTTGTTATAATCGGTTTAAAATTATGAGCACTTTGATTCATATCAAAGTAAGTAGGTACCACGTGGGTACCCTTATCTATTCTGTGTATTAAGGCATATGAATACTTATTTAACAGTCAATAGAACAAAAGAAAAACATGTTAAAAAATAAGGAACGTTATGTATATACATATAACGCTTCCTTGGCGGACCTAAACCCAGCCTAAACCTATATCTAAGATCCAAGGTTAGTAGATATATTATAGATAACCACTTTATTGTTAAAAACCTTAAAAATAGGTACATGAACATGTTTATTTCATAACATTTAGCGGTCTTATCGTTCAAAGCGATCTCTTCCAGACAACCTTTGAACAGAAAGAATAAACCATTTTTACATCATAATATGGAAGGACAGTGATTTTTTTTCAAAATTACTACAGATACAATTATAAATCTTTATAAAAATGAAAGTTTGTAGGTTTGTTCTCTATGCGTTCCTAAACCATTGGTTCGATTGTGATGAAAACTTGGTGGGTTCTTCTGTGTGCGCCCGCGAGGGTTCCTGACCCAAAAATATATACCTACAGGTTGAAAATGTTTAACCGCACGCGGAGGTAAAGTGCTCTAAATACTGAAGATAGCAAATTTTACTCACAGGAAACATTCTTTTATTTTTAAAAAGAAACAACTAAGCATTCAAAGATTTTTGAAAACTATCTTGCCACACTCGGGAATCGAACCGGCTAAAATCTAGAAAAATAACATGTACTTTTATGGCATCAATCGATAGGGTCAATCATAAGGATCAAATCTCACATCAAACTTGGTAAATTAAATGAAAGGAAATCCATGAAATCTTAACATATTTTAATTGAACGAAATAAAGGGTAAAGTTACTAAGTAATAATTAGTAAATATATATTATGTTCAAAGAATGTTGTTGTAATCAAAGAAGGGAAAACATTTATAGCAAAAAAAAGAGAAAAATGTATACCTATACAGAATGAGATATAATGAGCTTTGACGCGTTTTTGAAAATAGCAAAGGAACAGCTTCTAAAGTAAATCAGTGATCATAGAATGAGCTACGGTGCGAAGGAGTCTTTAGTTGTATAAGAATCAGGTGGCAATAAAACAAAATAGCTCGAAATGAGATCGGTATTATAATTTTATAAATATTTTAACAAAAGTTAGGTCCGTTCACTTCAACGGTCGACGACAGAATGAATTCTCTCACAAATTGTATTGCTTTTTATACCCTCAACATGGGCTGACCGTTATTTTAAATGTTACTTAAAATTAAACAAATTCAATGATCTTAAATATAATAATCATAATTTTAAACGATTTAGAATTAACAATATCAAATTTTATTAATAGTTATTTTAAAATCTCACTTAATACTTTTACTTGAATAACAATAGCTTGCTAATAATAATATGCTTTAATATTCATGCTTTTAACGTCTTCATTTTGAATTCAGATATAATTTAGTGAT
This sequence comes from Petrophora chlorosata, assembly GCA_951640565.1. Lineage (NCBI taxonomy): Eukaryota > Metazoa > Arthropoda > Insecta > Lepidoptera > Geometridae > Petrophora > Petrophora chlorosata. The sequence continues at coordinate 12,049,371 of OX621193.1, read as the reverse complement.
CTATTAATACTAAAATACCTTCAAATAACAAACATATCTAACATTCGGCCTTTCCTGACACTAAGTTTGACCACAAACTTCCAAGATAGTTACTTATATTTTGATAATATTGGTGGATCTATCAACATCAAATATTATCAAAATTTTATTAAAATAAAATATCGATGGATCTATCAACACCAAATATTTTATTTCTATTAAACACAATTAAAATCTATTGAAAATATCGATGGATCTATCAACACCAAATATTATCAATATTTTATAAAAATAAAATATCGATGGATCTATCAACACCAAATATTTTATTTCTATTAAACACAATTAAAATCTATTGAAAATATCGATGGATCTATCAACACCAAATATTATCAATATTTTATAAAAATAAAATATCGATGGATCTATCAACACCAAATATTTTATTTCCATTAAACACAATTAAAACCTATTGAAAATATCGATGGATCTATCAACACCAAATATTATCAATATTTTATAAAAATAAAATATCGATGGATCTATCAACACCAAATATTTTATTTCCATTAAACACAATTAAAACCTATTGAAAATATCGATGGATCTATCAACACCAAATATTATCAATATTTTATAAAAATAAAATATCGATGGATCTATCAACACCAAATATTTTATTTCCATTAAACACAATTAAAACCTATTGAAAATATCGATGGATCTATCAACACCAAATATTATCAATATTTTATTAAAATAAAATATCGATGGATCTATCAACACCAAATATTTTATTTCATACATCATTCCATATAATAACAAATCAATGTGGTCAAGACTTAATTACATTTTAAGCTTTAATTAATACTTCTAGTCATTTTATCTTTATTCTTATTATTATATCCAACAATCAATTATTCATTATAATTTATACATTTTATACATTTTTTTTTTACACAATCAACATTTTACATTTATTTATACCATATACAGTTTTACATTATAATTTCTACATTTTATACAGATACATTGTACACAATCAAATTTTTTACATTTATTATTATACCATATACAATTTTACATTATAATTTCTACGTTTTATATATATATATTTTTTTTTTTTACACAACCAAAATTTTGAAGGATTTCATTTGATCCGTACATAAAATTCGAAAGTTATTTATTTTCCGCATCAGTATCAGTATCACTACTACTTTATATCCAGATTCATTACTATTACAGGTAGCTATCCAAGGTTAAATTCTATCGGTAGCCCACACGTTGCAATAATCGTTTACTGTTATCTTAGAGTCAAGTAAATTTTAAAATGTTTAAACTCGTTGGAATTAAATGATGCCCCTTGATCTGATATTAATCTGTTAGGAAATCCAAATACGAAGAAAATATCTTCTAGAGCATTGATTGTAGAAGTTGATTTTACATTTCTCAATGTTTTAAAAGACAAAATTTGGTGAAGCCGCAGACCAATACAAGCAGGTGAGAGTTACCTTTGGCACTTATGATAAAATGTCCCAAATGCTCAATATGTGTCAAAACTCTTATCGACTTTATGGATCGGATGAGGGTCCAGCGGGTTCCTTGCTGTAGGCACATTCCAAACAATAACATAAAATATTTCTTAATAAAGAGTTTAATTTTTGGGAACCAAAAATATTTACTAAATTCATCGAGTGTTTTTTTTTTTTAAACTAAAGTGGCCAATATCGTCATGGTTCAATTTACGTATTATCTGAAAACGGGCTTACTTTGGCACGACCCATTTTAGCTAGTCACCTACTGTCCAAAACAACTAATTAATCTTAGCTACATTTTTTTTTAGACATCTTCAAATTCGTTCGTCAAATTTTCTAATTCGCTGTGAATCTGAATCTTTTAACTGTAAAATAAATGATCGGTCTTTAAGTAATTCTAAGAATAGAAGGAATAATGTCTAGTTCAAAATCCGATTCATAAGGTTGGAGATTCCTACATAGAGCGTCCACGTGTGACATTGCGTGACCAGACTTATATTGTATATCGAAATCGAATTCTTGGTTTGCTATCCGCCCACGTGCATTCCGTGCTATCAGGTCTCTTTTAGTGAAGGTAGCCCTAAGAGCAGCGTATTCCGTTACTAAGGTAAAGTTAATTTCCAACACGGGTCGTTCAATTAAAGCTTATTTTTGAAAATGAATTTTGTTGTTCAGTATCCCAACACCACGCCAGGCATGCCTTTTCTAGTCAAATTTATGAGAGGCGTAGCAATAACTGCAAAAATGTTTATACATTTTCTGAAATAACTGGATAAATTAAAATAAATAATAATAAATTCAATAAATTGTCTGACAAAATGTACATTGCGTGGTGTTGAAAACTGCTCTGCTGACATAATCTTTGCTTATCCAGATTTCCTTCCGCACCTATTTCGTAACCAAGATATTCCAATTCTTCTTGATAGATATTACATTTTTGCAAATTTTAAGTAAGCTTAGCATTTCCTAATAATTTAAAAGAACTTTCTAGTCTCTAAAATCTTTCAGTAAAATCTTGTCTACCCAGTAATAGTTCAGTAAGTAACGAGGTCTCAATAACGTATGCGTCTATTTCTTCCGTAATTTCAACGATGTTCAAATTTTACGTTAGTCCGGCCTAAGGGAATGGAAAAACCGTTCCCGAAACTGCGAATGTTTAGAATATCGTTATCTATATTAGGAAGTGAATATTTCTCTACAATGTTTTGCCGAATGAGCGTGCAATCGCTTCCAAAACCAACAAAGCTTTCAACGTTAATCGTATCATTTACAACAGCTTGTTTGTAATATTTAGAATCTGATCTTGATTGTGAGTTAGCATGGTTTTCCTTTCGTTAATTTTACTGTTAGAACTTTGATTGTTGTCTGTAGTTCTATAGCAGTCAGTATTGTTATGTCAAAACCGTTGGCAATAGGGGATCGGAGAGTAATCGAGAAAAATCTAAAATGTAGTTAGAAGGAATGTTCGTCGAACCAGAAGGATCAGTCAATCAATCATTTTGTAAAATAATAATCATTTATATTTTTAAATCAATAAATAATTCTGACATTTTTAATCTGTTCTCCATCTCAAACGAAACAACAATCACAGCGCATGACGTCATTTGTAGGCAAATGCCGTGAGTCAAGCTTGTGTCTATTTTACGTTTTTGCTTTTCATAAAATTTATTTTTGCTAATTTTTCCGTTCCATTACTACAATATAGTCCCCAAACGTCACAAAACGTATTAGAATCTCTTTGCAAGTTTTATTTCGAAGAGTTTGTCGTTTTCTACCTACATATGACATCAAAAGCTTTGAGGTGACCTTTTGCGCGGCAATATTTGAAACATAATATTTAAACATAGTTTTAGGTACTTTAAGAGCTATATATATATTTTTCATGGCTATATATATTCATTGTAGTTAATTTAAAACACTTTCTGAAAAGTTGTTCGATACCCTATTATCACATTTAATTGTTTTTGATTGATTGATTGATAACGCTTTATTGTACACCAAAAACATAACAAGAACAAATAGAAATAGAACTTAAAAAATTAGATTAGTACAATAGGCGGGCTTATCGCTTATAAGCGATCTCTTCCAGACAGCCTTTGGATGGAGAGGATTTGTAAAACGACAAAAGGAGACTTGTTGAAGAATTGTCGGTTTTGAACATTTATTGAATGTGTGACCTTTCTCTTAACAGTTGTAACAAGTTACGTCAAACTTATTCACACGACATGGAGCACTGCGATGTCAAGTTTCGTGACATTTAAAGCTAGTAATTACGTTGGAAGAGTTTGCACTGGCTGCTACATAAGTCTTTCAGAAATTTAAGTAAATTCCCTGGGTTTTGAAACCTTGCCGAAGATGCACTAGCTCTAACCATCCTATGACCTATCCCATATATGAGGCCTTTTTGCCTACAATGTCACACGAGTTTAGCGACATAATTTAAGCGTAAAAATATTTATCTATAGAGTCACCTAACTTCATTCGCCGTTCTGACATTTCCGTCAATAAAGCACCATAGTTACTCTTTGACGGAAATGCTCTAACTAAGCGATCCTGCCATTCCGTCCATATCAGAAGTATAGTTTGTAAACCTTCATACCCTTTTTTTTCATGTCCGCCTAATTTAGGCAAAGCATAATGAGCAGTTTGTTCGTCAGTCCTGTTATAAGATTTCGCGCATTTATTAACCTTGGCTGTCCACCCTTTGATACGTTGATTTTTCTGTGCCGGATCAAATGTTGGTATAAGAATTTGAGAATGTGATCGTATGAAACTATTAATTAATTGCAAAATATCATCAATACTAAGTATAAAATTAGGTTCACTTGCACTTGTGTCCATTTGAGTAGCAGGTGCCGGAGGAAACTGCAGTGGTTGCGATGACTCAGCATGAACCGCTGGAGCTGACGTCGATGATTCTTGCTGCGGCTGTGTGTCCAGTACAGGCACTTCAAACAGCGGTGAAACTGCCACTGTACATGGAAACTTTCGGCTGGATTTGCAGTTGATTTTACACATGTCTAAAAAAAATAATAGTGCGATATGTACCTATTCAAATATATCAGGTTGTGGAAGAAAGTAAAAGAGAAGGTAGCAAGAAAAAGTAAGAAAGAATCAAATGAAAGAACATTTATATAATACTAGCTGACCCGGCAAACGTTTTTTTTTTGCCATATAAATTAAAAATAATGTTAAGGGTGAACAACCCTTATCACTTAGGGGTATGAAAAATAGATAGTAGCCGATTCTCAGACCTACTGAATATGCATATAAAATTTGGTAAAAATCAGTAAAGCCGTTTCGGAGGAGTAAGGTAACTAACATTGTGACACGAGAATTTTACACAAAAACAAAAAAAAACTGTAGCTAAATGAGTAACTTTAGTACCTATTACAGTCAGTTGTTATGTTTATGAAATTTAATTAGTAACATGTTCAATAAAGCTTAAAATAAAATTGTACTTCCCTGTTGTTGTGTTTCATTTCTCTCAGATGCACTAATAACCTCTTGGCTAGACTCTCCTGGAGTAGCCTTAGAGTGGCGCGAATAACGTTTACTGCGGTCGCGTGTCCTTCTCGTACGATTACTTCTTGCTTCATGACTTCGTTCCGGGGTCGAGCTGGTGAACCCTCGGAGCTGGTGCTGTAGCGACGACGGCGTTTACGTCGGTGAAAATGCCTTGAACGGCTGCGAGTGCGACTTTTTGCAGCTTGTCATCGTTTTCGCTAACCATTTTGGTTTTATTATCCCACTTCTGATATAAGAATCAGGTGGCAATAAAACAAAATAGCTCGAAATGAGATCGGTATTATAATTTTATAAATATTTTAACAAAAGTTAGGTCCGTTCACTTCAACGGTCGACGACAGAATGAATTCTCTCACAAATTGTATTGCTTTTTATACCCTCAACATGGGCTGACCGTTATTTTAAATGTTACTTAAAATTAAACAAATTCAATGATCTTAAATATAATAATCATAATTTTAAACGATTTAGAATTAACAATATCAAATTTTATTAATAGTTATTTTAAAATCTCACTTAATACTTTTACTTGAATAACAATAGCTTGCTAATAATAATATGCTTTAATATTCATGCTTTTAACGTCTTCATTTTGAATTCAGATATAATTTAGTGATCTATTAATACTAAAATACCTTCAAATAACAAACATATCTAACAGTTGTAAATCAACAACTTTTATCATTTCATTGCTGGACATAGGTTTCTCCCAAAGTACACCGTTGAGCCAGATCTTCGTCTCACCTTCTCTAGTCGCTGCCAGCAGGCTACCCTGCGTAGGAATACCGTCGCTCCATCATCTATTCTCGAAGCGTTCTACAGTATGTTTTTTTAGGTAGAAGGCAAATTAATCAAGATAGAAAGAATTAAAGTAGAATATTTTGGTAATCAGTTAATTAGGGTGAGTACTTATATAAAGCACGATCGAATAACTACAAATAATTAAATTTTTATCATCACCATCATCTATTAATTCAGTTCGTCGATTAGTTGAAGTAATAAGTACTTTCAAAACTAAAATCGATAAGAGTAAAGAAGACAGTATTAATTATCCTAATGCCTCGTGGAAAATATTAGGTTTATATATGTATACTTATGTAGGTATATACCTACATATATATAGATTACTTACTAGGATGGCGCAAGCGACCCAAAGTGAGTCTTGGACCCCGATAATAAAAGTCGCCACTTGGATCTGTCTTGAGCCACCTCTTGCCATTAATTGACGTGGAGTCCGCACAAGCCCCTTTCGACCTCATCCTTCCAGCGATACCAAGGACGGCCAGTCGGCCCGGCCGTCCCAAGTAAGCTCGCTTAACAGCTCATTCTACTCCCATTCTTTCAAGGTGGCCGAGCCAACGGAGTTTGTGCGCTTTTATCTCGCCGATTATGTTTGGCTCAGCCACCAGTTCTTCTATTTCCCTATTCTTTCTTCTGCTCCATGTTTCATCTTCTGCCTGAACTGGTTCTAAAATCTTTCTCAGTACCTTCCTTTCCACCTCTAGAAGTTTGTTTTCTTCTTTAAGGGTTAGTGTCCAAGCCTCACAAACGTACATTAAAATTGGCCGTATGACCGTTTTGTAAGTATATACGGATGTTGGTACGCTTACTGAGAAGCCTGGACACCAAAACCTTGTGTACATAGCTATGTAGATTAGTTACCTAATAATTTCATAATTATTTTGTTTGACTGTCATATAATATTTTTACTCACGACGAAGCGGAGGTTTGAGTGTGCTACTGTTAATTCTGTGGTTTGAGGTAACGCATATGCGTAACCCCAAACCACAGAACCGTCGCGTCGGTCGTGGTTTCTAGGTTCAAGTATACACTTGAACCTAGAAGCCACGACGCGAACGACGCGACGTAATATAGTTTATTTGTATGCTATCTTCGACATGGCTATTGAACCGATTTCGATGCGATTTTTTATAGTAGTTTCACATAATATATAGATCTTGACCCCTTACTGGGATTCCCTGAGTCTAGGGAACCAGGAAGTACGAGGACCATGGTCCCACTACACCCAGACACGAAACAATATGCTTGCGCTTTTTTTCTGTGCACATACTTTTGTCCGCTTGCGGGAATCGAAGTCGCAACCTTAGTGGTGTATGAGATTTGAGCCAACCTGCACTACACCACAGAGGCTGACGATATTTCTTTCCTTTTAGTATTTGCAGTGTTGCGAAAAGTATTATTATTATTATTCCCAGTTTTGTAATATCAATCACTTAAAAGAATAACGCCAATAAAACTATAGATTGTCTGTCTATGAGAGCGACTAGTTTATTCTATATTTATACATACCTACCTAGATTTTGGATTCGTGGCATCTCCTGTAAGAGTCCTGCTTGAGAAGTAGCACACCTTAGCCAGATATTCGAGTGCGTATCATTTGTTCGAAATACATTTTACGTATTTTCGTAGCTTTATTAACAAAACAGGTTTTGTGCTTTAGTGTTTAATATATATATATATATATATATATATATATATATATATATATATATATGCTAGTCTGTAAGGTCTGTTAGGATTTTATGGCAATGTGTAGCCAGCGAAATTACTCGGCATATGAGACTTAATGTCTGACGTGTTGGGGTGGTGAGCGCAATGCAAGGCTACGCAGTGCTTTTATGGTATTAAAAGCTCTGGGTGGCACTGCAGTAGTTATGGGCAGGCGTGGCGCTTACCATCAGGCGAAAGACTTGCTCGTCTCATCACTCAGTTCCATAAAAAAAATTGTTGATACAGGTCTATCTATCTACTGTAATACCTACTGTGTTTTGATATACTACTAATGTTATATATTCTTCAACTATCATATTTTTTAGATTCAGGGCAAAGTCATACATAGGCACGACGCGACGGCGAGCGAAGCGAGGAGTGCTAGCAGGCCTTATATATTATGTCAGTAAACATAGCTTCATTCCTATGCACGTTGCCTGCTTCTCTGATGTTCATGGTGATGATGTTGATTCTATGCTCCATATCACAGCGTCTCACCACTAAGTTGGAGGCATGCGGCGAACTCTGCACTGCTCTAACGACTTCACATGATGAAGGTTGATACTTTTCCTCATACATAACATGTAGATACATTTACCGTAGAAAAAAAAAATGTCACGCAATAATCACTGAGCTCAGCAGTCGGCATGTCGGCTGTCACGTTGATGACGTATGTGTTAACAACTTGAGCTATGCAGACGACATGGTGCTGCTGAGCGCGTCGGTCTGTGGCCTCAGAAAGCTGTTACAGGTCTGCGAGGAGTATGCTAGTGATCACGGCTTAAAGTACAATGTGACCAAAAGTCAATACATATGGTCTTTGAGGCCGGTGGTGCTAAAGGCCAACAAGGTGTGCCACCTGTGCGTCTTAATGGCGTCCCCCTCGACAGAGTGGACCAATTCAAGTATTTAGGGCATATAGTCACTGCTGACCTCAAAGATAATGTTGACATCGAACGGGAACGGAGGGCGCTGTCAAAAAGAGCGAATATGTTGGCTCGTAGGTTTTCGCGGAGCTCAGTTGAGGTGAAAGTTACGCTTTTCCGTGCGTACTGCACTTCGCTGTACACGTGCGCACTGTGGGCTAACTATTCACAGAGAGCATACAGCGCTCTCCGCGTACAATTCAATAACGCGTTTAGGGCGGTGTTGCGGCTGCCCCGTTTCTGCAGCGCCTCGGGCATGTTCGCGGCAGCGCGTACCGATTGCTTCTACGCAACAATGCGCAAGAGGTGCGCGTCACTGGTGCGCAGGGTGCGGGTCAGCCGCAATGCAGTCCTGGCGATGATAGCCGAGAGACTGGATTGCCCCTATATTCGGCACTGCTGTGACAAACATGTATCATGTGGTGCCGGGTAGACATATACCAATATATAGGAATAATTAATTGTCAATTAAAATGAATTTTGACTAATTATTATTTAGATACATATAATTATATTTTTGACCATTATAATTTATTGACATTGACATTCATTTTTAATTTCTAATTTAATTTTATTTCATTTGTATTTAATTGATAATTAATTGTTCGCTCTGCAAATTGATAATTGTATGTATGGGTCGTCAGAAACCCGAAATAAATGCATTTTAATTTTTTTTAATTAATTTTAATAAATCGATTAGAACTAATATCTGACAATAATTTATTTATTCATTTATCACTCTTTAGGTGCTTACACATTATCGATAGTAATAAACGGTTATAATGCTTCTAAAGCCGGGTCCACACAGGCCGATCCACGAACGAACGTTTGCTTCGTTTGGTTCGTCGTCATAGTTTACTTAAAATTATACAAAGATTGTATGTAAGAGATTGCTTCAAGCGATAAGACCGCCAATTGTATAACCCTAGATGAGTCTTATTTCTTAATTTATTTTTATTAAGCGTATGTCTATTCTATTGTACTTGCTACTACGTAACGTCTTTTAATTTTCTTTCTTTGGATCGGCGAGATGCGCCCACACAAACCGTGCGTTTGGATCGCGATTCTGCCGCCGCGAGAATTGGAGTGGTCGCAACCGTAGATCGGACGGTGTGGACCGGCTTATATCTACTTAATCTACTGAAATGGTTTGGTATTAATTAACCACAAATCTTTTTCTATCTTTACGTTCACTTCTATGTGTGTTGGATGACGCGAAAGGTAAACTAGATGTTTTTGGATCGGCGATTGAGGAGGAAATCTCTAAACGTTGGAGGCGTGGGGGGCGTATCTATCCTATACAGTGACATACATAAATAAAGACCTGAAAAAGGCTTTCACTGAAACTGTATAAAACCATCTAAGTTGAGTCTTCAACTAAAAACCAAAGAAAGAATACATAAATCTATCTGTCAGATCTCGTTGGTCATCCTATTTTATTAGGAAAGATATGGAAAAGCTCAAAATTTTTATCGAATTATTATATAAGGTCTACGCCTTGCAAATACAATAGATTAAAGGAACCTGATTACGTATATTACGCCTGACAAATTCTTTCCTCTTCGGAAAAAACCTTGCAATTATAATATTGAGACAAGTGAATCTGTTTAGAAATCTGGCCTTCAGGTTAAGAAGGCTAAAATGATGAATGCTTTGATGTTGTAGTAAATCGTTGGTCAGCCAGAAAACCGAACAGGCAAAGTAGCCAAGGGTATCGGGATACACCGGAGTATCGTATCACGACGCGGACAGCACCGGCGTCGTTACCAGGATCCATGGAAATCACAGTCTAAATCATATTCCAAAATTCGTTAGAAGGTTTTCCACATATGGAAATCAATTTCGAAAGACCCCTTTACCTATCAGCACAGTTCATCTGTGGTATAAAATGCTTATAAAATATCATTATTGAAACCAGTTTTTCACGATATAATACCCAACAATACGGACTTATCTGATTCAAAAGTAATAAATATAAATTTAGAAATAGAACCTATCAAACCGTCTAATTGCTGTATCCGTTGTGATAAGTACCGTAAAAATGTTCATATTGGCAACACATACATGTAAGTATGTATGTCGCACCTTCGGTGCAACAAAGTCACAAATAGCCAAAACTGCAAAATTGAGTTAAGTATGCCAAATTGTCTTAGAGCCATGCCTATATCGGGGCAACAAAAACACCCGCGAAAGTATCGCAAAAATCTACTAAATGGCGCGAGTGCCTTTGTGGTTATTGGTGCATTTTTCCATTCGTTTTGGGCCAACAAAGTTTGATTAGACAGTTGTGCCCCCGCGCCTGCGAGATTATGACGTGCGTTGGAGCTAAAGCGACACAAATGATGTAGACGAGTGCAAAAAGCCTGACTGAAATGCCTTAATAATAAGGCATAACTCATTTAACTAAATATTTCCTGGTGCAACAAAGTCACAATTCAGGACACTTTTTTTTGTTTTGCGTTTTATTAGAATAATTTTAGTAATTTGAATTAAACTTTTGACATGAAACTATAGAAAACACAATAAAGCATCAATTTTATAAAGAATTTAAAGCTACTACAATTAGACATCCAGTAATAAGGCAATAAATGCGAAATAAATCTTTAAAGTCCTCTCCTGTAAAATTCAAAACTGAGCTGTTGTGACTTTGTAGCACCGAAGGTGCGATGTGTTGCCAATATGAATATTTTTTACACTGAGGAACATGAAAATTTCGCAAAAGCTCTTAACATCCTATCTGGTTTAATAAATCTTGAGGATGCAACGGCGAAGTATAATTTGAAGTTAAACAAACTTACCAAGTGAAGTTTGACCATAATTATACAAGCCGTTGCATTCGAAAAGATTTATACTAATAACCCGCCCGTGCCCTAATTTGTTGGCACAAACCCTTACAAACATTTAGTACCTACTAGTCGTTTACTTAACCTGTTTGGTAGCCTTAAGATTTTACTAAATTTGTCTCTAAAATAAATGAGGCGATAGAGCGGAGTGGCGCCCTCTGTGGCGGGAGCTATAAATAGGTAATTCTGCGCTTTTTATTTTTTGCAGCTCTAAACTTGTGCTTAATGCCCAGTAACTCAAGGAGTGTACTACCTGGTTTAATAAATCTTTTCGGATGCAACGGCTTGTATAATTATGGTCAAACTTCACTAGGTAAGTTTGTTTAACCTCAAATTAGTGTGATTAGGCACACAAGGTTAAAATTTAGCTTTTTTATGTTCAGCTATAAGTGCATATTTTATTACATTTCTCATTATAGATTGAAAGATTATTTTACTTTAACTTATAAATTGCAGTAAAACCAACACGTTGCTAGCAATCACTCCGATTATTTTGAGGATTATTTTTTTATCAAATACAAAGATTCCGTACACATCGAAAATAGGCATGTCGTAGTGGATGGCTCGCATCATTTTACTCGCTGTTTTCCGGTATGGACCTAAAAGTAAAAAAAATACATTGCAAATATGGTACGTAGTGTTAGACTAATACCTTAATATATTTCATCTGTACAATGTCGTATCTGATTCATTTGTCAATGTCAAACTGTCAGATTGAAGTCAGAAATCGGGAAATCGGCGAATCGGAATCACTTCGCTTCAGTCTGGCACTCAATATCCAATATCTTTGGTCGGTTCTTTGGATAAAGACACACGCTGTACGATATTGTAATTTAAATAAATCTTCATAAATCAGGCCCATCACGTTTCATTTTCCGAGATAAGGATTAAATCCTTCAGTAGTACCTAGGTCTTTCGATGCGAGAGGCCGTCTGAATAGGTAACCACCACTTTGCCAGTTATGCTGCCGCCAAGCAGTAGTGCGCATTACTGTATTCTGGTTGAAGGGATTGTAGCCAGCGAATTTACTATTAGGCATTATGAGACAAGAACTATTTGTCTCGGGGTAACGAAAGCTGTGCAGCCTGTGCAGTGCCACCGTGGATTTGGCATAGCAATGTTCTGGGTGGTGATGCAACTGTTATGAGCAGGCGTAATGCTTACTATCGGGTAAACGACCTGCTCATCTCGTCACTCATATACATAAAGAATAAACAAGTACTAAGTCATTTTTTCTCTCACCATCGTAGTCGCAAGATGTGAGACGTATACACAGCAGTTTCAACTTTTTGATCTTCTTTATGAACCAGTCGTTGACAAAGGCCACCACGATCAGTAGTATGTAGTAGAATCCCGCCATTAGACTTATGGTGACGCTTGCTGATAAAGGGTAGAGCTGAAACTATAGTAGGTATATATAATAGTAGGCTTACCTATTACAAAACCGATTGATCGATGTAAAAGAACAATAGGTTGGTAAATATACCTACTAGGTAGGTACATCCAAAAATATCTATACGTAAATACGGAAACACAATAATAAAATAAAGGTATATATTATACTAGCTGTTGCCCGCGACTTCGTACGCGTAGTGTAGTAGTTCATCCTGCTTCCGACCATTTTCCGTCCCACCTTACTCCCGTTCTAGCTCCCGTCCTGCTTCTTTCTCATTACCGTACCGCTTCTATCCCGTTACTTTTCCACTCCTATCCGGTTATCGTCTTGCTTGTATTCCGTAACCGCCGAGTTCTGGTCCTGAACCTGTCCTTCTCCTATACCGTTACCGCCCTCTACTATCCCGTTACCGTACCGCTCCGCTCCTGCTCCCGTCCCGCTTCTATCCCGTTACCATCCTGCTCCTATCCTGTAACCATCCCCTCTTATCCCATTACCATGGCCTTCTTATCCCGTTATCATCCCGTTCCACTCCCGATCCTAAATACCAAATTTGATGGCCCTATCTTTTAAAAACATAAACTCTCATTCCTTTTGTCCGCTCTCGTAACGATCCCCATACATATATTACATACCAAACAGCGTCATAGGTCTTTGGTTTTCGAGATTTGCTTCCTGACTGACTCATGAATCATGAGTGGATTATTTTGGCACTGCTGTGGTTTTACGACTGCGGTGCGGCACCGGTCCAGCTATGGCGCTTGTTGATATTCGCGAGTTATCAAGGCGACATAATCGCATCAGCGAAAAAGCCTTTTGCAAACTGATAAAAAAAAGCTCAGGTGCAGGTCCAGCGCCATGTCCATAAAACCCGTCACACGTGCTATCTATGGGTGACTCGATTTAAACAGCAAATTTTTCTTGCAACGGTACTTAACGTTGTTAAATTGCTTAATAACTCCAGTTTTCGTAAACCGGTATTTATAAAAGTTTGTTCTGTAGCCTAGGACACCACAAAATATTTTTATGGAATACCATCATGTCAACGCATCCCTTAGTTCTACAAACTTTCAAGGTGAGCAACAAACCAGTTTAAGCTGAGCCTTGTCCACTAAGGGTCCGGTATGTTCCATGGTTCAACTTATAGTGGACAGGTATATTTTTTCCTAAATTGCGTCATAACTTCGATATTAATGGACCGATTTTGATAAAACAAAGCCTATGTGTAGCGCCGGACTCCAAAGAACATATTTTTAAAAAAACTGCATTCAAATTCGTGACCTAGTTTCTGAGTTTATCCCGGACAGACAGACAGACAGACAGACAAAAATTTTAAAAACTGTAGTTTTGGGTTCTGTTGCTGTTGCTACCATATACTCCTAAAAAAATTATTTTCAAAAATATCTTCAATGTACAGTAACCGCTTCGTTACAGTTTTATTATAAGTATAGATAAGTATTATATGTATAACGTCAGTAATCGATAGGTGCTGATAACCGCTAACTGGGATGTCCGTATTGTCCGTAGGAGGAATCGAAACCAGAACCTCTTTAACGGCCCATCTACTACACCACAAAAGCAGTGCCAATAAGTCAGAAGTGAAGTTCGCAACTTATTTATATACCCTACCCGTCATCATTTAGGTAGATAAGTGATTGCTATGAAATAAATAAGTAACTAAAAGAAATAATAAAGATAACTTACTCCAGAACGCTGTCCCAGTACTAGCATGGCAATAACGAAGAATGTTCCCAATAATACTGTTACCGCTAAATTCAAAATCTAAAAAATAGCATTAGGTGAGTTGTCTAGTACCTATTATCATTAAAATTTAATTTGTACGTACACATATTATACACTGTATGAACCCATTGACAACCGAGTTCGGCTATACACGACATACTTACGAAAAAGTGCTCTCTTCGCCGAGATCGGCTTGAGCCTACTAAAATGTATAAAAATTGCGTACCTACGTCGGTGTGGGGGGCACGGCTTTGCTTCTATGGCATGGCGCTCAAAAGGATAAATTAATAAAATTGATTGGTGCTTACCGCGAAACTATACAGTCCAGTAATGATTTTATAGCATTTCAGTATATCTCGAAGGCATTCCAGCCACTTATCGTGTGTAAGGTTTAGATAACCCTTCTGCACTGTTGGAATAACCAGTGACAGTATAAACTTTCTCAGCGTTATCACCTTCCGTCTTTCCTCTACATCTCCGTTGTATTCATTTATACGCTCCTTCATAATTCTATTAAAAATAGACATGCGTACTGCCAAGAAATAAATCATATTGAATCCGAACATGACTTCCAAATGAACTGGCAATAATCCAAATGTCCCAATTACTAAGAACACGAAATACCCCGGATGGTCGAGTGTGGGAATAGCATGAACGGCACCGCCGAAGAAAATTCCCATTATAGGCAAAACTAGATAAAATATATTCAAATTGAATTGAAAATTTGTGTAGTAAGTGTATTTACCCAATTGAAAATTTCGATCCACCTTCTGTAGCATCGCGAAAATTTTCACATTATTTTCTTTTTGAGTAAATCTGGTTACGAACATGTTGGAGACCACTGAAATGGTCTGCGACGAATAAAGGAAAATACATGAGAAGTACAACACTTTATCTTTGCAGTAGAATTTGTCAAAATAATAAATCAGATAATAGCAGCAAGTAGAAACGGCGAGTAGCACCCAAAAGAAAGCGTATATAGACTGCCAGGCAGGTGTATGCTTAACGACATTTTTTTTAATTCTCACCCGTCTGGAACCTAATATTTTTTGTAAAACGTAAGTAGGATAAAAACATTTCAACAAATTCTCTTCTATAATAACCTCCGTATTTTTTTGTTCGAACATGTTGAAGCCCCGAATCTAATAACTCAATTGAGAACAATTAATAAATGGGGATGATAAATAAACCGTTTTTAAAGTTCTCATAAAATATTCACCGCAACAAGCGGTGGTTATAATCGATTTAAAATTATGAGCACTTTGATTCATATCCAAGTAAGTAGGTACCACGTGGAACCATTATCTATTCTGTGTACCTGTGTTTCTGGGTACCTTAAAATTGGAATTATATACAGTAATTGGAACATATTAAAGAATATGAATAAGAATACCTAGCTTTCTGAAGTGTGGCCTGGCGGTTGCATCCTGTGGAATGCGAGCTATGGCTCCCACGGCGCGCTTTTGCAATCGGAAAGTGCGCTCCCAGTCGGCAGCATGCCCCTACAGCTCAGTACCATATTGTATCGCTGCGAAGTAACAGGACCGTACAACTCCAGTTGGCACTACTCGCCCCACTCTTGGCACATACTTTCTTGATACGGCTTTCCCATTTCAGACCTCTATCTATGTCGACGCCCAAGAACGTCGTTGACTCGACCTGCTTCTTCACTCTATTCACAAATACTGTTAAAGGTTTGGGTGTCCTACCCGAAAGGTAGAAGTGAATTAAGTGTGTCTTAGTGAGGTTTAGCGCGAGATCATTCATCTGAAACCACCTGGCCATTTGGGACGTTTGGGCGTTTTGGGCCAACAAAGTTTGATTAGACAGTTGTGCCCCCGCGCCTGCGAGATTATGACGTGCGTTGGAGCTAAAGCGACACAAATGATGTAGACGAGTGCAAAAAGCCCGACTGAAACGCCTAAATAATAAGGCATAACTCATTTAACTAAATAATTCCTGGTGCAACAAAGTCACAATTCAGGACACTTTTTTTGTTTTGCGTTTTATTAGAATAATTTTAGTAATTTGAATTAAACTTTTGACATGAAACTATAGAAAACACAATAAAGCATTAATTTAATAAAGATTTTAAACCTACTACAATTAGACATTCAGTAATAAGGCAATAAATGCGAAAAAAATCTTCAAAGTCCTCTCCTGTAAAATTCAAAACTGAGCTGTTGTGACATTGTAGCACCGAAGGTGCGATATAATAAAATCGTAGAACCCAAAAAATCTGTAGTTGGAAGATATTCGAAAAATAATCAACCAGGGCGACTTAAAATGAGTAGGCACCTAAACATATTAAAACAGTTTTTAAATTTTTTGTTTGTTTCTCAGTTTGCTTGTTTGTTTGTTTGGAGTTCTATAACTTAAATACCAATGACGGGATTTTAATGACGTTTCCACAAATATGTTAAACTAGCTGTAGTACTTCAAGCCGCATTACCTGTAATGGTCGGTATATCAGAACCTCTGAGGCGGTGGTGTGACGAATTCTGGCTTTAAGAATTCACTACCAAGTCCTACATTTAAGCTTACGACTTTCACCTGGAAAATGATCAAAATTTATTTCGACCCGGAAACCGTCATGGAGCCTCTTTAAAACCCTCGCCACGCGTCGCCAAACCAAATTTCTGGTGTTTTTTAGGTTTTGTTAAGAGGGTGATATTGCCAAAACTTTAACGAATTGCCATTGTTAACAACAAACAATCTGCTCTATTTAACAGACGACGACGTGGTCAACCAGTGGAGAGGGCACTGTCTGTCTATAAAGAGCATCCTTTAGGCAGCAAGTACCCCGTTCATACCAGGAACAAATAATGCTACTATTTATGGATGCTAATACATAGGTACTGTCTGTCCGCGGCGCTACCTCATTTGCGTTCCTCAAAACAGTCAATGGTGTTGAACACCCTACTCTCCACGTAGCCTCCGTAAGCCTGTTCAAAGTTCAAAAGTTCTTTATTTAGTTTTCGCATCACAGACGCATTTACAAACGTCTGCGCCATTTGTTTGCTGTGATGTTGGTTTTGAGGGCTCTCTCCCAGTGCAACTGTGGGAAAAGTACCTACTCTATCTCGCTGAAAATAACCCGCCTCACACGCCTATATAATCTGAAGAACATTGAACAGAACGAAGACGTATCAGACGAGAGGGTCGTAAATCGTTGTCTTACTATGCTGCAAGATATTGTCATTACTATGCTTCAAGATGGTGACGATTCACTTGACCGCGTGTACCTACTCCGTAGAATTTTTGAACTCTGTGAGTGCATCAAGGCTTCCAGCGCTTATGCTTCTTGAAAATTCGACCCCTCAGAAGTTGCGTAACGGAACTCGGCTGAAGGTAGTATCGCTAGAGAAGAACCTCATTGAGGCATAGGCCTCAATGAGGTTATTCTCTAGCGATACTACCTTACAAAACAAAGTCAGTAGTAGTAGTAGTATCTATATACTGACAGGCAGTGGCGCTGATTAATCAGTTTTCATATTACGCACCCCTTATCCCGAAAATCTTTTCGTTCCAATTCAAGCGCGTGCACTTCTCTGTGAGCTTCTGCTATGCAATGACTGAATGACTGAAAACAAATGAATTTTTGACCACAAGTCGCAGGACCAGACGTTTCAGACCGCCGGTGTTGATCTGAGGACAGGATGTTTTTCACACGGACAGCTGTACGTCGCCTTCTCACAGGTGACGTGATCTGAGAGATTTTACGTGCCTGCTCCCGACAATCACATGAAAGTTTTGTAAAACACATAATCTTCAAAAAAAGTCACATGTGTTGTACATAGTCTTCAAAAAAGTCTCTACATCAGCGTTAAACTATAGTCCACGCGAACGAAGTCGCGGGCAACAGCTAGTTATTAATAAATAAACTATGAATATTTATTGAACAGTCAATAGAACAAAAGAAAAAAACTGTTAAAAAATAAGGAGCGTTATGTACTCTTACTCTCGTACATATATAGGTACTCGTTAAAGTAGAATATCTTGGTAATCAGTAAATTACGATGAGTACTTATATATAGCACGACTGAAACTACAAAAAAATAAATATTTATCATCACCATCATCTATTAATTCATCAGTTCATTATTTGAAGTAATAAGTGCTTTCAAAATTAAAATCGATAAGAGTAACGAAGACAGTTTTAATTATCCTAATGCCTCGTGGATATATATCAGGTTAATATAATATATATATATATATACCTACACATATACTTAGATAGGGATAGGTACCTAATAAACTCATAATCATTTTGTCTGACTGTCATATAATATTTTTACCCACGACGAAACGGAGGTTTGGGTGTGCTACTATTTATTCTGTGATTTGGGATAAGACGTTGAACCATTGAGGAATGACACTAAGACCTCAATGCGTTGAACCTAGAAGCCACGACGCCGACGACGTAACTACTTGTCAAAGTCCGATGACAATGCAATATTATGGTGACAGCCAGCCTCATAAAATATAAAACGTGATCGTAACGTAACGTGTAACGTATGTAAACTACTAGTGTTTGGGCTCAGGCTTATCTTGAAAAATACATCATCATCATCATCATCAGCCCATCACGTTCCCACTGCTGGAACACGGGCCTTCTCTCATAGAGAGAGAAAAAAACATTTTACAACAAAAAAAAAAATTTTGTTTGTCTATCATCGACATGGTTATTGAACCGATTTCGATGCGGTTTTTGATAGTAGCTTCGCAATTTTTTGAGATCGTAGTAATATTTAGTTTTCTTTGGTTATATTATGCCAATCCACTAGGTAGCGCTGCAAAATTTTCTTAATTAACTACATCATGGGGCTTTGCAAAATTTTTAAATTTGACAGCTTTATGCCCATATATTTAGTAGTAGGTAGGTGGGTAAACAATATATAACCGATTTTCAAAAATTAAATTTAGATATCAAATACAAACATATGATACACCCAATTATTATGACTATTATAGATTCCATACACATAGTAAAAGTTTGTTATTTTTTTTTATAATGTAAGGCTTTGTCGCTGTGCGACCACACCGCCCTGTGAAAACAAAATATAATCAACGCCTTAAAGCTAAATCCGCAAATTTATATAATACTAGGGCTTCATAGATATATCTAAAATATGATAATTGAAGAGTAGGTATAGCATTAGTAGTATATCAAAACATAGTATTACAGTAGGTAGATGTATCAACTGATGGTATAGATTATAAATTATATAACAACTAAAACGTACCTTTATCAAATAAAATTATACCAATTGTCATTGCAAATGCAAATGCAATTGCAAATGTTATTTATACCACTTTTTATACTCAATGAACGGTATTGGAATGTAAATATTTAAATTGTATTTCAAAAATATGATACGTACCCTTTTATAATGCTCGCTTCTGAATTTAGAGTTCGATTTCATCATCATTTTGAACAAACATATATCGCACCTTTGGTGCAACAAAGTCACAAATAGCCAAAACTGCAAAATTGAGTTAAGTATGCCAAATTGTCTTAGAGCCATGCCTATATCGGGGCAACAAAAGCACCCGCGAAAGTATCGCAAAAATCTAGTAAATGGCGCGAGTGCCTTTGTGGTTATTGGTGCATTTTTCCATTCGTTTTGGGCCAACAAAGTTTGATTAGACAGTTGTGCCCCCGCGCCTGCGAGATTATGACGTGCGTTGGAGCTAAAGCGACACAAATGATGTAGACGAGTGCAAAAAGCCTGACTGAAATGCCTAAATAATAAGGCATAAGTCATTTAACTAAATAATTCCTGGTGCAACAAAGTCACAATTCAGGACACTTTTTTTGTTTTGTGTTTTATTAGAACAATTTTAGTAATTTGAATTAAACTTTTGACATGAAACTATAGAAAACACAATAAAGCATCAATTTTATAAAGATTTTAAACCTACTACAATTAGACATCCAGTAATAAGGCAATAAATGCGAAAAAAAAATCTTCAAAGTCCTCTCCTGTAAAATTCAAAACTGAGCTGTTGTGACTTTGTAGCACCGAAGGTGCGATGTGCTAAACGAGGGGCCGCCGCGGGTTCGCTAGTAGATATAATAATATTATACAAATTACATAGGTAATGAGGTCAAAAGAACTAAATTGAGAATCAAAGTATTTATTTACAATCATATACCACCTGGCAAACCTATTATCACCGAACTATCAATAAGTGTACCTACTTATTATAGTTTTTTCATAATGTACTTCATATCATCGGGCAAATCCAGGTAGAATGTCGTACACATTAGGTAGGTAGTCGTAATAATTGGGAAGCAATACGCTACTGTGTAGGTACACTTTAGCACGCGACGCGACTACAATTTTCATTTGTTCGGTATCACCGAGCGTTACCATCGTGCTTTATAACTACTATTAACAGATATTCTTTAAAAAATAGCAAACAAATTTTCATTTTTGTTCAGTTGATCAGGAACTTATTTTAACGTGGTAAGGTTCGCGCAGTCCAGTCTTTTCTTCGACTTCTACAAATATGAAGAAAATAACGCCTCGCACTCCCGAGTACCTCTCCGAAGACATATTAGACGAAGAATTCGTAGGAACTTTCATGATCTTTTATCGCTTACAATTCCTTCTTGGCAGCTGCCGCATAGAAGTCAAAGACCAATTCGTGACAGCACCTACTTGCTACCAGAAGTGCTACACGATATTTTGCATCATAATAACTGTGTTATTAAATATCATAGTTATAAAGGAACATTATATAAACATTGAAGCTGCCTCTGTATACCGCCTGAGCGTGACAGCAATTTGGACTGTTTTTGCAACCTATTTGGGCATAATATTAAACGCACGCTTTTGCAACGGTCAAGCTAATGCTGATTTTATTATACGAATGCAAAAAATCGATCGTTTAATGGGATTAAATAAAATGAAATATATAAATTTGATATTTAAAAAAATAAACATTTCGTCGATGATCGTGCTGCTATGTGCTTTCTTTGTCATGTTCATCGCAGCGTGCAATAAACAAAGTTTAATATACTTTACCTTCGCTGGTGCGGTTTACACTGAATTTACAGGTTTGATCGAGCTCATATATTGCTCGAATATACTAATATATTTTGTTGTAAGACATCGATTTCTGAACTGCATTATCAGAAATCATTTAGCAAAGAATATGGAAGATTATAACTATAAAAAATCAGACACATTTCGCTTATTTAGCAACAGGAATTTAAGATTATTGGCTTTAAAGGCGCATAGTTTTGAATCGAGCGATACTAACGTTTATTTAAAGGAGCTGTTCGATTTGTTTTCTATGTTCCAGAACTTGTATAGATTTCAGGTGAGTTTTGAAAGATACGTAGGTACCTACGTATTAGGTTCCTAGGTATTATTTACGGTTGGAAGTGACAAATGACACATGAATAAACATTTCTAAAACGAATTTCAGCTCTTCCTATTCTGTGTCAAGCTCGTAGTTGGATGCATTTGGGTTTTCGGAATCATTCTATTTTCTATTCAAAAAAACGTAAGTATCTGCCCATATATGCCTTATAACTAATAGGTGATTAGGTACATAATGAAGATATTCTCTTATAAATTCATAAGCTTACTGGTAAAACTCTCGACCTTCTACTAAGGTAGTAGATGGATGAATGATGAAGTTAGTGGAGCTTTCTCGTTATTTGTTGAAGTTAATTCTCTAACTTGAAATTAAAGATAAAGATAAATAAAGATAAAGATAAATTTATTTGAATTTCAACAAACTTATATATATCATATACATTCAGAAGTGATTGTAACAAGTTTTTATTCCTGGTTGGGAGAACATTGGTACCCAAACTAGGAGACCTGTGTTTTGGCATAACAATACACCCCGCCTGACATATTTAAAAAAAGATCAGATAAAAATTACAATTAAATTACCTCTATCTATGAACGACGATTGAATAGCCTCATTGCGTGCGGCTCTAATTTGTTTGTTGTGTCAAAAGTTACATTATAGTTACCTACCTAGTACCTACTGAGAGGGCTACCACTCAGCACTACTCACCAATCTAAACATAGGTAAATTTGTTAACCTTGACTGTTTTTAAAGACGGTGGACATGATGGAGGCTTCGTCAATGTTCGTGTTCACAGTCATCGACATTTTTATCGCTATACTTCTCGGATCCCGACTGCAACTGTTCTTCGGAGAAGTGAAGGAGACGAAACGGTTGTCTATTGCTATCATGGCGACTTATACCAGTGGTAAGATATAAGCTTTTCACTGTGTCTCCTACAGCCTGCACACATCCCATTTCCTGAGTAAACATTGTGCTTTATCTTTCTCTTTCTTTTAGATACATGTTTGGCCACTATCTCGCCTGATGTTAAGCGACGATGTGGCCAAACATGGAGATCTAGAGGAAGAAGACAGTTAATCGACTGCTCAGACCTGTCTTCCTGATGGTTCACCGAATCATCCCGAAACATGACTACGTCGCTTTGTTCGGTGAGTGGTATATCTGTCGCAGCCAACTAGCTTAATTCGCCGTTCAATCAACAGCCTAGCTTCTTTACTAAGCAGCGCCGTTCAACTAGCGGCCTGAATGTTATTCAGCCACTTGATCAAACAGCTAGGCAAAGGATCGATGACGTTTAATTACTTGCCTAGCCTGTTCATTTATAAAACCTGTTTTCCAAAGTTTTATGAAAAATGGAAGAGTAAAGTAACAGTGAAAATTTGAATTTAGTTGCAGCCCTCGGTACATGGTACTCGAACATGTATATCAGATACAATATAATGTAAGTAGATTATAATCTACCGAAAAATAATGCGACGGTTCACAATCTTTCGACAGTTTACAATCTCGCGTAGGCGCGGCTAGGCTGAACGGCGAATTAAGAAACCGGCGAACGCCGTACGCAACTTCAATTCGAGGCGCGGATAAAATCAGTCTGAATATTGCTATCTCTGTTTAGTTGAGTACATGCTCTGCACCGCGTCCCGCACCCGCCCGCGCCTTCCTCCCTCATCGTACCTAGCGTCAGTAGGTAGATATGTTTTTGTTTACCGACCATTGATATGAACGCCTCGAAGATAGTAACTATTTAGTAATCTGCATCGCAGGCAAGTCAAGACATTTCTATTTGTTTATTATCTGCATTACTTTTTTGGGAGAATCGATAGTGAATGTACAGTTTAGTAATGCGTTTTTTGGAAATTTCTCTACAAGACCTAGATATTATGATAACTTGAGATTTAGGTACCTAATAACAAATAAGACATTACATTTTATATACATTTATAAATATGTGTGATGATATATATATATATATATATATACTAGCTTTTTCCTAAAACTCTTTGCCCATTGCCCATGCTATTCGCTCTTTTGACAATATGCGACCGTTTTTAGCTAGTTGGCTGCGACATCTATTACAACTGCGGGCGGAGCCTACCATTTCAAAGTGCGTAAGCGGGTTCTAGCATGTACTAGTTCAAAGTAGCTTACACAAAAAATACCTTACATGAATGTATCGTGGCGTAGTAGGTATGAAAGACATAATGAACTTAAAATTTTAAACATAGCTTGCTCTTCGTTTTTATTTTTAAGTTTGCTGATTGCACTTGCTTTTGAGTTGCAACCCAGATGATTATTATTATTTTTATTTGGTATTGTAGTGATTGTAATTTGTTTTGTGCAATAAATAAAATAAACCAAATAGAAATTATACCAAAGAAATTGCCACTTCAACTAAACTACCAACACGAAATACTTTATCATTTTAAAACAAAGTGCACTTTAATAATAATGAGAAGTGGTTTTGTACTCCGACAACGATGTCAAATCAGAGTATTTTCGTGTACCCACCCAGACACAAAAAAATTTTTCACTTTTTTTCTGTGCATTGAATTGAAATTGAACCCGGAACCTCAGTGGTGTACTACACCAAAGAGGCTCTCATTGAAAAATATTCTAGTTCAGCGCACCATCCACCAATCCAAAACTAGCTCAGCTATATCTGTTCAGTGTTTCAATCTATTGCGAATGAGTGTCAAATAAATCTATAACGATTTCAGGACACCTTAGAGAAAAGGCGAGAAAAATGTTGAAAATGGCAGAGGAAAGGCCTCCGAAGCTCTCGATTTACGACATGTATAATATGGACGCCGGAATATTTTTATCAATATTCAGTTTAATCACCAGCCTCATTGTAACTCTACTCCAATTCGCTTTTTTGTAAATGCACTCGCGGTTTGGTCTTTTTATATAATAACTAGTGAATTTACACTATGTGCGAGTATAAATAGAATTATACACTCAACTATAATAAGTTAATTTAAATTTAAATGTAGCATTAAAAAACATCGAAATGTGTGTAAAGATATATAATAAACTTTGTCAAGACTAAAAAGTACAAACATTAAATTATGTAAAATGTATGTAATATCATTAATTATATCTTTACAACAAAATACTGTAGCTTAAACTTAAAACTATAAACTTACATTATATTGGACGGAAAATCGATATTAGTAATACAGCTTCAAGCATACAAATATTTAAAGAGGTAACATTTTAAAATCTATTGCCAAGACCACATCGGACCTTTGCGCGCGTGGCGGCGGGATATAGTATATCTATCAGCTGATGTAGTTTCCGTTTATTCTTTAGTATTTCATATGTTCAGACATGTTAGGCTTATAAATAATAAATCCACAGTTTTTCTTTACGTTGTATGAAATGCAAGTTTTTTTTATAAAATATGAATATTGTTTGAAAGTTTTAAAAACTATCTGGAAGATTCTTATGTAATCAGAAGTGTTCTTAATTTAATTTAAAATATTAAGTGTTCATCTCAAACAAATAGCTGATTATAGATAAATAATTTTATAAATAAACTATTCATATACATATATATTCATATACTATTCATACTATTTCATACTAATTTTATTAGATATATATATACATATATATATATATATATAGGGTATATTAATATATATATATATATACATATTAATAGACCCTATTTAATTTATATACATATATATATATCTAATAAAATTATAAAATTATTAATATATTTATATATTATATAAACGTAATAACTAGGTACAATACATAACCATCATAGTTATTTGTAGAGGCTTTCTAATATTTAATTCTCAAATTAAATAGGGGATCGGACAACTTTTCAGAAAGTGTTTTAAATTAATTATAATGAATATATATAGCCATGAAAAGTAATATTTTAATTAAGTAACGCCCTAAAAGTACCTAAAACTGTGTTTAAATATTATGTTTCAAATATTGCCGCGCAAAAGATCAGCTCAAAACATGTGACGTCATATGGAGGTAGAAAACGATAAACTCTACGAAATAAAAATTGCACAGAGATTTAAATACGTTTTGTGAAGTTTGGGCACTATATTGTAGTAATGGAACGAAAATTAGCAAAAATACATTTTATGAAAAGCAAAAACGTAAAATAAACACAAGCATGACTCACGGCATTTGCCTTCAAATGACTTCATGCTCTGTATTGTTGTTTCGTTTGAGATGAAAAACAGATTAAAAATGTCAGAACTATCAGATTTTATTTATTGATTTAAAAATATAAATCATTATTATTTCACAAAAATATTGATTTGATGATCTTTCTGGTTCGACGAACATTCGTTCTAACTGCATTTTAGATTTTTCTCGATTACTGTCCGATCCCCTATTGTAACTATAGTTGGTAACCCCAAACAAAATAAAATAACCATAATCTTAGCCGCCGTCTTTTTGATACTGTCCATCTAAAGGTTGTCTGGAAGAGATCGCTCTAAGCGATAACACCGCCCATTATACTACCATTGTAAGTAATTTTGTGCTATTACTATTTCTTTTTGTAAACTTGTATATAATAAAGCGTTTTGTATAACTGTAAATCTATTGTAAATAAATAATTGTAAATCTTGTTAAACATCAAATATTAATGGAATGATTTGAGATTCACGATACTGTAAGACACACACCATATATGTAATACTTAGCACGAATCTTTATATATTAAATAAATGCACACAACTCAAGTAACACCGCTTTTGATTTTTCGCCTGTATTTTACGTGAAGTTTTTTGGCGAAGTTCACGTAATGTGGACATTATGTCTAGGTTCACTGGATTTTTAACCCCAGACGCAAAAAGGGAGGGGTTATAAATTTGACCACTATGTATCTGTCTGTGGCACCGTACCTCTTAAACGGGTGAACCGATTTGGATGCGGTTTTTATTTGAAAGCAGCGGTTGCGGTTTTCTAGCGGTAGTTCTTAGATATGTTTTATCAAAATCGGTTCAGCCGTTTTATTTTTTATAGGCTTTTTGAGTCAAGGGTTTTTTAAATTTTAGCGTACTGAAATTCGCTTGTTAATATCTAGCTGCATATGTACTTATCATAATTATATATATTACTAGCTGCGCCCTGCGGTTTCACCCGCGGTTTCAACAACCCTTATCACTTAGGGGTATGAAAAATAGATAGTTGCCGATTCTCATACCTACTGAATATGCATATAAAATTTGGTAAAAATCAGTAAAGCCGTTTCGGAGGAGTAAGGTAACTAACATTGTGACACGAGAATTTTATATATAAGAAGCAGATATACTACAATATTGATATTAGATTCTATCAGTCAAGTAAAATCTATTATCATTATTCATCTAACAAACTATTAGTTTCTGTTTAACAGTAGGTACTATTTAAGATACATGTCAGAAAATAAGGACAAAAATTTACCTAGAATCAATGCAAACAGACTTCTAAAGTATCAGTAATAAGACTTAAAATTCTGCATAGAATCTTAAACTAAAATGGTCACACTGTAGTTTTTTCGAACCTCTGTGCGGACATCAGAAAACAATTTTTGCGAGCACCACCAAACTTGATGCAATTAGCAACGCTGCTGATGTGGCCATTGTCGAAGCGCCATTACACCGATGATCAAGGAAGCAGAAACACCACATAGTCTCGTCATACCAGTCCCTGAAATGATATTTCCTGTGAGACACAATAGATGACACAGCGACCATAGAATGTCAGATTGCAATACAATCCATACACATGTCAATGGTAGAATATGAAAGAGATGATTCTCATGGCATTGGAATCACTATAGGCCAATAAGTAAGATTTAAGGGCATTATTGTGTAATGGTGATTACCGCTGAGGCACCATTGAGACCCGAGCCGTTAGGTGAGGGTCTTAAGAGAGCCGAGGACGGTAATCATCAATACACACGTGTATCATACGACGTTTTTCAACACACTTGTGAATAAAATAACAATAAAAACTCATTTTCAACAGTGAAAACGAGTTGTGAAAAATGATTCGCTATGGCGGGAAAAATTAATCAGTTTTGATATGCGCGCGCATTGCGATCAGCCACCGACTAAAGGGATGAGGTTTTTTTTTTATTTTCCGCGCATAGGGTTTGCGCCTATTCTGCCACGTACAAAATGGGGAATTTAAAGTTTTCTTTTATTACAGAGAAAACAAAATTTATATTTGAGTGAAAGTTTCATTGATTAAACACGTACGAGTTAAAATTATCTATTTAAATAAGAAGTTGCATGAAATGAGCAAGCAATAGGAACATTAATTTATTTGTTCTATTAAACACGATCTTTTTTTGAATAATTACTTTTTTAAGAACAAAGCACCTCAACCAATAAAATTAAAAAAAAAATCTATAACTCTAGTGAGTTATAGCAATGAAAAACACAGTTTGATTATGGGTGTCATTCTGTGCCTAATTGCGGTGACCATAGAGCCACTTTATGAGCAAGTGTGTTGAAAATTATATTATGACATCATGAAATTAAAAGTCATAACATATTTATTAAATAGGCACAAAAAATGCACGTAATATACACATAATACAAATCAATCAAAATGCATTAAAAATTGTAACATAAAATATCATAACTGTAAAAAAAAGGTTAGTATGTCTAACCATTTCCTTCCGATACTCAAATTGAAGTCTGGGCCCAGAAAAAAAATGCGAAAACCGACTCTACTAGTAGGTATACGCCACTAGAAACGATAGCACCAAGAAACTCTGCGGGGAAGTCTCTTGATTTAATCTTTTAAAATATTATTTCATTACACTTGATCTTCACAATGGTTGCTGGTTATTCAGTGTCAGTCAGTGGCTTTTGATAAATTTAAATGGTCAATATTATTATGTCTAAAATCATATCAGAGTCATTTCAAGATAAATAATATGTGGAATGCCATCTAGCATTCAAAGATAATAAATAATAATATAACAAATATAAATTTACACAACTAAAGGTGTTATTCTATGACCAAATTGGTTGTAGGTATTATTGGACTTAAATAGATAGACAATGGTGAAATGAGTTTGGTTTTTATTCTTTTTGGCTATAGACCTGTGTGTACCTGTGAATAAGCTGAATGTTTGTAACTTACCTCTTGATATCCAACTCTTTAATACTGTTATTGACATAATGAGCCAAGTTTAGGTCTTTAGCCGCAGGTCGGCATCCTTCATACGTATCAGCAGGTATATCCGTGCGGAATGTTTTGAAGTTGCTAAGGCAATCTCTCGTAATTATTTCTTGAGCTGGAAATACCATCGAATGAAAATTAAAACCGTGCTTAGTGTTTACTTACTCAGCTTTAAGACATAGTAGTAAAATTTTACTAATATTAAAGATAAAGATTTTTTTTAACAAAGTTACTTGACAAGTTGATACAGTCAAAACTTCTTGATATAGTTCCCACATAAATAAAAAACTGAAGCTTGTAAAAGTTTAATTGCTTATTCTTACTCCATACTAGCGTTTACCCGCGACTTCGTCTGCTTAGACGACAGAGGAAGCCCGTAGTTGTTTTTTTTCCAAAACTATTTCACCAAGACCTCAGTATAATATCACAGCACTTATTTTTTTTTATTTTTTGCTTAATAGATCCATGTTTGGCTACTATCTCGCCTGATGTGAATCGATGATGTGGCCTAAGATGGAGCACATAGATTTAGAGAGAGACGGCAGTTGAGCGGCTGCTCAGACCCGTCTCCCCGATCATCCCGAAACACAACTAGGTCTCTTGACGGCATGGCTTTGTTCGGTGGGTGGTATTACAACCACGGCCAGAGCCTACCAAAAACATTACGATGATGTTAAGTTGTATCTTCATAGTCTTCCAACCGATTTTCATGTGACATATCCTATAATCTAAGTTGGGACTAATGGTACCAAAGCCTCAAAACTGAATAAAATCCGTTCAGCATAGTCTATTCAGTCTATTGGTAACACAAAGTTACAAATGTATAATAGTAAAATAAAAAATAGAGATGAGCATCCTGTACAGTTCCACATAGGGATTGTGCATTTTCCCTGCCAGCATCTACCCAAGCCATCCCATAAATTAATTTAAGTTTAATATTAATTTATTTAACACTTAATTCCTCACCTCCTTTTCTCTCAATGAGTTTTACACAAATATCTTCATTTTCTGTGCAGGGGTTGCCAAGATACCCAACGCCTCGCCAATTGAAAGGCTCCTGACAGCCAGGAGTTGCTGCAGTACACTGGTAACACCATATTGCTAAACCTGAAAACATAATATATTATGTTATGTCTCAAAAATTTGGGCCGATAGATCAATGAATTAACTATTTATGTATTTTATTCATAGATTTCATAATGAATGGAATGGGTGCTGAACATTACAAATTTAAAATTTTCAATTAATTTATTAAATACTACACACAAACTACAAACCGAAGGGTTTATATTTCTATACAGCTAGCTACTTCTCGTGACTTTGTGTGCATGGGATTTGGTTAAGTATATAATGACACATGTTCAACTATCCTATATCCTTTTCTGGAAACAGGCTATCTCTATGCCAAATTTCATCAAATTGGTTCAGTTGTTTAGTTGTGAAAAGGTAACAGAGTTGCTTTCGCATTTATAATACTTTTTGTTTTTCGCGATTTTCCGGGATAAAGTCTTTTTTCAGAGCCTCAGGTACCTACATACCAAATTTTATTAAAATCCGTTCAGTAGTTTTTGCGAGATTGAGTCACAAACATCTATACATACATCCAACCTCACAAACTGTCACATTAGTTGGATTAGTGTGGATGAATAACAATCGAAGCAAATTTCAGGTTTGCAGGCGTTGTAAAAGAATTTCTTTGGGCAATTACTGGCGCGAGATACCCGTGCTCAGACGATATACCTACGCGATGTGAATCACAATGATATTGTTCGACAAATCTTAACTGATGTTATTATTAAAATAGTACAATAACAACAAAGGGAAGCCGCTTGAATGCAAACAAATCCGTTGGATACCAGCCACACCCTAGTTGCATTCGCAACTGAATTTAATAACAAAATTGCCTCACCTGTACCAGAAATAGATAGCAAGACGGTTAGCAATAAAATATCCTTCATCTTCGTCGGTTTCACTAGTACACAAATAATTAAATTACAGAGAAATCTATGAAATAAAATCAAACGCTAGCTCAAAGCTGTCGTTTTTTCAATCAAAATCAGAGTTGCCAGTGTGAAGTTTCCGATTTCCGAATTGGGACGGCCGGTTTTTCAAAATAGTACCATTGTAGAACTTTACCGAGACTTCCAAGTAAAAAATTATACTATACAGAAGGATATTTCGCGCACGCCATAAGCAAGCCAAGTGCGGGCCGTACAAAAGCTAAGTTCACATTACCGTATGTAAATTACTGAGGCGTATAGTATGTCTTATCTTACCCCATATCGTTGTGTACGCCGCTACAGCTTTTGTTTGTCGTATATCATATTATCTACATTTCTCCGTGCCGTATCCAAATACGAATACGGCATTTAACTATCGGCCGATTCGAGATAGAACGGGTCGTTTCGCGTATCGTATCAAGATTATCATGACCGCCTATCATCACCAGTCAAGACACTCTTCGATAGGTATTACATTATTATTTATTTATATTATTGTATTGTATTATTATGATTTTAAATGATTAGGAAGAATAATATGATATTGCTCGGGCAGGGATCGAACCTGCGTCTTCGGAATACCGTCCCGACGCCTTAATCACCGGGCCACTAGGCCCGGTGATATATGGTACGATTTTAGTATGAAAGTTTTCGTGAGTTTGATTAATTATAAATATTTAATAAAACGGTTAGAACTCACGTAGTTTGTCGAATTAGTCGACCTAGGTTTCGAGCATATCCGATGCTCCTCATCAGGGCGAGTTTACACTGCGAGAGAGAATAAGTTACGGTTTTAGTAAAATCAATATACAGGGAATAACATTAATGTGTAGTAATACTGAAAGGTGTGTATGGGTATCTAGTCATGAATCATTGGGCAGAATATACAACCAAAAAAACACTATTATATTTTCCATACAAAGTTTAAAAATTATTTATTTGAATTATTTTGGACAATCCTAACAAGCTGTGGCCTAGTCGCGGTAGTACGGGTCATTGACCGAGCTACTTTGTGCCTAGGCACAAAACAGATTAGTACAGAAATCTACATACATACAAAGTGCGCTCGAGCAACGCACACATAGACACCGCTCACAGACACGATATCTGGGCACAGTTGGGATGCGAGTGCCATCCGCTTGAGACACGCGTCTGTGAACTTTTTTGTGCAAAAATGGAGCAACGAAGAATAGGTTATTATAACTGTTTGGTGGACGGTTGTTTAAATTCAACATTAAACGGTGAATTGTCGTTTTTTAAGCTACCAGTTGTTTCAGAGAGGTAAGTAGGTATTTGCTTGTATTTTGATAGTTTGTTTTCACGTAACACAAAATAGTTAGGTAGGTAGGTAAGCGCCCCAGCCCCCGGCCCTGCGCCGAACAAGCGAACATAAGTTTGTAGCCTTGTCATATTTTTACAATTTAAAATTAGATATTTATTGTAGTATAAGCTGTGTTAGCCTTGTGTTCAATAATCTAATGAGGAAGATGTTAATGTAAACTAATCACATTTGTTTTGTCTTCAAAAAAACTTTATTCAGTTATAATAGTAACTGCGAAAAAATTATGTCGATATCGTGTACAGTTATATTTTTAAATCAATCAATTTTCCTCCCAAAAACTTCCTGCGCCGTCCGGTATGAAATGTATGAAAAGTACAAACATGAGATTAACTTCTGTATTTATCTGTTTTGTGGCCTAGGCGCTCTGTCTTTGAAAACGCCGAACATTTTACAAGGGCTTGATTTCGAGTCTCAAATACCGGAATTTCATACTGAACGGATCTACGGACTCGGTCGTTTCCGTTCCGGAACCCACTCGTAAAAAAGGGTATTTCCACATTTTTACACGACTGCCCAAAAAGGAGTATTTCAGGGTTTACGTATGTATGTATTTATTTATTCCACCATTACTTCTTATTGCCTGGACAGATTTGAATGCATTAAAACCATAATAAAAACATAGGTTTAAGTTTTTTTTACCATAGTTTTTTTGCATGTTCCGGAACCGGTATACAAAAAAATCTCCGCGAACGTACCCGACTTAGCCTTGCCTTGATTAGTTTCAAATTTTTATCCAACTTGACGTCTTAGAATTCATATTCAGAAATAACCTAAAAAGAATTTCCGAAACGAAAACGGTCCTTTTCGGTGGAGTTTTATGGGGCGGCGTTAGAAGGTAACTTTGTTTGTGCCGCTCGACCAATGAGGAGCAGCGGCTATTATTTATTAGGATTACATCTTTATGATTGGTGCAATACGAAACAAGGCTAGCGAATCATGAAGCGGCGGCGAATGTTTGATAGCTTTAGTGTTTGCCGCGTTTTGTCAAAGATTAAACAGGTTTATTTCTGAAAACTGACTAAGTAAAGACGCTTTATTGATTACTGACTTACGAACACTCTTTTACTATGCAATGAAATCAAATGTTGGAAATGTCTTAATCATCATTATCAGCCTATTACATTCCTACTGTTGAAATTCATGCATGATGTTTTTTACATCCTATTCCTACGGTGGTTGGTGACCTCACGTATTTTTTAAGAACATCAGCCATGCTCGCTCTTATTAGGCGTTTACACTGATTAGACCCTTATTCCTGAATGTTAATTGGAGCGATGATGTTTAATGCTGTAATTAATAAGTAAGCATTAATAAAAATAAAAAAATACCCTGCCAAAAACATTATCACTTGGGATGATTTAAGGATTCCGAGGATACCCCATACATCCAAATCTGTTGAGGCATTTTGTAATAAAAAAACGCACATACATTAACCCCGAAAACATTATATTCCTTTTTTGGGGAGTCGCGTAAAAAGCAGTTTGCTTGAAAGTTAGTTGTAAAGTAAGGTTGGTAGGACAGCTGGCTTTGCTAACTGAAGATAAAATTTGTTTGTCAGATCTGTACACGCGGCGCACTAATATTCTTTGTCACAAGTTCATTGCTCTTTATCAGCTGATTGTTAGGGTTGAAATGAACTTGATTACCAGAAATGTTTAAATTATCATATCTTGTGATTTTAAAAAGTTTCTGGTGATTTGCACTTGGACTTGAATTATTAATAAGCTTCTATATGCGTGGTTTAATTATTACTACACATTTATGTTACACGTTGTATAATAATGACATACTAAATAATGATGTTAATGACATATATATGACTTTAACTAAATAAATAATCAAAAAATAATTGACGATTAGCTGAAATGTCTATTTCACTAAACACATTACGCGGGGGCGCGTCGACACGACCGACGCCGCGCCGACGCGATGTGATGCAGCGTGGCGCGGGCGCGGGCGGGGCGTGGGTGCGAGCGCACGGCACGGCCCGGCCGTTTAGCTGAGAAACTGCATTAAATCACTATAATCATTTTGAATGCTAAAATTCTCGAACTTTTGCATACTGTACCTGAACCAAAATTTTCGTACTTGTACGAGAACTCTTGTACATCTGGCAGCCCTGCAATCGAAAGTCAAATGTCACTGTCATGTCAATTTAGTTGTCGGTGTCAGAGTGTCAAATCTCTATGAAGAGGGAAGAGAAAAAGGCCAAGGTCAAGCCTGTCTCTCCCCCGACTCCACCGCCGACGTCCAAGATCCCGACGCCCGTCTTTAAGACGCGGCCGGCGGGAACACAAGACCCTCTACCGCAGCGTGCCACACGTGCTACACGCGCTCGCGCCACCCATATCACAACGCCGCCCACCCAGGCTTCCGCCCTAGCCCAGCCGGCCGCCACACAAACACGGCCGACCGCCGCCCAATCGTGGTCTGCCGCCGCCCAATCGGCTATCGCCCAACCGGCCGTCGTCCAGCCAGCAGACGCCCCACCAGCCGCCGCCCAAGGGGCCGCCGCCCAACCAGCCGCCGCCCAACCGGCCATCGTCAAACCGACCGCAACCCAACACCCGGCCGCTGCCCGAACGCAGCCACCCGCCGTACAGACACAAATGCCCATTCGTGTCTGGGCCGGTAAGGCGCGAACGGGCTCGACCGCATCGCCGATACCGTCGACCTCCAAGGCCGCCTCCACTGTACCGAGGCCCTCTTCGTCAGCCGCGTCCTCGTCATCAGAAGGCCTGCCGACCAACATTACCGCGGACAGCTCCGAATCCGTATACACGGACAGCGTTGAGCACCGCGGTGACACTGATACTCAATCGACCTCATACGCAGCGATTGAGTCCGTGCCGATGCATGCAGCACCCTTCCCGTCACCGCCTTCACCCCCGCCGGAGGCCGCCGCCTCCTATGCGGCCGCACTGAGGTCACCGCCGCCGTCGCGCCCGCTAACACCAACACTGGCGCCGACGTGCCCGGCAGCACCGACCGCGACTCGCTCCCCGGCGCCGGCCACCCATGCACTCAAGGGCTACCCGCCCATCATCGTGGAGTGCATGACGAAGTGGCCGGCACACTTCGCTGAGTTGCGTAAGCGACTTGGCCACCCACCGAACGCGCGCGCCTTCGACAAAGGCGTGCGCTTCACGCCGCAGACCGCAGATGAGTTTCGTGCCGTCCAAAGGTACCTCACCGAGGCCGCGAGCACTGACACAAAACTCTCGTGGTGGTGCTACAGCGTGGCTTCGGAACGCCCCCAGAAGGCCGCAATTCGAGGTCTCCCCGTCGACACAGAACCTGAGGACATTGTGGCCGCTCTAAAATCGCTGGACTTCCCAGCAACCTTAGCTCGCGCCATTCCGACGCGCAGCACCACGCGCCCAGGGGTCTACCACATACAGCTAGACCCCATGACCAAGATGGAGCTCGAACGCCTGTACACTGTCACCGAGCTCCTAAACATGCCTGGCATCTCCATCGAGGCATGGAGAGGCCACACGACGGTGCCGCAGTGCCACCGCTGCCAGGGTTTCGGACACTCGTCAGTGCACTGCCACCGTCCAGCGAAGTGTGTACGCTGCGGAGGCCCGCACTTTGCCTCCACGTGCACCATGCCAGAGGGCGGGAAGCCCTCCTGCGCCAACTGCCAGGGCCAACACACAGCCAACAGCCGCAGCTGCCCCGTGTACAGGAGAGAGGCCCGGCGGCGACTTATCCAAGTGCCCGGCCCTCTCCCTCCCCTGCCGACTGCTGAGCGCAACCAACGCAACCAGCGCCAACCACGCGCCCTCCGTGTACCATCGTCGGATCGCCCGGGCAGACGCGCCCCCCCGGCCCAGGCGCGACCCACCGTCCCGCCTCAGGCGAGGTCCGCCGTACAACGTCAGGCGAAGACAACCGCCCCGCCCCAGGCGTGGCTTGTACCGCAGCCTGTATACCAAATAGGGCCAACGCTGCAGCCTCCTGTAAACCCAGCAACCCAACGAGGAGCACCCCCTGCTACCCGAACTAAGAAGGGACGCAACAGAAGAAAGAAGCGGGAACAGCGTCCCGCTCCCGTCGCAGCCTCAACCCCGCTGCCACAACAACATCAGCACGCGTTCGTGCCATTCGCCCCGAACTGGCGTCCAAACACGGCGCCTCTACACACCCCCACTGCGTTATACCCACCTGCATTGCAACCCCCCTTGGCGCCAGCTGCGCCTTTCTTCGTCCCGGGCACTCACACTGCCCTGGGACCCTACGCACGCCACAGTGCCCCCTTTGCCCCCTTCGTCCTCGGCCAGGCACATGGGCCGCGCCCCGGCTCAAGGGGCCCCCGCCACCGCCGCGGGCGTTCACGGTCCAAGGCGGACCAGGCTGCCCCAGAGTGTATGGATACCGCCCCACCCCTCCCCCAAGTAACTACATCAGTTCAGGGCCCTGCCTCCCAGCAAGAGCCCTCCACGACCGCAGCGCTGCCAGCGCCGACGGCCACTACCGTCACCGCCACTATTACTACCGCCACTGCGCCTGAGCTACGGCTAGCACCGGGGGCCCCCAGAACCCAAGGGGCCCCAGAGCTGCAAAAGCCTATCGGTACCGACCCGCGACGACACTTCGTGCCTGTCACGCGGGCCGCTACCACTCCTCACACGGAGCAGCCACCACGCGTGTCAAGGCCGGCACCCACGCCGCACGCAATGCGTCCGGCGCACTATGCACCGTACCAGCTGCAGCATCAACAGCCATCCGGATCGAGCGCGTCGAACGCTCCCCAGATGCATCACCAGCAGCGTGCCTTCCAGGCACCTCCACCCGGCTTTCTTATGGGCGCGCCCTCCGCGCCGCAGCAGCAGCCCTACTACAACCACACGCTGTCCGCCAGGGACCCCATGTATGCTATACTGGGGATCCTGGTGGATCTACTCACTACCATCGCGGCCGGAGGCGAGCTCCGAGATGCGGCGATGCGCGGATTGGCCTCCATAAACGGGTGTCTCTATGGATAGGTCCAATCTGCGCATTCTCTACTGGAACCCCGGGGGCGTCCGAGACAAGGTCTCCGCCCTTCGTACTCTCGCTCAGGACCAGGATGTCCACGTCATCCTCCTGGGCGAGACCAAATTGAAACCTACACAACAACTCCGGGTGCCCAACTATCTCACGTACCGGCGGGACGAGGTCTCCCCCCGGGGCACGGCCTACAGGGGAACGGCCGCCCTGGTGAGGGGAGACCTAGTCCATGAGGACCTGGCGCACCTGGAGTTCTCCGACATCCGGACGACGGGGGTGAGGGTGAGCATGGCCGGCAGAGAAGTGAAACTCTTTGCTGGCTACCGCCCCCCCCAGCCTACCTTCGACACACGAGACCTGCGCCGCATCTTCGAAGGACGCGCCCCGACCCTCCTGGCGGCCGACCTCAACGCCAAGCACACGGCGTGGGGGTCGAGACTTGTGACGCCAGTAGGGAGGCGGCTCCTCGAAGATGCCGAAACCCATGGGTACACCGTGATTGGGCCGGACAGCCCGACGCATGTACCCAACAATGCCACCTGGCAGCCGGACGTCCTGGACATCGTAGCACACCAAGGCCTGACCTGTCCAGTCAGCCTGGAGGTGCTGTACGACCTGGATGAGCAGCACCTCCCGGTGCTCATCACCCTCGCCATCGGGGCGGACTTCACGGCCCCCCGCCCGATGCGCTTGAGGGTGAACTGGGACAAGTTCCAGGCCCAACTGCAGGAAGTAGAGGTCGGCCCACTCTCGACGGCGGAAGATGTGGAGAGATGCGCGACTACCATCACAGACCGCATCAAGTCCGCCAAAGAGATGGCGTCGACGCCCGCCCCACCGACCCAGAGAAGGGAGCAGTTGCCTCTCCGCCTGCGCGCGATGCACAGGAAGAAGAGGTGTCTGCGGAAGCTCTGGGCACACAGCCGCTGTCCCCGCGTAAAGAGAGAGCTCAACACGCTGGCGGAGAAACTCAAAAGCGAGGTACAGGCGTGGCGTGGCGAATCGTGGGACGATCGAATTATAGAAATAGGAGAGGACCCCACGAAAGCCAGCCTGTACCAGTTGAACCGGACCCTAACCCAGGCCAAGGTGGCGGTCTGCCCGCTGCTGGACGGCACGGGCCAGCGCCGCTACCGAGCCGAGGAACGCGCGGAGCTGCTGGCGGACCACCTGGAGGGCCAGTTCCAGCTGCACCCAGTCCCCATGGATGCAGCTGTTACTGTACCGGCACACCACCAGATGGTGGAAGCAGCGGTCGCCGTTTTCCTCTCCTCGCCACCACCCCCCTTGGAGGGGAATGACTTTATCTCCCCAGCAGAGGTGCTGAGGGCCGTGCGAAGGTTACCAGGGAAGAAAGCGCCGGGGCATGACGGAATCACCAACGTCATGCTGAAGCAACTTCCCACGAGGGGCCTGGTAGCGTTAGCTCGGCTCTTCAACGGTATCCTTCGCACCCAACACTTCCCCAAAGAGTGGAAGACTGGCAAGGTGATCGTGCTCCCGAAGCCAGGGAAGGACCGCCGATTGCCTGCCAGTTACCGACCTATTACGCTCCTGCCGATGCTGTCGAAGCTTTTCGAGGGCCTGTTGTTGCGGAGGCTGAGGCCTCACCTGACTCCAAGAGAGGAGCAGTTTGGCTTCCGCACCAGGCACTCCACGACGCTCCAGCTCACAAGGGTGATTCATCTCCTGGCCGAGGGGATGAACAGGGGCCACCGCACGGTCGGTGTCTTCCTCGATATCGAGAAGGCATTCGACCGTGTGTGGCACGAAGGGCTCCTGTGGAAACTCACCCAGACCACGACGCCACCGGCCATCACCAGAATCGTGGCGTCGTTCCTAGAACGGCGAGACTTCTTCGTCGCGGTGGAGGGCCACGCGTCGACGAAGAGGCCAACCCACGCTGGGGTCCCCCAAGGGAGCTGTCTGTCACCGGCTCTCTACGTGCTCTACACCGACGACATTCCGGTCCTGGAGAGCGAGCACCTCCGGGAGGGGGAACGGGACGTCACACTGGCGCTGTTCGCGGACGACAGCGCATATTTCGCCTCGTCTAAAATGGCCACCATCGCTGCGAACAGGGTGCAGAGAGTCCTCGAGCTGCTACCCGAGTGGCTCGACAAGTGGCGGATGGCCGTCAACGTGGGGAAGACGGCCGCGCTACTCACCGGAGGACAACGCATCCTGCCACCACCACTTCAACTTAGAGGCGAGGACGTCAAGTGGGAGAGTACCGTGAGGTACCTTGGCGTCCATATCGATCGGACGTTGAGGATGTGCCCGCAAGTGGACCACGCCGTCCGCCAAGCGAAGGCCGCTCGCGCGCTCCTCCGTCCGGTGCTGGCCTCTAAGTTACCCCTACGGACCAAAGTAGGGGTATACAAGGCGTATATCCGCACCCGCCTCACGTATGCGGCTCCGGCGTGGTACTCACTATGCTCGGAGACCCAACGGAGGCGGCTACAGGTCGTACAGAATGTCGCCCTGCGCGTGTGTACGGGGGCGGGGCGATATGTCAGAAATGACGTCATCGCCCGCGATGTCGGGGTGGAAAAGGTGGGGGAGTTCGTGGTCCGTCTGGCGCGTCGTATGTACGACCGCGCCGACAACGGGCCACACCCCCACCTGCACGACATCGCACCCCTCCACGCGAGACCCCCCGACAAACCCCATAAACGCGCCCTGCCCCGCGACATTCTTCCGCCGCCAGAAGAAGACGAAGAGGGCAGAGGCGACAGCAACCACCGGAAAAAAAGGTCCAATACAGAGCCGCTGAGAGGCACACCGACTAGCGGAGCAGCCACCAGCGGCCTGCCAGTTCCCCGGGGGTAGAAGCCCCCGCGCGTTTATGCCAGGGTAGAGGGGACCACCCCGAGACCCACCCCTACCACCCCCCAGGGGAGGTGGAAGATTGACTTGACTTGACTCTATGATTGTCAATGTCATAGACGGTACTAGGCAAAGAAAAATTATATTTTATCTTTGGTACTAGGCAAAGGTAAAGAATTAAAAATAGATGGAAACTGAAAAAAAATACAATTAAACATATACACATTTCTTTCTTCTGAAAACGCCGTTAGCATGTGTTAAAAAGAGAAAGCATTATGCGCATGGCACCATCTTTAAACCCTACGGGCCACCAGCCAACGGACGAGACGTTTCCTTGGTGTTGTTTGGTTGATATTACTTAATTTTCTCATTAGTTGATACCCTTCGAGTAGACAGCCAAAGGCTGGATACTTTATCTGAGTTGATACCAGATGGTGATCAATTTGTGTGCAGTGTTTTTAGTGTTTTCCAAGGAATTTTGGCGAAAAAACATTGCTGCTATTTTAATTTAACACGATGAGCAGAAAAAAACCCATATCTAAATAAACACGGATTTTTGAATACCGATCGACATGTTTGACATAACATGCACTCGTCTATTGATGTGGGAAAATTTACAACAATAGTATGAATTGTAGTCCTATTCAGGACTTGAATCATGTTTTAGTTAATTTGGCAGTCGTATTTTTTTTCATATTAGCTAATTATTTATGTTAAATTATATTGATTGATAAAAATAAAAACATGTCACCCTGAACATTTATTTTGTGTAGGTACTTATAAGTATATTCTTTTGATTGTTGAAAATACCTGTGAAGCGGATTTGGAACCTATATATTTAAGTTGATACCTACTGATAGTAATGCTCCAGCACCGGTTCGATTTGTATATGTTTTGTATGCAGGTGGCCCCAAAATAAAAATGTAAATTATAAAAAAAATAGCCCATTTCCATTGAGGTCTCACACTTCCTCAATGCCCATTTCACTGATATGAAAATTAATATTTGCTTGACATCTTTGTATTCATGAAGTATTTGACACATTGAGGTAACTTAAACCGAGATCTGAGAGTCAAATTTTACTAAAGAGAACCACCTATCATATTGCAAAAAATCTTTGCATATAATTATTTTGTGAACAGTGCGGTAACTTTTTATTTGTGTAAGTAAACTAATAAATAAATTCACCTTGTTCTAATAGTGTGTGCTTTTATAATTTATTTCGTTTTAGTAGTTTAATAAGTCAATAGCCGGGTCTACACCTGCCGCTCCAAGGCCGCTCGAACTCGCGCGGTTGAATCATGAATATCGCGATCCAAACGCACAGTCGTAGTCGGTGTGGAAGCGTCTTGCCTGATACACCTCTACGTGATACACGTGGGTGTATCACGTAGAGGTGTATCAGGCACGCGTCGGACGAGACTGTGGAGTGAGTCTCATACGACGTGTGCGTGCATAAAAACGGATCGGCTGGTATCGAATATCTAAAGTATGCTTTGTCAATTTCTCGCTGACGAGAAGTGTACGCGCAAACTAAAAACGAGACAGTCTAAAGTGTACATAAAGCATGCACTACTTCCAAGCATACAATCCGTTCATCGTAACAAGTCCCTTCCTTCAAAACTATATACTAGAAACAAAGGCACTTGTCACCTCCGGTCTTACAAAAACAATGTTGAACATTTTCTTAAAAGACCGGAGGTCCATACGTTTTATCGGTATGAAAATAGGATATCACCTCAGAGTAATTTACTCTGAGGATATCACCATATCAGTAAAGTACTGTATAGGTATAACCAATTGATAAGTAAGTAGTAACCTATATATAGACAAAGTGGAGACACTCGGGTATTTTTAGGTATTGAGCAACTATATACTGGTCTGTTTTTTCAAGTAACTTTTGTGATGAGTGAAAAAGGATGCATTCTGTTTTGGAAGTACAATTTTTTAGTTTCCTACTTTTTTAATTCTTTATCTTTGGTACTTTACACTCTAATAAAGTACAATTGACTTTGGTACATAAGATGCATGCATGATTTCGACGTCGACGCCGCGCCGACGCGACGTAGGCAAATGGGCAGCCACTTAGCATGAAACTGGGAAACATGGTCATACTTCGGACCAAATCTGGACCGAAACTAGGGTAATAAAATAAATTGTCAAATAAATAAGGTGATGTTTTTGTAATACTTGAGCTGCACTTTGATGGGAGATTTTACTAGCAGTATTTTACACAGGACACGTAGAACGTAGAAATGCAGATAAAATTTAAAACATTCACATATCTTCGTCGTCTGGCGGTGGCCCCACCTGATTTGGATTTAAAGCATCCCTAAGCATCTGTATATCTTCCGTATTCAGATCAATGCACATCGTACCCACCACGTCTTCAATTCCAATTGTACCATCATTACTCATGTCTACTTCTTTTATGAGATTGTCTAATTGCTTCGGAGGCATTTTATGGCCTTCCTTAGAAAGCGTCTCTCTCAAATATTCCCTATCTACAGCGCCTGTTTTATCAGGATCAAAAACTTGCAAAGCTGAACGAATTTCATCTTCTATCAGAAAATCTCTCTGCCTTATTGTCACCATCTTTAGAAATTGTTCGTAGCTGATGTGTCCCTCCGGATGTGGTGGTCTCACGCAAAACTCTATTACCTCAATAAGCTGCTCCGGTGTATAGGTCATTAGGAGAAGGGCTTTCAACATGTAGACTAACTCTTTTTCTGTTATAAAATTATCGAGGTCCGAGTACGCAGGAGTATAGTTTTGATAGAGTTCCCAAAGCACTTCAACTTCAGCCAATTGATCATGACGTAGTTCAAATGGCTCTTTGAGTGCTTCTTTGGAATCGCTGAAATCGAAAGGTGCGGCGGGATCCGGCGGTGGTTCTTCGACATACTTTTCTTCTTCCTCTACGTTTTCTTCCTCGACTGGTTTTTTAGCCTCTTGTTCGCCTTCCATTTGTTCTCCTGCCAGTTCTTCACCCATTAATTCTTCGCCCTCCCCTAGTACTTTTTCTGCATGTTCACCTTCAACATGTTCTCCTTCAGCATGTTCGCCTTCAACATGTTCTCCTTCAAGATGTTCGCCTTCAACATGCTCTCCTTCCATGACTTCAGTTCCTTCGCCACCAACTTCGCCATGATCGATTAAGGGCCGCTCACCTTCAGCGAGTTCGGGTTCACCTTCAACTTTCTCGGGCTCACCTTCAGCTTTCTCGGGCACACCTTCAGGTTTGTCCACTTCATCTCCAGCACCCGTTGTGGGAGTCTCAGTGCCCTCCGCTGTCGTCGTTTCGTCTTCCATTTTGAATCACTGTTTATACTCAGAAAATTTAAAACCTTTTCTTAACTTAATATTTTATTCTAGTTACCTACGCTCATACCAAACATTTATCACCACATCTAGGCTTGCTGAACTGCGTTCTGAGTATCAAAATGAGGTTGTCTGTTATACGTTCATATAGATTGTTGCTTTCGATCGATATGTAGTCGAGTAGTTCTATGAAATTTTGCCGTCGTACTGCCCTAAAACTATACATTTATCTAAAATAAATAAATATTAAAAGTTTATCGCAACCCCGTTTCGCCCTTTGCATGCATTTCTGCCATTGTTTTCGGAAGACAATGTCATGTTTCAAAGATTTTACTGACACAAAAAGGTTTGTAGGTACGCCCAAAGAGAATACAAATGAAACAGAGAACGCCTCAGATTAAGAACCTTATCTGGAGTACGGCATGGATGGTATACCTATTAGAGCATTCAGTCTTGAAACTCGACACAGACAAGGCGACGGTATTACCTAGGAATACCGTCGCATAAGCATAGGCTTTAAGTTGCAGTGGGGTCCTCATATCGATGCTCTATCAGGAAAACTTAGTTCTGCTGCATACGCGGTTGGTAAAAATAGGCAATTAACGGAAAGGTATAGCTACGGCTTGGTTAGTTTACTTTGCATACTTCCACAGCTTAATTTCATACGGCATTTTGCTGTGGGGTTCTGCCGCGGATATATAATAGTAGATTGTATCATAAGGGAGCAAAATAATATTTTTACGGCGAGGGCGCTTTTTTGAATCCAGAGCGAAGTGAGGGATTCTAGAGTAGAATCCCGAGCGTAGCGAGGGATTCTTTAGTAGAATCCTGAACGTAGCGAGGGATTCAAAGTACGTCGTCCGAGCCAAAAATATATTTTTCATCCCATCTATTCGAAAAGGACGACTTGGTTCGCCTTTATGTGCACCCAAAGGTGGTGTTTTCTATAAGAAACTTTTAGCGGGCAGTAATGAGTTTTTAATCCTCTTTATAAGTGCGCCGCAATTATCTTTGCCGCGCACTTTTTGAATTTGGAACATCTTAGTGTTCAGCACCAAAGAAATCGAACGCAAATATTGTTTGAATAAAGACTGGCTGGTACGACGGCCCATAGTCACGCCGCCGGATGAATGAAAAAAAAAACAAATTAAGCAATTTATTAATAATTTATATTCGCGCTTTTTTTCAACACTTGAAAATTAGTTTATGCAATAGAAAGTAGATGGCGGTAAAATTAAAACTCGCAAACAGTAATTTTATAGAATGCACCAGACCAGTGAATAATGTGTAAAATATTTTTCTTTTCCAATTCGCTTATCAGTAGGTACCTCTGAAGCGATGTTGCGATGTGGCGAGTTTTGGCTTCAACCGTCCGGCTCAAACCGGCTCAAACCGTCCAAAAGCCTTTTAAAACCATCTCCAGACTGTGGTCTGTGGTATGTGTGTCAGAAATTTGCTTCTGGCGTTTTTAAGGTTTTGTCAAGAGGATAATTCTGCAGAAACTTTAATG
This sequence comes from Petrophora chlorosata, assembly GCA_951640565.1. Taxonomy (NCBI): domain Eukaryota; kingdom Metazoa; phylum Arthropoda; class Insecta; order Lepidoptera; family Geometridae; genus Petrophora; species Petrophora chlorosata. The sequence goes on along the minus strand of OX621193.1, from coordinate 12,004,414 downwards.
TACGACGAAGTGCCTTTGTTCAATGACAAACAAATTGATCTATCTAACAGATGACGACGTAACATGGTGGGGGCACCAAGTGTCTTTAAGAAGCATACTTTAGGCAGGACAATATACACTGTCCTGTCAATACCAGTAACAAAGAATGCTACTATTTACAGCTGCTAATACACGATTTCTGTCAGCGGCGCTACCTCATTTGCGTTCCTCAGAACAGTAGATAGTGTTGAACGCCGTACGTTCCATGCAGCCTGCAGATTAAGGCGCCTCCTGAATGACGACCAAATTTGGGATGAAATTCTAGCAAATGCAGTCGTGATACTTCACGACGTATGCACCTTTTGTTTGCTGTGTGTTCGTGTTTTATGGGCTTTCGAGCATCGTGCAACTGTGGGAGAATTGTCTACACCATCTTGCCGAAGATATCCCGTCTATATGCCCTGAGACTTTGAACAAGACGTGGATGTATCAGACGAGAGGGAGATAAATTGTTGTCTTACTATGCTACAAAATGTTGTCATTGCTATCGGTGGCGATTCATTAGACTGCGTGAATCCCGTGAAAATTGGCGCATCGACAACAATTGCAGGTTAAATTATGCTTCTTTAAAATTGGACCACTCCGAAATAGTGTAACGTAACTCGGCTTAAGGAAGTGTCGTCGCAAAAAAGGAACCTGCTTGAACGTAAAACTACAAATACGATCCTGCATGGAGTACTGTAGCTATCTATGGGGTGGGTCAGCCGAATACCAACTGGCAGCTCTGGAATCTTTAGAACGTTGCTTGCCCAATTAATTTTATAAATAACAATATGCTGATGGAGAAAAAAGTGACAAGTTTTAAACACGGACGGAAACTTGGGTGTCTGTGCTCTTCTATCGACAGCACTTCGGTAAGAATTGCACAAACCGATCCCTTTTTCTCCTTTCCACTTAAGGACTTCCAGGCGAGGAGAGTCGTTTCCCCTTACGTACTTAATGTCCCACAGTCCCACCGATCGGTACGAAGCGTTTTGCAGATTCTTTCATCATGCGGACTCCTTAAAGAGTAGAACGCTCTACCAGCTTTTTGTTTCCATATAGCTACAAAGTCTAGAGTGAATAGGCATCTCATGGGCAACCATGCTCCATCTTCGCTTTCCATCAGGCGAGATGTCATCAAACAAGTGCCCATTTACCAATTTAAAAAAATATAAGTAGTCGACGCGAACGAAGTAGGGACATTTCTCTCTACAAAAAAAGACTACATCAGCGTTAAACTATAATCCACGTGAACGAAGTCGCGGGCAACAGCTAATCATTTGATAATTTCAATAATTTTGAAAAACAAAAATTAGTAGGTACCCAATTAGCACGTCAGCTTGCTACAAATTTGTTTTACCTTTAATATTGATTTGATATATCAAGTTGCGGCATAGGAATGTAAGCTCGCTGCAAGTTAGTTTTTCTTTTATATTGATTTATACGTCAAGTTTGTCGCGGCAATGGAATGTAACTTTGCTACAAGTTTGTTTTTCTTATATATCGATTTATACGTCAAATTTGCCGCGGAAATGGAATGTAAGTTTGCTGCAGGTTTCTTTTTCTTTTTATATTGAATTAATACGTTGGGCCCGTGGGGCCACGAGCACTCGAAATTTATAAGGATTTGGCGGGGCGGCTGGTGGAGTCCACACGTGACCAAGGCCGCGTTCAGAAATGGGTAAATGTTCACGAGTGAATACTTGTCAGTTTATCTCAGTGATATGCCAAGTTAAAAATTAACTAACGCCTTTCTGAACGGGCATCGAGTAGTACAATAAGCCAGCCAATCAATAACAATCATTTTCAAGACCGAGATTTCCCGCGTTTTGCTAATATCGGAATTTTATCTTATATTTTGCTTCAAATACACGAATCGCTTATTTTATTTATATGTACAAAAAATCAATGCAAAAATATTTCAAGATGTAAAGGAAAATGCTAATTGACAACTAACCTGACAGGTGAAAATCGTAACCCGCTTTTTTATCGGTGAATATTTTCACCTGTCAATTGAACTTTTACTCTCCCCAATTGGTTTTCTGAACGGCTCAGGGTAAAAGTCAAAGTTCACCTGAGTCATTTCTGAAAGGCGTTAGGGTAATAATTACATTGACTGGGTGGTTTCTGAACGCGGCCCAAAATGCTGGCGTGTATTTTGGTCAAAGAATCAGCCTCGCTAATCAGCGAGGCAACACCCCGCCAGCATTTTGGGCACGTTGCCGGACGACGGGTATCGGTTGAATTATCTATAGGCCATTCAGTTGGCTCAACCGATACCCGTATGTACATAGTATTTAATTTATTTTAGATATGTATATGTATAGTGAAGTAACTTATATAGTTTGATTTAATATTAAGGTAGTTTTTATATTTTATTATATTTATTAGTATTTAATTGTTCTAGTTTAGTTTTTTGTATCGTGGTGTGAATTTTGTGTTGGAAATAAATGTCTTATAGTAATTAATACGTTATGTTTGTCGCGTCAATATAGAAAATAACTTTAAATACTTATTTACGTAAATGCACGAATACCTATGGTGAAGCCGTTACCTCATTTGATAACTTCTTTTTTCACGTGTGGGCTGGCCAACCCTGGGTGTCGGAGCTTAAAGACCCAAGAGAACTAAAATCCTAGATAACTCTTAACGTAGAAGATACTATTATCTATTCTGTGATATAATTGTAATAACTACCTACTTACGGTTTCCGCCCATCTAAAGTCATCAAGATAGGTAGGTACATTAATGAATACAGGTGCAGCAATTACCTACCTACACGACTAACATAATTTGACCTCTTCCACCCGCCAAGCTTCATACAAAATCAGTGCTTACAGAGAAAGGAATCTGAGCGACTTGGTGGGTAAAGTAAGCGGGATGAAAGTTCTAACCTCCCACGGCCAGTTGAATGCTTTCATCGCATCACGTGCGCTGCTTCTCCCGGGAGAAGCAATGTACACAAAGTACGAACGGTGAGCGGCGGTCGGCCGCGCGATACTGCCATAAGACGACACGCGCCTTGACGCCGCGCATGCGTACCGAACGCCTATGTTTTGGCGGGAAACATCGATTTCGAATATCGAACGTAATATTTTTAATTTTTTACTTTTTTATCAAAAGCTTTGTTAGTTTAGTGATTGTTGCTGGTGTGTCAGAATCAAGAGAATAAATAAAATGGTGAGTAAAAGGAATAAATGCAATATTAGGACCCAAACTGCAACAATTAGAGCTCTGTGTAGGTAAATCATAATTGTTCTACTGTTTTGTCCTCTCTTCAGGGCTGGGTAGGTAGGTAATAATTATTCTGTACATTTCGAGCATAGTTAAATTAAATCAAATGTTAAACAAAATCGGGAAATTTAAAAGGAACTCATTTTTATTATTTTATGACAATCTTCTGTCGTGTGGGTATGGGGCCAACACTGGCATTTATGACAATAAGTAGGTAAAATTACCTAATCGAAGTCTAATAAATATACCTACTTTATAATTATAGGACTCAAAATAAGACCAGTGAGTGAAAAATAAAATAATGCTTTAACAACATTTTCGCATGCACATTACAATTATTCGTCCTATTTCGATTTAGTATATATTGGTTAATTTATGTTAAGTACAAAATACCGACTATTTATTACATATTTTAAAAGTTCTTAGTCTGAAGTTAAAACCAACAGAAATCAAGAACTTTAAAAAGGACATTTAATGAAAACTTCTACTGATATGTAAGATTCGTTCAGATGTATACATATTCTATTGTACCTTATATAAGTAACTACATATGTAGATATAATACAATGAATTTACATATACCTAGGTACCTATGTAGATACAATATTAATGAATTTACAATAAATTTACTCATGGGAGGTCACTCGTATACGGTATACTGGGTAGGTACCACAGCTTTGCCAGTTATACTGCCGCCAAGGAGTAGTGCGCAAGCTTTACTGTATTCTGGTTTGAAGGGCATTAGCCAAGTAAGTAGCCAGCGAAATTACTGGGCATCATGAGACTTAATAACTGATGTCTCGGGGTGATTGCAGTGCTACGCTGTGCTTTTTATGGCATTAAAAATTCTGGGTGGCACTGCAATTGTTATGAGCAGGCGTGGCGTTTACCATCAGGTGAACGACTTGCTCGTCTCATCGCTCAGTACCATAAAAAAAACAATGTGACTATTGTACAGTAAATGTAAGTTGTCGCTTCCCATCAGGCGAGATAGTAGCCAAACAAATCTATAAAGTGTAAAAAAAAAAGTTAATTACGTTGAGATGTTACAGTTACCAATCCTCAATTAAATTAGGAAAACGTTCAAGGATAGTCGTAAAATACTTATTGAGAATCCTCTCACTTCAGTCGTTTCAGTTTCGTCATTGTGCTGAATTTATTGCTTCTTACCGTGTTTTGACCTAATACTCCTAAGTACCTACTTGTGGTCACGATGATTTCGGTATTATGTTAACCCGCCTGCAAAAGTGCAATGTACTTGCGTAATAATATCGTATATATCTATATCGTGATAATATTATTATATATATCGTAATAATATCTTATATATTGAATGAAGATTTGTACAATTTCGAGTGTCTCGCATAGGGCCAAATAGAGCATTTGCCCTCCGTAAAATGTTTTTATCTCTTGAATAAACTGATATATAATTAAATATTAAATTAAATACGCCCGATTATCACATTACTGCCAGCGAAATTACTGGGCATTATGAGACTCAGACTGACAAGACCTGGTCGGAGTAATTTTCGACGTTTACAGTGAGTCTTAGCCGTTTTATATCAATTATTATGAGACTCAACAGCTAATTGTCTTAGGGTGACGAGCGCAGTGCATTGCGCAGGATTTTGCAAAACAAACTTCTGGGTGGTGCTGTTATTGTTATGGGCTGGCGTATTACTTACCATTAGGCAAACGACCAGCTCGTCTCGTCATTCAGTTACATAAAAAAAACATACTTAGATCCTGCCCCTAACTAGGATTCCCTGTATCTAGGGAACCAGGGCCTATGAGGACCATGGTCCTACAACACCCAGACACGAAACAAATATTTCGCTATTTTTCTGTGCGCAAACATTTATCACGTCGAGGGAATCGAATCCGCAACCTCAGTGGTGTATGAGAATTGAGATAACCTGCCCAACCACTACACCACAGAGGCTGTGGTGTAGGTAATCAAAATAAAAACGTAAACTAAAAAATATTTAATAATCCAGAGAAGTTCCTATCAGTAAATATTAGCTTATACTCCTATCATACTTTTTGAAACCGCAGGTCATTCAACAAAACCTAGACGACGTAAGGTTAAGCTGGTCTCGCTTCTAAGAAAATGGGTGTACAGCGGTACTTCACACCGGGTCAACGCCTAACGCTTATAAAGCGCAGGTTCGGCCCCATATGGAGTACTGCTCCCATCTCTGGAACGGTGCACCAAAGTACCAGCTTCAGCCACTTGACTCCTTACAAAGGCGAGCCATTAGACTTGTTGGCGATCCCGAGCTCACAAAGGATTTGGAACCACTGAGTCAACGTCGAAACATCGGCGCACTCAGTGTGTTCTATAAAATCTATGATGGGGAAGGTTCTGAGGAACTATTTGATCTCATTCCTCCATCACGATTTTATCACCGCAATGCCCGACATCCTGGGAAAGCCCATTCACATATCATAGATCTATGGAAATCGCATAATGTCCGATTCTCCAATCTTTCTTGCCGCACACCTGCAAGATATAGAATGGGCCGCCCAAGGCTTCCCGCGGAGCTATAACATGGGGTACTTTAAAAGAAGGGTGAAAAGGGTCCTTAAAAATAGGCAACGCACCAGTAATGCCCCGAATGTTGCAGGTGCCCATAGGCGACGGTAACCGCCTACCATCCAGGCGGACCGTCTGCTTGTTTGTCGAAATATCATATTCAAGAAAAATGTATTCCTATTGTCATGCAAATAAATTGGTTTCGCAAAAAATAGGTGGCATATTGATAGATACTTCAAATATTCAATATTAATATGTTTGTTTTTATTTTAAAACTTAAAAGAAGAAACTAATTTTGATTATTAAAATTGTATTAGGTAGTACAACGGGCGGTCTCTCGCTAAGAGGATCTCTACCGGTCAACCTTTGGTACAGATAACTAAAGATTTAGAGGTTAATAGAAGTCCTGAAAGTGTTATAAAAGATTTTTTCAGAATCAGACAAAAACTAACAGTTTAAAATTCGCATATGACACAAGCTAGGTTCCAGCAGCGCGAGCGAAGCGAGCGCGAAATTTTGTCTTCGACTTTTACAAAGTCAAGGTTTTGGAGTTACAAGAGATCTTGATTTTATGTTATCAAAGAATCAATTTTTTAGTCTTTTAATATAAAATTTAATTTATCTATATATGGGGTGATGTATAAATAATAATACCTACTTATAGGTGGGTAGAACAAGAGGCGGTCTTATCGCTAAGAGGATCTACCATTTAACCATTGGTTACATGGTACAGATAACAAAAGAAAGAGAAGTTTCGAAAGTGATATCAAAATACTTGTAGGTAAAAATAAAGATAAGTATTGTAACAAAGATTATACTTACATAAAGTCATAAACAATTCTGCATTACCTACCGACCAACGCACTATACTCCATCCAACCATTTATATAACTTTTGACATATGCACGCCTATGAAGTTCCATAACTATTGAAGTGATGAACTATAGTGAAAAAAATGCACTGTTTCTTTTTCTATAATAGTGACGAGACGTGCTAATTATGTACAAAAATTTTAGCCCACACATTTATAACCAAAATTATTTATTTAGGTGATTTTTCTATAAACAAATATAAAGAGTTGTCAAATATTCTCATTTGTACATAATTATAATCGATAATTAAAAGGTTTAATATTAAGATAAAAATCAAGTAAAACAACCAATATAATTAATTTTATTTTTTATTAGGAACTGTCGTCGTATTATTTACATGCAATGAAGTCATAACCTACACCTGATTATTTCTCAAAAACAATACAGAAAACGTTGAGCAAAAAAGAAATATCAATTTGTTAAATCGATTAAAACTTCGTCATAAATAAAGTCGATTGTTTTCAGAAATCGAATTAGTAACGTAATTAGGACATTACTTCTCGAGCTGTCAAAAGATAAATAAATGGTTGGACCAAGTACATATAATGAAAATAGATAATGCAACTAATGTATCGCAATCTACCTACTTCTCTATTCTAATCTAAAATACAAAAAAATTCGGCGTTTACAAACCAATGACTCATTTTAGTCTTTTATATAGATAAAGCTATATATTACCTTCTACGATGCTTCTTTGTCATTAATCAATCGCCTCCCAGTGTTTCCGCAAGTTACGTGGACTCTCCAAGTGTCTACCTTTCTTTTGCTATTAGATACACAAGTAAGTACCTACCTTCTTGGAAGATATTGACGTACATCTAACCGATATTGTTCGTAGAATTTGAGTAACAAAGTATTAGCCCTTCGTAAGAACACAGAAATAGGAGGTCTTGAAATTAAATTTTTATGGCACTACATTGTAGCTATACTGAACCCAACGCAAAAGAATGTTCCAAATCGGTTTATGAATAACGGAGTTCTGAAGTAACAAACATAGAAAAAAATATAATCGAGTTGAGAACCTCCTCCTTTTTTAAAATCGGTTAAAAATAGTTTGTAGAACTAAGACTCAAAATCAAATTCTCTTTAATCATTTTGGCATCACAGACGCACTTATGAACGTCCAATTACCACAATGACTCTACTACCGTATCGGAAAAAGAACCACTACTCAGACTATTTATATTGTGTATGGATCAGTGTATACTTGGTTATAAAGAAACCATAAAAAGGATTCCTGACAAAATAATAGGTCAGACAAGGTTGGGTAAGCAAAGCTAGATAATATTTTAAACTGTGCTATCGCATCAAATCTCTAATTTACTCGAAGATTGTAACGTAACGTTGACAGATCAAAATATCAAATCACTTGACCGGCCGGTGAGCGGCGTAGATCTATACCTTATCGCTCAATCTTATGAATATTAAACTGTTTGCAATAAAGCTCTTTAGGTAAACCGAACATACGATTCAAAATTCCTAGAAAACGATTTCGATTCATGATTTGCAAACTGCCTATGAAAGTTACAAGACGTTCCAAACTGTCTATATAAGTACCTGTTCTATGATTCTATTCTATTTTTAACCGATTTCAAAAAAGAGGTTCTCAATATAATTGTATTTTAACCGACTTTAAAAGGAGGAGGTTCACTATTCGGATGTATTTTTTTTATTTTTTATGTTTGTTACCTCAGAACTCCGTCATTTATAACCCGATTTCAATTGGGTTCGATTAGGCATTGGGTTCACTATATAGCTACGAAGTGGTCCCATATAAAATTTATCGATAGTCGATCGTGGACTTCGAAGATACGTCAGAATTGAAGTCGGTTTCTTTTTGTGATAAAATGTATACTTGTTTTACATCCTGCATGTTACCTTACTAACCATAAAAATCTCTTGTATTTTTTGGATACTTTGCCCATAGACGTCATTCATCAGCATCCTAATACGTCTTTCAATACCAAACGACCTCTTCTATAAAAATAAAGCTTAATCGTTTGCAATTAGACCACCCTGAATGGACAACACTATACATAAACTAAACATAACAAACAATGTAAGGTCGCTGGAGCATTTACAAGACAATGCCATTAATCGATTAGTTTATTTTAAAATCGATCTGTTTCCCTTCCCTTAGCGACTACCGATACGTGACTAAAATGTCTTTAAATATTGGATTAATAAGTCAAATCAACACTCTTTTTAGGTACCTATTACCACAGAATACTAAAGGACAGAAGCATCACTCTGCAAAGAAACTTAAACTTATAGCGACTCTTGCTATGACGCAATAAAATTCAATTCTGCTCGCGTAGCGCTGCATACCTACCAGTCATATTTACCTACAGAGCGCCTCTCTTTCTATCGCATAGCTCTTATCTCTTCTGACGCGGCACGTGTAACGATGCGCGACCCGTCGCCGGTGTCCGGCTATGTACTTGTAGCTTCGTACCTACAGTGCGGAGTGCGCTAGGTCTGCTATTACCTATTAAGTAGAGCTGCCTCCCGATAACGAATACCGCATCGATACGACTGATATAGATCTCATTTTATAGCATTGAGCTATTATTACAAAATGTTTTGTAGGTCTCTTTCAAGCTATTCCGCCCCGAAAATTCTATACGGTTTCGGTTAAAATATTAGTATCGAATGCATGTTGAATTTACCTAATTTGTTTTGTGTGCAATATTTTGCATCGTAAGATATTAAACCGGATTTAACACTCACTCTAAAAACGGTGAAGAAAAACATCGTGAGGAAACCGGCATGTCCAAGAATTAATCACCAAAATTCAAGGACATGTGACATCCACCAATCCGCACTGGGCCAGCGTGGTAGATTGTGGCCCATACTCTCTCTATGAGAGAAGGCCCGTGTCCCAGCAGTGGTAACCTGATGGGCTGAAAATGTGTGTGTGAAGTGATCGACAACTAATTATCGTGAGGTTCTGAATCGGCCAGCAAGCTTGCTACGTTTCCATCAAATAGCATTGACCGTGATAACGTCAACTCTACAGCTTAAGAAAAGAGTTTATACTTAATATCTGTTCTGTCTATCATTGTCAGCTCAGTCCTTCGGTGTAACTACTTTCACCACTGAACAGTGTTCGAAAGTACGATAAAATTATGTTAAAGTATTTAAGGCAATAAGTACTAAAACACGACAATAAATACAATATATGTGGCAAACTGGGATATGATTTTTTTACAAGCTTTTATTTAACTTGCAATGTTTGTTTGTTTGTGTCGAATCTTGCAAGTTAAATCAGAACCACTTCCTGTTATACTAAGGAGTTGAAATTTTGCATACTTGTCATAGTCCAATGACAATGCAATATTATGGTGACAGCCAGCTGATCTGATGATGGAGACGGAAGGTGGGCAATGAAACTCCTTGAGGGAAAATCCTAAACTACTAGTGTTTGGGCTCATTTTAATCTACTCGCGGTTCCGACTACGAAATTGCTAAAGTTTGTCTTGAATAATATATTTTTCAACAAAAATCTTGTTATTGATTTTGTTTTGTTTCAAACTGACGGTTGTACCGAATTGGGATAAACTCGTACTCATGGGTGTCTGTAAACTATATTTTTAGATATTTTTAAGGTCTGCTAACAAACTTCATTAATAATCAACTAATTACGCACATTAACATGCCGTGAGCTACCACGAATCTATCGGTAACACCTAAAATTGGCATGTCTGACTGATGTTACGTGTAATTAACTATACCTACTCATTTTAGCTCAATATATCGAATCTGTGGGTATATAATTATCATCAACTACATCTTTCCGGCGTAATAGCCAACATTTAGGCTTAATTAAAGCCTTGGAATAAGGATATCAATAAAAATTGATGGCGTCTATTTATTAACATCCTTCAGTGAAGTCATCTCGACAAATGTTAGTTGGGGGCTGAATGAAAGCGTATTTCTCGAAACTTCTTTTTAATGCGGAAATCGAAAAGATTACAATACTTCAGATTTAGCCTAAAGACGCCATCTTGCGAAGGTGACGTTTGTCGAGGAGCCAATAATAAGGTTGCGTTCCGAAGGACAACCGAGCGCGCGCGTTACAGCCTCCCCCTCTAGTCCAAACTATGCGCCCTCGCGTTTGGAGTAGTATTTAAGTAACAGTAATGGGTAAACATATGAACGGTAACGAGTAAACAAATGAACGGTAATGGGTAAACAAATGAATGGCAGTGAGACAGAACGATAACTGGGAAAATGTAAGTACCTACTAGCTAACAATCTTGCGTGGGCGACCTCTCTTACGTTTCCCATGCAGGGGTTGTTGGATCTGACCGATGAAAGGAGTAAGTTGCGACGAATGATACTTCCCTAACACCTCACCATCAGTACGTTCCAAGGAGTAAGTAGTATCACTTAACACTTCTCGTATTTTATATGGACCATCGCGCCTAGGTATGAATTTGGGAGTCTGTCCTCGACCAGTGTCATTGGCCCCTTGAGTTTTTAGTAGCACTAGGTCACCTAATTTATAATCAGGGGCAGGGCGGCGCTTTTCATCGGCGTACCTCTTTTGAGTCGCCTGTGTTTTTTCGTGCGCATCCCTAGCCTCTATCAGAACAGTTGTCAACCGCTTCAGATAAGGGGTTACATTGGATATGAATCTATTACTATCTAGAATGTCTCGCATGTCATTCACGACATCCGCAGGGGCGCGAATTTCGCGTCCAAACGTCAGCATCGCGGGTGAAAACCCTGTGCTGTGGGTGACGGCCGAATTCATGGCGAATCTTACAGCGGCTAGGTGAGTATCCCACGAAGAATGGTCCTGGCCAACATATATAGCGAGCTGCGGCTTAAGGTCACGGTTTTTGCGTTCAACCGGATTCGCCTCAGGGTGATAATATGGGGTCAGTGATTGGTCGATTCCAAATGCAAAGCAGACCTGCTGCATAACCTCGCTAATAAACTGAACCCCGTTGTCACTCACTAGACGGCGTGGTACCCCGTACCGCAAAAACACTTCCTTGACAAGGACCTTAGCGCAGTCTAGGCTAGTCGCGTTCTCAAGTGGAAACAACTCTACCCACCGAGAACAAACGTCTTCAACGATGAGGATCCACTTATTGCCGAATTCGGTCACCGGAAGTGGCCCAAACAGATCTACCGCGACCACTTCGAACCTCTGCGTCACAGCCGGGGACTGTACGAGCCCCGCTGGCTTACGGTTATCTACCTTGTACCTTTGACAGGGTACGCACTCCTTAATGTGCTCGGAAATAGACGCTCTCATACCTGGCCAATAATAGCGCGCGGCGATGCGTTGCAGAGTACGCTCGACACCTAAGTGACCGGCAGTCGGAGCGTCGTGGTAGTCCGAAAGGATTTTAAGCCTCTGATCGGCTGGGATGACTAAGCAAGCGTCGTCATCTTCGTTAGGCTCTGGATTGTACCTATACAGTACGCCGTCTGAAATAATATAACCGCGGTTCGCCCACGGTCTCCCCCTAAACGGTTCGTCTTCTGCTTCTAAATCTTCAATGATTTTACGGACGTCTGGATCTTGCAGTTGCAATTCCCTCTAGTTGGAAGCAGTCTTGGACGGTACGTCAACGACGGCTTCACACAAGTCGCAATTAATTTCGTCAGCACAGGCCGGGCGTGAAAGTGTATCGGCGATCACGTTAGATTTGCCAGGGGTGTACTCGATGCGCAGGTTGAATTCCTGAAGAGTAAGCGCCCACCTGGTCAAACGACCGCTCGGAGACCTGACACTCATCAACCACTTCAATGGTTGATGATCCGATTTAACAATAATCTCGGCACCTTCAATATAACCACGGAACTTCATAACGGCCCACACTACCGCTAGTGCCTCCCTTTCGGTGGTCGTGTAGTTCCTCTCTGCCTGGGATAAAAGACGACTAGCGTACTCAATGGGGCGCTCGTCGGGTCCCTCCCCCTGCATTAGAACCGCCCCGAGACAGTAGGCACTGCTGTCGGTCATAAGTGAATATGGTTTAGTATGGTCAGCTTGCCGCAAAATGGGTGCAGATACCAGAAGCTGCTTTATGTGCTCGAAAGCAGATTGTTGCTCCTGCGACCATTTCCACACGCTATTCTTTTTCAAAAGGGAAGTCAAGGGTCTCGCTATCTCAGCGTAATGGGGTATAAAGCGTCTAAACCAGCTTGACGTTTGGAGAAAACATTTTAGGTGTTTTATGTTAGTAGGGACAGTCATGTTATCAACAGCAGTAGTCTTATCGGGATCTACTTGGATACCGCCAGGAACAATAAGATGTCCTAAAAACTTGACCGAATCTCGTGCAAAAACACTCTTCTCGCGGTTCACCCTGAGGTTAAAGAGCTCTAGTCTATCGAACACCGCCTCAAGGTCTTCCAGGTGCCGACTGAAGGATTCGGACAGAACTATTACGTCGTCAAGGTATGTTAGGAGAGACACTTCTCGTAGGTTGGATTTGAACCTATCCATCAAACGCTGAAAGGTAGCGCCAGAATTGCGTAGACCCATCGGCATGCGCTTAAACCTAAACGTTCCAAGAGGCGTGACAAACGCTGTCTTGTCACGATCCTCTTCCGCGACACACGCTTGGAAGTACCCGGATCGCAAGTCGAGGGTACTCATGAAATTACTGTTCTTGGCCGCATGAAGTACATCGTCCATCCGTGGAAGAGGGTACCGGTCGGGTTCCGTGACTGCGTTCAACTTGCGGTAATCTATGCATAGCCGTGTTCCCCCGTCCTTCTTGCTGACTAAAACGACGTTCGCTGCCCAAGGTGACTCGCACTCTTCGATCACATCGGCACGCAACAGCTTCTCCAACTCCTTTTCTAAAATTTCTACTTTAGCAGGTGACATACGGTACGGTGGGGAAGCAATCGGATCCTGCTTCGCATCTACTTTAATGCGATGCGTGATAAAGCTTGTGGGCTCACCTTCCATGGCGAAGCGGCTTGCCTTCCTGGCGATCAGCTCATTGAGCTGGGCGCGCTGCCCATCTGACAGGTGAATGCCCTCGTCTTCCCTTAAACTAAGGTGTGACGTATCGACACACATAACGTCTGCGTCACTCGCGGACGCCAAATTGTACGATCGTTCAAAACTATACTCACGCGCGGGATTGCTTACGAAACTCCAAGTACCTCGAGGTAGGCTCAGCACCATCCCCGCACTCTTAATAAAATCCCGTCCTAACAACGTCCTCGTATCCGCCCCTGGAATCACGAGAACCATGGTAGGTATTTCACGATCCTGTAATTTGACAACAATTGTGTACGATAAAACATTACACAATCTTTCGGTGCCGTCCGCTAAGCGGATACTACGAAGCGCTTCCGAAAACTGAGCGTCGCAGTCCTGTAATAAGCGATGGAGTGATGGGCTGGCGATACAATGCGTAGCCCCCGTATCCACAATAGCGACTCCATCGTGACCTAAAACATTTATACTAATCAAGGGTTGACACTGTTCGAGATCAAAACTGTCACTAGAAGTTGAGCAGCAAGCTTCCAGAATACCAGTCGGAACTGCATTACATTGTTGGTTCATTACCCTACACTCAGTATTTGAACTCAGCAGTTCATCAAAATTTTCATTACCAGGATGAGACTTCTCACCAGAATAAGTACACCCTTGAATAACATTACCATCTGAATGTTCAGAATACCCCTTTCCAGAATAGGGCACCTTACCAGAATAGGCCTGTTTGCAAATTAGATCAGAATAAGTATGAGAATAATTCTTTCCAGAATAAGGCACCTCACCAGAATAGGTCTGTTTGTAAGTTGAATCAGAATATGTATGAGAATTATGATTAACACTAATTAATGAATTTGTGTCTGTATTATAAGTTTGCAATTGCAGCTCACTGCTTAGACCGTGTGTAAGTGTAGGCTTAGGGTTCATTGAACCTGCACAGCTGTTATCACAGTGCTCTTCGCAATGCATTGTGTTAAAAGTTACGCTATTTGTTGTACTACTTAACTTCTTGTTATTGCAGTTATTACATTTAGACTTGATAACACCTGCCTGTCCACAACCATAGCAGCGTAATACAGAAAGGTCGCCCCCACTAGTTTGTCTACCGTTGCTCTTTAGGTTCCTACATTCATTAATATCATGACCATAGTTTTTACAATATGAACACCGTTTCCTCTGCGGTTTTTGTCTATCATTTGGAGAAGAAACAGGTATTGGCGACGATGACAAGTTTGAACTAGGGGAGAGGCTCTGTATAATATTATTAGTCTTGCTACATAATTTTGAATTTATACTCACGGTTTTAGGTTGTACTTGTACCTCGGTTATTGACTCCTCAACGAAACGCAACTTGACTATCATTTGCTCTAGTGAGTTTAACGTATCGCGCGGTAACCGTTTGCGTATCTTCCTATCCAGAAGGCCGTACACTATATCTATCTTAGCTGCGTCGCACAGGTCGTACGGAAACTGGCTCATGAGGGCCCTAACTCTGCAGGCAAATACTTCACTTCGCTCCGGGAGGGAATGTTCGTTCGCGAATATTTCTCTGAACACTTTGTAGGCCGGTTTGATGACGCCGTACATCCCACGGAGTCTCTCGATCGCTTCTTCCCAATCGTGGACGTCCGCTTTGACTCCCCGCCACCAGACCGCCGCGTCTCCGGCGAGCAGCATCGGCAGGCCGCGGAGGGCATGCTGGTCGCTGACACCGGCACACTCCTTGTACACCAGCACCGCGTCAATGAATGCTTCCAGGGCTTCGGCGTCTCTCGTCGCTCCGTCGAAACGAGCTGAACATTTGCTGAAGTTGCCCACCTGTGGGCTTTTCGATTTCAGTCGATCGGTGACGCACCCGGGCGAAATTTCCGGGTTGCATGATCTCGGCGCTGAAGCTGAGAGAACGGTCTCGATCAGCTCGCGGTTCGCCTCTGCTTGAGATTTGACGAACGCTTCCATTACGGCGAACATATCCTGGGTCGTGTTCGTATTTGTAGACAGCGGAGGAGGTTGCGTCGCTGCCGGCGCGGGCGTCGGCGTCGGCGTCGCCGTTCCTGACGCGACCGGGTCGACGAACGGATCACGATCTTCAGACTCTGAATCTGTCGTATGTCGCTCCTGGTCGCCGGCATGGCTGCGGTGGGCACCGATTCTCCGACACCGCGGAGGTGACATGCCGTTACGACGTGGACACTTCTGTGATTTCAGTCTCCTTCGTTGTAAGTTCGGTTGAAAAAGAGCAACTCAGGCGTGATCGGCCCCACGTTGGGCGCCACTGTTAGTTGGGGGCTGAATGAAAGCGTATTTCTCGAAACTTCTTTTTAATGCGGAAATCGAAAAGATTACAATACTTCAGATTTAGCCTAAAGACGCCATCTTGCGAAGGTGACGTTTGTCGAGGAGCCAATAATAAGGTTGCGTTCCGAAGGACAACCGAGCGCGCGCGTTACATCAACTAATTACGCACATTAACATGCCGTGAGCTACCACGAATCTATCGGTAACACCTAAAATTGGCATGTCTGACTGATGTTACGTGTAATTAACTATACCTACTCATTTTAGCTCAATATATCGAATCTGTGGGTATATAATTATCATCAACTACATCTTTCCGGCGTAATAGCCAACATTTAGGCTTAATTAAAGCCTTGGAATAAGGATATCAATAAAAATTGATGGCGTCTATTTATTAACATCCTTCAGTGAAGTCATCTCGACAAATGCATGCAATAAAGTTTTAACATCATGTCTACCATATTAAGAAACTATAGACCTAGACGGTAAAATGCTTAAAATAACAATAGGCATGATTATTGGCTTAATTATCTACATTTGATACAGATTGTTTTATGATGAACAGGTTTAGTGAGGTTTAGAGACCAGGATGTGACTGTAAAATTGGAATCTAAACTACGAAACCTCAGGCTGTATAGGAGTACGAGTATACTCATCGCCCACCTCACTCATAGACCATTAGCGTTATTTACCTAAGTATCCCTGCATTTGCTGTAAAATAGTCCAGCGCCGTAAGTGCAGTTCATACGCATTATCGGCAAACTAGAACCGCGCTTTTTCCTTAAGCTGCTCCCACCCCGGCCCGCAGTAGTGAGTTGTGTATTAAGAAAAATAATCACTTATATCATAAACATGGATATGGATAGCAGAGAGACACGGAGAGCTGCTCCCCATGTGTACTCTATGTCTCCTGATCTCCATGACTGGAATAGTACCAGCGTAATAACAGAGTTATAAAAGCCAAATATACATAATAGTTTGTAAAACCAAAGGTAATAATCTTCAAGTTCATATTACCAGATTAGATTGAAAGCATAGGTACGTTCCAGTTGATTTCATTCAGTTTTAGCCATTCACTTTGCTGGAACGTAACAACAAATGTAGTTTCAATTGAACTCATTCCAATAATTGATATTATCTCACGAGCTATGATTTTGTAACAAATAATATAATTAAGGAAGGAGCTTTAAACAAGGAGCGTTTAAAAGCTTCTATTCCATTAATATCGGAGAACCACGATCTTATCTCGTACTCGATCTACGCATTGATGTAACTATAAGATTTACTATTATTATTCCGATAGATCTGGCTCATCATGCCATGACGAGCGACCTTCATCTGTTAATCAAATACGTACCAGTAATTAGTGATGATATCTATCGAATAATTGCCAAATTTCTGCGGGTCTCACGACCTGGATGTCCTTCAATACTCCATATCTCCTACTGATGATGGTACCGATACATACCAATCAAACAGTAACCTTGTCACTCCCATTATTTTTATTGATGAACCACCACGTTAAGATAATATTTATACATACTTATCAATCATATTTATAGTTTTTATTAGACCATCCGTATTTATTCGTGGCTCATCCATGTTTATAAAGCAGAGTACTCAGTCATAAGGACATATTTAATTGGCTATCAAAATTACCTTCCGTGGACTTCTGTTGGCAGTTAATTGGCCAGTAAATAAATAAAAATCGATAATGCTAATTGAAGGCGATCTAATCAGAAGATACAAATGTGTTTGTTAATTGGACCTTTGAATGTACGTACGTCGTTTTCTTTAAATATATTGTAGGTAATAAGAATAACTTATTAAGCAATCAATTTTACTTGTAAGTAGCCATGCCATACATATTATAATTTACTTAGCAGTTTGTTGCCATAGTTTATTTACTACGATATGAGTAGCTTATGTTACGTATCGATTCGTGCAATGCGTTTTTGTGTGGTAGGCTCCGGCGCTGAAGCGATCTATTAGTATTTCGGGGTGATGCTCGGTGAACCATCACGGAGGTGGGCCTGAGCAGTCACTCAAAGTCAAAGTCAAATATTATTTATTAAATAGGCACAAAAGTGCACTTTTAAAGGTCATGAACACATGATACAAATAAAAAATGTTAAAAATTGTAACTTATGTTAACATGACTTTGAAAAAAAGGTAAGTATGTTTACCCATTTCTTTCCTATACTCAAATTGAAGTCTGAGTGCTGAAAAGAAATGCGAAAACTGACTCTACCAGTGCTTCGGAAATACGCCCGCTAGATAAGATAGCACCAAGAAACTCTGCGGGGATGTCTTTTTTCAGTACAATTACGTATAAATTAGAATTAACAGAATGTAAAACAAGAAATGCGAGTGAGATGTCCCATAGTCATAGTATCAGTAACAGAAAAGTGTAAATAAAATATAAGTAGGTATGACAGTAGCAGTAGGAGTGACTAGAACAGACCAGACCAGACTCAAATTCCGCTTTCCTTTAGCTTAGATCTATCTTCTTCATCATCGGCTGCAACATTGCTTAAATTAGGTGAGATACTAGCCAATCATAGATGTATAAACAATTTAAAAAATGCGTGCGCTGCGGTCGCTCCTTTAACAACAAAAAACTTATTATAAATTTAAATAAGCATTGTGTAATTTAAAATAACATTAAACGAAGAATTCAGAAGTGGGTTTGGTACAATTATCATCGCAAATAAGGAAAAAATGTATCCAACCTTTCCCTCATATAAAAGACATCAACGCGCTCACAGCCACATTCGCGAATAAGCTATATTAATTTAGCAATAATCTGCGACATTAAGCCTCTAATAGGTATTAACATCTCAAAGACTCGGTCCTAATTGACGATAAGTGATTGTCACACGGATTAGGAACACCGTCGTGACCGTAGGTGGTTCTCGAACAATAGAAACGCTGCATCGCTGTACATGTTAGACAATACATCCGTTGCAGCGCTGCACCTCAAAGAAATGCATCCAATATAGAGCGGGAATCAAGTGACTGTGTGAAGGTCGGTGTTTCGCAATGAATCGAACAGCATCAGGCGATATAAGTGTTCCCATTGTGGATTAGTTACGTGAATCACGATCCACTATTGCCAATTGCTCCACTTCCTCGGATATGTTAGTTAAAATTTATAGACGAGGTCCCTTTTACCTCGTAATGGTGCAAAAGACCTCCAGACATTCCTAAGTCGGTCTGTCATTGGAAGCACGATTTGATAGTCTCCCTTGCCATTAATGTAATTAAGTTACGATCCGTCTAACAATCCTAACTTCTTTATGAACTACAGCTTTGAATGATCACTTTATCTTTTATTTTGGTTAATGGCTTACAATTCGCAGAGCTATGAAAGTATACGTAGGTAGGTATTTAGCCTTTTTTACGATGCTACCTTGCATCTTAAAACACTTCATAATCATATGCAGTATTTTGGTCCATGGCAGTATATATATATATATATATATATATATATATATATATATGCCTATGATACATAAAAATAAACTGATGCCTTGGATACGAGTAAATATGCCAGATGTTTTTTGCTCGGTTTAAACTTAGTACAGTCAAAGAAAACTAAATATTGTACAGTTGTCAACTACAGTGTTCCTTATAAAATAAACATCACACTTCATCACACTAATCACATCACATAAAAATATTATAAATTAAAATATTATTAATTTAATTATGTGTTATTTTCATAATTTATAATTTTGTGATATCCTAAAAACAATAAAGAATATGTATAGTCACTTCGAGCAGACGTAACTTTATTGTAAACAGAAGGTTTATGGGTCACCAAAATACAGGCTCTGCCTAGTTTGGGACCCGCTGGAAATATTTCGATATACCTACTGTTCTATGATCACTTTATATGTACGATGTATTCTTGAATTGTGTATTTATATAGCTGGAAATAAACGATTCTTATTCTTATTATTCTTAAATGCGATTTTTTTTGTGATTGTGTGTTTGTTAGGTACTTATTTACGCACTGTATCAATGGATTTGAGTGAAATTCGAAATGGAGATAACTTATACTGTGGATTAATACATAGGCGCCCCCGGGAACTCGCGGATAAAACCGTGGGGCGGCTAGTACTGTTATAAAATCTATGTAATTACACAAATCATTATATACATTTTGTACGTACCTAAGTGGTTAACTAAGATAGATGATAACATACATGATGAGGATACATGATTTTATGATTAATTCGATATTTCTTTTGAGTAACACATTTCTAACAAATGGCCCTTTCTTTGTCAACTTTTTCTGGTAATTTGTACTAACCTTATATTATGGACTAGCTGGGCTTCGCGGTTTCGCCCGCAGATGAAAAGTATTCTATGTGTTATGTCAGGACCTAGAGTATTACTATACCAAAATTTCATCAAAATCCGTTCTGCCGTTGCAGCGTGAAAAGGGAACACACAAATTTTTGCTTTTATAATGTTAGTGTCATCTATTAGTTCTCGATGCGATGAGAGGTACCGTTTCATTACTTTTTCCTAGACACTTCTGCGACGTCGAAATAATAGATAGATAGATAGATAGATAAACACTTTATTATTCACCTTAAAAATAGAGATAAAGTACAATTCAAATATTTACATGTTTTTGTCTTATCGCTTAAAGCGATCTCTTCCAGACAACCTTTGGATGGAGAGGAATAACGAAACATACACAGACGGTGGTGATAGAAAATTTTATAGACATACTAAGGGCTTACATATGATATACAATATATAATCTAATTACTTAAATATATATATGACTATGTAAATAAACTTATATACCTAATTAATATACATACATACATACAATATATAATTAACATACATATTATACAATCCAAAAGTGAACGGATTAAAAAAAAAATAGAATTCCATAGCAAAATATAATGATAAATATTATGAAGTGGATAAATATAATTTCCTAATACGTAATAGTTTATTCTTTTTATTTATTTATATTTTATGTAGGGTTTATATTATGTCCGATACAGAGTTGCTTGCTAGCTCTACCCAATACATCAAGCATCTATCAAACCCTTTAGTAAGCACATGGACCAAATATACAAGTGTATTTAGTCCATGGTAAGCATTAGGAATTAGGAATTAGGATCATCTAGCAATTAAAACTTACTGTGAAATTAGATTGAATCTAATCGAAATATCCATAGCGCTTACCTCGGCCATGAATTAGTCCTGCTGTTCAACGAGGTAACGTCGCCAACTTCTTGGGCACCTTACCCTCAGACGGTGACCTAAATTCTGTTTTTTATCTTCAAAATTACTTTTTAATTTTGTTGTAGGTTAGTTAAGCCTTTATCACTGTATATATATATTTGTAAATAATTGTTTATACAATTTTTTATGTTATTTTAGTTAATCACCTACTAACAAATCCTGTTACTCGAATGCAAGGAAAATAAAATATTTTCATCGAAATAATCACGACAAAGTAATGTCTATTTAAGAATAGTGCTTCTCATGATGCTTAACGAGACAAAGTAATTTTGAACGACTATTTATTACAGCCTGGGAGTTCCTGCTTATAACCTGCCTACAAGAATCGTCAATAATGTTAATCAACCTTTACCATGTATTTATTTAAGGCACGTTGAACGCATACATAGCTTTTATGTTACTTTCGCTGTCAAAGGCTACGCTGTGTATTAAGTTAGAATTGTAATGAGGCGAGCGAATGGAACTACAGTGATGTCATTTTGATTTTATAATTGTATCTATTCTATCTCACTCTCTCTCTCTCTATCTTTCTTATTAGGGTTCCGCACCCAAAGGGTAAAACGAGACGTCCGTCTGTCTGTCTGTCTGTATGTCCGTGTGGTTAGACTGTTGAATGAATCCTTGTAGCTACAGAAAAACGATCTTAGGAGACAGTTCACTATTTTTGAAGCCCCTACGCAAAAAGGAGGGGTGTTGTAAGTTTGAACACTATGTGTATCTGTCTGTGGCATTGTAGCTTTTAAACTGGTAAACCAATTTGGATGAGGTTTTTTTATATGAAAGCAGGTTTTATAGCGGTGGTTCTTAGACATGATTTATCAAAATATGTTCAGCAGTCTTTTTTACTTTTTATAGGATTTTTGTGTCAGGGTTTTTTAAATTTTAGTTTACTTAAATTCGCTTGATGAGAAAAAATTACTGCATTCACAGATTTTGAATAAACAGTAGGTACGCTCTGCAAGAAAATGGCATTTCCGACATTACTTTTTATGATAAAAATCGATCCGGTTTCTAAAACGGATCAAGTTACTCAAAAGACCAACTGAGGTAAAAGAAAAGTCACAAATTGCTAAAAGTTCTTCCACACATTTTGTAAAAAAACTAAATTCAGTGAATAGATCTGAATAGAGCGGTGAGACTGACCACAAATTACAAAATGTATAGGAACAGTTTTTTTTACGATTTCTGACTTTTCTTGTACGTGCATAAGTCTACATTGTCATTACATAAGTCGATTGGCATATAAGTGGCATACAGTAGGAATTTCAGCAATTCTGATACGATTTTCCAAAAAAACATTTGATATTATTATGACCTTTTACATCGGAATTACAACCTCAAGACCACACAAACAGTTATTACATAAACCAATTCTGTACGCCCAACAATAATTTTCGTCATACCCTCTAAAATACTGTTATGTTTATAGTTATTATGTCACGAAGGAAACTTATATGGGTGGAATTCACAAAGTCCCGAGTTTTATTGGATTTGGTCACACGCAGATTTGTTTTTATTTTGAGTCATCTGGGGCGATGCAAGTAATAGTTTCCTGTGAAAGTTACATTGCAATATTTCGTGCTGATTTTTGCATGAATTACTATAGGTATTTATATAGTAATGTATGACCTAATGCTTTCTTGTACATGACGTTGATTTGTCATCGTTTCTTAATAGGCCTGCAGACCTGCAGTACCGCTACTACGCGAAGGACATATTGATTGATGTAAGACCATAGCGGTTTTCTCTATCCAGTATTTATTCATTTAAATTTCAATTGGATTTAGACTTATTAATAGCACTATCAATAAGATAAAACTATAAAAATTACCAATCAATTTAAGTGTATATAGAGCGGCACCAGTTAGCGATTGCGATGGCTTTATGATAATTTAGACTAATGGTTTAAGCAAAATAGTGTTCCACAGATCCATGACTCTACGATAACCATAGAGTAGGTAACAAACTCCCAATGGTTAAGTTATGCTTACCCAGTGAATGGTTTTATTCCAACCGTGTCACGACATATCACGTCACTGAAGCTCTCATAAAATACCATATCTGGCCGCGAAGTGCTTTTTAAGATTCATTTTATTAGGAATTGTCTTGTGCTAAATGCGCACCTTATCTTTATGGTGCCGGATGACTATATTTACATTCTGTTTTGCAACTTATACTAACCTCGCTTGAATAGATTGATAGGTAAAATAATTAATTTTTGAACAAAAAAAACCGACTTTAATTCTGATGTATCTTCAAAGTCCAAGGTCGAATATCGATGAAATTTTTATGGGACCGCCTTGAACCTATACTGAACCCAACGCAGAATTTTCCAAATCAGTTTAAAAATGACGGAGTAATCGCGTAACAAAAAAACAGTCGAATTGAGTATCTCCTTCTTTTTGAAGTAGGTAAATTATTAAAAAAGCTTTTATTTATTCATTTTCTTAGATTCACAGCATAGTATTTAGTTACTTAGCTACACATAAAGACATAAAATAAGGGAACAATAATAAACTGAATTCTATGCAGACGGTTTTGAGGATCGGCATAGGTAGTAGAAAAAAAGTGAATATATCCACTTATAATAAACTTATCTCAAACTTAGCCGCATAATGCTATCACCAAAGAATTTTTCTTTAGACCAATTTAAATAACTTAGGATTTATTATCTTAGTCATTCATTTACTGTTGTTTCTCACGCATTATTTATACGGAGGAGATTATCTCTCCAGTAAACCTATATTTTTCCCTGCATTAGGTTCTAATAACGCAACTGGCACTTTAACTTGCGCATCGTAATTGAAAACTAAGTACCTCCTAAGATACAGGCTAACACGATCTGAATAATAATAAACTAGTTGTTATCTGTGACTTCGTCCGCGTAGAATTAGGCTTAGCCTATTAATCCTATCTCCTACTAATATATTATAAATGCGAAAGTTTGTGAGGATGGGTGGATGGATTTATGGATGTTAGTTTTTTAATCACGCAATAACGGATTTCGATGAAATTTGACATCTAAGTACCTTAGGTCCCATAAAAGGACATAGACAAAAATCAAAATCAAAATAAAAATATCTTTATTCATTTTTGGCATGTACTCAGAACCTTACTACTACTACTTAGGGTATTTTTATCCCGGGAAACCGCGGGTGAAACCGCGGAGCGCAGCTAGTAGTATTAAATAGTTATTCCTTGAAATTTAACTAACTGTACAAAACTGTAACTCTTGCTGTTGGTGTATCTGTGCTCACGTCAGTCGACCCGTGGCCCATAACAGTTGCAGTATATTCAACTGTTATGGACCACCGATACGCCTACTGTTTTGCTATCATAATAATTGCTGCAACGGCAGTCGTGTCGCTTACCATCAGGTGAAAGAGCTCGTCTATAAAAAAAACACGGAGCCACGGATCGACAGACGTGAGTTTTAATCTTCTTTCTTTTTTTACACTTAATAGATCTGTGTTTGGCCACTATCTCGCCTGATGTGAAGCGATGATGTGGCCTAAGAAGAGCACATAGATCCAGAGAGAGACGGCAGTTGAGCAGCTACTCAGACCCGTCTCCCCGATGGTTCACCGAACATCACCCCGAAACACGACTAGGTCGCTTGACGGCATGGCTTTGTTCGGTGGGTGGTATTACAACCACGGCCAGATCCTACCACTCCAAATATATTTAATATATAGGTATAATTCAAAATCCACCGCGGAACTGCACTGTACTTGTCACCCTGAGACAATAGCTCTAATTAACTAGTTCCTAATTCTAGTCTAATTTCTCGTGAAAGAAGGACAAATAAACAAACACATATATTCGCATTTATAATACTTATTAGTAAAGATTCCTAGTTATTTCGCCTTATCGAATTCAAATGTAATTGGAAACCTCAATACTCAATAGAGTACCTTTATACCCTTCGGAATAGGTGCGAATTTTATCGGCGAGAATCGTATAACCGTATTTGTTCTTAACATATTTAATATCTGTTTCCCAACAAAATTATGGGTATCGGATATAGTGTCGTGTAGGGTAGGTACCGTGTCCGCATGATTTAAGGCTCGCAGACAGGTAGCTATAATCCCTTCATTAGCTCTCTCAAGCGATCACTCGTGTTCTAAAGTCGGAGCCGTTTCTTCTGTAGCGTCTTCAAATAGCCGATGTAGTATTAATGTACTACGTACATCTATTTGTAGACGCTACGTAATAAAATCGGTATTTAGACTAGCAGAATTGCACAGCTTGCTATAATCAATAATCTAATATCTTTAATTTATAATTAAAATATAATCAATAATAAATATAATAAAAGCAAGCCTTCCAAAGGACCGGGTGTATAACCCGTGAAAAAGAGCGACATAATAATATAATAATAATAAATATAATAAGTGTTATCCCCGATAAGTGTTGCCCATTACATATCTAAATTATGTAAATGCTCTAAGAGGCCTCTACGTGTTAGACTCATGTCCCCGCGGAAGCCTTCCAAAGGACCGGGTGTATAATCCGTGAGAAAGAGCGACATAATTATAATATAATAATAATAATAAATATATAATCAATAATATAATAAATCTAATATAAAGTTCATATTAATACATACCTACTTACTTAGGTATACGAGTATCATCACTACATAGTATAAAACAAAGTCGCTTTCTCTGTCCCTATATCCCTATGTATGCTTAAATCTTTAAAACTACGCAACGGATTTTGATGCGGTTTTTTTTAATAGATAGAGAGATTGAAGAGGACGGTTTATATGTATAATGACCGTGCGAAGCCGGGGCGGGTCGCTAGTTATTAATAAGCACAGTGTTTGGTCATATCTAACAAGCAGATTCCTAAAATATTATTACTTGACGTCCTTTGTTTCTGTTAAGAAGTGACAAAAAATTCACCTATACCTATGTAGGTACATATGTTTAATATTGTATGGGCTTATGTATAATTTTTCATCCATAGGTATAGATAGGTATTTTTTTTATTATATAATTGAATGACGAGACGTGCTGGTCTTTTGCCTGATGGTAAGCAATACGCCAGCCCATAACAATAAAAGGATCACCCAGAACTTTGTTTTGCAGAATCCTGCGCTGCGCTGCACCGCACTCGTCCCCCTGAGACAATTAACTGTTGAGTCTCACAATGCCCAGTAATTACTAGGTATTCCAATTGCAATCCATCTAGTCGTGGTCACATCTTTACTTGTGGTAGGTCTCTCGTATACCTTAGGTCGTCTGGGTAGGTACCACCGCTCTGCCGGTTATTCTGCCGCCAAGCAGTAGTGCACATGCATTACTATGTTCCGGTTTGAAGGGCATAGTAGGCAGCGAAATTACTGGGTATATGAGACTTAATATATAATGTCTCGAGGTGATGAGCGCAATGCAGTGCTTTTTATGGTATTAAAAGTTTTGCGTGGCACTGCAATTGTTATGGGCAGGCGCGCTTACCATCATGCGAACGACGGACGTGATCGTCCTCATCAAAAGTTCCAGTCAGTTCTATAAAAAAACCTTGCAGTTGTAAACGTTCCATCATATTTATCTAAATTTTACGCTACCTCTTTACCTTGTAAGGCCACTCGAATTATTCATTCTCGCCTGAAAGCAGGATCTCTCTCGGAGACTAGCGTAGATAAAGTTAGCCATTCTCATCTTGTTTGATGTCCAACATTCATGAGGAAACATAAAAGTAGTCGGGTGAAAGATAAATTGACGATTATATGGTGCATTTCGTTTGAAGCTACGGTTGTCTTAGGTTTTGACTTACAATAGACTATGTAAAATATGTTCTTGGTTATATAAATAATCTTCTGCATAGTATAAAACAAAGTCTATCCCTGTCCCTATATCCCTATATCCGAATGCCTAAATCTTTAAAACTACGCAACGGATTTTGATGCGGTTTTTTTAATAGATAGAGTGATTGAAGAGGAAGGTTTATATGTATAATAACCGTACGAAGCCGGGGCGGGTCGCTAGTTGTAAATAAGTGTCAAGAAACAGCCTAACGAAATGCGTTACAACAAATTAACAAAGTTTGTGAAGTAAGGGAAATGAAATAGTTCTGTAATCAGCTAAACCTCCCAATAGGTAGGTGATTAGGTAATTAAACTGTACCATAATTATACGAGTAGGTATAGTCTACGATAGATATAATACTTAGAGTATACATATACTTAGTTATGTATACTCTAAGATATAATATAATATATTATTGTGTATCTATGTGTGATACATTCAGGCATGACGAACATATTGGGACCGGAAACTGACGCTACAGGTCGCCTGGTCGGTTTCTATATAATGTCAGCAGGGTCAACGGGCACTCGCTAAACTGGTCTAGTCTGGGTCTAGGTAGTGGGTACCAAAGCACAGAATACTAAGGGACAGAAGCATCACTCCGCAAAATAATTTAAACAAATAGCGACTCTTGCTATGACGCAATAAAATTAAATTCAGCTCGCGTAGCGCTGCATATTAACCTACAGAGCGCCTCTCTTTCTTTCGCATAGCTCTTATCTATTCTAACGCGGCACGTGTAACGACGCGCGACCCGCCATCGGTGTCCGGCTATGTACTTGTAGCTTCGTACCTACAGTGCCGAGTGCGCTAGGCCTGACCAAAGCTTAAGGACAGTGTCCGGTGAGCCGCGAGTACACGAGTATATTAGGTTACCTATACGTCTTCGCTCACCTCAGCCTATCCTTTTTTATATAGCTGAATGACAAGACGAGCTGGTCGTTTGCCTGATGGTAAGCAACACGCCTGCCCAGAACAGTAACAGCACCACCCAGAACTTTGTTTTGCGAAA
The DNA here is from genome assembly GCA_951640565.1 of Petrophora chlorosata. Taxonomy (NCBI): domain Eukaryota; kingdom Metazoa; phylum Arthropoda; class Insecta; order Lepidoptera; family Geometridae; genus Petrophora; species Petrophora chlorosata. Next base: position 11,976,375 of record OX621193.1, on the reverse strand, counting down.
TCCTGCGCGGCGCTGCACTGCGCTCGACACCCTGAGCCAATTAGCTGTTTTAAGTCTCATAATGTCCAGTAATTTCGCTGGCTCTCGCATAAGAGAAAGCTACCACCAGCAAAAAGCTTCGTTGATGGATACAAAAACCAACTTCTACATCTACTATACTTATATTTATATTTAATCGTATTTTATATTAGTGAAAACTTTTTATTGGCCTTTCATCATATCTTGTATATGTATACCTACCTATTATTTTTCCTAGCTGTAAGTTTTCCTATGAAAATAAAATGAACTATCTGCTGATAAACATTTTGTTTTTATCAGTCGTGGTCACGTAGAGGATGTAATAAAAGCTGATTTCACACTTACAATCAACAAACTATTACGAAATACGGATGGCCACAGCCTCAGGCCACAGAAAAGAAAAGTGTCTTTTCATTCTGTAGATGCACGAAGAAAATTATGAGCGCTAAGATTATAAAGCCCATGCTGTAATGCATTGAGTGTGTGAAAAGGGTTATTGTTTAAATACTCCGTTCAATAAATAAAAAACAAATAAATAAATATGAGATGTGGTAACTTATCTATTTGTTAAAGGTAAAGCAAAGAGTCGTCGAATTTAGCCAAATAATAAACCGGCCAAGTAAGAGTCGGACTCGCGCATGAAGGGTTCCGTACCATTATCTATAAAAACGGCAAAAGAATCACGTTTGTTATATGGGAGCCCCCTTAAATATCTGTTTTTTAGTATTTGTTGTTATAGCGGCAACAGAAATACATCATTAATTGTAAAAATTTCAACTGTCTAACTTTCACGGTTTATGAGATACAGCCTGGTGACAGATGGACAGACAGACAGATGGACGGACAGCGGAGTCTTAGTAATAGGGTCCCGTTTCACCCTTTGGGTACGAAACCCTAAAAATGACTATTTTTCATTACAAAATTAATAATATCGCGGAAACTATGACGCAAATATTTACTCGGGTAATCATAAATCTTAAATATGTCCGTCTGTTCGTTTGTCTACCAACCTTTCTGTTGGTTTGTCTGTCGGTTTATCTGTTTGTTTGTAAGTCTGTCTAGAAGGTTTTCCTGAATACGAAATGGCAGCATGGATTTTGATGCTACTTTCAGGTGCAACAATTTGTACTTACAATTTGCTTTTCGTTTCATTGGTCTCGAAATTTAAACTAATGGGTTTTGGTTTCGTTCAGCAAACGGCTGTTTGAACTTATAATGAAATGCGGAGGACGAAGGCCACGAAGGGTACGTATGAAACATAAGCTCCTGTCATGTACCTATATTCTCCACCTGCCCAGCTTAACCACAAACTTAATATTATAAATGCGAAAGATTGTGTGTTAGAGTGTGTTAGAGTGTGTTTGTTACTTCTTCACGCTATAACCGCTCAATCCGTTAAGCCGTTACTGATGGAGATCCTAATAATATTAAAAATGCGAAAGTTTGTGTGTTAGAGTGTGTTTGTTACTTCTTCACGCTGTAACGGCTCAATCCGTTGAGCCGTTACTGATGGAGATCCTAATAATATTATAAATGCGAAAGTTTGTGTGTTAGTGTGTTTGTTACTTCTTCACGCTGTAACGGCTCAATCCGTTGAGCCGTTACTGATGGAGATCATAATAATATTATAAATGCAAAAGCTTGTGTGTTAGAGTGTGTTTGTTACTTCTTCACGCTGTAACGGCTCAATCCGTTGAGCCGTTACTGATGGAGATCATAATAATATTATAAATGCAAAAGCTTGTGTGTTAGAGTGTGTTTGTTACTTCTTCACGCTGTAACGGCTCAATCCGTTGAGCCGTTACTGATGGAGATCCTAATAATATTATAAATGCAAAAGCTTGTGTGTTAGAGTGTGTTTGTTACTTCTTCACGCTGTAACGGCTCAATCCGTTGAGCCGTTACTGATGGAGATCCTAATAATATTATAAATGCAAAAGCTTGTGTGTTAGAGTGTGTTTGTTACTTCTTCACGCTGTAACGGCTCAATCCGTTGAGCCGTTACTGATGGAGATCCTAATAATATTATAAATGCAAAAGCTTGTGTGTTAGAGTGTGTTTGTTACTTCTTCACGCTGTAACGGCTCAATCCGTTGAGCCGTTACTGATGGAGATCATAATAATATTATAAATGCAAAAGCTTGTGTGTTAGAGTGTGTTTGTTACTTCTTCACGCTGTAACGGCTCAATCCGTTGAGCCGTTACTGATGGAGATCCTAATAATATTATAAATGCAAAAGCTTGTGTGTTAGAGTGTGTTTGTTACTTCTTCACGCTGTAACGGCTCAATCCGTTGAGCCGTTACTGATGGAGATCATAATAATATTATAAATGCAAAAGCTTGTGTGTTAGAGTGTGTTTGTTACTTCTTCACGCTGTAACGGCTCAATCCGTTGAGCCGTTACTGATGGAGATAGCTTATATAGGATTAACACATTGACTACTTTGTATCCCGGTAAAATGTGAGTGAAACCGTGTGGTTCAGCTAGTTATATTATGCTTGTTTTAACAATCAGAAACAAGAAGTGGCTCTCCAAGGGACATGTTTACTTTCGTGACAGCTATCTAAAAGCAATTTACGATGGCCGCTCTCTCTTGCCCTTCTATTGCTCTAAACACACCGTGACTTCCTAATATTTCGTGGAGGTAGGTATCAGGTAGGTATGCATTTTATCACGGTGGAACGAATTTATAATAGTAGGCACTTCTCATTTTACTCGACTTCGATCCCCAGATTTCATTTCACGTACTTATAAACTCTATCATATATATAAAATCTCGTGTCACAATGTTAGTTACCTTACTCCTCCGAAACGGCTGTACTGATTTTTACCAAATTTTATATGCATATTCAGTAGGTCTGAGAATCGGCTACTATCTATTTTTCATACCCTTAAGTGATAAGGGTTGTTCACCCATAACTTTTTTTTTTAATTTATATGGCAAAACAACGTTTGCCGGGTCAGCTAGTATTTTCATATTTCTGAACCTAAAGTCATACGGGATACAAAAGACATGCATACTTATTACTTATTATAAGTAGCATTTTATTAATGTACCTAATGGAATCTGAAACGCAATGAAAATATCGAGTGTAATTCCGCTGAATATTATGTACTTAGGTTGTTGTTGAATAATATAAACAACAAACTCAAATACCTATAGAGAAATATCTAAATCTAAAGTAAAATAGCTTAAATAACTTAAATAATATAATATATGTAGATGTAGATGGTAAATTGTAAATATAATATATATACTTTTTATATATGATAGTGAGTTTAATTTTGTATATAAAAAATAAGTTGGTAAATAATGCAAAATAAAAAAAAGAAATACCCAAACTGACCCTAACATTTTCCTGTACGACACGTGTTTCGGTTTCATCTACGGTGTCGACTCGCCGAACGCTAGAACGAGAGGGAGTCTCAGACCTGAATTTTATTGATCGACAAGTATAAATAATATTGCGTTTGACGACCTCTCGCCTGATGGAATTGATATAATTACATAGGTAGATAGGTACCTACTATATTTCATGCAAGAGAGTTCACAATAACTTATGAAGTCGTTTCAGAACGTGTTAATTTATGCGTAGGATGAACGTGGGACAGATCGTTTGATTTGCACTTCATTTGACAATGCTCTGTCATCTAGAAGTGCTAAGATCATGCTAAGAACATAAGTCGGTCAAGTTCAAACCAAAAGATTAATTTAATACATCGTGATTCACATAGGTACCTACTGAATACAAATTGTTGAGGCACAAAGTAAGTATACTTGCTTTACAAGTTCATCCAACTATCTTATCCAGGATTTGTATGAATTTTCTACAAATTTTAGCCGATGGTTACTAAGTGGATATTATGTGAAAATCAAAAACTCTTTATTTAGTTTTGGCATCACAGACGCACTTATGAACGTCAAATTATCACCATGACCACCGTATCGGGAAAAGAACCACTACTCAGAAGATACTGCAAGAAACTGAGGTGCATATTTTTTAGAGATTTTGTTAAATTTTTTTCGTTTTCTACAATGTTATGTTTCTTATGTGCCAGTTGGCTGCTTTGCAGAAGTGGAATGTTCCAAGCATCTTTATGTTCTATATAGTTACGGACAGTACCTATAGGTAGTTACTATTTAATACTAGCGATTCGCCCCGGCTTCACACTGATGCAATTATGTAAAACACAGCGTCAAGCTACGTCGAGGTCTAGAGACTTCAATAATAAATTGTTACACTTACTATGTCAATAAAGAAAATTTTATGTTTATGTTATGTAGTGTAATTTTTTGACTACTTGATTACATAACATTAAATTTTCTCTACTATACAAAAACTTAATTAGAATGTATTCGTAAAAAACCTCCCGTAAAAGATTATCTAAGCGATAGTCAAAACCGTATCAAAATCCGTTGTGTGGTTTAAAAGAAACAGAAGTGAGGACGCGGATAGCGACTTTGGTTCTCATAATATTTAGAGAAGCTCATGTTGAGTTTCACCAGTATGTAAAGAAACTCTTAGCCTGATTGACCCCTTCGCTTACCTAAGGTCGCAAACACCATACTAAAATCCTATAATTTTAAGAAACTTTGGTGAAATTGGACTGATAATTCTTCATAGAGCGAAGTTTCTTTGATACTTGAACCTCACTTTGACCTTTCACGTAAATTATACACTGATAATAACACTTATAACCATCTCACCGTGACTCGCACCTTTCATTCATTAGGTACTGGAAGTGAGGTGGATCTTTATAGGTACCTACCTAAATACTTAGAAGCTGACAAGTCTCGAACACAGACGGAAAGTTGGGTGTCTGTCGCTTTTTTATCGACTGCACTTCGGGGAATGTGCCCAGGAATTGAACGATCTGATTCCTTCTTCTCCCTTCCACCATAGGACTTCCAGGCGGGGTGAGTCGTTTCACCCGTACGTCGTTAATATCCCACCTATCCGTACTAAGCGTTTCGCAGATTCCTTTATCATGCGAACTGCTAAGGAGTGGAACGCTCTGCCACCGTCTTTGTTCCCAAACGGATACAACTTGTGTCTCTTTAAGTCTAGAGTGAATAGGCATCTCATGGGCAGGCGTGTTCCATGATGAGATGTCGTCAAACGTATGCCCATTTACCAATTTAAAAAAAAAAAAACTTTCACACATTCTGTCATACATTTTTTTATATAGGTTTTTTATATAGACACATTAACACGGCATATGTCAGTCGCTCAAAGCGGTCTCTTCCAGACAACCTTTAGGCGGAACGGAAGGGACTAACGTAACATGAATGGAATATACATATTTGTATACTTTGTATACATCTTCGTATATCTATATCTATATCTTTGTATACGTATACAAAAAATAAGTTAAATACAATAAGTATTTCACTTTAACCATCTATTCTGTGCTTTAATAAAAAAATGAGGTTAACTTTTAAAACAAACCATTTACCAAAAACTCTTTAACCTGCTGCACGTATTACTCTAGTTCATGAGTCATAAGTACGGAACTATTTCAATGATTAAAGTTCCGCCAGAACAAGAACCAACACTTTTTGCCGTCGAATCTACATCCATCGCACGTACATTAAACCATATCAGAGTATCAGGCCATTTATTATCCGATGCCAGACTCCTAAATCTGTGCAGCGTCCTTGATACGCCGAGCGGCTTTAACTCGTGACTGCTCTTGATTCTTGATCCAACTGCCTTATACCTCGTGACAAATTCTCGGGGCAAATAACACTTTGTTACAATTAGTATTACTTTGTAACACCACATTGTGTTGGTGCGCTGTTTTGTAGCTCTATTTGATGGGTACGACTGTAAGAAACTATAAAATAATATCATATTGATGATACTGACTGATCACGATATCTGCTAAACTTTGAGTCGAGCTAACTTGAAAGCTTATTTCTTTATGCTTCTAGGTGCTTGCTAACTACTGAAGTTTTCGCAAACCCAAGTTTTTTTTTTACGCTTAATAGATTTATGTTTGGCCACTATCTCACCTGATGTGAAGCAATGATGTGGCGATGATGTGGCTAGGTAAATTATTTTTAACAAATTTCTCATTCTTCTTCTTCAATATGTGTTTTCATAAATGTTATAGTTACACAAGGTAAAGAGTTTTCACCAAACATCAAATAAGATTTTTATCGCAATTCCTATCTATTTTATGAAGGGACTCCTATCTGTGAACTGATTAAGCCGTCTAAACTGAATAATCGTCTCGTCTAGCGCTGAGGTATTCAATTTTGTAATGCCAAAGCGGCCGGTGAATTGATAGGTACCTAATAATTATACCGCTTTGTTTGGAGTCACGTTTTGCTGAAGTTAGCAGAATTACAGTTTGACAAGCTGATCGATTGATTGCTATAACGTGGCGCAGTACTAAATCTTCTTTCCTAGTATATTTCACTAATACCTCTTATATGAACGTATTACCTATATGTGAACGTTATGAAAACGTCAAAAATCATCAGCAAACCAGTCTTCATACATCATCATCGGGTGCCATCTTCATACTGAAGTTTGGAGGTCAGTAGGCAATATTTCTTGCGATCCAACGCTGCGCTTTTGAGATTTCGGTAGTTTAGTCCAGTCCATACTTTTTATGTCGTCCAACCATTTACGTCGTGGACGTCCTGGGCTTTTCTTCCCCGGAATCTTGCCCTCGAAGATCAACCTCGGAAACTCGTACTGGGATCCTCTCATAAGATGTCCGAAAAAAGCAGCCTTCCGTCTCATAATGGTCGTCAACAACTCTCGGTTGCGATTTGCCTTTCTTAGTCTTTGATTGGTCTTCATACGACAAAAGCGAAATTAGACATATGTCCGGCGTCGCCGCATTTTTCCGGTGCCAAATATTATTAAGTCCACCTTAGTCCTCTGCACTGCACATCAGCGTTCTTGTGGTAGGTATTTGCATCTCAGCGCTACCAAGCTTCGGAAGGTACGTTAAGCCGTCGTTCCCAGTTGTTGTTTCATATTATAGGACAACAGTCGGAGCATGTCGGAGCCCTTTGGGCGCTAGACACTAGGGTTAACCATATACCCACACGAGAAGATCAGTCCCATATAAATAATGGGACACTCGCTTCTTCGTGTCCTACTCGTACCTACTTTAAACAGCTGTTAGCACTAGCTATAAAGAAGCTGTCAATAACTATAATGCATTATTAAAACCATAATTGGTTCATTTCAGATATCACCATGACAGATAGGTGCTTCCGTAATCGTGATACCATTCGAACCCATCGATTTTTTCATCAAATCGTATCAATAAAGCAGCATCCGCGTTTTCTTTGTCTACGCTCTGCAGCATGATCGAAGTAATGATAGACTCACCTTGGTGTAATGTTCACATAATGTTCAACGTGTAATGCTCAGCTGGTCTCATATGATCCGTAGTGATCGTTAGAACAGCCTATTTGTTATATTAACTAAGGTCACGGATACTGTTTCGAAATATCTCGAGAACTATTGTAGTGCACGGCAATAGCAATTAACGCAAAATAATTAACAGCCTGTGTAAAGAATGGGTAGTGCTCATTATTATGATTCTTGGCTGTTAGATTGATTTATTAGGTAGATTGATTATAATGGTCCAGTTGACAAATTGTCAATGGCATAGATCCAAGGGAGACTTAAAACACAGCAATGCGAATACCTATAAGATACTATAAAATCATAGCAAGAGGGAATAAGCGAATTTACTGGGCATTGAAAGACTTAAGAACTATAATTATCTAAGTGTGACGAGCGCAGGCGATTTGCCATCAGGCAAACGACCATCTCGTTACTCAATAACATCAAAAAATACTTAACAAAGGCTTTTTCAAACTTTTGAGACTAGTTTTGGTCTATTTCCTTTCATTAGGAGTCTTTGTTGGGATGAGCAAGTATCACAAAAGTTGTTTAGTTACTAGCACTGATGACAACTACATGATCCAAATCAAAATAATGATTATCGATTAACATCACGATGGAGTTACTTCATTATCGGCCATTAGGTCCGCAGAGTGAAATGATGTCCTAGGAAACAATACTTGAAGAACATCAGTCAACAAAGCGTTCTACACAAATTACAGAAAAATAAACATCGGGAATCCCACGTGCTCTAAGTAAATTCCCTGTTGTTTCGCCACCGCAGCAGGCCCAATTGTGATGAGAAATTGTGCAACACCGCGTGAGAGCACGCCAGATTTAATGTACCACTACCTCTAAGTAGGGCTGTCACTACAACCCTTTTGGGAAGCCCGGGAAGTCTGCTATACAGAATATTTTTATTAATATATGGTGAATCTTTAACATGCTTTGTCACCACTTACGTTGAAATTAATAAGTTAGAGACAAAATCTTAAACAGCAAAGGTTTTTTATTGACCGGATATAACCCGGTGCTCGTGAGTGGGTGCTGATTGTGGTTATTCTTTTTTAATAATAAGAATTAAATAGTTTGAAAAAAGTGTTTATGGGTTTGTTATTTACTGTTATTACATTTAAAATATCACTATTTTTAGTTACATAACTACCCAGGGAAGTTTATTGGAGATTGGTTTTCTAACGGGTGTATTTCTGTAGCATCGGAACTGGAAACTTCCAACGTAATAAACGTGGCAACCCTACGGAAACCTACAGCCTACAGCAATCTCGCTTTCAGTGTTACATTTTTCTTGTGCCACTCATCTGAGAAATGGATTCATCATAGAAAGTCAAGGCTATCACATCAATTGAACATCATCATGAATCATGATTAAACTATGTTCGTGAGAGGCGCATTCCTAATCGATTGTAATTGGGCGAATATCTTCAGTAGCAGCTTTGGTTGTGAGTAGTTTTATCTTCCCAGCGACTGGTACGGCTGGTACCCCGGGCTGAAACCGCATTAAGCGAAAATACGCCTATTATATAAAAATGCTGTCGCTAGTGGGCCTGAATATTGAAACGGTAGGAATCGTTGTATGTAATTTATCTCGTTCGTTACCCGTGACATTCGCTCCGCCGCAACATAAGTACCTAATTCGAAATCTGCTCAGCCGCGCCAATGACTTTTCTTAAATTGTAAGCGAATTGCACTCGCTCTTAACCTGTGAAGGGCATACTGCGGACATATATAACATATTGAGGAAACCGGTATGACCAAAAAACACAAAATCCAAAAATGTATATGAAATCCATCACCAAACCGCGCTGGGCCCGTACTCTCTCCACCTCTCTATTTGTGTGTGTGTTTGTATGTGGAGATAAGGCCTGTATCCCAGCAGTGGAAGAGTAAAAGGTTGACGATAATGATGAATGAAATTAGGAATTATATATCGCTTTATTTAGATTGCTACATGATTTATCATTATCATCATCATCATCAGCCTGTATCAGTCCACTGCTGGACATAAAATAGGCCTCTCCCATAGCACGCCACTGAACCTGATCATAGGTTTTTCTTCTCCAGTCACTACTATAGCCACCCTTCGTATATCGTCACTCCATCTAGTGATTACTCATCGTAACTAATCATGAAATCTAACTAAAAAACTAAAACTAATCATGGTCATGATCACTACATAATTATTAATTAGGTAAGTATTAAGTGCTTTAAACTTACATGATATTGACTTCTGTACCTATCTGTTTTGTGACATAGGCCTCTCCCATAGCACGCCACTGAACCTGATCATAGGTTTTTCTTCTCCAGTCACTACTATAGCCACCCTTCGTATATCGTCACTCCATCGAGTGATTACTCATGATAATTAATTAATCATGATCATGGTCATGATGACTGCATAATTACTAATTAGGTAAGTATTAAGTACTTTAAACTTACCTATAGATTGTAATGGCGGCGCCTCTTCAAGAGCGATTATCTCTGGTTTTATGGCTTAATGCATGTGATGAATAATTATGGTTATTTCTAGATGGAACCTTGATATCGATTGATCAATAGGTAATTAGGTGCAGTACAGCAATATTTATAACTCTATCGCGTTCGAGCGGATGTACCTCACTGCGTCTAGGTACTAATTTTGACCTATGTATAGTTAGGTAGATACATCCGTTTGTTAGCTACAGAATGAAGTCTATGGTCATACCTAGTAGATTGATATACCCACTTTTGAAATTACTAAGCATATGAGACTTAATATCTGATATCTCGGGGTGATGAGCGTAATGCAGTGATGCGCAGTGCTTTTTATGATATTAAAGGTTCTGGGTGGCATTGCAATTGTTATGGGCAGGCGTGGCGCTTACCACCAGGCGACCGACATTCTCGTCATATCACTCAGCTCCATAAACCTTAACGGTTTATGTTAATCTATAGGTTCTAGATAGAAGCTACATATATATAGTTAGAGACCTTATGTTTGAAAGGGTAATTTTGAAGGAAAAGAAACTCGATTTATTTTAACATTGACATTATTATTATTATTATTATTTGTATTCTAACATGTAATTGGCCCGCTACACGCTTTGGTTGTAGTACTGTAAGTGTTACGGGCACCTGAATTGAAATAAATAAACAGGACATCAGTACGTAAATTCACAACACAACTAAAGCAGGTGCCTACTTCAGTAAATACCTACCTTCTTTATACCTTCGTTTGATTTCGAGATCACAAGGTCATTGTACCTAGGTACTTCCAATGTTGGTGTATATTAACAATGACAAAAGTACTACTACCAGCCGCTGTTTCTTTTGTGAATGAAACATGCCGTGACAACACGCAAATCCCATATTAAATGCCCTATTAACTTTATAAGTAGCATCACGAACCGTGTGAACACAGGTATTAGTTCAAATTGCAATAAAAACTAAGTAAATATTGTTATTACTATCAGATTAAAGTTAATGACGCTAGTAACGTGGCATAGACCTTGTGGTAACCTTAGATTAAATTCTGGGTTGAGGGCGGTACCTACTGTAATAGGTTTACGGTCAAATGCGAGAATACCTCTGTATCATCTCAATTTTGTTCGGTAAACTGTTCAACAAGACTTTTATTTTTTTGGTTTATTGATATAATAATTAAGAACTAGTTGCGCCCTTTAACCAAAATAAGGTAAAGTTGTGCCCTGCGGTTACACCCGCGGTTTCCCGGGATAAAAATTATGTGTCAATTCAGGGTATAAGCTATCTCCATTCCGAATTTCAATCAAATCCGTTGCAGCGTGAAGTAGTAACTAACACATATACAAAGTATTAACTTTCGCATTACAATATTAGTGTGACATCAAACCTAAATGGAGTAAATATACCTAGTTATGTCTTCTCTTACGGCACAGAATAATTAACAGTACACTTACAGTATCTTTTTCTAGTCTAGAGTTGTCCAAAAGATTAGCCACTGCCCTATGCGTGTGCAGAAATAATTCCAAATTGATAATAAACTAAGCTATTAGTGCCAAGGAGAGAGCAAAGTGGTTGCTCCAAAATTAAGACATTTTCGCAGACTACCAGTACCTAAGTAGGTATATGTGTGATTAAGTTGTGTAGGTATGCCTTAAAGTTGAACAATCTCAATACAGTGCCTTTTTATAACTCAGAATCCATCATCATCAGCCTATTACGTTCCTACAGCTGCGGCACGAGCCTTCTCCCATAAAGAGAGTGTGGGCCATAATCCACGACGCTGTCCCGGTGCGGATTGGTGGATGCCACATGTCTTTGATTTTTTTCGATTCGCGGTCAGGGCCGTCTCACGATGTTTTCCTTAACCGTTTTTAGAGCGAAGGTTGTATCCTCACATAACTCAAGAAAGTAATTGGTGCAAGCCCTAGCGGGTATTGAACTCCATCCGTTGTGTCGGGTCCAGAGTCGCACGAGTTCCCGCTGAGCCACACTCGCTTAATTTTTAATGTTTTAATATGCTGATCAATATCATTTAAATTCCAGAAACCTATCAGGGCAAAGGGCACAATCAGCCTGCTATACCTACTTCAGCTGGCAATGCAAGTGCTGGCCGGTACGCAATTCGCCTCCCACGTCACCGTGAACACACCTGCGAGGAGTTTCACGCACGGAGTCGGCGATCCTTTGCCTTCGTTTGGCAGAAGGACGTATCAAAGGCCGCAGCAGATGTTCAAGAGTTTACGACGTATGTATCTTCTGCATTGAGTTCCGATAAAAACGTGCATGGCCAGAGGACGTACTTAATTATGTAGATCTATTTTAATTAAGCTATGAAAAGAGTTAAGAATAGGCGATCTCACCAAGATTCCACTTTTTGCGGTCGCAAATATTCTTATTGCTTTGGCCGGGCTGAGTAGGATCGAATTAATCTCTCACAGCCTCTGTGATGTAGTCAAATCACATACATCATTGAGGTTGCGGGTTCTATTCCTGCGACGAGAAAAATGTTTGTGCACAGAAAAATAAAATAAGCGTACGCATTTGTTTCGTATCTGGGTATTGTGGGACCATGGTCCTCATACTTCCTGGTTCCCCCTAGATACAGGGAATCAGTTAGGGGCGAGGAACTATGATTGTGATCGTTGAGCGTACTTAGAAAAAGCTTCGTCCATAGGAATAAATACTACTGTAGCCTAGTCTCCTCATCACCGAGCTCTGTACCCGAATTTGCAACACCAACCACTTATGTCCATCCTTTTGCCAAAAACTAGGCCTATCTTTTTTCACTCCTATTTTCAGGACCACCAGCGTCTCAGCAACGAGTTAGCAATGGCTATCCTAGAGTGAGGCCTACGATACCGTTCAACCATGAAGACATGCCCCGGAATATCTCGCCCTCGCCTGCGGTAGCGCCGTGGCAGTACAACCGGAATCAATACCTGGGTAAATGTTACATTGAAAAACCCAGATTTTGCTGGTGATAGAATAAAATATAAATAAGTACTCTATTGTATACCACATACCTACATAAAATACATTGAGGAATAAGACTTGTCTAGGGTTATACAATTTGCGGTCTTATCGCTTGAACCGATCTCTTACAGACAACCTTTGGATGGACTGGATTAATGAAAATTGTGCTTTATTATTAATATTTTACAAGCTTTATGTTTGTACGTTTGTTTCAAATCTTGCAAGCTGAATTAGAACCACTTCATCTTATCTACGGAGTTGAAATTTTGCATACTTATCAAAGTCCGATGTCAATGCAATACTATGGTGACAGTCAGCTGATCTGATGATGGAGACGGAAGTTGGGCAATGGAACTCCTTGACGATAATCGTAAACTACTAGTGTTTGGGCTCATTTTATTCTGCTCGCGGTTCCTATTACGGCTTTGTCAAAGGCTTGTCTTTAAAAATATATTTTTCAGCAAATATCATTTAGTTATTCTAATTTATCGGCTTACAGTCTACAGGATCTCCACAAGCGCACTTCTTCATTGTAGGCAATGCAGATCGATGTCAAAAATGTTAATGTCTACCTATAAGTGCCTGCAATTCCATTAAGCTTAGGGTGGATTACAGAGGCATATAAAAAACTTTAAGTTATAAATCCAGCGCCTGAGTCAGTAGTGTTCAGATTCAGCAAATTAGAGAATCCATAGTTGAGCGTTTGAACTTGGCTTCCACGTTCATCTTACGAACAGCCAAGGAGTGGAACGCATTGCCAACGTCTGTGTTTCCTGACAACTACAACCGGTAAGTCTTCAAATCGAGAATGAACAGGTATCTTCTAGGCGAGCGTGTTAGATCTTAGAACACATCATCGCTTACCATCGCTCATCACCAGGTGAGATAGTGGTCAAACGCAAGCCTATACATAGTGAAACAAAAATAAACCTACATGAAGACACATTCTTATAATAAGTAAAAGATAACTATTAAATCACATACTATAATGGTTCCAGACGTCACCATCCCATTGCTGCCTCCATCGCCATACAAAGTGGACTCGCCGGACCCTGAATCCCTCTGGCCCGAGGGATTGTTCCTGCCGCCTATAAGCCCACCGAGGTTTGGAGGGTTGAGCCGACGATCTGATGCTGGTAAATTACTTTTACCTACATAAGTAATATTGCTTGGAGATATGAGCCGGTCACCTAAGAGTTACCATTGCAGTACCTATATACATGGGTGGCGCTCGATTTTGGAGCATTAAGGGTTATTAATAGTTAAGCTACCCTTTCTGTTAAATCAATTATATAGATATGTATTTTTGGAAATAGCGATTTTCTAGCTGACTGAAGTTAATTCTTCAATTATAAATGAGGTTTTAGGTAACTGATACTGGGCGCAGACATTTTCGCCAACTTTCATGATTAGAATACATTTGTAACACCTCATACAATTTGTTCTATTTTGCCAACTTTTGTAGCCATCCTTCACCATCACCAACCCATCACGTTCCCACTGCTGGGACACGGACCTTCTCTCATAGAGAGTATGGGTTTGTAGGGATACGCTATATTAATCCGGTTTTGTACTTTAGAATACGTAATAAAATATGTAAAATAAAATTTAACTACATTTATTCTTACCCGACCCACTTATAGGTATTATAAAATTGAGAATATTTTTCCAACCAAAGTACTTACAATCACTGATCCTATAAAAACTGTTTTTATAGGATCAGTGCTTACAATGAAAAAAAAACATAAGTATATCATTTTTATTAGGGGTATATCCAAAATTGAATTCCCCCATACCAGAACTGTCCAACTGTTATAGTAAGAGTAGCAGCCCCAAAATCAAGTGGTACCCTGTCAATAATCTTTCTCCAACGCTTGTTCAATGCCTAAAAGTTAAGTTTAATACCTAATAGGTAGGTAATAAATAAAAAGTCGCCTCAACACCTACCTAATGCCGAATTAGACATTGATTACTAAAAGTTCCTTTCAACAGATTAGTAAAACAGTACGTACCTACTCCCACTAATCAATGAGTTAACCGGTGATTAGTGCCTAAATTTGCAACAAAGACTAAACAATCCAGTGCACTAACGACCACTCGACTAAAATAGATGGTTTCTATTTTATTAACTACCTACATTGCTCAACGCAATAACGCAATGTAGGTAATGTCTAGGTATTTGAATTCATGCATGACCAACATTGAATACATTGGGCTAACTATCTGAGCTACGAATTCTATCATTCTAAATTACTGGTAGGTACTTAGTTTTTGACCGAGCGAATCGAGGTCTTTTGACATGACAACTGTAGGATTGACGATATTTTTCGAACGATTGTTTGGTCTTTATGAAATTCGACATAAACCTAGTTTTAAAAACAGGTTAATTACAATAGAATTTGCAAGTTCAAAAATGAGTCTTTCGTCTTCTCGTCACCACGATCAATGCAACTTGATCGAAAAGTCGAGGTTAGTCAAAATTGTGTGCGAATAGACCCGATAATTTCACAAAAACCAGGCCTAACGCACTCCGCGCTGTAGGTACGAAGCTACAAGTACATAGCCGGACACCGCCGGCGGGTCGCGCGTCGTTACACGTGCCGCGTCAGAAGAGATAAGAGCTATGCGATAGAAAGAGAGGCGCTCTGTAGGTTAATATGACTGGTAGGTATGCAGCGCTACGCGAGCTGAATTGAATTTTATTGCGTCATAGCAAGAGTCTCTATTTGTTTAAATTTCTTTGCGGAGTGATGCTTCTGTTATTTAGTATTCTGTACAAAAACTACTAATTTGTAGGGTCTAAAATATGCAATGGAAATGGCAAGATCTCGCGAACCAATCTCAGTCTAGGAAATGTTCAACTATTTACTCTACTACTTTTTTCAGAAGCAGATCCCCATGACCCTTACCTTCTCGAAGGTTCTCAAGCAATCGCAGCAGTCGCAAGGGCGAAAGATCACGGCCTGCTATATTTCCACGATATACCCCACATAGGTACGATAAACTTCTTTGTATTGATGGCCCTTTACATAGTTATTCTGCCGCCAAGCAGTAGTGCGTAAGCATAACTCTGTTCCGGTTTGAATGGCATTTAGCCAGCGAAATTACTGGGCATTTGAGGCTTAATATCTGATGTCTCGGAGTGATGAGCGCACTGCAGTGCTACGCAGTGCTTTTTATGAGAAGCGGTAAATCCTTACTGTATCTACCGAAGTATTAGATTGGAGACGCGTTGGTCGTACGGCTATCGCATCTCATCGGAAATTGTATGTCCAATTAAGTATTTATTATCGTAGTTTAACACAAGTTCGTGCGTCACCAAGGGCCCGAGCTGAAACCAGCGTTGTAGATTCTTCACAACATTATGCTAAGCATAAACCTTTTTTGACTGCACTGTACACGGCAGCGGTCTCCATTCACATGCTGTAATTGTTTGCCTTGGCTTTTATAACTTGTTTTATTTTGTTCTACACTTGTGTGTGATATGATTTTTATGTGCAGTTTTGTCAAAATAAATTGTTCTTTCTTTCTTTCTTTCATTGGAGTGGTAGGCTCTGACCGTGGTTGTAATACTATCCACGGAACAAAGCCATGCCGTCAAGCGATCTAGTCGTATTTCGGAATGATGTTCGATGAACCATCGGGGAGACAGGTCTGAGCAGCCGCTCAGCTGCCGTCTCTCTATAGATCTATGTACTCCATCTTGGCCACTTCCTCGCTTCACATCAGGCGAGATAGTGGCCAAAGATAGATCTATTAAGCGTAAAAAAAAACCTAAATGTATCGTTTCACTCCTTGTTGAACAATCTACAATTATTTTTGCAGAGTCTCTGCTCGCCAACCAAGAATTACGAGTGAAGAACCACCTCAAGCCTCACATTCTCGGCAGCATACGTCACACGTGGCCCTTCAACCGACCTTAGCTTAAATAAAACTATTTATTTAAAAACGAGATTATAATTGTAAAATACTCGAAGTCATGTAAAATAAAATACAATTTAGATATACATTTGTTTTATTTTGCTGCATTTACAATTCTATTGTATTTAGAATTTACAGTTTCTACATAGGTTATAGAATTATCTTCTTCTTCTCTATATAGAAATATAATACACAGAACGAAAAGGTTTGTGATGATAAGATGACACAGAAAATTGTGGTGGTGGTCCACATAGATCCTGAATCTATGATTATCATATAATTCTCATAATTATAATAATCATATGATAGTTATATGATAGTCATATGATAGTTATGATAGTCATGATAATTATATGATAGTCATATGGTAGTCATATTAAACTTTGACCATCATAGTCATATGACAGTCATCATACGTTCAGGATCTATGTGGACCACCAATCAAGGATGACATAGATATCATCCTTGTGTACAGCGCGCCTAAGGGGCCAATATCTCAAATATACATAGGTGAGATTTATTAAATTAGTTTTTACATGCATTTTATAGCAATAGTCAATGACTTAAAATTTTGGAATATCATTATAATTATGAGCACCATTGGAAAAACAATCAATTTATGCAACATATAGGTGGCGCTTACCATCAGGCGAGCGAATTGCTCGTCCCATCACTCAATTCCATAAAAAAAATGTATAAGAAACTATATTTAAGTTGTAAAAATTCTAAAAAAACCTATCACCCATAACCCACAAATAGTTCTTTGACAAGTAGAAAACTTTATCGTATGTTTACAAAATTACTGTATAAAGTTGTCATAATACTTAATTTACTAATTGTTTAATGGACGGATATGAAACAATGAGATTCACATTAGCAAAAACACTTATAATTATAGGTAAAAATAGCTACATAGAATATTACATAACAAAATATATCTTTAAATCTTTATTTTTAACCGACTTCTGAAAAGGAGGAGGTTCTCTATTCCACGGTATGTTTTTTTTTATGATTGTTACGCGATTACCCCGCCAATGGTAAATTGGTTATGATCATTCTTTTTTTTTGGTAGGTCATACTTCAGAGGTGGTCCCATATAAATTCTATCGAAATTGAATAAACAATTAAAAAAAAAAATTAAAAAAAATACAAGTTTAGTCTTGAAGTCGGTTCTTTTTTTTCTAAAAAATAATTATTTAAACTTACAATAACCTAGTAGCCTTTACTTTAATTTTAAAAGAGCAGAAAACTAACACTTAAAACCACAAGACGATTATTGTCGTTATGGAGGCCTCAATACAAACTTTCTTGTAGCAAGGAAGAACATATTTATTAATCATTTCTAACTGTAGTAGATAATTATAATAAACAATCTTTATATGTTTATCCGTAATGTCGGTATACCCTTTAATTGCATAATATCGATATTAGATAGTTTGTAGAATTATTCCAGCATTAAGGCAGTGATCATTATCATCATCAGCCCATTACGTTCCCACTGCTGGGACACGAGCCTTCTCAGAGAGAGTATGGGCCATAATCCACCACGCTGGCCTAGTGCGTGTTGGTGGATGTCACATGTCCTTGAATTTTGTGATCAATTCTTGGATATGAGGGTTTCCTCACGATGTTTTCCTCAGCCGTTTTGTAGAGCCTAGTGTTAATTAAATCCTACTTTAAGAAAATCAGTGGTGTGCCAGCGGGATTCGAACTCGGGTGCGTCGGATCGAAATACGTACGTTCTCCCACTGAGCCACACTCGCTCTTGGCAGTGATAAATGAACACCGACATATAATAGATTAAATCATTTGTGGTCTTCTAATTGTATACCAAAACTATTAAATCAAGTAATTTAAACTTAGACTATTAAAGTAACTGTGAAAATAGTTAAAAATGCCCTTTCGAAATAAGGCTTCGAGATACGGAGCAGGTAGTTATGATAGCTAATGATTGCTTGCAGCTGCTTTAGCCAATAGAACGTCGTAGTTACATTTACAATGATAAGGTACATAGTGTTGAACTCTGGGAGGCGACTCAAACATAGGTTTTAGCAGGCCTAGCGCACTCTGCACTGTAGGTCCGAAGCTACATGTACATAGCCGGACACCGACGGCGGGTCTCTGGCCCGAGAGGGGCTCTGTAGGTTAATATGACTGGTAAGTATGCAGCGCTACGCGAGCTGAATTGAATTTTATTGCGTCATAGCAAGAGTCCCTATTTGTTTAAATTTCTTTGCGGAGTGATGCTTCTCCCTTAGTATTCTGTGGTTTTAGCAAGTTACTGAGTAGGCATCAACCTTTAGTTACGGCGTATCACTTTTCTTGAAATTCAGATATTCTATTAGAGTTTTGCTGAATATCATCTAATATGATGCTTTTTTGTTATCTAATGTATATATTAGATTTTTCAACTTGTACACCAACATATATTATTTTCTAATAATTGTATATCTTACAGTAGGTACATTTTATAGCACGGATAAAACTATATCTAGCTACTTTATAACTAAAATACAAAATTCATATTGATCTTATTCTACAAAAATATCACAATATTTCATCTAGAAGAAGTTATAAATGGTGACTAAAATAGTTAGTAAAATTGTAGACGGAATAGATGAGACAGAAAATGCAGAGTTGCAGAGGTCTCCGTTACAGAAACACATGTATACTTTCCTGTGATTCCACATGGTGTATGCACACCGTTCCTCGTAGTCGCTTGGTGCACGTTGGAGACACATCCTTTCTGTAGCCGCACCGTAATCTGGAAAAGGTATTAAGTTTTTTTAAAAGTGCTTATGTGTACTTTGTGTATGGAATAAAACTGCAATGAAAGATTATCTTTGTAGACTTTAGATTTTATAGGTAATATCTATCATGTTAAGCAGTCAATCCTGGTTGTTGTCTTATGACAAGTTGTAAAACCATCCTAAAGGCAGTCATGCAACAGCAGGGCGATCATGTATCTTTTAATCAATCAATTTCAATAAGAAACCAGTTTTGATGATGGTTTTCGATCACGTAGGTAACCCTTTTGTTGAAATCAAACGTCAACGAAAGCTCAATTGCTCAGAGTAATAATTGAAATAAAAATAAGTTTTGTCAAACAAAGTTTATATCGATATATAAACCATAGACAAGAGCCGTATTACACAGTAAAATTTAATAGACTAGGCGTACACATAACGATTTATGAATCGTTATGTATACACAATCTCGCTTTGTAAATTTGTCAGGTAATCGATAGGAGCACTTTGAAATCGAGACATAAAAGTTACATGATCGCATTTTATCGATTGTAATAAATTTCTATTGCACATTAGTCCGCAACATGCGATGTTCGCAACAGACTTAGGTACGTGATCGCCCTGCAGGGTTGGCCCCACACACACAAGAGAGAGAGGAAGCTTCAGTTATTGTGTAACGGAGTATGTATAACGGAGCTCACAGAAAGTAGATTCAAATTGAGTGTGAAAAATATTCTAATGAAAAAAGCATACTATGCAGTTAGTAATTACATAGAAGACAAAGATGCATGGAACATTCCGCTTCTGCCAAGTAGCCAACTGGCACATAAGAAAAATAATATTGTCAAAAACATACATAAAATATTGTAACAAAAGTTCTAAAAAATATGCCTCCTCCGTTTCTTGCCGTATCTTCTGAGTAGTGGTTCTTTTTCCGATACGGTGTTAGTCATTGTAATAATTGACGTTCATAAGTGCGTCTGTGACGACAAAATTGATTCAAGAACTTTTGATTGATTGATTGATTGATTGATTGATATTTTAACAGCTGAATTATTTGATGTTAGTCAAAGTCAAAGTCAAATATCATTTATTAAATAGGCACAAAAGTGCACTTTTAAAGGTCATAAACACATGATACAAATAAAAAATGTTAAAAATTGTAACTTATGTTAACATGACTTTGAAAAAAAGGTAAGTATGTTTACCCATTTCTTTCCTATACTCAAATTGAAGTCTGAGTGCTGAAAAGAAATGCGAAAACTGAATCTACCAGTGCTTCGGAAATACGCCCGCTAGAGAAGATAGCACCAAGAAACTCTGCGGGGATGTCTTTTTTCAGCACAATTACGTATAAATTAGAATTAACAGAATGTAAAACAAGAAATGCGAGTGAGATGTCCCATAGTCATAGTATCAGTAACAGAAAAGTGTAAAAAAAATATAAGTAGGTATGACAGTAGCAGTAGGAGTGACTAGAACAGACCAGTCCCCGCAAGCAGCACCCGTTCACGAGTATGACTTGTGGACCAGCCATCACCCCCCTCAACCATATTGGAGGGAAGGGAGTGGCTTCTAGAACACAAATCTTCTCCACAATTTAAGGAGCATTGAAAATGAAATGGCATGGGCACATTTACATTGTAATGGTGGTACAGGTTTACATTTACACCACATGTTTTTTAAATGCATGTATTAAGTATGTATACTACGGCCAACGTAACTTGACGAGTCTGAACATCTCGCAGACGGCTGCGCAGTAACACATATATTTTAGGAACCAAATGGTGGCATGAGGCGAAGTGCGCGGGGAGGTGGTCTAGGCTAGTTATGTACCTTACGTAAACACAATCGATCAATTATCGCAGTCGATTTGTTTTATTTAGAAATCATGAATTTTGTTTAGGTATTATAATATATTAAACGAAATAGATTTACTAATATAGTGAATTATGTCGTTAATAAAAAAAAACTTATAAAAGGAAACTGATTCTAATAAAAATACATTTTCTCGGTTGAAAAAAAATCATTCCTTAAATAACTAAGTTGTCTATTAACGATTAATTGATGAAGAACTGTTTGAAATGTTCTTATACAATCAAATAGAAATATTATTTTTATTACTTGATTTACATCGATTTTAATAAAAATCGATTAACATCATTCAAAGGCACGCATATTGGACATCCCGTTTTGTTTAATTCGTAAAGCTTCGTGTTTTTTCGGCAATGCTCGGTATGAGGTTATTGAATCTCAGTCACACATTTGTATTTGTGTAGTGTTCAATTCAATGTCTCTGTCTTTAGCACAGTTGGCTACAAAAGTTTTCGTTGGTTTTTTCTCAGAGTTTTTTTTATTATGTACTGATTGTTATTGTTAATATTGTTGTTATTATTGGTGTTAAGTTTTTTGTTTAGTATTAATTGTTAAGTCAGTTTTATTCGTGTTATTTGCAAGTGTAATTTGGAACCTATTTCGCCAAATCAACCAAATATGCCACAAAAGCATAATAGTGTTTTAAATTGTCAGCATAACAGTTTTCTTTAGCAGTGTACATGCGCTTAAGTTCACAGAGCCTATGTTCAGACTCGCCAAGTTACGTCGGCCGTATTGTACAGTCATGTTTACTTTCTGTTTGTTTGCCCAATAAAATCACATACATATATTATGTCCTGGCTCCTAACTGGGTTCCCCTGTATCTAGGAAACTAGAAACTACAAGGACCATGGTCCCACAAAACATTTTTATAGTCTTATGAGCTATCAACTTAAAGGTCTTTTTCCTGTTCTTTAGTCTTCTATGGGACTAAAATAAGTTTAACAGAGCAATTTACCATCAGCTTTAAACGCTTGAGAGTTCCCTTCAGAAAGTTTTCCACACCATCCTGAGGGGCAGGCTATTACATGAATGCCTACTTCAGCATCTGGCTCGGTCATATTGAAGGGGAATGGATCCCCACATGTCCCCAGTTCACCTCTTGACCGACATCTTATACATCTCTTGTGTAAACCTGCAATATTAATAAATATTATTAATACTTATGTTATTCCTAATGATAGATCTATGTTTAGCCACTATATCACCTGATGTTTAGTGACAATGTTGCTGAAAGTGGACAACATAGACATAAAGATGGCAGTTAAGCGACTGCTCAGAACCGTCTTCCTGATGAACACCTTACCAGCATCTTCTTTTCCGGATTCTTATAATCTAGGTGTCTTCAAGTCTCATGTGAATTGGTATCTTCTAGGCAAGCATGATCCATTGTCGACATGATACATTGGTCACTTTCCATCAGGTGCGACTGTGGTCAAAGGCTTGCTAATTCGGTAGTAAAAAAATATAAAATAAAATAATGAGGCTAAGCCTACCATTAAAAAAAAACACAAGGGAAATCTCTATGAACATGCAGAGAAACTACATTTTATTTCTTAGAAATATCAGTAATTTGTTTGATTAGAATGTTCATAAACTTAAAAATTCTAATAGCTACTCTGTAGAAGGAAATCTGACTTTGATTAATCCTACATCACATAGCCGCTCGCTAATAATAAACAGTCAGCAAACTTCCTTATATCAGGAATAGAAGAAAAAAATGGGAATAGATCATGGTACATAACTTTCTAAATTAATCCTCAGTCAACTAACCAGAGAACAAAATCATAGTAAACAATGACATTAAATTATTTCTACACAATACCTTACAAACGAATCACATTACATGAAACAACACACGAATAAATATGAATATGACTCAATTATTAGAAAACAGAACTAACAACTCTCACTCTTACTTTACCTTGAAACTTTTAGTAGATAGGTGTGTTTACTTACAGTTAGCTTCTTCCAACAACAATAACACCAACAAGGGAACTGTGAATAATATATTGTGGTTCATTTTGAATCATTACACAAACTAAAATGACGAAGAAAAACTTTTAAATCAACTTTTAAAATCTGTTCAATTTCTCAGTCTAGTCGTCACGTCATAATATTCATAATATCTTGTATTGCCAGTAAAAAATTCCAATACAGTACGGCCGGTCATCTAAAAAGGTACGATTTCAAGCGTTAAGATACGGTTTTAATGAAATCAAGATACATATACCACGTATATAAGTTATTGCATTGAAATGTGTTTACTTATCATTAAGTCGATCATTAGTTTTGAAACTAAACTTGGCCATAATACAACTAATTACATAATAATTTTTGAGAACATAAGAACTAGTGTTCACACAATAGGTATGTACTTGATAAATCAGGTACAATCTAGTAGGAATCTCAGTGGCGTAGCGAGGGCTTTTGCTGCCCGGGGCCCAGCCTGATTTTGCCGCCTCCCACCTAGTCCAAATTTGCCGCGTCCCTATTATCGCAATTACGAAAATACCTACTCTTTCTTTTAATGCATACTCTACTTTTCCCTTTCCTCTTCCTCCTTTTGAAGTCGGTAAATAATGGGTGGCTCACGCCACTTATGTTTTCCGATTTTACCTCCCTTGAGCCACAGCCATCTCATTGAGTTATAACTTGCATTTTATTGTTACGAATTCATGTTGCATATACATGTCATATTTATCACTCGACTATGCATCAGTCGTACAGCTTATTTCAGCTCTAACCGTACATAGTTTTGCCTTGTAAACTATTTTATACAGTAAAATTTATCCAATTTCTTTTTAATGACAGTTAACCTGCCAAAAAAGTACGACCGAAGCCGAGGTACGACAGAGGTCCGAACGGGTACAAAATAGTACCTTCTAGTACGATCTGGCAGCGCTATTCTTTACCCAGTTAGGCCGCGTTCAGAAATCACCCAGTTAATGTAATTATTACCCTAACGCCTTTCAGAAATGACTCAGGTGAACTTTGACATTTACCCTGAGCCACACACGAGACCTACGCCGCATCTTTGAAGGACGTACCCCGACCCTCCTGGCAGCCGACCTCAACGCCAAGCACACGGCGTGGGGTTCGAGACTTGTGACGCCGGTAGGGAGGCGGCTCCTCGAAGATGCCGAAACCCATGGGTACACTGTGATTGGGCCGGACAGCCCAACACATGTACCCAACAATGCCACCTGGCAGCCGGACGTCCTGGACATCGTGGCACACCAAGGCCTGAGTTGTCCAGTCAGCCTGGAGGTGCTGTACGACCTGGACGAGCAGCACCTCCCGGTGCTTATCACCCTCGCCATCGGGGCGGACTTCACGGCCCCCCGCCCGATGCGCTTGAGGGTGAACTGGGACAAGTTCCAGGCCCAGCTGCAGGAAGTAGAGGTCGGCCCACTCTCGACGGCGGAGGACGTGGAGAGATGCGTGACTACCATCACAGACCGCATCAAGTCCGCCAAAGAGATGGCGTCGACGCCCGCCCTACCGACCCAGAGAAGGGAGCAGATGCCTCTCCGCCTGCGCGCGATGCACAGGAAGAAGAGGTGTCTGCGGAAGCTCTGGGCACACAGCCGCTGTCCCCGCGTAAAGAGAGAGCTCAACACGCTGGCGGAGAAGCTCAAAAGCGAGGTACAGGCGTGGCGCGGCGAATCGTGGGACGATCGCATTACGGAAATAGGAGAGGACCCCACGAAAGCTAGCCTGTACCAGCTCAACCGGACCCTGACCCAGGCCAAGGTGGCGGTCTGCCCGCTGCTGGATGGCACGGGCCAGCGCCGTTATGGAGCCGAAGAACGCGCGGAGCTGCTGGCGGACCACCTGGAGGGCCAGTTCCAGCTGCACCCAGTCCCCATGGATGCAGCTGCAACGGTACCGGCACACCACCAGATGGTAGAAGCAGCGGTCGCCGTTTTCCTCTCCTCGCCACCACCCCCCTTGGAGGGGAATGACTTTATCTCCCCAGCAGAGGTGCTGAGGGCCGTGCGAAGATTACCAGGGAAGAAAGCGCCGGGGCATGACGGAATCACCAACGTCATGCTGAAGCAACTTCCCACGAGGGGCCTGGTAGCGCTAGCTCGGCTCTTCAACGGTATCCTTCGCACCCAGCACTTCCCCAGAGAATGGAAAACTGGCAAGGTGATCGTGCTCCCAAAGCCAGGGAAGGACCGCCGATTGCCTGCCAGTTACCGACCAATCACGCTCCTGCCGATGCTGTCGAAGCTCTTCGAGGGCCTGTTGTTGCGGAGGCTGAGGCCTCACCTGACTCCCAGAGAGGAGCAGTTCGGCTTCCGCACCAGGCACTCCACGACGCTCCAGCTCACACGGGTGATGCACCTCCTGGCCGAGGAGATGAACAGGGGCCATCGCACGGTCGGCGTCTTCCTCGATATCGAGAAGGCATTCGACCGTGTGTGGCACGAAGGGCTCCTGTGGAAACTCACCCAGACCACGACGCCACCGGCCATCACCAGAATCGTGGCGTCGTTCCTGGAACGGCGAGACTTCTTCGTCGCGGTGGAGGGCCACGCGTCGACGAAGAGGCCAACCCACGCTGGGGTCCCCCAAGGGAGCTGCCTGTCACCGGCTCTCTACGTCCTCTACACCGACGACATCCCGGTCCTGGAGAGCGAGCACCTCCGGGAGGGGGAACGGGGTGTCACACTGGCGCTGTTCGCGGACGACAGCGCATATTTTGCCTCGTCGAGGGAGGCTACCATCGCTGCGAACAGGGTGCAGAGAGTCCTCGAGCTGCTACCCGAGTGGCTCGACAAGTGGCGGATGGCCGTCAACGTGGGGAAGACGGCCGCGCTACTCACAGGAGGACAACGCATCCTGCCACCACCACTTCAACTTAGAGGCGAGGACGTCAAGTGGGAGAGTACCGTGAGGTACCTTGGCGTCCATATCGATCGGACGTTGAGGATGCGCCCGCAAGTGGACCACGCCGTCCGCCAAGCGAAGGCCGCTCGCGCGCTCCTCCGTCCGGTGCTGGCCTCTAAGTTACCCCTACGGACCAAAGTAGGGGTATACAAGGCGTACATTCGCACCCGCCTCACGTATGCGGCTCCGGCGTGGTACTCACTATGCTCGGAGACCCAACGGAGGCGGCTACAGGTCGTACAAAATGTCGCCCTGCGCGTGTGTACGGGGGCGGGGCGATATGTCAGAAATGAAGTCATCGCCCGCGATGTCGGGGTGGAAAAGGTGGGGGAGTTCGTGGTCCGTCTGGCGCGTCGTATGTACGACCGCGCCGACAACGGGCCACACCCCCACCTGCACGACATCGCACCCCTCCACGCGAGACCCCCCGACAAACCCCAGAAACGCGCCCTGCCCCGCGACATTCTTCCGCCGCCAGAAGAAGACGAAGAGGGCAGAGGCGACTACCAGAGAGAAAAAAAAAAAGGTCCAACACAGAGCCGCTGAGAGGCGCACCGACTAGCGGAGCAGCCACCAGCGGCCTGCCAGTTCCCCGGGGGTAGAAGCCCCCGCGCGTTTACGCCAGGGTAGAGGGGACCACCCCGAGACCCACCCCTACCACCCCCCAGGGGAGGTGGAAGATTAACTTGACTTACCCTGAGCCGTTCAGAAAACCAATTGGGGAGAGTAAAAGTTCACCTGACAGGTGAAAATATTCACTGATAAAAAAGCGGGTTAAGATTCTCACCTGTCAGGTAATAGTTGTCAGTTGTCATTTGCCTTTACATATTGCAATATTTTTGCATTGATTTTTTGTACATATAAATAAAATAAGCGATTCGTGTATTTCAAGCAAAATATTCCGATATTAGCCAAAATAACGCAGTTAAATCTGATAAACAAAAGCGCGGGAAATTACGGTCTTGAAAATGATTGGTTTTGATTGGCTGGCTTTTGTATTACTCGATGCCCATTCAGAAAGGCGTTAGTTAATTTTTAACTTGGCATATCACTGAGATTAACTGACAAGTATTCACTCGTGAACGTTTACCCATTTCTGAACGCGGCCTTACACAAACATTATAGAGATACCATTGAGGTCTTACACTATTCCTCAATGAGAGATACTATCATTGAGGTGGGTACTATCTTCATCTACGCACGTCACTTGTCAGTTTTGTCACTTTTCACTTGCGCAATGTGGAACTTACTCAAAGATAAAATATAGTTCGTCTTTGGAACTTACCTATGATTATTTTATCTGTGGAATGAACTATGAACGCTATTTTTATCAAGTAAATCTTTGATTTTTATATTTATTACTTTGCACGGTTTTGCATTATGCTAGTACATATTCAGTTAGTCTCATTATTCTCGCTTGAACGTACTCATACTACGTGACCCATTTTTTACAATTGTTTACCCCCCTCCCACCCCTCGGTGACCACCCATTATGCCAAGACCCCCACTAGTTTTCAACGTAGTAATTCCTAAATATGGTTTTAAATCATTATCCATCATTTTTATCAAGAACAGAAAGTTAAAAAAATAAGAATTTGGTATTTATAATACGGCGCTTGACGCGTGACGCCAAGAGTGCGTGCATAGCTCGAAAAAGCGTGAGATTTCCCTAGAGGATATTGAATACGTGACGAAAACGTAAGCCCTCACCCCGCCTCTGTGACAAAGCGTGGTATTTTGAAGAACGGGCCCCCTGAACGGGTCACGTAATATGAGTACGTTCCCGAAGTTATTTAGCGTTAGAGGCTTTAGCGCTAGTAAGGGAGTTTGGTCTGGACTTCAGTAAAATGGTGAAACCACATTTTTACAGTAATACTGTGTGAAACTATAGAGTTTTGCGAGATTATAACAAGCAATATTTTTTTTTGTTTTTTATTTATTTATCAAAACTATCATTTCAGTTAACGTGTATCGTTAGTAATGTCTTAAAACCTGGGTTAGGTTTGTCTAGACATGTTTATTTATATACATATTTACTAAATTATTTTTTATTTATACTAATATTATAAAGAGGAAAGATTTTTTTGTTTGTTTGTTTGTAACGAATAGGCTCCGAAACTACTGGACCGATTTTAACCATTTTTTCACCAAATGAAAGCTAAATTGTCAGGAAATAGGCTATAATTTATTTTCAAAACAGAGGATACTTAAGAAAATTGCAAAAATGTAACCAAAAGTTGAAAAAGTTTACCTATGAAATTCATTATTTGGCATATACTTGGTACCAGGCGATCATAAATTTGTAGGAGTATACAATAATCAAACAGATCATTTTGTCAGGAGGAGCACATCTAGGCGATCAAAAACTTCTTGCAGTTACGTGTTAGATAATACTTGGTACCAGGAGATCATAAACTTGAAGGAGTTTACAATAGTCATCAAACAAAAATGCCCTTCCAGAGGCTATGATATGATAGATGGGTCGACTGAAATAGTCTCATCATCGTCAGCATTTTCATCTGAAAACAATATTCTGTTAGGATTGTTCGGAGAGCTTAAATAAATGCATTCAGCCTTGCAATACGTTCTCTCGATCATCATTCAGTTAATTCAGACATCTATTTTATAAACAGTTCACATGATAGTCAAACATCCATCTTTCTAAAGTGAGGCAGAGACGTCTCTTAAAAAAAAAATCAAACCCAGCCTAGGACTTTTCTTCGTAGCTCTGGACCGGACGTCTCTTCATCAGAAGAAACTCCTTCGTTGTGCTGAACGTTTTCAGCGTGGCGCCGTCACCACCTGTAACATGGTCCAACAGACGGACCCACTTGACGCAGACCGTATTCATACGTCAAGCTACTTGACACGCAGATCGTATTCGTACGTGCAAGTCTACCCGACACGCAGACCGTATTCGTACGTGCGGGCCGCTCAACACGCAGACCGTATTCGTACGTGTGAGCCATCTTACACGCAGACCGTATTCGTACGTGAAAGCCTACCCGACACGCAGACCGTATTCGTACGTGCGGGCCGCTCAACACGCAGACCGTATTCGTACGTGTGAGCGATCTTACATGCAGACCGTATTCGTACGTGCAAGACAGACCATAAGATGACCATACTAACCAAATTTTGCAGCCACCTGTGATGTCTTCAGCACGCAGACCTATTCGTACGTGCAAGACAGACCATAAAATGACCATACTGACCAAATTTTGCAGCCACTTGTGACATCTTCAGCACGCGGACCGTATTCGTACGTGCAAGACACCATAAGATGACCATACTGACCAAATTTTGCAGCCAACTGGAACCCACTAAGAGCTATGGCGAAGGCAGCGCCAAGGTGTCACGACGAACGCCAAGCGAGAAACGTTCGAGTGACTTGCACTATACATCTGACTGAAAAATAAGCGGTCAACACTGATCAGTAACTTCACGTAAACTTATTTTTGAAAAGCGCAGCACATGTTTCATGGCACCACTCGCCCTGACACGGCACCATATACTGGGCTGCAGCCTGCGTAGTTTTGCCATAGCCACCGCTAAGCAGACGAAGTTTTCACCAAGACTTCTACTTTTCGCAGACTCGGTCTAACCTGACCCTGACTTACCAATTTTCTCAAATACTTAGTGACGAGAAAACAGCATTTACGCAGATTGATTGAGAATGCAGCTATGTAGCAGCGTGAGGGTCTTCAGCACCTTGCGCAAAAGCTCAATACCATTTCTTACGGTATTGCTCAGAAGGAGCACGTCATCGACATTGCCCTAATTAATAAAATCGCGTAAGTTATCGTTTATTATACGCTGGTATACTCTAGGTGAGTTAGCTGGCCCGTATGGCATTTTGACCTACTCTACGGTAAGCTGAATACATTTCTCTTTGAGAAGAACTTATAACCAACCAACTTATCAATGTGCTCATCAATAAGGAGGAGGGGGTACCGATCTTTGAACGTGATTCGATTGAGTGCCCTTTAATCCATACAAAGCCTTTCGGAGCCGTCTCGTTTAGTTACAAGTATGATTGGGCTTGCATCAAAGTATGCGCAAGAGTGACTACCTCAGAACTAGGAGCACCCAAATACATAGAGTGTTGTCGCCAGTACTAGAGAGTACAGGAGTTGACGTCACGGGGATACGAGTAGTATGCCCCTGACTAGGCGAGTCCCCTACGTACACGCGACCGCGACCTATCCAAGTCGTTATTTCGTGAGCGACATCGACGCCGATGTGCATCGCTACGCGAATGACGCCTATCAGTACTGCAAGAATCACGTCGATCTCGGACACGTAAGCCACTTCGCGAACCACGCCTTTCATCGCTCGAGCTACGCCGCGAACCACCACGATTATACGACCTACTTCGTGAATCTCTCCTACCTCGAGAACTACGTCGCTTTCGGGTACGCGAGCTGCTTCGAGTGCATTGCCTTTCACGGCCACGTGACGTACGCACCATAATAACGATCATGAGATTAAATCAAGAGTAAACAACAAGGTTAGCAATCGTTACACAATTTAACAAAACAAAACGGTTTTCTTGCTCATTAGATCTTACAAAAAGTTTCCTTGTTTGGTTTTAAGTGGGCGAACTAGTCCATTATCCCACTTCTGATGTTAGAATCAGAAATGGAATTTGCTTAAAAAGAACAAGATCGAACTAGAAATCCGTTTAATACACAAAAATCAACTACAACTACAATAACAAAATTTATTAACAAAAAGTAAAGTACCCACTGTTACACAAAATAACAAAATAACGATTGCACACTTGTAAATCAACGCTATTTACACTAAAAATGGCTTACGTTGCCTTTGTAACAATCGACAAGAGTTCTAGCAGACGTCCGTTCGCTACGAGCGCAAAGAAGCAAAAATGGCCGCTCCCGTCAAAGCGCCCGGTTTTTATAGATGGCGGCAGGTTGCTCGGAGAAGTAGGACGGAAGTTCCTTACAATATAATATATCGATCGGTAAGGACCGTACATACGTTGCAGGTTAGATTACTTTACTACGCGTACGAAGTCGCGGGAAACAGCTATATTATATTTTTATATTAAATTAATTTTGCATTTGCATTTGGGGTAGAAATATCCCCATAATACTATATTAACAATTACAACTTACATAATATTTAGCAGAATTACACAAGATATTTTCATTGCGTTTCAAATATTTCATTCGCTATTTTTGCACTAATGCATCAACCTTTTGTTAATATTCAACCAATATTATACAATCACTTGAAAAATCACTTGTTTTGAAACTAAAAGCTTACTTTTTACTTCCCGCCTAAAATTCCAGTCCAGTGACACGTGACACTACACTGAAAGATTGACATTGACAGACAACAGAATTTCAGAATCAATAACGATATACCTTATTATTATCTATGCTTAAGCTTAAAACGAAGTAAACATTAGAACAGAAGGGAACATTTAAAACAGGTCTATGCACACGAAGCAAGTCATCGAATTTTTAACTTAGTCTTTCATGAAACAAAAGGTGCGTTACAATCGTCTGTCTACGGTTACAATAGTATATGGTGGGGTGGCGTATACTATTTTTAATATTGTCTTTAGTGTGAAGGCATTGGGTGAGCTTTTTGTGCTTTTACTTTGTGTGTGTTTTTGTGAACCATACTGTCTCTAGCGAAATCATTAACCATAAAAAACTGTAAAAGGGTTTTTTTCATTTATTAAACAAAAAGTATTATACAAACATATTTCTATGGTACCACAAAAACCACAGTAGTTTCTACTGCCATTTTGAGTTTAACTATAAAATAAGATAAATGTAAACACAAGTAAGCAACTGTTTACTTGCGTGTATGGGTCGTCTGCGCTACCGTCCCCGCGCCGGCCGGCCTGACAACGCGATTAGGCGAGGGGCAGGCGGCGCGGACTTTTACCATTTAAAATAAGAACGGGTTGAATAATCACACAAAATAATACAAAATGGAGTAACATCCGGCCATCTTCTGTGGAAACCGCGTTCTAGTACTCGCAATTCAACTGATTAAATCTTACACACTTCATGTATTGTTGACCTTTAACCCTACATTTTTTTACTTTGACACAACACATAAATATTAAATATTTCCATATTATTTAAATAACCACCAGAGAAGAATGCTACGAGCCGATAATTAAACCGGATTTCCGTCACTTTAACTAAAAATGGCCGACCCGGCCGAAGGTAAGGAAGGAACAACGTGATGTAATCTCAAAAATGTGACCAATAAACGAAGTAACTGTTGCTACCTTTTTCTTTTACGAATATATACTTTTCGCTAGAGTGCAAAAGAGACAGGCAATATTTTGGTAGTTCAGTGTCGATTTGCAACACATATATTTATCACACAAAATGTATAGATACATGTTATCACTCTTGTTTCTCTATGTTACTCTATGATTATTATCAACACATTATGTTGAGATACTAACAAAAACAAATAATAATAAGACAAGTAATTAATATAAACATAGTAACAAGTGATGTCAAACGTAAAAGATGGCATGCGAAACATGTCAAAGGATCAAAATGCAGTAAACAACACTAGAAATGTGTACCAGTAACCTTTAACAAAATTTGAATACCAAGCCAAAATGTGTCGATAATAAGCTTTAGAGAACATAATGGTATGTGCTATTTAAAAAATTAAGGCGTCTAAGATTATTTGTTGCCAAATAATTCGTTTGTTGGATTTTCTTATACGGCCTGGCCACAACTTTGGTCTTAGCAGGATGCGGTGTGCAAGCGGCGTGGTCTAGGCAAGCGGAGTATTGTCCATGCCATGTACTGCTCAATATCGTTAGTGGTAGCGATCGAGGTGGGACGTATTTAGACATAGCCTTATCCAAATCTGTGCTGGAAAGCTGTTTATATTTTAAGCATGATATTTTGTCAATAAAATGTAATTTGTTAGTAAAATATGGAAAACGTTTTTGATTCCTTCCCACAATCTTTAGCTTTTTAAACTTATGTTGAAGTTTTTTTGACATCCAGATAGTCGGTCTGAAATTTTAGTTATAAACGCTTCTGTGTTCATTTTCCACTTCAAAATCGTCGAATATTTTGACGTCAAGTCGCCTTACAATGCGCCATGTACTCCTCCGTCACTGCTGTGTCCACCGTACATTTATTCCCGCGCCGCTGAAGTGAACAACTTAGCAAAAATTGCTTGCGTTGCCACTGAGTGTGACGCCTCGTGGCGTGCTTCTATACACTTTTGAACATTTAGTTTTATCGCTCGTCGCGCCGCCCGCGCCCCGTCCCAAGTTTCCACTGATAGCGGCAAGGTCGGGCATTTACGCAAGATGAGTAAAAAATGAATTGAATGATTGGCCTTAAATTACGCTCTTTTTAAGGTAAATACATCTTTCTACTCTTATCAACAGTGTTTCTTTAGAACAAAATAAAAAATAACATAAAACAAAAAAAAAAAGTTCCAGGTTTCGCCAAATTTTTCCAGTTTTCTTGGCCCCCGAAATGTGTCAGGACCACACTACGTGAGTAAAATAAGGAATACCTACTTATTTTTTTGCTCTTGCGTTTTCAATATAATGTCACTCAAACTCAAAATCTCTTTATTAATGTTTGGCATCACAGACGCACTTATGAACGTCAAATTATCACAAGACTACCACCGTATCGGAAAAAGAACCACTACTCAGAAAATACGGCAAGAAACTGAGAGGTATTATTTTTTCAGAGATTTTGTTTCAATTTTTTGTGTTTCTACAATGTTATTTTTCTTATGTACCAGATTCAGTAGATTTTTATTACTAATTTTTTTAATTAAAAAAAACACTATTACATAAAACGGGTAATTTCTAAATTGGTTTCGGACTTTTACATGTTTGGCTGCCGGCAGCACTGCACAGTGTGTAAAGAGGTGTTCACACGACTTCAGTGATATTATATTATCTGTGTGGGATATTAAAACATCGTCACATCCACAGTTGAAAATATCCGAACTCAGTCTGCTTGGCGCTATCTATTCAACGATTGAACCAATTTTAGTACATCAACATGGCGGATAAATCAGAAAGTAAGTTTTTAGGAATTATTTTGTAACAATTTTAACAATAAATCACTTGTATATTACTTTCAATATTAACTACTGTCTCATTACTTTAATTGCCAATGTTTTTTCCCTAACTGATTAGAAGATTGCCACTTAAAATTTCGAATGTAAAAATGTTCGCTGTATTCAAAATTTGAAAAAATTCAAATTTTAGTGTGATTTGGCGCACAGTATTCGCTCGAAATTCGGAATTTAACTTAGCTTCTTAATTTGCGACGGTAATTCTTGTGTTTTTTGTGATTTAACGTTAATGTTGAGAGGTATTATTTGATATTAATTTTCATTATTTTGTCATTTGTGTTTTCCAACAGGAGAACTAGATGAAGAAAACACAACTTCAAGGTCTCATTATAGAGTCAAAGACGAGCCCATGGAGATGGATTTTCCTGAGGAGGATGAGGAGCCACCGGCCTTTGGTCCAGCCGCACTTGGGCTCCACAGGGTGGGAACCAAGTTGCCGCCAAAACCAGCGCCCAGTGAACCTGTGCAAAAACTCAACGCCAGAGGCATGCCTGCTCGAATCAGAAAGAAAAACAGATTTATATTTGTCGATGACTTTGTCAACACATCACCACAACGGCAGTCTCCTAAGAAAACTCCAAAAATATTAGCTAAAACACCCAGCAAACCGCCAAGTGCTAAGAAACAAAAATCTCCTTCCAAAATTCAGAGGGAAAGTGAAAAGAGTGATGACAAAAGTGAAAGTGCTGGTTCTTCAAGTTCTGACCATAAATCTGGTCACAGAATCGGCATGAGACTTCGAAACCTATTGAAATTGCCTAAAGCACATAAATGGGTCTGCTTTGAATACTTTTATAGTAATATTGATAAAGCTTTGTTTGACGGAGAAAATGATTTTATGATTTGTCTCAAAGAGTCTTTTCCCCAGTTGACTAATCGTAAATTGACACAAACTCAATGGTCTAAAATTAGAAGAATGATGGGCAAGCCTCGGAGATGCTCTCAGGCCTTTTTTGAAGAAGAGCGTAATGAGTTAGAAAGGAAACGTAAACTAATACGGTACATTCAACAGAGAAAAACAGCTGACATAAATATTAAAGACTTGCCTAATGAAATACCAATGCAGTTAGTTGTGGGCACCAAAGTGACAGCAAGGCTGCGGAAGCCCCAAGATGGACTTTTTACTGGATGTATAGACGCAGTAGATACATCCAATAACACTTACCGGATATCATTTGAACGGCCTAAACTAGGGACACACTCGGTGCCTGATTATGAAGTTTTGTCTA
The DNA here is from genome assembly GCA_951640565.1 of Petrophora chlorosata. Taxonomy (NCBI): domain Eukaryota; kingdom Metazoa; phylum Arthropoda; class Insecta; order Lepidoptera; family Geometridae; genus Petrophora; species Petrophora chlorosata. The sequence continues at coordinate 11,940,733 of OX621193.1, read as the reverse complement.
ATGAACCTCCTGACACCATTAACTTAGCAAGCATTGCCCAAAAGTTCAGGCCTCGGAATGTTGTTCAAGAAATGTTAAACTGGTGTCAACCAACAGACTCAATCAGACTGCAAGGGGATCCGTTGATAGGTTGTTCAGATATAACAAAAACTGACATAACAGTTGGTGACTATCCATTTTCCTTCCTTAAGCTGGTAGTAAAGTTGAAGAGGATACTGAATGCCAAAAAGGTGGAAATAAACAGATTAAAAGAATACAACTGTGAAGCAGAAAAACGAAAATCATTCGGTCAAAAAATGCCTGAAGATTTTGAGAGAAAATATGCTGCATGCGTTATAGATTTAGAGAGGATGAATATGGATCTTCAAGGATATATAAATGAAATACAAGAGTATTGTCAGCAGATTGCTCCTGGGCCAAGCTTAGCAGCTATGTTGGCCCCATCTCATCTCCGAGAAAAATGTCATGAGGATGCTTCAGTAATAGTTGAGAAAAATAATTGTGGAGCTGTGAAAGACCCTAAAATAATAGATCTTATTACAGATCTCACAGCTCTGATGTTACAAGTCAGGAGCCTTTCAGACTCTGACCAAAATGCATATGAGCTAAGTGTATTGCAGGGTACAATGGACCAAATAAAGACGAAGTTAGACTTGAAACACCAGAGACTGTTTCATAACCATATAGAAACCCATATGCATAGAATTCAAATGGGGCTTGGCCAAATGAAAAGCAACTTTATTCCAGGTGTATAAGCGCAGCATTTTAGCATTCACATAAGCAATTTAAAACACATCTGTGCAATATCCTTAAATTTTTAATGGATTAGTTTTTAGCCAGCAAATTATAATTTACATTATTTAGATTGAAATGAATTTAGATTTAAGAATGTAAATTAATTTTTCTCTATGAATTTCTTTCTGTAAAGATTATTCAATTGATTCTGTAAGTCTTTGTAATAGTTTATCAATAAATAAGGAAAATTTATTATGGTGTAAGTAGATATATATAAAACTGACAAAATATTGTGCATTTTGTCATATTAATTAACACTGTGGAACACATTTAAAACTGGTTACATTTGTATATTATATCATTTAATTGTGCCATGAAGAAGAAAGTTCTAGATTTAGTTTTCATTCTAATTCAGTAACATTACATTACATAATCAAATTGAAATTTATTAATGTAATTTTATTTACTCTTTTAAGAAGTTAATGAGTAGGCGACTACTTGCCCAATATGGATCTTGTCAGATCGTTAAAACTTACAAATAAAAACCTATAAATTCATATATTCTTAGAAGACAACCAAGTACAGTCAGCAGACATAAGTTGGCAGGGTGGGTGAGGGTGGCACTGAAAATTTCGGGAATCAAGGAAGTGACACAACATTACTATTTAAAAATGTATTTATTACTTTTCGAAGTATTCTCCGCGAAATTTTACACATTTTTCCATACGATGGAACCAATTATTGAAGCAACCATTCCATTCGGAAGTTGGGGTCTCCAAAATGGCCGTTTTGTAGGCGTCCACAGCTTCATCAGGTGATGAAAATCTGTCCACGCAATTTATTCTTCATTTTAGGGAAAGTATAGAAATCATTAGGGCTTAGGTAGGGGCTGTACGGCGGATGGTCTAATAATTCTATGTTTTCTTGCTCTAAAAACTCTTTTGTTCTGTGCGCGGTGTGAGAACTCGCATTGTCGTGATGGAGGATGATGCGGCGGTTGCAGTTTTCTTTACGGATTTCAGAAACGACCTGTGGCAAACAAATGCTAGCATACCATTCTGCATTAACCGTTCTTTGTCCCTCAAGAGGAATAGTCGTAACATGGCCGGTTTTGGAGACAAACGTGGCCACCATATTTTTTGCAACACTCCGTGAACGAACAATTTTTGTTGGCTTCATTGTTATATTTGTTTAGCTCAATGGTTCGCTTTAACTCATTTTCGAACACCCAAACTCGTGACTAAATTGTGGTTTTGGATGGGGCTTCATCACCAAATGCAGAAATCATCCGGTCAACACACTGTTTTTGTGTTAAACCACTTCGAAAGTCGTAATAAATCATCGCTCTTGAATTTTCTCGAGTCAATTCCATTTTCTCAACGACAAAACCTTATGACAAGACCGAGAATCTTTTTTTAAATAAATAAATGGCTTTCGATTTTTAAAACCAAGGTGTTTTCAATTAAAAAGGTTTTAATATGACAGGAACAGAAGAAATATTCCATTCCCGATACTTTTAGTGCAGCCCTCGTACCTGCCTACACTACCGGTCATTTCCGTTGGCCGCCTCTAACGCCCCCAGTGCGTGGCGGCAACTAGGATTTTGATATAAAAAATAAATTCTAGTTGCAACTAGTGGTTGTGTTGCAGTGAGGCGATCGGGAATAATAGTTTATTCCGATCCCAATTGCTACTAGGGGTTTTGACGACGGAGGCGGCTATTCTGGAAATGACGGACAGGTACCCCTATCTATACAGCGTCACCGCAGGATCTAGAACACACAGGGGACGCAGGGGCTAGAATGGGCGCCAAGATAAAATCTTGTCGACGTTTTAATTTCTCGAATTCAAAGCAAAAGGCACGAGAAATGAATTGATAGCATTTTGAAGGCCGTGCGCGCAGGCCAGCCCCGCAGTACATATGTGCTAGGTATACCTTGTTTATCAAGAAAACGAATAAGCTTTATGATTTATTTTATTTATTATTTTTTTTGTACATATAGGTACCATCATAAAAATTTATTTACCCTGTATACCTATCATACAGCAGGTTGAATTATAATATAAGTACCTACCTAGGTACCTTATAGGTATAATAACTACATAGTATAAAACAAAGTCGCTTTCTCTGTCCCTATATTCCTATGTATGCTTAAATCTTTAAAACTACGCAACGGATTTTGATGCGGTTTTTTGTAATGGATAGTGATTGAAGAGGAAGGTTTATATGTATAATAACCGTGCGAAGCCGGGGCGGGTCGCTAGTTATATTATAATAGGTAAATAATAATTATATTCATATCAACATTTGGTTGTTGCCTTTCAGAACCCTTATTATTTAGATTTCTGTCTCCAGAACCAATATGAACATTCTAATTCAATCTATTTTAACATAGATTGACATATCATAAAAATAATGGGTTGTTCCCGCTGAGTCACACCCCCATGTGTAACACTGACACAATGTGACAAAAGTTCCTCTTGAGTTAGTGTGACACAACACTACTTTTATTTCCACTTTGAGTCACACTTGTAACAGTGCGAGTAGTGTGACTACGTAAAAAATATTATCCTTGAGTAACACTGTAACACAATGCCACTTTATTTTTCTCCTTGATTCACACCGTTACTGAATGTATGTGGGTAGTACATACCTTTGAAGCCCAAAACGAAACCCACTAGGTTTCGAAGGTGATGAACTAGGAGCAACAAAACCCGCGACGCACCTGTCTCTACTGGGTGTTGTTCTAAACGTAGATTGCATTTTATTTTCTTTCTTTCTCGTGTAGGTGCGTGGCTAGCCTGGTGTACGAGCTTATAGACCGCCCGTAGGCCTCCCAGATGGCCTAACGACTGTTGTCCTGAGACAACAACTGGGACCAATGACTTGATGTGCCCTTCGAACAAACTTTGAAAGAACGTTCTTTTTTTTTGACGTTCTCGGAAGTTTAGAAGGAGATTTAAAATACATTTTTAGGTGAATTGTAAAGAATGTTATAGAGATTGTAAACTAAAAGTGTGCAATTCTTATTTAAATTTGGAACCAAACGTCTGATAACTGCAAAAAACTGTCGCACACTTTTACTATTTCTACTAAGCGATCATACGTGAGAGAGATATTGTAAGTAATAAGTATTTTACTTTGTGAGATAAGAGAACGGTGCCACCATTTAGTAGCAGGTGTTCTTAGGTGGTGTGTAACGACGCGCGACTCACCGTCGGTGTCCGGCTATATACTTGTAGCTTCGTATCTACAGTGCGGAGTGCGCTAGGCCTGGTTCTACTCTACTCTACGGTGTAATACTCTGGCACCATTATGAGTATTACCGCTGTCGGCGTGTGCTCTTTTACTTCTTTTTCATCTACGCTACCCTGATATTTATAGAGGTATTTTTTTATTTACTATTGTATCAGAATGACGGTAACGAGAACGGTATTTCAGAATACAGTAAAACATACCTATTACATACAACGCATGTTGCCTTGTATGAAGTACCAGGAGACTGGTCACCTTATTTTATTAGGTGTGATAAGCTTACTACCTTAGAGTATACATAACTAGGTATAGAGCGCGCGTATCGTACTTGTCGCCCAAGACGCAGCGTAGGCAAGTAAACTATAGTTATAGTGATGGGTAATAATAGTGCGCCGTGACACGGACACACGATACCTATAATATTGTTGTGTATATATGTTATTTCTTGTGTACCTATGTGTAATTTTAGTAATTGAACATAATTTATTTTAATGTATGAATGTATATGCTGCATGTAGTACTCAAAAGATTAGCAATCAAATTTGATGTCATCATATTAACAGAGTGTCATTTGGGAACATGTTCTTTAATTAGAACTATTCCCGATTATGTATCTTTCTGCACCACAATGGTTAGTAATAAAGCAGGAGGTGTTGTTGCCTATGTTCGTTCTGACTGGAGTGTTAATGTTAGCGCACCGAAAATTTCAGATGTAGACAGTATAGTTATAGATCTACCTAATTCTCAATCTATACTTGGAATATATCGCTCACCCTCGTTTGCTAACACTAATGATTTCCTTGTTTCTCTTGATAATGCCGTAAAGATCCTAATGTCTGCTAATAGAAATATTATTATGGCTGGAGACTTCAATATAAATCTTCTGCAGGATAACAGCCAAACAAATGAATACCTTTGTCTTTCAGCTGAATTGGGTCTCAAACATTTAATAAATCTGCCTACAAGAGGCACGTCTTGTCTGGACCACATTTTAGTTGACGTGAGATCACAGGCTGTAGGTTTGGTGTGTAAAACAGACGTAACCGATCACGATCTAGTCATGGCCGGACTCGTTACAAATTTGCCAAAGAACTATCACAAGAGGTTTGTTACTAAAACAGACTACGAAGAAATTTACAACGAACTCCGAAGCGTGGACTGGTCAAACATATTGGTATCAACTGATGTGTCTGCAACAGCTGATATGTTTACGTCAAAGCTAGAAAACCTAGTTAAACAGCATACAAAGCAGGTACGCGTAGGTCGCAGAAAATATACTATAAAAGATTGGGTAACACCAGGACTCATTAAATGCATGAGGCGTAGAGATGCGCTCCATATGGAAGCCAGAAAACATCCAAATAATGCTGAGGTGCAGATAAAGTATAAAAAGTATAGAAATGTTTTCTCAGACCTGATGAAAGATTTAAAAGCCAAACATAACAAGAAGCAGTTTATGGAGAACAAAGACAATCCATGCAAACTATGGAGAACTATTAAACATGTTTGTGAATTAAATGACAAAAAAGACGCCAGTATTGAACTGTTAAACCTAGATTCGTCCCCATGTGAGTCTTTGAATACGTGTAATGAATACTTTGTCACGGTTGGCCAAAACCTCGCCAGCTCTATACTAACAAGTCTGGGGAAATCCGAAGATGAACTTGCAGCCGACTTAAACAATATCTCTAGTTCCATGTCCTCCTTTTTCATGTCCCCAACGGACCCACTAGAGGTAGTTAAAATTATACAATCGCTCAAAAATGACAAGGCACCGGGGAAAGATGGTCTTAAGAATTCCCTCATTAAGAAACTTTGTCCTGTTATTATAGAGCCATTAACGCACATCATTAATTTGAGTCTGTGTTCCGGTATATTCCCCGACAGCTGGAAGATTGCTGCGGTGGTGCCGATACACAAAGATGGCCCCAAGAATAATACCTGTAATTATCGTCCTATATCCCTCCTGCCAGTTTTCTCCAAAATACTAGAAAAGATAGCAAATAAAAGATTGGTAAACTACTTGGAAAGTCGCAACATCTTGACTCCATTTCAATTTGGTTTTCGCCAGAAAAGATCGACAGAAGACGCAGTTACCTTACTTCTTGAGAGTATTGCGACATCTATCGACAAAGGGGACAAGTGCATCGGGATCTTCCTAGACCTAGCCAAGGCGTTTGACACCGTCTCCCCGAAAATACTTTTGAGAAAGCTGGAAAGAATCGGAATCCGGGGCATTGCTTTGGACTGGTTTGACAGCTACCTCTCGGGTAGAAGACAATATGTGTCATTGGGAGGTTACTCAAGCAACACCCAAAGTGTCTCTTTCGGAGTCCCACAGGGAAGCATCCTCGGTCCAACACTTTTTACAGTGTATATAAACGACATTGTTGACCTAGTGGTTCCTCAAAGAGACGCACAAATTGTGTGCTATGCTGACGATACAGCAATCTTATTTAAGGGGAAATCTTGGGCTGAAGTTTTTAATCAAGCAGAAACCGGGCTGTTAAATGTGGCACAGTGGCTGGACTCTAACCTGTTAACGCTTAATACTAAGAAAACAAAATATTTATGTTTTCAAAAAACTAATGTTAATAATCCATCTAAAAAATATGAGATCAGGATTCATAAATGTAAAAGTCCTGCACAAAACACAGTGTGTTCCTGTCCACAAATTGAACGCGCCACTTCAATTAGATATTTAGGAGTGACACTCGATGATAAACTTTCTTTTAAGCCACACATCGATGCTCTCTCGGGAAGAGTCAGAAAACTTATCCCAATAATGAAATTACTTCGAGACGGTGCTAGCGCAGACCTACTTATGCTAGTCTACACCGCACTTTGCCAATCCATCATAAGTTATTGCATCCTTGTCTGGGGAGGAGCTGCAAAAACCTTCATGATTAGGGTGGAAAGAGCTCAAAGATCTGTCTTGAAGGTAATGTATCGCAGACCCTTCCGCTTTCCGACTAAAACCTTGTACAGGGATACACAAACTTTGACAGTCCGCCAACTCTACGTCCATAAAGCCGTAATTACCTACAAAAAAAATAATTATAAATATATTTCGGATAATCCCAATTCAATGACAAAACAACGTAGAACCAAGATTAAAGTCCCCAATATTAAATCAGCTTTTGCAAGTCGCTTCACTTTTTATGCCATTCCTTTTCTATACAGGAGAACTATGAAACTATGCAATCTCACAGACAGTATGTCCCTGCATAGTGTTAAAGTCAAAGTAAGGAAATGGCTTCTAACACTAGATTACGACGAAACCGAGTCCTTAATGATCGTTCAGAAATGATTATATCATTACGATATCTACTCACATTCACACCCAAACACACACCCTCATACCCTAACATAAGCACACATAACCTTGCATACTCTACACTCATACTCTATTTTAGTTAGTTACCTTATTGTTATTAAAATTAGTACTGTAGTTCTCAAAAACTGGAACCTAGTAATCTGTCCAGGTCTCCCGCGATACAGGCTTGCCCTAGTGCGGGGACCATTAGTAATTACATAGTATGTACTTAATTTACTGTAATTATTGTATTTACTTGTAAGTTCTTTTTTGGTAAATAAAAGTTTTTGTATTTTGTATTTTGTATGTGCTGTACCTATGTCAACTATCTATGGGATATGAAATAAGAAAGTCAGAAATAAAAATTTCAGGAATTATTTTTTATTTATTTCTATTTATTTTCTCTATTTATTTACATTATCATAATTAAGACCTTTCAATATTATTAAATAAATGGCCGTAACCAAATAATAAACTATAAACTATAAATAAACCAAATAATAGCATTTAATTTTTAGTTATATAGATTACTAGAATTTCAAATCGCAATCGCAGATAATGTGCCGGAGTAAACTATTGCTAGTCATCCTCAGAACAAACATCATTATCGAAAAGGCCGAACGCGTTACATGACTATTTGAGTCGGCAGCCGAAGCGGGGTTGCGGGGCAGTGCGGGCGGTAAAAAAAACGGTAAAACGACCACCAAATCTTACCGCGCATAACAAAAAGTCACATATAACTTAAATATCCTGCAAACAAGTGTAAACTTAGATTCTATATGCAAAAACTGCTAAATGGTGTTAAGATAATTGTTTTTATTAGTAACTTAGATATATATCACTAAGTTTTCCGAAGAAAATAAAAATAAAATAAATAACACTATTACTACCTAGGAGTGGAGAGCGGCCTCAACTTACCGCACCTCATTCCTCCGTGGTCCAACTCGCTCTGACCCCCAGATTTCGGGTATCGAGCGAGACTTCTGGCTTCGCGCTTTTTATATACCTACACCTTCAAGTAGATAATTAATTTATCTGAGACCTACACTCTCCCCAGAGTATAGGTGTAGGTTTACCCCCGTAAATGCGGGTATTTCATACCCGTGGGGTTTGAGTACGAAACTGTTTGCAAAAAATCTGGAGTTCATTTATTGTATTTGGGTAAAAGATGGTTTTTTTTATTATTTATAGGCTTGCGTTTGACCGCTATTACTATTTAGACTAATTAAGTAGGATAACGAGAGGTAAGTATTAGAATAACATTTTAAATAAAATGGAGGTTAAATTTTGATGGTCAACTACGATTTTTTTGTAAGTTTTACTATATCTGTTGGTCAGGTAAACCATTGCATTGGTCCATGGTTAAACATAAGCCTTTATATTTTACCGGAACAAGTTTAACACTACGTGGGTTTAGTTTATCCTAGTGCATGGATCTTCGAAGCCCGTGGGTTTATTTTGGCTTTCGAAGGTACTACTGCGCATGAAATATTTATGCACTACCTTACCACTACCTACATATCTATCCAAATAAAAATTAAATGCTGTTGGTTGGTATGGGCATCACTTGAGGACGGCTGGACCGAATTGTCATTTTTGTTAATATTCTTATTAGCCCGAATTAGGTTTTTATGGAAAAAAAATAATGGAAAAACCCGGAATCTTGTAAAATTCGGGATAAACTAAAAGTGTATTATTTATGGGATTTTTATATACAAACACTTTTGTATGCACTGCGTAGCACTGCATTATGCTAATTACCCCTAGACATCAGATATTAAATCTCATATGCCCAGTAATTTCGCTGGCTACAATTCCCTTTAAACTGGAACACAGTAATGATTGCACACTACTGCTTGGCAGAATAACCGGCAAAGCTGTGGTACCTAATCAGACGACCTCCCGTATACGAGAGACCTATCATGAGTAAAATACTCGGTTCCTAGTGGTCCTACCTTTTCAGTTACACAAATTAGCCCCGTAACAGTGTGAAGTTTATATAAACGAGAAATAAACGTAGCAATGTGTGTATCACACTGTAACTCACGGGGAATTAAGTTCCCATTGTGTCACAGTGTTATACATTGGGGTGTGAACTCAACGTGAACAACCCAAAATAATAATCTACATCTGCCACATATTTATGTATAATTTTCCAAGAAGGATTTGCCTTGATAGGGAAATGTTCTACAGAGCTTTCAGGTAGGTATATTATAATTGATAATATAGGTAGCTTATTTGAGTATAAAAATATCTTAAATCTATGTAAAATAGAGCAATGTAATAGAATTAGAAAGGTGAATGCATTTACCTGTCCATTGAGTAGCTCTGTGAATTGAATGTGCATAAAAAAAGATAAAACGAGAACCTACATATCATGAAAAACCTTCATTCAAATTTATATCAGAACTTAACTACCTACCCAAACCCAGCTATCAAATAACAACAATTTACATCATGTAATGAAACACTTTTTTATTCATAGTATCCTAAAACAAGTGTTACAAGAATTCAAATGGAATAATATATTTGATTACTCATTTACATATTAAATGTAGTTTACAAATGTCTATTAATCAATATTGCTTCTGAAATGTGATTTTTTTCTATTAACATGGTTCATGCTTTGTATTTGTTCAAAGTTTCTAGCAATTCATCAGCTTCTTCTCCCGTTTTGACTCTAATTAGAACTGGAGTAGGTGGAGGATTGGCATCAGGTGTAGGGATGCAGACCAGCATTACATTGTTCTTGCCCATTCGCTGGGTTGGTATAGCCGAGGCTAAGACAAAGTTGATCAATACAGTTCCCAAATTGGTATTAGCACGAACTAGCAACTGATGTTTGCCACTTTCTTCAATCTTCTTTATATAGAGCGTTCCAACACCTTTGTCAGCAAAGTTGGAATCCTTTTTAACAAATATTTTACATTTCTTTTCGTAGACACTGTTGTCTTCCTTCACTGGTGTGTATTCAACTTTTGGGGGCTCATCTTCATTTTCAGCTGTTGCCGCTGGTTCCGAACTCGGCTGTTGTACATTACTAGGACTAAAAGTGAATGGTTTGCCTGTTCCAAATGAAAAGGCAGGTGCACTTTGATTTGTAGATGTATTAGTGGTTAGGGAAAAGGGAGAGGAGGTAGGACTGGCAATAGTTGATGTTGTTACACCAAATGAAAAACCAGTGCTTGTTGTTGTTGTGCTGGCAGCATTGCTGGCCGATGTCTTAATGCCGAATGAAAAGGTAGGCTTGTTATCTGAAGATGACCCAAGAGTATTCTGAGTACCAAATAAAGGAGGTTTAGGAGCACTTGTTGGGCTACTACTGAAGGTATGGGCAGCATTGGGAGATGATCCAGCATTGTTCATGCCAAATGTTGTAGAAGTCTTTGTGTCAGGAACATTTTTAGCCTCTGGAGCCTTGCTTTCTGTATTTTTATCAGATTCTTTGTCTAGACGTTTATATTCATCAGTAATTTCTTTTAAATATTTTTCATAATCATTGAATATTGGAGACAGTATACAAAGGGGATTTTTTACGACATGTTTACTTATCCAGACAGATACCGATTCATTCAACCCTTTCAGCTTAGCATAATATTTATTTTTATTTTCTTTTTGTTTCTCATCACCTTTTTTTTCTAGGGTGGTTGATGTCGCTGCAGGTTTTGATAATATGCCAAAAGATGTTTGTACCATGGCAGTGGTACTTGATACTGGCTGAATTTTGAAAGGTGTCGAATTTGTTGAAGAAAACAGTGATTTGCTGTCATTTGCTGAGGTTGATGACACACCAAAGACATTAGATGGGTTCAGGGGACCAGGTGATGCAGTTGATTTTGCAGTTTTGGAGTCTGCTGAACTGGATACAGACTGCATTTTAAATGGGGACTCATTCACTGTTGAATCTGCCTTTGAAGCGGTAAACAATGTTGACGGAGATGTCTTAATAGCACCACCAAACGGAGAAGATGTTGGAATGAGTGTTGTTCCTGGCGCAGATTTTGAAGGTGTAGTTGAAGCGGGCATTGCAAAGAGACCACCACTGGCACTTGTTGGTTTGTTAGAAAATAAACTGGAGCTCACAGAGGTTTCACTGGTACTAGTTCCTGATGATCCATTGGTGTTTTTGCTGCCATTTGTCAAATTTGCCAAGAAATCAAATGTTGGTGGTTGTGTTTTGTTGAAGCCTCCAAACCCACTAAACACACTTTTGGTAGACTGAAAGAAAGAATTAACTTGATTTTAATTCTCTTTATTCTCTGTTTATTAGGTAGATAAAATAACTTTATGCAAAGATTTATTTGTACTTCTGTGGTGAGTTAATTGGAGTATGGAGAATTAGCTATAGCATAGTAATGAATTATAAATACAGTTAACTCTTACCTCGTTTGAGACTTGGCTTCTCCTCTTGGCTGTCTTTATAACCCGTTTCTCAAGAACGTCCTTGGAAGCAGCTTTAAACTGTCCCGGTTCCTCCTGCGCTGACGGGTCTTCTTGATCCCAATTTTCATGGTTTAATTCTGTAGTGGCTTGTCGCTTTACAGACATCTTGCATTGGTTTCTACCGGCAAAGATTAAAGGAATAATATCTTCACGTTGTGGTGCGTGGCGTTATCAGATTCTGCGAATCATTGCATATTTCTGATAGAATTATAAACGTAGACTGGATTATATTATAACTAACTACAATCAGAGAAAACTAATGCACACGGCAAGCTTATTCCACTTGCCGGAATTTATATTGCAAATGTGCAATATCGCTGCGATTCGCAGCAACGCACTTCCATTCGTAGTTTGTGAATGATTTGAACGAGCTTTTGGATTTTGCCTTCTGCGTCTTTTGCAAGATGAATGAACTTTAAAATATATGTCAATGTCAATAATGTTCCATGTATTTTGCAGAGATTTCGCATTTGGAACTTGACCGTAGCGTACCATTCATTTCGTTTAGACAGAGAACATTAAAGCATAAAGATAAACTAGAACCGTGTAAAAACATATAATGCAAAACCTACCGTACCATACCCGTCCAGTACTAAATGTACATACATAGGTATATAATACGATATATATATACGTACTTTACGACTTGCTAATTTTCAATTTTCTTTAAATCAAAAGAAACGAGCTAAAAGTACTGAAAGAAGTCGTAAAATTATTTGAATTCATAGCAATAGGTATAGAATATTAAAATGTGAAATTCTAAATACAATGAAGTTTTGGAAAGTGTAATTTCAAAGTAGCATTGTTATCGCTTCCTATTTTTGGTGAAAGAAATAGTTGTTTCTATTCATCGTGAACATATTACATATCTTTTTGAATTTATTCTATTTAGTTTTTGTACTAGTAACTTAGAGAAAAATATTTGTAAGTGTTGTTGCCAAAAGTAAGTAGCCCTCAAACTAAATTATGGAAGTGTCTAACGAAATTAGAGAAGACATTCGCAAAACCCAGTCGGACTTGAAAAATGCGATTCGAGTTCACCAGGTATGTACTTACCTACCTATCATGAAGTTTTATGAAAGTTTTCTGTGTTACATACTGTGTTACTATTTAATTTTTATTTATTGAATACATTGATGTTGTCAGGTATGGGTCGCGCGCCTTCAGGAAGACGAGAACGTAAGAACAGCTGCTTTATTTTGGTTCCCAAGAACGACGAAAGACCTTCAACAAAAAAGTTAATCACTATGTTTAATTTTCAGAACATACACATAAAATCAAAAGTACAGGAAGCTGAAAAAGATATTATTGCCATTGGACAAACCCAAGTAAGTTTTTTCATCTATACATACCTACCATCTATAAGTTTAAATAAATACAAAAGTATATAAATATCAAATATTTACTATGCAAAGTTATATACTCTTGCTTACTAGAATTCTAAGTAATATAGGTTATTTACTTTACAAATAAATTAGAACCTATTTATGTGATAGGTCCGATTAATATTTTATTTTTTATAACAAAATATGTTATTATTTTACGATCCTGTATTATTTTAATGGATGCCCTTGATTTGGGTTGCATTATGAGACCATGGACAGTGAAATTGATTATTTTAGTTTTAAATTATTGTTTCTTTATTATGTTGCAATAATAAAGTGTTAATGGAATGCAACAAAAACCTTATTTATTACAGAAGCTAGTGGTAGAAAGGCTTCGTAGAGAGCTAGAGCTGTACCAGCAACGATTAAAAGCAAGAAATAAACAAATTAACATAGAAAATGATAACCATTTGGTTGCACAACAACTGAGGGACCATCAAATACAGTATCGAAACAGAACCAGAACTGTATCACTGCTAAAACCTTCTGTGCTTAATGAAATACAAATCAAAACTGAAAACTCTGATGGTATAAAGCTGAACATATCAGATTCTGAGAATGATGCAAAGTTGAGTGAAAAAGAAAACTCCAATCACAGTGAAAATGAAGACAAAGAGAGATATCAGAGGAATTTTTCACAGATGCCAAATGCAGTTCATGATAGCAGAAGTAATTTTGCTAATGCACTCAATAAAGTTAAAGAAGCATTCATGTAAGTACCTCCTTTTGAGCTTTACCTATTCTATTAATATGCATTGGATTGGAAAGGATGTAAAATATAGTTATCTCAATTGATTGAGTATAAACATTCCAATCTTTCTGTTCTGTTGTTTTTTATTGATTTCAGTACGAGAATTTACATTGGAACACGGTGTTTTCTATTTAAGTTAAGCTTATATTTCTGCTCAAATTTTATGACTTAACTCTGAATACTTAAGATTGTACTAATGAACTGTTTCAATTAGACCCTGATGAGTCTAACAGAATAAAAAATCAGTCTCATTGAAATAGCAAAAAAAGCACTACAATTATTAAACCTACAGTGGCACCAAGCAGCCAACAGAATGGAGAGAGCACCGGTCTGATTCTGATTCATCTCATGGGGCAGACATATCACCGACACCATCACCACCACCATTGCCAAGACCTGGAGAAACCATTACTCAGGAAACTTTTATGAGGTATGTTTATTTATTTACCTTCTTCTAGTTCTCCTTTTTTGCAGAATTTCATGTTGCATTCCAACCTTTGGCAGAAACTCATTTTCCATACTTCTGTTTGGCATGCATTCCCTTCACACATGATACTATGGCAGAATAATCTTGTAGCATAAACTTTATGCAATACAAAACAAAAAAACCTCATTGCACACCAAATAAATAAATAAATTATAGCAAAATACATCTTAGTTCCCAAGTAGTTTAATTTCTGAATGAACGGAACCAAATTGTTGCTAAGATTTTCAGTCCATTCTTCAATAATACTTTTTAAAAGTCTTAGGAGCGAGTGTGGTTCAGAAGAGCGAGTGTGGCTGAGTGGGAGAACGTGCGACTTTCGATCCGACGCACCCGACTTCGAATTCCGCTGGCCCCGCACCACTGACTGTCTTAAGTTATGTGCGGATCTAACACTCTAAAAACGGTAAAGGAAAACATCGTGAGGAAACCGGCATGTCCAAGAATTCATCACATAAATTCAAGGACATGTGACATCCACCAACCCACACTGGGCCAGAGTGGCCGATTTATGGTCCATACTCTCTCTATGTGGTAAGACTCGTGTCCCAGCAGTGGGAATGTGATGGGCTGACGCTGATGATGACTGCCTAAAAATTTGATTTGTTTTGAAAGACATTATAATTTAACCGTTTTTGCTGTCTATAACCTGGATTACCACAGAGTTTTTATTACAATTTAGTTGAAAATTCTCCAGGACAACATAATTAATCTTGTTACTTTGTAAATTGGGTATTACAACATTAGTCCCTAACATTTCTTTCAGGCTCATTGGTCTTGTAACCCCGTCCCAGAAAGAGGCGATTGAAAAGAAGAGAAGCGAGCGCCGCAAGAGGTCTACCACTAGTACCAACAGAAATGATTTCTTGTATGGAAACTTTGAAATGCTACCTGTAAGTATTCATTTAAATCCTACACTAAAAATAAAAAAAATATAATAAAATAAATTATTTTTCAAAAAAAACTAAACCGACTTCAAAACCACAAATAGGCACTCAAAAGTGAAAAATAAATTAATATAATTATCATAAGCGCTGCCCAATCATATATTTGAAGTCGGTGCCAGCCAAGTCTATTAGGTAGCAGATAAATACTATGTATATAGTAACTATTGTACTACTGTATTGTATTGTACTACTTGTAGGTAGTATCTATCTACTACCTTTTAGACTTGGCTGGCACCGAGTTCAAATATATGAGTGGGCAGCGCTTATGATAATTATATTAATTTATTTTTCACTTTTGAGTGCCTATTTGTGGTTTTGAAGTCGGTTTAGTTTTTTTTGAAAAATAATTTATTTTAACCTTTTTAGTGCAAAATAAGTTTTAATTAAATTAATTTAAAAAGTTTTTAAAGACAAGCATTTATGATCTAGCAGCCACATCATGACGAAGTTTAAAACGGGCTATCATAATTAAATTTATGTACAAAAAAAAATTCATGACTCTCCTATTCTCTGTTGAGGAGTTCCCTCGCCGGAAGTCATTCCTGGGTGTATCAGCCATGTCATGGTGGAATTTAGAACAGGCTATTATGGTTAAATCCATTTACAAAATTTTGTGTCTGTACTATTCACCGTTGAGGAGTTCCCTCGCCGGAAGTCAACCCTGGGTGAAGCATGTGAAGCAGTCGAATACAAACCTCCACCTTTAGAAAGTCGGTTACAACAAAAACAAGAACCGACTTGAAGATTAAACTTATATTTTTTTTTGTTTTCGCTATTTTTTTCAAAAAGTGCTGAATGAACTTCGATAAAATTTATATGGGACCACCTCTGAAGTATGACCTACCAATCAAAAAAAGAATCATCGAAATCCATTCATAATTGGCGGAGTAATCGCGTAACAAACACAAAAAAAAACCTCCTCCTTTTTGAAGTCGGTTAATAAGCTTTTATTGCTGTTTCTTTGTCAATTTTTACTCTGATATAATAATTATGTATATATCTTTTATTTAACTTAAATACATATACAAAACAACTTGAATATATATACAAAAAATATAATAAAATTATTCTAAAAGGTCTATGGTGGAAGAGAAAGTGCCAAGAATGCTGGCCGCATTGCCATGCTGAAAGGCAATGCTGATTTTTTAACCCAAATATGAGCCAGCATTCTGGTCACACGTCGCCTCCACCAGACGTTTTGCCAAGTCCCTATAGATTTCATGGGCGCTCGGCCCCCATGGTCCTAATGTTTCAACCCCTAGTGAGTGTATTATAATTAATTTTTAGAAAAAAACAAAACCGACTTCAATGTATCTTCGAAGTCCAAGGTCACATATCGATGAAATTTATATGGGACCACTTCGTAGCTATACTGAACCCGACGCAAAAAGAATTTTTCAAATCGGTTCATAAATGACGGAGTTCTGAGGTAACAAACATAAAAAAAGAAAAAATACAATCGAACAGAGAACCTCCTCCTTTTTTGAAGTCGGTTAAAAATAGAAATATTATTCAATATTAATATTATTCTGTTTATTTAATTATGAATTTAATTTTAATCTAGTTATTCAAGATATATATCTATAAACAGTTATCTTCTGTAACAGCTTGTCTTTCGACAAATGCCTTCTCTAAAGATATCCATTTTATCTTTCTTGCTCTTTGTTATTTAAGTCATTTTTATTTTCATCCTTTCGTTCTGTTTGCATCTGCTTCTTTTCCCACATCACTTTTTATGGATCTGAATGACGAGACGAGCTGATCCTTTGCCCGATGGTAAGCAATACGCCAGCCCATAACAGTAACAGCACCACCCAGAACTTTGTTATGCAAAATCCTGCGCGGCGCTGCACTGCGCTCGTCACCCTGAGGCAATTAGCTGTTGAGTCTCATAATGCCCAGTAATTTCGCTGGCTACAATGCCCTTCAAACCGGAACACAGTAACGCTTGCGCACTACTGCTTGGCGGCTGAATAACTGGCAAAGCGGTGGTACCCACCCAGACGGCCTCTCGCATACGAGAAACCTACCAACAGTATTTTGTTATTAGTGTGGTTTGTTTCTCTTTTAACCCATAACATTGTGGCCTGTTAACACTACTTTTTTTAAACAGTTTTCCAATAGAGGATCTGACAGTAATCGACAAAAAATCTAAAATGTAGTTAGAATGAATGTTCGTTAAACCAGAAAGATCATTCAATCAATATTTTTGTGAAATAATTATGATTTATATTTTTAAATCAATAATTAAAATCTAACAATTCTGACATTTTTAATCTGTTCTTCATCTCAAACGAAACAACAATCACAGCGCATGACGTCATTTGTAGGCAAATGCCGTGAGTCAAGCTTGTGTTTATTTTACGTTTTTGCTTTTCATAAAATGTATATATGCTAATTTTTTCGTTCCATTACTACTATATGGTCCCCAAACTTCACAAAACGTATTTAAATCTCTTTGCAAGTTTTATTTCGAAGAGATTGTCGTTTTCTATCTACATACGACGTCACAAATTTTGAGGTGACCTTTTGCGCGGCAATATTTGAAAAATAATATTTAAATATAGTTTTTGGTACTTTTAGAGCGTTATTTAATTAAAATTGTATTTTTCATGGCTATATATATTAATTGTACTTAATATAAAACACTTTCTGAAAAGTTGTCCGATCCCCTATTGCCTACACTATCCTACTAATATCAAATGCAAATGTGTGTGAGGGTGTGTGCGTGTGTGTATGTATGTCAGAGAGGGTGTGTGATGTTAGGGTGTGTGCGTGTGTGTGTGTGTGTGTCCTTGGTTAAAAATAATGTTTTTCTATTGTTGCAGAAAAGGAAAAAATACAATCACTTTCCATATTTGCAAACAGCTAGTGATCCACCTCAAACAAGATCTGCTAAACTACGTAAGCAACAGGTACGGGGTGTTACAAATACTTGTGGTTATGAATTTGTAATTATGCATATTATAATATCTAATATAATCAAACTTATAAAACTTAGCTTAGGCATAAACTTGCCATGCATTATATATATAGACATTATGTAAATTGTATCATTTCTATGTGTGGAAACTTGTAATTGGCCTTCTGTATATTTATTTAAGCACTTCTACTTTAAAACCTAGCTGTAAGATTCCCAAAAATAAATAAATAAATAAATAAATAAATAAATAAATAAATAAATAAATAAATAAATAAATAAATAAATAAATAAATAAATAAATAAATAAATAAATGCCAGCTAGAAGCAATGGCATAGTTTTTATTTCTGTTTGTAGTTATATATATTATTTATATGGTATTGGGTGATGAGACGAGCAAGTCGTTCGCCTGGTGGTAAGCGTCACGTCTGTCTTAACAATTGCAGTGCCACCCAGAACTTTTAATACCATAAAAAAACACTGTAGCATTGCATTGCGCTCGTCACCCCGAGACATCAGATATTAAGTCTCATATGCTTATAGTACTTTCGTTGGCTACAATGCCCTTCAAACCGGAACACTACTGCTTGGCGGCAGAATAACAAAGCTGTGGTACCTACCCAGACCGGCTCCCGCATACGAGAGACCTACCACGAGTTGACTTCATTTTTGAGACCGAGACTAAACTTTCAAGTTGTGTACTCAAAAATTGAGTCACAAAAAATATTTCATTATATAGTACCATTGCTGTCCATTACCTCTGTATTTTATATAGGCAGGCCTAGCGCACTCCGCACTGTAGGTACGATGCTACAAGTACATAGCCGGACACCGACGGCGGGTCGCGCGTCGTTACACGTGCCACGTCAAGAGATAAAAGCTATGCGATAGAAAGAGAGGCGCTCTGTAGGTTAATATGACTGGTAGGTATGCAGCGCTACGCGAGCTGAATTGAATTTTATTGCGTCATAGCAAGAGTCGCTATTTGTTTAAATTTCTTTGCGGAGTGATGCTTCTGTCCCTTAGTATTCTGTGATTTAGGTTTAAATTTAAATCAATCTTATTTTTTTTTCAGAATCAAAACGTAGAAAAGTCATCTAGAGAAGGTTCACCTTCTGGATCTTCAACAGAAAACAAAGGTAGTAAACTAAAGTCAATTACTATACAAAGAAATAGCAAATTCATGTAATAATCCATTTGCAATGATTCTAATTTACCGTTTGAACGCTCAGTCGGCTATAATCGACATACGAAGAAGTGCTCTCCACGCTAACGTCGGCATATGTCGACTATACCATACTAGCTGCGCCCCGCAGTTTCCCGGGATAAAAGTAGCCTATGTGCTATTCCAAGTCCTAAAGTACCTGCGTACCAAATTTCATCAAAATCTGTTTGGTAGTTTTTGCGTGAAATAGTAACGAACATACATCCATACATTCTTACAAACTTTCGCGTTTACAATTTTTTTTTACATAATATAAGTTACTAGCTGCGCCCTGCGGTTTCACCCGCGGTTTCCCGGGATAAAAAGTAGCCTATGTGTTATTCTGATGTGTAAGCTATATTATTGTAAAGTGTCATCAAAATCCATTCAGTAGTTTTTGCGTGAAAGAGTAACAAAGGTACATTCATACATCCATTCTTACAAACTTTCGCGTTTATAATATTTGCAGGATGGTACAGGTGTTAACAGTGTCAAAAAATAGTAGATTGTATCATAAGGGAGCAAAATAATATTTTTACGGCGAGGGCGCTTTTTTGAATCCAGAGCGAAGTGAGGGATTCTAGAGTAGAATCCCGAACGTAGCGAGGGATTCAAAGTACGTCGCCCGAGCCAAAAATATATTTTGCGCCCGAGTGATACACTCTACTTTTCATCACCCACTATGAGAAAATAAAAGCGCCTCATATTTTATTGTAATATTATTATTTAATAAAACATAGAGTAACAACTAAATTGAAATTAAATAGTATCCTTTATTAAAACAACTAAAAACTTATATTTACATTTGTGACTATGGGCCGTCGTACCAGCCAGTCTTTATTCAAACAATATTTGCGTTCGATTTCTTTGGTGCTGAACACTAAGATGTTCCAAATTCAAAAAGTGCGCGGCAAAGATAATTGCGGCGCACTTATAAAGAGGATTAAAAACTCATTACTGCCCGCTAAAAGTTTCTTATAGAAAACACCACCTTTGGGTGCACATAAAGGCGAACCAAGTCGTCCTTTTCGAATAGATGGGATGAAAAATCTCTTAAGCCTAGTTCGCATTATGCTAGTATTTTAGTCTAGTAGCGAGTAATTTAGTAGCTAAAATACTCGCTTCTTCACCAAAATCGTTCGCACTTCGTTCGAGTACAGTTTACAAGTGAGTGGTGTTTCGTAAGATGAACAGCCTACAGCGCAATAAAGTAAATAAACTGATTAAGTTAATCTTAACGGCGATTTTAGAAGAGGTAGATGAGGAAATCTGTGTGATTAATAAAAAGAAGCTATGGATACGAAAATGGATCGATAGAAGGGATAAACTGGGAGCTACTAATTTTACTTTTTAATTTTAGTTTGGAAACAAATTTTAAAGTTGTTTCTTCACTCCAGTGAAACGACATTTTTGCGTTAACTAATGAACTCGACTAATTCAACAGGTTCGGACTTGTTTAGCCGGTGCGCCAGTGAGCACGGATGCGTGGTGGGAGGTGCTACTCGACTAAATTATTGGTGTTCAGACACGTTTAGCTACTAAATTACTCGCTACTAGACTAAAATACTAGCATAATGCGAACTAGGCTTAAGTCTATTAGTAGGAATTAGGATAGTAGGACCTATCCTATTATCCTACTCCACGCCTACATCCTAATGTGTCTAATTTCGTAGGTGTAGAGGGTACAGTTTTGCTTCTAATTTTGTGCTGAAAAAAAGACATCCCCGCAGAGTTTCTTGGTGCTATCTTCTCTAGCGGGCGTATTTCCGAAGCACTGGTAGAGTCCGTTTTCGCATTTCTTTTCAGCACTCAGAGTTCAATTTGAGTATAGGAAAGAAATGGGTAAACATACTTTATACCACACCCACTCGGAAAGTGTCTTATTACTCGTTCATAAACGGGTTACAAAGTTCGTAATTTCTCCCTTAAAAATGTGCGGCGGGAAAAGTTATATGGAATTTCATTACTGCCCTCCGAAGCAGGGCAGGAATGTTGTATGAAAATCCATTACTGCCCGGCTAGCTTTCTTTTGTTTTTTAGCAGCGAACATAAAAAAAAAACACAAACGTCAAACCTCAAAAAGGTTTTATATCAAATAATTAGAGAAAAGAGGCGGTTTTTTTTTTGTTTTCTATTTTTAATGAAATGAGGATGGCAACCTTATTCTGCAATACGAAAAAAAAAGCGCGGCAATTTATTTCGTTGCGTTAAATTTTGTTTATGTTACTCGTAGGTGTAGTATAAAGCACTATGTATCACTCGGGAGAAAGTTCTCTCCCCTCGGTGTACAATGTACTATACCTTTTTTCAAAGTCATGTTAACATAAGTTACAATTTTTAACGTATTTTATTTGTATAATGTGTTTATGACCTTTAAAAGTGCACTTTTGTGCCTATTTAATAAATGATATTTGACTTTGACTTTCTACAGCATGGTTAATTGTACTATTGTTATTCTGTGGCAGAGCGCTCAAAATTTTACCTACAAAATTTGTAAAGAATTTTCTCAGCTATTTTGTTTTTATTTTGCTATTATAAAGAGCGAGTGTGGCTCAGTGGGAGCACGTGCGACTTTCGATCCGACGCACCCAAGTTCGAATCCCGCTGGCCGCACCACTGACTTTCTTAAGTTATGTGCGGATCTAACACTCACTCCAAAAACGGCGAAGGAAAACATCGTGAGGAAACCGGCATGTCCAAGAATTTTTCACAAAAAAAGTCAAGGACATGTGACATTCACCAACCCGCACTGGGCCAGCGTGGTGGATTATAGTCCATTCTCTCTCTATGAGAGAAGGCCCGTGTCCCAGCAGTGGGAACGTGATGGGCTGATGGTGATGATTGCTTTTATTTCTAGGTACAAATTGGGGTAGCAACAAGCCAGCTTGGGCCGCGTCTTTGCCAGCCAGTCTCACTGTGGAGCCAGTTTATCCGACACAGAAGAAAGTCTGCCAAGTGTGCGATAGAAGTGGTGAGTGGAAAATTTTGAAAAAGAAATCCCTAAACGACACTGAAAACCGCATCAAAATCCGTTGCGTGGTTTAGAAGAAGTAATGAAAACAAGAAATGAGGACGCGAATAGCGACTTTGTTTTATACTATTTAGAGATACAATAACTGGCCGACTGGCTGGGTACCACCGCATTGCCAGTTATTCAGCCGCCAAGCAGTAGTGCGCGAGCATTACTGTGTTCCGGTAGTACTGTAGCCAGCGAAATTACTGGGCACTGAGACTCAACAGCTAATTGTCCCAGGGTGACGAGCGCAGTGCAGAGCCGCGCAGGATTTTGCAAGTTCTGGTGGTGCTGTTATTGTTATGGGCTGGCGCATTGCTTACCATCAGGCAAACGACCAGCTCGTCTCGTCAATCAGTTATATAAAAAAAACCAATACTAGTGTAATTCCGTCGCACACTCAAAATGCACTTTTAGGTAATTATGTCGCATTCGCTGTATCCAAAACTTTTTTGGAACCGAGCAACGAGACGAGCTACTCTTTCGCGTGATGGTTAGCGCCACCTTTGTCGTATAACAATTGCATTGCCACCTAGAATTTGAAAATCAATGCTAAGTACTGCGTAGTATTGAAACATAAAAACATAAAAAAATATTTATTGACATAGTAGCTCCTTCTCCCAATTTAGATAGATAAAAATGCCAAAAATGAATACATAGTTAAATAAACAAAGAGAAACTTAAGAAAAAATCAATAAAACATGCTATGTGTATGTGAGTGTGTGGTTGTGGGTGTTGAATTTGTATGTGTGTATGAGGATGTGTGTGTGATGGTGGGGGTGTGTGTGAGGGTGTGTGTGTGATGGTGTGTGTGTGTGTGTGTGTGTGTGATGGATGTGAGGGTGTGTGAGTGTATGTGTGATATGTGTATTCGTATATGTGTGTGGTAGCGATGAGTGTGTGCGATATTCAATAATTAAATAACTAACATTACTACGAAATACTTTTCAAATTCAAGGAGATGTGACATCCACCGACCCGCACTGGGCCAGCGTGGTGGATTATGGCCCATACTCTCTCTATGAGCCCGTGTCCCAGAAGTGGGAACGTGATGGGATGATGATGAACTTTTCAGTGAACAATGCAGTGCTACGGTAGCACTGCATTGCGCTAATTCCGAGACATCAGATATTAATCTTTTGAGTGCCACGCAAAGCAATGCCGTCTACGCCGAGGTACGCAATTTTCATACGTTTTAGTCGGTTCAAGCCGACCTCGGCGTACGATCACTTTTTCGTATGTCGAGTAAAGCCGACTTTTGCGCTCAAGGAATTAAGTCTTATACGTACAGTAATTTCGATGCTGAATACCAAGCAAATTGAAACGCAATGAAAATATATAGTGTAATCCCGAGGTTGTTGTTAGAATAATGTAATATGTATGGGGGTTGATAGTCAATGTAATTTTAATTAAATTATAATATATATATAAGTAATCACTCCGCATTTTTTTTACTATATCATCATCATATACAGGGAATAACATTAATGTGTAGTAATACTGAAAGGTGTGTATGGGTATCTAGTCATGAATCATTGGGCAGAATATACAACCAAAAAAACACTATTATATTTTCCATACAAAGTTTAAAAATTATTTATTTGAATTATTTTGGACAATCCTAACAAGCTGTGGCCTAGTCGCGGTAGTACGGGTCATTGACCGAGCTACTTTGTGCCTAGGCACAAAACAGATTAGTACAGAAATCTACATACATACAAAGTGCGCTCGAGCAACGCACACATAGACACCGCTCACAGACACGATATCTGGGCACAGTTGGGATGCGAGTGCCATCCGCTTGAGACACGCGTCTGTGAACTTTTTTGTGCAAAAATGGAGCAACGAAAAATAGGTTATTATAACTGTTTGGTGGACGGTTGTTTAAATTCAACATTAAACGGTGAATTGTCGTTTTTTAAGCTACCAGTTGTTTCAGAGAGGTAAGTAGGTATTTGCTTGTATTTTGATGGTTTGTTTTCACGTAACACAAAATAGTTAGGTAGGTAAGCGCCCCAGCCCCCAGCCCTGCGCCGAACAAGCGAACATAAGTTTGTAGCCTTGTCATATTTTTACAATTTAAAATTAGATATTTATTGTAGTATAAGCTGTGTTAGCCTTGTGTTCAATAATCTAATGAGGAAGATGTTAATGTAAACTAATCGCATTTGTTTTGTCTTCAAAACAACTTTATTCAGTTATAATAGTAACTGCGAAAAAATTATGTCGATATCGTGTACAGTTATATTTTTAAATCAATCAATTTTCCTCCCAAAAACTTCCTGCGCCGTCCGGTATGAAATGTATGAAAAGTACATACATGAGATTAACTTCTGTATTTATCTGTTTTGTGGCCTAGGCGCTCTGTCTTTGAAAACGCCGAACATTTTACAAGGGCTTGATTTCGAGTCTCAAATACCGGAATTTCATACTGAACGGATCTTCGGACTCGGTCGTTTCCGTTCCGGAACCCACTCGTAAAAAAGGGTATTTCCACATTTTTACACGACTGCCCAAAAAGGAGTATTTCAGGGTTTACGTATGTATGTATTTATTTATTCCACCATTACTTCTTATTGCCTGGACAGATTTGAATGCATTAAAACCATAATAAAAACATAGGTTTAAGTTTTTTTTACCATAGTTTTTTTGCATGTTCCGGAACCGGTATACAAAAAAATCTCCGCGAACGTACCCGACTTAGCCTTGCCTTGATTAGTTTTAAATTTTTATCCAACTTGACGTCTTAGAATTCATATTCAGAAATAACCTAAAAAGAATTTCCGAAACGAAAACGGTCCTTTTCGGTGGAATTTTATGGGGCGGCGTTAGAAGGTAACTTTGTTTGTGCCGCTCGACCAATGAGGAGCAGCGGCTATTATTTATTAGGATTACATCTTTATGATTGGTGCAATACGAAACAAGGCTAGCGAATCATGAAGCGGCGGCGAATGTTTGATAGCTTTAGTGTTTGCCGCGTTTTGTCAAAGATTAAACAGGTTTATTTCTGAAAACTGACTAAGTAAAGACGCTTTATTGATTACTGACTTACGAACACTCTTTTACTATGCAATGAAATCAAATGTTGGAAATGTCTTAATCATCATTATCAGCCTATTACATTCCTACTGTTGAAATTCAAGCATGATGTTTTTTACATCCTATTCCTACGGTGGTTGGTGACCTCACGTATTTTTTAAGAACATCAGCCATGCTCGCTCTTATTAGGCGTTTACACTGATTAGATCCTTATTCCTGAATGTTAATTGGAGCGATGATGTTTAATGCTGTAATTAATAAGTAAGCATTAATAAAAATAAAAAAATACCCTGCCAAAAACATTATCACTTGGGATGATTTAAGGATTCCGAGGATACCCCATACATCCAAATCTGTTGAGGCATTTTGTAATAAAAAAACGCACATACATTAACCCCGAAAACATTATATTCCTTTTTTGGGGAGTCGCGTAAAAAGCAGTTTGCTTGAAAGTTAGTTGTAAAGTAAGGTTGGTAGGACAGCTGGCTTTGCTAACTGAAGATAAAATTTGTTTGTCAGATCTGTACACGCGGCGCACTAATATTCTTTGTCACAAGTTCATTGCTCTTTATCAGCTGATTGTTAGGGTTGAAATGAACTTGATTACCAGAAATGTTTAAATTATCATATCTTGTGATTTTAAAAAGTTTCTGGTGATTTGCACTTGGACTTGAATTATTAATAAGCTTCTATATGCGTGGTTTAATTATTACTACACATTTATGTTACACGTTGTATATAAAATTCTCGTGTCACAATGTTAGTTACCTTACTCCTCCGAAACGGCTTTACTGATTTTTACCAAATTTTATATGCATACTCAGTAGGTCTGAGAATCGGCTACTATCTATTTTTCATACCCCTAAGTGATAAGGGTTGTTCACCCTTAACATTTTTAATTTATATGTCAAAACAACGTTTGCCGGGTCAGCTAGTATTACTATATATTTTCATTGCGTTTCAGTTTTGAGATGTACGATGAATTTCCGCAACGTCACGTTCCATTGCATTACTAAGCAAATTGTTTGTTTCCAGACGTCCCGTCGCTGCTAGTGTGGTGCGACGGCTGCTGCGTGTGGCAGCACACGGGGTGCGGCGCGGGCGCGCGCTGCGCCGCGTGCCGCGCGCCGCTGCACCCCCCCGCGCCCGACCCGCCGCGCCGCGCGCCGCCCTCGCACGACCACCACTACCGCGGTAAGCACGTGCACAACGGTCTCCAAGGACAGTGTCGTTGGACTGTAACTTTTGTCTTAGTGTCGTCATCAGCCTGTATCAGCCTGACTGTAACACTTTTCTAACACAGTCTTTTTCTCAGTGTCGTCAGATAACTCTTGTCTAGTGACGACAGTGTCGTCAGATTGTAACTCTTGTCCAGTCATGATAGTGTCTGAGACTGTAACTCTTATCTAGTGACGACAATGTCGTCAGACTAACTCTTGTCCAGTGACGACAGTGTCGTCAGACTGCAACATTTGTCCAGTGACAGTGCCATTAGGTAGACCAGTGTCTTTTATCCAGTGTCAAGTAACAGTGTTATTGGAATGTAACTTTTGTCGGGCACTAATCCCTAGTAGATATATTCGCGGATGGACTCACACACATAGAAACAATATATTTGCGGTATTGTGACACTATAATTTTTATTATATTTTCTAAACTGTGTACATTATATATTTTGGTCGTTATTTGTATCCTATATCATATGTAAATAATTAGTGTTGTCGTTGTAACTTTTGTCCAGTGAGAAGTAACAGTGTTATTCAAATGAAACTTTTGTCGAGTGGATCATTAAGACTGTAACTTTTGTGTACATATAATAATTCTACGATATCTCACTAATTATTTAGTGTACTAATTCCAGACAAACTCCTCGAGCGCAAGACTCTCCAAGAAAAGAACATCAAACTCTGCATAGAGCTACGAAAGCTTGAGACCCGCGCCGCCACATTAAAAGCCAGTCTAGACGAGCATAACGCGGAAAAGCGACAACTATTGGCCGACCAGATCAAGACGCAGAGAAACCTGCAGAAGCTTCTAGATTTCATCAGTCAGTTCAAGGAAACGTCAATCAGTATAAGA
Organism: Petrophora chlorosata; assembly: GCA_951640565.1. NCBI lineage: Eukaryota > Metazoa > Arthropoda > Insecta > Lepidoptera > Geometridae > Petrophora > Petrophora chlorosata. Next base: position 11,913,160 of record OX621193.1, on the reverse strand, counting down.
TCGTCGACGTCAATCAGTGAGTCTGGGAGCGAGATCAGTAAAAGCAATGAGGAATGAAATGGTATGTAAAGCGTTTCGCTCTGCATGCAGATTTGTTTGCCACGCACGATCATTGCGGATTTTCCCGAAGAAAACAGTAGTCCAAGACATTGAGTGTTTCAACAAGTGTTGTTAAAACATTGAGTCAATGTGTTGAACAACATTTGTCGGAACACATTGAGTCAATGAGTTGAACAACACTTGTCGAAACACATTGAGTCAATGAGTTGAACAACACTTGTCGAAACACATTGAGTCAATGAGTTGAACAACGCTTGTCGAAACAAGTAAGTTACATCAACCAATCAGAATTTCATCATAAACGCATGCGTGCAAATGCGGAGTTCGTAATGAATAGCGGTGATTGTAGGACTTACGTATACTTTAGACTCTCCGATGAAAAATCTGTTATTACGTTATGACAGAAGCTAACTCGAACGCCGATCCCGGTAGCTTTCAATTTCAAATTTGGAAGGCGTTAGCTTCTTTCAAATTGAAATAGCGATCGTGACTGGGATAGAGATTGGAACGCGGACTTTGAGTAGAACAGTTTGAAAATTGTCGTCCCCACTGGGTACGAGTGGGGAACCAATCAACCAAACCAATATTTGTTGTACAGTCAGCGACAGTAGCTGAACCTTACAATCTTTCAATTTCACCGAAAATATACAGATTTAGATATGCAATATACAGACTTTTAAATCAACATTCAGAGAAATAAGACAACATATTGAAGGTGTAGGGCCTACACCCCTGGATTAGACTCTAATCCAGGGGTCGGCAAGTAGTTTTAGGTGGGGTCCGGATACTGTGGGAAAATTTTAACGAGGTCCAGAAAAAACAACCGATAATAATTGAGTGCTACCTATTTATTGTATGGTTGGGTGGGACATGTTTGGCCCAAAATTCTTCAGTGGATACTGTTTTATATATTTGCAAAGACACATCTTGCATATCAATTATTTCCATTTGAAGTGATGGCTTTAACAACTTGGCAGCCACATCTATCCATTCTGCCGCTACATCAATTTCAAATGGCGATTTAAGAAGCGGAGATAGCTTGCCCATCTCTCTGAACATTTGTGAACCTTTGATTGCCTACACTGTAGGCAATCAAAGGTTCACAAATGATCAGCTACTTTTGTCGTTGACCGTACATGAAAGGTGTTGAGGCATCTTCAGCCTGGTTTTGGGTATAATCCTTTGTTTTCTTTTGTTTCAGAATGTAGATCTGCAAGTGTCTTTACGCCAATGTTTGGTGGCTGTTTCGAGTAGGTAAAGTTGTCGTGGTTTAGTCCGAAATATTGTTAGTTTAATAAATTTGTATAAAGTTGTATAAGGATAGTACGTTTCGGTTATTGCTTGTTTTTAGGCGCATTGCAGACAAAATTTTGATTCGTTAAATGATGTAGTAAAAACTAACACATTTCTTCAAGACAATAAGTTCGGCATGCTTAAACCTAGACGTCCAATGTGCGTTCACGGTGGCGGTGGCGGCTGCGGTGGACGGGATTGAAGCCCAAGACTATAATTTCTTTAATTCCTGCCTTCCATTGCCAAATAATAGAGCAGGAAATAATTGAACGGAACGCAGAAAAATAGTCTTAACCTTCCACTATAATTTCTTTAATTCCTGCCTTCCATTGCCAAATAATAGAGCAGGAAATAATTGAACGGAACGCAGAAAAATAGTCTTAACCTTCCACTAAGAAAAAGGTTTATTTTTTAACGAATACATTTAACCGTTTCACTGTTACTTAATATAATGACTTAAAAATAAAAAAATAAACTTAATATTAGTAAAACCAACATCGTTGACCACATATAGTTATGATGTATGTTGAAATTAAGACAGCAACATAAGTAAACATAGTAAACAACTACTGTAAAACCAAAACACGGTGGAAGGTGAGAGATGTCAAGGGATCACGAAATAACATTCAAGATAAAAAAATCTAGTCTCTCTCAGAGGTTTCAAGGTTCAATGTTATGTATTACTGCGAGCAATGTCGTAATCCTTTTGTATTTGATCAGTCCGCTCTGATCACTCGTTTGCAGTGGAAGCACTATGAAGGTGCCCGCTCCGCTTGCAATGGAAGGCGGGCATAAAGCCTCTAGTCAATAAGGAATATGCATGTATTTTTTTAATGCCTGAATCGATAAATTTTTGAATATAATTATTTAAAAAAAATGTTTCAAAATTTTAAGTCATCATTTGTCAATAAAAAAATTAAATGATAATTTGAATCAGTTTAAATCAACATAAATTTGCGTGTGAAGTCAAAATGCGGGGACCTAGGATCTCTTCATTGGTCTGTCTATGCTATCTGTGCGTGTATCAATAATTTACCAATAGGGCGGACTCTATGTCAAAAATTGACTAATAAGGGCGAGCCGCGTGACGTCAACATACTCAACATGTGGTTGTACAAAGAAAAAATATTAAAAAATAGAAGACAAGCAAAAAGATGAACAATTAAACATATACACATTTCTGCTTTCTCAAAAGGCCGTTTGCATGTGTTAAAAAGAGAAAGCATTATGGGCATGGCACCATCTTTAAACCCTGGCTGTACGTACTCGAGCGTATTGCGATAACTAAACTCGCCCCTGATGAAGAGCATCGGACATGCTCGAAACCTAGGTCGACTAATTCGACAAACTACGTGAGTCCTAGCCGTTTTATTAAATATTTATATTGCGATAACGTTCCGTTTTCCCAAAAATACGAAAAAGGAATATTGAAATACAAAAAACTATGAAATTAATAATAATAATAGTATCACTATTAAATGTTTAAAGGAGTAATCTGTAATAAAATATAATTTCCAGATTTATTGACAACACATGCATATTCCCTATTTTCAATTAAATATCTTGTTGTATGTGTTCTAAGAGTTTGTCCGGTGTTAGTCTGGGGGAGAATCTGTCCGAATTTTATTATCTTATCGAGCTGCCCTTGCATTCTTAATTTTGTTATTATATCTTAAAACACAGTGTCCAGTTTCTGGATTGAAATAAGCAATCTATTTTAAACCTGTTTTGTTGATATTGTTGTCACAAAGACTGAGAATTTAGTATTTAACTACACATCTCATTTTTTACATGCTAAAACTGCTTTTTTACTATTTTGTCTGCAATGTTGTTATAGAAATTTGAGAAGTTAAATTTTAATAATTTCGTTACTTTGGTCGTTATTGATATTTTGAAATTAAAGTTTATCCTTTTACCATTTAATTTATGTAAAGCAGCTTTTCACTTAGTGTTCGAACGATGTTTTAAAACGAACCATTCGTCAATAGATTAAACATATCACTAACCACCTAACAACAACTGAGACAAGCGCTTAAGTGAAAGAGACGTATTTTTTTTTACGCTTAATAGATCTATGTTTGGCCACTATCTCGCCTGATGTGAAGCGATGATGTGACCAAAGATGGAGCATATAGATCTAGAGAGAGACGGCAGTATATAGCAAAACATTTAAAACATAATTGTAATCACTTAGAAACACTATGAAAACTGCGCTTCACAATAGGATTTGCTGTAGCAGAGAATTTGCGATGAATGGAACTTTAAATGCAATAACCTAATAAAAAGAGTAACGTAGCAGTGTTAAAAATGGTTGCTTCTCTATCTTAACCTGTGATTAAAATAATTAATTAAAATTGCTTCGGAATTCTACTCTTGCGGCAAAGGATTAATCAACTTAAAATTTAAAAAGTTGTATTAAATAATTTGTTACAATAATTTTTAGTTACGTCAGATGATTTGCTTTGTTGATTTTAATTAAGTCCCAATTTAAAAATATTAATATCATTTGGGAGTATTTTTAATCATATTTTTAATCAAATTGATAGCCAAAAGAGACGTGTTCAGTATTTGATTCCTAATTAAGTGTAGAAGTAGTTATTGTAATGTTAAAATAATGATTTTGTGTTAGAACATTCATGTTTTTTGTACTGTTAAGTGAGGACTACAATCAATTGTCCAGCGTTTACTATTTTCGTAAATAGTAATATTATATAGTCAAAGGTAGACCCAGAGGTACAGTCATAAAGGGTCATAATGCCTATTTTTGTAAATGCATATTGTAGCGGTACTTTGAAATTAAAAGCCATAGCATTCGTGTTTTTTCTCTCGTGGAAGAAAGTGGATAATTTCCTAATAATGTTTAATATAAAATATATGAAACAAATACGTGACGAAAACACGTAAGGGACGAGACGTGGCGTTTTTCAGGTATGATATACGTGACGGAAACACGGACGGGACGAGACACGTCTCTTATGATAACGCCGTGGCGTTATGTACGTATGATACTATTATACCATATAAGGTACTGTCTAGGGATTGCAATCCCGTAGCTCATTCAATCCCGCGGGATTAATATGCGGGGTTACTCAATCCCGAGCGTTACAAAATCTTTGAAATTGTAATAAAATCAAATGGAAACTACAGATTTTGGGTAAAAATCAACTTTTATTAAACATTTCTTACATTACCAGAAATTATTTCTTTTCTTTAATTAAGTATAAGTAATCTGTTTTCTTAGATTCATCTTTAATGTTTGGCATAGTTTAATAGTTCTGTTTAATTTTACAAAAATATAAAACTGTTGTTAGGAGTGAGGTACTCCTAACAGTTTTATATTTTTGTTCATTTCTGTGCGGAACGGCAACGTCGCGCTCATGCTACTTGCGATTTACGCGAAAGTTTTAGCGCCAAATTTTTAATTTGCGGTTTCCGCGAATCCGCGCTTTGAAGGTGCGGGATCCAGCAGATTAATAAAAGCAGCGGGATCCCGCGGGAATGCGTGATGCCGTTTTGTGGGATTGCAATCCCTAATATTATCATACCTACACGTCTCGTCCCGTCCGTGTTTTCGATGCACGCGACGTCTCCGTCCCGGCCGATATATGATCCTGTTACGTCTACGGCCTTTAACTGTTGGATTTTTTCGTCTAGCATTCAACTGATAATTGAATGCAAATTGAGTCCGTTATTTTTCATTGGAGCTAGTGTCATCATCAGTTCCCGCACGAGAACAATGCCGCAGGTCATTGGTGCAAGTATTTTGAGCCATGGAAGTTAATTCTACAGCATACTGTGACCGCGGTCAATAATAAAGGTTGGAGCACACCAAATTCGGTTGAGGTTCAGTCTGGTGCAGTGCAGTTAATTTGCAGTGAGGGTGCAGTCCGTATGGTGTCACACAGAACTAGACAAGTTACGCACTGCACTGCTCGTCGCCGCGCGCTCTCGGTGTGATGTCCAATAAGGAAGCCTGTTGAATACTACGTCACTCGCGCTGTAACTGCGTGCGCGCGGTTAGTATGTCGTCTCTTACGCGCAGTCCGTGTGTCGCGCAGTAACTAACGTACTGCATACGGACTGCATACGGTGTGACGTCTTTCATAGAATTTCATACCTGACTGGTCCTCGCAAACTGCGTCTGCACCGGACCGGTCTGCAACCGGATTTGGTGTGCTCCAGCAATTAATATCGAAACAAAAGGTGAAAAACACTAAACTGCAATATGTCTGTATAAATAATGTCTACTGAACTATTATTTTAAGATTTATTTATGGGCTTATATAGTGACATCCTCTTAAGTTAAGATATACCTACCTACCTACATTAGTTAAATTGTTCAATCAATTCTTAATGTTCACTGTGATATGAATATGTTTCTCCTAGGTTGTTGATCGGTTCAGTACTTTGTACAAACCAGGATTTTGTGTAAATAAATATTGGTAAATTCGTAAAATGGTGTTTTTAATCAATAAACAATACTCATAAAATATCACGACTAATTTCTGTATAAAAAGCAAACCAACCAAACATTAAAATACCAACAATACTTGCAATTTTGTACGTTTATAGCGCCAATTCCAAAACTTTCTTTCCTTTACTTACGTCTTTTCTTAACTGGGTCACACAAAGGTCCAACATTTGGCGTTCGTAATAGGACAATTGGTTGTATCTCTCCATTATACCCACACCACGCTTAGTCACAGACACTAATCCTGAGAAGAAAGAAGTACCATAGTCATTGTTCTCCACAAAAGCGTTTACTTTACTAGGACGCCCTTGCAAAGCTTCTAGCATCCCATGAACAAATACCAGTACGCTGTAGGCTACAGACAAAGTGGGCGAAAATCCCATTTTGGCTTTAGTTACAACATCGTCGCCTTTTCGTATAGTTGACGTGAACTCCTGCACCATTCTATCATCCATTTCGATAGGCGGTGTCGCTTGCGATAGAAGTGGGATCGTCGTTTTATTAGAGTGTCCGCCGATTACGGGAACGTAACAATCTCTTAGGTTCAGTCCATGTTCCGACGCGTACAAACATTGAGCGCGAAGTATATCAATAGTTGTAATACCAAACAGTTTTTTCCCGTCGTAATATCCGTGATTTCTTATTATTTCCGCGATCATCGGCACCATACTGTTGATTGGTTCAGTGACGATGCCAACAAAAGGCATCGGTGAGAGTTTACCGATACTCGCCCCTATGGTTTTTAAGAAATCCGTGTTCGTAGAAAAGCAGGACTGTTTCGTCAGGCCTGGTTTTAGAGTAGCCCCACTGGTAGCGATTACTATATCGGAGTTTATAAGCGCCCTGTCCAAGGTTTCATTGCCGTAGTAACCCGTTACTGATGCTTCGGTAGGGACGTGTCCTATGTCCATGACCATTCCTGGGGTTTCCACCAGGGTGTCGTGAATTACCAGCTTTGTGATACCAGGCAGGGTTCGCAAAAGTAGACACACACTTTGACCGACCTCGTTAGCGGCTCCCAGGACCGTTACTTGATAATTTCTGATCTGTGAAATCGTAGGTGTGGAAATTATTCTAGAGAGTAACATTTTTTGGCCTGTAAATACTGGGTCAGAATTAGACACGATTTAGATCAGTGATGAGAGAGTATTTGAGTATGATTTGATGAATATTGATGGATGGACACATGTTATTTACTTCATCTGTGGACAGATGATGTTTCCTTGATTGATGGATGAAGCCTAGATAAAAATTGTATGAATTGAAAAAAGGATTATCAAGCAGGGACTTAAAACTTGGATCGTATACTTCCTAGTCTGTGGATAGATCACTAAAAATGTCAAATCACCTCCACATTATTTCCGCGCTGTTTTCAATAATTTAAAATAATAGTTTAACATATAAATTGCCGACAAAATTCTCAGTATCAGAGACCATGTTTGTTCGCAGCTTAAGAGTAACAGGTGTTTTATTCTCAAATCAGTACAACCATAATAATTATTTGGTCCCTGAAAGGAATGTTCAAATTTCGGTAGTCGGTGCTGCAAGTAAACTCGGCTCCAATGTAGCTATGTTATTGAAACAGAACTCCAAAGTAAAACATCTAAATTTGTATGATGATGACATAAAAGTGTCAGGTATTGGAATAGAGCTGTCTCATATTCCAGGAGGACCCTCGGTAAAGGCGTATGCGGGAGATTGTAATTTAGGCGTTTCCCTTCGTGGGTCACACATTATTATGATGACCAGCAGAACCTCCCGCAAACTCGGAATCTCAAGGGAGGACATGATATCAGCCAACGCTCCAGCAGTACAATACTTATGCAGAGCTATGGTGAATAATAACCCAGACGCATTCCTTGCAATCTCTACTAATCCTATCAACTGTATTATTCCGTTTGCAAGTGCCTTGCTCCATAAATATAATTGCTACAATCCTAACAAGGTTCTCGGTGTCACACATATAGATACAGCTAGAACTCGAGCTATCGTCGCCGATGCTCTCCAAGTAAACCCTCAAGATTTTAAAGTGCCTGTCATCGGAGCGCACTCTGACAATACTATTATACCATTATTATCGAATTCAACTTCTTGTAATCACTTAGATCAGTGCCAAGCGGAAAGTCTGACACGGATTATAAGAAAAGCGGGAACGGATGTGATAACCCGAAATCAGGGCTCGGAATCAGCAGTATTAGTAATGGCGTGGTCCATTCATGAGTTTCTTGATGGGCTTATAGATGCTGTTTGCGGAGGCGAAGCCGTTTTGAACTGCTACACAGCGAATCCACATTTTGGAACTAGATTCTTCTCAGGTCCTACGGTTCTGGGATACAAAGGGGTGAAACAAACGTGTTCCGACTTTAATATGACTGACTATGAATCCTATCTTTTGAATGCCGCAATTCCGGTTATTAATCGAGACGTGTCTCATGGCGAAGAGTATGTACGATATATAGCGAGTTTCGGGAAATAATGATACATAAGGTGTTTATTTATTATTTATTTTTGTTATATTTACAGGGTTTTAGTAAAATTTACAGTTTGCGTAAGATTAATGGTTTGCTTTTACTTAAATTACATTTTGAATAATAATATATTAAGTGTAAGTGGTATGTACCTGCCTACGTAGGTAATTGTTCAGTTGGTTAGTTGTTGCGTTCAGTGGTAAATTAACTTTTTATATAGTACTAATCTTTAAAAACAGACCTCTACAAAGTCATGGCTAAAGTAATCGAAGCTGACGTGAGCAGTGTGACTGAAAGCGATTGCAATATCTCCGAATGGTTCGACGCAAAGCGGTCATCTGTGGCGAACCGTTTCAGATTCGGACGCTTATAAACAGCTAAAGCTTGTAAAATCTAGGTTACATGAGAATAAGTGGGACGATATAATATCTACGTACGGAACATAGATACAATATTAATTTTATCAGCTTAACAATCACATACTTACATGGATCCTGGCCCCTAAATAGGATGATCTCCTGTGACTAAGGAACCAGGAACTACGAGGACCATGGTCCAACACCACCCAGACACGAAACAAATACTTGCGTTTTTTCATGCACAAAAATGTGTCCCATAGCGAATTGAACCCGCGAACCCCTAGTTGGATGAGATAGTATATGAGCAGGCTGATTCGCCCAACGACTATAGTGCAGAAGCTGAGCTTATTACGTTCCCGCTGCTAAGAAAAAGACACGAACTTTCTCACAGAGTTAATAGGTTAATGCGGCTGATGTTACATGTCTTCGGACTTTATGGTTAAGTATCGTGAACGAAAGTGAAGTGATAAAGAAAGTACCTATAGGTACTTACGTAAATCTATGTAGGTAAGCCACCTCGTAATACTTTAAGGTTTCCATTTAATTTACCATAGCTACCAACTAGCTAACCCCATGTGATCTTGTCTTATCCTGCAACACTGTACGGTCTACGAGACCGCAAATAAGGATCGTAACGAGCGGGTTAACTTCAAGATAATCGTCGTACGAGCTTCGTACGTTCGGTTTAATGTCTTTCGGTCCTAAAGACCTGACGGGTGATCGTGGGTACTAACCTCGAGGGTTGGGACCGGTAGACCGATAATGGCGATCGGAATGGCTATTTGTAGCCGTAACCATTTGTGATTGCGTGTTTGGTGATTAGCTGTTATATTGAGTGGGATTCACAGAACTATAAGAAACTATATTCAGGCCCTTTGTTTCTATATATAAGCACAGACTTATGTATATTGTGAAAGTTTGTAGGTACCTATCACTACCCCAGCTTCCGTAAAACATAAGTATGTAGGTACGGCAGAACTGCAAAATTCGTAGGTAGGTTCGTACTTTGTGGGCAAGCAACGTAAACCTGCTCGAATATTAAATTGTGACTTCCGCCGTGCTGCAGAAAATCTTGTTAGGCTTTCCCCTTTGTTAGGTACTCTAGATAAAAGGGTATCACTTTTGTTGCGCTGCAGTTAAACATGGAGAATTTCTAATAACAGTCACTGCTAAAACCTAAATTTACCTTTACTACCTAGGTATGTTTTTATGCACAAATCTACGAGTAGGTATGTAATTCTGTAAATGTATGTTTACACTACTTCTACGAAGTCTCCAAGAAAGATGGGCGAAACTGTGGGAGTCTCAAGGAGGCAACGCGTTAAGTAGTCCCCAGGGTGTGATCTGTCGATGCCTTCAGCAGTCGTTGAACAGGGATATGCTAGAGCAGAAAAGGCGTAGAGCTCCTATTTCTTTTGAATAAGTTGCTTATATAGAATATATATGTGCATGTTAAGATTGTGCATATTCTTGTGATGGGACGTTCTAGTCGTACGCCTGATGGTGAGCGCCACGCCTGCCCATAACAAATGCAGTGCCGCCCAAAAGCTTTACCACCATAAAAAGTTGGTATTTAGTGTGCAGCACTGCATTGCGCTCATCACCCCGTGACATCAGATACATATATGCCCAGTAATTTTGCCGAGACACATACCTACTCCAATTTGTTTCTAAAGAATTCATGCAATGCACAAGTACACTCGCCAACAAAGGGTCCCAATGTTACCCAGAAGTCGTTATCTCACTTTGTTTGCTTAAACTCGACGCAAGAATTGCAAATGGCGATAATTCTAACTACGCCAATAAATCTGCAACTCAAGTTTCTTTTCCCCAAGGGTGCGAGCTCTTTCGCCTTTGAAAGTGATTGATCACGTCTCCTATGCTCAAAGTTTAGAAACATGTGTTACTGAGTTTTTAAGTTTGACGTAAGAATTGATTTTTTTTGGATTATTTTATAAATATGAATGAATTATGAAAATATAATGTATGTTCGTAAAAATCTGCACAAATTCAAGGTGAATAGTGACCACCACAACATAAACACTAGAAATGAGGATAGAACTGCAGTACCTAGGTTTAGACTGAGTAAAAAGAATAAGTCCTTCATGGGCAATTACAATAAAATTTCAAAATGTATAACGGAGCTCACAGAAAGCACATTCAAATTGAGTGTGAAAAATATTCTAATGAAAAAGCATACCTACTATACAGTTAGTAATTACATAGAAGACAAAGATGCATGAAACATTCCGCTTCTGCCAAGTAGCCAACTGGGACATAAGAAAAATAATATTGTCAAAAACAAACAAAATATTGTAACAAAAGTTCTAAAATATTGCCGTATCTTCTGAGTAGTGGTTCTTTTTCCGATACGGTGGTAGACTCATTGTAATAATTGACGTTCATAAGTGCGTCTGTGACGACAAAATTGAAATACTTATATATATACTACTAATACGTTACTTATAAGAAAGACGTGATGGCGAATTTTATTACACCCCTAAAAATAAGAAGTTATAGAAAGATTAGAAAGGTAGAGCAACTCATGTTGTTGTAGAAAATCTGTAGAGTACCCAACTCAACTGGATACGGACGAGCGGGGTATGTTATTTATTTATTTATTGCATCCATTGTCCATTCATTATATTATTTAAGTCAAATTAAAGTCGAGTTCTTAAAAATATGCTATCATAGTAGGTATGTACAAGGACCCTGTGAGGGTGTTTGCAAATGAGTGCACGTCAGTTGACCGTTATTGTTTAAATACATCATATTATTTAGTATCCAAGTCAATTCGTTATTAGAAATATTGCTATGTTAATATAATTGTAATCAATTGTTTTTGTTATGTGTTTAATGCCCAAAGCGGTAAGAAATCGATCACGTGTGGAATCATGGTCCTATAGTATCTTCACACTTACGTAATCTCAAAGACGCAAACAGTTATTAACCTTAAGGGCAGTTAATCCACACTCAATAAATAACCAACAGTGCAAGAAAACCAATATATTAGCCGTCGATGACGCCCCTGGGAGCCAGCCACTGTTGTGGCAATTTATATCATCGCTAATTGCCCTCAATTTGTACTGAATGCTAGTTTATGTCCGCTACTGTGTCTGAAAACTAAGCTAAATTCATCTATATAAATAAAAATGAATGTTTTATGTTTGTCCTCTAAGCGTTTCTAAGCCATTGATCCGATTGTGATGAAAATTTGATAAATGCTTCTGTGGCCTGGCCCGAAAAACTGGCATTGCAACGCATGCCGGGTACAGGTAGGTACTTAGTAATAAAAATGTACTCAACAACTAATCATCAACAGTGATGGCATCTTTAACAGTACCTACGGCAAGAGTACCTATTCTCGTATGCGGGAGGCCGTCTGGGTAGGCATCTGGGTAGGCAGACCACTTTGCCAGCTTTTCTGCCGCCAAGCAGTAGTGCGCAAGCATTACTGTGTTCCGGTTTGAAGGACATTGTTGCCAGCGAAATTACTAGGCATATGAGACTTAATATCTGATGTCTCAGGGTGATGAGTGCAATCCAGTGCTACGCAGTGCTTTTTATGGTAATAAATGTTCTGGGTGGCACTGCATTTGTTATGGACAGGCGTAGCGCTTACCATCAGGCGAACGAATTGCTCGTCTCATCACTCAGTACGATTAAAAACAAAACCTTATAAGCGGGGTTAAATAACGGCGTGGCATCAAAAATCAGGAAACTAGTATTCTGATAGCTTTACCTACAATTTACAACCGTACAAAGATATGTCCGCTACTTTCGTTAGGTAGCCTGCCCCTTAGTCATGAACATTGCTGGAATGTTCTAAAGAACCCACACACTTAGTATAAGGAAAACTAATTTTGTTATTCATAGCAGCGCTTCTAATTCCATTTAGGCAGCAATTCATTAGCCAGGTAAACTACTTTAGGTCTAGGTTTCCCATTTTATGAGGACACGCCTTGATATCATTTCTGAAGAGGAAAATACCTTGGCTAAATGAGTTATGAATCTCTGCAATGTTTATATGCATACATTCCATAAAATATAGTAATGACTAGTAACGTCTTACAATTATGTACCTACATATAGAATTCTATCTAGAAAGTACATTTAACTTATATAAAGTTTTATTATTAATTGAAAAAAACCATTTCTCATTACTCAATTATTTATTGCAATCATATATGTACATTTGGAGAGGTCTTTTGAAAGTATTAGTAAATATATACGACCCTGACAGATAAAGTTTGCCTGTCTACTCGAAAAATTCATTAAATAAACAAACATATTATAGTACCTATTAGGTATTAATAGTCATATAAAAATAATTACATAATTTGACGTTACTTGTCGTTGAAAATCTTGTCTAAATTATAATGACATTTGTCAATAAGATATTGTTTTAATTTTTTTATTAAGTTTATATCTGCAAACTAACATTCACCAATCAGATATTAAAAATGCAGTTCACAAAGCCATGTATAATGTTGCGTGTATCTTGTCTTGAATAAATGTATTTTCTATCTTTCTTTCCATAAATATTATACAAATTAATACCTACACCTACATACTACATACCCATACCAGGCCTAGCGCACTCCGCACTGTAGGTACGAAGCTACAAGTACATAGCCGGACACCGACGGCGTGTCGCGCGTCGTTACACGTGCCGTGTCAGAAGAGATAAGAGCTATGCGATAGAAAGAGAGGTGCTCTGTATGTTAATATGGCTGGTAGGTATGCAGCGCTACGCGAGCTAAATTGAATTTTATTGCTCTAACATTCTCTCTAAAAATGGTGAAGGAAAACATCGTGAGAAAACCGGCATGTTCAAGAATTAATCACAAAAATTCAAGGACATGTGACATCCACCAACCCGCACTGGGCCAGCGTGGTGGATTATGGCCCATACTCTCTCTACGAGGGAAGGTCCGTGTCCCAGCAGTGGGAACGTAATGGGCTGATGATGATGATGATACCCAATGATGATGTTCATATCTACTTAAGTATGTATATTATATTAAAATAATATAATAATGATACAACTATGAACCTACCTATACAAGATACAAACCAAGTTTTACATTTCGGAAAACCAGAAGTTCCTAATAAGAATACCTATTTACTTACATAAAATTGTGTATCAATCGCGATATTTCAACCCCGCTTATTCTCTCGTCGGTTTTAATAATCGATTTAATTGAGCCAATGAACAATTTAATTAAAATTCTAAAGACACGAACAGCGGATCGTGGGATGCGCTGCTACGTGTGTAGCTGTAATGTAGCGAATGTAGGCGAATCGCTAATTATCCACTTCAGGTTTTACTGCAGGAATTATATGAGACATTTTCTCAGAGTTAAAAAATAAAACAGAAAATGATTAAGGCGCATGCTTAGAGTAATAATTAATTTTTAGAAAAAAACAAAAACCGACTTCAATGTATCTTCAAAGTCTTAGGTTCATACAAATTTTTTGGGACCACTTCGTAGCTATACTGAACCCAACGCAAAAATAATTTTCCAAATCGGTTCATAAATGACGGAGTTCTGAGGTAACAAACATAAAAAAAAAACAATCGAACAGAGAACCTTCTCCTTTTATGAAGTCGGTTAAAAAGAAAAAAAAATTAAGACTGGTCGACTTTACAATCTAGGAAGTATTCGGATAACTCAAGCTTTCACTCCCTGCTGCCATGACGATCATGTCGATGAGTCAGTCGTTTGCTCAAGATAAAGAAATGTATGCAGATTTATGGTCTACTCGACTCTACTTTTATATATAATTCAAATATAATAGCGTTTCATATAATTCAAAAGACGATTAAGTAATTCTTTATTTTTTAATTCGGTATGTTGTCAAAAGTAATATTTAGTATTTCGTCAGCTACATTAAAAAATATGCGATTATTAAAATGTCGGCAGAGCAAATGAGCGGGGCGGCTCGCGAGTTATGCAGGTATTTACGGCACGGGTTATCGCAGTCTGTCTCCATTCTGGAGCAAAATTCGATTTTATTGCGTCTCGTAATGTAATTATGAGCATATCTTTGAGATGTTTCGGTTGCTGATGGGTGTTTTGTCTTTTAAAGTGTTTTTCAACTAATTATTTAGGAGAGATATGAAAACGGAACGATACCAAGATGCCGTCTCTCTCTAGATCTATGTGCTCCATCTTAGGCCACATCATCGTTTCACATCAGGCGAGATAGTGGCCAAACATAGGTCTATTAAGCGTAAACAATAAAAATAATAAACGGGAGGGTTAGCAATAGAAGATCTCGACATTTCTTATTAATCTACCATTTTTTTTTGCTAAAACCATGAATAAATAGTTCTATAACTGGTTGTGAAGCATAAAAATAACACTTCGATCGGGGCTTGAGTTCTGCGTCGGAAGCTGCGGTCATTATGACCCCAGCTCTGGATGTCACACGCACGCAAGTAGATAAACCACGGGTGGAGTCGCGTGCGGTGCGCGTGCTGCCATTTCATGCCGTGTTGTAGTGGTTAGAAGAATGGACGGTCTAGAAGTGGCTGTAAATAAAAATAATATTACATTAGAAACACTTAATTCACGATATCATTTAAAATTACATTCGTGTGTCTATGTATTAAATTGTTATAGCTTTTTTTTTCAAAATACATAAGGCCGCACTGCAATTTAGGCCGTAAAACAAAAAAAAAAACCATGACAATAGAATAGACTACGTCGACGGGACTGGCATATAACGTACTTTATAAAACCGAAATCAAAAAATCAAACCTTATGATGAGACGAGTTGGTCGTTCGCCCGATGGTAAGCAATACGCCTGCCCATAACACTAACAGCACCACCCAGAACTTTGTTTTGAAAAATCCTGTGCGGCGCTGCACTGCGCTCGTCGCCCTGAGACAATTAGCTGTTAAGTCTCATAATGCCCAGTTATTTCGCTGGCTACAATGCCCTTCGAAAATAACGCCCAAGTCAAAAGCACTTCTAAGCGTTTCTAACAACACCAGTGACCTCACTAGTGTGCCGTGAATGTCAGAGCGCGATCATTTCGCACGCGCCGTCTTATCTCCCATCTGCGAGTACAATCGGCTGCAACCGAACCCGTTGCTTATAATACGGTAATGAACGACCGCGGGTTAAAATGAACGCGATTGGAGCTTTGAGTGCTGCGCAAACAGGCGCAATATCGGCAATACGTAATGTGTTGATTTTGTATGGAATTGATTCCAGATCTGCATTAAGAATTTTTTTATTGAAAAATTTCATTTACATCGTCGTATTACTTTTTACAAGTATATACAGGGCAAAATTTTAGGATCTTCAGGATTAAGATCTTCAAAAAATGCAATTTAAATTTAAATTTAAACCAACCCGATGTTTTCTAAGAACAAAACTTCTTCACTGGAATCGAAAGTACACTTACCCTGAAGGTCCCGAAATTTCGACACACCTTGTAGGTAAGTATGTATATATATCTTCACTGCTAATTGTTAATTTTTATCCGACTTAAATAAGGACGAGGTTCTCTATTCAATTGTATATTTTTATGTTCGTTTTTGTTCGTTTTGTTCGTTTGTTTTGTTCGTTTCGTTTTTTGTGTACCTCAGAACTCCGTCGTTTATGAACCGATTTGGAAAATTCTTTTTGCGTTGGGTTCAGTATAGCTACAAAGTGGTCCCATATAAATTTCATCGATACTTGACCTTGGGCTTCGAAGATACATTGAAGTCGGTTTTTGTTTTTATAAAATGTATATTTGTTCTGTTTACAAATCTCACGCAACGTTAAGAATAATTCTACAGCGAAAGTTTGTGATTAGCTTATTCTTCTTCTAGCGTAGTGGTGCACCAGTAACCTAACACTCTTCATCGCTTCGCTCGTCGTCGTACCTTTGTATGACTCTGCCCTGAAGTTTCGACGTAGAATTATTCGTAATCTTGATATTTCGTTGTTACGTGATTCGCTACTGTAATATTGCGGTGATATATTATTCGAATTGCGGTACCAATTAAAGTACTAAAGTAACTGGTGTAGTAAGTCACTGGTAGGTTTCTCACTGGTGGTAGGTTCCTCGTACGCGAGAGGCCGACTGGGTGGTTACCACCGCTTTGCCAGTTGTTCAGCCGCCCAGCAGTAGAGCGCGAGCATTACTGTGTTCCGGTTTGAAGGGTATTGTAGCCAGCGCAATTACTGGGTACTCAACAGCTAATTGTCTCAGGGTGACAAGCGCAGTGCAGCGTCGTTAGGATTTTGCAAGTTCTGGGTGGTGCTGTTATTGTTATGGGCTGGCGTATTGCTTATCACCAGGCAAACGACCAGCTTGTCTCGTCGATCAGTTACATAAAAAAAGTAACGACCAACATTGTCTTGTAACCTACAACACAATGGAGATGGTGAAAAAAACTGAGGTCTGACAAAACAAAATCGGATGAAAAACTTCAACTCAAAGAGACGTTCCTTTCAAATGCAAATACATCGAAGCAATGGGGCATTCTAGCTAATATGACGTGACGCAGCCATTGCGACCCCAAATCTGTGCTGTTAATACGAGTCGAGGATTACACGCCATTAAGTTTAGCGTCAGTGACTAAACCACAGAATAAATAAAGATTAATTTAACAGAGGATAAGTGCCGTGAGAATGGCTGAAGCACGAGTGAGTCAGAAGCTCAAGTATATGTACCTACAAATTATAAATTTATTGATTGCAAAAATATGTGTTACATGTGGTTGTTGTAACTCTGCCTTTTGTTTTAGTTATTAAAACTGTTACAAAAGACAGCGCCATTCCAATATCAGTCTGTGTTTTTACAATAGTAGACACTTTAATGACAAGCTGCATTATGAATGCGAAACCTTCGCCTAGTTTTATCTAAACCTTTTTAAATCACCAGGCTGTTTTTCCTTCTTGCCGAAAGTTAACTCTTGATCCAAAAAATAATCTGCTAGTTAAAATTATAAAGAATGGTTCTGGACTATACCTCCTAAGTAATATTAGCCTATCTTAATAAGTTTAAATTATTTCCATTCATAAAACCACATTCTTATACAAGCTCAGCCGTATTTCTAATTAACTTCGGTCAAACGTTTAGACCTAGATTGTGACGCAAAGCATTTTGTTCTTGATCTCTTACTAAGAGCATTAATCTTAGATCGCACTTATCATTTAATTAGATCCGCCTGGAGTGCCCTTGCGGCTTCAATTTTACTTCACAACGTCATACACACGTATCTTCCCTCGCACAGAACACTGCAAAATTATAACTGCTATTCAAAAAGCTAATTTATTCTATAAATAGCCGTTATAACAAACGCATAAAGTTGAAAGTCGATGCAACTCTTGAACTGAGAGTGAATAGAAAATTGAAGTAGTGCTACATCCCTAATGTTACTGTTATTCTTGTCACTGCCACTGGCCAGTTGGATATGGCAAATTAGTAGGGTTGTCGAAACTATAAATCGGTAGATACAACTGCACTTTAAATAGGTAGGTATCAACATTTTCTTTCCTATCCCTTAAAATAATTGAGAATATCTGTTACATTGTTTTTTTCAGTCACTTTTGACTCAGCTTATTAAATTTATGATCTCTTGAATGTCTCTTGTAAATCACTAGATATGATTAATATTGTATTTTCTAACGAGGCACATCCCTGACGGTCACCCCAAAGTGCATTACTTCTCGCGCATCCCTGTTCCCCGCCGGATATTAAGCCCCAAACTTAATCACATCCCTCTTCTTCAACATTATTAAACAGCCGATTTTTTTCCTTCAACTCATTACACACTGCATTCCCACGTATTTTTTTACTTTCTTTATTATTTTCACAATTAGTTTCGTGAAGTAATGCGTTCACGCTGCATAAATTCAACGTCATTCATTCTGTTTCATTTTTGAAATTGAATGAATGAGCCTACCTTTTCAACTTTTTCGTTGCGTCACAAAAGATTTAATGCGTATTTAATTTATCTATTCGGTTATTTTGATACCGAATACGTGACTTGAAGCTCTAATAATTTTATTGTCCTTTAGTCATCTTACAGAATAAAACTTCTGTGTTTTATATTGATGGATGCGCTTTGAAATATGCATATGAAGTATTTTGCGGAAGATTTATTTTAATTTTGGTACACAAACCTCATTTCCAAAATCACATCTGCTACTTCAGAAAAAAATCTGAATAAAATGCAGATTTGAAACAGTGTTTAAATCTCTATCAAGGGCGGCTGTGCTGCAGATCACGTGGTACAGACATCAGTTTCTCCCCCAATGCTTCCCCTCTCAAATAAAAGTTCTTTTGCTGTGGGCCTGTGGTCTATGTTTCACTCTATATGAGTGAAATTAATAAAAAAGATAAAGTAAAAGTATTATTTAAGATTTTATTGATTTCAATTAGAGTGTCTCCCCCAATGCTTTCCCCCTTCCATAAAAGTTCTCTTGACGTGAGCCTGTGCTCTATCTTTCACTCCATATCAGTGAAATTAATAAAAATGATAAAAAATAGTATTTTTTAAGATTCTATTGATTTCAATTAACTAAATAGGTATGTAGTGTGAAAATACCTACTTGCTGAAGATATAATGTGGCCCATGTTTTAACATGTTGCCGATATGGCGGTATCGGTATTTTAATTTGTAATAGATCAATAAAAAATACTAAACCTTAATTCCATTTCCATAAGAAACATTTTCGTACTATTGTACTAAAAGGATATATTTGTAACTTTCAATAACATGAACTGCAATACAATCATACTACAGTGTGTTTGCTAAGGTAGTAAGGCCCACGTATTTGTCAACGTGTCGCCCGCTGATCTTAAAATCAATTTTCATTTATTCCCGGCTCAGCCTCGGTGGCTACTGCTCGGATTATGATGTAGAGCTTCGAAGCTTTCAGAGGCTCACTCTGATCAGAAAAAGGAAAAACGTAGAGTAAAAATAAATAAAAAATATTAACTTATTATTACATTAAAGTGATTATTTTATCTATGTTACTTTTTATAGTGTATTTTTTTAGTGTTTTGTATCGTCAAGAGTAGGTATTGTCTGAAAAAAGTTTCCGAATATCATTGGCAGTTGGCTACAAGTCTCAACATCAGCTCCGTGTTGATCGTGGCGCTCTAGTTATTTTCATTCTTATAGCACTATAATCGAGTTCAGACACAGTTCAATTTGATATTCAAAATCAATAATAATAAATTATTTTGTAGTATATTTTAATAAATTGTTTGTTATATGAGTTCATTCGACGCAATTGTCATCGCCGAAATAGCTCAGTTGGGAGAGCGTTAGACTGAAGATCTAAAGGTCCCCGGTTCAATCCCGGGTTTCGGCATACCTTTTTGTAACTATTTTTAATAACTACTTATATCGACGATACCTAAATCTCAATTCATTAAAGTTACAAATAATAAATAATTTATTATCATTTTAGTTAATACAGATTGTTTGATAAACTCGTTGAACTTTTAGACGAAAATAATTTCCCGTTTTTTACCGTATCAACTGCTTAAAAGTAATAGATTCGTCATATCTTAATATTATTAATACAATCTTCTCAAGCATGCTTGGCCTTAAACAATAATCATCGTTTTTCACCAATTCTGGTTAAAACAGTAAGTTTTTAATAGCCACGTCTACTTCTTCCGATCACAACACAAACGTATGGCCACTACGTCCGTTGAATAGTCTCGGGCGGGCGTGGGCCGCAAAATCTTTACAAATGCGCGTCGTTATCGTGCCGGCCGATTGACCGGCGCGGGGCACCCGACCGCTCATTTCTCAGCCTGAAAAATAACGGATTTATTTAATTTTATGGCCCCGCCGCGTGCTGAATGGACGATTGGGCAGCGCAGGCCGGTGGAAGTCAGAGACGGAGGTTTCTACGAGTGGTAGATACCGTGATAACTGTTAAATCAAATGTGCGCGTTGCTCGGCTCATTATGCTGTTAAATGCATACACAATGTATTTGGTGTTTTGTTCTAAAAATTGATGGTTCAAGTCATTGATAGGCCCGATTTGTTCTGAAAACAGTTTGATTGGAAGAAATAAAAGAGCTCAGGCTGGGTGAGCTAGTAGAGTTAAGAGAATAGGTACCTACCTAAATGAAAAAGAGTCTAAAGTGGAATAATTTATACGAGATGCTGTTATTTTTTAATAACTGCATCGCAAGTTTAGAAGCATTGAGTGAGCGAAAGACTGGCAGGAAAAACAGAGAGGTAATAATTAATAAAGGAGATGTAGAGAAATGAAGAATAATTATAAACAAGACTATAATAATAAGTATTGAAACTGGCTTAGGAAGTTTGGTCAATAGAGTGTGATACAAAGAGAGAGATGCAAAGAAAGAGAGAGACAAAGACCGCAAAAATCAAGATAAAATACTGACTCTATCTATACATGATTGAATGGTGACGCGAGGGTTCAGTTCGTTCTTTTTACGTCGTTTTGTTTGTGATTACGGCTGTTTAGGAAATGGCGCAGACCGCTGAGTGAAACTTGGTTCTTTTATGTAGTATTACTTAGTTCTGTCGGTGATTTGTTGCGGTCAGGGTTTTGTTAAAGGGTCTTGATTAATGTCAGGTTGTGGTGCTAAATGAAGCCTATAGTTTTCGAAACAACATAGGACTGGCATAGTTCTTATTGTGATCTTTGTGATGACTGGAAAACTAAATAGAGTTGTAAGGTTTAGTAAAGTAATATGTAGTAAGATAGATTCATTCAGATTATGAAAGAAAGATTAATTTACTTCTTGCTGCTCACCAGAGATAATCGAAACTGTCAACGTACGCATCATACATGTCTTATTTTAACCGACCTAAAAAGGAGGAGGTTCACAATTCGACAGTTTTTTTGTATTTGTTACCTCAGACCTCAGTCATTTATAAACTGATTTGGAAAATTCTTGGACCTTCAACCCTTGGACTTCGAAGATACCTACATCAGAATTGAAGTCGTTTATTTTTGTTATACCGCATTTTGACGTTTTTGTAGATCATTAAACTCATACTTATAATATGATATGATAGTAAAAATAAATACGCCCAACGATCACATACATAAATCCTGGCCCCTAATTGGGATTCCCTGTATCTACGGAGCCAGGATCTATGACAACCATAGTCCCACACCTGCTACGAGTAGACACGAAACAAATGCTTGCATTTTTTTCTGTGCACAAACATTTGTCCCGTCGCGGGAATCAAACCCGCAACCACAGTGGTGTATGAGATTTGAGCTAAACTGCCCAACCACTACACCACAGAGGGTGACAAATATGAACATTGACTAGATCAAACTGTTGTACAAATCAGACGTATGTATCTACCTATAAGCAACGAAGTTCAAGTCATACAAGCTCCGGATTCCAGCAGCACTTCAGAAGATATTCCTTAGTCTGGACTTTTGGCTTGAGAGTGTGATCTATCGACGCTTTAGGGAAGCGAAGCTGCCAAAAGTCCCTAGAGATTAATATTATCATTTGAATTCTATATATATGTTAGTCTCTAAGGTATTTATAATATGGGCCGCTGATAATTTAAAAAAAAAAGTTAATATTGCCTGAAATAAAATTATATTATTATTATTATTAATGGTGTTTACCATCAATCCACAATAACTCACATTTTATGGCGATCGACTATTTATCAACTAATTTTTAGGATTAGGTCGTTACGTATCACGATGCCCCCGGCAGTGTTTACATTTCCCATGCGGTAGCTGTGGGGAGCAATCCCTGATCATCTCATTATTTAAATCCCCGTACAAAAACGACAATTTGTCACGTTGGTAGCGCCGATTCGATTTGCACGACGTTTTAGAGTTTTTTATGTCATAACAGCAACATAAGTTCGGACCTAACAAAGCAAGGATCAGTGTGGAATCAAAAATAAATCCGTTGACTTCGCGGTTTTACAACCACAATACCTTACTTTTTCAATTGTTTTTGGGCCAGCTGACCCATTTACGAGTCAAGGGATTAAAATAACTTGGTACTTACATACTATATATATTTATGTATGTATTACTATATAAATATGTATATATATATAAGAGCGAGTGTGGGAGCATGTGCGACTTTCGATCTAAAGCACCCAAGTTCGAATCCCGCTGGCCGCGCACCACTGACTTTCGGATGTTTTTTCTTGCCGTATCTTCTTTGTAGTGGTTCTTTTTCCGATACGGTGGTAGAGTCATTGTGACGTTCATAAGTGCGCCTGTGATGCCAAAATGATTAAAGAGATTTTGACTTTGACTTTGACTTTGGTTTAACACTCGCTCTAAAATCGGCGAAGGAAAACATCATGAGGAAATCGGCATGTTCAAGAATTAATCACAAACATTTAAGGACATGTGACATCCACCAACACGCACTGGGCCAGCGTGGTGTATTACGTCCCGTATGGGCCTTAAGGTAAGGCCCGTGTCCCAGTAGTTGGAACTTGATTGGCTGATCATTTTTTTTTTTCGCTTAATAGATCCATGTTTGGCCACTATCTCGCCTGATGTGAAGCGATGATGTGGCCTAAAATGAAGCACATAGATCTAGAGAGAGACGGCAGTTGAGCGGCTGCTCAGACCCGTCTCCCTGATGGTTCACCGAACATCATCCCGAAACACGACTAGGTCGTTAACCACGGCCAGAGCCTACCACTCCAAAGCGCGTAAGCGGGTTTCATCACGATGTTTTCCTTTACCGTTTTAGAGCGAGCGTGCAAAATCTGCACTTAACTATAAGTCATTGGTGCAGGGCCGAGTCGGGATTCGAACTCAGGTCCGTCGGATCGAAAAGCGTACGAGTCACCGTTGAGCCACACTCGCTTTAAAAAAATCATGATGATGATGTGATATTTACTTATAGTCTGTGCTTCAGTAATACAAACTACATTATTATATCGATCGGTAGTAATAAAATATTAATTGTAAGTAAGCTTAAGAATATCAATTTGTTAACCTTAAACAAAAATAATGATTTGACAGACTTAATTTTTATATTTAAGACTCATAACCACACTAATATTTAACAGCGAAAGTTTGTACTTAAGTGTGTAAATGTGTTTGTTACTTCACGCTGTAACGGCTCAACGATTTTAAATTCTGAATGGAAATAGCATAGTTACTTTTAATCCCGGGAAACCGCGGGAGAAGCCGCGGAGCGCAGCTAGTGATAAATAAATAAAAAATGAAATGTGCAATTTCAGCACTATTTACGTTGATTATGATTTTACGCTGGGTGATGCAACTGAAAAAGTAGGTAAACACTTTTTTTGCGATTTTGACACAATCGCACTGTCGCTTTAGTCTCACTTTAAGTTATAATTTTTTGGCCAGTTTTTTGCTGTACTTTTTGTTTGAGCTTGTTATTGTACGATATAATTATAACGTTTTGAAAAAAATTTAAACAGCATTGACCGCTTTATTACAAGAGCAGTCTTTAAAAAAGGGTACCAACTTAGTTTAAAAGTAGCTTATAAAATTAGTTAGCGTATATTACGACATATGCTAATTTGTACAATAATATGATATGAAATGTATTTTTATAATAGAAAGAAAGAAAGAAAGACATTGTTTTAGACAACCACACAACTATAGAACAAACATAGTAAAGAAAAAACAAACAAGGAAAATAGTTAACGGATATCTATATAATAAAAGAACAGAGTTTTTTTCTACAATCATCGCACAGCCGAAACCGCTTAACATAGAAACCTGAAATTTGGACCACGTATTCTACAAGTAGTGAAGGCGTCATTTAAGAACGGATTTTTCGAAATTTGACCTTTAAGTGGGTCAAATGGGGTCATAAAGGATGTATGGGGAAAAAAAATTCTTTTGTCGCACGGTCACGAAACTTTGGCAGTATACTATGCAAAAGAAATAAAAGGACAAGTGTATCACAGTTTTTTGAAAATCAATCCTTAAGGGGGGTTTAGTGTGGTTTTTTAGATTGGAATGCGGAAACTATAATGTATGCTACAGTGATTATTTCTTGACCAGTAGTTATTAAATTTTGTGTGAGCATTAATCATGTAAATAATAGGAACTTGTTTTCGGCATTTTGCGAAATTCATCCCCTAAGGTCATTTATTGGGGTCGCAAAGTTTTCATGGTGTAGGTTTTTTTAGTAAAGTTATGAAACTTAGTAAATTGACTAAACATAAGCATATAAAAATATAATTTCAGTAACTTTTCAAAAATCAACCCCTAAGGTAATTAAATAGGGTCGTAAAGTTTGTATGGAGTAGGATTTTTTATTAATGCGACACTGTAGCTACAGTAGAGAAACAGGGTAAATAAATTATTTTTGATCAAGTTTATAAATAAGTTTTCAGCATTTTTCAAAAATCAACCCCTTACTAGGTTAAACGAGGTGGTAAAGTTTACATAAAAATTTTTTGTTTATAGCGATGAAACTTGGTACATACCTGACAAAACATCATTAGAATGTGATTTACCATTTTTGAAAATCATCCCTTAAAAGGGTTAAACAGGGTGGAAAGTGAAGATTATTATTTTTAAGCTATAACGATGAAATTTGGTGTACGTGGTAAGCTAATGAAATTATAGATGTGTACTTCACCATTTTTTGAAAACCATCCCCTAAAAAGCCTAAGCGGGGTGGTAAAGTTTGTATAGAAAATCTTTGTTTATGAAGTTTCGTGGCTATGATAAAACTTGGTAAAAGAACAAAATTAAACCGTGGTTTATAATTTTTTTAAATCATCCCTTTACAGGGTTAAACAGGGTGGAAAGTGAAGATTATTATTTTTAAGCTACAGCGATGAAATGTGGTATATGTGCTTAGCCAATTAAATTATAGATATATATTTCACATTTTTTTTAATCATCCCCCAACAAGCGGGGTGGTAAAGTTTGTATAGAAAATCTTTTTTATTTATGAAGTTTGTGGTTATGATGAAACTTGGTACACAAACTAAGAAAAAGGAGATAGTTATAACATGATTCACATTTTTTTTAAATCTACCCATAACCAGGTTTAATAAGGGTGAAATGAAGTTACATTTTTTGAAGCTACGACGATGGAATTCGGTTCATATATTCAGACAGATAAACTTTAAGCACCTGTGTCACCATTTTGCTGAAATCATCCCTAAACCGGTTCAAACGGGGTGGTTAAGTGTATATAGAGAATCTTTGTTCATGAAGTTATGGCAATTAAATTTGGTACACAGAGTAAGCAAAAGAAATAAACTTAAACGTAATTCGCCATTTTTTGAAATTTACCCTCTAACAAGGTTAAACAGGGTGGAAAGTATCAAAAATTTTTTAATGCTACAATGTTGAAATTTATTATAAGTACTCAGCCAATAAAAGTATAAACACTTATTTCACCATGTCTTGAAATCATCCCCTAACAGAGTGGTAAAGTTTGTGTGGAGAATTTTTGTTTATGAAGTTGTAGCAATGAAATTTCGTATACAGACCAAACAAAAGTAATAAATTAAAACGAAACTCGCTATATTAATTAACCTCTAAAAACGTTAAACAAGGTAGATAATAATTTTATTTCTAAACTTATGACTATGAAATTCGGTACATATATACTAATCGAAGATACTATACGCACATTTTTACTACTTTTTAAACATCTTAAAAGGTCTAAACGGGATGGCAAATATTTGTGTGGAAAACCTTTGTTTGTAAGGTGAAAGCGAAACTTTGTATTATAGACTAGGCAAAATAAATGATTTCTAACGTTATGCAATTTTTTGCAATTTCCTTATTTGTACAGGATTTAAAAAGACTTTTAAAATGCTATAGGTACATTCAGAAAAATAAGGAATACTAAACTTTTGTCATTGACCGTACGTGTCGCTGGGAAATGAGGATATCTGGGATTTTGCGATATTCCTAGGGATACGACAAAATCATGGTATAATCATGTATGGTAAGGACCACTTCTCCGCAGTCCGACTAGCTTTACCCCTAGAGTGTATATAAAAAGCGCGGAGCCAGGAGCTCGCGATGAGTTCCTGAGCAGAACGAGTGCGCAAGGCCAGAACGAAGCGAGAGGGAGAGGTGGCGAGCGTAGCGAGCCGGCGACCTCCCGAGTGGAGTGATGGTCGAGTGCGCGAGTGGAGCGAAGGGATGACGAAGCGAGAGTTCTGGCGAGAGCCTATTTATTAAAACTGTACGTCGTATCCCTAGAGATTTCGTGAAATCCCTGGTATCTTCATTTCCCTGCGACATACAATATTTTTTCTGGAGCTACGACGATTGACTTTTGGCCAAAATACTTACATATACTTAGCCAAAAAAACTATTGACACGTGTATTATTACGATTGTTTTGAATACCATCCCCTGATAGATTTAAACGGATGGTAAAATTTGTAAAGAAAATATATGTTTATAATGTAAGTATTCTGTTTATTTACATTAAACGAGATAAGAGCTGAAAGAGATCGGAATAGAAAGGCGATGAATTCGGGATAGGATTGGGATAGAAGCAGGACAAAATCGGCATAGAAGCGAGAGCAGCCGGAAATAGCCAGGAGCAAAATGAATTATTATATTAAGCGTACAAAGTCGCGGGCAACAGCTATGTATATGTAAATAGGAGATTTAGGTTTCAAAGATTTCTGTAACTCAGGCTTCATGTATGTACATGGCGCCGGACCGGCGCTGCCGCCGCACCGCAAATGATTACAAAACCGGACCGGGACCACGCGCGCCGCACCGTCCGTCCGTTTGTACGTATTACTGGTATTACGAATCGTAAAGGGTCCGTGGTGGTTCCCCCCGACGACGTTTCATTTCCACCCGGTTTCTATAGTCTGTAATATGTTTCAAACTACTACGCTAGCATTTTGTACGTTTGATACTTGGTCAAAGAAACTATAAACACATGACTCACAAATGATGTTAGGGCCAAAAAATTTGGTAATTATATCGGGACCGGAGTGGGATGACAAAGGGACAAAAAGGGGATGATAACGGTATAGGAGGGGAACTGTAACACGGCCTACCGTGTTACAGTTCCCCTCCTATACCGTACCGAGGTTCGCTAGGGAGGACGATAAAGGGTTAGGATCGAAATTTGATTGGTAGCAGAGCAGGACGATAATGATATAGGAGCGGGACGGAATCAGGAGCAGAGCATTACGGTAACGCTATAGGAGCGGGAAGATAACAGGATGGGAGTGGGAAGGTAACAGAACAGAAGCGGTAAGGTACGGTAACGAGATAGGAGCGGGACGGGAACTGGAACGTGAATATGATGGGACGAAAAATGTTCGGATGCAGGATGAATACTCCACTACGCGGACGAAGTCGCGGGCATCAGCTAGTATATAATATTTTCGCTGAGCTATGGCCCATTTGTCATAACTGCAACACACACGTACTTGTAGTTTAGGTGTCTTACAATTTGCTGTTTAATGTGCATGTGTGTTGTGTTGACAAATAAACGTTTTATCTATCGATCTATCAATCTAATTTTTTTTAATTTTGTACATTTATTAGGAAGATATTTACAATTATACTTCGCGCTTCGTCTGAAGAGATTAGTTATTAATTTGACAACATGTAGTATCGCATCTAGGTACCACCACTCGTTCACTTAGTTGAGGGTATTTGTATTTTTATTTTTTCCCGTCTCGTTCTCCTCTGGAACTACCGGCCTCCATTCGTACTTTAGTGCACCGCCACTCGACACGTTTCAAAATCTATTAAGTTTTCTTTTTAAAAATAAAGTGTTCCTTGTGTTTTATTATCTATTTAGCAAAATGCCAAAAAGTTTCAAACGGAAAAGAAATGATTCAGACGATTTTGAAACAATCGCAAAGCAATTGAAGCGATTAGAAGAGGAACTGAAACAAACGCGGTCTCGTCACCGATGCCGAATGCGAATTGTCAGCTCATCATCATCTTCATCGCGGGAACTCACATCCTCTCCGGATAACCAACAAGGTAATTTCAAGCATATTACGTTACGTACACTGCCTATAAAGCCTGCGTAAAAAGCAACCATTACCTTCGCACGTAACCTCTTGTCCTTGACCTACTTATTAAATGCAACCTGAGCAGTTTGTGGGACTGTCTCGCCGCATTTCCAAGTAAAAAGGTTAGGCCTGCGCTAAAAGCAACTCTTACGCACGTAATCTTTTGACCTTGACCTACTTATCAAATGCAACCTGAGCAGTTTGTGGGACTGTCTCGCCGCATTTCCAAGTAATAAGGTTAAGACTGCGCTAAAAGCAACTCTTACGCTTGTAATCTTTTGACCTTGACCTACTTAT
Organism: Petrophora chlorosata; assembly: GCA_951640565.1. Taxonomy (NCBI): domain Eukaryota; kingdom Metazoa; phylum Arthropoda; class Insecta; order Lepidoptera; family Geometridae; genus Petrophora; species Petrophora chlorosata. Next base: position 11,884,252 of record OX621193.1, on the reverse strand, counting down.
CAAATGCAACCTGAGCAGTTTGTGGGACTGTCTCGCCGCAATTTAAAGTAGGAAGGTTTATGATAATGCAACCTAAACAGTTTGTGGGACTGTTTCTATGCACAATCAATAATAGATTTGCGTTATATTCTAGGGGGATATAATCTTATCTGTACAAAATATAAAGTAATGCAACCTGAGCAGTTTAGGGGGCTGTCTCGACGCAAACTTTACAATAACTTGAGCATACGTTGCATGTTTTTCGCACAGCTGCCGCCTATAACCTCTAAAATGTCATTTTCAGGCGGACAATCCACGAGCTCTCAAGATGGCCAAGCCACTACGCCTACGGAGACGTCCCACGCGCCAGTGCAAGTCGACTCTGCACTGGTCGAGATAGTAGACGCGGGCTCATCTGTAGCCGCGCAGGAAACTTCCCCGGATATACACTTCAGGTCAAGCACTACGGCGGCGGCCGGTGATGAACTGGACGGTGACATTCTAATGATATTAGGCGAAGATCCGACAACGACCGTCGAGTACGGTAAAGACATTCATAAAGAGCTCGCCAGCAGGCTCGAGCATATCGCTACCACGGGACTTAGTAAGGAAGCCCGGAAGGACTTGTGTCAAAGATACCTTGTGCCATCCAACTGCACGCGTATCAGTGCTCCAGAGTTAAACGCCGAGATTAAAGCCGCCCTAAACGAAAGTAACCTTAAACGCGATAAAGCGATTGAAGCCAGGCAGAAGCAGCTGGCTTCGGCTATATCGTGCCTATCCCAAATTACGTCTGATCAACTACTATCAAAAGATACGAACCATGAACTTTTAAAAAAATTAATGGACGCCGGTCGCCTTCTCTGTGATATACAATTCGCAGAATCAGTGACTAGAAGAAATTTTGCTGCCTTCTCTCTCAAGAAAGAGATGAAAGAACCTATACTGAATACTAAGATTGATAAACTTCTGTTCGGTGACAGCCTTCCTGATGCCCTTAAAACGGCAAAAGCTGTAACCAAATCTGGGACAGATCTTAAGTTGGATCGAAAACAAACACTGCGACCGACGACCACAACTCAAAACCCTGTTGCGAAGAATTTAAACTGGAAGCCTCCGGCCCCAGCTCGCAGACAGCCGGAGCCACCGCGGAGCCGCGAGCCTGCTCCCCAGCGCGCTCAACCCGGGACGTCATCGAAACACTTGTCGTACCCGCAGAGGACGACGCGCCGCCGATAATCCCGGTAAAGTTCGCTGGGCAAGTGGTCAGCTTTCCCTTTACTGTTTTTCACACAATGGTCGCTTATCAAGAGCGACCGCTCTGCACTCGCTTGGTGTAAAGGTATATGTTTACATACAACCACGCACCTTGCGTACGAGTAGCAATTTGATTCGTGTCGGATCCAAATAAGTATTGATAACACTAAAAGGTTATAAATTAACTTGGTTTTAAGCAATTTCACTACCTATGTTAGTATATTGCATATATGATTCACTCTTTATCTATTTCAATTTCATTTTCCACTGATATAAAACTTTATACACATATTACAACTCATATGAGTAGAACAGAATAAGCAGTATAAAATACATTGCTCGACTCATGAACTTTACTGTCAATCGCAGATTGCCTTCAACAGCTTGAAGTCATTTTATAGTCTCGAACAAAACTAAATGAATATTCCAGACTCAATATTGTTATTACCAAATTACTATATGGATACACATATTCTGACGCCTCAACGACGGGATGGGGCGCTGAGATAGTCAACGGGTAGTAGTCCGCACGCAAGACCAGACAACACTTAAACTGCCCCGACCTGCTAAGAGTTATAATTTTCGCAATCATATAAATAATTACCAAGTTTTACTAACGATATATATTACAATAGCTTTGTCTATATTAATCTACATTACCTGTTAATCTCTTGGGAGGAATATATTTTACACACAGGCCATGGTGTACATCCCATACAATTTTCAAACATGTTCCTTTGTTTGAAATTATCCAATAATATAGCCGATCTAAAATCTTGACTTATATATCCAGACTTTGAATGGGAAAACTTACCAGTTAGCCTATTGTGTCACAAATTATTATAATAAAATTAGAACCCTATTAGCATTGTATCATTCTCATTTCAGCCGGTGGAATGTGCAGTGCAGCCATACCCTGGTGGCCGGCATATCGTCCGCGAAGCGCTGATCAGAAGAAATGTGCCACCACCTTCTATAGAAATAATATTGGCCTCTTTGTCACCTAATACTTTTAAGCAATATGAGGTATACTGGAAAAAATGGTATGTTTTTTGTAACCAAAACAATTATAACCTATACGAGACGTCTATACCAACAGTCCTTAGCTTTCTGACTGAAATATACCACGGTGGTTGTCAATATGGATCGCTTAACTGCTGCAGAGCAGCTTTATCACTGATTCTAGGGTCTTACATTTCGGAGGACGCTACGGTAATGAGATTTTTCAAGGGTGTTTTTAGACTTCGGCCACCGACCCCTAAGTATGACGTTACGTGGGACACTAACTGCGTACTGAATTTCCTTAAAGTTGGTTTCCAAACGAAACTCTACCCCTAGAAAAACTTACCAAAAAATGTATTACCCTACTCGCTCTAGTAACAGGTCACCGAGTGCAAACGCTATCTAAAATTAACATAGATAATATTGAAACGTCTCCCTCCCAGCTGATTATAAAAATTCCCGATTTAATCAAGACATCCCGAATAGGATGTAATCAACCAATTTTGTTCCTACCGTTCTTTAACGAGAAGCCTACAATATGTCCAGCCAAAACATTAACCTGTTATTTAAACAGAACATCATCTTTGCGCAAGTCTAACTGTCTATTTGTCAGTTTTAAAAAACCTCACTCTGGAGTGTCAACACAGACCCTAAGTCGCTGGATTAAATTAACACTTAAAGACAGTGGAATAGACGTCTCGATATTTTCAGCCCACAGCACGCGGCATGCGTCTACGTCGCAGGCACATAAGCAAGGAGTCAATATTGACCTAATTAGTAAGACCGCGGGCTGGAGCGGCACATCTAATACATTCAGTAAATTTTACCACAGAACGATTGTAAGTGCTGATCAGGCTTCTTTGGCGAAAGCTGTTATAAATGCTGATTAAAAATTATAATGATTACAATCAGGTTACAATTAAGTATTACATTATTTTGAGTTCCTTATGTTAAACTCTGGTGTTATGATTATTTAAATTATGTTAAGTTCATATATTTGGAAATTGTTTGTAATTTACTACATAAAGCATATTTGTTTACCAAAATATACTCGATGTTTATAATATTTCCTGAACCTACTCTAAAAGTCTACATGTTGTCAAATTAATAACTAATCTCTTCAGACGAAGCGCGAAGTATAATTAGTGATTAAACGAACTTACCTGTAAGTGAAGTTCTATCATAATTATACGAGCGCTTCGTCTGAAGAGATTAATATCACCCACCCGCCCGGACTACAATGTGGCCCCGGTGCGGTTCTGGAAATGTAATTTATCTCGTGGATATTATTATATTACTAAACTACGAATGAAGGCCGGTAGTTCCAGAGGAGAACGAGACGGGAAAAAATAAAAATACAAATACCCTCAACTAAGTGAACGAGTGGTGGTACCTAGATGCGATACTACATGTTGTCAAATTAATAACTAATCTCTTCAGACGAAGCGCTCGTATAATTATGATAGAACTTCACTTACAGGTAAGTTCGTTTAATCACTAATTGTCACAAAAAAAAAAACTATTAATAAGAAGGGCTGGCTCATTCCTGGCTCAAAGATTAGCTTTAGCCATTCAACGGTTTCAAAATTATTGGCACCTTGCCGCATGGTCACCACTTGTATATAAATTTCTAGTTGTACATAGTTTAATATCTTATTAATAGTTTCTTTTTTTTGTGACAAATATAATATTAATAAATAAATAATAAAAAAATGATATTTTTTATTTCTAGCCACACATCATATACTATTTAAGTTATTTTAAGCTTAAAAACAGTAATATATTGTTTAATGTATAAAAGGCTGTGACCTAAATTCTGTGTTTTATATTTAATTTCATTTTTTAATTTTGTTGTAGGTTAGTTTAGTTTTTATCATTCTATATGTTTGTACATAATTGTTAATTGGTTCTGTAAATAAAAGTATTGCTATTTAAAGGCTGTTGGGATGCAACAAAAATTAAGAGACCACTGTAAAACCTGTATGATCACATACAGTTGTTCTCCAAAGCTTAGAGATTTGCAGTACCAGCAATGTAATTAACAAAAACAAAGATGTAATAGTTGGTGCCAAATAGGGTTTTGGCTCAGCATAAACAAATACCAATAATATTAATTTCCATATCTCCAATAATAGTCCTCGCACTTATCGGGGGCTGTCTTTGATTCTATCTTCTAATGATACACTTAAAGACAGTCCACTATAAGTGTTGCCCATTACATATCTAAACTAAATGCTCTAAGAGGCTTCTACGTGTTGGACTCATGTCTCCGCGCAAGCCTTCCAAAGGAGGGAAAAAAAAGACCCGTGAGAAAGAGAGACATGATAATAATAATACCTAAGCTAAAAGTTTAAGGTCTAAATCCCCTCACGAAGTCTGAAGCGTGTTGTCGAAATAATTCAAGCAAACAGAATTCAAATCAGCAACGAACTTCGGCCGGGGTAATGTTCTGCATACCATTACCAACTTCATAATATTTTATTTTTGAAAACCACAAAACGTTGATGTAAATGTAATGTTAACATTTCGTATAGAAACTTCTATTATCTATTCGAATATTTATAATAAATCAAACCGTACCGATAGCGTCTATATGTATGTGTAAATTTTGGTGTATCTATCTAAAATCATGTTACAGAAGGTGTATTTTATACCTAAACCTATAAATAGTTAAGCTCATAATTATGTAAAAAAAAATACTGGTGGTAGGTTTCTCGTATGCGAGAGGTCATCTGGGTGGGTACCACCGCTTTGCCAGTTATTCAACCGCCAAGCAGTAGTGCGGAAGCATTACTGTGTTCCGGTTTGAAGGGCATTGTACCCAGCGAAATTAGTGGGCATTATGAGACTCAACAGCTAATTGTCTCAGGGAGACGAGCGCAGTGCAGCACCGCGCAGGATTCTGCAAAACAAAGTTCTGGGTGGTGCTGTTATTGTTATGGGCTGGCGTATTGCTTACCATCAGGCAAAAGACCAGTCCGTCTCGTCATTCAGTAAAAAAAAAAAAAAAAAATAGAACAAAGCGGTAAGTCATGACCTGCGTGTCCTCGGATGTCGTCTACCCATCGCTCCGGTGGGCGGCCTCGTGGTCTGGTGTTCGCCCGCGGTGTCCACTCTAGGATTCCATTTGTCCAGCGGTACCTATCCATTTGAGCAATATGACAGGATATCGCAGGTCATGACTGGATGACCAAGAAGATCAGAAGTCGTGGAAACAATTGGAAGATGCCTATGTCCAGAAATAGACCAATAAAGGCTGAAGAAGAAAAAGAGGTAAGTATTTATCTTTAGTTTTTTATATATGCTTGGCTATACTTTTTAGAGCGAGTGTGGCTCAGTGGGAGAACGTGCGACTTTCGATCCGACGCACATGAGTTCGAATCCCGCTGACCCCGCACCACTGACTTTCTTAAGTTTTGTGCGGATTTAACACTAGCTCTAAAAACGGTGAAGGTTTATCACAAAAATTCAAGGACATGTGACATCCACCAACCCGCACTGGGCCAGCGTGGTGGATTATGGCCCATACTCTCTCGATGAGAGAAGGCCGTGTCCCAGCAGTAGGAACCTGATGGGCTGATGATGATGATGATACTTTAACAAACTTTTTTCTGTATTAAAAATATTTCGCCACAGCCACCCCGCAGTCGAAGTTTTTAATTCGGGATTTATAAAACGTTATAACACATTATTCTTATACTTAGCTCATTATAATAAGTTCACGAAAAAAAGCTTAAAGGCTTGCTAAGCCCCTTTTACCCATTACAAGTGACTACTTCTGTTACTTAAAGGTGCATGTCACGTGACGCCGAATCGGTTCGCGTGAGAGCCTTAAGTCGTCATTAGCACACTCCATAAACTGGCAAAAGGTGCCTCCTTAATTTATGCAAATTCCAGTTTTGTTGTTTTCTTTGCTAAGAGTTACTAAGCGGTGGGTGGCGGGAGTGCCAGGGGTGTGTGAGGGTCGTTTACTAGGAACTTTGAAGGAATTTCATTTGTTTTGTTACAATAATTTGTTTAATTTATCTCAATAGAATAATCAGGACTCGTTTTGAAACACAATATTAAGTAGGTATGCATAAAAACCTATGCCTGTGCTATTTATACGCGGTAGGTCTCTCGTATGTTGGAGGTTGTCTGGTTAGGTACCACCGCTTTGCCAATTATTCTGCCGCCAAGCAGTAATGCGTAAGCATTACTGTGTTTCGGTTTGAAGGGCATTGTAGCCAGCGACGTTACTGGGCATATGAGACTTAACTAATATCTGATGTCTCGGGGTGATGAGCGCAATGCAGTGCTACGCAGTAGGTACTTTTTATGGTATTAAAAGTTCTGGTTGGCATTGCGATTGTTATGGGCAGGCGTGACACTTAAAAACGGGCGAACGACTTGCTCATCTCTTTACTCAATAATATAAAATAAATAAAAAACCTGTGACTATGTAGACGGAACTCCAGCCACAAAATAAATAATAGTACACAACCTACAGCGTAGAAAATGAGGAAGCTGCAAAAAAAACAAAATTAACCTTTTTTAAATATCTACAACAAATAAACTATATTTTTTTGTCAGCAAATTAAATGTGCTAACTTCCCTTACAAAATTATAAAATACCATCAACATCCTGATCCAGAATTATAAAAGTCACACAGCGATCTGACAGTCGCATCGATCAGCCAATTTAGCGTTGAATCGCCAAATCTTGGGGCCTATTCTGCAAGACTAATCGTCAGTTTCGGGAGGCGTCATCAGTTTACGGCACAATGGGTCACAACAATGGAACGTCTTACAATAGTGCGCGGGCCAAACGGTTCACAAAGCCCAGTTTACCCTCAAGACCACCGGTTTGGAGGAAAGCCCGAATAACCTGAAATTCCGCTACATTGAATTAAACAATCGGTACATCCAATAACATCAAACGTTTGGATCGGAACAGTTATTGCTATGTAAAAACGTATTTTTGTATCCAAATCTGACACATTACGAAACATAATCCTACTAATATTATAAATGCGAAATTTTGTGAGGATGGATGAATTTTTGTCACTCAATCACGCAAAAAATACTAAACGGATTTTGATTAAATTTGGTGTGTTCTTTAGGTCCTGGAAAATTACATAGGCTTCTTTTTATCCCGGGAAACCACGGGTAGCTGCGCCTTGTGGCTTCGGGGCGCAGCTAGCGGCTAGCTAGCCCTTAGTATGTCTATTATAATTTCTATCACCACCGTCTGTGTATGTTTCGTTATTCCTCTCCATCCAAAGGTTGTCTGGAAGAGATCGCTTTAAGCGATAAGACCGCCCATTGTTACACCATTGTAAACAGTTGACTTGTACTTTATCTCTATTTTTAAGGTGAATAATAAAGTGTTTATCTATCTATCTATCTATCTAGCAATCATATATAGTGTACCTATGATACTTATTTATTTGATACGATAGCTTTTGAGCATTTTCCCATCTACCTATGACAACACTGGAGCGACCCTGTTCCTGTTCAGATAACAATACCGCTTTTTCATACCGGTTAAATACCTACAAATGTGTACCGTGGTAGAGTATTTGTGCTATCGTTTACGGTTTCAATGGTCAACCCTCAGTTGAAAAACCCAAAGGAAACAACCTGATAAGAGTGATTAATTGATTTAAGCCGAATTCAATGAAAGCCGCGTCGGAAACGCTAGCCACTTTTTTCTCGACCTGCGGATAAGCTTAAAAGATTGTAGGAGTGATTTAGTTTTGGAGATACCATTTTTTTTTTATTTAGGCACAAAACAGATTACAGTCAGTTTAGAAATCACGTTAATAATACATAAATTGTTTCGAGCAAGGCTATTGTCCAAAACATGTGTACACATCATGGTTATATTTAGCAGTAATAGCATTAGTTTTTTTTGGTAATAGTATGTTTGGTAATAGTATGTATGTATTATAAATTAAAATTAAAAAAAAATGAATTATGTAAAATGATTAAAACTTGAATGCACTAAATACTGAAGTAGGCTTAGAATAAATAAGTACCTACTACTCACCTACCTGTTAAAATAAATAAAATAAATATTTTTAGATAAAAAGATTCGAGCTGAAGGCCCAGAAATCAGAGCACAACTAATTGAAGTCAATACCTAAAAATCTAATTTATTTATACTATATTATAAACAGGTAAAATTATAAGCTTCTATGATTCTAAGAAGTAATCTCTTTAACTACCGATCCGATTTTGGAAATTTACTAATAGAAACCTTTTTTTATGGAACTGAATGACGAGCAAGTCGTATGCCTGATGGTAAGCGCCACGCCTGCGCATAGCAATCGCAGTGCCCCCCAATTCTTTTAATACCACAAAAAGCACTGCGTAGCACTGCATTGCGCTCATCACCCTGAGATATCAGATATAATTTCTCTATCAAGTATTAAGTCTATTAAGTAGCTACGCTATGAGTAAAAGAATTATAATAACGCAGCCTATATTTTAAGATGTCGACGCGAACGAAGTCGCGGGTGGTTGCTAGTTCATTAAAATGAGGGGTTTTCATAATTGAATAGCTCCAATTCAAGCAGTCTCTATTCTAGTCTCTATATCTCTTTACAAATGAAACACAAATGTCAGACTGTTCTGGATAAATGGAACAAAAGACTTGATAGAATTGGAACAGGTTTTTTTTTTTTTTTTACGCTTAATAGATCCATGTTTGGCCACTATCTCGCCTGATGTGAAGCGTTGATGTGGCCTAAGATGAAGCACATAGATCTAGAGAGAGACGGCAGTTGAGCGGCTGCTCAGACCCGTCTCTCCGATGGTTCACCGAACATCATCCCGAAACACGACTAGGTCGTTTGACGGCATGGCTTTGTTCGGTGGGTGGTATTACAACCACGGCCAGAGCCTACCACTCCAAAAGCCTACCACTCCAAAATTTATTATTTGTTTGTTTACTAAGAAATTGTCCCACTACTAGGTCACTTTTCGATTACTATTTGTAGCTTCTGCGCTTCTGCTGCTTACCTTTTGCAGGAATCTCGTAAACGTCAAAAAAATGTAGGTAAGACTGCTGGTGGTAGGTTTCTCGTATGCGAGAGGCCGTCTGGGTGGGTACCAGTTATTCACCCGCCAAGCAGTAATGCGCAAGCATTATACCTACTGTGTTCCGGTTTGAAGGGCATTGTGGCCAGCGAAATTACTGGGCTTTATGAAACTCAACAGCTAATTTTCTCAGGGTGACAAGCGCAGTACAGCGCCGCGCAGGATTTTGCAAAACAAAGTTCTAGGTGGTGTTGTTATTGTTATAGGCTGTCGTATTGCTTACCATCAGGCAAACGACCAGCTCCTCTCGTCATTTTGTTACATAAAAAAAAGATTTATAATCAGTTATTAAATTTTTGTGTAATATTTTTTAACAAATAATTAATCAAAACCTTCATGTTTTATTTCTCATTCGAAACATACAATAGTTATTATAATTATATATTATAACAGTAATAGTATATACTTACCTACAATAGTTACATTTTGTATTTCTCAAAGATAATTTTGTTAAACATGAGCATGGACGTCATCGCGAAGTAACCCTTTCGACGGCTAGAGTTCGCTCCAAATGAGAGATCAACAAAAGCGTTTTCAAAACGCGTAAAAGCTTTGATTTGTTAGCGAACAAGTCTCGAGTTACGCGGCAATAAATTAAACTCGTATAGAAATGAATGCGTCAATATAAGCCGCCCTAACTCGTATGGATCGCAACACTGCCGTAGTACCGACTAGTGATGTACCTGTTGATTTATCGATATCCCACTAGTCGACATTCATCGATGGACTAGGTATCTTATGTCCTTATGTTCTACGACTTGTTAATTTGACGTAGCTTGATGGCTATGAGATATAATTGACGTGTATCTGTGTAACATGTTTTTATCGCAATGATTTATCTTGACTATTTATGGAGCGCGAAAATATCTACTGTCCACCCAATTATTTCTTGACGAATGGACATCACGTGCGTGTTAGATAGATTAATTAGTGCTGTGTAGTGTACAAAAACAACTAATTAAATATAAATAATAATGTGATAGATAAATGCAATAAGATCTATTTTATAATATTAGGAATCGTTACTGCTAGAATAACAAACTTTTCAGTAGGTGATTGCATTGAAAAAGTTATACCTAGTGGTTTTTGATAGAGCCCTCAGACAGTATTATAAATTATTGATAAATTCTGACGGATTTACTTGTATATAGTTGTATAATTAAATAATAATTTACTTGTTTAATATAGCAAGGTGCAAGATATAATAATCAGAAATAGGCATACATTTTTTGCAAGTTCGTGTCTTAAACGCATCTCATTATCAATGAATATTTTGACCTACATACCTTTTTAGTTTACATTGACGCAGTTCCTGGGCTCATTAAGTCGTCAAATTAATAGGCAAGCATTGGTTACATATTAGCCGAAATGTAATTACAAGGGCAGCAATTAACACTAAAACTTACGCGGCCTTTGTACGCTTTGTAGCACATAATTAACAGTACCAAGAAAATGCCTTCTAATTAGCAAGCGTATGGGTTGTGTAGAAACTATACCACCATGGGAACAAGTTGACATTAAACAACCTTGTCGCAATAAGAAAAAAATACAGTCTTATATGCTTATAGTTAAATCATAGATTTGTTATAGGGATAAAGTTCTATTGTGGTCACGTGAACGTTTTTAGTCTTCCACTACTAACGATCTCAAAGGCATGGCTATATTATTTTAATGAACATACCCTTTTTGTCGTATTTATTGTTATTCGTTATTTTTATTGCAATACAAGTAAACTGTGCAGGGAATTGAAGCTTAATGAACGAGGTTGAAACCGTCGTTAACATTACACGTTTACTTTTTAATCCTATATTATGTACCTACATTTGGTAGAACCATATTTTTCGCAGTGTAAAATATGAATATTCCTAATATATTTTGATGAAACCATATTTTACGTTGTGTAAAATTATATGTATATCTAATACCTATATATACTTATACCTCATTTTACACAAATATTTTTTTTGTGAAACAACCAAATTTAAAAAAGTTAACCAAAAAATTATCGATATAATTTTTGAAACATTGCCAGCGTTGACTTTTGCGGGGTGCGTTCTGAATGGGTCCAAATTGGAATAAAGGCAAGGCGTTCGTTCCGATTTGTTTATTACACAAATTGACTGTATTCAGGGCAAGTGGCAGACAAGTTAGGGCTCTATTATACTCTACATGCAGTCTGGAACTTTGTGAATAAGTATAATATGGCGTTTTAAAAGGCTTGCGTCATGTTTTACAATAATTACACATTATTATTATTATTTAGGTAAAAAAAGACGCAATTTAGTAGAGTTCGTTATTTTCCATAAACCGAGGCCCACGGTTGACCCTCGTGGAAAATATTTCGGGATAAAAATTGTCCTTTGTCTTATTCCAGGATCTAAAGTAACCTAGTTAGTTAGGTAGATCAAATTTCATTAAAATTCGTTCAGTATGTATCAATATTTCGCATTTAAAATCTAAGCCGGGTGAGAAAGGTGATGCTGTTGACGCGTGCTACTATCGTATACTTGTATACGTAAGTATATGTAGGAACTGCGTGAAGTAGGTATTGCTTAAGTGTATATTAGTTCTTCTTAATTGTTCGTATTTAATTGCATCACAGACGCACTTATGAACGTCAATTCGTCTCACAATGACTCTACCACCTAACTATCAGAAAAAGAATCAACTACTTTTTTTACAACTTCTGTTAAATGGTTTTTAATTTTTAACAATGTTATGTGGCTGGCTAGTGGGCAGAGTGCTCCATGCATAATTTGTCATTTAGATAATTTTTGTATTGGATAACACCAATAGCTAATATACGCACACTCTATAGAAGCAATCAAATTGTTCATTATATTAATTCGATTTTCCATTAAAAAAAACCTACATAATTATTGTTAACAACCATAGAATCACATCTGTGCTTTTAGATTGACTTTCAAAATTTCATGTCAATTTTTATATTATTCCTTGATAACCTGTTATAGCTTTGTCGTTAATTCTTTGAAATATTAAATTAATTTCATCTAGTACAGTACAAACAAGTTTGCAACAAAAGAAGCAATAAAAAACTACATTTACAAAAATAATTGAGCCCTACCTGTGGAATATAAATATAATAATTATACAGATAAAGCCTCTTGAAAAATTATAATTAAAATCTATTATGGTCTTCGTCATAAATCATTCTTTAATGCACCCTTTTTACTTGGCTTAATTGATTCAATACAGGAGTGCCACCATAAAAATTCTAACAAGCCCATCTGAGGGATATGTGTAGGGAGCGAACTGGTTTTAGTACTTGGTGAAGCAACATTGTTATAATTGATTCTATAGGTGAAATCTTGAAGTTAAATTAATCATCATCATCAGCCCATTACGTTCCCTTTGCTGGGATACGGGCCTTCTCTCATAGAGAGTTTGGGCCATAATCCACCAAGCTGGCCCAGTGCGGGTTGGTGGATGTCACAAGTCCTTGAATTTTTGTGATTAATTCTTGGACATGCCGGTTTCCTCACGATGTTTTCCTTCACCGTTTTTAGAGCGAGTGTTAAATCCGCACATAACTTAAGAATGTCAGAGGTGCGGGGCCAGCGGGATTCGAACATGGGTGCGTCGGATCGAAAGTCGCACGTGCTCCCACTGAGCCACACTCGCTCGATAATTAATAATAATTATTATTAAATAACAAGCCAATTTGAGAGAATAACAATAAATATCTTATTTATTTAGGCACTTACAAACTCTCTACAGACGGGATCAAAACTAAAATTTTAAGCATTACACTTTTGATATAATAATATAGAGAAAAAAATACATTTTTTTTACATTACATTTCCTTTTCCAAGACCTGTTTCACATTATTTTTAACATACAAAATTTTAGAGAAAAGAAATCAATTAATAAAGAAACCTTTATGTAGTAAATATCTAGTCTTTATAGAATAAAACAGATGACCACAAATTAATATTGTCGATACGTCTAGAAATATTTGTCTATCCATAAAATGTATTACGAGAAAAACAACCACAAAATATTCGCACGGACACCCATGCTGTGAAGCGCCCGCCACCGCGGCCGGCGGCAAGGGTTGCCCAGCAATGGATGAGGTGTCGCCGACTAGTTTTATCAATGATGAATGGGTGGCAACCCTCGCCATTGCATTTATAATTGCACAATGTCCGATTAATGCGCTGAGAATTGCTAGTTTTAATTTTAGTTAAGCGTTAACAAACTATATTTTTTGAGAAAATTCATACTCTATAAATATCGTCTACTATACATTTCATATATTCCTCGAGCAAGGTTTTCATGTTTGTTGGACCTATACGAGGACCATGGTTCCATAATCTGCCTTCATGAACTTTTTTTGTTTTAATTGCGTGTGTTCACTATAAACTTAGTAAAGCGTTAAATAAAACAAATGATTATAAGTAATTTTTTAATAGCCGAACAAATCATAAATTGTAACATACATTTAATTTAGTGTAGGTATAATAAATGTACGATATTACATTATAAGTATTAGCAATTTTATTGAATTGCCTTTCGAGAATCTATACGCTCTACTTAAAAACAAAATTAAAAAGTTACCTGCTATTCACAATCATCGTAATATTAACTTTAATTTAGGCCTAATCGCAGCACTGCAGAAAATCTGCCCACTTACAGAGTTAAACGTCGCTTCACTCCTAAAAGGCAGTAAGCGCCCCACACGTTGGCGTTGTGCGAAAAGCTCCGCGAACGAGGAGCTTTCGCAGTTCATACGGGAAAAGGAAGGGCATCTCACTCCCCCAAGTCTCGCGAGCGAGCCTCCTCCCGCTCGAGCCGCACATTCGCTCGTCAGCGCCCGTACTGAGCGCACGTACCGGTGTCTCGAATCCGACGCTCCGCACGCGATCGCGAAAAACTTTTCAGAACGTGCTCTCACTAAAAAAGAAAAATATAAATTCTGTTAAAAAAATGAACAAGATTTTCCTGTGTTGTGCTATTTTTTCTGTGTAAAGAGGACTTGTAGACGTTAAGAGTGTTTTGAAGAGGGTAATTACGAGTTGCTAGGCTAATTGGCGCGGCCGGCGTTTCATGAAGGTGAGTCGACTTTTATTTCCATTCGACAATCCCTCTAATTGCGTCAATTAGTGTAATGCGGTGACAGACTGAAGAGGCTTTAATGATCTTTTCAAAGCGTCAAAAACTATTCGCTTTTGCTACGAGTGTGATAAGTGTCACATTGAAATATGTTTTTATGCAGCAAAGAAAATTACGTCGAAATAGATTTATGTCTGCATTAAAATTTATTTCGTTTTTTACTGAAATTGTTTCTGTTTTTGAGTTTAGATGACTTTTGATAATATAGCCTAGCTTTACAAAATAAAATTAAAATGTTATTATTCATTATGATTTCCGTTAATATTTTTATAAACATTACCAATATACAATGCCTACCTATGTTTCTATAATTTAACAACCTAATTTTATTTTTATTGAAATAGCTAGGGATTAAATTATTGTTTTCATTACATTTATAAAATTGAATAACGTGTTTATTTTTGATATAAACAGTTTGTATTAATAATGTTATTGAAACTCGTATTCCATCTTAAAAACAATTTTCCCATTATTTTTATAATGTAATAAATAATATGTACGAAACATTTTATTTGGTCATCATATTGTAGGTACTTAGTTACGATACTCTACTTTATTATTACCGTGTAAAGTAAATTAAATTCAATAATATGTTCTATAGATAATATCTATTAAGTTTTTAAATACCTATGCTAATTAAATCTATAACATGTATGTTGATATAGTAATGATGACCAAACAAGTTACCAAAAACTAGTTTGAAAAAAAATAATTCTTTATTAAAATAAATAAATAAAAATTTAAAAAAAAATCCTTCCCTTTTTAGATGTTTCATTGCAAAATTATTTCCGCACAAAACATTAATTATTTTATCATGAAATATATGTTTTTTATTATTAAAATGAACATTTTCCATGACAAATTAAGCAATAAGCGTAATGGATCAAAAATATTTACAATTAAAATACTCTATGAAGACACTCTACATATTTTCTAATCTAAGTAATTCAGTGACAATAACTTAATGGAAATGATACTTATCTTTTAAAGCTCGTTCACACTGTACCTACATGGTTACAAAGTAAAATGTGTGTAAATACCCACTCCCACAGAATATGAGCATCGATCTAATTCGAATACATCAAAATGTGGTTTCCTGGATGGCTCGGAAATTATAAATCGGATGGGGGCACAGCTCTAACTAAATATATATGCTCAAAACATTGGGCCATTTTTGGATTAAAAGAAGGACTGCCATAAAAACGAAAAATGCCAATAACATTTAAACGGTAAATAATGGATACAATACAATAATAATTTATTGAATACGAAACACACAGGAAAAACAATAGTCAACAAAGTCAATAAATAGTGGGTAAAATGGGTGGCCTTATCACTATCTTACAGGCAACCTTTAGATGGACGGGAACTTTAACAGAAATCCTTATATTAAAAAAAAATAACCAACCCCACGCGAGCAACTTGCTGCTCGCGCACGCCGCGAATTACTAGAATATAATATAAACTCTCTGAAAACAAGACCTTCCTTTTTTATCGGTCCTTCCTTCGATGCAGAGACCTTTTGCATTCTTATAAGTCGTCATTAAGTAACAATGAAGTAGCTGGCCCAATTATGAATATCACTCAGCAACGCAACGTTAATTATTTTTTCAAAAAGACCAGCAGGGCGATCACGTAAGTTTGTTGCGAACATCGCATGTTGCGGACTAACGTGCAATAGAAATTTATTTCAATCGATAAAATGCGATCATGTAACTTTTTATGTCTCGATTTGAATGTGCTCCTATCGATTACCCGACAAATTTACAAAGAGAGATTGTGCTATGAATCGTTATGTATACGCCCAATCTATTCAATTTTACTGTGTAATACGGCTCTTGTTTGTTGGTTTATATATCGATATAAACTTTGTTTGTCTAAACTAATTTTTATTTCAATTGAGCTTTCGTTGACGTTTGATTGCAACAAACAGGTTATGTGATCGCAAAACCATCATTGAAACTGGTTTCTTATTGAAATTGATTGAAATAAAAGATACATGATCGCCCTGCTGAACATAACACACTTGCTAATTAGAATCCTTATCCGCCATGGTACGCTTATGAACGAGAGGTTCATTAGATCCAAATAATTTTGAACCTAAGTAGTATTTATGAAGAGTAGGGCTTAAGGAAATTAATGTCTTAGGTATTGAAGGCTGAAGTCTTAACAACGTTGAAACTGTCTTAGGAATACAGTAAGAGAATGGAAATAGGAGGACCGAGAGTGCATGGAATGGCATTTCGAATACTCTATGTATAGGAATTGGTGGATATTTACCTAACGTATGGAATGGATGTCATAATTTTATTTTGGGAGGCTAATAGCTAGTGTTACAAAATAATATGACAATTGAGTTTAAATATTAATTTTATAACCCATCACTCAGAACTTTGTTGTGTAAAATCCTGCGCGGCACTGCACTGCGCTCGTCACCCTGAGACAATTAGCTGTAAAGTCTCATAATGTAATTTCACTGGCTACAATGCCCTTTAAACCAGAACACAGTAATAATTGCGCACCACTGCTGATAAAGTATAAATAATACAAATAAAGTATAAAGTTCATTAATATTATATCAAATAAATGGTGTTGGACCTTTTTTATGGAACTGTGTAATGAGGCGGCCACGTCTTAAAGCTTAAATAAAATTGCTACTTAAATTTTGCTCCCTTTCCTCGAAACAAACAACAATTAATATGTAACCTTTTTCAGTTGCACGTGGCGCGTGTTTGTCGATAAAAACAAACTTTGCAAGGGCAACTCTAGTTCTAAGCTAATTAGAAACTTAATCACTATCTAGTGAGCTCAATTAAAATTGCTTAAAGTTATTTTTTAAAGGAAATACTTTGTTTAAAAATAGCTCTCTGCATTCATTGTCATAGCGAAACTTGCGAAACTGCCCACGTCTTTACATTTCACATTTTAAGCTTAAAGCTTAAAATGTGAAATGTTTATATTCTGCTCGGAAGTAAACTTTTCTAACGTATTTTTGATTTAACTTTGCCATTACAGAAATCTCCAAACAAGTTGATATAAATTTTGGTATTGAATAAAGAATACATAATTAGCGCATGCTAGGCAAAAAACGTAAGATTTTAAATAATTATGAAGAATTATGAAAAACCGAGCCGGTGGCCCAGAGGTTAAGGCGTCGGGACGGTATTACGAAGACGCAGGATTGATCCCTGCCCGAGCAATATCATTTTACTTTTATTTAAAATTATTTTCCTTCTGCTTAATTATTGAAAATCTTAAGTTGACATAATTTTACAAAATAAAACATTGAGCGCAAAAGTTATGTCGTGAATAGCTGAAAACCAGCCCTGTGTAAACTCACTAGAGTTTACACAGAACGATGCTGAGCCTTTCCCTTATTGCCAAACCATAATACTGTATAAATATTGTAGTTATATGAAGTTATGTTAAGTTATTGGCAATAAAAAAAATCATTTTCTTTCTTTTCTTTCTTTCAATAGTTATCCGACTATTTAAAGCCTACTAATATATAATTAATAATATATATTTAATATCATCTAACATCTTATATTATATATGATATGCCTATAATATTATAAATGCGAAAGTTTGTGCGGATGGAAGCATGGATGGATGGATAGAGGGATGTTTAATACTCCACGCAAAACTACTGAACGGATTTTGATGAAATTTAGTGTATACCTACGTTCTTTATGTTCTGGAAAAAGACATATACCACTTTTATCCCGGAAAACCGCGGGTAAACCGTGTGGCGCAGCTATAAATCTATCTTCGCAAACAAATGGCAGTCACAACATATAAGCGCGCACTTGGATCTAATAATGAACATAGCCAATTAGGTCCGCATTTTTTGTATCTAAAAAGACGCCAGAAACTTGGCTTGTCCCAAAAGCCAATTAAAATCCCGTATCCATCGTGTTTATTCACTAATTAGCAAGTGGTTCATTAAAGCTACATCACTACTACGGCAATGCTTCATTCGTTTTAATTACAAACATTGCTTCTTCTGTTTTGTAATTAACGAACCAATTAATGTACGTACGTAGGTAGGTACGTTTTGGTCTTTGGCATCTTTCTGAATACCTTGACAATGTAAGATGGGCTATTTGTTTAACTGATTCATGAAAAAGAAATATTTTAACAAGCAGGAGGGGAGAATTACGGTGATAATGAGTTCCTAGGCGGAAGATTAAAACAGCGGCATTAAAATAATTACCTACGCTTTTATCG
Organism: Petrophora chlorosata; assembly: GCA_951640565.1. Classification (NCBI taxonomy): domain Eukaryota; kingdom Metazoa; phylum Arthropoda; class Insecta; order Lepidoptera; family Geometridae; genus Petrophora; species Petrophora chlorosata. Next base: position 11,865,568 of record OX621193.1, on the reverse strand, counting down.
TAATAACGTTTCGTTATTAAAGCACACACTGCCACTTAGAAGGAAGATTCTTGTTGAGGTGCTTTTTAGTAATTAAATCCATTTCAGAATGGCTTGTCGATCGGTAGGTAGGTATAACTTGCGCCAAACTTGATGGCGGCGGCTGACTGGCGCATCACGTGATCTGCGCAGATACAATTTTGTATGTGAATTTGTTACTGCGCAGGTCACGTGGTGCGTCTGTCAGCCGCCATTAAGTTTGACGCGATGTATAAAAAAAAAAATTACAAGTTGCCATTCTTAATCTTACTCTCATGGTAACTAAAACTGTCGTCTATTTCTTCATCGGCCTTTACAAAAAAGGTGGTAGATGATCAATTAACAAGACAGGAATTACGGGTATAGAAGCGTGAGCGCAGTGAGCGCGGTTGTTTTATTTAACCAGCGTAACACTACCACCTTTACTGTACATCTTATTGTTGATTTAACTGACTGACATCAAGTAAATTTAGTTGTGCCACAGAATACTAGGGGACAGAAGCATCACTCCGAAAAAAAAATTTAAATAAATAGCGACTCTTGCTATGACGCAATAAAATTCAATTCAGCTCGCGTAACGCTGCATACCTACCAGTCATATTAACCTACAGAGCTCTTATCTCTTCTGACGCGGCACGTGTAACGACGGGCGACCCGCCGTCGGTGTCCGGCTATTTTTTATTTTTTTTTATTACTGTGTTACGAGACGAGCTGGTCGTATGCCTGATGGTAAGCAATACGCCAGCCCATAACAATGACAGCACCACTCAGAACTTTGTTTTACAAAATCCTGCGCGGCGCTGCACTGCGCTCGTCACCCTAAGACAATTAGCTGTTGAGTCTCATAATGCCCAGTAATTTCGCTGGCTACAATGCCCTTCAAACCGGAACACAGTAATGCTTGCGCACTACTGCTTGGCGGCTGAATAACTGGCAAAGCGGTGGTACCTACCCAGACGGCCTCTCGCATACGAGAAACCTACCACCAGTACCACCAGAAAGAGAGGCGCTCTGTTGGTTAATATGACTGGTAGGTATGCAGCGCTACGCGAGCTGAATTGAATTTTATTGCGTCATAGCAAGGGTCGCATTTTGTTTAAATTTCTTTGCGGAGTGATGCTTCTGTCCCTTAGTATTCTGTGCTGCTATCGAAGCGCGAAAGTAGCGAGCACGAAACCTAAACCTACTGTACCCTAAATAGGTATAGGTACTGACTATAGTTTTCTAGTATGATCAAACACGTATTAGGTATATTTACTGGTTGTGGTTTTGGTTTTCCTATTCTGTATAAACACATCATTATTTTTATTTTTTACTTTTTAATGCAATCGTATTTGGCATATAACATTACTGATTAATGGCATCATCGATATTATGAAGTCACATCGCACAACAAAGGGCCCATATCGTATTCACACAACAATCGCAAAATTATATTTTAGCACAATGGGATAGTGCATTCTCATTAATTAAGTTTGGCTAATTAATAACAGGCTTTGTGAGGGTGTTACACAAATTAATCAGTTGATTGGTGAGTCCGCGAAGACTCAACTAAATATTGTTAGATTTCGCGTCCTAGCGCAATGTGTATGCCTATGGCGAGTTGATAAACTCATTTAATTGTTGTTTTCGATTAGCAACAAATTAGGAGAGAGCGAGTGTGGCTCAGTGGGAGCACGTGCGACTTTCGATCCGATGCACCCGAGTCCGAATCCCGTTGGCCCCACACCACTGACTTTCTTAAGTTATGTGCGGATTTAACACTCGCTCTAAAAACGGTAAAGGAGAACATCGTAAGGAAACCGCCATGTCCAAGAATTAATCACAAAACTTCAAGGACATGTGATATCCCACACTGGGCCAGCGTGGTGGATTATGACCCATACTCTCTCTACGCCGGAACGCCCGAGTGATGATGAAGTAATTAGGTAGGAAAATAATTGAATTAATTTATTTTGTCATAAAGCGGTGTATCAATAGAATAAATATATAAAAGGTAGATTCTATAAGTATATGAAAGAAAGAAAGACAAAAGGAAGAAATTAAGCACAAATAGGGGTAGGGGGCAATACTGATACGTTGATACATTAGTTAGCTTTATTCGGCGACTTCGTCTGTGTAGACGAAGAGGAAGCCCATAGTCGTCATTTCAAGACCATTTTAGCAAGACCTCCCCAGTATATGAGAGCGCGTACTACGAAGAGGTCAACTTTGACATCTAATTTAGGACTCATGCTACCAAACCTGAAAACCGAATGTGTGAACCCGTTGAGCAGTTTTCGAGTCTATAATTAACAAACATTCAAAGTTATAATTTTACAATAGTAAAAAAAGATAATGTTCGGTGAAAATTAATAATATTATGGACTTAAAATTTCACATTTATTTTACGCGACTAGTGTTGTATGGTGGTGATTGATTTTGATGATTATTTTTTATTTGGTAGTTCGTCAGAGGTGGTCCCATATAATTTGAACGTTTTGGATATTGATTAAGCAGTTTTTGAAACACGACAAAACAAAAACAAAAAGACGTGTGGCACTCGGAGAGTGCCGCGGTAAAGCTATTGCATAGCATTCGGAGTGGGGGGTGTTAGGTTATTTTCGTTACCGAATTTTTGGATTCGGTCTCCACGCTCAAGGCCCGCGATAGAAGCTATGCAATAGCTTAAAAATATAAGTATAGTCATAGACTAAATATTTAGTCCTTGGTATAGTCTGTAGTCGGTTCTTGTTTTCTCAAAAAAATTATTATTGTTGAGATATTTATAATCTTCCTCACGGAAAAGTTCATATATTGATTTTCACATACAACAACCAACTACACAATGACATATTTTAAGTATAGCTGTGATGATCTAATATAATTATTATGTTCAATTAACTAATTGGATGGAAACATAACCTATTAATGTGTTTACATACTTTTTTCGGGATTTCCATTTTGTGATGTTCCATTTAGTTATATAGTTACTAATAAATACTTGTAATTAGGTACCCTTCCATTCTATCGGTATATAATTTTAGACACGAGTGGCGTCGTAGGAAAATATGTATTCCGATATCTTTTAAATATTGTGGCACATGAATATGACGGATCAAGTTGGTTTTTACAAGCTTTTATTTCACTTGCAAGTCGAAGAACCACTTTATCCTTTATAACTTTACTTATAATTTTATGACTTATAACTTATCTTATAACTTTTATAACTTTATACTTTATAACCTTTTTTTTCCGCTTATCCTACGGAGTAGAAATTTTTTTTTTTTTTTTTTTTTGGTTTAAGATATTTATTTCTCATAAGGAATATACATTCACTTGCATGAGAAAAACAAAATTAACAGTTTCTTAGGCTAACAGTACAGGCTTAATTAACTATTTTTTAAGACATAACAATTAGTACTAAGGCTTATTTAAGTATATATTTATATATAAATATATATATATATATATATATATTTTACTTGTCTAAGTCCGATGACAATACAATATTATGGAGACAGTCAGCTGATCTGATGATGGAGACGGAAGGTGGATAAAGGAAGTCCTTGACGGATAATCGTAAACAACTATTGTTAGGGCTCATTTTAATCTGCTCGCGGTTCCGATTACGAATGTGATGAAAGCTTGTCTTGAAAAATATTTTTCAACAAAAAACTTCTTTAATATAGGTAGGTTATATGCTTTAGTATTTTAGGAATATATATGATATTATTTGTATTTTAATTTAGGATAAGAACAAAAATTTTTATTATTTTATTTACACCGCCGACCTCTTACTCCGTTTTTAACTACATCCAAAGGTTGACTGGAAGAGGTCGCTTTTAGCGATATGTCCGCCCATTGTACTTTAGTTTGTAAGTTGTTTTCATGTACCTACTGATTATTTTTGTTTGGTGTACAATAAAGCATTTTGAATTGTATTGTATTGTATTGTAGTTACTAAACAATATCTGCAACTCGTCTGCATGGTCATACATTTAAGTTTTGTGCGTTTTTTTTCAGGATAAAAAGTATTCATGTTCTATTTCAGTACCTGAATTTATCACTCATCAATTAAATAACTTTTACATCAAAAATACCTATACCTATATTTCCTATAATACAATACAATACAATTTTTTATTGTACACCAAACAAAAACAATCAGTAGGTACATGAAAACAACTTAAAAACTAAAGTACAATGGGCGGACTTATCGCTAAAAGCGATCTCTTCCAGTCAACCTTTGGATAAAGTATTTACCTACATACATACCTATAGGTATCTACTTACATTCAAAATTCAACAAAATCAGTTTACGTGGACCTTAGTGATAACAATATGGACACACACATCGCATTTGTAACTAATTAATATAATATTAATTAGGATATATTAGGATTAAGATGGTCTCGAAAAATAATATAATTGCGTAATATGTGTGTAGATACAATGTCGTTAGCAGGAAGCGGGGTCGCACTAATTGGCCCGTAGCCTCTCCGCTGCGCTTGTACTGCAAACAAATTAGTGGAGAAACGGATGTCGGCGCTATACACACAGGGCTACCGATTTCCCAAAAACATGGTGTTACTTATTAAATAGAAAAAAAAATGTTTATTTTAGACTTAATAATCCATATTATTATGTGGTTAATAAAAGACTTATAATTATGTTAGTAGTTATGTACCTTCTAATACATTTTTAAGCTTAAGTAGTCAACACTGATTGATTACTTAAAAGACTGTTACTTGGCTTTATCAGACTGGGCGTTTTTTCCGCGCGTAAAACTGAAAATGCACTTAGAAGTCGACACAAAATTAGACTAACAGACAGAACCGCGAAGTAAATATAAGTTAAACAACATAAGGCTAAGATTATATAAATGCACGCTGAAATTTTTTTTGATAGTTTGCGTGTCGCGAACATAATTTGATTACACTTGTGCACACATTAACTGCTTGTACTTCACTTTTCAGTGACAAATACTGACACTTGTAATGTGTGCTGAGCGAAAACCCCTTTTGGCACCTCATAGATAGTAGTCATTTAAGCTTAATAGGGGATCGGACAGTATTTGAGAAAAAAATCTAAAGTGTAGTTAGAACGAATGTTTGTCGAACCAGAAAGGTCATGCAAACAATATTTTTGTGAAATAATAATGATTTATATTTTTATATCAATAAATAATTCTGACATTTTTAATCTGTTCTTCATCTCAAACGAAACAACAATCACAGCGCATGACGTCATTTGAAGGAAAATGCCGTGAGTTAAGCTTGTGTTTATTTAACGTTTTTGCTTTTCATTAAATGTATTTTTGGTAATTTTTTCGTTCCATTACTACTATATAGTCCCCTTTACCTTTACTTCACAAAACTTATTAGAATCTCTTTGTAAGTTTTATTTCGAAGATTTTGTCGTTTTCTACCTACATATGACGTCACAAGTTTTGAAGTGACCTTTTGCGCGGCAATATTTGAAACAAAATATTTAAACATAGTTTTAGGTACTTTTAGAGCGTTATTTTATTAAAATAGTATTTTTCATGGCTATATTCATTGTAATTGTGTAGTCAATTTAAAACACTTTCTTAAAAGTTTCCGATCCCCTATTATCTTTTCATACTGTTTATATGTATATTTTTTTGTAATTACGTTTACTTTTCTTTCTTTATTTTGTTAGTAAATGTTTTTTTCTTTCTTTCTTTCTTTTCTGACACCAGTACGAAACAAACTAAGCGTTATTAATGTTAATTCAAATTTTAATTCCAGATTTCGAAGCTTCATTTAGTTCATATCTGTTATGTATATTTAAGGGTTGTTCTTACTTGCACATCAGAAAAATGTTTGAACCATCAATTTAATAACTTATACATCAAAAATACTGATTGGACGTCGAAACAATTAGCGCATACATAATCCAAGAATAATATTCATTTTGTTAAACCGGTTTTATCTAGTTAGAACTAGTTTCAACTATTATTTATCTTAGATCAGTAGTAAATATCTTGAGGTAAGAATTTTGATGTGCAATCAGAATTTTCGATAGAAAATGGGCATTTTTTATAAAATAAATAGTAGATTTTTTTGATTTGCAGTTAAATTATTTCTTTCTTTCTTTCAAATACTACCACTTTTTTTAATTAAATTTGGTTGGGATTCGTTGGAAGCTCTATTTAATATTTGGGACGGGAGCTACCTTGTTTGAAAAAGTCGGTCTATGCGTCATTATTCTATGGACACAGACATATAAACAGAAGATATCTACTTCATCAACCACTACGGAAGTTGTTACAAAGTTTAATGTATTTTTAAAATATATCCTCGCTTCTAACTGCTTACTGCCAACATACGTAAGTAAATTGATCAAAAAATAATTAAAAGAAACATTAAACGTTGGAATAATGTACTCGATCACGCATTTGTATTTAATTAAAATTTGTAAATTTTAATTAACTTGTATTAAACATCTATTTCATTTAACTAATTCATCGTTTTAATTTTCAACAATTGTGATCATTTATTCGATACAAGTTTACAAGAATTGGTTATTGATTTTTTAATGACAAATCATCGATTACTTTTAGCACACCACAATACTATTTAGGTACTATATCAATTCGATAAAATCTTTAAATCTAATGAAATAATCGAAAGTCTTATTGGATAGCGTTTAAATTCATCTATCTGAGTGGTTCCGGTCACCCAAATTACTCTTTAATTGATAACCGTCCCGATACTAATCCAATTAAAACCGGTATCGATATGCTTCCACGAATATTGTAACTAACAAAAAATAAATATAAAAATAATAAAATGTGTATCACTCACCGAAACGGCTTAATTTGCAAATCCAATTTGTTTCCAATAACATACCTGCCAGTGGAATCTATTGAATTTTGATGATGTTATTTTTAACTGCAAAAAAGTTTTCAATAGTTCGTTTCTATACTATTGAAGAGTTAGATTCTTTACCTACTGGTACTACTATACTCTATTGTACCGATAAATTTTAATTAAAATCGAACTAAACACCTTTTAACGGATTTATCGCATATATTTTTTAACATAAATCTTCCAGATGAGTCAATTTTGAACATTGAATGTTTTTAAAGGATTTATATTCACGACTGCACTCCGTGGTTTTCCGAGGTAAAAAATATCTAAAGTCCCTTTTCAGGATCCATACCAAATTTCATCGAAATTCGTTCAGTACGTACCTACCTACTTTGCCCGTGACATCCATCCTCACCAACTTTCACATGTATAATAATATAAATTTATTATAATAATTATTAAGTAGGAAGTAGGTTTGATAACCCTAGTGTCGAAGGTCACCAGTAGTAATTAGGTTGTTCGCAAGGCTTATATTTTTCAGCGGAGCTGCTTCCTCTTGTTGTTTATATAATTAGACGCGGTCGGTCCTGTGCCGTTGCTTCTATGTGTTGCCGTGCATTTCTTTTGCTCTTTTATGTTAATGAAGTGTTTTGAAGAGTGAATACTGTTTTATAAATAAGGATTTTTTACTTTTTAGCCATCCAAGCGCCAGCTATTTTACCGAGGAATTTTGACAACGTGTGCGTTTATTGTGACAAATCGGTTTAAAATACTATTAATAGTAAAAAGATGTATTTACGAATATCAGTAAACTAAAATTGAAAAAACCTCCAACACAAAAACCTAAAAACAGTAAAAAACGACTAAATCGATTGTGATAAAACATGTCTAAGAACCACCGCTAGAACTACTGCTTTTAAATAAAAAAACCGCATCCAAATCGGTTTACCTGTTTAAGAGCTACGGTGCCACAGACAGACACACAAACCTTGTGGTCAAATTTATAACACCCCTCCTCTTTGCGTCGGGGGTTAAAAAACGAGTGAAGTCTGCAAACTATCAGCGCCGCGTGGCTTTTAAGAAACGCCCACCGGGGTACGGTCAGCGGCATACGTACCTAAACATTTGGGAATCTGTTTTTATTTATTTTTATTTTTTAGTTTAATTAACACGGATAATCCAATTACGTTAATTAAAGATATTACAGACACACACAAAAACAAGTAACAAATAAATAAATAATAATTAATTTTTAGAAAAAAACAAAAACCGACTTCAATGTATCTTCGAAGTCCAAAGTCACATATCGATGAAATTTATATGGGACCACTTCGTAGCTATACTGAACCCAACGCAAAAATAATTTTCCAAATCGGTTCACAAATGACGGAGTTCTGAGGTAACAAACATAAAAAATAAAAAAATAAAAAATACAACCGAATAGAGAACCTCCTCCTTTTTTGAACTCGGTTAAAAAATAGACAAAAATTGCCAAATTTGATTGATTTTTTTGAGTACACCTTCAATACTGGTCTTATTTTTCTGAATGTTGCATTTAGAATCCCGGAGGGGAGACCCAGAGTCAACAACCGAGGGCGGTGCAGACGGTATTAGACGACACGGAGGCCATGACTAGATGATTCGGGCGCAAGATCGCCAGGAGTGGAGGATAAGGGAAGAGGCCTATATCCAAGAATGAATCACAAAAAGGCCTACATAATGATTATGATGATGCATTTAAAAAGTATGTTATTATCCTGTGCGAATAGGGAAATTGCAAAAATTGCATGTAATATGTATATTTTCGGTGTTATTGATAATTGAAAGATTGTAAAAGTTCAGCTATTTATGTCGCTGACTGTACTGTTTTTGTAGTGCTTTTTGTAAGCTTGATTTACATTTCTATACGTAATATATAATTAGTAGTAGCGGCCAAGCAACAAAAGCAGATAGATCCTCTTCATGACGCTCATTAAGAAAACTAGCAATTATAACTTGTTTACACAATTGTCTATACGATAAGAAAATAACAATCACGATATTTATTACATTTGAATACTTAATTAAACAACAGTACGCTAATTAAACTTATGTCAAAGTTCAAACGACCTACGTACGTAAAATCGTAAGTATAATCTCGCTTTTATTAGTTTAAATTATTTGTTGACATATTGATTATTGTATTGATTTTATTGACATTATTGATTATTTTATTTTGACATTTTTAATAAAACAAATTGATTAATTACTTACTAACATTTTATGAACTTGCATTTTTACTAACAAATATGGATAATGATGTCTGAATTATTAATAAATGAATAATAAATGAATTAGTCATATTACTATGCAATAGTAACAGATAGATGAACATAAGGGGGCTCGTATGATAGTGTAAGAAATATTATACATATAATAATACTAGCTGCGCCCTGCGGCTTCACCCGCGGTTTCCCGGGATAAAAAGTAGCCTATATGTTATTCCAGGGTATAAGCTATCTCCATACCAAATTTCATCAAAATACACTCAGTAGTTTTTGCGTGAAAGAGTAATAAAGGTACATCCATACATCCATTCTTACAAACTTTCGCGCTTATAATATTAAGTAGGATGGGGAATGCTCTACCATAGTCTCTACACAGAGTATATAAACTATGCGGGGATATTCCGTTCTCATCTATTTTTTTCTTTTTTTTACTTTCTTTTTGCAATAGGTTCTTAGGTATTAAATAGATCGATCTAAAGACGTTTGACAAAAACTGTAACCAATACGTGAAACGGTGGTATAAAAAACCAATTTTTAGTGATTTAGTTAGATTGAACCGGTCAAAGTCAAATCGCGTTCAGTACCCTCTAAATAGTCGATCTCAGTAGATTTGCAAAAATACCTTCAATGTACAGAATTGACTCAGTTCCATTTTTATAATAGTATAGATAGATAAATTGTTGCTGAGTGTATGTGACGGTGGTGTTGACATACGGCGCGGCGTGTGAGTTTGATCTCAATGCGCGCGCGGGTCAATGTTTTATTTTTTAAACGATCTTTTACATAGATCCTGACCCCTAACTAAGATTCCCTGTATCTAGGGAACCAGGAATTACGAGAACCATAGTCCCACAACACCCAGACACGAAACAAATGCTTGCGCTTTTTTTTTCTGTGCACAAACATTTGTCCCGTCGCGAGAATCGAACCCGCAACCTCAGTGGTGTATGAGATTTGGCCAACATGCCCAACCACTACACCACAGAGGCTGTCAAATGAATGTAAATGTGACTTAAAATTTGTAACGTTACGGAGGTTCCCCGGCTAGCTCTACCTATAACCTCCGCACGTAGGTACAGTAGGCACCTTTTCTAGAAGAGAGAGGAACTGGGAAGCTGTAATAATAAATTAGGTTGATTTAGTGATACATTTAATACATATTAAACATTATTGCTGCTTATGGGAAAGATCTTCAGCCTGTCGATACAGGAAAATGAGAACGTATAATCTTACTACCCCCAATCCAGGGGACGGTTGCAACCTTTTATTTCTAGGATTCCGTTGTTTGATGCGTTGATTGGTGCGGTTCAGGTGAACCACCACAGGTGAACGTGGCGGACGTCAGCGAACAGTAATCCTTTTCCTTAGGCGGTAGACAGCGGCGAGTAGGCCTTTTATATGGACACCTACTCGTGAGGCTTCCTCAACAGCATCTCACCCCAGATCAATGAATCCAACCTTCCTCTCACGAAGCTTACGTAAAAGTCCACGTTTCTCATATTTTTCCGTTTTCTGTCAGTTAAATTCGAATTCTCTTTTATTTTCTTCAAGGCAATAAAAGTAGGTCAATATAAAAATATAACAAATAGGTTTCATGATGAGCCATGAATAATGAATGAAGATGATATGTAACCCTACAAATTGTATAAGCATCTTGTTTACCTATGACGCGCGCATAGTTCAGCAGGGCGATCACGTAAGTCTGTTGCGAACATCGCATGTTGCGGACTAACGTGCAACAGAAATTTATTTCAATCGATAAAATGCGATCATGTAACTTTTTATGTATCGATTTCAATGTGCTCCTATCGATTCCTATCGATTGATTGTGCTATGAAGTGTTATGTATACGCCCAATCTATTCAATTTTACTGTGTAATACGGTTCTTGTCTATGGTTTATATATCGATATAAACTTTATTTGTCGAAACGTATTTTTATTTCAATTGAGCTTTCGTTGACGTTTGATTGCAACAAACGGATTATGTGATCGCAAAACCATCATAGAAACTGGATTCTTATTGAAATTGATTGAAATAAAAGATACATGATCGCCCGTACGTAGTTTTAATGTATTTACTCATAAATAGTTGAAGTGTTGCTCCAAATATAAGCACATCAACACGTTCTATCGCCAATTAGAAATAAACTTAACTTTACCCATTAGAGCATCCTGCGCACTCCGAGATAACCTGAGATAACCTAAAATCGGATGTCGTGACAATGACGTGTGTTTACGTCCAGTGTGTTTATCTTGGTGTTTATATACAAACGTACAGCAAAAAACGGGGCGGGTGGCGCCGCGCCGCGTCGTCGTCGCGTCGCGTTGTTGTGAACGTGGCTTTAAAATCTTCTATACTAAAAAGTATACAATTTACCAAAAAAAAAACCAACTTCAATGTATCTTTTCAAATTCAAGGTCAAATATCGATGAAATTTATATGGGGACCACTTCGTATGTAGCTATACTGAACTGAACGCTACATTTTTGGAATCGGTCAACAATCGGCAGAGAAATCGATGAACATACATAAAAATAAATGAACATAGAAGGAGGTTCCTTTTTGGAAGTCGGAAAAATTGGAACTGAGCCAATTCTGTACATTGAAGATATTTTTGAAAAACCAACTGGAATCGACTATTTACAGGGTCCTGAACAAGAATCCATGGTTTTAATGTTTAGAACTTTTACCTGTTTGCTTGTTAGTTTGTATTTTTGTTATCTATGGACTCGGAAACTGCTGAAAGGATTATAATGCGGTTTTCAGGTTTTAGTAGCCGATTATAGGGTATGTTACTTCTAAATCCGTTGGGTGACTAAGAAGATACAGGTGACCTCTTCGTGATACGCGGTCTCATGTACTGGGGATGTCTTGCGAAGATGGTCTTGGAAAAAATCTGTCGTTCACTGTAGTGAATTTGCAGCTCGCAATCTGCAATCCCGCCAGCCAGAGCTGTTGGTAAACCGTGGCGAAATGACACAGGGCCGAAAGGGCGATACAAAATTTATGGAATGGTATACAATGCAAGCCATGGAGAGAGAAGTAACAAGAGCCGGTTATTGTTGATTAAATGTACCTACTTAGTATATAAGTGAAGTGAGCGACTCAAATGCCTAAATAAATATAGTGAATCTGAAACGCAATGTAAATATATAATTCCTCTGAATATTATGTAGGTTATTGTTAGAATAATATATTTAATATGTATGGATAGCGAAATGAATTAAAATTAAAATATATATAAAGATAAAATTATTTTATCAACCTACATAATATTCAGCGGAATTAGATATTTTCATTGCGTTTCATATTTGAGATGAAGTATATAAAACTATAGGTAATGATTGAGATGAGATGATTTCCGCAACGTCACGCCTGATTCCATTACATAAAAAATGCCTATACCATACCTAGTCTTTCTGTTACTATGTAAGCTGCAAAGTGTTCGAAATGGAGACCAGGCAACTACTGCAAGAGCAAAACATGAAATCCATTCACGCTTGATTTATTTGGGTTTATATCGTCAATTAAAATATATTTTCATAATTAAACATGTTGCAAATGCAATTAAGATCTTAATTAGCAGTATTTTTAACACGTATGTTGAAAATGCCATTAATGTTGCTCCAAAAGGAGAACATCCGTTTGCCATCAGCTTGTTAATCCACTATTAGCTTACCCTGGCCTAGCTGATGAATTAGCAGGTTTATATAGTTTATATAGTAGGTATACAGGGGCAGGTGTATTGACTAATGATTTTTAAGGTTTTAAGGAAAACCTTAGTACCTAACTACCCGCATTTTTAGGAGCTTTACGTTTTAGAAGGGAATGTATTGAAAGCTGATTACTAATTTAGTAATTACCTAAGTATTTTTGTATTGGCGTACCTTTGACAACAACTCAGCTTTCTTCTTCTTCTTTCTAAATTCATAGAAGATAACGGCCAAAAATTGGAACTGATTGTTTCCATCGATATAATTGACTATCGATTTTAGGCAGATTTGTTTGAAAATAATAACGTTTTTTATTAAAAAAAAACGAACAGAAAAGTCCATTAACAACTGCGTTTTTTGTATTTTTCAAATATTTAATCAATTTTTCTTCTCATCAGAAAATGTCCAAACATATGTTATAACTTTGAAAAACTAGATACATTTTTAACAAAAAAATAAACTATTTTTGCGGTCAGGGTTTGTTACAGCGACCCCTGCTCAAAAACTAACCCTTTTACTCGTATATAGACTAAGACTCAACAAAATCAAAGATAATATACAAAATTATAGATTTACATATAGCATGCGTCTCTATCTTTTATAATCATCTTAGATAGGTATGTGCCACATAAAATAGACCACATATCTAGATCCTTATAAAATTGTTTTAACTAATATAAACTTTAGAAAGGAAACCGCGGTTCAATTTCTGTCATTCACCCGTACTTCCCTACGCGTATTTATTAGAATGATGCATGTAGAACTCGTTAACATTCTGTCGGTTATTCATGGAAACGTCGAAAATAGAAGTAAATAATATTTTCTATCGATCCCGCCGACTCCCTAATTGGCTCGAATGCAAATACTGTATTATTAGGCAGGTTAATTAAAGAGTTATCGTCGTAAGGCGTAATTAACCCGTCTTGGTACGCTAAGTTAGGGCTGCCACCCGTCCCGGTACCGAGGAATATGTCCCGGTTGGGAAAGCTATGTCCCACGGGTCATTTGTCCCAGTGAGAAAGGCCTTATAATTAGTTGTGCCTAATCAAATAAATAACTTTTTGATATATATTTTAATATTATGATCGCAACATCAAAAGTTGGCGTTTTTGTTGTCACTAAGAAATAAATGCTTTAATATGTATTAACAGTTTTTATAAGGGTATCGTTATAACGCTCCTTTATCGGGAATGTCCCGGTTTTCGTTACAATAATGGCAGCCCTAGTCATTGTACACTATGTGTGCCTATGGCTCGTTCGGAACACTACTAATTAAGAAATTCCTCCTTCATTAGCTCAATTAGATTTGTTCGCGTCAGAAACTTCGTACATAACATAACTGTGTAGTATGGGATATTATTGTAGAGCTAACTTTTGTTGCAAAATGGAACTTAATATTAGTTAATTTAGGTTAAGTTTTACAAACACAATGCCTTAAAGCTAGAAATGTAAACACAGTAATATCCTTGTGTTAGAGCTAAAAGTAACAATTAATTAAAGATATATTTGAAATGAGACCAGCTTCTTCAACACTTCCCATTGGTCCTAACATTGACCCAGGTGGGTCACGATGTGACTGCGATGCTCCGGCGCAAACAATGCAGTACTTGCTGTCTTGCTCTCAGTGCCCCAACACCTGCACTTTACAAGACCTATATGAAGCTACTCCTCCTGGAGTAGCAATAGCCGAGCATTGGGTTAAAATTATTTAAAAATTAAAACATATGGACCATCGACACGAATATGAAGAAGATTGGTTCTAACGAAAACCTATCCGTTTTTTTTCATGTTAGTCTTTCATCGGTATTTTTTTTAAATGGTTTATAATAATAATTTCAAATAGAAGCATTTTCTATAAATTTTAGATATTATCCGAATAAATAACTCGTTCAAGGTTTTATTTTTACAAGCTTTTATTTAACTTGCAATGTATGTAACTATGTTTGTCCGGGTGGAATCTTGTAAGCTGAATCAGAACCACTTCCTCTTGTCATAAGAATTTGAAATTTTGCATACTTGTCAAAATTCGATGACAATGCAATATTATGGTGACAGCCAGCCGATCTGATGATGGAGGCGGAAGGTGGGCAATGGAACTCCTTGACGGATAATTGTAAACTACTAGTGTTTGAGCTCATTTTAATCTGATTACGAATTTGTTAAAAGATAGTTTTTTTATTTTATTCAATGTGTTGGCAAACAAGCAGACGGCCCGCCTGATGGTAAGCGGTTACCATCACGTATGGACATCTGCAGTACCAGAGGGATTGTTGATGCGTTGCCGACCCTTAAGGACTCTATTAATTCCCCTTTTAAAGGACTCCACGTTGTAGCTCAAAGGAAATGCCGTAATATAGTAAGTTGAAAAATATATTTTTCAACAAAAAACATATTGTTAATACAAGTATTTAGGTAAACTAAGTTTAAGATAGGCATGTATAATACGCATATACTCGTAAATATAATTAGTTTCATAATGGATATTAACTATTGTGACATGATATCTTTTATTTGAGGTCAAATTAGGTTAATGACTGTGATAAAGGATAAAAATTAAGAGAATTAAAATATACATCCTCTGTAGCGAAGTGGTTATCCAGGTCAGCCCATATCTCATTAGCTCATCGCGAAGGTTGCAGGTTTGATCTCGCTATGGGACAATTGTTTGAACACTTATAAAATGGGAATGTATTTGTTCCGTGTCTGGGTGTTGAGGGACCATAAGCCTCGGACAGTTCCTGGTCATTTATTAGCACGCTTTTATTAAGTCACTTTCTTGTTTGTCTCTCTGTCGTTCCGGGTGGAATCTTGCAACTCACGAGCACTTCCCGATTAGCAATCAAGCTAAAACTTTCATGGTAGCTCACAAGTCGATGAAAATGCATTCTAAATCTATAAAAACGTGGTTTTTAGATTAATTTTTAATCGACTACGTTAAGTAGTGAAAAAACAAGAATCCGTGATAGTAATATATTATACAAATTAAAGTTAATAAATAATTTTTTTTCACAGAACAGTATTCGTTAGCGTTCGATAAACTTTAACCCCTTATTTTAGTTAGAACTATTGTTATACGCGTACATTATTTATTATATTAGTGGACACGTGTAAGTGATTATAATACACAAATACAAATAATTATAGATTATTAATAAAAAATAATAATCTGTATTACTTGTGAGTATCATTTGTAGGTAATTTAATTAGATGCGAGCAATGATTTTATATACATGTATATTTTATATATATTTTATGAACATTATGTGAGCGGGGTGTGAGCAATTAAACAGGAGAGGTATAAATTAATTACATTAGGGTTACTGATTTTTTTATTTAACTTATTTAATTATAATTACCTTTCTTAGTAAATTTCGCGAAAAGGCGTAGTTATTATTTCGTTTCTATATATTTGAAAAACAAAAAAAAATACAATATTTGAATTGAACCAACAGTCATCTCAGTATGTGTTACTCTTAACATTATGCCTATATACGTCTATATTTTTTTTTTTATGTCGTGTCACAAAATGACACTTCATTAACATTACAATCTAGCCTAATGAGGCTAATAAGTAATTTGAATTTAACTTAAACTGCTAAGTAGAGTAAAACTAAGAATATGTCCATCAAAACTTTTCTTATTGTCTCTATTAAGGCGAAGTCACTATGTTCTTGTGTTCTTTACGGGTAGCACTAACTTTACTACGACACACTGTCACTGCACTAAATTAACTCAAAAGGTTTTGTCCTTTTTAGTCTTCTCACTAGGTCTGTGTTGTCGAGGAGCTGGATAGCCTCGACGTTCACGTGATGGTGAAGTCTACTTTCATGAGCTTCGGCGAACTTTTTAATTACACTATTAACGAGGTCCACTTTCAGGTCCCTATGGAGGTCATCGTTTCTTATGTACCACGGAGCATTTACGATACCCCTAAGCACTTTGTTTTGAAATCTTTGTATGATTGCAACATTGTTTTGTTTGGTGCATCCCCACAGCTGGATACATATATACGTATAATGTGAAATATAATTTATTAAATAGGCGCAAAAGTGCGCCTTTAATCGTCATAAAGAGACTCGTACAAATAAAATTAAAAATATTTTAAAATTTGTAACTTAAGTTATCATGACTTTGAAAAAAATTTAAGTATGTTTACCCATTTCTTTCCTATACTCGTATTCAAACTGAATAATATAAAATGTAGGTCTATATCTATCTACAGTTCTAAGTATAGGTATATTATTTTGCTCATTATAGAGGTTGAGTCATAAATCTGTCATTAAGATATCTTTATGTGTGCCCATTGACATCTTCTCTTATCGAAAATATTAAGTTTCAAGTGCTTTCGACTGCGCCCCTCGAACTTTTTGTTAATATTATTTGGATAGCGATATGAAAAAAGTTCGACCTTTTTAGGATCTCATGAAAGGCAGATGGTTGTTTTGATATTTTTAATGACGTTGTGGGAAAGTTGCTTTATTTACCTAATTATAGATAATACTTGTTAAAAAATTGAAATGTGTTAATGAAGCAATACAATAATGATAATGAAGCATTAATTTTATTTAGATATTGTGTTATTTTTGTTCATATTATTTTATGTAGGTAATATGTATGCATTATTGGAAACGTTTATGAGAATTGAAAATAAACCCTTTTTATACATTTTATTTGTTATTAGTAAAGACTAGGAAAAAGATAATTTTATTGATATTAGTGAGTTTTAACATTCTGACTTTTATATTTACAAAAGTAGTTATTCAGGAACCCCTTTGCGGGTAAAGGCCATAATATCAAAATAATCATAAATAAATAGATACTATAAAAATACTTACAATGATTAATAAAAAAAAAATTTTTTTATTAGTAAATTTTAATGAAAATAATAATTATAATACAATGTAATGTTATAATATAATGTTTAATATAATATAATGTTTTTGTTATCAGGACATAAAAAGAGTTTTTTTAGTTTTATTTATATGGAAACGAAATACTTATTTACAAACTCTACCCACATTTTCATTAAATAACAAAGTATACAAACTTTTCCTAATTCCCGTTCAAAAGTCCGATCCAAAAAATTGGGGTGTTCATTTATAGCTTCATTTTGATTTTTAGTGCTGTTTAAGTAGCCAAAAGTTGTTGCGGTGCTCTCGAACAGATTTTATGCAAATGCCTCCGCGACATTAAGTAGGGTCACAAACTGTGTCCACTTTTATTACTTTTAAAGTCTTGTACCAAAGTTGTTGAAAATTATTAAAAATGAAGCAAGGCCTTTGTAACCAACTTAGGGGCATGTTTTGACAGTAAGTAGGTATGATTTTTAGGTTAACTATTACCTTTTTAATGCTTAATAGTTTTTAATTATTTAATTCGAAATAATAGACGTTATACACTTTACGTTAGTGGGTCTATCAGGTATAATATACATAGGTCAAGGTGCTAAAAATCTTTTTTTATATTCATGATATGTTACTAATGTCTATATTTGTATAGGTACCTGAATACTGAAGGTGCTAGTTTACGATTGCAATATGATTATTTTTTGGATAAGTATAATATACATATATATACATATTATGTATGTCTTGGAGTATAAATTGTATTTTATCGGTAGAAACAATGTAATAAAAAAACCACAAATACAGTACTAATTCGGTATTCCACTTTGATTACCAGTACTAAGCGTACTCTCCAAAACAGCCACAAACCAACCGATACCCGCTGAAAGGGTAACTCAATCAATCTGCACTGAAACAGGCTGCACTAAGTAGTCGCTGAGCATTGAGTACTGATTTGGTAGTTAGTGCTGTGCTTAGTGACCGTATTGGTTGCCTTGTCCGGATAGTGTTTGGTACTGATGACTGAATGAACGAGATGCTGCACAAGACGTGCAAAGCCAAATCGTTCAAGGGGGGAGAGACGTGAGGGGGGGGGGAACAAGAGACACTGTATCTACTTTTTATTACTATTACAAGCATAAGTAGTATAAAGTTTTGATTTGGTAGTTAGTACTGTTTTCAGTAATTGTATCGGTTACTTTCTCCGGGTTAGGTGTTTGATACTGTCGATTGAATGAATGAGACGCTGTCTCTACTTTTTTGATTTTAACCAGAAGACTACTGCTTATTCTTTTTGCTGTATTCAGTAATCGTATCGGTTGCTTTCTCCGGGTTGGGTGTTTGATACTGTTGATTGAATGAATGAGACGGTGTCTCTACTTTTTATGATTTTAACCGGAAGCCTACTGCTTCTTCTTTTTCTTTTACTAAGTAGTCACTGAGTATGGAGTTTTGATTTGGTAGTTAGTGAACGTATCGGTTGCTTTGTCCGGGTAGGGTGTTTGATACTGTTGATTGAATGAACGAGACGCTGTCTCTACTTTTAAGATTCTAAACAGACAGCCTACATCTTCTTCATTTAGGTAGTCATCGAGTATGAAGTACTGAATTGGTGGTGCTGTGCTCAGTGACCGTATGGGTTGCTTTGTGTGCTGATTAATGTAAAAGGTGCTTGTTTTTCATGAATAATTTAAAGTTTTTAACAATAAAGTGTTTATCTATCTATCTGTGTATGTATCTACTTTTAATGATTTAAACAGAAGCCTACTTTTTTTTAGGAAGTAGTTATTGAGTATGGCGATTTAATTTAGTCTTTCAGTTTTTAATTTAGTTAGTGCTGTGCTCAGCGGGTAAAATCGCGAGTAGCAGCTAGTATTATAAATGCAAAGCAATTGAGGATGGACTACTACTACTTTTCATCCCGGAAAATTGCGTGGAGCAGCTAGTTATAAATACGAAACCGTGCTAATGTTTTTGGATAATTTACAGAGATATATTCGTTTTCGGTATAAAAATCGACCTCTACTCTCCTTTGTTTAACCTAATCCAGGTAATCGATTCATCATATTCGAACATCTGTCTCGGTTCAGCAATAGCGTAAAGAAGTAAAAAACAGACAGAATCATTATTAGATGAATGTAGGTTTATTTTTAAGGTACAGATGTACTTGTACATACGGAGCAGGGTCCACAGTTCCACCTTTCCACCGTTCAATGTACGTGTTTTACTGTACGGCATGGCAGTGCATTGAGTAATTGAGTGGTGATTTCAAGGATTGTTAGTGCTCGCTCACTGACCGTCTAGATTGCCGTGTCCGACTACACCGTCCGAGACCGTGTCGGACGGTAACTGCACTGATGTGGGGTGTCGGGACTTTACCGTGGGCGCGCTCTTTACAAATAAACGCTTGATTTAAAAAATGGGCGTATTAGTATTTGATACTCCTATAGGTACTAAATAATTATATATATATAGTTATATCTGCATAGTCATTACATAATAAAATCAACCTACCTAACACCTATCGTGACTGTTCGCGGCCTGGCGATAAAGTAGAGTGTTACCATGTGAATCAATAATTGACGCATTCAATGGAAATAATAATACGAAAGTGGTAGGTAGGTATTTAATAGAAATTAGTTGAAATTCATCATACTATAGTCAAGGGTCGTCGAAATAACTTGTAAAATCCCAAAATTAAAATAACTTCAATAATAAAAACAAACAATTATCAAAACTAATTTATTTATAAAAAATATTATAAACTGAATGATGAATGAATCAATCATATTCCGTATTAAATTTGCTATTGCAAGTATCGAGACCGTACAAATTGGGAAATATTAATTGTTATAGATCCCACGCAACGGCTGTAACTGAAAAACGAAACCAATTAGCTGCATGAAAATTAAATACCGAGCGAGCATTTCCAGAAACGAATTCAATAAAGTCTATTCTGTTCATCAACGGAGTTAACTGCACAGTGTAAAGGTAACTGCACAGTGGTCGGACATGGCAATGCAGCAGCCACTCCGCTAGAAACATAGTACGACACGAGTAGGCAATTTATTTGCAAAAGCTAAGCTGTCCCGTGCTTTAGGCGGGCAAATAAAACGCCCTAATTGGGCACTTATGTCCTCACTACAACTATACGTCGACCAGCCAACGTTGACCCTCCTTGTCATTCCTACCCTCCTATTAAACCTTCTGCAGCCGAACTACCCTAACACTTTCTAAGGGATCTAGAAGGCTGGTAATTCTGCGCTTTGAGACCGTCCGTGTTGATATATCCAGATGGCTGCTGGAATCATAATGGATGTTAGGCTGATGAAGTTGACCTACACTTAGTGGGACTTTGATACGGGTTGATAACTTAATTAACAATCTTATAGAAGATGATTAAGAAGAGAGATTTGAGGTTACAATTTAGAAACGACTTCGGAGCTGGGGATATTGTATTTGAGACCTAGTCTAATACAAAAAGCTATAGTTACTTAAACATTTCCAAACTTTGAGATCAACCAGCAGGCAAATGTTTAGGAACTCCCACACTATGTCTCTGAACACAGACCAAATCAAAATAAATATTTTTTTTTTTACTTTACAGATTTCATGAATAGTTTACCTGGAACAATTAGTTTCTGTACGTAATAAACTGGGCAGCTCAGCCTACGACCCGAACGTGCACTATTATAGCACAAGTGTTGTGTTGTATGCACCTGATAGAGTTTCAAAGCCGTGGTGCAATTTTGACTGGGCTAATCGACGCGGGGGCCGGCGCGACAGCAACGGATCGGCTTTCAATTTAGCAGAATTTAATAACAGCACAAAAACTACACCAACCGTTAGTGCTATTACATATTCTGTGACGGAACCCCGGGCTAAAGCCAGATGGTTGCGAAACGAATCCGAATGAAGTTTTATATGGCGGATTGTAAAAGGAGGTTTTATTATAAAAAAATAGGCAATTCCTCAATGATTTGTGTGTCTGATGACTAGTGATGACACAGTGTAGACAATAGTTAAGGCCCATTGAGATTGAAGTTTCTTGTTTCTGTTAAAGTATGCATGCAAGCAATATATTAATTGATTGACTTAATGTCGTTTATACGTTGTAAGTGGTGCACTTCAATTTTGTTGCATGGCAAGAAACTTGCACCCTCTAAATGGGCCTTAATAATCTAAGATTACGTCAATATGTTAGCTGTATTCTAAACAGCAAAAATAAGTTATTTCTACCGATAATAAATAGCTAGAAAATTGCGTTGTCTAAATAGGCTTTTAGGCCTTCAAGAATCAAACAGCATTTAGAACAATCAATCGAAAGTACTGATATTATTGACCAACTAGTAGGTATTTCCACCAAGTAAGGCTGTCTTTTCCACAGCATTAGTAATCTGAATATCTATACTCAAGAAAAACAAATATCTCAGGACAGACTGATTGAGTTTATTTTATTTTGCTTTGTCATCATCATTATCATCATCAGTCCATTACGTTCCCACTGGTGGGACACGGGCCTTCTCTCATAGAGCGAGTATGCGGGGCATAATCCACCACGCTGCCCCAGTCGTCAGCGCATTCTATGGCCGCTAATATGGAGTGTCGGTCACATGTCCTTGAATTTTTTTGTGATGGATTCTTGGACGTGCCGGTTTCCTCACGATGTTTTCCTTCGCCGTTTTTTAGAGCGAGTGTCAGATAACATAAGAAAGTCAGTGGTGCGGGGTCAGCGGGATTCAACTCGGGTGCGTCGGATCGAAAGTCGCACGTTCTCCGACTGAGCCACACTCGCTCTACTTTGTACTATCTAATCAATTAGGTATTCCAGCTTCAATATTCAGATTCACTTTGTTATTTTCTTTTTCATTTCTATTTCCTGTCGGAAATTTGATCTAGTTGTAATAGCACCTGGCATGCAGACTGCAGAGTAATCACTCGTGTGTTGTGATTGATACAAGAATTCGAGAATTCTCTGTAAAATCGATGTTGGTCCAATATTGTCGTCTTTTTATTTGGTTGATTGCGTTTATATCGAATATCTTTTTGTATTTTATTATTGCAAGCCTCAGTGGCTACACTATAATCAGAAGAATTCAAATTTATCACTAAAACAACATACTTACGAGATAAAAACGGTCCTTTTTTTTACACTTAATAGATCTATGTTTGGCCACTGTCTCGCCTGATGTGAAGCAATGATGTGGCCTAAGATGGAGCACATAGATCTAGAGAGAGACGGCAGTTGAGTGGCTGCTCAGACCCGTCTCCCCGATGGTTCACCGAACATCATCCCGAAACACAACTAGGGTCCTTTTTAGTATTACTAGCTGCGCCCCGCGGTTTCACCCCGAGATAAATAGTAGCCTATGTGTTAATACACGGTATAAGTTATCTCGCTCAAGATATACGAGATGGCTCCGCACCACTGACTTTCTTAAGTTATGTGCGAATCTAACACTCGTTCTAAAAACGGTGAAGGAAAACATAGCGAGGAAACCGGCATGTCCAAGAATTAAAACACAAAAATTCAAGGACATGTGACACCCACCAACCCGCACTGGGCCAGCGTGGCGGATTATGGCCCATACACTCTCTGTGAGAGAAGTCCCGTGTCTCAGCAGTGGGAACGTAATGGGCTGATGATAATGATGATGATGATAAGTTATCTCCATTCCGAATTTCACTCAAGCCGCTGCGGCGTGAAGATGGAAGAAACACACAAACACTTTCAAACAAACTTTCGCATTATAATATTAGTGTTATGTAATTCTACAAGTAATTTATCCACATTTGGCCTTTAATGGTCTATGGGTTGTCCAATTGCTTCTCCTTGTAAGTAGTTAGTTTAGTTTTAGTAAGTAGAGTGTAGTTTGTTTTCAGTAATAAAGGCATACGCCCGTTTAAAAAAAAATATCCACTCATTCCACTTTTTACATTCTTGAACATGCTGCTATTCACTACCCAAAAGCAATAACTAATTTTACCAAAGTTTGAATTCGTTCGTTTCATGTGCGTTGATTATGGTAAAAGAAGGCTCTACATCAAGTGCTCAGTAGCGCAGTGAACGACGACCGTTCGTCAAACATCATAGACCAATCCAATTAGAGAGCTCAGCTGAGCCAGTACTATAAGGTATTCTGTGGCTGAGCGTAGGTTGAAGTTATTTAACTAAGTACCTACAATTCTGAAGCTGGGTAATTCTTTAACGTTACTAAACAGAAACCCCGGGTGGCGTTTTCTATCTGATACTGGTCTGGTGGAAATGAAACCAAATAACATGCCTCCAGGTGAAAAATATGCTCGTCTCATCAATTAGTTGTGGATTCTTCACAACATTATGCTGAGCAACATTGACTGCACTGTACACGGCAGCGGTCTCCATACACTTGTTGCTATCGTTTGTGTTGGTCTTCCTAATTTGTCTTATTTTGTTCTCCTACACTTGTGTATGTACTATTGATTGTTGTGTGCAGTCTTGTCAAAAATAAATTGTTTATTTCTTTCTTTCTTTCTTTCTTTCTAGTTTCATATAAAAAAGGTTTTTTCTTTAATTTTAATTACGTAATAAAATGGACTAAGGAGGTACCTACAGGTTAACTTTTTTGAAACTCAATAGACTATGTTTTGTTACCGATTTATTTTATCAATAAACGTAATTAACCGACTTCAAAAAAGGAGAACGTTCTCTATTCGATTGTTTTTTTATTTTTATGTTTGTTACCTCAGAACTCCGTCGTTCATAAACCGATTTGGAAAATTCGTTTTGTGTTGGGTTCAGTATAGCTACGAAGTGGTCCCATATAAGTTTCATCGATATTCGACCTTGGACTTTTAAGATACATTGAAGTCGGTTTTTTTGTTTGTTAAAACGTATACTTTTTATTATTATTATTCACATATTTATTTTTCATCTTAGAGCTAAGTCTTTTTGTAACAGTTTTATAAATAATATACAAAAATACAACATCATTTATTCTTATTATTATTAAAATGCTGTCATACCAACTAGCCTCAAATAAATTATACATCAAATATATAAGAGGAAAAGTCTAGATATAATAACAGGACATCAAAGTACACAAGGGAAAAATAGTTATGTTAATATTTCTCTAAAAACCATCACAGCAAAACAAATTCAAACCAATATAATATTGGTATTGAATATTGCAGTAATACAATACTGCTTTATAAGTACTTGTTATACCGCAGAATACTAAGGGACAGAAGCATCACTCCGCAAAGAAATTTAAACAAATAGCGACTCTTGCTATGACGCAATAAAATTCAATTCAGCTCCCGTAGCGCTGCATACCTACCAGTCATATTAACCTACAGAGCGCCTCTCTTTCTATCGCATAGCTCTTATCTCTTCTGACGCGGCACGTGCATCGACGCGCCACCCGCCGTCGGTGTCCGGCTATATACTTGTAGCTTCGTACCTACAGTGCGGAGTGCGCTAGGCCTGATTATACTAACATTGAAGACGTTCCTCAGAATAAGAATGCGCGTGGGTGCATCGATAGCAAATAACTGGGAACTAATTAGGTTCGAATATCATCTCAGATTGTAGAGCTTTATGATGCTGCTCATTATACTCGTATTAATTGGCTGTTTACAAGATGGTCTTCACTTCGCGTAATTAATTAGTCGAATTTGAAAACTTAAAACAAACTGATATAATTGATTGTGTACTAACGTCTAGGAATTGGATCACCATCAATTGAAGTTTTAACCCCCGACGCAAAAAGGAGGGGTGTTATAAGTTTGACCTATGTGTTACTGTATGTGTGTCTGTCTGTGGCACCGTAGCTCTTTAACGGGTGAACCGATTTGGATGCGGTTTTTTTATTTGAATCAGATGTTTTATCAAAATCGGTTCATCCGTTTTTTTTTAAGTTTTATAGTTTTTTTGGGTCGCGGGTCTTTAAAATTTTAGTTTTCTACCTCCATGTTAGCATCCACGCTGACATCATTCCTGTTGCATCAATCGGATGTTTTGGTCATCACCTCATTTGGTTATCAAGTAGGTATTATCAATCCAGAGAGAGAGTACGGGTCATAATCATAATTCATTAAGTAACGGGGGTCGCAGAGTGCGGTTTACATGTCATTGAATTTTGTGATTCTTGGAAATGCCGATTTCATAACCGACGTTTTCCATCACCCGTTTTGGGCCAGAGTTAAATCCGCACATAACTTAAGGCAAGTTGTGGTTGCGGGGATTTGAACCCCTGTGCGTCAGATCGCAAGCCTCACGAGTTTCCGCTGAGCCGCACTCGCTCTGAGCGACACTCTCTATTTTTAACATCACAAAATGTATTTTTAGCTTATTCTTGCAATTACTGACTCGATCCGTTTTCCACATAGCTCAATGATTTGTCCTAACGACATCGGACATGCTATTTCCATTTTCTATTATGTCAATTTTAGCGAAAAGTCAAGTTCTGCGAACTGGTGGTTTCAGTGAGTTAACTTGTATTTCCCGGTACGTATTTACAGAATGTATTGGTTTAGCAGAATGCATAATGGTCGGAAAAATGTCAAGCGTAAGTGTATTAAAGTTGGGGGCAGGCTGCGTGCCGCGGCTGATGTATGGCGACATGGAATGGAACGAGAGAGAAGGGACTTAAGATTGCGTGCTGATTTTTTACACTTTTACTGGTGGTAGGTTTCTCGTATGTGAGAGGCCGTCTGTGTTGGTAGTGGGTACCACCGCTTTGCCAGTTATTCAGCCGCCAAGCAGTACTGCGCAAGCATTACTGTGTTCCGGTTTGAAGGGCATTGTATCCAGCGAAATTACTGGGCATTATGGGACTCAACAGCTAATTGTCTCAGAGTGCTAGCGCAGTGTAGCGCCGTGCAGGATTTTGCAAAACAAAGTTCTGGGTGGTGCTGTTATTGTTATGGGCTGGCGTATTGCTTACCATCAGGCAAACGGCCAGCTCGTCTCGTTATTCAGTTACATAAAAAAAAGACGTGTGGCACTCGAAGCCTGCCGCGGTAAAGCTATTGCATAGCATTCGGAGTGGGGGGTGTTAGGTTATTTTCGTTACGGAATTTCTGGATTCGGTCTCCACGCTCAAGGCCCGCGATAGAAGCTATGCAATAGCTTAAAAATACAGTATTCTAGTGCCTTTAACAAATTAAATGGTTTCTGTATGTCTTATTTAGGGTTAATAAGAGCAATGCAAAATTAATAGGGCATAATTATTTTACTAAATAACATTATATCATCGTACTGAGCATACACGTCTGAATACACTGAATATACGTCGGTTTTGTCTCGTATCTGCCAACCATAGAGTCAGCATGCGTAAGTAATTCTTTATTAATAAACAAATGAATAAACACGCCCATCGATCACATTATATACCTATGCCGAATGGATTAGAATTCTGAGATATTTATGACGTCACTAACTTTGTCGACGAGTTTACAATATTAAGTTATATGAATTGTTAGTAAGATTATGACATTTTTCGTGAGTTTGATTCATTATATATATATAATAAAACGGCTAGGACTCACGTAGTTTGTCGAATTAGTCGACCTAGGTTTCGAGCATGTCCGATGCTCTTCATCAGGGGCGAGAACTACGTGAGTCCTAGCCATTTTATTAAATATTTATATTAGTTGTCACTGTATTTTATGAATTTTTGCTAACCATAAATAAAACTCACGTGTAAGATCGTTAAAGAAGTTCTATACTGATGAATTATAGTAAACGGTATGGGCCGACAAATTGGAAACAGAAAGCAAATGGCCCGATCGCGGCCGCTCTCCGCAACAGCATTTATGCTCTACGCAGCTAACAATAAGGGATTTACGTGCCATAGATTTTATACAGGGCTTTTTGTAACAAAGTAAGAATGTCACCGTGACCCTACATTATAGCCTTCGATACTTCATTCCGCCACTGCAGTGAAAATCCCTAAACATAATAGGTATTTGTACTCGTATGCTGAAGGCCGTCTGGGTAGGTACCACAGCTTTGCCAGTTATTCTGCCGTCAAGCAGTAGTGCGCAAGCATTATTGTGTTCCGGTTTGAAGGGCAGTGTAGCCAGGAAAATTACTGGGCATATGAGACTTAATATCTGATGTCTTTATGGGCAGGCATGGCGCTTACCATCAGGCAAACGACTTGCTCGTATCATCACTCAATTCCATAAAATAAAATAAAATGTTTTTGTACTTGAACTTCTTTCACTCTTTACAGTTAAAAATAAAAAGTGATAGTAGAAGGTGGTCTTTAGATAGCAAATATAACAAATACTTTGCAAAGTATATACCTACTTACTTACTTGTTACTTGTTGGGCGGGCAGTTTTCCGCAAGTAGGCCGTGAATCGGCCCTTTTTGCGTGATAGGTGGCGGCAGCTAATCCAGCTACCCGATGTCATTCAGAAAGGCCAGCAGCTCTCCGATTTCGGCGCAGGCTTCTCTGAACGACCCCGGCGCACCCAGGAACTCTGCTTGCTGGGACGCCACGCTGCTGCACTCCAGGAGCACATGCGGCGCTGTTTCATCTACCTCCAGGCAACCTCTGCACAGGGGGCTGTCAGTAACACCAATTCCGTGACTTCCGTGAAGTATATACCTATACTTACTAGTATTGTTTATTTCACGTATAAAAAATATTATATATAATTACTTACACCGAATATTTTATAAAAGCTCTCGTTTCCTCAACGTGTTTATGAACCTAATAATATAAAATCAGATACAATATCAAAATAACTTGCATCACTTGTATCAATATCCCATACAAATCGTGTTTAATTCAAAACGCGAGGAGAGAGGAGCGAAGAGCGAAACATTTGTGTGCAATTCCGAGGGTGAGTTAGGGCGCGCTCACGCGTCCCGCAAACCATTTTCTGCGCGAACGGAACTCTATATTGAATACGATTGTACCTGGGAACACTTTGCAAACAGTACGTTTTTAAACGCGGTTAACGTATAGCTGGGTTTCAATTGGAATGGTGAAAATCGACCAATGACAAGACTCGGTGGCGTTTCATTAAATATCGTAATATGAATGTGCTAGTGTAAGGCCGAGACGTTGATAAGTATTAGGTGTCATGCACTCAAATGTAACGCCTTAAAAACTTTAATATCTAAAGAATCTTTCAATATTAAATTTAAATAAATTAAAAATATAAACATTATATTCGTAGTCATTGAATCCATGCCTTATATACATAGTTGCATTTACTTGAATTGAATTAAAAGAATGTATGTCTAAAAATAAGCGTATATGCTATAGCATCACAAACGTCTTACAAAATAAAGCTAAACTATACTCAAGTTTCCAACGACAACATTCTAATACAAAAATATATTTCCTCTAAACAATATAAAAGGAAAACGAAAGGAAACACGGCAAAGGGTGTCTGTCCCTCACAAGTTAGATTATATAAATAAGGCGGCCGGAATAGTGTCCGATAGCGATCTGCGGCCGGAATCCGGGTATTGCCGGTCCGAGCGACCGCCCGGCCTTCCCGACCGGTCTCACGGACCTCAAATTGACTCGGTTTTACGTAGATTTTTTTACTAACATCATTATATTACGCAAATATAAAAAGAGAGTCCAATATGGACAATCTTCGTGATCTAGAATAAAGCACTCACAATTTTATATTTGGTAGCAAGATTGGACGTCGAGTTTTGAAATGTTGGATATGATTTACAGTTTTGCAGTGGATTCAGGAATTAAATATAAATAGATTGAAGTGTACAATCGATATGATTGATGGTGAATTGCAGATTGGGTCCTCATTTGTTAGTGATTTGAAAACATTGCTCAACAAACTAGCAACAGGATTACAAAATCTATTTTGTTTCGTGTCTAGAGACTATAGCATTTCTTGATTTCAGACTTATTTAGGATACAGGATAGGGAATTTGTATTAGGTCAAGCATTCTAACAGAATTTGAATGAAAATATAGAGACCGCATAATTAAAATACTTAAATAGGCCACACTATCAGTGTAACGTATATTTTGCGGTCTGGCCGATGCCAGTGTACCAGTAACGCGATAGTCGAGACGCGTGGCCGCCCACTACTTCAGCTCTACTCCCGTTTCTAGTGCCCACTGATACGTTGCAAATTAATACGAGGACATACTGTATCGATTTACATTGCTAGCTCAAGCGAAGATTGTAGTCACAGTTTTATGTTCATTTTCTGAGAACAAACGTGTGGATACTTTAAAAACAAAAGCAGGTCATATCGAAAAAATGTTTTCAGCTTTATCATTGCTTTCAATTACGTGAGATGTGCCTTCTCCGTAAATGTTGCTTTTACTTTGTTCTAAATCTTTGACATAGCGAGAGATGCGCATGCAAAATTTCCAAATCGAGATCAGAGTTAGGTCTCGAATAATAGAACACTCCGAGACAAAAATTCGGTTCAGAAAATGAGAAATGCAATCTTGTTGTAGAATCAGACAAATAGCCGCGGTATCTACAGCGAGCCAGTGACCATCGCAACAGTAGGAACGGCGCACGCCGGGGTTGGAATCCAATCAACGAAACTAGCTCCACTGATGCCTATCACTAAACTTTCACATTCAAAGATTTGTTTCTCGAGATTAAATCAAAGGCGAATTACAGTAGCGGCGAAAAAGAAATATGGCGAGTCCGGCCCCGCTCGAGGGCGGGGTGTCCTGCTGAAATTGCTTTTCAATCCCTCGGACTTTGGACTTGTAAAGAAGTTATTACCTTCCAAGGAGATAGCGGCGGGTCCGGCGATACGGATATATGTCTTTTTCATATGTAATATTCCTTTTTCGCGTTTTATTAATGGAAAATGTTTCGTGGGACAGTGCGGCCGGCTCTCGCCTCTGATATTAAAAAAGCCACAGTCGACTTAGTGCGGCTTCTTTTATGAGATTGTCGTAAAGTAGTTTATGTTTGTGAGGGCGCGATGTGTCGCTGGAGGCTACTGTTTTTATTCAAAGACGGCTATCTCACCTGATGGGAAATGACGATGCGGGCAACTTGTCTTTCTTAGAAATAGGTCTGGATTAGAAATATGTACTTAAGTAGGAGTTGTATTGGACATCGAAACCAGTCTCGAGATAACGAGCGCAGTGCGTTTAAGTACTTTGTAATTAAAGTTCTGGATGGTGCTAGCAATTTTTATTGGCAGGCGTGGCGCGTACTTCGTGCTCGCGACCTTGGCCATCCCTACCTCATTATATTAAAACACTCAGCTTGTCTAACAAAGACTTTCCATTCTATCGTTTGCACAATTAAGATCTAAGAACGGACCACATACAATTATCACATGCATGCCATAAGTAATGCACTTATTGACTCACAATACGAACTCGTCTCTGCTAATCGATACCACATATACATGTATCATTGTTATGATTATGAAATATTAAATTCCCCATTGTGTTTTAGCTCTGTCCGTGTGTGTGTGTGATAATGTTGCCTACTCTAATTAAGTCCACTACACCAATGTTTGGAATTAATTAGTGTATTGTTTAATTGGCATCTCTTGTTATCTGTTTGTTTGGTTTATTTATTCATTACTGGTGTTTGTGACAGCTGCAGTTGGGAGACGTCCGCCGGTGGTTATACTTTCCACTATGTGCACTAATTAAAATGTAATTGTGGTTTATAGCTATTCGTATGTTTGGCTAACATTCACGTGTATTTGGAAGGACTAAATTCTGACATGCTTAAAATCGAATTGAATCAAGGGGCGTCAGGTTTTTGGCCCAGCTGGGGAAGTGGGAGCGTAAACGGTCTATGGAGATATCTAAAATAAGACATTGTTTTTATAATTTAATGATTTATGATTCTAATTTGATTTTTAATTTTAATTATTAATTTCAATTTTTAATTTTAACTTATGATTTTAATTTAATTTATAATTTTTGATTTTAAGTGGTATATTTCATTGCAAATTATAAATATAGATGTGTATTATCTGAAATAAACAATTTTTATTTATTTTATTTATTTATTTATAAATATAATGACTAAAACGATGAAAAATATGTAATAGAAAAATAGTTATTTTCTTCCTTGTAATGATTTTGGGTATGCAAAATATTGCTTTCCGGCCGAGATTTGAACTCAAAACTCTTCCTTCAGCAGCAGAAGCGCTCTAACCAAATAAATCAAAACTTCGCCAAGCATGCGTTCTGACTAAAAAATAAATAGTCACAGTTATTCTTTTCTGTTGATAAAAAAATGCGTCATGTTATAAATGATCAACATGTGTCAATGACAAAGTATCGTTCCTCTACACAAATCTGCATCCCTCGTCCATTGTCGCCAGCCACTCAACAACAGGCCTACAGTTCCCAGTTCTGCAATAAGCTAGCAGATTGATTACACCTGTCCGTCACGATTAATAGAATATTGTGTGATCGGAATTGAACCAGTCGTCCATTGCTCCATTGTAGAGTGTTCAATGTTTAGCGGACAATTTAAATAGTGTTTCTATGTTTCGACTGGATTTGTGTAATTAGACTGTTAGAAATAGATATTGTTACGATAATGAATTAGAGTTTTACGTTCAACACTAGCATTAGACACCGTTTCCAATGCTGGAACAGTTCTTTCAGAGAGATATATATATATATTTTTTATTTGTGATGAATATACGTTTGACCACCATCTCGCCTGATGTGAAGCGACGATGTGGCCGCGAAGATGAAGCACGTAGATTTAGAAGATACCTATTCACTTTAGCCTTGAAGATGCCCAAATTATAGTTTTCAGAAAACAGAGAAGACGGCAAGGAGTTCCATTCTTTAGCAGTACGCACTATAAACGTGGATCCAAACCGCATTGTTCGAATTGGCGGATATAGAGAGAGCCAGAGATAGACAGAGATTGAGCGAGGGAGAGAGAGAGAAATATATATAGGGAGAGCAAGAGATAGAGAGATAGAGTGAGTTAGAGACAGCGCGAGAGAGATAACGAGAGAAGCAAGAGAGATCGAGAAAGAGAGAGAGAAAGCAGATAAGAGATAGACAGAGCTTGAGGGTGTAAGTGTGGCCAGGCCATGGAAATCTTATTAAGCTCATTGCACCAGACCAGCTTGAGGATAGAAAAGGATATGTCTTCGAATGAATTAACTTTTTCACCGTTTATGGGAGACAAATATGCATTTTGCATTGATTTTATAATAATTGTACTTTTATGTCGCTGGAAACTATGTCTAAAACTTGGAATTATCTTATACTGGCGATATATTGGTTGGATTAGATAAAAACCACTTTTCGCTTTAATACATTTTGCACAAAACTGAAACGCATTGAAAATAAGTAGTGTGATTCCGCTGAAGTTCCAAGAATAATGTAATATGTATCGGAATAAATAGCAAATGAAAAAGGAATTTAAATTAATATATATATATATATATATATATAAATAATACCTCCGCTTTTTTTTATTATTCCGCTATTTTCAGCGGAATTACACTAAATATTTACATTACATATTTTCATTGCATTCAGTTTTGAGATGAATTTCCGCAACGTCACGCTTGATTCCATTACATAGATACATTTTGTACAAATACCATTCATTTCGTTCACATCTTTAGGTGAGTGACGTCAGTTCTCGTATCTACTTCCCACCGGTGAGTACCCTACTGGGGCCCCCGTTTTTCCGACCAATTGAACACAAATATGTTCGCCGAGCCAATATTTGATTAAACATTTAAAAAAATTACGACCCACTGAATGTATTTGTCCAGCTGTGGGATCTAAGTGTTTGTTTGTAGAATTAATGGTTCAGTAAGTGTTTTGACTAGAAAGTAAATGTCTCATAGGAGTTACTAGTATTTTATTAAAAAAAAAGATTACGATGGGATACTCATGGCCTCCACTGGTCATTCACTGGTTAATGTCTCAATGAGGTAAAGAACCGAAGGGTGACCTACCTAAACGCACAGCCTAGTAATCACTAAAAGTTTAACCTGTCTACTAACATAGAACCTAGTGTAAGATTTTTACTAACTAGTATAATATTTTTGATAAATAATCTGAAGTAAATTAATGTGGATGGTAATCTGAAAAAAAAAATGATATGAATTATTTTATTTTATTTTGTTTGGGAGGCTAACAGCTGTTGTTACAAAATAATTAAACAAATTATTATAAAAAGCCAATTAAAAGCCTCCACAAATAGCAGTTAACTAAAAATTACAGATTTTTAATACTTGCTATTGGTTATTTATATTTTGGTATTATTTTTTATTAAACAAGTGTTGAAAATTCAGTAACGAAATTAATCTAGAAACTACTGTGACTCTTTTGACTTATGAAACAGAATAATTAATAGTGGTTCATTGTGGAATAAAATTAAAAAAAACCAATTGAGATTATTTTCAGTAAAATTTTGAACCGCGATTGCTGTGGACGAGCAGTGGTTCTATGGCTTCTCTCATCAACAATTGGACCAGACGTCAGCTCAGACATATTTAACCATACTACGTTCGTATAAACCTGATCCATTGCAAAGTGGCTCTCTCTACCCGCAAGCACCTCACCGATCCCGTAACCGTAACAGAATACGTCTGTGAGACTAATTTACGTGGAAGATCATCTGCGTAATTAATCCACTTAGCAGGGGAGGCAGCTTTGAAACACGACGCTTGGAACTCGAGCCAGGTTGGCCTCTCTTGTTTAAACCCCTTGGTGTTAGGATAAACCTGTGTAGTAAGTTAAGAGGTAGCTACCTACGTACTGTGCTGTAGGTTTCTTGAATCGGCAGTCAATAAATGAGAGATCCTGTTTTGTGCTCTTCACAGATAAAAAAATATAATTTTTTTAGGAAGGTAGTAGTAGTACGTAGTTAGGTACGTACCTAAGTACTTGTGGAAGTAAAGTACGGAGACCTAAATGCCCTGCAGTGGGATGATATGGGCTGAATATAACAACAACATTTTTGTCGAAAAATATGCTTTTCAACAAGCTTTAAACAAATTCCTCATTGGAACCGCGAGCAGATTAAAATGAGCCCAAACACTAGTAGTTAACGATTATCCGTCAAGGAGTTCCATTGCCTACCTTCCGTCTCCATCATCAGATCAGCTGGCTGTCACCACAGTATTGCATTGTCATCGGACTTTGACAAGTATGCAAAAGTCAGTCGGTCTATAGTCAGATATAGATTAGATAACTCTTTATTGTTACACCACCGGAAATAATAACGATAAAATGAAAAATAACAAACTTAAAAACTAAAGTGTTACAATGGGCGGTCTTATCGTTAAAATCTTTAACGATTTAATGATTCAGTCCAGACATCCTTTGGTTGGATAGAACAGTTATGAGAAACAATGCGGTTTTGGCGGTGTACATAATAGGAATAATAAAAATATAAGTAAGGATTTATCCCTCGAATAAGTCACTGGCAGCAAGTTGTAAAACGCCACCAAATAATAACATTATTCAATAAACTTTTAACATTTCACAGTGAATTGCTATTCTAATTGCTACGTAATTAACCGGTCCAATGAGCGAGCTAATCAAATATATTATCATTTGTAATATTTATGAAAACCAATACAACCTGAAACCTGGTAGCGCTTGAAATATTTATTAGCTGAATTTTAACGTGGACGCTTTGATCACTAATTTATGTTGGACGTTCTAAATTCAGACCATTTTGCATAATCTATATTGACTATATACTATATTTATACTATATTGACTATTGTGGGCAAAAGTCACAACGGAATGGGTGCCTGAAGATGGAAGACGGCGCCCAGGCCGGCCCAAAAGAAGATGGAGGGACGATCTGGATGCATACCAAGAAGGTTGGTGCGAGGTGGCGCAGGATAGAGACGGCTGGAGAGACTTGGGGGAGACTTTTCCCCAGCAGTGGGACAGCATAGGTTAATATAAAAAATATTGACTATAGACTGTTACAGGTACACAACATCCTAACACAAAATTAATAGATAACTATGCATAGATACATGTACTTGGCACAAGAAAAGTGTTCTAAAGTGATTAAACAAAAATAACCCGCACCCAATAGGTTTATAAACTCATGATTGATATAAACCTATAATATAAACATTACAAGCCATAAGATTGGTTACTTACATACGTCAAAGTAAATTTTTTTTTATATAATATATAAATAGGCACAAAAATGCACCTTTAACGTCATAAACTAAGTTTTACTCAGTGCAAGTGCTCAGTGAAATACGCCCGCTAGAGAAGATAGCACCAAGAAACTCTGCGAGGATGTCTCATTTTTCAACTCTTTTAAAATGTTTAAAATGTACTATAAAATATACGTAATATATTTTGGCACGTCGCTATATCCCTTAGCCACTGACCATGACCAATGCCATTAATAAAGCATCTAATAATTGCAATTTCATTTTACATTTTTACGGGACGATAGTGTAACATCTCTAGCTGGAAGATTCTGTTAAAATATCCGGTTTTATTAAGTCTAGACAAAAACGCTCTCCCGTGATCCATTTTATGCTTACCTCATTGATGAAGCTATCGAGTTACAGCAACATCGAATCTCAGCTAAATGCACTTCGGATATTTACCCATCACTCTACGATGACGGTTTGTTATTCACTCACATTCTATTTTAAACCTTAAACCCACGAGTTACGGCTTAAAGCAGCTTGGTGTTGATACGTGATCAGAGCCCATTCACACTCAGTCAATAATGCAATAGTCGTCACACAATACGCCATTGTATGAGTTCCTTTACAAAATAAACGCATAATTAAAAACATACATCTTTTTTTTTAATAGTCGTCTAATAGAGCTTAGAAAAACGAACAATCATTCGATATTGGGATATGATTATGTCGTACTGTGATGTAATCAGTTTACATTCAGTAGGACATGAACGAACATGAACTGATTTAGTTCATTCATCTTGGCGTTTTACGTGAATGAATGCGCGCTGATGAATTGATGAACTAAATGAACAGTGCATGGAATTTGACGCCAATCGATTGATCAGATATTGATTGAAATTAGTAAAATGATATTCGATACTCGTGGGTTATACTAATGATATTCGATAATATATTCGTAATGAAAAGAAAATCTTACTTTAAATTTGAAAATAAATTTTAATTTATTTAACAAGAATTAATTGTTTTTAACCGATTTCAAAAAAAGGAAGGTTTTCTATTTTTTTTTATGTGTTTGTTACGCGATTTCTCCGCCAATTATGAATTGATTTTGATGATTCTTTTTTTGTTTGGTAGCTCATACTTCAGAGGTGGTCCCATATAGATTTTATCGAAATTTATGGAATAAATAACAAAAACCAAAAATATAAGTTTTTCTTGAAGTCGGTTCTTGTTTTTTTCAAAAAATTATTCTTTGTAAAGTTTTCATTGATTCCATTCCAACTTCGGCGGCAAACTCTGTAGGTATAAAACTGATATTTACTTTGAAAATAATTACTCAGCCTACAATTGCAAACAATAGAAGACTTTAACGAAAGTTTTTTGTCCAACAGTGGGACTGCCAACTTTTACAAACCAATTCCCAGTTCACCTGAAATCCCTCGAATTCCGCTAAATATTTTTAAATGGATAAAATGGATCTACATTCACTTTGCTCCTACCCCGACCGGGATCACTCATGATGGTAATTGTAGCCTTCCGCATCAGGCATTCCCCGGCATCCCTTGAGTCAGCACGGTACAGTTAATTCTGCTAATTAATTGAGTGCATAACACGCGGCCACCAGCGCCGCTAATCAGCCGGTAATGCGATAGTGTGTAACACGCTTAAACTGACGTTTATTGATCTGTGCGATCCCACCCGAGTGTCATGTATAGTCAGATTTGGATTATATTACGAGGCTACATAATGTACGAGTACAAACTGATTTAACTGACACAACAACACAATACAATAATAGTTTATTGAATACCAAATACATAGGAAAAACAATTGTCAACATAGTTAACAAACAGTGGGTACAATGGGCGGCCTTATCGCTAAGTGCAATTTCTTGCAGGTAACCCTTGAATGGGTAGGAATTTTAATATTGCGGTCAGTGTGGTGTACATTATAAAACTCTTAGACTCTTACTCTTTTAGAGCGAGTGTGGCTCAGCGGGAACTCGTGCGCCTTTCAATCCGACGCACCCGGGTTCGAATCCCGACTCGGCCCTGCACCAATGACTTATAGTTAAGCTTACGCGCTTTGGAGTGGTAGGCTCTGGCTGTGGTTGTAATACCACCCACCGAACAAAGCCATGCCATCAAGCGACCTAGTCGTGTTTCGGGATGATGTTCGGTGAACCATCAGGGAGACGGGTCTGAGCAGCCGCTCAACTGCCGTCTCTCTCTAGATCTATGTGCTCCATCTTAGGCCACATCATCGCTTCACATCAGGCGAGATAGTGGCCAAACATAGATCTATTAGGCGTAAAAAAAAAAAACTTCAATTTATGTGTAAATTATGATATACTATTAATGTCACTGTCTTATACCTAATTACATAATTGATGTAATTAACCAATGAAATCCTAAAAGTTATCGCCAAAATACTCCAGCATCAGTGCTGAAACATGTTAATGTCATTTGTAATACACAAAACGCATACGCTCGTCTTCTTATAGGCTTCGCAATGACATGCAGTAGTCCATGTTTTATGCTCTACGAATCATTCATCTACATGGAGGTACAAAAATTCCTCACAGTCAACTTTCTACGAAACTTTGATATATGAGAAAGTACTTTTTATCTGAACCAGACTGCAAAAATCTTCTGTGCTGCTTAGTTGGTAAAACAACACGGACAGTAGGGAATTGGTGCTTGCATTACGAAATCTGGTATAAAACTATCTGATGTCTCGGGGTGACAAGTGGAATGCAGTGCCTCGCAGTACTTTTCTTGGTATTAAAAGTTCTGTGTGGCACTGCAATGCTACATGCCATTTGTTGCTATGTGCGCGTTTGAGCTGAAAACCAACTTTGTGCATTTATCCACAGCATTATGCTGAGCTCAGACCCTTTATAACGGCACTGTGCGCGGCAGTGATTCTCTCATACACAAACACTTAGTATGTAAATTACTTATTGTTTTATCGTATTGTTATCATTGTTGTACCGTGTGCAGTTTCGTCAAAATAAATGTTTTCTTTCTTTCTTATGTGCAAACGAGGCGCTTAGCATCAGGCGGACGTTGTTCAGTTCCATAAAAACATTTTCTCAACTAAAGCATTCAATTCATAACCAGATTACTTTTTATTGCATTAAAAATACATGAGTCAAGAATATTGACGCAGCCAGTCACTCAACGCTGAAACCGCATCGGTTAGGCATTGCACCAATAATACGCTCAATTAATTAGCGAACAGGCTGACGTGTTCCACGTACTTACCTAATTAATGTCCCAGATCCGTACAATAACATAGTTATTATTACCACTGACTGCCGATGATTGGGTTACCTACCCGAATAGGGTGGCCAGGTAGCTTTTGTTTCCGTTGACATTGTGCTTGAGAAATGGATGTTTGCCAGCAAAATTATTAGACATTTCAGATTTCGACACCTGCAAGGAATAATATACTTATTATGCTTATATAGGTATATTTTTACAAGTTTTCAAATTACTAAAGACAATGCGTTTATTTTTTTTCCATCATGTATTTTGCAACTTTATATACTTTGCAATTCTATTTATAAACAATTATGTACAAATATATACAGTGATAAAAACTAAACTAACCTACAACAAAATTAAAAAATAATAAAAATATAATTTAAACAAATAAAAAGTTTATAAAAAATGAGATATCAAAATTGAAAAAAGAAAACTGAGTTGCAAGTAACGAGCGCAATGCAGTGCAACTCTTATAGGCTGTCA
The DNA here is from genome assembly GCA_951640565.1 of Petrophora chlorosata. Taxonomy (NCBI): domain Eukaryota; kingdom Metazoa; phylum Arthropoda; class Insecta; order Lepidoptera; family Geometridae; genus Petrophora; species Petrophora chlorosata. The sequence goes on along the minus strand of OX621193.1, from coordinate 11,826,059 downwards.
TGGTCTGATAATCTGACGCGTGACCTTGCCAGTCTGCAACAACATAAAAGGATTTTCCTGACCAATATAGCTCCATAGAGACAGTAGGACGTTTCCCTGTTGAGTTTAATTTATCCTTCTTTAAAATATGACATGGTGTCTCTACGCACAAACAATGCAGAGATACTGCATATACCTACTTTATTAGATATAACGAGGAATTGATTCTCGGGTGTCACTTCTTGTGATGGACGAGTCGTCTCGAGACGTAAGATGACCAGCATTGAGGCCATAACAAGTAGATAGATATAATATAAAAATAATATTATGTATATATTTCTCAGAAGCTAATATAACGCTTAATACGACCCTGGGCAAAGATGGAACCCTTATATAACCTCTTGCCTATACCTAGGTACTTAGCCAATTAGTGATGCTCTTCACGTAGCCGTAACGCATGGTATGGTATGGCGAGCCTAAAAATACCTATAGGTAGTTTAACTTTTTTTTTATGGAACTGAGTAATGAGATCTAGCAAGTCGTTCGCCTCGTTGTAAGCGCCACGCCAGCCCATAACAATTTTAGTGCCACTCAGAACTATTAATACCGTAAAATCACTGCGTAGCATTGCATTACGCTCATCACGCCGAAACATCAGATATTAAAGTCACTTAAATTGAAATATATTTATGTCATTGACTGATATTATTAAAATTGAGACCACGTTATCTGTAACTGAACAATAATATGATAAGCATATTTTCAATTTGATTACAATCTTTACACTTCTCAAACAAATGTAGGTACCCTATTAGATGACTGATTAAAGCGGGCCCTCAATAAAATCACACCTTATTTTTTTTTTAAAGAATGTTGGTGAAGCAGAATCGAGCAAGGAAGGGTAAAACTGGGTATTCTGATACTAGTAAAGAAAATATCTAATTGCTAAAACTTTCATTGTTTTTGAATCGGTTTTGAACTCATGATCAAAAGATTTTATGCTTTTCCATTTAACCACAACACTCAAGTCTAGAGCTATTGTTGTGCAGGTGAGCTTAATGAAGTGTAGGACGCCCGCGGGTTACCAACGGTCAACCTAAGAATAGCTGGAACTACCACAACACAATAATTAGTACTGGCCAAGGAACAGAAGATAGACAATCGCCGCGTTATTAAAATGATATTTATGGCTCATAGGTGGCTCATTTAGGTCTCAATATTAAAAAAGTTTCAACATCGATATGTAGTTGAAGTTGTAGTCATAATTGAAATTAATAATATTAATTTTGAATTACAATCGATAATTGCTGCATGTGGAATAACGGATGGATAAAATTCAATCAATTGAATTAATTTACGCGAACGCGTTTCAATGGGGATTAATTATTATTATTATGAGAGTAATATCATAACTTCAATAAGTCACCTTTGAGTAGGGATGGTGGTGCTTGATACTTGAGATATCGATACTATTTCGTTATAAGTATTTCTCGGGAACAACACACATACTTAATATATAAAATAAGCCGATAACTATGAACCACCTAGCAACCAGTGACAATGACACCTGTAAGACGTCTCACTGGCACTTCTAGTTTGATATTTTGTCAAATATATTTTAAGATATTATAATATATAAAGTTTTAAAAAGAGATATACCCACAGAGTTTCTTGGTGCTATCTTCTCTAGCTGCTAATATCCGAAGCATTGGTCTAACTCTACCAATGCTTCGGATATTGATGAGACGTTTTCGCATTTTTTTCTGGACCCGTACTTCAATTTGAGTGTGGGAAAGAAGAGGTACATGCTTACCTTTCTTCAAAGCCTTGAAATCTTAAATTTATTTCAAGTGTTTAATTTTAACGTATTTTTGATTAGTTGGTACTATGTATGAAACTTAGCTTTTCTTACTATTAAAGACGTTTAAAGAAAAAATAACAGTACTGATACTTGTATTAACGATGTTGGTACGAATATACACTCATCCCTACCTCCGACCGGCGAAATCCGAGGGGCGAGGGGAACAATTTACCAGCAATTTTAATAATAAGTCCCCGGTATTTCTATTATAGCCGGGAGGCGATCAGGTGGGTTGCTTGGAAGGTTTAATAACTCACGATTAGCCTATTGGAATAGCTCGACGAATGTTTGCTATTTTTTCTATATGAGGATTTTAATTAAATGCTTTTGGAAACTGATGATAAATCAATGTGTGCAGAGATGAGACGTCAATAGTAAGTGTTATTTTTATGTTTGTATGAGAGACTTGATTGTCGCTAATTTACAATTACCTTTTTTAAATAACCGGAAGACTTTTTGCTTTATAAATATGTATAGATAGCTAAGTAAGTATAGGAGTAATCAACATGATTTTTCAAAACAGCAGACGTTTGATTGTGTGGATATGTAGATAGGATTAGGTGTAAGTAAAGTTTGTTGTAGCTTTATGAGATAAAAATATTATTATTCGTTCGTTGCGAAGTATAAGATTTATGTATTAGCAGTATCGACAGCCTCTGTGGTGTAGTGGTTGGGCAGGTTGGCTCAAATCTCATACACCATTGTCTGGAGTCTGGGTGTTGTGGGATCAATGTCCTCAAAGTTCCTGGTTCCCTTGGCCTCAGTTCGTATATATATGTGATCGTTGAGCGTATTAATTTTTTATTTATATTACATGACTAGTATTTTATTGATTCTCGGTAATATTTCTGAAGAAAGATTTAGTTTTCTTTCTCCTACGTTTTTTTATTTTATTTTTATTGAAACCCTTTATCTTCTACACAAACAGTTCCGTGACGGACTGGCTGACTAACTGACAACGCACATCCTAAGCCACTGAAGATAGAAACATGACATTTAGAATCTGTTTAGAAACATGACATAAAAATGTATGTTCCGGGGTGTAGAGGTGCACTCGGAAAGGAATTGTTTTATTCCTACGGGAAAACAGGAAAACTGCGAGCAAAACCGCGGAGCAGATTATATTAATTAGCCTTTAAGGGCATTTATGTTGATTGTTCTTGTGTTGGTATTGGCTATTCGCAAACTTTAAGTTGACAGTCTAGGAAGGAAAGAAAGAAAGAAACATTTATTTGCAACAACTTATTACACATGACATTGAAAAAACCAAACAGATAACAGAGAAAAACATTAAAAGAGTATCATAAGTAGGACACTAGGAACTTAGGGTAGGAACTTAAGTCTTCTGATTAATCATTCCGATTTTATAGCACCGATCATTACTTTGCCAGGTGATGTCGGAGTCAATATATTCACTCGTGGTAGGTCTCTCGTATGCGGGAGGCCGTCTGGATAGGTACCATTGTTAGTTATTCTGCCGCCATGCAGTAGTGCGCAAGTAGTACTGTGTACCGGTTTGAAGGGCATTGTAGCCAGCGAAATTACTGGGCATATGAGACTTAATATCTGATGTCTCGGGGTGATGACCGCAATGCAGTGCTACGCAGTGCTTGTTATGCTATTTAAAAGTTCTGTGTGGAACTGCAATTATTATGGGCAGGCGTGGCGCTTTCAGGCGAACGACTTGCTCATCTCATCACTCAGTGCCATAATATATATTTAAGTTTCTTAAATTATTAATCAAATCCCTAATAACTGTAGTACGAAACCTGATAACTCCCGAACATTTCATCATTACATTTAGTGGCGGCACGAGAAATTTTAATTAAAAATGATAACGCGTAATGTGCAGCAGAGCACCCCAACCCTGCACTAGGGGTGATTTTTAATTATTAAATTTTCTACGCCGCCGGCACCGGCCGATGCTACTTTGATATGGCTTTCTGCGTATGTGCGTATGTCATGACATTGATTTTTGGCTTTGGCTTTCAAACACATTACTGGAGATACGTTTTTTTTATGGAACTGAGTGATGAGACGAGCAAGTCGTTCGCCTGATGGTAAGCGCCACGCCTGCCCATAACAATTGCAGTGCCACCCAGAACTTTTAATACCAGAAATAGCAATGCGTAGCACTGCATTGCGCTCATCACCCCGAGACATCAGATATTAAGTCTCATATGCCCAGTAATTTCGCTGGCTACAATGCCCTTCAAACCGGAACACAGTAATGCTTGCGCACTACGTTTTGGCGGAAGAATATATGCCAAAGCTGTGGTACCTACCCAGACGGACTCTCGCAAAAGAGGGACCTACCCCAAGTAGAACGTCCAACAATCAAGCATATTTAATAATAATATACAGAGTGTACGTATGTTATTATGACATTTTGACGGTAATTAAAACGACGTGTTGCTATAAAAATCAGCTGATTGGGTCATTTGAATTGAAAATGGATTGTGTTACAGGTTTAATACAAAGGTACATTCTATACTTATTTGATAACTATAAACGGTTTTAAAAACGATATAATTAGTTCAATTCTTAATAATAATCTATCTTTTAATAGGTACTTTCTCATATTATTAATGGCTTCTAATCTAGATAACTGAAATAAGGGTGGAATGAGTTTAATACATAATATAACTGCCCGATAAGGCCGCCCATTGTATCCACTGTTTATTAACTTTAACACTGTTCGTTAACTATTGTTTTTCCTTTGTTTGGTATTCAATAAAGCATTATTGGATTGTATTGTATTGTATAACTAGCCGATAGCTGTGACTCCGTCCGCGTAGAATTTTCTATGTAGGTAGTGGTTCTAAGGTATTGCTAATTTTTCCGGTATTTATTTATTTAGAATGGAAAGTATAGTATTTAGGGATGGAAACTATCCTATGTGCTATTCCAGGACCTAAAGTAGGTATACAGGTAAAAGTAAAGTAGATAGCAACATACTAAATTTCATCATAATCCGTTCAATTGTTACGAAGCTAAATAGTAACAAAAACATACACACACATTTATTTATTTGTTTATTCGGTTTTAGGAAGAGTATCAACTATTAAAATCAATGTAGACACTTAATTAAATATTACTAAGTCATTTAAAAGTCTCCACTGTTAGTAATGTGTTAGTTACAATAAGCTGATCTAAAAAGTTAACGTAATTTTAAATTAATTTTGACTCATTCATTTTAATATATCTGCACTCATTCTGATTACACTGGAAAGAAAAGAAAATTATATGGAATCTTTGTATTTATTGAAAAATTTGACACTCGGTTGCCTTCTCACTGCAGGTATGCTGGAGAAAAATAGATCAATGTCAATGTCGTTGCTGAGATCATTGAAATATAATATAATTATTATTACCTATTTGCTAAGAATCTGAAAGTAACAGTGATATTGTTATAAAAGGTTTTTGAATTTCAGTAATTTAGTAACCCATTACTACTTAGGTTTTACCTACTATTACTTAGGTTGTTACTCAGACAATATTGACTTTGTTTCATTCTTCCAAGTGATGAAACAAGCGAATTGAAATCAGCCTGACAACAATTTAAATCCATCCGACATTCCCATGTCTCGTCTATTCATAATGCAATATGAATATTTTTACGACGGCCCTATGCAGTCCCGCATCCAGACATGAAAATAATAGCGGAATGTTTTAATTTCCCTGCGAGTGACAGGTCACGTGCTACCCCTACCCCCGCGTCGCCCCCGCTTGCACCCCCGCCATCGTCACTGCGGCGGACAATTAGCCTTCTCATGAGATTAAACAAGGGCATGTTCGCCAGATTTTTTTATAACATCAGTTGCAGCCCTCGAGCTATAAGCACAGTCCGTTTGAAAAGCTATGATGGATGACAAACATGAGTGAAGGACAGACAATGACAATGTGAACACATGAGTAACGCACGTTTTGTAATGAATATGACAGAGAATGAGTGCTTAAATCGAAGTTGTCTGGTAAAGATTGGACTGTGCGTAGAGCAGTTTTGAATACGCAGTTTGGTTTCTTGTTTTACCACACAACTTAACTTATAGGCTAGGTCATCATCATCATCACCCCTTTACGTTCCCACTGCTGGGACACGGGCCTTCACTCATAGAGAAAATATGGGCCTTAATCCACCACTCTGGCCCAGTGCGGGTTGGTGGATGTCACATGTCCTTTAATTTTGTGATAAATTTTTGGATGCCAGTTTCCTCACGATGTTTTCCTTCATCGTTTTAGATCCGCACATAACTTAATAAAGTCAGTGGTGAGGGGCCAGCGGGATTCGAACTCGGGTGCGTTAGATCGAAAGTCGCACATGCTCCCACTGAGCCACACTCACTCAAGCTAGGTCCAACACATAATACGAGTATATAACAAAGCAACTGGGCACTAAAAACATTGTTAATCGCTTTTAAGTAGACTAACTGCTCCTCGCAGTTTTACCCACCGTTTTCCGGAATCAAAAATAGCAGATGTCCTTTTTTTGGTTCTAAACCAAAGGACCTGTATACCGAATTTCAAATCTGTTTAGTAGTTTTTGCGTGATTAAGTAACAAACATCCATTCATCCATCCACACAAACTTTCGCATTTATAATATTAGTAGAATAGGATCTATATATTTGGCCGATATCTCGCCCGACGTTAAACGACGATGGCCGAAGATAAAACACAAAATCTAGAGAAAAATGGCAGTTGAGTGACTGCTCAGATCCGTCTCCCTGATGGTTCACCGACAATCGTTTCGAAACGCGATGATTGGGTGTATTCATCTAAGAAAATAATGAGTTCAGGGAGGAATTTTGAAGGTAAAATTATAGCTTACGTCACGGATTATTATATTATTGCTTTTTAACCGACTTAAAATTAATTTGGTTTTGGAAAATTCTTTTTGCATTGAATTCAGTATAGCTGGTCCCATATAAATTTCATCGATATTCGACCTTGGACTTCGAAGATACTTCAGAATTGGTGTCGGTTTTTTTTGTTATAAAGTAATTATGTTATGCACAGTTATAGAAAGAACACGCTAATTTCGCTCTTCATTTTTGCTCTAATGAAGTTTCCCTAACAGATTATTGTGAGCTGTTTCCGTCTCTATTACGAAGTAAAAAGTCCGTACACATGAGTTAAGCCTTTAATTAATTCACAGGCGTCGAACTGGGTTTCTTCACGTTCAATTCAGAGAGGCGATTAGTAACGAAGGCGCACGAGCGTAAAATTAAATACGATTGTTGCAAGTGTGAGGAGTTTTGTTTGGGAGTTGGAAACCTTATGGTGGCGTGGGGCCGGGATCAGTGCGCAATCAACTTTATTGATATTGATCTAATTTGGTCATTGTGATGTGTCTTTAATAATAGAGAGAGCTTTGAACGATGATGAATTAATAAAATACATATTCGTTTTAACAATTCTGGGATTAAGAGTGGAGAGGTATTCAGTAATTTAAATTTGACTCCGTATTTTTATCAAAAATGTTTGGTAAAACATTTCTACTTATTTTTTGGGGTGATGAGCGCAATGCAGTTTTACATGCACAGTGCTTTCTGTGGTATTGAAAGTTCTGGGTGGCACTGCAATTATTACGGGCAAGCGTGGCGCTTGCAATCAGGTGAACGATATGCTCGTCTCATCGCTCAGTTCCATAAAAAAATATAAGTCATTGTTTTCACAATCGCGTTTTTACAAGATTTCCAATGAAAACCTAGCAAGACCGGTTGAAACTGAAGAGACCCCAATTCCAACCTAATTCGGCACACTTAAACGAGTTTGCTTGGTAGGACGACAAACAATAGAAAGTGACCACATTCCAGTTGTCTCATGTCTTCAGAATCCAACAAACATCCCCGTTCCTATTCGAAATACAATTAGCACGAATATCGTAGACACTACAACTTCCAATATACCTTAATTAAGGTTATCTAAATTTGCAACGCTCACAATATTACACGAAGCTTAGTTTCCAAAGCGAATTGGCCAAAGCCTCGTTCATATAAGTAATAGATGTTGCATCCACGCCAATTAAAATTAATTAGCCCCCAGAACACACTGCGCAACAAATCAACAAAGATGATGCTTCAAAATTTAGATGGGAATGGATAGGGATGCGTGTTTGTGCTGTTAGCTTTTAAATATTATTTTCAGCTTGTACTATTATGTTGCCTTTTTGTTTTTATTTAGACTATAGAATGAAAACAAAACATTACAATAACTTTGAATAAAGATTGTGCACAAATAAAATAAATAAATTGTCGAGGAAGTCAGTTTCTTTTTATGGAATTGAGTGATGAGACGAGCAAGTCGTTCACCTGATAGTAAGCGCCACGCCTGCCCATAACAATTGCAGTGCCACTCAGAACTTTTAATACCATAAAAAGCACTGCGTAGCACTGCATTGCGCTCATCACACCGAGACATCAGATGTTAAGCATATTTTATGAAAATTAGCGTGGTTTGAACACATTATTAACAATAAATAATTAATTAATTAATTTTATTTATTTATTTGGCCCATCAACAGAACTATATGATTTACGAGTTGGACTAGTTAATAATAACTTACGGGTGACACTTATCAACCCTTATAATTAATAATGTATTTTTTTTTAACTGAGGTTACGAGACGACCACGGTTATACGCCTGATCGTAAGCACCTAACGTTCAGGCTGTAGCTGAGTTTTAAATACTCAGTATTTTCGCTGACAACAATACCATTCAACACATTTATTGCGAAAGGCCTATCTTCACTCCTAGTGACATCCTACTGATGTCTTTTATTTTTGGCATCTATTCATCATAGGGTGTTATGTAGGGACGTTAATCAAAACGATCGCCAAAATAACTTATATTCGTTGTAGCAGTAATTTATGATGCATGCTAATTAGAACGGTGGTTACATCGTGTCTCTGTCGATGGTAATTGATTAATGTTGAAGATCGCTGCAATTAAATACTCGGATACGTAGCCTTGCGTTGTGTATAGAGTTGTTCATATCATAGACAAACATTAAACATAATAAAGTTCAGGAAAAATGTTAAATGAGATATATGAACGACTGAACGTGTTTAAATAAGATCTGTACATAAACTACATAAACTGAAACGCAATCAAAATATGTATTGTCGTGTTTCGGGATGATGTTCAGTAACCATTGGGGAGACGGGTCTGAGCAGCTGCTCAACTGCCGTCTCTCTCTAGATCTATGTGCTCCACCTTAGGCCTCATCATCGCTTCACATCAGGCGAGATAGTGGCCAAACATAGATCTATAAAGCGTAAATAAATATTGTAATTTCGCTGAATATTATGCAGGTTGTTGTTAGAATAATCGGGATAGATTGCAAATGTAAAATGAATTTAAATAAAAATGTATGTATATATAAATAATCCCTCTGCTTTTTTTAGCTTTACATTTAAGAAAGCCACTACTGGCACTTTACTACAGCTTGAATTCTTCGAAAATAAAACCAATCATTTCACGTTATATGACTTCTTACAGTAGAATTAATCTAAATGTTTGGAAGACCGATTTGACCGTTTTAAGCGATCAGAAAATAGATTCCAAATAAAAGCAATAACTTGAATGCGGTAGTTCAAGGTTATAATTTGATCACACAACATTTGCAAAATATTTATAATACTCGTGAGCCTTCTTAATAATGCTGTATTGTCACATTATTAAACAATCTTCACATATTCTTCACATGACGCTCAGGTGTACGTATAAAAATCCGGGCAATTCAATTAGGCGGAAAGCAGGGCGGGGGAGGGCGGCGCCTAATAAACATAATATAAATAATCTGCGGCGATAAATCTGCACCACTTTATGGCAGGAGTGGGTTGTCACGAGGGCTAATTAGCGCTAGTGCTGAGTGCGTGACGGTAAAAAGCGGGACAGCGCTGAAAACGTGACATATACACGTGTACACTTTAACTACTAACTTTTTGCGTTGTACCAACAAGATGCAAACTATTGCTAAGCAGAGAAATTGAGAATGTGTCTGCTAAGTGTGATAATTGAATATAAATTGAGAATGTGTCTGCTAAGTGTGATAATTGGATATATTTTTTTGTTCCAATAACAAAAAGTGGGCGTTTCCTAACAAAAACGATTGCCGATTGGTCTGTTTTGCTAACAATGAAAAACAATGTTTTGTTATAAATTTGGTGCAGCAGCTATTTTTCAGAACGTTAATTTTTCAATAGATTTTAAATAACATAATATTAACATAGTGTTATTGGGTACTTACCTATCTGTACTCATCATCATCATCATCAGCCCATTACGTTCGCACTGCTAGGGCCTTCCCTCGTAGGGAGAGTATGGGTCACAATCCACCGAGGGAAGGTCCGAGTTCCAGCAGTGGGAACTTAATGTGCTGATGATGATGATGAAGGTTTCATTATTGCATTGCAATTCTTGGTATTGTAAATGAATAGGATTATAATTGGACGACCTCGTAATTGGCATCCTTTCTGGAAATTGATGCAATCATTACGCCGCGCGCCGTTTCGGATTCAAATTATTTTTTGGAGAAAAATGTCTTTGACACACCTACGTATAGCATTGCAAATGTTCCGTCGTTCTATTAATTGGTATCAACAATTCGGGTTTATGAATCAATAAATAAATTGTATTACCTTTTGAAAGCATATCAAGTAGGTATGGATAAAAACATTCACTTGCGTTTTAGTTGCAAATAAGAACATGGTTTGTGATATTGAGTTAGCTGAAGATGGAGAACATAATTATTATTATGTAGAATAAAATTAGTCTATAGAAAGACGGCAGTAGAGCGAAATCTCAGACCCTGACCAGACTGTTGGTTTACCGGACATTACCCCGAAACACAATTGGGTCATTTGACGGTATGGCTTCGTTAGGTGGGTGGTAAATCACAAAACAAAGTATTAAAAAAGAAACTGAAAAAATAACAGCTCTAATAAATTGCATTAGTCGCAAATAAGCGTAGTAGTACTCAGGTGCATAAATACGACCGGGAATCAAACCCAGGAACCACCTACAACCGACGTTGTAGGTGACTGATTTTTCTATTATCTATATATATGTATATTATATTTATACATATATGTATAATTAAATCTGGATTTGTTTCGAAAAACCACCGTCCTTCCAAATTATGTAAGTCCTTTCTGCTCAAAGGTTGTCTGGAAGAGATCGCTTTGAGCGATAAGACCGCCTATTGTTATGCTGATTACTGTGAAATGTATTTGTTTTTCATGTACCTATTTTTAAGGTTTTAACAATAAAGTGTTTATCTATGTATCAATCTGAAATTTTTTTCACTATAAAATCGGCTTCGCAAAACAAAAAACAATAGTCTCTGAAAACTCTATACCTAATAGATACGTTTTAGTTAAAAATAATCCACTAACTTGTTTTAAAAATGATCTGAATAAAGCGCTGAAGCGGCTGCACGGTTTGCGACTCGTCAAAGCACTCTTCATCAGACTTAGTTAATTATGGGACGTATCAGCTTTATTATAATTAGTCATTTTAATGCCGCTTCGCCCTTGCATATAGGACAATAAACTTACCTATAGCTGTTAAAAATTTATTCAAAATGTTAATTTTGCAAGTCTTATAGCTGACAAAAACAATAGTTATTATTCAGCATCTTCAGCATGAAAGGCTTTTTACGAGAGCGATAACTATTTTCAAGTTTTATAAACTTTTGGTTGCACCAAAAATACTCGATGTTGAAAGTTGCGCCGTTACTAAATGTCATCAAAGTCTAAAGTTCAAAAGTTCTTTATTCATTTTTGGCATCACAGACGAACCTATGAACGTCAATTAAATTTTTATTTCACCCATATCCATTCTGGATTTTTAACCGACTTCAAAAAGGAGGAGGTTCTCTGTTCGATTGTATTTCAGAACTCCGTCATTTATGAACCGATTTGAAAAATTATTTTTGCGTCGGGTTCAGTATAGCTACGAAGTGGTCCCATATAAATTTCATCGATATGTGACCTTGGACTTCGAAGATACATTGAAGTCGGTTTTTGTTTTTTTCTAAAAATTATTGTTGCAATATACATCTAATCTGACACTATATAATTTTCAACACAGGACACAATACAGCGACCACTAAACATAGTTAAAATCATGACTCAACAGGCTGAACGCGTCTTTTTAAAGTCTTGTAACATAATTCAACGAATGATTATTTACAGAAACAAGCCAATCAGTGCAAAGTATGATTAGAATTGCAAGTACCTATTGTATATTATCAATCAATCAATCAGAGTATTTAAGTTTTTAAAAGTTGTCGAGCGGTCACTGTATAGATGTTACATAACACTTCACTTTACCTGGGTTGTTATCACTAGCACGCACTATTACCTCCATAATTTAATTAGTTTCGAGTGATCATTCCATTAATAGAGGTGATATTTGGCGAGCGCTCGCAAGCCGCGGCCGGCGGCTTTGTCAATTTTAATTAAAGCCCGATAGGTGGACCGAAATGTTGGAATTCTTCATTAATTAGTCCGGCTCGAGATTTCTAATAATTTAATTACTGGCTGTTAATAAGCCCGCCGTCCCGTCGGTATTCCTGTAACGCGTCGACGTTTGCACGTGCTCGCGTTGTTAGAGACAATTTAATATGAAACGGGAATGCCAAAACACGATACGTTGAGCGCTATGTGGAGGATGATCTGTATGGAAATTCCCCAGACTTGTAAAATTATAGCGATACTTAGACAATAGACATCATTATCTTATTATCAAATTGTGTTTTTATATGTCCGGTACTTGCACCTAGAGTCCGGTAATTGTATTTTACCGGTAGGTTACCGTAGTCATCCTAAATTCTGTCGGATGCATCAAGGGGTACAGTATCGATGTTGGGTTCTAAATAACTTTTGTTTTTTTTATATATTATGAAAATTGTAAAAGTTATATATAGGTACCTTGCAAATGTTCTACTTGTCAGAAGCTCATCTAGACAGTACAGGCGACGGCGGCGCCGGCGCAGGCGGTGGCACGGGAAAACTCCTGCTAGTAGCGTTGCAGCCGACTGCAGGTGAAATATCGGATTTTCGTTGGTTTTAATTATGTTCATAAACATTAACATTATTTTACGTAATTGTTTTCATGTGTGTATGTATGTATAGCCAGCGTGGTGGATTATGGCCCATACTCTCTCTACGAGGGAAGGCCAGAGTCCCGGCAGTGGGAACGTAATGGGCTGATGATGATGATGTATGTATAGTCACAGAAAACCAAACAATGTTCTTATTATATCGCTTTGAGCGATAAGACCGCCCATTGTAACACTTTAGTTTTTAACTTTGTTATTGTTCTTTTTGTTATTATGTTTTCTGGTGGTGAAACAATAAAGAGTTATCTAATCTAATCTAGCACAGAATATCTTTTATAATATATTACAATAGTTCTAGCTTAAGTTCTCTTGACATAGTACAAAATAACAACACTTACCTATTAATCATCGAAGCAATGTAAACAAGAACTGCAATCATACCTAAAGCAAGATATCTATATACCTAATGACCAAATAAAATAACTGTGGTTTAGAATAACAAAGCAAACGATTTAAATAAGCAGTAAATTAGATTCAATGAATCAAAACAATTTATAGAGCAGTGTTGCCACCACGCAATAGAATTTTACCTACAAGATACTAATTATTTTACTACCTAGTACCTAAACAAGCTATGTCGCGCGGTTTCACTCTCGTTTTATTCGGTTTATAGTTGCTTATGATATCTAGCATTTGCAATGCTAGGTATCATATCACTGCGCGACCGCAAGCGGAACGAATTGATCCGGCGCAAAATCAAAGTGAGTGACATGATGACCAGCATGGAAAAAGTGGGCATGGGCAGGACACATTGCTAGAATGAACGCAAACCGTTGGACCAGAAGAATCCTGGAGTGGAGACCCAGAGCCAACACCCGAGGGCGAGGCAGACCACCTCAACGCTGGGTAGACGATATTAGACGACACGGAGGCCATGGGCCATGACTGGATAAATCGGGCACAAGATCGCCAGGAGTGGAGGAAAAGGGAAGAGGCATATATCCAAGAATGTATCACAAAAAGGCCTACATGAAGATGATGATAGTTGCTACCTCGGGAACTATTCGTTTTTCTACAATAATTACATAACGTGAGGTGATACTCTACGTATAAGCATAATTATCTTAATCAATTAATATGATTACTTAAAAATGCACCATTAATACCAAACTAGGTTTATATATTCAATTCAATTCAATTTATTTAAGCAAAAAAAAAAATGCAATACAATATAATATCTTAATTGTAGTATTGTATAAAAATAGCTCGTACATAATTCTGACACATAAAATAAATATAAGATAATCACCAGCATTCGTACTAGGATCGTAACACAGGTCGTGTTACGATGCTAGTTAGTATTTTCCCTATATATAGATAGATTGATAGAAATTCTTTATTGCACACAAACAAATAGGCGATTTTAATGCTAGTAAGCATTATCTTCCTTATAACTTATAAAGCCTAGCTAGCTAGTAGGACAGTAAGACTAGCTAGCTAGTAGCTATATACTATTTGTAGTGGTGAAGTGGTAGGTAAAACGGCAATCTATCCTCATTATTCATTACAGCTAGTAAGGTAAATTGCACTCGTCCGCCATCGACAGTTTAAACGTCGTCTTTTCTTTGAAAATGATAGACAATTGTCAGAGCCCTTTGTGGACAAATGTCAAGCAAATTGCAGGGCAATCTTCGTTAATACCAGAGGAATGAAGAATAAGTTAGAATGGCGGCAAACACATTTATGTAGGAAATTCGATGTCGCCAATCGTACACACGTAAACGAAACATCTATATACAAATAATCAATGCAACTATTTCGTCACATTTATTACTAGTTTAAATAATTATAAATGCCAATCATAAATGATAAAAGTTACTAATATCTATTCTTATTGCCTTACTAATTGTAGGCAATACGAAAAGATTATTTAATCAGTTATGATATGTTTATGACATTGAAGTGGGTATATCTGCCGGAATTCCGGCGGATATACGTCTATGCCGTTGACATAAATATGATTGTTCAGTCGTATGTTCGCGGCGCGTCTGCTACGCCCACTCCGCCATTCTAACCTATTCTCCATTTATCTGGTTTATACCGTACGTAGTGACACTAGATACAAAGGCTATGTTCGCTAACGTTTCGATTGACCTGTGGATACTTGGTATTCTGTCGGGGTGGTTTCAATTATCATCGTTATTATGAAGTTCGAATGTTAATTGCCGCAGAATGTTATGAAGAGTTAGTCCCACTTCGGTACAACTGTCATTTAGAAACAAAATAAAATCAATAAAATCATATCCCAGTTTGCCACAATACTAAAAATACTGTCATTTTTTTTTACGCTTAATCTATGTTTGGCCACTGTCTCGCCTGATGTGAAGCGATGATGTGGCCTACGATGGAGCACATAGATCTAGAGAGAGATGGCAGTACTTCAAGTACAGTCAACAGGAATAACTGCACAACTGCTTCTTGTATATATATATAATATTTATCGTATTTTATTATTGTGTTTGTATTTATTATTATTTATTTATTTATGTCTATACTATTATATTTTTGAAGTTTTGTATATACTATATATCTTTAATATGTAGGAATTTGTCACTGTAAATATTTGTAAATAATAATAAACTATATAATATAATAATACTAAATAATATACTTTTTTTCATGAATAAACTTTTATACATTCCCCCAGTAATTTGTACACCAACTGACCGCAATATCTTTCTATTCCTGTCCACCCAAAAGTTGCCTGTAAGAAATTGCTCATAGCGATAAGGCCGCCCCTTGTTCTACCACTCACTATCATATGTAATAGCAAAGTTTTGTTTCCTGTTTTGGTATTCAATAAAGTACTATTGTATTGTATTGTAAATATTTAAATATTAGTGTTACTTAATTATTGTTAGTGTCTTTTTAAAGCTTATATAATAAATGTAATCTTATTGTTTCAGGTAAAATAATTCATCGGACGTCCCTTTCACCAAAAAATAAACTACTTATGTAGCTCAAAGAAAAGCGTCCAACTTTAAACACGTGCAATTACCAACCAACCTAGTAAGTACACTTTCATCCTAACGTACATTACACTGCGCCTGCATCCCGGGGATTCACCCGCGGTTTTCCGGGATAATAAGTATCCCATGTCCTCTAAGACCTCAAATACGTGCATAACAAATTTAATTGAAATCCGTTCAGTAGCTTGATTTTTTTTCATACGGGCGAATGCCTTTATTACTCAAAACAAACTGCACTCTACTTACTAAAACTAAACTAACTACTTACAAGGAGAAGCAATTGGACAACCCATAGACCATTAAAGGCCTATAGGTAGCTCAAATGCTCCAACCCACTACCAGTTGGCAGCGTACCCAAGATGCTGGCAGTATTGCCCCGTTGGATTGCAAGTAGCTTGATTGATTGATAACGCTTTATTGTACACCAAAAACATAACAAGAACAAATAAAAATAGAACTTAATTTGATTAGTACAATGGGCGGTCTTATCGCTAATAAGCGATCTCTTCCAGACAACCTTTAGATTTTACGTGATTGAGTAACATCCATCCATCCATCCTCAAACTTTTGCATTTATAATATTAGTGGGACAGTAGGATGTCCTATGTTAACAAAGATGAGAGACATAAAGCCGTAACATCAAACTAACCCTTTATCTACGAGAGCCGCCGGCAACTGTCCCGGTCAAAGGAAGCTTTAAGGAAGAGAACAAACATGGATAATAAAATGTGCTAATATTGTACTTCCATGCCACCGACGAAGTAGCTTTGAACCCACAATTAAGACTGTAAAAGCTACTGTTGTTATAGGCTGATAGTGAACAGGTGACACCCATATTGTGGTGTAGAGTTAAGTGGCTCTACATCCGCTATTTTGTCAGCAGAAGAGATTATGATTATTAAGCAAAGTGACTTTTTAATTGGCCCAAGATTTTTTACTTACCTATATGCTTGCTTTTGACCACTATCTCACGTAATGGTAAAAGATGATTTCAATTAATTTTAATTTAATTACACGGTTTACACCAACCCATTAATTAAATTACATATTGAAAAGATACGATAGTCATAAGAAAAATAGTAATTACAAATATGTCAAATCAAAGTTTAAAATTAATATGTCAAATTATAAATTAATTAGGTAAGTAATAAATTTTCTGTGGTATGTCAGGAACAAAAACGATGTCAAAATAAAATAAAATTATAACATTGCTGCGCGAGCATTGCAGAGCGAGTGTGGCTCAGTAGGAGCACGTGCGACTTTTGATCCGACGCACCCGAGTTCGAATCCCACTGGCCCCGCACCACTGACTTTCTTAAGTTATGTGCGGTTTTAAAACTCACTCTAAAAACGGTGAAGGAAAACATCGTGAGGAAACCGGCATGTCCAAGAATTTATAAAAAAAATTCAAAGACATGTGACATCCACCAACCCGCACTGGGCCTGCGTGGTGGATTATGGCCCATACTCTCTCTACGAGGGAAGGCTTGACTCCCAGCAGTGGGAACGTAATAGGCTGATGATGATAACATTGCTTATATTATACACACAATTTCATTCATCATTCTTGCAGATGATGTGGTCTAAGATGAAACATGCTCGCCTAGAATATACCTGTTCACTCTTGATTAGCAGAATCCCAGGTTGTAGTTGTCAGAAAACACAGAAGTTGGCAATGCGTTTCACGTACAGTCAATAAAATTCAAAATATGTTCAGAACAAATTAATGTGCTCAAAAGTATTCTTCATTCTCATCAGTTCTCACTTATTTTTATAGTAGGGAGGCCTTTGCCCTGCAGTGGGACGATATGGGCTGAATATAATAATATAATAATATTCTAAGAACTATATAAATTTTAGTATTATATAGGTAGGTAAACTATATAATTTTTTAGTTTCATATAGTTTTTAGTATAGGTTTTGTTTATTATTTTTTATTTTCATTTGTATATAGTAAGTAGTTAAAAACATTTGTTTAATTTTGAATAATTTTATTTTGATGGTTAAGCTTATAAATTGAAAACATAAAATTAGTATTATGATATTTTGTTTGTTTGAAATATTTGAGATAGGTAGGTGAATCAGATTTCATTGCAATCGTAGCTTTTAAACAAAAAGTAGGTAGGTGTCAAAGTCACAGATCAAAGACAAGGAAGCTTAAAAAATAGAGGTATAAAGTAAAATTAAAAAATAACCCAACACAAAAAAACCTATAAAAAATAAAAAAAGGCTTAACCGATTTTGATAAAACATGTATAAGAACCAAGACTAGAAAAACTGTTTTCAAATAAAAAAAACCGCATCCAAATCGGTTTAAGAGCTACGGTGCCACAGACAGTCACACATAGTGGTCAAACTTATAACACTCTTCCTTTTTGCGACGGTGGTTAAAAATAGAGTGTGAAAATCACGAGTATGTGAAGGTGAAAAACTACAGTGCGATAGTGTTGCGCGGCGCTCCGCATTCTAATCCTGCGGCGGACGCGGCGGCAAAATGGCGGAAATTGAAAATAAACATTTCATCTGCGCCGGCACGCACTGCCCAAATTGACAATACAACCAATTTGCCGCAGCCCCGCGCCGACCACCTTTGTACGAGAATTGAAAAATAATATTACACTTTTTACTACCACTAGCGGGGAATCTCGAAAATAAACTAACTGTGGTCTATGATTCCTCTTCTGTTTGGAATTTCACGCACCTACGTAATAAAGTAGACATGTTTAGAAATCTAATGTCATGGTATAGTAATTAAAATAACTGGAAGTTTTGCATTGAATTCATAGGTATGACTGTACAATATTGATGGTA
This sequence comes from Petrophora chlorosata, assembly GCA_951640565.1. Lineage (NCBI taxonomy): Eukaryota > Metazoa > Arthropoda > Insecta > Lepidoptera > Geometridae > Petrophora > Petrophora chlorosata. Next base: position 11,807,308 of record OX621193.1, on the reverse strand, counting down.
ATTATCTCGTTAATGTACAACAAAAAATAATATGGTCAAGCTTACCAAAAAACCTGATCACACTAAAAAAACACCATGGTATTATTAGCATATTCCGATGCACCTTGTAAATATTACCGTCACAACCTCCATGATGTGAAGAAATAACAATAACCTACGTGTGATGTTTACTGGGTAGATTCTAAATAAAGTAAAAATAATGAGTGTCAATTGTTTTGCCTTGAATTCCGACTTTCCGTGACATAAAGGTCTTTTTTTAATGGCTAATAGCCATAGGCCCTCGTTTCCTGCCCCTTTTTATTTTGTGGCATCTTTAAAATCTTTTGCTTTTATTACTATGAAAATTTGTTTTTTTTTTCTGGTTCACGTCCATAGCAAGTCATAGGCATTTTATTAATCATCTAGTTACCCATTGTACAAAACTAATACTTCTACGTCACTTCTGCGCTAGTTTGGCACGTGAACAATCTCCAAAGACAAACTCTCATTTTTGTTCTAATTTTTCGATTTTCTAGACAATTTAAAACTGAAATGACCTGTCCGTAACATTCGATTGGGGCAGCGACAGATTGTATGGCTGATTCGATAAATCTTTGTGGAACAATCGTTTAGGGTTCTTTTGTAGAATTTATTTCGTAAGTTACGGGCCACTTTTTGCTGTTCGATTATGGTTGATCTTTTTATAAATGATATTGTCATTTTTACTATTTTTCAAATATATTGCAACAAACATTACGGATTGTCAGCTTGCAAGCAGGACAAAAATAATAATGTGTTTGAACTTTTTACTCTTTGAAATAATAAACATAAATTAAAAGACGTGAGAGCAAGGCAGGTCGTGGCCCGATGATAATCGCCACGGTTGCTCTTATCAGTTGCAGCTGCACCAGAACTAAGAACTGCAAAAAAAATCTAGCAGCACTGCACTTAGCCTGAGCCAAAACAATCTAGGTATATACATATTGTTACCTCACAAAATCTTAATAACCAAGATGTCACCACTACTTCATTTTCAACTAATTATATTTCTGTAATAATACCCCGAAGTAGATGTAATTGAACAGCGATCTCGTTAACCGGAAGTCGTTATCAGTCGCGACAGGAAGCGCGCCAAACACTCCATTCATTCAGTTTTTGAACGGAGCTCTTGACGAAGTCACGCGTTTAGTTGATAGTAGGTAAATTGATAATAACATCGTAAAGTGATGATAAAATTTGATACAAGAACAGTGAACAGTTTTGTTTAAAAGTTAAAATAAAAAAACTATATGGAAATGAGTTCGCCGGTGAGTTTTTTTTTTAATTCATGTTATTATTTTTATTATTAAAGCCCATTTATTCCTTAAAATTCTTTACAGATATAAAACTTATAATATACTTAATTAAAAATAAGAAATTAAGAGTAAAAAAAATAATTACAAATTGAAAATTGAAATTTATAAAAATTAAAATATTTAAAATTATAATTTAAGAATTAAAAAACTTATATTAAAAATTGACAATCAGAAATTATAAATTATAAATTGACTTTAATTAATAAGAAATTAAATTATTTGTATATATTTATTTAATAACTTAAAACACTAACATTTCATGTTTGTAATTAAAATTGTGAATGTAACAATATTATTATTTCATATGCATACTTTTGAATTTTATTTACATATAAATGTGAAGTTCCTTATAAAGTTTATAAAAATCGGTTGGAATATAATGTCATGTGGGTGGTTTAACTTCCGCTGAATGCTCCCACGTGAATTTAATAAAGTGACACTCTTATCAGACTTTGAGTTGGTTATTTACTTGTCAATATTTAGTTGATTTATAAATTTAACTAAACATTTAAAGAAGTACCTATGTACGTTAATATAAAATACCTCTATATTCAATTCAATTAATTTATTAATTTTCATATAATTATAACCCATTTTTAACCGACTTCAAAAAAGGAGATGGCTTTCTATTCGATTGCATTTTTTTATTATATATAAATATATATATATATATATATATATATATATATATATATATTGTTTGTTACCTCAGAACTCCGTCATTTATGAACCGATTTGGAAAATTCTATTTGCATTGGGTTCAGTATAGCTACAAAGTAGTCCCATATACATTTCATCAATATTTGACTTTGGACTTCGAAGATATAATGAAGTTTTGAATTAATTCTTAAAAATAATTATGTTAGTATCAACTTACAGACTTTGTTAGTGACATTCTCCTGCTACTCATCGTCATATATGTATATCCGTTAAAATTATAAAACCACCTTAACTATTGGCACTTGCGTACACATACAATTACAATTCAAGCATAAGCTGCTGTACTGGGTACTTTTTTATTTTTCTATTGAAACATTTAATTATGTAAAGAGGCTGAAAATGATTAAAATGTAATTGGACACCAATGAACGGCTCTACCCCACAAATAAAAGCAATTTTCTTATAGCCAGCACCCAGCGCAGGGTGGACTAATTTTATTAATGGAAGCATAGCTCTGATTAAACAATGCCGAATATAATTAGGTAAATGGCATCTTGAACCTAAGTTTGATTAGCTGAGAGCTCATTTACAGTAAATTGCCACAAGCGTCTATATGAACATGGATTGGAAGCGCTGCTGTATCGTGATATTAGTGTTAATTGTGACGAACTGGTTTTTTTTTTTACACCTAATAGATCTATGTTTGGCCACTATCTCGCCTGATGTGAAGCGACGATGTGGCCTAAGATGGAACACATAGATCTAGAGAGAGACGGCAGTTGAGCGGCTGCTCAGACCCGTCTCCCCGATGGTTCACCGAACATCATCCCGAAACACGACTAAGTCGCTTGACGGCATGGCTTTATTCGGTGGGTGGTATTACAACCACGGCCAGAGCCTACCACTCCAAAAAATTAGATTTTACCGATTGGGAAAACTCTGGTTTTTCTTACAAAATGACAACGCTAGTTAATTTTAGCGTCTTTCGCCAGATCATTGTCGCACTATTGCTGTGACACTAGTGCCAGCGTAAAGAGGTTTGGTTAATTTAATAAATATTAAGGCTAATTTTGAACAATTTGGCATTCCTGCCTTGCTTTGGTCTTAATGGCCTAGATTAAAATCAAGTTTATTTTATACCTATTATATCTATAAACATTTATATATTATATAAAATATTATATCTACATACACATGAAATCATAATTTCTAGAAGAAAAATGTGATATATAATAGCATAATAATATCAAAAATAGATTTAGTTGGTCTTAAAAGCAAAACTATCAATTAAATATGCCCAGAAATAATTCAAAACTTTGAAATAAAAGCAACCAGCACTATAACAGCCAGCCTCATTCATCAAAACTTAGTAGTTATTCCAGTAGAGCACAAAACAAGCAAAACTTACGATTCAAGAATATCCACCTTCGTCGGCCGCTCCAACAATATCGCTGGCATTTATCAGGAGATTGCTTAAAATATTACACCGAGAAAATAGCAATCGAATAAAAGGTAATAAATAAAACATCGGCCGATACCTCGATGGCTTTGGTCTAATCTAATAAATGTTTAATAAGAATTAGATAAAAGTGGCACTCCTTGTAGGCAGTGGGGACGGAGAACACTCATTGCAATAGATAGGGGACTGCACAATGTATAAGTTGATACCATAATTAGATGTGATTATAAAATAGATAGAAAAGAGTCGATGCGAACATGTACATGTTTTGTATCAATAAATTTTAGTTACGACGATAATTATTATTTTATATTATTAGCCCGTCATTCTTATGACAGTTAATTAAAACATAGCTTACTTTATGAAATTTCAAACCACTGTCAGGTATTGCCGATGAATTTTTGATATAAGTGTGTTAAATCCTTGTTCGCCCATTTGAAAACCCTTAACATCACAGCTGATAACAATAATGGACTAGATATTTTTCACTATCTCAATACATAAACAACCATAACTTTAATCAGTAATGGCAACCCATGTGACAACTTTAAGTGACACCAAACTCGTACAGAAAACTAGCTGTTAATTCAATCGACATGCACCGGAATTATGAATATCTAATGACAAATTATTCGGGACCAAATGGTGCTCGCAATCTGCATTAATCGACAAAACAAGTTTAACGGCCAGAAAAACTCGTTCTTCAATTAGATAGATTTACATCTCGATTGAAATTTAATTGATTCAACGAGCGAGTGCACTTCAATAACCGAGTAAGTTAATTATAAAAGGCAATTGATTTAAAAGGAGCCGTGTCGCGGCCGCGGTATGAGTAACAGAAAAAGTTTTCAATTTCACTAAAAGGGACTGGTTTGTCTCAGAAGTCTCGTCTGGTTATCGGCTTGTAATGTATGAAGTTGCTCGCCGCGGCTTTATTTTATAACTCACTTCACGTAATAGGCTCCAAGTTGCTTTAATTCACTTTACCCTCCTCGCGCGACTCGTTTACTAATTTGCCTTTACAACTCATCGAGGAAAAAATATCAGCTGTTACCGCCACAGTACCACCCTCTTGGCGACAAGTGCGTTGCCATGCATCGATCTCACTCTATTTTTATTCTGAGGCTTAAATTGCAATGATTTTATTAATTAGGCTTTGACATCATGATCGGTCAAGAAGAGGAATATAAAAAAAATGTTTTTTTTATGTAACCGAATGACGAGACGAGCTGGACGTTTGCCTGATGGTAAGCAATACGCCAGCCCATAACAATAACAGCACCACCCAGAACTTTGTTTTGCAAAATTCTGCGCGGCGCTGCACGGCGCTCGTCACCCTGAAACAATTAGCTGTTGAGTCTCATAATGCCCAGTAATGTTAAATGTCTTGTTCTTCCAAATGTTTATTTATAGCATCAATGCGTCAATGGAGTTCTCGCGTAACACTGTTGATATCATAAATTCATCCATAAACATGGTCCATAAATTATGACGACAACGATTTGGAACATTTTACAACAGCCATCAAAAATGCTTTACGATCAATGGGGATGTGACTGCATCGCGTCTCATAATTAATACGAGACGTTTGTTTTTATAATGTAATAAAACATCAGCAGTATCAACGATCGGTAATGTCACATCGTCATCATAACGTTAACGTAACGCGACACGTTACACATTACGTGTTTTACTAATCATAAAACGCTTTTGATTTTATTAGATCTCGATACGGACTACAGTGTAGCCTCGACTCAACCGGTCACTTCGATACACTCGCCGCTAATAGAATTAAACATTAATTTGAAATTGTAACTTGGCCAAAGCTATTAAGAGACAACTTTTAATGAATACCTATGAATGTTTAAGTAATTGCTATTCCATTAAGTGACCGGCTTTAATTAAAACGCATTGCCTTAATTAGATGTTTTTAAAACGCCATCAGTTTGGAAAGCGATGCCGTAAGATATGGACCTTACGAGGAGAAGATCGAAAACTACGAATGGAAGTTGTAAAAGAACTTCGATCCAAATTGAGTTGGACGTTTCAAATAGATAAAGCGATATCTACCCGTTATAAAGCAAACTTTATAGTTTTGTTTTTGGCAGTTTTGACACTGCTTCTATCTACTTATTTGTTCCTTTAGCTGCAGCTAACCGAGGTGAAACTTCTAACTTCCCCGACGTATATTCCATCTGAGTATCACTTACTTCGACTGATGCGGGAAGTTGTTTATCCATCGTCGGGTTTTATATTCTTGGATTATTTCGGAGTTGTAACATTAATGCGTTTACATCGAATAAACATTGTCAGTAACATTTTACGAGGTTGTATGGTAGATAAGGCTGTATTGTGCTCGAAGGAGCTCCGTCGGGTGACAGCAGACACCTGAAAACAATAAGCGTAGAATTGCCACAATAATCGGCCCTCATGATCGGCGGAACGACTGTCAGACAATGGGGCAGATTACGTGATAGGGGCTTAACCGAATAGCAGCTAACTCGATTATGCGGCCATCCGTGATTGTGTTTGAGCGTATTAATGTTTGAATTTCGTTATATTATTGCGGTGCGGCGGTGGTGGTAATCCAATATGGGCGGGTATTAACTAGAGGCGAACCTGCCGGATCAGATATCCGGCTTAAACATCCGACCTCACAACCATCTCGATAAACTGTGTTGAAATCGATACGGATCGGATGTGGATAGTCTGTTGTGACTTAGATGTTACTTCAAAACAAAGTTTCATATCATTTTTCATAAACTAAATTATGATGGTTTTTGAGTATCAGTCTAAACCTGATTTATTTTATTTTCATCCTTTTTTCTTTTTAGCTCCCTGTGTGGCGACCTCAATCACCACGTATATTAAGCAAAATCGGTCGAAAGATCTTCCTTATTAAATGGAGACGCTTCTACAGTGGATACCTACATACCTAGTGGATATCTACAGTGGATTTTTTGGAGTGGTAGGCTCTGGCCGTGGTTGTAATACCACCCACCGAACAAAGCCATGCCGTCAAGCGACCTAGTCGTGTTTCGGGATGATGTTCGGTGAACCATCGGGGAGACGGGTCTGAGCAGCCGCTCAACTGCCGTCTCTCTCTAGATCTATGTGCTCCATCTTAGGCCACATCATCGCTTCACATCAGGCGAGATAGTGGCCAAACATAGATCTATAAGGCGTAAAAAAAAAAAAAAACTTAGCTCTTCCTATATCAACCTACCTATCCACCAACTCCCCACCCTCTATAACCTGTACCTAAGAAACTACGAGGAGCATGGTCTCTCATTTGATTTATTTGATTCGAAAATCGACGGGATCTGCCAGTTTTAGCCGGCTCAACCACTGCACCACAGATGCTGTCAATTGTTGCTATGAAATGAATTAGATTCAACGATAGAAGCTTAACGAGTTACTACTGTCAATAATTTTCTAAACATTGTCGAATTAAATATTGAAACAGCCGGATATGCCGGTTTATAATGCCCAGTAATACCTCTCTAAACTCACCTGCGAAGCTCGCGGCGACCGTCCAGTAATGTTACTGACATTCCTGCAGTAATTAACCACCATCTAGTACGCGGGCTGTTCCACCATTGTCACGCGGTTCATTATCATGTAGGTTCCTACCTTAGAGGTATACAAGTACAGATAGTACCTTAAAGGTTGTGCAGATATTTGAAATGCATTTGATATTATGTAACTGCTCGTTTTTGTGTACTTGGTATTTCTTTATAATTTAGAAGATTTTTTGGGATGTTTATAATTGTGAATTGACAAAATTGACTGCAATATCCGAACTAACTGCCGGTTCTTCCTCGTGGTCAAACTTTATAGTCTAACTCGTTATTGCGATCGCGAACATTTAAAATCACCCACTTCTCTATAAAAGTTCGTTCGACCCACGTGCTGTTTTAACCAGAAACATAATTAACATCAATTATTAACAGAGGTATGAAACACTAACATTTTCATAAACAGTAGGTACATATCCATACTTTTTATATAAATATTATGGATACTCAATATATTTCAATGACTTTTGTGACGAAATTTTGTGGCACAAACTTGTTGCGTATCCATTCCCAATACCACAGCTATCTGCTACACTCTTTCAAATAACTTTATATACAAACCTGTGAATAATTTTGTATAGAGAAAGGCTCTACCATTGGCCTCTACCTATATATAACCATTCTCTACACGCCTTCATTAACTCCTCATCACTTAACATCAAGCTAGGACACTTGATGCAAGTGCGTGTGATTAAAAACGTGTTTCTAAAGATCAGTGCATTGCCGGAAGTGCAGGGATGCCGGCGCCGTTAGAACAACTTAAAGGAAAGCAATCTGCTAAATAAGTCCCGCGGTAGACGAGGAAGATGCTCTACTTCACAGTAAAGCTGGGTGAAACAGTGCTTACTTTTGTTTCCGTGTGCTGTAAGTTTTTGATGCTAAAATAACAGTTATTTTGTAATCATTGAGTGCCTACATAATGTTTAGGTTCTTTTAATAAGTTTATAGAGTCTACTTCTTTTTACGATGGTTAACGGACAAAAGTCCAAGAGTTCTCTATTTCACATCGATATATGCAATTATTAAGAAATGCAATGATAATTATCAGGTTATTTTGAGACTATAATATATAGGCTGTGCCCCGTGGTTTCAGTCTTGGATTCCCGAGATAAAAAGTAGCCTATGTCCTTTTCCAGGAGATAAATTACCACAATTAATCAAAATCAGTTCAGTAGTTTTTGAATGATTGTGTAACAAACATCTATCAAAGTTTGTGTGGATGGATGGCCAATCACGCAAAAACTATTGAATGGTATAATATATTATATATTATTATATATAATATATTATAGTCGATATTTTTTTTTACATCTGACAAGGCAACCGTTTAACCACGATCTCACCTGACAAAATTAGGATATAATATAGAATTCGGTATGTAGGTACTTGAGGTCTTGGAAAAGTACAAAGGACACAGGTGAAACCTTGGGTAGCAACTATTAAAAATATTCTGGTTTGACTTCGTTTATAATTTTTGTGTTTTACGAAAATTATGAGTATTTATGAGACATTCATTAAAATACTTTGTAACACGATTACGTAGGAATGTACTCTCGTTAATGAAATCCGTATCACGTGAACCACGAAGGTAATAAAGTCTTAAGCATTATTTTTATAATTAATTTCACGATTACTTTCTGTTAGGCCTTGAACCTCGTAAAAACATTATTTTATTTGGTAAATATGTCATATTAATAACTTAATTTGTAAGTGAAAAATCTCTCTTTGTTTATAAACTTTTCTCTTCGGAATACAATAAAAAATTTAATCATCTTCATCTAAGTTCTTTCTTTTATTTTGTTTTAGAAAACAAAGTTCTTGTTTAAAAACCCTGTAAATATTACTACGAAAATTCGTTAAATGACGGATTCGCTAGTTCTTTATCATTCAGGAGTGACATTAACCATCTTCTGGCCTCATCGGATCCTCGTTTTTTTTGTATAACTTACTGTAGTCTTGTGGAACCAGCTCGTATAATTACTATTGAACTTCCCTTACGGGTAAGTTTCATTTGATAATTAATATCAGTAATTATTACTAATTAGTAATGCATGATCAGAATGAGATTATAACGTTAAAGCTTTTATGTACGTGAAGAAGGTGATGACTGTGTGTGTTGTGATGTTTATTATGATAAAAATGTGCGTAAGTACTATTAGGTGTAATATAATAAAAAGAATAAACACACACAATTTTATTGTAAATCCATTTACTTTAGGTGCACTTGCTTAAATGAAATGATTTGCCAATTAATGTACTTACGAAGTAAATTATTACACTACGTAGTACTTATATATAATTACATGAATTGGACCCCCCACGCCGCATCTGTTAATTAGGTATTAGTCATTTGAGACAATTAAGTTTAATTGCGCACAATTGCAGGCTATTTAATTAACCACTAGTAAAGCTTAATTAGAATAAAATACCTCTGTCCAGGTGTTCATTAATGCGGTTAATTTAAAGAACTTAACTTGAATGGGAGTGAATAGTCAATGATTATAAGGTAAAGATTACAGATAAGGACGGGTATTAGAATGTAGCATTATTTCACAAAGTTATTAACAATATTTTTTAACTTCTTGAGAGTCTTGATGAAAAATGATTCATTTTAGAATGTTGTGAAGTGATATCAAATTATTAATATACTTCGTTATTTAAGATTATGTATTATAATATAATAACTCGAAATAATAAGAAAGTGATACCCCAGGCCCGGTCCAGACTATCGGCCGGATGTCCGGGCTGGTATAACTGCACTTTTTCTACCCGTAAACTTAGTGTAGGCCCGTGATCCGGGGACAACAGGACGTCATTAAATTTTCATACTATTGTCCCCTTTACGGAGATACAGAAACTAGGTTAGGTTATGTTAGAACTGTGACCATACAGCCCGAGCCGAGCGAGCGAAGCGAGCGTGCCGCGGCAGCGGCCGGCGAAACGCCAGAAAGTAATTTTCACATATAAAGTTTACTTTACTATATCAACGTATACAGAGTTAGAGGACATCGGGACGTGTTTTTAAATATTTTATTAAAGTACCACTGTCCTCGTTTAACGGGGACACGGCTTACGGGGACAACGGACCTACACCATAAACTTAAGACAGTTAATGGGTAGAGAAAGTTCTTAAATTTTTAACTCTTCATCATCATGTTGCTACTATACAACATATATCTACATTCAAAGTAGAGCAGCATCCAGCGCGAAGTTAGTTGGTTGAATTATTTAGCTCCTCGTCTCGTTACTTTGCCGGCGTTTCCGCAGGTGTGGCAATCATATTGTCTCTCTCTTACTCCCCCTGGCGGATTCCCTCATCGCAGCGGGGACGGAGCTAGGGATGTAGTATTGAGGGTAACAAGCCCCCGGTAAACAGAATTTGTGGTGTAGGAAAATTTATTGTAGTCCTATGGTCTATAATAAGGTCTAATCCATTGCACAAATCCATTAATAGATGTTTTTCCACTAAATATTATATATTATGTCCTATTAAATAATTAGCTTTTGAGTAATTTGCGTGTCACTAAAATATTCTGTTGTATTCTAGAAGAAACAGATCATAATTATTTTATACCAATTCTTTCCTGCCCTTACAGTGCAGGGCACAAATACCATCTTTCCATGTCACTGGTGGTTTTTCGCAACCACTATCCTAACGAGACTAAAAGGACTCTAACGATTTAGCTTACAAGGATCTCCCCAATCATATCCTGACTACGCCCACACCGCGACGCTTATTCTTTAATCTCGCTGATGAATTATGATTAGCGAAGTGCACTCAATCCTATTAGCGTCTACCTTCAATGCAACGGACAGACGGACGACTTGATTTTTTTGCGGATGTGTGACGAAGTTACAATTGATGTTGTTACCACAATAGGGGAAAATGTTTGAAGAATTCTAGATTCTATGAACTCGTAGGTCAAGTAAAGACTAGGTTATTTTGTCTCTGCAAATATGCGTATATTTTCCTTCTTGCTAGTTCACCGTCGATAGTATAATTAAAAAAACTGCTAGCGATATTCATTCGTAGTTTTCTGATGTAAATTAAATATGAGCATTGCGAACACATTCAATGGGTTGCGAACAAAAGTGTGCCGCAACAAATAATTTATATTAATGCATTTACCTGAACTGAAAATGCATTCACATTAAAAGTGGCCAAAAAACCTTTATGAGCCGCGCGGTGGCACGTAATAGCACGCCGTGGGACCACAAACTCCGATTATCCAAACATAGAGCTCCCGAAACAGCTCTGTGAAATTTTAACGTGTAATTGATTATGAAGTTGGCCACTAATGGGCGAAAATAGTTTCTAATTTGGTGTGTGGCGGCGTATAATTGGGCTCGGACGTCTGCGTTAATGATTAACGCTGGAGTGCCGGATGCGCGGTCCCCGATGGCCCGCAAGCATCCTTCAATTTTAGTTTAGCTCGCAGCCGCTACTACAAAGCTCGCTATACCGCTGTTTTATTCCGCTTAATAACCAGCCAATTAAGCAATGACGTGACGTGACGTTTGCATATTTTTATTCTCCCGCTGCGGTTGTTGTAGCGTGTAACTCGACTTGTTACCGTTTGGGTAGCAACGTCGTTCTTGATTAAGACTGTAACTTGTTACTTCGCGTTTCGGAACGATTTTACAGTCAAATTCACGAGTGTCAAAAGGTGTAGCACGAAAATAGGTAATGGCAAAAATTTGCCTTCACGCATGATTAACAATTTACGCCCACGGCCAGTTTCCCGCGTTTTTACGTCATCAGTTTTTCATCCAAACAAGTCAATGCACTTTCGCGAGTTGTCGCATTTCGCCACAACGCTTTTCGGTGGACGTTCGCTTGAATTCTAATCCGTGCGTATTTGTTCGGTATACTTATAGACAGTGGCATAACTTAGCTTTTTAAATCTTCAGTAGGAAGTTCTGAACTCGAAAGATTTGTGCTAACAAACGGGAGAATACTATCCTACTGATGTTATAAATACAAAATTATGTGTGTGTGTGTGTGTGTGTGCGTGTGTTAGTGTCCATATACTAACTTCATAACGACTGATCGGATTTGGTATGAAGGTACTAGGTCCTGGAATAGTATATACATTTTCCGTGATGAAAGTAACCTACATAGGTAACTTTCTTTCTACATAGGTTAGTTCCCGAGGGAGCAACTGTAAACCAAGTACTAGGCGGGTTTAACCGCGCGGCGCAGCACCACTGGGCCAGTGTGGTGGATGGAGTATGGCACATACTCTCTCTACGAGGCAAGGCTCGAGTCTCGGTAGTGGGAACGTAATGGGATGATGAGCTAGTTACAGCTTTTATTTAACTTGTAATGTTTGGGTCAAATATTGCAAGTTGAATCAGAACCACTTCCTCTTATCCTACGGAGTTGATATTTTGCATTCTTGTCAAAGTCCGATGACCATGCAATATTATGGTGACAGCCAGCTGATCTGATGATGGAATCGAAAGGTGGGCAATGAAAGTCCTTCACGGATAATCGTAAACTACTAGTGTTTGGGCTCATTTGATCTGCTTGTGGTTTTGATTACGAATATGCTAAAAGATTGTCTTAAAAAAATTGCGCAAAAATCTTGTTTTGTACCTGCTTCAAGTTACTTAGCTAGAAATGACAACTTTGGTTTTCAATTGTTTCAATTAAACTTCAAATTAGATGAACAGAGTAGAGATGTTAATCACAGAGTATTGTTTTATTTATTGTCTGTTTCTAAGGAGAGAATCTGCATTGTACCTACTACCTTATTGCTTACCATCGTTAGCTTTTGGTGAGTTGGCGAATTTTCCGTGAACCTGATGTACTGTCTCTACAACGACTGACGTTTGGAAAGTCACGCTAATGGAAAGAGAGTAAAGCTCACGTTTTGCTTCACCTGCGTCTAATCTCTGGTTGCATTCGGCATGGCGAGTGGCGTGGCGTGTTGCTGTCACCGGCCACTAATTATTCACGAACGGTAGCTGGCTGGAAAAAATGTACCGACTGAAAGTACCTAGGTACTCGGATTGAGCAGCAAATGATTTGGAAAAAATACTATAGTAGGTTGAGAGTGGTTAGAGTTTTAGGCCTGTTAGAGTTTGTTGTAGAAGGCCTTCGACATAGCCTAACGACTGTTGTAACTTAGTCAACAACGGGGACCAACGACGGCCTAACGTGCTCTTCGAAGCACGGTAGCGCTCAGATGTAAATACCACACAAACGGTCACCCATGAACAGTGCTTAACGTAGAAGATCTGTTACGAACTCCTAGCCGATCTACGCTGCGAGTGCTACCTTAAATTGATACCATGCAATAGAAATGTACAGTGCGTTTTTTCGTTTCAGTCATTTACCAGCTGCTTCTAATAGACGTCATATTAAATATTGTCAACAGTTTTAGAACTTGTTGGGTGAATGTGTCCTCCCATCACCATAGATTGTTGTTAAAACGGGATTTACAGAAACTGATTTAATGAAGTTCGATCCAAGAATTATTAATACATTTAACTGATAAACTGATAGCTGAAATTTAATAATATATACATTCAATGCATTTTATTTCAAAGAAACTATAACTGTAGAACGAAAGCTACAATTTTTAAACTTAATATGAAAAGGCAACCGCAGCCACAATCGCACGAAATAAAGTTAACGTCGGCGCTTCAACTTTATAACTCCTTTATCGGCAAATGAATGGACAGATGATGACCAAAATCAGTTCCATTTTCCCGTCGGACTTCCATTTAAAAAGGTTAAACTTTACGACGCAAGTGCGAAAGAGTTTACTCTACCTGTAAGTACCCGTATTCCTATTAGGTACCTACCTATGTTTCGCATTGCTTTTTGTTCTAGTACTTTTAACTGAAGTAGCATTGCAATGATTTATTGTCGTTCATTATGTGGGATATAACCACTAATTAGTAGTTTCATGCACGCGGCGCAGTAAAACGCGAACCGCGATGCAAATGCCTTATTTTCATTAATAGCCGGCGAGGCAATAAACTATTGTTATTATAAGTGCAATTAAACGATTCGTCACAGTTAGTTGTGGTTGTTTAACCGCAATCATGGCCTACAACCTACAAGTCACCGAGTTGATTAGCTTCCTCTGTTGATTAAACAGCCGTTGACACAATTCGTCGGTGCAGCGTGCATACTTCCGCTGACATCCGAACCATTATTTACGGGACCCGATCGGACGTATACTCGAAAACACAAAAATAAGAGCCGCGGCAATTCGTCACGGCCTCACAATACCGGGCATTGTTTCAGGCACGTTGCCTCCTAATTCCGTTTCGTTGTACCAGAAAACTAAATGGTACGCGAGAAAAACGCCCGAAAGGTCGCCCGATCCGTCGCGGAATAGTGCGCGACTCTTGCCAAATTGAATCGTATTTAAAATATTAATTAACCGTGACGACGCCGCTCCGTGCTTGACTTTATTGCTCACAGGTACTTTTTTCGCCGACACGATCTCAATTACCGAGTTTTTTATTTGTTATTTATTCGATATTTTAAGGTCCATAATTTGTTATAGTTCAGAAACTGCGAGTCGTGTTTCACGTTCTCATTAATCGCTCGAGTAGTTGTGCTAATTTTTTCGAGAAATATTACAGGCGATAAATTTCATGGTTTTGGATTTAATGCCGTAACATAAAATGGTCTCCGTGAGTTTGCAATGTTCAGAGTTGATTGGTGTAACTTATGGATTTAATAATGAGCGGAAATCGATATGGATTGTTTTGCGTTCGTTATTCATAGGTATAATAGATTTACAAAAACTAATTATTTGTTTCGTATGGTAATTAAAATAAATTAGGTAGTGTTAAAATTCTTTAAATAGTTTTTATATCGAAATGGAATTATCATCAAGAAATATGAGTACATACATTGTTGTAATTTAAACAGTCAACATACATTTATTTTCGGACCTCACGATATTTACCGCAAAGTTGCCCACTCTTGTTTCTAATCAAAACTGTTTAATGAACCATGAAAAGCACTTAAACTATTGTTGTTCCTATTATTATCCATTAAAGTTTTTACAAATTAATTATTTTTTTGTTTGTTGCAGTGCGAGAGGCGAACGCCGCAGCAGGCGAGCGGCGGTAGTCCAACGCTGGGCTCGCACCTGCTGGGCATGGAGGTAACGAAAGAAGCGCGCGCGTCGCCGCTGCCGGCGGGAGCGCAGCAGCCAGCCAATGGGCAGCCACAGCAGCAGCAGCAGCCACAGGTTAGTTAGCTAATTGTTTATTGTAGCCCAACGCTGGGCACCTGCTGAGCGGCGATGCAACAGCCGGTCAATGGTAGCAGCAGCCAGTGTGGAGTCTTTTACACTTAAAAAAAAATGAGGAGGTTCTCAGTTCGATTGTTTTGTTTTTTTATGTTTGTTACCTCTGAACTCCATCACTTAAAAACCGATTTAAAAAAATATTTTTGTGTTGGGTTCCATATAAATTTCATCCACCTTGGAATTCGAAGATACATTGTAGTCGGTTTTTTTAAATAAAATCTGTACTTGTATTCCGTTTAATTCATTTCTGTTCAGTCTCCGTGCCCTTTCTTTCATTCCCTACATAATCTCAATCAATTTGACCTACATAATCTCGAAGAACTTATTTGACCAAACTATCTATCAACAGATCTGCGCCGGTTGCAGCAAGGTGATCACAGAGCGGTACCTGCTAAAGGCTCTGGACCAACTGTGGCATGAAGACTGCCTCAAGTGCGGCTGTTGCGATTGCAGACTGGGGGAAGTCGGCCACACGCTTTACACGCGGGCTAATCTCATCCTGTGCAAGAGGGATTATTTGAGGTACGTTGAGTACGTTACAAAGATTGTGTCTACTCTGTCTACTTACATATATGCTTCACTCCTTTGCGCTGGGTGCAGCTAAAAAGAAGCTAAACCTATAACGACTTAGAGATGAAATTCCGCTAGCATCTTCGTAAATAATTTTATGATCTCTTCTGTTCTCGTAGCAAGGAGCATAATAATATCGTCATTGTCTCGAAAGCACTAAAATTGGCTAGATTGTAATATAAAGGGGGACCATAATGTTTATGAAACCATATTAAGGAAAAAAAAAAAATTCACAACAGCTTTTTCTGAAAAAAGAATAAAAGAAATAAAAACCATTTATTCGACACACAAAAACGACAATAAAAAAAAACACATACAACATTAAAAAAATGAAATAAAACTCTTTTTGATAAAATAATTAAATTTTGTTTAGACTATACTTTACTAAAGTACCCAACAACTAAGAAAAATGTTAGCCCATATAATTATCTGATGGAGTTGTTTTTTTTTGTTATGTATTGTATTGCACAGTGTTCATGTTGTCCCCAGGTTATTCGGCAACACTGGTTACTGCGCAGCTTGCAATAAAGTGATTCCCGCGTTTGAGATGGTGATGCGCGCGCGCAGCAACGTCTATCATTTGGAGTGCTTCGCTTGCCAACAGTGCAATCACAGGTGAGTTTCTATTGAAAATTAGATTACAGTTCCGAATTTATTATCACAATGTTCAACGTACCGGTGGTCATTTCACTTAGTAGATCTCTGCTCTCTCGCTGTAGAGCGAAAGACTATTGAAATGTTGAACGCGACTCTGGTTTGGAAATTAGTCTTTATTGTAATTTGAGGGTTTAGGTTGAACCCTCTCTTTTGCAATCACTAATTTATTATTTACTAGCTGCTCTCCGCGGTTTCACTTGCGGTTTCCCGGGATAAAGTCCTAAAGAACCTATATACCCAATTTCATCAAAATTGGTTCGGTAGTTTTTGCGTAACAAACATACATCCATACATTCTTAAAAACTTTCGCGTTTATAATATTAGTAGAATAGCATTGAGACAACATGTAACGTGATTTATAAATGGTTTTGTATTTGGGTTTTTCAACCACATTGCTAGTAAAAAAAACCTTGTTTACTAGCAAGGCTTGTAATTTCCATTTGGGTATTTTTATTGAATAAGTAAACATTATCTGAATCATTATATAATTGAGTCATTCATTCATTCAATAACTTCATATGAAATTTATTAATTTATGTTACTCTTTTGTTTATACCACAGGTTTCCTCTGTATCGTATCGTTATAATTATTATACCGCTATTATATTGGACGTTATTATGGATTTCCTTAATATTAGTTTGTTATGACTAATTTAGTATTTATTTATATTGGATATAGTTATCTATCTCTAACTGCGAGTATTACATACATTAATGCATTAACTTTTCAGTAAAATTAGTCATGTGTTTTGCATTATGACACTAAAGAGCAATAGAGGATCGGACAGTAATCGAGAAAAAACTAAAATGTAGTTAGAACGAATGTTCGTCGAACCAGAAATATCATCCAATCAATATTTTGTGAAATAATAATGATTTATATTTTTAAATCAATAAATAAAATCTAATAATTCTGACATTTTTAATCTGTTCTTCATCTCAAACAAAACAACAATCACAGCGCATGATGTCATTTGTAGGCAAATGCCGTGAGTCAAGCTTGTGTTTTGTTTTACGTTTTTGCTTTTCATAAAATGTATTTTGCTAAATGTTTTCGTTCCATTAATACAAAATCGTCCCGAAACTTCACAAAACGTATTTAAATCTTTTTGCAAGTTTTATTTCGAAGAGTTTGTCGTTTTCTACCTTCATATGACCTTACAAGTTTTAAGGTGACCTTCTGCGCGGCAATATTTGAAACATAATATTTAAACATAGTTTTAGGTACTTTTTGAGCGTTATTTAATTATAATAGTATTTTTCATGGCTATATTTATTAATTGTAGTTAATATAAAACACTTTCTGAAAAGTTGTCCGATCCCCTATTGTCTCAGGGTGACTAGCACAGTGTAGTGCCGCCCAGAGTTATGCAAAATAAACTTCTGGGTGATGCTGCAACTGTTTTGCAGGCGTGTTGCTTAGCAACAGGTGACTCAATAACATAAAAAATATATGTAGGAAAAAATGAAAAAATCGCTAATTACTGCAACAATTTCTACGAGTATGTTTAAAAGTACGATGAGTGGAACTTTCTATCGGCATTTGACACTCGGATAAAGACGCTCAGATTATAGCTATCCGGGAACACCCCGCAAATAGCTATAATCTAAGTGTCTTTGAAAGTTTCCGTCTATGCTACACTTATAGACCGCATCGTCACTTAACAACGAGTGAGAAAGCGCTCAAACGCAAGACTATAATTTATAACAAAATTAACTTTTCTATAACACGATTGGCTCAGTGGGAGCACGTGTGACTTTCGATCCGACGCACCCGAGTTCAAATCTTGCTGGCCACGCTGACTTAAGTTATGTGCAGAATCAGCATTCGCTCTAAAAACGGTGGAAGAACAAATTGTGAGAATTTATCACAAAAATTCAAGGACATGTGACATCCACCAACCCGCACTGGGCCAGCGTGGTGGATTATAGCCCATACTCTATCTACGAGGGAAGGCCCGAGTCCCTGCAGTGGGAACGTTATGAGCTGATGATGATGATTGATTACGGATATGATTGTGGGCAATTACCACATAAAAATTTAAAACCTTAGTATTACCACAGAATACTAAGGGACAGAATCATCACTCCGCAAAGAAATTTAAACAAATAACGACTCTTGCTATGACGCAATAAAATTCAATTCAGCTCGCGTAGCGCTGCATACCTACTAGTCATATTAACCTACAGAGCGCCTCTCTTTCTATCGCATAGCTCTTATCTCTTCTGACGCGGCACGTGTAACGACCCGCGACCCGCCGTCGGTGTCCGGCTATGTACTTGTAGCTTCGTACATACAGTGCGGAGTGCGCTAGGCCTGGTATTACAATAATTTAGAATGCAAAAAGACAATAAGCTACCGTGTAATAAACTCTGTTTTCTACATGTTTCAATAAAAAGTAGCCGGTAACATCGCCAACTATGTTAGTTTTGAAACTGTTTTATTCAATTCAATTTCGCGACATACGCGATGGCGCTACGAGCTCTAATATCGTCGCTCTTATCATGTGTCCACAACTTTAGTTTTGCATTTTAGGAACTCTATTACAAATAGATTTAATTGCTGTTGTTAAAAATGGAAGTAATTGATTCTGAGTAAAGTTTGTTCTATTCTACACAACAGATTTTTAAAGGTTTAAGTTTAGTAGTTAATTTACTATTTAGTCTTTGAACACATAGCAGTAACGTTGTCGTCATAGTAATATATTCGTGTTAATAAAATAAAGAAAAACTGTTTTTAGGGTTCCGTACCTACCCAAAGGGTAAAACGGGACCCTATTACAAAGACTACTGTCCGTCTCTTTGTCTGTCAGTCTGTCACCAGGCTGTATCTCATGAACCGTGATAGTTAGACAGTTGAAATTTTCACAGATGATGTACTTCTGTTGCCCCTATAACAACTAATACCATAAAAATCCTATACAACAGACCTAATTTCTTTGCCGTTTTTGTAGATAATGGTACGGAACCCTTCGTGCACGAGTGTGACTCGCACTTAGCCGGTTTTTTTAAGATTTTATTGAAATCATCGTGTAAAGAAATACTTATATTTTTTGTTATATTTACTTACAAAATAGTTATTCAACTTCTGCCCCGCAGCAAACAATCGAACGCATTTAAATTGTTTAGTTTTTATCGCGATTGTTAAAGTTAAACTAAAGCCCATCCCATAGTAGGGGAGCGTGAAAACGGCAATTTACAGGTCTGTGTCCGTCTAAATAATAAAAGGCTTGAGAAGATTGGAGTCACCCTGAATGGTTTATACGTCGCTTGTGGACCTTTCTGTTAGTACGTCTCGGCGACGCTCTCGAATGTTCTCGAATCTCTGCGAATTATATATTCATTTAAGTGCCTAGATGGAATGTTAAGCCAACTGTTGAGTTGGGAGCTGTAAGCGTTCTGTATGGCTGTGCGGAGGGAGAATTGAGTTTTTATTGTACCTACGATTAGTTGAGTATCCTCGCTTAAATTTTCAGTTACACCGCGATTTTTGCACAACGTCCAAGTAATGTATGTAAGGAATTAATAAGAATTATTCTGAATGTACATTTCGAAATGTATTCCGAATGTATAATATCCCTTTTATGCAAATGAGTGCATTAGATGAGTACCTGCGTTTTTCCTTACCGATCGGACGGAATGACGAATGTATTATTTTGTATTTAAGCTTAGTATTGTTCTCAAGGAAGTGACATTTGTCTTATTGAGAATAAACTTCTTTAACCTTAACCTAATATATTCAGTATGGTAGGTACTTGTGGGATACAATAACGTATTGTTTAAATTACAATAAGACACATGTAAGTAGGATTGCACAATGCACACACAGGTAATAATAAGATAATATATAAACTAAGTTAAGAGAATTAAAGGCAGAATATATTTGGTCATCGAGAGTTTTAGTTATTCCTTAGATAGTCCCTTCATTGGTGACCCCGGAAAGTGAACACGCAAGTCAAAAGTTGACAATATACGACGTTAGCGAATCGGTCTGTTTGGCCTCCCACAAGCGGGTCTCACCAGACAGATTGAGAAGGCGCACATAACGGCGATATTGCAACTATAGGAATCAAACAACAAGCTAATACGAAAAGTTAATACGAAAGAAGTTTCGCGTCGATACCAATATGTTTTCATCCAACCAACCAGTGCTTGCACCCCTGACCAGTAATGTGTCCAATGCGGCTAGCCAGTCTACGCAGACAACTGACGGCAAGATGCAAGTCATAGTGACACCAGGGTCTCCGCCTAGCGACAACCCTACTGGTGAAGTGGCGGCAGTTTCAATATCAGGTCAGATACCGGAATTTTGGGCCGATATGCCACGTCTATGGTTTTCAAACTTTGAGGCAATCGTAGCACCGCAAAAACAAGGCGAAGATTACAAATTCCATTTAGTGCTTACCAAGTTGGGGAAAAATGCCATTCAGCAAATCAGCGATTTATTGCAGTCGCCTCCAAAAGAGAAATACAAAGCACTTAAAGAACGTTTATTGGCAGTTTATGAGGAGTCTGCAGAGAGACAGTTTAAAAAACTTTTAGAAGAGATGGAGCTCGGCGATCAGAAACCATCGCAGTTGTTACGAAGAATGAAAGAATTAGCGAGTAACGTGCAGGTTGCAGAGTCGACACTGAAAACCTTGTGGATGTCAAGACTCCCAACATCCGTCAGGGCTGTCCTTACTGTATGTCCTGACAGTACCATCGACGGGCTTGCGACAGTAGCGGATAAGATTATCGAGAACTCCGCCTCTGGTGAGGTAGCCCAAGTCACAAGCGCGAGTTCTGCAGGCAACAACTTTTTAATACCCGAGTTATTGGCAAGCATTAACCAATTATCTTTGGAAGTAGCTGAACTACGCAAAAATCAGACAAATAATTACCGTCAGAGTCGTCAAACGTTCCGAAGTCCACAATATAACCGATATCAAAATCGTTCAAGGTCAAGATCACGAGGACCGCGGACTCCAAACGATCCGGACTGGTTGTGCTGGATCCATTACAAATATGGAAAGTTTGCGAGGAACTGTGTGCAACCATGTGCTTGGAAACAACCGTCGGAAAACTAGAACCAGTGTTGTCAAGGGCGGATGTCAGCACTATCCTTCCATCAAACCGCCTGTGCGTTATCGACTGCAAAAGTCGCTTACGTTTCTTAGTGGACACTGGCGCCAATATCTCAGTTTTACCCAAAATGAAAAATTCAATACCTCAGGATACTAAATACAAATTATTCGCAGCAAACGGCACTCCAATTACTACGTACGGCGAAAAGACAATGGAGTTAGACTTTCAAATGCGACGAACCTACCGATGGACTTTTATAGTTGCGGGAGTCAAGCAACCGATATTAGGAGCTGACTTCCTTGAATACCACAATATGTTGATCGACTTGCGCAATAAAAGACTAATTGACGGAGCTACCGGATTACGGACTACAGGTACAATCACGCAAACTGATGTACCTACAGTCAGAACAGTGGACATACGGTCTCCATACGCAGACATTATAGAGATGTATCCCGATATTACTAGACCAGTATCAACGAAGTTTGCTCCGAAACATAACGTAACTCACCAAATTGTAACCGAAGGTCATCCAGTGCATTCAAAATGCCGTCCATTGTCAGCAGATAAATACAATAAAGTTAAGCACGAGATACAAAGTATGCTGACCGCAGGAATTTGCAGACCATCAAAAAGTGCTTGGTCAAGTCCATTGCATGTAACAACAAAGAAAAATGGTGACATACGCTTATGTGGAGATTATCGTAAATTGAATGCCATTACGAAACCAGACCGTTACCCTATACCAAGATTGCTTGACTTTGTCCATTTACTACCACGAAAAACCATATTTTCTAGGATAGATCTGAAGAGAGCCTACAATCAAATTCCTGTCGAAGATCCAGAAAAAACGGCCGTTTGCACTCCATTTGGTCTTTTTGAGTTCCCTAGAATGCCTTTTGGATTACGAAATGCAGGTCAAACTTTCATGAGATTTCTGAATTCAGTATTGTCAGATCTCGATTTTGTCTTCAGTTATGTTGACGATATACTTGTCGTATCATCATCAGACACGGAGCACAGAGAACATCTGAAGAAACTATTTGAAAAACTAGATCAAAACGGCATAACTATAAATTTAGACAAATGTGATTTTGGCAAGCAAGAAGTTGAATTTTTGGGCCATGCAGTGTCCAGCAATGGAGTTCGCCCGTTACCAGAAAAAGTTAGAGCAATTGACGAATTTCCTAGACCAAGAACGTTAAAAGAATTGCGAAGATTTCTTGGAATGATAAATTTTTATAGGAAAAACATCCCACAAGCCGCAACGCATCAAGCTGAATTAAATAAGTATTTATGTGGAAATGTAAAAGATAGTTCTGAAATCGAATGGACAGAAACAGCGATAGAAGCGTTCAATCAATGTAAAGCTAGTTTAAAAAACGCCGTTACATTGAGTCCTCCTTCGCCTGAGTGTCAATTAGCTTTGATGACAGATGCCTCACAAACTAGTGTCGGGGCTGTTTTACAACAACTACAAGATGAAACATGGAAACCTTTAGCATTTTTTTCAAAAACCTTGAGCAGTACCCAGAGAAACTACAGTACATACGACCGGGAACTTCTAGCGATATACATGGCAATCACATATTTTCAAGATGAAATTGAAGGAAGAGAATTGATTGTGTACACCGACCATAAACCATTATGTTACGCATTTCATAGCAATAAGACGACAACGAAAGAAAAAATATCGCCTAGAAGATTAAGACATCTGAATTACATATCTCAGTTTACGACGAATATTCGACATCTAGCTGGATCGCGCAATCCGGTGGCAGATGCGCTATCTAGAATAGAAGAGATCAATTGTCCATCTACAGTAGATTGGGAAGAGATGGCGCGCCAGCAAGAACATGATTTAGAACTAGATAGTCTATTGAACAGCTCAAATAGGAAATGGAAGAAAGTAGACATTGGCCAAACAGTATTATGGTGTGAGAGTTCAACGGGTAAACAACGTCCATATGTGCCGATATCACTTCGCAAAAGAGTGTTCGACACTATGCATAACGTGACACACCCAGGGATCAGAACAACTAGAAAATTGTTAACTACGACATATTTCTGGCCAAGTATGAACAGAGATGCAGGCGAATGGGCTAAAAAGTGCGTTTCCTGTCAACGAAGCAAAGTAATCAAACATAACAAGACGCCACTGGTGGAATTCCCTGAGTCAACAAGATTTCAACACGTGCACTTAGACATTGTGGGGCCATTACCCATTTCAGACAGTAAAAGATACATTGTTACTATGATAGACAGATCTACAAGATGGCCAGAAGCGATAGCAGTGCCAGAAATTACCGCCAATAGCGTTGCGAAAGAATTTTTTAATAATTGGATCTCAAGGTTTGGTTGCCCTTTAAGGATAACTACAGATCAAGGAAGACAATTCGAATCTAATTTATTTTCAGCTTTAGCTAAAATTATGGGTATCCAAAAAATTCGAACAACAAGTTACCATCCACAATCAAATGGCATGGTAGAAAGATGGCATCGCACACTGAAAACAGCGCTCATAGCACGGGGTAATACCAAAGACTGGTCATCAGAGTTGCCAATCGTGTTACTTGGTTTAAGAACTGCCATGAGGAGCGATTGTAACGTTAGTCCAGCTCAAATGTTATATGGAATGAGTTTGCGACTCCCTGGAGAATTTTTGGAGCAGAAAACGCAACAAAATTCGCCAAATGAGTTCGTGCGTCAATTAAGTGAATCCATGGAAACATTACGTCCCGTGCCAGCAACAGCACACTCGTCAGAAAAGCCGTTCATTCATAAAAGTATGGCAAAGTGTGAATACGTTTTTGTACGAACAGATTCAGTAAAAAAACCATTGACAGCACCATATGAGGGACCATTCAAGATATTAGAAAAACATGAAAAATATTTCAAAGTCCAATTACACAATCGAACAGCTGTAATCTCAATCGACCGACTCAAGCCAGCGTTCCAATTACAAGACGTCAGCAGCGAGGGCAATGATCCACCGAATGCTGAGTCAAAGGATCACACGGTGTCAGCGAACATGAAGACAATGAGACCGGCTCGTGCCGCGCGCGTGGTGCGATTTGCATTGTGAATTTAGTAGTCAGTTATCAGGTTTTATTTTCTTGTTTAAGGTTAATATATATTTTTGTTTGTTTTGTAAATTCTAAGTTCCTATGTTTTTTTCTTTTAAAAGGGGGGAATAATGTGGGATACAATAACGTATTGTTTAAATTACAATAAGACACATGTAAGTAGGATTGCACAATGCACACACAGGTAATAATAAGATAATATATAAACTAAGTTAAGAGAATTAAAGGCAGAATATATTTGGTCATCGAGAGTTTTAGTTATTCCTTAGATAGTCCCTTCATACTGATGAACACTATAAACGTTTCGCAACTTCACCCAAGAAATGGATACTAAGTTCTGGATACTAACTTCTGCTCTTCCCCTATTTGTCCCAAATTGGTGCTCAGTAACGTAACCTCAAGTAAAAAGAAGTTTCTGACAAACTTATGCAGCACTTGATTAAGTATTTCAAGTTACCGTGCGTGTTTACCAAACAATACAGTGAGCCGACTATTAAATATCACGTTCAAATCAATTTCGACGGGTGGCAGAAATCTGAATCCAATTTGCGGGCTGTCCGATCGCCGGACGACCGGTATCACGGCCGAATATCGCTAAACGGCTAAATTATTTAGCGGCGGTCGTAGGGCTGTCGGGAACTGCAGAGGCTCTGCAAGTGGTCTTTTGGGTTTAATAAGACCCAGATTCATGTACAACACTTTTCCAAACACTTGGCTAAATAAGGCAAAGCTATACCAATCATAGCTTCACAATAAACGCATGTATGCAAATTTCTGTTTAGTTGATATTTAAGTAAAAAAAGTTAACGCATAAACCCATATTCATGATCAACACTTGTTGAAACTCTTGTCTAAGTAAGGCACAGCTATAAACAATCATAACTTCGCAATAAACGCATGCGTGCAAATGTGGATTGCTTTGGATGAGGCATAAAAAAAGTTAGAAAACGAAAAAGGAAACATAAAATATTATGTGGTAATATTGTCGTATATTTATTGCAGTATAACTTAGTAGGATCTTCTCTAACTTTTTCGTTAAATCATGTCAAAGGTGCACCTGCCAGCCCTAGTTTCACGACAGTTTGCCGACGCAGACGGGCGGCCAGCCGCGGCGGAAGTCGCGCGACGGCCGCAGCACTGTCGCCTACTGCCGTCCGTCTGTCACATCTTCACGGTGCAACTACGATATGAAGTTGATTAACATTGGACAAAACATGTTGCATGTCACACGGTTCGCAGTCGGCGGAATTTAATTTGTAAGATCATGTTGCCTCCGTGTTTCCGTGGTGAATTTCGTGCCATAAATCTAAATCTGCTTGTTGTAAAGTGTTCTTCATAATATTTGTTAAGTTACTACTGATAGATAATTATTAGACTAAGTAGGCATTCATTAAGGCTAATGAAATCAATGTTACAAAACACGGACTATAAGTAGATAGCAAAAAATTCCGACTCTCATTTCCATATCTACAGTCTTATTGTTAATTTCTCGCATCACCACTTACTTCCTAATCTGAACGCTAGGTGCGGCGTCCATTGTCTTACGCCGAGGGAACAGTCAATAGAACGTCCGTTCCTAAAACGTCAAACTTGGCGTCAACGCGGCGACACAATGCCGCCTGGCACAAAGCTTAACTTGCACCCAGTCATTAAAATTTCGTTTTCCATCTTTTCCATTACGCAGCTGCAGACAAAAAATAGCGAAATAAAAAACGACAAGCCCAAAACAAAAGTCGGGAACGAAGAGAACAGGAAATAAAGTTAATTAAGAGCGGCGAAATCGACTGAGTTGCGGTGGAAATTGGCCCCTTAAAAAAGAGACATTTGTAGCGACGTAATTTTTGTGACAAGTGAAACAAAAGAGTTGGGAGACGAAGGGCGGTGAGGAAAGACGGTGGGGGGAGCTAGGGGAGATAAAGTCGGTGTTATCACCGCCGGTTCCGGGCGGCCACTGGCGAGTCGAAGGCGATACCATTGTTTTGCCACATTGAGGGATGCTCGCTTGCGTGACGTTATCGCGCCTCCTTACTGGCGATGACCTTTCCACTTTTGATAGTAAATTTCGTTCCTCGGACGCTTTATGTTAGCTCCTTTTAGCGCTCGCATTGAGCGAGTAATAGAATAGAGCTACATATAATTAAATTTACTTGGAAGCCTTAATAACGCGAATCACTAATTGGATCTTCGTGCGTTCCACGCTGCCCACTCTGCGAGTAAATGCATCTGGCTTGCACTTTGGAGTCGGTGTTCGAGGATTAGACTGTTAATTATCGTCGACAGTTGTTACGGAATAACAGCATTTAGGTACCTATTTAACGTAGGTATCTATAGGTGCCTATTTTAAGTATAAAAGGTCAGTTTCTCATGAGAAAGTTAGAAGCCGCCTACACAGCAGGTTCGGTTAGGTAGCAGAAAGAGCATATTATAGATAGGAACTACATTGTATCAAACTGATAGTGGGTTTTAGTTCTATTCGTTTCGTTGATGAATTGTAAGATTACTTAGTTTGCCTTATTAATGAATTATACGATTAATTTTGAAGAGGTTAGTCAAAGTCAAATATTATTTATCAAATAGGCACAAAAGTGCACTTTTAAAGGTCATAAACACATGATACAAATAAAATATGTTAAAAATTGTATCTTATGTTAACATGACTTTGAAAAAAAGGTAAGTATGTTTACCCACTACCCTTTCCTATACTCAAATTGAAGTCGGAGTGCTGAAAAGAAATGCGAAAACTGACTCTGCCAGTGCTTCGGAAATACGCCCGCTAGTGAAGATAGCACCAAGAAACTCTGCGGGGATGTCTTTTTTTCAGCTCTTTTAAAATGTCTCGAAAATAACAATGAACAATTGGTTGTTATTATTGTATATAAACCGCGGCTGTAGACGTCTCACGTCTCTTTTTTCAATTTAGCAAAGATTTACACAAGATACCATACTTGCCACAACAATCCTTAACTCTAAAAGTATAATTCTTGTCTATAGATTCTGCGTAGGCGACCGCTTCTACCTATGCGAGAACAAGATCCTCTGCGAGTATGACTACGAGGAGCGACTGGTGTTCGCTAACATGGCTTACAATCCACCACCGCTAGCGCACCTCAAGCGGCAGACTACGCACCTGCCTCCGCCACCGGTAAGCATCAACTATCTCTTGACTTCAGGTTTGGTTCAGCTCAGGATTTATGCATTGAAATATTTTTCAATGTCTTTCTGATCGATGATTGAACATGATAATATTGTGATGCTCTTCTTTAATGGTGTCAGGTTTATGTTGAACTAGCTGCGCCCCGCGGTTCCACCCGCGGGTTCCCGGAATAAAAAGTAGCCTATGTGCTATTCCAAGTCCTAAAGTACATACCAAATTTCATCAAAATCGGTTCGGTAGTTTTTGCGTGAAAAAGTAACAAACATCCATACATACAAACTTTTGCGTTTATAATATTAGTAAGGATAGAGTCAGTAGCGTTGATTGAGTACTACCACAGAATACTACGAGTAAAGGACGGAAGCATCACTCCGCAAAGAAATTTAAACAAATAGCGACTCTTGTTATGACGCAATAAAATTCAATTCAGCTCGCGTAGCGCTGCATACCTACCAGTCATATTAACCTACAGAGCGCCTCTCTTTCTATCGCATAGCTCATATCTCTTCTGACGCGGCACGTGTAACGAACGTGCTACCCGCCGCCGGTGTCCGGCTATGTACTTGTAGCTTCGTACCTACAGTGCGGAGTGCGCTAGGCCTGGTACTACGAGAAGAGTAAACGCTTCTTTAGTAACTTATTTAAGGAGTATGATGTATGTATGATTTGATACTTGAATGATTTCCTTTTCAAAACATTATTAATTTAAATGTTTATAATTACTATTTAAACCAGCTACCGTAATATGATAGATGGATATTGAATTAAAGAAATCAAGTTCGTGATTAATGATAATGTTATGACATTAATTAATATGTAGTGACAACTTTCGCAAACATTAAATTAAATAAATTTTCCAGCAGACAAGCAACGCCATGAGCAGCCTGATGAATGGGTCGAGCCGCGCCGGCGACCTCAACAACAACATGTCTGGTTCGTCGCCGGCCGCGTTCGCTCCCCCTCCGCACCTCAAGCCCCTGGGCCTGTCCGCATCTAGCTGAGACTATCGAGCGTGAGACGCGGCCCACCCGTACGCCAAGTATCAAAACTAAACACGCGTAGTACACGGGTACCATCGATACCGCTGAGAAAAGCTCACGTTGAGTGATTTTATAATCATCTCTAAAAATTGACTTGTTAAATTCAGTGATTATGACTGCGTATTAAAGTACTAATGCAAAGTGAATGCCAAACCATAGTTAAAACTCTTACAGTTTAAATATTGGACGTAATTTCGTCAACATAATCGTATGATATTGAATTAGAATTTAATGATTTAGTGGTTAATCTCAGAATTGATCTCAGATGGGCAATTTGCTGATGTAGGATAGATAAATTAATATTAAAATGTTTTGTTTATAGTTTTAGTTCAATTTGATATAGGACTTCAATTGTATAGAATTTTAGATCCTTGTATAAATAGTAAAAATAAACTTTTATTCGTTCATGTCAGTAGATTCTGTGTATAAAAACTTGTTTATTAATGTAAAATGGAGTGGCCGTAACTTGAGTGCTAAAATAACTGATGGTGGCACAAAAGGACTGCTAAAAAATAGCAAAAGAGTATGAAATCTTGTCAAGTGAGAGATCATTTAAGTGTAGTACAAGAAATTGTTAATTTCAGTATGGTAACTCGTCTATCGATCAAAGTGTTTGTATTGGCTTAGCCGAATCTCTATCAAAATTCTTCAACCTCAAAATGCATTCTTTGTTATTTTGTTTCGTACCTATATTATAGAATAACTGTTAAGTTTTTTCGTAAATTGTTCAAATGTTTGTATTATTTATGTACATAGCTATACCTGTAAGTAGAAATATTGTATCTGTATGATAATATTGTAATATAATTATTGTATAATCATGAATTAACTAAATATTCGAATTTAGATAAATGTGAAAATATACGTGTTGATATAATTCCCAAATAAACGAGTAGTTCAAATCAGTTGATTTAGTAATGTTTTGAGTCACTTCACTATTACAGTCCAGGCCAAAAGATTAGAGCAACCGAGCGAGTTTCAATTAAAAATTAAATCAACGCCAGCGTAAATACATTTAGATATTTTGTCGCAGTCTCGCTGGACAAGGTAGTTTACCATCATGCTACGTTGTTACTCCCGTCGTAGTAATTAGTGATTGCTCTAATCTTTTGATCAGAAAATATTTTAAAATGATTCTGGGTAGCATTAAGCATTTTAGAATCGCCAACAGAAATTAATAAAAATATTATAGAGACCTGTGCAATATAAGTGTTTTTTCTAAAAAGATATTAAAATGGGAAAAAATATTGCAAAGGATGCGAATCATTATTATACGTATTATGAAACTTCTCTCAAGTGGTGACGAGAGCAGTGCAGTGACACGCAAAATTTTGCAAAACCACGTTCGGGGTGGTGCTGCAGCTGTGGTGTGTTGCTTAGCATAAGTGAAAGATCTGTTAGTCTCGCCACATAGATGTATAAAAACGTTTTTGACTTGTGTGTTTTGTAACTAAAAGATATGTCACCAAAATTCGTCTGATCTCTTGCGTGATCTTATACCATTTCTTTCAGCGTGCAATATTTTTGACCATTACTTGTAAAATATAATAATGTCAATAAGAGATCGTCCATTAATCACGTGAGGCTCGAAAGGAGGGTCGGAAAAAATCACGAAATATCACAATGAGGGAGGGGGGTATAGTGTGATATGACGCGTATTTAGGGGGGGGGATAGTCTAAAACCTCACCACGTGTGGTGATACGTGGTGAGGTTTTAGAGGGGGGGTTAGAAAGTTGCTAAACATCGCATGATTATTGGACGAGCTCTAATATGTTTGAGAAAATAATAAGACGCAGCTTATGCAGTATTACGAATATGATATTACACCGTACTCGTACTATGGACTTACTAACATAATACACTCGAAAATAGACAAAAGTTTATCACAGGAATTATATTGTACAAGATTTTTTCTCTGGATTTTAGTTATTAATTTCAGTAAATCTGTTGGTGGTCAATGACCGTAATACATTCCCAGTTAGAACAGTGTAATTGTATAAAGAATACTTTGTTTAATTGTATGTGTCGGTTCTCTTATAACCAATGATATGACCAAAGATGTAGCTCATTAAAGCCTTGTTCCAAATTTATTTGTTTTCTTTATTTTTCGTAAGAGTCCCTCAAATCTTATATATAGAGGACCTTTAAGAGAGCTAGAAAATTCTACAACTTCCTACTAATAACTATTATAATACTAAAATGCAAAAGTTTGTGGGGATGGATGGATGTTTGTTACTCAATCACGCAAATACTACTAAAGGAATTTACATGAAATTTGGTATGTATGTAAGTTCTTTAGGTCCTGGAAAAGGACTTAAAGAACCAACATTCCAATTTTCGAGGGAAAAGGAAGGCTTTTTATACCGGAATACCGCAAGAAAAAACCGCGGAGAACAACTAGTATTTATAAACAAAACCGAGATCTAGATTTTCTAACAGATCAAGTCTCGCTTCGTTGACTTGAGTCTTTGACATTAAAAAATAAATCACGTTGAAAACTAAATATATCACACTTCTGAAGTAATTTTAACACAATTGACCTCTCATCTTACATCAAAATACCACTCAATGAAAGAAAACCACGTTATCATTGCAAAGGTGAACGAAATTTGAAAAGGCGAGAGAGACCAAAAGGTTCATATCAGGGACATAAAAATGTCGACGGCCCCAGTAATGTCACTCGCCACCATACTGTGTCTAGGTGAACATTACGGGAGAGATAGCAAGTAAAGCGGATACGGAGTAACTATATTTACAGTATGAAATAATGATTTTGAGGGGAGTAAATTTAACAGCCTTTGTGGTGTAGTAGTTAGGCAGGTTGGTTAAAATCATATACACCACTGAGATTGCCGGTTCGATTCCCGCGACGCGACGGTGCAAATTTTTACTTCAAAAGAGGAGGTTCTCAATTTGATTGAATTTTTGTTTGTTGCCTCAGAACTCCGTCATTTATAAACCGATTTGGAAAATTATTTGCGTTCAGTTCAGTATAGATACAATGTAGTCCCATAAATAATTCATCGAAATTCGACATTGGACTTCGAAGATACATCAGAATTGAAGGCAGTTTTTTTGTTATAATTTTATAATTTGAGAATAAAATTTTGGTTTGATGTTTTATTGTATCGATTTTAATGAAAAAAACAAATTGTTGTACCTTAAATATTAATAAAGTTAAACCTACAGCCTTTACAACTCGCCAACTAAATTAATTCGTACCTATACAAGTTTAACGTATTTATTTATTTCATAGCGTACAAAACAGAATGCAATCATATAGATACCTACAGACTTAAGCCTGTGTTGTACATGGTATCGTTCTCAATTACATTCCAGAAGTATGTACTCCTAATTGTATCACAATTACAAATAAGGAATACAATCGCTAGAGAGACTATATATAGTTCAAAAATGATTTAAAAGTATTATCAAAGTAGCAAGTTTTCTGACGTTACCTGTAAAGCAGCGGACGTGAAAAGTGGAGAAAAATCACCCCAATTTCCCGCAGCGCACCCTCATTGTCGGCGCAGAATAACCTGATAGTAATAAAACTATATATAGTTCAAAAATAATTTAAAAGTATTATCAAAGTAGCAAGTTTTCTGACGTTACCTGTAAAGCAGCGGACGTGAAAAGTGGAGAAAAATCACCCCAATTTCCCGCAGCGCACCCTCATTGTCGGCGCAGAATAACTTGATAGAACTGTTATCGATGCCATCTTTAATTTCGCTTCGGCAAACATACACAAGTATCTGATATTTTACGTAACACGTAAAGAAAGTATCTGATCTGTTATTTTAGTTTTAATTGTTTCTGTATTGTGGGGTTATAATATAGAGTTATTCAATTGTGTTCTGATCTGAAGCAAATATTCC
This sequence comes from Petrophora chlorosata, assembly GCA_951640565.1. Taxonomy (NCBI): domain Eukaryota; kingdom Metazoa; phylum Arthropoda; class Insecta; order Lepidoptera; family Geometridae; genus Petrophora; species Petrophora chlorosata. The sequence goes on along the minus strand of OX621193.1, from coordinate 11,774,542 downwards.
CAACACGAATATTAAGGATCACTTGTAATCTTCTCAACAACTGCTTCTTTAAAGTCTAAGTCAAAGTAAAAATTTCTTTATTCATTTTTGGCATCGCAGACGCATAAGTAACTCTACCACCGCATCGGAACAAGAACCATTATTCAGAAGATACAGCAAGAAACTGAGAGACATGTTTTTTGGAGATTTTGTTACCATTTTTTGGGTTTCTAAAAAATTATTTAAAATAAATTAATATACCTACATAAAAATTAATAATAATGGAAGTCATTATCGTTTAAAGCGAACATATCTTAAGCTGTAAATATGTAAGTACTTACTAATAAATAACGCTCAGCAATCACATACATCGATCCTGGTCCTTAACTAAAATTCCCTGTCTCCAGGAACTATGAGGACCATGGACCCACTACACCCAGACACGAAACAAATGCTTGTGCTTTTTTCTTAGCCACAAACATTTGTCCCGTCGTGGGAATCGAACCCGCAACCTCGGTGGTGTATGACATTTGAGCAAACCTGCCCAACCACTACACCACAGAGGCTTTCAATTAGTAGATATTAATTTTAGATGATGCTGATATCTAGTAGTTCCGAAAAAAAAATCAAATATGCGAGTGCATATTTTATAGTTGCGATAGTTCAGATGAACTATCGCAACGTAAAAGATATTAAGCCCATTAAAGGGAAAGTTACTCGTAACAAGCGAAGGTTTCACCGCAACAAATCATCGCAAAAAGCGCGACCACTACTATACAATTGGCAATAGACAGTTACCGAAACGAATCGAGCGTGTCGCATAAACAACGCATATTCAAATCGGACGTTCGCAAATAAAGGTGTGAAGTAATAGATACACCTAATCGACTAGAGTAACTGCAACGAGGGCGTGACTGGACACGATGCCCAGGGTTAGCCACACATTCTTACACGAGAGAAGAGAAAAGGGCCTTGAAATTGTTACTGACATGTTTTATTAAACTTATACACTTATAATACTTATATATTATAACGTATGTGATAAATGATTTTGCACTATTAAGTTTAAAAATTTCTCATTTTATCTCCAAACTCTTATCGCCAAACGTAGTTCAAACGTTTTGCTCGCACCAACCTCGCAATTGGACGAGGACGATACTAAACCTTTCTAATATATATTTTATAAGTTTCTCATGTAAGAGTCGTGTTTTCATCTTAAATGAGAAATCTTTGAACTGAATTTCAGCCATAATAAACTTATCTTAAAGTGAAAACATGTTCCATAATACAAAATGCGGGTAAAAATATAAAGTTTTGGGTGGCACAGCAATAGTTATGGGCGCTTACCATTAGGCAAACGACTTGCTCGTCTCATCACACAGTTCAATAAGAAAAGGACCAAAAGATCATCATCATCATCAAAAGAAGAAGAAAAATAAAAATCTTTACTGAAATATGTTGACGCTCCCGTTTCGCAGTCGCACTAGTCGCCGATGTATGCTTGGAGCTTTTGTTGTTTCACGCGAACAAACCTTCGGTAGCTCGGTACTGGGACGTGGTCTTCCGAGCGTGAACGATACAATGAGGCGCGTGAAAAATGGCACCGGCCAGGGACGGGCCGGGCCCACAAATCAAACATGTGAAACGAACGGAAAAATAAAAACAGGCCGATTGCTATTGGACGGAGAGGTAGATATCCGACTCAGCTTCTTGATATAAATGTGCACAATAAAAACTAAGTACACTAGTTATGTGTAATAAAGCGGTCATAAAGCGGTCTTATAGCTTAAAACGAACTCTTCCAGACTCGCCTTCATGGAAAGGAATACTACTTTATATCCTATTACAATAAATTTTAATGTTAATATATAATATTATAAACTCTAATGCGTGTGTGTGATAATTAGTTTTTAGAAAAAAACAAAAACCGACTTCAATGTATCTTCGAAGTCCAAGGTCACATATCGATGAAATTTATATGGGACCACTTCGTAGCTATAACCCTGCTGAACCCGACGCAAAAAAAAAATTCAAATCGGTTCATAAATGACGGAGTTCTGAGGTAACAAACAAAAAAAAAAAATACAATCGAACAGAGAACCTCCTCCTTTTGTGAAGTCGGTTAAAAACGTGATGAAATTTGGTATGTCAGTACTGAAACGGGCGGACCAGCCCCCCGATTCAGAACCTCACGATAACGAATACCGAATCGATTCGACTATTATTGATCTCGTTTTGTATGTTTCTTTTCGAGCTATTCCGCCTCGAAAATTTAATATGGTCTCGGTTACAGTATTGGTATCGATTACATGTTACATTACTAATTTTGTTTTGTGTGCAATATTTTACATCATAAGTTATGAAACCGAATCGATCGACAACGAGTTATCGTGAGGTTCTGAATCGGGGGGCAGGACTAGGAGCGATACCAGATACGAGAGAAGAGAAAAATAGATAAAAAGATTGTGGCCCTGGAATAGGCCATAGTTTTTACCCGGACACATCTTTAAGGAACAACTATAATCCGAATTTAACGCGGACGGAGTCACGGGTATCAGCTAGTAACATAATATAAAATCATGAACGGTGGCTTCCAAGATCTTGCCTTTCAATACTAACACGACATACAATACTATATAATTTGGATTTTGCTGGTTTAGTAGTATTTTTCAGACACTTCGTGATACCACAGAATACGAAATAGTTTACACACACTGTAAATTTCACTCTAGGTAATATTTCAAAATCGGTTACCTAATTCCAAATCAGTTCCCACAACTATCAAAAACAAGTCACGTCCAAACCCATAATAGAAAAAATAACCAAGCGATACAATTACAAAAAGACAAGGAATCTTCAAATTCCACCGCTAAAATCGACAAAGTCAAATCGCAAAGGTCGCTGATCGTAGGAAGCCTCCGCACACTGATGGCTTCTTGCAATAATTTCCGTTTTCAATGAGCGCGTTTTTCTTTTTCTTATCACCGCACGAACTAGGATGGTTGGGAATAAATTGAAATACAAAATTGATTGTTGCCTCTCCCGGCCGCTTTATTACTGTCACAAATAGGAAAAGAGATTGAAAATTGCCTACAGACGTCTGTGAAAACGGATATGATCACTCGGCCTGTTATTCTTTGAGCGGTTTTATTTGGTGTGATTGGACTTGTATATTTTAATATTTAAGTAATTTTGATTTCTATTTATTGTAGTAAATTTCGCACCTTGCAGCACCTTGTTAACAGATGGCAACATATATACTCAATATAAATAAATGTATCCTCTGGCCAAATAAATATACCATTTACAGCAATATTTACAGTTCATTAGGTAACTTTTTCATTATAACATTTCTAAAATTTAATTTAATTGATTAACTAAATTAGCTCAAGTGGGATTGGGCGGGTCACATAAGCCGTATGCATCCAGATCGGTGGGCAAAAGTCACAACGGAATGGGTGCTTGAAGATGGAAGACGGCGCCCAGGTCGGCCCAAAAGAAGATGGAGGGACGATCTGGATGCATACCAAGCAGGCTGGTGCGAGGTGGCGCAGGATAGAGACGGCCGGAAAGACTTGAGCGAGACCTTTGCCCAGCAGTGGGACAGCATAGGTTAAAAAAAATAATTAGATACCAATAATTTGGTATCTAATTTAATTAATCAATTACTTACTAATCTCAAGTATTTAATATTACAAACCAACAAAACCGAAGTTAAAATAAAACGGTAGAGCAGGCTAGATAAGGGTGGCATGTACGAGATTTATTAACTTGCTAGTTTCAGTTTGTTCCTTGTTGAACCTTATCTGTGAGGACTTGGCTATTTTTAAACTTTTACGAAAGAAATCACATTAAATTGCATTATACCATTAAATAATGTGGCCTCTGAAGAAGTTGAAGTGGCTAGAGATATCAACTAATTTCTAGATTTTATAGTATTAACTAATTTTTGTTTATATAAATTGTATTACGTCGACACATAAGTTGTAACTATGCCTAGGAAAGTACTTTTATTTTATTTAATATCAATATGTCTTGCTCTCATATATTCAGAAACAATATTATTCACATTTCGTAGAGATTTTTTCTTGCCCAACGATTACTAACATAGACCTTGGACCCTAGCTAAGATTCACTGTCTATACTGAACTAGGAACTAGGTACGTGGTACCACAACCAAAGATAAATAATTAAAAACTTAAAAATGACCACAACACTGGATACTTTATCTGAGCCACAACAGCCAGACAACTTTGTCTATGGTATATTTGAATGAACACGTATAAGTTTGACCTAATAGGTTAAACCAGGCCTAGCAGGTACGAAGCTACAAGTACATAGCCGGACACCGACGACGGGTCGCGCGTCGTTACACGTGCCGCTTCAGAAGAGATAAGAGCTATGCGATAGAAAGAGAGGTGCTCTGTAGGTTAATATGACTGGTAGGTATGCAGCGCTACGCGAGCTGAATTGAATTTTATTGCGTCATAACAGGAGTCGCTATTTGTTTATATTTCTTTGCGGAGTGATGCTTCTGTCCCTTAGTATTCTGTGGTTAAACCTACTGAAAGTTTACTACATATAACTAATTCTTTGTCTGAATATGGTAGGTAGTTAGGTACCTCAATTTTAATATGCTCACAAATATTTTGACCTTTTCAGGTTAAATCCTATAAAGTTCAAATTTTTTTATCACAATGAATAGACACGCTATTATGTTAACGAGCTATCCCCTGTTTACACTCGTTAATGCCGGTCAGGATGAGTTAATGACAGTTGGCAGTTCTTCTACCCTCCGGCTAGGGATTTATACAGGGAACTGGCTCTTGCAAAGAAACCAGGCTACAAAGACCCCTCGTGAAAAAATGCTTTAGGAAAATTTGCCTCAGTTGTGACGATAAACCCGAAGAAGACAGATCAGGTGACGCTGGTTTGCAATGCCCACGATGCTCCTATTTTTGTTCCAGTTTTAATTATCAAAAGTTTTATTAACTGCTTATTTCTTTTTATGAGATCGTTGAATTAATTCCTTTTGTTTGTAACTCATTTTCAGCATTATCTAACGGTGAAAGTTTGAGCGTCAAAACGAATAATTAAAATTGGGGTATAAACTTGATAGGGTATTTGTTTTGATGAAAACATCAATTGGTACGCCCTTGGTCAATTGGTACTTTCCAGTTTCGCGAAAAGAAATTCGTCTGAGATGGAAACTATAAAAAGATTCATAAGAATTGTATTTAACTAACAAGAACTTACAGCTAATCAACGATGTGTTTTAGATAATCTTTAAAAGAAAACAAGTAAATGTTTTTATCTGGTGCCTACGCTGTGTGGATAGTATAACGATCAACTTATTATTTTGTAAATCTTTAAAGTTATTCAAAAGAGCACATTTAGCATTCAATCCACAAGACTGGGTTATTTTCAAATTTACGTTATCACGACTTCGATACCCATAAAACATTTTAAAGTTCTCAAAGAGATATTCGCGAAGTCTTCATTCGCTTTCGTGGGTTCACTGCATGGACGTAATGAAGGAAGGGCTACTTTGGTTCAAATCCCCCAAAATCAATTTTTTAAAATTATACACAGTCATTCAGTAACAGACATACTCGTAGTAACTTAAATTCTGTAATTTTTATGTAAATGACTAACGACATTTCCCCCGACTTAGGACAGTCATTGTTGGCTTCCGCAATACTGGAGGCGAATTCGGTCACTTAACTCGGACCTAAAACGATTGTAATCTTAAACCTAACCTAGATAGATAATAAATAGCTCTAGTTAATTACTATTCTAATTGTTGACTATTTTTTCTGAATGAATTAAGTACTTGAAAAGTAGGTATAGCCCCTAAATTATTTATCCTTACTACGCCCACGGTTCACTGTAAGTAAATTTAACTTTAAAATATGCATAACAGTTTTCCGATGCGCACCCCTTTCGGAATTTAAACACATCTAGTCGTATTAAGATACATTTCGATTCAGTGCACTTCCGAACTTGGAATTCTATTCAATTTTAAATCGAATGCCTTTATCGTTAAAAGTAGATATGAAGTAGAAATGGTCTGGCCAGAAGAAAATATTATAGTCTTGTCGTTGGAGCAAGTGTAAGTACTTATACTTACTGACATGCAGGTACAGTTTTTGGCTCTTTTTGGGTTACAGTGTAATGAAGATGGAAATCAATATTTTACTCAGTTATTTTTATACATATCATACACATTTTTAAGTTGCATTATCCTATCGACTCATAGTAGCTAATTTTGTTTATGCATTAAACGTTATTGTAGAGCTACTACGACCAACATAAAATCGGAATCATAATCAATGTTATAAAAAAAGTGTTAATAATGTAGGTAGTTAGATAGGTAGATACATAAACACTTCATTATTCACCTTAAACATAGAAATAAAATACAAGTTCATTTTTTACAATAGTGTTACAATGGGTGGTCTTATCGCTTAAAGCGATCTCGAGTACTTAGGTAGGTGTACCTACCTATACACAATTGCAGATTAATCGAGTATCAAAGCAAAGTAAGCCAGACTAGTGAAATTTATTAGGTACCTAACTCAACCAATTTACTAATATCATCGTAACATATCAAATCAATACAAAACAAACCAAATCCTTAGAGCATATTTAAAGAGATTCAACGCCTTCGAAACAAATTACAGTAGGCTTGTAGACTTGGAAGTTAAGTGTACTTAACCGCGACTTGTGAAAATGCAAATGGGTCGTCGGGACCCTCGGGTGCCAGGAGTTAGCGGCAAGTCTGCTACCCGATATGCTAATTGGCGAGCACAAACGAATTAGTAAGAGATACGGCGTGACAATTTTATTTTTACAGATACTGTTTTGCTGATGCGAGTGTGGCTCAGTGGAAGCACGCGCGATTTTCGAGCCGATGCACCCGAGTTCAAATACCGATGACCCCGCACCACTGACTTTCTTACGTTATATGCAGATTTAATATACGCTCTAAAACGGCGAAGGAAAACATCGTGAAAAAACCAGCATGTCCAAGAAATTATCACAAAAATTCAAGGACATCCGCCAATCACAGACACTGTCACTTCAGCTTGCTAATCCTGTGAGCTATGTCGGTCACTTTGGTTTTCTGTCGGATCACCTTTTAAACATTTTTTCAAAAATAAAATAATATTTACGCACATTCGCTGCCAAAATTGGCTAAATTAACTATATAACAGCATGACATCAAACCTTAATTCAAAATATATTTAATTAGATCGCAATAGTTGTCGCAGTAGACAAAATCTACATGGTTGACAACATTTATTTATTGATCGTTATTTTAAATCTATTTTTCATACCAAAGTAAATATTCTTATATTCAAATGGAAAAAGCTTACCATACAGTTAATAATTACATAGAAGACCAAGATGCATAGAACATTTCGCTTATGCCAAGTAGCCAAATGGCATGCAAGAAACATACCTAATGTTTTCAAAAACAAACTTAAAATATTGTTACAAAAGTTCTGAGTAGTGGTTCTTTTTCCAATACGAATTGGAGTCATTGTAATTGACATAAAGCAATGAAAATAAAATTGACGTTCATAAGTGCGTTTGTTATGACAAAATTGAATAAAGAACTTTTGAACTTTGAAGTCTTCGAGCTGGATACATTTCTGAGTTTGAAGTACTAATAAGTGATTTAGACACAAAGTCACTATAACTACTTTTGAGTTTTGTTATGACTTCCGACTGCAAAAAAACACTATCATATCTAACTCTGGTCCCGTAAATTCCTACGATTCTACGCTACCAAACAATAGAGGGGGAGAATTAGTTTCTGAAAGATGCGACGGAGCGGTGCGCCGAAGTTTGCCGAATAAGTAGGACTAAGTAAGGTTGCAGCTTAACGCCTCGGCTGCTCTAATAGCATTAACAAGTTTCCAGACCGTATTGAACGAATATTTGTACGTGTATTTAAATTGGCAGCCTTATTTTAACTAGGCTGACAATTTGTATTTTCTTGAAAGTTTTTCTGATAATATTTATCTAGTATGATATGTTTTGATAGCTGGTCATTATTAGGGATGTATTAATGTTTTATAACTATAGTCTGGTGTTAGAATTTGGGATATTTACCATGTATTTGTTCTTACTTCTCGATATTTCGACACTGTTGTAAGCACCGTGATAACGAAGATAGTTGTGTGCCGAAATATCAAGAACTCAAAACAAAACATGGTAAATAACCAGTTACTAAATTGGTGAAAAAAGAAATCATGTTTGACAGCCTCTGTGAGCAGTGGTTGGGCAGGTCAGCTCAAATCTCATACACCACTGAGATTGTGGGTTTGATTCCCGCGACGGGACAAATGTTTGTGCACAGAAAAAAAAGCGCAAGCATTTGTTTCGTGTCTGGGTGTTGTGGGACCATGGTCCTCATAGTTCCTGGTTCCCTAGATACAGGGAATCCTAGTTAGGGGTCAGGATCTGTGTATGTGATCGTTGGGAGTTATTTTATAAAATGTACGAAATTGCGTTAATCTACAATAAATTGCCAACCGATTATAAAAAAGCAAAACCCACCCAAAATACTTTGTTATTGAGAAAATACATACTTTGAGCTAGCTCTAAAACAATGCCATGTCCAATGATTTTTGTTCTGTGTATGTACTTTTGCTTGCAATTTTTTTCTGCTAGATTACACCAGAATTAATTTTTAGAAAAAAACATAAACCGACTTCAATGTATCTTCGAAGTCCAAGGTCACATAGCGATGAAATTTATATGGGACCACTTCGTAGCTATACTGAACCCAACGCAAAACGAATTTTCAAAATCGGTTCACAAATGACGGAGTTCTGAGGTTTAAAAATAGATTTGTGTTTATTACCTTTGATTTAATGTGTGATCTATACATAAACACTATACATATACATATAATGGGATGGCTCACAAAATGTATTTATAATTTTAGTTGCACTTTCTTATAAGCGAATTTATTCTTATCAAAAATTTAAATATTTTAAAACACAAACACATTTCTAATATCAGCGACCATATGATAGTTTAAAAAAGAAGTCTGTTGAATTCTATTTTTAGTATGAATAAGTTAAATCAGGATTACTGAAAATAAACATTTAATAATCTTGAAACAAACAGGTATCTGAAATCACAAGCATAGCAAAACTGTAAAACCAAAGATCACGGTCTGGATAACGCATATATTTTTATTCGCGGCTGATTGAGCACGGTTCCAATGTGATTTTTCAGTGCCTTGTTTTTGGGCCTCAACCTTGGCTGGTCTATCTAGGTCTATATCTCGAAATTTAACATCTGGTTCTTTCTCATACGGCCAACTTTTCACGTTCGTTTCTCCCAGGACGGTTAGCGTTGTATCTATCGTTCGTGTTAACTCTTTTTCGTCTGACCAAGTTGTTTCTGTTACTGTAAGTTTTGGCAAGACTGATGTTTGTGTGGTTTGTGTTGGTGATTCTGTTACCACGCTAAAAAGTATACTTTCAGTGCTAACCAAAGTTGTTTCGGGTGTTTGCAGTCTATCTGTCGTCAAAGTCAAAGTTGGCGATGACGTGGATATTTCTAATGTTGATTCTTCTGTTGAAGGTTCATTTGATCTGGTGACGGTTGTAATTTCTAGAGCGTTTGAAGTCTCTGAAGTCTCTGAGACACTGACTAGGTCAACTAAGGCGAGAGTGTCTTCAGAGAAAGTGGCTAGTGCTATCGGCGGAGTTACTCTTACTGCCTTTGGCGGGTCTTTGTAACTGACGTCACAAATCTTTCCACAGTGCTCCTCTTGGCATTTATCTTCGATGCCGCAGGTAATGAAGTTGTCCCAGGAGGAGAGGAGTTGGTACAAATGGGGTTGCTTACAGTTGTTTTCAATGTATGTTTGTAGACCAATCACTTCATTGTCGCATATTAGAGGACCGCCGCTGTTACCCTGCAAATGAGTTTCTTTAGTCAGCTTTAAATTAACTTGTAACTTGTATAATTTAAGAAGTACTTTGTAACTTTGTGCATTACAAGCTGTATTCCAGGAACAGAAATACCTATTTATAAAATGTCATTACATTCGGTTCAGTAGTTTTTGCGTGATTAAATAACAAATATTCGTCCTCACAAACTTTTGAATTTATAATTATATAATAGGAAGCAGGATAAAATAAAATTTTAATTCTTCTTGAAGAGATAGATAAATCTTTTAATTAACCAAAGTACTTGATTTTTGCAGAAATATAACTAGGGGAAAGTACAAGAAAGTGAGAGATTAAAATATTATTTAAAACCCACATTTTAATGCATTGTCATCAAGTTGTAAGCTACCCTGAAAGTTTCAGCCGAATAGCTAAACGGGAAGTGCTCGATATTTTAGTTGCAAGATCCCCCCCGGGACGACAGACAGACAGACAAACAAGAAAGTGACTTAATAAAAACGTGGTAAAAATGACGTTTTTATCACGAGAAAAATTAACGTGAAAGTGCAGAATGATAATAAGTAGACGCAGAATGACTAATTGACAAGAACAACTCACTTGACAAAATTCTGGCTCATATATGGCGTCTTTGTTCTCTTCGCTATCGGAAGCGCAGGTCATGGTACTAGCTGCGAAGTGACTGCCGCAGTTCTCGATGGATGGAGGTAGCAGTTCGACAAATAGCGCCATCAGATTTTTCTCATCAGTCATGTTGCTGAACTTCCTCTGAACAATGTAAAAAGTTTGATAGATCATGGTAGGTGATTATTTTCCACTGATCTAGTTGTGTTATCATCATCATCAGCCTATCACATTCCCATTGCTAAGACACGGGCCTTTCCTCATAATGAGAGTATGGGCCATAATCGACCACCCTGGCCCAGTGCAGGTTAGCGGATCTCACATGTCCTTGAATTTGTGGTCAATTCTTGGACTTGCCGGTTTCCTTGCGATGTTTTCCTTCACCGTTTTTAGAGCGAGTGTTACATCCCCACATTAGTTACGAAAGTCAGTGGTGCGGGCCAGCGGGAGCTCGGGTGCATCGGATCAAAAGTCAGACGTGCTCGCACTGATGCACAATCGCTCTACCTAGATGTTATGTATATTGCAAAATGGCAATGATCCTTATTATTAAAACAGACCTAGAAGATATGTATATGCTTCTAAACTGCACAAGACACGTTGACCATACGCGTTGTCGTATTATTATGTAGGAAAGGGTAGTGTGTCGTTGGCTTCTATGTAGGTATTCCAAAAAATTATAATGCAATGTCGGGGTCTCTTCAAATTCGGAGTATGAAATAAAGTATTTTAAAGTCATTTAAAAAAATAAACTAACCGCATAAATAAGAATACTGCAAGATTTTCCTTCTGTCTTTTTTATATTCAGAGTTTTGATTCCAACTGCTGACGTCACGTTGAAAGGTATCAGGGTTTTCATCAGGCTGATGTCTGTGGTCCACCATTGAGTCGCGCTATGATTGTATGGTCGAACAATTTCAACAATCTAAAAAAAAGGGATTTTTGAGAATACAATCAATGTGTTGTATGTGAAAATTGATAATTAATTAATGAGAATTAGGTGAAAGTGACATGAAGAACTGAAGAACAGCTCTAACAATGTGACTTTCACTTATATATAGGGTCCTTGTTTCACCCGCGGTTGCAAAATCTGTTTAGTAGTTTTTTTCGTGATTGATTAACAAACATACATCCATTCATCCATCCATCCCTCCTTACAAACTTTCACATTTATAATATTTGTAGGATGCAAAAGCGATAGATCCTTAGAGCTATTTCGGCAACGGTTCATTGGAAAGAGTCACCAAACAAAGAGAAAGAATCTGTCGCTATGAAGTGACATGAGTAAGAGGAGAAGAAGAGTTTCTTGAACGGCAGCGGCTAGCAGCGAGAAAATCAGACGACATTACATTCACCTATTTAAACAACAGATAGTCAAGAATTATATTACAAGTTGATCATTAACTAGTAGGAGTCCATTTTGATATAATTGAATTGAAATCAATATCTTGACTGAATTTACCAATATGTGGACCGTAGGTATCTTGAAAGTTGCAGTGAGCCTACACCTTTACCTTCTACACCATTTGAGCTCAACGTGATATACGATTGGCCCTTGTGCAACCTATGGGTAAGCCAGTTAAAAGCAGTACTCCATGACACAGTGACTAGGTCGGTCTTTTCGTTATTTGCGGTTGTAAAAAGGTGCTAAATCCTACGTTCAGATGAAACGGTTGCTTCACAAATAGGAGCTAAGTAACTTAAGGATATAACGCCCCTTAATGTACGCTCTAAGCAATTACACCGTGTCTCTGCACGCTTTCGGGAGACGGGGACATCGCTGGATCTTACGCATAGGTCGGGTTTGTATTGTCTATGCTCTTGGCTTCGATATCCGAATTGTTCTGGCATGGCCGTCTTTAGTCGAACAGCCAAGGAGTGGAACGCATTGCCAACGTCTGTGTTTTCTGACAACTACAACCTGGGGGTCTTCGAGTGAACAGGTATCTTTTAGCGTGTTACATTTTAGACCACATTGTCGCTTACCATCAGGTGAGATAGTGGTCAAACGCAAGACTATAAAGAATAAAAAAAAAATCTTATTTTTACTGTCTTGTTTGCGTAACTTGTTTCATTCTGTTTTAGTACAGTTTACAATAAGTACCTACTACTATTCAAGAAGCGTCTAGTTATTCACATGCCGAACCCAACACTAAGAGATTTAAAGCGGACATCTATTTTCTACATCTGTATGGCGTAACGTTAACTAACTTCTCGTTCCTGTTCATCTTCATCCTCGTTCAGGGTAAACTTTCCATCAATAGTGATGGCACCAGCTCTTGCCAGCAGTGTTTTCTTCGGGAAACCGGCGGAATGTTCAACGACACTCGGTCCTAGAGCGGTGGTAATCAGCCAATCAGGCCGGATGAGGACACCTGAACGAATGAAACGTTGCCCAGTGACGTCTACTACTGAAGGGTCAGAGTAGTATATGAAGGCCTGTAATAGATTGGTTAATAAGGACCAAGAATATAAATTACGCGTTTGTTAACCTTGTTAATTAAAACCATGAATGTAAACTCGTAATAGATGCACTTGACACCTGACGTTTTATAACGTTGATATATGTATCATCAAATAAATGAAAGAAGTTGTAATGGTCGATTAAATAATAAAGAACATTTTTCTCTCACCAATTATATAATTTACGATCACCTACCATATACGGGAACACGCCTCTCTTGACATCGTGGTCACTTTCAGCATTTACCCCATGGCAACAGGTTAGTCCTGAAAATTATTATCAGGTAAATGTACGCTCACTCAATCACTTCATGATAAACCATCAACTATTCTTACCAAAATAAAGCAAAAGAAGAAAACAACTTTTCATTTTCATATTTTCTAAATTACAAAAATACTAATAGAAAACTTGGTGACGTTTAGACGTCAAACGCATTCTGCTGTCCGTCATGTGTTCGAAAGAAGAATCAAATATATTTTTTCACCAGAAATAAGTCGCAAATCTGTTCAAGCGACAAAAAGGTTTTATGTAAAGTGCCATTACTCTTGTAATTCCCGCAGTAAAATCTTCGTAAAACGCGAATTAGTCAAGTCACGTCCCTTTATTTTTCTCCGCTATCTTTGACAAAGTTGCTTGAGTTAAAAGCATTAATCAGAATCCCATCTGAGACGTATTATCCTCAATAAAGAGCAAAGAATGACTTCGCAAATTTAAACGCGTGTTTTACAGATAAGGGTAAATCCGTGGAACACCTAATTATTCATGTAAGGGGCGGTTAAGAGCGCGTATTAACGCCCGCGGTGACGCAGACTTTAACTTGAAAAATTCTAAAAGTGAGAAAGGAGATATTTATGGTGATATTGTATTCTGTGTGCATAAAACAGGTATATATATAATTAGGAATCAGTTTCCAAATTGTGTAATCTCATGGAAATAACGAGTTTTTCTCCATTTATCTGGAGTAAACCAAGGTATTTTTGTTGTACATATAAGTTTAAAAATATTTTCCGTAGTCAGTAAGGTTTGAGAATTGAGTAATACTCAACTGCTTACTAAAAAACTTGCCACAGAGCTCTGAACAAGCTAAGAATACAAAATATAAAAATACAGTTTATTTAAAACGCTGGACGGAAACACGGTTCGGGCGGGCGCCGACGACAAGCGCGCCCTATACGTCTTTCCTGTTTTAAAACTGAATAAAACCATGAATTTTGCGAAACACTTTTGTATTTAAACATTTCAGTTTAGAAAGATGTTTACGTATTTACATAAAAATCTGCTCGGAGTTTTGCCAGACTTTATTAACACATATTATTTAAATGCGATTTAAACTGTGTCAAAAAAAATATTTTTTACACTTAATAGATAAATTTAGAGAGAGACGCCAGTTGAGCGACTGCTCAGACCCGTCTCCCCGATGGTTCACCGAACATCATAATTAAGCACTTATAGCGATGTCATAAAATCCTGTCTTACTAAAAAAACTATGAAAGCCCTTTTTAGAAATTCTACATTGGGCTGAATCACAATGGCTATTTGTCTAAACATTAAATTTCTATGGCCTCAAATCTCGATAGGTCCAGTTTTCACTGCAATCCCTATAAGAGAGGGATTTTGGCTTGAACAGCATAATATAACATCTTGTTTTATAATATTCTAAAGCTTGCGGTTTGAAATTTACTGGTTATTGAACATACGACATTTTGGTCACATAATTGGCTTCAACCATTTCAAAGCACTAACATTGTGATATCTCCACAAATGAGCGTAGATATCGTCGCCGAACCGCTGATGTGGCGACACCAGAACTACTGCTCAGACTCAGACAGTTATTACACGTCCAGCTAACCACGACCCTTTCCAATGTTCACTAGTTCTACTTCACGATGGACTTTGTTCACGACGCTTGGGTATGTGGAGGTCATCGGAAACTGGTCAGTTTATAACGACTCGACTGAACGAGGTACGTGTTTTGGCGGCTTCCCTCAATTGCTTTACAAGCTTTAGCAGTAGCCTTTACTGCTTAGACTATGTAGGTACCTACTTATATATAACTGTAGCAACATTTTCATTTAATTTGTTATTTTATCATTTTATGAAAGAGCGATGAAACGGATGTTTATAGGCAATTCGTTACGGAGTTCGATTTTATTGTTTTGTCGGAGCATAAAATGTTGGCGACTGCACAGTACACTAGGTTTCATTGATGCATTTATTGGTTGGAAATATCTATATTACAAGCTGAATATGCTCGTAGCTACAGTTATTGGTACACTAATAGACATAGACAAACTTATATAGAGATGTTGTTGCGGTGTAGATATCTAAATGATAATATACATTTCTGTAATATTATCAGCTTTATAGATAGAGAAGGTAGCAATGGTACTAAGTAAAACCACTAACTCTCGGAATCTCATCGGGTATCGATTGAGTCGTTAAACTACTGATCTAGAATGGACTTCAGAGGTCTCTTGTAACTTTGTAGTGAATTGGTTTAAAACGTTGTAAAGTATTATTATTAAAACTAGCGTGAGTATTATTCATATTATTGTTTACTGACCGGCTACACTCACGAGAAAAAGTCGAGACACTCGACCGGTGTTCGAGCGGTACAGACGCTCATCTTCACGGAGTACGTGCGGTCGCGGCGAGCGCTTGGCGCGACCGCACGTACTCCGTGAAGATGAGCGTCTGTACCGCTCGAACACCGGTCGAGTGTCTCGACTTTTTCTCGTGAGTGTAGCCGGTCAGTAAACAATAATACGTTGTAAAGTAGGTGCACACCAAACCAATTGTGTTTTAATTACTGCATTATGAGACTAAAGACTTATTATCTCAGGGTGATGAGTGAAGACACGGAGGTTTTTCCATAACAATGTTGTGGGTGGTGGTGTTGCAACCGTTATGGGTAGGCGTGTTGCTAATCGTCAGTTAAACAACCTGTTCACCTATTCACTCAACTTAGTAGGTACATAAAAGAACCGGCCAAGTGCGAGTTGGACTCGCGCATTAAGGGTTCCGTACCATTATCTATAAAAACAGCAAAAAATCATGTCTGTTATATGGGAGCCTCCTTAAATATAATTTTATTCTATTTTGTCATAGCGGCAACAGAAATACATCATCTGTGAAAATTTTAACTGTCTAACTATCACGGTTCTTGTGATACAGCCTGGTGACAGACGGACAGACAGACAGACGGATGGACAGCGGAGTCTTAGTAATAGGGTCCCATTGTTACCCTTTGGGTACGGAACCCTAAAAAAGAAGAAGGTAAGACCCTGTGCAGAAAAATAGCCAATACGGAAACGGTAGCGTTGTATTAACAACGGACCAAAATAATAAAATAAATTAATTTTTGAAGACCAAATCAGAGCACTAATTAATTTATAATATAGAACAGAATTAAACTAATTCAACTTTGGCATCTAACACTTTAGAACAGAGACATCGATAAAGTGAGCACCCCTTCACATTAACAATTCCGTCCACCGTCGCACGTCGCCGAATTAATCGTCCGAGAGCCTTCTCTATCAAAGTTTCTTTGCAACTTGTTAAGAGGCTCAACTGCCTTAAAACTCCGTAGATAATGTTAAACATTCATTTAAGTGCGCCCAAGTTCCGAATCGGGGAATAAATCTCCTAATTCTTGAAGCGTTTAATATTCATATCACCTCGCAGGCGGCGTCGCAATCGGTAAGCTCGCGGAAAGTTGGTTCTTCGCGAACGGAGTTGTTCGTACGAAGGCATTTACAGCTCGGTGCAAAATAAACATATACTAGCTGCTGCCCGTGACTTCGTACTGTTATAGGGGACTACCGAGAGGTCTTTTAACAAAATACTTTTTACACAGACTAATTTATTATTCGGAAACGTCTACGGTAGGTAAATAACTTTAAAATTATTTAATCTATATTTGTCCCTAGTAGTCTGTGCTGAATCTGAATTATTCACTCTGGACATAATAATTGGATAATGCACAGATATTAGAACCTCAAACGGAAGATACTGAACCCCACGTCACAGGTCACCCTAGTGTGGGGCTCAGGGTTCTCTAATGATACCACCAGATCAGTGCTGGTTTTTCATTGATATTATTTTGTAACTAATTTCTACGTGTAAGTATCAAACTGTTTACAATATATTTCAAGTTCAATAAACATTATTATGATTATTAGAAGTATGTTTGGAAATGGTAAATGTTTCCGCGATGGAAGTCGGAGGCGAACTGAACTACTAATTTATTATTAGGAAGAAACATTGATTGAATAATGCTTACTTAGAGAAAATATAGGGTCGGTCAAGTATATTCAGTAACAGGGCTTAAGCGTGGTATTTAGTTACATCGCGATCCCTCGGAAACCACGTGTTAAATTGGGATAAAAGTTATCCTGTGACCTTCTCCGGGCTTCAGGTTCTGTGCCAAATTTCATTAGTGTGTACATATAATGTGAATTAGTGTTAACAGTTAAGTAACAAAATCTCTAAATAAATGTCCTTCAGTTCTGAGAAGTAGTTCTTTGTCCGATACAGAGTTAGAGTCATGATGAAAATTAGACGTTCATAAGTGCGTCTGTGATGCCAAAAATGACTAAAGAGCTTTTGATTGATTGATTGATTGATTGTAGATCTTTGTCCTGGACCTAGGTTACAATATGGTTTTCAAGTAAATATAAAGTTGTAACAGCAAAATTGCCTAAAATATACAGAATTTCTACATAGGCACATAGATAAATCCGCAACTACTTGTTAAAACCTAATTCCACTGCACATTTCCCGAAGACATTCCAATTTCCCTGACGCAAGACACCGCGTGAGACACCGAAGGACCAGCCAAAGTTCGTATTAAGCAGATAAAATAAAATTTGAATGGCAATGCGGCCATTACCGTTCGTCCGGATAGGTCCCGCGGGGCATATCGCTACCCCGACTCCTGCGTTGCTACAAACTTACCGTTGTAAAGTGGAAGTCATTTGTCTGACGAAATGTTAGATAGGTTGTATCCGGACGGAAAAACTAACACAATAGGGGATCGGACAACTTTTCAGAAAGTGTTTTAAATTAACTACAATGAATATATATAGCCATGAAAAATACTATTTTAATTAATTAACGCTCTAAAAGTACCTAAAACTATGTTTAAATATTATGTTTCAAATATTGCCGCGCAAAAGGTCACCTCAAAACTCGTGATGTCATATGTAGGTAGAAAACGAGAACTCTTCGAAATAAAACTTGCAAAGAGATCTAATACGTTTTGTGAAGTTTAGGGACTTTATTGTAGTAATGAAACGAAAACATTTGCAAAAATACATTTTATGAAGAGCAAAAAAGTAAAATAAACACAAGCTTGACTCACGGCATTTGCCTACAAATGACGTTATGCGCTGTGATTGTTGTTTCGTTTGAGATGAAGGACAGATTAAAAATGTCAGAATTATTTATTGATTTAAAAATATAAATCAATATTATTTCACAAATATATAGATTTGACTGATCTTTCTGGTTCGACTAACATTCGTTCTAACTACATTTTAGAGTTTTTCTCGATTGCTGTCCGATCCCCTATTTGATTTCGTACGCATTGTTTAGAAATGTTATTAAGTGTATAGAAATATCGAGGGTGTCACAACTTTCTACTATCCTACTAATCCTACGAATATCCCTACAAATATTATATAAACGCGAAAGTTTGTGAGGGTGGATGGATGTTTGTTACTCAATCACGCAAAAACTAATTAACGAATTTGATGAAATTTAGTGTGTAGGTTCTTTAAGTCCTGGAAACCATAGGACGCAGTTATATATTTTATATTTTAAAGGTAAAGGATCCTAAAATATTTTTCTTTTATGAATCTACGAGTTTAGGATTTTGTTAGTTCGAATGTACCTACCTAATCAAATTAATTTTGTTGTAAAGTAACTGGTAACTACAAAAAAACATTTTAAAGGCTTGGAATGGCAAATACCGACTGCAAAACTGATACATAAAAAAAATATTTATAAGACAGCTTGTAATCTACCTTAAATGGATTCCCACGCGAGCAAGCGGCACCGCGACGTCTGTCATACGATTGCTTGCCAACTACGTCAGGCGCTCATTGTTTGCGGGCGTCATTTTCCGTCGGCGCCGTTCTATTGTACTGCACTTTATTGAATTTGATTTACGCGCCAATTTTTGTAGGCTTCGGTTTTTATTAACTGACCTCGGCGCCGATGTAAACTTAATTGAATCCCCCGACAAAAGGCATCGAATGAAAAGAGCGTCCAGCGGTGTGCGATGCAGATTATAATAGGTTTTTCCGAATTTGCATGGGCTTTAAGTATTCGATATTCAATATTTGCATGGCGGTCGGACTATTGTTTTCGTACCGTTTCGTCGAATACCGTACGAAGCTGATTCAATTTGCCTTTGGTTGATTTTCGGGAATGTGATTGAATTTATTTTATAACAAAAGTTCTCAATAAGAAACTTACTAGATAGGCACCTTTATTACTAAAAAAAATCTACACTCTACTTAGTAAAACTAAACTATTTACAAGGAAAAGCAATTGGATAAAATAAATAAAAATAGAACTTAAAACTTAAATAGTACCTACTATGGGCGGTCGTACCGCTAATATTAATTACTCAAGAACAAATGATTAATGTACTGCTTGAATCCTATGTTTTGAGTTTCCTTAGACTTAAGTCCCTAGTTTATGCATGCTCACTGTATTAAATTTATAAGTTTAGTAAGTTCTCTTTATAAGTGAATTTTATTGTAAGTTCTTAAAGAGAATAAATGTTCTTTAAACCGATAACCTATTCAATCAATCAAAAGTTCTTTATCCAATTTTGTCATCACAGACGCACTTATGAACGTCAATTATTACAATGACTACCACCGTATCGGAAAAAGAACCACTACTCAGAAGATATGGCAAGAAACTGAGGGGCATATTTTTTAGAACTTTTGTTACAATATTTTATGTTTGTTTTTGACAATATTATTTTTCTTATGTGCCAGTTGGCTACTTGGCAGAAGCGGAATGTGCCATGCATCTTTTTTTTGTGTCTTCTTTATTGATCCCCAAAAGCCTATAGACAGCTCAAATGCTCCAGCCAACTGCAAGTTGGCAGCATAGGTATCTAAGATGCTGGCAGTAATGCCTCGTTGGATCGCACTACTGATATGTTAAGTCAAATAGGCCTCAGCATTTTGTTCACGCGTCGCATCGACCAGGCACTCTGATAGACTTTTGACCATGTCTCCCTGAATACGATGAGGACCTAAAGTCCCGGTATGGACCCAAAGCAAAGAATACTAAATATTACTACGTACCCAAAGTCTCCATACCAAACAGCTCAAAAATGTAACCGCTACCATTTTTTTAGAGAGCTTTTTAAAGGAATCCCAGTGATTTATAATTTGAGTCGCAAACACAATTAGGAGCAAGTTGTTGTTTGTACAATTTGTCAGAAAGAGCAATTGCAGATTTGGAAGCTAGCCTGGTAAAATAATGTTTTGAGATACCTTGTCATAGTTTAACGATTTATAGAAACTATTTCTTGATATTTATAGACCTGTAAAGGCCTCTGCACCCACCGGGCGTGAAGAGACCGTAGCGAGGTGTTATCGTTTTGATGCTAGTTATAATAAAAAACAATGTACTGATTTGGACAATGCACACAGAGAGCGCGAATAAACAAAACGCCTACGCCGCGCTACGATCAAGTCACGCCCGCTGTGTGCAGAGGCTTTAAACCATAAACATGTATATAATACACAGCCCTTAACTTATCACATACCTACCTACAGTCCCACATATGTAATTATATTGAATAACTTAGAGTGAAATTATAAGGTAGCTCAGCTCATTTTATAATCAATTTTATTTTCTTTTGTCCACATTTGATAACTGCTTACTAATTAATAAAAATGTAATTTATATGTAGGTATATATTTCTCGTAAGTATTGTTTAATTTTGATTTGGTTTTGTTTTTCAGAAATTGGAGTTACTCCCCTAGAACCGGTGCGTAGCCACTAAGCTCGTTATAATGATTGCTCTATAGAGAGATAGCGAATCAAATCAGGCGAAACAATGGCGGTGCAATTAAATCGCGGGGAGAGTCTTAGGGTGTATTGAGAAACTTTATGAAAAGAGTTGAGGAAGACAGGGAATTTACTTTACACATTTTTGATTTTTAAAGGCACTGTGACAGTTTGGATCGTAAATGCACTTCGAACCAATTTGTTACAATGCACAAACAACAAAGCTTGCATGTGTGTTCCTTTTATTCATATCAGATTTATATCAATCCGTGTAGGTATCTGGGCATTTCATAACTTTATGTGTGCATGGTCATAATAAATTTGTTAATGTATTCTTCAAATTTATCTTTAATTCAGACTCAGGGTATGTTTTATTAAAATGTAAGTAGATGCCTAACTATATAAAACAACTCCAACAGGAATTTAAACCGTAACCAAATCAAACTCAAACTCTTTCTATCATTGTCGAACGCAAATCCTCGAATACGGCGTGTTTACTTCTTAGCCCCTTTGTTTCTCTTAACGAGCAGAAAAAGGACCCATTCAGAGTCCCCGAACCTAATTATCCGACCCCTGCGTACAAAGGAGGGCTTCTAATTAACGATATTATGTCAAATAATTTGTTAAACTCGACGTCTTAGTCGCGAGTCGCGGATTGGATTGAGTTTGCGTTCCGTTTGTTTTAAGAAAAGCCGAAAGGCTATTCGTTTGGCATAATGGGAAATGAATTGGGTACGAATGAATGGTTTGAATTGTTTGTTTGCGAACGTACTTTGTGAACGTTATGGTTAAGGTTAAAACAATCCTTAATTCAAAGCTTTTGTAGGTAATTTAAACAATTGTATATACTATACAGTTGCTCAAGCACTTTGCACAAGTTTGATATCAATCATCAACATCATCATCAGCCCATCATGTTCCCACTGCTGGGGCACGGGCCTTCTCTCATAGACCACGCTGGCCCAGTGCGGATTGGTGGATGTCACATATCCTTGAGTTTTTGTGATCAATTCTTTTCCATGCTGGTTTCCTCACGATGTTGTCCGTCACCGTTATTTAGAGAGAGTGTTAATTCCGCACATAACTTAAGAAAGTCGGTGGTGCGGGTCCAGCGGGATTCAAACTCAGGTGCATCGGATCGAAAGCCGATATCAAGCACTTAGTTAAAATAAAATGTAAAAGTATCATATATAAAAGTATAATATAGTGTTGATACAATTAATTTAATATGTCAATAATCACGTTTATGGACGAATATCATTCTCTGAATCAATTCATGGCTAAACAAAATAAATTAACTTAATACATCCTTTTTTTGCTGAACTTTTTCTTTAATTGACTAAAGTTGTATTTATTACTTCAGTCTTCCAAATTCGGCATTAATATCAACATACACAAGATATTAGATTAGGGGTGACTGGGTGAGAGATGTGTGACGTCACAGTCTAACACACTGCATCAGCAAGTCAGCCCTTGTAGGCAATCTATCATTGTTAGCCACTCATTTGTCATTACAATTGGCTGGCATATATTAAATCAATGTACCTAATTAGCAAGCCTTAATTTGCGTATAAGCTGATAGTATTTATTGATCATCACATGTTACGGACAGACACATTATATTAGATTAGTTTAAACTGTCAAAGTCAAATATAATTTACTAAATAGGCATTAAATGCACTTTTAATCGTTATAAACACATAACACAAATAAATTGTAACTTAAGTTAAAAAAAAAGGTAATATGTTTACCCATTTCCTTCCTATATTCAAGTTGAAGTCCGGGTACGAAAAAGAATGCGAAAACTGACCCTACCAGTGCTTCGGAAATTCGCCCGCTAGAGAAGATAGCACCAAGAAACTGCGGGGATGTCTCTCTTTTCAACTCTTTTAAAATGTCTCGAAATATAACAATGAACGATTAGGTATAAATTAAAATTAACAGAATGTCAAACAAGAAGTGCGAGTCAGATGTCCTATAGTCATAGTATCAGTAACAAAAAAATATAAATAATATATATGTAAATATATAGGTATGACAGTAGGAAAAATAAAAATGATATTGCTCAGGCAGGGATTAAACTTACGTCTTCGGAATCCGTCCTGGCCTAAACCACTGGGCCACCGAGCCAGCTGCTTGAGCAACCAAATTTCCTCTACCCTTCTTATAACATCTTACGGGGACTCTACGTCATCTGTCGTCAATGGTTACATTAAGATTTTCGCCTAGCAGGCGCTAATGCATTCAATAGCAAAATATGACAGTAGCAGTTAGGATTGACCAGGCCAATCCCTGCAAGCAGCACCCGTTCACGAGTTCACGAGGTTCAATAGTTTTAATTTTAATCTTAAAACCTACAATACCTCGGTGCTTCAGTGTGGGTCTGTTGAAAACCAAAGTGAAACAACAATGACGTAAAAAAATGTGCTCAGCAGTTAATTTTAATTATTTTGCAAAATGTTCTACTTTTTGACTTGTCACCGACTAGATATAAAACTTTTTTTTTAACGGGCGAATGCCTTTTTTACTGAAAACAAACTACACTCTACTTACTAAAACTAAACTAACTACATACAAGGAGAAGCAATTGGACAATAAAAGATACACGGACAAAAAAAATAATAATAAAAAACATATATTGTTATATTGAAACATATATTGTTATATTGGATATAAAACTAGATACTTAAAAACTTATAGATTATGTTTTAAGTAAACATAGAATCGTAAAGGATTGAACCTTTAATGGACGCTCTGTAAGCTTGAACCACCATATTTGAATGTAGATCCGTAGGTCTCGCACTAATTGAGTTAAATATTTGGTTATCGTCGGGGCGCACGCGCCTCCGCGACTAATACATGCCAATTTATGACCCGAGTCAAAACTAATGGAGAGAGTTATAATCAACTAGCTTATTATAAAACATGTATAATTTCATTACGATCGGATATCAGCAATTTCACCGTTTTGAAAGTATCTACCAATCAGAACGATTTCAACTATTAGGCAGGACTTATATCCAATTTTATATTTTCGCGGCATATTAGCAGAAGTTATAAATGGGACTGTGCTTCCTTTTTAACTGACTTCAAAAAAAATGAGGAGGTTCTCAATTCAATTGTACCTACTATTAATGTTTGTTACCTCGGAACTCCGTCATTTATTATAGACCGATTAGGAAAATTCTCTTTGATTTGAGTTCAGTATAGCTACAAGGTGGTCCCATATATGAATATACCTATATATATGATACCTATGTATCATATGAATTTCATCGATACTCGTCCTTGAACTTCGAAAATACATCAGAAGTGAATTCGGTTTTTTTGTTATAAAATGAATTATATGTCTCTAGATTCAACCAACGGGCGAGACAAAAGCCCGGCTGGACTTAACCAGGCACATTTGAAAACAGAACTGCCCGTCTCGCTGAGTTAATATTTGGTTATCGCCGAGTCGCACGCGCCTCCGCGACTAATCCGCGCGAATTAATGACGCAAATTTATCATTATTAATGCCGTGATCCAGCCGCCACCTGATTCGCCAGTTTGTGGGCTCACGGGTGTCGTGTGTGGAGGAGATGGATTAATGGCCCTGTCATTGGTGGGTGTTTGAAGTGCTTAAACGTTATATGTTTTGAAGCTCTGTTCAATATTTTGGTGTAAGTTAACTTGTACCTATTGTATCTATCTATTGTCAAATTATTTCAACGGGCCGGCAATACTGATTGCGTTTGCTGAACACAAGATTTCCATCAATGCTATTGATGGAAATCTTGTGTTCATGGAATGGAATACATGCAGCACTTTCTGAACGTATTCAATTCGTAATATAAATGCATAACGTAGGTATTATATATATATGAGCTAAATGTACGGTTAATTAAATATCTCTGAGAAATAAATCTTAAAAATTGCGGATGGAATATTATTTATATATATTTTTTATTTTACATATATTATCAAGTATGTTCAAAATGTAATTCCTTCTTAAGTGCAATAAAGTGTTTTCTATTCTATCCTATGCTACCTAATTATATTTATGTATATTTCTTATTTTATATCTACTCCCATAGATAATTATATTATTCAACACAACCTACATAATATTCAGTGGAATACAACTAGATATTTTGATTACGTTTCAGATATGAGATGAATTTCCGCAACGTCACGCCTGATTCCATTAAATTTCTTAAGAAATATATTTTTAAGGAGCATTTACTATCGGCTATTATGCTATTAAAAATATGTTGTTGTTAGCATGTTGTGTAGAACTCCAGTGAGCTCAGCATAAAGAGGCGCCACCTCTTCAAACGCTTGTCGAGACATTTAAGAAAGTTTACGAAGAAATTAATTTTCAACGCTCAGTGCACAGCGAAACCAATGACATATAGTTAAGTGCAGATTTTGCACGCTCGCTCTAAAACGGTGAAGGAAAACATCGTGATAAAACCCGCTTACGCGCTTTGGAGTGGTAGGCTCTGGCCGCGGTTGTAATACCACCCACCGAACAAAGCCATGCCGTCAAGCGACCTAGTCGTGTTTCGGGATGATGTTCGGTGAACCTCCTCTCTCCTAATTGTTCCGCCCAACAGGGTCTATAATGAACTGTATTTTTATTTACCTGCAATCTAATTACATTATGGATTGCAAAAAGAATTGGATTGAATTGAAACCATTCTAAATATTTCTTCACAGATAACATGCACCTGCTTTCCTCTTTTCTCCAACGTACATCATATTTTTTCTCCAAACGCGATAAACAGAGTCTGTAGCCCTGCTGTTTCCCAGTAAACGCATCGCCACGGCTCCGCTACACGGGTCAATTGCACCGTCCATTCACTTCGACAGCTTTACGACTGGCTCGCCGTTATTCGCCGTTTATTCACACGTTCCGCTCTGTTATGGGTTTATGACAATTTTTTATGGCAGCACTACCTCATATTTTGGCAGGGTTAAAGTATAAAGAGGTGGAGATTAAAACGAACGGACAATGGGTAAACTGGGCTCGCTTAATAACTGTACAGGGATATGCCTGTGATACGTTAGTTTTTTTTTTATAATAGACGAGAGGCTCAAAACCATGACTGAAAATCGAGCAATTATTGATGAAAACTGAATAACACTAAATTCCTAAGAGTTATTATTCAATTTACTACAATACCTCGGATTGTACTTATTTGGAGTAGTTACATAGTACTAGTATGTATTGATAAATCCTTCAACTACGCCAAGATCGATTGCCACTTCGATTAGTTTGAATGCAAGAATTCAAAAGCACATTTTAGTATTTAGTAAAAATGTACGTAGTTCGCCACCGACCGTGAATAGTTCACGATTTAAGTACCTAATACGCACTTTTTTCATTATGAAATGTCGGCAGATAAAGCTAATCATATAATAATTGGCATTAAAAGCATGCAAATCATTACATCCGAGTAAGCAAAGCTACGTGACCTGCGTAGCAATGTGATCGCCTGTTTGCACTATAGTCGGGCCTGCACTACGTAGCCCTAATTAATCTACGCCGTAGCCTCGTAGCCGATCAAACATTCCGATGTTCTGGAAAACAGTGGACAAAGTTCGATAATACGTCGGGCACTAGCAAAACCAAGCTAAAATTAAGTTATCATTGGCATAAAAATTTCAGCGTAGCTATGTGATCGCTACGATGTATCGTCTACGCCGTAGCCTCGTAGCCGATTGAACATTTCTATGCCTTGGAAAATTGTGTTTAATTGCATCAATCGCGGAGATTTTTCTTTCCCATTTGCTCAAACTTGGGTACTGTTCTCAAACAAAGTGCGTGTATGAGAGCGACCGATGCGCAATCGCTGCTTCTTAATCGGGAGTGACTGCGACACAAATGAGGTCACATGTCAGTAGACGCAACACCAATGAATTAGGATAGACACTAAACGCAAATAGTATATTGTGCTAACATTAGCACAGATAAAACTGGGCTACAAAAATATTTCAAACTTGGGTACTGTCGTCAAACAAACTACGTTCAGTAAGAGAGCGATCTATGCGAAATCACAGCGAACTAATCACTCACGAGTGACTGCGACACAAATGAAGTCGCATTTTAATAGACGCAACACCAAGGAATTAGCATGGACACTGGATGCAACTAATATATTATGCTATCAACATCAGTGCAGATAAAACTAGGCTTCAAAAATATTTCACTCTTGGGTACTGTTGTCAAACAAACTACGATCACTACGAGAGCGATCAATGCGCAATCACAACGCACTAATAACTCGCGAGTGACTACGACACGAATAACGTCGCATATCAGTAGAAGAAACACTTATAAGTTAGTATGGACACTGGACGCAACTAATATATTATGCTATCAACATCAGTGCAAATATAACTGGCCTACAAAAATATTTCGAACTTGGGTACTGTTGTCAAACAAACTGCGTTCAGTACGAGAACGATCAATGCGCAATCACAGCGCACTAATCACTCGCGAGTGACTGCGACACAAATGACGTCGCATATCGGGTGACGCGAGTGACGCGACATTAATGAATTAGCATGGACACTGGATGCAGCCGGTACATTGTGCAGATTTACCGACCATCGGCGCAGATTAAAACTAGGCTACGATTGATTCTGCTTGAATGCGGCTCACTGGTTAGGTCAGACTTTATTGACAAAATTGTCAATTTTGCACACAAAGGTGATTTTGTATAGTTGTAAATTGGTGTTTAATATTACATTATATTTAGAACGCTTGCAGTAAACAGCATGTTTGAAAATGCCAAACTGCAAGAGGATTGAACAACTACGCGCACATAACATAGGGAATCCTAGTTTTGAAGACTATTTAAAAATATTATAATTTTATTAAATCTTATTTTATTTGACGATATTACCTAAAGATGACGTAAGCAAGAGTGCGAAATGTTTTTATGACCTGAAATAAATGTATGTGTGTGTGAGTCAGGCTAAAAATCTGTCAAGCTATACCCTGATATATTGATTGATGGCTTAGTTTACATTTTTTTTTCTGGTAAAATTATTTTTGACATAGGTAAAAACTCATTGTACCAGAAACATACGTAGATTAAATATCATGCTATAAAATATTATTCTTATTCTTAACTAAAACGGTATAAGAGGTTTGAAAAAAAATGTCAAATGTGTATAATATTAAATATTTAAAAATAACTTTGATCACTATAAAACAAAGGTGTTATTTGAGTGCATTCTACACAATCTTGTTAAGCTCTTGCATAGTGATATAATCTTAGAGCAGAGGCAAATTACCTTAAGTAGCACATGACATTATATTATTGATTACCTGCTGCTGTTGCAGTACCTGCGGTGATTAATTAACCACGATGAACAGATAATAATTAGTTAATTCACTTAATTTGACAGTCGGGTGGAGTCACGGGTATCGGCTAGTTATGAAAGATACAGCATCTAGTATCGATGATCAGACGGTAGCTGGACGTTGATTGCGATGAAACCAGTTATTACTAATCAAATAGTTATTACTAGTTTATAATCTGTACCACGGTTCACTTTCAATGTGAGTGAGTGCCGGCGGAATGGCTCTAGAGTTGCATCTGTTATTATCGATCAGTGGCTAATTGTTCTTTAATCACAGCTAATTACTAGCCGTGACGTCATTAACAGAAATTAGTAAGACGTGACTGCTGCCCGGCAATGTTCTCTAGGTAGGTGACTCGATTGAATTTGTTTTCGGTATGAACAAAATCAAAACAAACGTAAAGCTTATCTTCTTCTTTGCCTTCTACGTAGTAATATTATTTATTTTGTGAATATATGATCAAGGCAGATTATTACACTCATTTGTATATGGAGTCATTTATTAAAAAAAAAATTGGTTACAAAACAGTTTTTGTTACCCAAAACTTGTATTTTGAGACCCTCCTTCGTACTTGTGCTTAATTTTAGAAAAAATATTATATATGAAAAAATTTTATATATGAAAAAATATAATAATATGTATTATTAATATTAGAAACTGACGTTTTCTATCAAAATTTAATACATATTATTAATATGTAACGTCAGTTTCTAATATATATATATATATTTATATATTTTATATTTACAAAATACCTATCATATAAAATTAAAAACATTATTATAAATTATTAATACTATTATAAATTATTATTATTATTAATATGTACTAAATTTTGATAAGAAACGACAGTTTCTAATATTAATAATACATATTATTATATTTTGCTAAAAAACGTCAGTTTCTAATATATATATTTTTTTCTAATTTTACAAAATATGTATCATATAAAATTTGAACGTATATATTTAAACAAAGTAAGTCAAAAACGTTAATTAATTTCGGGACAACAGATGGATTAGGACGCAGCGACGCGACTATACAAATTTGTTTATCTCGCGACGGCAGCTAATGTCGTCATACGGACCAACGCACTCGGTTCTTGGAATGGGTCATTTGAATGTCGGCCAGATGGTCCGACTTAAGTCTGTATGATTAAGCTACATTATGCCGACATATATTCCGCTAGACCTTATAAATACCACATAGATTTTAATGCCAAAGAGTGGCACGTCTGATGAAAAAAGGCTACGACTTTTGCTTGTGGGCATCTCCCAAAACTAAAGTTACCTAATAAAATAATTCCAATTTAAACAAAAAGCAACTCCAACTCCAGATAAGAACATAGTTTATATGGTCTTCCTAGCTAGGTTTTCATAAGGTTAGGTAAGGTTTATGTATAGTGTAGGCACTATACATATATTGATGACCTATCAATGTAACCTTTAAGATCACATTGACTTTACTATAGAGATCAATGTAAAATCATCAGACGTCCTTTAGTTCTTCTACTCCTTCTCTCGTGTAGGTGTGTGGCCAACCCTGGTGTCGGAGATTTTAGACCTCCGGTAGCACTCAGATGTAAATACCACACAAACGGTCACCCATCCGCCCAGTCAGCTGTGACAGCTGCGACTTTACGAACGGCTAGGCGAGCTACGCTACGAGCGCTTAGTGAGAAACAATTGATTGAATTTTTTTTTCTCCTCTAAAGTCTGCCATAAACCGAAGTCCATTCAACGTCACAACAATTAACCAAACGAGCGTTCTCTGATTTATTGCCGAGCGGGGCTAATCCAATGCGACGCAGAGCCGGCCTTTATAGCCTCGAACGAATCGATAGATCACCTGCAAGAGAATATTTTTAGAAGCAATTTCCCTGAAAAATGGACCTCAACCAAATAGGTTTTTTTAGAGTGATGAGACGAACAGGTCGTACACCTGATGGAAAGCACCCCTCCTGCCCATAAAAATTCCAGTGCCACCCCACTCTTTATCTATCTATATATATATATACTTATAATAAAACTGTAACGAAGCGGTTACTGTACATTGAAGATATTTTGGAAAATCAATATTTTTAGGAGTATATGGTAGCAACAGAACCCAAAAATACAATTTTTAAAATTTTTGTCTGTCTGTCTGTCTGTCTGTCTGTCTGTCTGTCCGGGATAAACTCAGAAACTAGGGCACGAATTTGAATGCAGTTTTTTGAAATATATTCTGTGGAGTCCGGCGCTACACATAGGCTTTGTTTTATCAAAATCGGTCCAGTAATATTGAAGTTATGACGGAATTTAGGAAAAAATATAGGTGTCCACTATAAGTTGAACCACGGAACATACCGGACCCTTTGTGCACATGGCTCAGCTTATACTGGTTTATTACTTACCTTCAGAGTTTGTAGAACTAAGGTATTGGTTCACATGATGGTATTCTAAAAAATATTTTGTGGAGTCCTAGGCTACATAAAAAACTTTGTTTTATAAATATCGGTTTACGAAAACTGGAATTATTACGCAATTTAACAACGTTGAGTACCTACCGATTAGCAATTTTAGTATGAAAGTTTTCGTGAGTTTGATTCATTATAATTATAAATATTTAATAAAACGGCTAGGACTCACGTAGTTTAACAAATTAGTCGACCTAGGTTTCGAGCATGTCCGATGCTCTTCATCAGGGGCGAGTTTACACTGCGAGATCGCGGCGACTATTGGCGGTGCCGGTGGCGGTGGCTGGTGGAGTGGTATAACGTTGAGTACCGTTGCAAGGCAAATTAGCTGTTTAAATCGAGCCACCCATAGATAGCACGTCTTATCAAGGGGCGTTTTTCTGACTCGCGGTGACGGGTTTTATGGACATGGCGCTGGACCTGCACTGGAGCTTTTTTTTTTATCAGTTTGCAAAACGCTTTTTTGCTGATGCGATTATGTCGCCTTGGAAAGTAGTAGAGGAAGTTTACCTAGCGGTTCCCAATTTTTTTTAGCTATGGAACACTAAATTATGTAATTTTGGCGGAACCCCAACTCATATTTGTAACCAGCTTTAAAAAAGGAGGAGGTTCTGTTTTTTTTCTATGTTTATTACGCGATTACTCCGCCAATTATAATTTGATTTAGATGATTCTTTTTTTGTTTGGTAGGTCATACTTCAGAGGTGGTCCCATATAAATTTTATCGAAATTGATTCAGCACTTTTGCGCGGGTCAGTATATCGATAAAAATGCTGGCCAGCGTCGGCAATTCTCGGAACCCTAGAGTTCCGTGGAACAACTATTAGTAACTGCTGGTATAGACGAACAAAAAGCATAGCAACACCGTACCGGGCCCGGAACGGCCGCGGCGGCTAGCGTGGCACCGCGGCGCACCGTCACCGTCAGTTTTGCGTACGAATCGTAAAGGGTCCATGGTATTTCCCCCCGATGGCAATCCCACCCGTGTTATTTCAACGATTTTATTTTTATATATTTTTATTTTATATTTATTTAACGATGACATTCGATGATGACATTGATACGTATACTCGGTCAAAGAAACTATAACACATTTTTCACCAATTTTTAAACATCCCTAAAAGAACTTGCTAAAATGTATATATCTAAATATAAAAATAATCCACTCCCTCAGACACAGACACACACACACACATCACACCTCGAAAACCAAAAACCTATGAAGCTGTTTGGTATGTAAGTTCTATAAGGGGATCATTACGAGAGCGGACAAAAGGAATGAGAGTTTATGTTTTTGAAGATAGGGCTATCAACTTTGGTAATTAGGATTGGGAGCGGAACGGGATGATAACGGGATAAGATGGGCATGGAAATGGAATAAGCGCGAGAGTTACAGGATAGGAGCGTAATGGTAACGATATAGGAGCGGGACTGGAGCAGGAGCGGAGCGGTACGGTAACGGGATAGTAGGGAGCGGTATCGGTATAGGAGAAGGACAGGATCAGTCCAGAACGCGGCGGTTACGGAATACAACCAGGACGATAACAGGATACGAGTGGGAAGGTAACAGAATAGAAGTGGTACGGTAATGAGAAAGGAGCAGGATGGGAGCTGGAACGGGAGTATTTTGGGACAGAAAATGGTCGGAAGCATGATGAATTACTACTACACTACGAGTACGAAGTCGCGGGCAACAGCTAGTACCATAAATATATATATTCATCCTGCCCGGTTTCGGCCTCGGCGATCAGACTTCGTTTCAATGCTAGATTAATAGATAGAGCCAGGATGTTTACTTCTTAAGTGACTCGCATATCCAATTTTTGCTATGAAGGTCCGTTCGCAATGAGGGCACGTCAGGGTACCGTTCACAAAATTATATAAATATATATAACCATAAAAAGCACTGCGTAGCACTGCATTGCGCTCATCACCCCAAGACATCAGATATTAAGTCTCATATGCCCAGTAATTTCACTGGCTTCAATGGCCTTAAACCGGAACACAGTAATGCTTGCGCACTACTGCTTGCCGGCAGAACAACTGGCATAGCTGTGGTACCTACCCAGACGGCCTCCCGCATACGAGAGACCTACCACAAGTAAAGAGTAATAGGTATGCATTTTATTATTTGATTAAAGTAGATGTTTACGGTGAGTATATATAGACTGGTGGTTTCTCCGTACTATGACATCATTAAGTACTCGAAAAGGTTCAAAATAATTTTGAACCTTTTCGATGCCCAACCACTACACTGAGGCTGCCAATGCCTAATGTTTGCAATAAAACGTTTATCTATCTATCTATCTCAATTTATTGCTTATACTTGAAAAAATACTTGGATCTAAAATGGTTCTAAAGACAAATACTTAATTGCAATTACCTACAATATTTAAAAACATGCATTTTAAATAAAACATCCTACCCCTTAAAAAGGCACCCCTTTAATTTTATTCTATTTAAAAAAGCGTAAACTTTACATCAAAGGTTTTATGGTATTTTTGTGGTAACAAAATAATATATAATTATATATTTCCCCTTAAAATACCTTAACAAATAATTGGAATTGCTGTGTATGGATTATCTACCGGGCTACATATCATTACAATTATTATGATTATTATAAAATGATAAACCATCAATTTCGTTCCTGCCAATACGTTTCTATACACGAAAGGCATGTAAAGATTACGTCCGATGATTAAGGCTTTCATTTTGATGATAACAATTACAATACACCCCGAAAAAAAATCGGCACCGTACTGTCATCATCATCACCATCCAACAGCCCTTTACATCTCACTGCTGGGCAGTGGGATGGTATAGGCTTCTCTCATGTCATGCCATTCGCCTCGAATCTGCGCCATTCGTGTCCAGGTTCTACCCGCACCGTACTGTACCCGTAGATAACAAATAAAGTTTATAGTGAAGTGTAATTCGATTAGCATTTCTGTTGACTACTTTTTAAAGCAAAACTAGTTACCCGCCCCGGCTTCGGACGGATGCAATTTACTTATGTGGTATTATTTTTTTGACGACTTGATTACAAAAAATTTAATATACCCTACTATAAAAAAACTGAAATAGAATGTATTGCACATATTATTATTAATCTTCCGTAAAAATCTCTGATAGTGAAAACCGTCTCAAAATCCGTTATCCGTTGCGTTTTTTAGAAGAAGTAAGCGGAGAAACAGAAATGAACGCGGATAGCGACTTTGTTTTATACTATTTAGAGATAATATAATGCCATTCCTTTCTTTTTTACCTACAATAACCTTACGGCCCTTAATGTCAAAGTTTGTCAAACAGAAAAATTTTTACTCATCGCAAATGTTTTCCCGTTTAAATACCTCTACAAATAATTGGAGTCATCTCGGCTACATCAAAGGTGCGGGGGTGAGTACCGGTATTATCTCAATTGTGATTCTTGGAAAGGGTTGGAATACCGCTTTCAAGGTACACGACACCTGGGAGCAATGTGGTAGGTGTATTTCATTTATGTTTTTAACAAAATATATTTTATTATTGTCTTCTCGTCACCACGTCCAATGCAACATGGTCGAAACGTCGAGGTAAATAAAATAAATGATTTAAGCGCGATTAAGTCCCGTTTATCATTAGCTAGATATTTAATTAATAATTATATTACGGAATCAGATGCCTGATATATTAACCATATTAATGATATATTAATATATATTTTTTTTAACTATCCTATACTGTCCCACTGCTGGGCAAAGGCCTCCCCCAATTCCTTCCGCCTGTCTCGCTCCTGCGCCACCACATACAAATCATTGAAATCTATTATATGCTGATGTTATCATATTTTTCTAATTCTATTCTAATTGAGTGAACCAAAACTTACATATCGTGTAGTTAAACCATTAAATTGCTAAAAAAATTAGGTATATTCGTTTTATAATTTTTGTGGTTGCTGGCTTTATGTTTCGGTTAATAATGGGGATAATTGAAAATTAAAACAGAAGAGAAAAACATTCTCCCGAAACTAATAGCAGCTTTCCAGCATTGTATTATTTGTCACTATTTCTTACTCTCTAATAGGATATAATTTTTTAACCGTTTTTTAAACTTAAATTCTTTTCGTGTTCTGTATAGCTACGAAGTGGTCCCATATAAATTTCATCGATATTTGACTTTGGACTTCGAAGATACATTGAAGTCAGTTTTTTGTTTGATAAAATGTATGCTTGTTGTCACCTATAAAGCTTTTAATAATTTTTATATTGGATGACACTCACGACACAGGCCTCGAGCTTATGTGCGACAGTTATCAGAAACGGTGAACATGGTAAACTGTTTCTCTGAAATGTATAAAGCATGTGCTTAACATAGCTTAGTTTTATGAGGACCTACCAATCAGTTCATTGCTAAATAAAGTTTTCTTTGATAATTATTTTTAAAAATTATTATTCGTTATCAAAAATATATTTTAGTACATTAATACAATATTAGTCGTATGTTTTCTATTTTCTGGCAGCTACCTACCATACCCCTTCCGCTATTATTATCGCAGTGGGTATGCAAGGTGGCACGCTTATGTCAATAATTTGCTCAAAGACATTCCAGCCGAAGCAGCTCAGTAACGCTTTGTTAACTCTTTGAGATTAATCATATTTTAGAACCAAAATATTTATAGAGACGGCTTTTATCTTTATTTTGGTATTTAAAAGCTGAGATGGGTTGGAGAATCTTGCATACCAGGATATTTTGTACAAATTTGCCTATTTATTATTTTATATATTTATTATATATTATTTTGCCTATATATATGTTATTTGTAGCCTTGAGAAAACTTTCATAAAATTAAGTATATACCTAAAGGTAAAAATGTCTAATAAGTTCTTCTCATATAAATATAAAGCTTATTGTAAAAAATAACTACTTTCCCCACATTATATATCTTTGTCCATTTATATTTAGTTTGCAGAACTTGAATCATTAACAAATTTATTTTAAATGGAGTAAGCTTAACAATTCATGTTAAATTATTTTAGGACTTAAAGCCATTTTGATCCAACTATCGAAAACAGCCAGCAGTTAAGCTAGACAAATAAATTTTAAATTTCGAAGGTAACAAATTACTTGATAAAGTGTCCTTAACGATGTTTTAGTTTGGGTGCCACCCACCTGTCACGCGTTTTTCGTTTACAAGAGGCGGGTTTGTGGCGGTGGGCGGGGCGATGGAGATGGGCGTGTACGGATGAGGCCACGCCCACGCGCTGACATCTCAGTCGGTCGCCAGCTGGGCTCGGCGGCGGATGACACTCTCCGGACCTCTCCGGATATCGACATGGTCGACAAAAGGGGGTTTGATAACGTTAACGATTTTAGTACGAGTTCAGCAAGGCCTTTGTTTTAATCCTCTAATTACAAACGTAAAGGAAAACAATAATAATTCTGCCTCTTTTTCTATCAGTAATATATACTTGCGTTTCAAATATATACATAGGCCATAATATTCATTTCACCTATCATCTAATTGCAAATTATATTTACTGTTCAACAACATAACTATCGTAATAATAATGATAAAAGAATTAGTTAAATTGCAGTTCATTATGCAAAATACCGCGAGCCGGATAAAATCCCACAGCATAAAATTATTCAGATATTCTAACAAGAAAGTACAGCCGAGCGCTGCGGTGTGCGCTATCTCTAACGATTATTTCATTACTCTGTGGACCGCTCGAGGTAACTTTTGAACTTAATTTGGGAAACTTTGCGAATTTAATATTTTAATGTTTTCGGTGGTTTGTTTTGATTTTGTCATGAGATTACATTTTAAAGTAATATAATATATTAAGAAATCTTCATGTAAGTCTTAATTCTAAATAATACCTTGTTTTAATCTAAATTAGATCAAGTTAACTTAAAATTAGTGGCTTCTAAGTTACCGGTGTATTATACACCTAGTTTAGAAGACAGGAGTCCAAATATTAAGCCAAGCCTAAAGAACTATCTTGTTAAAAAAAAACATTACTA
Source organism: Petrophora chlorosata (assembly GCA_951640565.1). Taxonomy (NCBI): domain Eukaryota; kingdom Metazoa; phylum Arthropoda; class Insecta; order Lepidoptera; family Geometridae; genus Petrophora; species Petrophora chlorosata. The sequence continues at coordinate 11,737,682 of OX621193.1, read as the reverse complement.
TGTTCCCATGTATGTAGTAATTAATGAGCTTATGTAGCTTTAAAATAATAAAGATGTTACCTAATTACCTATGTTAAGGCTTCTGATTTAAATAAATAAATGAAAAATTAAAAAATACTCCGTTAGTTCCTTTCATCCAAAAGTTGACTGGAAGAGATCGCTTTTAGCGATAAGTCCGCTTATTGTACTATATTTTGTAAGTTAATTACTGTACTTTGCTATTTTTCGTTTTGGTTACAATAAAGCATTTTTGTATTGTATTTGCACCTACTTCAATTATTCAAATGAAGCCTAAAATAAGCCTTTTCGCGCGTAAAAATGATTACGTCTTGATAATTTTTTTTATAAACACCAAGAACAGGCTGCTATTAAAATTAAAAAACAAAAAAAACCAAAGAAGCCCAGTAGGTGACTTATAAAGAACAAAAGTGACTTTATTCTTTATTTTTAATTCGTTATCTACTCTCATATTTCACGTTTAATCTGTAATGATTCATTAACATTTCAGCGAAGGGCACGCCGCCCAAATGTACATCATAATACTGTCTTAGATGTTTTATTCGCAGACAGAGATGAATTCAGCTGGACATATTTTAATTGCTGTGCAATTATAAATTTTCTTAAAACGTTTTTATTACGTCACTTTCTTGTTTGTCTGTCTGTCTGTCTGTCGTTCCGAGTGGAATTTTGGAACTCAAATTTCGAGCACTTCCCGATTAGCTATACGGCTAAAACTTTCAGGGTAGCTCACAACTCGATTACAACGCATTCTGAATCCATTTATTAGCATGCAATGCCGACCATTAAAGGGAACATAAAAACGTGGTTTCAAGATTTATTTTTAATCTGTCACTTTCTTTTCGATGCTTTACGCGTGTTTTGCTAATAATAAAATTGTGAGAAGCAGGTACAGAGAATCAAAAGCTGGCACTAAACTTTTCATTCATTTGTAGACCCATTTAAATAGGTACTAATAAAAACAGGTCAATACAATTAAATAACTAACCTAACTATCATGTTTCAGTTTGACGAAGAAATTATCTTTAAATGGATATTATACTTTAGCACAATGCTGATGAATTGGTTTTGTGGAAGCAGGTACTTACATTCTAATCCGTAAAGTCTTAGTTTCTCAATTTCAAAGTAATCGTTGCCAAATTTTTAAACAAAAAATACACCATTTCAATGTTCCTGATTCGTCCCTCTGCATGAAAAATTAGCAAAAGTAATTCATTAACCGCCCGCGAAGATTGCGCTAAGTCCTTTATTTCGGAGTGGGCTCGAGTATTTTTTAATTCCACCGCATTTGCATTGTCTCGTGTCTTGATTTATGAGTGCGACTATACCGGGAATGTACCGCTGTCTTGCAAATAAACCCGATAATGGGCCTTTTTAACGCCTTAATTAAAATGTATAATGTCTTTTAAAGATATATAATTATATTGGTTTTAATTACTTTTATAAATGCCTACGAAGTTATCATTATTTTTATTTTTATTCCAAGTCAGTTTTGCTTTTTATTATACACAAACTGTTACTTTCGCTCCGAATTTTATTTATATGCAGTCTTTAACTAATGTACATTGTACTAACCAGTTTCATATTTCTAAATGGTTTTGCGCGTAGGTACAACCTACAGAAAAAAAGCGTTTATAGTAGCCTATTTCATATAAAACAGTTTCGCTTTTAAATTTTAGGTAGAGTACCTACCTTGAACCTGCTAATTACCAGATATTGCTAAAATCAAATCTGTGTAAAATTTGAAATTATTTCAACCTAAATTAAAGCTCTAATTATTAACAAATCATTTATTTCAGATAATGATCCATATTTAAAATTATGTCAAAATAAATAATATTAGTTTAAAACAATTAAATTAAATAGTCCATACTGCAAAGCGATAACAATAATTAATAAAATCCCGGAATGTATACATACAGAAATTAAAAACCATATATTCAAAAGAAAACTAAAAAAAAACCTTATAAAAAAGCTTACTATTCTTTAGAAGAGTTCGAAAATGATGCGGGTTGGTGAAGAACTAGTTTTTGCAGTAATTGAATTGTTTAAATTATTCTTAAATTTGTTGTCTGTTATTGTGTTCCTAATAAAACTATATATTGCATGTGACAAAATCTATAGATACTAAACCTGACATTCAAATTGTAATTATTTAGTTTTATATATTATTAAACTATAGTGACTAAGCACAGAATACTTATGACATTAAATTAAATTACTGTTACTGTTACTGTTACTGTTAGCCTGTGTTGTCCCAGTTTTGGGCAAAGGCTCCCCCCATGACTTCCAGGCTTCGCGATCTTGCGCTATTGTAGACCAATAGTTGCTAAAGGCGTCGAGTTCGTCCCGCCATTATTAAATTAAATTAAATAATAATGTACATACTTATAAGTAATTAGAATCAGAATGTTGAACTATAATAGAACTGCACCCACTATGCAACATCCTTACAGGGTACATACTTATAGCATACTTTGTGACACTATTTTTAACACTATTTTAAATTACAATATAAAATATATCAAATAAAATTAAAAACAATCAAATCCAGTCAATATTAATCAAATACAATTACATGAATGAATTCATTCATTCATTTATTATTTCTTAGTTATGAATGAATGAATTCATTCATAAAACAAAATGAATGAATTCATTCATAACAGATGACTGAACACTAAGTTGGATTACTCATCATATGTTCATCCTCCTGTTTTGAACAGGTACTGTCGGGCAACAACCATTCTCAGGATGCCGTTGCGACACAGTATAAGCTAAGATCGCTAAGGACATTGAATACAGCTAATGTATACTTTGACCGAACAAGCAATCCTTTAACTGCCATAAGGTTGTCCATTACTTCATCTTGTAAGTAGTTAAGTTGTTCTAGTAAGAAACGTGAAGCTTTTTTTTATGCCCAACGATCATTTCATTCATAATAGACCATTGGTATTCCCTGTATCTAGGGAACTAGGAACTACGAGGACCATGATTCCATAACACCCAGACACGAAATAAATACTTGCGATTTTTTACTCAGTGCGCAAACACTTTGTCCCGCCACGGGAATCAAACCCGCAACCTCGGTGGTATACGAGTGGTGAGACTTGAGTTAACCTGCACAAACACTACACCACAGACGCTGACACAACTACGTTTAGACAAATATTTTCTTATAAAACCCTCAATTTTCACGCAACATCATCATGTTCTCACATTACCCATTGTGAACATCTAAATTGTCGATCGGCACAACTCGAGATAAGAATGAGAGAGGTGGGTCCTGACCGACCCCATATCAGTCCTATTAACTCACCGACGACGTGCTCAAGTTATCGGGAAACAGGAAACTAGAAGAACCTCTATTTTTCTTGTAAAGGTTTTCTTTAAAGCGTTGAAGAATGACGCACAACAATCACATAGTTAGGTACCTATAGTTTCAACCCTTAAAAAGTAGATATATATCAATTTGGACTCAAATGACCATGTATCTATTTTGTGGTATATGTGTACCACAAAATAAATACGGCTTTGCCATTATTATATTTTTTGTACCTTCTAATGTAATACTACTTATCTGCATAGTTGTGGTGGGTATAATAATAATTATATAATAATAAAGGCCAGGGGCGACTTTGCGGCGAGTCGTCGGTGCGTGGCGACACTGAGCCTTACCCCGAGATTCTCCCTGGGGCTAAATGAGACCCCTGACCCCCGGCTTGCCTTAACTGGCCGTCCGGGGTGGAGATGCAAGAGCTAAGAACTAAGCTCCAAGGGTGGAAGTGTTAAAGGGCATAACGCCGGGAGTAGCGTTTAAGTGAAACTGCAGCACACCTCTCGACACCCTTTAGCCACCCACACCAACGTTGCCCCTCTCGTCGCCAATGAACGGCGGCCCTTATAGGGGGCCCGTTTAGTGGGTGGCGAGTCACCACCTGCCAAAATATGTTCTTATGAGGTGGAACTGGCAGGTGCCGAGGTCTCATATCATAGACCGGCTCTCTTCCATTAAAAAATCACCTCAATAGCCCAATCATAAGTAATTTTCATATCTTCAATAATAGTCCTCGCACTTATCGGGGGCTGTCTTTGATTGTATCTTCTAATGATGCAATTAGAGACAGTCCCCGATAAGTGTTGCCCATTACATATCTAAATTAAATGCTCTAAAAGGCTTCTACGTATTGGACTCATGTCCCCGCGCAAGCCTTCCAAAGGACCGGGTGTATAAGCCGTAAGAAAGAGCGACATAATAATAATAATGACGGATGTATCAAGGGTCTGATGCAGAAGGCAGTACTCCTTGACTTGGCTCGTATTTTCAGGGGGATCCTCACTCTATTGCCCTGACCACCAGTAAAATTAAATAGTCGAACCCAGTAGGTTTTTCAAAAACATCTAAAGATACAGATTTGGCTCAGTTCCATTTTTATAATAATATAGAAAACAAGCCACAATAAACTGTTTATCGCCAGGTCAACACTATTGACATTACTTTAGGTCGGGCTCAGATCCACAATCATCATTGATGGAAACGCTAAATTGGCTGTATTTAATTAGTCCACAAATATTGCACAGCAGCCGCATCTACAGCGTTTACATATCGGAAATACACAAAATAATGAGCAACGTCATTAAAAATCTTTGAACAATGATTATGGATACTGGAATGAACTGGAAACTGTTACTCTATACATAATTGAATCTTCAAATCTCGGGTGAACAGGTACTATCTTGGCAAGCGTGCTAGATCGTCGACCGCATCGTCACTTACCATCAGGTGAGATAGTGGTCCATCGCACGCAAATTAAGAATTAAAAACAATAGAGTACAAGGCATGAAAGTGAGAATTCAAGCGATTTTTAATAAAATGAAACTTATCACATTCAGTACACTGATTAACAAATCTAACCTATATTTATTTCGCTTTGTAAACAACTATATCGAATGAAAGAGACTGAATCCTACAACACAGGATTTATCCTAGTGGGATTCAGAGTTCATGGAATTGATTGCGCTACACGATTTGTATTTGCAATAAAATGATTGATTATAACTAAAAGAACATTTTGATGAATTTTGAATACATATTTAGTAATCAGTACCTTAATATCTGGGTACTAGCAGGATTGGTTTATAATTTAACACAACACAAACTTAGTATATAAAATTCAGTTTATAAAATTCGAATGCAATTAATTAAATCGCTATGCCCGCTGGCACCGCAACGTCAAAAACCAACAAATCCAACCCATCTTCAATACGAGTCACATTCCGAGCGAGCTAATTGCCTCCGAGGGCTTTCAGGCCCCATACACGCACAGTTTGCGAACACACGAGCCCCTCTCGACCCTGTGTGCACTAAAACTGCATCCTAATTATCCCGCATTCAAAGTGGCCCGATTTACCGCCCGTTACCGCCACGAAAGCACTGGAAAAACTTCTAATTAAGGCAAATAATGTTTATAATTAAAATAACACTCGTGTTCTTGCTAGGAAATACTCGGCTCGAATCAAAGCGAGATTTCGAATACTTGATGCGTGTAATTCGACCACTTCACTTTATGCGCGTTTTTTAGTAGCGCTCGTGTCTTTTGCTTTCGGTATTTGATCGTGGAAATGTATGTGGAAATGTTTTGGGATAGCTTTTTTATTGATACGGATTGGGTTGATGATATACCTACAATAAAAATAACAAAAATTTGTTATACACCAAAAAAAATTAAAAAAATTGTTATAATTCTATATACTCTACATCTTTATAATATCATAGAAACTATGAATCATATTATGTGATAATAATACAAATAATAGTATAAGATATACACATATTATTATGCGTAGCATAGAAAGTAGTACCATTTCAGGTAACCCTGCCGCTTTCTTTTTAATTAACAGTTTAGCAAACTCTAGATAAATTACTTATAGAAATTAGATAGAAAACTCTTTTTGTAATCTCCGTGGTTGAGCAGTTCAATTTAGAACACAGATAATCCGGGTTCAGTTCCCATGGGATAAAATTGAGTACTTACATGACATGACAATGTTATCGTTGTTTAATATTTATTTACTTATGTCAAAATGTTAATCCATTTCGTTTAAAAAATGTGGATATGTAACGCGATAGATTAGTCACAGCTTGGTTTATCAAAACCTTGAACTTTTACGTCTCACCTAAATACTGAATCGATCTAAATATTTCACCGAATCAACAATCATGCTCACTGAGGCTGAATCAGTCAACAGTTATATCTAACTAATTGAATTCTGACCTTCTGATTAACAGAACTGTAGACAATCTGTATAACCACAGAATACTAAGGGGTTCTCTCTTCTCTTCTCTCTTTATGAGAGAAGGCCCGTGTCCCAGCACTGGGAACGTAATGGGCTGATGATGATGATGAGAAGCATCACTCCGCAAAAAAATTTAAACAAATAGCGACTCTTGCTACGACGCATAAAATTCAATTCAGCTCGCGTAGCGCTGCATACCTGTCAGTCATATTAACCTACAGAGCGCCTCTCTTTCTATCCCATAGCTCTTATCTCTCCTGACGTAGCTAGTGTAACGACGCCTGACCCGCCGTCGGTGTCCGGCTAAGTACTTGTAGCTTCGTACCTACAGTGCGGAGTGCGCTAGGCCTGGTATAACTCAACTGCACTTGGGTAGGTATATCAGTTACCTAACTGATTAAGCGCAGAGAACCCACTGTTCGACTGTTAATTAAAATTCTCTGCACAGACCAGTCCGACCCATGCGTGCCTCAGTCCGACCTAGCTGTGGTCCGCTGCTCTGCTCAGGAATGCTGTATACTGATCTTGAATTCATTTGGTTTACGATTCTATGGGGGTACTAGCGAGCCAAACTGTGACTGTGTCAAGGTGGCATAAAGAACGTTGAAATTTTCGTTGTCTAAAGTAAAATCATAATCATAATCATCATCATCATTTATTGATATTTTTAAATCAAAAATAAAATAATAATATAAAAAACATAATTGAACATTGTACATTGAAACTAACTTGTATATATAGGCCTTCAATGGTCTATGGGTTGTCCAATTGCTTCTCCTTGTAAGTAGTTTGTTTAATTTTGGTAAGTAGAGTGTAGTTTGTTTTCCATTGCATTCCTTAGTGTAGTTTGTTTTCAGTAATAAAGGCATTCAACTTGTATATTGTACATTAAATATTAATAATAAAAATTATATAATAATATGTCAATGTTAATAATATTAATAAATTGTTCATTTAATATTAACCATTGAGGAAGTACTTCCTTACTTCCTTACTTCCTCAATTGGTAATATTAAATGAATTTAATAATTGCTTTATTTTTACAAATTCTGCATACATGTATGCGGTACGGTACTCTCAAATATTTGTTGTTTTCGGTGCTATTCTGAAAAATAAACTTAACTAGAAAAAAGCTCCTGATTTGAACAACTCAAAATAAACTCAAAGGTTCTGGTTTTAACAATTCAAGCCCTCTTCGAGGGAAAACAATGCTGTTTCCACTGTTTCCAACCTTACCTTCAAGTACCTCAGAATGAGTAATTAAAACCATCCTCTGATTTACGGCGCCCACAATTTATTTCTTGATCTCTTTCCAGACCTCTACTAATATATCTTTATTCAGTGTTACAGAAAGAAATTAGCGAATTTGCTCCCTGTGACTTCGCTTCCCTCCTTTCCGTTGTTTAGCTAAAGGGTTGGGAGATAATAACTTTGAATGTTATTTACGGTGAAATGTTTTTAAAGTAACATATCTTTAGTCCTTTTTTGTAGCTAAATTATTTATTGCATGCATTTGTAGTTAACACATAAAAACAATTATTTAAAAAAAGTACCTAATTAAAAATAACTACATAAGGCTACCATTATACCTACTGATTAATGCGGTTCTGTGTACGTTATTTTTTTTAAACTTAAACGAGTATGACAGTATTAAAAAGTAGTTTCAAATTGCGTGTGAAACATATTCTAATGAAAAAAGCATACTATACAGTTAGTAATTACATAGAAGACAAAGATGCATGGAACATTCCGCGTCTGCCAAGTAGCCAACTGACACATAAGAAAAATAATATTGTCAAAAACAAACATAAAATATTGTAACAAAAGTTCTAAAAAAAAAGCACCCTAGTTTCAAGCCGGATCTTCTGAGTAGTGGTTCTTTTTTCGATACGGTAGTAGAGTCATTGTAAGATTTGACGTTCATGAGTGCGTCTGTGATGCCAAAATTGAATAAAGAACTTTTGAACTCTTTGATTAGTTTTTCGTACTCATAGTTTTTTCTTTATTGATGTCAGAACACGTACTTTACATACTAAATTTGACGTTAAAAACCACTAGTTTAATAATTGTGTTAATTTAATACATTTCTCAAATACAATGGTTTAGCGCTTTATGTTGAACGGAAACACGAAAGCGTGCAAACTGAATAATTTTAATGAATAGCGGTTTCCACAAACGGCATTCGCATTCAAAACCTAGGCATAGTACTGCATAGTTTACCGCGTGGAATCCCGCCGTCATAAATCTAAAGGGCGATTTATTAAATTTTTCATGAAGCCGGCCGTGTTTAGAGCTTCGATAAGGACCAATGACTTATAGTTAAGTGCAGATTTTGCACGCTCGCTCTAAAACGGTGAAGGAAAACATCGTGATGAAACCCGCTTACGCGCTTTGGAGTGGTAGGCTCTGGCCGTGGTTGTAATACCACCCACCGAACAAAGCCATGCCGTCAAGCGACCTAGTCGTGTTTCGGGATGATGTTCGGTGAACCATCGGGGAGACGGGTCTGAGCAGCCGCTCAACTGCCGTCTCTCTCTAGATCTATGTGCTCCATCTTAGGCCACATCATCGCTTCTCATCAGGCGAGATAGTGGCCAAACATAGATCTATAAGGCGTAAAAAAAAAAAAAAAAAAAAAAAAAAAAAAGGAGATTAATAATTCACAAGTTTACGGCGGTTAGTGCCGCTGTTGCATGGCGGCGCGCTATCGGACGATCTCGGCGAAATAGCACCGTCAATGCATCCATGGCGGGGATTGTTCGTTCAAAGGATTTAATGGATGTGGCTGATGTACAGTTTATTTTATCGTATTTGATATTGCATACATAAGTGCAAGTAAAAATCTAAGATGTTAAATATTTAATAAAATAGCTTGGGTAGGATTCGTACCAGCGTCGGAATACCGTCCCTATTGGCCACCAAAATATTCAGAAAGAAGAAATTTACCTAAATTTTTTCTTTGTGAATTTTTAAAACATTTATGGTTTCTTATTTTATATTTTATATTATGTATGTATATGTATGAATTTAATATCTTGAGCCTTATGCTTTGTGTTATATTATCTGTGTTATCTTTATATCTATTGTACGTAGCCACATTAATTTGTACATATGAGATTTACTCATATTTTTTTCTCTCTCTCTCTCTCTATGATAAAAATACTGCCCGCGAAATAACTGGGCACATGTGACTTAATATCTGATGTCTCGGGGTGATGAGCGCAATGCACTGCCACGCGCCACTGTGCTTTTATGGTATTAAAAGTTCTGGATGCACTGCAATTTTTATGGATAGGCGTGGCGTTTACCATCAGGCGAATGACTTGCTCGTCTCATCACTCAGTTACATAAAAAAATGATACGTGACGATATACATTTGTTAAACTTGTAATCTTTTTGGAGAAATTAATAGAAAGCCGTGTTAGCCAAGCTTGCACCTCTTTTATTTATCGATCTTACATTTATAAGCCGCTAATTACTTTGGACTTTCGATTTCTAAAACTCAAATATCTCTAAGTTCTAATGTGTTATTTATGATGCATCGAAAGCCAAAGGGACTTTACGTAACCCATAACCTTAACGTTAATGAGAAACCGATACTATAGAGGATAACGTTACGTTACGGCACATTTGGATCATAGCCTATCCATTTTGGCTTGGAGCCAGCGTACAATGCAGAATAGGGATCGCCCTTGTTGTGGAACCATGGGTCCTAACATTATCAAACCAATGAGACGCAAGTCACAAAATTGATTACTAGTTAGATATAACTTATCTTTTTAATAATGAACTACATATGTGCTTGGAGTGCGTTACTTGGTAACGAAATTTGAAAATTCGAATAACATGTCACCGCAATATTACAGCAACGAATCACGTAACAATGAAATATCAAGATTACGAATAATTCGACAGCGAAAGTTTGTGATTGGCTTTGGCTTATTCTTTTTCTGGCGCATTGACGGCTGCTGCCGAGGCACGCTCGCTTCGCTCGCTGGCTCGCGCGTGTTTAGTGTTGTGGTGCACCAGTAACCTAACATTCCTCCTCGCTTCGCTCGTCGTCGTACTTACGTATGCTTTGCCCTGAAGTTTCGCTGTAGAATTATTCATGGTCTTGATATTTCGTTGTGATTCACTGCTGTAATATTGCGGTAACATGTAATTCAAATTTTGAAATTTCAGTACCAAGTTTTTTTTTTATTTTTTTACGTTTAATAGATCTATGTTTGGCCACTATCTCGCCTGATGTGAAGCGATGATGTGGCCTAACGATGTGCATTTACATACCTAGACTTTTGTAGGTACAGATAGGATAGGATTTTCAGTCAGGATTTCGAAAATGTAAGCCTGTCAAAAGTAGTAGTAAAAATAAATTGTATTTTTGAAGACATGGGAATACTTTAGAGAAAACAATATTGTCAAGAAGGCCCACTCGTAAGCCCGTAAAATGATGGCCAAAGGAGAGTAAGTAATTGTTTATAGCACCGAATATGTTATGTCATTTCCATTGTATCATAGCTCTGAGGTAACAGCGAAGGTTGCAGCGGGTCCGGGCTATGACACCTAATATGAGTTGAGCACGCAAGACCACAGTTGCTTTTCCGTGTTTAATGACTATAGGCAGCTTAAATAGGCGGAACGCTGACGGTGCAGATTGGCAATTCATATGATTACTTTGATAATGCTTTTCTATGCTATACCTACGCGTTATCGAAAATTATTTGCATTCGCGATGCCAATGGGTTAAGACTTATCTTACTAGTTAAACAATTCTTACTTAATAAAGAATTCTAAAACTGGCAGCCCTTTCTGTTAATTGGGTAAATCTATCCAAAACTACAACGTTAATTTAATCTATTTCTAACATATATTTAGTTTTTCTTAGGAGTCACATCAATAAAGCATAATATGAAAGTTAGTAAAGCTACCAATCGAGTCAGATTTAAAAGCAAACGAGCCTTTCACACGCAATACTGGCCAGTAATCGTTCAACCAGTAATTGTGATGCCCTTAAAATTTTCCAATAAGCACCATTGATGAGTACAATAGCTTTACAAGTGTTAATTAGTTTACAGCGGGTGACAATCTGAAAGTTGTTAATTTCGCCCTGACCAGCGGCGAGCGCGCGCGACGGGCGGCGGCGCGGCGGGCGGGCGGCGCCCGTAGGGCAGAGCGTTTCATTAAATGCCGCAATTACGGTGCTTGAACACACGTGTGTTTGTACGCAAATATCGACATAAATGTTAATATGCATGTAACTACAGTAGTTTTGTAAAAAGTTATATAATACAATACAATAATGCTTTATTGAATACCAAACACACAGGAAAAACAATAGTTAACAAAGTTAATAAACAGTGGATACAATGGGCGGCCTTATCGCTATGCGCAATTTCTTACAGTTTTGTCATAATTTGGTTTAAGCAAAAACATATACCTTTGAAATGAACTGGAAACAGCGGGCTGATAAGAATAATAAGTTTTGAATAAAATCCGAATAGTTAACAGATTTTAATACAAACAGGTTTAGAATCTATGATAGTATTTTTGTCGATGTTCCGCTACTAATTTAACATTAGATGGATATTAAAATTCAAATATGCCTCCTTTGAGCTAATGGCTACGAGTCAGCAAATCCAATCGCCAAATGCTAGAACTGGCTAGAATTTTCCACTCCTATCGATCGGTCACGTAGTCCGAATGAGCTGCGTTCAAAGAGCCCGCACATATTGTGCACACATTTGCTCAGCAACTGTAATCAATTTTTGCATTTTTAATGTTCCCCCTCATTATTTGCCCGCGAATTTCATTTCCACCTTTGTTCCACCATTTTAAAATGTAACCTCGACCAAACGCACATTTCCAAGTAATATACAATTTATCATGTTCGCCTGCAAATGAGCAAATATTTAACGATTGTTAAGCCACTTGTAATTAATATATGTTAAATTTTTATTAAAACGCGGTATGCGATCGTCCAGCACGTACTGGGGAAGCCTTTACCAGAACATGTTTGTGTTCATGCATGTTGTCTGCTTTTTGACGTATGTAGTTTGCAATACTTTACAACAACATAATCGAATAGGTACTGATGTTCAGTTACAATGAATGATCTAGTGCAACTGGCACAAACTAAGATCCCTTGCAACAGCAACTGTCAGAATCATAACTGCGGTTTACTACACCTTTGCAGTTCTTACGTAGATTAAACGAATCTAGTCTACCAAAAATATTGTGAAGGTGTATGAACTATAAGTACCGATTTCCATAGTGGTACATGTATGTATTATTATTACTATATGTGTATTAGTATGTTTATTGGAATGTATGTTATGTAATTATTTATTGAAATCTACGAATTTAATAGTTGTACACCACCGTCTACTCCTTCTTTCGTTACTCTCCATCCGAAGGTTGTCTGGAAGAGATCATTTGAAGCGATAGGACCGCCCATTGTACTACCATAGTAAAGGATTTTGTGCTGTTGATATTTCTTTTTGAAAACTGTTCTTTTTCTAACTCTAACAACGATCCCGATCGCTTTCAATAATATCTCATAATCGGTATCTGTCTATGGAATAGTCAATCTTTTCTACTCAAAGTCCGCGTCCCAACCCCTATCCCAATCATGATCGCTAAAAATGATCGATATCGCAAATTGAAATATGCTAACGCCTTTCAGATTTGGTTTTCAAGTTAGACGATTCCACTGGTATACAACAATAATAATTTCGGATAAGTAATAACTTCTGATGTCTATACATCAGAAGCTATTACAATTACAAAACTCTTTATTCCTATTATCTGCATAAAGATCTGCAGATAATAGGTAGGTGTAATATTTTATCTGCAAGTCTGCGCATAATAATACCTTACATCTATCCATATTACCGGACCAATGCAGCTAGGTCGGTGGCACGTTTTCGAATTTCATAGTAAAAGTTGAAATGTTCTAGAACCTTCACTAGGCGTGCTATTCACATGACCGGGTCTGCATCACGTGACATAAAAAATACTTTGATTTTAAATATTAAATTAAGTGATTATCAAAAAATAATCATTATTGTTATTTACATTTCATACCTAATGATCGTCCTACCGATTTCCGTATTTACATAATTTCATACTTTATTGTTTATCAAAGCGGCTGGAAAAGTCAAATAAGTGTAAATTGTTTATCGTTTTGTTTGTCAACAAATATAGTCATACCGAATGTGCGTCTTACTTTACTTGGGTACTCTCAGTGCCGTAGTTAGAGTAAAAATTGATATAACGCTCACGATTGAGTATTGGCCGACTCAGTTATGAGCTCATATTCCTATCTGCAAATACGCGGTTCGAAATGTAATAAAATGACAGCTACACAGTTTTTCGCTCTTCAATATCAGTACGAGAATATTTGGAAAATGCCGGAAAATCCCGGAATGTAACATATCATTCGAGTGCTGTCCACCAAATTGGTCAAAGCGTTACACGACGCACTGGCAAGCGACATACCTGCCGGCTACGTATGAATACCGTGGATTCCTATTTTTATTGGCAATCAAGTTGACATCAACATACACAAAACATTCAAAAGCAACTGAAGACAAAATATCTGAGCGGTAACTTGTTAGAGATATGAGCGTATGGAGTTCTTGTGGATTTCATTTGGTAGCGACGGATTACAATGTACTTACTGGTGGTAGGTTTCTCGTATGCGAGAGGCCGTCTGGACAGGTACCACCGCTTTGCCAGTTATTCAGCCGCCAAGCAGTAGTGCGCAAGCATTACTGTGTTCTGGTTTGAAGGGCATTGTAGCCAGTGAAATTATGAGACTCAATAAGGCATAGAGCTTAGAGACTCAACAGTTAATTGTCTCAGGCTGACGGGCGCAGTGCAGCGCCGCGCAGGATTTTGCAAAACAAAATTCTGGGTGGTGCTGTTATTGTTATGGGCTGGCGTATTAATTACCATCAGGCAAACGTCCAGTTCGTCTCGTCATTCAGTTACATAAAAAAAATGTATATTAACTGTAGGATTTTTTTACATCCAAAATTTTTTTGTTATCTTTATTAATTAGGAAGGAGTTTTGTCATATAGTGACCATGTCACCCCCGTACAAAAAAAAATAAATTAAAATGATTACAAAAATGAGTAGTTGTGCACAACAACCAAGCATCGAGCGGTTAGGAACCATTAGATACATTGTTCCTACCCACATATATAACAACCCACGATTGAAACACGGACGCTGTAGGTAGGCATGGAAATAAACTTTAAGAGTTAAAACTAAAAAAATGAGAACATTCTTATCAAGAGGCTTACGTTTAATTTACCCTATATCTAATGGAATCCTTTATGTACCCATAATAATCTATATACTAATTAAACAAAAACATATCAAACCTATAAAAATCCTTTGATTGCTGACATGTATTACATCGCGCTTAAATGCCGAGTAAATATTAAACGATCGGACATGTAACGCTTCGCTCCACAGGCTTTTTTCGCTCCAAATGCTTTTTTCGCTCCACATTTTTGACGCGGGCTTCGCTGTAATTGATAAAGGCACTGCGGCCGCGCCCATGACATGTTGTATTTATGCGAATTTAAAAGCTTCCGACTCGGAGAGTTTAAATCGGGATTAATCTGACGTTTTTTGTACGCCCCTATCGAAAATTTAACTGTCGTTATTAAATAATTAGCAGGGTATGGGGCCTGGATATGTAGCCATTAAAGTTTCTGGGTATTTATAGTTATAACGTACTCGTTCACCACGAAAACAAAAACCAACTATAAACGCTATAATGTAACTAACAAAAATTACTTAATTCAGTTGATCTATGAGCTCCTGAGAAGACCATTTTATTTCTTGAAAAGATTTTATTGGTGATAGGACGTACTTGTTTAAAGCTCGTACATTTGATAATACATAGAAGACAGAGATGCATAGAACATTCCACTTCTGCCAAGTAGTCAACTGGCATATAAGAAACATAATATTGTCAAAAACAAACATAAAATATTGTAACAAAAGTTCTAAAACAATACCCCTCAGTTTCTTGTCGTATGTTCTGAGTAGTTGTCCTTTTTCCGATACAGTGGTATGTCATTGTAATTATTGTTATTCATAAGTGCGTCTGTGATGCCAAAAATTAAGAACTTTTGAACTTGAACTTGTATAAATAAGTAAAAAAAAAAACGCCCAACGATCACATACATAGATCCTGGCCCCTAACTAGGATTCCCGTATCTAGGGAACCAGGAAGTACGAGGACGATGGTTCCACAACACCCAGAAGCGAAACAAATGCTTGCGCTTTTAACATTGGTCCCGTCGCGGGAATCGAACCCACAACATTACATAATAATATTCCTTTCATATGAAATCAAACTGCCGACAAAGAGCGTCGAGAGTTAACTAACTCCATATGAATTTATGTATTGTATGCAAAATGGCTGTGAAACTTAAATCTTATCGCAAGTTAGCTGCTCCGAGGTAATCCTAGCTACGGGAGGGAAGTTAAACTAACTTGAAAGGTTATATAACTAGGTAGGATGTGCAACTTGAAGCTCTCCTCAAATATCGTATACTCTACAAATTTTTAGACTATCGCGATTTGAGCACATAGAAGACTAGGTTTTCTTGTGACCACGGCAAATGCAACCTAGTTTTAGCGATTAAGTATCGCTTTATTATTATAAACTATACATCATATAATCGTTAAGTGGACAGAATGAGTCTTCGCACTTGGTGTTTTTAACCGACCTCAAAAAAGGAGAAGGTCCTCTATTCAATTGTATGTTTTTTTTGGTTTGTTACCTCAGAACTCCGTCATTCATGAACAGATTTGGAAAATTATTATAACAAAATACATATTTTGCTCCATATAAATTTCATCGATATGTGACCTTGGACCCAAAGATACATTGTAATCGAAGTTTTTTGTTTGATAAAACGTATACTTGTTGTTCAATTGCACTTGGGGTGACCTGGACAGTGTGCCATGATGACTTGTACCATGATCACGGTACGGTGAGTAAGTCATAAAAACCGGACCCGTTATGTATACTAACGGTCTTGCTCAGGATCAATAAATACCAGATATCCAGTACGTCTGGTATATTTGTTGATTGATGTTAAATTGATTTCTACGACAAAAAGAAGACCTTTAAAATTCATTTGATGTATAAAAAGTCTACCTTTTATTTATTTCCAACTCATCTTGCTTTTATGACGAAATTAAGATTAATTAATTTTTTACATCTTTATTTCCTGTCAATCCAAAGGTTGCCTGTAAGAAATTGCACTTAGCGATAAGGTGACTGTAAACTTTTTTTTCTTGCTTTGGTGCTCAATAAAGTATTATTGTATTGTATTGTATTGTATTGTAAGACAAGTTAGCCTTCGTATTTTCATTATATTTTGTCTTTATTTATATATACATATATATAGAGTAAAAATTTATCTTCAAAGGAGCTCTAGAAACTTATTCAGTTGTGTGATACGCACACATTCTCGAAATAACTTTGAGAGAATACCCATTATCTATCCTCACTTGAAGAAGCCGCAGATAAGGCCCTATTCACATTTGCCAGTCGCGCGCAATCTCGCCATGTAATCACACGCCAACTCCAACTCTAAACACCTTAATAATCATGACAACTTGTTTCAACGTGGGCACAATGCTAACTAGTCCGACGCAACTTTAATACCTAGCACAAACTTACAATTACCTCAATAAGTTTAGCACATATACAATTTTGTGCCTTATTGCTGGTGGGACAAGAACGACAGTCAATTAAGGAGACGGAAAGTTGAGCTTTGCATACATGTACACAAACTTAGGCGAACTTGGAGCTGTCAAATTTGTTTAGCGGTAAAGGAGGGCCGCTTAAGTTGCGAGGCAGGGCGCCGCCGGCGTATAACTAAGTGCTTGCTTGCCTACTACTAAATTGTTACATTTGACTTGTAAAATTAATGCCACGATTTATGTGTAGTAGTCACGGTTATTGGCTACGTACACATGCCCCTAAGTTGTTTAAGTAATCAATGGCTTGTTGTGAAACCCGTCATAAGTCATCAGTTAAGTTACTACTAAGCAAGGTAGGTACGAAACGATCGTGTTACACAATAGGCATTCCAACGGATTCCTTGGTCAAAGTTCAAGAGAAGCCGTTCAGGTGTGGACGAGGGCTAATTACGAAATTCAAGAAAACATTATTCTTATAAACATTTTTATGAAGAGAAAAAATGTTCTTTGATTTCTCCTTGATAATTTTGTAGACGGCATTTGATAGGCTTCGGGGAGCTTTTGTTACGGAATTTTATAAAAATAAGTGCCTACATCTATACTACTATAAAAATAAAAAAGAGCCAATTCTGTACATTGAAGATATTTTTGCAAAACCAACTGGGATGGACTATTTAGAGGAACACGAATCTATGGTTTTTAGAATTCTCGCCTATTTGTTTGTTTATTTGTGTGTTTGTTATCAATGGACTCGGAAACGGCTAAACGGATTATGATGTGGTTTTCAGGGTTTGGTAGTATTATAAATTACAAAATCGGTTCGGGGAATACAAAGATACAGCTTGACCTCTTCGTATTACGTGCTCTTATATACTGGGGAGGTCATGCTAAGATGGTCTTAGAAAAAATACGAATATGGGCTTATTCTGCCGTTAACGTAGACGAAGTCCGTGGATAAAGGCTAGTTTTATATAAATGAGGCTTTCAAAGGTACGAGAGAGTTTCGACAGAGTTGACAAACGATAACTGGTGACGTTTACGGCTCTTATCGTGTCGAACCCTTTTGTTATCGTAAAATCCAAGTTTTGTTGTTACCACCTGTGTTCCTTGTCAAGTTATTTATGAGCGCTATCTTTAACTTTACTGTTGACAATAATCATTTATCAATACTAGTATTGACAACACAACAACAACAACAACACAACGTAACAACGTTGACAACGTAACAGCAGAACCGTTGGGTGCCGCTAGCTGCACCCAACGGTTTTACCGTTATCTCAGCAAACGGCGGGTAAAGTCGTTTGTTACTGAATCACGCATAAACTACTGAACGGAATTTCATGAAATTTTTTATGTACATACTTGAGATCACATTTAGTGTCACATGTCCTTTTTCAGGACCTTCGAAAAAGAGATATTTGTTCAGTAGGTTTTCGTGATTGAGTAACAAACATCAATCCATCCATCCATCCACCGTCACAAACTTTCGCATTTATAATAATAGTATCGCAGCAATTATAAATAATTAATCAAATAAGGTACTTACGTTTTGTCGCTAAAAATACAAGTGGCGTGACACATAACCAGAAAAAACAAATACCTAAAGCATAAAACACCTTTAAATAAAATTAAAAGCAGTAGTGCGCAAGCATCCTGTGTTTCGGTTTGAAGGGCATTGTAGTCTACAAAATTACTGGGCATATGAGACTTGATATTTCTCCGGGTAATGAGCGCAATGCTACGCTAAGCGTAGTGCTACGCAGTGCTTATTATGGTTTTAAACGTTTTTGGTGAGACTGCAATTGTTATGGGCAGGCGTGGTGCTTACCATCAGGCGAATTACTTGTTCGTCTCATCACTCGGTTCCATAAAAAAAAAGTTTATACGAAAAACAAAATTAAACACTTTTCTCGCCATAAAAACAGTTTCACACTTTTTGAACCAATAAAAAGGCACAAAAGTCCGCTGTGTGAGAACATAAAACAAAATCAGCAAGGCGATAAGGGCCGTTTCACACTGCGTCATATTTCACAAAGTGCCCTAAGTTCGGCAGTTAACCGGCACGGTTATGATGCTGTTAACACGTGTTCCGCTTTATATATTGTTTGTGCGCCACTATATCAGGGGGTTAGTGAAAAAATGGCCTTAGAAAGTGTGAGTCAATAAATGTTCAGATATGATACAAGAAGGGTAGCTAGGGAAAGTTGGAAAACATCGTAATGTTTTCAATGCTAACAGGATTCTTCTCTTCTTCTTTATGTCTTGGAACCAGAGTTTCCACAAAACAACGACTATGTATTGCCAAATTACTCTATATTAAATTTTTCATTCGTATAATGTGTGATTTGTTTAAACCATAAACTAATATAATTGTTTTTATAAAGAAGTATTTTTTTATATATTTCAATGAAATACTACTTTGTGAAAGGTATTAAATCGAGGACAATTTATATCTCTAAAGTCTCATATTTGTTACATTCAAATAACCTTGTTCTATTATTAAGTTTCATAGATAAATAACAATATTAATAACGCCCAACGATCACATACATAGATACTGAGCTTTAACTAGGATTTCCTGTAGCTAAGGTACTAGGAACTACGAGGACCATGGTCCTACAACACCCAGACACGAAACGAATTCTTGCGCTGTGTTTTGTGCACAAACATATGTTACGGGAATCAAACCCGCAACCTCAGTGGTGTATGAGATTTGAGCCAACCTGCCCAACCACTACACCACAGAGGCTGTCAAATCAATGATAATCGATGAAGTAACGAGTACAGAGATGTATACAAAAAACTGGCATAAATACAATTTTTTGGAGTGGTAGGCTCTGGCCATGGTTGTAATACCACCCACCGAACAAAGCCATGCCATCAAGCGACCTAGTCGTGTTTCGGGGTGATGTTCGGTGAACCATCGGGGAGGACGGGTCTGAGCAGCCGCTCAACTGCCGTCTCTCACTAGATCTATGTGCTCCATCTTAGGCCACATCATCGCTTCACATCAGGCGAGATAGTGGCCAAACATAGATGTGTTAAGCGTAAAAAAAAACTATAAAAAACATAACTTCACACAAGAGTCTTATATAACGGGACATGAAAGACAACGTTACAAAGGACAATGTACAGTTCTTGACAAAATTTTCATAAAGAACCGTCGCCCGGGGTGACGGCGACCTCACTCGAGATCACTTTGTAGCATTAAACGGGTCTTTATCGAAACCGGGGACTTTATACTGGACAGAAGGCGGACGTAGAACGTTAAATGTATAGTAAATATAAAAATTCTTAAAGTTTTTTTAGTTCTTGCGAATTGTCGATCGTGACGTTTATTGAACGAGGCTATACATACGTATTAAAAACACAAAATATGACGTCGGAAAATGCGAATGCATATTAAATTTTACAATCGCGATTTAATTTCTTAATGAATCTAATGGGTGACGTTGCAGAAATTCATCTTATCCAGCGGAATTACACTAGATATATTCATAGCGTTTCAGATTTCATTTCTTCCTTATTGGCATATAATATTTTTTAACAACCAAAAGCATTATAATAGTTTTAAGAAAATTAGTGGTTCAAAATTACTTGAAAAACTTTCCATACTAAAATATATTATAAACATATCGATTTACGTTCTCAGTCCCAAGTGGAGTTCCAGTGAAGATGTCTCCATGAATAAGCGCAGTGGAGCGGAAGCGAGCGCGACAGTATCATATCTGGGGCTGGAGGAAGTGGACGCCAAATGAAACTTTATTGGACATTTTTCATTTATCTGGAAACCCTCCGTTAAATTCATGTTAACACTGAGTGACCGGCTGGAGCAAAATTTTAGGGGAAATTTGGGAATTTTGAAGATATTCTTTTTTTGTCAAAACCTAGTCAATTGTGATAAAGCTCAAGAACCAAACTCTTCCTTTGTTCATATATCTACTTTAAAATGTGACAGTCGTTTAAATAGTACATGAACGACAAATATTATTTAGGAGTTGAGTAAAGGAATACTTTAATTTGATCAGTTTAGTTAAATCACCAGATTAACTTAAAAAGATACGTATGCAAGGATAGTAGAGCAAGTGTGGCTCAGTGGGAGCACGTGCGACTTTCGATTCGACGCACCCAAGTTCGCGTTCCGCTGGCACCAATGACTTTCTTAAGTTATGTGCATATTCAACACTTGTTCTATGAACGGTAATGAAAAACATCGTGAAGAAACTGACATGTTCAAGAATAAATCACAAAAATTCAAGAACATGTAACATCCACCAACCCCCACAGGGCCAGCGGCGCAAATTAGTATACCCGTGTCCCAGCAGTGGGAACGTGATGTGCTGATGATGACATACGTATGTCTTTAAATATCTAAGTCACAGATAAATATATATGAAGACTTATTCTATTTCAATAAACATAAAACAGACACACACATTCAACGTTTAAATTCTCAAATAGTTATGATATGAGTCATAACTCGCATACTCACAAAAGAAAACTCCGGGCCCCGCGGACACCGGACATTCGGGAAATGTGTTTACAATGAGAGCCGAGTGCGTCGCGACATATTTCATCATTGCAAAGAAATGCCTCCGACTCTGTAAAAATGGTATGACGCAAAACGGTACAGGCAGTGAGAAAAATGTTAACTTTATGAAAATAGCTTGTAAATTATAATCTTATTTTTTTACTAGTTTCAAGTTCTCTTGTGTTTGGTAAATAAAATGTCTTTAAACTGTTGTGATTTGTAATATTAAAAAACGACAACGCACAATTAAGTCGGCTGAGAACAGCAATATCTTTCAGGTGCATATCAGAAGAAGATTGTAAAAAATACATTAGCGTCAATGTGATCAAGATTTAATTCCATTTATATTTAAATATATAAATATAAATAAATTGTTTTTTATAATAAATACATTGTATTTTAAAATGCTTATAGTTACATACTGTAAATTTTTGTACATCCAATTTATTTTATACACAAAAAAAAGTAATAATGTAGAAGAAAATAGCAACAATGAACTGTGATTTCACTTGCCACTTACAGCGAGAATTTTAATAAAACTGTAAGCGATTTTTTAATCAATCACTAATAACTCAGAATATGTTTACAAAAAAGTATAAAACTTTCCTACCCAACTGTATCAAATAACCGAAAGCGGGAGCCGTCCCCTACTTCCGGTCACTATATAATAAAGTTATTCCCGTTCTTTCGATAAACTTCAGTTTTCCCGGCTATAAATTACCGGGTCACTCGCGGAAACTGACCTTCCCGGCAAATATTGGCTTAACTTGAGGAACGGCCGTAACATCGTTCCGGGGCTTGATAGTAATAGCCAACGGATAAATAAATAAAAGTAAACTGACGTTATGTTTACAATGTTTTTTATCCCATCCGGCTTATGAAATCTCTTACATAAACCAGTTATTTCATATAGCAAATTAAAAAAAACATGTTTTGTTATTTGGAAACTGTGAATTGTTGCAACCGGATCGCGAATTTTATGTAAAAGCTAAATGCCGAAGCAATACATTAAATCAAAATAAAAATAATTTATTAGTTCCATTAATTTGTTACAAAAGACTAAGCTTACCTTTGGATGACGTGAGACTTCATCTTTTCAATCGTATCTTTTCAAAGTCAACGGTTAGTCAAATATATTGGGATAACCAGCCTTCGAAACCAGAAACAAACATGTTTTTCAAAGGGTTTATTTTCTTTGTTGTGGTCTCGGTTAAATTGGTCGGCGCGAGTGCGGGCGCGTAGCTGCCGTAGAAGCTGCTACGCGGTTACGGTGTAGCGCTGTATAGAGCTACGAATCGAAAGACATTTGGAGAGATATTAAGAGTTACAAAATAAAGTTGTGTAATAGTAGCAACAAATAATACAAACGAATTTTATTTCAGTCATTATAATGTATATAATTATACAAGAATACATTTTACCAAAAAAACCGTCTTCAATTCTGATGTATCTACGAAGTGATCACCACTGACTTAAGTTATGTGCGGATTTTACACTTGCTCTAAAACTGGTGAAGGAAACATCGTAGGGAAACCGGCATGTCCAAACATTTTCACAACATTCAAGGACAAGTTTAGTGTCATTCACCAACCAACATGCACTGGGCCAGCGTGGTGAATTATGGCTCTATGAGAGAAGGCCCGTGTCCCAGGTGTAGGAACGTGATGGGTTGATGATGATGTTTTCGGTAAGCTGGGTGTCTTAAAGACAAGAGTTAACAGGTTTCTTCTAGACGAGCGTGTTACATCTTCGACCGCGTGAGATAGCGGTCAAACGCAAGCCTATCCCCACGTTAATATTATAAATGTGAATGTAAGTTTGTTTGTTACGCTTTCACGCGAAAACTACTTAACCGATCATCATGAAACTTTATACACATATTTTTGGAGGTATTAGAAGTAATATAAGATACTTTTTATTTAAAAAAAAGACGTGTGGCACTCGGAGACTGCCGCGGTAAAGCTATTGCATAGCATTCGGAGTGGGGGGTGTTAGGTTATTTTCGTTACGGAATTTCTGGATTCGGTCTCCACGCTCAAGGCCCGCGATAAAAGCTATGCAATAGCTTAAAAATATATACGAAAGATAAAAAAATTGTGTGTCAAAAAATCTCAAAATCTAGATACTTTAACGACAAGATAGAGGGGCTTCCTCTATCATCTACGCGGACGAAGTCGCGGGAAAAAGCTAGTAAATAAAAAGGAAATATATATTACTGGCAGCGAAATTACTGGGCATTATGAGACTCAATAGCTTATTGTATCAAGGTGACGAGCGCAGTGCAGCACCGCACAGGATTTTACAAAATAAACTTCTGGGTGGTGCTGTTATTGTTATGGGCTGGCGTATTGCTTACCATCAGGCAAACGACCAGCTCGTCTCGTCATTCAGTTACATAATATATATATATATATATATATATAAATATATAGATATATATATATATATATATATAGGTACAATTTGTATCCACCGACGTATTCCAGGAATATTTTCATTGTATTCAGTTCTAGCCGTCCCTTGTTGTCGGCAGATACCGCTGCGTCTGATGGCGCGGCACTAATGTCGTATGAATGAAATGTACTGTCAATACCGCGCCCGCAGCGGCTTTGTGATGCAAAACTGTCCTCTTTTATATAAACCTGTCCTTTATATCGGCCATTACTAGCTCGGCGTTATAAGAGCGAGTGTGGCTCAGCGGGAACTCGTGCGCCTTTCGATCCGACGCACCTGGGTTCGAATCCCGACTCGGCCCTGCACCAATGACTTATTGTTAATTGCAGATTTTGCACGTTCGCTCTAAAACGGTGAAGGATCGTGATGAAACCCGCTTACGCGCTTTGGAGTGGTAGGCTCTGGCCATGGTTGTAATACCACCCACCGAACAAAGCCATGCCGTCAAGCGACCTAGTCGTGTTTCGGGATGATGTTCGGTGAACCATCGGGGAGGACGGGTCTGAGCAGCCGCTCAACTGCCGTCTCTCTCTAGATCTATGTGCTCCATCTTAGGCCACATCATCGCTTCACATCAGGCGAGATAGTGGCCATTCATGGATCTATTAAGCGTAAAAAACTTTTTAGTCATATATGTATTTGTTATTTTAGAATGGTTATTAGTTTTGTATAGGATTGAAGCTGATGCAGTTTGTTACTGAAAACTAGCACACTACAACAACAGTTCCGAAATGTATAACGGAGCTCACAGAAAGTAGATTCAGGTTGCGTGTGAAACAAAATATTTTTTTCGTCTGACTGGGTTAGCGTTTGACCACGATCTCACCTGATGGGAAGCGACAATGTGGTCGAAGATGTAGCACGCTTACCCAGTAAGTACTTTGTGTAATGAAAAAGCATACAGTTAGTAATTACATAGAATACAAAGATGCATGGAACATTCCGCTTCTTTTAAGTAGCCAACTGGCACATGGAAACATAATATAGTCAAAAACAAACATAAAATATTGTAACAAAAGTTCTAAGAAAAATATGCCCCTCAGTTTCTGGCCGTATCATCTGAGTAGTGGTTCTTTTTCCGATACGGTGGTAGAGGGATTGTAATAATTGACGTTCATAAGTCCGTCTGTGATGCGAAAACTGAATTAAGAACTTTGAACTCTGAACTTAGCTGCGCCCAGTGGTTTTACCTGCAGTTTCCTGGGATAGTAACCTATGTTCTTTTCCTAACTTCATCAATATTACTATACTAACTAGCATCGTAACACAGGTCTATCCTAGTACGAATGCTGGTGATTATCTTATATTTATTTTATGTGTCAAAAAAAAAGAAAAAAAAAATAGTTTTTGCGTGATTGTGTAAGAAGCATCCATCCATCCTCACAAATTTTCGCATTTATTATATATGTAGGAAGTAGGATGAGTGACAAACTGTGTATCATGACTCATTGTTTTTGAGTGACTTGCAATACAATACACTATAATATAATACAAAAACTGTACATCTAACAACTATTAGAAAACTTATGAACTCATATCATAGTCTTTAGGTTGTCTGGAAAAGATCGCTATAAGCGATAAGACCACCCATTGTAACACATTAGCTTTAAGTTTTGTTATGTAATTATTTCTAGTTGTTGTGTGACAATAAAGCGTTATCTATCTATCTATCTATCTTTAAACACCTTTTAACCCCCCACGCATAAAGGAGGGGTGTTATAAGTATGGCCACTATTTGTCTGGCTGTGTCTGTTTGTGGCACCGTAGCTCTTAAACGGGTGAACTGATTTGGATGCAGTTTTTTTATTAGAAGAAGGTTTTCTAGTAGTGATTTATCAAAATCCGTTCAGCCATTTTTTACTTTTTATAGGCAAGATGAGCAAGTCGTTCACATTCAATCAATCAATCAATCAAAAGTTCTTTATTCAATTTTGTCGTCACAGACGCACTCATGAACGTCAATTATTACAATGACTCTACCACCGTATCACCGTATTCATTATCACTTACAAAGTAGGTATATGCGAGAGGACGGCTAGGTTAGTACTAGTTATTCCGCGGCCAAGCAGTACTGCGCAAGTATACTGTGTTCTGGTTTAAAGGGCATTGTAGCCAGCCTCTCAGGATGATGACCGCAGTGCAAAATATCAATTATTATTATTTAATGTTGGAACAAAACAAACCTTTCCTTATCACGCACTTCCACAAAACCTCACGAATATAAGACTTACCTCAACTGACTGTTAAATAATGATCACGTTCCCGCACAGTAATAAGCACCCCTATAATTTGTCCGGGATTATCGCGAGACGGCGCGGCGAATCCCGGCGATTAGTCACAAGTATCCCGGAGAAATATCCCGCGATCCGAGCGATCCAGGGATTCGGGGATCTAAGATGCAGTACAATACCAGTAAGGCATATTCATGCGATCTATATGAACTGATTTCGGGCTCTTGTCTATGATGAGTTTGAACTCTAATTACAGTAACATAAGTGTGAAAATACTTTGAAAGCTGTGTACATCACTTAGTTCTAGAAGCTTCTAAGTGTTTAAATCCAAATCTTTTGCTATCAATACAACAGGGTAGGTATTTGCTATTGAAATGAAATGAAATGAAATTGTTACAACAACAGTGTATTGTGTAGAACATAGGTACAACGTATTTTTACGTTACTACAAATAATCGGTTTTTTAGTTATTAAATGACGAGACGAGCAGGCCATTCGCTTAATGGTAAGCAACACACCTGCCCATAACATTTGCAGAACTACCCAAAACATTGTTATGCAAAGTCCTCCTCGTCACACTGAGGAATATAAAAAAGTGTAAAATTTTTCTAACGTGCGTTATGTAAGACTTGAGTCTCATAACTCTTAATAAATGTTTAACCAGTGGTTTAATTATCATATTTGCTTATAGAAATTAAAATACTAAGCACTATAATACTAAAACTGTTTTTTCCATATACCTATAAAGGTGTTTTACTGGCTCTAAGTGTACTGTGTCTGAGGCTTATCATTTTACCCCGTACCGAAGAACTCTCTGTGAATACTGATCACTTTCCTATTAAGTATTCAGGTAAAGGTGTAGAATTATCAAGATTGTCTATTTAATATCTCTATGAGGATTATGGATTTGGTATTCAGACGGTTTGCCGAACAAAAGGTTTTGTGAAGCGATTTGTTACTACAGATATTTTTGATGGCATTTAAGACACCATAAAAAAGAATAACCAGTTACAGAAACTGGCTTATAAACTACAGTACAATGGGCGGAGTTATCGCTAAAAGCGATCTTTTCCATTCAACCTTTGGATGGAAAAAACTAACGGAGTGAGAGAAGTCGGCGGTGCAAATAAATCAATGTGTAATGTAGTACCTATTTTTATTTTTTATCACGTTTTTATTAAGTCATTTCCTTGTTTGTCTGTCTGTCGTTCTGGGTGGAATCTTGCAACTTTTTCATTACTGTGTTCTGGTTTGAATTTCGCTGGCTACAATGCGTAGCTAGCGAAATTAATGGGCATAATATCTGATGTCTCGGGGTGATGAGCGCAATGAAAGCTACGCAGTACTTAAAATATTTGTGTCGTAATGCAATTGTTATGGGCAGACGTGGCGCTTACCATCGGGCAAACTAAATGCTCATCTCATTACAAAGTTCCATATAAAAATATAATTAGAAGAATTGCCCACACTATTTGGGGATTCGATCTTAAATTGAAAGCTACCAACCATTGAGATCTCCTTACCAACCAATCTCTTTACAATTAAATTAAAAAAAAAACTCGTATCACCGTAAATCTAAACAGCTGTAAACCAAAATACTCGTAACATATCGATTGCAAATGATACAAAACCAAAGGTTATCGTATAATAAATTTCGGTTAGAATAAACCGCAAAATCCGGGGTAACTAGTGCCTATCCCGAAACCGTGGCGATATAGCGCTGCAATAATCACGGGTCACCTCAGACGCCGCCGCAATTAATTCCTGCCCGCGCCGCCACCGGCCGCGTGCGGTGGCCTGTCCCGGCCAATGCCAGGAATGCCCACACTTGATTGACTCGATGCTACCATGTATATGTCCGCAACGTCAATCGACGTGGTGAGCGAAGATGATGCAAAAAACGTGATTCTCTTGTCATAGGTTTGAACTGTTAAACGCTTAGCCATCCATTAGCTACTGATTAATGGAGAGGTATTTCTTTCCGAGAGCGAGTGTGGCTCAGCGGGAGCACGTGCGATTTTCTATCCGACGTACCAGAGATCGAATCCCGCATGTACCGATTTAATAGTCGCTCTAAAACGGTGAAGGAAATCATTGTGAGGAAACCGGCATGGCCAAGAATTAATCAAAATTCAAGATGTAATGATCATGACATCCACCAACCCATACTGGGCCAACGTGGTTGATTGTGGCCTATACTTTCTCAAAGCATGCACATCAAGCGAACTATATAGTCAGTGAACCATCAGGGAGATGGTTTGAACAGTCGCTTAACTGCAGTCTTCCTCTAGACCATTAATCTTCAGCCACATGGTCGCTTAATATCAGGCGAGATAGTGACCAAAACATATAAACACGCGATTTAAAAAATCTGTACTCACTACTTAAGAGGGAACGGCTCGCTGAAATTTTCATACAAAAAGAGAAAACGTTTTTCTACCCCTAAACATTAACCAAATTCGATGAAATTTGGACATGTAAGAGATGTTATCATTATTGAGGTTTGTAGGTTTTTATGTCTTCGATAATTCCTATATAATTTGAATAAATGGACCCGAAAAACTCGATATTTACTCGAATTGTTTTTTGAAGTTTGGAAACTGTTAACTTTAAAAATACACATAAACTTAGAAAAAGGAAAACCTACAAACCTAATTTATTCTCCATTTAAGAAATTGAGACGAAAATTACCAAATTTGGTTAAGATTTAATGTGGTGGAAACGTTTTCTCCCGAAACGCTAATTTTAACAAAAATCTGAAGTTGATACGAATTTAGGTAAATTATTATTATTATTCAGTCAATTTATTTAATTTAATTTACGCATTTTCTGCGAGACCGTAAATCATTATTTAAATACCTAGTGCTCGCTGGCCGCGGCTGTGCCGTATCCTCTTAAAATATCTGGAAACACTTGTCAAAAGATAACCAATCTTTTGACTAAGCCCTTGGTAAGCTGCGTAAGATTTGTTTCATCTGCTTGCAGCTTATTTATTTATCTAGAGTTGCCTCAGCAATCCAAGCCACAAGTGAGCAGCGATGCGTACAGCAAGCAATTAATTCTGTCGCGATGTCGCACGCAGAGACTTCGGTTCGATGCGTACCGAGAAACTGGCCAACAAACACTAGGTATCTAGTATAAACGAGAGAGAGTCACATAAGTTTTTGTTGGAAAAGTGAAAAAAAAATTTTCTAAAAGTTTTTTGTACATAAGAAGTCGTAGAAATGTTTCCTGGTATATTTAATGTATATTATAAGATAAGGAAAATAAAGAAGTAAAAGTGTTTCGCTTGTATTTCAGTTCAGGAACAGTAAAGTGCAAAAAATATATATTTATTAATTTGTGAAGTTTATTTACGATTTCGTAAGACTTTTATCTTCAAATAAGTCTTGTGTATATTCCACATCAGTTTCACATCTGCCGGCTTGAAGAAAAAAAATCAGGAATCATTTTAAGTCAGTAACCATCAAAACAAATCCATTTCATCTATACCTTAATTTAAACTAATCTCGACATGTGCACAAAATATCAATTAACCCTCGAGAAATATATTGTTCTAATGAATTCGTAATCTCCGTAATCTGTTCAATGAGAAATGGCGTTTTGCAAATAGCGGCGGGCGGCAAACAAATTAAACGCTGCCCAAAAATGAATTTATCACGTAGAACGGCAGTGGCGGAGGGACGTGAACTATTTGTATGGGCCGGTGTTTACGTGGACGGCCACTTACAGTTACACAGTAATTTGTCTGCTATTGGACTTGACTAGACGTAATTAAGTTATTTTTTGTATATAATTTGGGCGTAATTAGTATCTACTTAAACTTATTTGTGATACAGAATTTTTTAAACTTTTATCTCTTTTCTTCTAGGTATAGAATTACTTGGAAATTTAATATTTAATTGTCACTTGTGTGCACATCCGATTTGACTTATTTCCTATAATGTCGTAGCGATTACCATCGGGACGTACTTTTCTTAACTATTCCTGTTTGCTGGTTATGCTTTCTTATTCAAATCAAGACCGGAAACGTACTGAGAGATGGTTTGCGCTTGTGACTTTTGTACGACGTTTAAAATTAAACAAATTGTCGCATACAAATATTTAAATTAGGCAAAGGATGCGGCTATTAGCAGCAAGTGTTGCCCGTCGTGAGGACAGTCCCAAATATTTTAATTTAAGCGAAGTCCAGCGTCCGGTAACAGATGGCGTCAGTGATTAATATGCGCCGGACAATGTCGAATCTGGGACTCTTGCTCGTTTTCCTTTGGACAACAGCTCGGACTGACGCTATTGTAGATTTTCAGATATATCATTTGTTTATATACGTTGTGGATGTGGTAAGCCATATTTAGATAAATTCATAATATCCTCTCAAGAAGAGTCTTCCTATTGTAACCCAGAATCAAGTCGAGCTTATCTTTTATGAATAAGGACAGTTGCTCAAAAACGTTGATCGTTTAACATTATCATTGGGTGAGTTGACTTTAAGAAAAGTTATTTATTTTTCTTTGCATTATAAAGTGACTCATTTGCAATTAGCTAAAGAAATAAGCAATCAAAAACCAAATGAAACAGCATAAGAAGCAGCCGGCAACTTGTTTCGTCGTCTTCTGTTATCTGTTGATGCATTATGGAATAAAATGTGAGTTAGGACTCAAGTTTGCACAATAAATAATTGTTTCCGAGTCGTAATTGCCGTAATTTCATGAATAATTACCGCCACAGAGCAATTAAATAAATTACAGAAGGCATAACGACCTCCTTCGGGCTTTAGTTTAAAGTTGGGGCGCCGGCTGTTGCAGTTTACGCAACGTAACTCTTTGCTTTTAATAACTTTAACTATACAAATGAACACAGGCACTTTAATTTTAACTAAAAAGAAGTATGGAATGCTTCGGTTTCGTTTAAAAAACAGCTCATTTTAAAGTTTGAAACCAGTATCATCAGTGCCGATAGAAAGACCTCTTTATATGTATGTACGATCACGGTTAACACCGCCAAATTGCCACAGAAGAAATCGGGCATGAAACAAAAACGAACAAAATCGCCATGTGACAAATTTGCGGCGGGCGTACAATCTAAACACGTAACCGCAAATCGCAGCACAAAACGCGGTCGGCTGAAAATTTCAAAAAGAGGACCGCCACTGTCATACGCGCGATATGGCTCGCTTCCAAACACCGGGGCGCGGGGGTGAGGCAGGGCGCACGGGGAGGCGGGAGGTGGGGTATACGTCCCCACATGGCCAGTTAGTTACGCCGCGAATTATAGGGGCCATTACGATTCATTAAGGCCAGTTAGGCTTAAACCGGTGTTTACCCACGCACACGAACGCACATGTGCCCACATCGCAACAGTTGGTATTGTTTTAAACGTGTGCGAGAGGGACAGAGATATGCGAGAGGGTTGCAATTCGAAATTTTAAGCTACGGAATTGTGGGTGTAATTAGTGGCGGTCGTAACGAGCTTAGGGTCTAGGGTACCGAAGTGTGAATTTTTGATTTGACCGTGTACTTTATGCGTAGGTCGTAGCTAAAGCGTAGGCGTCCCGTCGTCTCGTAGCAGTTTTCGTAGATGTTACTCTACTCACTAGAGTTAACATTGTAGCACTCTACCCATAGATAAGTTCCTATAACTCCATAGCTTGTTCTATGCGTATTATGCTGTTTGTGTCTTATCATCATTTAAATGTATGTTTCCGTTTGTTTTTCCCAAACATATTACCTATATTTAACATGTATAGAATAAGTGTTAGAAAGTTCTTATTATTATCTGAAAATTAACGGTTTCATTAAACATGTGGTCTTATTTATATGAGTATGTAATAAAAAATGTGTATTCGCCAGAAATTATACTGATTCTGTCAATCAATAATATATTTGGACACAGATTAAAATGAACTTTTATACTAAGAAGCTTCAATTCATCACACAAAGTTTTTTACGTTATCTAACGTTTGTCATTACGCAGTTGCGAATTTTGCGAAAAGAAACTTGTCTCTTTTTACGCACTGATTGTTTTTGAATTTAAATTTTGTACACTAAAGTTAAAATGAGAACTATAAATACTTTCTATAAGCACAAAAGAAATTAATTCATAGCACTTTCTTACAACTCAAGCCTACTATTTTATTCAAAGCCCCTGGCGCAAGTGGATTCACATGCAAATATCGATAGTTCATAGCTGGAGGGCCGCCAGTATTGACACTACGCTATCGGCCCGGCTAAACTACACTGCAAATAACTAGACGTTCCAGCGCTGTTGCGAACTAAAAGTTAAAGGGACTAGATAAAAGTACTGTGTTTGAATTTAAAAACTCCTTGTTGAAAAAAGCGATCTACGTTTATCTAAAAAGTGGAGAGGTGCGACAATTTGTTAGTGTACCACGTGCTTATCTGACCGGTAACAGCTGCTATCTATGTTTTTTTTATGAAACTGAGTCATGAGACTTGCAAGTCCATATATGGCAAAAATAAATGGTACCGGCCCAGACGGCCTCCGCATACAAGATACCTACCACGATTAAATCTTGTATTAATTTTCAAGTTTTACAGGCGTTCAAAGATTTGTTTAATAATTATTGTAACTGGCCAGCTTTTTTCTGCGTAAAAGTTTTAGGCGTTTTCTGCAAGAGTCTGCATGAAGAAGTATCAGAACTTTGCCAGTTATTCAACCATCAAGCAGAAGTGTTCATAACCAAATAAGGTGCTTGCTCGGTGACAGTATCCACATTCATCACATCAAAGAAAAAGGCAAACTTTTATAACAACATCAATACTGACAGGCTCCTGTAAACCGATCATGGTAAAGTCAAATCGAGCATGTCTATTGAATAGCACCCTTCAGCCATGCAACTTTTATCTCTAGGAGTTTGGTATTAAGGGTGAGGTGAGTGATAAATGTATGTTTGTGAAGTTAGCATTGGCCAATTTGTAGCTGAACGCACGGCGCAGGTAAATAACCGACGCGTATCGTTTGCCGATGCTTCTGACAGCAGTAGGATCGAGCAAATACCGGTATTTCTATGAAAGTATCGGATTTTTATGATGCGCTTTTATTTGAAGCGGATTTATCTGGATTTTTATTACAAATTCGCCGTTTTTTAATACCTTTACGTAGGCAAAGGTGGGGATTTTTGCGTGCGTTTTGCGTCAATGAAGAATTGTAGCTCATATAATACATATACGAATCCATAAATCATATAAGAATTAAATATACCTCAGAGGATGTCCCAAATATCGCAACTTACTGTGATTTCCTGTAAATTTTTCCTCTTTCTGTAGTGACCGGGTTGAGTAAATTTTACACTATTTTCCTAATCTGGTTCAAATTGGTATACTCTTCCTAGCATCTTACCTCAGTTTTGTTTGAGTAATTTTCCCCTGAAATTCAGCCATTTCTATGAATGAACTCGTGAACTCGTTCCACTGGTCCACGGACGAGTTTCCTGTAAGCTTATCGAGCGGATAAACACGAAATCATATCAAAAGCTACTGAAACTATTCGCACCTATTAATCATATCGATGGGAACGCGCGAGTGTCGGTGCGATTTATGCCATCCCATTAGATCGTAAGTTTTGTGCCGCGCGTGCAGCCCGCCTAATGACCGCGCGCACGGATACAAATGGACTGTTTGTTTACCTATCTTAGGCTGTTCGGGTGATGTTTTGCATTAATTGATAACGTTATTTTTGCAAAAGGGATGAATCGCATACTTTGGAATTCATTACTACTTACCACTTACTAACTTTGCTCTTGGGTGATAAGGATAAGATCTCAAAAAGTTCTTACATTTAATTAGTACTGAGTAGGTATTATTGTATGAAACATATGCGACTATAATCATACGTACTCTTTGTTAGCATACACTGCATGTCTTTCTGATTAATGTGTTTGGAAATTTTTAAAATAGATGTGTTTAATTATTATATCTTACTTCGAACTCTAATCGTTGATGTAGCTTTATTTATTTATTTATTGCATCCATTGTACATTCATTATATTATTTAAGTCAAATTAAATTAAAGTCGAGTTCTTAAAAATATGCTATCATAGTAGGTATGTACAAGGACCCTGTGAGGGTGTTTGCAAATGAGTGCACGTCAGTTGGCCATTATTGTCTAAATACAATGATTCATATTATTTTGTATCCAAGTCAATTCGTTATTAGAAACAACAGCAAGCTCGATATAAACAATTAAGATGAATTATGGTAAATGTACAAAGTTCAGAACAACGAAAATGGCAAGGAGAGACTAGCCGGCTAACATTGAGAAGATGAAAACAAACAAAATGGAAAACAGCAAAGTTTCACCTATCATAGGACAGGATGGGTTCCGGCCAACAGCTCACCACGTAATGAACGATTCACACATCGACATTATCGCCAAACCAACACCTATAAATAAATATGGCGGTAAAAATGGCGGCACTTTATCAGTGGCCGGAAGTGGACGCTGGGGACCAGAAGCCGAGTAATAAATGTTATTAGATAGCCCCTGGGTTTAGTTGGGCCCTGGATTATACGGTTTTTTGGAGTTCTTTCGTTTGCCGCCGTTTTTGTTAATGCGTCTGGGTTCGAGAATAAATTGCTGGGACGGTTTTAAATGACCCCTGTTAGAGTCGGATTGAGTTTTTTCTGTGGGGATAGGTTAATTAAGTATTATGCATATTTTGGGGTAATTAATGATGTTGTTAAACGTTTTATTTTATTGTTCGGTTGTATTTGGAGTTGACGTTTATTTAGGTTTTAAAATGACAAAAGTGATTTCACATATCTATGTGTTGTAGAAATCTGTGAGTTTGTATCGTTTGTTATGTTCTATAGATTACTTATATCCCATTAAATGTTTATTTAAACCTCTTCTACCTTGTTTACAAACTGTTATACTGCCAGGTGATGGCCTCAGCTCATTCCTGCAGCTGTAGGTGGGGTGCCGTGTCCCGAGATTCAAGTTTATACTTAGTTTGGGAACGGTGACCTTCATTTCCATATTGTTGATCTGGGCTGGTGTGGCTCAGCTTTATAAATTAATATAAATATAAAAAAATGAATATATATATATATATATATATAGATTCTTTCTTCGAAACAAATAGTCACGAACACATTTATTACCGTGACCTATTTCAAAATCTTAACTCAGTTCCTTCACAAACAGTGAGATTATCCCCTACTCTCGCAGACGCGGCGTTTGTCTTAGAGACGCTGTAGAGACGATGTAGAGACGCGGTAGAGACGTCATGATTTGTGTGCGGTCCCCCGACGTGGTCCGGACTCCGCGATTTATGCTGGGATTTAGCTGTCCAGCTGAAACAAACATTGCGTTAAATTATAATTACGACTATTTGTGGAGGAATAATGTTCATTTCAAGAAGCACTCTGACTCTGTGAATAGGGATTTTTGTGTTGATTTATTTTCGATATTGAAATACATTATCCTACTTTCGACTAATATTATAAATATGTAAGTTTGTGAGGAAGATTTTTGGTAATCAATCACGGAAAACTACTAAAAGGATTTTGATGAAATTTTGTAAATAATAGGTACTTTTGATCCTGGAAAAGGACCCAGGATACTTTTTGTCTTAAAAACTGGTTCACGCGGGTTTAACCGCGGGGTGCAGTTAGTGTAACATAATATTGCTAATAATTGGTCGCTTCATGGGTCAATAGCTTTGGCCAATAGCATGTTCCAAAATAAAATTTACAGGATATCTAAATAGGTTCTCATGTTATTCGATGCTGCCCAATTCCAAGCAGTTATCTTAGCTTGTACTGCTGTGCGTCCATTTATTTGATGCAAGTCACTAACAGAGCTTTACCAGACAAATCAGTCGAAAACCTCTAGATAAACAGTTACCTGGTACCTCACACTCCCATTCAAGATTTACAGCCATCCAGGTGGTTAACTCTCTGAGGACTCATTGTCCTCTGAAGGGCCTCCTCCTCCCCTCGGCCCCGCATTAGCCGGCCTTTGTCTTTGCAGCTTTGATTTGTGGATGCCGAGAAGAGATCAATCGCTTGAGGGCAAGCCTTGGACCCTTTGAGATATTTGTCTCGGAAATTAAATTGAAATTTTCTTTTTGTGATTTGTTTAGCTGAATTTGTTTGGAGAGGTTATTGGCTGAGGACGCAACGCTATTTTTTATAAATAATAATACAAATATACTCGTATTCTTATCTATTTTTTAACTGTTTTTGTCATCACCTTATCGCTGAAAGAGATTATTGCGTTTTGAAGGGCATTATTTTGGTAGCAATTAAAAATATTGATTATAATAATTATGTAGACTATAGGCAGAAGGATTTAAAAGAAACCAAAATGCTTTGGTTCTAAGTATATTTAATTACGATCAAAAATTACATTAAGTATAAGTTTCTATATGCTAATTATTCTAATGAGTGACAACGGTTTAATGTGAAAACCGTCATGTGACGGTCTGTGCGAAACAAAACATCATCAAAGGTTAGAAAGAGAGAGCATGTTGTGCTGCGTAAGCGCCTCGTGACTAGCTCCTGCGGGCAGTTGGTATGACCCACGACATCATACGTAACAATAATTATTATTATTGTTAACATCAATGATACTTGCAATTTTTTATTTGATTATTTATAAATGATTAAACTGTCGTGCATTGAATACATGTCTTCGGAGAAAATTGTCTAGACTAGAATATAATGTTTCCAGTGAACCATTTAAATATGTTAGGCAAGAAAAGTTGAGGTAAAAAATTTTACCACAATAACTCACGATATATGTTAAGTAAACAAAATTTGATATTTACTTTGAAAAGGGAACAGTAAATTATAAGATAAGCTTATACCGTTGTCTCTCTAAATTCACAAACGTCAAAGCTGTTTCGAAAGCCGCTGATTCATAATTAATGATAATATCCGGCGCAGAGTTTTCAACCGGAGAGAAAAACGCGTCAGTCGGCGGAAAAATAATCTCGAAAGTCCTTAGTCATTTATGATGTTGGACATAAAACTGTGGACATGACTTTAGATTAAAATGAAAATATTTTGCGCTACGCTGAAGTAAATTCTATTCAACGCTCTAAAATTTGCGATTCTTCAGTAGCAGCAGTGACCGGAATGTTTCCGTTCACTGAGCAGCACAATTTTTTCTTTGGCTTGACTCTACAAATAATTATTTTTAGAGAATCTGATAGTTCTACGAATAAGTTAACCATTGAAGCCTTAATTAAAACGTTGGTTAAGTTAATTTGACATTAACTAATGGCTTTATTAACGGATAAGTCTTTAATGTGTGCATCTTACCAGTAATGACCTACGGAGCCGGGATGTGGACACTCATAGTGAGACTAATCCACAAGTTTAAAGTCACTCAGCGAGCTATGGAGAGGGAATTGATTGATTGATTGATTGATAACGCTTTATTTTACACCAAAACATAACAAGAACAAATAAAAATAGAACTTAAAAATTTGATTAGTACAATGGGCGGTCTTATCGCTAATAAGCAATATCGAGGGAATGTGTGGATCTACAAAAAATATAATTACTTCCATTTGCATCATGTCCAATACATTGCGACATCTCTCCTGTTCTAAACCGGAAATACAACCCTTGAAAAAAAGGCGCGTTTGCAACCGGAAGTGACGGGCAGGAAGACGTCGACGACAACGCCGCGCTGCCAACCGGTCGTATTAAAAATTAAACGAGGATCCGTTTCCGGATAACGTGACGGTTAGCCGGGCATTTTTAGCTTTTTATATATAGATGAGTGTTTGTCTCTTATCTATATTGATAAAGATTTACTGTCTAGTTAATGAATACGAATATCTACGTAGTGTCATGATATTGACTATAGTCCTGAATACATTATATACACCTACACACAACATACAATGCAATATATTATGATAATACTACAATAATTGGAATTAAATTCGAATTCAATTTCAAAAGTTCTTTTGTATTTAATTTTTTAACTAGCTGGCACCCTGTGTTTATTGTTTTTTTTTACACGCGTCATAAAAAAAATGTTATAAAAATATAACTTAAATAGAAAATACAATAAAATTATTATAAAAGGCCTATGGTGGAGGGGAAAGTGCCCAGAACGCTGGCCGCATTACCACGCTGAATGACAATGCTGATTTTTTGACCCAAATATGATAACGTTTTGCCAAGTCCCTATAGATTTCATGGGTGCTTGGCCCCCACGGTCCTAATGTTTCTATCCCATAAAATATTAGTCCGGAATAACTAAACTAACCTTTGTCTTATTGTAGGATCTTGAGCACTTAGGAAGGTACTTACAACATCGTCTCATTGCTCAGTTGTATGAAAAAAATGTTATCAGCTCTTAAAAAGTTTTTGAAGTTTCATTAAGTATTGCTACAATAATAACACATGCCTTAATGCTTACCTAAAGACTCTACCCATGAATCTGGATGAATATAAACCCAAATGAAATATCTCTAGAAAGGAGCTTATTGATCGTACCCCAGATACCTTATCTCCCGTTGTTATATACAAAACGTACACATAGTCCTCTAAGTGTGGGTTAATCGCGTACGTAAACGAATTATATAGGATGGAAACTAAATCTAGAAGTTTTTTGTATGTGTGAGTGAGATTTCCTTTGTGTGCCCAGCGATGTTGGCG
Source organism: Petrophora chlorosata (assembly GCA_951640565.1). Taxonomy (NCBI): domain Eukaryota; kingdom Metazoa; phylum Arthropoda; class Insecta; order Lepidoptera; family Geometridae; genus Petrophora; species Petrophora chlorosata. The sequence goes on along the minus strand of OX621193.1, from coordinate 11,698,775 downwards.
CACACATAGACATTTGAGTCTGTATTCTAGGTACGAAGCGAGCGCTCGCAGAATCATTTATAATATACTGAAACTGAAGAAATGTCTCACTCCAGAGAGGATCTTTGTGGGCGTTCCTCTCAGAGGGCGGGGCTTGAGACGGACACTCCTTGATATCCTCTTTTTTACCTCATCGCGTTACTAGGTACGCGACGTCCAGAATAGGCAGACCTCTGACACTTCTATCGATAAGTTCTCTCACGCCTATTTTGCTTCAGTTGAACGTGTCCACAGAGATCGTAGAAAAATGGTCATGTTTATGTAAGCGGAGAAACAAAGCTTTGAACAACTTTAGTCGTTATCGCGTTTATAAAGTTCTCGAGACCATTCCATTTTATGGGGTGTTTTGCTTGAGATAAATTTTTATTTCTTTTGTCTAGATGCTTTTTGTTTTGTTTGAGTAGATAAATATTATTTCACACAATGGCTGTTTTAAAATGTAGGTACTTGGAGTTTACGGCGTCATAATAAAAACGCTGTCGGTTTTGTCACTTTGTTGTAACGTGGTACGAAATTTTTCAGCTTCAATTAAAACTATTTATAATCAACAATTCTACGGAAGTTTGTCCTCATCCATTTTTTATTTTATGAATTGGACTTAGCAACGACACGAGAAAGTCTTTCACCTGATGTTAATGCCCTTTAAACCGAAACATAGTAATGCTTGCGCACTACTGCCTGTTGGCAGAATAACTGGCAAAGCGGTGGAATCACCAAGACGGCCTCCCGCATACGAGATATCTACCACCTAGTAAAATGCTTAAGTAGCATTCACTACACATACCTACGTCATTAGGGTAAGCACCATTCCTACAACCCTATTCTACTAATATTATACATGCGAAAGTTTGTATGGATAGATGGATGGATGGATGTTTGTTACTCAATCACGCAAATACTATTAAACGGATTTTGGTAAAATTGGCATTTAGGTTCTTTAGATCCTGGAAAAGGACATAGGCTACTTTTTATCCCGGGAAACTGCGTGTAAAACCGCGGAGCGAAGCTAGTTAAAACATAAACCCACCCTCACCGATCACTCATTAGTTATTACGTTAGCTCATTTCTCTATAAAAGATACTAAACAGTATTTATGCCGCTCTATCAATCTTTTCGACGCCAGCTTTATGAAGGACGGCCATCATTTATACGAGATAAAGGAAAAAGAAAGTTCCCTTTTCGTGTTCACGATACGGGAGATTGTACGCTAGTTATGAATAGTTCGTAGATAAATAGGGATAAGTTGGAAATGATTTATAGTTGATGAGGATTAACTATGCCTTTTGAAGAAAGCAAGTATATTTGAAAGAAACTGACATAAAGATTTACAAGTATACATTTTTAACAAAAATATCCAAGTCCAAGTCGAATATCGATGAAATTTATATGGGAACACTTCGTAGCTATACTGATCCCAACGCTAAAACAGATTTTCATATCGGTTTACAAATTACGAGTTTATAAGTTCTGAGATAACAAATTTAAAAAAAAATGAATTGAAACCTGATTTTTTAATCGGTAAAATGATTAAAGAAAGAAAGAAAATACATTTAATCTTGACAACACACACATCACACTGAATTATACAAGAACATACCAAAAACTGAAACAAAATAAACATAAGTAAAAACAATATATAAGATAAGAATGTTGCGTGATGTCAGTTAAAGGTTCCGACTTAGCATACGCTAAGGTATTTTAGGTACTTTAGCAATGATTTTCAATCAGAACCCTGTCCATCACGAACAATCAGACGAAGAGAAAGACATATATTTGTAATAAAAAGACCACAAAATTAGTAGTTATGCAAATAAAACATAACCACAACCTGGGAGTCTTCAAATCGAGAGTGATCAAGTATATTCTAGGCAAGCGTGTTACATCTTAAACCACACCATCGCTTACCATCAGGTGAGATAGTGGTAAAGACTATAATTAATAAATAAAATATATTATATTTTCTTTTTACTTTGTCGTATGTGCGTGTGGCCAACCCTGTAGTTCTCGGAGTTATTATTATAGACCGTCCGCCTCCGACGTGTCCTAACAACTGTTACTGATTAAGTTATTGGAGCAAGAGATGCCGACCCGTAAAGTTTCAGTGTCAAATTTATTACTTCTATACTTATTGATCATAGTACTAAATAAATCCCTCAATTTGCATTCTCTTTTCTAAAGAAACAGAAGAAAACGGAACGTAAATCACCGCGTCTTGCAACCCTCTTAGTAAGTCAACATTTATGAATATTAAAATAGAATCGATTAAATTATTTAAATTAATTCCATAAGAAAGATGCCTACAAATACATTTAACGTTCCTTTCAACGTCATAATTAAACTGCCTTTTAGGTCACGCCACATCTACCCTCAACGTCACACATTCAATTTGGCACCTACATACACTCCATTATAACAAATTATAGAAGTCATCTACATTGTGCACTCAACCCTAGCGACTATTCATGTGTGCGCGTGTGTACACAAGCGTGTGAATGTGTGCGTTATCTGTAAGATTCCACTTCATTTCCCGCGACCCGCACATGATGTGACATAATATTCATACATACATATCTATAAGTTAGTATGTATTTGTATGTGAAGCTTACATTTTCAGGTAGGTGAATGAACTTATCAATATGCGAGAGGACATTAACCTATTTATCACGACTCTGTCAGTTACCCAGTCACCAATCGACAAAAACCATTAGAAAGAGAACTGTTTCTCGTACACCAAAAACTTATCAAACAAAACATACTGTACCATTTAGTTTAGACCGAAGTGCTACTTCTCAACTGAACAGCTAGGTATAAGGTACCTACTTATATTTACACAAAACATATTATTAAAGTCGTGTTCACAGACGTAATTTTTTGCAATAGAAGCCGAAGTAATGGTACTACCTCTCAGATAAAGTATCCAGCTACTCGAAGTACTACCTATATTCATTTAAACTACTAGACTCTCAATAATATGTAAGTTTACATAACACACATAGGTACGCATACACTCGGACCAAAATAGCGGTAGGTGGGGAAATGAACGTCAGCAGTTTTATCTAAATGGTCGCATGGAACATAAAAATGACGTTAAATAATGAAATAAAATGGCGTGTTCAGTGATGGTCTCTCAAATAGATAGAAATAATTTTCATCGTTAAAAGGGTACGTGGCGCATTTAAAAAGGTAACTGACTTACTTTACTTTTACTGACAGCCTCTGTGGTGTAGGTTGGCTCAAATCTCATGCACCACTGAGGTTGCAGGTTCGATTCCTGCAACGGGCCAAATGTTTGTGCACAGAAAAAAGCGCAAGCATTTGTTTCGTGTCTGGGTGTTGTGGGACCATGATCCTCAAAGTTCCTGGTTCCCTATATACAGGAAATCCTAGTTAGGGGCCAAGATCTATGTATGTTATCGTTGGGCGTTATTTATTTATTATTATTCATTTTACTTGGAACTCGAGACAAATGCGCGTCCTATATGAAATCTAGGAAACATATTACTACTTTCATATGATAGGAAGACACCAGTGGCAGATTAATAAACAACTAATGGCAGATTAATTAACAAAACCTAACAGGGTTGATAACATAAAATAACTATTGCTGCCGATGACAGATTAATTTAAATAACTTAAATAGCAGTAAATTAAACAAGACCACTTCATTACACCACATCGTTTAACCAACATAAAAACACAATGAGTTTTCCTCAGAAAAGAAAACCATAAACATCCTAACACACTTGTAATAGAAAAAGTAACAAGGGCAAGCTTACAAAGGCCCTCAGTAATGAAGCCGTATCTTTAACGGGAGCGATAAGAACGCCGAATGTTTGCGCACACGCCAAATAATAAGCGGCGATCATTTGCGAGGGGAGGCTGACGAGAAAAAAGTGTAGCTACCCTCTGATGGTGGTCGCTTATCGATGAGTTGATACGGGAATTGAATTAGCTTGTGTGTTGCGGTTTAAGGAGAACTCTGGCAGTAAATAAAAGGTTAAGATGCTTTATCCATAGCTAAATTAGTACATGCCTTAATATTAAGATTATAGGACTACGATTTGTAATGTTGACCTACTTAAAACCCGGTTTTGTCTGTAAAGTAGATAGATAGATAGATAAACACTTTATTGTAAAAACCTTAAAAATAGGTACATGAGAAACAAGTACATTTCACAGTTATCAGCGTAATAATAGGCTGTCTTTTCGCTCAAAGCGATCTCTTCCAGACAACCTTTGAACAGAAAGGACTAACATAATTCGGAAGGAGTAGTGGTTATTTTTTTTAAATTAGTAATTGTTACATATTATAATTACAAATAAGTTGTGTTTAGTAATAGGCGTTAGCATTATTTATGACAGACCTCACGACAAATAATAATAAAAACGAATTCCATGACATTCATGAATATTGTCTTTACATGGTCTTTATATCTCTTGGATTGTCACAAATTTGAAGTTTCCCCGATACCCGACGGCAAATCTCCCTGATTGGCAGTTAACTTCCCCAGATAAAGCCTTACGCAGATGGGAACATCTACCGATATCGCCTATCATTCCAATCGTACCAGAAACTTCCCTTTACGGTTATTCCCCTATAAAAAGAACTGTAAGTAAAAACAACTTTACAACCGACGTTTTACGCGATTTTTTATGTGACGCGGTTATTTTTACTGCTATTACGGATCATCATAAGTGCCGTAATTGTTTTATTGGCCATCTCTGTAATTTATTAATCTGTTATAACTTGAAACGTTTTGTTATGGGTCGTCTATTTTATAAGCGACTACAAAGTATGCCGTCTTGCGTCTTTAAATACCGACTCAAAGCTAAATAAAACAATTACATTCAATTCATTTTTTTTTAATTTTCAGTCACCGAATAAGCAATTTTGTAACTTGCAAAACTTACAACTAAAGTTTAAGAACAACCCCGACACAAAAAAACTTATAAAAAGTAAAACACGGCTGAACCGATTTTGTTAAAACATGTCTAAGAACCACCGCTAGAAAACCTGCTTTCAAATAAAAAAAACCGTATCCACATCGGTTCACCCGTTTAAGAGCTATGGTACCACAGACAGACACACATAGTGGTTAAACTTATAACACCCCTCCTTTTTGCGCTGGGGGTTAAAAATAAGATGTCCCTTGTTAGGGGCAAACTTAAATACATTATTATAACCCATTTCTAGTCTTCTATTTATATTATGAGATTTAAGATTCGTATGTACTCGTACTTAATATTTTTATATTACATCTGTTACCAATTGTACGAAAATATAATTTCTTAACTAAACACTTATTTTTAGAGTTTAATCTTCACCATAAATATATGCACACATAGCTAAGTTAATGTAAACCAATTTGAGCCCCAAAGCCATTATTATTCCGTCACTCACCGTTTATGGCGGTGGGTGTCATCAAAACTAAATTTTGCCGCGAGACGCAATCCCACATCAAATAATGGGAGAAATGACGCATAGAACAAACTTTATACAACCCAACTGTAGTTTGAGACATACTGCATAGATGTGTAACAATCTTGTTCTCGAGCACGTTTTCTTTAACACAGTATGGTATTTCTTATACGGTCTGTAAGTTTTACTCCAAGGATACTGCGCTTCATTGCATGTTTGCAAACCTCGAGTGTGGACCTCTGCTGAGCAGTCAAAGACCAAGTTTGGGCGCCGCACGTGAGGATGGGTAGTATACACATGTCCAAGAGTCGTCGCTTAAGCGAAATAGGGAGCTTCCCTTTCATAATTTTTATTTTATATTACGCAATTTTTAACAAAATTATTTTATAGGCTTTCAATTTGGTTTTAAGAGCATACACCCTTTATTTACATTATATACTAGATGTTAGAAGGTAGGCAAACTTATTACTTTTAACTATAAATACCCACAAAAATACTTGAAATTTTCTGCTGACATTCTTGTACATCATTTCTAAAGTATGTGTGTCCCTGAAGTAAATCGCCAGATGAATATTGTTTCAAACGGAATTAAGCACGCGCCGGAGCGAAGGGATCACTTATAATTGTTATTTTATTCATAGAAACAACAGTCCCACAGGACGGTGGATAGGTGAACAAATATTTTAACGCGACGAGCACCTTTTAGTGATGTGAGTGAGGCAGGATTAGTACGTTAGGAGTGTGGCTGTAGGATCTGTACACATGACATGTGCCCTTAATTGAGTAAGAATGATATTTACAATTGTTACGTGATGCTCTAATTGTATATTATGATGGATTCCGGTATTCTCAATATCAAATATTCGATTTTCTCGTCTTCTTTGATTGATAATTCACGGGATCAGCTGTAAGAAAGTAATACAAAATATTGCAGTTTACTAATTCGGCTAATCAAAAGCACATAAAACCGTAAAAATTGTTGTTAAACAGCAAAATAGTTTTTGTTGATTTCACTACTTTCATGGTGTTATGTCAGACGCAACCTAACGATAAGATTAGATTAGGTTGGAGATTAGATAATTTCGGCAATTTGCTTTATTGTCACATAAAAAAATGAAATAATTAAAAAACAATACTTAAAGCTAAAGTGTTACCATGGGCGGTCTTATCGCTTATAGCGATCTCTACCAGACAACCTTTGGATGGAGAGAACTCTAATAAACTGTAAGGGACGGTGGTGTTGTGTATAAAATAAAATAATAATATCATGTAAATACTATATATGCTAAGCTGTTAGGTAGCCAAATATGATAAATGTAGAGTATTCTGTGGCTACTGAAGTTTTAATTCAAACATCGCTACGAAAGCATCTCGCAGATCCTGTTGTGATATGAAAAATATTACGCACTAAGTATCATCAGTGTATATTATATTTAGCCTCAAAGTTCAAAAGTTCTTGATTCAGTTTAAACTTGACAGACGCACTTATGAACGTCAATTATTACAATGAGTCTACCTCTCTCTACCTCTCTCTCTGCCTGCTGCTCATATGCCTCTTCTAAGGTACACCACTAAGATGAGCATGATTTTCGGCCATCAAACCATGGCATCTTGATGTTAATTTTACAACCCATCAAAAATGCGCCGAGTAATGTAACTCCGCAGTGTAACCAGGAGATAAACGCTGAGCTAACCGAGAAGTTTAATCTCTCAGTGTGGCTGCAATCATCCCGCAAATCCTGTATCATTAAGTATCGCTAAGAAAGCGATTCGCAGACCATTTCCATGTTAATAGCTAAGGGCGAAGGCGATTAATCAACTTGACGGCTGCCAACCTGTGGGGTTACCGCTGGCAATTTATGCATTGGACGGAGGTTTGAGGTTTAGAAAATTAAGATATGCTGTAGAGGGATGTTTGAAATATTTACAGAAAATCCTAATTGACAATGTAGATTGAGTATAACAAATATCTACGAAAGCGATGGGTAAAATATCTTTTACTCAAAGATTGTATTATCATATCTGATAGTTTTTGAATTAGAACAAAAATCAAGGTGAAAATTATTATTTATATCTATAAAAATACTAGGCCAGCGTGGTGGATTACGGCTCATACTCTCTCTATGAGAGAAGGCCCGTGTCTCAGCAGTGGGAACGTGAAAGACTGATGATTATAAAATACGCTGCAAAGGTAACTTGACATTGCTCTGTGCTAAAAGTAATAGTCTCATTCTTTGGTGCTAGTGCGAGTACATTTTTTACTTAACACCTAAACATATAATATAAATTGACTATCTGTTGTACCTACCTACATTAAGGAATGCATTAAATAAATAAATAGTGAATGTAGTGAATACGAGTGAAGTAGAAACTGAAATTTAAAAATGGTGCTCCAAATTTTAGTTAAATGTTAATAACATCGTGTAATTCTGCTTAATGAAATATTAACCACACGCAAAATAGTGAGCTTTCGACGCCATTATTCAATTAATTAATGCTGATGTAAAAACCGTGCTATTTGAGACGAAAACAAAACAATACCGGAAATTATTATTGCGCTCATTTTAATTATAAAACCTCGGGACAGTAGACATGTATTATATGGCATAATGTGGATAAGCCCAGAGTGCCCGGGGCGACGGTCAAAAAGCTGATATTTCTCCTTTTAATCCCTGTCAGATTATTTAAATTCCCACCTGCGAGCAGAGCTCCTGTCGTTTCCGGCCGCGTTTTTTATTTAACAAAAATAAAATATAAAAATATTCTCGTATTTGTTTTGGACGGCGGAATCCTTTAATTTTCGGCACCACTGCGTGACGGCGCGCCCGCTCGTCCGCCCGCCCGCTCGTCCGCCCGCCCGCTCGTCCGCCCGCCCGCTCGTCCGTCCGCCCGCCCGGTCGCCCGCACAGTCCGCCTGCAGTTTTAGGGCGCTTTGAGAAAAATGTTTTCATATTTTATGTTTATGTCATACTGGGAATGTTTGTCTGGTTATTTTATTATTTAATTTCGCGCTCAATTATTTTTTGGTTCAGTTTACATTTGATTGCAGGACCTCCCTTTGATCTCAAACGAAATGTTTTTCTACTTTTGAGGATTCATTTTCAATTTTATAATACATAAATTATTAAATAAATATATGAAGAGCATAATTTGGAAATAAGAACCATAAATAGGAAACATTTTATTTGATTGAATAGACAAGTTAAAAGTACTACTAATAGACTTTCAGTATAAGTTTCAGAAAATATGAAATTTATGTAATATATTAGTTAGGTAACAATAAGACAAAGCGTACATTTTTCAGTGAAGTATCTGAACTCGTTTAACAAAAGAAAAAACTAGGGGCTTGTTGTTCGAAGCTTCTTCAACACTGCCCTCTGGGTGTTCTAGAATGGTGAAACAATTTTCGTATTATTGACAAACAGTGTTGTTTGCCAGTTATGTCTTTTACATTTTTTGAGTTAAATATTTTAATAGTCTAATACGATCAAAAGATAAGAGCTTAGAAAGGGCTTAAAACATTAACATTTACTTTCAAAATTGGCGTTATCTTTATCCACCATCTTATTGTTTTAATAAACTTAATGTGAACTACAGGTACAGCAATAGCATTTGCAAAAATAGCAACAAAATTTACGCTGTGGTATGTAGGTCCTACAACGTCTTGTTATCAAGTAATTGAGCCAGAACAAAACTGGGAAGAAGCTAACTGCTAAGATACAGGTGTGTCAACACCTAGTTTGGTGGCTAGAGTTGCAACAAATTTGTACTATTATGAAATAAATAAGTTTTTTTTTTATTTGAGGCGGGAATTAAAAGAATTTATTCTCATTTTATAAGTCATAGTATATTTTTACAAGATTTGATCCTTATGAATTTTGTGTAGTCCTATTAGCCTGGTCATTGTAACCGCCCCACAAGGACACAGTGGCCGTCACAGAACGCCCGAGGTTGGAATGTAGCAATTGTTGTCGCTGGCTTTATCCAACTGTCGCTAAATTTTATTTGCTCGACTCTACTTTAAATTCTTTCCCGCACTCGCGATGCTTTGTTCGAGTTGTTCTCGTTCAATGTTAGGGTTGTCAAAATCGAAAATTCAGAGAAAATCTAAGAACAGAACATTATTTGAGCCTTGAAGAACTCTGGAGAACAAAAATGAAAAATACGTTTATTAAGAAAATAATGAAAACTAAAATACAGATACTTATCTTTGTCGAGCGGAATTTTGAGCATCGTTTTGTTATCGTTTAAAACCAGAAAAAGGAACAAAATTACAAAAATAAAAAACGTAAGGTTCTGCCATTTTAAAACTAGAGTACAGCAGGAAAAAGTATACGATTGGCAACCCTACGTTTAGAGCTCTCTACTGCACAGTAGCGCACTCTACCGCGAAAACGTTACGTAATGAAAACAACTTTTTGAATTAACGTCGCAGTAAGTAGCGTTTTTTCCCTTTTTCAAAAGGCTTGTATCGTGCTTGAAGTTGAAAATTTAAAAACTCGTTTTGAAATCGTTTCTCGATTTATTACCATGTTGCTCGTATGAGGGCTGTATTGTCTCATTTGCCGTTTGTGCGTTTGGTAGCGACGGGTAAACGGCGGAGTTAGCTAGCACAAAAGATAGTTTCTAACTTTTTTATTGTGGAAGCATTTTGTTGACAATATTTTAAGGCTATGTCTGAGCGGAAGTCACGGGGAACTAATATTTAACCGACTTCAAAAAAGGAGAAGGTTCTCTATTCCATTGTATTTTTTTATTTAATATTTTTTTATGTTTGTTACCTCAGAACTCCGTCATTCATGAACTGATTTGAAAAAATCTTTTTGCGTTGGGTTCAGTGTGTCCGAAGTGGTCTCATATAAATTTCATCGATATTTGACCTTGGACTTCGAAGATACATTGAAGTCGGTTTTTTGATTGATAAAACGTATACTATAGTAAATAGCTTTTTTAGTATTCAAATTTCCTACAGATAGCGCTTGAAGTGGACAATGAACATCAGTGTACTTAACTTCACGTATTACTGTCATCATACCCTGTGCTGTGAACCGGATCCAATGCTACCCAGTTTATAGAAACTGCTGTTTATAGAATATGCGATGTGATCAAAGTTCAATAGAAATACCAATAATTGAATGCTTTAAAAACACCATCAATCTCCAACTCGAAACCGACGAGCCGATTGCGAACGACACCTCCAATCCAACCGGTTCCCAAACACAACCACCGATAAATCACCGACAACTTCAAATAGAAACGTCATATTATTTCCACAAAAGATTTAACTCGAAAATAAATGATATTTTCCCCTTTTTCGTGCCATTGTTCGCCGACGTGTGGAGCCGTTCTCGGCGATATTTAAAAAACCATTAAGTGCACGCTTTGTGAGGAAAAAGTGTAATGGGATAATGATCTGTAATTGTTTGAATGGATAATTAGCTAAAAACTAATATATTCTGAAGTTGTTTGCGGTACGTTTGCGTTATGCGGTGCTAGTAGGGAAGGAAACCAATCAATCAATCAAATCATTTATTGCAATTTCACATAAATGTTACATTATATTAGGTTCAACAACATTCAACCATGTGGCATGCAAATATGAAAATTTTCCAGTTGAAATGATTCCGTTTTTTTTTTATGTTACTGACTGACGAGCGAGCTGGTCGTTTGCCTGATGGTAAGCAATACGCCAGCCCATAACAATAACAGCACCTTCCAGAACTTTGTTTTGCAAAATCCTGCGCGGCGCTGCACTGCGCTCTTCGCCCTGAGACAATTAGCTATTGAGTCTCATAATGCCCAGTAATTTCACTGGCTACAATGCCCTTCAAACTGGAACACAGCAATGCTTTCGCACAACTACTTGGCGGCTGAATAACTGGCAAAGCGGTGGTACCCACCCAGACGGCCTCTCGCATACGAGAAACCTACCACCAGTGTATATCATTCTAAAGTCTTATTCTTTTCTCGTGTTGGTGTCTGGTCAACCCTAGTACCCTAGTATTTAGACCGCCCGAAGGCCTCCGACATGGCCTAACGACTATTATCCATAGACAACAGCCGAGACCGATAGCTTAACATGCCCTCCGAAGCACGGTCATGATGTAAATACCACACAAACGGTCACCTATCCAAGTTATGACCGCTGCGAACGTTGCTTAACCTAGAAGATCTGTTACGAACAGCTAGGCGAGCTACGCTAATAGCGCTACAGCTAAACTTCTGAAGTGTTAGTTACGTCGAAGCAGTGTGACAGTTTAGAACTTAGATGCATGATAAATGATGATAGAATCATAGTAGTATTTATGAGCATCGAGCCAATATAACATGAACATAGCCAATATATTGCAAAACTTTACTTAAAAAAATCGTTCCATATTTTTTCTATCATATTTTGCAATAGCACGTGCTTAGCTCCTCGCGTGGTATTTTCGCCATAAATTCGCCGCCATCCTGATTTACAACCTCCGACTAAATGTTTGATTTGCGCTCGTAAATCGAGATGAGCGTTTGTCAGCAGCAGCTGAACCGCGACGTTTTTACGTGTTAATGCGAAAGAATTATTATTGGTCTATATTTTGGTATAACACGCCATTGAGCATTTGCAAATAGCAGTGGATGAACTTTATATACTGCTTTATATATACTTGATGACTTTCTTAAGTTATGAGCGGATTTAACACTCTCTCTAAAAACGGTGAAGGAAAACATTGTGAGGAAACCGGCATGTTCAAGAATTAATCACAAAAAATCAAGGACATGTGACATCCACCAACCCGCACTGCGCCAGCGTGGTGGATTATGGCCCATACTCTCTCTATGAGAGAAAGCCCGTGTCCCAGCAATGAGAACGTGATGGGCTGGTGGATCGGATGATGATAATGATGATGAAATAGGAAGTACGCGTTAGTGAATGAGAGATATCAACTACCTAGAACTAAATATTTTATATGTTGTACTTTAACAACAAAACAAGCCTTCAACAACGTAGCTCATATTAACTGTAATTATTCCCAAGTACTGAAGTTTAATTAGCAATTTAATTCAGCTCAAAACACGGTGAAACTTGCTCTCCGCCATTCGGAGCTACTAATGTGTGAGCGCGATAACGTATATCCATGTTGAATGGTGAATGTGGAGATTATTGTGGAAGAATTCCCCTGTACATCCTAGTTTTAACTGTATCTAACTCTAACTGTTACAACTGTGCGAAAGCGAAACTAGTGTGAATTACGTTCTTTTAACTATTAACGGGATATTTAATATGTTTATTATTTGTGTTCTATATTTTGGCTTCGTTACTATCATACCTAATTTTTTTGATTTTTCTTAATTTTTCAATTTTTTTTGAATTAAAAAAAAACATGTTTATCAGCATTTGTACATTATTACATTATATTATTATTTTATTATGATTACATTATTTAGGATACATCTGTGTTACGATGCTAGTTAGTATTTTCTCCTATTTAAATAATAATATATAATTATTTATATAGGTGAGGCAAAATTTTGAAATTTTTAGCCTTTTCCTCTGACTTGCCGACTTAAAAAGGACTCAAGTCGTACAGGATTCTAGCAGCACTTACGACAGTGTTAATTAGTCCGGATTTCGGAATGGTCAGAAGGAGTGAAGCACAGACGCTATACGAAAGCAAAGCCGCCCACCGAAATTCCCTAAATCTAAGATATAGTGTTATATAAATGTTATATACCTACCTATAGTATATGTAAATATATATAACTAGTCTCTAAGGTAAATCTCTCTAATATTAATTTTATATAACTATAGTCTCTAAGGTATTTGTGATTTGGGCCTCTGATACGTTTACTCTGAGCTCTATTAATATTGCCTGAAAGTTTAAAAATTATAAAGGTATATAGGGAAAATAAAAACTGCGTTATTGGATTTCCGAAAAGGGGCAGTCAACAGTCAGCCGAAAAATCTAATTAAAAAAGAACAACGACATTAACTTAATCCTCTATATTTCCCATAAAGAAAGTTACCTTCAAAGTAACTCATCAAATGAAATAGTAAGTTTTTTAAATAATTAACTATTATATCTGATCACTATGTTAAAAATTTAATTTATTTGATCGGAATATGAAAGAAGTCCGAGTGAAACCTGTCTCTATTAAAGTTTGCGTAGCACCAGCCAAGCTACAAACTTTTATCTTTTGCTATAGCTTTATTCTGCAAACAAAGGTTGAAGATTTTAATCACAATTGCAGACACAACTAACAATTAAAGAACAAACAAAAACCCCTCCACTATCAGCTAAACTGCAGCTGTAATACATAGTCAGCCTACACAGTATAATTTTCACGTCGTCGGTAGTTTTGCTACAATATAAATAAACACGCAGTATACCAACTTCATAAATCAGGTCCAAGTTGTTCTATGCAATTATATTCGGGACGTCGTGCTGGTTTTTGTATCTTTTAAGTTATAAAAGCCTAGCTAGACTATCCTTTATATTAAGCCCCTTTAACTGTAGATTCATAAAGGTCAACTTTTAGGCCAGTCAACTTTTTGAATGAAAATAAATGAAACAATCTAAACGATGGTATTTTCATAAAAATATTTGGATATTCTATACTATTAAGAATTCTGTGCTTAATGGAACAGTCAAAATTCCTCAATCCCAGAATAGAACCTTAACTCAAACAAAACTATCTAATAGAACAAACTTAATACAAACTATAGGATGAGTTTGAGCTAATAAAAATCCGGCCAAGCGCGAGTGGGTCGCGCACGAAAAGTTCCGTACCGTTATCTATAAAAACGGCAAAAAAATCACGTTTGTTGTATGGGAGCCCCAATATTCATTTATTTCTGTTTTTTAGTATTTGTTGTTATAGCGGCAACAGAAATACATCATCTGTGAAAATGTCAACTGTCCAACTGTCACGGTTCATGAGCTACAGCCTGGTGACAGACGGACAGACAGACAGACAGACGGACGGACAGCGTCTTAGCGACGGAGTCTTAGTAATACGGTCCCGTTTTAACCTTCGGGTACGGAACCCTAAAAACACCTTGCAAAAAAGTGTCCATACTATTTGTACTGAAATATAGAGGTTGCACGGCGCTCGCACGGCATGAATAAATCCGGTAAACAGCCGACGCGGTGCGCAATGTCGTTAATTCGCCGATTTAAATCGGAAACACACGATAAATTTAACGTTTAGCGCTTTTGAATACGAACGGCGACCGCCAGCGCATTGGCCAGTTTACTATTGTACTTGTATTGTGTAAATATTGAGTTTTAGACTTTTGTGACTGGACTTGCTTTTTAGTTTTAAAGGACCAAACATGTAAAAGTAAAAAGCCAATTATCTGGTTTGTCATTGTGAAATTGGTCCTCAAATCAGAAAAATCTTCGTGTGAAGGTGTGGATATAAAAAAAGATATTATTGTCTACGCTTCTATGACTATAGTGAGTCGTTTCCAAAAAGCGAGAACCACAGCTTCGCTCTCTAATTTTCTTGATAAAGCTTCAAGTCAAAGTAGGTTTTTTGTGTATTTCAATTAGAAATGCCTTGTTTACTCAGTGCGTGAATAACTTGAAATGTGTGAACCGATTAGCTAGTTGCCCCAGATCATACTGCAAAACTTTTGTCCTATACTTTCTTTGCATTATTTACACAGTTGCTGACCAGTTGTCTTGGGCAGCTACTGGTCAGCAACTCGCACTGTGTAAACGATGCTAAAGTATTAAATTGACTTTTTATGTGATAGTACAGGCAGACTAAAACTTGAAACAATTTAAACTATTTGCAAAAATATTATTTCAAACAACACACAACACTACAAAAAATGTAAATACAAAACCAACAATACAAACCTAATATCATATTGATAGGTTTGATTTCAAAGTCGGCGCCCCTCGTCCGCAGTTTTTGTTAGTTATTTATGGCTCAACAGATACCGATAGAGCTCGCGGCGTATCATGAAATATTAAACGCATTACAAGTGGCATATAGGCCGCGATGAGGTAACGGAAAAATGTTAACTTAGTTTGCTCGAGGGTAAGAATAATGTGGATAATATATTCTTTGAATCTGTAAGAACATGTAATATAAAATGAACTGCTTCAACTGCTTCCATAAACAGTATTTTATCTAACCCTTCTTGCGAAGATGTCAAAATACTGATTAGATTGCTGGAGCTAGGATTAGATAGGATTTGATTTTTTTTTTGCTGTGGTCTCTTTTTTTTTTTATTTTGTTATCAGTTTTCCTTATAGGACGATGTGGTCGCTCAGCGACAAAGTCCAAAATAAATAAAAAAAAAAAAAAAAAAAACTGCTGCTTAACTTTCAAAGTGTTTGTCTTCTATTAAATTTCAACGCTTAACTAGATTCAATATTGCGTTGTTAAAGAATTATCAAAATGTGATAGAAATAGTGAAAAGAAAAGTAAAAAATTATCATACATTCACGTTGAATTGAGAACCTCCTCTTATGTCCAATTTCGGTTAAAAATAAAGTTGCTTAACAATGTGTCTCCGCCTTTCTTAAAAAGAGTAAAAAAATATCGTAAATATAAACTACTTTAGTAGTGTGTATCGTTTAGTTTGGAGGAGGAGTGAGTAAACTTATTACTCTAAAACTACAGAACCGATTTGTGAGTCTTTTTTATGTTAACCTATGCTGTCTCACTGCTGGGCAAAGGTCTCCCCTAAGTCTCTCCAGTCGTCTCTATCCTGCGCACCAACCTTCTTGTCGTCCCTCCATCTTCTTTTGTGAGTCTTTTATGGATTGATTATGCCTTGTGTGTACGTATAAGGTACTTACCAAAAGGTAGATTATATCAACCACATTTAGATAAGATATAACGATGCATCTAAAAAATTGAGATAAAAACTGTGCAAAAAGCTGGGCGGTTCATTTAATATTTGAAGAAATGTACTTGTATTTTCGGTTCAGTAAATTTTTTAAATTACTATTAAGTAAGTATAGCCAAAGAAAACTAAATATTACTAGTATAGCTACGCTATCTAGAAATATGCTTTTAAATTAAGACCTACTCTAACAACTCCTTAAAACTGTAGTTTTAGGGAATACAAAACAATAAAAAAATAACCAGCGCTGATAATAACTAATCGTCTTTTCAAATAATTTTATTTTTATTTAATTTTAATAAACCTTGCACTAACTTGTTACAAGATGGTTCATATATTTCCATCGCCCAAAGGAATACAAGTCGAAGTTCACTCAGTGCCGCCACCGCATAAATATCTCGTTTAAGAATTGCACACAAGTTGATTCGTTCGCTTTTATCGTGTGTAGAGTCTGGTGGCGCGTTACCGAAAATGATTTATACGATTTATCATAAATAAGTTATTTCGAATCCATTGCCAACTATTGTGAGTGGTATTTTGTTGTGAGGGGCATTAAGTTGCTAAAGTTTTGTTAGTTGGATTTGTGAACTTTTAATATAGTTTTCCAAATGTTGCTACGTTTAGTTCATATAAAGTATCACACGATTTATTATAGGCCATCGGATATTACTCTGTAACGTAACGAAACAAAGTGACTCCAGAAATACTCCTTCTTCTGTATAATAGGCGTCTGAAATCGTTACAGCAGCGTTTTTATTAAAGTTACAATTATACAAAGAAATATTTTATTAAAGGATAATTACACAAATAAAAAGCATTAGAAATACTCTATTTAAAAACTGCCTGTATTGAGTACTGTAGCTGAATATAGGCCTATTCGATATACCTTATTTATTTATTTAGGAACTACAAACAGTACTAATATTATGGTCTAAACATAATCAGTATGATTAGTATGAGCGGATTTAACACTCGCTCTAAAAACGGTGAAGGAAAACATCGTAAGGAAATCGGCATGTCCAAGAATTAATCACAAAAATTCAAGGACATGTGACATCCACAAACCCGCACGCCAGAGCGATTGATTATGGCCCAAACTCTCTCTATGAGAGAAGGCCCGTATCCCAGCAGTGGGAACGTAATGGGCTGATGATGATGATGATGAAGATCAATAGAACAAAACATATTTATTACAAGATAATGTTAAAGTTAACAAATGTTAGACCCACACCGTAGTTCACGAGTTAACAGAGAACGGTTAGTGTGTGCTACTCGCTAAAGTCAATAACCCAATACAAAAGTTGAAAAGAGTTAAGGATGCCCAAACGCGTAATAAAGTATCGGACTGGCCCTCACAATATTTCTAATATCATCTGAATCTACATATTATTCCAATAAGTGGATGTTTCCTCAGCCAATATTGCGTTTGGGAGAAGTGGCCGACCCTTGCGGTAACTTAGAAGTTGCTGTGAGTTTTTACCTTTTATTGTTTTATTTATAACTTTGTGATTGATGACGGCTGAAGCGGGCTTCATAAATATTGAGGCGAGAACTCACGCTGAGCGAATAGTTTAGCGAAGTTCTTTTCCAGACGTTTGGATAGGAATAGTAGGATAGTGCAGTTTTATATGAATGTGTTTGAATAATAGATTGTGCGATAGTGAATATTTTGAGCGGAATCGATGGATTTAGATGATATTCGATGAACGTTCGATTTTAAAAATAAAGTGTGTGATAGCAGCATAACAGAGCCAACAGTTCTATATTTTTATCTCTTATAACGTGACTATTATATTGTGACAGCCTTTATAGTAGTTAGTATTCTTTGCTTTTGCTAAGGTTCGGCTTTCTAGACATGCTCATTTCTTAAGTATCATTACTTCCTACAATGAAAACAGCCTATGTATTATCTTTTAACAAGAAACATTGGAGCAACCATCGTCATCATTATGACGTAAAACACCTGAACACAAAATATACCTTTAGGCTTCCTCTTGCTTAACTCAAAATCTGTTAAAATATTAAAATAAAAATCTATTGTTGCAAGTCAGATGCTGATGCCGTGCCACACCCAGGGTAATAAGCTAAAAAAAGGGTAAAAAAAATCTAGAAGTAGAGATCTATAATAACACATTTTTTAACTGTCCTTTTTCATTGTCTGTAGCCTTCCGTGCTCGTGCTATGTGGCCACAAATATCGCTATCAACAATCAACAGGAAGCGCGATGCCCCCGCGCCGCGATTTAATTTGCATAAGCATTTATCGTCATTGTTTTGAACTGTGGCTGGACGCATTTTGGTACTTTTGTGGGAAAAATATAGGCAGTAAAAGTGGATTATAAAAACGCAATGCTGTGTCCAAATATCAAAACAATAATTCTATCTTTGAAAACTTTACAGTTATGTGTTTTCAACAAATTTTTTTATGAACGCCTCTGTGGTGTAGTCGTTGGTCAGGTCGTCTATTGACATGGAGTGAGCGGGATCGATTCTCGCTATGGGACAGGTATTTAGTATATTAGAAAATACAGCAACCATTATTTTTTCCGTGTATATACGTACGTTTGGGACCATAATCCGCATGGTTCATATAATTAGGGTTCCGTAAAAAGAAAGTTTGACATCAAAACAACAGTTATACGCTAATCTATTGAAACTAGTAGTTTCTGTAACCACGTCTATATCTGTTTAAAATTCAGGCGGCCGCTGTAACTGCCGCGGACGGATGTTGCCATCGGAATGGTTCCACGATTAGACCACTACCGGTATGCGGTGCGCTTATCAAATGTGTTTTAGTCCACGTGGTTCACTTAATACGTGGGTACTTGAAAATTTATCAAACTATATTTCAATTTAACATCTTGCTATGAGTAGGTAGAAATATAACTTCAACTGATTATTTTTTATCCTCTTTTAAAATGATTGGTTTTTTATAAGTTTTATTTATCTTCTTTCTTATTTATATGTCTTACGACGATTACGATTTCAATTATTTTGCTCTTTCTTAGAATATACGCTTAAATTGTTATTGGTATCGTGCGTTATATAAACTAGTAACTAGATAATAAAGCTTAAATGTTTCTATTTGATCATCAACAGAAAATGTCACAACCACAACAGAACTTTCCATTAACATTACCGTCCTCGTTCCCCATTGACATTTCCAACCCATCAGGTAGCATAAAAAGCATTCGAGCATAGCACCGCCATAAAGGTGGCATGACAAAGGCGCAGAGCGATAGGGCGCGTATCTCCCGCGACCGCCATAAAGTGGCGCGCACAACAGACGTCCGCGCGGCCCGCCGGCCGATAGTACAATGCGACAAACGACGGCGGCGCTTCCTTTTCCGGCCACGGCGCCACCGTCGCACAGATTTATGCTCGTCGCTTCCTCCCGGCATATGCGTGCTACCCTCCGCTCATTTACACAAAACTCGAGTTTTTCAAGCACCTGTGTTACACGGATGGCGAGGCGAACTTTTTTGTATGACTTACGATGTTTGCGGTTTCATGTATTGCATTGGTGTTCAAACCCCACTTAAGTTACTTTATTTCTTCACATTGGTTTGTCATAAGTTGAAGCATAACAGAACAAGTCAAATGTAATTCTTAACTTTCATATATGTTACAGGTGAATTATATTGACATTATATATACAACGTGTAACATTAATGTGTAGTAATAATTAAACCACGCATATAGAAGCTTTTTAATAATTCAAGTCCAAGTGCAAATCACCAGAAACTTTTTAAAATCACAAGATATGATAATTTAAACATTTCTGGTAATCAAGTTCATTTCAACCCTAACAATCAGCTGATAAAGAGCAATGAACTTGTGACAAAGAATATTAGTGCGCCGCGTGTACAGATCTGACAAACAAATTTTATCTTCAGTTAGCAAAGCCAGCTGCCCTACCAACCTTACTTTAAAAAAAGGAATGTAATGTTTTCGGGGTTAATGTATGTGCGTTTTTTTATTACACAATAAATGCCTCAACAGATTTGGATGTATGGGGTATCCTCGGAATCCTTAAATCATCCCAAGTGACATATGTTTTTGGCAGGGTATTTATTTATTTTTATGAATGCTTACTTATTAATTACAGCATTAAACATCATCGCTCCAATTAACATTCAGGAATAAGGATCTAATCAGTGTAAACGCCTAATAAGAGCGAGCATGGCTGATGTTCTTAAAAAATACGCGAGGTCACCAACCACCGTAGGAATAGGATGTAAAAAACATTATGCAAGAATTTCAACAGTAGGAATGTAATAGGCTGATAATGATGGTTAAGACATTTCCAACATTTGATTTCATTGCAGTAAAAGAGTGTTCGTAAGTCAGTAATCAATAAAGCGTCTTTACCTAGTCAGTTTTCAGAAATAAACCTGTTTAATCTTTGACAAAACGCGGCAAACACTAAAGCTATCAAACATTCGCCGCCGCTTCATGATTCGCTAGCCTTGTTTCGTATTGCACCAATCATAAAGATGTAATCCTAATAAATAATAGCCGCTGCTCCTCATTGGTCGAGCGGCACAAACAAAGTTACCTTCTAACACCGCCCCATAAAACTCCACCGATAAGGACCGTTTTCGTTTCGGAAATTCTTTTTAGGTTATTTCTGAATATGAATTCTAAGACGTCAAGTTGGATAAAAAGTTGAAACTGATCAAGGCAAGGCTAAGTCGGGTACGTTCGCGGAGATTTTTTTGTATACCGGTTCCGGAACATGCAAATAAAACTATGGTAAAAAAAACTTAAACCTATGTTTTTATTATGGTTTTAATGCATTCAAATCTGTCCAGGCAATAAGAAGTAATGGTGGAATAAATAAATACATACATACGTAAACCCTGAAATACTCCTTTTTGGGCAGTCGTGTAAAAATGTGGAAATACCTTTTTTTACGAGTGGGTTCCGGAACGGAACCGACCGAGTCCAAAGATCCGTTCAGTATGAAATTCCGGTATTTGAGACTCGAAATCAAGCCCTTGTAAAATGTTCGGCGTTTTCAAAGACAGAGCGCCTAGGCCACAAAACAGATAAATACAGAAGTTATACTCATGTATGTACTTTTCATACCTTTCATACCGGACGGCGCAGGAAGTTTTTGGGAGGAAAATTGATTGATATAAAAAAAAAAATAAGTGTACAAGATATCGACATAATTTTTTCGCAGTTACTATTATAACTGAATAAAGTTTTTTTGAAGACAAAACAAATGTGATTAGTTTACATTAACATCTTTCTCATTAGATTATTGAACACAAGGCTAACACAGCTTATACTACAATAAATATCTAATTTTAAATTGTAAAAATATGACAAGGCCACAAAGTCATGTTCGCTTGTTCGGCGCAGGGCCGGGGGCCGGGGCGCTTACCTACCTACTTAACTATTTTGTGTTACGTGAAAATGAACCATCGAAATACAAGCAAATACCTACTTACCTCTCTGAAACAACTGGTAGCTTAAAAAACGACAATTCACCGTTTAATGTTGAATTTAAACAACCGTCCACCGAACAGTTATACCTTTTTTCGTTGCTCCATTTCCGCACAAAAATGTTCACAGACGCGTGTCTCAAGCGGATGGCACTCGCGCTCGCATCCCAACTGTGCCCAGATATCGTGTCCGTGAGCGGTGTCTATGTGTGCGTTGCTCGAGCGCACTTTGTATGTAGATTGATTTCTGTACTTATCTGTTTTGTACCTAGGCACAAAGTAGCTCGGTCAGTGACCCGTACTACCTCGACTAGGCCACAGTTTGTTAGGATTGTCCAAAATAATTCAAATAAATAATTTTTAAACTTTGTATGGAAAATATAATTTTTTTTTTTTTTTTTTTTTATAATGTCGTGTCACAAAATGACACTTCATTAACATTACAATCTAGCCTAATAAGGCTAATAAGTAATTTGAATTTAACTTAAACTGCTAAGTAGAGTAAAACTAAGAATATGTCCATCAACACTTTTCTTATTGTCTCTATTAAGGCGAAGTCACTATGTTCTTGTGTTCTTTACGGGTAGCACTAACTTTACTACGACACACTGTCACTGCACTAAATTAACTCAAAAGGTTTTGTCCTTTTTAGTCTTCTCACTAGGTCTGTGTTGTCGAGGAGCTGGATAGCCTCGACGTTCACGTGATGGTGAAGTCTACGTTCATGAGCTTCGGCGAACTTTTTAATTACACTATTAACGAGGTCCACTTTCAGGTCCCTATGGAGGTCATCGTTTCTTATGTACCACGGAGCATTTACGATACCCCTAAGCACTTTGTTTTGAAATCTTTGTATGATTGCAACATTGTTTTGTTTGGTGCATCCCCACAGCTGGATACCGTAAGTCCATATTGGCATGAGGACTTGTTTGTAGAGTAATATTTTATTGTGCACTGACATCGTAGAGTGTTTTCCAAGTAGCCAGTACATCTTCCTATAGCGAAGCTCTAGTTCGTCTCGTTTCTTTTTGACGTGTGCCTTCCAGCGAAGCTTTGCGTCTAATGTCATGCCAAGGTATTTGGCTGTATTTTCGTACGGTACCGTCTTGTTATTGATGTACACCGGATGGTAATTTGTTTTTTTGTTCGTAAAATCTATATGAATTGATTTCGACTCATTGAGTTTTATTTTCCACTTTGTCGTCCAATCAAATATGGTGTTGATGGATTTTTGTACCTTTATCACTGCCTCCTCTTGAGTGAACCCTGTAGCCATGATAGCCGTGTCATCTGCAAACGTTGCAATGGTGTTTTCTTCTAACTCTGGGATATCACAAGTGTACAATAAGTAGAGGACCGGACCTAGTACACTCCCTTGTGGTACTCCAGCTTTTATTGGCTTAAGTTCTGAATAAGCATCGTCTTGTCGTACTCTGAACATTCTCTGAGTTAGATAGGAGTGCAAGAGATCTGCAAATTGATGTGGCAGCATATTCTTTAATTTAAATATGAGGCCTTTATGCCACACCTTGTCAAAAGCTTGTGCTACGTCTAGAAAAACCGTAGAGCAAACTTTTTTTTCTTCTAATGCTTTTTCTATAATGTTGGTGATTCTGTGGACTTGGTCTATTGTGGAATGCTTTTCTCTAAATCCGAATTGATAATCAGGGATAAGGTTTTTTTCTTCAATGATGGGCTTCATTCGTCTTAACAGTAGTTTTTCAAATAATTTAGACATTATTGGTAACAGAGATATAATAGTGTTTTTTTGGTTGTATATTCTGCCCGATGATTCATGACTAGATACCCATACACACCTTTCAGTATTACTACACATTAATGTTATTCCCTGTATATATAGTTATATGTGCATTTATTACGTTGCTCATAAGTACTCATTTCCGTTTATTAATTCCTGCAATTAATATATTTACAATTAAAAGCACCGTTTTACCTTATTAAAATCCCAGAATTAACGAGATTAACCATTTTAAAATTCCACGTGAAATTGAGTGAGCTATGTTAAAATTAAAATTGAATGTTGCTAAAAAGGTTGGAACGGCGTCGGTCTCGTGTGGTACGTAACGAAGTTAACTTTAACGTGTTTATGGTAATACAATATTCGCAGCAAGAGTGAAAGTCGCTTAAAGTTGAAGGGTTGAGGGTTAACTCGCCCGGTGTTTTAAGCTAAGATTATGTTTGAATATGTGTAGAATTAGTTCCAAAGTTTAAGCTTACGAACGTTAATAAAATTTGTAAAACATTAATTACATATTAATGTTATACAAAGATTATTTTTGTATGAGTATGTGAAGTATAAAAATCAAGTCTATCTAGGTTATTGTTACAGTTTACAGAAGGGTTATTTTGACATTACAAAATTGTAGGTAAACCAATGTATGCTATCATCATCATCAGCCCATTACGTTTCCACTGCTGGGACTCGGGCCTTCCCTCGTAAAAAGAGATATGTGCCTAAGTCCACCATGCTGGCCCAGTGCGGGTTGGTGGATGTCACATGTCCTTGAATTTATGAGATAAATTCTTGGACAAGCCGGTTTCCTCACGATGTTTTCCTTTACCGGTTTTAGAGCGAGTGTTAAATCCGCACATAACTTAAGAAAGCGCGTAGTGCGGGGCAAGCGGAATTCGGAGTCGGGTGCGTCGGATTGAAAGTCGCACGTGCTCGCTATACTCGCTATATTACTAAGTTAACTTAGTAAAGTAACAACATATTAGTAACTAACTAATAATCAAAATACTTTTTATTCAAATCATGTACATAACATCTCACAATATAATCATTACGCGTACTAGGTGTGTTTGTGTGAGGAGCAAAAACCGTACATAATAGAGCGGCGGCTGCGAGCGTCTCAGAATATCTTAGCAGTTGTGCCGCTATCACGTCAGATTGCCGAGCGAAGTCTTGCTGCGATGAATGTAGCACAACTTTCGAAAATATTGATTTGATAAAGTTGCGCTGATATTCGTTGCAGGATGACACACTCAAATGTCTCTAGTTACATGAACATTATTAGGTATACTGTGTAGTCTAGTGCTAATGTGTACTGTGAAATTAATAGGTATATTTAGTAGGTCTGTATTTCTGTTTCTAATATTCAGTGTAATTTAATATATTCCTCAGTCTAAAACATGTCTAAAGCATATATATCGCATGTACTATATTAGGCGCATATTCAAATATGCGAAACTTTTTCCTTTATATAAAGACACGTTTTGTTCTAAATTAGTAAAGATATTTTTTGCATATAATAAATCATTACTTTGTAATATCTACTAATATGTTCGTAATTACATAGAAGACAAAGATGCTTGGAACATTTCACTTCTGCAAAGTAGCCAACTGCTAGGTACATAAGAAACATAACATTGTAGTAACCCAAAAAAATTAACAAAATCTCTAAAAAAATGCCCCTCAGTTTCTTGCCGTATCTTCTGCGCGGTCCTTTCGGTCGGTCATTGTGATAATTTGACGTTTATAAGTGCGTCTGTGATGCCAAAATGATTAGAGATTTAGATTTAGATTGATTAATATTAGAGTATTTGAGTAATGTTTGTTACATTAGACCCATGGTAAAACATTAAAACACTTATTGCTCATGGCGTCTAAGTATAACGGCGACTAAGTAGTCTACTGAAATCGTTATCGAAATGAAAATACGGCGTAGCGAGTCCGCTAGCCGCGCAGTTCTAAAGCAAAGTTTCATATGAATTTTGTACAATAAACCTGAGCTGACGTTAACTTGGTATCTTTGTCTGATCCTCGGGAGGCAGGTGAGAGGGGTGAAGGGGGGAAAGGGTGTGGGTGCATAAATTCCAACTAGCTTTGTGAATCAATCAGGAGTTAATTGCGGCCCCGTCGAATCGAGTGAAGTTGATTTGTGGAACATAGTTTGATGGTGTTCAGGGATTTGGGTATAAAGATTTTTAAGGAGTTGGGTAAGTTGTAAATAAGAAGTTTTGATCTTTTTCTTCGTGTCAATGGTGTTTTAATTTTTAAATAATTTTAGCCCAAAGCTTGGCTATTGCTGCCCCAGGAGGAGTAGCTTAATACAGGTCTTGTAAAGTGCAGGTGTTGGGGCACTGAAGAAGAAGGAAAAGAGAAGAAGAAGTTTTAATCGACAAAAAATGTAATTAGTATCACAGTTTTGTATATTATGTTATTACAATGTTCAGAAGTAGTTTCTGCCGCCTTATTTTCGGCTCTTTCTACATTAAAAAAAAAAATAAGGCCAATAGGCCCGATGTCATTTTTTTACCGGATGCATACCTACCATATTAGTACTACTACGTACCATAGTACTATTATGTTTTCTGTGCTAGAATAGTAAAACGATATTATAAAATTATTGTGAATAATAATAAATTATAGTAACCAACCGGCAAGAAACTCTCATCGACCAAATGGGCAAAGTGAAATATATAGTGTATATATATATATATATATATATAGTGAATATTATGGAACAAATACGATGTGTCGCTAATGTAGTTTTCAGACGATTTATTCATTTACTACAATCCAAAAACACTAGTTTACACCGCGTATTCAATGGCTCGTAATTAATAGAAAGAAGAAAGAATGAAAGAAAACATTTATTTTGACAAAACTGCACACACATAAACGATTAGCAAGCCGTTAACGAGCACTTGAAAAATACAAAATACTTTGTCAGATTTCATTATATTAAATTAGTCTCTCTACAACTTTACACTTCACAGCGTCCCTCACAGGCACCAAGCCAAGTTTCGCCTTCTGTAACAAGACGGAATGGCACGCCTTTGTGTCAAGTTAGACCAACCTAAACTGTAGACGGTTGAGAGCACTTCACCCCGGAATGCAGGTTACCGAAGGCAACCAGACTCAGGTGGAAGAGATTTGTTCGTGATCTGGGAGCTTCTGATAGGGCATCGAATTGTTAATGTCTAATCAATTGGTGGAGAAGATTTGAATGCTCTAACACGTGTGAGTCTGACTTGTGCATTTACTAAACAAGTTTATTTATTTATTTTATTAAATGATCTACAGCTTAGACACAATTATACGTTACAAGCTTATGTTATCATAATATAGGCCAATGACAGATCTTCCTAATTACTACAATTTGTCTTTAGTGCTCTCTTTTCATGAAAAATATGATTTGATTTGTTGATTGTGTGTGTGAATTTGATTTGTGGATTCAAGTATGTATAAAGGGTGTATGAGGGTGTGTGTATGCATGTAAAGTTGACTGTATGTAGATGTGTATGTTTGAATTATTAATTATTAAGTGAATATTATATATATAACATGTATAATATTATATGTAAAACTTATATAGTTGTATCATAATAAATAATTATTATATGATTTTTTTTTGTATGGCTGACATTTAATAACCCAATAATACATTTAACTAGGTGTAAAAAATAAAAGAGTTTTTTTTAACAATATCGTGTTACCGTTTGCGCAACAAGCAAGCAAAACTTTTAATTGCTTAATTGAAATTAATTACATTTCCAAATAACAACCGTCCATTGACACAAACGTTTCAATCGCGAACCGCTTCAAACTTTTCCTTTGACGTCGGCAAAGTAACTTCGAATCTAAACAATACGGTTGTGAAGCTACCAACTTCTAACTTTCAGTTCGCTTTGGCTTCACTTGCCGAAAATATGCACACGGTTTAACTTTCTGAGGCTTTGGATTTCACTCGAATATATACGTTGTATGTAAGGAGGTAGTGTTGTAAATAGGTGTCTTCTTTTCAACCCCCGACGTAAAAAGGAGGGGTGTTATAAGCTTGACCACTATGTGTCTGTCTGTGGCACCGTAGCTTTTAAATGGGTGAACGCATTTGGATGCAGTTTATTTTTATTTGAAAGCAGGTTTTTAACATGTTTTATCAAAATCGGTTTAGCTGTTTTTTACTTTTTATAGGTTTCGGGAGTTTTAAATTTTATTTTATTGAAATTCACTAGTTCTCTCTTGTGCCTGTGAGCCAACCCTGATGTCGGAGTTTTGAAACCGCCCGAAGGCCTCCGACATGGCCTAAAACGACTGTTGTGCTGAAACAACCGATGTAAATGTTACGAACGTTCTGAGTTAGTCGACAAATGCACAACTCACCAAAAAGCTATACCTACACAAAATTACTAATCAGATAATTAAAATATGACGAAATTTTACCGCATTTTGTGTTTGGTGTTCTGTAGTGCTCGCGTAGCGCTCTACGAGGCGTAGAGCTACTACGAAAGCAAGGTTGAGTAGAATTTCGAGTGCAAATTAAGAAAAAAAAACAAGTATATTTTTTTACTTCTCTATGTAATTCATACACATATGCTTAGTTTTTGTATCTGAAACTTTACCCACCCATATTAGTTTAAAGCTTAGTTTATTTAGTATTTTTTTCGAATATAACATAAACAATAAACAGTTATTAGATATGGATATTAGAACAGTGATAAAAGAGTAAGACAGATTACTACTAGCCTATCAGCAATACAT
This sequence comes from Petrophora chlorosata, assembly GCA_951640565.1. Lineage (NCBI taxonomy): Eukaryota > Metazoa > Arthropoda > Insecta > Lepidoptera > Geometridae > Petrophora > Petrophora chlorosata. The sequence goes on along the minus strand of OX621193.1, from coordinate 11,670,511 downwards.
CAAGTCCAACAATACTTAAGTGGGATCTCACTTAGCCCGCCCAGGGGATGCCCCTTTGCTGGCAAGATAAGCATTGTTCGCCAAATCTTCTTAGCCTAAGATAACAGAGTGCTATTAGCATCTTGGGCGGCTCGGGTTTGCCTCGAGGGTACTCGTAGTATAACTTGGTATGGGAAACAACATGTTTAGGTATCTTACTTGTTTAGATGTATGTTGTAAAACATGAACGTGAAAATATATTATGAGTATGTATATAGGTAAGTAGTTCGCTTTTATTTTTATTATAAATAATGTATGAAATTGTACCCAATGGCACATTAATATCGGGCTTCGAAGATCTGGAATAATCTGACACAACCATTACAAAAAAAAAATTTTATTGATACCCTTAAAACTTGACTTTAATTAAATTTACTGATTCGCCATAACACCATTATGAAGCAACTTTTAAAACTCAGATCTAATACTATACTTACATATCTATACACTATTACACATACACAACCACGCACGCAACAAATACATATCACGCCCAATACACACATACCCACACCTTCACACACACCTTCACACCCTCACTCTCCCTCACACACACCCTCTCATACACACATATACCCTATGCTCACGCCTTGTCATTCTAGTTCGAATATGGCATAGATACTGAAAGCTCTTCTGGTTACTGCGACTTAAATATAATTCATTATTAATAATCTGGTATTGAACGTAACCTGCTATACCTACCATCTCGACGAAAACAGCACCGGTGTAAATTGAAAAACAGCGCTGCGTTCTCATCTACGATGTGAACCCAGCACATGCTGAATTTACTCCATTTGCACTCTGACTGTAGGTACATTGCTTATATTGTATAGTTTTAATTAGATACTAAGAACTCGAAAAAGCTTTGTATCTCTTGTTTGTAGTTGCAATAAAAAATTTCTAATCTTATCTTATCTTATTTATATATAATACCACGTGGACGCAACAGATACGAGTAAACTTGTGCTAAGTTTTATTTGGTAATCTCATCTACAAAAGACTGTATTAAAGAAGAAGTTCAGTCCCGATATCGCAAGGTAAGTGAAACTGGAGATTATATAAAAACAGCTTATATCAGTGTGCCGTACACGGACATTAGAAAATTAAATAAAGAACATTTATATCTACACCGCAGAATACATAACAGTATTAACAAAAATAAAATTATAATTATGTATAGTTCAGAACGATGCGACGCGTGACCAAAATGCTGGGACTTATTTGGCTCAACGTATCAGTATTGCAATCCAACGGGGCAATACTGCCAGCATCTTGGGTACGCTGCCAACTGGTAGTGGGTTGGAGCATTTGCCTTTAATGGTCTATGGGTTGTCCAATTGCTTCTCCTTGTATGTAGTTAGTTTAGTTTTAGTAAGTAGAGTCTAGTTTGTTTTCAGTAATAAAGGCATTCGCCCGTTTAAAATAAACAGTATAACTATTAGATATTCTGTCTTACTATTAGATATTCTGTGGTAAAACACAGAATACCCAAAAGTATTATTTTTCTGAAGCAATAACCATCTCACAAATAAACAAAACACCACCAATGCCGTTAACAAAACACTCGGAATGCCTATAATATATATATTATAGGCATTCCGAGTGTATATATATATATATATATATATATATATATAAAGCTATAAGCCTGTAAGTGTCTTCTAAAGAGAAACGTTTAAATATTTCATCATCCTCTAATTAACTTAGCGACTTGTAAACGTACGAGAACAAACTCGAAAGAGGGTCTGAGACGTGTGGAAGTAATGACGTCACATTAATAATTTAATTGAAAGGTAAGATAGGAAACCTTTGTTTCGTATGTGAGAATGATAGATTAGTGATACACGTGAAAGATAATTTAAAGTGGCTTAGACTATTTTAGCTAAAAATAAACGGGAGTCTTTTTACCTGAAGGAACACCAATCTACTGACAAGATTTAATAGGACAGGCCTAAAATTTTATATAATTACATTGTAAAGTAATGCGTGGAATATTCTACCTACATTGTCATCGTTATCAGAATGTACCTATTGTGAAGGTTCGTGGGATTTGGTTTAACAAAACGTCGTTCAGGTTCCAACATTTATATTTTGGGCAGAGCTTCCGCCTTAAAGCACTTATTAATTCACAATGAATGCTGTCAAGCATAGCTGTCACTTTTATACGAACTACGAGTTTTCAAATCATGTTCATTAAGTTATATCAAGAATGTTATTTTACAATAAATGAACAGACTAAAGAAACGTTAGTAGCTTAAATATTTAGTTAAGAATTATGATGAGTTAGTTACATTATTTAATTGATGATTAGATAATTAAGTTAATAAACTACTAGTGGCGCCACTGCTGCTGGCGCCAAAATGTACAATCACTAGTTTGTAATCATGAAACAACCGTTAAAATTTATATAATTGATAAAACCACGTTTCAATAATTAAACAACATTTAAACAATTATTCTAATCAACTAATTCAGTGTTATCTATTTAATTCAATAATTAATCATGTTATTGTCTATGGTCGGAGTGTGACGTAGGCTATGGATGGATGTGATTCGCTAACACTATACAAGCACTTTTAAACCAAAAATAACTCACTAATATGTGTGTTTCACGCCGCAACAGCTGAATGGATTTGAGTGAAATTCGGAATGGAGATAGCCTTTACCCTGGATTAACACATAGGAAACTGTGGGTAAAACCGCGGGGCGGAGCTCATATTAAAATAAATACGAAAGAGTGCGCGTTCGTTACCACTTGCTACATAACGACTAAACGGATTTTTGTGAAATTTCGTATGTAGGCACTTTAAGCCGTAGAAAAGAACATAGGATACTTTCCACTTCGGAAAACAAATACTTAAGGGAAAATTATAGACCGAATTAATTTTCCCTTAAGTGTTCCCGCAAATAACGGCTAATCTATATAATAAAAGAACAGGGTTTTTTTCTACAATCATCGCACAGCCAAAACCGCTTAACATAGAAACCTGAAATTTGGACCACGTATTCTACAAGTAGTGAAGGCGTCATTTAAGAACGGATTTTTCGAAATTTGACCTTTAAGTGGGTCAAATGAGGTCATACAGGATGTATGGAAAAAAAAAATTCTTTTGTCGCACGATCACGAAACTTTGGCAGTATACTATGCAAATAAACTAAAAGAACACGTGTATCACAGTTTTTTGAAAATCAACCGTTAAAGGGGGGTTAGGGTGGTTTTTTAGATTGGAATGCGGAAACTATAATGTATGCTGTGGTGATTGTTTCTTGACCAATAGTTATCAAATTTTGTGTGAACATTAAGCATGTGAATACAAGGAACTTGTATTTGGCATTTTTCGAAATTCAACCCCTAAGGTCATTTATTGGGGTCGCAAAGTTTCCATGGTGTAGGTTTTTTTAGTTAAGTTATGAAACTTAATCAATTGACTAAACATAAGAATATAAAAATATAATTTCAGTAACTTTTCAAACATCAACCCCTAAGGTCATTAAATAGGGCCGTAAAGTTTTTATGGAGTAGGATTTTTTATTAATGTCACACTGTAGCTACAGTAAAGAAACTGGGTAAATAAATTAAGTTTGAAGAAGTTTAAAAACAAGTATTCAGCATTTTTCAAAAATCAACCCCTAACAGGGTTAAACGAGGTGGTAAAGTTTACATAAAAAATCTTTGTTGATTGCAATGAAACTTAGTACACACACCTTACAAACATTATTAGAACGTGATTTACAATTTTGGAAAATCATCCCTTAAAATGGTTAAACAGGGTGGAAAGTGAAGATTATTATTTTTAAGCTACAGCGATGAAATGTGGTGTACGTGGTAAGCTAATGAAATTATAGATTTGTATTTCACCATTTTTTGAAAATCATCCCCTAACAATCCTAAGTGGGGTGGTAAAATTTGTATGGAAAATCTTTGTTTATGAAGTTTCGTGGCTATGATAAAACTTGGTAAAAAAAGGTAATTCAAACACGATTTATAATTTTTGAAAATCATCCCTTAACAGGGTTAAACAGGGTGGAAAGTGAAGATTATTAATTTTAAGCTACAGCGATGAAATGTGGTATATGTGCTTAGCCAATGAAATTATAGATATGTATTTTACAATTTTTTTAAATCATCCCCCAACAACCGGGGTGGTAAAGTTTGTATAGAAAATCTTTTTATTTATGAAGTTTGTGGTTATGATGAAACTTGGTATACGAACTAAGAAAATGGAGATAATCAAACGTGATTCACATTTTTTTAACCTACCCCTAACCAGGTTTAATAAGGGTGGAATGAAGTTACATTATTTGAAGCTACGACGATGAAATTCGGTTCATATACTCAGACAGATAAACATTAAGCACCTGTTTCACCATTTTGCTGGAATCATCCCTAAACCGGTTCAAACGAGGTGGTTAAGTTTGTATGAAGAATCTCTGTTCATGAAGTAATGGCAATTAAATTTGGTACACAGAGTAAGCAAAAGAAATAAAATGAAACGTAATTCGCCATTTTTTGAAATTCACCCTCTAACAAGGTTAAACAGGGTGGAAAGTATCAAATATTTTTTAATGCTACGATGTTGAAATTTGTTATAAATTTTCAGCCAATATAATTCTAAGCACGTATTCCACCATGTATTGAAATCATCCCCATTACAGGGTTATACAGGTTGGTAAAGTTTGTATGGAGAATTTTTGTTTATGAAGTTGTAGCAATGAAATTTCGTATACAGACCAAACAAAAGTAATAAATTAAAACGAAACTCACATTGAACGAACAACAACACCAAAATGTTAAACAAGGTGGAATATAACATTTTTTCTAAACCTACGACGGTGAAATTTGGTACTTATACTAATCGAAGATACTGTACGCACATGTTTCAGCACTTTTTAAACATCTTAAAAGGTCTAAACGGGATGGCAAACGATTGTGTGGAAAACCTTTGCTTATAAGGTAAAAGCAAAACTTGGTATAGAGACTAGGCAAAAGAAATGAATCCTAAAGTAACGCATTTTTTTACCATTTCCTTATTTGTACAGGACTTTAATTGACTTTTAAATGCAACATTCAGAAAAAAAAGAAATTCTAAAGGTGTAGTCAATTGAAGATTTACAAATATTCAGCAACTTTTGTAGTTGGCCGTAGGTGTCGCAGGGAAATGAGGATATCTGAAATTTCGCGAAATTCCTAGAGATACCACGAAATCATGGTATAATCATGTATGGGAAGGACCCTTTCTCCGTGGTCCGACTAGCTTTTACCCCTCGAGTGTATATAAAAAGCGCGGAGCCAGAAGCTTGCGAGGAGTTCCTGAGCAAAACGAGTGCGCAAGGCCAGAATGAAGCGAGGGGGAGAGGTGGCGAGCGTAGCGAGCCGGCGACCTCCCGAGCGGAGTGATGGTCGAATGCGCGAGTGGAGCGAAGGGATGACGAAGCGAGAGTTCTGGCGAGAGCCTATTTATCAAAACTGGACGTCATATCCCTAGGGATTTCGTGAAATCTCTGTTATCTTCATGTCCCTACGACATACAATATTTTTTCTGGAGCTACGATGATTGACCATTGGCCAAAATACTTACATATACTGAGCCAAAAAAATATTGACACTTGTATTATTACCATTTTTTTTGAATACCATCCCCTGGCAGGTTTAAACGGGTGGTAAAATTTGTATAGGAAATTTATGTATATAATGGAAGTATTATGTCTTTTTAAAACGAGATAAGAGCTGAATAAGATTGGAATAGAAACGAGACGAATTCGAGATAGGATTGGGATAGAAGCAGGACAAAATCGGCATAGAAGCGAGAGCTGCCGGAAATAGCCGGGAGCAAAATGCATTATTTCACGGGCAAATTACAAAGTCGCGGGCAACAGCTATATAAATAGGAGATTTAGGTTTCGAAGATTTCTTTTACTTAGGCTTTATGTATGTACAATTGTACAATTGTACATGGCGCCGGACACATACCGGAGCCGGACCGCGGTTTTGATCATTTACATGACTTTGCGCTACTCTCTCGATGAGAGAGGCCCGTGTCCCAGCAGTGGGAACCTGATGGGCTGATGATGATGATGATGATGACTTTGCGCTGACGCCGCACCGCAGAGTCATGTAAATGATCAAAAACCAGAACCGGTTAGGATCGGAATAGGATCGGGAGCAGAGCGGGACGATAACGGAATATGAAAGGGACTGTAACCGGATAGGAGTGGGAAGGTAACGGAACAGAAGCGGTACGGTGCGGTAACAAGATAGGAGCAGGACGGGAACTGGAACGGAAATATAGTGGGATGGAAAATGGTCGGAAGCAGGATGAATACTTCACTACGCGTACGAAGTCGCGGGCATCAGCTAGTTTACAATATAGGTACATATAATCTGAAATCTCATATATTTAAAGCCACAGAAAGAAAAGAAAGAAAGACACAATTTATTTTGACGAAACTGCACACAACAAACATAGCACATACACAAGTGTAGGAGAACATAATAAAACAAATTAATAAAGCCAAGGCGAACAATAACAACATATGTATGGAGACTGCTGCCGTGTACAGTGCAGTCAAAAAAGGTCTGTGCTCAGCATAATAGTTTAAAGAATCCACAACGCTGGTTTCAGCTCAGGCCCTTGGTGACGCACAAACTTGTTATGTTAAACTACGAAAATACATACGAAAATGCATAGGAAGACTAGCAAGTGATATAATCCAAACATCGTCTCTAATTCACGAGCCGACCAACCAATCCGTGTAATGTATATTTTACAGGTATAAATTATTACCCAGACCTCTCCATTACCTAATAATAATTCAAAGAGCAATCAGGGCGGGCCAGAAAGGCGATCCGCAATAATTTTCGCCCAAATCTGACGTATACATGACCGATATTCCACAAATTTGCATGACCGTTGCCTCTCTGAATAAATTAATGCTGCTTCAGCTACCTGTCTGTATTTGGTACCTCTATGAATATGTAAGACAATGGCTCCCAAATCTTAGGGTCCAATTAGAGGAGGTCATTAAACCCTTAGTTAATCACATCTGCCTGAGAGACGAATGGTAAATGTATGTATGGGATTGTAATGGATTACGCTGCGAGCAATTTGCAACAAACAGCTATCTTGGTTACGAATGGTGTAGCTTTCTATAACAAAATAAGTTTCCATGTACAGGCAAGCAGAAAAACTCCTTACAAAATTGTAGTGAGAAGTAATTGCATTTGTTACAAAGAAACCTTGCTACAGAAGTCTATTTAAAGACGTAGTGAGTTTGTTGTAGTTCTTGACTTGAATTCTAAATATATATTTTTAATTTACTTTTACATTGTTGCAATAAAAAAATTGTTTAAAAATAAAGTAGAAAATGACGAAATTACTACCAGGCTTCAGAGTTTAGAAATCTTACTATTAGGAGTTATAAGGTCAAACCACTGTGCTATGAGGGTGTTAAAAGTTGTGAGATCAAACCATTATGATGCGAACTTTAATTTTTACAAGCTTTTATTTAACTTGCAATGTTTGGGTCAAATCTTGCATGATGAATCAGAACATTTCCTAAGGAGTTGAAATTTTGCATGCTTGATTATAGTGACAGCCAGCTGATCTTACGATGAAGACGGAAGGTGGGCAATGGCACTCCATGATGGATAATCGTAAACTACTAGTGTTTGAGCTCATTTTAATCTGCTCGCGGTTCCGATTACAACATTGTTAAAAGCTTGTCTTGATAAAAATATTTCTTAACAAAAATCTTTTTGAGAGGGTTTTAGACGTTTATTTACTGCACAAAGCACTCACACCAGCGTACACGCTCTCGTAGCAAGCCATTAAATAACACTCACCTTTTTAATTTTTCCATCCATATTCACACTCGCCACTTTAATAACAGGGTAACCGTAACTCAGTTAGCTTTAATACGATACGGGTAAAGTGGCAGACGTACCGACTTTATGGCGGGCGGTTCGATTAAACGACATAACCGGATCAGTGTGACCGCCGGCTAAGTGCCGATGGCCGGCAAACTGCCCGGCGCGGTAATCAAGTGAATGTTGCGCTGATACGTAGCTTGGTATGGTAACGATGGTATGGACTGATGGTTTTGATAGCGGTTTTGGTTTAGGCGTCATCAAATTCTATTGCAGTTTAAAAGAATCTACATCTGTGGTGCAGTGGTTGGGCAGGTTGGCTCCAATCTCATACAACACTGAGGTTACGGATTTGATTTTTGCGACGGGACAAATTGTGCAAAGAAAAAAAAGCGCAAGCATTTGTTTCGTGTCTGGGTGTTGTGGGACTATGACCCTCATAGTTCCTCATAGTTATTTTTATTTTAATTTAGGATAAGATCATATAGTTATCATAATAATAACACATAATAATGACATAATTTATTATATTTTTATTTTTATTTTTTGGTTCGCCGATCTCTCTCAGTCCGTTATTTAACTCCATCCAAAGGTTGAATGGAAGAGATCGCTTTTAGCGATAAGTCCGCCCATTGTCCTTAAATTGTAAGTAGTTTTCATGAACCTACTATTATTTTTGTTTGGTGTACAATAAAGCATTTGGTATTTGATTTTGTGGTTTGTTCCTGGTTCCCTAGATACAGGGCATCCTTGTTAGGGGCCAGGATCTATACCATGTCTTATGGCGTGTAAAAAAAATTTTTTAGTACCAGTTAAAACCTTAAAACCAGTTGTGCAACGAGAATCGTATTTCCCTGTAGTGCAATTCGTAGAAAATTTTAGTTGGACTACGGGGATGCCCCCAAAATTTGAATTTATAAACTACGACATTTGTAAAGTAACGTAACGAAGGCGTACGCGCTGGTTTTGCAGTATCGGCAGAGCATTTAATGAACATGTTTCGCCGAATACTCACCCAGCCGGGTCTACTCAAAGTTTGAGTATTATAGACCTCAGTATAAATGTAAGAAAGCCTCTATACTTTATAACGTGCATTACAACATCTACATACCTGTAAGTATATCTGCCGTCTCGTCAACATTAGAACTCCCAAGAAATAATTACTGAATAATTTATCCGTTACCTACTCTCTCGTACGCGGGAGGCCGTCTGGGTAGGTACCACCGCTTTGCCAGTTATTCTGCCGCCAAGCAGTAGTGCGCAAGCATTACAGTGTTCTAAAAATTACTGGGCATATGAGAATATCAAGCAAGGCAATATGTTATGTCTCGGGGTAATGAGCGCAATCCAGTGCTACCCAGTACTTTTTACGCTATTAAAAGTTCTGAGTGGCACTACAATTGTTATGGGCAGGCGTGGCGCTTACCATCAGGCGAACGACTTGCTCGTCTCATTACTAAGCTACATAAAAAAATGCTGATTTAGGTTTCTTGCTGACACAGCTACAAAAACATCTGCATTTTTGACGTGTCTGTTGACACAGAACAGTTACGGCCATACCCTCAAAACATATTACCTACATACGTTCATAACGAGGTAATTATTCCGGGTCGTCCAGGTCGGGCACGTCGTGTGTCCAGTGCCATAAATATCAAAAGTAAACAGCGTATTAGCACCGGTCACGCTGCACCTGTTTGTTCAAGGCCTAAAACAACATGCGTCTGCGGGCAGCCAGTGAATTTGTTACCGTTGGTTAGCTGACTCAGTGCTGCAAGGACTGGTGCGAAGAAAATTCTTAAGAACTCAATTAAATATTTTAACAAGTTTTCTTTACGTATCAAAATTTAAAAATTATCAATAATATAAAACAAAATATTAACTGATATATAATTAATTATGATACGCATATTAAGTCGTACAAACTGAAATTTAATTGAATTGTTATTTTATTTTATTATAATGATTATGTATTATACTTGCTTTGTACCAGACATAGTTATATGGCCAATAAGGAATTCTGTTCTATTCTAGTTCATTGATGAGTCAGCATCGCTATGTTGTCTTATTAAGGGTCCTTTTAATCCTTGCAATGTACAAAGCGACTGATGCATAGTAGTAAAAATGCTAGTTACGGAATATATATGGATATATACGGAAGCTTTCAGTAACATAACGATCACAACGACTTTTATGCCAGGCGTTTACAGAGTGATTAGAGAACACACTCGAGAAATATAAAAACCGTTCGTAGAAAATTACGTCACACTTTTCTGTTCGACTGTACTAAAACGTGACAAAGCTTAAATAGACTAGAAAAGTGAAATATTTTTATCTAAAATAATATTCTATTTGACAATTAAACTCGACGATATAATTTTAATATAATAAAGATATTACTTTAGGAGATGTAAATCTCTCCAATTTAGTATAGAGTTTTAATTTAACATATTCATTTTCCCTTTATTTTCTTTAATTATCCATAGAAATTTATTGTGGGGTTTCTTTCACAAGCAATAATGAATTATATTTATAAAAGTGTTTATATTTTCTATAATTATCGTTGTTTTGTTTTATTCGTGTTCCTTGCAATGAAAACTATAAGATATATTGCGAATATTTATAAAAATTAATATATATGTAATTTGATTATCCTAAAATTTTGAAAACAAGAAGTACTTTTATAGCCACTCAACTGCCGTCTCTCTCTATACCTATGAGCTCCATCTTAGGCCACATCATCGCTTCACATCAGGCGAGATAGTGGCCAAACATAGATCTATTAAGCGTAAAAAAAATATAATAAATATTTATCGTGAAGATAATAAATAATTATCTTGAAGACAATAGATCGTTTAATACAGACATTAAAACATAATCTTTAGCAAGCTTTATTATACAGATAACGTTTTAATTATATACTCAAACTTTTAAGCTATTGCATAGCTTCTATCGCGGGCCTTGAGCGTGGAGACCGAATCCAGCAATTCCGTAACGAAAATAACCTAACACCCCCCACTCCGAATGCTATGCAATAGCTTTACCGCGGCAGTCTCCGAGTGTCACACATCTTTTTTTATTATTCGCTTTGTTTTTATTTTGGTTGAAGCATAACACATATAGCTGTTTTTTTACTCCCAACGCAAAAAGGAGGGGTGTTATAAGTTTGACCACTTTAGGTGTCTGTCTGTGCACCGTAGCTCTTAAACGGGTGAAACGATTTGGATGCGGTTTTTTAATTGAAATGCAGGTTTTCTAGTGGTGGTTCATGTTGACATGTTTTATCAAAATCGGTTCAGCCGTTTTTTACTTTTTATAGGGTTTTTGTGGGTTTTTTTTTTAATTTAAGTTTACTGTAATTCGTTATTTAACAATTCCATTTACTATGGTTTTTTTTTTACATTAAACTATCAAATTTCGTCGTAACACATTACACAACTCTTACATTCACGTTACATGCATGTCACGCAAAATTCAAAATTCAAAGCGTCACGTCGATTTTAGCTAATGTCTGCGTGTCAACACACATGTTTGTCTGGTCCGTGTGGACGCCGCCTAAACAAACAGCCATTACTACTGGAGCCGGACGTGATCGGTGCGTCTCTCCGTATCGGGTGATGTTTATTGAAATATTATATTTTTTCATGATTTATAATATTTGAACGTGGTAATTTATTTTAAATGGTAGCTCATAAAAAATAACTAAGTAGCCATTTTTGACAGCCTCTGTAGTGTAGTGGTTGGGCAGATTGGCTCAGATCTCATACACCATTGAGGTTACGGGTTCGATTCCCGCGACGGGACAAATGTTTGTGCACAGAAAAAAAAAGCGCAAGCATTTGTTTTGTTTGGGTGTTATGGGACCATGGTCCTCATAGTTCCTGGTTCCCTAGATACAGGGAATCCTAGTTAGGGGTCAGGATCTATGTATGTGATCGTGGGGCGTTATTATTTTATTTATTTATTATTATTAATTTTAAATTTCTTTTTTCAGCCGCGTCTATCATTCGAAGATCGTTCAAACTAACTTTAACTTAAAACTGAAACGCAATGAAAATATATAGTGTAATCCCGCTGAATATTATGTAGGTTGTTGTTAGTTCCTAACAACAACACTCTTTGTACGACACGTGTTTCGCCGTCTGCACGAGGCATCATCAGGTGTCGACTCGCCGAACGTTAGAACGAGAGGAACGAGAGTTTCTCGTTCTAACGTTCGGCGGTTCGCTGGAACGAGAGCTCGTTCCAGCGTTCTCTCGTTCCAGCGTTCGGCGAGTCGACACCTGATGATGCCTCGTGCAGACGGCGAAACACGTGTCGTACAAAGAGTGTTGTTGTTAGGAACTAACAACAACCTACATAATATTCAGCGGGATTACACTATATATTTTCATTGCGTTTCAGTTTTGAGATGAATTTCCGCAACGTCACGCCTGATTCCATTGCATTAACTTTAACTTATGTTTAGCTTATCAATCAGCAAAATACTCAAACAAAGTTTTTACACATAACTGTATAGATGGCGTACACATATACTATTTAGATTTCCGAAGTAACGGAAGGAACGGAAAAAAATCGGTTCTTGACTTGGTGAACACCTCAGCTCAGTTAGGCAGAGATTCCTGCGATTAGGGAATGTTGTGACGCAGATCCAAATCCCTATCGGTGATTGTATATTTTTCAAAAACTTTGTTTTTAATGTAACATATCTGTATTGTTTAAACGGCTGAATAATTGTGTTGGAAGGATCGGTCAGTAAGTAAAAAGATGCACCTGATACACTATTATCGATATCTAAATACCTACACCTGCATAAAACCCTAAATATTTTAGGTTAAATCAAACTTATCAAAGTAAGATATAAAATAGTTTAACAAATTCCAACACCCCGTGAACAGTTTATTTACTATGCGCCAAGTGTCTGCCCGACGACGGCAGACATTCGCAAAACTGCAACTGTCCTGTCTTCCTGACTGGGTTTCGTTTCAAATGACGAATTGCACAGTCGTGATTTCACGATGCAATAGCTAAATCTATTTTGTACTTTTGACTGCGAATGTTGGAAAAGCCCCGCTACAAAAATAAATTGTAGAAGATATGTTTTGTTTTGAAAGGGATGAAGTAGTTTTCGTTGCATTTCGTTGCTCAATCCCACATAAGAGATTGATTTGAGACCGCATCCGTGGTTTTAAAGTTGAGTAGTTGAGTTCTTCGCAATGAAAGTGCGAGTTCGATTTTCGTATATTTGTACATGGAAAAGCCAGTAAGTGTTTGGTCCTGTATCAGAGTGTTGTTTGATTTACCATGGAAATGTTCTTATACTTTTTGGTACCTTAGAAACTGGGAATTCTAGTCAGGAATTAGATTTATAAATGTTATTTATTAATTTAATTTTTATAACAGTTCATGCGAAGATAATAGTAAAGTTACCTTTACTTTAACCAGATTCCCAAAACTCTTCTAAATAAAATACCAAAATCTCCAAGGCACAACTAAACATTGTTTACCCAACTTGTTCCCCCGAGGTCCAACTGACCCTCGAACTTAACCAGTAAATACTGAAGCCGCTCAAACTATCAAAAACTTAAGGCCCCCACTTGTGGCCGACCCCCGTTAAAGGGAATAACTGACCAGCTGTGCCCTGTTTATGTTATAGCCATTAATTAAAATAGCTTTTCCATGTAAGTGGTAATTTAATCATAGTTCTACTTGTAATTGAGGGCGAGTTGACTATGTTAATTGATAGATTGGTTTTTGTTCGCTTCGAAAGTTTAGTATAGTTTTTCGTGGCGTTGGTTCACTGTACTTTGTGCAGGATAATCTTTGACGCTGAAATGTATAATGCTTGAAAGCTAAAAGATTATATAAATATGACTAAATATGTAAATAAGTAGGTATAAGTGGTTCTGAGATCGTCTGATCGTTCTGAAATCGATTCGTGATCTGATAAAGTTAACAGATTTTTTCTAGGCTTTTTATTACTTATTTTCTAAACTTCTATGTCAAAAGAAGATATGGTTAAACTTATAAATTGGTAAAATCATGTATTTACCCATATTCGCAATAGATTAATTTGAATTTGAAAAGTCGTCTGAAAATAAACCTTTTTCCGTGTCGAGCGTTTATGTAGCTGATGTAATTACTTAACATATAAAAGCCTGGAAAGACCTAACACGACCAAGATAAACAAATAGTTATTCAATAATAATTCAAATCCTCTAAACAGCCAAGCACCTGTCAAGGTAAAGGCAAATCCAACTTCCCAAACTTGAACGTATTTCACCCTCGTGGCTAAAGTAACAGATTTGCCGTACCGCCATACCTCTAATATAACAGATTCTCAGATTCGCCGTAGCTCTGAAGTAATAGATTCCAGTCTTGGGTATGGTACGAGCCACTCCGAAATTCAATTAATCATAGTTAGGATTAGTTCTCTTTGACGACCCACGCCCGTGGGCATCGTGGCCGCCGTGGGCCCGTGGCCAGACGTGACTGTCTCGGTTTCGATAAACGATTTGTAATGTTGTTCCAATTTTAAGCAGTGTGAACACTGCATCATTGAGACAAAGTTTTTAATATAAATTGTCCAGTTTTATAATATTCCGCAAAAGCTTTTTCTCAATTTTAAAACCCATTACCGCACTACCCTGCAGTGACCTTATCTTGATATTGATAGAAATCAAGGATTCTGAAGGATGTCATCACCAATACCTTTAGAAAAATGGGTAATAACAACTCAGGGTTAGACAATTCCAAATCATAGTATTTATTAGTTAAATAACGCCAAACGATAACATACATAAATCTTGGCCCCTTACTAGGATTTCCTGTATCTAGGGAACCAGGAACTATGAGAACTATGGTCCAACAACACCCAAACACGAAACAAATGCTTGCGCTTTTTTTCTGTGCACAAACATTTGTCCCATCGCGGGAATCGAACCCGCAACAACGGTGATGTATAAGATTTAAGCCAACCTGTCCAACTATTACACCACAAACGTTGTCAAAATAATAAATTACTCAATGAAAATAATGAACAAATAAATTAATCTAATAATAAATTACTTAAACTTTACAGAAGCTTTTAACCTTACCTACCCTTATCATAGGCAAACGCGACCTCTGCCGGCGGCTATTCTCAAGATTTCACTAATAAATTCTTGCCAATTACAGAGTTCACTGCAACTTCCTCTGGTCAGTACTCCAAAGCCTAACAAGTTAATTCCAGCGTTCCCGCCGGGAATCGAACCCGGACGTGGGTAAGTAGCAGATTTATTAAGAGGCTACCGAAGCGCCGGCGGGCGCTGGAGGGGTTTAAAATTAAATCACGCTTTAGTTCCAAACTAAGCCTTCTAAATTCGGGCTATGTCTATTGCAGATAACGGCTCTCAATTTGAAATGGTATTTACATTTGTCTGTGATGCTAGTTCAATGTGTTAGCTATAGGATTTTACCTATAAGGTGTAAGCATTTGGACATATTAAAGATACACACTTGTAAAAATATTCGAGATAGCACGTTATTATTTATGCATTTTTTTTAAATACTGGTGGCGTTACCCCTCTGTATTAAAAGACTTAATTTTTGGGCAAAGTACGCGCCAGCTCTGAGATCCCCCGAAGCTAGGACCAGTCTCGTCGAAATATCTTTAATTATTTTTTTGTATCAGACTTCCACGTGCCTAAAGTTTCCACAGCCATCGCTACAAACTCATAGTGCGCGCTGAGTTGTGAATACTTTTACCGTTTAATAGTTTGGGCCTGTTCGGCCGCTGCCCCGATTGCAAGCGAAGCTGCTGACGCGTGACGACGCCAATGTGTCCACGCAGTTGGCGTCCCAGACTAGGGCTCACCCGAAGCACCAAGGTACCAGAGCGGTACCGTCTGGTCTCGTGCCGATATCTCTGAGCAAAGTAACACGATAGCACGTTTAAAATGTGAAGAGGCTATAAATATAAACCTATCATACTTATGAACTTTGTTTCTGCCTAATAAAGTATTATTTATTTATACTCGGGTATCACCATATAATTAAGGGGAGAAGTTTTTATTGTTATTTATTGTACCAATGTTAAAATTAGATGCAATACACATGAGGTAAGATAATATTTTTGTGAAGTACCTTTTCTATTATTAATTTATACCAAACTAACTTTCTTTAACCCTTTTGCCAAAACTCGTATTTTTTTATTTCTTTTCCAAAGAAACAGTAACAACAAAAGCGTCTAAATAAAGGCCAATAAAGAACGCGGACAAGTCTTTGGAAAGTATTTCTTTCATCGCACAAGTTTGCAACGCGGCGTTTCCTGCTGCGGAACAAGAGAGCGGAACCGCCAACGACTTCCTCTGTAAGTCTGTACTGTTTTGTACCACATAATAACACATACTTAACTATACCACAGCACAGTTGCAACTGCGTTCAAACACTTTTGTAAGTTAATAAGATTTACAAGTTGTCCGAAGGTTTATGCTCCTTGCTTTTTCTGGCTGGTTTTGGAACTTTTGAACCAGTATAGTTCAATTCAGTACGGTATATTATTATTTTTAATTTTTTTTAGCTAGAAGTAGTTAATGATTCAATTTATTTATACAACTATATCGACAAATCTAATGTCAATTCCAAATAGCTCATTTTTGTAAAATTTTGTCGAATAATGAGATACAGTCAGCACCGTAAGTCGCTGAATATTCTATTTTTTCATAAACCTACGACAATGCTGTACTGCATATATACTGCAATAACTCTGTGTGCTTATAGCACACAACATTATTGCCGATGAATAGCCAGGAAAAATGAAACCTTAAAAATTTTAACCACTTTTGTTGCTAATTGTACATTTTTTAATCGCTCCGAGTCTAATCGACAAGATATGGAAGTAGATCAACTTTCAACCATGTTATCAACTTTGCATCCAATAGAAATGGGTGTACAGTTTAACTGACTGCCAACTCTAATCGGATCTACCTCAAAATATACGGTTGCGAGAAAGTTAAACTGGAGCTCTTCTATGATTCAGTAAAACCACAGAAGACTTAATAGTATGGGGTAAAACTTAATATCTGTACGGGCTCCGAAAGATAAAACTCAGTGTGAACTATTCAAAAGAAGTTCTTTAGTTCACTTTGAACTTTATCAGGTTCCTTTTATAAACGTTTTGTTATTTTATGCTATCAATCAGGACAATAGATTCAAAATAAAAAATATCATTGTATTAGTTCCAGTATTTCGTATTCTAAACTAATATTGCTGTTTCATTGTTAAAATTAATGAAATCCAACTAAGTACATACCAAAATGATACGAGTATCATTGGAAAGCTACTATATTATAATTATGTATAAGATATAATATCGGTGCGGATTTAACACTTGCTCTAGAAACGGAGAAAGAAAACATCGTCAGGAAACAGGCATGTCCAAGAAACAATCACAAAAATTCAAGGACATGTGACATCCACCAACCCGCACTAGGCTAGCGTGATAGCGTGGTGGATTATGGCCCATACTCTCTCAGTGAGAGAAGGCCCGTGTGGTATGTGTGCAGTGGAAACATGATGGTTTGATGATGATGATGATGATGAGATATAATATGGCAAATCTCATAGACTGTAGGTACCTACATAATATAATGCTGGATGTACCTACTTGAGAAGGATGTGTGTATAGAACTATATCTACCAATCCGTCTGGCTTTCGAAAACTACCATACAACGTGTGCAAAATCAAGTCTACCTCAGCCAAATACGTCGTGCTTCGAAGCCTTTGCAACTCCAACATGAAAGGAGCCGATGTTTTGCAACCCAATCTCAAGTATCGGAACTAGCGCGAGTTGAACAAGCGAACAACGCTGGATAAACAACCCCGACTCAATATTGGTTTCAGTTTAGCTAACAACGTAATCAACCCTAATTTGTCTTGAGTTCGGACAGGGATTTATGGATATAGTTATAGAGGCTGACGTGGTCGTTTGTATTTCGTATAACTGACTAGAATTTCGCCGCACGACTTCTGCCGGGATTTAACCATTTACGAATAAATTTAACTCATGGAACTCTAGAAGAACAACAAGAATGCAGTAAGTTTTGTATATTTGAATATTTCTTTATACAATAAGTTATAGATGTATAATACGCATAATGCAGATTGCGCGTATTAATCAAAAACATCGCCCCCTTTCTAGAAAGTAGTTTGTTATAGTGTTATCACAGAATACTAAGGGATAGAAGCATCACTCCTCAAAGAAATTTAAACAAACAGCGACTCTTGCCATATGCAATAAAATCCAATTCAGCTTGTGTAGCGCTGCGTACCTACCAGTCATATTAACCTACAGTGCGCCTCTCTTTCTATCGCATAGCTCTTATCTCTTCTGACGCGGCACGTGTCACGACGCGCGACCCGCCGTCGGTGTCCGGCTATGTACTTATAGCTTCGTACCTACAGTGCGGAGTGCGCTAGGCCTGGTATTATGTAGTCTCTGGAACTACTGATCCGATTCTAAAGATTTTTCACTGATAGAAAGCTACACTATCCCTATCCATTGCTACGCGCGACGCCTTTACATTTCACTTGATTTACTTCGCACTCCTATTACTATAAATAACAATTCAATCGTTCCAATTCACTGCCTACATTAATAGGACATCAAACCTAAGACAATGTAAGAAACAGTGTTGCCAGTTATCTCTATATTAATTTCCTGAGAATTCAACGAACAGGGCGAAGGCGTCACTAGTTTCTGACGCGACCGGATGCGGGGCCTACCAAACTGATATTGTCATGAGTTTGTACCTATTTTGATGAAATTGCTCATTTCAGTTAAAGCAAGCGTATCAAAATATGTAGCACACATTTTTTCCCGGTTAATTGGGCTTTTACTTATTCTAAAAAATAATTCTGTGTGGTACACAAAATATAAAATAACTTTAAGTTTGTTTAAAATAGATATAATTATTATTTATTTAACAGTAAATAGCCTTTATAATAAAAATCGCTATTCTATTATACCAGATATACATCTACTGTAAATTCTCGAAACACTGAACTACAGTCGAGTTATCACCTGAATCCAGCCTGAAGGCCGTCCAGGGCAAGGATCAACTTTGGAGCTCTAAAATCAAAACATAGACCTGACAGGCGTCAGTAGCCGGGTATCCAGATGTTCCTAGGATACACTAAGAGAAGATCAGACAAAAAAATTGTTTTAAAATCACATGGCATAACTTTTTATTTTAATAACGTTATAATTTAGATAGATAGATAGGTGAACACTTATTATTCACCTTAAACATAAAAATTACAAATTTAAGGCCATTCTTCATACAATATTGAATATGTTTAATATGTTTAATAGATGGAAACCCCACGTGATCCCTAATGAAAGTCAAACTAAGATGTACGGATATGGTACCATTGATATAGGGCTGAAACTTAAATAATCTCAATTATTTAGTATCTCGTTTCAACCGACAATCTCCAACAGAATAATTAACAAGCGAATTTCAGTTAACTAAAATTAAAAAAACCCCGGCACAATAAACCTATAAAAACTATTTTGATAAAACATGTCTAATTAAAAACCAAACTAGCCAATAATATAAAAATAATAATATAATAGATAATAACTACTGATAATTATTAGTAGGTTATAAAAGGTATACTATATGGTAAACCTTTTATAACCTACTTTATCAACCTCAATGCCATAAAGACTAAAGAAATGTGTTACCATGTGTATTCTAACTTACAATAAATTAGCGGAGAATATTAAGCAATTGCAGGGAAATGTATTTAAAAATAAACTGACTAACTGGCTATTGAACAAACGTTTTTAAAGTTTAAAAGAATTTTTGACCTTTTAGATTTTAATAATGTATTTATGAATGACTACCCAAATCAACTTTTATTTAATTTCAATTTTTGTTTGTATAGAAAGATGACTTAAATTATTATTAAGTTGACATGATGGATATTGCAGGCTGAATATTGTGACATTTGTTATTAGATCTACAATTAATTGTAAATAATAATGTATTCTTGCAAATAAAAATTTAATTGATTGATTGCTTGATTGATAATTATTGGAACAGCAACTGTTATTGCAAATATGCATGTAATTATCAGTTATACTGTTACTTACTACGGTTTGCAATACCTAGTAGTTATCAGTTACTGTTTCAACCTTAATAAAAACATAAATTAGGAAATTTTCATTATTATTTCCGAAGCTAATTAAATAATTAATCGAATTTAATAAAACAGAATCGTTACAATATTAAATGAAACAAACGTTTATTAATTAAAATTCCACATGCCAATAATTTAAATTACTCTATGTCCGTTGTTAGCTGCACCACCCATATTTCTATACCAAAATCGAAATGAAAATTTTAATCCAGCTTTCGATATTTCAATATTGCATGTAAATCGATTCATAAAACTCTTCAATATCGTTCACTTTATATGCCATTGTAAGGGGAAAACACACTCGCCATACAATCAAATACGCCAAAACGTCAGAAATACAGATGAAACAGAATTTTTTCGCTCTTAAAAATTGCGATCACGTTTCTAATATAGTGAAAACAATATTCTAGTGACCGGGTGATTTTTGCACAGATGCTTGCCCTTCCAATATTATGTAAGGTGGGGCAAACTTTTTCATAGCCCTGAAATATGAGTGTTAAATAAAGTTTGGAACTGTGTTATATTAAAATGCTTTCTGTCTTTACAACTACTTTTCTTGAGCTGTTTTAAATAAGAAGTTTAATATGTAACAAAAATGATGAGTCTAAACGACGCAGGTTTAAATAAACTTTGCAAGGTTTTTAAATTCGAATCACTTTGGTTTTTCTTCAATTGTGGTAAAAAATTGGCCAAAATTTCTTTATTCATTTTTATATTCATCTTTGATTAGTGTTAACCTTTGTATATTGTGTATACGTATTTAAACTGGGAGACACCACTGGCTCCTGAATCACAGTTTCTACTAGTTCGGGAGCCTTTAGAGTAACTAAATTTGTACAATACTTTATGCCAATAAATGATGTATGATTATTTATGATTATCAATTCATTATTCTTTTATTCTGGCATCACTCGATTAAGTACTTTGCAGATACGACGTATCGAATTCTGGAATCGCATACATCGACTAAACTCGCTTTTTTAATGCTTTAGGGACGTTCTGAACGCGTCGTATCGATCTTCCGATATAAAAACGACATTAATCTGCTTTATCTCGGCTATATTATTTAATGACGCGACATTTCGTGGTTATTTGTAACATTTATGGAGGGAATAGACGGCTGATGCGTTTTTAGATAAGGGGTTTTATGTTCGGTATGATGTCATTATTATGCGCGTAAGTGAAATAGCTACTACGTATTTTGTCTGAACAAAACAAGAACATTTTTGATATTGAATGCATTAGCGCATTCTGGGCGAAAATCCTAAGATTTTAAATAATTTCTCCTCCTTGAGTCGTCTTCCTCATGTCTGAGGGTCGTGACCACCTCCATCCATTGTCTTCTCTTTTATGATGTTCCGCCATCTTCCTCTATTCTCGGTGACGTGTAAAGCATCATAAATGGAAGTGTCCAGTACAGTGCGGATCTGGTCAGACCAACGCATCGGGCTACGGCCACGAGATCTCTTGCCTTCAACCTTGCCAGTGATAATAAGTTTTTCAAGGTTGCGGTTAATTGCTCGGGCAGGGATAGGGATTTTTTCTTCTTCATAATTATTTAAAATCTTAAAACAAGAACATGATTATGTGAGAGAGTGTAAAGCTTTGAAACATATAGGTACTTAACTTTTTATTTACAAAGTATTTTAATATGAAAGTTTTCAAGAAAATAAATGAAAGAAAATATGACCAAACATTTTCATTAAAATACCCTTACATCTCCATTTGAGTTCCACAAAAAACGGGTAAACAAACGTTTACCGCAAAAACCCTGCTCAGCAAACTAAATAACTTAAACCGTTTATCATACAATACGATTATTTTACAAAACAGTTTCCCGTCGGCGATTTGCATGAAATATAAAGGTGACCGCACATAGTTGGCGTTGTTTATAACGGTCAGAGAGCGGTGGACGGCGGTCGGTCGCCGGTAGTTTTGTTCTCCCCTTTGCCTTCGCTTCGCATTCCTGTCTTCGTTCCTTTATTGTCTTACTTTCCGCTCGCGACATGGCAATAATATATTTGCGTATACAATAGCAAGGACAGTAATGAATTTGTTTTAATAACTTTATGCATAGTTTCACGGGACATTGTCTAGTCTGTTAGGTTATATTGTGATTTAAACACAAGGAAAACCATATAAAGTCATAAGTTCCACTTAAAAAAACATTTACAATTGTAATAATGAATTCTAATTGCATCCATACTTTTAATAATAACACTGACTGATAGCTCATTAAATATTCAACGAAATAAGACACACAGATTTACATTATCACATATTTTTTTAAATAGATATTTTGAAAAGTAGGATCAAATTCGTAACGTCATAATAAATTGTAATTTAAATAATTTTTTTTAATTTCTTCCAATATTTGTAAATGTGTTCTTTAAATGTTATATTATAAAGCCTTTATGATTTTCTAGGGGTACAATTTTTGAACCGGTGACTTTAACAGTAACTGGTGCCAGTCTGTGACTGATACCAATTAAAAATAACTCTGTCTTGTATTCGAAGTCATCGGTGACTTTTGATCTTTAATACATTCAAACAATATGTACCTAACACAAAAAATAAAAAATATCACGCAAAAACATATATCATTGTGATTTTATTGTCGTTTTGTATATTAAGATTACTTCATTTGTCATCTTAATTGATAAAGCTAAATTATAATATATGCAGTTTTAATCACTCAAATAATTCATCAAAGCCTTCTCTTCGTCAGACAAAAACAAACGACTACAACAGACACAATAAAATATCACAGCCACACATTATTCTCGATCCATTTACGATGTGAATGACATCTTTTCCTCTCCAGAGCCGATTTAATTGTCCGATTATAATCGAGAACTGTCAATTTGCTGTCATATTCGGAATATTCTCGAACGTACTCAATTATTTAGAATTCCGTACCTACGATTCCGTGCTAATAAACGATAAAAACGAACCCTTTAGACTGATATGTCTGTCTCGGTCGTTTTTTTAGTCAACTGTATATTATTTTCTCTTTGTAATTTCACATTTAAACCGTTTGTTAATGTAGTAATGTTTAGGGTGCCATATTTATCGTGTTTTTTTCGGCGTACGGGACCCTTGCTACCCAAGTTCAACTCACACCACCACCACCGACCAAGCTTTTTCTAATGAAGGGTGACGTATTGAAGTCCGAAGTGAAAATATTAAAAAACCATTAGATGTGGGGCAAACGTGATGGATGGACTCCTGGATCCGATCCATTTCAATTGCTAGCTGATGTCTCTCCACAAAGGGTGAGTGTCCCTTGAGTATGGTAATATGCTTTGTGACGGCCATTATTTTATTTTGGTTGAAAAAGCAGTCTTGTATTTAATTTGATTGAAAATGCTTGGAACGTTTCACTTCTGCTAAGTCGCCAACTGGTACATAAGAAACATAACTTTGTAGAAACACAAAAAAAACTCAAAAAAAAAATGCCTTTCAGTTTCTTGGCGTATCTTCTAGTGGTTCTTTTGCCGATACGGTGGTAGTCGTGGTGGTGATTAGACGTTCATAATTGCGTCTTAGATTCCAAAAATGAATAAAGAGATTTTGACTTTGACTTTGATTTTTATTATATTTGTTATTTAATTTTAATGTTTTTTAGCTTATTAAAATAGAATCAAATTTCACCTTTCATTTTTTTTTGTACTTAACATTTTACCTACATAATAGTTTGTAACTAGCACGTTTTTTGGGAGGAGCCACTGGCTCTAGAAACACAGTTTATACTAGTTCGAGAGCCTATGGATTCAAAATTACGCAGTAGTAATATCGAATCTATTGTTGCAATAAAAAAAAATACTATTATTATTATAGTGCTTAATTTTAATTTTCAATTTCTTATGGAGCGGATTTGTTTTTAATAAATAGAATAAACCAGGTATCTGAAATTCATAGGTTCAGTTAAACGTATTCTGTACCTATAAATTTTAGTTACCTGGTTAAAGCCGGATAATTATTTTGACAAGGCCCTTTTCTTTGTCAATGCTGATTTTACCCCACTTCTAGTCGACCTCTCTGGCAAATTCCATCGATTTTCAATAATTAGGGAGCACATTATTTAACCTACATTAGCCGGTAAGAAATATCAATTCATAATCCTTAAAGCGAGTGTGGCTCAGTAGGAGCACGTGCGACGCTCGACCCGACGCACGCGAGCTCGAATCCCACTGGCCCCGCACCACTGACTTTCTTAAGTTTTGTGCAGATTTAACGCTCGCTCTAAAAACGGTGAAGGAAAACAACATGAGGAAACCGGCATATCCAAGAATTAATCACAAAAATCCAAAGACATATGACATCCACTAACCCGCACTGGGCCACCGTGGTGGAAAATGGCCCATACTCTCTCTATAAGAGAAGGCCCGTGTCCCAGCAGTGGGAACGTGATAATGATGATGAATCCTGAAAGATACCATATCTCTAGAAAAAAATCGCCGCATTGTACCCCACACTTACTTGTGTGTTAACACAGAAACATACAGGTTGTAGAGAAATGTAGTGACGCTTATAATGTTGTAATAAAGGGTGTTCCATTTCTCACAGCTAACCAGGAGTGATGTGCTGATAAATCATATCTAGTCGCCGATTTATATCGCAATAAACGAGGAGGGATGTGCTCGTAAATAAACACAAAGATTAAATGTTTATCATGTTTTATACATTGTTTTGGTACGTACACTTTTATATTAAAGAGAAAAAACTCGGAAAACCATCTTAATTTATATTAAGAATGTGTAGGTACTTGATATTCTTTTTTTGAATGATAGCCCTGAGAAGGAACTTCGTAAAAAGTTGTTATTTTTTTTCATTGTGAATAGTACCACGTTCGTATCTACTTACTATCTGACTAATACTCAGTGTATTTCAGGAGTAGACAACACACACATTATAATAACAATACAAAATGTCAAATAATGAATTCGTTACAATATTTCAACATTTTAAATATAGTCCCAACTATAACAACATACCTAAAACGCCCGTAAACATAATTCGCTAACAAAAAATGTCCACGTACCGTCATTTTTAAACGACAGTATCATAAGGTAAGAAGTCTTACTACGACGCTACGCGCTACAGTCTACGGCAAACGCTACGAGATCGCTACGAGCGTTAAAACCGCCCGTTAACTCAACTTCACTGTATAAAATAACCATCTGCGGGAATCCCCGGGAAAAACTCTCTTTGTGAGGATAACTCCGACATCCCGCCTTATGATATGTTTATGTACTTAGAGATTTTATGCGGACGTTCTGACGCCGAGCACGAATTTTATTGGGTTTATAGAATTTTATGGGCCCATATTCCATGCAGTGGCCGCTGTTTTTCATTGTCTATTGATTTTGATGCGGACGGCACTCTATAAAGTGTCGAAGGGGACAGCACCGATAGAATTATGATTGACTGTATTTTTCACACAACGCGAAAATAGTTTTTGGGTATTTTATTTTAGATTTGTACTTTCGAAATACAGGTATTTAAATATTCTTTGAAATTATATATTAAACAGACGATAAAGCATTAGTACGAGGCAAACATAACTACACCACCAGAGATCCGAATTAAAAAGTTAAACAATCCTAACCAATTTCAGCACAAATCTCTGCGGATAACCTGATACCGGTATAATCTGAGAGAAACGTTTGAAGCTTGCTTTAACAGTTTGACGGCGGACTTAATGTATTTATACCGGCCAGCGGCAGCGGCATCTGTGGCTAATGATATCGCTGGACCTAGCCTCCCTCGGCCACCCAGTGTAGGTAGAGAATTTGAGAGCAGTAGCTAAAGTTTCGCGCGATTTGACACAAATGAAGTATTTTATGGAACTAATTGATGAGATGACCCAGTCGTTCGCCTGATGGTAAGCGCCACGCCTGCTCATAACATTGCAGTGCCAATCAGAACTTATATATACCATAAAAAGCACTTAGTACTGCATTGCGCTCATCACCCTGAAACATTAGATTTAAAGTCTCATATGCCCAGTAATTTCGCTGGGTACAATGCCCTTCAAACCTGAATACAGTAATACTTGAGCCCTACTGCTTGGCAGCAGAATAACCAGCAAAGCTGAGGTACCTACCCAGACGGCCTCCCGGAAGTTTGATCACTGACTACAATTCCAGAACACCATTTCTGACCCCCACCCTACCTACCCCCATGAGTCGGTCATTAGTTAAACACGCACAGCCGCCCGCATGTCGCAAGTTTATCTTCGGCTAAACTGTAGGTATGGACTCGATTAGCCCTTTGATCAAATAAGCCGCCGATAAAATAGGGTTTAGGAAATTAAATTACATTAAATTGCCATTGTCGGTGGGCAACGGCGGTGAAATGAGATCGGCGGAATGATAAGTTTGATGTCTCTCTCCTTTATGAAGGTAGGATCGCATGCATGATTTTGGTGACAACATGCGATGATGATACTCATTTATGGTGTCGTACGAATAGCGAATAGAAAATAATGCAGGTACATTTATGAAGATTACTGATAGTGAAAGAAGAAAGAAAGAAAATGAGTTTTATTGCCAACAACCTTAATATAACCAAAGAAAACTAAATATTACTACGTAATATAACTACAATTATACCCGACTATAATTTGGCAATAAGGGGTAGGCTCAGCATCGTTCTGTGTAAACTCTAGTGAGTTAACACAGGGCTGGTTTTCAGCGTACCCCTTTGCTCGACCTCAGATGTTTGACGAGAAAAAAAAACAATTTGTATCAGCGGTAACAAAAATTAAATAGTCAATTTAAAAAAATGAAAAAATATTTAATGCATTAGCATTTGCTAGGTACGCATTAGCGCATGAGCAGTAGGCTCGGTGGCCTAGTGGTTGAGGCGTCGGGACGGTATTCTAAAGACGCAGGTTCGGTCCCTGCCCAAGCAATATAATTTTTCTTCTTCGTACATAATGAAAATCTTTAAATTTATGAAACTTTTTGGATATTAAAGATAATGTAAAATTATATTAACACAAAACGTTGTCATATCATTTAATTTAAATATGTTACAATGCACTACACAAATATAAATCAACTTTGCACATGAAATATTTATATTACTTACTAGCTACGCCCCGTGGATTCGCCTACAGTTTCCTGGTATAAAAAATAGCTTATGGTATAAGCTATCTTCATTTCGAATTTCACTCAAATCCGTTGAGCTGTTACAGCGTGACGAAGTAAGAAACACAGTAACACACTGACAAATCTGTAAGTACACATTTTTTTATGTAACTAAGTGCCTTTAAATAAAAAAGTATTATGGCGACGCCTTATATAAATGAATACAAATAATATTCCAATAAATAAATAAAAATAAACAAATTACTGAGTTTAAATTCATAAAACATTTGTATCAAGCCGGACAGCAAATGACCAACCACTTCCTAGTTAGAAGACACGCTCGTTACCTGCAGGCGAGTGTAAGTAACCACCGTCGGTAGGTACTTTAATTGGCGGTCAGTGGTCGTTGGTCACCTACGGCGATACGGCTCGTATAGATACACAGGTATAGCCATGTTGTCAACAAAAACCTGTAAGGCAAGCACGAAAATATGTTTAAAAATATCCGCAGCTTACGGTGCTATATATGTGTATTCCATAGTAAATAGATACATATAGGACGTAATCGAAAGCATTTGTCATTAATATAACGAGAATACGTTTTATCAAACAAAAAACCGACTTCAATGTATCTTCGAAGCCCAAGGTCAAATATCGATGAAATTGTTTTGTATTGTATTATATGGGACCACTTCGTAGCTATACTGAACCCAACGCAAAAAGATTTTCCAAACCGGTTCATGAATGACGGAGTTCTGAGTGAACAAATATAGAAAAAATAAAAAAAATACCTCCTCCTTTTTGAAGTCGGTTAATAATCACAAAGTTTTAATATGCAGGACAATTCGAGTCTAATTTATGTTAGTGAGAAACATAATATTGTCAAAAACAAACATAAAATATTGTGACAAGTCCTTGAAAAAATGTCCCTCGGTTTCTCGCCATATCTTCTGAGTAGTGGGTATCTTTCCGATACGGTGGTCATTGTAATAATTGTGGATTATAAGTGCGTCTGAATGCCAAAACTGAATAAAGAACTTTGAAACTTGAACTTATGTATTAAATACTGTCACAATTTGACTCAACTTTCACACGAAAAATCGCAATTTCGATTCTTAGAATATTTTTCATAAATCAATTATATCTTTGAAGGAATGCCATATTTAATCAAACACTTTTTGCTTATAACATTTTCATTTAAATCACTTTCAATATCTATCAATAATATACATATGCTTTTTAAAGAAATAGCAAAAAGGTTAGTCGACATCACAGGAGACCGAAGAGCTGGCAGCTACCTCGGACAAAGAATTAGTCTAGCTATTCAAAGGGGAACGCTGCCAGTATCTTCGGAACCTTGCCAAAAGGGACTCCTTTTAATAATATATTTTAGTATTATATTTTTTAAGGTTTTTAGTTTTAGTGTCATGTTATTAATTGGTATTATAATTTAGATACCTATATAAATAATTGTCAATAAATGAATATATAAAAAAAAATATATATATACATGTTTGTATACATATAATATACAGGTTTGGAAACTATCGTGAGTCGAAATATTCATTATAAATATAAACGGCTACACTCACGCTATGATTGTGTCGGATAACTCCGACCAGGATTCGGAAGTTTACGCTTTGGATTCAGGCTTTGGATTTGGATGCAGACAAGTGTGCGCCGCGAATCCAAAGCGTAAACTCCCGGAAAAAGGACATTCTAATTGTCCGAAACCTGGTCGTATTCTGACACAATCATAACGTGAGTGTAGCTGTTTATATATTTATAATAATATACAATTATACAGGCTAACCCATAATTTTAGGACAAGGGTATCTATCATTTCTGTTAAAGTCAGGCTGCTCTGGTCTTATGTTATATATTATGTGCTCTTTACATTTATTTACTCAAAAATCAGACACACATCTTGCCGGCCAGTATCACATCGACCGGTAAACAACCGGTGCCGGCCGCGGTCGCCGGCCGCCGGCCGCCGGCCTGCGATGGTCACTCGATTAATACCAACATTAATCTCGGTTGCCCCCCGTGTAAAGGGGTCTTAATTTATGCCATCGTTGTGACAATTGATGACCAAGAAGAAGACATTTGTTTTAGAACAGGGTTGGTAAGCAATTTAAATGAATTTTGGAAATTAAAATCAGTACACGTCAAGTAAGTTTATCTACGAAGCTTATTTTTAAAACTAGCAACCGCCTACTACTTCGTTCGCGTTATAATATAATTCATTTTATATAACAAAAAAACAAACTTCAATTCTGAAGTATCTTCGGAATCCAAGGTCGAATATCGATGAAATTTATATGGGATCACATTGTAGCTACATACTAGTATACTGAACCCAACGCAAATAATTTTCCAAATCGTTTCATAAAAATGACGGAGTTGTGAGGTAACAAATATAAAAAAGCCAATTGAGGACCTTCTCTTTATTTTAAGTAGGTTAAAAATATAGCCTATGTTACTCAGTATAGCTTCAGTCAGTGAAAGAATTTTCAAAATCGGATCAGTAGTTTCAAAGATTACTAGTACTAGTATAGTACTAGTATAGTATAGTATAGTATAGTATAGTATAGTATAGTATAGTATAGTATAGTATAGTATAGTATAGTATAGTATAGTATAGTATAGTATAGTATAGTATAGTATAGTATAGTATAGTATAGTATAGTAAAGTACCTAAACTTTAAAATCGGTTCTATATTAGATACTAATCTTACACTATATAGAAATAATTTACGTACATAATATTCAATATGATGTAGGTATACGATTATAGACATGGTACGAAGAAATAAACAAAAGTATTTAAAGTATAGCTTAGGTAGTATACTTGTGTCGAAAATGCAAATATCGAATTATTTAACGTTGAGCGAACTGAAACCGTCCGCAATGAGTGGTCTTGAGCGGTCGGCCGAGGCAAGGCATGCGTGAACTCAATACAGGGCCGTATTCAATACAAATAACCAAAACAATTGAAATATACATATTTATAACATCTACCCACATAATCTAATGGTTTAATTTCTATGTTTAAGTTGAATAATAAAGTGTTTATGCATCTATTTATCTATCTATCTATAATATAAAAAATGTCAAAAGAGATTTGGTTATCTGTTTTTCTGAAATTGTCGTCGATCAGCTGAATGACTGGATTTTGCGTTAAGTTAAGAGAACAACACAAATTGATGATATGTGAAAAACACTGGTGGAAAGCTATTTATTTCCACGGCGGGCTAGTAATTATTCGAGTCACATTTTAATCACACCACACTAATATTAATGTTTGTGTGTAAGTGTATTTGTTACTTCTTCACGCTGTAACAGCTCAACTGATTTCAGAGAAATTTGGAATGGAGATAGCTTATGCACTAGATTAACACACAGACTACTTTTAGCCTGGAAATTGCGAGAAACCGCGGGGCTTACATAGCAAAGCCATACTTATTTTAAATGTAAATTCATAAAAAATAATATTTAGAAAAAAAACAAAATCCGAGTTCAAGACTAAAATTATATTTTTTGTTCTTGTTATTTTTTTCGAAAAGTGCTTAATCAATTTCGATACAATTTATATGGAACCACCTCTGAAATACGACCTACCAAACAAAAAATTGCCATCAAAATCAATTCATAATTGGCGGAGTATTTGCGTAACAAACATACAAAAAGAAAACATACCGTCGAATTGAGAACCTCCTCCTTTTTTGAAGTCGGTTGAAAAGTCCATCCCTGCTGGGTGCCGCCGCTGCCTGTGACGTACCGTCCGCATGTTAATTCGCGGCAACATCACTCGCACTCGCGGATGTTAATTGCACGGAAAATGTACAGTATACACGCTCCTTTACACCACTTATTCTGATGGTATTATTAGAGACAGCATTTTACCGACCGAATTTGAATTATAACGATCCTTTACGTAGGTATTCTTTTAATAGCAACTGT
This sequence comes from Petrophora chlorosata, assembly GCA_951640565.1. Lineage (NCBI taxonomy): Eukaryota > Metazoa > Arthropoda > Insecta > Lepidoptera > Geometridae > Petrophora > Petrophora chlorosata. The sequence goes on along the minus strand of OX621193.1, from coordinate 11,639,361 downwards.
TTACTTCATTTGTTTATTACTTCGTACTCATCCCTAATTCGTATCTATAATCATATATATTGTATAACCGTGAATAGGTATATGTATGTTATTTATTTCTAGTGTAAATTTTAGTATCTACTAAAAACCGATTATGGATTTTTTCTAGCTATTGTTTTGAAATTAAGATTCGTAGATAGTTATACCTACCATAAGCCCTGGTATGTACTCTGAAGTTTCAATGCGTCATATCTAAATGTCGTCTTATTTCTCTTAAGTACCAATCATTGTCCACATGTTTTTCTTGATATCAAATTTCGCTGACCTGTGAGAATGCGATATAGTTGTTTTTCACATTAATTTTGCTTATTTTGTACTTTTTGTACTAGAAGCTTCGACTTGTTTATTCATTTCAAATTGCTTATTAAGTACTTTTTGTTGTCGAAGCTTCTATATCACCCACGCTTTAACTAAGGTTATATAAGGAAGTAAATAAGTATAATTAATCATTATTATTCTCTTCGTTCATAAGTGTGGTCACCAGTAGACCAAATAAAGTTCAATTTAATTAAAAATTGTCTTTTTTATATAAGACACGCGCCGCCCAAATTTGTCTAGATAAACCAACCTTGTTTTAAAACAAATATTACTTTTGGTCATCAATTGTCCCAACGAAGGCATTAATTAATAGACAATCTATTTCTAAAAAATGTTTCTAGAAATCATTTACATACGTTCAATTATTAGTACTAACAAACTTAGTAAATGAAAAACGAAAAATCGCTTAGTAATTATTAATCGGGTCAAATAACAAAATAAAATTTGTAAATGTAAAATATTACATTTATACATTAAAAAATTATATGATAAAATCGTACCCAGTCCAACAAAAAAGCAAACGTATCAATTTTATCTCCCACAATAATACGAACCCAAAACTAACACCATCAGAAACCAATTAAAACCTAAACTAATAGTTTTGTCCTCAAAATTATAAATTCAGCTGACACAGAGGGCCCGTCTGATACGGAATAAATTTTCAACTTAATTTAACTAGACAAACATAAAGGGCAAACGAAAGGGACAAACTTAATTTTCAGTATTGAGGTGGAAACTAATGATAAGGTAGTTTGTTTGGTATAGACGTGAAAGTAGAATCTGTTTGATGTGTTATCTCGTATTATATAAATTGTTCACGCTTAGTAGTAACTAAGCGGTTTAGTCTCTGGCAAAGGTGTCCCAAGGTGAACTTTTGCAGGAACAAACAAATATAATAAAATTAATAAAGAAATAAATTAAAAAAGACGTGTGGCACTCGGAGACTGCCGCGGTAAAGCTATTGCATAGCATTCGGAGTGGGGGGTGTTAGGTTATTTTCGTTACGGAATTTCTGGATTCGGTCTCCACGCTCAAGGCCCGCGATAGAAGCTATGCAATAGCTTAAAAATATTTATACCGACTACGCTGCTGTCTCATTTGACCACCCGACAACTTCTTTCAAATTATTAATAAATAAAATTAATATTGTTTTATAGTAATGTTGTAAGAAAACAAACCTAAGAAGGAAAATAAATATTTCCATTACCACATCCAAAACGTTCATGTTTGTTTCGCTCCGGTACGATTTCGCGCTCGAACGTTCACCTCCATATGTCGCGCGAGGCCGCTCGACTGATCCACACTGCAAACCCTTCATATTTTAATAAATATTCTGGCTTTTTAAAAGTTTTTATTTCTCCAAATTATTTTATGACAGAATAACAGCGAAGTTGGTTTATTCTTCAAAAAACGGTTTTTCATGTATTTCCCTGGAAAACATACCAAAATATTGTGTACCTTATGGAATCGATGATATTTTTCATGTTATGTAAAAAAATCGAGCGAGTGTGGCTCAGTGGGAGCTCGTGCGACTTTCGATCCGACGCACCCGAGTTCGAATCCCGCTGGCCCCACACCACTGACTTTCTTAAGTTATGTGTGGATTCAACACTCGCTCTAAAAACGGTGAAGGAAAACATCGTGAGGAAACCGGCATGTCCAAGAATTTTCCACAAAAAGTCAAGGACATGTGACACCTGCACTGGGCCAGCGTGGTGGATTATGGCCCATACTCTCTCTATGAGAAAAGGCCCGTGTCCCAGCAGTGGGAACGTGATGGGCTGATGATGATGATGATGATGTAAAAAATCATCGATTAATAATTGTTCTTTTCTATCGAGGCCTGTTGATTTAACTACAAATTGAATATTTTTGTATAGGTAACTGACACCAGACAATACATTTTTAAGACTGGAACATACGGGCCAAATTCCTCTACCATAGGGCCGAGATTCCAATATTTTTCATCAAAATTCCAATATCCACCAATCAAACAGGTGCGTGTACAGTCAAAGGTCATAATTTAATCAACGTGCAGTGCAGTGGTCCTGCTCGGATAGTTGGTTATTAAACCGCAGACAGACATGGTCCATTTACAACGTAACCTGACATATGCGAGCGCACTTAATGATATTTGCATAAAACGAATGTTATGAAAATACGTGAATTGGTCTTTTTTAATGTAATTGAATGACGAGACGAGCAGGTCGTTCACCTGATGGTAAGCAATACGCCTGCCCTTAACAGTTGCAGCACCACCCAGAAGTTGTTTTGCAAAATACTGCGCGGCACTGCCCTACGCTCATTATCCTAAAACAGTTAGCTTTCAAGTCTCATAATGCCCAGTAAGTAAATAATACTCAAATCAAATTTAATATAACATGCTAAATCGAAGAAACATTCAAACCTAATAAGAATATCTTGATACTTTAACTTCAAGTAAATTCCACTAATATTATACTTAAATGCAAAACATTGAAAGGGTGGATGGATGTATGGATGCCCGTTTCAAGACCTAAAGTCATTAAAATCTGTTTTGTAGTTTTATATATAGTAAGTTCATAGAAAATGTAAGCCAAAACGTAACAAGAAAGTGACAAATTTCATTTCATTTCATTTTTTAATTTTGTTGTAGGTTAGTTTAGTGTTTATCATTCTATATATTTGTACATAATTATTAATTGGTTCTGTAAATAAATATGTAATAAGCTAAATTAAAATAGTAGAAAGTGAAATATTAAAAATAATAATCTAAAAACCAATTTTTATGCGTCTTGAGGAGCTACGCTGAAAGTTTCAGCCGGATAACTAAGGAGAAAGTGCTTGAAATTTGAGTTGCAAGATTCCACCTGGAACGACAGACATACAGACAAACAAGAAAGTGACTTACTAAAAACGTGGTAATAAAATGAAACACCCTCAATCGAACACCAGTATAAACAAACCCACTAACTATTACTTGCAAGTCAAAGTAACTTTACTTGCGCCAAACATTTTCATTCGGCAATAACAACGCCTGGGGACGTAATTAATAAGGCTAATATGATTAGTAGTTGCTCTCTTGCTAGTTCTGACTACTAATGTTTGAGTGCTGCTTCAGCGGGTTTGTTTGGGAAATGTTATGGTTGCCAACGTAACGTTTGGACTAGGAATGGTGATTCCTGATCCGAAGTATTTCCCCTACGTCTTATTGACCTGTTAGTCGTTAACGCCTAAACTGAAGAACGGATTTGGATGAAATTTGGTACAGAGATAGAGTTGAATTTTATTTCTTTATAAGAGTAAAATACGCGAATATTTAAAGTATCATGTAAGTATCCTATAGTTGTATTTCCTGTATTGTCAAAAATGGAACAAAATATCTAGTCGTAAGTAGAGAAATAGTTGCGGGTGTGATGCATTGAGATACCATATCATGAAATTTGGTACAGAGATAGAGTTGAATTTTATTTCTTTATAAGAGTAAAATATTTTATATTGTATAAAGCTGGAGCTACATGCACAAATTTCTACAGAAATGCAAGTTACTCAGAATTTTTTTTAAGTTACGAATATTGTCACATCTTCAATATAATTTCCTTCGAACCCATCACAGAATTGTTTTCAATAACAGATGCGTCAATCAACAAATCCCTGAACCGGTGCTCGGCAGGTGACGGCAGGCGCGCAGGGCCCAAGTGGCGTAAATAATTGATAAATTGCTCCACCCCCACCTTCCCCCGCACGTCCCGGCTGACCCGCGCCCAAACTTTGAATTTACGACCATTTAATTGCAGCTTAATTCCCAAACTAGTCTTAGCTGTGAAATATAGTTTGCTTGCAAGCCGCGTCTGATTTAGTCACGTGATATTTGCGGTTACAAACAAGCCGTTGGTAATTAGGGATCTACTGTAGATGCTGACATTGCTTGCCAAATATTATGTTACATGTAATATTTATTTTATTTTGTTTGGGGAGCTAACAGCTGTTGTTACAAAGTAGTTTGACAAAATTAATATAAGAAATAATTAATATAAAAATATAATTAAATTAAAAAATATATATATAATTAAATATTCGGCCATTAAGTGAAACACTGGAAGTGTAACTAAACTTAAATTAAAATATTCTTTACTCAATTTATCTTACGTATCGAAACTAGTGGTTTTTCTGATTTTCCCAGGATTTACGGCAAAAAACTGAGGTGCTTTTTTTGCCAAAAAAATTTATTATCTTTTTTATTTAGCTGTATGTTTGTCTTTATTCACGTCGTAAATAAGCAGTGACGTTCGTTATAGAGTAAGTTGAGAGACGAAGAATAATAAAAGTAGGTACATTTTGTACGAGAATTTAATTACTTCATCCTTTGGCGCCACAGGAATCTGCAAAGGATCTTTTCACGAGAAAGCTAATGGCATTATATAATAATGTCAAATGTCACTCCAATAAAAAACGGAACAGATAAAATTAAATAGTTTCAGTTAATAAATAAAACGTGATATACGAGCATAAAATTGTCAGTTTAACGCGATACCTCCAGGGCGAATGCGATACCGATATTAAACTGTTACAGCGTCGGCTGCTGGAAACCACCCTGAGGCTTGATCTATTGACATCGATTAACTCGCATTTCAAACGTTTACTTTCATGTTTTTCACTAAAATTCATCTATGTAGTATTTTTGAGGAGAAGATTCAAAGGGTTCTTCAGACTTCACGTTTCATAGGCAAGCAAAGTAAATCTTACATGTGAATATACACTTTGGATTCTTATAGGTTTAACAGTCGTTGGGTTTGGTTACTGGTGGTCAAAGAAATGATGTGGTCCACTCGTCTGGGGTTGGCCTGGGTGATCAAGGTCCACACTCCACAGGCGTAGTGGCCCGGTTAAAACCCGGGCCTACTACCGGGGCGAGATGGTGAATGCCAGCGCGACTCCATCTCGCCCCACCTCGGCAGAGAACTACTCACAGCGGGTTTTTAGTGGGTTCGAATCCCACACACGCCCTTCTGCCACCCCCCTGGCAGAAGGGCAGTGTAACGGCAATTTCCCCCCCACAAAAAAAATGGTCAAAGAAATGATGTGTTCAATTGTTCATGGCTAATATGTATATAAGTATAGGAAGTAGCATTAATACATGTTTATTAGTCAATCACGCAAATCTACTAATCATTTCGATGATATTTGAAAAGAATACTAATTATTCCGGAAAATTACAGGTTAAACTGCAGAGAGCAACTCTGCCCCCGATAGTTGAAAAGGCGCATCTAACATTTTTTCCGGATTTGAGTTACATATATTGCCGGAATCAGGAAAAAAAGGCGCATCTGCCTATATTTTTAATTATTTTCTACCTTGCTTCGATGTGATTTTAGCACAACAAAATAAGCAGCTTCTGCACACATTTTTACACCTTATTGAAGATAAAAAGACGAATTTAGTTAAAACTTAGATGAAAAGTCGTATGTATCTAGATATAGCCCTTATGTCTTGCATATTTTATTCGAGTTCGGTAATTAAAAAGACGCATATTTGACCCTATTTCTAAGAGGAAATTAATAAGGCGCAAGTAACCATTTGCGCCTAATGCACTAGTTAGAAACTGCTTTTACACTAAGAAAAAATGTCTACATCTGCCCACATGCGCCCTTTCTACTTCGTAAAGCTTGTTTTGGCCCAGGCGCATTTGACATATACGTCTTGTTGCGAAAAAATTGTACTGATGGTACTTAGTTAAAAAGGCGCAAGTAAGCAGAAACGTCCTTTTCACTTATTAACCTGAATCCGGCGGGGAGGAAATAAAATTAACAGTTTCGTAATTTCACCTGGAAAGAACAGTACATATACATAGCCAACAATACATCTCAAAATAATCCGGCCAGACAAACACAAAGAAAAACCAATAATTCTAAAAAAATAACCGTGGAAAAACGGTTACACACTTTTTGTCGAAAGAAGATGACAAAAAGTTAGTGTGCAAGATTTTCTTTTTGACAACCCTCGGATTTAACAGAAAAAACGACAAGGTTCTTAGAAATGCTATAAAACATGCACAAGCACTAAGAATTAAAGGATTTGCGAGGCTCTAATCCCAATCCTAAAAAGATTTATAACCAGCCCATCATTAATTATATTAATTCTTTTCATCCTGCTATATCGCATTATAGAAGGGAACATGCACCCATTCGAAAATATTTACCGTCAGACATAAATGTTCGTGATATGCACAGAGACTTTTGTGAAAAATGGGGTATAACTGAGCTTTCTCCTCCCCAAGATTGTGTATCTTACGATCATTACCGAAGAGTTATTAAAGAACTTAACATCTCTTTCGCAAAACTAGGCAACGAAGAGTGCGAAATATGCGAAATATATAAATGACATAACCCTGATACAATAGAAATACGTCATCGAAAGTGCACTGAATGTAAGGAATACGAAATACATAACAGAAGATATGTTTTAGCATGACAGAATTACGAAGAAGATAAAACTCATCAAATGAACATCCAAAACCAGAACAGTGACGCCATGTATTACTCGGTAGATCTTGAAAAGGTTGTATTGTGCCCTCGTCTAGATGAATTTAAGGTTGCGATATTTTGCCCAAGAAACTGAAAGAACGCTTATTGCAGTACTTTAAAGTCCTGCAGTAAGCGTTCGAGATTTATAGGGCGCATCTGGTTATTTACGTCTTTTCAATTAAGGACGCAGTATTTTTTCCTAATTTTTATACTAAGATGAAACAGTTTTCTGTTTTTTTTAGTTTATTAATTAAAAAATATTCATATTTTTAATAATCAAATTCAAAGACAATTATCTTTGCCATTATTTCCAATTTTTAACATGTAATTATTTTAATTTACCTAAAGACAGCGAACGATTTCCCGTTTAATTAATTAAAACATTTTTTTCTCCGTTTTGACTTGTTGTTGCATGCGCCTTTTCAACTATCGGGGGCAGATGCATATATACAGTACATATACGTCTGTCGGGTCAGCTAGTTATTAAATAAAAAATGTCCTACATCTTAAAAATATTACAAACTTACTTCTACTCTAGGTATATAAGTACCTACTATTAGATATTCTGTGCTCTGGGTAACATTTTCTTATTTAAATAATGTGTTGCTTGAGATAGTTAATTTTAAGTTTAAAATTTTTGCATGCTGCTCAGTTGGCGAAATGTGTACAGGTTCTTTGCATTGTTGACATCTTTTATACTCACATTTTAAGCAAATAAATTCTATTCTATTCTATTAAAATTATGAATAATGGTATGGAATATACTAATGTAGTTAGAATGTATTTCAAATACTAAGAGAAATATATATTTTATGTATGGTTTTTTTAAACTTATAAGGAGTTTTCTGTCTGATCTCTACCAATAAAAACACAAATATTGAGGACAATAGTTTCCACATGTGATTCTAAGTTGCCAACTTATCCTCAGCATCTGAGTCCTGTGACCGCACCATCAGTCATTTAGCGAGCGGTCCCGCCGGCGTGCGGTCAACGCATCGATCTACGTCACCCACAGTTTGGGCACAGCCAAGAGTTGTGACTTGTCACCAGGTGCTCCTTGGGAACTGAAGACGTATCGCCCATTTGAACTTCGTAAATAGTGAAGTTTCTGAAAATCTAATATTCTTTGTTTTCCTAGTTACATTTAACTGCATTTTATAGTCTTTGTCAAAATTTTCAGTCGAGGTTGAATTTCAACACCACATATCGTCCCCTTAATGCAAAAACCAACTAAGTGTGCTTTTTAACGCTTTTAACATTTTAACATTAGGATCTTGAAGAGGAGATTCTAATGGTACCTCATTATTAACGTAACTCATTTTTGTTAAAAAGCGCACTTAGTTGGTTTTTGCAGTAAGGGGAAGATATATAAGAATATAGCTCTTCTACTAGTACGTAAATTGTACTAATTGTATTGTCTTTTACTGGTGGTAGGTCTGGGAGGCTCTCTGGGTGGTTAGCTAGTAGCAAAGCTTTGCCAGATTTTCAGCTGCCAAGCAATAGCGCGCAAGCATTACTGTGTTCCGGTTTGAAAGGCATTGTAGCCAGTGAAATTACTGGGCATTATGAGACTCAACAGCTAATTGTCTCAGGGTGAAGAGCGCAATGCAGCGCCGCGCAGGATTTTGCAAAACAAAGTTTTGGGTGGTGCTGTTATTGTTATGGGCTAGCCTATTGCTTACCATCAGGCCAGCTCGTCTCGTCATTCAGTTACATAAAAAGAAATTGTAAACAAAAAGAGTCCTTTATCGTGCCATGTCATAGAACATTCAACTATGCAAGTGACTCCAGCGTCGATGGTTTACACTCACAGTCATGCTATAAAACTATGTTTATGTATGCTACAAATATGACCAAAGATATTTACGACTTTGGTAATTAAGACGCAGCGCTTGAACGGGCACGAATGGGCAATATCTCCTTAACTGCAAGTGTTGCCATGATTTACACAGTCCATTCATATTGTCCCTATTTTGTTGCATGGGACTGCTGTCTGCGTCCCCGATTACACAATGTTTTACCATTAGAGATAAATAGATATATAACGCTTTATTGTTAAACAAATAGAAATTATATGCAAAAAATATGCAAATAACTAGTGTTACAATAGGTGCTCCTATAGTAAACCGATCTCTTCCAAACAAGCGTTATATTCTTGCACTAACAACAGTATGGTTTGCCTAATGTCGGCCTGGTGATGGTGATTCAAAGATAATTGCGCACTGTTTTAAGGCGGAAAGCACCTCCTTTTTTTAATAATGGATGTAACTGTTCAAAATAGTGAAATAGTTCAAAAGTCAAGAATTACTTGTTTCATGCCAGCTTTACGAGTAAGAGCCTCAAACTGCGCGTTTATACTCGCCCTGAAGACGCCGCGACTTCGCCGCGGAAATACACTCGCGAATCTCCAGTGTGATATTGCTGTAAGGCGTCGTTTACGAAATGAACTTTACCAATAAACTTCCCCGCCCTGTGGCAAAACTCTTTCAAATGGTCTTAGAGCATCATCTCAAAGATTGCAGAGGACGTTAACTAATCCATACAGTTTCAGAAATATCCATAAATAATTCCCTCAAGCCTTTATATCTCCTGATCTCAATAAGAAACAGTCCCATTGTTTTCAACTCCGCATCTGTCACCAAACAAAACGAAACTGAAGCGGCCCCCGAGTATAAACTCCAAAATGAATATTTATAAAGGCGCTAGGCGTCGCGTCGGCTGCTAATCCTGTATTGTTACAATTTTCACTGCTCCTGTGACTGATGGCGTCAACACAATACGGGGCTCTTATGATTGGAGTACACTGCTTACGAACTGTATACAAAGTAATTTATTTTGAGAGAGAGAACAATCTAGAGTATTTTTTTAACCCTTTTGTGTGTCCCAGTTGTAAAACAAAGTATCTTCAGTTTTTCTTTAAAAAGTCCCTCATTTTCGTTAAGGGATATTTATTTTTTTAACATTCTAATAGTCGTGTATATATATAAGGTATTTACCTACTACCTACTAATAGGCGTATATATATATATATATATATATATATATATATATATATACCTAAAATATTTGCTCGTCTATCAAGTTCTTTGCCTAACCTATGTTTTATAAATTCTATTTTTTATTAATTTTTATTATTTATTTTTTTATTTTATTAATTTATTAATACAAGAATGACTTGTTTTATGCCAGCTTTACGAGTGTGAGCTTCACATTATACGCGTTTACACTTACATAAATCACAGTAATCCCACATCACCCAAAGACATGACACAAGCACTCACGATTTTTCCATACGCAAATTGTCCCGTAGAAGGAATGAAGTTCGCAAACTATCTTGAGCCGAGTTACACCACAGAATCTGCAATAATCAAGAAGTATCACAGAAAACGTCTTGTCTTAATTTTTTTGAGAAATTTATCTTTCATGTTACCTCCCAGTGTAAGCAAACCATGAAAGCGCAGCATTCTGCAGCATTAGCGAACAAAAGGATCAAGTGAGCTCGACGCCTCGGCTCAGTTTGAAAAGCTCGGCTTGTGACGTCGCTTACAGATCAAATCTGTTCTTAATCGTTTCGAAAACTACGCATCTCTTACTTCTAAAGCTGTGGGTGTTAAAACATTTCTGTGAGAATTAATTTAAGAGATTTATAAATAATAATAAGATAGGAACCGTAGCATATCACGTAATTACTCAGGTCAGACTCTCCCTTTAATAACAACCTATAATACCTGCCGCAGAATAGATAAATAGCTTCACGTGTACCTAAATCATCTAGTAGGTACATTCTGCCGTCAAAACGTCGCACTTGATACATTTCTACACATATTAATTTTATAAGCAGCAAATACCGAAAACTAAAACAAGAGAACGCGAAACAAAGGCGCAGCAAAATAAAAATTATGACTTTTCTCGCATTCTAACTATTTCGCGGTTTAAAACTATCTATGGCAGTGCGTACGATCGACGCGTGTGATCGGGCGGAATGCTTCCACTCGACCGAGCGTGAAGATGCCACGATAGCTCGCCTCGCTTCCCCACTGTGGAACGCGGCTAGTTTGCGTTGAGCGGAGATTTGAGATTAGCAGAAAAATATGGAAAAATTGAAGATAACTTTTAGTAGAAGAATCCGTATTTTGCATAACCAATAAAAAAACTTAAAGCCTAACTTGATATGGTGTCAAAGTAGTAAATGCAATTGCAATTGATTAAATTGGCCTATAGGTGTAGGTATAACGTTACTGGTTTCTTATTTCAGTTTTTAGTGTATTATTATTATTCACATTTTTTTTTTAAATACGAAATATTATAAAAATCCTAAACCTACCGCCACCGGGAGCGGGGCAGGGCCCAAACTACCGGTGGTCAGGGCCGCTGAGTAAGGAACCTCTTGACAAGACGTGCCGTGTCAAGGAGCCTTCTGCATCCGACCCTTGATCTAACAGTTATTATTATTATTGTTAATACACTAGCAGCTTAACGCTGATGCGTGTATGTCGTTTCAGTGCACTTGTCCCATGTTTATCAAGTCTATTTTTGAAAGAGTTCACAGCAGGAGCACTTATTAATGTTTCTTGAAGCTTGCTCTATGCACTCACTACACGGTTCGTCAGGAAGTGTATTCTGGGATTGCTTGTATTTGGGTACGTAGTTTCAGCGAATGCTCTCTCAGTGTCTTATTGTTATTAAGTTTTTATAGTATGTTAGACAGGTCCAGTACAGTATAATAATTGTTAAAAATCTTGTAAGTCTCTATTAGATCACCTCCTTGTTAGTCTTATTTAAATAAGTCAAATTAGGGCAACTATCTCGGAATAAGAGAAAGTCAGTAAGTTTCATAAAGTTGTATAAACCTTTATTTTGGCACCCTAAAACTTGTCTTAAAACCTACTTATCGTAGGGCGTTTGTAACTACAGATATCCCAAGGTCGAAGGTCAAAATATCGATTTTTACACATGTATTGCATATATCTCGTTTCCTATGGGTTTTATGCTATTTGTATGTATGATTAATATCGTAGAAGATTAAATTCTCTACAACTTTTGTTTAATCATTTTTTTATATCGTGAACCATTTTTGAGATAGAGGGCAAAGCGCGTTTCACATTTCAACCGTGTTTATTATCAAGTTCAGACTTGGTTAAGGCATGATTTATAGTTCTATTCTTTTTATTTAGTTAGGAAGTAATTAGCATAAATAAGATTAGAGTTAAAAAATAATTAAAGTATTTCCCTTTTCTCTGGAGCTGGATTCATTGTCATAAGAGGTTCCAGGAATTCATCACGCATTATCCAACCCCAATTCTGGGGTTCTAAATCATGCCCAAACCAAGTCTGAACTTGACAAACACGGTTGAAATGTTGGTGAGCTGCGCGCGCTCTGCCTTCTATCTCAAAAATGGCTCAAGATTTAAAAAAAAATGTCCAAATAAAAAGTTGTAGTAAATTTATACCTCTTCAATATTTATTATACATACAAATAGCATAAACCCATAGGAAACAACATATTTGCAATAAATGTGTAAAAATCGATTTGTTACCCTTGACCTTGGAATATTTGTAGTCGCGAACACCCTACGATAAGTAGATTTTAAGACAAGTTTTAGGGTGCCAAAATAAAGGTTTATACAACTTTATAGCTGACTTTCTCTCATTCCGAGGTGAAACCCCTAATTTTCCTGGACTATGTCTACGTTGCTTTAAAGTTGTTCTTTATGTTTGTTTTCATAGGAATGGTTTTCGAGATTTAGTATCATTTTGGTATCTTAATTATGCTAAAGAGAAGTTTATAGGTAGTCCAGAAGTCCAGTGTTAGGCAATATGGCTTCCTCGCTGTGAGAATTTTGATTCAAGATGTAAGGTTCATGAGACTATATTGAGTCTTTTTTATATAACGAAGTGGCGTGATTGAATGTCGTTCGCCTGATGGTAAGCAACACGCCTGCCCATAAAAGTTACAGCACCGCTGTTTTCATGAATCCTGCGCAGCACAGCACTGCGCTCGTCACCCTAAGAGATTAGCTCTTAAGTCACAGTAATGTCTATGCCTATGTCTATGCTAATATCTATGCCTAGTAATGTCGGTCTAAACCAGTGCCCTACAAACTGGAATACCGTAATATATGCACATTATTGCTTGGAAGTAGAATATCTGGCAAAGGTTACGGCTTCTTGCAGAAGAGGCCACTACATAGAATTTCATCGATTATATAAATTATAACTACCCGTAGTATAATGATGTACCTACGTACATCATTATACACATAGACAACTATTCATATAATTATGGCATGACAAACTACTGCAACCGATGCAATTTCCGAACCATTAGCCATTATTGACTAAATATCAATATTGGATCAGCATCTAGACGGCCATTTATGGCCCTGCACGGCCTCCGATAATGTTTACAAATAATTAATTGTCGAATGCAATGTGGCTGTTGATATTGCTATAATAAATGCTGTACCCAAGCTGTACCATATTCGTCAACATAAATAAATACACTTTTGATACTCACTATCAAAATGCAACTCTATTTTTACCAAGCTAAAGACCAAAGTCAAAAAAGTTACAGAAATGCCGGTAGTTCCGAACGGTCGTATACGTGGAGTTTAAAAAACGAATTAATTTTATTCATTGAGAAATAGAGAATATATTGGCTTGGATTAGTTAAACGGTTTCCATCGCATTTAAAAGCCATATCGACCAAGCGTACTTCAAAATGTATTGCACTCTATTTTTAGAGAAAGATAGTCCAAAATCGTATGTGTAGGGTAAACGTGGCTGTGTTGTGTAGGGTGATACAGGGTGGTTCAATCGGTGCAACGCGTGCCGGTGAATAATACGCCGCTAAAGGGCGATTAACGTCCAATGTCCAGCATCAGTCGATCGGTCGTTTACTGCGCTCTCGCGATAAACGATGACTGTATTTTAAACAACAAATTTATTTAAAAATATTTTATGAGGCAGCTTTTAATTTATTATTTTTAATACCTATTTTCGCCGAAAACCTATAAACGAGTCCAACTCTGAGAGGGTGGCATAGCATCATCTACCCGACTTTGGGAAATCATACATAAAGTATTAAACAAGTAAATTATACATATAAGTAAATGAATTTTTCTGTCATTAATCATTTAAATGTACTTAAATATCTAATTTAAAATGAAATCAAAACATATTCTACATTATGAATAAATAGAACAAGTTTAGTAAAAAATTATATATATTTTATTAATTACCACATTAATTATGTGAAATAAATTAAGTCATACCAATCATAAATTACCAAAACACATAGACAATCAGCAATAAATCCATCGCTAAGTGGATTTGGCCTAGGATTAAAGTAGATGCCAAACTGTAAATCAATGAAGCCTGTCTAGTCAAGTTAATCAAATATAGCCACTGGGGTTTAGGAGTATGCAGGAGGTACACTCGCACGCAGAAGGCTTGAAGATTATGAAGATAAATAGCTGGAAGGTGAACCTGCATCTTAGTTTCTTTGAGTCTTCTCCATGATAAAGAAGAGATGCTAGTCTGAAAGAGTAAGACCGCCTGAAACACTTTAGTTTCATCGTTTTCATCATTAGGTAATATACCTAATAATTTCTTATTGTGGTGTGTATGTGTATAACAATAAAGCGTTATCTATCTATACTTGAAAAATAGTTCCCTAGTGTTTTCTGCCATTTGATCGGCTGGGTGTCCCAGGTACAATACAGAAAAAAAATCAAGATGGTCTTCATAGGTCCTAGGTCCCTCGATACAGGGAATCCTAGTTAGGAACCAGGTTTTATATACGTGATCGTTGATGGGTGTAATTATAATAATAATCAAAAAAGGTTTTTCGGAAAGAAAAAATACGACCACCTACATCTTCCCAATTCCCCAAGATTGGGTTGCGGGTTCGAGTCCCATCCGGTGGTCGTATTTTTTCTTTCCCAACACCTTGTTTGAGTTTTTCGCTTTCGTTATTCGTCGGCATTCGTTAATGCTTCATATAAATATAATAAGAATATAACTAGATATAAAAATCTTTTATTTAAGGAAAAAAAATACAATTGTCACAGAAAAAAGAAACTATTAATAAGAAACTAAACTATTATACAACTAGAAATTTATATACAAGTGGTGACCATGCGGCAAGGTGTCAAGAACGCTGAAAGAGCCAGCCCTTTTGTCACCTGCAGCTTTGACAAGACATGGGCAATTTTTTTTATATAAATGTTTGGTGCCCGGGCCCCATGAACTAAAGGTTTCGACACCAAGCGGCGCAAAAATGTAATCACTGCAGACTGAAGCAAAATAAATAATAAATATAATATATTAAATATATTATTATTATTGGGCAAACAGCTTCGTCCTCACCAGTCCACGATAATACCTGGCCCATGTGAGCGCATTCCTCGGATGCCACCGCCGCCGTACGTATTAAACTGAAGCTCAATGAAACAAGCTTAATATGCGGTCGATATCTGCATAGCACTGCACAGTACTGGTGGGTCAGACCGTGCTTGATTTGTATTTGATTACCGTCTTAAATCAAATTATGGAAGTTCTTAAAATGTTCCTGGATTTATGTAATTTTTAGTGTGATAACCAGCAGGTAGGTATGGGTTATACAAATTAGAAACAGGGATGAAAAATGGGGAAGATTAAGCTAAGAAATTTAAAATAATATTATAGGTTTAACTCTGATATAATATGGTTCATATTCTAGACAGCAGCTTAGTGCAGTTTTTTTCCGCAACGTCACACATTTTTTTTAATTCGCCCGTTTGTGCATGTTAAAGTCTCTAGGACCATACCACCTCGTCTTACGTAGTTTTTATTTGATAATTTGTAAAAATTACAAAAATTTCTTTCGTATATCGTCGTATGAGGGTCATCAGCAACAAGGCGGACCCTATCCTAGTACTTTAATAAAGTGGTGGAACTTTATTCAAGCTTTCCATGGACATTTTGGGAGAATATAAAAAGCAATATTTTTTCTCTATTTTGTTTCATTTGCCTACACTCGTGCACGTCTACGAACACATAATGGTTAATATTCCACCGATATTACATGATCACTCGAAATAACACTTGTTTGGAAAATAAAACAAAATCGAACTGTATCACTTTTCACTTCCCGCCAAAAAGTCCGCAACTTCACACGTAAGTTCTAATAAATGTACCTGCTCATAGTGCAAAGATAACATAATAAATTAAAAAAAATATGAACTACCCAGTTTGTTTTCGTTCACTATCTAAAAAAATATGATTCCATCATGTCAACACAATCGCCTCATAAAAGCGCATTCAGACGACAGTGAAAAATGACACTCATCATTTCAACACCATTTTTATGGCGCAATTCCTTTCGCATAAAAACGAAAAGTCGTCGCCATCTTTATAAAAACATCTCTTCAATTGTCATTCATGGCGGCGGCGCGCGTATTTGTCACGCCGCATGTCGGTCGCGGATCGCGTTCCAAATATAAAAATGCAATTTTAAACAAAAATCCGACCGCTACGATTCGAACCCTCGCAATAAAAAATAAATGCGTGGCAAACAGTGGCAGAAGCAGAGACATGCGCGGGTTTTTATTCCGCAACTGCCAGATATTTTTAGTCACAAAAGTTGATTGAAAGCATTGTTTATTACAAATGTGATTAAAAAGATGACATGATGTAGGGGCATTACACAAAAGAAAGAAAACGAATAGCTATATTTAAAGTGACATGCTAAAGACCAGCAATCGTATAAATGAACCTGGCCCTCACGACCTCGTTATCTCATTTAAACTGTAATTATCTGGAACAATAAAAAGTTAAGATTGTTACCATAAGCACCCATTGCATTTCATCACAAACAAAAATCTTCCCTCGCCAGTCTCACCACGTCATTCTCCCACCTTTGACAATCTATAGTTTCATCAATATTAAATCCCCAAATACACTTCAATAAAATAAACCTACGACGCAATTTAAAAACTTCAATATCAAACACCAATAGAATCGTCAATAAATTTGGCAGGAAATCAAACCACAGTCTAAACAAAGGGCACGTATGAAATGTATCTTGAATTTGGAATTTGATATTCACTGCGTCGTCAAGATCGCATCAGGGAGATAGCAAAATATTATAATAGCATAATGGTGTCAGGTGCTGTTGTTCTAAGGGTAAAGCTTACCTACACTGTAGGGATGGCAGCGGTTTGTTATCGATATCGATGATTGCGTTTTCTTCTTTTCGAATCGACAACATAACGATATTCTAAATCCATAAGAATGTTACCATCACATTTTTATAGTGTTTGGAATATCTATATTACATTACATTACATTACATTACATTACATTACATTACACAATGCTTTATTGTACACCAAAGAAAAATAATCAGTAGGTACATGAAAACAACTTAAACACTAAAGTAGGTACAATGGGTGAAATTATCGCTACAAACGATCTCCTCCAGTCAACCTTTGGATGGAGTTAAATAACGGAGAAAGAGAGGTCGGTGGTGTAAATAAAATAATAATAAATTATGTGGTCTTATCCTAAATTAAAGTACAAATACATAAATAATTTCATATTTATACCTAAACTACTATAATATATACAATATGTTTTCAATGTGAAATAAAATGTTAGTTCGACTGGTGTTTTTGTATTAAAACTCAATTTTTTTAAAGCGAAACTCAAATAATTTGTTTAGGGTCTTGTCAAATTGTTTCTGTGTGCTTATACCTAATAAGTATATTTTACCTCTATTTAAAAATATGTCTTCGGAAAATAAATAAAAGCTTTTAAAAAATAGCGATATCTACCCAGCACTAGCCCAAACGTGCTACGTTCAAGCACATACTAAGCAGGGTTCAGGCTCGTTGCTCGTGACGTGAAAGCGAAGTGACGTCACAGCTCAACTCTTCCTGTCCAGGCAATGCAGCTCAGGGCTCAGTAACTACGAGATACGCTTTTATTGCCGTCGGATTATCGTGTGCTTAGTTTTATTGTACTCGGGTGTTTAGAAGCTCTGCGGAATGCCAAACAAATTGGAATATTCATGTAAGGAACTCGACCCGTGTTTATCACTCTTTGGAGATACATATTCGGCAATCTAAAGCTGAAATTGTTACTGAAGCTCTTACTTTGAGAGGTCGATGGTCATTCTACGAGTATAACCCTCAGTTAATATAAATAAAGCTGTTTTAAGCTTACGCTCGATTAAATTATTATGACTTGATGATAATCTCGCTATAAAATTAATTGTACATTTATTTTACGCCATGCGTAGGTACATATTCATTAGAAGTTGCATAAAATTTGGAATCTTGCATAATGTGGTAGGATAGTAACTTTATTATTATGTATTCTGTGTTATTTTGTGGCTATATGTAAATATATTAAATCTGAAAATGAAGTGGTTCTATGTCACAATGAGCTTTATATTGTTAACTTATATTTTTTAGGGTTCCGTACCCAAAGGGTAAAACGGGACCCTATTACTAAGACTCCGCTGTCCATCCGTCTGTCTGTCTGTACGTCTGTCACCAGGCTGTATCTCATGGACAGTGATAGTTAGACAGTTGAAATTTCCACAGATGTATTTCTGTTGCCGCTATAACAAGAAATATTAAAAAACAAAATAAAATAAATATATAAGGTGGCTCCCATACAACAGACATGTTCTTTTTTATAGATAATGGTACGGAACCCTTCGTACGCGAGTCCGACTCGCACTTGGGCGGTTTTTTTCTCTGTTCAATACATCCATTATATTACAATAATGTTGTAGAAGCAACTGTAACACGGATATAAATTAATAAGCTAAACCCTCATGTTTACCTTGTTAATGGTGATTAGACGAAATGCATGAAAACGGCAATTAGAAATGAAAAATGATTATTACGGTGTTTAATTAAAAACCCCCCACACATAAGTGAATGTGCTTGTCTGTCCTGACTTTGATTAATTTTTGTATGACAGTTACATAGAACAACTTTAACATTCTCATTTTCTAAATAATGAAAATGTTTTTGGGCGTTATCTTTTGAAGTCATTAATCAGTGTCTAATGTCTATTTTAGACTCACGTTTATAGAAATTTAGTTTTGAGAGTCGAATCATAACCTAAAATGTAATACGAGTATGATCGACCGAAGGTATGTTTATCCTTTTTGCTCGGTACCCATGATTCAGAGCCACTGGGTCCTGAGCAAAAGGGAGGAACATAATGTACTAGTTTTCTTACTGAAGACCCTAAGACGCATATTCGGGGCTGTACCGGACGAGGTTTAATCATGAACTTTATAACTTGTTTGACGAACCGAGCGTAGTCAAGACGGTGAAACTTGGACGCTTTCGCTAGTTGGGCCATGTAGAGCGTATGGAGGAAACCCGGACACCTAAACGTCTCCTAGAAGAAAAACCGGATGGTCGCCGAAACCGTGGTTGACCTAAGCTAAGATACGATGGTTAGAGCAAGACTTGAAGACGGTCGGTGTCAGAGGCTGGAGGCAGCAAGCCAGAAACAGACCTGTCTGGAGACAAATTCTCGACCAGGCCAAGGCCCACGCAAGGCACCTCAGATGATGAAATATAAGTTTATCTCTATATATATTTTTGTAAAAAAAAGTACGACTATCTGTCTGCAGGCGCAAGAAAGGCTCTGTCCCATTGAGTTACGGTCGTAACTAAGTCCAGAATCCATTTTTTTTGCTACTATTCACGGTGGCTGGACAGAGGTTCTAATTCTATCGTGCTTTGATGCATTGACACCCAAACATTTCCTATACATAAACAAAGCAATCGGGATTCAAATAGATAATCCATAGCCGTCAGTTTAAATCGCGTTCACAACAGAAGCAAACGAAAATGTCAACGTGTAATCTACGTAATTAAGTGAATGTCAGAGTGGGTACGTCGCCCCCTGCGGCCGACGCGATTATGATGTACCTAAGTGACATTATGCGATGTATTTATATGTCTTTTAAATAATATTGTTTCGCCTTAAAGTAATTTTACACTTTGACAACAGTGTTCTTCATTTTAGCTCTTAGGTTCATTTGTATTCGTATACTAAAACAGTTTATCAATATATTAAACTAGCTGCGCCCTGCGGTTTCACCCGCGGTTTCCCGGGATAAAAAGTAGCCTGTGTGTTAATGCAGGGTATAAGATATCTCTATAATAAATTTCATCCCAATTCGTTAAGCTGTTGCAACGTTCATTACATACATTCATTCATTCTTACAAACTTTCACGTTTATAATATTAGTAGGAAGTAGGATAGTAGGATAGACTCTTTAGGTGAAATTAATTTAAACTGTCAGGTGTTTAAATTACATGTCACTAAAACGCGATTCAGCAACTATGCAGTTAGGTACAGTTGCAAATATAGACGCTGACACTGTTATGGGCATGCATAACAACTGCATGGTTGTTGACCATCCGACGAACGACCTGCTTGACTCGTCGCTCGTCAGTTGTATAAAAAAAACCGGCCAAGTCGAGTCGTACTCGCGCACGAAGGGTTCCGTACCATTATCTATATAAACGGCAAAAAAATCACGTTTGTGGTATGGGAGCCCCCTTAAATATTTATTTTATTCTTTTTTTTAGTATTTGTTGTTATAGCGGCAACAGAAATACATCATCTGTAAAAATTTCAACTGTGTAACTATCACGGTTCATGAGGTACAGCCTGGTGACAGACGGACAGACAGTCAGACGGACGGACAGCGGAGTCTTAGTAATAGGGTCCCGTTTTATCCTTTGGGTAGGGAACCCTGAAAATGCACCATTTATAAACGTTTTTTTTTAATAACGTGAGATACTAAGTTTAGAGAAAACCCATACGTCACCACACCAGACACGAAGACTCAGGAGACGCGAACTTTAGCGAGTTAATTCCCACTAAATGAATTATTCCTTCCCGTCGCACCCGACGTGGCGCCGTCTATTGACGGAGAACTCCTGCAACTTATAATACAGGGAATAAGCAGTAACTTAGTTAAGACAGCCTAAATAATATTAAAAATGCGAAAGTTTGTGAGGATGTACTTTTGTTGTAACACGCAGAAACTACTGAACATGAACAACAAATAAATAAACAGATTTTGATAAAATTTGGTATGTAGGTCCTGGAACCTTTTCCAGGACCTAAAGAGCCTACATACCAAATTTCTTGCTTATGTCCTTACATAAGCTATTTTTTTCCGGGAAACCGCGGGTGAAACCTCGGGGCACAGCTAATATTAATATTCATCATCATCATCAGCCCATTACGTTCCCACTGCTGGGACTCAGGCCTTCCCTCGTAGAGAGAGTATGGGCCATAATCCAACACGCTGGCCCAGTGCGGGTTGGTGGATGTCACATGTCTTTGAATTTTTGTGATAAATTCTTGGACATGCCGGTTTCCTCACGATGATTTCCTTCGCCGTTTTTCTGAGCGAGTGTTAAATCTGCACATAACTTAAGGAAGTCAGTGGTGCTGGGCCCGTGGGATTCAAGCTTGGGTGCGTCGGATCGAAAGTCGCACGTGCACTGAGCCACACTCCCTCTCTCAGCTAGTATTAATATAGTTTTATTTGCGTCACATGGTCAAAATCACGGATTTGTTTGGTCAGTGGTCAAACTTATTCGTGCATATGCATTCACTGATACTCATCGGGTATAATACGTATATCCTACATTAAATATTTTTTTTCTTTTTACACTTTATAGATCTATGTTTGGCCAATATCTCGCCTGATGTGAAGTGATGATGTGGCCTAAGATGGAGCACATAGATCTAGAGAGAGACGGCAGTTGAGCGGCTGTTCAGACCCGTCTCCCCGATGGTTCACCGAACATCATCCCGAAACACGACTAGGTCAAAAAATAAATATAAAAATAAATAAATATATAAATTTGTCTGTATATATAAATTTGTGTATGTCCTAATTAAATATATTTTGTTCTTAATATAAACACTTGTCGGTTCTAGTTCATTTGAACTTGCGTTAAATAAATTTGTTTTTCATGTTCCATTAAGAGAGAGAGAAAGATTAGAAAAGAGAAAGAGAAGAGAGAAGAGTAAGAATTATGATATTAAGACACATTTTAGCGTCCGTAACACATACCATAAGTACAAAAACATTATGTAATCTAAGGTCTTAAACATAGCGCAAGTTGAAAAACTCGATTCGATGAGTATTTAGCCAATTCAGTGATCCCTTTTGTATGGCTTTACAAGCTCTCAAGCGATTCTCATACACAAGCACCTAATATTTCATTTATTAATTGTTTTTCTTTACGTTTTTTTGTGTTGTGATCATTGTTGTACCGTGTGCAGTTTTGTCAAAATAAATATGTATATTCTTTCTTTCTTTCTTTCTCTTTATTCTGATTAAAGAAGGGAACCGTTTAGGTAAATGAAGTTGCTTTACTATTATCTATTTATATTGTGACTAAACAGTTTCGTTCCCACTGCTATTATTGTGAACAGGAGGTTTCAAACTGTCGCATAAGTTAGAAGTTCTGCGTGTCAGTGCTGACACAATAGTGGGGGAAGGTATTGTTTGACAAACCTATACCTACGCTAGTCGAAGGTAAAATAATAGGGTTCGATGATAAAAATCCTAATAATCCTAATGGCATGATAAATGCGAAAGTTTGTATATTGGAAGTTTTGACGTCTTTAACTCCACCGAGATTAGATTAGATAACGCTTTATTGTCACACAACATGAAATAATTACAAAACAATACTTAAAGCTAGTGTTACAATGGCCGGACTTATCGCTTACAGCGATCTCTTCTAGACAACCTTTGGATGGAGAGAACTCTAAGAAACTGTAAGGGACGGTGGTGTTGTTTTTTTTTTTTTTTTTTTTTTTTATAATGTCGTGTCACAAAATGACACTTCATTAACATTACAATCTAGCCTAATAAGGCTAATAAGTAATTTGAATTTAACTTAAGCTGCTAAGTAGAGTACTCTGTTGGTACTCTGGTGGTGTTGTGTATAAAATCGTATCAAGTAGTAATGACTGAACTGATTTAGATAAAATTTGGCACAGGGTCATCTGTTATGCATGGTCTAGTCTAACGCCAGAAATTGTTCAGAATAAAAAGATACTTATTTCTTCGGAAAATAAATAGTTCCAGAATAATTATTATGAATCTAATTATACTCAGAGGAAATCGTGGATATCGATTGTGATCCATAAAACCCAACTCAAAGTTGCAATAGCAGTGGCCCCACTTGAAAAATAATAGTCTCATTGATATCGTGACTCTATATAAACTGTTTAAAAGTTTGACTTAAAGGTGCTTATACACCTAAATCAACACACAAACACAATAGCGTTCTAATGAACACATGTATATTTAACCTTCCTTCACATATTTTCGTAGGTATAGGTTATTAGGCATTGTGTTTTAATCAATGCAGTAGTATAATTCGAGTATTCCGGAAATTATTGCAGACAAACTGACAGTTTATCCATTGTTATGAGTCATGCATCAGTGCCGAATCTTAGGGAACTTTTAACAAAATAATAATATTAATATTAATTTAATATTAATAATAAATATTATGGATATATTTTAACATTTTACGTTATCTACAAAAATTGCTCAGAGATATATATATTCCCAAAGTAATTGCTATTATAAAGGGTGAGTATGAGTTTGGTCTCCTGTTTCTTTGTTAGTTTATAGGTTAGTAGGTAGGTATACATAAGGAGTACCTAATCTGGGAAAGAGGATCGATTGAACAAATGACGTTGTAAAAGTAGCTTTACTAGTTACACTGTCGAATTTCAGAATTTCCCTTTTAAATAGTTTTTTTTTACAACAGACTGGGTCTGCGTTTGACCACAATCTCACCTGATGGGAAGTGACGATGAGGTCAAAGATGTAGCACGCTTACCCAGTAATTACTTGTTCACTTTAAATTTAAACACACCAAGATTGTATTTATCTAGAAACACAGACGACGGCAAGGCATTCCACTCCTTTGACGATCGCATCACTAAAAAGGATGACCTAAAAATATACGTATTATGAAAAACTGTCTATCCATTTTCACCACCTAGGTACACGCTGGGAGTTTTGAGAACCTGAATTATAACCAAATCTCCAGTATCATGTACGAGTGGGAGAATATCTCGTGTCGCAGTTAAAGCGGCTTTGCTTGGATCCCAACGTTCCTTAAAGCCGAATACTCAATTAATATGTTAATAATATAGGGATCCGGTGCACTGGGGTGCAAGCCGTGCTCAAATCTAGTCTAGCTCTTAAGACTATAGAACTTGCAAATTTTCATGCAAAATTCGTTTTGCCCCCTTCAGACCGTCCGTGTGTTCTACTCAACATTTAGCGATATGGATAACACTATCCTGTTTTCATTTAAATACTCGTAGCTAACTCTACTAGAACAATGATTGATTTGTTTAAAGCAGCTTTTTATTTATTTATTTAATCTCTATTTCAGGCAACATTAAAATAAATTTACAGCCTCTTTGGTGTAGTGGGGGATCAAATCTCATATACCACTGAGGTTGCGGGTTCGATTCCCGCGACGGGACAAATGTTTGTGCACAGAAAAAAGCGCAAGCATTTGTTTCGTGTTTGGGTGTTGTGGGACCATGGTCCTCATAGTTCCTGGTTCCCTAGATACAGGGAATCCTAGTTAGGGGTCAGGATCTTTGTATGTGATCGTTGGGCGTTATTAATTTATTATTAATTAATTATTAAGTTACAGATGCTATTAACTTATTCTACGACCCATATAAATACATACCTTAGGACTAACATATATACAATTTATATTAATATTATTCATGTGACACATTTTGTCGGCGACGTGTGACTTTTGGGTGGATAGAAATACTACAAATAAAAATAAACATACGGTCGGTAATTGACAACAAAAACAGTAGGTAATTGTAAATACTTATACAATAAACAGTAGGTATAAGCCATTACACAGAGTAGAGTAGTACAGGCGGTTTTACCGCCTACAGCAATCTCTTCGTGATAACCTTTGGCTGGACAGAATTTGAAGAAATATGATAGGAATAGGTAGGTAATAATTACTACGTCATCATCATCATCAGCCCATTACGTTCCCACTGCTGGGACTCGGGCCTTCCCTCGTAGAGAGAGTATAGGCCATATTCCACCACGCTGGCCCAGTGCGGGTTGGTGGATGTCACATGTCCTTGATTTTTGTTATAAATTCTTGGACATGCTGGTTTCCTCACGATGTTTTCCTTCACCGTTTTTAGAGCGAGCGTTAAATCCGCACATAGCTAAAGAAAGTCAGAGGTGCGGGGCCAGCGAGATTCGAACTCGGGTGCGTCGGATCGTAAGTCGCACGTGCCACCACTGAGCCACACTCGCTCTTTAAGCCACACTCGCTCTTACTACGTACGGTACAATAAGTATTTCCATAAGCAAAATGCGGAATGCGACACCCAAGACAAACCTGTTTAAGGTTTATAAGGTGCTAGTAATAACAGAAAAGTTGTATAAATTTATATAAATAAATAAAAAAAATACAATTTCACTTTTAGTGAACGATATACTTACCAAACATCAATATTAAAAGTCAATCAAAATTACATTAAACAAGTTAATCGAGATATAGACGGCCACGTGTGTTATCATCACTGGCGACTGAGCTGGCTACTATCGTAATGTCATTACACAATATGCATTCGCAATCAAAACTAGAACACCTTTCACCTCTAGACACGTCTGTGGATTGTCGGCGCGTGTGTGCCAAACTTTTGTCGCTTTCTACGTGCCTTCGATAGCTCAGTTGGTAGAGCGGTGGACTGTAGTTGTTAAAAATTGGTATCCATAGGTCACTGGTTCAAATCCGGTTCGAAGGATATTTTTATGACAATTATGAAAAAAATGTAATCATATTTTTATGCCAATATATATTATAATAGTTATTTAAATTTGTATGCCAATATATTTTATAATAGCTATTTAAATATAGGCACTTAATATTATCAATATTTCAGAACAAAATTAAATAATTTTATACAATTGTTACATCTAGAAAGTAGTTAAGTTGGTTTTAAGTAAGGATAGATATATAGATAAACAATTTTTGTTAAAAATAGGTACATGTAAACAAGTACATTTCAAAGTAATCAGCATAACAATAGGCGGTCTTATCGCTTTAAGCAATCTCTTCCAGACAACCTTTGAACGAAATGACTAACATAATTTGGAAGGAGTGTGTTGTGTAGTAATTAAAGCATATTTATACACATATATAGCTGCTGATGCTGATGCCCTTCAAAAAAATTTAATATAAAACCTGTTATTGAAATTATTTTAGCAACACTAAACACTATACAAATTAATGTACGCCTTATTTTATACCCCTATTATTATTATATTCTGCAGCGAAATTTTCTCATTTTCAGACATTAAGCTATTCATCATCATCATCATCATCATTATCATCAGCCTATCGCAGTTCACTGCTGGACATAGACCTCTCCAATTGCACGCCATCGAGCACGATCCCCGGCTACTCTCACCAGCCACCCTGCGAAGATCATCGCTCCACCTATCCTGAGGGCATCCTACAAACTCCAAGAACATTCTTGGAGGGCATCCTACTACGTTTGCCATTTCGTGGTCTCCACTCTAAAACGCATCTACCCCAACGGTTCGATAACCGTTGAACCGATGTCCGTAGAACCGATTTTCTACGGCTAATATGGCCGGCCCACTGCCACTTCAGCTGGCTAATCCTGTGAGCTATGTCGGTGACTTTAGCTATTGACATTGAGCTATTATTACTATAGTAATAATAGCATAGAATATTTTCAGATGGTCTACTTTCTTCACTAAAACCGCATCGTCTTGCATTTCTGAGTGACCGAACATGTTTATTTCCAAATAGTATTGATATTACGCAATATGCATTCGTAATCAAAACTAGAGCACGTTTTAACATTTGTGTGCTCGAATTTTGATACTTTCTACGTGCCTTCGATAGCTCAGTTGGTAGAGCGGTGGACTGTAGTTGTTAAAGTTGGTATCCATAGGTCACTGGTTCAAATCCGGTTCGAAGGATTTCTTTTGTTATTGTAGATTAATAACAAAAAAATGAACGTGGACTTGACTAATCATTTTTAAAATTTCAGTTTTATTTTTTAATTTTTGGCTAGAAAGTTTTATAAACACTTTATAAGCTAACCGTTCAAAAGTAGAATTTACTATTTTCTACTTACATTCAAGACTTTTATGAATAAAAAAATACTATTAAATAGTTCCTTAAAAATATATATATAATAATGAACAATTACGAATACATTTCACAGTGCCATGCAGCGCCACGCCTGCCCATAACAATTTCAGTGCCACCCAGAATTTTTAATAGCATAAACAGTACTGCGTAGCACTGCATTGCGCTCATCACCCTGAGGCATCAGATATTAATTTTCATATGCCTAGTATTTTGCTGCCTACGATTCCCTTTCAACCGGAACACATTAATGATTGCGCATTAGATACTGCTTGGCGGCAGTATAATTGGCAAAGCGCTGGTACCTACCCAGACAACCTCCCGTATACAAGAGACTACCTCGAGAGCTGTGCTCTTACGTCATGTCATTTAATTGCAATTTATGTGTGCCTGAATTTTATCACTTTCTACGTGCCTTCGATAGCTCAGTTGGTAGAGCGGTGGACTGTAGTTGTAAATAAGTTGGTATCCATAGGTCACTGGTTCAAATCCGGTTCGAAGGAAATTTTTATATATTTTAAATTTTAACGTAACAAATATTTTTTTACTGAATGTTAAATATTTTTTCTAGTATCTAGCAACCAATTTAGAAATAGAATTTGGCTAGTATTTTGTAAGCATTGCGAAGCGAATCTTCGCAGCATATTTGTCCCAATTTGTTTTTTTTAGTAGGTACTCCTACAATTATTTTGTGGCAGGTCAAAACCAAAAAAAGCGAAAAGTCACACTTCACGTAGTCGTTATAAGTAGTATTTTGGCAAGTTTGTGACGAATTTAGTTAACGAACGGGGTTGCGATATCATTATTTGCTACTATCATTGTGATCGACATTACGCAATACCTTTCACCTTTAGACACGTAAGTAGATTGTCGGTGCGTGTGTGCCTGACTTTTGTTACACTATATGCGCCTTCGATAGCTCAGTTGGTAGAGCGGTGGACTGTAGTTGTTAAGAATGGTAATCCATAGGTCACTGGTTCAAATCCGGTTCGAAGGAATATTTTTTATTTATAGACTTTTTAAAGTTAACCCATTGAAATCCGAACCGTGCAGGAATTCGATCTCGAGATGCCGATGGGCTAGTTGGGACGAAACATTTTTAAAACTGAAAATGTCATAACTGACAAGTAAAATTGGCACACTTCATTTTTCAAAAATTTCAGAGAACTACAAGCACAAACATTTTTATCCCAGGTTATTGAAAAACGATGATTGGTTCTTCAATAAGTGGGAGCAACGTGGGTATTTTGTTCGAGAGACTTTAATAGTGCGAGCAAAGAAGATATTTTCTCCACAAGACTTTCATAAGCAGCAGTAATGAATGAGTTTGAAATACGAACATGAATATTGTTCCTGTGTTCTGCGATCAAAGAATAACAAAATTTATGAAAACAGTGACGGGCCAGGCGGTGCGCTGGCAATATTAAAAAAAAATAAATGAAAAACTCGCGAACGATGTACCTACGTCTTCTACGTCTCTTTGCTTCTCGTAGAGGTACCTAGAACAGAGTGATAAATTATTTATGGAGGTTAGTACTATATTATCTCTTCTGCGGTAGGTGCAGATTGCAATATTTATAAAGTTTAATACATCTTATAAAAAAAATACCGTCTTCAATTTTGATGTATCTTCGAAGTCCAAGGTCGAATATCGATGAAATTAATATGGGACCACCTTGAAGCTATATTTAACCCAACGCAAAGAAGTTTTCAAATGACGGATTTTTGAGTTACCAAACATAAAAAAAAACTACAATCGAATTGAGAATCCTCCATTTGAAAAGTCGGTTAAAAGTAGACTCGGCCGCAAAATTATATTTTCTCGGGCGACGTATATTCCCTTGCTGCGCTCAAGATCTTTCTATTTCTACTTTAGAATCCAGAGCGCAGCAAAGGAGAATCCTTGGCTGTGCTCTGGATTCAAAGTAACGTTCTAGCCATAAAACTATTATATTTTACCTTGTAATACAATGTATTATTTTTCTATATTTACTTATTCACAATGACATTTAAAATAAATTAATTAGTTTCTAACTACGAGTAGCCTAATGCAGTTTAATGGCCTGGCGATAAGAATTGCGCCATTTTTCGTAACGAGGACGTCATTAGCAAACGCATTAAATTCGCCTTTCACCCTTCTGCTGCGTCACATGTGTGCGAAACTTTAGCCAGTCTTTCCGTGCCTTCGATAGCTCAGTTGGTAGAGCGGTGGACTGTAGTTGTAATTAAGTTGTCATCCATAGGTCACTGGTTCAAATCCGGTTCGAAGGAATATTTTTTGAACACTTTTTTGTAGGAATTATCATTAATCAAAGTGCATACTTATAACTGAAAGCAATGAAAATATGTAGTGTAATTCCGCTGAACCGTTTCATTCGTTCCGTTGTTGTGTATTTCAGCGGAATTACGCTTCAGTTCTGAGATGAATTTTCGCAACATCACGCCTGATTCCATTACATTGCATACTTATATCAATAATACCTATTGCTATCTCTACTGTAGCAGTTGTTATATTATCTAAATTTAGCAATACTATTTAATTGAAAACTAGTAGGAATCAACAAAATGATTAGGTACTTTATATCATAAACTGCATTACAAAAATGTTCTCTATTAAATTTTATTATCTATGTACAAAATAGCTGAAAATCCCATAATCATCAGCCATTCCAGGTTTATGTTAATGTTGCCCACAGATTTTAATTATACAGATTCTAAAATTGATAGCACAGTCACATAAACCGTACAGAAGTTTCCTTTGCACGCATTTCGACGACGACGAACGTCCGGAAGCAGTGACGTGTCGTCTGGTACTGAAACGTACCTTCCCCTTGTACCATGAAACTAAACGTACACGATTAGAAAACTACGTACGCTGTACATTTCTACGTCAACCCTACGCAGTTGAAGGATCTCGTGCATGGAGCAAGCAATGGTTATTAAAACGAGGGTATTATTGTTAATTTGATTTTCTATCGCGGTCGAGTCGTTCCTAATTTGAATAGAAACTGTCGCGGGCGGCCAGTGCGATAGTCGCGTCGTTTCCGACCCGTCCGTATCGGACTACCCTCATTATGAAACAACCCCTAACGAGTTTCCAAAGAATTCCAACTTGTGAGTTACATCGTCTACTCACGTAAATGACCACGTTTACGACTGCTACTTATCGATTCTAAGTACTTAAGCTTTGAATGTAGGTATATATAGTTATTTCTAAAGAGAAGCGAAGGAAAAAGTTCATTGTGAGAATTTTAAACAGGTGCTCGTTATGTACACCTGCTACCTAATGATTCTTGCAAGGGCGGAGTAATTTAAGACTGGCGAAAGATGTTTAATATAGTACAATATATAGGTAGATAACCATCCCATTACAATGCTTCACAGACTGGCACATGCGGTACTCAGCGGTATTTAACTTACTTACATATGTAGCCCAAAAAGGTTTTTCTGGAAAGTAACATCCTGGTACACTATTAGTTATTCTGCATGTGCTTGTACAGTGACTGAGCTTATAAAAACTTGCCAACAAACTTGTCGCTCTCACTAATTCAAGTCAATTTAAGTCCGCTCGCTTCGATCCTCGTTGCTTAAGATAAAGCCGTAATTAAGAGCCTTCGCGATCGATTAACTTAAGTCGAGTTTAAATAGACGCTAACTCCGCGAGAAAGGTTTACTCTGGCGTGAAATGGCATTAGGTTTTCGCGCGCGTTTATTCACCGGCACACTTGAACGAGTAGTACGACTGCTAAGCGAGCGACTTCTACTCGATCCGCGCTGGCTGCTCTTGTCTTTGCGGCCGTGCACACCTGCGAGCGTACACAGCCAGGCGATTAAAAAGATCGAAACGTTTACATCGCGCAGTAATCGTTCTCGTCTTCGTAGTCGCGTTAATAGTGTTGGTGTGAAGAAAGTTTTATTCGAGACGAAAGACGAGTCGCTAAGAAAGGGGATTTTATGGCGGATTGACTTAATTAGGTATTGTACTTAAATTATCTGAAGTATTTT
This sequence comes from Petrophora chlorosata, assembly GCA_951640565.1. Taxonomy (NCBI): domain Eukaryota; kingdom Metazoa; phylum Arthropoda; class Insecta; order Lepidoptera; family Geometridae; genus Petrophora; species Petrophora chlorosata. The sequence goes on along the minus strand of OX621193.1, from coordinate 11,608,241 downwards.
TGATTGATACGACTTGATAGATTTGTTGGACGTTCACAGTTGGATTAGAAAACTTGTCTCAATGGCTTTCAGGTTTTCATTTCTACCCCATTTCGTTAAAAACTTTTTTTTTTTTTTTGTTTTACCTGATAGGCAAGCAATTGACCGCAGTCTCACCTGATGGAAAGTGATTCGTACCTAATTCATATGAATAAGCGCTGAGAGAGAGTATTTTATTATAAACTTATTTGAACATAATATTAAACAAAACCTATTATAAAATGTTAAATAATTAGGACGAATAAATTGATACTGCTCGGGCAGAGTTCGAATCTGTCCGTCGGAACAACGTCCTGACGCCTTAACCACTGGGCCAACAAGCCAATGGCTCGAGCAACCAAATTTCTCCTATCCATTTTATATCATCTTACGGAAAAGATGCAACGTCATCTGTCGTCAATGTTCACATTGATCAACCAGTTCAATTCAGTGGTTAAGGCGAGACGGTATTCCGAAGACGCAGGTTCGATCCCTGTCCAGCAATATTTATATTTAAAATTTTAAGATTTGAGCTAAGCATGCACTAGCGCATTCAATATTAAAAAAAAAACATTTTTTTTACAACAATTATTATTTATTAGTGATATTCTATCTTAAACTACAGAAACAAACATAATTAAAATTGCAACCATTACACAGCGACCAAGTATTCGATCCCTTGAAATCGCGCACTCAGCAATGCGTTTCATGTCAAACAGCAGTTTGAGATACCTGCAATAATTAAATCAAGCATTACTTCACAAGTTCTGTTTAAATAATTTACTAAAGCCTTTGACAGGGCAGTTCCCTCTCGAGTACCTTCTACCCTTCTGTTTATGCTAAAAGGTAGGATAGTGATGTGTGTAAAGTTTTGGTTTGTATGAAATTTTTTTCAAAAGTCAAGTCAAAAGACATTTATAAAATAGGCACAAAAAATGCAAAAAATAATAATTTTAAATATCTTACCCACACATAATACAATACAATTAAAATACGCTAAAAATTATAACTTAAAATATCATGTCTTAGAAAAAAAAAAATCCCATATTCAAATTGAAGCCCGGGCCCAGAAAAAGTATTGATGTTCTGGAAATCATTAATGACGAGTGAGTATGTAATATCGATAAAAATTATTTGGTTTATGTGAGACTTCTATACCTGATTGTGTATTGGTAATACTGAAAATAATATGAATTAAAACAATTAAAACCTTATTCTTACTAACTTAACTAAAACTAGCTATAAGTCTGCGATAAATTAACTAACATATGGTAGCTACTTACTAATACTATGAATTAATTCGTCTGAAATAAAGTCATTTTATTTATATTTTATAGTCAAAGGAGAACTTATAATGTTGTTTATATTTATATGGAACCCCGTCACCATAAATAAAAAAGAAACAGGTACACAAATAAGACGAGTAAGTCGTTCGCCTGATGGTAAGTGCCACGCCTGCTCATAACAATTGCAGTGCCACCCAAACTTTCTTATATCTTATTTTTATAGTATCAATGAAAAAATATATGATGGATATAGATGGTCCTGTTTAAAGTATTTATATTTGTTTGTACATGTTATAATAAATAATCACTATGTTGAAATTAAAAATTAAGTACCTCTTTAATGAAATAGCACATAAAAAAACTATACAATTGCTATGTAAAAATATAATTTCTAAATAATAATAATAATAATATTTTTTTTACCATCGAAAAAATCTATACAATTGCTATGTAAAAATACAATTTCTAAATATAAAGTACACATCGAGTAGACGACATACCTACTCGTACATCACTAAAAATTAACATTGCGTGACGTTTGCTACCTTCTGTAAGGGCTAGGCGGAATGTTCTACGAAATGTCAGTTTGACCTTATGGTAAACGATAGGCCTTTGAATTATTCGACAGCCTGTTTTGATCTTTGAAAGCCCTTTTATGATTGCCGTCAGTTTGGCAGGTAAATTGATAAATGGATGGGTTAAATAACGCTCTAATGATAGGTAAGGTCAAGGGGTAAAGTAGTGCAAAGACGTTATGAAGGGAAAACATAAGACTGTTGTCTCAGTCAAATTATCTGCGTCATCCAATGCGTTGCTTGTGTATTATTGGAACACAAATCGATTATGTATGAAAATTGGGTAAATCCAATTATTAGCACATTACCTACATTAACGATTTATGATTTTACGTGGTGTGTTTATGTAAACTATACCGATCTTACTCACGTATTTAGGGTTCCGACCCAAAGGGTACAACGGAACCCTATTACTAAGACTCTGCTGTCCGTCCGTCTGTCTGTTTGTCTGTCTGTCTGTATGTTCGTCTGTCACCAGGCTGTATCTCATGAACCGTGATAGTTAGACAGTTGAAATTTACACACATGATGTATTTCTGTTGCCGTTATAACAACAAATACTAAAAAACAGAATAAAATAAATATTTAAGGGGACTCCCATACAACAGACATGATTTTTTCACCGTTTTTATAGATAATGGTACGGAACCCTTCGAGCGCGAGTCCAACTCGCACTTGGCCGGTTATTCTTTATCAGTCGAGATCACGATGTCACGGCGCTCTACTGTTTTCCGACAGTTTAGAGGTCCTTCCTCATGACCTACCAAATAATAGGGGATCGGACAACTTTTCAGAAAGTGTTTAATATTAACTACAATTAATATTATATAGCCATGAAAAATACTATTTTAATTAAATAACGCTCTTAAAGTACCTAAAACTATGTTTAAATATTATGTTTCAAATATTACCGCGCAAAAGGTCACCTCAAAACATGTGACGTCATATGAAGGTAGAAAACGACAAACTCTTCGAAATAAAACTTGCAAAGAGATTTAAATACGTTTTGTGAAGTTTGGGGACGATATTGTAGTAATGGAACGAAAAAATTAGCAAAAATAAATTTTATAAAAAGCAAAAACGTAAAATAAACACAAGCTTGACTCACGGCATTTGCCTACAAATGACGTCATGCGCTGCGATTGTTTTTTTTTCGTTTGAGGTGAAGCACAGATTAAAAATTTCATAATTATTAGATTTTATTTATTGATTTAAAAATATAAATCATTAATATTTCACAAAAATATTGATTTATTGATCTTTCTGGTTCGACAAACATTCGTTCCAACTACATTTTAGATTTTTTCTCGATTACTGTCCAATCCCCTATTATGATAAGTATGTTTAAATTACCACAGTTTTACCGAAACACGATAACTTTGAGACATTATACAAAATGTAAGAGCTCATATTAGAGGAAACAAAACTAAAACCGAACCGATGCGAAACCGTGACTGCCGCCTTTATTCGGCGAGTGCGAAGACCACTACACTATTAAGTAGGTACCTGCCTACACATTATAATATAAGTACACCACCGTCTTTTTTCGTATCACAAATCCTCTCCATCCAAAGGTTGTCTGGAAGAGATCGCTTATTAGCGATAAGACCGCCCATTGTATTAACCCAATTTTTAAGTTCTATTTTTATTTGTACTTGTTATGTTTTTGGTGTACAATAAAGCGTTATCAATCAATCAATCAATCTACCTACGATTATATAAAATAGACGAAGTTATACTTTAAGTTTCTAATAAATACTTGTTATTATTGGCTTATCCCATAATGATTTATTTTTATGTACCGAATGTGTATAACAATAGTCCTATACAATATTATATATATATATATAGATTAGATCCTGGCAGGAACTACGAGGACAATGGTCCCACAACACCTAGACACAAAACAAATGCTTACGCTCTTTTTTCCTGTGCACAAACATTTGTCCCGAAACCTAAGTGGTGTATGAGACTTGAGCCAACGTGCCCAACCACTACACCACAGAGGCTGATAATAAATAACTACCATGTTTATAGGTGTGTATCCCAAAGTCTCCAGACTGCGGTTGTGTAGATGCTGCGAGAGGTTTGTCTATCCGAGTTAGCGATAAATTGACTGTGACGTATTAATATTCATAATAAACACTCCTAGAGGCATCGCGAGCGATGAAACCAGACGCATCAATATGCGGAAATGGTAGGGATATTATGTAATTGCAATCGTACACTAACCGCTTGCAAATTGTTTTCCAAAACCACTGCTTTCTTTTTTTTTAATTGTGTGATGAGACGAACAAGTCGTTCGCCTGATGGTAAGCGCCACGCCAGTCCATCAATTTTAGTGCCACCTAGAACTTTTAATACCATAAAAAGCACTGCGTAACACTGCATTGCGCTCATCACCCCGAGACATCAGATATTATGTCTCATATGCCCTGTAATTTCGCTGGCTTCAATGCCCTTTAAACCGGTACACAGTAATGCTTGCGCACTACTGCTTGGCGGCAGAATAACTGGCAATGCTGTGGTACCTACCTCCCGCATACGAGAGACCTACCACGAGTAAAAAATCGTAATAACCAACCGATGGGCTATTCAAATGTGATTCAGTGTTATTCCTTAGGTCGGACGATTAGAGTGTTGCTTTTAAAGAGTGATGGAATCGCAAACAAGTAAAAAAATATTATTTCTAAGGGCCCTGCATGTGTTTATATTCTTTTAACCCCCGACGCAAAAAAGGGGGGTGTTATAAGTTTCACCACTATGTGTGTTTGTCTGTGTGTCTGTCTGTGGCACCGTAGCACTTAAACAGGTGAACCGATTTGGATCCGGTATTTTTAACCGAAAATAAGGAGGTTCTCTAGGATTGTTTTTTTTTTATATTTGTTACCTCAGAACTCAGTCATTTATGTACCGAATTGGAAAATTCTTTTTGAGTTGGGTTCAGTATAACTACGAAGTGGTCCCATATAATTTGACCTTAGACTTTATAAATAAAATACATTGAGGTCGGCTTTTTTCGATAAAATGCATACTTGTTTTATTTGATAGCAGATTTTCTAGCGATTTTTCGACATGTTTTAATGTGTCGGGGGTTTTTAATTTTTTTAATATATTATCATTGTAAGTTCTCAGGAGGTATGTCATTCCAAATTAATATTAAATTAAATTGACACCATTAATATTGAGAGTAAACGTCCCTTCTGCGGTTACCAACAGCGATGTAACCAGACGTCAATTAATATCACCAGCAATCGTATTTACTTGTGACTTAAGCAATAATGCCTTGCTATATTCCGCAATATTCTACACTTTTTGATTTTGATGATGCAAGGCTTAATTAATATTTAGTTTTCTTTGGCTTAATACTGATAGAAATTCTCTAGAGTTCTAAAGATAACAGTAATAAGTGTAATTTATTACTTGATATTAGGTATATAATTCAACAAATTCCTTTAATTCATAATCAAATGATTATTTGCTATACCCTAGCAGGGTCATCAGTTTTTTTTTTAACATTTTGTAGATCTATGTTTGGCCTCTATCTCGCCTGATGTGAAGCGATGATGTGGCCTAAGATGGAGTACATAGATCTAGAGAGAGGCGGTAGTTGAGCGGCTGCTCAGACCCGTCTCCCCGATGGTTCACCGAACATCATCCCGAAACACGACTAGGTCGCTTGACGGCATGGCTTTGTTCGGTGGGTGGTATTACAACCATGGCCAGAGCCTACCACTCCAAAGCGCGTAAGCGGATTTCATCACGATGTTTTCCTTCACCGTTTTAGAGCGAGCGTGCAAAATCTGCACTTAACTATAAGTCAAGTATTATCACCACTATAATAAGAACCCTTGTGTATATATGTTTGCAATAAAGTATTGACTATTGAGAATTAATATCTCAAATTGAATCCTACAAACCACAATACCAGTAACAATGAAAACATCCGCACAAAAAAACCTCTTAATACAGTTTGTGTGACTTGCACCCGCGAAGGCTCGCCCGCCGGGACCACAAACCCTAATTACCTGTGAAACAATACCCCGCCTTATTTTTACCCATTTTGTGCTCAATCATAATTACCCCCCTTCCTTTGGGAAGCATTGTTACCCGAAAATCATCGCCGAACCTTCCCGCCGCTTTATTATCGCGCCAAAATATTTACCTCTGAGGTTTATTGAAATTAGAAGGTACAACAGTCGTCCCAATAAGAGAACTTTAAAATATATTGTACTTTGCAGTGTTCTGTACCTAATGCTTAGAATCATACAAGTTTGGCGACTACAAAAATTCAGCTCACTTGCAGTTTCCTAAAAATTATCATTCCCTAGAGATGTAATTCCTATAGGTAGAGGCTGGCTAGTTTCAGAATCTGTGTTATTATATATAATGAAGCAAGTAAGTTTGCAGCCTCATCTATTTTTTATTGAAATGCAACAAATCTAAAGACCTAGTCAGCCTGTGTGGTGTAGTGGTTGGGCAGGTTGGCTCAAATCTCATACATCACTTAGGTTACGGGTTCGATTCTCACGACGGAATAAATGTTTGTGCACAGAAAAAAAGCGCATTTGTTTCGTGTCTAGGCGTTGTAGGACCATGGTCATCGTAATTTCTGGTTCCCTAGTTACAGGAAACCTAAATAAAGGTCAGGATCGTTATGATCGTTGGGCGTCATTATAAATAATTAATTTTTAGAAAAACACAAAAACCGACTTCAATGTATCTTCAAAGTCCAAGGTCACATATCGATGAAATTTATATGGGACCACTTCGTAGCTATACTGAACCCGACGCAAAAAGATTTTTTCAAATCGGTTTATAAATGACGGAGTTCTGAGGTAACAAACATAAACAAACAATAAAAAAAAATACAATCGAACAGAGAACCTCCTCCTTTTTTGAAGTCGGTTTAAAAGAAGACTGCATCACTAGCCCAACAGCCAATAGTATCCTTCTTCTTCGCCCAAATCATACAAACTCACCTCTCCTGTAACGATGGTTATAGGAACGCCCGACATTTTTTCATTTATAAAATACTCATACGTTTAAACAACATACAAAACCGTTTACCGATAGCTAATAAAACAGGCGAACAATATAAAGCCTTTGAAATCAAACAACAGCTCAATAAAAGCGTGCGCCATTACCTACCGCGAGCTTATTTATCTTTTTGCACGGTATAAATGTCACAGTATAAGTACGAGAAACAGTAAACAAACTTGCACTTAATTTACAAAATGTAGGTACCTACTTGTAGGTACAATACAATACAATAATACATTGTTGAACAAAGCAGGAAACAAAAGTTTACAGTTACATATAATAGTGGTAGAACAATGGGCGGCCTTATCGGTATGTGCAATTTCTTACAGGCAACCTTTGGATGGACATGAATAAAAAGGTAAAACATTACGGTCAGTTGGTGTAGGTAGTACTTAAGAATATTTTAATAATCATATTTCGCTCTTATACGGGTGCTTATTACAGAGACACCACTTCATATTCATAGATATCTAGAGGCGAAAGCGGAAGCCACAAAGCAATTAAATAGTACAATACATAATTGTACTATCTAATCTTGTCGTAACATTATGATGTGTTATACAAAACAGTCACACGGCCAATTTTAATGAACAGCTTTGAGGCTTGGACACTAACCCTTAAAGAAAAAAACAAACTTTTAGTAGCAGAAAGGAAAGTACTGAGAAAGATTTTAGGACCAGTTCAGGCATAAGATGGAACATGGAGAAGAAGAAAGAATAGGGAAATAGAAGAACTGGTGGCTGAGCCGAACATAATCGGCGTGATAAAAGCGCACAAACTCCAACCTAGAATGGGAGAAGATCCAGCTGTTAAGCGAGCATATTTGGGACGGTCCTAGGTATCGAATTCCACGGCGAGGAATGGAAGGAGGTGGCGCAAGAGAGGTCCAAGTGGAGAATCTTATTTCCGGACGCTAAGACTCACTTTGGGTCGCTTGCGCCATCTTAGTGTATTAGGAGCACATATCCTTACTGCCGTACATTGTATAAGTGCTTTTTGAGGCTGAACTGAACAATGGCCGCGGGGAGAAGGGAAGCTTTATAATTTTTTAATTAATGCCGTCGAAAATATCAAAGTCATTGCGCGTAGGTACCTGCTAGTGGGGAATGCTATTAAATTTTTGATAGAGTTTTTTCATAAAGCGTTCCACACTTTAACGGAAGCCGGTCCAATGCTCGTTTAAAAATGTAATAACCCTTTAGGATTACGCTTTATAGTCCAAAAGTACCATGACAGTCATATTAAAACAAGAGGATGTGTATATAATAAAACGGCTAGGACTCACGTAGTTTGTCGAATTTGTCGACCTAGATCTTTATTAAATATTTATAATGAATCAAACTCACGAAAACTTTCATGCTAAAATAGGATATGTTTTCAAAATAGTTTAGGTATGTAGAACTGTTTTTAGAAACAAGTTAGTCCCCACATTTTATTTGTTTGGCATATATGCGTGAAAGTCATGAAACGGTGACCATGCAAAATCACATTGTGGTAGCTAATAATCTATCTATCTATATAAAACAAAGTCGTGTTAGTTAAACCTTTTTTAACTCAAGAAAGGCTGGACCAATTTTTATGATATTTGATTTTTTGGATTTCTCTTAGTCCGGAATAGGATAATAAGTATTAAAATATGATATTTATTAATAAAAAATGGTTTGTTGTAGTTTTTTTTTGTTTTTTTTTATGGCAACATACATGGCCAATTAAACAAATATCTTGCTGGCATATCGTTAAAATACTTGTTTTTATTTTTTAATTTATATTTTCTTAACATCTACTTTATGTTATAATAAATAATTTAACTAAATCATTTTATATTAGGTCATTTTTTAAATCTTACATCTGCTCCATCATTGACTGTTTGGCGGAGCGAAGTTCGCCGGGTCAGCTAGTAGGTATATTATAATTTGTAGCGATGATTTAAAGTTTTACCGAACCACCTCTATACTCTTTGCTTTCGAAAAATTACGATAATTCGAAAGGGAAGTGTTACTTTGAATTCTTCAATACCTAAGTATTATTATTATTATCATTATTATTATATTCTCACGGGTTATACACCCGGTCCTTTGGAAGGCTTGCGCGGGGACATGAGTCCAACACGTAAAGGCCTCTTAGAGCATTTAATTTAGATATGTAATGGGCAACACTTATCAGGGACTGTCTCTAAGTGCATCATTAGAAGATACAATCAAAGACAGCCCCTGATAAGTGCGGGGACTATTATTGAAGATATGAAAATCACTTATGATTGGGCTATTGAGGTGAATTTTTAATGGATGAGAGCCGGTCTATGATATGAGACCTCGGCACCTGCCAGTTCCGCCTCATAAGAAAATATTTTGGCAGGTGGTGACTCGCCACCCACTAAACGGGCCCCTTTTAAGGGCCACCGTTCATTGGCGACGAGAGGGGCAACGTTGGTGTGAGTGGCTAAAGGGTGTCGAGAGGTGTGCTGCAGTTTCACTTAAACGCTACTCCCGGCGTTATGCCCTTTAACACTTCCACCCTTGGAGCTTAGTTCTTAGCTCTTGCATCTCCACCCCCGGACGGCCAGTTAAGGCAAGCCGGGGGTCAGGGGTCACATTTAGCCCCAGGGAGAATCTCGGGGTAAGGCTCAGTGTCGCCACGCACCGACGACTCGCCACAAAGTCGCCCCTGGCCTTATTATTATATTATTATTATTATTATATTAGTATTTATAGCTATTGTAGCTAGCAAAATTACTGGACATTATGAGGCCTAAGATTATCTGAGGGTGAGGAGTGCAGTGCAGTGCTGTACAGGATTTTGTTTTTGCTGACGTTTGTATAATAATATTTTGTTTTCAACTCAAACTTAACTGACTCAAAGTTAATGGATCAGAATCATTGTTTCTATTCCACTTCCTAATCAGGACAGTGTCGTCGACCTCAAACGCACCCTTTCTCAAGTCGATGGAGTTATTCTATTGGAAATTCATGTCACTTCACAAGGGGACACGGAGCAAAACCAATGGAGAGCTAATCTGACAATACTCACCACTGCAGGACGGGGCAGAGGAATAATGCACGGTTGTAATTGGCTGTTAAAGAATATAAACTAAATTAAACTGCTCTTATAAACTCAGTTCTTCGTGATCATGGCGCTTGCCACAGAACCAATATATATGAAATAAATAAATACCTACATTAATATATCAAGATTTGGAAAAAAAATACCTAAATGGTAAATTGTGCTTTTATAGATTGATTTTAATCTTTGATATACTCTTTACTGCTGCACTTCTTTTAAATTTTCTCATACGGCTGCGGGGAGTTTTCTATATTAGGTAAAAAGCACTAATGTTACGTGAGTGTGTGGTTCCGGTATCTGCATTCATGTAGTTGAATTATCTATGCCTATATGAGGGTGGAACATTATAACTGTAAATCACTCATTAGGGAAAACCGGGAAAACGTGGGTAAAGGATTTCCCGCTTGAGGTGTCTGGTTAATTGTTACACTTTCCGATTGAGTTGACATTGCTTTGGAGAGGTGGTAGACAAACGTTAATATTTTACAAAACGCCATTGTTGTACATAGAAATACATACACGCTTGTCCCTTATCTTAAATATCTTATTTACCCTAGAGTAAATAGATGTTTTATGGGAAAATTCAGCAGAAACCTGTTTGTATTGTATTATTTAGCCGTAATGAGCAATTGTTGCCTAAAACAAGTATAGGTTTTATCAAACAAAAAGCCGACTTCAATGTATCTTCGAAGTCCAAGGTCAAATATAGATGAAATTTATATGTGACCACTTCGTAGCAATACTGAACCCAAAGCAAAAATAATATTTCAAATCGGTTCATGAATGCCGGAGTTCTGAGGTAAAAAATTAAAAAATAAATAAAAAAAGTACAATCCAATAAAGAACCTTCTTTTTGAAGTCGGTTAAATAGTTGATACCCGCGATTTTGATTGCATAGAATTAGATTTACAGCGATTCATTAAGGAACTAGTTAATTAATACCCTATTACGCACTCGGACCATCCATAACTGCAAAAAACTTATGTGAAAGAAGGTCACATGACACTTTCACATATATAACATATACTAGCTGCGCTCCGCAGTTTCCCCCGCCCGAGAAAGCACATTCAGTTTTTCCCGATTTTCACAATTTTTCGGGTAACTTTTCCAATTTTTCTTTCCGTAAAAACGTAATTTAGGCAATTATAAAACTTTTAATATTTTTATTGCCTTTTCGTTCCAATCGTTCTCAAGTGATGTGCTTACCAACGACCAGCATTTAAATTTTATGAATATAGATTAGCTAGTAAGGATTAGAACCACTGTGAAATATGTAAGCTAGCACTGTAACAACAAGCACATTTTTTTGGGAGGAGCCACTGGCTCTCGAAACACAGTTTAATATACTAGTTCAAGAGCCTATGGATTCAATACCTACTACTCTGTAAAAAATATCTATTGTGTCACAATAAATTATTATTATTATTATGTAATGCATCAGCTGCTATTAACCTTTGATCGTGCTAAAAAATGATCCGCTCCCTAATGCTTCATAATAATATGATAGGTAGGTATAATACATCCTTACCCCTACTAATTGAACTCATTTGCGCGCACCACTCGCAGGGAAATCGGCGGACACTGATAAAATTTTATCGCTGGACAATGGTAGCCGAAATTAGCGCTATTAGTCATCGCTCATTCAAATTGCTCGAATTTATTGAAAGTAATTGATTTAATGGCCTTCTTTGTGCACGATTAATGTGCCCAATTGTGGTGCAGATATGCGAGGTTGGACAGGGGTTATTTTAATATCAGCTTTTTACCCGGGATTTTGTTCAGATGCTGATTCAAGCGGGCTATTTTGTTAGTCTAATCGCTGTCAATAACGATCCGCATTGCAATTTCACAGCTAAGTTATTGGAATGTCTACTGTCAAAACGTACGTCATATATACCGTGTAGCTATATTATACCATGCGTCTATTAATTCCCATACATGTAACTATGCCTTAGAGGTATAGATCAACACACTGTGGAGAAACGACGTGCAAGCGGTTTGAAAAACGATTGGAAAAACACAAAATATCAATTGATCCGCATACAGGTATGCAGTTATTTTTAATGGATGGTAAAAAGGAGGTACCTACTCAATTCGACGTGTAGGTGCCTACGTATGTTTTGTTCTTACTTTTTTATTTACGTAGGTACCTACGTATTACTACTATAACGACTAAACCGAGATGTGTGATTTTTTCGGTTATAAAGGTATCGGTTGAAAGAGTATACCTATGTGGTATACCTACCCACATAGAGTATACCCAAATGAGTAAATTAAAAATCTGATGATACTCTTAAGAGATAGAGATAAGAAACTCTTACAGAAGGCTGCTTTCGTATCATTATGCTTCAATTTTTTAGTCGAGTTGAGTTCAGTTCAATATTCATTTTATTATTATCTTTGCATTTATTCCGCAGCAAGACACGGGCTCTTCATTTTTGAAAACCATATACATACATTCTAAAGCCTCAATTTGGGACCCAATCACACTGCTATACCCTTTGAAATAATACATCGAAATAATTCGAAGTAATATTTTCGAATAACGTTACGTATATCGAACAAATAAAGCTACGTTGTAAAGACACTGAAGAAACAAGGCTTCGCATTATGAAGGCAAGATGTAAAAAAAAGCACAATAATGTTTCGAACTTGGGTACTTACCTATTTATATCCATTCTGTCGAGTGTTTAAAATGGTGTAATCAGCATAAATGTATTCCTCTTGTGTTTATAAGTAACTAGCGACCCGCCCCGGTTTCGCACGTTTATTATACATATAAACATTCCTCTTCAATCACTCTATCTATTAAAAAAAACCGCATCAAAATCCGTTGCGTAGTTTTAAAGATTTAAGCATACATAGGGGTATAGGGACAGAGAAAGCGACTTTGTTTTATACTATGTAGTGATGCAAAGCGCGGGCGGAGGTCACGTTTCAATCACATATCAAACTCGCGGTTTATTGTGTGGATGTGTGGGAGGTCGCGGAAATATAGGAAAGGCGTGAAAATAGCGCCGAACTAAATTATTCAAAGCAGGCCTACGTGTTTATGTTGGCAACTAGAACTAGAATTATGCAACACTTCTTATAACTTGAACGTAGTATTTTCTTATAAATATGTCTTGAACCTAGAAGCCAGTTTCAAGTAATAAGTATTAGCTCTGTCTCAAGTAAGTTTATGGTCGTCCATTGCAAGTCACATTAATATCTAACCTATGTATTATATACCTATGTTTTATGTTACTCTATACCTACCTATGCTCAACCTACCTTTTATATATAACTGAGCAAGGAGGCGTGCAAGTCCTCCGCCTGATGATAAGCGCCACGCGTGCCCATAATAATTGCAGTGCAATCGCAATAAGAACTTTCTCGCAATAACCATGCATTGCGTTCATCACCCCGAGACATCAGATTTTAAGTCACATACGCACAGTATGTTTTTGCCTATGTATTGGAAAACATACAATATATCTAAGTACATATGACTGTTATTTCCAAGGAAATTTCCGCTACATTATCCTTATCTTCATACGCAAAACATGAAGAAACCATATAAAGCATACATTTTCCTTACAAAGTAAACGCTAAACCAAATTCAAGTGGCAAAACATCACAAATATCACGAGCGAGGCGACAAGCCGCAACGAACAATAGGGCTGTAACATTTTATAGCCGCAATCGCGGGGAATAAACCCTGAGATTGTTCTCCAGCCAACAATTAAAGGGACGAGATAAAGCCAAAGGATTTTCAACGACTCCTTTACCTTTATAAATCTGGGATATCCGGGTGTTTGGGTTATTAATTTTATCGTGTTTTTTGATGTGAAAGGAGGTAAAAATTAGTGGTGTGATACCAAGATTTAATAGGGTTGTATTAAATTGTTTATAACGTCACTCCACTCACACATAGATACTAAAATAACATACGCCTTCGTATGTATATATAATATTGGTGAGTAGGTGCACGCGACCCATCAAATCTCTTCTCTACAGTCTCTCTGAGCTGTGAGGTATGTATCTATTAATTGACTAGGTTGGCTCATGATAGGTAGGTATGCAGGTTGCGGTTTCGATTCCTGCTCTAAAACAAAAATCCATCATCAACTATCGTACACCTAATGGATGAATTCAGTTAGTTACGAGCGCATGTAGGTATGCCGTCTGCGAATCGCACAAACAAAAATCTCAAAATTCATGGAGCAGCGTTCAAAATATAAACGAAATCTGTACATCGTATGCATCGTAGGTGTCGATTTGATAGGGCTTTGTGAAAAAACACCGCTCTATATTCGGAACGCAACGCGAGGAACGACGCGGGCCTTCCGCGATGAAAAACAGTGATGGTGGCGAAATAGTTGGATGGAAATAGTGTATTGATACAGGTGATAGATATATACCAAGTGCTAGGTATTAATATAACAGATTTTACTTCTTATTACCATTTAAATAGGTATTTAAATGTTGAATGTAACCCACTATCTAGACCACACATAGCAAGTTTGTTTAGTGGTATTTTGCTAAATACCTAGAGTATTATGATTTAAGGATTGCATTACTTTTAATTGACATTTTAAAATGCAAAAGAGACCATACCTAGCCACATACAATACAAACCCAGTTAGAATTGAAAATCATCGGGTGTTCGTGTGTTGACAGCGGAACACGATTGCGGACAGTGGCTCACCCAGAGCAAATAGCTGCTATTTGAGAGCAAAGAGATTTTATTCGTGGACGAATAACCAATATGTAATAAATTCCAACACGCTGTCAACATTGGCTAGGGAACACGTACAAAAAAGGCATAAAGAAATAGATACTCAATTTGACATAAAAAAAATAGGTAACTACATTTGATAATATCGAAGGATCCTAGACCCTGACGAGGATCCCCTGTATCATCTATTGGGAAATAGGAACTACGAGGACCGTGGTCCCTCAACACATTACATATGAATAACAGACGGTTTCTTCTTTTAGCAGGTAGGCAATTAATATCGTCCTTTTCCACACAACTGCAATAACAGGACATTAGTCTTGCCCAAAACACATCTACATTTCAACAAAAACACACGTGAGGATTGCGCCTGAACGGTGATCATTTGTCTGTCTTGGTCAGAGAATAAATAAAGGAAAAAGTTGCCTAAAGAAAAACTATTGATTTCGGTAATTTTCCATGAAATACTTTATAACTGACCTTATAGTTATAGTAATTTAAATTGTATTATATAGTAGGTATATATGAATAACACGGACAGGAGGATAATAATCAAAGCATAAATTTTCTTAAAAAAGCATAAATTGACTCGTTTAGACGAAGCAACTTTCATACCATAATCCTCAGTTAGTACCTACCTACCTACATAATTGTAATGGTATTAACTAATTGATTTTATTGAGCTTATAAGTTCAAAGTCAAAATTGTCTACTAAAATATGAATGGACACAACTGAACACATTGCTCACGGGTACCCGCATACATTAATTATGATTTTACGTAATTAATTATTGCTATGATCAGACTAAATATTATAAATTAAAGCACAACACCTACATATGATATTAATATCTCGAAAAGTGACGCTATTTTCGCAATGGCCGTGTTTTTCTATATCGATTTCAGATGTAACTGAAACACCCCGTTTAATTCGTTATGCGGTATCTTGCAGAAAAAACATCCGGCAACATAGTCTTCTGTCAAATACCTACGCACATAGGCATAGCAATAAGTAAATGTACCTACTCGTATGATCGACCAATTGAGAAAAATAATAATATCAGTAAGGTCAGTTTAGGCATTTCTTCTCCACCGTACTTCTTCTTTGTCGATTCGCGTGGGAACGGCCCACATCGGTGCCGAGCGTTGCGCCGCTAACGTCTTCTTCAAGGGGGATGAAATATCTAAACGTGAGTCTCTTAACGACTCTCATTTATTTCCCCGAATCTCGCACTGAGCGCTCGTAATTATTGCCTTTCCACTGCGGCAGGCGCAATCAGGGGGGCTCAACCACCCCGAATTTTACAAGGCGTTTATAACTGCCTTAAATATTTTCGTTGTTTTACCTTTTCCTCTTTGCATTTTTGTATTAGGTACCCGTGCTCGATCTAAAATCTCCCCTCAATGTTTAGCCTAGTTGCGGCCCTGTGATACAGCTATTAAGTTTTGCCTCGGTTAAAATGAGAAATGAGAGCATTCATTCTATGCTCAACTTGATATCGTCGAAAGGGTAGAATTTAATTTCAGATGATTACATTATAAGGTAATTAATTTAATTGTTGCAGTCGAGACGGGGCGGCATTGAGGTTCGTTAGTTATTACAACTTTTGATTTTTTTGCACCGCTGAAATATTGCTTTGCAGGTGTTAAAAGGTACTGCTGGATAACTACAGCAGCCAATTTCAATATGTTACCTATACCTACCTACCTATGCATACGCTATAAACTAGGTTAACATTTCCTTAGCCCCAGTTTAACAACAGCAGGTAAGAACAATTTTAGAAGCAGACCTAAGTTCGAAGATTCCAAAATAATCTTCAACTGATTGATCAGAACCACTTATATCAGATACTTATGGCTATATCGAGTTTCGTCTGAATGGTTTGAGCTAATAAATTCACCCTAATTCAGCAACTCCAGGAAACATCTCAAGACAAATAGCAACTTAGAACAGATTAGCAGACAAATCGCAGCTAATCGTCCGCCCCTAATCCTATCCGATAGCAATCTATCAGTCGGCGATACGGCAACGTTATAGTAACTTCATCTTTGCTGACTTGGACTTGGGGTGTCTGGCATTCAAGGAAGGCTGTTCTTACCACTGCAGTGAAAAGCATAGGTGTAAAAAAGGCACGCAAGCCCTTTCAGAGATTCGCGGCACTAAACTGGGCTGGTGGTAGGGCCTAAATTTATGTGGTCCGCTTGACCCACAAATAGCATCAACATGTTGCGGTTCTGGTCCTCTGGTGTACTGCATTGATTGCGGTTGTGTTAAGAGTATTGCTCTCAATTTGGAATGGATCAGCTAAGTACTAGCTTGAAGCACCTCCTCGCTTCGCTTCCATTTTCATTATGCGCATAGCTAACGAGTGGAACTTCCTGCCGGAGTCAGTCTTTCCCGATAGTTACAATCTAGGCGTATTGAATTCTCAAAGTTCAAAGTTCAAGTTTATTCAATTTTGGTATCACAAAAGCACTTATGAACGTCAATTATTACAATGACTCTAGCACCGTATCGGAAAAAAACCACTACTCAGAAGATACGGCAAGAAACTGAGGGGCATTTTTTTTGGAATTTTTTTACAATATTTTATGTTTGTTTTTGACAATATTATGTTTCTTACGTGCCAGTTGGCTACTTGGCAGAAGCGGAATGTTCCATGTAATTAATAGTGAAGATGAATCTTAAGTGAATAGGTACTTTCTTGGCAAGCATGCTACATCGTCGCTTACCATTAGCAGATGACATAGTGGTCAAACGCTAGCCAATAAACAATATAAAAAAAATTGTCGTCACTGAACATTCTTCGTTGGTGTATTTGCCAAAGATTTCGTATAGGTGCGTGACTGTACCTTTATATTGTTGCGTGCGACATACAATATTGCCCATCCTGAAAAATAGTTTTTAGCGTAAAGGATAAACAGAACATCCTGTAAATAATCAACTTCTCTACGCGTGGTTAAAATTTGGTGTTGGCACAAAAGACTTTATAGTACCAAGTGTCGGAAAAATTGCTAACTTTTATATAGCTAGGTAGGTATGTTCTGTCGATATCTTTCATCATGAGTCGGAGACAAGAGTTTAACAGACAAAACGTTTTATATGCTTAGTGAAAATGCGACTAAACACATTAAACAACATACTTAAATGTTCAAACTCGTCGGCCTGAGACAGCGTCGGCTGAGGGCTCAGGAGGCTTAGGAGAGTCGTGTTATCTTTACAAAGTTCAGAATTTGCAAACGCCAGAGGCTTTACGGAAAATATGAGCCTTGTGTGGAGTTTGTATCGTTTCAAGTGAAATACTGTCATGATTAAACTGTCGAGTTAAAGCTTATGATTACGGGATTCTAAACAGCTAAAGTTACATAGATATTTGCACCTAAGTATGAAGATTTCAGGTTTCTTCTAGGCGTGCTACATCTTCGACCGCATCGTCACTTAACAACAGGTGAGAGAGCGGTCAAACGCAAGCCCATAAATAATAATAAAAAAGGATACATACAGCTAACCATAATAAGTAATACTTGCTCTTAATCCACATGGGTTATAAAAAAACCGATCAACTGATGTGAATAATTTAGTAAAAAAAATCGATTAAATAGTTGCAAAGCCTTTATTCATGTGTAAAATGGTAATTTGAATCGTTTTAATCTGAAATTTTAATTTAAAATATGAATATAACTGTGTTCATCCATATCCTTAGGTAGGTAGGTATACCTACAATTAGGTAGCGTCCAAGGTCCATAAACAAACGTCACTACAGCTCATAACTTATTGGAAACTGTTATACAGCGTGTTTGCAAATGGCGCGGCGCAATATGTTCCACAAACAGCCTTAAGGTGGCAACCACCGGCTATTCTGTAGCTCCTGACATAGGAAACAAAACAGTAGGTCCAGTTGATAATAAGTTGTGAAACAAATCATACCTATTCCATTTCCAATGCCATTTAAAAGTACCTCATTTCACCTACCTATATAAAAAAACTAGAACTTCCGATAAGGCTCGTAACACCAGTTTGCGATTTGAAGAAATTTCGTTGGAAGTAAACGTATGAAGGTATACAAAGCCAAAAAGTCGTGGCTTTTTAAAAACCCCATCAAATACAAATGTGAAAAATTACTTCACACAACATTAAGTAGGTCTGGTTTATCTAAATACAGAGTAAATTCTGATTCAGAAGATATTTTTTTTATGGAACTGAGTGATGAGACGTGCAAGTCGTTCGCCTGATGGTAAGCGCCACCCTTGCCCAACAATTGCAGTGCCACCCGAAACTTTTAATACCATAAAAGGCTTTGCGCACTGCATTGCACTCATCACCCCGAGACATCAGATATTAAGTGTCATATATGCCCAGTCGCTGGCTACAACGCCCTTTAAATCGGAACACAGTAACATTTGCGCACTACTGCTTGGCGGTAGAATAACTGGTAAAGCTGTGGTACCTCCCCAGACGGCCTCCTGCACATGAGAAACCTACCACGAGAAGTAGTAGACTGAATAATCTCTAATTGTTTTCAGTGTTCCAACTGCATACGCTGTGCCTGCGGTTTCAGGTGAGGCCCCTGTGTACAGTTTTGCTTATTAACAACCCCAACATGGCGGACGTTTGATAAGATTTCGGTTTGTCTTGGCATGCGTGCCTTGAGACCGCCCCGGGGCATTTGGAGTTAAGGCTAGTTGGTGCTATGGGCTGTTGGTTCAAATAATGCTCTACCTACATCTTAATTCATAAAGTGATAAATGAGTAAGAGAAGCTTCAATTTAATTGGAACAAGTATGTAAATTATTTAGGTAATTAGGACACCTAGGTCGTTGCAATTTGCTTATTCAATGTGAGTTCACTGTTCACAATCTTTGTAGTGTAGTGGATGGGCAGGTTAGCTTAAATCTCATACACCACATGAGGTTGCGTTTTCGATTCCCGCGACGGGACAAATGTTTGTGCATGAACAGGGAAAAAGCGCAAGCATTTGTTTCGTGTCTGGGTGATGTGGGACCATGGTCTTCATATGTAGTTCCTGGTTCCCTAGATACAGGAATTCCTAGTTAGGGGGCAGAATCTATGTATGTGGTTGCTGACCGTATTTATATATTTATTTCATAATTTATAAGTACACCATTACCTATGAAATGTACTACTTAAAGTTTTTTACGAAAAAACTTTAAGTAATACACACACAAAAACTCTTTTATTATTATCAGCGAAATCGCGTAACGGAGGCGCAAACCAACTTGAAAAGCGCTGCACACGTGCGTATTACCTATGCTTTTAACAAAATTATAAGTTTCAGTTGCGCTGTTAAAATCAGCCATGAATAGATGCATAAGTAGTCAGGAGTCTTAGTAGCGAAGTAGAGCATATTTTGAATAGTTCCGCTAAGATATTCCCAAGCGCCATGCGAGGCGCGCGAGGCGCATAACTGCGAGGCACAACCAAGCCAGCCGCGCATCACTAGCCCGCCTCGCATAGTTTACAAGACGACGCATAACCTGTGGCATAACTAACAAGATTAACTTACGTTTATACCACAAAACCTCTGCAAAACTTAGCAGTTTTTACAAAATACTACTTCTACCTATTAAGGTTTCTGTGCTTCTACTATGTGTAAGTTCACTCATGGCCTATATTTAATTATTACCTAATTATAATTCATTTGTATAAAAAATATGTTAGTATGTATATAAAACAGGTATAAGGCAGTTACCAAGTACCTTATTAGTTATATGATGTTTATTGATTTATACATATCAATTATTATCATTTCACATTATTTTCTGAGTGATGAATGAATATATATCTCTACCTATGGCTTCTATACTGTACTAGCTCTATTCTATACTAGTTTCTAAGCTACAGGTGTATAAGACACCTAGTTTAGAAGATAGGGGTCCAAATTCTAACCTAGCCTAAAGAGCCTAAAGAACTATTTTTAAAAACATTTATGTACCTACCTATGTAGTAATTAATTATCTTAATATGTAGCTTTAAAGTAGACAAGATGTTACCTAATTTACCTATGTTACTTAAGGCTTCTGAACAATAAATACCTATAAATAAATATAAATATCTAACTGTTAATTATACGACTTTAATTTGACCCAAAGTGCCTCATAAATTGAATGTCAATCAAAAATATATTACGTTAATTGGTTATGCAGAATCGTGACAGTAATTCTGGTGACATTCTGTGCAGAAAATTTCGTTTAAACGAAATCGGGGCGAAGTCCCAGGAGGGCGGTTCATTTTATAGCAATTAGTTGGCTACAGCAATGGATTCGTCACGAGTGAATGAGTACCCCTTCAGAAAAGGCGGTTTACAACAACCGATCTCCGGACGAAGTTGAGACATAAAAGTTAAATGGTTGAGTGCAGGTTGTTTCTTTGTAATGTTTTATCTATTTACACTAATATTAAAAATTAGGTTAGGTAGGTACCTATTAGTGAATAATTAATCAAAGTACCAAATTCAAAATACCTAACGTCTTAATATTTGTATGCCTATGAAAGGTAGAATTTTGTTGGGTAGTTCTCCGCTATGACACCTTTGCAATTATATATGTAACGACATAACTATCCAAAATTCTTGCAATTTAATAATTTTCAATGATTCATTCACAGATTTTATACTAGCTATCACAAACTAGTAGCTTTCATTAAGCATTGTATCTACATAATATGTAGGTAAGTAGGTATTGTGTTTCCGCTAACTCACCGTGCATTGATGGCAGAATGAAAGGTTTTAAATGAAATATGCTTTTTTAGGGTTCCGTGCCCAAAGGGTAAAACTGGACCCTATTATTAAGACTCCGCTGTCCGTCTGTCTGTCTGTCTGTCTGTCCGTCTGTCACCAAGCTGTATCTCTTGAACCGTGATAGGTAGACAGTTGGAATTTTCACACATGACATATTTCTGTTGCCACTATAACAACAGTGATCATTCAACTTCCGCAGAGAAAGGTCGCGTCGCGCTCTTGTTCTAGTTCGTGCTCGGGCAAAGCGCTGACGCTGCTACCTACGCCGCGTACCGTCGCGCGCGTCTAGATTCTGCGGTCATCGCAATGACCCAGTTATTAAGTGTGTGTTGTTTATATAAACAATTGTTAAGGCGCAGCCATACCTTGTAAATATGGCTTCGCCAAGTCATGCGTCAATAACGCTCAATACAGAAACGGAACATATATTGTTCCAACATTATGAAAAGGAAAAGGCAGAACGCAAAAAACTAGAGAGTTTGGTAAAACAGCTCAAAGGTCAGATTGAAGAACTACAGAGAAAGGAACAGCAGAACAATGAAACCCAGCATGAAAAACATCCTAGGAGCGAGGTCCCTTCTGCAGCAGTCCAGTATGAGACCGACGAAGAAGATCTCGTAAGAGAAACTGAGTGGGTGCGACAAAAAAGCAGGAAGAAGAGGAAGTTAAATATATCACTGTCCCCACAACAAGGAAATGACTCCAGCCAAAAATCCATAGAAAAGCCTAAAATTAAGAAAACACCCTTACCACCACCCATAGTAGTCGAAAACATCAAGGACTACCAAAAATTTTACGATCTCATCTCGACGAGCGCACCAAAAGACGCATTTATCGTAAAGATGATGAGCGGAGAGAGCGTTAAAATAAACGCCAATAATGACGACTCATACAGGGCCATTACCAAGTTGTTGTTACAAAACAACTGCCGCTGGCACTCCTACGAAAATAAACAGGACAGACCAATTAGAGTGATGGCTAAAAACCTACATTCTTCGTGCTTGCCTGAAAGAATAGCTGAAGATTTAATTCTTCAAGGATACAAAATTCTAAATGCGGTTAACAAACTCAGCTGGAGGAGTAAGGAACCACTTAATATGTTTATGCTTTCATTCCAAAAAGATGAAGATATAAACAAAATCTATGGAATAAAGTCAATACTGGGTTGCAAAGTGGATATACAACCGGTAAAAACATCGAAACTGATTCCACAATGCAAGAAGTGCCAAGCATATGGCCATACACAGAAATACTGCTCTAAGGAACCTAGGTGCGTGAAGTGCACAGGTAAGCACTTAACTAGAGAGTGCACCAAACCAGCAGAAGCCAAACCAAAATGTGTCCACTGCGGTGAACCACACCCTGCCAACTACAGAGGGTGCATAGTAGCCAAAGAACTACAGAATATAAAAAATAAGCTAGCAAAGACAAATTCTTCTGTACCCACCATTCAGGTTCCAAGTGCAAATAAATGGAAAACATCTAGTGCCAGCCAAATAGTAAAAAATAATATTTCTTTTGCACAAATCGCAAAAGGAACTCAGCCTAAACCACAAGTCCAACCGCAACCTAAGCACACAGGCTCAGATGTGGATGAAAAACTCAATAAAATCTTAAATCTAATGACCTCATTTGACGAGCGTTTAAGGAAACTTGAAACTAGCACCAAAACAGCTACATCAAAACAATTGAAATGACTAATTCACTAAAAATTATGGCTTGGAATGCAAATGGGCTCCTTCAGCATCGGTATGAACTACAGGCAGTCCTATCTACAGAAAATATTGACGTGTGTCTTATATCCGAATCCCACTTCACCAGAGAATCTTTCATCCAAATCAAAGGCTATAAAACATATCATGCGTTGCATCCCGATAACACTGCTAGGGGAGGCAGTGCGGTCGTAATAAAGGAAAACATCTACCATTATGAAGAATATAAGCATGAAGAACAACATTTACAAGCTGTTGCTGTCTGTATTAGAACTAAACGTTATCCTGTCACCATATCAGCAATATACTGCCCTCCTAAGTATGCGCTGAAAGCTGACCAGTACAGGGACTTTTTGAAAGGACTTGGTAACAGATTCCTACTGGGAGGCGATTTTAATGCTAAGAATACCTTCTGGGGGTCTAGACTTACCACAACCAAAGGAAAGGAATTACTATGCGCCATAAGAGATACCAAATGCAATGTTATATCGACTGGGAAGCCGACATATTGGCCAACTGATCAACAAAAGATTCCAGACCTCATAGATTTTTTCATTTATAAAAATATATCATCTAGTTTTCTTAGTATTAAGGAAGGCTATGATATGAGCTCAGACCATTCACCTATAATTTTAACACTAAGTGAAACTGTTGTACAGAGAGAGAATAACCCTACTTTGACAAATAAGAACACGGACTGGGAAAGCTTTAAACAAGATTTAGATTCTATGATTGACTTAAAAGTTTCTCTCAAAACCCCACAACAGCTAGAAGATGACGTAAAAAAATTCATAGCAGTTATCCAACAATGCGCCTGGAAGAATACGCCTGAAGTTAAAATACCTGTCAGGAGTAACTACTATCCCATGGAAATAAGAAACCTCATATTTGAAAAAAGAAAACAAAGGCAGAAATGGCATATAACGAGAGCTCCACAGGAGAAGAATGTTTTGAATAATCTTACAAAAAGGCTTAGGAGAGAAATTCAGAAGTTTAATGACGAAACTATGAATACTCACCTAAGTCAACTAACAAGTGATCGTACAACAGATTACTCGCTTTGGAAAACGATCAAAAATTTAAAAAAACCTATCATGCAGACACCACCAATAAAAGAAGCCAATGGAAGCTGGGCAATAAATAATGAACAAAAGGCAGCTAGATTTGCACAGCACCTGGAGCAAATCTTTCAAACTGATGAAGAAAACACAGATGAAGTTTCGATAAACGAAACATTGAATTATGATCTAGACATAAGACTCGTCACACCAAAAGAGGTATTTAACAGTATCAAACAACTGCACCGAAACAAATCTCCTGGATACGATCTTATTACTGGAGAAGTACTGCAAAATCTCCCACGTAAAGCGATTGTTAAACTTACCACTCTTATCAATGCCACGTTTAGACTCCGATACGTACCTGATATGTGGAAAGTTGCCGAAGTCATAATGATAGCCAAACCTGGTAAACCACCTCATGATGTTTCATCATACAGACCGATATCTCTGTTACCAATAATGTCTAAATTATTTGAAAAACTACTGTTAAGACGAATGAAGCCCATCATAGAAGAAAAAAACCTTATCCCTGATTATCAATTCGGATTTAGAGAAAAGCATTCCACAATAGACCAAGTCCACAGAATCACCAACATTATAGAAAAGGCATTAGAAGAAAAAAAAGTTTGCTCTACGGTTTTTCTAGACGTAGCACAAGCTTTTGACAAGGTGTGGTATAAAGGCCTCATATTTAAATTAAAGAATATGCTGCCACATCAATTTGCAGATCTCTTGCACTCCTATCTAACTCAGAGAATGTTCAGAGTACGACAAGACGATGCTTATTCAGAACTTAAGCCAATAAAAGCTGGAGTACCACAAGGGAGTGTACTAGGCCCGGTCCTCTACTTATTGTACACTTGTGATATCCCAGAGTTAGAAGAAAACACCATTGCAACGTTTGCAGATGACACGGCTATCATGGCTACAGGGTTCACTCAAGAGGAGGCAGTGGTAAAGGTACAAAAATCCATCAACACCATATTTGATTGGACGACAAAGTGGAAAATAAAACTCAATGAGTCGAAATCAATTCATATAGATTTTACGAACAAAAAAACAAATTACCATCCGGTGTACATCAATAACAAGACGGTACCGTACGAAAATACAGCCAAATACCTTGGCATGACATTAGACGCAAAGCTTCGCTGGAAGGCACACGTCAAAAAGAAACGAGACGAACTAGAGCTTCGCTATAGGAAGATGTACTGGCTACTTGGAAAACACTCTACGATGTCAGTGCACAATAAAATATTACTCTACAAACAAGTCCTCATGCCAATATGGACTTACGGTATCCAGCTGTGGGGATGCACCAAACAAAACAATGTTGCAATCATACAAAGATTTCAAAACAAAGTGCTTAGGGGTATCGTAAATGCTCCGTGGTACATAAGAAACGATGACCTCCATAGGGACCTGAAAGTGGACCTCGTTAATAGTGTAATTAAAAAGTTCGCCGAAGCTCATGAACGTAGACTTCACCATCACGTGAACGTCGAGGCTATCCAGCTCCTCGACAACACAGACCTAGTGAGAAGACTAAAAAGGACAAAACCTTTTGAGTTAATTTAGTGCAGTGACAGTGTGTCGTAGTAAAGTTAGTGCTACTTGTAAAGAACACAAGAACATAGTGTCTTCGCCTTGATAGAGACAATAAGAAAAGTGTTGATGGACATATTCTTAGTTTTACTCTACTTAGCAGTTTAAGTTAAATTCAAATTACTTATTAGCCTTATTAGGCTAGATTGTAATGTTAATGAAGTGTCATTTTGTGACACGACATTATAAAAAAAAAAAAAAAAAAAAAAAACTATAACAACAAATACTAAATAACAGAATAAAATAAATATTTAAGGGGGGTTCCATACAACAAACATGATTTTTTGCCGTTTTTATAGATAATGGTACGGAACCCTTCGCTCGCGAATCCGACTCGCACTTGGCCGGTTATTTTATGTCTTCAGTTTTTGAACATTTCTCATTGTTCACGTGATTCATTCAGATGCACAATGTTAAATGCACAATATCAATAAGTAACGTCTCTCAATTTTTTTAAATAAAATTATTGGGGATCGGAAAGAAGTTCGTCGGACGGTCTAAAGCGCTCTTTATAAGAAACGTCTAACTTGCGGGGAACTGCAACAAAACGGCTATCAGACGAACTTCAGACAATAACACGCGAAGATAAGTCGAGACTCGACTCTATTGTGGAGTGATACTGCTGCTTAGAAGTGTGTTTCTGTTGTTGATGAACATGTTTGTCAGCTAATGTCGTTGATAAAAGTTGGTGTGGCCATGATTTGTTGTGGTTTCTTTTGATAGAATTTCCTGTTTATTCCCTATGTATCATAATGATATTCACTTCGTAGTATAATAGATATAAATAGGTAATTTTTTCTACCTATTGTACAAGTTCTTACTTAGAGAGGATTATAAATAAATAAAATACGCCTAACGGGCACATACATGGTCCCTCACTATGATTCCCTGTATCTAGGGAACCAGAAACTATGAGGACCATGGTCCCACAACACCCAGACACGAAACAAATGCTTGCGCTTTTTCTTTTACTTTGCACACATTTGTCCCGTCGCGGGAATCGAACCCACAACCTCAATGGTGTATGAGATTTGAGCCAACCTCCTGTTATACCTGCCTTAGGTAGGTGTCTATCCTATCTATGGAAGACATATTTTATGTAGAGGACTAATTTGGAAAACTTTCATAATTTAGTTTTAGGTATCTTTTTGTAAAATTTTAAGTATTGAGTATCTACTTAGGTAATTGTATGCTTGACCTAGGTACAGAGCTAGTACAGATACAGTGAAACCAGATATGTAACTGGTAAAACTCCCATCTTACATCTGTGTTTAACAACTCAACTTGAGAAGGCCAATCGAATCCCCATCTTACCATCGAAAGTTCGTTAAAGTAATGTCACTCTATCTAACATCCCCTCTCGACAAAAACGAGACGACACCACTTTTAACCCCAAGCGGAAACGAGATGGAAAATCCTAGATAATACCCTATAATCACAGTTTTGTTTTCCAATCGGTGCTAACGATTATTGGCGTGTTATTTGGCAGCCATTTTGAAATTGCTCCAGTAGCAGTGTTAAGACGAGTCGTTAGGAAGTACAATAAAAAGAGGGCACGGTGATTAGTCGGCTCAGAGGTGATTTCGTTGAAAAGTTTGTTTTCAACCGTCTATAGAGTTCTAGGAGGAACATTTGCTTGTCATAATTAGTTAGCAGGATTGAATACCTAGATACTATTTATGCGACATCTTGACAAGCGTTTATTTTAGCCCTTTCAAATGTGTGTGGGAGCGTGTCATAATGGTTGGTGGCAGGTACAGGGTAAATGGTAGGTACGCAGAAGATCGCCCATGAGAGACCAGCAGAGGAATAGTCTTACTCGAAAACCGACTCGATCGCTTTCAAAAATGTTTTGAAATCAGTATTTGTCTGTTAAATTGTCGAATTGTTCTACTCAATGTCTATAATTATGTAAATTGGGATAATACCCACAAAAAATGGAAGCAAATAATAACTTTTCAGAAAGTGTTTTAAATTAACTACAATGAATATATATAGCCATGAAAAATACTATTAATTAAATAACGCTCTAAAAGTACCTAAAACTTTGTTTAAATAATATGTTTCAAATATTGCCGCGCAAACGGGTCACCTCAAAAATTGTGACGTCATATGTAGGTAGAAGACGACAAACTCTTCGAAATAAAACTTGCAAAGAGATTGTAATACGTTTTGTTAAGTTTGGGGACTATATTGTAGTAATGGAACGAAGAAATTAGCAAAAATACATTTTATGAAAAGCAAAAACGTAAAATAAACACAAGCTTGACTCACGGCATTTGCCTACAAATGACGACATGCGCTGTGATTGTTGTTTCGTTTGAGATGAAGAACAGATTAATAATGTCAGAATTATTTATTGATTTAACAATATAAATCATTATTATTTCACAAATATATTGATTGAATGATCTTTCTGGTTCGACGTACATACGTTCTAACTACATTTTAGATTTTTTTACTCGATTACTGTCCGATCCTCTATTAAAATTAATCAATTACCTACGATTTTCATAAAATATTCGCCCGTCTATTAGTTACAAGAGAATTATTAAACAAGGGCGTTTGATGTTCGACGCTTGATTTAATCAACGAGGATCAAACTAAATGCAGACTACTCGCTTTTATCTCCACAGAGCGTGCCTGAATATTTTTGAAATTGAAGATTGGCTGTTAATTAATATGCATAACTTGGACTTTATTGTCTGGTTTTACTCATTTTTATTCATAGAATCAAGAGAAACAAATAAAGAGGAACTTAAAGTTGGGGCTGATTTTGCCAAGTCATTCGATATCATAGGGATCCCATATCTGTGTTAGATATCAATAAAATACAATACAATAATGTCAAAAACACGTAACAAAAGTTAGTAGTACAATGGGCGGCTTTATCACTATGTGCAATTTCTTACAGGCAACCTTTGAATTGACAGGAATACAAAAAAAAGAAACACTGCGGTCAGTGGTGTGCAAAATAATTAACATATCACTCCAATATATTCGATTTCTCTTCGGACCACCTGCGCTACCCTACGGACGCTACGCAAGTCGTCTTTTGTAAATATGTACATAGTCGTAGAGACTTTAGAATCTTTTATTAAATGGAAATTGTTTGGAAGATTTATCTTTAGCTAGGTATCTTTTATTAATGACAGATTTTTTCGCTAACCTTACTTAGTCAGCTATTGTTTATTTAAGGCCCTAAAGCTATTATTGGGATCACGTCGAAATAGAATAAAAATTAGGATCACACCGGAATTTTATTTTAAAAATAAATAAATTAGTGTTACTTTCTTGGTAACAGACCAGAATAGACTATATCATCACCCATTGTACTTAAATTGTAAATTATGTAAGTATAGGTAATTTATCACACTGTAATTCAAGACCGTGAGATATATATAGAGTTTGAATTGTATAGGTAGCTAATAGAGCTGGTTATATACTCCTAGCTTAACTCTACTACACCAAAAGAAAAACATTGTCTGAGCCACGTCCGAGTTCAGTTAAAAAGCGAAAATAAATGTCCCTTTATTCTGAATGTATGTTAGACTAATCCAATTTTAAAACGCTACCCAGACCATACATATTATAAAACGAGACTTTGTCGGGAGCTTAACGACGAAATTAGTTTATCCCCCTACAGCGGAACAACGAAGGGGTTGCAAAATTTAAATCACAAATAAAACCACTGAAAAATATCTACGAGTGGGTAGTGGCTCAATAACGATGTCTCTTAATTAAAGCACAGGGTAATAAACAGTTGGAAGTGTTGTATAGATTTAGTAAAAATAATTACTTTATGTGCTTAAGTCTAGTAAATGAGTTTTACAGTGGAGACCACGTTTAGGCAAACGCAGTGTACGACGCCCTCCGGCCAGATGGAGCGACGACCTGCGTAAAGTAGCTGTCAGCATCTAGATGAGGAGAGCCGAAGATCGGGCTCAATTCGCTCAGTAGCCAACTCCCAATGCTCGCCTATGCCCAGCAGTGGACTCGTACAAGCGGTTGGTAATGATGATGCTTAAGTCAGCAATAGAATTCCATAAAGAATGGTCTTAGTCCCAAATTCTACATTAATTACAATAGCGGACCTAATAAGATAAGAAATGGTATAGTCTTAATAATCCTAGTTAGAGCCAGGGTCTATATATGTGATCGTTGGGCGTTATTATATATTACCATTATTGCCAGATACTTAGTAATAAATAATAAAGTATCAGGTCATTTAAATATTAAAATATTTAAGTGTATGGTAGAATGAATGTAAGTCCTACATTGACCGCTAGAGTCACGTGCAAGCCATTGTTTTAAAAATCCCAAAAATCAGAAGAATTAAATTTGAATTGAAATATTGCACCATAATATATATACCTACCCACGTATTATGAATATGCAGATATTGCTCTACCAGTCCCTTTTATTTACGCAGAGTTGGTAGGTATTCACAAAGTCACGGTAAACGCTTCGGCTATTTATCGCTCACATCTCTTCCCGGACCAACGACACCGATTTTGCACGCTCCAAGCCGGTCACGGTCCAAAGCTCGACCCATTCAAGCGTGACAGATGCACCATATTGAAATACGCCGGTCCACCGGACCGCCGGGCCTGCCGGCCGTCCGTCTACTCGTCACGTAGCCCCAAGGAATCTTCCCTATGTATTTGCCTTGCACGCCTCACTTCAAATGGCTGAATGTAATATGAAGATGTCTCTAATACTCCAGGAATTTCCAATATCGCATACGATATTCAAATCAAATATAATGTCGAATAGTTATCAATATTTATTATTGACCGACATTAGCATGTTCTTACACAAACTTAGCTTACCCGTCACCGCTCCCGAAACATCAACTTCGTTGATAACTGACTTGCATTAAATAATTATTTACAAATAGGTGACAATACAAACTTAAAGTAAAATTACTTTATGAGTATCTGTAGAAAGCATCCACAAAACCTAACACGGCCCACTAAACCTAAAACTAAAGGGATATGGAGCAATTGTTTTACTGTGACAAAACCGCAAAATCGTTTTTCAGTTTTAGACCACGCTATATTCAGTTCTATGATTAAACAATAAGATAGTGAGGCATAAAACTGACAAGTCATTCGCCACAGTTCCTTTGCTCCACATGTTTTAAGTTAACTGGTCTTACCACATCACTGTCGCCTATAATTATAAACTAATCTATTGATTTTGCTCGTTTCCACACCCCCTTTTCTAGTCGGTGCGTAGTAGGTATCATCATATTCGGCGTAACGCTGATTGCTGGGCCTAAAGTCAAGCTGCAAATAATCGCCTTCTTCTTTTCTCAGCTGTCCGGACTGTTTCCCGTCGTATCTTGGGTCCTCGTAGATTGTAATTGTTTGCTTTCTATGAGCGACTACAGGAGCATTTTTCGGCACTTGTGACGTTGCAGGAACGGTTGGAATTTTAGCAATCGGTGTGTTTCGTGATTCGTCGTATCCATAACCATAGCCATTGTAAGGCCCATACCCGTAGCCTCCTTCGTGACGCAAACCGTGATCGTCGTAATAACCTGGACCGGCATAGTTTTGGCTTTCCCAACCATGTGCATTGTCCCTCTGCCAGGCGGGCTGTTCCCAACCTCTGCGTCTCTCAACATCATCCCAGCCTCTTCGGTCATCCCAGCCTCTCCGATCGTCCCAACCTCGTCTGTCATCCCACTTCTGCCAATCCCAACCAGTAGGCTCTCTCTGATAGGGAGCACGATACTGGTGATAATCGTGAAGTTTGTCCCTGTTATATTTATTGCGATCATCGCGATATTTATTGTACTCCTGAGCATCGTCTAGATAGTATTTTCTGCCGTGGTCTTGATGCCCTTGCTGCGTATTGCCAAGGTCGGCATAGCGGTTGTGCGCACCTCCTTGATAGTTATCTCTGACATATTCTTGTCCATTATTATGAGAGCCATGATAAGCTCGGTTGCCTTGATTGTCGTGACTATTTTGTCTGCTTTTATAAGCAGCTTGGTCGTCTTCATCATTGAAATCATCGAAAAAGGTGCTTTTGTTGGACGATTCATCCTTGTGGTAAGAGTTTTGAAAGCCTTGATTATGATGTCCTTTCTTATGTCCTCGCTTGAATCCTGTAGTTTCACTGTCTTCGGCTTTATCCAGTTTTGAATTGTATCCTTTGTAGGAGTCAGCTTCCAAAGCAGACTTTGTATCGTGATCCTTTTTCAGAAATTTCCCTTCGTCATTGGATTTTGTGTATTGATTATTACGTGTATCATGAATTTGGGTATCCTCTTCGTGCACTTTTTCTCCTTTATGCTTATCATGCTTAATAGATTCGGCTGCTTCGTTGTGCGCGGCATCTTTCAGATGTTCTTCCAAAGCTTCTTTTAAGACTGAAGCACTGGTCACAGTCAGGAAACAAACACAGAGAAGTGTAACACAAAGTTTGCAGCAAATCATTTCATTGCAGGTGAGTCCACAGATGAGTGACAAGCGGTGTTAACGGTAGAACGTTTAGTGCGACAATAGGCGGGAATCGGTTAGGTTAAAGAGTTTTATATTGAAGTAAATCGTGTTTGAGTTCACGGCGAATTAGGGCACAATGAGAGGAAGCTTGGAGGCTGACGGGAACAATGAGGTGGGTGTAAGCGCCGCGGCCGTGACACCACATTATTGGAAAACACTCTTGGATATTCTGTCACCGGCATACCAGTAGGGCAACTACTCTAACATACACTGTGGTTTTACAAATTCTAATGGAACATGCGGTCGAGGTCAATAGTACCCGATTGGGGCGACGTCTTCAAGGCCATTGATTAGTTGAAGTCCGAGTCTGAAAAACGATGCAGTAAAGTTGGTCGTCTTTGAAGAACTGTTGTGTTGGACCGTTACTCGGTGTTCTTGTACCGGCATGACAATAATATCACGACTTTCAGAAAACGTACTTTTTAAATAAACATTTCTGATTTTCACAATTTTTGATATCGTAACAAAGTTCTAAAAAAATATTTTTTTTTTATTGCCGGTAGTGGTTCTTTTTCCGATACGGTGGTAGAAACATTGTATGTAATAATTGAAGTTCATAAGTGCATCTGTGATGCAAAAAATTGAAATGTCATGAAAAAATTGAAGAACTTAAAACTTTAGTAGGCTTTTGACAGATTTGGTACAGTCCTAAACAGCTGATTGCTTCTTTGAATTCTTAAATGAATAACTATTATGTACCGACTGGAGTAGCTATTTGAAATGTGAATATTAGTAAAATATTATTAGAAATAACGCCCTAGAAATATATTGACATTATAAATTGCTTGATTTAAAATATTACTAGTATCTTGTGATATTACCACAATTTTGTCGTACATAAAGTGACAGAAGTAATCATAATGTTCTAGAGGTTTACGATATAAATCAAACAGTGAATTTTATAAATAAAAGTTTATTAAAATATTACACAAATATATATTAACTGTAAAATTATTTTAACTAAGCTCACTGTATGTTACTATTGTTTTAGAAGAAAATTAACTAAATAAGACTTCATATATCATAAAAGTTTTAAAAGAGAATAACCACTATAATAAATTACTAAAGAAAATATTACTTCGATAACCTTTGTTCTTGGTTTACACTAAATAGTGTAAACCAAGAACAAAGGTTTAGTACAAAAAATGCAACTTAGGAAAAGTAAAAACCACAACCAAAATTCCTGTGGCTAAAAATGCGACGTAGGTCTTACAGAGTAAAATAAAAAGGTGAGATGCAAACTGTCTTTCTAAAATATTTCTGGTAAAGATAATTCTTTCTTACTTTTTTAACCCCCGACGCAAAAAGGAAGGTTGTTATAAGTTTGACTGTGTGTCTGTCTGTGGCACCGTAGCTCTAAAACGGGTGAACCTATTTGGATGCGGTTTTTTTTAATTAGAAAGCAGGTTTTCCAGCGGTAGTTCTTAGATATGTTTTCGGTCAAAATCGGTTCAGCCGTTTTTTACTTTTTATAGGTTTTTGTGTCGGGGGTTTTTAATTTTTTTTATTCTTCTTCTTTAGTTTAAAACATAAAAATACAATGTAAAGCACTATATTTTTGTTCTCTAAGCCGATCCATTGACTTCCTTCACACTCAAGGCAGCTATCCTCTTCTTCAATTCCACCACCAGGTCTGTTCTAGGAACTTCTTCCTCTTGCCGCGAAGTGATGCCGCGAATCTTGACCACGCCCCTTTTGAGTTCAGAGTCACCTAACACCACCGCTAATGGTATGCCATTCTCTTCGCAGTGTTGGAGTTGGTTGAGCATTTTCGGGTTCTTTTTGTAGGATTGCTCGGTCTGAAATGGAAGATAGAAATTAAATGTTACTATATGCTTTAGCATTAAGTTCTCCTTTTGTACATTACTTGTAATAGTGCAATAAAGAATTAAATAAATATATAAATGTTGTCGTTTTGAATTGGTATTACAATTACCAAGTCGTATACCATATATGGCACCTTCTCTAAAAATGGTGAAAGAAAACATCGTGAGGAAACCGGCATGTCATATCATAAAATTTATGGACATTATGCAAGCGGTGCGCGTCCATGGTGCGCCGGGTGTGGGCCAGTCCCAACGTCGTCCTAGCTACGATCGCTGACAGGCTTGACTGTGAATATATAAGGCATGGCTGCGACAGGCATGTCGCAGTCCCAATGCCGGTTAAAAAATGGTAGCTTTATTATTTATATTCTCAAATTCTATTTAAATGTTCCGTATTTGACTTTAATGTGCATGATTATTCCCTATATTGTATGAATCTGTATGACATCTCATTAATTATTGTATGAATTTGTTGACATTTTATTTTTATTTCGTAGTTATTGTGATTATTTGTGATTAGTATTGAGTCCTGGTTACTAGATTAAATGAATTTGAATTATGACATCTACCAATCCGCACTGGCGTGGCGGATTATGGCCCGTTCATTCCCTGTCCGAGCAGTGGGAACGAAACTAATGATGATAACGATGCATAGATAAATTAATCACTACTTATGCCTTTTCTTTTTAACTATTTTTACATACCACCAGTCCGCAGAAAGCGCTTCGCTGACTCTTTCATTGTACGTACTGCTGAGGAGTGGAATTCTTTACCAGAATACTTATTTCCTTCCAATTTGCAACCTGGGTCTTTAAGACAAGAGTGAATAGGCACCTCATGGGCAAGTGTGCTCCACCTTAGACCGCAACTACGCTTACCATCAGGTGAGTTGTTGTCAAAGGTTATATTTTCAACCCGCGCACGCGACCAGTTAAAATAACAATAGCCTTACGCGCAATCGTATGTGCGTACGCGTTACGAGCTTAGCGCGTAAACAGAAATGGAGGATGCCCCAAAGTTTTGCGCTACCCTGTAAAATATAGCTAGTTTCACTTGAGAACACGCTTTTTAGTCGTACTTTACTAAGATGATACCTTAATGCCAGCATTCCACAGTTCAGTGCAGATCTTCATTCGTTCTTCCAAGAAGTTCTTCTGCGCCGATGCGACATAGACATCGACGTCGCTGGTGCGTACGGCGATGTCGCCGGCCGCTAGTTTTGCTTCAAGCACTGAGAATACTCGCTCCACGCCGATACTAACACCTACGCACGGAACCTGGGAAGGAAGTCAAAGGTTGTTTTTTATGTAACCAGGCCTAGCGCACTCCGCACTGTAGGTACGAAGCTACAAGTACATAGCCGGACACCGACGGCGGGTCGCGCGTCGTTACACGTGCCGCTTCAGAAGAGATAAGAGCTATGCGATAGAAAGAGAGGCGCTCTGTAGGTTAATATGACTGGTAATATTAATACTGGTAATAATACAGCGCTACGCGAGCTGAATTGAATTTTATTGCGTCATAGCAAGAGTCGCTATTTGTTTAAATTTCATTGCGGAGTGATGCTTCTGTACCTTAGTATTCTGTGATGTAACTGAATAACGAGACAAGCTGGTCGTTTGCCTGATGGTAAGCAATACGCCAGCCCATAACAATAACAGCACTACTCAGAACTTTGTTTTGCAAAATCCTGCGCGGCGCTGCACTGCGCTCGTCACCCTGAGACAATAGGGGATCGGACTTTTCAGAAAGTGTTTTAAATTAAATTAAATATAATGAATATATATAGCCATGAAAAATAGTATTTTAATTAATTAATGCTCTAAAAGTACCTAAAACTATGTTTAAATGTTATGTTTCAAATATTGCCGCACAAAAAGTCACCTCAAAATATGTGACGTCATACGAAAGTAGAAAACGACAAACTCTTCGAAATAAAACTTGCAAAGAGATTTAAATACGTTTTGTGAAGTTTGAGGACTATATTGTAGTGATGGAACGAAAAAATTAGCAAGAATACATTTTATGAAAAGCAAAAAAGTAAAATAAACACAAGCTTGACTCACGGCATTGGCCTACAAATGACGTCATTCGCTGCGATTGTTATTTCGTTTGAGATAAAGAACAGATTAAATATGACAGAATTATTAGATTTTATTTATTGATTTAAAAATATAAATCATTATAATATTGATTGGCTGATCTTTCTGGTTCGAAGAACATTCGTTCTTACTATATTTTAGATTTTTTCTCGATTACTGTCCGAACCCCTATTAGCTGTTGAGTCTCATAATGCCCAGCAATTTCGCTGGCTACAATGACCTTCAAACCGGAACACAGTAATTTATTAAATACATTAGTGTATGCTCAGTCGGAACCTTTTCCTGACATCGCGCAACATTTCACTGGTTGTATTTATTGTTTTTGTCCTTATTCTATTATGTTCAGTGTAATGTTGTGTGATGTCCCGTATAAATGGACGGAAATAAAGTCATCAAGATTACATTGGAGCGGTCCCGAGCGCAGCTATTGTTATGATTTTTATACATATTATAGTCAATACTACCTACTATTTTAAAATGTAACTATTTTAGAAGTAAGAAATAGAAGAGGAATGCGACACCCAAGACAAACCTGTTTAAGGTTTATAAGGTGTTAGATATTTATGAAAAGTTGTAAAATTTATAAAAAAATAAATAAAAAAAAATATGTATTTTTTTAAAAATAAATAAAAAAAAAGTATTTTTTTTCCTTCTTTCAAAAAGGCACAAATGTTGCACATTTGAACGTCATATACACAATACAAAACCTTACATCCCCGTCTTTAACATTTTGATAATTCCTCTCCATCCAAAGAATGCCTGGAAGAGATCGCTTTTAGCGATAAGGCCGCCCATTGTAACATTTTCTTTAATCGTTTTTATGTAATGTCTGTAATTTAATGTTTGCAAAAAAGCGTTCATCTATCTATCTATCTATCTACAAATAAATTATTGGGCATATGAGATTTATTTGATGTCTCGGGGTGGTGAGCGCAATGCAGTGCTACGCAGTACTTTTTACTGTATTAAAAGTTCTGGGTGGCACTGCAATTGATATGGACAGCAGCCCCCTTCACGAGTATGTCTTGTGGACCAGCCATCAACCATGTTAGAGGAAAGAGCCCGACAGAGCCGTAGAAAGGTAATGTTTTGTTATTTAGCCAGGTCCACAGCGGCTGATTGTAAGGATGTTCATTGATATTTTTAGCCGACTTCAAAAAGGGAGAAGGTTCTCAATTCGATAGTATTTTTATTTTTGTTACCTCAGAACTCTCTCATTTCTAAACCGATTTGGAAAATTATTTTTGCGTCGGGTTCAGTATAGCTACAATGTGGACCCATATGAATTTCATCGATATTAGACCTTGGTCTTCGAAAATACATCAGAATTGAAGTCATTTCAATCATCAAAGAGCGAGTGTGGCTCAGTGGGAGCTCGTGCGGCTTTCGATCCGACGCACCCGAGCTCGAATCCCGCTGGCCCCGCACCACTGACTTTCTTAAGTTATGTGCGGATTCACTCGCTCCAAAAACGGTGAAGGAAAACATCGTGAGGAAACCGGCATGTCCACGAATTGATCACAAAAATATTCAAGGACATGTGTTATCCACCAACCCGCACTGGGCCAGCGTGGTGGATTATGGCCCATTCTCTCTCTATGAGAGAAGACACGTGTCCCAGCAGTGGGAACGTGATGGGCTGATGATGTGTATGTGTGATGTGTTTTTTGTTATAATATGAATTATTTTTTGTCAAATATTGTCAAATGCCCTATCATAAAGGTAATCTTTGTTGATATTACAAAGATGCATGGAACATTCCGCTTCTGCCAAGTAGCCAACTGGCACATAAGAAACATAATACTTTCAAAAACAAACAAAATATTGTAACAAAAGTTTTAAAAAAATATGCCCCTCAGTTTCGTGCCGTATCTTCTGAGTAGTGGTTCTTTTTCGATACGGTGGTAGAGTCATTGTAATAACTGACGTTCATAAGTGCGTCTGTGATGCCAAAATTGAATAAAGAACTTTGAACTATGAACTTGAACTTTGACACAACTGTTTTTTATCAAATGTTTGAATTTCTCTCATCTTAATTTTCAAATAAAATAAAAAACAATTTTTTGCTTTTTTTTACCTGTTTGCCTTTGGAATCGAACATCCCCACAAGGTTATCATATCTGCCGCCGCCGGCGATTGAACCAACAGTTTGCTCCTCATTGCCAATTTTAATCGGCTCTGAAAGGAAACAACCAATCATCCATTAAACGTTCTATCAACAAACAAATCGGCCGGTTACTTACATGAAGGTTGCGGTAATTAAGACATTGTTGATTTTAACACAATGTATGAGTAGAAAATTGGTATAAATCGAGAAGAATTAGGACTCTGACATGATTGTTCTCATTTCGTAATTATAAATGGTTGATTAGACGTAATTTGATATAATGATCATGGAGATCTCTACACTTTTGATGAGCGTAAGTTGTTATACTTTTTAATAAACTTGAGGAATTGCTAGGATTCTGAAGTTTATAACTGAATATTATATCTGTATTTAAAGATATATACGTTGGTACTTTGTACCAACAAAATACACGTGAATTTTGGGGGGGGTTCGAAAGTTGCTAAAAAATCACGTGATGAACGGACCCTTGTGGGCAATCGAAGGTCACAAGAAATCAGATTATTTCTTTGTTTATAATTATTACTTCACACAATCGTATAATTTCTCTACTAATAAAACTTACGCGTAAGAACAGCTTCATAAATAACTCCCGTATAGTAATCCAATCCTCTCGCCAGGCTCAAGTCAAATAGGATCTTATCCTTAATGCCGAAGAGTTCACAATAGTTCAGCAGTAACTTGATGCCTTCTAAACCTTCTATGGCTGCTTTAGTCTTGGATAGTTTCTCGTCTTTAAGAAGTTTATCTGCGAGTTCCGTGCTACCGTTCAAACGGACGTATTCGCCTATTCTGTCAGCAGCGTCCGGCGTAATCCCTTTCTCGTTGATCATTTCGGCCCGTACTTCATCCCAGGGTGACTGAAATATATTACATTAAATGCTTAAACAACTTCCCTGATACGTTATTGTAATCTTTCATTTTTATATTCGTTTTGCATGTTTTTAACCCCCGACGCAATAAGGAAGAAGTCAAACTTAAAACACCCCGTTTTGAGTTTGACCACTATGTGTGTCTGTCTGTGGCACCGTAGCTCTTAAACGGGTGAACCGATTTAGATATGGTTTCTTTTTTATTTGAAAGCAGGTTTTCTAGTAATCGTTCGTAGACATGTTATATCAAAATCGGTTCAGCATCGTTTTTTACGTTTTATAGATTTTTGTGTCTGGGATTTTATAAAAGTTACTGAAATAGTTTTTTCTGCATTGTTTACTCGATATGTTTATTCTGCTGGTTTGGCATATTTTTTTTTATCATATCTATCAAAAATGGGAGAAAGCGCTGATCATTGAACCACAGCGTCAAGGTGCGTCGAAGACCAGAAAGTTCATAATTAAGTAACACTTTTTATGACAATAAATATTTTTTTATGTTTTATGATTTCATACATAGATCTATGGTTCATTATTCTGCCGCGGCCTATGAACATACTAAACATTTTTTTTAATTTGGTTGAATACAATTTTGATAGTTTTAAAAAGTTAATTAAGTTTAAGTCTTAAAAGTGCAATTTAAGTCCGCCTGTTGGCAGCATTTAAAACGCACTTTACAAATGATAAGTTAATAAGTAAAATACATCATATATTTTTTGACAATTATAGGTACATTTTGGAGATCTGAACAAATGCTTTTACCTTATCCAACTTATCAACAGTAGAACAAGCTGTCCGGAATTTGTCAGCCGGCACTCCGCAAGCCTCGAACATTCCATCGAGAAGCCGCCTGTGATTCACCTTCAGGACATACTGGCCGATATCGAGAGAGTCCAAAATTTCGGTGACGACCTTTAGGCATTCCGCATCTGGTACCATAGGGTCGTAAGCGCCGGCGATGTCAAAATCCTGAAATTGTTAATACGTACTTTTATTGTTGCAAAGGGTTTTTGAACTAAATTAAACTAAGCATCACAACAGTTTCTGCGCATGGTTAGGGCACTGCCCGATTGAGCTGCGGAGGCGAAAGAGTCTATAGCAGTTTTTTTTTTTACATTATTTGAACAACTTAAGGGCGAAGGGTTGTTGTGGTTTTTATTACACAAGCCAATTAAAATATTTCATAAAAAATTTTTGGGTGTTGCCACTAAATCGATCGATCGACGATCGACGGCATTGATCGATACTTCAAGAGATCAGTCGACATCGATCGACAGTTCCTGCTACATTGGTCTATTAACCGCAGCTACCGCAACAATTCGATGAAACTCGATCGATGCCATCGAGCGTCGATCGACCGGACGGTGTGGTAACACCCTTAAAATTACTTACGCATTGATAAAACTCCCTATACCTCC
This sequence comes from Petrophora chlorosata, assembly GCA_951640565.1. NCBI lineage: Eukaryota > Metazoa > Arthropoda > Insecta > Lepidoptera > Geometridae > Petrophora > Petrophora chlorosata. Next base: position 11,567,545 of record OX621193.1, on the reverse strand, counting down.
CTCTAGTCATGGCCGGGTTGTCTCTTCTATAAACTTTAGCTATGTGGTACCTTTTCAGGGTATTTATTTTGCTCATAGCCAAGTATCTAGCTAAAGGTACAGTCAGGTCGTATCTGAGAGCTAGGATCTCACCACCTTGGTCTTTCAAGTCGTAGATCAATTTGGCATCTTCACCATATTTGCCGGTTAGAACTTCCTGTAATAACATAGACGATTATAAAACAATTACATATTGGTATTGATGTTACTGTTTTATTTCATTAGTGATCAATCACTTCTTTTCCTACGTCATAATGTCAACAAACTTCAACGAATGTCAACGAATTTCAGTAAACTAAAATTTAAAAACCTTTCGACCCAAAATACCTATAAAAAGTAAAAAACGGCTGCCCGATTTTGATAAGACATGTCTAAGAACCACCGGTAGAATACCTGCTTTTAAGTAAATAACCACATCCAAATCGGTTCACCTGTTTAAGAGCTACGGTGCAGACAGACAAACAGTGGTCAAACTTTTAACACCCCTCCTTTTTGCGTCGGTGGTTAAAAATCACGCAGTGTGACTAGCGACCCGACCTTGTTTCACATGGATGCAATTTACATTAAATATGAATGAATAATTATAGTTAACTTTCCTGAAAGAAATATTTTTATGCTAAAAGTAACTCATAACCAAAACACATCAAGTACTATGAAATCTCCGAATAGACACAGAAATGTAGATTAGTGGCTTTTTGTACCAATACAGATAGAGATGAGAAAACTGTGTTCAGTAAATTCTTACATAGATTGAGCCGTACAAACCTTCAATTCAAACACAGGTGTGTCAATACACTCAGCTCCGTGCCTCTTGAAGACTGTAATGATTTTCTCCAAGACGCCATTCCTGATTGACATCTGCTGCGGATTGTAGTCCCGTGTGCCCTTTGGAGTCTTAAGAGTGAACTTCTGAGGGGCTGCATCTTCAGGACTGAGTTGTGCTTTGAGGGCTAGCAATTTTGATACTTCCTCTTGGATCTGAAAACAATGGTGTTAATTTGTTAGATTTGAAATGCAGGATATAAGATATCAGAATATAAATAGTTGTAGTGATAAATTTATATAGTAAACTAGCTGACCCGGCAAACATTGTTTTGCCATATAAATTAAAAAAAAATGTTAAGGGTGAACAACCCTTATCACTTGGGGGTATAAAAAATAGATAGTAGCCGATTCTCAGACCTACTGAATATGCATATAAAATTTGGTAAAAATCAGTAAAGCCGTTTCGGAGGAGTAAGGTAACTAACATTGTGACACGAAAATTTTGTATATAAGATTAACCTTGTAAGTGAGTCAATTCTACCAGGGCAAGAAAAAGGACAGAAATTTTAAAGCTACTATATAAATAGTGATAATATACATATAAAATACATAATATACAATATCTAACTATGGTGCTGAAAAGTACCTTTGCACTATCTACAAAATTCTCAGTTCAGAGGTCAGCCCAGACAAATCTATGGTATTAAAAGTTCTGGGTACTGCAATTTTATTGCTGTGGGCAGGCATGTCAATTTTTGTCGTCATAATTACAACAAGCTACCTATATTGTATTAAAAGTGTGTTCCTACCTAATTAGATAGAACTTTGAATCTGTAAGTACATAATATTTTATTGGAATTTAGAACAGATTATTTGAGCAGATCAGTAATTTAACACAATAGAGACCGCATTTACGTTTTTCCTGGGACTTCATTCGGGTCAATGACAGAGAAAGCCTATATTCGTATTTTTTCCAAGAACATCTTAGCAAGACCTCCCCAGTATATGAGAGTGCATGCTATAAAGAGGAAAGCTGTATCTTCATAGTCTTAGTTTCGTAGATTTTGATGTTACATACCCTATAAACGAACCCAGTTGGATTCTCAAAAATACAAAATTGGCTGTTATATTTTTATAATAGTAGAATACACTGAGAAACAACAGATGCCAACAGAACAATTTACATGGAAAGAAAAAGGAAACCAATGCCCAACAGTGGGATCTTCTTCCTAAGTTGGGCACTCTTGTCAGAGTGGTTGTGGTATAAAAGATGGTGTATGCGTTGATTCTTCAGCGTCATGGTTTTCCTTAGCGAGGATTACTGCTATCTCAATGCTTCTCCATTTTTGGCGGTTGGTAGCATTGCGAGTACACTGGACTATGGTGGTCTGAGTTGCAGTCTTGATAAGGTCTATCTAACGCGTAGGTGATCGGCCGCATGCTCTTCAGAGTACAGTGGGATCAAGCACAAACAAAACTTTCAACTAACAAGAACAAACTGAATTTCTTAAAGGCATTGAACCCATTAAGTGCCTTTATGGATATGTGAGTTTTCTATACATGAAACGTTTTTGTCATGCGGCACAACAGGCTGGTGGCTAAACAGGCGGGCAGTGAATGCATTGAACAAACACAGTTCTTAATTACTTTCAATAACTTTCCAGTACCTGATTGCAAGATGATGTTGTAATACTTTTTGTGAAACAGTTGTTGAGAGTAGTGTTGCATAACCGCACCACTTTGGCATGGCTTTTTGCAAGCCTCAAGAATTTGTAAGTCATGTCTCAAATTGTCTTCTAATCTTTAGGTAAATATGGTATCCCGTCACCACAGCCCTCTTTACTGTCACCGGAAAAGATAACAAAAAGTAATTATTATTTGAAAAATTTACATGTTTGGAAAGATTTACAAGTTATAAAAAGCTTATTGTGGTGACGAAACAACCATATGTGGAGGTTCAAAACCTTTATCCAAGAGTTCTAGCTACTTAGTATTATTATTTAAAATAACCATTTTATATACACAAAGCTCACACAAGAATCTACAAATCCATGCTGAATCAGTTTGAACAAACCTGTTCAACGATATTAGAACTCTCTGTCATTGTTATGTCGTTAGAAGCATTTTCAGGGAATAACAATACTTCAGCATCACTGAAACTCCTCATATGGTCTATCCACCGCTTGATGTGTTTGTACTCTTTAATTTCTATGTTTTGTAATTTTTTTATCATTGTTAAATCACATTTACTAGGCGTGTAACCGCCAATATAGCTGTATTGAGATAAATGCTTGTCCGTTTGTGCTAAATTCAATGATATATTGTTCCCTTTTCCCTATAAAATGGAAATATATTGAATTACTTTAGCATGATGCAATATCACAGACAAAGTAACAGCTGACAGAACTGTATCATTAAAACTATGTCCAGAGCACTAACCTTTTCGTTAGATTCCTTAGCAGCCTTAAGTTTTCTCACGAGATCTCCCTGCTCCTTTATTTTTAAAAGTATACTTTCTTGTGTGTCTGCCATAATGTTCGTGTACAATAAATAATAAACTATTATGTCTCTAAGTCAGTGTCCAGCGTCCACTCAAGGCTGCAATAGTAGAGTAAAAGTACTTAGAAATAATTGCAGTATAAGCTCACGACTTGGTTCCTTTCATTTTCTCTCAGCAAATAGCGAACGCGCAAACAAATCTCACGCAACACAACGCAACGTTTGAGGTTATCTGTCATTGTCATGTCAAAACATGATAACTGTCACTTGTCAGATTTGAGATTGTCACGTCACACGCCACGTAATAGAGAGCCCAAAGATTTAGTATAGTAATACGTCTTTGAGAGAGCTAATGTGGCGAGCCACAATTTATGGTCTATAGTTAATGGCAATGATTTCAACAAGCTATCTTCATCAGCGGAATAATCATTGAGGTCTCTTCCTCAATGGGAATAATAATGAAATGGTTTATTTATCTGAGAATAAAACGCGCAAATTAGAAACTTGAAAAGAAAAATAATTTGGCAATAACTACTTCCGTGTAAACAAACCATAACCACCTTGCTACTGTCAAATTATATGTATTATCAATGTCAATCAAATCAATTTGTTATTTTTGACAAAATATCTCTAATTTTCTAAAAATTGTAGGTCAACCAAATCAAATACCAATTAATAAATAAATTTAATATAGCTGCCTGTAAAATTTTGTAAATGAAATCACGAAATGGACAGATTTGAGTACATTGACGCCCGGTTATTTGATGGTGAAAATTATCTAAAAAGAGACAAAAATGTGAAGATATACGATGGGGACGACAAGGTAAAGTTTTGCCAATAAGTTTAGGTAGGTATGTACTTCATGAATCACATAATATTTCAGTTATTTATACTATCATTTACTGTTTACTTATAGCTTGTTACTTCAATTATAACAACATATCTCTTCTTCTCTACGTATATCTATCAGCAATGTTGTAAAGTGAAACCATATGTAGTGTTATAGGCAAATTATTGTTTCCAGACTCAATTCACTGATGGTGAGGTAGTCTTAACTACTCACAGGATACTTTGGGGCAAGCCAGGAGATATACCGAAGGGCAATGTGTGTTTATCGTTGCATTTATTCTATGTCTTCTGTATGGAAGAGGAAAGTGGTGGTGTATTTGGCTTGGGCGGACCAAAGAGGATAATATTACACCTAGGACCTGCTTTACCAGGTAATAACATCTCATTATGACAATCATTAAGAGAGATGAGAGTAGGAATTCCTACTGGGATCCTATAAGCCTAGTTAAAACAAAATATTAGGGTAATGAAGATGATGATGATATGTGATCTTACATTTAACGACAATGGTTTCTTCTATATTGTATAATATTTACACTAGCACTTACTATATTTCAGGTAAAAGGCCAGGCCCCGCAGTAGTTAGCCCCTACCATTTTGTAAAATTCTCTTTTAAAGTTGGCATTGATGCTTCCTTCTACAAAGCTATGTCTGAGGCTATAACAAGCAAAGCCTGGGAACGGCAGACTCCAATAGCATCACCAGTGAACTTTAGTCCAAGTTCAACGCCGAGACCATCTGTGACTCCGATCAATTCTAAAATTCGTTCAGGGATTGTTGGGATAGAACGTAGCATTGAAGAACAACATAGAGCAACAGATGCAAGCATCTCTGTTGCGTTTCAAGATTTGACTAAGCTAATGGAGAAAGCAAAAGATATGGTGGCCATATCTAAGAACATTTCTACTAGGATAAGGGTAAATATTGAATCTTTTTTAATAGTCTAATATTTCTTACAAAATCTATAGTAAGTTTGTCTCTATTCTTTCCTAAATCTTAATGTTGCAACTGTATAATAACTTAATGTACCTATTTGCATGCAGGTATGAATAAAGTCTTATAAATGATAGATTTACTAACACACACACAGTACAGTATAATATATAGTATAGTACAGGGTGGGTTGTTGTTAGGGCTTTCTTTATTTTTATTTAAAAAAAGTGGAGGGTTTTTTATATAAATAGGGTTTTATATTATATATATAAAAATATGCATATATATTTTAATTTTAATTAATTTTACATTTTTTATCTACCCCCATACATATTATATTATTCTAACAATAACCTACATAATACACTCGAGAGCAATGAATCCGGGTCACTTAAAGAATGTTAAAAATCTCGGAAACTAAAAATGATAGGTTAATGCATTAAATTGTATTTAATAGACAATGTAATACTCCTTAAATGAAAGTAAAAAAAATATGAGTCACCATACATTTTATTAACACAAAATTACATAAAGAAAAAAACTGCTGATCTCTCCTTAAAACAAAAATAGGAAACATGAAATTTTTGAACTTTATTACGATTTTCTTGAATTTTAATACTTCGTATTGCCTCCTCGTGCTTCCATTACTGCGTTTACGCGGTTTGGCATGCTGTACACCAAGTTCCTTATACGATTTTGGGGAATATTCTCCCATTCCTCTGTGAGAGCAATTTTGAGCTCACGAAGCGTGATTGGGGGAGGGTTTCGTTGTTTTACGCATCTGCCTAGCTCGTCCCAAGCATGCTCGATCGGGTTGATATCCGGGCTGCGCGCTGGCCACTCCATACGAGTAATGTTCATCTCTTGAAGGTAGTCATTCACAATCCTACCTGTATGAGGTCGGGCATTGTCATGCATAAATATAGCATCCTCACCTAAATTGACCATAAATGGACCAACGTGATCATTGAGGATTTCTTCCACATATCTTACGCTAGTTAAAGAGCCGTTTTCTATGATCACCAGCTCTGTGCGACTTTCAGAAGAAATTCCGGCCCACACAAGTACAGACCCACCACCGTAGGCTACTTTTTCTTCGATGCATGCTTGCTTGAATCTTTCCCCTGGTCTTCGATACACTCTGTGTCTTCCATCGTGCTTGTAGAGCATAAATTTTGATTCGTCGGAGAACATAACTTTTGACCAATCTTCAATACTCCAATTTACGTGGCTCTGGGCATATCTTAGTCTCGAAATACGATGCCCACGCTCCAGTTTAGGGCCGTTTGCAGGTCTAAGGGGTTTTAAGTTAGATTCAGCAAGCCGACGTCTTACTGTCCATGCACTTGGGTTACTTCCTCCGAGGCGTCGAAACTGATTGGTGAGTTCAGTTCCTGTGAGAAAGCGATTTCGAAGCATGGTGTTCACCAAGTATCGGTCTTCTCGTGCTGTGGTACACCTGGTTCTGCCCGTTCCTGGTCTGCGTAGGTTAGAACCAGTTTCTTCGTAACGTCGGAGAACTCTTTGTACTGTTGACAGCGACACACCGACAGTCCTGGCTGTATCGCGCTGACTCCGGCCGGTTTCCAGCATTGTAAGTATTCTGGTGCATTCTTCAGGCGTAAGCGACATAATTTCAGCTTGAATAATGAATATAGAGCACTATCAACATGGTTTATGTACCCACATAAATGACAGATTACAAACAAAAGAAAAACCAAATGCTGTAATTTCGTAGTTCCATCTTCGAAAGTGGCCCTTTTTCAAATTTGATTTTTTTATGATATAACTGTACAATAACTAAGAAGTTTTAATACCTTCATTTAAGGAGTATTACATTGTCTATTAAATACAATTTATTGCATTAACCTAGCATTTTTAGTTTCCGAGATTTTTAGGATTCTTTAAGTGACCCGGATTCATTGCTCTCGAGTGTATTTAGCGGAATTACACTACATATTTTCATTGCGTTTCTGCTTTATTTGATGATTTTTTGTAGCGGAAAGACATAGTAAAACTGGTTAAAATTAACTTACAGGATAAACAAGGTGATATATCAGAAGACGATACAGTGAGATTCAAGTCCTACCTCATGAGTTTAGGTATTGACGACCCCGTTACCAGAGACGCATTTAGATCAGACTCAGATTACTATGTTGGATTAGCTCAGCAGATTTCTGATATGATGGTTGCTGTTTTATTGGTGAGTATCTTTTGGGCACTAAGACACCTTAAAGCCGCGTATTGAGATGCGAAAATGAGAGGCGTTGCTGTTACCAAGACGTGTTGTTGGGGAGAAGTGACGTGGTGTTGTTGGGGAGACGGGTCTGAGCAGCTGCTCAACTGCTGTCTCTCTCTAGATCTATGTGCTTCATCTTAGGCCACATCATCGCTTGACATCAGGCGAGATAGTGGCCAAACATGGATCTATTAAGCGTAAAAGAAAGAAAAGAAAGACCAATACAAATACAGTAACCAGATATTGGGTCAGAATAAAAATACTGATATAGTCAGTGGTATTTATATTATCATCCGTTCGACACCATGGATCGTAACAGAATGCCCTGCCTTTCGCTTGCTCTGATGTTTTATAGGCACTATCAGCCGCCCCACCTCCAAGACATGGACGGCGGAACTACGTCATAAACGAAAGACTAGTCATCTGAATGAATTATTTTACACTTAGTGAATAACACTCTAAACTAATGAAATTATTATTCTATATTAATCAACATAATTTATTACTTATTTATAAGGTGTGATTTGTAGCTGTTCTTATTTTTAGAAACAGATCTTAAATCAATTGATCTGTTTCCCGTACGCCATCTGTGATGGCGGTATGGAAACTCCACACAATATTTTAAAGTTTAACAGAAATACAAATCACACTTTATTGTAATAACTATTAATAATTATACGTATTTATTTTATACATTTTTAAGTATTTATAAGTACCAAATAGCACATGGTAGCAATATCTAGTTTTTTCAACATCCGGTACGCCATCTTGCAATGGCGGACTGTCAGTTGAAAAACATTTCAGTGAGTAATTTACAATATCATAAACTTAAACCTAACAGATTCGGCCTTCCTGAATTACAGCCCGTCCTCGGGCAGATTTAATTAAAAAGTGGTATCACAGCATTATTATTAAGTCCAGTGCCAAGCCAATACCAGCCCACTGACACAACTCGCTAGTAGTAGCTTATCATACTAACTACCAGCCCACCGACACAACTCGCTAGTAGTAGTTTACACTAACTACTAGCCCACCGACAAACAAATTCGCTAGGTATAGCTCATTACACTAAACTTGATGCATTATAGCATCAAATAGTGCGGTGACAGTAATCATAATACTTAAATGAATAATCTTACAATGAAAAATGGTATCCCAGATTTTATATATTTTGCCCGTGTCGAGCTATTTACAGCCCACCGACACTCATTAATTCGCTTGTTAATAGTTCGTAACACAAAGCATGATAAATTTTATATCGAATAAAACTGTGATTCCCATATCATTGAAACTATTATTTTAAATCATTCATGTAAGATTGAATTACAGCAATTATGTTAGTCCAGCACCAAGCTTATTACAGCCCACCGACAGTGTTTATACAAATTCGCATGTAACAGTTTACCACATTAGACCTGATGTACTTTTACATCAAAATAAAGCTGTAATTATCTTAACATGATACTTTACAATGTTAGAGAAATAAATTAGCAAAAATAGATCACAGATTTTATATTAAACTTATGTTGAGCTATTTACAGCCCACCAACACCCAAATGAATTCGCGTGTATATAGCTCATACTTACACAATGTTTGATGCAACTTTACATCAAATAAAACTGTGATTTTAATCTGCTCATATATAGAAGATGGTACTGCAGCGTTAATTATAGCCCAACACAGAGCCAATTACAGCCCACCGTTACACATAGCAATTCGCTAATAATTAGCTCATGATGTTGGGTTTGTTTTAATTTTAAACTAAATTAACACTGTAATTCAATCATTTTATCATTCACTTTACACATTATATTATGAGTATATAAATATTGACAAATATAATAACTTCACTGTTTAAATCTTATTTCTTAATTTTTCATCTGTGTAATCGTAATGTTAGTATTCATTGAATCAATTTACTCGCCGATACCCAATTTGTTTATTTTATTTTATTTAGATATTATTCGTTAGAAATTTGTTCTTCATTCGTATCTAATTCATTTTGGTTTCGTACACCATCATTGTCTATTAACAAATCTTCTTCACTACTACTTTCATTTCTGCTAAAGCTTAACCACGGCATAATTTTATCTATTGCAACTACGTTTTTATATATCTTATTACCTTTTTTTGTTATAGGCGTATCAGTTACCTCGTACCTATCATGATCTACTACTGCGGTTATTTTATATGGACCGCAGTATTTAGGTAAAAGTTTCCGGCTAGTGTCTGTATTATTTGGGTTATTCTGAACAAGGCGTTCTACTCTAACTAAATCACCTAACTTATATTTCTTTGCCACTTTCCTGTTTTTGTTATAACGTGTCGACTGTTCCTCTTGATTTTTATGAATATGTTCTACTACTTCTGTGCGTATCTCGTCTCGTTCTTGCAATGATTGCTCTGAATCTACCTCATTAAGAATACTGGATTCAGATTGTCCTACTGGTTTGAATCCAAATAGAACTTCGGCAGGCGTCTTTCCAGTACCCTTATTAAAAGTGTTGTTGATTCCCCATTGTACATTCCCAACGCATTCATCCCATCGATTTTCCGCCTTATTATGGTTTGATGATGCTAGACCTGTTAATATAGTACGATTATATCGCTCAACCTGCCCATTGGCTCGTGGGGTAGCTACTGCATTCAGAACATGTTTGAATTTTAAGTCATTAGTGAACTTCCTAAACTGTTTTGAAGTAAATCCAGATCCTTGATCAGAAATCAAACGTTCTGGTACTCCAAAAATACTAAAATATTCCTTGAGGACCTTAATTGTGGATTTCGCCTGCGTATTTCGTACAGGTTTTATGTAAGTAAATTTGGTAAATGCCTCAACTATAACTAATAAATAGCTGTTTCCGTTTGTACTCTTTACAAACGGTCCCAAGTGATCCATATGAATGGTGTGAAACGGGCGGTCAACTTTTGGGATAGAATGCAACATACCTTGCTTCTTGCCACTTGGTACCTTATTGTAAGCACATTCTAAGCATGCATCAACATATTTTCTTGTAAATTTATTCATTTTCTTAAACCAGTAGTTTTCTTTAAGCTTAGCTATTGTTTTGTCATAAGAAAAGTGTCCTATATCATCATGACATTTTTTTAAAATCTGCCACCTTGAACCTTTTGGAATTACTAATTTGTCTCCATCTTCACTTTTTCTGTACAGGACATTTTTCTTTATAGTGAAATTGTCATGTATATGTTGAATTTCTGTTATATCAGTTTTTTCGAGAATGTCTTTTATGCGTTTTACATCATCATCAATATCCTGCACAGTAGCAACCCAGTTACTCTCATCTACAATTCTAAAGACGCCTTTCTCATAAACATTATCTTCCTTACTATTACTATCCTCAGTCACAGGGTTCCTACTTAAAGCGTCGACATGAGTCATTCTACTTCCGGGTCTGTATTCTATTTCGTAATTGTACTCTTGCATCATACTCCACCACCGAGCAACACGTGGTATCATATCCTTTTTATTGAAAGTAGCTCTTAATGAATTACAATCAGTAACGATTTTAAATTCAATACCTATTAGATAGACTCTAAATTTGTTAAGAGAGACAACTACTGCCAATGTTTCTAACTCATATGATGACCAATGCTGCTCTTCAGGTGTAGTCTGACGACTATAATATGCGACAACTTTAAGGGGCTCATTATTTGAACGTTGTAATAACATACTACCTATACCAAGTTTACTGGCGTCAGTGTGAAGCTCAGTTTTAGCATGAGGATCATATATTGCTAATATAGGACGTTCAGTAAGCCGTTTTTTAAGTGTTTCGAAAGCTTTTATTTCATCATTCTCCCATTTCCAGATAGAATCCTTTTTTAACAAATTTGTTAATGGTTTGGCTATGGTTGAAAAATTCTTAACAAAGCGTCTGAAGAAACTGGCTAGCCCGAGAAATTGTCGCACATTATGTTGTGATTGTGGTGTTGGGAAATTCGTGACAGATTCTATCTTCTTACTTCCTGGCCTGATACCTTCCTTACTCACTTCAAATCCTAAAAAATCTACTTCACTCATAAAAAAGTTACATTTTGTTAATTTCAAAGTTAAAGAATATTCTCGTAACTTTTCTAAAACCATTCTAAGCCTCTTCATACCATCTTCAATGGTTGCGGAAGGTATAATTATATCATCCATATATGCTATCACTTCATTGTAGCGTAATTGTCCTAACACATGATTTAAGGTTCTTTGAAAAGTCGAAGGTGCATTGGCTAGCCCGAAAGGCATTCTATTAAATTCATATTGCCCGTCGGGTGTGACGAAGGACGTAACATGTTTCGAATTGTCCTCAAGAGCAATCTGATAATAACCAGATGCCAAATCCAAAATTGTAAAAAATGCAAAGCCGTTTAATCTATCAATTTGGTCGTCAATTCTTGGCATTGGATATTGTTCCTTGATAGTCTTTTTATTAAGAGCTCTATAATCAATGCACATTCGTTTTTCACCAGTTTTCTTAGCTACCAAAATAATGGGACTTGAGTATGCTGATGTTGATTCACGTATGATATTGCAGTCTAGTAATTCCTGAATCATATTACGAACCTCTTCCCTTTCTTTGTAAGACAGTCTATATGGTCTATAAGTTACCGGTCTTTCATCATTAAGTACTATTTTCATACTACCTGCTGTACATTTGCCTAATTCTTTCATATCTAATGCAAAACAATCTCTAAATTCATTCAAAAGATTTACTAAATCATGTTTACTATTAATGCCTAAATCATCGCCTACTACTACCTCGTCATTTTTAATCTTTCTTACATCTGTACCAGTATTAACGCAATTATTATGCCTTTCAGAGTTAAAGTTTGCAGTTTGCCAAGTTGCATTTACTCTTTTCAATAAACTCCCTTCCTTTATTGTAATATCCTTACCAGAATCGTTACGTATTAGTAAACAACCCTTGCCTTCATTTAATTGAAAATATCCAGGCATAATAACATGTTCAGAACCAATTTTTGTTCGAAATCCAGCATCTACATAAACGTCTCCAGAAAATATAGGATCTGAATGCATTGGTACAACAGTTAAATCCTGAACTATAGTATCATTAGAGCAAATTAAATTGATATTGTCTTGTTCTGTATCTATCTCCGAATTATGAAAAACTAACTCTTTAGCCGTCTTACAAACAAAAATGTGATTTTGTTCAGTGTAACCATGTCCTATCAAAACTGGCACATTTAATAACTCGTCTGGAACTAAATGAGTCTCTACTGATGCCTGCACCCCATCTATTGAAATATTTAGAACTCCTTTACCTAATGATTTAATACCTGCGTTATGACCAAATCCGGCAATGAAATCTGAACAATCATCCCAATGCTTTGATATTTGGTAACCATCTGTTTGACGTAGTAGTGTATAATGACTGCCCATATCAATAAAACAGTCCTTCTCAACATCGTTAATCATAGCAGTTTTGTAGTACTTAGCGTCTGGTTTTAAACCACTAATAAACATAACCTTTTTGGTGTTACCAGTGGGATTCGTTTTTGATTTATTGCATTCGTCGAATGTATGACCAATGTTTTTGCATCCTGAACATCTTTTGATGGGCAGTGAACATTTTTGATACACATGCCCTAAAGTACCACAGTTATAGCATTTAGGTTGAAATTTCGGATTCCTATCTTTATTTCCTACTGTATGATTTTCCGTTCGATCAGATCCCTTAAAAGGTATGCGGACACTCCTCAAATAGTTAAGCAATTTATCAGAATCCGTGTATTGACCTGCCTCTGCACCCATACGAATGGTCCTATCCTCTATTCCTAGTACAATACAGTCTACCGCTTTCTTTCCATAAATCTCGCATCTGTTCAATAATGAAACTTTCTCATAAAAATATTCTTCAAGAGACCTACCAAACCTAGCTTTTTTATTTAACATATCCGTTAACATAACTCCAAAGTTTTCACCTCCAGGGAATGCACTTAATAATTTGGATTGCCACTCGTCCCAAGTGAACAAAACGGTTGGTAACCCTTGGTACCACTGTTGAGCCATCCCAGTAAGTTTTGGTAACGAATAATGAATAGTTTCCCGTTCTGTCCATCCGTACAAGCTAGCAATTTCGTTAACCTTGGCTAACCAAGTAACCATAGTTTGATTACGTTTGGAAGGATCAAACTCCGGTACAGTGTTATGGATCATAGAAAACTTTTCATTTGTGCTTGGTTTGTTTAATGTAGCCTTCAGAGTTTCTAATAATTGAGTAAATTGATTCGACAAGTTATTGGTTTCACTAGACGCATCTAACCTATTCTGACCTAACGACGTGTCATTAGTTACATTTTCAATACTAAGACGAGTTACATCATTAATATTATTCAACTCACTCATTCGGCTGGTCGTCGGTAGCGGGCAGCATCGTTTGGGGCTCGGAGGTCCACTTGAAGGTCTCGGCACACGCCGGCGAGGAGTGGCACGATGAGAAGTGCTGCGACGAGAAGCGCTGCGATGAGAAGCACTGCGACGGGAAGCGCTGCGACGAGAAGCGCTGCGACGAGAAGCGCTGCGACGAGAAGTGCTGCGCGAAGGCCGCTTGTCACGGTCGCCACGTCGACGATCTCTACGCAGTGAAGAATCCCGACGTCGCCTAACTCGTGCCGAGTCATGGCGAACACGTCGCCTGCTGTGGCGTAACCGGGATGCACGCCTGCTGCGATGCGGCGTTTCGCCACGATCGCTGCTCGATGTAGCGTTCCTGCTCCTCATTCGCGCCCTGCCGGATCTTGTTCGGCGATGGCCGCTGCTTGGAGATGAGTCAGGACTGCGCCGCCGTTTCTTACTTTTCGATTTACCCATCGCAAGTAAGGTTAGAGCCTAGACAGAAAAATATATTAATTAAATCTTCAAAGTAATGTTTGTTTTTCAATCCTATTCTGATTTGAGCAAAAAAAAAAAATTGGACAGTGTGGGTGTACATTTTGCTGTTAATATAATCTACACACATGATACGGAAATATATGAACAAACAAAAAATAACATAAAAATGAAATGATTAAATTATTATTTTTTTTTACATAATTTTAATATTTTTATTTTAATTAATGTAAAGAAAATAATAAAATCCAATGCTTACGTACCTTTTATTAACCCTGAAAAATAGATGACCTTACCGACCAAAGACGCGTTGATTTAATCCCACTTCTGACTATTGGGTCAGAATAAAAATACTGATATAGTCAGTGGTATTTATATTATCATCCGTTCGACACCATGGATCGTAACAGAATGCCCTGCCTTTCGCTTGCTCTGATGTTTTATAGGCACTATCAGCCGCCCCACCTCCAAGACATGGACGGCGGAACTACGTCATAAACGAAAGACTAGTCATCTGAATGAATTATTTTACACTTAGTGAATAACACTCTAAACTAATGAAATTATTATTCTATATTAATCAACATAATTTATTACTTATTTATAAGGTGTGATTTGTAGCTGTTCTTATTTTTAGAAACAGATCTTAAATCAATTGATCTGTTTCCCGTACGCCATCTGTGATGGCGGTATGGAAACTCCACACAATATTTTAAAGTTTAACAGAAATACAAATCACACTTTATTGTAATAACTATTAATAATTATACGTATTTATTTTATACATTTTTAAGTATTTATAAGTACCAAATAGCACATGGTAGCAATATCTAGTTTTTTCAACATCCGGTACGCCATCTTGCAATGGCGGACTGTCAGTTGAAAAACATTTCAGTGAGTAATTTACAATATCATAAACTTAAACCTAACACAGATTTGAGTAAATCAGTAATCAGATAATGTACATATTTTTTATACTAAGTTTAATTTATTTATTAAACTATGTATTAATTATATTAGTATAATTACATACATTGTTCTTGATTGTAAATTGTGGCTTGCTGTGCGTTTTGGTGGAAAGTATCTGAATAAATAAATATGTATATATATGCTATGTTTACAACCTAGCTCTTTGTGTATATGCATGGTGGTGGGCGTTTGACAGATAATGAAAATTTGAAACTCCATAGAAATGGTGCTCTACTGGACTGGAACACCCACTAATGATTCTGAACCTTGTCAGTCTGGAGTCAGGAGGTTCCTCTGAGTTATATGCTAGCCCTGTAACAGTTAACATCTATAGTCATGATTTATGAACAAAATTTGTCGAAGCACTTGCTGTTCCTTACCTGGCCAAGTGTTTCACAAATTTTATTTTAATATAGATTACTAGCTGCTCCCCGCGGTTCCACCCGCGGTTTCCGGGGATAAAAAGTAGCCTATGTGCTACTCCAAGTCCTAAAGTATCTACATACCAAATTTCATCGAAATCGGTTCGGTAGTTTTGCGTGAAACAGTAACAAACATACATCCGTACATTTTTACAAACTTTCGCGTTTATAATAGTAGTACGAAGCAGGATGGGTGTAAGTTTCCAAAGGTGCCGAAAACCATCCATGCACTAATATGTTTTTATTTATTTTCAGGACTGTGGTGGAATAATGTCTTTAGCAGATGTATGGTGCAGAGTGAACAGAGCAAGAGGTTTAGAACTTGTATCGCCTGAAGATTTGCTAAACGCTTGCAAGTAAGTGTAAAGTCCGTTCAGCTGGCCGATTCAGAACCCCACGACAACATACCGAATCGATTCGATTGGATAACGATCTCGTGTCATAGGTTTCTTTTCGAGCTATTCAGAACATCCGCCCCGAGGATTCGACACGGTTTCGGTTACGATATCGAAATCGATACGACAACGTGTTGCATTTACGGAGTTCGTTTTGTGTGCAATACTCGCAGAAAATTGTATTATTATCTAGATTATATAAAAATGTTTTCAAGTTATCAGAATTTATTATAACAACGTTTATCACGAATTAAAACGTAATCAACAATTATAAGTGCCAGATATTGGTAGAAATATAAAAAAACAAGAGCTTCGTAAACACCCACCTGCTGATATCCACTTAACATTAATGTATTATCTACGCTTTTGACATTGACAAACCGCCAAATTTAAATGTCTATCGCAAATTGTTTTCTTTATCATGTTTTGAAATTATTAAAAGAAGATCGAGCGAGAAGGCGAGCCTCATCAAGATTCGTTAGAAATGTTAAGTAAATACCAAAATTACTATTACATAGTATCACAGAGTACTTTATAATAATTATATAGGTACAGTGATTTTATTTCGGTAGATTAATGCATCTTATTAAGTAATCTTATAGTAGTAGGTAAATAGTTCTAAAACAATCAAAGCGAACTTAACCTATAAATAAATACTAGACTTGGTAGGTACTTTATTACATAGAATTAGTTTATGTTGAACCTTACTGTGAGTTTTATTTTATTTGTAGTAGAAAATGTAGGTTATTTAACAACACACGGAATATACTCGGTATTGACGGTCCAATCTAATGCTTTCGAGTGATATGTTGCACTCGATAAGTTGTCGTGGAAATAATCGGACGTTCGAAAACTTTGCTTCGATATCTGCATTGTGAATAACGTTCTCGATCGATAAATACGCGTTTATCGTACGGTTACGATTGGTTATCGACTACGACAATTTGAACGTCGATTCGACTATTGTGAATTTAAAATATTTTGAATCGTACGATATCAAACCGAATCGATCGACAAATGAGTTGTCGTGAGGTTCTGAATCGGCCAGCTGATTAGAATGATAGTCACCCTATTTTACCAGGCTAAAAGAAAATTCTTGAGAGAACCTGATAAACAGTACGGAAACGGTTTTAGATCCGCTATGGGTTTGAATCGAAAGATAAGCAATTCCATTGTTTGTTTTATTTTTGCTACGGTGCTCTCCACACAGCTTTAGCAGACCACTTTGAAGACGTTTTCAAACAACACCGCAGACGATAATCGGCACGACAGTGGCTATACCTATATTTTTTAACGCTTAATCGATCTATGTTTGGCCACTATCTCGCCTGATATGAGGCGATGATGTGGCCTAAGATGGAACACATAGATCTAGAAAGCAGTTGAGCGGCTGCTCGGACCCGTCTCCCCGATGATTCACCAAACATCATCCCGAAACACGACAAGATCGCCTACCTAATCCATTATAAAAACAATTTCCCTGCTTATTATCATCAGCCCATTGCGTCCCCACAGCTGGGACACGGTCCTTCCCTAGGTGTAACATCCGCGACATCCGCACACACAGCTCCTACTGGGATTATAACTCCGGTGCGCCAGATCGAATGTCGCCGCTTGACACTATAGCTATCTCGTTGCCAAAATTGTTCTTACATTTCCAGATTGCTACACAATATTGGTGCTCCGATGTCACTGAGGAAATTCCCGAGCGGTGCTTGTGTCTTACAGTTGAATAGCCATAGGGATGAAGAAGTTGCTAAGAGTACCAGTAATATGGTGAGTTCATTTAGAAAGCTGATACGGGCGTTGTGCTTACCTACTACGTACGTATATAGGTAATATTTATGTTATTTCCATCATCCATAGTCAGATTCACGAAAAATCTGTCACAGCCAGAACTGGATAATGAAAAAGATTTTTGTCCAAAAATATTTTTTCAAGACAAGCTTTTAACAAATTCGTAATTGGAACCGCAAGCAGATTAAAATGAGCTCAAACACTAGTAGTTTACGATTATCCGTCAAGGAGTTCCATTGCCCACCTTCCGTCTCCATCATCAGATCAGCTGGCTGACACCACAATATTGCATTGTCATCGGACTTTGACAAGTATACAAAATTTGAACTCCGTAGGATAAGATGAACTGGTTCTAATTCAGCTTGCAAGATTCCACCCGGACAAACATACATACATTGCAAGTTAAATAAAAACTTTTAGAAAATACGCCCAAAGATCACATACATAGATTCCGGCCCCTAAATAGGATTCCCTGTATCTAGGGAATCGGGAACTACGAGGACCATGGACCACGAAACAAGTTCTTGCGCTTTTTTCTGTGCACAAGCATTTGTCCTGTTGCGGGAATAGAACCCGCAACCTCAATGTGAAGGTGTATGAGATTTGAGCCAACCTGCCCAACCACTACACCACTGAAGCTGACGAGTACTCTGTTATTTTATTATAAACAACTTCTATTAACTTTTGTTTTTATTTGCAGCTTGATGAAAACGGTTCACTGACTCCAGAAAAGCTGTCTCAAATCGCCAATGTGTCCGTTCTCCTCGCAAGAGAAAGATTGTACACAACCGAACGCCTAGGGCTAGCGTGTCGCGACGAATCTATCGAGGGGCTCGCTTTCTACCCCAATCTGTTTCTAAAACAGGCCTAAACTGTACCATGCTGTTGTGAATAAGAGATAATATATTTATTTTATCGAAATGGCTTTTATTTGTTTATTTACCATCGTAGGCCTTCGAGCGGTCTAAAATCTCCATATAGGTTGGTCACAGTC
Source organism: Petrophora chlorosata (assembly GCA_951640565.1). Taxonomy (NCBI): domain Eukaryota; kingdom Metazoa; phylum Arthropoda; class Insecta; order Lepidoptera; family Geometridae; genus Petrophora; species Petrophora chlorosata. The sequence goes on along the minus strand of OX621193.1, from coordinate 11,548,781 downwards.
ACACATCCACACGAAAGAAGACCAGGAACTACGAGGATCCTGATCCCTCAATACCCACACACACACAAAAAATGATGTTTTATTTCTGTGCACAAACATTTGTCCGTAGCATGGACTAAATATACAAGTAGTATATTTAGTCCATGTCCGTAGCAAGAATCGAACCCGCCCTCCATGGAATACCTTGAATTTTTCAAGTGTCCATAGAGGGCCAACTCCGAAACTATAAGGAATAGCGAAAAATGCTGAAAAGAGCTGTCCTGCCCACCTACAACACCAAAGGGGCGGTGTATAAAATTTGATTGCTATCTCAGTTCAGACGGAAACAATTCAACCTATCTAAATAAAGCCTATCCATCCAAAATCCATAGCCGTCGTTGAGGCTGTCCTCGGGCGGTTTTTTAATGCTAATGGTAAAACTGGTAATGAGTCAAATGAAGTAAACATGCTGGCAGTAAAGTTTCTGCCTGCGGCGGCGTCGTGTCGGGTCGTCAACTCGTGAATGGATGCTACAAGTGGGAACTGGCTACGTTAGAGAACAGGAATGTGACGAAAACGTCACTTATGTCTGTAGATAGATCTGCTACTCTGTCTAGACGGGGGTTTCAACCAGGTGGTCTAGGCCCAGTCTGGCACTACCCGGGCCCTCATAACCGGGTGTCAATGATGATCATTTGGGAAAAAGAACCAAGCAACCAATAAGTTTAGATTGTTTAGTGCGATGAATAAATAAATACATCAATAATCCAGCCTATAATGCTTTCGTATTAGCATGGACCAAATATACAAGTTGGTCCATGGTATTAGGTAAGAGCTTGAAGGACGGTTATCAAACCCTTTCGTATAGATCAATCAATTACGCTACGGTCTGTTCAGTCTTTAGCAGACCTACCTACTTAATTATATTGATGAAGGTAGTACTTTCGTAGGTCGAGTTACAGAAAATGAAACAACAACTTGAAAGCACAAATAGGATTTATTAAAAGCAAGGCTTTTTGACTTTTACAAACACACAAGCTAGCTTTTTATTGAAAGTGACACATTTGAAACTTCGTCTCATTCCTTATTTTACTCAATCTCTGTAAACTTTCTCACAAAATATACTCAATCTTATGTTTAAATTATACTTAGAACAAGATATGGACAAAACTTTCTTAAGTTAAATATCATATAAGAAAACTCAAATTAAAACATTGCTACATTTCATTTTAAATAAAAATTAAGCCTTTTTCTTAATATCATCCCATAAGTACAAGAATAAAACAAACTTAACTCTTCAAGGTGTCAAAAAGCTACAAACATACACATGCTTGATTAGATTAATACAGATACACCCTTTAAGCTGCAAAAATATATTTCAACATAGTGTTCCAAAGGACAGGCCTTTTAACCCAAATTTAAAGCTCTCGAATCCTTTCTAGAGTTGGCTTTATGGAATAGGACTTTCGAAGGGTTGGTCATTTAAAAAGCCTATCCTAACGCATACTTAAGCCCAACCTTTTTTAAAAACTTTTTTAAAAAGTGGACTGGGTTGATGGAATAGTAGTGTTGGACATTTTTAAAATCCTATAAGCCTTTTTTATACAATAGCTTTTTTGAGTCTATAGAGCCAAGGCTTGACAACTAAGCTACAGAGAGCTAGAGGGTAAAGAACTAAATAGGCTTTTATACTTGAAGGTGTCTAGAAACAAGCCTAACTTTCAAAAAAAGGGCTAAATGGTTGAGTCTTTTGGAATACTAGTAATGACACATTTCTTCTACAAGAAGCAGAATTACAATTCTAAATTGTGATATTAAAGTATTTCGATACATTTCAAATTCTACAGTTTTATAATACTGTTCAACTACTTAATCAGCATTATGCCAACATAGTGTTTTAAAATAGCGAGTGAGTAACATCTAAATATTATGACGAATATACTGTGGAATGTAATTGATGTTTTAGTACTCAATTGCACTCTTAAAATCCTTTGGTATAAGATTTTGTTTGCCACACAGTTCCCAAGCTTTGAAGTCATCGCAGGATCGAATGTTTTCGACGTAGCATTCAACTCCACGCACAAATGGTAACAACATTTCTTCATTGATCGCTTCTGACAGGCGGTGAATAAATGCAATGTTTTTTGCAAGACTCTCTTTGATGTTAGTTGCCAATGGACGTTCCGTGCATTGGACAATGTCATGCTGTAAATAAAGCAAATTATTAATTTAAGAGTTCAAAAGAAATAAAGATATAATAATAATAATAATATAATTTTATTTCAGGCCCATATTATAATTACCTTGGAGACTAACATATACAGAGTGGGACAAATTTTTGGCCCCTTAAGGGTAGCTACCTTTTCTTTTGTAGTTAGAAGGTTTTGTTCTTAGGAACTTTGTTTTATTTTGAAGAAAAAAATATTGACATTTTTAGTTTTTTGAAAATAAGTATGGTTTGCCCAAAAAATGACATTTGTCAAAAAAAACAAGTTGGTCTCAAACATATAAACGGATAAACTTGTTTTTTTTGACAAATGTCATTTTTTGGGCAAACCATACTTATTTTCAAAAAACTAAAAATGGCAATATTTTTTTCTAAAAAATTTAAATTTGCCCCACCCTGTATATACAATTCAAATGATAATATTAAACTCTAGGGATTTTTCGGCAGTTTCGCTTCCCTAAAGCGTCGATAGACCACGCCCTCAGGCCAAAAGCAATAATAATATAAAGCATCCACAATTCACAGGCACTTCGCAGCAAATAAAATTTTAGTATGCATACAACTTTTGTCTACAAGATGGCTGTGTGTGTAAAAACTAGCAGTATTCTGTACTGCTGCAAAAGCAAATGCAAAATACATAGACATATTATGTTTACAGTAGTTATGAAAATAGGTGGAGTATGTCTCTGTGAATGATCAAGTAAAAACAATGGCACTTGTCATATGTGAATGTTGGTACATTGTTATTTAGTCTACTTTGTAGTTAAAATATAATGTGGACTAAGTAGGGTAGTAAGAAATAGTATGACACTTGATTGTAATGGCTACCTAGCTCAATACACGATTTACATCTCTCATGTGTTTCAATGAATTTCGGACTTAATAGCACTTAAATATTATATCAAAATTTTAAAGTTAAAATATTTACCTTCTCCTCAATAATGTCTTTTTGCAGGCCAAGGTATGCAGTCAGGCATTCATTTAGAGACTTCACGGCCTTTGGCAATATACCATTTTTGTTCCTCATGATGATTAGATCTCCAACCTGGAAAATTACAATTGTATTACCAAATATTTCTTTATGTAATAAGGTTGAAAATTACTTCAACTTTTTTATTCTTCAACATTTATTTATATATTATAGTTATAGTTAATCTTACCAGAGTGGCATATTTACATACGTGAAAAAGCCCTTTAAAATAGATAAAAAAAACATTTAACTTATTTAAATTTTCCTCAAGTTTATAAACATACAAAAAGAAAATTTAAGCTGAAATTATTCCATTTCATACCTGTGTATCAAACACAGATGCAAGCTTAACATTGTGTTTGTGATACAAGCAATCTGACAATAGTCTGCTGTCGTGAACTATTTTTTTAGGCAACTCTGCTTCCAGAAGCTTCTTCAAACCGGCATCAAAGGCGTGGTATTGCATCACATGAGTATCAAATATGTAAATTTGGTATGATGTTGACATTATCAGGAATGGCATCCTTACTTTCCGTCCCTTGTCTGCACCATCAGCGCTGAGTCCAACATAATGGTGCTCATTTAGATCTTCAATTGCTTCATGGAACGACTTATCAACCTGATTGATATACTTATACTTCTTCGATACTTTGATGATATTTTCATATTCTTTATCTGTCAATTTCAGATTAGTTTGATTTTGATCAGTTGATTTTTTCAGTTTTACAATGTTTTGTATCTCAGAGTCGTAGTAGTGCAGAACAGAGTCACTTGATTGATCAAGTGGCAACTCTTTAATATTGGTTAGGGAAATTCTGGACTTATCATTTGTCATATCATAGAACTGGCCTTCAATGACTTCGCAGTTTTTGGTGTGGATTTGCAGCATTTCACCTTTCAAGTAAAGGTTGTCCATTTTGATAATTTTTGACACAATTTATGAGATGAATTTAGTCTTTCTTGACCGGTTTCGGCGGCGGAGTTCTCTCTACTTCGTTGTACGCCGTGTAAATGTAAAGTCCTAAAGTAACATGTAGGACGACGACCGCGACTACTGCGGAATAAACGCTGCTCGTGATAGGCGCCAATTGCATCACAGTATCAAAGAGGATAGTCTTCGCTGCTAAGAACGACACCACAGGAACGATAATAATAATAAGACAGTATTTTATCACTGTCCTAAACACCTGAAAGTCGGGTAGTTCCTGAAAATGTAGGAGGTTACCTTAGCGGTTTATATTTTTTGTGACAGTAATCCATGTACTACATACTGGTGTGTAGGTTGTGGGTACTTACATTTGCACGGCCTTCAATCATCATAAGACAAAAATAAAAATTAAAAGAAAATAATTTACAAAATGCAAGAATGAGAAAGGATTTTTCGCCGATTTCCTAAATCAATCACATGAAAGAATGAACGAGACAAGAGGTCAGAGGAGGTCAATGACATTTCTTTTGACAGACAGAACAAACTACACAGATACAAAATAAGGAAAGAGAGAAGAGTCTAGTTAATAAAATTTAAATTATTAAGTTTTACTTTTACAGGATTTTTGTAAATAGTGAGTCGTAAGCGTGACTCGGAGAGAGTCATCAAATTTTATGAATCCACTGATTTTAGAATCCACAGGTCCTAAGTATTATTTAACTTAAAGTTACTACTTAAAGTTAGTACTTAGCTTACATTGAAGTTTTACTACACACCACCGCATAAAAGTCTATAATTCATGATCATCATGGTCATCAGGCTAAGGTCCCGTTCCCACTGATGGAGCAGACCTTCTCACACTGTAGCCGAAAAGAAAATGGCCCACAGTTCACTTAGTGAGCAGTATAATTTATCGGAAATAACATACCTCATTATTAAATCCTTAACTATAATATATGTCATTCCAATTTGTATATGTGAGGCCATTTAAGTACATATCGTCCCCTTAATGCAAAAACCAACTAAGTGCGCTTTTTACCATTTAAACATTAGTATGTAGATCTTGAAGAGGAGATTCTAATGGTATTCGTAACTAATTTTTGTTAAAACGCACACTTACTTAGTTGGTTTTTGCAGTAAGGGTATATATACGTCCCCTTGTCTATGTGGTTCCTGGAATTCTGATAAAACTTTAGTGCGTCAAGTCCATATTCGCTGTGAGCCACACTCGTCCATCTACATTAATATATTGTAAAATAAATTAGGTACCTACTATAATTTAGATGATTAGCCCCTTAGCCCTTAGTAAACTGAACCATTGCCCAACACTTTCACTAGAAAACTTCACGCTCTTTGAGCACGCACCATAGTGTTAAATAATTTACATCTATTTTGTCGGTAACTAGTTTGCCGCTCTGATATTTATGTTTATCTACATTGTATACTAGTTGCGCCGCGCGGTTTCATTCGCGTAGTATTTAGTTTGTAGTTACCTACCCTCTCGGGAACTATTCGGTTTTCCGGGATAAAAGTAGCCTTTGTCCTATTCCAGGACCTACAGCTCCTCCATACCAAATTTCAGTAAACTCCGTTTAGTATGTACCTAGTTATGGTATAGGAAATGACGTTCATAAGTGCATCTATGATACCAAAATTCAAGATCTTTGAACTGGAACTTGATGGAGTTACTATATGAACAGCTATGCACACAAGTTCACACTGTCTCCCTAATCTTTAAAATTAAATATGTGCCTAATTAAAACTAAATTACTTTCTTACAAACAAACATTAATACTAACTTAAGTAACACAGTTTTTTCATAATAACTAATTACCTAGCTCATTGATATGGTTGATATATAAGCTATAATTGTACCACGGACTGAGGTTGCGCCTGTTTATTTTGCTTTGTCCGGTTTTCACACGTTAACTAAACCTCAACAATGCAGCACATAAATTTTAATGTTTGAAATTTTTCACTAACTTTATTATAGAACTGGTGTGGCTGCTTACTAGTTGTTCACGATGCTGAATATGAAATACAGCTTCTTACTGGCTTTTCTCGTAAGTTTGTCATCAATAATAATATATCTATTTTAACTTACTTATTATATGTAAATAATTGGTGTTAATCTTCGAGTAGACAGCCAAATACAGGCTGGATATTTATCTGAGGTGTTAATGGTTCATGTTCCTATTCTGATCTGATTATTTTGAATAAATAAATTAATAAAGCGAAAATAATATGGGTGGTAATGAAGGTATATCATTGGTACATATACCTACTTAACTCATTATCTATCTTAAATCCATTATGTCATCATGTTAATTCCTGTAAGAATTTATAAAATAGCAAATGAATAATGAATACGTTATATTAAGTTCTATATACCTAAAATAAAACATAATTATTCTTTAAATTAGAAACAATAATAGAAAATCATATTACTCAACAGATGGTCGTTAACGGAACATTTATTGACATTAATGAAATTGAAAAGAAAGTTTTACAATGGAAGAATCAAAACTTGCCTAATATTAGCGAGGTTAGATATATTTTGTCTGCTTATATAATATACATACCATCGTATCGTACATACTTACAGGGTAAATAATTTTTTAATTATTTATTTAAATGCTTACTGATTTATTTAATTTTGTACAGATAGGAGTGGCTTCCAATGGTGTTTTCGACTTCAGTGATGTAAAAAATAAAATATTACAATGGAAAACTCAAAAACTAGCGGCTTTATGTCCTTCCAATGGGTAAGCTTTTTAGTAAATGACGATTAGCCTTGACGTAAAGTAACTAAGGCAGTGTGTGTCTCCACCGAGTAACTATATGCATCATAAATGTTTGGAATGGTTTCACAAAGGATTGCAACAACATTGCAGGTCCTGTGAATTCCTGTAAAACAAAACATGTAACTTACTTTGTGAAGCTTGTTAGGTTCTAGTTGAGCTGGAAACCATTTTTATTGTATTTGGTACGGTAGGTATATCGAAGTGGTTATACTACGCAGGTGCTTAAATCAATACAAGATTTGTACCGTATTTTATGAATTAATACAAAATAATAATACAATATAACATTATTATTCCAGTGTTCATCTACAAAACTTACTCAGCCTAGTATGTAGCACTGCACAACCAAGTAATGTCACGCTTCGAGATGCTTGTATCACTTGTTTTTCTCGAGTGACCTCAATGCCCGAGGTTTGTTGTAAAATTCAATTAAATTTGTCTAGTGCTGACCCAAACTTACAACTAAAAATATTTATTTTAGGGACCACAAGAATTGAATGCTTTGAGTACTTGTGCCGTGCAATACTTCACGAATACGTCTTATGCAGCTTGTGCTTCAGCGCTAATGGTACGGAATGTAAACAATAATATTAGCGTTATCTAGGATTAACATTTTTCGTTTTACAGCTCGGTATTATTATGTGTACAATTTTAAAATGTATCTAGTGCAAATCAGTTAGTCTACGTGAATTATGAGAATATAAGTCGTCCTATTAAGTAATCATCAACTTAATTTGTTTCCCATGATATCAAAACATATTAAAATCACCTTAAATAGTTTATAGTCATTTAATCATGCTTTGTTGAATGAGCATTTAACCATGCTTAAATCTACTGAAACGCTTAGCCCACTTGCGCCAACGTGAAATCGCGGTTAACTTGAACCTGTAATTCCATCAATATTATTGTTAATTTTATTTATCTATATGTAATAAAGATTTGTCTATGAGACTACTTCAGACCACAGTTTAATTTATTGAGTGCTAAACCTTGTTCAGCTCTAATGAATGATTTTAGGCTCTTTCAACGTCAGCTTTAAATGTGCAACCATCAGGCTGCTACATGGGATATTGTGATTTTGTCCGGTGTTTACGGCGAACTAATTCAATTAATTTGGTAGGTATAAATAATTACAAATTTTGAATACCTACAATAAAATTTACATTCTTACATTGTATTACTACATATTTATAGTTTATGTACCATAGCGGATACCTTTGCTCAGAACTGGAACCATGAAGTAAAAAAAATGGACCATGACCATAATAAGAGATGTGTTTTTGTTTCAGATAACACAGTGTACTAGAGAAGCAAGGACTGGTGTTAACATAACTGTAGATGCTGACAACGTACGCTTTTATACCAACGTTACTTCTTGTATTTTAGCCAAGTCTCGCTGCGGTTCATATAACTCAATCACGGGACAGACGCAAGTACCAGGATATTTGTCTTCTGGCGCGAGAGTTAGCAATGCTCTGCAGTTTTCCGAAACTGGTGAACTTCGAATTTTAGCTTTTTCAGCTAATACACCAGTGGCAAACTCGTTTTGCTCATCTTCAAGTAATTTAACACAATCAAGTTGGCTAACAAATGTTTGTTAAAAAACTTTATGTAGTAAGTAAAACGTATGTAGATATCAAAATAATACCTATATACATATCTTTAACTCTTAATTACTGCCTAGTGGCTTTTGTAGCTAAATCCTACTCATCCTACTAATATTATATATGCGAAAGTTTAGAGGATGGTTGGATATATTGAAGCATGTCTGATTAAGTCACTCAAAAAGCTTGGTGCTCTATTTTTTATCTTGTATTTTGTGTACCTATGTGTTTTAAATGTATTATTTTTTTGTGCAAATTGTTCTTGCCAGTATACCTAAATTTAATGTTCTTTTGTATTCTATCTTTTGTTTTAAGACCCGTGATGTCACCGGGCGGTTCCTACGGAAGATCAGCGCTGGTTGCTTCCGTTATTATGCTGAGTAGGGCCGTTTTGTGGCAACACCTAGAATTCATGTTTTTCTAGTTAAGTGTTTGTTCATGTTTGTGCCACAATAAACTTATTTCATTTTCATTTCATTTTAAAAACTATTGAACGAAATTTGTAACTCCTATATAAAACAGTTTATAAGACGTTAAGCGTCTTTTACGTATGGAAGCAGATGGAGGCAGAGAAAAATTAAGCACATAGACCACTTGCCATATTCACTAGCGGTCAGCAATAGCCACATTTCAAACATTTAGCCTTACATGGCCAATAGCCATATAGGGGGTTGTTTCTGATATCCTCCGCTTTTACGCACTAGTAGGGGAATTAATAGATATATTATTGTCTCCTAGTTTAAAGAAGTGGGGCCAACGGACAAAACGAAGCACTCTAACCAACAATATAACGGCGCGCAGTGTGACGACATCTTGTTTGATTCAAAATTTATTTTAAATAGGCATATTAGGTAATTCAGGCGAGATAGTGACCAAACATAGATCTATTAAGCGTAAAATAAATAAATAATTTAGGTAACAATAGGTGTCATATGCATCTTGGTAGCACTTTAGCAGAGAATTAAAAGCCACCGCGCCGCGCCGTACACTGATTGGTGATTATAGGAACCACATAAAGCGTGAAGCTTCAGGTAGCCAACCACTGGCGGTGGTTGTACCACATATCTGATCTTACATATTTAGTTCTAACTGGACTCGGACTTTTTGGCGGGAAGTGAAAAGTGATACAGTTCGATTTTGTTTTGTTTTCCAAACAAGTGTTATTTCGAGTGATCATGTGTAATATCGGTGGAATATTAACCATTATGTGTTCGTAAACGTGCACGAGTGTAGGCAAATGAAACAAAATAGAGAAAACATTGCTTTTTATGTTCTCCCAAAAAGTCCATGGAAAACTTGAATAAAGTTCCACCACTTTATTGAAACTCAAGGAGAGGGTCCAGCTTGTTGTTGTTGACTCTCATTCTCAACAAAAGTATAATAAATGGAATATTAAACTATCAAATAAAAACTACGTAAGACATGGCGGTATGGTACTAGAGACTTTAGCCAGCCATAACGGGCGAACTGAAAAAAAAAATCTATTGGACTCTTCCAAAGAAAAATTGACTCTTCCACATCTTCATCCATTCATTCTTTTACCTACGAGTTTTTGTAGCTACGTTATACCCTACGAGTTTTTGTCAGTCAGTCAAGTTAATCTTCCATCTCTCCTGAGGGGTGGTAGGGGTGGGTCTCGGGGTCTTCTGGTCTTCTCTACCCTGGCGTAAATGCGCGGGGGCTTTTACCCCCGGGGAACTGGCAGGCCGCTGGTGGCTGCTACGCTAGTCGGTGCGCCTTTAAGCGGCTCTGTGTTGGACCTTTTTTTTGGTGGTTGCTGTCGCTTTTGCCCTCTTCGTCGTCTTCTGGCGGCGGAAGAATGTCGCGGGGCAGGGCACGTTTCTGGGGGTTTGTCGGGGGTCTCGCGTGAAGGGGTGCGATGTCGTGCAGGTGGGGGTGTGGCCCGTTGTCGGCGCGGTCGTACATACAACGCGCCAGACGGACCACGAACTCCCCCACCTTTTCCACCCCGGAATCGTGGGCGATGACGTAATTTCTGACATATCGCCCCGCCCCCGTACACACGCGCAGGGCGACTTTTTGTACGACCTATAGCCGCCTCCGTTGGGTCTCCGAGCATAGTGAGTACCACGCCGGAGCCGCATACGTGAGGCGGGTTCGGATGTACGCCTTGTATACCTCTACTTCGGTCCGTAGGGGTAACTTAGAGGCCAGCACCGGACGGAGGAGCGCGCGAGCGGTCTTCGCTTGGCGGACGGCGTGGTCCACTTGCGGGCGCATCCTCAACGTCCGATCGATGTGGACGCCAAGGTACCTCATGGTACTCTCCCACTTGACGTCCTCGTCTCTAAGTTGAAGTGGTGGTGGCAGGATGCGTTGTCCTCCGGTGAGTAGCGCGGCCGTCTTACCCACGTTGACGGCCATCCTCCACTTGTCGAGCCACTCGGGTAGCAGCTCGAGGACTCTCTGCACCCTGTTCGCAGCGATGGTGGCCGTTTTCGACGAGGCAAAATATGCGCTGTCGTCCGCGAACAGCGCCAGTGTGACACCCCGTTCCCCCTCCCGGAGGTGCTCGCTCTCCAGGACCGGGATGTCGTCGGTGTAGAGGACGTAGAGAGCCGGTGACAGGCAGCTTCCTTGAGGAACCCCAGCGTGGGTTGGCCTCTTCGTCGACGCGTGGCCCTCCACCGCGACGAAGAAGTCTCGCCGTTCCAGGAACGACGCCACGATTCTAGTGATGGCCGGTGGCGTCGTGGACTGGGTGAGTTTCCACAGAAGTCCTTCGTGCCACACCCGGTCGAATGCCTTCTCGATATCGAGGAAGACGCCGACCGTGCGATGGCCCCTGTTCATCTCCTCGGCCAGGAGATGCATCACCCATGTGAGCTGGAGCGTCGTGGAGTGCCTGGTGCGGAAGCCGAACTGCTCCTCTCTGGGAGTCAGGTGAGGCCACAGCATCCGCAACAACAGGCCCTCGAAGAGCTTCGACAGCATCGGCAGGAGCGTGATTGGTCGGTAACTGGCAGGCAATCGGCGGTCCTTCCCTGGCTTCGGGAGCACGATCACCTTGCCAGTTTTCCACTCTCTGGGGAAGTGTTGGGTGCGAAGGATACCGTTGAAGAGCCGAGCTAGCGCTACCAGGCCCCTCGTGGGAAGTTGCTTCAGCATGACGTTGGTGATTTCGTCATGCCCCGGCGCTTTCTTCCCTGGTAATCTTCGCACGGACCTCAGCACCTCTGCTGGGGAGATGAAGTCGCTCCCCTCCGAGGGGGGTGGTGGCGAGGAGAGGAAAACGGCGACCGCTGCTTCTACCACCTGGTGGTGTGCCGGTACCGTGACAGCTGCATCCATGGGGACTGGGTGCAGCTGGAACTGGCCCTCCAGGTGGTCCGCCACCAGCTCCGCGCGTTCTTCGGCTCCATAACGGCGCTGGCCCGTGCCATCCAGAAGCGGGCAGACCGCCACCTTGGCCTGGGTCAGGGTCCGGCTGAGCTGGTACAGGCTAGCTTTCGTGAGGTCCTCTCCTATTTCTGTAATGCGATCGTCCCACGATTCGCAATCGAGTTTTTGTTTGTCACTGTCAGTTTCACAGACAGTATTTCGAGAATTTGACATTGACATAGTCAAGTGTAAATGTCAAACACCAGCTGACTTAAAAAAAACCGTGTGTTTTAAGGCTAATTTTGCATCTTTCCTTTTGTTTTTAAATAATTAACTTGATTTTATTGTTTTATGTAAAAGTGTAGTGCACCTATATTTTGTTATTATCTTCTGCTGCTATAGTGCTTACTTGTAAGTAGATGTGGATTGATTTTCTTTCATATTTTTATAAAAACTTCTTGCGGTAGGTATTGTGTTATCTAGAAAAAGCTGTTTGTCTTTATTGAAATTAATCTTGCCACTTTTTCAGCAAAAGCATAGTGGTTGGGATTACCTTCAATTGTTATTTTATCTATAGAAACGCAGGTACACTTCGTAAGACTTGGTAGTACTTTTATGTTTGATTAAATTAAAAGAGCATGAGTAATATGGCATTTTTAAACAATACTGTCTTTTACCTTTGCCACCAATAAGTTCATATCACAGTAAATAACACAACATTATTGCAACTCTTTGCTGCATCATCCCACAGCAGCCAAACATATAAGTAAATTCAATACCTTACCAATGCTTTTGCTATGTTTTGTTCATGCCTATGACCCACATACTAAAGCATTAATATTAAAATAAAACCCATTGAAACATTTAAAACTTTTAATATAAAATTACTAATTCTTACACTACGTCATATGTTTCTAGTCAATTCTTAGACTTATTTTCAGACATTCCTTTCATTAGCTTTCCTTTTGCAGTTTTACTTTTCTTTTTTAGTTTTTTCGTTGATTGTATTGAATCATCAGAGTCAGAGTTGTCCGAAATTAGCAAGTTGTTTTTGTTTGACTTTTTATTTTGGATGGCTGTTGTGACAAAGGCAGTTTTTCTGAAGCGTGACTTTTGACGGCTTTCATTAGGACTTGTCTTTTGAGGTGCTGTGTTCCGAGGGACTTCTGTAAAGCTTGTGTTGTTCATATATTGAGAACTCTCAGATTTGGCATGTTTTAACCTAGAACAGGAGAAAAATAATTTAAAGTGCATAACTACACTGGGTGTCATGTTATCAGCATTTATTGGAAAATATTAATGTTTTATCATGAAAGCTTGTTTCATCGATCGAATAAAACCGATTTAAAATACATAATAGTTTTTTATGTATAGAAATCTAACTGCTGCCCATGACTTGGTGTGCTCGGTTATATCGCAATCCCTCAGGAATCACATGTTAAATTAGGATGAAAATCATTGTATGTCCTTTTTCAAGTCACAGGCTATCTCTGTGTCAAATTTCATTAAAATAAGTTCAGCCATTTAGTTATGAAAAGGTATCAAACAGACAGACAGACTTACTTTCGCATTTATAATAATAGTGTCAAAACACTAAAATAATAAAAATAAAAATAATTTGTTTACGAGAAATAGAAAATATTTATGTTTGGCAATCAGGCTCATTTGATATAAGAACAAATGTAAGCGTCAGCTTCACATACCTAATGATTTAACCATTTAAGTAATTAAAAAGTTTTATAAAGTTGTTGCATAGTCTGTTAAAAATACTATTAACCATAAGCTAACGCATAAGTATTTATGTGTTACTTTACTTGGTTCCGAAATCATGTAACAACGAAATATTAAGACCATGAATAATACTACAGCGAAACTTTAGGGCAAAGTCACACATAGGTATGACGACGAGCGAAGCGAGGAGGAGTGTTAGATTACTGGTGCACTAGTACGCGCGAGCCGAGCGAGCGAAGCGAGCGTGCCGTGGCAGTGGCCGGCGATGCGCCAGACGAAGAATAAGCCAAAGCCAATCACAAACTTTCGCTGTAGCATAATTCCTGGTCTTGATACTTACGCGATTCGCTGCTGTAATATGGCGGTGACATGTTATTCGAATTTTCAAATTTCAGTACCGAGTAACGCACTCGTATTTATGTCAAACTTCACTTTTTTTGTTATTATTCAATAAATATGTATATCTCAAAATCAATCGGACCCATTGTATGTACTTACTTTTCTTTCTTCTTCCATGTTTTTGGCGCTTTGTTTATTGGTTCTAAGACTTCATTTACAGAGTTTGGCACTTTTAGAGAAAGCTGTTTTTTGCTTTTAGACTTTTTCTTCTTTTTTTCCTCTTTGTTCTTCTTGCGCTCCCCTTCAAGTTCCTCAAGTTTCTTTGAACATGACCTGAAAGAGAAAACAATGAATCCTCTCCATCCAAAATTTGTCTGGAAGAGACTGTTTATTAGCGATAAGACCACCCATTGTCAACTTCTTTATGTTTTTTATGCTTTCTATTTTGAATGTTCATGAGTTATTTCATCTGTTTATCTAGGTAATAATTCAATTTACTGTATAAAATCATTAATTCACATTCTCTTAGGCTAACCCGCTTATCTGCAGTATCATCCAATAGTGAAATGATTATGAATGTATCATTAGTTCACTGTTCTCTGTTATTGAGTTAATCTGTCTCAAAGCATTTCAATTATAAGTTCTAGAGTTATGTACCATTCATTTAGGAAAATTGACAATGAATGACTAAATATTTAATAGCACAACCACCGGCTGGGCCTTAAACCCACATCACAATATTCTCTAAGCGCGAGCATGATTGCCCAATTGGGCGATTATCACCAATTCGAGTAAGTTTTTTTGCTTAGCATGTATAATACCTAAAAATAAAAATCATACCTGAGCAATGCTTCACTGTCTGTAAAGTAGGAGTTCATAGCGAAACTGGATATGCCCCATGACAGCGGTCCCTTCTCCTCATTCTGAACTCCAGTCCACACATTCCTCTTCAGTGAATTCAACTTCACTTGCAGTTCTGCTGGCTGTGAGTTCCTGTTTTTCGTGTCTACTAAACTTCTGTAAAAACAATTGAAGTGAAGAGATGTTCATATGTTCAAAGCTTCGATGTAAACTAAAATAACTATTATAATAAGCCAATGTTTCGTTATCGGAGTCTCAAACTAATACATGAAATTGATCGAGCCATTGGCATGCTACTAAACTTGAACAAAAAATATGCAAAAAATTATGTGTAAACACAGGTTTTAAAGGATCAAAACCCTTGTTACACGTGCTTTATGTTGTAGTAGCTTATAGATATGAGTAGGTAGAGATACTGCCTTTTATACCTAAATTAAACAGACAGCTAGGAAAAACTCAATAAACCTAATACATTCGCAAACTTTCCAGACACAAAAGCCTGCCATTTGGTTATCGAAATGGCACGTTCTAGACACAGCAGTAAAACTAGAGTTACGACGATGTTTCGGAAGTGTAGGTTTTGCGTACATGGAGCTAGATTTTATGGGATTTATGACATAAATAGCCGATACGGCCGCGCGATTCCGTGCGCGGAGAATTATGTATCTAGTCGTCGCCTAAGGAACTGTTCGTTTTCCGGGATGAATAGTATCCTATGTCCTACCCCAGGACCTAAAGTGCCTACAAATCAAATTTCATTAAAATCCGTTCAATCGTTCTGGAGTTAAGTGGAAACAAACACACACACTTTCGCACACACAATTTCGCATTTATAATATTAGTAGGATGTTCCGTACTTTGGAGGCGGCAACCGTCTAAATTGATGCCATGAAGCTGGATTCAGTCTTGGTTTTTCTGGTGGTTCATTAAACATGGATACGCTACGTGGTCTTCTCGTTCTTAGCATTTTCTTCTCTCGATCTGACTGATTTGGCGAATCACTGGTCTGAAAAAAGAGAACAACAAATTGAATTGCTGTTTTTGACCAAACCGAATGGAAGCCTAATCGAACGTACATATTGCACAGAATAGATATATGTAATAGTACTATGTACGCACAGGTACTACGCATATAGAAAAAACTTAAGAAATGTAGATTGTACCTGTGTTGCAGGCATAATCTTTAATTCTGGAGGCATTTTCTTCTTCCGCCTTGGCTTTAACTTAGCCGACGTATGCAGTAACTTATGAACTCTCCGCACTGGACTCAAGCCTTCGAACGATTCACCGTCTGACGACTGGTCCGTCATTGCATCTGAGGTCAAATCTATCGTTGCTCTTGACACCTAAAACATAACATTTGTAGAATAGCAGTGAATGTTGGATAAATGACTTTTTCTTGCGTAACCTTAATTTACCTGCAATGTTTCTCGTTTCGTCTTTTTTTTCTCCATTCTCTTCGTGTTTTCTAACTTTGGCCTTTGTTTTCTTGGCTTCTGTGTGAACAGGGTAAATTTAAGTATTAAACTTTACAAATTATTTCATCTGAATAACGATCAAATTTTTTTAGAGTTAGGTTGTCCAAAACCGTGACCAAAACAAGTGAGTGAATGCAAAAAAGCAGCGGAATTATTCTTCCATACAAATTATGAGACTTGAACTGCTTACTTCGCTATTATTCCTGTTTATATCTGGAAAAATAGGCGAGGGAGGAGGCGCCGGATGCATATTATCAACTGGTTCTCTCATGGCTCCAGCATCAGAACTGCTACTTGAGGTGTCGCCTTCATCACTGAAGCATCATAGAAAATAGTTTATTTACCCGGATGCACTACCAGAACAGTTTTATTAGGTACCTAGTAATTTATAAGAATTTTAATTTGAAAATGTTTTCTCACCTAGAATAATCAGACAAGTCTATGTTAGTAGGTTCATCAGCGTTGGAGCCTTCCTTCAAAAGTCTAGTAACGATTTTATTCCTCAATCTTTCTTTGCTTGGATCTTCATCGTAGAAGTCTAAAAGAGTCTCGCAAAAAGTCTTGCCCATACTCTCGTAGTCTTGCACGGAGAAGTGCGTAGACATTCTACTTCCCAATTCTGATCCTCCGAAAGAAGCTTCCATTGTGTAACTGTTTGCTACTCCTAACATCCAGACTACCACTCGTCCAGTACCTTCCTTGCTTCTCTGAATCCTGAACTTGCAGTTTTCGAATGAGAACTGAAACATTTTTACAGGAGTAATATCCTATTAAGTTACTCCAAATATTTATTTTTCATATTATTATATTACCTTATCTGCAGCATTCTTATGTAACATCAACGGGAAGACTTGTTCTTGAAGCCTTTTATCTGTATTTTTTCTACTCTCACATCCATAAATGAACACGTTATGTTTCCGAGAATGAGCATGTAAATCTATATACATGGCTACACCACATTCTTCCTGAAGTCTGAAATCTTACGAGTCAGTTAATATTGTTTTCTTAAAAGTTCATTCCATATTCCAGGAAAATATTCGGACATACCTTCGTATCATGACTTTGGTATGCCATACTGGTGGATACGTTTCTCTTATGACTGTTCGATATTGTCTATTTAGGTCCTTTCCGGTCAGCGAACAACGATTGTTGCCGACTATCACCTATTATAGAAAAATATCATGTTATTATTTTGTATCTAACACAAACATTTGAGGTTGCATGTGTAAATAATTTGAATATGTATATTTCAACACTCACACCATCCGGATTCAGCATTGGAACTAATTTGAAAATAAATTTTTCCCTCAATTCACGAGCCTGATTTGAATCTCCAGTTAAATAGTCCATGAAGCCTTTCATCATCCATGAGGACGGAGTTTCACCTGGATGCACCCTCGCTGTTATTATAACTGCTTTCTTTTTCTACAACATAATGAAAAGGAGACCGTCAACAATATGCTTTTATGGGTTTGACTAAAGTTGGAGCTTTTTTCTGCGGACTCACCTTTGGTTCGAACTCATTAGGACTTGAAGGAGCGGTGATAGTCAAATAGTAGACGTTGTTTCCAGCCAAAGTTCTACAGAGAAGCCTCAGTTTTGCGAATGTTGACTTCACTGGGTGTGATTGCAATCTTGATAGATATTCTTGCAAATCCGAATACGTGTATGGGTAACAGTGTGCTATGTAAACTGTGTCATCTGTATGGGGAAATTCTATGTTGAATGTTAATGTATAACTTGGAAACTGTTCTTCTTCTTCGCTCCTGCAACGACAAGTATGAAGAATAATGAGAATATAATATAAACGCCTTTAAACGTCGTAGATTCAGTAAATTATTATTCGGCTATACTCACGTTGAATCGTTCTTGTAGTATGCAACGTTGTCACCGCACCGTCTCCATCCGATCGAATGCAATTGAGCGTCCTTGGTCGAATACAATAAAGGTCGCATGCCCTCGTTGTATAAGCTCTCAGCCTTAGATAAGTTCACTATAGAAAACCTGGAAAGCATCACGTATGAATCAATTTATCAGGGAGGTGAAAATAATAAATAGTTTTGAGTCATTACCTGTACATCATTTGCTTTTTCGTGTTTGTGACTCTGAAGTAAAACCACTGCATATGCCTATTGGTATAGAGATCGGTGCGCAGATGCAGTTCGTAATAAGCTGATGTAATGCGTATTGCTTTTGCAAGATTTCCGCTTTCAAATCGAGATTCAAACCGCAGTTCGTCATCAGCACCGGCAGCATTAGCAGTTGCACATGCAGAAATATAAAGTCGAGACCCTCCTACTGTTGAGCGGCTAAACTAAAATATATCATACCATTAGCTTACAAACCTTGAGCTTTATAGAAAAAAATTTCGAACTAGGGGTACTACATACTTACATAGTTAACGGCACTCATAGGATAATACTGATATATGACTGTGCCTGCATCTTCTCCCACAGGCTGCGGTTTCAGTTCCTTCCCAGTTGAGACGTAATACGGCTCTGGCGTCGCTGTACTCCAAACTAGGTGCTGAATCTTTTCTTCTACAACCTTGAAGATAAAGAACCTTGATTTGGAATAAGTTAACCTTCTTAAAAAAATATTCGCTATAATTTTTTAGAACTCACCTGACATTCCGAAGGCCACCTAGGAGCTTGCTGAGGACAGTCTAGTTCCTTTGGAAGTGCAAACAAATCTCGTGGCTCTTTAAGCTTAGCTATCGTTCGAAAAGTCTTTACATCGGTGTTTATTTCTAGCTGATTAGTTTTGATATTGTTTTGTAAGAAGTTTGATATAAATGTTCCTGAAAAGTATTAAAAGTTAAATTAACTTAGATTCAGTCGACCTTGCTGTGTTTTGTTGGGCGAAATTGGGTAATCATTGAGTCAAATACGCATTCGTGTCATGCTAAAACTGTCTCGTAACCCTGATTGATATGCATCGATGACCTGATTTTAACAGGCGGATCCGAAAGCAAACCTTGTGAAAGCATGCCTAGTCATGTTTGTGGCTTCCGTATTAGAGGCATTTCGGGCATTTCATGTTTCACAAATTAAACCAACAAGCACGCGAGTAAAGTTTCGATCGGTGCGCGACTTTTGACGAATGCTTAGATGTTTAGTAATTTAACGGTTGGTATTTTAATGAAACAGCTACTTTAGGAATACTTTTTAATAAAATTGTTATAAATGTTATTTTGAAATTAGTTAATTTCGTGGTTAGCTATGTTTTACAATATGTTTGTTTATTTGTATCATATATCCTAGTTTTAACAATTATTTAAATATTGAAAAAACGAATATAAAATTGAATGTTATAAACAGTCCAGTTAGACATTTTAATCTTAAAATCGTTACCTTTATTGCAAATTGGAAACAATGAGGCTTGCAGCGATTTAACATGCTCTAGATTTGCTATAAATAAATTATCTTGCATTACTGGATTGATAGCGGGTAGCGAGAGCGTCACTGTCGTGTTGTCTACATACTCCCTCCTCCTCTCTTCCTCCATTTCGAACATCATTACGTTTTCCTGCGCGCTCTCCAGTTGTTTCCACCATAACATTTTACGGGAACTTAGTATTATCAACATTCGTGCTAGCACCTATGGAACGTTATCATTCGCCTGTCTCCCGTCTGTGCCATCGCCGACGAGTTTACTGTCACCATGGCTACACAACTTATGCTGTTTGTAGTAGTTTAAAAATTCGTGAAAACCTGGCGAGTGGCGCGACGTTCAGAGTCAAACTGACGACTCCCAAAACAGAAGTACATATTCTGGGTTATCGAAAGACGATTGCCCCAGTAATGTCATGCTCCGTCCGTATAAAGTTTTATCACTACACAACTTATGCTGTTTGTAGTAGTTTAAAAATTCGTGAAAACCTGGCGAGTGGCGCGACGTTCAGAGTCAAACTGACGACTCCCAAAACAGAAGTACATATTCTGGGTTATCGAAAGACGATTGCCCCAGTAATGTCATGCTCCGTCCGTATAAAGTTTTATCAGGTGATTTGGTGACGTCAAGTGGCAGTTCATGCGAAGAGTAGAAATTATGATTTGGCGAAAAGCAATGCTGAATATTAAACTTTCGATTTAACGTCTGAACGATTTATGAGGTCGGTAGTCAGTACTCAATGCTTATGGTAACCAATTTCGCTTTCGTAGTTAATTATGAATTCAGATTCGTATTAAGTAAATGATAGTGACTATTAATTTGTAAACGACTTTTCTATTTACATGAATTTTCACCGATAAGTTGCGTTTTAAAGCTGGCTATTTACAATTCTAGTAAGCATATTGCTATTTAAGCAATGATTTCTAACGAAGCTTTGGATGTTGAGGTTGTATAAGACTTAATTTATTTTTATATGATAAAAGTACCTACCTATTTGTAGTAATTAAAAGTACTTACCTGTACTAACATCGAGCGAGTCTTCAGTTTCTTCAGAAAGCACGACAGCCAATTCCAAACTAATCTCGTTCATTTTAATAACTTCACAACTTATGTCTTCCTCCATATTTACATAAAACGTTACATTATGCATTCAATACTCTTATGGCAGTGGAACCGTCAGTCGTTTACGTAGGCTAGTGCCTAAGTGGGGTGTTTAACCCTTCCCGGGCACCTCTGTCTGGGCTAGACTCTAGACTGCATGTAGCTTAGTGTATAGTTACACAAGTCTCGTGTATAAAATCCTTATCGGAAACCGCTTCACGTGTTCGTTGTTTCCAGCTCATCGAGCTTAAGTGTTTTTAGAATTTTGTTTGACTCATTCTGAGAAAGCTGTAGTCGTTGGTAGTTTCGTGGATCGGGTTACCGTTTCGCTGGAAGTTCAAAAGGTGACTGCACTTCCACGTAGCGGACGGAAACTTGCAAGTGTGGGAAACTTTGCCTGCCTCAATCATGGCCGTAAACTTATCTAAAACAGACTTTCGAATTCGTAGATTACCCTTATTTAAAAGTAGAGAGAAATAATTGTCCGTATTTAATTTGCATACTTCTTGGTGGATGGTCGGTCCAAGCTTCGTTTTACAACAAATGTATCGATAGATCATACGCCTGATGGTAGTTGGTACGCGACAGCGCATGGTATCTAAGGTCAATAAACCTCAGTGTCACAATAAAATAAATAATCTTGCGCGGTATTTTAGGAAAATACAAGTATTCCGCTTGAAATTATGAGAATCGTTTGCATAGTTCCCGACCTCGTTAAGTAATAACTCAAACCGAAAAATATATTGCTTTCACAATAGTCTTTAACTGAACTTTCATTTGTATTGTTTTAGGCCCCACATAAATATTGAGCGGGAAACTCTTTGAACATGAATAACCTAGAGCATCGTGCTGTTATCAAGTTCTACTTTCTGAAAGGACTGACACCAAAAGAGATCCATCAAGAAATGGCGGGAACTTTAGGAGATTCTGCCCCTTCGTATAGTACAGTAAATAAATGGGTAGCTGAGTTCAAACGTGTTCAATGTAGTACTGAAGATGCTCCGAGGTCTGGGCGACCTAAGTAGTGATATGTTATTTTTAGAATGAATTAGCCATATTACATTGTCTGATATTTTAACAAAAAAATAACAATAAATACTCTAACATATGAAGCAAGTTTGTTTTTTGATGAGACGTCGCCCTTGTCTTGCCATTATTGTCTTCACAACATTGTCTTCATTGTCTACATTGATGGGGTTTAGCATCTTACTAGGTTCCTATTAACATTGTGTAAAAAGATCAAAGAGTGGGCGAGTGGTATACGAAAAACAATATTTTACGCTTTGAAACGATAAAACTGAACCAAGGGACTACAGTCAGTTACCATTAGTAACTAAGAAAAAATTACTAGTATTTACCTGGCATACGTTTATTTACATACTGTAAATAATCTACTACTCAACCCTTTTATTTACGCTATGATTACACTATATTTCTTCAAGGCCGTCTTATTTTTGTTGCAAATTCGATCGTACAGATCTTGTTTTAAATTACAATATCAAAGGAAATCATTGCGACTATGTAGTCATAGTAAAATGATATGACCGAATAACTTATCTTACTGTGACGTCGTTCATACAACACAATAGTCTAATTTATTCATACATTTAGCTATCTTTTCGAATAGGCAGGTAAAAGATATCTTCAGTCTTCAACGATCTGTTATCAATACGAAAGTGTGTACCTACAGTCGACGTAGTGCTTGAATATAGTTGCCTAGGAAACCTACCTTGTGGAATCGATATCCTTTTGTCCAATCGAAACATATAAGCTGTACATATTTACTGGTAAGTCACACAGCCATTATTATTGATTGAAGTACTTATAGAACTAAGATAAAAGTGCAAACTCATTAGAATTGTTAATCGTATATTATATCTTACTTCGTTATGTTATGCTTCATATTAGAATGTAGTGTAGAGCAAACCCTTCTTAATATCAAACAACTTGTAGTGAAACATATAATGTACATGCATGTGTACTCGTAGTCACTGTATTTACCTATACTATTACTAGCTTTAGTACCTACTACCTATTCCCGTGAGTACTATGGAAAATTATCTAAGTATTTTGTTCATAAGTGCGTCTGTGACGACAATTGAAATAAAGAACTTTTGAATTGAATTGAATTGAATATACCTACACTATCACTAATCAGTACTAAGGCAGACATTAGCCAAAGTGGAACCGTAGTTAACCTATTATTATTATTTATTATTATTTAGAGCCTAAAATGTCCCACTGCAGGGCAAAGGCCTCCCTTTCATTCTTCCACGTTTCACGGTACGGCTCACGGCACGTCAGTTGACCTAGGCTTAATTTTTTTTGTAGAAATCTTGATACTTAACCCGATTTTAACCCGCTACATCACGCTAGCGCACTTAGTTCTAAGTTAAGTATTTAGTGAAACAATCCATTCATGATGACAAAGCGTTGTTTTCGGAACCTTAATACGGAATTATTATCGACAAGCCTGAAGAAAAATACGATTACGACGCTCGTTGAATCAGACGAAGCGATCGTTCCGATACATAACATCGACGTTTTTGTACTCGTATCTTTACCAAATAGGTAGGGAAAGTACTTACCGTCAGTCTGGTATCGTATGACATATTTCAGACGGTTTCGCCGTAATACCCAACAAGCGATAAAAGTAATAACTTAGCCCTAAAGCTAATATCTAGAAATTATGGTTTTATTTGAGCTGTTCTGGTACCTGGCTCTATTTCTATTACCTACTATAAATTCACTTCATGTCGATAAATCTTGAAAGCGTCCATATTTTAAAAAGGCTGTAAATATTTCAATTCTGTAATTACCAAAGATGAGAAAAATATTTAAGAATTTAATATGAGCTAGTAAAAGAACTCCGCATTTATACATTAGTTTTAATGTTTGTCCGATTGACTTAGATGGTTGAACTGGCCAATCAATAAGGTACCCAGGTCAATAAGGTTCCAAATGAGAGGAATCTAAATTGATGATGATGATGCTGATTAATTAGCTGACGTCTCTATTAAGGCTCAGGGCAACTAACTGGAAACAGTTACGAGTATGTAGGTAGATCATTCTGAGTTATTGGAGAAAGTTTTTTTATGGGGGGTCTTTACAATAAGACGGAATATCTGGCATCTAGTCACGTAAGACCCATGTCATGCTTAGTTAAACTTCGTAAAATGACAAAAGAATGTCGCTCACGTTCTCCCATAACAAAAGCTCGTCAGTAACTTTAGGTGTTACGCAAATATCAGTCTGGGCGTTATGCGTGAACTATTTATGACGAATTAAGGGCCTAGGGTGGCCTATGGGGTGATTGGCCGACTCACGGCACGGGGTGGCACGGGCCGGATCGATTTCCACTAGCTTATTGTCTTTTGTCACTCATTCTTTCAATGGAAACAATAGTTGGTTTCTATTTTCAGTTCTGCAACATGGGTAACTTTTAAAAAGTTTTCTCGTATTGTCTACTGCAAATGAATTAATATTGTTGTAACAAAAAAGGTTATGTATTTTTCAAGAGGTTGCAGATGAAGTACATGCATTTTTGATGTAGGGTTCTAATTCGTTAAAATTAGATTTTATTGTAATCAAATAAAGTAACAAGACTAGCGAGCTCGATTCTACTAACCTAATAATTGTAAGCGCTTCCCTACTTATACCTAAACGTTGCAGTCTGTCCCAGAACTTCAAAATAGTGTAAAGGTCGATTCGCTCATATCAGGAACGTGGAGTGGCCGAGGCAGTTCGCAGGCAGGCATGTTTGTCTGAGCACAAGAAATATCATGGTAGGTTGGTACATAGCATGGTAGGTAATACTTTTTTGGTTTCAGTGTTCTTTTGTATTGGCACTGAAACCATAAAGTGGGCGGCCAGGCCACGCCCCATCCACGTCCCTGGCACGGCTAAGATATGTGTATTCATACATGTCTTAACCTGAGAACCTGCCCGGCACTGCACCACAGAATAATCAATAGTACTATGTTCTCGTCCCTGAGACGTCGTCAGTAAAAATTGCTGTCGATGTTTGTGGCACTTGTACTTTTCACTACTTTTCTTTGTTTAGTAACAAAGACTCCAAGGTGCATCATTTAACTCCATTCAGCACAGCATAAACTTGACCCTGTCATGGCAAAGTCACAGGAATAAAAAGTGATTTTAATTTTACAAGTTTTACCTTCAGCCGTACGACCTTAACGTTAAAAGACTAAACTATGGTAAGGTCCTTGAAGTAAAGTGAACATTTAACCCTGTTAATCGACGATTGTAACCTCGGTTCATTTTCGATCAATTTATAATATAATTTTTCCTCCAAATTCATCCT
Organism: Petrophora chlorosata; assembly: GCA_951640565.1. Classification (NCBI taxonomy): domain Eukaryota; kingdom Metazoa; phylum Arthropoda; class Insecta; order Lepidoptera; family Geometridae; genus Petrophora; species Petrophora chlorosata. Next base: position 11,523,703 of record OX621193.1, on the reverse strand, counting down.
TGATTCGGCCAGATCATTACCTTACCTATGTAACTATACTCTCATACATTATAATTTACACTATCAAATGAACAGTTTTGCCTTAGTCTGTGAATATTCTCCAAAATAAGTTTCAATATGAGATGATTTAAAGCGCAGACGGCCATATAGCAGACCGTCTCAAAAAAGTTTGTGAGCGAGTTGATCTCGGCTAAATAAGAACTCATTATTGAAATATAAAAATAATGACGTGTTCTTTACAGTGATCAGTTATCCTGAGTTTGCTAACCAGCCACAATGGGTCGGAAGGTGACAGTAGCGGTCTGTACGCTCAATCAATGGGCGCTGGACTTCGAAGGAAACCTCAACAGAATACTGCAATCTATACAGGAAGCCAAGGAAATGGGGGCGCTGTATAGAACTGGTCCTGAGCTGGAGATTTGGTAATTTTTGTTGCTTAACGAAAATACGAAATAATACGAAATTCCGTTACAATACACGCACACACATATACACACATGCGCATACACATTTTATAAATCATTTCATTCGTCCTACTTATTATCTACTGCACACTATCCTCTTTAAAATGTTTTCCTTAACCTATGGTTGTCTAGAAGAGATCGTTGCTTAGCGATAAGACCGCCTATTGTACTTATAGGAAATTATGTATTACCAACAGTAATTCTGTTTTCTTTTTTAAGTGCCATAAAGTGTTATCTATCTGCGTGTACATAGATATCTACACGCAGTTGGGGAACGTCAAAGACCGATTTGACATACACCAAACCGGAATGGGCCCGCATTGTGGATTTCGGCCCGTGCTACCTCCAAGTGTAACAAGCCTGTGTTCCAGCAGTAGGATCGTAGAAAGCTGATGATGAACTGTTGATTTCAGAGCATATTTTCCTGCAATGCTAATTTCTTATCGCTAAAACCAGAATATAACCGAAGAATCAATCTGCACATCTAGTGATCATCGTAGAAAATGTAGTTTCCCAAGATCAGAACGGTCTAACATTAACAGAAAGGGTAGCCTTGATGCCTCATAACTTTGCTTTACCCTGAATTTAGAAAATACTTTTGACGCTTGCTTTGTTCCTCCCTATTATGATTTCTAGATAAAAGGATAGCAAAGTATTACCATATTCAAGCAATAAAGAATTGTATAATTTGTATCTATCATTCCATATCTTAGTTAGTATCGAATGAAAGGGCATTTATTATTATACTCTATTTATTTTATTAAAGTAACACTATATAATACCACTGATTTCTTACCCTCGACATTTTCATTTTCTAGCGGCTATAGCTGCGAAGACCATTTCCACGAGCCGGACACGTTTCTCCACAGCTGGCAAGTCTTAGCAGAACTGCTCAAGTCCCCCACATGTAAGGACATGCTTATTGATGTGGGCATGCCGGTTCAGCATAGAAATGTCTCGTACAACTGCCGAGTAGCCTTCCTTAACAAGAAGATACTGCTCATACGGCCCAAGATGGTGCTCTGTGAAGATGGAAACTACAGGGAATCGAGATGGTTTTCAGGTTGGACTAAAGTAAGCTAACGTTTGGTTTGAGCTTGTAGATGTTGCTGGTCCTTGCTGTGGTGACATCTTAAGATAATATAACCCATCATCAGCCTGTATTCGTCCACTGCTGGACATAGGCCTCTCCCAATGAACGCCACTCCAGTTTCTCCCGGCCGCCTTTTGCAGGTCGTCGCTCTACCTGGCCGGTGGGCGTCCTACACTATGTTTGCCGATTTGCGGTCTCCACTCAAGGACACGTCTACTCCAACGGTTGAAAAATAGAACCCGCTACCCACTAAATAGAGCTGCTTACTTTTCCCGTTTTACTTGATTCAAACATACCGGTTTCGTTTCCGACATTGTTATGCTAAATTGCTAAAAAAGTGTACTTAGTGTGTTACTGCTTTTAAACCCTAGTCAGTAGTTACATTGCTTCATGAACCACTAGCTGCTCCCCGCGGTTTCCCAGGATAAAAAGAAGTCCTTTTCCAGGACCTAAAGCACCTACATACAAAATTTCATCAAAATCCGTTCAGAAGTTTTTGCATGATTGAGTAACAAACTTCCATCCATCCATCTTCACAAATGTTTATAATATTAGTAGCTTAGTAGGAAAGAGTAACTATAGGAAGTAGGATGATCTTGATATATTTGGACGTCTTTGTTAGGTCCTCTATGTGTAAAGGCTGTAGGACATTAGATAGAGTGGCTTTAATGCGCTTGTTGTTTGTTTGTTGCATAATTATCTCTCACAGTTAAACAAAATGTCTTGACCTTTATCCAGGATAGACAAGTGGAAGACTATTTTCTGCCACGTATGATATCAGCAATAACGGAACAGACCACAGTGCCTATCGGAGACGCTGTGATATCTACCAGGGACACTTGTATTGGCTTCGAGATATGTGAAGAGCTGTGGAACCCACAAAGGTAAGTCGCAGAATTCCTATTCTATTCCATTTACAGGATAAATGTTATAGATTGAGATGTTTTTATTTTGAAATAGCCAGCTACAGTTCGCAGGCGTATTGGTATAGATGCGTGAAAAAGTAATTAACGATCTGATTAAAAGCTTTTACTATCGTTCAATATCTGTAATATCAGAGAGGGGAAAAGTTATATAAGTACGTCTTTTGTCGACTTAATCTCTTTCACCCCTTATGTTATATTCCATCTAACTGGAGCGCCGAAAAATGTACTGCGAACTAGCTTTAATCACAGGATAAAGAAATTCGCACCTTACTTGTGCCAATGAATTTTTTTCATGATAATGTGATGCCTCATAAACAAACATTCCAATCGACTTTGGGATGTAAAGACAACAAACCCATAATATCTGCACCCTATCCGTTTTTCGTTTTCGATATAAAGACGCTTTCTGCAAAGAACAGAATACCAGGTTAACTCAGAATATGTTTCCAGCCGCCACATTCCTCTAGGCCTCGACGGCGTAGAAATCATTTCCAACGGCTCCGGTAGCTACATGGAACTTCGCAAGGCCTACGTCACAGTGGACCTCGTCAAAAGTGCTACCTTCAAGAGCGGCGGTGCTTACTTGTTTAGTAATCTAAGAGGCTGCGACGGCCAGAGATATTACTTCAATGGGTGCTCGTGTGTGGCTGTCAATGGAAAGATTGTTAATCGAGGAATGCAGTTCGCCTTGCATGATGTGGTAAGGAGTACTTACTGTGTTGGCGCAGCGACCCAAATTGGGTCTTAGCCTCCGATACTAAAAGTCGCCACTTTCCTCGATCCTGTACTAGTTCCTGCCAATAATCAGCTTGGAGTGCCCGAAGATCTTATCCTCCTGATCCTTCCATCTATACTTAGGACGACCGACGGGCCGTTGGCCATTAGGCCGACCTAGTTAAGTGCGTTTCACTGCTCGATCCTTTCCCATTCTTTCAAGTTGGTCGGCCAACCGAAGTGGTTGGGATTTAATTTGCCTTAAATTTGAAATATATACAAGTATTTCTAGAAAGATCAGATGGCCTGCCATGATACGTAATTACGATCTTCATACCATCGGATGAAAGGGACAGCACATGCGCTGTCCCTTCAACACCTTCACCTTCTAATCATATATTTTTGCAATAAAGAAATCTATAATTTGTAAAAACAAAAACATGATAACGTGAAACTGATATCTTACAGGAAGTAATAACAGCTACAATAGACCTAGAAGACATTCGTTCATACCGCACACAAATCCGGTCGCGGTCTCACCTCGCCGCTTCCAACCCTCCGTTCCCTCGCATCACTGTTGATTTCGCACTGTCTGATGACGATGACATTAACCTGGCGACCAGCCCGCCGATAGAGTGGCAGTACTTGACGCCGGAAGAGGAGATTGAACTAGGTAAGTGTACACTTACAATTTTTAGGGACAATTTACGTGTGACTATAAAGTAATCTGTGACAGTGACCCCAAAGAGAACTTGCATCAACGCGTTTCGGCATTTGCAGCTCCTCTTCCTTCGCGTCATTTTTACGTAATAGAGTGACGAGCAGGTCGTTCGCCTGATGTTGAAAGTATTACTATTATACATTGAATTGAATCATTCAATGTATAATAATAATACATCCAACGATCACATACATAGATCTTTGCCCCTAACAAGGATTCCCTGTATCAAGGGAACCAGGAACTACGAGGACCATGGTCCCACAACACCCAGACACGAAACAAATGCTTGCGATTTTTTCTGTGCACGAATCGAACCCGCCACCTCAGTGGTATATGAGATTTGAGCGAACCTGCCCAATCAATACACCACAGAGGCTGAGAAATAGAATATTGTAATGCAAAATCCTCCGCGGTGGGACTGTTGAGGCATGTTGCTTACGATCAAGTGTACGACTCGCTTCTCTCGTCAATTTTTCGTATCCCACTAAACCTATTAATTTAATTTTATAAGTTTGTGAGGATGGAGGGATGTTTGTTACTCAATCACGCCAAACCTACGAAACGGATTTTGTTTTTAACCGACTTCAAAAAGGAGGAGGTTCTCTGTTCGATTGTATTTTTTTTTTTATTTTTTTTTATGTTTGTTACCTCAGAACTCCGTCATTTATGAACCGATTTGAAAAATTCTTTTTGCCTCGGGTTCAGTATAGCTACGAAGTGGTCCCATATGACCTTGGACTTCGAAGATACATTGAAGTCGGTTTTTGTTTTTTTCTAAAAATTAATTATCGGTACTTTAAGTCCTGGAAAAAGACGTACATATAGGTTGCATTTTATCCCGATAAACCGCGGGTAAAGCTGCGGGGAGCAGCTAGTACATAAAATGATTTCCGTTAAGATTTTATATATATGAAAAATGATATTGCTCGGGCAGGGATCGAACCTGCGTCTTCGGAATACCGTCCCGACGCCTTACCCACTGGGCCACCGAGCCTACTGCTCGAGCAACCATTTCTTCTATCCTTCTTATATCGTCTTACGGGGACGATTCTACGTCATCTGTCGTCAATGCTTCCATTGATCAACCGTCTAATATTACAATAGGGGATCGGACAGTAATCGAGAAAAAATCTAAAATGTAGTTAGAACGAATGTTCGTCGAACCAGAAAGATCATTCAATCAATATTTTTGTGAAATAATAATTATATATATTTTTAAATCAATAAATAAAGTCTAATAATTCTGAAATTTTTAATCTGTTCTTCATCTCAAACGAAACAACGATCACAGCGCATGACGTCATTTGTAGGCAAGTGCCGTGAGTCAAGCTTGTGTTTATTTTACGTTTTTGCTTTTCATAAAATGTATTTCTGCCATTTTTTTCGTTCCATTACTACAATATCGTCCCCAAACTTCACAAAACGTATTTAAATCTCTTTGCAAGTTTTATTGCGAAGAGTTTGTCGTTTTCTACTTTCATATGATGTCGCAAGTTTTGAGGTGACCTTTTGCGCGGCAATATTTGAACATAGTTTTAGGTACTTTTAGAGCATTATTTAATTAAAATAGTAATTTTCATGGCTATATACATTAATTTTAGTTATTATAAAACACTTACTGAAAAGTTGTCCGATCCCCTATTAGCAACATGTTCTAATGATAACGCAAGCCCTATCAAATTCTAAGAAGAAGATTAAGATTTTCGCCTTGCATGCGCTAATGCATTCAATATCAAAAATTTGATTTCCGTTATCCATCACGTTCCCAGGCCCAGCTTGCTGGCTGTGGGACTACCTGCGGCGCTCGGGTCAGGGCGGATTCTTCTTGCCGCTGAGCGGCGGCGTCGATTCCACTAGCACCGCTTGCATCGTGTTTTCTATGTGCACGCAGATCTGCGACGCTATACAGAAAGGAGGTGAGGAATAAAGTTTATTAATTTTGATATAAGAGATCGGAATATAAAATAAATAAATCAAAAAGGTCTGTTTATTCCAGTAATAATTAAAATATGAAGTTACAATATTTCAATCGGCACTTAATATTTTTTTAATATATGTTTATGTAATCGTAATCATCATATATATAAAATTCTCGTGTCACAATGTTAGTTACCTTACTCCTCCGAAACGGCTTTACTGATTTTTACCAAATTTTATATGCATATTCAGTAGGTCTGAGAATCGGCTACTATATACTTTTCATACCCCTAAGTGATAAGGGTTGTTCACCCTTAACATTTTTTTTAATTTATATGGCAACACAACGTTTGCCGGGTCAGTTTATAATATAATATGCTAATATGTCTCGGGGTGATGAGTGCAATGCCGTGCTGCGCAGTACTTTTATGGTATTAAAAGTTCTGGGTGGCAATGCAAATGTTATTGGAAGGCGTGGCGCTTACCATCAGGCGAACGACTTGCGCGTCTAATCACTCAGTTCCATAAAAAATATGGGCATATTGCGTTAAGAGCGAGGGGACCGACACATTCCATAACTAGGTGTTATCGTTAAAAACTCTTGTAGGGTGTAATAACACGTCAATTAATAGGGTATTTTGGTTACTTGGGAAAATATTATCTTTTCATCCCATCTATTCGAAAAGGACGACTTGGTTCGCCTTTATGTGCACCCAAAGGTGGTGTTTCCTATAAGAAACTTTTAGCGGGCAGTAATGAGTTTTTAATCCTCTTTATAAGTGCGCCGCAATTATCTTTGCCGCGCACTTTTTGAATTTGGAACATCTTAGTGTTCAGCACCAAAGAAATCGAACGCAAATATTGTTTGAATAAAGACTGGCTGGTACGACGGCTCATAGTCACGCCGCCGGATGAATGAAAAAAAAAACAAATTAAAAAAGCGCGAACTACAGCCCGCGTTTTCGTAAATTTTCACGGATTTTTAGAAATTCATTGTTTTGTTTTGTTTTGAAAAATGAGTTCTTCAAGTGACAGTGAAAGTATAAAATATGAGGCGCTTTTATTTTCTCATAGTGGGTGATGAAAAGTAGAGTGTATCACTCGGGCGCAAAATATATTTTTGGCTCGGGCGACGTACTTTGAATCCCTCGCTACGTTCAGGATTCTACTAAAGAATCCCTCGCTACGCTCGGGATTCAAAAAAGCGCCCTCGCCGTAAAAATATTATTTTGCTCCCTTATGATACAATCTACTATTTCTTCACTTTTTATCAAATGGGAAAGACTGACAGGCAGGGAGCTCCACTCGTTAGCAGTGCAGTGTTTGTTATATTTTCTTCACGCTTTTTTAAATATCCTACTACCTTATTCTAATTTTATATAATTTCAATTTTTATTTATTTAGAAAGATAAATTGTTAATTTTAATATGTTGACATGTATGAATTAAATGATTATACCTAAATATTTGCACGCTTGCATGCAGGCTCAATACAGTGACATTAATAATGTAAGACCTACAATTAATTGTAAATAATAATGTATTCTGGAAAATAAATACTTGATTTGATTTGATTTGATACTAATCTAGATTTTCTTTTACACAGTTTGGAGACGTAAGCTTTTTGGATGTGGATTACCCATACATATCATAAAATGAGTTAGTACAAGTATATTACTATGTCATCAATGTAGTAATGAGCGTTTAGTTATCTATTCCGGCACACGTGCGCTGGTTACAATGACAATTTACCCCTTGAACATTGTGTTTTTCTTTTTTAAAACCCATTTACTACTGTTATGTGGTCAGAGTGAATAGGTATCTTCTAGATCTACGTGCTCCATCTTCGGCCCCATCATCGCTTAACATCAGGCGAGATGGCAGTCAAACGTAGACCTATTGTAAAAGAAGGTTGTTCTCAATGATTTTCATTAAAAACAATTTTATTGGACTTTTTTTTACGTGACTGAATGACGAGACGAGCTGGTCGTTTGCCTGATGGTAAGCAATACGCCAGCCCATAACAATAACAGCGCCACCCAGAACTTTGTTTTGCAAAATCCTGCGCGCCGCTGCACTGCGCTCGTCACCCTGAGATAATTAGCTGTTGTGTCTTATAATGCCCAGTAATTTCACTGGCTGCAATGTCCTTCAAACCGGAACACAGTAATGCTCGCGCACTACTGCTTGGCGGCTGAATAACTGCCAAAACGGTGGTACCCACCCAGACGGCCTCTCGCATACGAGAAACCTACCACCAGTGAACTTCTACTACAGTAAAGACAGCCACGTTTTCACACGTTTTTAACCCCCGCCGCGTCGCAAAAAGGAGGAGTGTCTGTCTGTGGCACCGTAGCTCTTAAACGGGTGAACCGATTTGGATGCGGTTTTTTTATTTGAAAGCAGGTTTTCTAGCGGTGTTTCTTAGACATGCTTTATCAAAATCTTCTTTTTTACTTTTTATAGATATTTGTAGCGGGTTATTTTTTTAATTTTTAACTTAATTCAGCTTGACGTTACAGAAAGTCAAGTCCTATACGACGTGCGCAAAATCCTCTGTCAGTCTGACTACACGCCGTCCGATCCTATGGAACTGTGCAACAGACTGCTCGTCACATGCTACATGGCTACTGAGAACTCCAGTCAGGAAACTAAAGCGAGAGCCGCCCAGGTAAACAACCCAGGTATTCAACTGCCAAGCAGTGTGCAAACATTACTGTGTTCGGGCTTGAAGAACAATGTTTCTAGCGAAATTACTGGGCATTATAAGACTTAAGAGCTATTGGCGCGTACCTGTATTCTTGCCTGCCATGTCAATTTTGTACGTCCAAACTAGGTACGATGCTATCTTCCGCGGGTAGTTAGAAAATTGTTTATACTTAAGTACCTTTTATATATACAAAATGTCGAAGCACACACTTTACTTTAAGGCTTTTTACAAGCTTTAAAGTAAAGTGCAACTAACTTGCAATGTTTGGGTTAAATCTTGCAAGTTGAATCAGAACTACTTCCTCTTATCCTATGGAGTTGAAATTTTGCATACTTGGTAAGCTGATCTGCAGGGCGATTTATTTATTTATTTATTATTAGATGATCAACAGCTTATACAAGAGATTCAGTTACAATCTTAAGTAATCATAATATAGGCTAATGAAGGATCATCCTAATTATTACAATTATTATGCATTTTGCGCTCTCTAGCAGAGGATTCAAGTATGTGTAAAGGGTGTATGTGTGATCACGTAAGTCTGTTGCAAAAGTCGCATGTTGCGAACCTACGTGCATAAGAAATTTAATTAAATCGATAAAACGCGATCACGTAACTTTTTGTCTCGATTATAATGTGCTACTATCGATAACTTCCAATGTAAAACGGGGTTACCCGACAAATTTAACTACGAAGCGAGATTGTGCTATGAATCGTTATGTACTATGCCCAATCTATTCAATTTTACTGTATAATACGGCTCTTTTGTCTATAGTTTTTATATCGATTAAACCGATTTTGATAAAACATTTAATTAAAAGTAAAAAGCAGATTTTGATAAAGCATGTCTAAGAAACACCGCTAGAAAACCTGCTTTAACAAAAAACCGCATCCTAATCGCTTCACACATTTAAAAGCTACGTTGCCACAGACAGACACACATAGTGGTCAAACTAATAGCACTCCTCCTTTTTGCATCGGGGGTTAAAAACAGCGTCCTATGTGCCATGGCCATTTTAGTGAATAGTAACAAAAACACTAAACATTACGTTTATATAATTAAACTAGCTGTTTCCCGCGGCTTCGTCCGCGTAGACGACAGAGGAGCTCCCCAGTAAATGACAGCGCGTACTACGAAGAGGTCAAGCTGTATCTTTGTAACTCAACAAATTTTGATGTGACATACCCTATAATCTAAGTTGGGACTTATGGCACCAAACTTTGAAAACCAAATTAAAATCCGTTCAGCATTTTTCGCGTCTATAGGTAACAAACATTCAAAGTTACAATTTTATAATAGTAAAAACTGAATCATCTCTTCATCTATCAATTTAATTTAAACTAGAGAGTTTAAAGAAAACTTTGAACTTTGTATATTTAATAGAATTACCATTTTCCAGCTTTCCAGTCAGATAGGCAGTTATCATTTCCCAATAATGATCGACGCAGCCGTGAGTGCAGTTCTAGGCATATTTACTACTGCCACAAATCTGGTGCCGAAGTTCAGGAGCAAGGGCGGATGTCCTCGGCAGAACCTTGCCTTGCAGAACATCCAGGTAAGATACTATCACATAAAAATCTTAGTTTAAGAAAATAGTGTCAAATTAAACAACCAATCAGGGTTAGCTATTCAATATAACAGTAACCAATCAGCGAGCAGCAGCGATAATGTTCAATCTGTGACTGCCGCTGATTTGCACCTTGTTTAGAAACGGATTTTTAACGTACCTATTTGTTTTGTTTTCTCGATTTTCGTCACCGACTTTGGAAAGAAATGGGTTAACATACGATAAGACCGCCCATTGTAACACTAGCTTTAAGTATTGTATTGTAATTTGTTTCTTGATGTTGTGTAACAATAAAGCGTTATCTAATCTAATCTAATCAAACATACTTACCTATTTTCAAAATAATATACAGGTCTTTATTAATTTATTTTTTGATATGATTACTATGATTTACTATTTTCTTGTTTTTGGCCTGTAAACGTGCATTTCTAGTACCCACTTGCATAATGCATGTTTTGATTTGTAATTTGCGTGTAATTTTAAATGAGCGTCAGAATAGGGAATATGCATGAATTTTTTTAATGCATGAATCGATTCATTATATTGAATACTATTAATTAAAATTATTTGTCAATAAAATCATTGAATGGAAATTAAAATTAATGTAAATCAACATCAACTCCTCATTGGTCTGTCGGCGGGCTCTACGCCAAAAAAAAAAACTAATAAGCAGCGAGCCGCGTGATTTCAAAATGTGGTTGAACGTACTCAAGCGTTTTACGATTACGTTCCATTTTCCAAAACTACGAAAAATAAACATTGAAATACACAAAAAGAACTCAATTAATAATAGTAATTCTATCTTTATTAAATGTTTAAAGGAGTAATCTATCATAATAATTAATTGCCAGATTTTTCGACAACACGTGCATATCCTTATTGCGAGTCACAAAAATAGTCGTATATAATGTACGTTGAAATGTTTTCCAAAAATTGCTTCCCAATTGTTTCTATTTGCTTTTTACCATGAGACATTTGCTTCTTCGATATTTTATATCAAATATGACAGCTTCCGATGTTGTACTTGTAGTATATTTTCAGGCTCGCCTTCGCATGGTTCTATCATATCTGTTCGCGCAACTAATGCTTTGGGTGCGCGGCCGGCCCGGCGGCCTCTTGGTTCTCGGTTCGTCAAACGTAGACGAGGCTCTAAGGGGTTATATGACGAAGTACGACTGTTCCAGCGCTGATATTAACCCCATAGGGGGCATATCGAAGACTGACCTGAAATCTTTCCTGCAGTATGCTAAGAATAGGTAAGTTGTATTTTTAACCGACTTCAAAAAAGGAGGAGGTTCTCTGTTCGATTGTATTTTTTTTTTTATAATTTTTTTTTTACATTTAGCTAACTTAATCCTACTAATATAATAAACGCGAAAGTTTGTAAGAATGTATGGATGTATCTTTGTTACTCCTTCACACAAAAACTACCGAACCGATTTTGATGAAATTTGGTATGTAGGTACATTCTTTTTTCATAATACATTTATTCATTGCATTCATGTACATTTATTTGTCATATGTAAGTATAATGTTAGGTTTGTACATGAGCCCTGTAAGGGCGTTTGCAGTTCAGTGCGAGAAGTACATTTAGTAATTTTAATTTATGTTTATTAATGTTTAGGACTTTAAGAATTGGAATAGCACATAGGCTACTTTTTATCCGAGGAAACCGTGGGTGGCCCCGCGGGGCGCAGCTAGTCGACTATATACTTAAGTAGCTGCCGTGCGGTGCAGGTGAGGTGAGGTATTGTGCTGCGAAATGACTATGAGGTATAAAGTGTACGTGTAGTTAGGATGGCTTGGGTAGATGCTGGCGGGGGGAATGCACAATACACCCCATGCGGGACGTCAGTGCAGGACTCATCGCCTCCTCATTGAATAAGAATAAGTGTACGACATCAGTAAGACATCGACAAATCAGGCGTCGTACCCATGTCGTGTCGCTGCTCTTAAACGAAGCTCTGAGAGGCTATCACAAAACAACACTACTCCTGTGACAACCTTATGGCGTGGTTGCTTCATATTACTCTTCAAAGTGTTTAAAACGTATTAATAAGTAATAAGTAGTACTTGCAGGAGTTTATGAAGGAGTACAATACACAGTCGATATTCAATTATTATAATTAAGTATTTCAAGTCAGACATAACTTTAGGCACAAGTACTCGATCTTTTCCTCGATTTATAGTTTAAACATAAAACATTACAATTACAGGCTACACATTATAATGCTTCAAAATTAGATGACAATTCAATCAAAATAACACATACAGAGGAGACGTTTTCTGTTCCGCTGCTGGCAATCGACTGAGCCCGAACAAGCCTGCCTTTACTTTTATACTTTGTCGTTTTTGTAGCAATACTGAACAGCGCCCCCTAGTAGCTATTTCAGAAAAACGTCTGAGTCATTGAAATTCTTGTTTAAAAATAGATTTAATAACTAATTTTAACATTAAACAACATAAGAAACTAGCAAATTAGCGTGAATAAATAGATATAACATTAAATGCTATCGCTATTATTGCTATTGCAGGTTCTTCCTGCCATCCCTCTCTGAGATCCTCCAAGCCCCGCCCACCGCGGAGCTGGAGCCACTCACAGACGGGCAGATCACGCAAACAGACGAACAAGACATGGGCATGACGTACGCGGAGCTGTCAGAGTTCGGACGACTGCGGAAGACACACAACTGCGGCCCTTACAGCATGTTCCAGAAACTTGTGAACATTTGGAGCGACAAGTGCACGCCTAGAGAGGTTTGTGTTTCGTTATTAATTTATTGCTACTTTCCTACCACTATTTCTGTAAGTTTTAGTGTACTAAAGCAGAAGAAAGGAAAGGAAGAAGTATGTTATAGGCAGCCACTGGTCCAAACTCTAGTAAAATCTATAGAGGATGCCAAACAAAGATGTGAATAAAGAACGGTTCAAAGACCATCTATAATTTCTGACCAGTTGTCATGTCGCCATTTTGAAATTTTTTTTTTTAATTTGCATACTTTATCGTTTTATTAAATGTGGCTGCGATTTCGCGAAGTTTTCAAAATGGTGGCATGATAAAGGCCATTAATGTTAGATGGCCTTTGAACCGCCTTTCACAAACTTAAATAAAAAGAAAGAAAATACATTTATTCAAGACAGATACACGCAACATTACATACTATAATACTATACAACACATAACAAATAATACTGCACTATACATATATAACAGATAAAGATAACAAATGTATATATAATAAATACATAATATAATTATAGTATAATGAAACGTTGCGCGATGTCAGGAAAAGGTTCAGCATTAAACAAAGGTAATAAATACCTTAGTACTGATTTTCAGCCGGAACCTATGACCGTGACATCGCGAACAGTAAGATAAGAGACGAATACAACATAAATATATAATCAAAAATATAACAAAAGTAAACATAATTAATTTTTAGAAAAAAACAAAAAACGACTTCAATGTATCTTCGAAGTCCAAGGTCACATATCGATGAAATTTATATGGGATCACTTCGTAGCTATACTGGACCCGACGCAAAAAGAATTTTTCAAATCGGTTCATAAATGACGGAGTACTGAGGTAACAAATTAAAAAAAAAAAAACAATCGAACAGAGAACCTCCTCCTTTTTTGAAGTCGGTTAAAAATAAAAACAAATCTTTTCAGGTGGCCGAGAAAGTGAAGCATTTCTTCCGTTGCTACGCGATCAACCGTCACAAGATGACCGTTCTCACTCCGTCCTACCACGCCGAGAGCTACAGTCCCGACGACAATCGCTTCGACCACCGTCCCTTCCTGTACCGCGTGCACTGGAACTGGCAGTTTAAGGCGATCGATGACGCCGTAAGTTTTTTTTTTATGTAACTGATTGACGAGACGAGCTGGTCGTTTGCCTGATGGTAAGCAATACGCCAGCCCATAACAATAATAGCACCACCCAGAACTTTGTTTTGCAAAATCCTGCGCGGCACTGCACTGCGCTCGTCACCCTGAGACAATTAGCTGTTGAGTCTCATAATGCCCAGTAATTTCGCTGGCTACAATGCCCTTCAAGCCGGAACACAGTAATGCTTGCGCACTACCGCTTGGCGGCTGAATAACTGGCAAAGCGGTGGTACCCACCCAGACGGCCTCTCGCATACGAGAAACCTACCACCAGTAAAATCTGTCCAATCTGTGTTCATAAGGAAAAATGTAATGTAGGTACAATCCTTATGTCCTTGACTCAATTAAATATTTATTATTATTAATATTTATGTTCAATTAAACTTCCTATTTTCAGGTTGCACAAATGACCAAGGACAAGCGAGGATCAATCCGGAGTACAGCATCAGAGAAACAAGATGCCAGTAAGCAAGCCGGCCCGGTAAATAACATTAACTTCATGGATAGGAGTAGGAAAGGTGTACTCATTTAAAAAGTTATATCGAAACGCATAGACCAAGATTCTCTCTTTCTAGGGATTTACAAATACCTTTAGTCTTACAATATAAATATATGCAACAAATTTTGCAATTTGCAATTGCATTTCCTGTAGTAGTAAGAAAATCAACGTCACTGCTGTTTTTTAAAATCTTAGCCGCTCGCCTAGCCGTTCGTAATATATCTGCTAGGTCGAGTAACGTTCGCTGCGGTCGCCCCTTGGATGGGTGACCGTTTGTGTGGTATTTACATCTAAGCGCTGCCGTGCTCTGGAGGGCACGTTAAGGTCTATAACGCCGACACCAGGGTTGGCTACACTCCCAAACGAAGAGACAATATACTAATCGCTTATGTTTTTAAATAAGTTTATAATAATAATATTTCAATTAGTTCCTATTGATTAAATTTTCTTTTATTTTCATCCGCTACGCAATTGAAATTGAAATGAATTTGAAATAAAATTGAAATTGAAATAAAATTGAAATTGAAATGAAATAGAAATAGAAATGAAATTGAAATAAAATGAAATTTATTCGATTTAATGTGGTCATCATAAGATGTTACAATATAATTAAATTAGTCCTAACCACAACAACTTACAATGCCAACAACTTACAATGCGCTTCAAACCGGAACACAGTAATGCATGTGCACTACTGCTTGGCGGCAGAATATCTGGCAAAGCCGTCTGGGGAGATACCACCTTACCTTCCTAGACAGCCTCTCATAAGAGAGACCTACCACGAGTAATATGTGCTAACTAGCATCACATAGATTACAGTGACCTTGTACTCTGAACTCGATACTCTTAGTGTCATAGGCACTTTAGTCGGCTCTGCTGAATATTCCAGTTCAAAACCTAGGAAACGCATTATAAAAGATATTCGGATGCTTTAATTTATGACGCTTTTGACAAAAAGTAGCTTTAGAGATACAAAGTAGGTAGTTAAAAAACACAAATGCCTTACTAGTTAAGAAAAAATATATAAATTAATGAAGCATACAAAAATTAAAGATAAGCACATTGTTATAATGAAACGTAGGTAATATTTAATCATCATCAGCCCATCACGTTCCCACTGCTGGGACACGGGTCTTCTCTCATAGAGAGAGAATGGGCCATAATCCACCACGCGGGCCCAGTGCGGGTTGGTGAACGTCACATGTCCTTGACTTTTTGTGAAAAATTCTTGGACATGCCGGTTTCCTCACGATGTTTTCCTTCACCGTTTTAGAGCGAGTGTTAAATCCGCACATAACTTAATAATGTCAGTGGTGCGGGGCCAGCGGGATTCGAACTCGGGTGCGATCGAAAGTCGCACGAGCTCCCACTGAGCCACACTCGCTCTCTTAGGTAATATTTATTACTATTGAAATCATGGTCATTGATATCCTTAATACTAAATCATTTTAATACAGAGCGTTTGTAACCCTCGACGCAAAAAGGAGGGTTATAAGTTTGACCACTATGTGTGTCTGTGTGTGGCACCGTAGCTAATAAACGGGAGAACCGATTTGGATGCGGTTTTTTTTATTTGAAAGCAGGTTTTCTAGCGGTGGTTCTTAGACATGTTTTATCGTGTCGGAAGTTTAAAAAAAAATTACAGTTATAATATATGAGCTTTATTGCATATTATTTTCATATGTACGAGAAATCATTTTCATGACCATATCATACCCATATTTTAGTAGATTGTTTAATGTGTAAACTAATTATTATGTTCTATTCTGCATATCATCCTTATGCACTAAAAACCTTGTTCAACCCTTACATAGACAAATAAGGTAGTGGAACGGGCGAATAAAATAATAAACGCTGTCATACTCATTTTGTCCTTTTCTCGCAACATTAAGTTGCATAAGTGCATCTCACTTGCACACTTCGGAGAAAAAGAAAAAGCAGCTCTATGTATAATTATTATTCGCACAACGAAACATGGTTTTAATCAATACTTAGGTACCAGTTAGTACAAAATGTATGAGGCAAAACTTTACAACGAATCATCTGTCATTATTTTGTGTTAATTGTATTCAGAAATAAATAGCAAATAAGTGTTTATTGTATGTTGTTATTATTTTCTGCTTTTCCTTTACATGATATAAAGAACTTTGTATATTTTTATATAGCTCCTCATTTCAATCACGACTTATCCTTAGGGCCGGTTTTGGAGATCCCAAGTTTTGTATTTCAATAAACGTTGAAATTGATCAAAATATGGTCATATCCCGTCATAGGTAGTAAATTAAAAAATACGCATATCGGGCCCAGACGGTAGACAAAGAGAATATGAATACGTTATCACAAGTATTAATTGGTTATCATAAGTCTCAGTCGGTTCGCCGTTGACATAAGTGGCACCAGGCCTAGCGCACTCCGCACTGTAGATACGAAGCTTCAAGTACATAGTCGGACACCGACGGCGGGTCGCGCGTCGTTACACGTGCCGCGTCAGAAGAGATAAGAGCTATGCGATAGAAAGAGAGGCGCTCTGTAGGTTAATATGACTGATAGGTATGCAGCGCTACGCGAGCTGAATTGAATTTTATTGCGTCATAGCAAGTGTCGCTATTTGCTTAAATTTCTTTGCGGAGTGATGCTTCTGGCCCTTAGTAATACTGTGGTGGCACTATAATAAATTCTTTTTTTTTATTTCATTGTCGGAAAGTTTATTATTTTTATCGTATTTGTTTGTAGCTAACCGGAGTATATCTTCGCCTAAAAGTGGCAGACTATTTTTCCGGCTGCTCGCCTGTCCTACACCCCAACCAATAACTCCTTCTGTACCTTGTAACCCATGGCCGGCTTGACCCTGATGAAGATACATATAAATAAGTTATATAATAAATAATTGGTTCAGTAACATAATTTGCAGTGCAAATGTCTTACCTATTCTTCTGCGTCTTGCCTTCATGGTAAAGTGCTAGAAGCTAGAAGTTCCACTAGCTTGACGTTTTTGTAGCAGCAACCTGAAATAAATAGCACTTTCTATATGCGCACCGTTAACGGTGGAACTCCCTGCCGGAGTCAGTCTTTCCCGATACTTACAATCTAGGAATCTTCAAATAAACGAACAGGTACTATCTTGGCAAGCGTGCTACATCGTCGATCGCATCGTCGCTTACCATCAGGTGAGATAGTGGTCAAACGCAAGCCAATAAAGAATAAAATAAAAAGACGTGTGGCACTCGGAGACTGCCGCGGTAAAGCTATTGCATAGCATTCGGAGTGGGGGGTGTTAGGTTATTTTCGTTACGGAATTTCTGGATTCGGTCTCCACGCTCAAGGCCCGCGATAGAAGCTATGCAATAGCTTAAAAATAAACATAAATACTTGATAAGCGGTAGGGCTTACGCGACCATAGGACTCTATCGTAACTTTATCCGTGAAAACTATGGGGAACTTTTTTTTTGCGGACTTAATCTTCGTCTGCGTTGGCGCATACAATTATTCAAAGTCTTCTATTTTAGTGGACTAAAAGTCGCAGTTGACTGTCCGTCGACGTAGGCAATCAAAAACTAAATGTTATTCTAAATTTATATAGACTTTGGAAGCAAATACAATTTTTTGTGAACCTACGTACAATGACAATCCCAGTTGCCACCATTGGGGGCGTTGACGAAGGCGGCTACTGGGAATGACCGATAAAGCAATGGTAGTATTAAAATATTTACCTCACTGAAGCTTCCTTGATGTAATGCAATAAAAACATTTTATCTTGGTCTGTGACATCCACAGAAATAGTGTCAGGGTTCATGTCTGCTTTTTTTTATTGGTAAATGGGCATACGTTTGACGACATCTCGCCTGATGGAAAGCGACGATGCGGCCTAAGATGGAACACGCTTGCCTATTCACTCAAGACTTAAAGAGACACAAGTTGTATCCGTTTGGGAACAAAGACGGTGGCGAGCTGCTAGGAGCTCCAAGTCTTGTCCTCCCAAAAGAGTAAGTTCGCAAAGGTTGCACTGCAAGCGGCCGACCAGCTTCGTCACATAGTCTTCATTTTTCAAAGAACCATCTTTTTTATCCGTGTGATCCGATAGCTTTCTTTTGTTTCGGCACTTCGGCCAGTTTTGATCCCCATGTAAAATCATAAGAGACGTATCTGGACTTAAAGTTGTTAAATATTCCTCGTCCACTTCAGTGCCATCGGATTCCAACACCAAGGTCAAGTATTTTTGGAGGCAGGCTTAGCTTTTCAGACGCCTTCGTTAGCAGTTCTTTGAAACTGTTGGCCACAACTCCTATTTTCTTACTTCGGTTCACGTCACAAATTTTATATTGCATTTTAATTATTTTGCAAATTTTTGTTACGCATTAGGCACACGTCCACAGTTTATTGACGTAACCCGTTGTCTAGGTAGGTAAATCCCCTGGGGCATATTCTACAACGAATTACTAACTAACATTATTAGTCTTGTAACTTGTATCTTGTATTAATGCGTTTCAGACGTTCGCTCTAAAACGGTGAACGTGATCGACGTTGTGACGATGACGTGTGCCAGGTGATCTGCAACTTATCTTATGTTGCCTAAAATAAAGATTAAATAAATAAATACTCTTTCTATGAGAGCCGTATACGGCCCGTTTCCCAGCTGTGGGAACGTAATATAGGTTGATACCTATTAATGATCTTTCAGGATCAGAAATAATTATAGCTAAAATAATTAGCACTTGTAGCTTGTACAAATATACCAATAACATATTACTTAGTGAATTTGTGGAATAGGCCTCTGGATATTTTTCCCGGTTTTGACCTACATGTCGGTCGACAAGGATAATATTTTGATTATGACGACGACAAATAGGTACACACTTGTTTACCATTAGGATATACCTAATACATCATAACTTTCGTCAACCGATGTTAGGATATATTGTTGGTAAACGTCACGCTTGCCCATAACAATTGCAGTGCCAGAACTTTAATACAATGAAAGTACTGCGAGGCACTGCATCCCGTCACCCTGAAACATCAGATATAAGGTAAGTCTTATATGCCCAGTAATTTCGCTTGCTACAATTCGCTTCAAAGCAGAACAGGTAACGCTTGCGCTGCGCACTACTGCTGCGAATGTATCAACTCAGAAGGCGCGTAGTCGTCTAGCATACGAGAAACCTACCTAGTCCTACCACGTAGTGGATCGGCCTGATAAAATATCTGCCTAATCTAACCGTGTAATTCAACATCTGAATAAATAACGGCAATATTATTCGGTTTATGTCTGCATTTTAATTGGATGATGAATCAACGGAAATAAATCATGGACATACAAAAGTGAATCATTTGAACTTCGGTGGGTAACTGATAATGCAATGAAATAGCAGGCTCGTTGTTGACGCCATTCAATACAAATACACTGTGGTAGATCTCGTATGCGGGAGGCCGTCTGGGTTGGTACCACCGCTTTGCCAATAGGGGATCGGACAGTAATCGAGAAAAAATCTAAAATGTAGTTAGAACGAATGTTCGTCGAACCAGAAAGATCAGTCAATCAATATTTATGTGAAATAATAATGATTTATATTTTTAAATCAATAAATAATTCTGACATTTTTAATCTGTTCTTCATCTCAAACGAAACAACAATCACAGCGCATGTCGTCATTTGTAGGCAAATGCCGTGAGTCAAGCTTGTGTTTTTTTTACGTTTTTGCTTTTCATAAAATGTATTTTTGCTAATTTCTTCGTTCCATTACTACAATATAGTCCCCGAACTTAACAAAACGTATTAGAATCTCTTTGCAAGTTTTATTTCGAAGAGTTTGTTGTTTTCTACCTACATATGACATCATAAGTTTTGATGTGACCTTTTGCGCGGCAATATTTAAAACATAATATTTAAACATAGTTTTAGGTACTTTAAGAGCGTTATTTTATTAAAATAGTATTTTTCATGGCTATATATATTCATTGTAGTTCATTTAAAACACTTTCTGAAAAGTTGTCCGATCCCCTATTACTCTGCCGCCAAGCAATAGTGTGCAAGCATTAGTAGTGCGCGAGCGCAGTGTAGTGTCGCGGAGGATTTAGCAAAACAAAGTTCTGGGTGGTGCTGCATGCTAACTATCAAGTAAACGACCTGTTCGTTTCGTCACTTAATTACATAAAATAAAATAACTTTGTTGATGCAACTTATTTAATTTATAATACTTGAATATTTATGTAAAAGACGGGATCAGCAGTAGTCATTATATTTAAGGAGAAGAGGCCAACATATCACAGCGGAGATGTTATTTACCTGTAAAAAAATTCAAATTAATTAAGTACTATACATATTAAGTAGTTAAAATTACATAAATCATATTAATTCAATTGTATCCTTCATAGAGGTACAAAGTAGCTTAATATGAAGGTACCTACTTTAAATCTAAGAATGTTTGTATGAGCACAGAATACTAAGGGACAGAGGCATCACTCCGCAAAGAAATTTAAACAAATAGCGACTCTTGCTATGACGCAATAAAATTCAATTCAGCTCGCGTAGCGCTGTATACCTACCAGTCATATTAACCTATAAAGCGCCTCTCTTTCTATCGCATAGCTCGTATCTCTTCTGACGCGGAACGTGTAACGACGCGCGACCCGCCGTCGGTGTCCGACTATGTACTTGTAGCTTCGTACCTACAGTGCGGAGTCCGCTAGGCCTGGTGTTAGATAGTCTCTGGAACTACTGATACGATTCTAAAGTTCTTTCACTGATAGAAAGGTACACTATCCCTGAGTAACATGCTATATTTTATTGAGTCGATGTGATCATAGGCGGTTGCTAGTTTAAAATAGAAACGTATGTAGGTATTTTAAATCTCACAGGGGTTTTGGTTTCATGACTATTGATTACTTATTAGTTACTAGCTGTTGCCCGTTACTTCGTACGCGTAGTGAACTAATCTATCTAACCTGTTCTCTCGACACTTCTCCTCCTGCTCCTATCCCGATCCCGTCCCCTTCCTATCCCTTCTCTGTTTCGCTCCTGCTTTCATCCCGCTCCTATCCAGATCACGTCCTTTTTCTATACCATTACCGTCCCACTTCTATCCCCATTATATCCCGTTACCGACTCCTCCTAATCTGGAACCGACCCCCTCATATCCCGTTACCTTCACTTTCTCGTATTCCGTTACCATCCCACTCATACTTCAATGTACAGTAGACGCCTCGTTACAGTTTAATATACCTAAGTATAAATGTATAATTTTAGTGGCAAGCGTGGCGATTACCATCAAGCGAACAACTTGCTCGTATCATTTTTCAGTTGCACAAAAACCTACCTGTCATAACTTTCATAACATTGCCCGTAGCCTTCCAGAAAGTATCGCATATCTTCTTCACGGAATCAGTCAATGGATCTGCAAAATTCAATTAATATAGTTATTCAATTAAATACCCTGTTTTAGCGGAAGCCGACTGAAACATCGATTTTTTAAGGAATAGAGGATTGCTTGTTACAGTTTATAGTCAGATTTTATATACTTGTCTACCTAAACTGGCCCACCCGACTGACCTTGTCAGTTTTTCCTGCATTTTCCGGGCAACTTCCAATTTTATTTTCTTTCATAATCAGCCCATCACGTTCCCACTGCTGGGACACGGGCCTTCTCCCTTAGATATAGTATGGGCCATAATGCGCCACGCTGGCCCAGTGTGGGTTGGTGGATGTCACATGTCCTTGAATTTTTGTGTGTAATTCTCGGACATGCCGGTTTCCTCACGATGTTTTCTTTCACCGTTTTAGAACGAGTGTTAGATGCGCACGTAACTTATGAAAGTCAGTGGTGCGGGATCAGCGAGATTCGAACTCGGGTGCGTCGGATCGAAAGTCGCACGTTGTCTCACTGAGCCACACTCGCTCAATATTATTATTATCTTTATAAACTTATAAAATATACATTTGGTACCTAGTTCTTTTTGGTTAGATAAAAATAACGGAGGCCCATAAAACTTACAGACTAACATACATACAAAAATATAACACAAAGTTTATTAAACCATACACACTAATTGACTTGTATCTCCGGTATACTACCCCTACAGGTAAGAGGGTAAAACGTCAGTATTCAGGAACAGTTCTAATCTGTTTCTAATCCTATTTTTAGTATTTTAACATTTATATTTGTCTCGTCTGTTTACAAATGCTGTTTAAAAATAATTTTACCAGATTTACTTGGAGCGGTCGTCGTGGATGGAGCTGAAACAAAAAATAATAGGTATATAGGTAAGTAGGTATGTACTTCAGATGTTAGGCTGTGCGTTGTTGTGTAAGCTTTTTTTTAACTTGCCATGTTTATTTATTCATTTCACAGCAGTATAGTGCAAGCATTACTGTGTTCCGGTTTGAAAGGCATTGTAGCCAGCGAAATTACTGAACATAATATGAGACTATGGGTGATAAGCGCAATGCAGTACTACGCAGTGCTTTTTATGGTATTAAAGTTCTGGGTGGCACTGCAATTGTTATGGGCAGGCGTGACGCTTACCATCAGGCAAACGCCTTGCTCGTTTCATCATTCAGTTCCATAAAAATAAGATAATTATAACTTTTATTTGTCTCTTCAACGCACATGCTCATTGAAATGTAAGACACTTCATTCCTTCCTTGTATTTCTTAATTTAATCTATTAGCACGTTCAAAGACTCACCAGCAGTTGTAGATGAAGCTGCTGCAGTAGTAGGGTCAGCAGCAGTCTGGAAATTTAAATGCATCATAAAACTATCACAGAATTCCAGCGCAACTCGTTAGCGTAAGCGTTAACTCGTAAGTTCTCGTTCTGCCGCCAAGCAGTTAAATAGTGCGAAAGCATTACCCTTTTCCGATTTGAAGGGCATTGTAGCCAGCGAAATTACTGGGCATATGAGACTTGGGAGCTATTGTTTCAGCGTGAAGAGCGCAATCCATTGCCGCAGAGGAAATTTGTTTTTTATTGTGAATTTGCTTGCGTTTGAACACTATGTTACCTGAAGGTAAGCGACGATCTAGCACGCTTGCCAAGATAGTACCTGTTCAATCGAGACTTAAAGATTCCTAGACTGTAGGTAGATATCAGGAAAGACTGACTCTGGCAGGAAGTTCCACTCGTTAGCAGTGCGCATAATAATAGTGGAAGCGAAGCGCTTAGTGCGGGCAGGAGAAATGTCAAAAGACTGTGGAGTCTTGACTCGAATAAAGCGTCGTCGCCAATGAGTCTCGCCTCTCGATTGAATCAAGTGCTTCAAGTTGGTACTTAGCTGATCATACACGACCCGACTTGTGCTTGGTACAGATTTAGCAGCTGTTCCGGTGTAAAGTAACTCTTAGAAGTAGGTACCTACACAGTTTTGAACAATAAATTTTATTCTATTCTATTCTTTGCTTCACCTTTGCATAACAATGTTTTGGGTAGTACTGCAACTGTTATGGGTAGGCGTGTTGTTTACCATCAGGTGAACAACTGCTCGTCTCGTTACTCAATTACATAATAAATTATTTTTCAAAAAAAAACTAAACCGACCTCAAAACCACAAATGGCACTCAAAAGTAAAAAATAAATCAATATAATTATCATAAGCGCTAACCACTCATATATTTAAAGTCGGTGCCAGCCAAGTCTAATAGGTAGCAGATAAATACTATGTATATAGTAAGTACTACTTGTAGGTAGTATCTATCTACTACCGTCGAATTGTAAACCTTCTCCTTTTTGACGTCGGTTAAAAACGTACTGCAAATAAGTAGTAAGTACTTTACTAAGGTTGTCTGAAAGAGATTGCTGCATAGCGATAAGACCGCTCATTGTGGTCTTTTTCTTTTGTTTACTTTTATAAATGTATTTAAATACGGTGTACAGTAGTGTTGTATTTTTACGCTTAATTGATCTATGTTTGGCCACTATCTCGCCTATAATGGAGCACATAGATCTAGAGAGAGACGGCAGTTGAGCAGCTGCTCAGACCCGTCTCCCCGATGGTAATAATATAATAAGTTATTTATTTCAGGCAATAACACAGTGGGTACCTACCCACACGGAGTAAAAATATCAGAGGCCCATAAAATATATACCTTACAGACTAACATATATACAAATTATAAAAACTCTACAAATAATAATAATATCTAGGGATTTTTCGGTGGCTGCGCTTCCTTTAAGAAACAAACAAACAAAGAAAAAAAGACATTTATTTGAGAACCAGACAGTTATAGAACAAACATAGTAAAGAAAAGACAACAAGGAAAATAGTTAACAGATACATACTAAGCGTCGGCAGACCACGCCTTCTGGTCAAAAGTCCGGACTAAGACACATCTTCTGAAGTGCTGCTGGAAATCTGAGCTTGTATGACTTTATCGTCGTTGGTCTGCTGGATTCCAGGTAACAGGTACTGATACTGATTTCTATCGGTCCTCCACCCCTGTGCTACTATGATCCACCGTATATGTAGAAGGTAAGCATAGAATGTATAAGTGTTACTTACCACATAAGCGAACACCGCCGCCAGAAATACGAAGAATAGAACTTTATTCATGTTATTCATTTTTCGACTTTCAAACTGAATTTCAGTAGGACAAACTCAACACTGATTTAAGCTATCTGCTGATCATTTATATATATAACTTCGGAGTGGTCACGTCATAGAACTAAAAACAAAATATTTCTGCCTGCACAAATTTTTCGACAATACCTATTATTATCGTTGAATAATTGTTCACAATCGGTGATCATATTTTCTTAAGAATTTGCAGAGACAAAAGACCTAGATTGAGTAGTATGATAATTGATGTACCTACACAATTGTGAACCAATGCTTTGTGTGATAGCTTGACGTAGCGTGGCGAATCTAAAGAAATTCTAGTAACTGTCAATAGAAGGTTATAGATTTTAACCATGTTTCATGTGATATTTTCTGATAAACTAAAAGGTCTCTAGCGTTCAACTTGGGCTGCTCCTAGTGGTGGTGGACATTGTAAGATTAGTGGTAGTTGACGAAACGCCACTGAATCGAGCGCTCGACTGAAGGGTTCACGATTTTGATTATTGTGCTTAGTACAGAGTCTTGAATATCAGCGCAAAGTTGCCAGTTTATCGGTCTTTTACCGGATACGTTTTGGAGAGTGTGCGACTGAATTATATGAACTTGTTCCGCCATCCTCATTTCATCACCGGACGACCAGACGTATGGCAAGCACCGCGCAACTACTTTTCTGTTCCTGGGCAATGAAGACAACGTTGCGCCAAACAGTATGTAAAGTAGTGGAAGGTCTCTTCTGCAAGAGGCTACCTTGGGAAGTACTACCTTTGCCAGATATTCATCCGTCAAGCAGTAGTGTGCAAACATTTCTGTGTTCCGGTTTAAATGGCCCTGTATCAAGAGATATTACTGAGCATTAGACTTAAGAACTATTGTCTCGGGGTGACGAGCGCACTGTGTTGCGTAAAATTTTGTGAAACAAAGTTATGGGTGGCGCTGCTACTGTTATGGGTTGAAGTGTTGCCTACCATCAGGTGACCGAACTGCTCGTCTCGCCAATAGTTATTTAAAAAAATACAACCACCTTCACACTACTGGTGTTGCAGATGCCCATGCGACGGTAACCGCTGTCCATCAGGCGAGTCGGTATTATTCGACATGTTTGTAATTTTAAATATTATTAAACAAAGCCGCTATCCGCGTCCTTATTTCTATTTCTCTGCCTACTTCTAAACCACGCAACGAATTTTGATACGGTTTTCACTATCATTTATTTTTTTTACGGAAAGTTAATATGTAGGTCGTTCTAATTAAGTTTTTCTAAAGTAGAGAAAATTGAATGTTTTGTAATCAAGTCCTCAAAAAATGACACCACATTAGTAAATTGCGTCCGTGCGAAGCTGAAGCACTAGTTGTGTTGACTGTGTGTCAAATTTCGGACCGGAAGTTTAAAATAATCGGGATTTTGGTTTTCAAATCGGGACAACTACAATGACTATAAAATGTTTTTTATGAATCAGCGTGTATATTTTTATCGGATAGTCAGTATTTTTAATAGTACTTAGAACAAATAAAACTCTTTAAAATATATCAATATTCTAACGTAATCATTTAGCGTAATCATAATCATTAAGTTTGTGTCTAAACAAGAAATATCGGGACATTTGGCGTGAGAGCCCTAAAAATCGGGACGTCCCGCGCAAATCGGCACACCTGGCAACATTAAGTCACTAGTATTAGGTAGGTACATAAGAAACTCGTTAATCTTCACATTTTTATTTATACACTAGTTGCATTTAACTTAACACTGCTCAAAGGTTGCTTCGGGAACGCTAACTGTAATTGCACAGTGATGTAAACGAGGGTCGAAGCCGCTATCCTTAGGATGAATCCAGCATCGAATTGATACAGGTTGTATACGTTTGGGGTGGCGTTCCGCATCGAAATAGTTCGAAGCACTGTCTTCGTCAGCTTGTAAATGTAAGCTGAAAAAACATATAAGTTTATGGTATATGCACACGTCACCCTGAGAAAATAGCTCTTTATGTCTCATAATGCCCAGTAAATTTGGTTGAACTATGGCAGGACCTTTAATACCCTAAAAAGTACTACGTAGCACTGCATTGCGCTCATCACCCAGACACATCTGATATTAAGTCTCATATGCCCATTGCCCAGTAATGTCTCTGGCTACTATGCCCGGACTTCAAACCGGAACACAGTGATGTTTGAACACTACTGCTCGGCTACATACTCGTCTAAGGGTGTGTGTGTGCGCACTGTGTGCATGTGGACGTGTACCTTATGAATACTTTGTGATCGAGAGATCAATTTATATTAGAAACCTGATATAAATTGTACCATTTAATTAATTTTGCGTAAATAACCACCCGAAAATAATTCACCACGCATAAATTTACGCAGTTTTACACCTTAAGGCTGACTAGGCTCGGGTCTAAGGCAGCGAGATATTAGGGGCGGCCCCGCGGGTAGCACGGTGTCAGCAGGCGCGGAGGCAGCGGCGAGCGGCGTGGTAGGTATTTTTATAGTATATATAATTGAGCTTGTGCTATGAGCCTATGACGGCCAATTAAATAGTAATATAAACATAAAACTCCTAAACTATATATTATTTGATCCTTGATCAATATTTGATTCTTGATCCTTTATTGAGTCCAAAGCGAAATTAGCCGCTAAAAAGCTTGGCATCCTCACAAAGGTTCGGCAGTACTTTGCACCTGGACAGCTTCTTCATCTATACCAGGCACAAGTCCGATCGTGCATGGAGTACTGCTGCCACCTATGGGATGGCTCGGCTAAATACCAACTGGAATCCTTAGACTCCATTGAAAGACGTGCCAAGAAGCTCATAGGCGACGACCTGTTTGAGACTCATTTACAGAGTCTCGACCATAGACGCAAAGTTGCAAGTTTGGCGGTATTTTATCGGGTGCACTTTGGAGAGTGTGCTCAGGAACTACATGACCTCATACCACCGTCTCCATTCCATCATAGGACAACCAGACGCACGGCTATGCGACATCCATATATGGTAGACATCCCTCCTGTACGAACAAAGCGTTTTGGTGCCACGTTCATCCTACGAACAGCCAAGGAGTGGAACGCATTGCCAACGTCTGTGTTTCCTGACAACTATAACCTGGGGGTCTTCAAATCGAGAGTGAACAGGTATCTTCTAGGTAAGCGTGTTACATCTTAGACCACATCGTCGTTTACCATCAGGTGAGATAGTGGTCAAACGCAAGGCTATAACCAGCAAAAAAAAAAAAAAAAATCTGGCGGGTGCAAGTTGAATTGATTGCAATGTTATTTTCGTATAGGTTATATATTTATATTTAGCACAAAACAGTTTGTACATGGAGGACTTAATGCTAGATAGCATTTTCTACCAGTCATCCAGGACGTGCAAGACAAAATGGTACCGGTGCAGTAAAGTGCGTAATGGAAAATTTAAATATCTTAATTTGCTTAAATAAAAGTTACATACCTATGGTATGTAAAAATATATACTTTCTATTATTAAAAGTAAACCACATAAACTTAATATATACCTATTATAATCTTAATTATAAAATATATATTTAAATATTTACATACTAAATATATACTTAAATCATTACATAAATATAAAGACCTACCAGCAATAATAAATGACTACGTTACAGTGGTGGTTAGGTACCTACTTTACATTTTTACGCTTCTTTACAGTGGTGGTAAGGTACCTACTTTACATTTTTACGCTACTTTACAGTGGTGGTTAGGTACCTACTTTACAATTTTACGCTGCAAAATTAATAAAAAAGGACGGCTACTACTAAACGGCCTAAGGCGGTAGAGACTGCTAGTCCGCCTCTGCGTATATGAGTCCTATCTAAACGCTGCTCCTTTCATGTCCATTTTAACGTCGTTGTCAAAATCCTTTAGCCTATTTTTATTAAGTTGGTAGTAGTAGATACTGACACTGAAAGGTATCTTAATTTGTATATAAAAGGATATATTTATTATATTGACTGACGTGTAACAGACCATGCACAGCCTAAACGGCTAGACCGAGAAACTTAATATTTTTTTTTTTATTACACTTAATAGATCTATGTTTGGCCACTATCTCGCCTGATGTTAAGCGATGATGTGGCCTAAGATGGAGCACATAGATCTAGAGAGAGACGGCAGTTGAGCGGCTGCTCAGACCCGTCTCCCCGATGGTTGACCGAACATCATCCCGAAACACGACTAGATCGCTTGACGGCATGGCTTTGTTCG
This sequence comes from Petrophora chlorosata, assembly GCA_951640565.1. Lineage (NCBI taxonomy): Eukaryota > Metazoa > Arthropoda > Insecta > Lepidoptera > Geometridae > Petrophora > Petrophora chlorosata. The sequence continues at coordinate 11,494,438 of OX621193.1, read as the reverse complement.
GTGGGTGGTATACAACCACGGCCAGAGCCTACCACTCCAAAGCGCGTAAGCGGGTTTCATCACGATGTTTTCCTTCACCGTTTTAGAGCGAGCGTACAAAATCTGCACTAATTATGAGGAAATTAATATTCTTAGTTAGGGTACGGTAGGTTTCTCGTATGCGGGAGGCCGTTTGGGTAGGTGCCACAGCTTTGCCAGTTATTTTTCCAAGTAGTAGTGTGGAAGCATTACTGTGCTCCGGTTTGAAGGGCATTGTAGCCAGCGAAATTACTGGGCATTTGAGACTTAATATCTGATGTCTCGGGGTGATGAGCGCAATGCAGTGCTACGCAGTGCTTTTTAAGCTATTAAAAGTTCTGGGTTTACCATTATAGTAGGCTTACCATTAGGCGAACGACTTGCTCGTCTCATTACTTGGTTCCATAACAAACATTAATTGCCTATACTTCGCGGGTCATAGAGAACCTTTATTATCTTAGAGAGACAGCAATAGATTTGCTCAGTTTACCGACTCTCAATAATTTTGCTGCTATGTTTTCAGTAGGCGCTTTTGTTCTTTATTCTAAACTAGCTGACACAACAGACGTTTTCCAAGTCATATAAAAAAACTAATTGACACAAAGCAATTTTAGTTTTTCCCGAATTTCCCATTGTTTAGGGCAACATTTCCAATTTTTCTTTCATAAACACCAAATTCGGACTATTTACTTACAATACAAACATTTAAAAAAACATTGCCAATTCGGTCCAGTCAGATGTGCTTGCCATGCAACAAACAGCATTTATTTATAAGCTATTCCATATTTATTTATATAGATTTAGACAGTATATAGATTATATTGTAAGAAAATCCCCGATCCCCTCCCATTTCATGGTAGACATTCTTCCTGCGCGCACTATGCGTTTCGCTTCCACTTTTATTATGCGCACTGCTAACGAGTGGAACTCCCTGCCAGAGTCAATCTTTCCCGATAGCTACAATCTAAGAATCTTCAAATCTCGAGTGAACGGGTACTATCTTGGTAAGCGTGCTAGATCGTCGACCGCATCGTCGCTTACCATCAGATGACAGTAGTCAAACGCAAGCCAATTAGCAGTAAAAAAATAATATAACCGAATAAATTCATCAGCCCATTAGATAAGATAACATAAAATAAGAATCATTTATTTCCAGATATATAAATACACAATTCAAGAATACATCGTACATATAAAGTGATCATAAATAGTAGGTACATCGAAACATTTCCAGCGGGTCCCAAATCAAAGAAAACTAAATATTACTGCCCAAACTAGGCAGAGCCTGTCAAAGTCAAAGTCAAAGTCAAAGTCAAATATCATTTATTAAATAGGCACAAAAGTGCACTTTTAAAGGTCATAATACAAATAAACAACACATGATACAAATAAAAAATGTTAAAAATTGTAACTTATGTTAACATGACTTTGAAAATAGGTAAGTATGTATCTTGGTCTGTATCTTGGTCTGTATCTTGGTGACCCATAAACCTTCTGTTTACAATAAAGTTGCGTCTGCTCGAAGTGACTGTACATATTATTTATTGTTATTAGGATATCACAAAATTATGAAAATAACATATAATTAAATAATAAATCAAAATAACCAATATTTAAATTTCATGCATAACAAGCTAATCATTTCATTGCATTCAGACATTTTTAAATAAAATCAAGACTAAATTAAATAATCAAATAATACAACATTACGTTCCCACTGTTGGGATACGACCCTTCTCTAACAGAGAGAGTATAGGCACAGATTAATAGATAGGTATGGGCCACAACCACGTTGACTAAGTGCCGGTTGGTGGATGGGCCAAATGGCCTTATATTTTGTGACTTGCCGGTTTTCTTACGATGTTTTCCTTCACCGTTTTAGAGGGAGTGTTAAATCCGCACATAACTAACAGTGGAGACATAAATGAGTTTGTAATATTTAAGTGCTTATATAGATGTAAATAGGTGATAGTCTTCCTAAAACTGAATAAATCATTCAATAAAATAACATAAGAAAGTCATTTGCGTGGCCAGCGGGATTCCAACACTGGTGCATCAGATCGAAAGGCTCACAAGTACCCACTAAGCCACACTTGCTCGTAAAAAGAGATACTAGTTACCTGGTTTATATGGCTTCAGTTGTATATAAGAGCAGATCAGCTTCGTCTGTTGTAACTGCTGTTGGAACATATCCGAAACTGTGCTCATGATGATCATGAATCCCCATGAAAGAATCACCCAGCAGACTATGACATATGTGTGGCGTGTATCTGTTGTCTGAAACATGGATAGTATGTTAGGGGAATACCACTGCAGTGCTAGCTGTTTTACCACCATGCAGTAGTATCTACAGAGTGCATTAGAGGTAGTTAATATAGTACTTAATTTAGGCAAATACTTATGAACTTTCTAAAAATATCTACAAGGCTTCATGAATAAAAAAAATAACTAAACTATAAGCAAACACGCCGTGTAGATCGCCACCGTGCGGCAGGGTTCCCAGAATACTGACGGCGTTACCCCATTGTATTAAGGCTTAATTTTTACGCGCCAGCTCTGAGATCCCCCAAAGCGAGGACCAGTCTCGTCGAAATATTTTTGATTGTTTTTTTGTATGAGGCATTATACATTATATCATTATCATTAAATCTTATCATTAAATAAATACGCTCATCGATCACATACATAGATCCTGGCGCCTTACTAGAAACCATGTATCTAGGGAACCAGGAACTGCGAGGGCCATGGGCCCACAACTTCCAGAAATCCAAATGCTTATACTTTTCTTTCTGTGCACAAACATTCGTGCCGTCGCGGGAATCGAACCCGCAACCCCTTGGAGGTGTTGAGATTTGAGCCAACCTGCACAGCCATTACACCACAGGGGTTGTTAAATGACACGAATTCAAAGCTTTGCGTGCCATCTGCATGTATTGACAACATCGCTGTATCGCTGTGGTGTGGTAGTCGAGCAAGTCAGCATCAAATCTCATACCACAGAGGGGGTGCAGTATCGATTCCTACGGAAGAAATGTTTGAGCACAGAAAAAGTTTTATATACAAGAAATCGTAGTTAAGGGTCAAGATTCTATGGATGGGGAGACGGGTCTGAGCAGCCGCTCAACTGCCGTCTCTCTCTAGATCTATGCGCTCCATCTTAGGCCACATCATCGTTTCTCATCAGGCGAGATAGTGGACAAACATGGATCTATTAAGCGTAAAAAAAAAGATGTGATCTTATTTGTTAACTGACTTTAAAAAGGAGGAGGTTCTCAATTCGATTGTTTTTTTTATGTTTGTAACCTCAGAACTTTGTCATTTATTAATCGATTTGGAAAATTATTTTTGCGTTGGCTACGAAGTACGAAGTATGTAAGTATGACATTTACCTATATATGTGACCACCCATATAAATTTCATCGATATTCGATCTTGGACTTCGAAGATACATTAGACTTGAAGTCGGTTTTTTTATGAAAACTTACACTTGTTTCGAAACGGTATCATAGCATCAAAATGGATTTTGCAATTACGTTTTTGCCATAATAAAAGTAATAAGTTATATACTGACTGAGTTCCTTGGCGCTATCTTCTCTAGCAAGTGTATTTCCGAAGCACTGCTAGATTCAGTTTTAGCATTTCTTTTCTGTGCCGGACTTTAATTTGAGTACGGGAAAAAATGGGTCTTTTTAATTGATCTGTGTTATGTGTACCTATAAGATGTTTAAAAGTGCATTATTGTGCCCATTTAAAAACATCTTTCGCCTTCGGAGTAGCTTATTGCTGTTGTAAGTACCTAGCTGCTACTCAAACCTTACCGTGGTGTTTTTGACGCGAATTATAAATGTCTGCACTGCGACAAAAGATCCCATGACGATGGTCCAACAACCGCACAGATACTGAAAGATTTCAATAAGACTGGTAAAATGTAATTAGAAAATTACTGAAGTAAAATAAACTCTGTTTTTTGCTTCATATTGTTTTTTTTGGTACAACAAAAAAAAGCTGTAAAAGCCTGATATTTCGTGTTTTGATTTAAAATAGTGAGTGTCAAGATACCTTAAAAATGGCAGTTCTCATCTCTATATCGCACCTTCGGTGCTACAAAGTCACAACAGCTCAGTTTTGAATTTTACAGGAGAGGACTTGGAAGATTTTTTTCGCATTTATTGCCTTATTACTGGATGTCTAATTGTAGTAGGTTTAAAATCAAATTAATGCTTTATTGTGTTTTCTATAGTTTCATGTCAAAAGTTTAATTCAAATTACTAAAATTATTCTAATAAAACGCAAAACAAAAAAAGTGTCCTGAATTGTGACTTTGTTGCACCAGGAATTATTTAGTTAAATGAGTTATGCCTTATTATTTAGGCATTTCAGTCGGGCTTTTTGCACTCGTCTACATCATTTGTGTCGCTTTAGCTCCAACGCACGTCATAATCTCGCAGGCGCGGGGGCACAACTGTCTAATCCAACTTTGTTGGCCCAAAACGAATGGAAAAATGCACCAATAATCACAAAGGCACTCGCGCCATTTTTGCGATACTTTCGCGGGTGTTTTTGTTGCCCTGATATAGGCATGGCTCTAAGACAATTTGGCATACTTAACTCAATTTTGCAGTTTTGGCTATTTGTGACTTTGTTGCACCGAAGGTGCGATATATTTCTCGAAGTTTCAGTTTTCTTATTCGTTATTACTTCGAGTGAAAACAAATTAAGGTAGTAACTTAAATTAAGGCAGTACTTATGTCTAGAAATGTTTCTGGAAACGAGTCATGCAGACTGCGGCACCTTGAACGATATGAGGCTTTTCGTTGGCTAATTTGGTTAAAGCATCGGAAGTGTTCCGAGGACGCGGGTTCAAACCCCGCTCTAGAAAATAAATTCTCGCTTGTATATATTTAAAATAAGTACTTACAGTAAATCTATAGTAACGTTGCAACACTTCTTTCATGTCGAAACACATTCGAAAACCTCTGTTGAATTCCTCAATGCTGGCTTTCTTTTGAAACTTAACCAGTTTATTGAACTTCTTATTCCAAAATAATAAATCGAAAAGAGATCGATTGGGTAAGTATTGATAACTCATATTTCCTATCTTTAATAAAGCAACGTTAAGGTATCTTATTGTTAAAGAAATCTTTGTGGATAGCATTAAAGCAAATACATAGTCGTCATAAGCGAAAAATAGCCAGAAGAAGAAACTGCCAGCAAGTACATGTAAATAAAATGGAATTTTGTTGTACATTTGATACAGGAATATTCCACCTAAAATATTAGTTACTTGTACTAAAATGTTTAGAGCAGTGAACGTTCTTATTGCCACCTTTCTCATGAAGGCAGTCTCTACGATTCCTACACAGGCATCTATTTTTATGCAATTTTTGATTAACTCGCACCCGCTCCTTGTGTTAATAAATGTAATATTCAGTAGTATGACATTAGCAAACAATGCGAAATGTAAAATGCACAGTCCATCGGGTACTTTCAAGTAGTTTCCTAAGTACATTGAAGTGTATAGGAGAAAAGCAATACTACAATTTGCGACGATTAAAATGAAGACGTTGTATACCATACTTCTGCGTGTCAATTGCACAATTTGGTCATTTACTATGTCAAATCGGCAGAATCCAGTATATTTTAAGAACCAGTAAATATGTTTTCTGTAGTTTTTTACGTATTCTTTCATTAGAATCTCTTCATTGGTCTTGTTCATGGTGGTTCTGTAGCGCTCGTAACGTAGCTCGCCTAGCCGTTCGCAACAGAGCTTCAGCAACGTTCGCAGCGGTCACAGCTTAGATGGGTGACCATTTGTGTGGTATTTACATCTGAGTGCTACTATGGAGGGCACGCTAAGCCGTCAGTCACGGTTGTTGTCTTAGGATCACAGTCGTTAGGCCGCGTGGCAGGTCTTCAGGTGGTCTGAAAATTCCGTCACCAGGGTTGACCACACGTAAACGTGGACTTGGCCTTGCTGCTTCTGCTGATTTTTTACCACTTGATTTTTATATCAGCCAAGCGTGATTCAGACATGGGAGATTTCTGTTCCGTTAAATATATATAAGGCAACAATAATAATTAATAGTATTACGGACAATTGGTTATGAGAGCCAACAACCTGAAACACCGAGTATCTGTCCGTAGATGTTACCTTTTTTCAGTTATAAACCCTGACACTAATTACTCCTTCGGGAAAAAAATCATTTGTAGATAAATATATTATAATTTTATTGTACCTAACGTTTTAAGTCCTTCATTTTATCAACAAAAAGTAAGCCCCAAGCGGATTACGATGTTTGTATTGACGACAGACGATAATTATAGCTTGAGCTATGGGGTACGATGGTATAGGTATATGTGTAGGGTACCTATTGTTAAGTAAGTGTATTAGATACGTAGTATTTTTAAATAATATAGGTATATAAAACCTTTTTGTGAATGCCTGTGGTGCTCAAAATAAATTTAATTTGGAACCATTTATTTATTGGCACAAAACAAAACTAAAGGAATTTATTGCATAGGCGCATTATAAAAAACAATTATTTGTTAATAAACTACTACCAGTGGGCAACGTTCCTGAAATACTGGCAGCATTGCCACATTGAATGGTAGAAGTAATTAGCATTAGGTTATTCCTTGTATGATTTTTGTACAAAACTATAGAATTAATAAATAAATGAATGATAGTAAAAAACAAACTGCTAATCGAAAAACTAACTGCCTAATTGATTTTTGTGTTTAAAGCAAATCAAGCTTCTATACTTAAACATTAGCCTTAAAAGAAAATAAAACAAGAGATAAATATTTAATCATTATATATTGCTTATCCATACAGAGTAACAAAGTGTTTGTTTCTTAAAATATGAAACTACAGTTTGACAATGGATTGAAATGCTAATAAATGCAACAGACAAGTTTAATAAGTAAAGAAGGCTTTGCGCTATCACAAGGCACACGGAACCTCGCTGATCGATGATAAGCCAATATAAAACGTCAGATCTATCAAATTCTTACCAAATTGTACAAAAATACTTTAACAATAAATTTTATAGAATCTCATAAATGCTAAGTAGGTACTATCAATAAAATTACGTAAATTATTTTCTCAAAATTTTACTACTATATTCTAAATTTAGAAATTAATATTTACAGATCAATAAGTACCTATTTTTTCCACAAGCTTCGCTGTGAAAGCGCAAATGTATCAATTGAGCATCATTTTATTCATCTAACTTAATCGGAAGCTCTTCTCAACTTGACACTTAACTTATTAGTTTATTATTATTACAATAACAATCGAGACATTAAATAACACATTTACACGATACATTTAATATTCACACACACACTCACAGCACAGACTGTCCGATCAATACTTTTAATTTAAATAATAAATATTTCTAGAAATGCATTTATACTTGGTACGACATATCGCGCGACCGTTTCCGGTCGTCACGTACGAATTTATAAATTTCGATACTAATCATAAGTACAAACAAAAATAAAACAAACATAACATTTTCTATATGTAGTAGGTACAAACATATAAAACTTGTGACATAATTTGTGTTAATATTTTGAGAAAAATTAGGAGCTAGTATCACTAATACGAGGAAAGAGATTCCATTCCTTATTATGGAGTTCAGTCGAAGCCGATGGCTTCGATCGGATTATGAATCGGACAAATATATTGTCATCCGATTCATATGTTTCATTTCAAGTCAGCGTACCAGCCTAGCACCATCCTATGATTAATAACTTAAACAGCAATAATCTCATCTTTAACGGGATATTTAGCTCAGACTTGTACAATATAGCAAACGGCAAACCAAAAATGTTAAGGTTGAATTTGTATGAGGAAAATTGCGTCTAAAACCGCGTGTTGCAGCTAGTAATATTAGAAATGTGACAGTTTGTCAATTACGCAAAAACTATAAAACGGGATTTTATGAAATTTTGTAAGAAGGTACTTTAGATCCTGGATTGGATATTGGATTTTTTCATCCCGAAAAATTATCCACGCGGATGTAACAGGGGGAGCAGCTTCTTATATTTTTGTACAACCTGAATCAAAATTTCCAAACGAAGTCGATACTCTCACACCAACTGGCTTGAAATGAAACTTACAATATTGTTTGATAAATCCGCACTACAACTAACTTAAGCCTAACATAACGGCTATCTTACGTTAACCCGGTACCATCACCAAAGATTGCACATAATACCCGATACTTTGATTTTTTAATTGCAGTCTTGCCATTCACAGGCCGTCATTTCCAGATTGACTGTTAAAAAATTAAGGTATTTCAAATGGAACACTAAGATGGACTGTCCCGTAGTTTAATATAAACTGAAAATTATTATGTAGTTTTTAAAACTCGGAATGTCTACATATTTGGAAGACAGTAACAATTTTACAACTAAGAGGAATTGTAACGCCCACTCTTTTTAATTTACCACTGGGTCAGCAATTTTCAGCCTAAATTTAATTGTTTAAAATTATGAGCGGACGGAATAAATTCGTTTTTTAAGTACCTTCTCATCGCTTTACCACTGTCATTCATTAAAAATGTACAAGTGCATCAAAACCGCCAGCCATGAGCAATTACTTAATTTTAATGCTCTAGCAGTTACGAGCAATTGCTTCCGGTCATGCACCTCTCAGCAGATGTGTTTTTCAACTACTTAGTGGAAAAGTTCTGAAGGAGTCTTTCAGTACATTTTAGTTGTGCACAGGCATCGGTAGCTGCCCAAGTAGTTGGTTTGCGAATGTGGCGTTCGTGAACTTGAAGTGCCGTTTGTCGTAAAATTTTAGTAGCGCAGGAGAGTAAGGGTGTTGTTTTTTTAAATGCATGTAGTGTTCCTCTGGTTCAGATGTGGTGTGTCCGCATTCCTCACAAACGTACATCTGAAATAAATAAATATGCTGTTAAAAATCTATAATTGATAATTGTCGACAGTTATTGGATAATATTATTTTTTCTATAGCTAGTAGTGCAAATAAATTACCTTAGTCCTTCTTTCTTTGTATGCGTAAGTGTGTTGTACTCCGTGGACTTTCAAGCAGTGGGATTCCAGTGAGCATCTTTGGGTGAAGGACTTCTCACAGAGGTTGCACTTGTAGGGCCGGACCCCGGTATGCGTCCTCGTGTGTCTCTTTAAGTCGAAAGTGTCATTGAATCCTTTGCCGCAGAACGTGCAAAGGTATCGCTTGACGTCAGAGTGGCACTTCATATGCCGGTTCAGGAGCCTCTGCAAGGTGAAGTTCTTCGAGCAGACGCGGCAGACAAACTTGGTGGGGTCGTCTTCGCTAACTAATACTTGTTTGTTCTTTTCTTCCTCTCGTTGTCTAGCGTTAGCCTCAGTCGCCAATGGGTTTTTCACACCGTGACCGCCGTTGATGAATTCCAGGGGAAGCTCGGCAGGCAGACCCAACTGAAACGATAGAAACGAACGATTAATGCAAGTCTAAAAATATACACGCCTGTACTAATCGGATATAAGAAAAAGCTTTTAATTCATATTAGAATTATAAGACTGAATCTTAATCGTAAAATCAAATCACACAGAGAATTAAAGGAGAAAAGACAGAAAGTTAAAGCATAAGTTGATTCAGGCTCGGCGTAACATTGTTATTTTTCATTATAAAATATCTATGTCCTTATAATTGATATGGAATGTTTTGCAAAATGGTTGATAGTTGAAAGTTTTGCAATATTATGACATAGAAAATGAAAAACGTATCAAAGCTTCGCCTTAAAATCAAATAATGCTTACCCTTTGCTGCAAAATGTTCATTTTGCCATCGGAACTTTTCTTGAGACTTACAGCGGCTGCGGGACTGAGCGATGCATTGTCGATGTGACTGCTACCATCCAGAGAGTTGTTGCCACCGGGCGATGGGAGCGAGATGCCAGTGGGGGAGTCCAGTTCCAGGTTGTGACTGCTGAACGGGAAGCCTGGGGTCAGGATCGGTTGCCTGTTATGCTGCAGCTGTACTTGGATCTGTAATTGCTGCATCTGGCCTTCGTTGTGCTGAAGAAGCGCTGGATTCAGCTGCATTAACAAATCTGGGCGTTCTCTTAAATTGTAAGATGATCCCTGTTCTTGACTCGTGAATGCTAAGTAATTCGCTTTCTCATAATACTGTCTACTTAAGTCAGCTAATGATTCGATATCAACGGTGTGTGAATCTGGAGAAATTGATGATGATTCCCGGAGATCTGAATCAGGAATGGAGTCTACTGGTTGTCCCAGCAAGGAAACGATATCGTCAGACGAGTCGGGAAACGTCAGTGTGTTGGCAAACGAAGTATCTATTTCCATGACCATGTTGTCATCAAAATTGTTGCCGTAACTCATGGTTCCTAAGCTCTCCACCTTTTCCGTATAGTCTACGTCCTCATCTTTTAGAGCTAGGCCGTAGGGAGCGTTTTGCATTAATGAATATTGTTTCGTCTGCTCTGGAAAGTTTGGTGAGTTCTCGCCGTTCTCACAATCCATGTTAAATCCATTCATAATGTTGAATTCACTAGAAAAGTTGCTATTGGCGTTGAAAGAATTTTGGCCACCTTTAGTGGAAGGCCCAAGAGTCTCATAAAAAGGGGGGAGGCTGCCCGTAGGCGGACTGTTGGGTCCATAGTTGGACCGACCATCGCGGCCATTGCCTCCGCTTCCAGAGCCGCCTCCCATAGCGCCACCACCTCCGGACGAAGGCGCGGTGCCACCACCTCCAGAACTGAAGCTGCTTGAGCCACCGCTGCTTTGAGATCCGCCATTGGATCCACTGCCACCGGTGGAACGACCATGTCCAGCAGCAGCACTTAAGATGCCGGGGATTTTGCTAGCAGGGCAATTTCTTAGGACTAGAATGGGTCTGGCCAAAATTCCATTAGCAATTTTAGAACTGCTCGTTCGTCTTTGTTCTCTGATTTTCTTTTCAGTTTCTTCGTCTTCTGATTCACCTCGCTTTTTTGCAATGACGTAATCTATAGGCTGGTCTTGTTCAGGCTCAGGTGTTGGTAAGGTTTCAGGAACGGTGACGTCAACATCTTTTTTGTTGAATTGTGATTGTGAAGGCGTTCTCTGTATGACTGAAACTTTTTGACAAATAACATTACTATCCGGCGAAGGTAACGCTTCTGGAGATGGTGTATTTCTAGCTGGAAGTACAACAGGTTTGCTTTCCAATGAATCTTTTTCTTCTTTGATTAAAGGCTTGTCTTCTGTTTTCTTTTTCTCTTGTGCAAGAATAGGTAAATATTGTTTTCGTTCCGCTTGCGTTAACACGGTTCTGTGGCTGCCGTACGGTACATCTCCTCCGAGAAGGGATGACTTGAACCGTCTAGGTTCTCTTGGACTTTTATCTTGTGTATAATTTCCATTCTTTTCATTGAAGATATCTTGATCACGATCTGAAATATAAAAAAAATCCGTTGAGCATGTGACTCTTATATCTCCCAACTGTGAGGAATGAAGATTGTCAAGGAATAATATGCCAAAGCGGCTATACCGCTTTGGCATATTACAGTAGTTAGAAGCGTTGAAAATGATTTAAAACAAGTTATGGAATTGTACATCTGTCCTCGGCTCGTTATTAACGTATTCACATTGCGTCGGTGGTATGAGGCCTCGTTGACGTCACTGGTATGTGCCTCCATAACGGTAATACTCGCCTCCGCACACACACCCACAACGACAATACTGCGCGTGTGTGAGTGTATATTATTGTAATTGGCGCGCCGGCGGACAAAGTGACAAATTCAATCTCGACCCAAATCTAGGAGCCATTCATTCAGTCCTAACATAACATAAATATTGCTCCTCTCCTCCTATCTAGCTTTTATCCAGTTACTATGTTGGACTACGAAACATGAAACGACTTACTTTGTGAAATAGAATTTATTTTTTAATGTTCAGTGACTTTAATAACGTACCTGCCTACACTTAAGTGGAAGTAAAAAGATCTAAAATATGAAAATTTAATCACTGCAGTTATCTGTTGCATAAAGACTTCCTTAAGATAGAGGATATATCCTCTATCTTAAGGAAGTCGGACACGCTCCAGAAAAAAACATAGCAAAATGTGCGTAGGTAGACAGTGAAAGTCCCAAGGCTCAAACGAGTTCCTTTGCCCTTTCTCGGCTTTTGTTAGGGACTCAAGGACGAACCCTGCCATTGTTGAGCTCGTTTTTTCTGCGCTTGTAATTGTATGCGTCTGCGCTGCCAGCCATGCCGACCAACTCATTTCTCTCCGACCATAGAGCACAGTTTTGTTTGGTTTTGAGAAATTTCCCCAAAAGGTTTTATATGTTAGAGTTGACAAGGTTTATAGCGGCACTTATGTTTGCAAATGTTCACGTTTATTATTTATGTTTACTTTAACGTGCCTCAGCAGTGGTTTCTTAGAAATGGACAGTGGATAAACCATGGCCGTGGCATTCGAAGCAAGGACTTGAATATAGATGTACTTGTATGAACATGCACATTGGACATCCTTGGTTGCTTTAAAGTTCATTATAAGTTTATAAGTACTTTATATGAAGGATTTAGAAGATTATTTGCCTTCGAAAGAAGGTATGAAATATAACAAATGATGAGTTAGTGATTGTAGTTACTGAGACAGGCAGTTGTTAGGTACTTAGACCTACCATTAAAACAGAACAATGGTAAACTACAGCTAGAAGTCGGAGGTGATTATTTAATTTACATACATTATTACTTATGCCTTTTCATAGTAGATCTCATCGGAATTCTCGGGTTGCAAAAAATAGACAAGTCTGTCTTGAAATATCTCACGAATTTGGAATAAAGCGCGCCCGGGATGGAATGGCATGCGAGTCGGCTGGCCATAAAAAATAGATGGAAATGATAGTATGAAACGTGTGGCCTGGACATATTTGATTGCATTAGATTGAGGTTTGAGGTATGTCACAATATTCATATAGTTACATAGTTTTACGAATACTATTTATAATACCTAGGTAATAGACAAGTAGTTGGGTATAATTTTATTGTAGGTGCTCTTTTCCGTTTAAGGCATAAGGCCATATATGGCATAGAGAATTAGTATTGAAAAAATTACAAATAAAAAAAATAACATATCGGTATCGTGAGTATTATAATTCACTTAAATTACATAATTACAAATGATGTAGGTACTGCCAGATAACAATGTTAATAAAGTTAAAACAGTTTCAATAGTATTTTTTGTGGTCATGATCCAAGTTATTAAGATTATGGTTACAAGAATTGAACCTCCGTTGACAGGTTAATCTATCCCCTGAGAATTTATTAACATCCATTGTGTTGTGTCTTATCTTAATACATATCTAATGCTAACGGTTTACGAGTACCGAACTATATGAGTTCAGCGAAAATGACGCTAAATCACTGCTGTGCACGTTACGCACGGTGCGTACTACCTACCTAACTACCTACTCAGGTTCACTACGCAGCTACGCAAGTGCTTTTATTGCTATATAGCATATTTTTTGTCAAAAAGTATTTTATACAAATAATCATGTCAAATAGTGAAAATTACGGTCCCAACTATAGGGTTAGGCGTAGCGTCCTTAGCGTCCGTAGCGTCCGTAGCGTGTGTAACATGTCCTTAAATTTTGTGGTTCTAACCTTTTGGTATTTCGATGATTTTTCCTTCTTTTACATTGAGTATTAAATACGCACAATACTTGATTTTAGGGCCTTTGGTGCTGGCTTGGGATTGATGGGATTTGAACTTCACTGCGATAGAGTTTGATTCCTCTTATTGAATTACATTAGGCCTAGAGCACTCCGCACTGTAGGTACGAAGCTACAAGTACATAGCTGGACACCGACAGCGGGTCGCGCGTTTTTACACGTGCCGCGTCAGAAGAGATAATAGCTATGCGATAGAAAGAGAGGCGCTCTGTAGGTTAATATGACTGGTAGGTATGCAGCGCTACGCGAGCTGAATTGAATTTTAATGCGCCTTAGCAAGAGTCGCTATTTGTTTAAATTTCTTTCCGGAGTGATGCGTCTGTCCCTTATTATTCTGTGATTACGTATCGAGCGAGTGCGCATGTCAACCCTACTTGCCATTAAACATTTTTGTATTATAAATTAACTTTACTGACAACACAGGATATTTACATTTCAGCACATTTTCCATAATGTTTGCTTATTTATCATACACCATCAAGTTTTAATTGACACAGTTAATAGCAACGTCTTGTAAAAATACCACAGGCTTGACATTTGGAAAGCAGGTCTCTAGGCTATTAATATTCCTAGGAACGCGTGTTGACTCTTTGAAAGCTAATATAATAAGATATAGCATTTTTAAAAAGTTAAACATTCTTGAATTATGGCTTCGTAAAATAAAAGGCTTTATTTAAAACTGCGCTTATGCTTAATGCAGTTAAGTTTATTATTAAATTGGTTGTTAATGAAATATCATTCAATAAACATAAAAACTGTTTAATATTAATGATTTTATTTTTAGTTTTAATAGTATAATTATAAAAGGTGCATTTTTAAACTTAACAACCTAAATTCCTGCATGCGATTAAATCGCAAAACGTCCCGATTAGAGATTAATAAAACTATACGACAGTAAAATATTAAAACGAAATAGCAACATTATACGTTATAACACGCTGCTATAAGTTGCTATATGCAGTAACGTCGTTATAAAGACTGACACTGGCCCAGTGACCGTGGTTACAGCAGTCTTGATCACCGTTAGAACGGCGCTGCTTGCGTCACATGTACGAGTAGGTACCTACACGTCATGTTATTTAACTTTATACACTGCTATAAGTAATGAAATAATAGGTAATGTGAATAAATTACGATTTGTCGGAGGTTTTGCGATTATCGTATTTTCTCTGTGAGGTTTTCAAGTGTACAGGTTTGTCTTTACCTAAATAACTACCTATCATGATAATGTTATACAGGTGTTTGGCGGAAATATAAGAACAATTTACAGAAGAATCAGCTTCTAGTAACATTATAAATGCAAATAATTAGCAATTAGCTCCATTTACATAGCATTTCAAACAGATATAGACAAATATTCGCAGAATTGCAGATTTATCAAGCGACTTTACACTGATGTTTTATTCTAAAACGGTAAGCTTCAAGGCCTGGTAATTACCATGTCCATATCTAGTCGGTTAGTTGGTGTTTCCTGTCGAGGAACCGTGTGGTAACCTTGAATACGAACACTCATTATTTAGCCATTAACGAATGCCTTCTCCGCACAGTTTTAGCAATAATTAGTGATTTTCGAGCGAAACGAGTGGAACGGTTCTTATTGGACGACGAAATTAGATATCCGTGGGCATTTGATGTGATGATAACGCCATTTTGGATACAAAACTTGGGCTTCTGACTTTCAATGGGTATTAACGGGTTAAGGTTATGTTGGCTTAGTTTGGTTCAAGATCATTTGATTTGACATTTATTGCTAATTGACTAGATAGATTATTAGGTACTTTTTATTTGATGTTATCTTAAATTATAACATTCTTTAGGAGATCAACACTAAAATTAAAGGACTGTATAAATCCAATTCAAAACCTTTACCTTGATGCAAATCCCCCGTTAGGTACAATTTACAATGAATCATTCATTACTCTTGGTAATTCTCAAGCAAGCTATGATTAAGTAGTTTACACTCCGAATCAAGAACAAGAAACAAAATATTAGTATCTATATCAACATAACATTTGGTTATATATATTTTATGCGACTCAACCTCTTTGTCATTGTAATATTAATGAACTGTAACATAATTTGCGGCTTGCACGACTGTTCCTAGTAATTACCAAAAACATTAGCAAACTAGTTGAATGTTGAATGTTATTAAGTAGGTATATGAAATGATTAATCACAACCTGTCTAAACGATGACGTTGAACGTTACAAATTAAAATGCGTAACGTTATGTGCGGAACCTTCAAATATATAATAACTGCGGTTCCCATTGCATTGAGCGTAATCGAGTTACGAATTTCTTTGTCTATTTTAAAGGTTATTTGGAATTAGGTAATGATGCATAATTATGTATCTTGAGAATAACTGTAGCGTAATTTAGCGAGCGATGAAATATTTTGCGCTCGGCGTTGTCTAAGCCCCATCAATAACACAAGTATTTTATATCGTATTAAACATAATAAATTACAACGGCCTAACAAAAGAGGCGGCAGTAAAACTTGCCTGAGGCGTCAATAAAAACTAGCGAAGCCGGGACTAGCATGTCCTCGCCGTGGGGTTATCGGACCCTGTTAGCATTTAACGTGTTACTAAACGTAAGACAGCTATGAGGCACCGCCCGCCGGACCACATAAAATTCCGTTGAAGCCTTTTTTCTATTAGTACCGATAGCACACGGTACACAGCGCGGGAGAATCGGTTGAAAGGTCGCTCTGAAGGACACTTTTTGTTTCCAATTTATTTATCGACCGCATGTGGAAACCGTTCTAACCACATGTAACCGTTTCTGTTACCGACCTTGTATGAGATACTAATTGCTTAGTAGAGCTATTTTAAGTGCAGTTTGTTTAAGCTATATCGCGGATTTTATGAATAATTTCACATAGTTTAGCGTGTTTCTGACATTGAAGGAAGGAAGAAAAGGCAGTTAAATTCGCAACACAATTGTTCGCAGCCTTTATTACGTTCACACATTACGTCCAGTTGGAGCTCCGCGAGTGCCTCTACCTTCCTACGCGCGTTCACGCCTACAGTAATTGTATAACCTTCTGTTTTTCAAAGCCAATCATGTTCTAAAAAACTCCGGTACTAATACGTTTATAAAGCAACGGTCGCAAAAACTGTTCGACACTTTATTATTATTTTGATCACGACGTGAATCACAACCAGATTTGTCGAGGGTTAATGACCTAAATATGTAAAGCCAAGTGTTCAAGGCTAGTTTCGACTAATTCGGCTGGCTAATAGATAAAATCCGGTATCTAGAAGGCGATCGGTTGGCTCGTTTTTGATGCGCGGTGGCGATGGAGCCACTAGAATATTATACAGGTTTATTTAATGTATTATAAGTATATCGCTTACCGTTATTCAAATTAGAAGATGATTTTCATTTCAATGGCAATCATTTTAGAAAAATGCTAAACGTCATAAAACGCTCCTCTATTTATGATTTTATGTCAAGGAATTTTATCTGAGATCTAGAACAGGCGTCTGCGCAACATGGCGTTGACATTTGAATTTAGGGAATCAAAGAGGTCGGACGATCCTTGAATAAAAATGAATTATGGCATGCCAAGCACGTAACATACGGTGTGACTTTTGGCGAGAACTAAAAATGTATGGAGCTTGTTTTATCTAAAACTTGTGCTCACAAATTGCGTCACGTAAGTAATTGTTATGAATATTGAATTAGCTACATGTGTGCGAAGAAAAACGTTAAAAAAGAAACACGCTGACATTGGTTTTACTCAGTACAGCGGCTCACCCTGTTCACTTACGGTTTTTAACCATCATAATTATTCTTAATAACAGTCTGTTCCCAGCAACACCTAGGTCATTCTATATAGTTGTGTGAGGTAGGTTGCTTTGTCCTCAAGCTCGCCTCTACAGATGGTGGGCGGTCTACAGAAAATTGTTCCAAAATGAACGGAATGATTATTTTTATTGCGGCATGACACAACAATGGTGGTGACCTTAAGATCGCAGATTTCAGTCTGGGTTAACCACTCGCCATTTACATTTATCTACGTTAATCCTCACGACATTTTAATGTCGCATTAAAGGAATAAAAAGAAACTCATCTTTAATCCTTTTATTTATTATCCTTATTTTTAAGTAAAGCTTAAAACGTAAGCTCATTATTTCTAAGCTTTTAAAACTTTCATTTTGTGTGAGATAACAATACATTTTTTATTTCGTGGTAGGTGGTCTTAATGTGTTCGATAAGCAAATGGTGTCCTTTTTGATGATGAATGTTGGCTATTAAGGATAACATCTTTTGACCGCTACGTACCTAGGAAACGTTCATGTTAGTAACACAACTTCTGTGTCGCTATAATATCTTTCGTTATTTATAATTTCCAATTACTATCCAGAAATCGCAATTAAGAACAATGCGCGAATGCGTCATGCTTTACTGTTATATTTCGCTATGAGTAAATGCAATGCATATCTAATTAACGTCTAATCGTAACATTATAAAAACTTTATAACGAATTGTAACGATTTCACCCGTTATGTCACAGGGAACGAATCGTTAACGCGGCAAACATAATCTTATCGATGGGTAATGTACATAAATGTATTTGTACACGTGCATGAAAATTAACTTGTATAGCAATGGTGCATGAAACTCGTGAAGAACCCACTCTGTTGGCGCATACTCCGTGATCAGCATTGATGTAATGACGCTCGATCGCATGCATACATACTTATTTATTATGCTTATACGCGTATTTGTTAGAATAACTGTTCTAACTGCGAACCGCTACTTAGTAGATAATATATTTGATGTCTGCTGTCACAGAGGTTGAAGGACAGTGAGGAAAAGGAATCACACAGCAGACATTTTATTAATCGGAACTAGCTTTAACAGAATGACGTGTATTGTAAAATGAACGATTAGACAAGCATCCCATTAAAAATTAAAACGTAATTGTGTAATAAAAATGCTTATAAAACTAAAACAATGCAAACAATTCGGTGGCGCCCCGTACGTCTGTTAAATTGGGCAGTAAATATCTATTTAACAAACATGAGCATTATGCATAGCAGTATTGCAATACAGTTTTGGAGCGACATTTATTGATAATACATTATTGTCTAGTCTAGCTAGACTAATAGTTATGTGATCTTAAGTTATCTAAGAGCTTTTTAGTCACGATCTTTAGGTATTTGAAGTAGGTACGAATGTGACAGCCTTTGTGGCGTAGTGGCTGGGTCAGTTCATGTCTCATATATCACGAAGGTTGCTAGTTCGATTCCCGCTGCGGGACAAATGTTTGTACATAAAAATCTCAAGTAATTCATATTCATATAGTTTATTAGCATTTCACAATGTAGTTCTAAGGTGGTAGGTTATTTATTTCGTGCCTGGGTGTTGTGGGACGATGGTCCTAGAAGTTCCTAGTTTCCTAGATGCAGGAAATCCTAGTTAGGGGCCAGGGTACCGATTTGGGATAAACACGTTCTATGTAAGTATGTGATCGTTGGACGTTGTTTATTAGTTTATGGTGAAATCAATACTTTATCATAGGTTGATATCATTCCTACCTAAGTTATATAGATATCTTGACATCCATGAACATCTTGATCCCTAAACAATCTTGGTCTAAAGAAGACATTAAAGATGGTTCAAGCGATTTAATGATTTAATTAAATAAAATCTACGAATATATATTTTATTTATTTACATACTAGTATTCTGCAGTAAGTTGTTTGAAATTTTCTATAGTATTTATTACGATTCTTATTATAGTCACCAAACCGCATTAGATCTTAAACCTGTTCTATCCACCCAAAGGTTGCCTGGAAGACATCGCTCTAAACGATAAGGCCGCCCATTGTACGTCAAAACTACGATGTATTTTGTGACTTATTTTATTTTTCATTATTATGTATATATTATGTGGTGTGCAATAAATTGTTATTGTATTGTGTTGAATATTCTAGCTTCGACACATAAAATACAAATAGCTCGGTAAATCGAATACATTCTTCCATAGTACTCCCGTTAGTAATAAAGCTTAGGATACGAGTAGGTAGCTGCTGCGGTCTGGCTTACCAGGTTGTTCTCATATATTTTATAATATCAATCTCGCCCGCTTGTTTTATTGTTTCCGCAATATACACGATTGGATACAGCCGCCGCCTAGCCGCAGAGCCCCGCAAGTTGCTCCCGCTATGTTACCTGACTTTTGTGAGTATAATACCTTAAACGTCAATGATAATAATGATTTGTTAAATTTCAACGTCTATTTGCAATAAATGGCGGTGATACACAACCAAATATTTTAATTTGAAGCAATGCAATACTAGAAATACGTATATAGTTTGATATTATCTTAAATATTACTATAGTATTATATACGAATTAGCTGGGCTGACATGTTTTTCCATAATATATACGCGTTTAAACTTTCTATCCGCTCACTAATGTGTTTTAGAACATAAAGGGTACGTGGGTACTCAAGCAGATGTAACTACATAAAAATAGTAAAACAGGAATGCGCCCGCATGTCTCAATGCAAAATGGGCGATCGATAGATTTAAATAATTTTATTATTGATCTTAATAAAAAATATGACGATTTGCTAACCAATGAAAGAGCTGATTACTATTCTAATATAATAAGTAAAAGCCAAAATGCCGCAAAAACAATGTGGGGCATTGTGAATGAACAGAGAGGGAAACTGAACACATGCAATCTCGACATTACGGACATCGTCAAGAACTCAGTCGGTCAACCTTTTCAATGTAGGAAAGAAGTCGTTAATGCGATGAACGAGAGGTTCGTAGGAGCCGCGGTGGCGTGCGGCGCGCCGCCCGCCGAACCAGCCCGCGTGCGACGCGCGCTGAGCGAGGCGTGCGCGCCCGCCGCCTGCTCGCTGCGTTTGCGCCCGTTCACGGCAGATGAGGTATATCGCATTATCATAACACGCATTCCACCCAAACCATCCAAAGATGTTTATGGGATATCGATGGAACTGTTGAGTATGGCCGCGGGTCCTATCGCTCCGGTATTGGCGCATTTATTCAATCGCTGTTTAAAGGATGGGGTTTTTCCTGAGTCACTAAAAATAAGCAAGGTGTCTCCAATTTTTAAGGGAAAAGGAAAGCGGGAAAATATTGACGGGTATCGCCCAGTTTCAATAATTCCAGCGATAGCGAAGGTACTCGAAAACGGTCTGAGTTCTAGATTGGTGGCTTATCTATCGTCAATAGACGCGCTATCCGACCGACAATATGCGTATCGTGAAGGTCGATCGACAACTACCTTGGCGCGGGAGGTGATACGCCGCGTGATTGACGCCCGCGAGGGGAAGCAACAAGTTGCAGTACTGTGTTGTGACCTATCGAAGGCGTTCGACGTGGCTGATCACACCATTCTCGCCATAAAAATGCAGCACTACGGCATCCATGACAAACCGCTCATGATACTGAGAGACCTCTTGAACGCGAGAGCTCAGGTGGTAGTAGGCGACGGTGGACGGGAGCGATCAGACCCGCTAACGACAAAAATGGGAGTGGCACAGGGGTCAGCAGTATCTAACATACTGTTCTCGCTGCTTCTGAATGACTTGCCGTACGCTGTTGCAACTGCGGAGACATTTATGTACGCAGACGATGTAGCCGCTGTGGTAACAGCGACGTCCTTAGAGCAGCTAGAACAAAGATTGAACGACACCGCCACACTGCTGGCCAAATGGTTTCGAGAGAATGGACTAGTCCTCAATCTCTCGAAAACACACTTCCTGCACTTTAACCTATCTGGCCGTACTGTTCGTCGCCTGAGCGTGCTAGCGGACAGCACAAAAATCAAGCAATTGGACAGCACCACCTTCTTAGGCTTCGAGATAGACAGTGGCCTTACCTGGGAGTCACACATACACAAAGTATGTGGAAAACTAGGAGGCGCGTGCTTCGCACTCGGCCGGCTGTCTCGATTCTTGCCAACCGGGATGGTAAGGTCTTGTTACTTCGCCACTATTCACTCTCTGTTACAATACGGTGCAGAATTGTGGGCCCGAGCGGCAGATTGGGAGAGAGCCTTTAGG
This sequence comes from Petrophora chlorosata, assembly GCA_951640565.1. NCBI lineage: Eukaryota > Metazoa > Arthropoda > Insecta > Lepidoptera > Geometridae > Petrophora > Petrophora chlorosata. Next base: position 11,472,666 of record OX621193.1, on the reverse strand, counting down.
TTCCAAAAGCGAGCTGTGCGAGCTATTGTAGGAATCTCACAGGATACCTCCGCTAGACCGCACTTCAAATCATTAGGTATCCTCACACTCCCTTCCATAGTGATATTGCAAGTAGCTGTTTTTGTAAGGTTAAATGTGGGCTCATTCGGGAAAATAGGCGAATCCCATCCATACAGTACCCGTCGGAAAGGCAAACTTGCCACCGTGACACGCTCTCTTGCCAAGTCTGACAAGTTGACGCATGTCATGGGGCCGACGGTCTACAATAAGCTTCCCGAAGAAGTAAAAGAACCATCAAGTATGAGAGTGTTTAAGTTGAAATTAAAACGTTGGCTTATCAACCAAACTTTCTACAGCTACGCAGAATTCTTAGGGACTAGATAGAACTTGACATTTTTGTATACTTGCTGACTTTTTTTATTATTTATCTTACTTGATTAAACCTATGATCTATTTTTAATCGATGACATTAAATTGCAATTTATTGTGTAATATGGTACGAAGTAGTACGAATAACTGGATTATTGTTTTTTGTTATATTTTGTGACGTGTATTTTTTATATGAATAAACTACTATGACTACTATGACTATGACTATAGCGGATGGTAATTTGCGTACCAGGACATATGTGGACACACCGGCACCCGGCCCGTTCCTAGAACAAAGTAGGTACGGCATCACATGTGCCGCATCTTGCCGGGACCGCACAAAAAATAGCCAGCCCTTGAGAGGACCACTTAACTGCAGCGGATATTGACTCCAAACCTGTGTTCTGACGACCTCTAACGTTCATAGAACGATCAGTTGGACGGCTCAATCGCTTAGTTTATCAGCTTTAAGCGAAACTATTGTAATCTTTTTGAAAAACAAAAATCAGTTCCGAGAACAGATTTGCCGTACCTATTCTGAATGTAATCGGCTTTTTATGATCGCCAATCTTTAAAAAGGCAAAGTCTTAAAAGGTAGCTGGAGCACAATGGGCTGCGGACACAATAGCGACGGCCACATGGCGGATTTTCTTGTTTTTCGGTTGCTCGTAAAGATGCAGATTTTTACTGTTCGCGAATGGTAACAACCGATAAGATTTACTTGATTTTTGTTATTGACTGCTTTTGAAAAATAGATGACCAAGTTTATTATTTACGTGTATCCATACCCAATTATGTCGTATATACATACAAAAGCTTTTTTACGCTTAATAGATCTATGTTTGGCCACTATCTCACCTGATGTGAAGCGATGATGTGGCCTACGATGGAGCACATAGATCTAGAGAGAGACGGCATTTGAGCGGCTGCTCAGACCCGTCTCTCCGATGGTTTACCGAACATCATCCCGAAACACGACTAGGTCACTTGACGCCAAAAGCTGTTGTGAAACAGTTTGAATTGATGCATCGCATGAATATGAACATAAAAAGAATATTTTTTTAAAAGGAAAATATGTTGTCAGAACCTTTTTAAAGGTAAATGAAGATGATTAACCAAGTAAATGAAGAATGTAAAGATTTATGTGTGACGCAGAGAAAAGGCGAGTCGACCGGTCGGACCCTTGGCCCTAATGTGGACGACAATACGACATGCACGTAAGGGCCATGCACATTGTGATAAATACACCGAGTTGTTTAAGAAACACTATGAATCTTATATAACTTTAACACTATAGGATAAACAGATATATAGTGGAGATAATTCAATTATGCTTCGGTCATTATTAGAACTCTAATAATAGTGCTTATTAAAATTAATTTATTTAAAAGGCTAATCATGTTTCGAACTAATTAAAAAAAACATACAAGTTCTTATACTTTTTGTATATTAAACAAAACTCAGAGTAACAGTAACGAAAGACATTAGGAAAACATGCAAAAAGTTAAATACAAGTGTATGCGAGCCTTATCACAAGCACGACCGCAGACGCACCGGTTAATTAAACTTGCATTGTTTATTTGTGTAATATACGAGAGTACTATATTTCACGACACACAACACTTAGTATTTACAACCTTAAATTTAACACCATACGACTTCAAATGAAACTCGTTTCTTGAAAGCACTCTGTATGTTATGTAGCCTGTAGAGCAAGGCTTCCTGAAATGGTCAGAATATGCAATGTTGCGAGAATGGTTAAAATTGATCGTTTTCGTATTTAACGGAAAATTATGACTGTACATATATGCATAATGTAAGATATTATTATATGTGCATAATTTTCGACCTGATGACTTGATAGACCGCAATGATTAAAATTTCGGTTTTCTTTGAAGAACTCTCATGAATTTTTAAAACTTCGAACTTAACATGTATTTTGGAACATGTGATGAATGCGATGTAATTGGAGTCATTATAAATTATACCTCGTCCAATCCATTGACGGTTATGCTAATAATAGATAAGTATAGTTTCTATAGTGTACGCAGTTAATTTCTTAATCCAAGCACGATATACGATATGTTGTATCTTTATATTTGCCAGGAGTTGAAACAAAAACACCTTGTAACGTACCTACATGATTATATATCCTCGATATATAGCATTGGAATAGAGCCAATTGGCTTTGTAAAACCATTATATTACAGATTTAGTTTTATAGTAATATACTGCGTTTTAACAATAAATAAATAAATCTGTTGAAGAAGCTTATTGCTTTTTAACTTAGAAATGGTATTTTTAACTTTAACTTAAGAATATATCGTTAGTTCTTTCAATCCAAAGGTTGATTGGAAAAGATCGCTTTTAGCGATAAGTCCGCCCGTTGTAGTTGCTAACGCTGCAGTTTGTAAGGATACCTGTACCTTGTTTTTTTTGTTATTGTGTACAATAAATTTTTTTGTATTCTATTTTATATAAAAATATATTCAAGGTTTAATTTTTACTTTATTTTTATATGAAGGTGTGTATACCAAAGATGAAACGTGAATTAAACATTTTGCGCGTAAAAGTCAATGTAACCAGCTGTCGAATATTTTATTAAATTGCCAATTAAACATTATATAGATAACATTTTAAATGTGTTTTCTTTCACGATCATTTAATTCAACACGTCGCATAAATTATGCTCACGTTTTACTAACGGTAACTTCGCTAATGGTATATAAATGTCACTTCTAAAATCTAATGATTCATTTATTTTATATTGACAATAATACGATGTTATTTTAGAGATAATATTTTTTTTTATATAAAAATCTAATTAACAATTTTTGCAGAAGCATAGCTTTATATATGCGACTAAAATTGTAAATAATAAGTTTGTTCTCGGTGTAAATAAAAAATACATTTTAATTAATCATATCGAGCGCGCGACAACCCGTTGAACTCTTTTGTAAGGACGAAAGGGAAGCGAGTGACTCATCTTTCAATTATATTGTATGAATAAATTACTATTAATTTTATATTATATTGCTAATGTTATGCAATAATGTATGATTGTTGTGTTAAATACAAACATTCATTAACATTGACCTAAAATTAGACCTTTGAATTTTATGGCGTTCATAATTTGATCAGTTGTTTGTTGATAACCGATTATTTACATATACGAGTAAGTTTCAGGTACGTTAATTATTAATTACAAGCGACCTGCCCCGGCTTCGCCCGGTTATTATACATATAAACTCTCCTCTTCAATCATTCTATCTATTAAAAAAAACCGCATCAAAATCCGTTGCGTAGTTTTAAAGATTTAAGCATACATAGAGATATATGGATAGAGAAAGCGACTTAATTTTATACTATGTAGTGATTTAATTATATATTATAGTTAATTAATTATTTGTGTAATTTTCTGGAAAAGGTAAATTTGGAAAAAAAATTAGAAACCATACATCTAAGAGAGATAAAATTCCTTTCGATGCCTTCCCCTAATTGCGCACTTTCTCATATTTTTATTACTTGCCTTAATAAACGGTCCCCTTCGGATAAGGGCTTTGCACTCCCTATTTTTAGTGCACTTTGCGACTCATAAGGGCTGCGTGACCTTCAAGGGCAGGTTGTGTGTGCCCTTTCCACAGGTGCGAACCACACCTGTATTATTTTATTCATTTTTATTTCAATTATTTTAATGCTTCGTTATCCCTTTATTGTTAAGAAAGGGTCATTTTAGGGTTTCAGATAATAATAAAAGTCGTAAGTTAATAAGTTTTAGCTCTTTTGTTGGGCGGAATTATTTTGAATAGCATTTTTATGGCTCGAAGGATTTTTTTTAATTTTATTTTGACGGCACAGAACTGTTCGTGTATTTAGCTATTGCTTTTCTATGTAAATTTTATTTCAATGTTATAGCAATTGTAACAACAAAACGAGGCACATGCGGGTGTGACATATAGTAACGGCTTTTGACTACTTCCTTTGTTTTACTGGTAATGAATATAATGGCAACACCTGTAACCTCTTTAATTAAAATATTTATAAGTACGATAATTGAATTTGTTATGAATTTTACCAAAATCATAGAAAATAATTCAAATTATTTTATTTTTTACAAAAATGCTTTCCTAATATATAGTGGAGAACTTCACCGAATATATACCTACAAGGTGTTGAATATGTACATCAGAATTAGGCAGACCTATTATGAGTCACACAATTTTGGAAAGCACAGTATCTTAAAATGTATGTCCATTCATAATTAAGGAGTTTGTCATTTTCGGAACAAAAACAATAATCGCGATAATAAAGTAAAAACCAATCAAAAACAAATAGGAAGTTTGTATCTGATTCGTAATTACATACATCTGGATGTTGCATTAGTATAACTTATATGACGGGCTGTTAAATAACTGAACAGTACAGAGAGCAAAATTTATCCAAATACGGGACAAGAATACGTCATGGAAGTTAATTATATTGAAATGACAGTCGAGATTGCGGTGACTAACCTAAATACAAAGCGAGCGGCGATGGCTGGCGGGCGGAAGTCGCGCCATTGTGCCGCAACCATTGACACCTCGCTCGGTGCCTGCGAGTACATCATCCGGTCAATTCCTATCCCGTACAATGAGTACCATCATAATATTAACTTTACAATGTTCCACTTAAGCTCAACTTTCATCAGAAGTTCAATAAGACTTAAGCTGTTATGTCGTTAGCGTTAATCATGTTTGGACAGTCCTAGCTACACGTATGCAATCTTAATCTCGAAGCCCTTGAGCCTTGCTTACGGTATACTACATTTTGAATTCAAGTCACACCCACCGATAGTATCATCTGCGCACAAAAGGTCTCATATTACCGTCTTTTCATTACTAACGTACAATATAAAGCAGTAAGTTAAGTGCGAGACGTGAAGCAAAATTTTAGCACATCTATGTGAGTAAACGCTTCTCGGAAAAACGCAAAAACACGACAGTTATATCAGTGAATCACGCTCGGTTCCTACTTGAGACCGCTAATATGTGCAATGACGGTAGCTAAATTGTGAACAATTATATTTTTTCTTCTAACTTAATTTACTGTTGGTAATACTTATTTACTTGTACTTTTCTACTTTATATACAATATTACCAATCAAACCGGTCCGAGAACATTATTAACAAAAGAAACATGAAAATATTCTGAATGAACATTTACGACAAAATCAGAGACAGATTAGGATCGGACAAGCACGACACAAGTGAAGCCAGGTAGACATTCTTAGCGGAACGCAGCCGAGAACTGGATTCTGTTCAAGCGCGAGTATCCTTTTTTTTCGGTTGAGCAAGTGGCCGTTACGAAGGAAACGATAAATAAAAACAGACCAAGTAGTCCAAATGACAACGGTAAGGACTAAAAGGACGATAAAAAATAAGCATGCCATTTAGAAGAGATAGAGATGCCAGAAACGAACAACAAGTGTGATATGAATATGCAAGGACATGACTTTGAAATAAAGTCTGGCAAAGATAAAGTTGACATTGAACATGAAATGACAATGAATGGGTTCGTTATTGGTCTGAATTGAAAGGATGATGGACTTAAAGAAGTCGTTAAAGCGATGAATGATTGCATTGTGAAGTTGTACGTGGAGTGTGAAGACTTACCGGCACATTCCTTGTCCTTTTTGGAGAGGAGAGCGATGGGGCCGTCGTCGAGAGGAGAGCCGGGGCACAAGACGTCGGACTTGCTGGAGAGCAGCTCCTGGCCCTCCTGAAGCCCGAGCTGCTGCTCATGCAGCCGCTTCTTGATCAAGAAGATTTTCGGCATCTTCGGGCGCTGTAGATCACTGCACTAGTTCCTTACGTTCGTGTCTGTCACTTTGTCTTTTAAATTTCACTAGTCAGCATCGTATAACACTGCACGTTTATGTTTCCTCGCGTTGTTGATGTTTATTTAGTGCGTGGGATGTAGCGGCACATGCGATACCGTTGGCCGCTGCGAAAGGACTGAGAGCTAGTGTGCGGTGCCGTGGCACCGTTGCCCGAACAGGTCCGCCCCCGCGCGCCGGCGCCGCCCGCCCGCCCGGCTGCGCGCGCGCTCCTTCGCACACCACCACCGCACTAACTTCACACTATTCTATGATCCACAGACCTGGCACGGCACGGTGCTCAGGGGTTCCAGTAAAAGTGCTATTTTGTCTATGGAAGTTATCCTTTGTTACCGCATCAATTATCATTATTGTTTATCCTTTTAGTAATTATCTTATTGTTCCCGTTTTATTGAGGATACCCGTTGTAGGCCAACGTTCAGTTGTTACGAGTACCTAACTATGTAAAGGTTGCGATAAAGACTAACTAAGATAAGACAGGATGAGAATTCATCCTCTGAAAAAAATAATATCTAGTACACGGCTTTATAAATACATTCCCAATTCTTAAAAAAATAGAACAATTTGCAAACATAGGTCAATCAAAACCACTGCTACTCAAGAAAATTTAAGCCCAATTTTTATGTCATGTTCGGGACCTTTCATTTGAACGCAAAGAGCTTTTGTAATAAAGGCTGGCATTGGCCTAATTTACTAATATTCTAAATAAATAGAGTAGGTAAGTACTAACTATTTTACATCAAGATAAAATATTTTTTTATTCTTAAAAATATTATACCAGCAACATAAATTATTACATGGATGTATTTATGCACCTACCTAGATACCCTAATTATTTATTTTCATAACCTTTCGAGACATCAAGTATCTAATAACATGTTATATGCTAAACGTATTGTTACTTTATGGTATATGTAAAACCCTTCCATTTCTGGCGAATCGTGTCGTAAAGTCCTTTTTACAAAGAAACGATAGTGAACGTTAAACACTGTGTTTCCCGACTTGTTTCGTATGTTAATTAGTTTTGATAACATAGGATAATGTTCTATTCAAGTCGCTAGGGATTAACTCTTGCATATTCATAAGTTCAGTCAGACGGCCTGTTTCAGGTATAGACTCCGCTTTGTCGGCCTTTCAAATAACCGGAAAACAATGATCCCGAACAGGCGCTAGGCGCTGAGCAATCAGCGAACGGATTTTTGTAAAGGAACATGTAGAGACACTTTGAAAAGTTATGAAACAGCTTCAATAAAGTTTACAGCGTCAATTCTCCACACAAATGAATAAGGCTGTCCCGTTTTTGTTTTGTCCGTTGCTAGAAAAGTCGGCATCTTTGTGCCCGGTCGGTATCACATGTTTCTAAGTTTCGTGACGCCAGATTTCAGATAAATATTGTATATACGCACATGGTTTTCTTTAACAGTTATCGCTTGTGATATTATTATCGTCTCGTCTGCGTCTCCTAAATCACACCTCACTGCTTGCCATGCTTAAGCCCTTCAAAGTAGTGTATCTTTCTGTATTGCAAACACTTTTAGATAATGCACTTCCTTCTTCAAGTGTATTACGCCTTCCGGTAGTAAACTCGTTCATCTTAGCGGATATGGCTACGAAGAAATAAACACTTATGCCGGCTTTTCAAAATTGCTTATGCTACAAAGAGTAAATAAATGTAAAGAAACGAGCTGTGAAATTTGTTAGCCAATAACAATGAATATGCCTTGTATATTTATACATAATAGTTTTCTGTTAAGTGCAGATTAAGTCGTCCGTTTCTTTAGCTGATACTCCCGAGAAAACAGTTTTGGTGTTTTTTTTTAGTATTCTAAGACGTTGACGCATGAAGAGTTACTTTGTTCATTAGGAGATTATATGCTATTTTTGGAATGGATATCTGATCTAGTAAAATAAATGCAATCTTTAGAATTTGAGCTGCTTTCTTTGTAAACTTTTTTCAAATGCAACTCTCGTTATTTTGTTGGTTTACCTACAAGTATCTATATAGACAGTAAGTTTTTATATACATATTACCTTAGTTATTCTGTCATCATCATATCAGTATATAGTGTCATAGTCATCACATAGTGATTATACGCATATTCTTGAAGTATATTTGTGAAGGTGCGACTTTGATGAATGACGAAATCGACCGTAGGTAGGTATTAAATCAGCGGAAGGTTTCATGGTTAAACAGACCTTCATTTTAGAGATCATAAATCATTTTATAACTAAAAAATTCATCTAACGAGACCGTAAAGTGGCAAGCCGTGGTGTAGCCAATATAAATAAAACAAAGCTGTGATGTGCTACCGAATTGGTCCTGTTTACTTTTTGTGTCAAAAAACGGATCCAATTTTTAGCTTTGTAGCATTTTTTGTTCGTCTTTGTTGGAAGCCAGAGTTTAATGGCAAATATGGATATAATTGCCTACGCAAATTACTTACAATAACTGTTTTTTTTAACACGTGTTTTTTTTAGCACGCTGACAGTAATAGCATCTAAGCAGAAAAAACTTTACTCTTAATAATGAAGAGGCTATGTAAAGATTATCTTTTCAATATGTTCACTCTTTAATTATTTAACTTTGCATAATTCTGTTTAACACTTTCCTGTCGCATTTTGGTAAAAACTGTCTCACAAAATTACATACGAGAAATGAGCTGCATTTCATTAAAATTTGGAGCAAATAGCCGTCCAGCGCAACTTTTATAAACGAGGCTCTCAAACCTGATTTCTCAAAATGTGACTTCAGATAAACAGGGCAGCACAAATATATCTTCAAGAGTCACGCTCTTTCAAAACTTTTTACATGTCTTGTAATTATGCCCGGGAAACGCAACATCAACAGCGGTAAAGTGCTTTTTCATTGTGTACTCAGAGCAAACACTTCAACATTATTATATCAAATCAAAAGTTTACACACTACCCACAGTAAAAATAATAATCCGTCTAGAGAAAGAATGCCATAATAAATTATCCATATTACAACATTTCACCACCAAAAACAAAGAACACTTCTAAATACCTACATTTTATACCAAAAAAAAAAATACGACTTCGTCCATCGTTGGGCGTTATTATTATTTAGGTTATAAATTTATAAAGTATACTTAAGGAGGCTGTATTTAAGGTCCTTTAGTTTTATAGAGTTAGAGTAAATTTGCTTTAACATTTTATTTAGCAGCAGCGACGGCGACTGAAGTCATTTTTAGGTTACTCATTATCTTTTTCATCTTAATATTATGAAACGAGGCTTTCATAAACCGGTTTTCTCAAAGTGCAACAACGTTAACGAAGGCAGTTTTTTCATACTAACTCTATAAAATAAGGGCAACTATACTTGAAACAGCGGTAAATAAAAATGGTTGTTGCAAAATTGATGAATAGCAAAATACTTCTTTAATATTGACTTTTTTTTATGTAACTGGATGACGAGACGAGCTGATCGTAGGCCTGGTGGTAAGCAATACGCCAAACCATAACAATAACAGCACCATCCAGAACTTTGTTTTGCAAAATCCTGCGCGGCGCTGCACTGCGCTATTCACCCTGAGACAATTAGCTGTTGAGTCTCATAATGCCCAGTAATTTCGCTGGCTACAATGCCCTTCAAACCGGAACACAGTAAGGCTTGCGCACTACTGCTTGGCGGCTGAATAACTGGCAAAGCGGTGGTACCCACCCAGACGACCTCTCGCATACGAGAAACCACCAGTAATATATTCTAGTTATATGATGCTAGTGGTTTTTTTTTTACGACGGTTAAATTTACTTCACTAACTTTACTGAATGATTGATGAAGACCATAGTAACAGGACTTGTATTGACGAAATACAAAGAAAACAAAAGAGGAAGACTCATGTTTTATTTTTTCGATAGGTTTGGCCAGTGCTTTTTGTAATAGGTTGGTACGGCACTGTTCATACATCAGCCAAAATAGATCTTTTTGGCGGGAAGTGAAAAGTGATACAGTTCGATTTTGTTTTATTTTCCAAAGAAGTGTTACTTCGAGTGATCATGTGTAATATCGGTGGAATATTAACCATTATGTGTTCGTAAACATACACAAGTGGAGGCAAATGAAACAAAATAGGAAAAACATTGCTTTTTAGGTTCTCTCAAAAAGTCTATGGAAAGCTTGAATAAACGTTTTTAAACTAACATGGTCACCGACACTAGAATTTGATTCAGAAACGGGATATTTACCATGTATTATACCATGTATGTATCGTCGTGATCATGGTGCTTGTAACAGTGCCGAAATATCGAGAACTCAAAACAAAACAAATACATGGTAAATATCCCGTTTCTAAATTAAATTCTAGCTTGAATAAAGTTCCACCACTTTATTGAATCACTAGGAGAGGGTCCGGCTTGTTGCTGATGACCCTCATACGACAATATACGATAGAAATGATTGTACTTTATCAAACTATTAATTAAAAACTAAGTGATTCAAGGCGGTATGGTCCTAAAGACTTTAGCCTGCCCATACGGGCGAATAAAAAAAAAAAAAATCAGCCAGTTCTTTTTAATGATTTATTCTTTTTTATATTGTTCATACATCGTAGTGCGGCCGGTGTGCGTGTGTTGCGCAACCATCGCCCGCGCCGGTTCCGCGCCGCTGAGCTGGCTCAAGTTCTCGGCAACGTTAACCTCCTTAGAGGCATGTATTACTACAGTCTGGTGCTCGATATGAACCATCGGAACTTGGTGCGTGATGTGATTGCCACGTGCTGGCCGGAAAACAAAAATTATTATTATTATTATTAATTGCATTCATGTACATATATTTATCATGTAGGTCTTAAATTACATATTATGTTGGTACATGAGCCCTGTAAGGGCGTTTGCAAGTCAGTGCGAGAGTACATTTAGTCATTTTAATTTATATTAATTTATGTTTTATTAAAGTCAGTATATTTTATATGTCAGTATAGTGTCACGGAATTGAGTCATTTTTTTCCACATGCTTGTCAGTTTTGAATTCATCTACGGAATAATAACATTTTTTAATTAGATAAGATTTAAGTTTTCTGCAGAATACGTTGTATCTAGTTTCGTTTTTTAGGTATTCAGGGATTTTGTTGTATATTGATACTAATCTAAAATTTGGACTTTTTCCTAATATTTGTAAATTTGTTGTAGTAACTTTAGTTTGTTGCGATTTCTTCTATTATAATTTTCATTAATTTCACTATTTGATTTAAAGAAAGTACGATATTTCCGTACGAATAGACATATCTGTAGGATGTACAGACATGGTAGGGTTAGTATTTTTTTGTCTATAAAATGTGGTTTACAACTTTCTCGCGGCTTAATATTAACTACACAAAAACGGCTTAAAATTACACAATTTTATATGAAATGTGCAGTATAATATTTTCTTATAATATAGGTGTAAGTCCACTGCTGGGTAGGTACAGGCTTCTCTGAAACAACTTCGTTAAGCCTGATTTTCCGGCTTCTTATCCGCTGCCTGCTAGTCAGAAAACGTCTGACACTAGTTTGCCATGTCTCATCGTTGTCGCGGGTTTTACTACGAACTATTATTTATTCTGTGGTTTTAGCCAATACCACAGTTTAGATAAATGTTATGTCAATACTTTCGAAGAAATTCAATATTCAATATATTTTTATAATTATGTAAATGCATTTCGAAGATTACCTAGACAGACCTTAGATTAGATTATTTATTATTAAGTAAAACCAAATTATTTCATTAAGTAATTTTACATCCAGCAAATATTTAAACTACATAAGTTTTTTTTTTCAGAGGACGAACTATTCAATTTAAGCAAATACGTGATGTTAATGGGATGACCCTTGACGCGTTACTCACCGTCGTACGGTACAATAATAACAATTTTATGTTGACGCGTGTAAACCAAATTAATGTAAATTCTTAATTAACTTTCTATTCGTTAAATAAAATACCCAAATAGAACACACTAGCTTGGGCGTGTTACATCTCTTGGTTATAGTTATACTTTGTTTCAACATCTTTCTTCAGTGCTTATGAACATAAGTATCTTTTTCAAACTAAGCGAGACAGATCGTTCGTCTACCGTTCAATGAATGAATGAATTAGTTCTGAAGTCTCATCATCATCAGCCTAAATAACATCTTCGAAAGATAATTACAGCAGCGTCTAATAAGTCTTATTCGTCATAATTACGCTGACTGCCTTCTAGTTTTCTTAATATTAGAACCTTCTAGTTTTATTATATTGGTACCCGCAGGTGAACCGTGTAACACGAATAGCGATCCCGACCGCTTTCAAAGATATCGTGATCGATATTTGTCTGTGGAATTGTTTCTACTCAAACTTTTCGATTCAAAGACCGCGCCCCAATCTTTATCCCAATCACGATCGCTAAAAATGATCGATATCGCAGTTTAATGCTAACGTCTTCCAAATTTGAAATTGAAAGCGATCGAGATCGGTGTTCGAATTAGACGATAGCTGGTTTAAGGATATAAACTATGACTTTGGGACAAACGAGAGCTCAGCAGCAACGGTTTAAGACCATAAATGCAGGCCTTGCTAGTGTTGTACATAAAAACTTGGCTCAGGAAGCACTTGTAGCGTCTCGTCTCTTCATCAAGCGCTCGTATATAGATCGCAACGGTAACTCCGTACATGGTACAGTCTTGGAAAAACTATTAACTAACAATTTTTATCGGAATCTAGAGGTATTGTTAAGTGAACATAAAGTTAGATTAAGATTAATGTAGTGCACCTTTTTATGGTGACGATTCGATTAGAAATAAAAGTTCAAAAGAGTTGCGGTGGGTCTAGATTAAAATGATTAACAGCGTCATTGAATCATCATAGTTTTAAATCACGAAGGACAAACAAACGGAAAAAGATTATTTAATAAATAAAACAGCCTTTCTAATATATTTTTTTTATCCCATTAATGTTAATTGCAGATTTGGGGATTTTCGGTCCTGAAATGAGCAATTTATTACAATTTAATTTTCAAACCTTTTATAACAAACTTCATTTATACGTACTTTTTCATAACAAAATTGCGGTTGTAAGATAGCAACAACCAATAAGCCTTTTGTCTTCCACAGTACGCCAAGTCTGCGTAAGCACCGCGCGTGGCATCACGGGAATAAATTGCAATAGTATTAATGTTAAGAACCGGTCCACTGATTACCACTTTACTGGACACACCATTTTTCAATTCGATATACGAGCAGCGGGCTCTTATTATGATGGGCGACCGCTATACGCCTCAGGAACGTAAGGAGGTAATCTTTTCAATAGCAGAAGTAAATAATGACTGCATATAAATGTATACTCGTACAATTTCGTTGATATAATGTATGTTCAAGCCGACTGAATTTAAACTAAATCTTACGGATGAATTGAGCAAAACAAGCTTTTATTTCCGTTTCCACTCTTGCCTTTCCGGGAAGCCAAAAGTCGTTTAGAGCTTAGAGTTTAGACTATTGAACGCGGGAAGTACTTTTAGTCATGTACTATTGGAATCGATAGATTATACAGCGTTATTAGTTTTTAATCAAGACCTATGTCATGCTTATATATAAATTTTATATATAAAGTGGCTCAGTGGGAGCACGTGCGACTTTCGATCCGACGCACCCGAGTTCCCGCTGGTCCTGCACCACTGACTTTCTTTAGTTGTGTGCGGACTTAACACCCGCTCTAAAACAGTGAAGGAAAACATCGTGAGGAAACCGGCATGTCTAAGAATTTATAACAAAAATTCAAGAACACGTGACATCCACCAACCCGCACTGACCCAGCGTGGTAGATTATGGTTCATTTCTATGGCATCTCTATGGCATGGTATGGGAAGGCCCGTGACCCAGCAGTGGGAACACGATGGGCTGATGATGATAAAGTACAGGTTTGAAAAGTCAAAAGTTTTCAAAATATGTGACACGTACAAACACAAATAAAAGTGACGCAAATGATATGCTAACCTCGGTAGAGGTTACAGTTTGAGCCGGTTGGTGTATTTTCAAACGTCTACGTCTGGCAGAGCGCGGTCGATGCGACGCGTGACCATAATGCTGGGACTTATTTGGCTCAACGTATGAGTATTGCAGTCCAACCGGGCAATACTGCCAGCATCTTGGGTACGCTGCCAATTGGTAGTGGGTTGGAGCATTTGGGCTATATATAGGCTTTTAAAGGCAATAGGTTGTCCATATATATATATATATATATATACACATAATAATATATAAATACATACATAATAATATATTAGGTTAGTGCAGTGGTAAGCGTATAGGTAGGTATAATATTATGTATTTTTAATTATTCCAAAGTGCAACAAACTCGGAGCCTTGAACTTAACAGTAACATTAAAATTTTCGTTTCTCATTTCAAATAGCATTTAGAAGTAGGTAATAGAAGACAAATTATTTAGATCTATGCAAGTGAAAGATCCTGTTTTAATTTCGTGCCTCTCATTATATCATGTACTAGCTTAGCCCCCGACTTCATTCGTAAATAGGTTTGTTTATATGGATTCTCGAGGAATAAATCTATCGTTTTCCTGGTATAATAACAAGTATATATATTTTTTAAATATTGAATGCATTAGCGCATGCAAGGCGAAAACCTCAAGATTTTAAATAATAAGTAAGAAAAAAAATTACATTAATAATAATCATAATAATCATACTTTATTGCAGACACAAATATCCATAGTTATTATCTATACACACACAAAAAAAAATGTAAAATTAAAGGTTAATTAAAAACAAAAAGAAAATAAAATACCATGTAAAAAATTCAGGCGGCAACAGCCACCCATCGTCTGTACATTGCTCAGGCAGGGATCGAACATGCATTTCCGGAATACCGTTCCGACGCCTTAACCAGTGGGCCACCGAGCGAACTGCTCGAACAACGAAATTTCCTCTATCGTTCTTATATCGTCTTACGGGGACGATTCTACGTCATCTGTCGTCAATGTTTCCATTGATCAACCGAACAAGTTTTATGTTTTTATTGATTTTTTCAAAAGGTTTTGAATAAATTTCGATAAAATTGATTGGAGACCACCTCTGAAGTATGACCTACCAAACAAAAAAAGAATCATCAAAATCAATTCATAATTGGCGGAGTAATCGCGTAACAAACATACAAAATAATAATACATAATAAAAAATATACCGTCCAAATGAGAACGTCTTCCTATTTGAAGTCAGTTAAAAATAATCCTATATCCTATTCCAAGACCTAAAGTATCAAAATACTACTAAATTTCATCCCAATCCATTTAGTAGTGTCACAGAGGAGAGTAGCATAACATCCACCTATCCATCTTTACAAACATTCGCTAATACAAAATTATTAGGATTTTGTTTATTTTCACAGGTATTATCGTCATATTATTTTGAAATGAAGTCGTTTGTTGTAAATCAGACACTGCTTCAAAGTACGTATTTTAAAAACTCAGGTTTAAAGTAGATATATACTTATTTTTGAAATAATGGTCTGCCCCCGGTGCATCGTCTTATCTCCCGCAGCCCGCACCTGAAAAACTAGGTTAAGCTCAAAACCCTGTTCGTAAATTTATTTAACAAACACTAAGCTAAAATATTACGCTTAAAATTGGGAATTAGTGAAAGGGTTAAGCTGATTTACATGACTTCATTATGGGCTTATCTGGTCGGCCAGGAAAATTCATTGTGACAGACTCTGTGGAGTAGTGGTTCGGCAGGGTGGTTCAAATCTCGTACACCATTGACGCTGCGGTTTTGATTCCCGCCACGGTACATATGTTTGTGCGCAGAAAAAAAGAGTAAGCATTTGTTTCGTGTCTGGGTGTTGAGGCACCATGGTCCTCGTAGTTCAATTCTAGTTAGGGGCCAGGATCTATGTATGTGATCGTTGGGCGTATTTATTTATATATTGTGTGTTCAACAAAATTCATTTTGTCAAAAAAGCATTGGTAACGGAATTAAAATAACATAATTTTGAAAGAGCAGCCTTTTCGTTGTAACAAGTGATTGACTGCATTGAATGTTATATTTTTATCGACCGTAATAATCGGCTTGATGAATACTTTTATACAGTCAAATTCAAGTGGAAATTACATCACGATTCTATAGCTCCATTATAAGTTCAATTGTGAGGTTGAGACGCTTCGTTACGTGAATTAAACGTCAGAAAATTCTCAAGCTTCATGTAGCTACTATCGTACCTAACTACCTACATACCGGTTGTCAAAAGGCTGTGGTGCGCGGGCGGCGGCGGGGGTGAGGACACGCGGCAGCGCGGCGCGGGGGCTGGGGCCCGGGTACAGCGACCGCAATAGCGTTGGTTGCCGCAGCCACCATTGCCAAGATCACGGACCGCGCATGCGCGGCGAATGTCAGACACGTCACGATCGAGCTTCGTGCTATCGCGATTGGATCGTTTGAATTTAGAACTTCGAACGCAATCACGATCATTTCAAATTGCTGTGCTCAAAAAAGATGATACTTTCGTGCATGTTGTCATAAAATGATTCAAGAATGCATGTGACAGACGCTGTTCTGTAGCTGCTCCTGTTGCGCAAGTTATATTTTATTTACGAAATATTTTACCTTAGTAACAATGTAGCGGAAAAGTTTGAGAGAGCTTTTCGCAATAAATTCTTACTGCTTAGATGTTAAAATACAGACACACTTTGATATTGCAACATCTTTAACTTCGATAAAGGAACATGGCTTCATAAATACATCAAATGATTCAGATCCAGCACCAATCACGCACCCTTCCCGTTCCCCAAACGGGCAGCTATTATGCAACTCACAAAGCGGGTACATTTTTTGCGGCATCTCCCCACGGTAAACAGTGTCCCGAGAGGCGAGCTTCGGCCGCTCCCGTGTATAATAGCCCTTGCCCTATCTTTATATGGGCCGAGCCGTAGCCTCTCGCGATCCTCGATTCAATTCACGTAAGGTAGCGGCCCTAAGGACCGGGTTTTTGTAACAACGCAACAGGTAGAAAGGAAAGGATTGCGAGTGAAGAGGCCATCACCATCTTCTGTCTCGTTCGGAACCGGGCGAAGCTTCGTAGGAATGCCGTACGATTTGTGCTCGCGCATAATACAGACTCGGCTATATGTGTGGGTAGTTATGTATACCATTACACACACTGCCCTAATGCGTACGGGTCATGTAGCGGGATTTACAGAGTTTAGTCAGTGAAATTATATCGAAAGGGAGTCTGATGGATTTTTGACATTTTCATAATCGATTTCAATATGCTAATAATGTTGGAGTAACTTTTCTATTTTCAATTTTTTCGTATACATAATTATCATACTATTTTGTATGACGAGGTAAAATTCTTAATCCCTTTGTCCAGATTCATCACGTCTTATATTACGGCGTGGAGCTCATAAAACCCAAGTATATAGGCGTCAAAGTGACTTAACTGCTGAAAAGGCCGTTTACCAGCCGTAACAAGCATTAGCCTTTAATCGTACATTAGTTAAGCAATTACCTCCACAAGTATGGTCACTTCAGTAATTAAATAAGGTAATTAGCAGTCCCCGACTCATTTCAGAGTTCGACAAGTTATTTGACTTTGTTGCATGCGCCAGAAACTTGGCAACTAGATATACGTAGGTACATACGTAGCAGTATTATTTTGTTCATGCTTATAAGGGAATCTTTGCACTTGATTTTTTACTTTAGTTATTTACCAGCAATTTCGGTATTATATTAAGTAGCTCAATAAAAAATATCATCTAGCTTAAAGACCATTCGGGTAAGCCAAGATTTGGTTTACTTGTATCTACGACTTCTGTTCTGTCCTAGAACTATCTATGTATCTATTCTGTGTGTCTGTCTTTAATTGCGCAGCAAACTTATTATAAATTCTATCAATTTCAAATAACACTATGCAATAAGACATAATCATTTTAATCAATAATATGGAATTGCTCGAGTATCATAATGATGTCAGTGTTTACAAAAGTGCTACCTCTCAGACGACAGACAAAATTATATTCATACTAGCGATCTGCCCCGAATTTATACAAGTACAGTGTCACGAATGTGTGCTAGTTGGTCTGCCTGCAGTATGCGTTATTTATACAACACAAACCTTACTCAAAAAATAAAAACTATTAAAAACATTATTGTTCAAACTTTACAAATGCTAAACAGGCAGATTGAGCAAACCTTGTTTAGTATTTGTATTTGATTGAGCGATTCTGCCGGTGGAGCAAATTTATGTTCTATACTATTTGAAGAAGACATAATAAATAGTTAAATCATTTAAATCATTGTGCATCTTCGCAAATCGAATCCTTTAGCATCACGTCCTCGACTGTCCACCAACGTCTTTGTTTTTTGTCGAGCAAATAAAAGTTCTCGACCAAACTAAACAGCAAACCGGTACTCCGAGTCAGCAAACATTATTAAAAACTCCGACTCCGAGGCGATAATTGGGCAGAATCCTGTTGAAGTGACAAAAGTCGTTTGGATGTCAACTGCTCGGTACACAAGTATTGCACTAGCAACAGACTAACACACTACCGTGATAAGTTTAATAAACATGGATTTATGTGATAATCCTCTTCATGTGGAAGACAACGTTCAAAGTTCAAAATCACATATTGCAAAAATTAAGTAAATTTAGGTGTAAAATAGGTAGGTGTATAAAATAAGTCTCCATTCTATGAGTATATTGACTTTTGTTATTGTTCATTAAATTATTTTAATTATATATCATCACAGCAATGTTACATATTATTTAAATTAACATCAAAACTTTAAATCATACTACATAATTATGATATTACCCAAAAAAGAGATGTCACATTTATATTAGTCTTAAGTATGTCAAATTAGTGATAAATTTTTACAAGTCAACATAATTGTTAAAAATTCAGCATTTAATATTAATTTATAAATTAAAAGTCTTTAAATGTCAAATGTTCACTTATGTCATAAAACAAATTTAAATTCAGTGATAAAGACAGCTGATTACTTAATTATATAGTACGACAAAATTAAGAATCGTATAATAAAACGTTAAGTAATTTAGCTTCTTTTTTATTTTGTGTTGTTCAGTATTGCCACGCTAAACTCCTCTTCCGGTCAAGTTAGCCCACCGAACGCAATGTGCTTAAGTAAATTAATTGATATATATTCTAAATGTTGTGTTATAAATGTACTGTACGCTAAATCATTAACAATATAGTAACAGTGACCTATGTGAGTGTTTTATTTATAAAATAAGTTATTAGGACCCTTAAAATAATAAACGAGTATAGTTTCTTAAATATTATACTCCCCATTTAGCCAATTATTTAATTAGGCTAATGAGTAATTTAAATTTTGCTTAAACTGATAGTCGTGATTTCTCTTGAAACAATGGCCTTTAATCTGAAACACAGTACCTAATGTTCGCACACTACTGCTTGGTGGTTGTATATCTGGAAAAGGCTGTGTTATCAGATTCTTGTAGCACTTTAAGTACGACTTTATTTCGTCCTTAAAGTTCTGTAATAGAGTTCATAATACATGAATAAAAATGGACTGGCAAATGACGGGTTTTGTAATATTGAAAAGCACAAGTCATACTTATCAATAAGATTCTGGTTCTGCCTTTTTTAGGAGAAGATTGAGGACTGAGCAGTACAAAGCTGTAATAAAAGGTAATGCTGTAGGTATGTTCAAACAAACAGTTAATTATGGCAATGAAACGTCAAATAAAAAAGTTGAAAAAAAGAGACATCCCGCAGAGTTTCATGATGCTCTCTTCTCTATTTCCAGTATATTTTCGAAGCACTGGTACACTCTCTTTTCGTATTTCTTTTCTATGCCCGGGCTTTATTTTGAGTATGGGAAAACAACGTTTAGACCTATTTTCAAAGTCTTGTTATTAAGATATTTTAAATTATGGTGAAAATCTCATCAAAATCCAAAAGTGACAATAACAGAAGAATATCATAAATAGCACAGCAGCGACGCTGTCACTGGGTCAGTTGAACTTACGGGCTTATCCCTACACTCTAAGAAGTTTGTTTTCTCTGAGTCCGTATGGCTAAAAATAGGCAGCAAACAAGACGTACAAAAATACTACAAAGCCTTAAAATATAGACTCTGGCGTAAAATCGTAATTGGACCTGTTTTACTATAAACGCAGATAGCCCGGTTCAACATAATTACCCTTATAAAAATGGCTTATTATATAAATACAACATAATAAGCCCTGTGGCGGTACCGCGCCTTCGGTAAATATGTAAGTTGGCTGGTCACATAAAAAGTTCCTCCATGATCCGGTCCCACTGGCCAGTGGTGTAAGATCGATGACCTCTTCTCGCCGTTTGACTTATGAAAATGTGCTTTTCTTGCTCCATCTGACTTATAGACGAGTATACATTTAATTGATCGATTAATAATGCCACTTGTGTGTACCGGTGGATCCGGTAATCGTTTATTAGAATTTTATTACGTCTTTAGATATTTTTGTTACATAAATATGTAGCTATTCCAGATTCAATGAGTCTTCATTTCAAATTCTATTAATACTTTTTAGACCAAGTAATGTAACTATTAGAAATTCATAATATTGATTTAACAGCTACGATAATAAAAAATAATAATAATAAATACGCCCGACGATCACATACATAGATTCTGGCCCCTAACTAAGATTCCCTGTATCTAGGGAACCATGAACTATGAGTACCATGGTCCCACAACACCCAGACACGAAAATTCTTGCGCTTTTTTTCTTTGCACAAACAGTTGTCCCGTCGCGGGAATCGAACCCGCAACCTCAGTGGTGTATGAGATTTGAGCCAACCTGCCCAGCCTCTACACCACAAAGGCTGTCAACTACGATGTTAGAACGTGTCACTAAAAATGTCTTCATCAGAATATGTAGAAGGGTAGATAAATGTCATGGTTGTTGCTTTCCTATTTCAATGTGTTATCTCTATATTTATTTTTATTTCATCCTAACAATATATCTTATTTTAAAGGCCTTTAAAAATTTCTAAGTGTCAAAGGCATCTCATAATCCAAGTGATTTAAAGCCCTGAGCCGCATAAAGTTTAGTTGTAAAGTTAGCCTGCCAGCCTATAGGCTTGCAGTGAGAGGCTTTCTTTGGCCTCGAGCTACGTCTTACATCAGTGTTGGTAACTAGTGACTTGTGACTGGCAACGTTACGCTTGCAACCGGTTGCCATCGCGCTACTTCGCGCACCGCGTGTTCCCGATCATATTTTTACTTTTATATTAATTCTGGGGCCTTAGCCTTTTTGTTCTGATTGAAAATGTTCGGTAACAGGAAATGGTTGCGATTATTTGAATCTGGTTCTGCGATCTCAATTTTTCGAACTAATAAATTTGTAATTTAATACCACCTTGTAAGTTTTCAACGTCGGAATCATTATCGTGTTTTAAAACTTTAATTTAGAGCTTTGGTTTTAAGCATTTGCCAGCATTATTTACCGTATTCTCTTGTAAGTAGCAAATCCGTGATGAATAAAATATCTTACTCCAACAAAAATATACATCAAGAAACAGGAACCATTGATAATATTTTGTACCAATTATAAGTTTGTAGGTACTACTAGGTACCTAGCAATCCTAACCTATACAGAATATGTACATAGCATGTAATTATGGACACTAAATCAGCCCTCGCCTCTTTTGCAGCAGCCGAGGTATATTAGTTATAGCAAAACATAGAACTGTGCTTGCAATGTCAGTTTGCAAGGACATAATAGTAATCATCCAAATGTAAAGGATCAGACCAAATAAGACAAAGCTGTCAAACTCAACCTATGACAAAGCAGGATCTAGGCGTGTTCAATGAAAGAAAATAAAAGATGATCTATTTATTAAAACAGCGTACTAATCTCCAAAATCAGCTGCAAATGAACCTGTACATCCTCTGCGGACGAGATATAGTTATCAAAGCCAACCTAACCTATTACAAAGCATGGTATGTTGCAATTCAAGTGGCGTTGGCGAGGCTGCCGCGGTCGCGCTCGGCGGTGCAGCACGATCTGCCGTTCCGCTTTGCGCCGGCGCAGCCCCCCTCCCCGCACACCTCATGCCTTTCTTACCCCCCCTTTCATTTAGTAGGGAGCCAATGATGTTGTGAGAATTGAGATAAAATTAGCGTGGTTCTAAATGTGCATGGATGGATTTACAGATTGCGTTGTGACTGCATCTAACTTCCCGCCTGGTGGAAAACAATGTTAAGAATTTCACGAATACTCTATTCATAATTATTCTATATACCCTGTTTTTTTAATATCGCAAGTCCCATGATGCTATTCAGATACATTTCTCTTTATCCAATAGTGTTTATTTTAAATGCATGTTGCAGCTTGTCTTGCAAAACTCTAACCTATAATGAAGAGGATAGGTTTTCATTTCACTTTTTAAACGAAGAAAGTGATGAGATGAGCAAGTCATTCGCCTGATGGTAAGCGCCACGTTCGCCCATAGCAAATGCAGTGCCGCCCACAGACTTTTACCATAAAAAGTACTGCGTAGGACTGCATTGCAGTCATCACCCCGAGACATCAGATATTAAGTTCTACAATAAATATTAAAATGCTAAAATACTTTATGCAGATATTTATATGGTCCATGGATTTAATCTAATTAGAGTATAATAAATAAAATAAAGTCATATTAAAACTCGTCTTAAAAAGTGACAGTTCTGTAACAGTACTTCAAAAGCTTGACAAAATCTTCCGAATCTTCATCGTGTGGCTACCCTCACAACAAGTCTGGCTGGCCCTGACCAAGACACAGACCCAAGAGGCGAAATGTTACGAAATTGCCTATCTACGGAACTTGTTTCTTCGAAGCCCGCTGTATCATGGAGCTGTGCGTTTAAATCCGGAATTTGGGACGCATCGTTTGTTGTAGGAGGTTCTCAGTGTTATGCGATCTTTACATTCCTAATATCAGTTTCTGATGGCAATATTGGACAGGTGGATGTATGGGATGGGTTGTTTGTATGTATATTTTTGTGTTTCGAAAGATCTTTATGATGTTGATGTTATTGTTGCGATTGGTCGCAGTCGTTACTTTTTAGAGGCGTTTATGTCAAATCAATTGATTAGCTAGTTAGCTATTGTGGGAAGACATGTGTTAACTCGATGTGGGAAGTGAGTTTTGTTTCTAATGTCTGAGATATTGACGTGAAGGTATACATTAACTAGTAATTAGACATTTAAATTCCACTGCTGGTATTTTTTAATGGTTCTGATTGATGAGACGAGGAAGTCGTTCGCCTTATGGTAAGCGCCACATCTGCCCATAAAAATTATAGTGGCACCCAGAACTTCTAATACCATAATAAGCACTGCGTAGTACTGCATTATGATCACGACCCCGAGTCATTAGATATTAAGTCTCGTATCTGCAGTAATTTCGCTGGTTACAATGTCCTTCTAACCGTACCCGGAAAACAGTAATGCTTGCGCACTACTGTTTGGCGACAAAATATCTGGTAAAGCTGTGGTATCTACCCAGACAGCCTCCCGCTTACCAGAGGCCTACCACAAGTAACATGACAAATACACATTTTTTTTTATGTAACTGTGTGACGAGACGAGCTGGTCTATTGCCTGATGGTAAGCAATACGCCAGCCCATAACAATAATAGCACCACCCAGAACTTTGTTTTGCAAAATCCTGCGCGGCGCTGCACTGCGCTAGTCACCCTGAGATAATTAGCTGTTGGGTCTCATAATGCCCAGTCATTTCGCTGGCTACCATGCCCTTCAAACCGGAACACAGTAATGCTTGCACACTACTGCTTGTCGGCTGAATAACTGGCAAAGCGGTGGTACCTACCATTTATTGATTACATAGGTTATATTTTTGTATTACATAGGTGTATTTTTTAAGTACTGTCAGGCATTATAACTCGTAAAACAAACTAAGTAGGTAAGCATCTGCATTTATTTAGGTACAGTTACCTAGGGTAATTATGTTATAATCTTAAACATTACCATGAAGGGGTAATTCAGGAGATTACAATGTAGAGCCCTACCATAATAGTGGATAAGGTATCCAGCACCATAATTCCGTTTCAATTGAACCATGGTTGTAATTCCTAGGTAAAGGGAGTTGATCATTAAGCTACTTATCTAGGCATGCCTGGACAAATATGTTCTTTATTATCTTTATAAGAAGCTGTATAGTCAATTGTATCCATTCACTTTTTTTTCTTTTTTTATATAACTGTATGACGAGACGAGCTGGTCGTTTGCCTGATGGTAAGCAATACGCCAGCCCATAACAATAACAGCACCACCCAGATCTTTGTTTTGCAAAATCCTGCGCGGCGGTGCACTGCGCTCGTCAACCTGACAATTAACTGTTAAGTCTCATAATGCCAAGTGATTTCGCTGGCTACAATGCCCTTCAAACCAGAACACAATAATGCTTGCGCACTACTGCTAAAGGGATTATGGAAATTGGACATTTTGTGCTGAGCTAGTCCCTTTTAGCACCTCAAACTTCCTCTGTGCATGTATTTTGTATTGTCTTGTTTTGTTATCTTCTTTCTCTGTCCTTGTATTTTTATCTTACGTGCGGCTTTTTGATTCATTTTTTCGTGTTTTTTTTTTAATATGATTTATTGACAAACCAGCAGACGGCCCGCCTGGATGGTAGGCGGTTACCGTCGCCTATGGACACCTGCAACACACGGGGCATTACTGGTGCGTTGCCTACCTTTAAGCACCCTTTTCACCGTTCTTTTAAAGTACCCCATGTTATAGCTCCACGGAAAAACCTCGGGCCCATTCCATATCTTGCATTAGGTGTGCAGCAAGAAAGATCTGGAGAATTGGACAGTATGCGATTGAATTGTTGACGAATAAATGTTTTTCTTTCCGTATTGTATGTTATATTTTGCGTTAAAAAAATCTCGTTCTATTTAGTGATATTGAACATAAAGTGTCCTATCTTACCTTCATCGTCATCATTTTCAGCTCTATTAAAAGTATCTTAACCGCAAGCTTCTTTTCCTATTTTGCGCCTTACACAAAAATCTTTTAATTTTGGGAAACAGTCCACATATCAAAGTAGAAATATTTTAAAATTATGCATCGATAAATGTTTATAATCTCAAGGAATTTAACTTTATAACAGAAAAAATAATGAAAGCTAACGAATTGAATACGCAGAAGTTAGCAGGTGCAAACATTTAATTAAAATTAGCTGATCTCAATTAGGAATAAACTTTAAATTATATTTTGACGATGTTATCGCTTCAGTCTGCAATTTCTGAAAACATGTTTTAACAACCATATTAAATTTGTCAAGTTAAATTTGTTTGTAAAAACTTGGATTAGAATTTGATTGCTTTATGATCACCTGTTGTTTGCAGATATCTTCGTTTAGGCTAAAAACTTGTCTTTATATGGCCTAATTATAATTTTAGTCATACCCGCACGCACGCAGTTATGTCAAAGTCTTACAAACAAATTAATTTAGGCTAAATCTGACATGCTATTATGACCTTTATTATAATGTATGTAGAGTCAATAATGGATATTTTACAGGCTGTCGATGAAAACCCTGAGGCAGGGTAAGGTGTGATTTAAATCAAATACTGCTTCTGCAGGTGGCTTTTGATGATCGCATATTTAGTGTCCAAAAGTGCAAGTCAATAAAACATTTTAACATTTTTAATTTGATGTCGACGTTTCGCATCTGCTTTTTTCATGTTTTATCTATATTACAGGAATTATAAGCTCCACTTACCAATAAGTGAAAAGTCACTTTCCTGGCATTTAATAAAAACATACAAATCAATAACTTAAATACAAGAAATACGCATAACATGTTTCCCTTTTCCTAGGACAATCTACGAAATAAAGTAAATTGTCAATTCAATTTCTTTTATTTCAATCAAGATAAGATCATATATATATATATATTACAAACGATTACAAAACAAATTACAACTGTACAAATAAATAATAATAATAAAAATTTCAAACGAATTATAAAATTATTATCATTATATTTTATATGAAGGAGCACTATATATATACTGTTCAATAAATTACCAAAATCAATAAAACAAATGGAATCATTAAACACATTTAAAAAATTGCTAAAAGTTCACATCTTATCTAACGAATTGACACTTCTGTAATTACGAGTACTGCTTACTCTTTGACTTGTTTGTGTGATCATATTTTATTAACCGACTTCAAAAAAGGATATTAATATTAAATTAATAATTATTTTGTCTACCCTAGTTAAAACAAAAATAATAAATAATTTTGCGTTCGAGTGCATGTTTAAAGGAAACTAAAATAGGAACTACCTTACTTGAAGTTATTGTAATTTCTCTTTTAAGTGAACTATGTTTTTTTGAGAAATAAATTATCTTAAACCAGAAATAGGACCTACCTAATGTAATGTAGGTATAGATATATTATATCTAGTGTGGGAATTACTTCTCAGAAAATAGCATTACTTTTTTCTAAAGAAGATTATATGAAAATTTAATCTTCCTCATATTATTTTTATAACGTCATAAAGTGCTTATTAAATTACCTACATCGATTGTATAGGTAGAAGCAATTTTATTCCATAATGCGACTTTAATATTGCCACGCTGATCATTAAGGACCACCGCGATGACAAGTTATGTCATAAAACTGTGTAAAATTATTATTATCAAATATATATAGATATATATTTATAGTCATTATAATAATTTTACGAGTATGCACGAAACATACTGTGTTTGCGTGAATTTATGTCTTTAAATATATTTGAGAAACCTTTTAAAGCGATCGTGAAATACCTCCATCGTTTGACAATTAAAGTACGAAGAAAAGAAGGAAAGGACTGACAGTCAACTGAGTTTGCAATATATTATCAAATTGTACCTATACTGCACTTTATCCGGGCGGAAGTAAAACTGTCCAAAATGGGCAGCGTATAGGAGACTGGTCGAAACCAAAAAAACAGTACGAAAAATAAACTGTTGAATTATTATAATATTAAGTTATAAAGTACTTTGTCTTAGCTAGACAAAGTAAAACCTAAAAGCACAAGTAAACATAGATTTCTCATATTGCCAAGTGTTCCAAATATTGGTAGCCACAGTTGGCTGTGACAAAGCGTATGAATATTCATATAGTGCTCGTCCCAGAACCGTCGACTTGTACAAGTGACTGTGACACGGTTTCCAGCGTCAGCAGTGGCATTACGTGGCTGTATTGTTTTGTTTATTTGCAACGTTAGCAATTTAGAACTTTGAAAATAAATTATAAAGAATAGTGATTAAATTTGACAATGAGTTCTCTAACTAAACATGTGAAATAGTATTTATTTATTTATTTATGTATCTGAATGATGAGACGAGCTGGTCGTTTGCCTGATGGTAAGCAACACGCCAGCCCATAACAATAACAGCACCACCCAGAACTTTGTTTTGCAAAATCTTGCGCGGCGCTGCACTGCGCTCGTCACCCTGAGACAATTAGCTGTTTAGTCTCATAATGTCCAGTAATTTTGCTGGCTACAATGCCCTTCAAACCGGAACACTTGTGCACTACTGCTTGGCGGTATAACTGGCAAAGCGGTGGTACCCACCCAGATGGCCTCGCATACGAGAAACCTACCACCAGTAGAACTTAACTTTGTAGTAGAACTTAAATTTGTGGAATTCTTTACTATTTCAATGACATCCTACCATCATATTCGCCAATACATCTCAAGAAGCGGTGGTATAGTGTTCTGGTTAATCTGATTTGATTTATTCTTAGACTGCTAGAAATACCGAAGCTAGACAAATTCAACTGATACGACCATCGTATAATTACGTTTTAATTTATAGAATGGTCTTCTTTTCGCTTCACTCCACTAATCTTTGTGGACAGGTACAAACACCTTTTCCAGGTTTAGCATTGGTTGCAAAAGAGGAACTTGGAGTCTGTATCTTGTAGCTGTGACACGTTTTAGAACAATACGTACAAATTGTGTCAGCTCTTCTGGCCAAAGTTTGTCGAGAAGATATTGCTTTTATTTATGTATTTTTTGGAGCGAGTGTGGCTCAGTGGGAGAACGTGCGACTTTAGATCCGACGCACCCAAGTTCGAATCCCGCTGGCCCCGCACCACTGACTTTCTTAAGTTATGTGCGGATTTAACACTAGCTCTAAAAACGGTGAAGGAAAACATCGTGAGGAAACCGGCATATCCAAGAATTTATCACAAAAAATCAAGGACATGTGACATCCACCAACCCGCACTGGGCCAGCGTGGTGGATTATGGCCCATACTCTCTCTATGAGAGAAGGCCCGTGTCCCAGCAGTGGGAACGTGATGGGCTGATGATGATGATGATGATGTATTTTCTTGATATGATTTATTTATTTTTAATAGGATTAATATTGTTAATATATACATTACAATTTACAATTATTAATATTGTTATTATATATACATTCTAGTTGTTAAATACACAACATTTTTCGTATAGGTAATTAACTACTTTGCCTTATATTTATTTACATAGAAATGTAAGTTTGTCTCGTTTTTAAAAACAATTGTGTATTTTGTATGTATATTTGAATAACCTCTAACCAGGAGGTTAAAGTTGAATGCATTGTATTTTTTTCAACGTTCATTTCGAAACTTTACTGTAAGAATGCAGGATTGCCACAATGTCTTAGAATATTTATGTCGAAGATACCTCACATCCTTGTTGATCTCTCAGATCCATTTATATCATCTACACTTTTATAAATCATCGTCATGCGGGCCTTATTGAGATTCATTCTTGGATGTAGGTTCCCATTTCCTTCACTGGTGCCGGTCTTGTGCCCAATTTATACTGTCATGGTCCAGCTCAGATAAAATATCCAGTCGATTGGTCCAGTCATTGTTAACCCAGCAGCGTTGTGGTGCCTTGCCCTCAGGTGCTAGCTCTCGGTCTTTATTCCAGGATACTTCAGGTCCTTGAACCTAGAATTTCTTATCCAACAGCTTGCATTCATTAAAAGTGTCTCTACTTTTATACATTCCTATATACTTTTATAAATACCTACCTCCATGTCTCACTTTGTCTGTTAATAGGCACATCATATTTCACAAGTGTGAACTAGAAAACTAATAAATTCTCTAGTATTGGAGAATTAGGAACATTCCGCTTCTGCCAAGTAGCCAACTGGCACATAAGAAACATAATATTGTTAAAAACAATCATAAAATATTGTACCAAAAGTACTAAAAAAATGCCCCTCAGTTCCTTGCCGTATCTTCTCAATAGTGGTTATTTTTCCGATACGGTGGTCATTGTAATAAATGACGTTCACAAAGACGTCTGTGATGCCAAAACTGAATAAAGATTTTTTGAAATTTTAATTTTGAGGAGGCCTAGCTCTGGTTTGCCGAGTGTTTTTAAAGTCCTTAGTCCCCTAGTCCTCAATTTTCACCTTTTAATAACGTCCTGACTTTCTCTCATATTTTAGTCTACGCCTCTTGCTACAACTCTTGGGCAGTTTCTCAATCTTTTTCAACAGACAATTAATTGCGCAAAGATCCAGCAATTTCAGTAAATAGGGCATTACTCACAACAATGGACTATGGTCAAGACTGAGTATATGTGGGGCATTGCCACCTGAATTCAATATCTTATGAATAAGCAATAGAATTCTACCTAAACAATCGGCGCAATGTCGGAGACTTCTGTTTTCTGTTTTAATTACCGCATAATTAATTGGATATTTTGTATCATCATCATCGTAATTAACGTTATATTTTTCCACTGCTAAGAAGGGGACTCAAAGAGTAAATAGTAGATAAGTCTTAGTGCTTACAGGCAACTTCTCATCAATTCTCATCAGATTCAGAATCATCAGTTCCACTGATGATTCAAAATAAAATAAGTTTTTTGTTGAAAAATATTTTTTTACAAATTTGTAATCGGATCCGCAAGCAGATTAAAATGAGCCCAAACACTAGAAGTTTACGATTATCCGTTAAGGAGTTCCATTGTCCACCTTCCATCTCCATCATCAGATCAGCTGACCGTCACCATAATATTGCATTGTCATCAGACTTTGACAAGTATGCAAAATTCCAACTCCGTAGGATAAGAGGAAGTGGTTCTAATTCAACTTGCAAGATTCCAACCGAACAAACATACATACATTGCAAGTTAAATAAAAGCTTGTAAAAACGCATTAACTTACCGCTTCCACCCTGTATAAAAGCATAATTCATTTTGCAGAAAAAATAGGAGTTAGTTAGTGTTATAAGTGTGTTGTTGTTTTTTTATAGTTACTGTTAGTTTGCAAGACAGTCCCTCATCTGGATCATTCGCATCACTAGTGCCATCTATAGTATAGGTGTAAAGTTTTTTTTAATGGAACTGGGTTTTAAGGCGATCAAGTCGTTCACCTGATGGTAAGCACCACGCTTCCCCATAACAATTGCAGTGCCACCCAGAACTTTTAATACCATAAAAAGCACGACGTAGGACTGCATTGCGCTCATCACCCCGAGACATCAGATATTAAGTCTCATATTCCCAGTAATTTCGCTGGCTACATTGCCCTTCAAACTGGAACACAGTAATGTTTGCACACCACTTGGCGGCAGAATAACTGGAAAAGCTAAACATATTAGGTGTTAACTTTCGTAGTGTAACATACAAAAATGAACGACATTGCAAGTCGTTCATTTTGTTGTAGAGTCCGCTGCGCTGATATGTATACACTTCCATGTTTTCAAATTTATATATAATCATAACTTTCAAATACAAGTGCACGCAAACATTTTTCAAATATATGCAGTCATCTTATTTGTCATAATGCGGTATACAATTCATATCAACATTATGTATAAAGTCTCAACTTCGACTCCGTCAAAACTTGGGAGTGTATACATATCAGCGCTGCTGACTGTGCATAAGTAGGTAGGTAGGTACATACTCTTCTGATTTGTTTAGGTTATTGAGCATTAGGTACTCCTAGGGATTTTCTGGTTACTTATTTTTGGGATTACGTTAGCATGGATTATAAAAACAAAGGCGCCTATAGGCTTATAGAAATCGCGGGCCTCTATATGTAAACAAATATACACATAAACATTTCGACGGAATTGCATCATCTGCCGTAGTCGTGTGAAGGCTTAAACATTTATAAATACTTCAGGGTTTCCCAAGAAATAAAAAACTAGCTTTGAAAAGTAGTGTAAAAACACGCTTGAAATCCCTGGTTCTATTATTTAGCTTTTGAAATTCAATGAGCCATCTATTTTTACAGACCTATTTTTTTTAATACATATCGGTTAAATCGGTTACTTACATAGATTCTGGCCCCTAACTACCCCTACCTAGGATTCCCTGCATCTGGAGAACCAGGAACTACGAGGACCATGATCCTACAACACCCAGACATGAAACAAATGCTTGCGTTTTTTTCTACGAAGACTTTTTATAGATGTGTTTTGTTTATTTTCAATCGTAGTCTAACAGGAATGTTGCCCGTTGCGGGAATAGAACCCGCATCCTAGTGGTGTATAAGATTTGAGCCAACTTCGGCCACATCGTCGCTTAACATCAGCCGAGATGGTAATCAAACGTAGGCCTATATTTTGTAAAAAAAAAAAAAACTTGCCCATACTCTACACCACAGAGGCTTTATGATGATACAGTTTTGAATTACGCTCATAAATTGGAAAGATAGTTTTTGCATTTG
This sequence comes from Petrophora chlorosata, assembly GCA_951640565.1. Lineage (NCBI taxonomy): Eukaryota > Metazoa > Arthropoda > Insecta > Lepidoptera > Geometridae > Petrophora > Petrophora chlorosata. The sequence continues at coordinate 11,440,715 of OX621193.1, read as the reverse complement.
AATAGCCTTTGTTCCAGAGTTATCAACCAGGAAATAGTGGAAATAGTTCACAGACAGCGCGGCCATTGGCTGTCGAGGCAACGACCGGTAGGGACTACGTGTGATTAATGACCGAGGGTGTTGCCACCGACGTATGGTATACTTAGGTACCTATGATACATGGAGATTATAAAGCCAATATCATCACGGCCAAGTCACAAATAAAGAATATTAAAATACTCTTGCAGCCAAACTTAACATTTCATATATATAGCCGTATATAATTATTAAAAATACATACTTATATATTATATTATTAACTATGTATTTTACTCGTATGATGTATAATTTTACATAGGTATACAAAAGTAGTTAAACTATTATATAAGTACACCACCGCCTGTTTTGTCTTACCACAAATACTCTCCATCAAAAGTTTGTCTGGAAGAGATCGCTTATTAGCGATAAGGCCGTCCATTGTACTATTAAAGATTTACGTTCCATTTTTTATTTGTTTTTGTTATGTTAGAATACAATAGAATAGAAAAACTCTGTATTGTATACCAAATTATAGAAAAACACAGTCCTTAACTATGGTAGTACAATGGGAGGTCTTATCGCTTGAAGCGATCTCTTCCAGACAACCTTTGGATGGACAGTATCGGAAGAAGAAGTAGACGGCGGTGTACAACAAAATTATTGGTGTACAATAGTGTTATCGATTAATGAATCAATAATAACTCCAAAACTTACCATTTTTGGCATAGTTATAGAACCCACTATCTCTGTATTACAAGCCAACTAGCCAACCACAAGGCCAAGGAGTTGTCAATATCATGCAATTTCAGTCATGAAACGCCTACGGAACTAAATCTGTTTTACCGGAGGTAGATTGAAAAAATATTTTTCCGCTATTATCAGCCTCGATAAAACAATGTCTGTGTTTAGAACAACGTCTGTTTTTGACTTCAATTTAGCAGCTTGCTAATTGATGATCTTAACTGTTGTTGAAATTCCGTATTATTTACCCATTACGCTATCATTGAACCTGTTTTTATTTATGCAATGAGGCCATTGTTAAATGCGCTTCCCGCATAAGTTACAATTATGTTGCGAAGGACTAGAAAGTTTGCCATAATGTAGGGAGCTAAGTTGATAACCGTCTGCTGTATGTGGATGTGTAAAAAAAGGGAAACAAAAAAAAGCCTTGCTGGTTTTTACCTCAGAACTCTGTCATTTCTAAACAAAATTGGAAAATTATTTTGCGTTGAGTTCGGTATAGCTACGAAGTGGTCTCATATACATTTCATCGATATTTGATCTTGTGCTTCGAAGATACATTGAAGTCAGTTCTTTTTGGTAAATGTGTACTTGTGAAGTCTTCATCACGTTCTTGAGTCAATATCAGATAATTGCTGTGCTAATGCTTAGCACAAACGCGTAATATCATTAACATTTGACACTTAACTTTACTGCATGTACGCAAAGGTGTTTTTTGGACCTTAACTAGTATTCCCTGTATATAGGGAACCAAAAACTACAAGGACCATCCCGTTACACCCAGACTCGAAACAAATGCTTGCGCTTTTCTTTTTGTGCACAAACATTTGTCCCGTCGCGGAAAACGAACCGGACATTTCAGTTGTGTATGAGATTTGAGCCAACCTACCCAACCACTATACCATAGAGGCCGTCTTTTCTGTTTCGTGCAAATATCCAATGACAGTCGCATTTTAGTCATTCAAAAATATGTTTACATTCACCTTTAATTCTTTATGCAGTTTTCCTTGGGATATGCTTAACAGAACATATCACTCTCTGTGGTATAAGGCTTGCAACCATAGAGTATAATATTATACAAAAACAATCAATATGATATATTGTTTCTGAAAAATAGCATACCTATAAGTTTAAATGGTCAGGGTCTAACTTTCACATATATCGCCATACTTTTTAATTTGACATTTGAAGAATATTTACAAACTTCAGATCAACAAACTAACGATTGTGATTGCGATAGAGATCGCGACTCATTTTTGAAAGATATTTGAGTGAACATTATGCTCATTTAATGTTATAAAATTGCAAATAATTGTAAATTACCGGTATTTGGATAACCTAGCAGTAATAAAACGCATTATTTGTCTACTACGCGTCGATTATATTCACCTAAGTAGTACATTCGTTCTGATAGCGATTGTGGTTAAACAACTTGGACAATTCCATTAGAAAATTAGGATCACGAATCCCTTAAAGGTATTGCGATAGATGTTAAAATTAGACAATATCCCCCAGGTCTCGTCACAAGTGCGGTCGCCGTCGGATGCATCCAGCGCACGTCTGCTCCGGAAACAGCGTCGCTCGCTCGACGTCCGGTACCTCCTGCTTAGAACAATCAAATCTATATTAATTATACCTTTTTGATTTGCCCTCCTTACCTGTGATATAAAATGTACTACCAACAGACTTGTAAACTAACTTTAAACAGTCTGCAATAATAAAGATCATCAATTTGCCCACCGTATCTTATGATATTGGTTCTGAGACGGTCTTATTCAAGATCAGTGCTCTAACTACGAGCGAACTTTATTTACTTGTTGTGCAGTTTGACGTTTTATAAACTATAATGAAAGTGTTCGTGAGTTTGATACATTATAAATATTATATAAAACGGCTAGGACTCACGTAGTTTGTCCTGTCCTTTCGATAGCTGTAAACTATCAGTCACTTTGGAGATATCGCGCAAAGATTAATTTTCGATTTGAGTACGTCTTATAGATCGTGAAACTGCAGGAACTACGTGTCTACACACTAACTTGTTTGAGAGACAAACATCGCACTTTAGAAGCAAATACACGTGATATACACATTTTCTGCCAAGCATTAACGCCTTCTTAACAAAAACATACCCAATTTTGGAAACAAAAAACGACTATCGGCCTATTTGGTAGGATTACCGTAGATTTATTAGTGAAAGGCGTTGCACAACTGATTCAAGTCATTATGGTAGTACGCGCGAAGGTGGGAATAAGGACTCCTTCTTATCTGTAATATGTGGGATCAGCAGTGGAATCGCCGAACTCGACCATCGATCCCAATCGCTTTTAATTTCAAATTTGGAATCGAATTGAATTAGCTTATATTTGTTGTTAGTTCTGCAATATCGAGCTTTTTTGGCGTTCGTGATTGGGATGATGGGTCTTTGAGTAGAAAAGTTGACAATTCGACACACAAATACCGATCACGAGATATATTTGAAAACGGTCGGGATCGTTAGTCTAGTTACACGATTCCCCTACTGGTCACGTTATTGGCTTATAGCCAATAGGAAAATATACTTGGTTGTTTTGAGAGACTAGGTTAAGCTAATTTATAAAGGTAAAATCAATAATTTTATTAAAGTTCTAAAAAAATTACGATGTTAAAAATCTCTTAATGCTTTTACGGTATGGTGTTGTACTCACATGGTGTATTCTGTCACATATTTGCAAACTAGCTGCGCTGCGCAGTTTCACCTGCAGTTTCCTGGAATAAAAAGTAGCCTATGTCCTTTTCCAGGACCTCCATACCAAATTTCATCAATGAGTAACAAACATCAATCTATCCATCATCACAAACTTTCGCATTTATAATATTAGTGGGATAGGAAGCAGGATAGGATTAATAATCACTATTCAGGACACGTTTAGCGCAGTATGTGTACGACTAATATGTACATATCTGAATATATATCACTTCCTGCGTTTCGTGGGGGCGCCCGCATCGCGTTTCACTCGCTTTACGACAAATGACAATGAGTTTAGTGACAAGTGCAAGTTGTTATCTTGTTTTTGTTAAAGCAGACGCAGCTAGTATAGGTATATAGGGCCTTTTCGGATTTCCTTATTTTAAATAAAACTAGGCTAAAGTGGATTGTTGCTCATGGCCAGTGGGACTGGATTACCACTCTCAAAAACTGCAAAAATATATTTTTTTACGCTTAATAGATCAATGTTTGGCCACTACCTCGCCTGATATGAAGCGATGATGTGGCCTAAAATAGATCACATAGATCTAGAGAGAGACGGCAGTTGAGCGGCTGCTCAGACCCGTCTCCCCGAATTTCGGGAATACTTTTCCGAAATACGTAGCTTAAATAGAGTTAGGAGATGGGAGTCTCTTGTTTTAGAAATTCCTTGTGCTTGTGAAAGGGCTCGAATATGTTCAATACAAGAATCAAGAAATTAGTCTACCAATGAAAAAGAAGCTATTACAGTTTTTTAGTAATCTGTCACTTTATGGACATATTTACATAAGTAAGTAGTAACCAACTGGTACATAAGACACATAACATTGTAGAAACCCAAAACATTGTAACAAAATCTCTAAAAAAACATGCCTCTCAGTTTCTTGCCTTATCTTCTGAGTAGTGGTTCTTTTTCCGATACGGTGGTAGAGTCATTGTGATAATTTGACGTTCATAAGTGCGTCTGTGATGCCAAAATGACTAAAGAGATTTTGACTTTGATTTTAAATACATTTTCGTCAGTCATTTGTACAAAAACATGCTTATAAGCAACGAAAAAATACATTAACGTTGTATCGCCAATAATATTCTTCTAGAAGGATTCTTCGTCTCTTGTCTTAGGTGTCAGGAAGGCGTTTGATGTAAAGAATAGCATATCTCCGTACTGTGCTTTCAAAAGAGAATATAAAATAACAATTAATATCTGATGTCTCGGATGAGCACAATGCAGTGCTACGTAGTACTTTTTACAGTATTAAAAGTTCTGGGTGGCACTGCAATTGTTATGGGCAGGCGTGACGCTTACCATCAAGCGAAGACTTGCTCGTCTCATTATTCAATTACATAAAAATATTTTTTTAGGAATAACATATAGCATTATTATCTTCCAATCCTCGTCTAATTGGGGAGTTTTCGTCTGCGTCGTATTACAATGACGCTAAATTCTACTGCTTAAAGTCTACCTACTTGTGTTGACTGTCGGTTTAAACAGTTCTATATGAAAAAGGTGGCTCAAAATAACTTAAGGTAGGTACGTCAATGGCATACGGGTCCTGAGGTGTTAATGAAATACTACATTGTCGTACAGTTTACACCAAACATAGTTAGTCAGCCACTCGATTCAGATTTTGACGATAACGAATACCGAATCGATTTGACTGGATGTCAATCTCGTTTCGTAAGTTCCTTTTCTACCTATTACGCCCTGAGAAATCGATACGGTTTCGGCCACAATATCGGTCTCGATTAGGTTTGCATTAACGGTTTTTTTTGTGTGCAATATTTTGTGTCGTACGATGTCAAACGGAATCTTTCGGCAACGAGTTATGAATCGGCCAGCAGCCCTCCAATTCAGAACCTCGCGATAACGAATACCGAATCGATTCGACTGGATATTGATCGTGTTTAGGTTCCTTTTCGAGCTGTTCTTCCTCAAGAAATTGATACGGTTTCGGTTACAATATCGGTATCAATTACATGTTGCATTTACGTAATTTGTTTTATGTACAAGATTTTAAATCGTATAATATCAAACCGAATCGATCGATAACGAGTAATCGTGGTTCTGAATCAGCCAGTTGGTTAAACAAATGTATTCGGTTTCCGAAACGAGTTTTTTTCAAACCATACTTTCTGAAGAGGTACGCATCTACAGTACCGCAGGTTAATAACTCCACAGCAATTTCAACGATTAATCAATTTCATTGTTCATAACCAACCTTAACTTAGCAACAGTATAACTGTAAACCCGACTTAGCTGGATTGTAAAAACTAATCGGTAACAACTGGAGCAAATCGGGCAAGCTAACTAATTGCAAAACGCTTGTTAACTTGCCTTGTGCAATATGGGATGGCATGGGAGATGGGAGGCGCGAATGTTGAAAGTACATGCGATCGAGGAGATTGTAGGTAAGAAACCGGTTATTGATTATTTTCAAAGTCAAAGTCAAATATCGTTTATTAAATAGGCACAAAAGTGCACTTTTAAAGGTCATAAATACATTTTTTTTAAATTATTTATTGGCTTGCGTTTGACCGCTATCTCACCTGTTGTTAAGTGACGATGCGGTCGAAGATGTAGCACGCTCGCCTAGAAGAAACCTGTTCACTCTTGTCTTAAAGACACCCAGATTATAGCTATCCGGAAACACAGATGCCGGCAGAGAGTTCCACTCCTTGGCCGTTCGCATTATGAAGATCGAAGCAAAGTGCTTGGTGCGAGCAGGAGGGATGTCAACCATATATTGATGACGGCTTGCCGTACGCCTGGTCGTCCGGTGATACATGAAAAAATAAAATTAAAGAATGTTAAAAATTTTAACTTATGTTAACATGACTTTAAAAAAAAGGTAAGTATGTTTACCCGTTTCTTTTTTATACTCAAATTGAAGTCCTGGTGCAGAAAAGAAATGCGAAAACTGACTCTACCAGTGCTTCGGAAATACGCCCGCTAGAGAAGATAGCACCAAGAAACTCTGCAAGGGTGTCTTTTTTTCAACACTTTTAAAATGTTCGAAATATAACATCGAACAATTGGGTATAAATTAAAATTAACAGAATGTCAGAATGCCAAGCTATGAGATTTTCATCTTTTTAGTCGGCTGAAGACGAACTCGCCGTAGAGAGAACTTTTTCGTATGTTGCGTATAGCTGAACTCGGCAATCAAAAGAAAACTGATCAGTTCAAACGTGGTACCCGTGTGCTGGTACCCGTTTTTTCGGATTATGGATCACCAAAATATGGTAATTATGGATAATTTGCTAAACTGTATTTTGTTCACTGGTATACAACCAAACAGTTTTATTTTATTCTTAAAAGGTAACTAACAGCTAGGATCTTAAATAACAGAGTTAATAATAATATGTACAGATAGCTAATTATGGCGGGCGAACTTACTCTCGTTCCAGCGTTCGGCGAGTCGACACCTGATGATGCCTCGTGCAGAAGGCAAAAATCGTGTCAAGGAGGATTGTTGTTTTGGCTTTCTTTATTTGACATTATTTATTATTTATTAAATTGAGAGATGAGACACAAGTTAATTCTTAGTTTAGGAGCGACGAGGGAGCTGATTTGAATATGTCAAAAATTATGTAATAAAATACAAATCAGTTTTCTTTGTACCTCATAGAACACTAATAATTACTATAAGCAATAAAAATCATTAAATTTAATGTAGGTATACGAGATTATAAATAAAATAAAATAATAAAAGAGCGAGTGTGGCTCAGTGGGAGCACGTGCGACTTTCGATCCGACGCACCCAAGTTCGAATCCCGCTGGCCCCGCACCACTGACTTTCTTAAGTTATGTGCGGATTTAACACTCACTCCAAAACGGTGAAGGAAAACATCATGATGAAACCGGCATGTCCAAGAATTAATCACAAAAATTCAAGAACATGTGACATACACCATCCCGTACTGGGCCAGCGTGGTGAATTATGGCCCATACTCTCTCTATGAGAGAAGGCCCGTGTCCCAGCAGTGGGAACGTGATGGGCTGATGATGATGATGATGATACGAGATTATAAGTACCTACCGAGCGCACCAGGCCCATGAACTTATAATATGCTAAATTCTGACTCTTAGAACGTATTTAAATCTGAGATTTGAATTGATAAAGTCCTACCTCGCAACATAACCAAAGTTGCTTCCCGTAGCATTCACTTCTGATTTAAGTAATTGAATAAATAAATAATAACATAACAAATGAATGAAAAAATAATCAGCAGTCAAATTTATGAAAACATGAATGGATTTTGCATAAAATAAATTCAACATTTTCCGCTTTTTTTTCCGGTCCAAATTAATACTGTAACTTCTTATTTTGAGTTGAAAACAATCATTTTAAAAACCTAAAAAATGCCTATTTTATTACAGAGGCACCTCATATATCAAATTAATGGTAAGTCGTGACACAAAAATATATCCAAAAACCTCAAAACAACTTATGTCGCTAATCTATTTCAAACCGGAACAATAGCTTCTATCAATTCGGAATAGTACAGCGAATGTTCAATCGATCTTACTACGTAACTCTGCAGATTTGAGATGTCTATTAGTTAGCTGATCGTTTGAGTGGATGCTGGCAATCCGTTGTGGTTGGGTTGTCGCAAAAAGAGGTCGCAGCGGCGAAAGAGGGGGGCGGCCGATGACCGACGACAGCCTTAATGCGGCTTGCCAGAGCCAATGTCTAGGGTAAGGTCCTCGGACACGAAGTGGAGTGACCACTCATTTCCGTGGGCGGCCCGACATGGTTTGCTTTTTTGACATAACTAACAAAAAGAAATTGCATAATTTCAGGTTTCAACCAACTACAATTCCTTTTTGCCTTGCCGTTACCCGGCGATCATAAATTAGATAAATTGTTAAATCTTTTAGGTTAATCCAATAGTTTCCCTTATTTTTCCTTTCGATACAGCTAAAACGTTTTAAGTTCTTATACTTACAACAACTGCAGTTGTTATGAATCTAAAAGTAGTTTTAAGTGAACTTCTTAGTTTCAAATTGCGCTCGGTTCAGTAGGTTTCTAGTACTTCACTACTTGTACTCTTTCAAAAGCAAATTAAGAGCACTACGTTCATATAAGTTTGTCAGGTCACAAGCTTTTTGTAATAGGCATAGAAATAGATTGAGCACACGACTCAAAGCTAGATGTTTTCGTATTGAAAGAGGGAGAAAGACAGAGGGTAATGCCCTCCGAAGTTGTTTGTGGCAAAAAATGAGGACAGTGAGGCCAGCCTACTTATTTTGGTCGGGTTATGAATCAGCGTGAGAAAAAACAATACAATGTAATTTACTTTTAAAGGTATTACTCACCAAGGATATAAAATACCTAATGAATAACTGTTAATTTTGGTTTACTATAAAGGTTTTATCGCTTATTGCGTTTGGTGTTGAAATATGGTCCATTTCCCTATCTGGATTCAAACATTCAGTATTCGTATTTCCAAGTGGCGCACAAAATGTAGATTAGCACGGAATAATAAATATACGAGATGTTATTGCAAACGTTTCTCTAACTTTATCTGACATTAACCATGGATTCATGGATGAGTCTTCTCGTGACCACGATAAATGCAGCTTGTTCCAAATGTCAAGGTTAGTCAGAAAGTTATTTTGATTTAAATTTGTGCGCGAATAGACCAAACATTTAATAAAAACATAAGTACAATTTACGAAAGTAACTACTGTGCACCATGGTAAGTTAATACAATTATAACAACATTTATAACAATATTTGCACGCCAAATTGGCAAAATACGGAATAGTTCTGAATCTGATTGTATAACATCTCCTTGGTACCTGTATTTTATGCAAATAAATGAATCTTGAATCTTGAATCTTGAACATGTTGTGGGTTTTTTAAACGTTTTAACTTTACTTAACTACTTTTGTACTAACTTTTATTTACATGTTTTAACTCGAGATTATTACGTTATTTTATTGTAGAGTTCATAAAATTTTAGTTTCACTGTAATTTTGCATTGTCATCGGATGTACTCACATATTTATATACCTATATAAACATTGGAAAGTGGGCCAAATCCACATGACACAGACAAAGATAAAAAGAGCTATAAAACCGCTTGTAAAAATACTACCGAACGACGAACGTAGATGTTTGTAAAACTGCCCGTGTGTCGCCATCGCGTGGTTTTCAGTATTCCTTTATCGACCCATTTAATACAACGTCTTCACTTGAATTCTGCGGCAACGACCCTAAAGCGTATTCAGAATGCTAACCAAACGCTTTGAGGTTGTAAACAAGAACGCGCTAGAGACCTCGATTTCCTGGAAGTCAAGGGCCGGGAAAAGATGATCGCGTCGAAGAAAATTTGGAATATGCTTATTTTTTATATATACCTACTATAAATCTATGAACTACTACTATATGACCACTATCGTGCCTGTTTATAAGCAATGATGTGGCCCAAAATAGAGCACATAGATATTACCTAATTACTCTTATCTTAAAGATGAATGGATAATGAATAAATAAACTTTTTATTGGTAACACCACAAAACAGAAAAAGGAACAGTTAAAGACAAAGTTAACAATATAAAAACGTCACAATGGGCGGTCTATTTGCTTACAGCAATCTCTTCCAGACAACCGTAGATGGAGAGAAATAACTTATAAAGACATGGACGTATAACATATAAAGATATCCAAGTTGTAGTTATCAGGAAACAAAAAAGACGGTTAAGACTTCCATTCCATAGTAGAAAGCACTGTAAATGTAATACCAATTATAAATAATAATAAAGCCTACTGCTTCTATTGTTTTCGAGGTATAATTTGGGAATCCCGTTATTATGACGTAATGTAGGTAAACTGGTAAATGTTGACATCCTAGGACAAAGATTCCACCTAAAGTAATTATACATATTTATATATGCGGTGCCAGATTTGTTAGATTTGTGTGATTCTCGTTCTGTGATGCGAAGTAGTTTTCGTTATAAGAAGAATAACTAGATTTGAGATGTCTTGTCACATTATTTACTTAAGCCTCAGATAAAGTATCCAGTTGTCTACTCGAAGACTTAAGCTAACTCAGTTAGGTAGTACTTATAAATTACCTATAATGAAACAAAATGGACCTATTATTTTTGTGTTGCTCTATATATGTGATCCTTTTATAACATTTTTGTAAGTCTTATTTATAACATATTAATTTGTGGTAACTTATAATTATCTATCTGTACTTATTATTATAAACTGTTATTTGTTAGCTGTAAGTTGCACTTTGAAAATAAAATGAGTCATAAAATACTTTCCGATGAAAGATTTGGGGAAACTGCAATATTTACGCCGGGTATTTCCTTAAAACATAGCAAGAACTACTTATATCACCATAAGTTTCTAAACTGGCATGGTGAGAATGGTCACTAACACTATAGTTCATTTTAAAAACGGAAACCATATGTATAGGAATTGGGACCTCAAAAAATATCCGTACTAAATATCCCGCTTCTAATATTGGTTATAGTACCCTTCAGCTTCTTATCCAATACCAATACATACCTATATATATACGAATGTATAGCTAAATAAAAGTTCTGTTGATAAAACTACAAAAGTAGGTAAACACTTATTTTCGATTAACCTCACTTAAATGCCTATAAAAAACAGTATTTGCGTAGACTTTCTTAAAATAAACTTATGACTCTATCTGTATTAAATACAAACATGGCTTCAGAAACGGTATTTTTATGTTGCGTCATAATAGTTACGTACGTATTGAACAGGTTGTGAAATGTTTTTAGGTCATATTGACGTCTAGATGACCTCATTCAATGGGGAAAATAATTATTTATTATAAATGTATTTAGTAATACAGTCATATAAATAATCTTGCTCCTAAATATCCACTTAGATTTTTCCTTACAAAAGACTTCAACGCGCTACATGAACTTTATAAAATAAATATATTTAATTACAACCATAGATTGGCTGCTAGTTAATTAACTGGCAGCTAACCACAAAAAAAAATGCTTTGTTATGAGGTCTCTTTATATGGCTTGTTCGTTTAGCCAGTGTCATTTCAAATACTTGTGACTGTTTATGTATATATTTCCTTTTTTTGTATTTCTGTTTTCTTTATTTATTTTATTAGTTAAATGATATTGTGGTTATCAAATAAATGTTTTTTCTCTCTTGCTTTTCTAAAAACTTCAGTAATATCGCAGAATACTAAGGGACAGAAGCATAACTGCGCAAAGAAATTTAAACAAATAGCGACTCTTGCTATGACGCAATAAAATTCAATTCAGCTCACGTAGCGCTGCATACCTACCAGTTAGCTCTTATCTCTTCTGACGCGGCACGTGTAACGACGCGCGACCCGCCGTCGGTGTCCGGCTATGTACTTGCAGCTTCGTACCTACAGTGCGGAGTGCACTAAACCTGGTACAAGTTTCAAATTTACTTCAAGTGTTGTTGAGGGTCATCGGCTACAAGGAGTCTCAAGACCCCTGAGGATTCACAAAGCATTTCAATAAAGTGACGAAACTTTGCATTGAGGTTCTTAATGGTCTTCTTGGACACACTATTTTGTTTCATTTGCCTATTCACGTGCACGGTAACGAACATATAATGGTTAATAATCCACCAATACTACACACTTAGCACTCGAAGGAACACTTGTTTTTTGGACAAAACAAAATCTAACTGCATCACTTTTCGTTAAAAAGTAATTTTGCTCATATTGAAACTTTTGTTTATAACATAATTAGCGAGATGTTTGTAGAACAACTGAATAGAACATTGTCATCGAAATGCAAATGATTTTTATTCGCACTATAATTATTGTACGTTAATAATACTTTTAAATAAATCATATTTAAAAATAGGTATACCATTTTTTTAGTTAAAAAAACTGGCCATAAAAATAATCTTTTATGTGCAAATTAAAAACGGTTTCGTAATAAAGTTGCCTAATCTCATGACAAGTTTTATTAATTCCTCGGATATTATAATGATTGACAGAAAATAAACTTCTGCTAAGAAGTTTTGATATATCATACAAATTCCTTGATCTTAACTAATGTTGATTGGGTAATGGTTAGCGAATTTTATAAGCGAGATTGGGCTGGGCTCGGCTTTAGCAGAAGGTAAAAGTAAAATGAATTATTAAATACAATTAGTTAAAGATTTCAGAGCTACGTAATAGAAAAATAAATAAGAGAAAAATTTAACTTATTTCTACTAATATACAACTGAGTAACGGCGCGTCGTTTATAACTATTATTAATTTTCAAATATTCTGACAGACTATAATTTTACCTCTATGTTTTCATTAGAAACTCATACATTTATATAAGTTCCTTTGTGTCAGTAATCGTATATAAAAATATTTGTAGAAGCAAATCATAATTATACATTCAAATATACAGTCGCATTATTCTTCAATATAAAAAATATATATTTTATTGTATTATTATCACACCCACTTATCTCATAATTAATATAACTTTTAGTATTGTATTTCCTAAGTTTTATGCGTCTTCTTTGCAGGAGTTATAGTATATTATTACATATACAATTAATAATAATAATATACCTACTACAGAATAAGATTTATGATGAAAATGTTAATTATTATGATTTTCAGATGTAAGTTCAGTCATACTGTCCAAGCTGAGAAAATTCCAATTTTGAATTACGTTATTGATCCTTGAAATATTTTAGGCCCCAGATCGCGGTCAAGAAAGGATATACAACATAGAAGTTGTGAATAATTTCGCAAAAAATACTTTACGAATGTGTGCAAAATATTTTAATTTTTAAGAAGATAAATTCGGAAAAACAGACTTTATAGTAAAAGAAATAAAGTCTAAACTTGTTTTTAAACTAGCATCTCCATTTATTCGTAGAAGTATAGTCAGCAAAATATTTGTATATACAAACCTCAGTAAAACCTCAGTACATTATGAGTTTTTATTTTCAGCAAGAATATAACAGAATGTCTCTCATCTCATGAACTCTCATCACTAAAAAATACTAAATAATTTTAACTGCCTTAAATATTTAGTACTTTTATAATGGACTATCTGACCCGACAGACGTCGTCCTGTCTTAACTATAAATCTAATGTTCCGCGCAACTTTCTTATTTTTTCATTCATAAGAACCTTCTTCTGAAAATAACAAACACAACAAAAAAAGAATTACCGAAATTGGTTTAGCCGTTCACGCGTGATGCCGTGACCAAGGGAAATAGGGATTCATTTTTATATATAGAGATAGGCATTTTGCCTATTCGTTATAAAAGTACTAAATACAATGTATTTTTGTTTGATGAATAGTTTCAACAAGTAGCAACTATTTGTCCGGTATAATCAAGGTTTATGTACTATTTATTATAATATATATATATATATATATATATAGAAAGGAAAGTGTCCAAATCGTCCCGCCAACGCTTTCTGGGCCTTCCTAGGCGTTGACGCCCGTTTTCAGGCACCCATTGTGTGGCTATTTTGGCCCACCTTTCCGGGTGCATTCGACAAATGTGGCCTATATATTATTATATTATAATATATATTGTTTATTTACCTCAGATACGGTACTCGCAGACTACAAACGTTCAAATTGTTTACTGTAATCATACGAACAAAGTGCTGCTACAATTTTCCCACACGACTAATTTGCCATCGCTACTGTTTCACGGATTTTCCATTCCATGTGTTGGAGCTTCAGCGTGTGCAGGCTAACGGTCCGATCACGTGTCTCAGAGGAGGCATCGACCCTTAGCGGCCTCTGCGCAATATTCTACGCGCAATACTTGCCTCCACACCAAAAAACACTGTAAAAACCTTCTACTAACAACATGAAATCAACTATACCGCTCTAAGCTTAAAGTGTATTTTTGTGTGTCTTCTTTGCGTCTGATATAGCATTTTCCTTGTTGAAAGACTCGTCACTTCAATCGATCTGTACAATATAAATAATCCTTACATAATCCATTCTGAAACTTAAATCTATACCAATACAGGTGGAAATAGAATGTAGGCTATAAGCATCTGAAGAGTATGGACGGACTAGTTATTCATACTTATATGTATTATTGCAGGAAAACTATAGAGCAAAGTAGTCTGTTTATTAACATACAGTATAAAAACTTCTTGTTTTGTATTTTTGAATGTAATAAGACAGCTGCTGATATAGCTTTCTAATGTGGCTGCAGAAAAATTACTTGTGGTTATATTAATTTTAATGAATAAAAATTTTCTTAATTAAAAAAAATTACATTGAGTACGTACATAACTAAAAGCTTTAACATACTACAAGCGAGGCAAACACGCTGCGCACTCGCGGCAACACGCTGCGTACTCGCGGCAAACACGCCGCGCACTCGCGGCGAACGCGTCGCGCACTTGCGGCTTTTGAAAAGTCTCTAGCAGAATACGGAAAGATATATCCACCTAAACGGAATGTGAGGCTTCGCAAGTGGTTAAGTGCCAGTGTACAATATTTAAGAAGCGCGCCGATTTTACCGCGGCGCCGTCGCAGCGAACTTGCCGCGGTGCCATCGCGGCGAACTCGCCGCTTAAAAACGCTAGCAAATCGCCAGTGTAATCAGGCCCTAACTGTATAGGATTTGAATTGTGTTTTTGACTGCCAATATGACATGTTATGCCTTATTGCTTGGAAATTAACATTAAATGCTATGTCATACATAATATTAGTAGGATAGGGTAGGTTTTCTCATGTATTTATAATAACAGGAATAATGTATTTCTTTTCCTTTAATGCCGTAAGTTGCATGTGTAATAAATTGTATTCAAATAAGTTCCGACGCTAAATAGCAACGTGAAATTTTTAACCTTCAACTCTGTTAGGTCGTATCTCTAGACTCGACATAGGTATGACATAACATTCGCCCTCTACATAGGATATCAGTACAGTGACATACTAGGAATATCTAGTTTTTTACGATCACGTTTAATATTTTTTCATAAACATATGTACCTACTCGTATTTAGTTTTTTTTCTGTGCACTAAAAAGCAGAGCTCGTTTGCTATCCTCCCGTATGCTGAAACTGTCACGATACCAACCAGTAGCGTAGCATGGCCCCAGGCGACATATTTCAGGGGGCGGCAAAATTGCAAAAAGGGTTAATCGCCCATTTTTCCATTTGTTTATTATTGATTCGTTGGTATTTTTATTTTGTCAAAAACTTAACTCACCCAGCGTACCCATATTGTTTCTTACGTATGCCTAGATACGTACGTAAGTGACTACGTACGTAAGTGTAAAATTTTTATGCTCGTTCCTCTCGCACATTTTTTGAATTACCTGCTTTTTATATCCCGTATTATTTTGCAAAATGATATCACCTATGAAGTTTGCAACGATATCTAGTTTTAATACACATAGTTATGTAGAAAAATTCTCATTTTGAGATGAATTTTTATTCATTTACTCAAACTGACGGTGCATGATCAAAAGGTAAAATTTTCTTATATTACTAACAAGAGACCCGCCCCGGCTTCGCATGGAAAAAGAGAAAAGTTTATATACATGTATTATACATATAAACCTTTCTCTTGAATCACTCTGTCTTTTGATAAAAACCGTATTAAAATCCGTTGCGTCGTTCAAAAGATCTAAGCGTGCAAACAGCGGGAAGAGACTTTGGTTTTTACTATGTAGAGACTTAATAATTTACTGACGCATCAATTTTGCCATCAAATCCATATCATTTCATAACACACTAGCCATTTTTAGCAACACTTACATAACATTAGTCCCAGACCCATTTCTGCAATTGATTACCATTTAAACCAGCAGTGGTATCGTGTAACTCAAATACCGATCGCTTTCAATTTAAAATTTGGAAGGCATTAGCAATTAGCATCCTTTAAAAAGCGATATCGATCATTTTTAGCTATGATGATTGAGATAGGGATTGGGACGCGGTTTTTGATTAGAAAAGTTAGACAATTCCACAGAAAAATACTGATCACGAGATATCTTTGAAAGCGATCGGGATCACTATTCATCATCATCAGCCCATTACGGTCTCACTGCTGGGACTTGGGCCTTCTCTCGCAGAGAGAGTATGGGCTATATGTGAAATCCACCATCCAGTGCAGGTTGGTGGATGTCACAAGTCCTTGAGTTTTTGTAATAAACTCTTGGACATGCCGATTTCCTCACGATGTTTTCCTTCAACGTTGTTAGAGCGAAATTTAAATCCACACATAACTTTAAAAAGTCAGTTCGGGTGCGTCAGATCGTAAGCCACCCGTGTTCCCTCTGAGCCACACTCACCCTGTGATGATCGGTGTTCGAGTTACATGATTCCCCTGCTGGGCGCGTGATAGTTCAATCTTTGAAAGATCCAAACACGTGACATTTTGTCAACCAAGGGGATTAATCGATAATACGAATCGAATTACCATCTCGGCACGTGAAAAGATTGCATGTTTGTCTAATCTAATGTAAACATTACGCAGACATTTTAGACTATTTCAGTCCTTATCTAAATTACTATGAGGTGCGAGGTTAGAAAGGTGGTTGAGATGTATTTATTCTATTTTGGTTTCTTTTTCTTAAAATACTTTTACTGACATATTTTCTTTCCTCTGATAATTTATTAAAATTGGTGTCAAATTTTTCCATGTTACGTCAATGGTAGACTGGGAATGGAAATCATCGAGTCATAATAAAAAAAAATACTAAGGATAATTGAATAGAAGCGCCTACATTATCTAAGGATTGATTGTTTTGAAACCACTTTGCCATTTATTTTTTCACCAAGTAGTAGTGCGCATGCATTACTCTATGTTTTGTGTCAGCAAAATTACTGGGCATTATCAGACCTAAAATCTGATGTCTCGAGGTGATGAGCGCAATGCAGTGCTACGCAGTACTTTGCATGATATTAAAAGTTCTGGGTGGCACTGCAATTAGTATAGGCAAGTGTGGCGCTTACTATCAGGAGAAGGACTTGCACGTCTTATTGCTCAGTAGTATAAAAAAGTCTTTACTGTATGTCGCTCCAACTAAATCGCTAGAACTTCTATAGAGTAACTGAAGTCAAATCGTACCTCGACTAAAGGCTCTTTCTAGGAACAGTGGACTAAAGGACCTTTCCAAAAACAATATACCTAACTTTAAACCTAAGCTTTCAACACAACAAGTATACGTTTTATCAAACAAAAAACCGACTTCAATGTATCATCGAAGTCCAACGTCAAATATCGATGAAATATATATGGGACTAATGCGTAGCTATATAGGTACTGAACACTACGCAAAAAGAATTTTCCAAATCGTTTCATGAATGACGGAGTTCTGTGGTAACAAACATAAAAAATAAAATAAAAACCGACTACAAAACCGTTTCAACCGACTTCAAAAAAGGAAGAGGTTCTCTGTTCCATTGTATTTTTTTTATGTTTGTTACCTCAGAACTCCGTCATTTGTGAACCGATTTGGAAAATTCTTTTTGCGTTGGGTTCAGTATAGCTACGAAGTGGTCCCATATAAATTTCATCGATATGTGACCTTGGACTTCGATGATACATTAATGTCGGTTTATGTTTTTTCTAAAAATTTAATTCGAGAATGAGGATCCTATCCGTCTTGTCAAAAATAAATTATTTCTTTCTTTCTTTCTTTCTTTCTTTCTTTCTTTCTTTCTTTCTTTCTTTCTTTCTTTCTTTCTTTCTTTCTTTCTTTATTTCTTTGTTTCTTTCTTTCTTTATCATCGTTGCTCTTGTAAACTTGCAACTTGTTGCTCTAGTTAGGTGTTATGTAATGTATTACACTGAATAAAGTATGTGTGGCTGCAAACAAAAAAATAAATTGAATTGCTGAGTTTAGAAATAGCACGTGGTATAGCAGTGTCTGTTACATCAGAGGAGCATTCGATATTCGGGACAAACATGTTCTAGTACGGTTACTTATCGATGTCACACGTTATAGAATAGTGTTTCACGGCCACTTGTTTTCTGTCTCGTGATTTAATCTGAATAATGATTGAACAATACAGTACATTTGATATGTACCCAATAGCTTTCTGTTTTTGGTTAACTTTGAAAAAGAGATATATAGTTGAGCGTTCTTATCAATGTCTATTTATATAGGCCTTAGTGATTATTTTAAAGCTATAGAACATCGGACACAGTTGAATTCATAAACCGAAGTCCGACGCACTGTTCCGATACATTAGACATAACGCTATCACGACCGAATCGAACTCCGATATTACTCTATTCCGATAATACTTTAATACTTTAAGTCGACATAACTTAATTTGTTATTTAGGATATAATCTACTCCTATAGCGACCTCCGCAGCGGATTGCGGTTTGAGTAGGTGAAGCGAAATAAAGGAGCGATGAGCGAGAAGGAACTTACTTCATACCTCGGGGGAACCGTTGACGTAATCAATGTTGGAGTAGAATATATTCTAAATAGCATATAGTGTATTAGTTAAGTCATGTTAAGCTTTAAAATTTTCTTATAAAATATTCGGAGGTATATATATATATATATATATATCGGAGTAAAGTAATATCGGATTTCGATTAGGCGGTGATAGCGTTTCGTCTAATAATAGTTTGTTAGAATTCAGTTAGTGACTCTATCAAAATCCTGATTAAAATTAATTGTATGCATACATAAGTTTGTCCGGAACAAACAGACAAAGCATTTCAAAATTACATCATTTAACGCAAATCTACACCAAACAGTAATGTCATCATAAGCCTATGTTCTTTTTCATGTAACTGTATTACAAGACTAGCAGGTCGTTCGCCTGATGGTAAGCAGCCACGCCTGCCTATAATAGTTGCAGCACCACCCAGAACTTTGTTTTGCAAAATCCTGCGCGGCAGCAATGTGCTCGTCATCCTGAGACAATAAGCTCGTAAGTCTCAGAATGCCTAGTAATTTAGTTGACTACAATACCCTTTAAACTAGAACACAGTAATGTTTTCGCACTACTGCTTGGCGGCAGAATAGCTGGCAAAGCGGGGTTCACACAAAACGGTCATTTTATGTTTCCAGATATAACTGCCTCGTTAAAGCACTGCCTTACTATCACAGGTGTTTCTCGTACGTTCATTCAAACCGCCGTTCCCACGGTTACATAATAAGGATATAATAAAAACCTCCATTGTGGTCTCATCCCCCGCAATCCATAGAGGCTCGGATAAAGGTTGGGGGTGAAACAACAGGTAGCTCGGAGCTCTCACAAGGTGAAGGAAATACGTTATGACCGTTGATCGTTGGCTTACAATGATGTCGACGTCGGATCAATTGATATGATTTGAAACCTTATTTGATGTCAGAAATCACAGATATGGAATAATATAATGCCCAATTTTCATAATAACAAATAGGGCATTTCAAAAATTAAACCTATGACAATATCTCAGGTGAGTTCTATCGGCAAAGAGGTGACAAAGACCATAAAAAATAATTCTCTCTAATGAGAGCCGAGGATGGAGTACATAGATTTTTAGAAAGATGGCAGTTGAGCGACTACTCAGAACCGTCTTCGTTTGTTCATGTGATGGTTTGCCGAACATCATTCCGAAACATGACTAGGTCACTTGATGAGCTTGACAGCATGGCTTTGTTCGGTCGGTGATATTACAAGTGTGTTTTGTCGCCTCAGTACTAAGTAGACTACAAAGCCAGACTACATCGCCTGGCACATCGACGTAAAGTCGCAAGCCTATCGGTATTCTACAGAATATGCTCAAGAACTGCAAAATTTGATCCCCCCCATCACTATTCTACCATCGGACAACTAGACGATCGGCACAACGGCACCCCTTCACGGTACAAGATTCGCCTGTTCGTACTACACGTTTTGGGTCATCCTTTTTAGTGCAAACGTCAAAGGAGTGGAATGCCTTGCCGTCGTCTGTGTTTCCACATAAATACAATCTGGTGTGTTCAAATCAAGAGTGAACAAGTATTTACTGGGTAAGCGTATCATCGATCACGTCGTCACTTCCCATCAGGTGAGATTGTGGTCAAATGCAGACACAGTCTGTTGTAAAAAAAAGGTAGGTTCTGACAGCACTGATGCGACCAAACCATAATTTTAAATAATATACCTACATAGACTCATTTGACATTTGTAAAATAATTCGCAGTAGCTGTATAGTGCTCAAAAGAAGTAGGTAAAAACGAGTAATTTGAGGAAATGACGTCAATATACCAAACACCGGACGAGTGAATTAACTACCTACTAGACTTGATTAGAGTTTATAATAATATGCGTAAGTAATCATAGAAATAAAATATATGACTGACTGACTACTTACCTACTTATCATGTATGTACCTAATGATAAGTCAGTTACCTAATTAAATTATAATTAAATGTGCTATATATGTAAAAAATAATATGATGGAATAAAGGAAATCAGTTTTCAGCAATAAAAGCATTCGCCCGTTTAAAAAAACAAAAAAAAAAACAAATTAAGATATAAATCATTCATTCAACAAAAGTCTGAATATTGTCCGAAATATAATCGACTATACAATGGGCAAGGAAACGGAAGTTGGGAACCTAACGGCGGCAACCATTATGAAGCCTTTTGAGCTCGCACAGTGACGTGGCGACCTCGAAACAATAGGATCCGACCAGACATGTACGGAGTCATTTGTGTTACAAGAAGAGCCTTTTTGGCAGAAATTAAATGAGTCTAAAGGGTCATTTAGATAATGCGAGTGTCGGCTTGTTAAGTGGGTCTTAAGAAGATCTTTTTTGTAGTGGACTCAGAAGATTCTCCTAGAATCTAGATGGTCTCTCTCTTGTGCAAGAGCCCGTCTGGGTTGGTACCATTGCTTTGCCAGTTATGCAACCCAAAGCTGGTGCGTAAACATTACTTTGTACCGCTTTGAATAGGGCTTATAGTATAGTATCATAGTATCTGCGATAAATTGCACTAAAACTATGAAACAAAACGAACTCTAACTTCTGATATTCAATGCATTCATCGCATGCTAGGCGAAAATCTTAAGATTTAAAATAATTAGGAAGAAGAAAATTGATATTGCTCGGACAGAGATCGAACCTGCGTCTTCGGAATACCGTCCCGATGCCTTAACCACTGGGCCACCGAGCCAACTGCTCGAGCAACCAAATTTA
This sequence comes from Petrophora chlorosata, assembly GCA_951640565.1. NCBI lineage: Eukaryota > Metazoa > Arthropoda > Insecta > Lepidoptera > Geometridae > Petrophora > Petrophora chlorosata. The sequence goes on along the minus strand of OX621193.1, from coordinate 11,419,104 downwards.
TTCTATCCTTCTTATATCGTCTTACAGAGACGATTCTACGTCAATGTTTACATTGACCAACGACGAGACGATATAAGAAGGATAGAAGAAATTTGGTTACTTCTTCCTAATTAATTAAAATCTTAAGAACTCTAACTTGTTTATGTTGTACTAGACAATACCTGCAACTTCATCCACGTAGAATTAGATTCACAGTGATTCCTGTTTGATTTCCGGGGTTGTCGAAGGACAAACGAACTGACAAACACAGACTTAAAACAAAATATAAATAAAATAAACCGCTTAAAACTATTAACTTTGTTTCTTTTGGATACCATAAATGCTGTACCATATGAAGCTATTAAATAAATATTCATAACTCTACCCCTACTTATTAAAGCTTACAGTTTACGCACGATAAATCACGCGAGTGCCATGTTGCACAGATTGCCATAAATTCAGGTGTATCATAAACTTTAATTATTGATCACGAGAGCCATGACGCGGAAATCATGCATGCTCGTGATTGCTATACATAAAATGGATTATTTCGCGAACAATGGCCAGGTTATCAAACTGTAGTAACATTTCGTGAAGGTCCTAGATTCGAGGTCGCCTAGACTCTATTGAGGTTCGTAGGTGCCGAAATAGGCGTGGATTGGTCATAATTGCGGTGAGTCGGTTTCTATTTTTATAATGAAAAAGAAAAAAGAAAAATCAATCATTTATTTGTTAGAATACAAAATAATTATTACATACAGGTCTCAAGTTAATTTATAAGCATTAGTATTCAGCCTGCAAGCAGACGTGCCAATATTCAACATTAATGTTTATTTGAGAATATTAATCTACTGCTGAAAACTAGCTGCTTTGTTTTATAAACAACACTTTGTGTACTTTAGTATAAAAGTTTTCGTGAGTTTGATTCATTATAAATATTTAATAAAACGGCTAGGACGTAGTTTGTCGAATTAGTCGACCTAATCGACCATGCTCGAAACCTAGGTCGACTAATTCGACAAACTACGTGAGTCCTAGCCGTTTTATTAGGTATTTATAACACTTTGTATATTCAATACCGTTGGTATTTTTCCAAATATATACAGAGTTTCAAAGAAAGCAATAAAACGTTTTCCTGCGTTTTACCTGACAAGAATAGGAATATATTCCTGGGGACGAGTTAACTCTATGTAAGTACTTCAATTATAAGAAGATTAACTACTATTTACGAGAGGATACGACTGCGTTGGTATAGAGTTAGATTTATAGTTATTCTCTAGGGAATTGTTTGTTTTCCGGGATGAAAAATGAGACCTAATCTAGGTATATCTCTGTAATTTCATTCAAATACGTTCAATACAAAAGTTTTTGCATTTATAATTTGATTAAGAAAGAATGTCTAGCGTCTCTAACCAGTATGCAAAATGAATTACAATAATTGTCTTAAAGATTCTCATCGCAGATATCTAGAATGTACGACAACAAAGATCAAAGGTGAACCTGTAACCAGGCGGCACATCCCAGCACAGCTATATATATTTATGTGAATGGTGAGCATACAATATATATGTATTGTCCTGAAGCGATACTTCGTACAATTTAATATTTATTACAATGATCTGGCGAATAGTCCGGCTATAATTCAATAACTTAATCGCAAGTTACTTTAAGCACACCATGTAGGTTTGTGACCAAAAGGTGAATGTAATTATAGGTTTAGTGGTGCTTAAAGGATGCCCTTCAAGTCATCAAAGTTCTTTTTGTAGAAGCAAAATTATAATTGAATACATACTACATGGATAAAAAGAACCCTTGGCAACCTAGGTCGTATATTCTGAAATATACCCATATTTCTAAGTTGTGAGGAAAAGAGGTGAGGTTTAAGATTTTCTTGTAAATATCTCCAAAATTGTTTCAATATCAATGAAAATACTTACGTAAAAATGTATTTGAAAATGATAAAAAAATTATTTAAGCGAATTCTGACTGTAACAATTTTGGGCAGATTTATATGAAATTCATAATATTAATTTTCATCAAGTTGTTGCAACAATAACGAATTTCAGTAAACTCAAATTAAAAAAACCCCGACACAAAAAACCTAAAAAAAGAAAAATGGCTGAAGCGATTTTAATAAAACATGTCTAAAAACCACCGCTAGAAAACCTGCTTTCAAATAAAAAAAACCGCATCCAAATCGGTTCACCCGTTTAAGAGGTACTCTTAACCAATTTGGATGCGGTTTTTTTTATTTGAAAGCAGCCACAGACAGGCACCCATAGTGGTCAAACTTGTAACACGTAAATAGTTTTAATACGTTTGGAATACTCGAAAATACTCTAGATACTGAACATCTAATAACAAATTATTGTACCTGTAACAGTTAGGGTAATCGCCATAACGATCCCTGTTCAAAAACTCATCCTTTATACATTGTTTGTATAAACTATGTATAGGTAAAAAAAGCCCCTCTACAGTTTTACCCATTCTGGTACATACAACCGTCAAAACATGCTATTATAATAAATTGGAAAATTCTTATAACAGTTATGTTATAAATTCCGTAGTATAATAACATGTTTGTTTGTCAAATATTTACATTCTTTCTATGTGCGAACTTCAAGGCCTTATCTCAAGTAGAGTCTATTAACTCGTTTGACAACTGTTATGGTAATAATGCTTGACATTTCCTATGACCTTCTGCTAAAACATTGCTCTTTGTTCTCAAACAGCATTCTGTAAAATGGCAAATTTGATGACCATTCATCTTTCATCTTTTTTTTACTACGTCGAGGTGACGTCGACACTTGTACTAATGATATTGCTGGAAAAGGTTAGTTTCAGTGTCAGGCGTATTTATTCCGATTCTTATAGCGGTATACATCTAACGCCAGCCCCACTGAATTTGGGAGATTCACTTTACAAAATATATAAAGAATAAGTTTAAGAAGATAAAGAAGCAGAGGACACCAACCAGCAAAACAACACAGAGAGTTCCAACACAGAGCCACTGAGAGGCGCCCCGACCAGCAGGCTACCAGCACCAAAATTACTGGGCATATGTCTCGGGGTGATGAGCGCACGCATTGCTTTTTATGCTATTAAATGTTCTGGGTGGTATTGCAATTTGTTCAAGGGCAGGCGTGGAGCTTATCATCAGGTGAACGACTTGCTCGTCTCATCAATCAGTTCCATAAAAAATAAGTATCCCGGGGATGAAGCCCCCGTGCGTTGCCGTTCAGGGTAAAGGGAACTAACCTCAGGGGGAGGTTGAAGATCAGCTGTACTGTAAGGTAAAATTTTCATGATATTCTATCAACGTAATACATTACACACTAATGTATCGCTAGTGGAAAACCGAAAACGACGCCAGCAACGGAACCGTAACAAACGTGGCACCGCCCCTAATGCTTCCAGTTCTCTGAGAGCTGCTCCGCTCACCACGCTTATCTACATCTCGCGCTTGGACCTGAAGACGAAGTCCCAAGACCTCCAGGCGCATATTCTGAAGATGATCGAAGGCCGAACTGAGGAACCGATAGACATCGAAATCAATCACCTGAAATCCAGTAGACCCACGACTTTCAAGTCGTACAAGCTGAAGATTCCAGCAGCGCTTACGATGATGTTCCTTAGTCCGGACTTCTGGCCAGAAGGTGTGGTCTACTGACGCTACAGGGAAGCGAAGCCTTCACTTAAATTCCTAAATTTGGTGATATGATTTGGTGTTTTATATTTTTTTTATATATGTTAGTCTCTAAGGTATTTGTGGTATGGGCCTCTGATATGATTACTCTGTGTTTTTTTATTATTGCCTGAAATAAATGAATTTATTATTATTATTATAATATGATATTTGGTAGGTTTCTGTTTAAGTTACTACTTATAAACGCCACCTACAGTCCTCCTTAGAAAACGAAGACTTCACGCTCACCTACACCCAAACAGCACACAGGAACGATTTATTCTACGACTTCACAATCACATTCATTTTTAATCACTCACACAGCCAAAGAGACATAGAAAAACGAACATTACGCACCCACACAACCGTGATTCGTTACAGCACAACACATAAATAAAGACAGTATCTCAACTATTGTGATTTTTGTGAAACAAGGGCAGCGAGGCCATCAGCGTTTATAACTGATGTTATTTAACTTGCAATGTCTGTTTGTTTGGGTCAAATCTTGCAAGTTGAATCAGAACCACGTCCCCTCATCCTACGGAGTTGGAATTTTGCATGCTTGTCAAAGTCCGATGCCATTGAATATTATGGTGTCAGCCAGCTGCTCTGATCATGGAGACGGAAGGTGGGCAATGAAACTCCTTGACGGATAATCGTAAACTAGTGTTTGGGCTCATTTTAATCTGCTCGCGGTTCCGATTACAAATTTGTTATCTTGAAAAAAATATTTTTCAAAAAAAAAAAAAAATTTTGCTCTACGCTGACAATTTTTAGCACTAGTAAAACTAGGATTCAATGATTTTTTTAATCTTATATATTCTTCTAAATATATTTAGAGTACCTAATACATATAGTGAATACCTAATACAAGTGAGTCAGTGACATGAAAAAAAAATACATTTTATGGATATTCTATTAAAAATTAATAATTATGATGCTCTATGTTTAACTAACTTATACAAGTTCTCTATGTTATCTCTACTAGCTTTAAGTTTTGATGTAAGTGGCAAATATTGGTAATAAGAATAAATAATGTCTTCAAACTGAACGAAAGTTCAACATTTTATTTTCTGAAGTCATAAAAATTGTATTTCGTAAACTTTGCTTCTAATAGACATTCAACAAGTTATTATTTGCCCTGGACCTGGCTGATTCTGATAGTTTTATTGAAGTTGTAATACTGACCTTACTGTCCGCTGTGGTTACAGCCTCTTACGTGAGGAACGTAAGCGAGTGCGGAACTCAAGATGGCTGACATTGGCAATGGCGGGTCGTTGACCCTGCGCGCCCGCAGCCTTCAAAGCTTAGATCTGGCATTAGAGAGGTTGTTATTTTCCGTCATGTTTTTATTATTGGATTGTTTTGTTCGCTATTCGCTAAGCCGTTTTTTGTAGGTTCGTATATAAACTTTGCAGTTGTTTTTGCTAGTATTTCCAGTCTTTAATTTAATGTTTAACTTGTAGAAGTTATTTTATTTGCTTATTTTTATAAAGGCATGTATGATCCGTTATTTGTTTAAGCTCACCTTTTGAGACCAATAATTATAAGAGGTATATATGGCATGGGGCTATTATCAGCATTATGAGTTTAAATTTTAACACTAATGTCTCCGTTTTAACCGTCTCGGGTTGTATGAATTGCAACTTATCAGCGCAGTATAATTCATTATGTAAAAACTGCATAAATGTATGCAGGGCTTAAAAACAAATGTAATTTACGGTAACAATTAAATGAGATTGTCGCTCTGATTTTGTAAATGGACCGTTAAAAGCGATCAGAATTATAAAAATGTTCTCGGGAAACCGGCAAGTTCATTTAATGTTTTACAATTAAAGTGATTTATTAATAAATTTGATAGAAGCTTGTGTTGTTATAATTATAATACCCAATAAATTATATGCAGACATTTAATTGTTAAATTGACACCACATCTAATTTATTATTATTGTGTGCAAAGGCAATGTTTCCATAAATTATAAACAGCTAATTATTAATTAATAATATAATTTATACTGGCATAAGCTAATTTTATTGTGTGAATAATAAAATACTAAGACTAAATTTGTTAGCTTAATTTAAAACAAATACATTTAAATATTTTTGTACTACATAATAATTTTACCTACATAATAGTTTGTAACTAGCACATTCTTTTGGGAGAAGCCACTGGCTCTCGAAACACAGTTTAAACTAGTTCGAGAGCCTATGGATTCAATACTACTCTGTAGAAATATCTATTATGTCACAATAAATTATTATTTTATTTAAAAAAAAGAATATTACGTCTTAGAATTACATATTTAAAGATAATTTCAGCTTTTTTAGACTTTATATATAAGGACCATTTTGTAATTTATTATGGTTATTATGTTAGTTCCGAGTGAAATACATTTACACTGAATTACGTTATCATCTTTCAGAATGTTAAGCTACTTAAATCGTGTTAATAATTTTTAATTTAAGAGACCGTAGAACATTGTCACCATCGGTCATAGTTATTTTCAACAGTGTCATAAAATATTAAAGTAAGGCAATGTGATGCGGTTACAATACATTGCCTAGATGGTGCAATTTTTTAACCATTAAGGCGAGACTGGTGGCTCCACCAAGCGGCGCAGCGCAGAAACCGCGGAATGTAGCGCAAGCGCTCAGCTAACGGTGCGCGCGCGCAGCGAAAAAACTCAAGTTCACTATCACGGAAGATTGCGCGTCGCCATTACGACGTGGTTACGACGCCGCCGCCCGTCGCCGTGCTATTATGCCACTGTAACTATGTGTTACACAAGATGAACAATGTTATATTACGCACAATAATTCGCTGCTTGAAGGTTAAAGCTTTAAAAGTATCAGATATATACATGCATGTTTAGCATCATTGTTTAACAATGTAGGCTCAACCAGGCTAGGGGATACAGCCGGGTGACGCCTGGTTGGACGCGGAGGGGTTAATGATCAGCAACATTGTAGGTACTTTTATTCGTGGTAGATCACTCGTATTTAGGAGGCCATCTGGGTAGCTACCACTACTTTGTCAGTTAGGTACTCTGCCTTATTATATATTAGTTAGATACAAGCTTAAGTCTTTAATGCCCAGTTACTTAGCTGGCTACAATGCCCTTCAAATCGGAACACATTAATGCTGGTGGACTATTGTTTGGCGGCAGAACGGTGGTACCGACCCAGACGGCTCCTTGCGTACGAGAAACCTACCACTTACTTCCGAAGGTTACCTACGTTCTATCGAATCTTCCACACCCAAACCAGCGGTATCAGATGAAACGCCTATGGATAAAATACAGAGTAACGCAACCGATAACAAGGCATATCTCACAAGAAAATATGAGACAACTTAATAAGGCTTCATGTTCTGTTGTGGATGGTGATTGATAGACTGCAGACACTGCAAAGGGTAAGTTCCCAGGAATTTCAATTTTAAAATCATGAACAATTCCATAAATATTTTCAGATAACTTGAATACCGCAGACCACTCTCACTCCTTTATTTAACTCCATCCAAAGGTCGACTGGAGGAGATTGCTTTTAGCGATAAGTACGCTCATTGTACTTTAGTTTGATGATTTTTGTTTGTGTACAATAAAGCATTCTGTATTTGTATTACATTATGGGCCGGTTAGATCGGAACGCTACTTTTCAAACACATTATATTCATTTATTTATTCATAATTTAGCACAAACCAGTTTTTATATGGAAGACTTAATGCTAGATAGCATTTTCTACCAGTCCTCCAGGACGTGAAAATAGTAGAAAATAGTAGCGGTGCAGTAAAGTGCGTGATGAGAAATTTTTGTAATTATTGTCTAAAAAGTTACATATCTAAGGTATATAAAATATATACCTACTATTGTTATCACATAAACTTAATATATACCTAAAACAGGCCGAATTACCCATTTAATATTAAATTAATATAGAATGAGATCAAATATTATACATACCTACATTGCATGAATTTTATAGTTGTTTTGATGGATGGATGGACGTTTTTTACTCAAATTGAACAGATTTTGATGAAATTTGGTATGTTGGTTTTTTATGTTGTAGGTGTGTATGTAAAAGACATAGGCTACTTTTTATCCCGGAAAACTGCGGGTAAAACCGCGAGGCTAAGCTAGTGCTTGATATACCATAATTAGATGTTTAGACTGTTAGAATGTGTAGACCGTTAGCATGTTTGGTCCTGTGTGCCGTAGCACTTCTATCGTTAAATGTACTTTTGTTTTTTTTTTTTGTTTTGACGGGGCAAATCCTCATGACACCCGGAAATGGAGGGCCCGGGTAGTGCCGGACTTGGTCAATAAAACCCCCGTCTCTGATCTAGTCTGCTAACATTTATTGCGCATTTTTTTTCTATTGTTGACTGTACCTACTTTAGATTGGACGGCTGTACCGCGATCAATTCAAGAAAAAATTGCATCTTCTAGTAAATAATAGGGCAATATAAGAGCAGTAAACGGCCGTCTCTCGCTCTGGCCGTCCCGCGATGCCGTCCATAATTGCAATGTGTTCTTCCATTAGATTCACAATGACATTATATTCACTATGAACTGTTAGTTACAAGAAGCATCCGGCGAGCATCTTTGTTTCACAGAAATTATTCAAATGTTTCTGGGTTCTGTTGTACAGTGTTGGAATATCTTGGAATCTTGGAATAATTATGGAATTATTCCAAGATATTCCAACAATAAAATTACACAGTTAAACTAGATCTGTCAGTTAAAGTTACGGAATATTTGTAATTTGAGCGGTGAAAAGGTGATTAAATTTACTGCAACATATACTTTATGCTTCTGCTAAGCAAGATGTCTCAAGTGGTGCAGCTAGTATGCAAAAATAAATCAAATGGCACCGGCTACACAAGGCTGTGAAAATAAATGCTTATGAAGATAAGTTAGAGGCTTTGTAACAGGACAAAAAATAGTGCAGAATGCGAAAATATCATCTATCAATACAATACAATACAATAACACCTTATTGCACACAAAATAAAAACACAACACAAAAATCCATCAAAATCCTTTTAGCAGTTTAGAAGTAGGTACTTGGATGAAAAGACCGTCGCGAACGAGCGATTTCATGGGAAATATAGAAAAGATTATTTAGCTATTTATCTATTGTTATAGATACGTCAAAGATCGTCAGTAGTAATAGTTTAATAACTGGAACCCTTCTTCCTTATTGGCGATTCTCGCTCCACCTGAGCAATATTACCTTGATTACCGCTGTTATGACGTGAGAACCCAATTGTTCAAGTTCAAGCGACTTAATTGCGGGTAAATAGCACTTCTCATTCTTAAAATGTTAATTTGTACCACTTTGCTAGGTACATTTCTTGTTTTCATGCGAACGTTAACTTCACCGAGCTGATGGTTCACAGTAATCCGTTCAATTACGCCAAAACAAATGAATATTATTTGTTGTACTCAGGTGTTTAATTTCCTCCAAACTGATGGTTAATTGCGATACGTAAGTTGCAAAATGTTTCACACAAAAAATAAGTAATAGCTTTTAATTAAAAGGTTGCAGAAGCAGCATGTGTATAGAAGAGTACCTAATTGACGAGTTCAGTTCAACAAGCGTAGCATTATGTATGTATCAAAATTGGTATTATTTCTTAGGCAGTTGCAATAAAACCCGATAACATATTTCGTATACTTCGTAATAGTTAACCATGCGCTTTTCAATTGTTTTTGACAATGATTTGCGGTACCCGCTTTTTGACAATGTCTCGTCCAATATCAGCGCATCGCCTGTTGAAAACTCCGCTTCACAGCGATTAGAACAAAAAAATAGCTTCATTATCCAACTCAACAAATGCACTTCAAAAGAGGTAACATACCAACGAAACACAAAAGCAGGTCAGCTGCCGAACAAAGAAAAAATCACTTTCGCTTAATACAGAAATAATAACTCAATACAAGATCCATTTCGATACCTTTAACAAATGACCTGTTTGAAACATCTGCACCTGTCACCAATTTCCTTTCATATAACAAATCAGATGCCTTGTTTCAGAAGATTCATTACCACTGTCCAATTTCGTGGTTAGAAGGTAGAATCAAGCAATCCTGGTCTTGTTTGAAAATGACCCGAAAAACAAAAGACAAAAGAACTCTTCTCCATTAACGTTTCAAGTTCTAATTGACCTATATTCGTAACATATGGGTCGACAAAGCAGCTGATGGTAGGTCAGGAGTGGGTTACTAAGGCCATAATTTCGGCCGCTATTATCGATAGATTTGCTTTATTTTTGGGAAGGAATCGCTCCAGGCGAATGACTGTAATAAGGTGTTCGGCACATCGAGGTTTTGCACCTTGTGTTATCAAATCTTACTCATCGAGGTTTATTGAAAAAAGGGTTAACAGGTGACGGGAAGTTTTTGCTGACTTTGTTTTCATTTTTATTTGTTTTATAATATTTTGTATATGTTACAGATGCGATTGAAATGTGATAAGTTGGAGACACATTTTGCGGTGTTAATATCAAATGAACTAAAGGGTATCTAGAGTGTTTATTAAAAAAATATTAAGTTACATCAAACGCACTGAAATGCTGTAAAAACAGAATTGTCTAAACTTCTAAAATATTATTGATGCAATTTTAGCTGTAAGTATACAAATACATAATATAAAATATTAAGATTTAATTTCTGCTTCCACACAAAATTATCAAAATTAAATAAAAAATAACTACGCACAACGATAACATACACAGATCCTGGCCCCTAAACTAGGATTCCCTGTATCTAGGGAAGTGACTACAAGGACCATGATCCCTCAACACCTAGACACGAATCAAATGCTTAAGTTTTTTAATAGTTAAAGTTTCTTCTTTTAGTAATTAAAGTTTTTTCTTAGTCAAATTATTGATCTTCAGTTTATTTATTAACATTTTGTCCCACCTCCCTAGCATCTAAAGACAAAGACCTCTTACATAAACAATCAATCAACCCATCTAATACAACCATACAGCTAAGGCAAAAGGCAAGTGCATCTGCGGATCGCATAGGAAATGCGCCATCGCACCTGCAGCACTCTCCCACGATCATACTTCAAAGACAAAAATGTCAACCTTAACACAAAGATCTAAGGTTTAAAGTATTATCGTTGTGCATCGTGAGATGAGGAGTGTATGCGCGTTACTTGCTCCGCAAATGCATTATTTTTTCCGGGCCCCGTAGCATTTTATCTCACAATTAAAGACAGCGGTAGCTTAGGAATTTCCCTTTTTATCTGCAGCTAGCAAGTCAAGTTATTATATGAATGATGTTGACATTTAGCTGAATTACAAAATAGCTAGTTAATTTTCTGAGGAAATATCATAACTTTAATATGTTAGATAGTAAAAAGTTCTTATGTAAGAGTTTGTCCTGTAATACCATCACTGTGTAAGTGATTCTGCTGGCAAGTTGTAACTTGTTTTTTTTCTTTTTTTTATGTAACTGAATGACGAGACGAGCTGGTCGTTTGCCTGATGCCCATAACAAGAACAGCACCACCCAGAACTTTGTTTCATTACTTTATTTACTAGCTACGCCCCACGGTTTCACCCGCGCGAGAAGGTATTTTTAGTTTTTTCCAAGTTTTCTAATTTACCGGGCAACTTTTCCAAGCATTCTATCCAAAAAATAATTCGGACCAATACGAATATTTAAAAATTTCCAAATCGGTTTATTCGTTGTCAAGTAATGCGTTTACCAACGAACAGTATTTAATTTTTATTTCTATAGATTACTGCTATTTTATTATATAGACTAGCGAGCCGCCCCAGCTTCGCAAGGTTATTATACACTTAAACCTTCCTCTTCAATCACTCTATCAACCGCATCAAAATCCGTTGCGTAGTTTTAAAGATTTAAGCATACACAGGGATATAGGGACCGAGAAAGCGACTTTGTTTTATACTATTTAGTGATAGTGATTCGTAACTTCTATAAACGATTTAGTAAGCAATCTACTAAACCTGCTTTAAATTACAATAATGAACTTATAACAATAAAAACCACCAAGCAAATTTTAGTGTAAGTAATAATTTTTTTTTTAGTTATTGCTACAATTTTATTATTTTTTCCTCACAAAATACTTTTTAGTAATATGAAAAAAATCCTAAGAGACATTCCCTGGTACAAACCTAGCATTTTATGAGTATCCTAAGTTGTAATATTCTATGATCCTAGGAAATGTTACGCCTGAGGCCTGACGTTTATTAAGCCATATCAGAGGCCTTCGGGCGGTCTAAAAAGTCTGACACCAGGGTTGGCCACACGAGCCAACAAGACAACAATAATTAATAATAAAATAATTATTATTATTTATTATTGTCATTATTTATTAAATATATTGTCAGAATCGACCTTATATTGGAAATTTGAGCCTTGAAACTTGAGACTTTGTTTTGGATTGTAATTGTTATAGGCAAGCGTTGGGCTTACTGTCAGGCATTCGAGCTGCCGTCTTCGTAACTTTTTAATGTAGTGACGGAACAAGCAGGTCTTTCGCCTGATGGTAAGCAACACGCCTACCCATAACAGTTGCACCATTCGGAGCATTGCTACGCAAAGTCCTCCGTCGAACTGCGCTCGTCACTGAAACAATAGCTCTTACTCGTAAGTCTCATAAAGCCCAGTTATTTCGCCCTTCCCCTTCAATCTGAAACATAGTAATGTTTGCGCACTACTACTTGGTAGCATAATAACTTACCTTATTACAGTTACTACTTAACTGACAGCAAAAATCTTTACAGTAACAAAATAAAACGCTAACCTTCAATATTGTACAGTTTTCATTCATCGTTTAAATATAAGTCAAGCATAAAGTAGCATTATTTAATTCTTCAATGAAATTCCGCGCATTTTATATGTATAACCTTACATAAATGCTTAATTGCGTTGAATCCATTAGCATAAAACAACCGCGTGTTTTTGTGACAAATCACGGCAGAGATTTATTTATGTTCTTTCTGGATATAAATAAGTTTAATTGAGGGTAATTCATTAAGATTTATATTGAAAGAGCTGAATTACCTTAGCTTTGGAGATTTCAGTTTATGCAGCTATTGGACCACCGCGTGGTGGCTAATGGACGTGTGCGATGATAAGCGAATTTTTTTTATCATTATATTTTTACTGGCCTTGCTTATACCTGCAACTCCGTCCGCGTAGAACAGCTGCTAAGGCTTCCCTAAGGATCAGTTTGTTTTTCCGGGATGAAAGCATCTACATACCAAATTTCATGCAAATTTGTTCAGGAGATCAGTAGTTAAGGAGTTAAGGAGCTATGTGGTAACAAACGAACACAAACACACAGACATTAAAAAAAAAAAAAAAAAAAAATATTTATTGACATAGTAAGTGTTACAAATTATGATTGAAGTCTCTAGCCCTCAACGTAGCTTGACGCTGTGTTTCAAGGACTAGCTCCTTCTCCCAATTTAGATATATAAAAATGCCAAAAATGAATACATAGTTAAATAGACAAAGAGAAAATTAAGAAAAAAAATTAATAAAACATGCTAAGTGTATGTGAGTGTGTGGTTGTGGGTGTTGAATATGTATGTGTGTATGAGGATGTGTGTGAGGGTGTGTGTGTGATGGTGTGTGTGTGAGATGGTATGTGAGGGTGTGTGAGTGTATGTGTGATTTGTGTATTCGTATATGTGTGTGGTAGCGGTGAGTGTGTGCGATATTCAATAATTAAATAATAAGTCTTCCACATTGTCGTAGTCCAGATTGCCGAGCCATGTAAGTATGTATTTCTTTATTTTGTTGTTTGTATATTCCTTAACATTACTTTCGCTATTTAATTTAATAAGCTTGTTGTACAGGTGCGGTGCTGCGTAATCAAAGTGTCTTTGAGCAAATTTACTGCGAGACAGAGTGAATAATTTGGATTAAGTTAGTGATAAGATAAATATGTGGTAAGATAAATTAAAAAGAAATGTCACTACATAGTGAGGTTGCCAAATATCGTATGAAATATCAATATTGAATGTCAGTGACCAATATAGCAGTCTTATGCAAGACGGACGAATGTAAAAAAACGCCCACAGATAACAGCCGGCCAACCTTCTCACGTTAATATCTATGCGCTTTCACTAATTTTTTATCCGTCAAAACGCATGTTCTCATAGATTTTTTCAGCTTTCGATTTAATAAAAAACCACAAAAAAATCCCTTTCGATTTCCGCCGAGGCGCCATCTGCCTTTATCCTTGTCATGTGTTTGTTTAAATCGATTTTTTGTTTGTCCGGGATTTCACCGGAAGTGTTCCCAACTTTATCAATGGATGTGGTCGAAGACTTAATTTTATATGTAGGTAAGTACAATATTGTTGATGGGGCGGTTTTGATAAGCATAAATCTTATTGATGATCTGATGAAAAAAGTAACGCATGAGGTTATACATTTTTGGTGTAATAAATGAACTAATCGATTTAATTCTTACTTCCTTACTAATATTATAAACGCGAAAGTTTGAATGTATGGATGGCTCTTTGTTACTCTTTCACGCAAAAACTACCGAACAGATTTTGATAAAATTTGGTATGTAGGTAGTTTAGGACTACCTACATAATCCCGGGAAATCACAGGTGGGAACTGCGGGCGCAGCTAGTAACTGATAAGACTGCAAACACCCGCGGTTTCCCAGTATAAAAAGTATTTAAAGAATCTACATACCAAATTTCATTAAAATCCGTTCAGTAGTTTAGCGTGATTGAGTAACAAACATCCATCCATACATACATCCATCCATCCTCACAAACTTTAACATTTATAATAGTAGGAATATAAGTAGGATACCTTACTTGAATCGTTGTAACGGCAACCCACAATACTTACCTAATCAATGCTTACACTAGGTCACTGCACCACAAAAAAAACGTGAATTTTATACTGCAGCCTGTACTAAAACTTACCGGTCTCAATTAGACGTGCACCGTCTTTGAAAACATTCAAAGAGCATCTGAAGAAATTTTATCTCTCTGTGTAGTTCACTGCTGCTATATATATGTTATTATAGTTTGTACTCTTTCTACATACATTTGTTTATTATGTCATTTATGTTGACACCCCCGTCTCTTACAGTTTCTTTAAGTCCTCTCCATCCAAAGGTTGTCTAGAAGAGATCGCTTTGAGCGATAAGACCGCCTATTGTAACACTATAGTTTTTAAGTTTGTTATTGTACTTTTTGTTATTATGTTTTCTGGTGGTGAAACAATAAAGAGTTTTCTAATCTAATCTAAAACTATGATAAATTAAAAAATTATAAACCCCCGATGCAATAAAAAATGTCTCAGAACCACAGCTAGAAAACCTGCTTTCAAATAAAAATAACCGCATCCAAATCGGTTCACCCGTTTCAGAGGTACGATGCTACAGACGGACACAAACAGGCAGACAGGCAGACAGACAGACACACATAGTGGTCAAACTTGTCCTTTTTGCGTCGGGGGTTAAAATAGTATTTAAAGCGAGTCAGTGTTATTTTATGCCTTTAATCCTCAGGCAAAAACAGTTGCACCATACATACCTGCTCCACTATCTTGAAAGTAAAATGTTTATCCACGGGTATCTCCAACAAACATCTTTACCTGCGAGTGAAAGAAATTGCTCTACAATGAGATAAACAGTTTGTAACTATTCCTTTATTTAACACCGACAGTATAATAGGTTCCTTTTCATTATCCCTTCAATTGAAACAGTACCGAAGAAAGTTTTACGACTCTATTTAAACTTAAACGCAGTTGTTTGCGTACAAGGTAAATATTTATTACTTCAAAAGGCATGTGTGCTTCAAAGGCGCCGCCCGCCTTAAATTTCTTCCGAACAAATTATTTGATATCGTATCTCGCCGGCTTGCTTAGATATGGGATATTTAACATTATTTGAAAAATGTTTGACATTCCGAATTAAAACTTTCTCGGCATTTATACTTGAGTAGTAAAGAGTGAGTACTGAGGATCGAGTGTGACTCAGTGGGGGCAGGTGTAGCTTTCAATCCGACGCACCCGCGTTCGAATCCCTTAATTTATGTGCGGATTTGACACTCGCTCTAAAAACGGTGAAGGAAAACATCGTGAGGAAATCGGCATGACCAAGAAAATACCACAAAAATACAAGGACATGCGACGTCCACCAACCCGCACTGGCCCAGCGTGATAGATAGATAGATAGATAGATAGATAAACACTTTATTATTCACCTTAAAAATAGAGATAAAGTAAAATTCAAATGTTTACAGTGGTGTAACAATGGGCGGTCTTATCGCTTAAAGCGATCTCTTCCAGACAACCTTTGGATGGAGAGGAATAACGAAACATACACAGACGGTGGTGATAGAAAATATAATAGACATACTAAGGGCTTACATATGATATACAATATATAATCTAATTACTTAAATATATATAGCGTGGTGGATTATGGCCCATACTCTCTCTACGAGGGAAGGCCCGAGTCTCAGCGGTGGGAACATAATGGGCTGATGATGATGATACTTGAGTAAGAAATTAGGTTTTAAAAACTAAAATCGTTGTATATATGTAATTATTTTATTTTAGTGATTATATGTGATTATGTGATTATGTGTTTTTGTATTTATTTTGTACTTGTAACATTCCACGTCATTTTTATGCTTCACATAATATTGTAAGGAATGGGTGCAAATTTCTCTAAGTCATAATTCACACCAATATCGCATTCACCGGATGCATGACGTTGTAACCCTTACGCGTAAAAAGTGCATTTCATTCAATAAACGAATGTTTCCGAAAAGCTTACGAATGGAGAGTGTGTTGTTTCCTGCCCCATTGATCTGATTGATAGAATTTGGTGACCACAATTTTGTAAAATATAGCATGTACGTACATGCTTTATGTACGTTCATGCGTTCATTTTGGCCTTGAATGGTCTATGGGTTTCCAATTGCTTCTCCTTGCAAGTAGTTAGTTTAGTTTTAGTAAGTAGAGTGTCGAGTTATTTTCATATTCATAAGGGTATTCGTCCTTTAAAAAAAACTTATCATTTATTATGCGTGCACGTATGTGTAAAGTAGCATGTATGTATGTGCTGGAATTGTTATAAGCAGGGGTGGCGTTTACCATCAGGCGTACGACTTGTTCGTATCATCAGATCCATAAAGGTGGTAGAGTCATTGATAATTTGACGTTCGTAAGTGCGCCTGTGATGCCAAAATGATTAAAGAGATTTTGATTTTGATAAAAAAATTACGCTCTAAGTATATCCATTTCAACGATGTTGTTCTTGCTATGTTTTTTTTTTGTTATACCTTTAAAGTTTAAATCAATATTCTGATACATTTACATTTTTGTTGATACTCAAAAATGTATTACAAGGGACCTCATCTAAATTTAACAACTGTGTACCTATTTCATTTCTATGACTAATTTGTTTATACTAAATAACATGAACTTGCGTATTAATTCATCAATATAACATTATATACTGCTTATATAAGGCGAGAGCAATCTTGACTATGGGAGTGAAGAAGGAAATCATGGTCTTCCTACAAAATAAGGTTTTAGAAAAAACCTCTCACTAGTAGCGCATCTGTCGATGTTCCCACACTCTCGAAAGGATTGCACCCTTATCTCGGATGTTTTACCTGTTGCCTATAAATGAGGGTAGTTTTTATGAAATTTATTGGTAAGTTAGCCTATTTTCCTGTTTTTGGACGTTAATATGCCTAATTTGTAAGCTTGTCGTTAATTATGCGTGTGGTAGAGATAAGAACGAAGTGATTTTGTTAAGTTAAAATTTCACCAGTTCTATATTCAGTTTTGGCATCACTTATGAACGTCAATAAGACGTTTTTTTATGGAATTGTGTGAAGAGGCGGGCAAGTCGCTCTCCTGATGTAATGCGCAATGCCTGCCCATAATAATTGCAGTGCCACCCCAAACTTTTAATACCATAAAATGCATTGCGTAGCATTTAACGCTCATCACCCCGAGACAAGATCATCATCATCATCATCATCATCATCAGCCCATCACGTTCCCATTGCTGGGACACGGGCCTTCTCTTATAGAGAGAGTATGGGCCATAATCCACCACGCTAGCCCAGTGCGGGTTGGTAGATGTCACATGTCCTTGAATTTTCAGAGACAAAATATTAAGTCTCATATGCCCAGTATTTTTTTTTTAATTTCGCTGGTTACAATGCCCTTCGAACCTGAACACAGTATTGCTAACACACTACTGCTTGGCGGCAGAATAACTGACAAAGCTGTGGTAAATATGCACTTCGGGGAATGTGCCCAGGAATTGCACGATCTGATTCCTTCTTCTCCCTTCCACCTAAGGACTTCCAGGCGGGGTGAGTCGTTTCACCCGTACGTTGTTAATATCCCACCTATCCGTACCAAGCGTTTCGCAGATTTCTTTGTCATGCAAACTACTAAGGAGTGCAACGCTCTGCCACCGTCTTTGTTCGTAAACGGCAACAACAAATCTCATGGGCAAGCGTTTCCATCTTAGGCCGCATCTTCGCTTTCCATCAGGCGAGATGTCGTCAAACGTATGCCCATTTATCAAGAAAAAAAATACTCAGACGGCCTTCCGCATACGACAGACCTACCACGAGTAAAGACACATTGTAACGTTTTCTCTTCGAAAAGACTTCAACGCGATCGCCTTTATTTTTTCTTTGTGATTACATAGATTTGGATGAGACTTGTAAACTACTCTAATAATATCAATGTGCAAATAATTCTGTCTGTCTGTTTGTCTCTTTCTTACCTTTTCACGACTAAACAGCTGAAATTTGGTACAGAGATAGCCTGTAGACTGGTAAAAGACGCCTGAGGCATCGCAATATAGCCAAAGTCAACGCGCCCGAGGTGGCGGGCTGGAACTAGTGTACAATTAATAATAATTAGTTTATTAATAAAATGGCTTTTTAACTAACTTTTGGCTTTTTTAAGCGCTATATATCATGGTACTATTACTATTTTAGTTTTTACGTTTTTTTATGACTTTGTAAAATAACTAAATAATATATTTAACCTATATATTTTTTTATGTATTTGGATGACGAGACGAGCTGGTCGTTTTCCTGATGGTAAGCAATACGCCAACCCATAACAATAACAGCAACATCCAGAACTTTGTTTTGCAAAATCCTTCGAGGCGCTGCACTGCGCTCATCACCCTGAGACAATTAGCTGTCGAGTGTCAGAATGCCCAGTAATTTCGCTGGCTACAATGCCCTTCAAACTAAAACACGGTAATGCTTGCGCACTACTGCTTGGCGGCTGAATAACTGGCAAAGCGGTGGTACCCACCCAGACGGCCTCTCGCATACGAGAAACCTGCCACCAGTGCATACGAGAAACCTACCACTAGTAGTTTGTTTTTACAGTCTTGCTTTTCATGTATTTTTTTATGGAATTGAGTGACGAGACGAGCAAGTCGTTCGCCTGATGGTAAGCGCCACGCCTGCCTATAACAATTGCAGTACCATCCAGAACTTTTAATACCATAAAAAGCACTGTGTAGCACTGAATTGCGCTCATCACCCCGAGTCATAAGAATAATTATGGATTTCTAACAGATTTTTAAATGAGTTATCTACGACGGCATAAAAATCATTATTAAAATGTTCGTTAATTTTAAATGCAAAAAGATGTAATTAAATATCGTAAACGGTTTTTGTTATAAGTACATTGTCCTTGAATTATAATGTCTTAACTTATTTTTGTGTCAAAACTGGCATCTGCCGGTTTAAATGCCGGATGGCACGAATAAGAGCACTAAAATTGCTTTTTATTATACATAACCACCATTTTGAAACTAAACAGCTTTTAGAAAATTACTGTTTGCGGCGGCGCATGCGCAAGGCGATGGCGCTGCGCTGTTACAATGTTAAATGTTCAGAATCACAGAAATTGACTACAATAAAATATAAGCGACTACAATACGAGTTTACAGAGTGAGTTTTAGAGATGGGATTGTATGGCAAAATCCGACATCATGCAAAATAGAGAAACGTTGTGCAAACCGGTCGATTTATGAGAAAACAAAAACTGCATGGTTATTTAATTCCTATACTTGAGTAGGAACTCAAACTAATTTATTTTTTCAAAAGTTTATTAGCAGTTTTTTTGCTAATATGGATTGATACTTCTAAAGAAATGTAATATTGAAAAGGAAAGGAAATAGTTGTTAATGTTTTTTGAAACTTATTTATTTTTAGATTATATTCATTTATTATTCAAAATGGTAACTGTTGGCATTAACACAAATGTATGCGTATTATTAACAATTTCACTGCGTTTGATATCACAATATGGTTTATCTTCGATAATTAATTAAGTAGTTTACAAACTCAACCGTGCCGTGAAGGGTTTTGCCACTGTCATTTTTAATGTAACCTCATAGGAAATAGTCCAATGGAGTAAGATCGGGTGATCTTGCCGGCCAGCTCACAGGACCAGCATGAGTTCCTAACCAGTTATACTCAAAATATTCGTTAATCATCTTTCGTATCACAAGGCTGTTATGAGCTGGGCACGGTCTTGCTGGATATAGAACAGAACAGAACAGAACAGAAAAACTCATATTGTGTACCAATTCAAAGAAATACCGCCTTTGTATCCTTGGTCCACAAGTGGACAAGTTTTCAATTTGTTCAAAAACGTCATTTGAAATTTCCATATACCTACTTAGTAAGTTTTTAACACTCACCATACTTTTCAAAATAATTTCTCAACTGCTGTTCTCTTCTCAACAACAAAAAACAAAAGAAAAGGTACTTTTTGATTCATTTTTTAAATAAAATTTGAGTGGGATTCATTGGGAGCTCAAAATAATATTATCTGGGATCACATGCAACAATAAGTGGGATTCATTGAGAGCTACTTACATCGTCACTTAACATTAGGCAAAATAATGGCCAAACAAATCTTCAAGCAATAGAAAAACTCTCCTTACAACGTAAAGACTAATGATGATTATTTAAACACATTGTCCTTAAAATAGGTACCTACTGATTATGTTTCAACATCATTCCCCTTACATATAGATTAAGATCAATAAAACTTGTTTTAAGCTATTGCTGCTCACATCACTGATTTCATTCCCTGTATCAATTACTCATAGTGAGTTATGAGTGATTTTATCACTGCTTATGATTTGATAGGTAATAATTAATAAAAAGCAGCAGGTTCTTCGCCACCGCGATTTCAACACATCTGCTTGACTACTTACTTATTAGTAAGTACCTCACTTATACTCGCTAGTAAGTATGAATAAGGCGATTAGTCTGTTTACGCCGGCCCTGGCGCATATGTTCATTGAATTACCTGCACAAACACGCATGTCCATTGTCAATAGCGATGAACGGATGGACAGTTGTGTACCGCGTCTCAATGATGCGCCAACCGGCAACCCTTTGAGTGGTTTGTGCAAGCGCACTCTATATGACTTGCCATTCTCTGTTATTATTGTACAAACCGCAAGCGCAGATTGCACAGATTAGACACGACGCAACTGCACTGCTTTTTTTTACGTTGCGGTCGACACTCGCCAGATGATTTCTTCCATTTTTCCACACAAGGTGTTCAGTATTCACCTATTTGTATTGAACTTTCGCGTCCACGTCATATTTTGAATAGTTTCGCAATTGACAGTGCACATTGCGCATGCTCTTGCATATGAAGCGCAAATGTCTAGTCAAGGTGCGCTCGCGCAAATGTGATATGATCGATCTTTATTTTCTTTTATTTGTGAAGTAAATGTGACAAATATTAATTTAAATAGATCATTTAAATATTTCTTCGAATGCCGACGCACAGAAAGCACAAATGTATTGCAACGAAAGTTTTTTGAGATATGTTTCATGCAAGCTACTATCTGACTCCTGGAAAGCGATCTATCATAAAGAACTGTCATTTATTCATATCTTTTAGCAACTGTAAGTTTCTAATTCATTAGATATTAGTCATATTAGCCGTTCAATTTTAATCATAATAACGTTAAAGATTTTAAATAGAGTTAAAGTAATAGAGTAATGATTATTTTACATATGAAGTTGGCTATTCATCACGCAGGCTGCGCAGGCAAATAGCATTCTTACGTCAAGTTGAAAGACCGATTAAAATGTGTGTTTAGCCTTAATTACCGTACAAATACTTGAAGCTGGCTCGACCATCTTGCGATATGTTTGACGTGGTCATCAGTCTCCTCTCGATAAGTTTTGTCAATACGGTAGCGTTGAGTGGGCTAGTTGGTGGCTATGGTAAGATGGCGCACGTATCTATTTATTTGATTGTTTCCACATAACATCACTACTGGGTTTACTAACGCCGCATTAGTACCAATCTTCAACCCAGTAATCATACAGTACCTACGGTATATCATTTTATTCTGTCGATAAGGTCAGTGGCATAGCTAGGTAACCAAAAGCCCTGGGGCAAAAAATCAACTAGGGCCCCAATGAAACTTTTCAAAAGCGTTTGTTCCGTATTCATCATGTTCCGAATTCAACCTATACTTACTTCAGATTTGTCGTAATACAGTCGACTCCATAATAAAATTAAAAACCAAATACAAATTGTAACTTATTTTAAGTTTGTTTTAAGTTTTAAGTTGCCATTATTAAAGTCGCGTTCCAGGAATATGGTTTATTTATATTCTGAATGTGGGAAATATTTTAAATGTAAACTCTCACTTTTAAACCGATTTCAAAAACGGAAGAGGTCATCAATTCAATTGTTTTTAAGCTATAGCATAGCTTCTATCGCGGGCCTTGAGCGTGGAGACTGAATCCAGAAATTCCGTAACGAAAATAACCTAACACCCCCCACTCCGAATGCTATGCAATAGCTTTACCGCGGCAGTCTCCGAGTGCCACACGTCTTTTTTTTTAATGTTTGTTACCTCAGGACTCCCTCATTTATAAACTGATTTGTAAAAATCGGTTCTACAATGCGGTCTCATATCTACCTTGGTCTCCAGATACAACAGAATTGCAGTATTTTTTTTGTTATAAAATGAATTATATTATTATTTGTCAAAGCAAATATAAATATTAACTTTTATAGATAAAACTCTGTCTTTTTATACTTTGTGTCAATCCTCTAGATCCGTTTCTATGTGGTTCGTCTCCTACAAGATAAAAACGAGCCTGTAAGCTATTTCAACGTTTTTTTGTACTCTACAGTTTCCGCGAGCTAGCTCTATCCTTTAGTAGAGAACAGGTGCCTCTACGCAATGCTTAATATGGATACACCTCGGTTACATATTTGTCTAGAGTCCATTGCAAAAAGAGAGAAGACAGAGAGAGAGAGACACACAAATGTAGAAACAAATAGATAAAGGGAAATATAAAAATTATAAAATAACTTCGACATTATATAATAAAATTATTGCAACTATTTGTGGGATGTAAATTATAATGACGCCATTAAGTCTGCAAGTATGCTTACTAGTTTTTTAATATAATTTTACTGTAACATAGTCATATCATTTCCTATCTAGTGAAAGCGATCAGATTCGTAGTGTAAACAGTATCTTTAGCATAACGTTTTATGCAACACTAAGATGTGCGAAAGAGAAGGAATGAACGAGTAACATATAGGTTAGAAAGAGCGAAAGGAGATTCCGTAGTTCACAAAAATTGTGAAAGAGATGCATAGATGCAAGATAGAACAAGCAAAGAAAACTAAATATGTATTACTATTATTTGTAACTATAAACTTCTGTTTCCTGTTTTGGTGATCAATAAAGTATTATTGTATTGTATTGTTTTGTACTACAAATATGAAAGAGTAAGTTAATTTAGATAAAAAGTGAAAGGGATAAATAAGACTTTGGTCTCGTTTAATTCAGGCTTACTGTAGGATCAGGCTCTAGCAAATCCACAGTAAGCTAACGTCCAGTATCGAAAGGTGAACGGCCTCCCTTGTCCTCTAAGCTATAAGTCTTAGAGGCCTCTCGCTGAAGACCCTGTTGACTTTGTTACTTTACTACGAAAATTTGCACTTGGTCGCCAGAGGGTCAAATTACCCACTTCACTGCCTTAGATTTAAAGAGACAATTGCAAAGTTTAGTTTATGTGAAATTTTATGATAGTTGTAGGGGTCGGTGATTATTAAATTTTAAACCCAAATTCATGATATAAATCTATGTAACTTTACTTTTTAAATACCCATATAAAATTTCCAATGTTGCTAGTCCAAAATAAAAATCTTACCTCATGTTCAAAAACGTTTTTTTTTTAAATTTATTAAACATCTTATTTTTTAGGTTTTCCAAAGCAGTCGTAATGTCTAGTTTTGTAATGTTTATGTTCGAGTTTATAACGATACATTTTGGGTCAAAAACCTCATAAAACGACTATATGAAGAAGACTGCTGCACAGAAATTTTTGTAGCATTTAATGTGAAATATGCGAATACATAACCAGTTTCAAGATGGTAATATAACACCGTATTGTAAAAACAAGCTGGAAATGCTAAAATAACATTAAGCTGCTTTAGATGGGGAAGACCAAGTAGTAAATTGCTTTGACACAAGGATTCATGTTACATTGCAAGAAACAGTGAAAAGTTGTTGACAGTTATAGCACCTTCCGCTGATTTCGGGGTAAACTAGCAATTCTTGTTAAGCACAAAATATTCATCCACGTATATTATTGACAAGTTTTTCTTTATTCTACTGGCTGTTGATCGCAATTCATAGTTGATTTATGTTTTCCATTACTGGGACTTTTTGGCGGGAAGTGAAAAGTGATACAGTTCGATATTGTTTTATTTTCCAAACAAGTGTTATTTCGAGTGATCATGTGTAATATCGGTGGAATATTAACCATTATGTGTTCATAAACGTGCACGAGTGTAGGCAAATGAAACAAAATAGAGAAAACATTGCTTTTTATGTCCTCCCAAAAAGTCCATGAAAATCTTGAATAAAGATTCACCACTTTATTGAAGCACTAGGAGAGGGTCCGGTTGCTGATGACCCTCATACTCAACAAAAGTATAGTAAATGGAATATTAAACTATCAAATAAAAACTACGTAAGACATGGCGTTATGGTCCTAGAGACTTAAGCCTGCCCATGACGTGCGAACTTAAAAAAAATAAAAAAATTCCATTACTGGATAAATTCCACCTTCCTAGTTAAATGCCAATAGAGCTCGTGCTCGTGGTAGATATCTTGTATAAGGGAGGCCGTCTGGGCAGGTACTACTGCTTCGGCAACTATTCTGTCACCAAGCAGTAGTGCGCAAGCATAGCTGTGTTCCAGCTTGAAGGGCATTGTATTTATCGAAATTGCTGGGCATATAAGACTTCATATCTGATGTCTCGGGGTGATGTGCGCAATGTTACACATATTACATTTTATAATTTTATAAGTTCTGGGTTGCATTGCAATTGTTATGGGAAGGTGTGGCGCTTACCTTCAGGCGAACGACTTTATCGTTTCATCAATCAGTTCCATAGAGAAAGCATGAGTCAGTATTTTATCATTTCTTGTTTAGTAAGAGCAAATACATTTTTAAAATGTCCGGAAAATGATTTGTCTAGAATAAACAAATGACCACTGACCTAGGAGCTTATGAATCATTGTGCTGAATTTAATTTCTTTAGATGCAGGGGCTCACAGGGTGACCAAACCAGTCAGCAGTTTCCTGGGCCCGCGCCAGCTCATTGCTGACCTACTGCCAGATTGTTGACCTTCTGATGCTTGTGGAACCTTCTCCGTATCTGAATGTTGGAATAATAAACGAGAACTGACACGTGCCTTTTATTGTAGTTTTTGAGAGTAATGCTAGAAAATTGCTATCAAGAAGGCAAGTTTTGGATCTTTTTGTCTAGCAAATGGCTATAGAAATTTTAATAAAGTTGGTTACCAAAATGTTCTGAAATGTCGAGTTTTGTTAAAGGTTGTGTTCATCTATCAATCTTCCAAAGATCAACACAAACAAAAACTCAACCATTCTTTGTGAAACTAAATAATATTACAAAGATATTGATCCTAATTGATAGTTTCTATGACGTTTCCCTTCCTAGGGAGACGCAGGATGTTGTGGCTCCTAAGCATCTAGGAATAGACAGGAATAAGGACGGTAGGAGAACTATTCACATTTGCTCTGGATAAGATAAAGGTTAGGGAGGGGACTGCCAACCTTCAGTGATGGAGCGGGAATTGAAGAAGAAGAAAACATTTGCTCTATACGCCAAAAAATTCAATAAGAATATTATTAGCCATTGTCATAGTTACTACGTCACATTCTAGACTTATTTATAACAATGAAATTGAAACCCATAAATTCACTCAATTAATGTTAATTCACATCTAAACATTATGAGATTTTTCTCACAATACATAATACTATTTACAGTTACTCCGAGATACTATCACGAGCTTTTTAGGATTTAATTAAATTATAATCCGCCATTTTTTGTTCCCAGTGTTCATTAAGTAGATGTGAGTCCGCAGGGCCGCCAGTGGCCTACTTAGTAAGAGGTAATGACCTCCACTCGCGTTGTATAAAATTATTCATTCAAGAATTCAAATCTCGGGCTTCTGTGGGTATTTCCGTAGTTATTTTACTAAGAAATGGGTTCACATTCGTGAAGGAAATATATGAGGTGTGGTGATTAGGATGATTTCTCAAAATTTGACTATGTCAATACCTGCAAATGGGGATAACATTGATTTTGATATTAATGTTTTGAATGGATGTTGAATCACTTCAAACATCGTAGTCCATCTGAAAATCTGGAGGACTAAAAAACTTGTTAACGAATTACAATTCGTTAACAAGTTTTTTAGTCCTCCAAAAAGATCAATTTTTTTACCCTGTTTTTATTAAGTCACTTTCTTGTTTGCCTGTCTGTCGTTTCGGGTGGAATCTTGCAACTCAAAGCACTTCTTGATTAGCTCTCGGGCTGATACTTTCAGGGTAGGTACTCGATGACAATGCATTCTAAATCCATAAAAACATGGTTTGTAGATGAGTTACGTAATCTATTACTGATTTTATTTACATAAATAGTACCTACGTTCATAGTGGTAATACAAGCACTTCAATTCCTTTTACGGGATAAAACGTTTACATTTTCAAGAAACACCTCACAAATTAGTAACATTTATTGAAACAGCTCTTATTCGGGCCTACTCAGTTATTAGCGTTCGCAAAGCAAACACTCTACCATTATTCCACTCGGCCCAGTTTTTCTGATGACACTACACATCTGTCGTGGTGACTCTGGTCTTGCCTCAGTTCAAACAACTTAGTAGTGGTTTGTCACGTCAAGTTTGTCTTGGTTCGACGAATTTAGCACATTTCTGTCGTGACGTGGAGGTCGTAGACATTTGTCGTTTTACCTTCTCATTAGAGCGTTACATTTCTGTATTTGTAAAGAAGGCGGCACAAACATTGGGCCGTGCGTGAACTGTGGAATCTAATTTTTGAGCCAGAAAGTAGCAATATGGTGAAAAAGACTATTAGCAATGTAGAATAACTTTAATAAGTTTAACATAATGACTTTGCATTGTTAGTAACGTAGATAAGATTTATACCATAAGAAATAAAGTTAAATATTAGTTAGCTAGGGCCTAGGATAAAAAATGTTCAGCTGGGTTGTTTTACTTTTGTCCTCCACCAATAGTAGAGCCAAAACGCATGGAAAATCCCCAGTTAGAGCGAGAAACTAATGATACAAAAGAAATAGAAAGAGGTAGGAAATATTCGAAATAACTTCAAGGTCATGATAGACAGGGACAGACTTATCGCGGCTCTGCTATTGGTGGAGACTCGTGCGTCGCTCCTTGTGACTAGGAGCGATTGCCGGGTACGAATTTTAGATATAAATAGAGCAATGGTCAACGAGGTCAGTCAGTTATCATCAGACAGTCCACTAATAAACAAGAAAAATAAAGTACCTCGAAGCAAGAATAATTGTAAGCCTTTTCTTCAGCCCGAACCAAGCCGTGCCCCCTACAAAGACATTAATACACCTTTATTTCATAATTTAAAGTACCTAACAGAATAGTAGAAGACAGAAGATTATTATTTGCAATTTGATCTCGTTTCTTAGTAGCTCTAAAGCTTTAGCGATACAATACCTTGAAATAATCGTACAAAAGAGAAAACGTTTCTCTACCCCAAAACATTCACTGAATTTCATACAATTTGGACACATAAAAGATGTTATCAATATTTAGGTTTATAGCTCTGTTCCGATATTTTTTATAGAATTTGAATAAATAGACCCACAGAACTATTAAACCTGGTAATAGTAAAAAGTAATAGTAGTTCAAGCCTCGTTCTCATAACTTCTAAAATGTCCGAAACCTGGTCGAAGTAATTTTGACGTTTACCGTGAGTCGTAGCCGTTTTATATCAATAATGAATAACTCTCACGAAACTTTTCAAAATCCAAATATTATTTTGTGTAGTTATTATATTTGATGCAAAAACTTTTCGACTAATTCTTGAGACATTAAAACGCATAATTATAGTTATTAATCCATATTGCTTTTTGAAATGTTGTAATGAGTTTGTACTTGTGTAAACTCCATCGGCCAGCTTTCGCGTCGACTATTATAGGTACATGTTTGTGGAACTTACCTGTAATTTGGTCATGCAAGCGGCTTACATATAGTTAGAGATTCGTTAAAATAGGGGACTTTTAAAATCCGCTTATTTAGTAAATTTTTTGCCTTTATAGTACGCTAGCGACCCGCCCCGGCTTCGCACGTATGCAATTTACTATCAATCAATCATTTATTTGCAAGAATAGGTACAATTATACATAAGGTCTTATAACTAATTCGATTTTGCAATGTATTCAGCCTGAAAGCAGGCGCGCACATATTAGTGTAATTAAAATTAATTTATTAAGAAATATACAAAATAAATGCCATAATTAATTAATGACAAAATAAAAATAAATATGTTGTACTGATGTGGTTTAATTAAAATTTATTATACATACCTACTGTTACACATCGCAATATTTCTTAGTTACTTAGGGACTCCCAATACCTAATTAAATCGCTTTCAGCAATGTACCTCTCTATATAAACTAGTATTTTTTTAAATTCCAGGCTTTTTTCCTTAATCGCTCTAAGCCACCTGGTCCTCGGCCTGCCGGTCAGCCTGGAATAAGCAATCAGGTGGACACACTGCCAAAAGTATATATTTTATACTGTGAGGTGCGAGAAGTAGTCCCTATTCGTGTGTGTTAATTGTGATAATAGAAATGTGTGTGTGTGCCTAAAAGTTGATTTTTTTTAGAACAACCAAGAGGTGCCACACAACAATACCTTCTGTAAAAAAATTAAAATTAACCAGGTATTTTCCACATCTGTCATACATTATAAAGGTAAAATAAAGTTTACGTAGTGGCTGTACTCAGCAGCGTGCAGTTTTTACCGGAGCAGGCGGGAGCTGGTCGCCGACCGGTCTGCATCCTGCTATCCCGGGGCCTGTACTTACTTGTAACGCGACATTGTTGGGTAACCAGTATCATATATGACCTATAAGTATATTGCTGGGTGATTCAGGAACACTTCTGTAAAATATAGACCCACGGAAGGAATTAGAAGCTTAGTAAATCTAAACAATGACTTAAATAGATCCTGTATTCTTAATAGGTATATCAATAGATGTTTTGTCCCTGTCAACCATTGCAGTTACGAGACAAATTACTAATAAAACTTATCAAATTTGGAGGCTTATATCGTGTTCCAATGAAAACACCAATGATAATGATAATGATTCAGGAACAAGAGGGCTAAAGTAAGTCACGTCAAGTATACTGGCAGCAGCATGGAACCCAGTGATTAGCAAATGTTCTCGTCGCGGTTTGGGTTCGACGACGAAAGCCAGTGATTCCGTCAGTGTAGTGTGCCGTGATGACAACCCTATGTTTTTACAAGACCAAGTGCGGGTAGTTGATGACAACGCCCGCCTTTTTCGACGCTGATACCCGCATTCTCCAGTCTTCTCGTGACCACGGCCAATGCAACTTGGTCGAAACGTCGAGGTAAATAAAATTAATGTTTTTAGCGCGATTAAGTCCCGTTTTATTATCATAAACTAAAGTAATTCAGTACACTTAAATCTAGTAGTAGCAAAATATACCAAATATATACCACCTATAAGCATTATAATCAAAGCAGATTACGATAAAACACCGCCTGGGACTTGAACCCGCATTACAATTGTGGTGGTACTGTTATTGTTATGCGCTGACGTGTTGCTTACCATCAGGCCAACGACCAGCTCCTCTCGTCATCCAGTTACATAAAAAGAAACAATCTACTTTAGGCGCGGGAAGGGCTCTACCTATATAAAAAAACTATTTGGTAATGCTTAATTTAGCTTAATAAGACGATACATTTTGCCGCCACGAGGGACGAACAACTAGAGCGTATCAGACTAACCATATACGGACGAGTAGAACGTATAAAGTACGTTTACGCTAACCATTTCACATAAGAAATAACAACCTGATTGATTTCTATTTTAATTGGGTTTTTGTGACACTACTCTATTCTCTTTATTATTATTATTATTATTTTAATTACTTCTTTATTTCAGGTAAATTAAGAAAACAATAGTTACATTAGTGACTACAGTAATTCTAAGACCCATATTATATATACCTTACAGACTAACATACATATTATAATATTAAAAACTATTTTTATGAAGCTACAACAGGGAATTGTTTTTGCCTACTTTCCCTGTACCGGCGGTAGACTATCCCTGCAGGCCAGAAGTCCGGGGCGAGGAACATTTTCGCGTGTTCCGCTGGAACCTGGAGCGGGTAGGACTTGAAGTCAGTGGTCTTAGTCTGCTCCAGCCGCGACAAACTCACTTTGATGGGCTTTAAGAAAATTATTCGGTAGGAGAAGATATTTACACAAAACAATCACACTAATATTATAAATGCGAAGTTTTGTATGTTACTTCTTCACGCTGTAACGGATTTCAATGAAATTCGATATAGAGATAGCTTAAACCCTGGATAGAATATAGAATACATAGGCATAGGAAGTGGCAATGGGCTGGTAATATCTCACGAAGGACGGACAACCGCTGGAATTGCTGGAACCGCTGGAATGGAATCGGCAAACGTAGTGTAGGACGCCCACCGGCTAGATGGAGTGACGACCTGCGAAAGGTGGCCGGAAGAAACTGGATGAGAGGAGCCGAAGACCGGGCTCAGTGGCGTTCATTAGGAGAGGCCTATGTCCAGCAGTGGACGACTACGGGCTGATGATGATGATGATGATGAGGCTACTTTTTATCCTGGGAAACCGTGGGTAAAACCGCGTGGCGCAGCTAGTATTATACTAATTCTAAGTTATATGATGTGAATTTTACTACACTCATTCCAAACCCTGAAAGAAAACAATTAGCATGTACGCCACAACGGCTGAACGAATTTGAGTGAAATTCGGAATGGAGATAGCTTGTTCCCTGGATTAACAAATAGGTTACTTTATTTCGTGGGAAACCGCGGATCGCATCTAGTAAAATATGTATATTAGGTCCACCAAGTATCACTGGGCCCCGGCCCGTGTGGTAGATAGATTCCCATACTCTACCTCTTTATGAGAAGACCGATAATGATGTTGATAATGTGTCACGGTCTCAACATATGTCTCAGTCTCCGTGTCTTTTATAATGCGTGTTTCAGAATCATCCAGCAGAATCTATCGGGACGTGTACGGGGCGATAGTAAGAAAATATAATGAGACGGGTGCAGGAGCTTTTTATGCAATTAATTGTTTGCTTATGCAATGTTTATATTCATCAATTTACAAACTAGTAATTCTATGTAATTCCAAGTAACTAAATATGGTTCTACAAAATGAAGGTGTTGCCTAAAACTATGTAGGAGGAGACCGAAAGAACTGAATTAAAACAATACGGATCGCAAATTTGCTAGGCAGGAAGATGTTCAAATGCCAAAGTTTAAACGCCCATAATATTATTATGTATAAGTCAGTTTTGGTAGTATATGCTGATTAGTCTTCATAATAAATCATTTATTGATATTATCGAATACAAGTCAACAGACGAAAAATAAAAAACATAATTGTACATATCTTATCATACTTCAATTCAACTCTTCTTTCCTTCGTGGTGTGGTACTGGCACGCGACAACCAGACTAATGTCTGCACGGGGTCTATTGAGACGTGTCCACTATTGAAATACCTTTGCAAGTTTTCGTCTTCTCAGAGGCGTCGCGCATCAGTTCAAGCTTGCTATAAAGGACAATTTACACGCGGTCAGCGACTGACTCCGAAATCGAGATAAGCTAGCGCTGACTTGGTACTGACCGCGTCTAAAGTGATGTTCAAGTCAGTACAGCGCCGATTGACTTGGACTGACTCTATTTCTGACTAAACAATACAACTCAGCTTTTGGCGCCGGCACTGACGCCGATTACTGACCGCGAAAAACAAACACTATCACATAATATACAACAGACA
Organism: Petrophora chlorosata; assembly: GCA_951640565.1. Classification (NCBI taxonomy): domain Eukaryota; kingdom Metazoa; phylum Arthropoda; class Insecta; order Lepidoptera; family Geometridae; genus Petrophora; species Petrophora chlorosata. The sequence goes on along the minus strand of OX621193.1, from coordinate 11,386,932 downwards.
TCTGTAAGGTACTAATGTAACACCACCCTATATTTCTGACAACTTTATTTAAGTTGTGAGACGGAATCGCAGGAGGCAGCATTACAAGATACAGACCACACAGGATTGCAGGTCATTAGTCTCTATCAAAGACGATGAGCTGAATTCAGTGCTTATTAAACTAAACATCTAATCAAAAACTACGTGACATATCTGCCGACTGCGAAATAATATTATGTCGTTGCGTGGCGTTACACAAGCGAAGGTAATTCTGCGAGAATCGCGGCCAAGCGAGACGCGACGCTGCGTGTTTGACAAAGAAAAGTGCGTACAGATAAAGCAATTGAAACAAATCTACCTATGTATATTTTTTTTTCAAAATAACATTAGTACAGAAAAGCACACTCGATTCATATAACAAAACCAGTTTAATCAATCAGTGTTGCTTACTTTAGTAATTAGTCGAATATGGTAGATCGCTGCTTAGCAATAAGACCGCCTATTGTACTTATAAGAAATTATGTATTATTTATTTTATTTATAGTTTTGCACAAAAATGGTACAAGGAATAACTAAATGCTATTTAGCATTATCTACCAGTCTTCCAGGTCGTGAAAGAAATATAGTGAGTATTGCAGCTACGTTATGAGCAAGAGTACATTGACTAAATAAATGACATCAAATTTACCATCTGTACCTAATAACTTTTTTTAAGTGCAATAATGTGTTTTCTATCGTCTATCTATCTAATTAAGACATTGTAACGTAAGTAACATTTGAAAAAAGGGTTTATTTAAACTAAACACTCTATTCATATTTACATATGACACAATTCTTGCCCTCTCTCACTTACTCTTTGCTAGCTGGAGGGGCGCGGGCGGCATGATTGCTGGAGTGGAGCGGACCGCTGTATGCAGTCACGGTCAAGGTCTGCCCCGAGTAACTGCAGTGGACGTCCACGTAAATTATTGCTTGCGACTGTTGCATGACACATCCAAGCCGCATGCCATATGCTGTGGTATTTACAACTGATTTAGTATTGCTATTATAGTGTTGAGGTTAGGTTATAGAAAATGAATAAATGCATATAATTATGGTGTATACCTAAAAAGTAGGTATATTGTAAATACTATAATGTACATATACTAACTGTTCGAGCTAAATGCTTCAAATGTTTATTTGCAGAAAATACGACCACGTATGCAAAGAGCTAGAGATATAATGTACTTACTCATAGAAATAATAATTATAAAATAGATAACAATTCAATCACCTCAGATTTTTAATAAAGAAATAAAGAACATTTCTATAAAAGCAGGCAAAAGATACTTAGCTATAAACTTGTACTATCTATACATATATTTATAAAATCGTAGAACCCAAAAAATCTGTACTTGGAAGATATTCGAAAAAAATCAACCAGGGCGACTTAAAATGAGTAAATAAACATATTAAAACAGTTTTTAAAATTTTTGTTTGTTTGTTGTCAGTTTGTTTGTTTGTTTGGACTTTTATAACTTTAGAACCACTAATGGGATTTTGATGGTGTTTCCACAAATATGTTTAACTGAACCCTGATTCTAATATAGGCTATCAAAATTTTGAAAAACCTGCTTATGTGGGGGGGGGGTGTTAAAGGGGGGTCGAAGTTTGTTTGGAAAAAAGTTTTAGATTGTCTTAGAACCTTGAAACTCAGAATTATATAAGTATTAATTCTGAGTTTCAAGGTTCTACGATAATTTTTAAATTACAAATTAATAAATACGGGTTCGAGCACTTTTCAATATTCAGCTTCTTTAAGCGATGACGACAGAAAATAGATAAAATTAGTCTGACTTTGAAACGCTGTGTAGACTACGAAAATGAATGAAATACATAGGTGTAAAATTTCAATTACATAAAGAAATATCATGGTAAAAATATAATTTCAGCGTTTTTAGGAAATCTTACAAAATAACTTGGAATCTTTACACGAAAGAAACTATAATTATTTCAACACTTGAAAATTATTTTATGCAATAAAAAGCAGATGGCGTTAAAATTATAATTGCATGAAAAAATATCATGGTAGAAATATCTCTCTGAAGCTGTGTGGTGAATTTTGGCTTCAACCGTCCGGCTCAAACCAGCTCAAACCGTCCAAAAGCCTTTTAAAACCCTCTCCAGACTGTGGTCTGTGGTATGTGTGTCAGAAATGAGCTTCTGGCGTTTTTAAGGTTTTGTCAAGAGGATAATTCTGCAGAAACTTTAATATACGACGAAGTGCCTTTCTTCAACGACAAACAAATTGATCTAACAGATGACGACGCGATATGGTGGGGGCACCAAGTGTCTTTAAGAAGCATTCTTTAGGCAGGACAATAAACACTGTCCTGTCAATACCAGTAACAAAGAATGCTACTATTTACAGCTGCTAATACACGATTTCTGTCCGCGGCGCTACCTCATTTGCGTTCCTCAGAACAGTCGATAGTGTTAAACGCCGTACGTTCCATGCAGCCTGCAGATTAAGACGCCTCCTGAATGACAACCAAATTTGGGAAGAAATTCTAGCAAATGCAGTCGTGATACTTTACGACGTATGCGCCATTTTTTTGCCGGATGTTGGTGTTTTATGGGCTTTCGAGCTTTGTGAAACTGTAGGACAAGTGTCTACATCATCTTGCCGAAGATATCCCGCCTATATGCTCTGAGGAACTTTTCAATCAATCAATCAATCAACCAAAATATCTTTAATCATTTTGGCATCACAGACGCACTTATGAACGTCAAATTATCACAATGACTCTACCACCGTATCGGAAAAAGAACCACTACTCAGAAGATACGGCTTCTTGCCGTGGGGCATTGCCGAGGGGCATTTTTTTTTGAGATATTTTTACAATTAAATTTTTTTTTGGGGTATTTACAATGTTATGTTTCATATGTACCAGTTGGTTACTTTGCAGAAGTAGAATGTTCCAAGCATCTTTGTCTTCTATGTAATTACGAACAGTGTAGTATGCCTTTCTCATTAGAACATTCTTAACGCGTAATTTGAATTTACTTTCTGTGAGCTCCGTCATACATTTTGGAACAGGACGTGGACGTATCAGACGAGAGGGAGATAAATAGTTGTCTTACTATGCTACAAAATGTTGTCATTGCTATCTGTGGCAATTCATTAGACCGCGTGAACCCCGTAAAAATTGGCGCATCGAGTGCGTCTGATATTCCAGCGCACTTTATTACGTTAACAATTGCAGGTTAAATTATGCTTCTTTAAAATTGGACCACACCGAAGTTGTGTAACGTAACTCGGCTAAAGGAAGTGTCGCTACAAAGGAACCTGCTTGAGCCTTAAACTACAAATACGATCCTGCATGGATTACTGTAGCCATCTACGGGGTGGGTCAGCCGAATACTAACTGACAGCTCAGGAATCTTTAGAATGTTGCCCAATTAATTTTATAAATAATAATGTGCTGGTGGAAGAATTGCACTAACCGATCCCTTCTTCTCTTTTCCACTTAAGGACTTCCAGGCAAGGAGAGTCGTTTCCCCGTACGTACTTAATGTCCCACCGATCGATCGGTACGAAGCGTTTTGCAGATTTGTTCATCATGCGGACTCCTTGAAGAGTAGAACGCTCTACCAGCTTTTTGTTTCCAAATAGCTACAAAGTCTAGAGTGAAAAGGCATCTCATGGGCAACCGTGCTCCATCTTCGCTTTCCATAAGGCGAGATGTCGTCAAACAAATGCCCATTTGGCAATTTTAAAAAATATAAGTAGTGGACGCGAACGAAATAGGGACATTTCTCTCTACAAAAAAAGACTACATCAGCGTTAAACTATATCCACGTGAACGAAGTCACGGGCAACAGCTAGTTAATCTATATATTCCTTAACCTAGGAATAGATATTTTTTTATGTTGTAGACTTTCGTTTCACCACTCTTCCATTCTTCCATTCCATTCCTCTCCATCCAAAGGTTGCCTGGAAGAGATCGCTTTTAGCGATAAGGCCGCCCATTGTAACACTTTCTTTAATTGTTTTTATGTAATGTCTTTAATTTAATGTTTGCAATAAAGCGTTTATCTATCTATCTATCTATCTATCTATCTATCACTATCTCACCTGATGGTAAGAGATGATGTGGTCTAAGATGTATCACGCTCGCCTAGAAGATATGAAGACTCCTAGATTGTAGTTGTCAGGAAACACAGACGATGCCAATGCGTTCCACTCCTTGGATGTTCGTAAGATGGACGTTGAAGCAAAACGTTTTGTTTATACAGGAGGGATGTCTACCATGTATGGATGTTGCTTAGCCGTGCGTCTGGTTCTCCTATGATGGAATGGTGACGGTGGTATGAGGTCATGTAGTGCAAACTCTTCAAAGTGCACTCGATAAAATACCGCTAAATTTGCAACTTTGCTATGTTTGAGACTCTGTAGATGAGTTTCAAACAGGTGATGATTTTCTTATATTAGGTTAAAACTATATTCAGCCTACGATGCCTCATCATCAGCCCATTATGTTCCCACTGCTGGGACACGGGCCTTCTCTCATAGAGAGAGTATGGGCCACAATCCACCACGCTGGCCCAGTGCGGGTCGGTGGATGACACATGTCCTTGAATTTTTGTGATTAATTCTTGGACATACCGGTTTCCTCACGATGTTTTCCTTCACTGTTTTTAGAACGAGTGTTAAATCCGCACATAACTTAAGAAAGACAGTGGTGCGGGGCCAGCGGGATTCGAACTCGGCTGCATCGGATCGAAAGTCGCACATGCTCCCACTAAGCCACACTCGCTCTTGACGACGATGCTTCTTAATCGATCAATATGCCAATTGACTCACAGGGTTGAAGTGTAAGGACACAGTCCAGGACCAAGTACTACAGGTACATCTTACAAGACATCTAATTAATTCAAATAGCCGCACTATATTTACGCTAAGTAGCATTTATCGCATTGCATTCAATAAGTATCATTTACCAAGATAGAACTTCCGGCACGTGCGTAATGCAAATAATACCGACCACCTGCGAGGTGACGGTAATGAGTGGCTATCGATTACCTTTCGATATTATATATTTTTTATACTAACATGTTTTGGCAATACGGACAAGGAGGCGAAATTACCCGGGCCACGATCAAAGTTTTTATCGTATATTTTCTTATTTATTTAATATCTATCATTTCAGGACCCTGTTATTTAATATTTAAAGTACAACAAAGTAAAATTAACACAGTCCCATAGAATATATGCTTTACATACTAACATATATACAAAAATTTTAAGAGGTTGCAAAAATTGCGCTCCCTTCCTGTATATCCGTTATACTAAAGTACAGGCCAGAAGACAGACTTCAGGAACTCCAAGTTCCGGCAGAGGAGCCTAAAGGACTTGAAGTTAGTAGTCCGACGACTCCAGCCACGACTAAAATTAAAAATAATAGGTATGTTGTAGTATAGCTCTATGCAAGGTATACGAAAGTAAAAAATATTTTTGTTGCCATAAATTACAGATTATTTAAAGCTTTAGAGACAAATTCCATCAGTCACACAATCCGTCATGAAAATGAGCCCTCCAAAACATTGACCAATAATTATTTTTTAGACAAAAACAAGAACCAAGACGGTTCTTGTTCAAGACTAAACTTATATTTTTGTTTTTGTTGATTTTTCCTTCTTCTTCTTTTCACTCTTCATTCCAGTACTGGAGGTTGGCCTACAGCTCGGCGAACTTTTCCTTTCTTGTGCCAAGCTAAACAGATTTTCTACGCTGGCAATACTCGTCCATTCGCGGATGTTGTACAAACAGAATTTTTCCAAAAAGTTCTAAATCGGTTTCGATAAAATTTTAATGGGACCACCTCTGAAGTATAACCTATCAAACAAAAACAGAATCAACAAAATCAGTTCATAACTGGCAGAGTAATCGCGTAACAAACATAAAAAAAACATACAGTCGAATTGAAAACCTCCTCCTTTTTTAAGAAGGTTAAAAACAAACAGCATGTAAAGGATAAGGATAATAAAAAGGTTTACCTCAGTGACCAACATCCACTGGTTTTCCCAGTGTCCGTGAGATTCAGGGTAAATAAAAAAAAGACGTTGGTGGCACTCGGAGACTGCCGCGGTAAAGCTATTGCATAGCATTCGGAGTGGGGGGTGTTAGGTTATTTTCGTTACGGAATTTCTGGATTCGGTCTCCACGCTCAAGGCCCGCGATAGAAGCTATGCAATAGCTTAATAAAGGTATTTTTAAGCTATTATTTACACGTCTTTTTTTAAAATTAGAATGTGCACGCTATTTATTCAGATGTTGGTAGAAGATATATGTTATAGGTACAGTCAGCGACAAAGTAGCTGAACATTTGTGAATCTTTGATTGACTACACATTCAATATTTGGCTTATTTCTCTGAATGTTGCATTTAAAAACTCTGTAAGTACCCTGTGCGAATATGGGAATTGCATATTTTCAGTGTAAGTTTCAGTAAATTGTATATTTTCAGTGTTATTGTCAATTGTCTATTCCTTTGAGTGCCTACTAGCATATTACTAGTCTCATTTCCCATTGGGTTGGTTCCATATTTAGCCATTTACACCCTCCTCAAAAATTCATTCTATACATAATTTTGATGATTAAGATTGCATCATCATCATCATCAGCCCATCACGTTCCCACTGCTGGGACTTGGGCCTTCTCTCATAGAGAGAGTATGGACTATAATCCACCACCCTCGCCCAGTGCGGGTTGGTGTCCTTGAATTTTTGTGATTAATTCTTGGACATACTGGTTTCCTCACGATGTTTTCCTTCACCGTTTTTAGAGCGAGTATTAAATCCGCACATAACTTAACTCTTTTTAGGGTTAAGCTCGCCTTTGTACATATATTTTATAAATCATCGATGTAAATATTACAATAGTGTACAATCAAGAAAATAAGAATATAAGAATAACTTAAGAAAGTCGGTGTTGCGGGGCCAATGGGATTTGAACTCGGGTGCGTTAGATTGAAAGTCGCACGTGCGTATATATTTTTCGATTTTGTACTTGTCAACTTTTCATAACAACTTAACTTATTGTGGGTGTTAGAAGAATACAATATAAACCTGGAATACTCTTTCTGGGCAAATGTACATAACTACGCGTCTACCTGATATGTAGGTTGTAGATCGTTGGAGATTCTAAATTCCCCTAGTTGTAAACTTGCTCTTTGTAATATGATCGGAGGGTAACCTCAGAGAGAGAGTGAGAGGTGTCCTCAGTTGATATAATAATACGTGAAAGGTGATTCTATTTGTCTTTGTAAAAGGATTACAAATACTTTTTTAGTAATTTAAGTCGTAGTCGGACATGGAACACTTTTAGCTAGTTCATGAAAATTGTGGATTTAATTTTTACTTTTTGCTCCATGTTCCATTTGAGTCGTCCGAGTTATTTATTATATTTTGTAAAGGTCAATTAATCAGTTGGCACTGCCTTCCCGGATGCATGATATTTGACATTTGAATTTTAAATTCATACAGATGTATACTTGCTGTCCTTAAGTATGTTGTGCTACTGTGTTGTGAACCCGTGAGAAGATAAATAGATAGAAGACACTTCATTACACTTAAGAAAAAAGGAATTAAAGTTGGTAATACACAATTTATTATAAGTATAATAGGCAGTCTTATCGCTAAGCACCGATCTCTTCCAGACAGCCATAGGGTAAGGAAAACAACATTTTAAAAACACTAGTGTGCAGTAATAACACAGAATACTAAGGTACAGAAGCATTACTCCGCAAAGAAATTTAAATAAAAAGCGACTCTTGCTATGACGCAATAAAATTCAATTCAGCTCGCGTAGCGCTGCATACCTACCAGTTATACCTCTCTTTCTATCGCATAGCTCTTATCTCAATCAATCAATCAATCAAAAGTTCTTTATTCAATTTTGTCGTCACAGACGCACTTATGAACGTCAATTATTACAATGACTCTACCACCGTATCGGAAAAAGAAGCACTACTCAGAAGATACGGCAAGAAACTGAGGGGCATATTTTTTAGAACTTTTGTTACAATATTTTATGTTTGTTTTTGACAATATTATTTTTCTTATGTTCCAGTTGGTTACTTGGCATTGAGGAATGTAAGACCTCAATGCTACTTGGCAGAAGCGGAATGTTCCATGCATCTCTTCTGACGCGGCACGTGTAACGACGCGCGACCCGCCTTCGGTGTCCGGCTATTTACTTGTAGCTTCGTACCTACAGTGCGGAGTGCGCTAGGCCTGGTAATAAGTAGGACGCAAGAGTTATAGACGTCGACTTAAAGTAGAATGCTTATACAAACATTATATAATAGTACACGAAGTACACAATTATGACTCATAGCGAGCTTATAAACAGCCTTATAATAACATCGTAATTAACTGACCCCATTGTAACTGGATATATAAAGGCGAGTCCACACGGCCGCGATTTGTCAGCAATCCATCTGTCAGTTTTTGTTGCGTTTGAAACAGCGTAGGCGGCTTACAAAGCGCTTTGCACAATGCACAACCTTGGGCTGAGTAACTTATTGTTGAGCTGATTTTGGTTAAGAATCATTAAACGCATTCTTAAAGAGTTGAGCTCTGTAAAGGTTTGGTTGCGTCGTTTCGGAAGAGTTAACCCACGTTAATTTTCATACGTTATATTATAATAATAACTTAGGTAAATACTTACCTCAATGTACAGTTGTTTAAATATTCCTCTATTCCTCTATATTTAGAGCGTGTGTGGCTCAGCGGTAACTCATGCGCCTTTCGATCAGACGCACCTGGGTTCGAATCCCGACTCAGCCCTGCACCAATGACTTATAGTGAAGTGCAGATTTTGCACGCTCGCTCTAAAACGGTAAAGGAAAACATCGTGATGAAACCCGCTTACGCGCTTTGGAGTGGTAGGCACTGGCCGTGGTTGTAATACCACCCACCGAACAAAGCCATGCCGTCAAGCGACCTAGTCGTGTTTCGGGATGATGTTCGGTGAACCATAGGGGAGACGGGTCTGAGCAGCCGCTCAACTGCCGTCTCTCTCTAGGTCTATGTGCTCCATCTTAGGCCACATCATCGCTTCACATCAGGCGAGATAGTGGCCAAACATAGATCTATTAAGCGTAAAAAAAAAATATCCAACCCAGAAAATGAATCCTATTTTCAAAAAAAAATACTATAAACACACTATAAAATATATTTTTTGAAAGGTGTAGTTAGATAGATAGAAAAATCTTTATTCCACTCACAAATTTGTAGGTTCATAGGCGAACTTAATGCTAGGAAGCATTATCTTCCAGTTAACTTCGGTGTACTGTGGAGTATTTATAAGTGAAAAATTTTGATCTTTTATAGTGAAACTTTTGTAGAACAATCATTTTGAAAGTAATAATGACTCAACAGATTTTTACATTAACGAATAAAGTACCTAGAGGAAATACAGCAATTACAATTTGTGGTCATATCGAAACTATTTAAAACGGATACTATCAGTAGGCACGATTTATAGCAAAAATCATGTTTTTGTACTTCGACGAAAGAGGCCTGGAAGCTATATCACAGGCCACCAGTCTAGTTTAGGTTTCAGGTGCTCCACCAGTTAATTTTTTTTGTAACAAATGTTTCAATTAATAAATGATTTTAATTTGATAGCAGAGTCTGCTGATTGGGCATCAGTTAGCGTATGCTTAGAACTACGATTACCGCGCTACGTAATATTTTATAAATATATATGTTCATGACATGTACATTGAACATTACAATATTTGAAATTTTAATTCACATGAAATACGAATAATGTTTTGATAACTTTTGTACTAGATATTTTTAAGGAATGACTTTATTTCTACAAACTACTATGCACTACTATAACTGAAATACTTACAAAGTGGAATTTTGTTTTGTAAGTTAGAAAATAGAACCAGAATTGAATGAAAACTATACCTGCGCTAATGCATTCAATATCAAAAATTGTATGTAAATAGGGTTACTTACATACAATTTTGATATGGAATGCATTAGCGCATTCTAGGAGTATGTCTTAAGATTTTAAATAATTAGAAAGAAGAAAACAGATATTGCTTGGACAGGGATCAGACCTGCGTCTTCGGAATATCGTCCTGACGCCTTAACCATCACTGGGCCACAGAGCCAGGTGCTCGAGCAACCAAATTTCTTCTATCCTTCTTATATCGTCTTACGGGGACGATTCTACGTCATTTGTCGTCAATGTTCACATTGATCAACCGAACAAGTCTAATATAACAATTAGAAACATGTTCTAATGATAAAGCAAGCTCTATAAAAATGTTGATATTCAATGCATTAGCATACCTATGCTAGGCGAAAATCTTGAGATTTTACATAATTGTAAAAATTATACCTGTGTTCCGGCTTGAAGGGCATTGTAGTCAGCGAAATTAATTGGCATTATGAGACTCAACAGCTAATTGTCTCAGGGTGACGAGCGCAGTACAGCGCCGCGCAGGTTTTTGCAAAACAAAGTTGTGGGTGGTGCTGTTATTGATAAGGGCTGGCGTATTACTGACCATCAGGCAAACGACCAGCTCGTCTCTTCATCCAGATACATAAAAAAAAGACGTGTGGCACTCGGAGACTGCCGCGGTAAAGCTATTGCATAGCATTCGGAGTGGGGGGTGTTAGGTTATTTTCGTTACGGAATTTCTGGATTCGGTCTCCACGCTCAAGGCCCGCGATAGAAGCTATGCAATAGCTTAAAATTATAAAGAAGAAAAATGATATTTATCTGTTAAACTTATAAAATAGGTACCTATGTGAATTTGAAACCTCAAATTAGTTCGCAGCGTTTCCACGATGACGAAGTTGCAGGCAAAGCTAGTATAAATAAACGGATCGACAGGTAATTGATGAGCCGGCAGAATGCACATGAGAACGTATAGTAATTAAACGGGTACCGTAACACTGTCTAGGGGCCATCATGAATAAGCAGTTTACGTAGGATTGCGATCACGAATTCACGACTAGACTTGCAAGACTGTTGCATCCGACTTGTATGTGTTTTCAGAACGATTGGTCCGAGACGTGTAGATAGTCAATGGCTTGTATGCTATTACAATAGTGGTACTTGCTGCAAGTAGAATGCAAACGACAGCCTCCTTTGTGTGGCTGTGGAGCCGTGGGCCAAAAAATATAAATTCAAAAAAGACCTGTGGCACTCGGAGACTGCCGCGGTAAAGCTATTGCATAGCATTCGGAGTGGGGGGTGTTAGGTTATTTTCGTTACGGAATTTCTGGATTCGGTCTCGCTCAAGGCCCGCGATAGAAGCTATGCAATAGCTTAATAAAATATTTTTTTTTATTGATAAGGTTTTATTGTACACCAAAAACATAACAAAAACAAATAAAAATATAACTTAAAAATTTGATTAGTACAATGGACGGTCTTATCGCTAATAAGCAATCTTTTCCAGACAACCTTTGGATGGAGAGGATTTGTAATACGACGAAAGACGGTGGTGTACTAATATTATAATATTAGAACTACTTTGTAAAACCATAATATGATTCTATGTCCCTCTATTTGCTTGATATATGTATTTCTTATCTATTTAACCAAAAATGATGTTGGCAATGTAAACAAAACGGCATTTCCGCCACCGTCGTATTGCAAGGCTAGTGATATAACGCGTTACATATTGCCGTTATATGAACGATGCCGCTAGCTGGTCGCAAACTTTCTTTCAGTTTCCTCTTTGGTTCACTCCGACCTTGACTCCGACCTCATTAACTGTTAGTCAGCTATGAAAACAAACAGTTATCATGGTATCTGTAACAGGGTCATATCGCTAGGACAAGGCCGCTGACATAACAGTATGCCGTCGCGCCGGCACCGTTATTCTCTGCAATTGATCGTAAACTTCCAGCTTTCGCCTGATAGCAGTTTGCTTCTGCTCCCTTTAGCACTCATCAAATCTAAAAGTCGACCTTGACAGTGCAAACAAAACGGCATATCTCCAAGCAATATAATAAACGCTAGGCCAAGGCCAGTGACATAACGCGTTGCGTTGCCGTCGCGCCGTTATCCGCAGTGCCGCTAGCTGATCGTGAACTTTCTTCCAGTTTCCGCTTGATAGTGGTTCAATGTTTGTATGTTTATGTAATTAGTTATGGTGATGCCATAGCTATTATGTGTCATAGTAAAACGCAGAGAAATGGAAACTGTTCAACGTAAGCTTTAAATATTTGAAGGAATACTTTTTTAGCCCGTTATACCATACGATGATGATAATGTTAATATCTAAATTTTAGATTTGTTATTAAAATGCAGCTTGCAGAACATATTAAGGCCAATAAAAATTACACAATGAAAAAAGATAATTATTAATAGAATAACAAATAGTCCCCTTTTAATAGGTATTCATCTGTTATCAAGGATTTATACCTGGCTGTCAAAGTAACAAGAAAAATACAAAAATACACAGTGGGATAAAGTTATCATAAAATCTGCCTGTGCTTGTTTACTAACATAAAAGACGTGTTTTTAATTAAAAATCAACTCGTTTTGAGGACAACTTGGACTCACAGCGGTACTCCTGCCAACGGGACCCACCAATCAGAGGTTCCGCGGAAAATTACGAGTTTTCCACATGTACATTCCGCCAGATGTCCTAAGGAGGGTAATACTCATGGTTGTATGCTTTGCACGCTTTACCTCGTTGATCTTTTGATCTTATTTTGCTTTGAAGTTAGATAAATCTAATATATTACAATGAATGTGCTGCTTGTACTATTATTTAAATTTAAATATTTTTATGTACTCTAGAACTATTTATTATTCTTAGTTCTAGGTAGCATCGTATGTAATTATACATATATATATATATATATAGGTAAGTAATATAAGTTTTTGTTTTAGCTTATGTAGGCTCTATTTTTTTCTTTTTATTTTTATAACGTCCCGTGAAGTCCCGTGTCCCAGCAGTGGGAAGTTAATGGACCGATGATGATGATGAATATAAAGTTTATCAATGCAAAAATTAATCAATGATGAAGCTGTAAATTTTATTATAAATACATTTATCTGCTATGTAATATTTTTAATGAAATATATATTAATACAACACCAACGTGTGAAATAACAAACCTTCCCATGTACTTACTAAAGAACATGGCTTACAAACAAAGCAGGAGGTTTTGAAGGTTCGCCCAATTATCCATAATTTAAACTTGCCTCATTCTTTGTTGCAGTTACTATATTTAGATTAATATGTACCTTCCATAATTTTAACAAGCACCATGTTATTAGATGCAATGTTTTGTCTTTATCGAACACGCATAGTTTCAACTCAAGGCTAGCTGTGGTAAATGTATGTAAGGAACACATTTATTTATGCTCGCTAGTCAAGTACAACAAATAAAAGAACGGAATCCACCAATCAGATACAAATACCTGCATCATGAATTAGTGACGATACTATATTATTACCTATTTTTAATTAATATTTTGTTGAAAGCTGCCTAGATAATGCATTTTATAACAAAACAGCGACTTTAATTCTGATGTATCTTCGAAGTCTAAGCCAAATATCGATGAAATGTACTTTTTTTTTTATACGCCCAACGATCACATCCTTACCCCTAACTAGTGAACCAGGAAACTATGAGGACCGTGGTCCCACAACACCCAGACACGAAACAAATACTTGTGCTTTTTTTTTCTGTGCACAAACATTTGTCCCGTCGCGGGAATTGAACCCGCAACCTCAGTGGTGTATGAGATTTGAGCCTACCTGCCCAACCACTGCACCACAGAGGCTGTCAAATATAGGACCATGCTGAAGCTATGCTAAACGCAACGCAAAAAGAATTTTCTAAATCAGTTTATTAATGAGTTCTGAGGTAACAAACATTAAAATAATACTATCGCATTGACAACCTCCTCCTTTTTTAAAGTCGGTTAATAGATGTGTCTTAGGCTTTATAAAAAATATTTTCATATCTTCTCGTTTATTTTTGTAGAACTAGCATACCTATGTTTTTCACGATGCTGTATAAAATTTTCCAGCGGGAAGTGCTTTAATAATCTAGATTTTAATTTCAAATCTCGGTCTACAGTAACTAGTCCGCTTCTACGACTATAAATCTCTACCATATACTGTTAGCATAATAAATTCAACATCATCATTATTCTAGTTGAGGTAGTGTGAATTTAATTTTCCAGATCTGTATCAAAATAGTGGCTCCAGTTGCAAAGTTACCTACTATAATAACGTCCTAGTTTCTTTGATATTATTTAAATCAGACGATCCGTATTATTATTATCACTAATTATTTAATAGTTCGTTGTTTTCTTAGTTATTAGCCTGGTTTGTGCCACTGCAGGGAAAAGACCTCCCTACCAGACCCCCGAAACTCCATACAAATTCGCCGAGCTAACTGTCTAGTACTACTACTGGCGCACCGGCCTGTCCGGACACGTTTTGTGTGTGTGCGTAACTATTGTAGGGATGAGCTAATACGAATGGAGCGCGACAAGGACAACGTTATACGTAAGCAACCAAGTGTTTCTCTTTCACACCTACTATCGCTTGGTTGGGAGACGCAAAAAACTAAAAAAACTCCGATTATTATTTGTGTAAGTGGTTTCTTTGCATCCATACACAGAACAATAACAAACAATTTTGATTTTGTTTTAGGTATATTAATATTGTATCAAAGCTAATATATTAAATTTTAATGAAAAAAGAGAGAGGCAGGCTCCGTCAGTCAGGTCAGGTCCTGGTCAGCTCCACCGTCTTCAGCCGTTCTCCGTCTTTTTCTCAATATGTTTCGTCCATATGTCAAAGTCAAATAGTCAGCCGGCCTGTTCTACCTATGTAAAGCAGGTCGTTGTTGTCATCTAAAAAGGTCATAACAACCTCAAATAACATAAATTGATCGCACATACAAAATAAACATTTGAACCTCACTTATTAGTTATTCGCAGCGAGCGGTGACAACCAAGTGACGCAAGCATGGCATTACCCATTTTTTTACCGATTTGTTGCGGGTGACGACAAATTGGCGGGGGGGGAGTGTCGCTTCTTTACGTAGTAATATTTAGTTTTCTTTGTCCCTACCCTCCTTCCACGATCCGTTTAAATCACTGCGCACTGATAGCATCAGAAGTGCAATTACACTGTTGGCTAAGTAACTTGTCTCATTTAAGTTTAATTATTATGTTCGTCAACTTGTCACTCTGGACTTGTTAACTCTTGTACTACGGTTACAGCTTGTTTGTACCTGGTACTTTGCTAGAGTGGATGTTTTTGCATACAGCAGTGTCCTTCGTCAAAATTACTTGGTAATTTTGAACAAGTTTAGTGTAATATAGTTAATAAAATATGCGCGCTTGAAATGTAAAGTACGCATTAATTCGGTAGTTCGATGATGACGCTATTTGCATAGGTCACCGTTAGCTTGTTTACTTGGCAGTTCGTGTTATCTATACAGAATAAAACGAACAAGTACGTCCTGACGACCAATGTTTAATATATTCTTTAATCTGAGACAGAAAATACGATTTAACTATCGATTCATTAAGAAACTATAGGTAGGTTTAACTCAAAGATAGAGCCAAGAAGTATGTTTTGTGGAAATTGTTATTAGTTTTATAGGTCTGACGAAACTATTATAAATATAATAATAATAATAATAACTAAGCTCCAAGGGTTAAAGGGTGTTAAAGGGCATAACGCCGGTAATAGCGTTTAAGTGAAACTGCAGCACACCTCTCGACACCCTTTAGCCACCCACACCAACGTTGCCCCTCTCATCGCCAATGAACGGCGGCCCTTATAGGGGGCCCGTTTAGTGGGTGGCGAGTCACCACCTGCCAAAATATTTTCTTATGAGGCGGAAATGGCAGGTGCCGAGGTCTCATATCATAGACCGGCTCTCATCCATTAAAAATTCACTTCAATAGCCCAATCATAAGTAATTTTCATATCTTCAATAATAGTCCTCGCACTTGTCGAGGGCTGTCTTTGATTGTATCTTCTAATGATGCACTTAGAGACAGTCCCCGATAAGTGTTGCTCTTTACATATCTAAATTAAATGCTCTAAGAGGCCTCTACGTGTTGGACTCATGTCCCCGCGCAAGCCTTCCAAAGGGCCGGGTGAAAGAGCGACATAATAATAATGTACTTCTTGACTCAGCACGTTTTGTCAGAAGGTTTCTCACTCTGCAGCCTTGACCACCAGTAGCTTGGGCCCTGACCCGCTGCCGGGGCGGCACCCCAGGTTGAGCTTGTTTAAAATATTTAAGTATTTATGATTTATAGAAATATTGTTAAAAAACTTAGACCTGGAATGGGGTAAATAATAAATATTTTAATCATGGAAATTAGTTATAGCCCCATTTACATATCTCAAAATAGTGCCCTTGATTTTTTCAAATTATCTAAGTAATTTAAAAATCTAATCCCTGCGGATTTTCCTCACATTCGTGGCGCAGCGCAGTGGGGAAGGGGATTGAATATATGAATAGTATTTTAATAAGGGTAACCTTCATTTGGCAATGGTTATCATCTAGTTGTCCTCGGGGGCGTCCTTCTAAACGAACTTGAATCGATATTCGGCTGCGGGTACAGTTACTTATCGATTCGGCATTGTCTCGGCATTCGAGTCAGCCCGCGCGTGTCTTGAATATATCGAGACGTTCGTGAGAACTGACGGTGAAGTAATGTCTTTAATGTTAAGCATCTACCTGAATGCTAAAGCAGCGAAGACGCTTACATTCCAAGATATGGTCATTAATATTGTCAATGAAAAACCCTGCCCAACGAGAACATTGACAAAATTATCCGTCTAATGAGGGCTAAAGTGGAGTCAATATTTACTGCGGTTTTCAGGAATACAAAGTATTCTATGACATTTTCATGTACCAAAAGTATCCACACATATCAAATTTCCTCAAAATCCATTCAGTAGTTTTCCATTCTTTCTCATAGACACCATTTGTATATACATTTTTATATAATTTAGTGGCCTATTAATAAGTACCTAGTTTCTTTTTTTGGTACAATTACAAATAGTTCGATAAATAAATAACGATTTTCTGTTGCGTCATTGAGTAGCAACAAACTTTCGCATTTATAATATTAATAGGAATGAAAATTGGAAGTAGGCCTACCATAGATAACATAAAATTTAATCATCATCATCATCATCAGCCTATGACGTTCCCACTGCTGGGACACGGGCCTTCTCTCATAGAGAGAGTATGGGCTATAATCCACCACGCTGGCCCAGAAAAATTAAATAATGAAATATAATACGGTGGGAAATTGGGAATGTATTAAGGATTAAATTTCTAGATTTTGCTGGGAGCTACTCTAAGTGACTCTCATTCTTTTGCAGAGGCAATAATGTTTAAAAAAATGGAAGACAAACCGAATCTACAACTTCGAAGTGACACAGTCATATTGTAACCTCATGATCATGATGGAACCCCTATCAATAATTCCAAACAAAACATGATACCTTTAATGCTTCAGAATGTTTTCAGCAGTTGCACTTTTATGCCTTATATTCCTACGTTTGGTCGTAGTTACATACCCACAATCATATTGTTCTTGAAACATAAAGATAGAGAAGTTGAAAAAACTGTGATTAGTATAATTTCGTTTGGGTTTTGTATGTGAAATGGCTAAATATCTATTTAAAATATATGCATTATTCTATGGAAAAGTTTTTCTAGAATGTCACGTGTCGCGTGGCACGACATGTGCTTATAATATAATACCTATGCGCAACTCGTTGCTATTTATAATATCATATAAAAGTCTTTCTAAGTTTTTTACTGTATAATCAATGTTTAAGTGCAATTTAAATTTTAAAAACACATCATCTGTTTTATTTACAATGAAATTATACTCCTTATTAAAGGATTAGCATGTATTGTTGTGCGTCAATCACTAGCCCCGGCCTGAAAACTTGGCCTGGAATACATGAATGCATCGGGGGAAATAGTCCAAGTTCCAGCCTCACGTGGGACGACACGAACTGAACGCACGGCTCCCAACGTGAGCTTCCATTCCTTTAGAACCTCAATCTAAGGATCTCTCTCCACGTGACTACTTGAAATGCCTCTCTTCTGCAGTCTTTACCGTGCACAGCTGTATTGAGATGCATTCAGGTCAGAATACACTGAAGGCAATGTCCATTCATATCTGCATGCAGTGCCTTATTCTTCTTTTTTAAAACCCCTTTTGTGCAACGAGACATAGTGCAAAAGTCCATTTCATCTGTATGTTTATTTCGGCGCAACAACAAGCGCAACAAGAGCAACCTGGCGCAACTGCACTGCACTCGTCACTTCCAGAATTTATAGCTTGTCTTATAATGACCAGTAATTTCGCAGGCTACAATACCCTTCAAACCGGAACACAGTAAAGCTTGCGCACTGCTGCCTAAGTAGTGGCAGAAAAACTAACAAAGTTGTGGAACCCGCCCAGATGACATATAACATTAAAAATATCATAGAAAAATCGTTCCTTCGATAATAAGTAGAAATTCGGAGTCGATCGCGATGGACTGCTTATTTAGTTTTAAGTTTTTGACTCGCGCGTGCCTCTGTACGTTTATTTTATGTGAATTGTGACTGAATTATTTGTGATAATAAATACTAAATACTGAGTTCTGAGGTAACAAACATAAACAAGTAGAAATACCTATATAGTATTCGTGGTAGGTATGTTGTATGCGGGAGGCCGTCTGGGTAGACACCACAGCTTTACCAAATATTCTGTCTAGATCGTCTCACTCAGTTCCATAAAAATGGAGGTATTTCTTTTGAGCGAAAAGTATCTAAAAAATCTTATATTTGAAAGAGACAGTTCCTTGGAACTTTTACACCAATTCCTTTTAACTTTAAAATAAAAGTGAAGTGAACTGCAAAATGCTCTTCGTGTGACAAATTGTGGCCCAAACGGAAGGCCATTTCGGTTTCAACTTATTGTATATTTTAAGGAAACCCTAAAACAAAGAGTATTGAACAATACAACTTTTTGCTTTAATGTGACTTTCTATTTCATTTGACAATTATTAATTGCTCTTTTGAAAGGATGAGACAAAAGTGGAGCATTCAGTTATGTCAATATTACGTTTTTGTTTTGAAAACAAAAAAGTTGTCTGTACCTACCTACCTACCTACCTCTATTGTTAAAAGGACTGTAAAGGACCAACCTTTGAAAGTTTGTTATTGTCACGTTACTAACACTTTCTGTTATTCTATCTAATGGAATCAGGCGTGACTTTAACGACGAACAATTAATTTAGTAGATAAATAATAATTTAGTAAATAAATATATATTTACTAAATTAAATTTTATACATTACACACCTTATTTTTTATTTAAAATAATAACTGATTATCATATTTATTTTATATGTATTTAAAAATGCGGAGAGGTTTTTATTTATATTTTTTTTTAATTTTTACCATTAATGTTAGTAATTACATAGAAGACAAAGATGCATGGAACATTCCGCTTCTGCCAAGTAGCCAACTGGCATATAAGAAAAATAATATTGTCAAAAACAAACATAAAATATTGTAACAAAAGTTCTAAAAAATATGCCCCTCAGTTTCTTGCCGTATCTTCTGAGTAGTGGTTCTTTTTCCGATACGGTGGTAGAGTCATTGTAATAATTGACGTTCATAAGTGCGTCTGTGACGACAAAACTGAAATAAAGAACTTTTGAATTGAATTAAATTGAATTATACATTTGTTATCTACCCCATACATATTGTATTTCCAACAACAACCTACATAATATTCAGCGGAATCACACTACATATTGTCATAGCGTTTCAGATTATTTTATTATTTGCTCTCACTTTTAGTTGTCATAATATATATATACACTTTTATATAATAGGTACCTACGCGTACCTATCAGTGGAGCAATTTATGTAATTTTTTATACTGAATAAAATTAGGTTTTGTTCAAGTACACAGCATGTAGGTACCTAAATATATAATGTATTGTAGATGGAGTGGCCTGAGAGGGTCGCTGTGATCCTGCTATACAGGCTCTTATGAAACCTAGTGCGGGGAACAGGGATTCACAAAAGGGTACTGTAACACCTGATAATGTATGCACCTTACTACTAATGCACCTATTTTAAAGTAAGTACTTGAATTTAGTTATAGTAAATAAGAAATTTTGTTTTTTTTTAATATCATCACAAAATGCTGGTAAGATGCGTTGCGATTATTTGTAAGTTCATATGAACGTCCCAATAAATTAAAATTCTTTTTATAACTGCCATAATAATATCTGTAATATAACTTGTCAACATAAATCGTACTGATCAGATTTATTTACGGTTGCCATTTCGAGTTTTAATACTTCAATTCCATACGAAACCAGTATTTGCTCTGATGTAGATAAACGTTGGCTTACAGCAAAGCCACCATGGAGTTATATTTTTTTTATGGTATCGAGTAATGAGGCGAGCAAGTCGTTCGCTTGTTGATAAGCGCCACGCCTGGCTATAACAATTTCAGAGTCACCGAGAACTTTAAATACCGTAACAAGCGAATTTCAGTTAATTAAAATTTAAAAAACCACCGACAAAAAAAACCTGTAAAAAGTAAAAAACGGCTGAACTGATTTTGATTTAAAACATTTAACAGTCTAAGAACCACTGCTAGAAAACCTGCTTTCGAGTAAAGAAACCGCATCCAAATTAGTTCACCCGTCTTACCACTCTTTTTTTCGTCGGGGGTTGAAAAATAACTGCGTAGCACTGCATTGCGCCCACTCCGAGACATCAGATATAATATTCAGTCTCATATGCCCAGTAATTTCCTTTAAACCGGAACACAGTAATACTTGCGCACTACTGCTTGGCGGCAGAATAACTGGCATAGCGGTGTTGTCTCCCCAGACGACCTCGATACGAGAGAGCTGTATGACCTGTATATCAAAATCAAATGCTAACTTTAATACCAATTACTTAGTTGACATTTAGTAAAAGTATCTATAATGTATTTCTATGCCAATATCATTAATTGTATCAAAAGCATTCGAATTCATAATACAAAATGTATATATACAACAAAATCCCTGAATACCTAAAAAACGAAACTAAATACAACGTATTCTGCAGAAAACTTAAATCTTATCTAATTAAAAAATGTTATTATTCCGTAGATGAATTCAAAACTGACAAGCATGTGGAAAAAAATGACTCAATTCTGTGACACTATACTGACATATAAAATATACTGATTTTAATAAAACATAAATCAATATAAATTAAAATGACTAAATGTACTCTCGCACTGACTTGCAAACGCCCTTACAGGGCTCATGTACCAACATAAGATGTAATTTAAGACCTACATGATAAATATATGTACATGCATGCAATCAATAATAAATAATAAATAAAATAAATATATAAAAAATAAATGAATACGCCCAACGATCACACACTAGATCCTAGCACCTGTATCTAGGGAGCCAGGAACTAAGAGAACCATTATGGTTTCATAACACCCAGCCACGAAACAAATGCTTGCACTTTATGTTTTTTTTTCTGTGCTCAAACATTTAATTTGTCCTGTCGCGGGGATGGAAACCGCAACCTCAGTGGTGTATGAGATTTGAGCCAACCTGCACAACCACTACACCGCAGAGGCTGATGTATTAATAAGGGACAGGAGATTCTAGTTTCGAGAGGCCCGATATAGGCTTCGAAGATGTGTTAAAGCGACGTCGAAGACCAATTCATCTTCTCTTTCACTCCTTCCAGATTAGTGAAAGGTGAAAGAGGACAGCCAATGGCTCAGACACTCACGTAAGTAAGCCAAAGTGAAATGACCGCAGTTGACCATTTTGGATGTTGCGTCACCCGCCGCGGCTTGAATCCAAAGTTTATGTTTTAACAAGACATGAATGAAGATGAAAATCAATAATTGAAGCAGCATTAAGAATTGACACAACTTAACAATTCTGCTTGATTTTTATTAAGTTATGGAGATTGAAATGCATTGCTGAAATTATTGAGATGATCCAAAAATGAATCTTCGGTAGGTAACCCACCATATTAGGTCTTAAACAAACAATTAGTTGGGCAAAAGTCTATGATTTTTTAATGATGAAGGAAAAGATAAATTATTTGCACATGTTTAGAACCTACAACTAATATTTAGTTTTCTTTGCTTCAACTATCTGGTATCTGAATATTTCATAACGTGAAGTTCTTCATCACCTAAAATATTTATTACTAATATATTTATTTACAGAACCAATTAACAATTATGTACAAATATATAGAATGATAAACACTAATCTAACCTACAACAAAATTAAAAAATGAATAATAATAATAATATTATATTTGCATATCAAACTTACTAAAGAAAAGGTAGAAGTAGGTACCCACAATTTTATTCTTCCTCTTCAACCTACACTTCAAATTCCAAAACTCACATACATAAGGTATTTACAAAACGAATTAGGTAATACTTACTTTATGATACAGGCCCTGTGTTTTATACTTCCCTTCCTCTAAATTATATTTATACATACTATTATATTTATACATATTTGACGCGTTTTTAGGGAATGAGTTAAAGGTCATGGATTTGATAATAAACCACTCTTGTTCACTTCACTGCCTTTCTTGTCCAAAGTGTAAGTTAGTTGTGATAATTTTATAATATCAGGCAAATTAATAGTAAATTAATATTATAGTTAATTATTATATCAGGAGCAATAATATTTAAACGGGTTAATTAGTGCAATGGGCAAAAAAATGTCCAACGATAAAAACAATTAAGAAGAAAGAAAGAAAGAAGACACAAACACGATAAACAAAAAATAAAATTTAAATAATAAATATATGTGCCAAATGGGCTCAGCTCAGCATAAAATGCCGAGAGTTTTACACTACTTAAAAAAAAGAAAAGAAAAAAGAAAAAGAAGACAAAAAAACTTACACAACTCTACCAAAACTTGCGTTCAAACAAGGGGAGTATTTACTTGTGAAGAAGCTGATTTTTAAAAGCTCAAGTAACAGGTAATTGCGCATTATACCTACCATATACCTACTAATACAAATGTATGAGTAACGACAAACATCCAAAGTCGCCATCGTCTGTAAATTGAAAAACCGTGTTTTTACATTCAAGTTCAACACCAGCGCTCTAGACATAGTCGAGGAAGGATGGAGACGACCTACTTGCGGTTCCATGACCTCCGATGCAGCCTAGCACACCACCTTGCCTCTCTTTCTCACTCACAAGGAAGCCGGTTTCCGTCTCTGTTACTCCCGGAATATTTTTGCGACGTGTTTGGAAAATGGCGCACCACGGAGGCGCTTGACGAGCAGCGTAACAATGAGATTTTAAGGGTTTGCAGCCACGTTTATTACTTTGTATTGGCATTGTCATAGAAATTAAAAAGTAAATAACTAATTAAAGAAAAAAACGAAGTAAATCCATAATTGGATATGAGACTTAATAATCAGGTAATCTAATTATTCTTAAGATCCGGATTTTGTGAGCTCAAATAAATAAATAAATAGATTCTGATCGGTGACTTAATTACATGGTTACTATTGCTTGGGTTTGATTGATTTATTGATAGATTTTTTATTATTTTTATAAGGATTTGACGGGGCGGCTGGTGGAATCCACACGTGACCAAATGCTGGCGTGTATTTTGGCCAAAAAATCAGCCTCGCAATTCAGCGAGGCAACGCCGCCAGCATTTTGGGCACGTTGTCGGACGACGGGTATCGGTTGAATTATCTGTAGGCCATTCAGTTGGCTCAACCGATACCCGGCATGTACATAGTATTTAATATCTTTTAGTTTAGTTTTATTTAGTTTTTAAATTATTAAGCCTTTTGTTATATTATATTAAGTATTATTGTACCATATTTCTTGTTAATTATACCTATTCTTAATTCCAAAGATATACTTCTGGTAGAGTCAGTTTTCAAATTTATCTTCTAGGCCCGGACTTCCAGTAAAAGAATTCAGCATAAAATGTGCTAAGTAATAGAATTTATTATACGAATATAAAATCTTCTATATAACTTCTAAGTTATGTACGATTGTTGAACATTATACGAATATAAAATCTTCTATATAACTTCTAGAAGTTCTAGAAGTTGTTGTTGTTGTAAGTTCTAGAAGTTCTATATAACTTCTAGAAGTTATATAGAAGATTTTATATTCGTATAATGTTCAACAATCGTACATAACTTAGAAGTTATATAGAAGATTTTATATTCGTATAATAAATTCTATTACTTAGCACATTTTATGCTGAATTCTTTTACTGGAAGACCGGGCCTAGAAGATAAATTTGAAAACTGACTCTACCAGAAGTATAACAATCGTCTTGCAATATTTAGAAATATTGCAAGACGATTGTTGAAACTTAGACGTTAATGCTTTTTTATAAATAGTTTTTATTTTACGATAACTTTTATCGCCAATCCAATGCGCGAGTAGGGCTCAGTGGAAGGACGTGCGACCTTCGATTCGACGCACCTGAGTTCGAATCCAGTTGGTCCCGCACCACTGCGTTTCTTAAGTTATGTGCGGATTTGACACTCGCTCTTAAAACGGTGAAGGAAAACATCATAATTCTCAATATTTCAAAGACATCTACCAACACGAACTGGGCCAGCGTGGTAGATTATGGCCCATACTCTCTCCATAACAGAAGTCCCGTGTCTCAGCAGTGGGAACGTGATGGGCTGATGATGAACCTTTATCTATGTTGCTTTTTATGACCACAATATTTAATCGAATGGAATCAAGCGTGACGTTGCGGAAATTCATCTCAAATCTGAAACTCAATGAAAATGTTTAGTTTACTTCTGCTAAATATATAATTTTTATATTAAGCGGAATTAAACTAGATAATTTGTAATGGAATCAAGTGTGACGTTGCGGGAATTCATCTCTAAAATAAAACGCAATGAAAATATGTAGTGTAATTCCGCTGCATTACACTATATATTTTCATTGCGTATCAGACCACAATATCTCTATAACCTCGATAAAATATATCCAAGTCATTTATCCAGTAGATTATGCAAATACCTATTTTATTTTATAAAATTTCATAAACATTTGAATATTTTGGGTATTTGTATTTAAAATGTTAATCTAGGAGGTGAACAGCCTCTTAATCGTATTAGGATTCTAATATACAGGTTTATCCAAATTAACACTCATGAGATCATATTTTAATCTATCTATAAACAAAACCATGATTTTATTCCAAGCACATAATCAAGCATCTGTGATTTAATAGTATTTCAATTTAATAAAAAAAAAATATGTCTACTGAAAACACGCAAAGTTTTGAACACAGCTGTTACATATAGTATATTTTTCTTTCACCATAATTTTTTTATTCTTTTGAAAGGCAAAAGATACAATTGAAATGATGCAAGAATTGCTTGCAAACTTTTATTACATATATCTGGATGTGTCGTATATTGACCAAGAAGTTTATTTATATTAATTGAAGGCAATGCAATATTTTGATATATGAACTGAACTTTGCTTAGCTCTATGACTTGGAGAGTCAGGAGTCTTCCACTGAGGAGTGGAGGTATATGCAGGAGAACTCCTTGTGCGATAAAGCGCTCGGTGTTCGTCGTGTCCAAGTCTTGCTAATAATCTCATTATTATTTATTTTATTCTTATGACTCATAAACACAGCGGTGTTAGTAAAACACGTAAAGTGCAAATTTTGGATTACCAAGGACAATCTCCAGATGGTAAAGTCTGCCATTATATCACTAACCGCTAACGGCACACCATCTTTACGCAACACGGCGATGCGGCGAACTACGTGACCGGAGTGTTGTCACTGTGCCATACTGACCACACGCCTCACGAACAAAAGAAGATCACATGGCCATATAAAGAAGGACATAACCGTCTGAATTTCATTTTCTAAAACCCGATTACACGAGTTGACGCAACCTGGAGGTCGATCGCGACAACACACGAAAACGAAAGGTGTTCGAAAACGAAGGGAGTGATCCCGTTATCCTTGCAGCCTTCGCAACCTTCGCTGGACCGAGATGGAAAGCTCCCGTTAAGTCGAGCGTCATGCGATGCGATCATGCACAATGACTCATGGATAGGCTCCGGCTCAGCTCTTCACTGGTAACTGTACTCCCTCGCCTTGCGTCATTTTCAAGGACGTTCCGGCATAAACAAGTATGTAGGCATTGCTTAGTTGGAGAAAGATACTGCTATGTGGAAATACTAGGAATATAAATTGGCGATGACAGCTCTTTTGTTAATACAGATGTATCTGCCGCTGATAAGTACTTTAAAAAAAAGATTTGTCAAACTATAATTGCTGCTGTCTTATATTTTTTGAGTTGGTTTCTGGCCAGTATTCGAGAAGTTAGAACTCGAAGCCACTCTGGTTCCGAATAGATAACCTAAGAATATAGGTAGCGCATAGTTCCTCTCTCTAAAAGAAGATTCGTTTCCCAGCTAGGAACTGTAGAACTAATTGGGCTGATGGCGTTGACGGTTCAGCATGATGCATGAGCAGTAACTGTTTATGTACTCTGGATAATCATCCTGATGCTATCATGCTGTCAGCATGCGCTACTGCTCCAATAAAATTATACCTAACTTATGTACTTTCATCTTCCCGACTTTTCCTAAATTGTGGAGTTTGAAAAGCGTATACAAAAAACCAAAAATGAGTTAAACAGACTAAAACCTACTACGCCTACCACATAATTTGCATGTTTATCTCCACGCATGCTATGCCTACGAAGTACCTAAGCGAAATAACTGCTGCGATAGCTAGGTATCTGTCGCCATGCATGGCACTGGCGTGATTGAGCCGCGTCCCACATACCGCCTAACGGTGCTTAGTCCTGACCAAAACGCAAACGCTGGCGTTTCCGCTAATTAACCTGTTACACACGAGGAAATGTATTATGAGGGCTTTAACCTTCGTTTTCACACACTACGTGGATATCTATTACGCTACGTTGCACAGTCATGATATTCAATGAGGACTTTGATCTGTACCTATACTTTTTGTTGTGGAAAAAATTGTCAGTCTAATATCTACATATATTATAGATGTTGCCATTTATAATGCTACAATAATTGTTTAATAATATATCGTAATTTATCGTCATTGTATTGTACCTACTCTCAAATTCTATTATAATTAGATATATATCTAGGTACGTACATATGAAACAATGGAGTCAAAGGGTTTAAAAATCAGGTAATCTGATATATTTTTAAGTAAGTTCCTGATATTTTTAAATCGCGGTAGCATAAGTGCGCTTTGCTCTTAAATAAAGTGCCTATCATTTTACGTTTATACATCTTTCAGAACAAAAATATAGTATTAAAATTGATGTAGGCGTTATATGGCAACAAAGTTAAAGCTCCATCTATATTTCTTCTTAAACATTTCTTTCTACAACAAACATTGAAAGGCGTAGGCTTCTATCGAGGCTTCGCTTTAGCAGGTAGTTACGCAACCTCGTTTACAAATAGTTTTCAATGCTCTCGTCTAGATGGCGTTAATACCTATGACCATTGTTTTGCCTGTGAAAAAGTTTTACTAGTTCTTTTTTTATGGAATTGAGTAATGAGACGAACAAGTCGTTAAGTCATTCGCCTAGTGGTAAGCGCCACGCCTGCCCATAAATAAGGAGAACAGGCTCACTTGCCGTAGGCATGAACTATATCATTCCAGATTAAATGTACCTATTTTTAATTCGTCATTGGCTTGCGTTCGACCACTATCTCACCTACCTCTTTATCATCATTAAGTCTTCCATAAAAATAAATAACTAAATCATCATCATCATCCGCCCATTATGTTCCCACTGCTGGGATACGGGCCTTCTCTCATAGAGTGAGTATGGGTCATCTAATAATGTTCACAATCCACCACGCTGACCCAGTGTGGATTGGTGAACGTCACATGTCCTTGAAATTTTGTAACTCTTGGAAATGCCAGTTTCCCCAAGATGTTTTCCTACACCGTTACATGAGTAATCTGTAGGTAATTGAAATAAATTACCTACAGATTACCCGTCAAAGCTACGTGCAAAATGATTGCCCAGGGACTTGCTCATTTCATTACTTAGGTACATAGGTGTACATAGATAGATAGATAAACACTTTATTATTCACCTTAAAAATAGAGATAAAGTAAAGTCAAATGTTTAAATGTGTAACAATGGGCGGTCTTATCGCTTAAAGCGATCTCTTCCAGACAACCTTTGGATGGAGAGGAATAACGAAACGTACACAAAGGTGGTCATATAAATTATAATAAACTAAGGGCTTACATATGATATACAATATATAATCTAATTACTTAAATATATGTATATATGACTATATAAATAAACTTATATACCTAATTAATATACATACACACATACATACAATATATAATTATAAGTAACATACATATTATATAATCCAAAAGTGAACGGATATAAAAAAAATAGAATTCCATAGCAAAATATAATAAAAAAAAGATTATGAAGTGGATCAATATCATTTCCTAACAGGTTCTCTGAAAGTGGCCAGTGATTGGGAGCGTTTGATTTCTACTGGCAGCGCATTCCAGAGTATAACGGCTTCAACGGTGAAGGCCTTATCGTAAAATGAGCTACTGTGTGATGGAGTTTTGAGCTAGAGATTTTCTGATGACCTTAATGGACAGGGATTGGACGCGTGTAGAAATTGAAAACGCTCCTTGAGGTATTGAGGAGAAGACGGATTATATGTTATACAGAAGTGAGAGGATGTGGGTATTCCGGAGACAGCGAATTGGAAGCCACAGGTGTACAACAACTATGCTTAAGTTTGGCCTTAACATCTTAGATGTAGGAGTGTTAATGGGTATTTTAGATCACCTGCGTGTGATGCTGCTCAATTTTTATTTAAAATATTTAAGTAGCTTAGTTAAATTAGTTTTAGGGTATGATGGGGCTGGCATGCCATGTGGCAAAAGTCCCTAATAAAAGAAGAATTAAAAAATTAAAAACTATGCATACCACTTGTAAGTTGTTATCAAACGTAAGCCCATTTCATCATAAAAAAAGTGTACAAAAATAACATTTTAGAAAATTTATATAAATTATTACTATGCAAGCATTACTGTGTTCCAGTTTGGAGGGCGTTGTAGCCAGCGACATTACTGGGCATATGAGCTTAATATCTGATGTCTCAGGGTGATGAGCGCAATGCAGTACAACGCAATGCTTTTTAGTTCTGGGTGGTACTGCATGCGCTTGGCGTGGCGCTTACCATAAGGCGTAGGACTTGCTAGTCTCATCACTCAGTTCCATAAAAATAGACTTAAAATTTTCCCAAGCTTAGATAATAAGTAAGTACCGACCTACCTTCGTCGGTATTTCCTTTAAGCTACAGCATGGAGTTCTTTAAAAGGGGTATTAATAGAGTCCTTAAAGGTCGGCAACGCATCAGCAATGCCTCTGGTGCTGCAGATGTCCATAGGCAACGGTAACCGCTTACCATCAGGCGGGCCGTCTGCCTGACTGCCTGCTCTCTCACTCCTACTAATATGATAAACGCGAAAGTTTGTAAGAATGGATGTATGGATGTACCTTTGTTACTCTTTCACGCAAAAACTACTGAATGGATTTTGATGAAATTTGGTATGGAGATAGGTTATAACCTAGATTAACACATAGGCTACTTTTTATCCCGGGAAACCGCGGGTGAAACCGCAGGGCGCAGCTAGTATTAAATAAGAAGAAATTAAAAAAAGTAGGTATAGAAATTGTGTAGCCTATAAGTTTAAAGTTCAAATGATCTTTATTCATATTTGGTATTATAGGTACCAACTTACATTTATTTCATAAGAAACGTGACTAGGCACGGTTTAGCCGATGAATCGTAATTATTCGGGTTCTTATACCTACCTCCTTAGATTAACATAAATTAACAATACTTTTCCTGTGGTTAAATTAACGTTCTCACATTAGTATGACATTTAGGTATTGGCAAACTATATTTAGTTTGCCAATACTCGTATATAAAATTCTCGTGTCACAATGTTAGTTACTTTACTCCTCCGAAACGGCTTTACTGATTTTTACCAAATTTAATATGCATATTCAGCAGGTCTGAGGATCGGCTACTATCTATTTTTCATACCCATAAGTGATAAGGGTTGTTCACCCTCAACATTTTTTTAAATTTATATCGCAAAACAACGTTTGCCGGGTCAGCTAGTATCTATTTCTATCGACATAGGCAGGTAAGTATTAGATTTGGAGGCTAACTAATCTGACCTTACTTAGACACTATAAAATTAAAAAAATTAAAAACTCCCGACGTAATAAAACACGTCTAAAATCCACCACCAAAAAACCTGCTTTCAAATAAAAAACCGCATCCAAATCGGTTCACCTGTTTAAAAGCTACGGTGCCACAGACCGACACACTTAGTGCTCAAACTTATAACACCCCTTTTGCGTTTGGGTTTAAAAAGATTGTGAGGAAACTCTCATGTTCAACTTCAACACTAACTGTTTTTGCCTCGAAGTGCGTACACCAATTGGCATTCAAGCCATTCCATAATCCGGCACAGCGCCGTCGAATTGCAGCTTTTCGCCGCCACATAATATCCACAATTGCATATTTAATTCACATAATATGGCCCATTGCTTCAACGATAGGGGTAGAATTAGAACGGCTCAAACCCCCAGTCACCGTCTCCCTGTGTAGACACGGACTCCCCAACACTAAATAATAATATTAATAATACGTCCATTTATTTCAGGCAATAATACAGTTGACAAAATAAAAGTACCAGAGGCCCATAAAATATATACCTTACAGACACATACAGAAACATATATACAAATTATATAATTAATTTTTAAAAATACATTAAAGTCAGATACATTAAAGTCGGTTTTTGTTTTTTGAAAAAAACAAAAACCGACTTTAATGTATCTTCGAAGTCCAAGGTCACATATCGATGAAATTTATATGGAACCACTTCGTAGCTATACTGAACGCAACGCAAAAAGAATATTCCAAATCGGTTCATAAATGACGGAGTTCTGAGGTAACAAACATTAAAAAAAAATACAATCGAACAGAGAATCTCCTCCTTTTTGAAGTCGGTTAAAAAACACTAATTTCCACTAGACACTAGGCATTTCGGTGTAGCCTCTCTGTAGCGCCGGAACACTATTACCTCGGGCCAAAATTCGGGGACCAGGAACATCTCTTAAGACTTTGTGAAAATCCGTCGAGCCGCACAGCGCCAGGGTGCTGAATAAATGACCCGCACAATTCGGAGAGGGGGGTCATGTCCGGTGGAAACTTTGTATGCTGGGAATGATGTAATATTTTACGTGTCAATATGTGTTCTAGCAAAGTCTTGTAGCACAAATTGGTTGAGCTGATGACGTCTAGCTCTATCATTAACATAATCATCATGAATGATGATTATGTTTATGCTGTGATGGGAAGTTTCCGTAGATTAAGCTCCTAGGTACTTTGTATCAAATCTGTTGTAAACAAAACGCGTTTGAAAATTTGACATCGATAATTCGCATATCGTTAAGTACCTACGAGCATTTTAATTCATAATTCATTTATTCATTTCATTCATGTACATTTATTTATCATACATGGATAGGTCTTAAATTATATGTTAGGTTGGTATATGAGCCCTGTAAGGGCGTTTGCAGGCGTTAGTGCGAGAAGTACCTACATGTAGTCATTTTAATTTATATTTATAATAATTATTTAATAATAATCCATCTCAAAAAATTCTCGCTAGACAGTTGGAGGATGCAGCAGGCCGGTTCAGGAGGTTCCTCGATTCAATGTCAAGAGGTTCCTCACTCTGCACCTAACCACCGGTTTGCCCCGCTGCTGGCGGCACTCTAGGTTTTGGTTTTTTAAAATATTGTAATGAACTTTAAGCAAATAATACTAACTTAACCTTTAAGTGTCAAGCGGACGGACCGGATCTGAAACACTCAACATCTAATCTGCACTCCATAACGAACTCAGAGCTCTGAAAGCCACTAAGCTAAAGTGGGATTGGCCTGGCCACATCTTTCGTATGCCGAATGCGCTGTGGGCCAAGTTGACCACAGACTGGAGGCCAGACAACGTACCTACGAAGACGGGACGCCAGACCGAGAAGAAGATGGCGGGACGAGCTCGAAAAATTTTGTCCAGACTAGGCGCAACTGGCGCAAGACCTGGACGAGTGGATAAAATAGGGGAAGGCCTTTGCCCAGCAGTGGGACACTAACTACTAGAAAAAAACTTAGCTCTTTTTTTTACCCTTAATAGATCTATGTTTGGCCACTATCTCGCCTGATGTGAAGCGATGATGTGGCCTAAGATGGAGCACATAGATCTAGAGAGAGACGGCAGTTGGGCTGCTCAGACCCGTCTCCCCGATGGTTCACCGAACATCATAACCGAGCTCTAAGATTAAAATAAATATGTGACACCAGAAGAATTTCAAAGTGGCCCATCAATTCTTGTCCTATGACTACAACCGGCACCGATGTCCTCTGAAGCACGATATATACATACATAGTTTGAGTTTGATATGGGAGAGTGTGGCTCAGTGGGACTACGTGCGACTTTCAATCCGACGCACCCGAGTTCGAATCCTACTGGCCTCGCACCACTGACTTTCTTAAATTATGTGCGGAATTAACACTCCATTTAAGAATTAATAACAAAAATTCAAGAACATGTGACATCCACCATCCCGTACTGGGCCTGCGTGGTGAATTATGGCCCATACTCTCTCTATGAGAGAAGGACCTTGTCCCAGCAGTGAGAACTTGATGGGCTGATGATGATGATGATGACATAGTTTAATCGTAGTACAAAACTGTGACTGGCAACAAAAAGTAGAACATCAGGAAAACCATCTATTTAACCTTAACAATATATCGATATAAGAAAATATATATAAAAAATATTAACATATAAGAAAATATTACATATTTTTTTGCAATAACCTCTGTATTACTCCGAAGCCAATGCTCAATATCTAAGGAAAAAAAACGTATGCTATCTCTTGAACGATACTTCTTATTTAGAATCGCTACATTAATATTCATAGGTATACCTGTTACTATGGTTTAGGCACTAGACTCTGAATC
Organism: Petrophora chlorosata; assembly: GCA_951640565.1. Lineage (NCBI taxonomy): Eukaryota > Metazoa > Arthropoda > Insecta > Lepidoptera > Geometridae > Petrophora > Petrophora chlorosata. The sequence goes on along the minus strand of OX621193.1, from coordinate 11,353,735 downwards.
ATATGTGACATAAGCGATTATATCAGTAAACAATCTCCGATCAACCGCCATACCTCTAGAATATCGATATCGAAATAATCAATTATAATAAACTCCGTTGTAGTCTATTCTACACTTACTATTTTTCGTGATATTAAATTTTTTGTGTATTATATACGCAATAAAAAATATATAACTTTTTGAAATGGGCCATTTTCGTATAGAAGATACGTGTTCAATTATCTGATACTTTTGTGATGCTTTGTATACTTATCGATAAACGAAATAGAAAAGAATGTACTAAATACTTTTTTTTAGTTATCAAGTAAATTCACACCCTCTATAAATGAGGTAAGATGCCCACTGTATGGGCGTCTAGCCCTAATGATATTTCGACTTGTGGGATAGTTCACCTAAGGAATTACTGAAAAATCATTTTAATTTTCTTAACTTTTATCAACGTTATTTATATGGTACAATAATCATCTCTGGCACTAAACTAATTAAATCATTTGTTTTTGTTTATGTGTAAATAGATTATTATTAAATTCAGATAACCTTAAAAAAATTGTGTATCAATGGCACAATCATCTTTGTTCATTTGTTTTTTAATGTCTATACTAAAATGTTTTTTTTCTGTTTGTTCGTACCGAGTTGTCAAGGGCATTTAACCGACTTTTACCCTTAAGAAACTTCAAGTAGACCTTGTGCGCTAAGAGAGCAATTTGTAACATATATGACCTATCCTGTTTTGTAATGTGACGGCCATACCCCAAAAATAAGGGACTCTCATGAGCTCGTAAAACCCATTTTACATTGAAATTATATGATCCTTAATTAAAATGCACAAAAATCTATCAATAGACCTTATTAATGATCTTATTCAGTGGTTTTGGTACTCTTTTTCCCCAAATTTTCAAACCTTACCAATCTTTTGCAACATTTAAAATTTTCAATAATGCTATTTTTCTTACAGAAAACTCGAGACCATAACTCAAAAGTTAAAAGGTATTTTTTATATAGACCCAAAAAATAACTTTTAAACGTCATACCCGTGTGGGTATGACGACCTCGACCGTGTGGGTACAAAGTTCTGGGTGGTGCAGTTATTGTTATGGGCTGGCGTATTGCTTACCATCAGGCAAACGACCAGCTCGTCATTCAGATACAAAAAAAAATGCGTTATTTTGCATTATTAGAATTCTATCGATACGTTGTTATAATTGTATCTATCGGAATATCACGAAGCGACTGGTTGTCCTTGTGGTATTATTTTGAACCTATTTTTATTACACTTTGTAGTTTATTAGACGTGATTGCCATATATGTAGACGATGGTTTTCTATGCTATGTACTGTTCGAACGTCTCATGTCATGACTCAACTAGTTGTGTCACGTACTTCTATATTTGTGTCATGGGGAAGAAACGGTTTTAAAGTACGTAGATAATTATAAAAATTGAGACCAAAGATAATTAATCATAACATTAAAATTAATTTTAAAACATTAAAAAATTAGCCCGCAATAAATTTAAAATTACGTGATACGTAAACTTCGAACATAAACTTTGTACTACAAAATTATTCTGCTATAGGCTAGTCTGTGAAGGGAATGATTGCGAAATGGAAGTATCTATAAGATAATATTCAATTCTGCTTAAAGATATTTCTGCCAATGTCGAGATGTGACTTTTTTTAGTACGCTAAACGATCACAAACATATTTATTATATCCTGGCCCCTCAATAGGATTTCCTGTAACTAGGGAATCAAGAACTACGAGGACTACGGTCCAACAACGTTCAGACACGAAAAAATGTTTGCGCTCATTACTTTCTGCGCACCAATATTTATTCCGTCGCTAGAATCGAAACCGTAACGTCAGTGATGAATAAGATTTGAGCCAACCTGCCCAACCACTACACCACAGTGGCTGTCAAATTATAATTATTGTAATGATTCTGCGAAAAGAATTTCTGCGAAAAAAGGGGAACCGTACAAAGATGGATCCTGGCCCTTACCTTAGTTATACCAATATAAATGAGAAACTATACCTAAATAATATCGTGGCCCGTAACAACCAAACAGAGTAGTTAAAATAATTTACATTCTACGGAGAATGCGGAGTGCACGGGCACTCTGGTGTAACTATACAGCTGTAATATTCTCTTATTCTAGTATATATAGTAAATACTAGTTGGTCTGAGAGTACCTATTACGTCATTAGGCATACCTACCTTATTTTACATGATGAGAAGATGCAGCCTTCGCTGATGCCTTGCTTGGGGTGCGCTATATTATGGTACTTACATATATTATGTGTTGTAGTTTAATGTAAATGCGGCAACATTGCAAGATGCAGTATTATTAATGTAATTAAACCTTGTACTTGATGTTTATACTTGGTAATAATTAGCTCATAAAATAACCTCGTGTTCTTGATGACCTCTTATTTGAAGGATTTAATCAATGCCTAGGACACTACAATAGATTTCATCTGATATCTTATCTTATATATAAAATTCTCGTGTCACAATGTTAGTTACCTTACTCTCCGAAACGGCTTTACTGATTTTTACCAAATTTTTTATGCATATTCAGTAGGTCTGAGAATCGGATACTATCTATTTTTCATACCCCACATAGTTGTTCACCCTTAACATTTTTTTTAAATTTATATGGCAAAACAACGTTTGCCGGTTCAGCTAGTATCTACATAAACGACAACAAGATTGCAAAAAAAGTATAGTATAGTATATTAAAATACATAAAATATTATTATTATATAGTAACAAATATATATATAGGTATAAGAAAAAGACGACACAAAATAGTAAACTATGAAACTAAAAAAAATAAAAATCGCATAATTTCTTTTATACAAAATTTTCAGAATATATACTAATACCAATGACGCTCCGGAACTACTCGTCGAATTTTCTGGGCATCAATAACCATCTCGATCTCGCAGACTTGGTAGCAAGGAGTTGTGGTCTTCCTTGACGCCACGAATATCATCTTCGCGTTACATGAAGGTTTTTCATTGACATCATCATACACAAAGCCCAAATTGAACGACAAGCCCGGCGGAATCCTCTTACATCTCGACAGCGATAAGTTTATATACTTAATCTGCTCCAAATCAGGCACAAGTTTAAAGAGTTTCACATATACAGGCTCAAGAGTTAGATTGCAAAATTTTATGTGTTCGGTCGTGACGCTTCCTCTTTTATACTCCACTCTGAACGTGCTGGGATAGGAAACGAGGTGATGGTCACTCAAGTATGAAGCAGTTTTGCGGAGGGGGCTCGAGAAGTACTTGGAGATTTCGATGAATCTTTCAACTTCGGTTTTGAAAGCCTCGTTTGGATCGTATCTCTCTGTGGCCTCGGGAGCCTCTTCCAGTTCTGCTTTGGTTTCTTCCTTGACAGGTTGCAAATCAAGAGGCGGGATCGGTTTTTCTTTGTCTTGTATACTCAGCTCACTGATTCCAGGTATGCATCGCCCTTTTCTGTACAACGGAGATTTTGGCAAGCTAGGTCTTTGTTTTTTATTCATTATAATATATTTTGTAGGCCTAGTTTGTGCACTTGAATTTGTCGGTAAAAAATGTCATGATTAACTTGACTGAGCTTGACGTAATGATTTTAAAGTTGTTTACAAAAGTTTTGATTCGTGAATAAAGAGTTTGAATTTGGTTTCTGCGTCGCTATTATACGAGTGTATGTAGAGCAAAAATATAGAGTTACACAGAATATATATAGTGGAATTAAATTCGATATTTTTCTGAAATGTATATACTCAATACTCAGTCCATGTTTTAGAATAAATCTATAGTGTTAAATAAAATAAAAAAATAAAAATAATAGTTGGCCAAAATATAATTGACAATTAGCTGAAACAAAGACTACTATACATTGAGGAATGACACTGCTACTATATATTTTATCTTTGAGCTGAAATGTCAATGAATGAATGTGAATGAAACTGAGGAATGAAATGTAGCGACGCAGGGAGGCTAGTAGGAGCAGTGCCGTGCACCCTAGATAAAAATTGTTGCCGTGCACCCGCGCCCCGTCGCGTCGCGCCCACGTATCCTGTTTAGTGAAATAGTAATTTCAGCTAGGTAGGCTATTATTTTTTTTTAATTATTTTTTGGTTGTATATTTTTAATTGTAAAATATGAAGATATTCAAAGCTCACTCAGTCCATACTGAGAGTACATACATATCGGAAAAATATCGAATTCAATTCCACCCTGTATAACAGTACTTTTTACGTAGAATCCTACTAATGACTACCCGCAATTTAACCCGCGGTTTTTCGGGATAAAAAGTATCCTATGTCATTTTCCACTTTACACAGTACTTTGGATTTTGATGAAATTTGGTATGCAGGTTCTTTAGGTCCTGGTAAAAAAACATTTGATCTTGGGAAACCGTGGGACGCAGCTAGTTAGGTTAGGTTAGATGCGTCCCAAATGTTCACGTAGGCTTTATTGGTGCAATAATTATTTGGGAGTATTAATAAAAAAAATGCTAGGTAGCATCAAATATTTTCTTAAAGAAGTGAGTGATTACGCGAGCAAGTCGTTCGCGTGATGGTAAGCCCTATGCCTGGCCATAACAATTGCAGTGCCACCCAGAACTATTAATACGATAATAAGCAATGCGTAGCACTGCGCTCGTGACTCCGCGACATCAGATATTAAGTCTCATATGCCCAGTAATTTCGCTGGCTATAATGCCCTTCAAACCGAAACACAGTAATGCTTGCGCACTACTGCTTGGAGGCAAGATAACTGGCAAAGCTGTGGTACTTACCCAGAAGGCCTCCCGCATACGTGTAATACAGTAGACATATCACGAGTACTATCCAATACCAACACTCGCCGTTGCAATTGACTACAATTTTTTTTTTTGTAACTGGTTGACTGGACGAGCTGGTCGTTTGCCTGATGGTGCAAAATCCTGCGCGGCGCTGCACTGCGCTCGTCATCCTGAGACAATAAGCTGTTGAGTCCCATAATGCCCAGTAATTTCACTATTTATTTGTTTATTTTCATATAGTTTGTTTATATTTAGATCCTACTAATCTTATAAATGCGTTTGTGACGATGGATGGATGTTTGTTACTCAATCATGGGAAAATTACGGAACGGATTATGATGAAATTTATTAGAAAAGTACTTTTGGTCCAGAAAAGTTACAGTTTTGACCGCGAGTGAAACCGGGGGGAACAAGTAGTATTGAATATATGCTCTGCACTTTAACTTTAACTTTCCTTTTTTGTTTTTTTTTATATATTTTCTCGTTACAAACTATGTATTGTATAAAGCCACTATACCGAACGACGGGAGGGCACTGGTGACCTGTAATACAGGTTCTTATGAACCTACCACAGGCACCAGTCTCTCACAAGAATAGGTATTAGTAAATAAATTAGCCATAGATCATCAATATTGTAATACTTATTGTGAGAGAAAATAAATGAATTATTATTATTATTATATTATAATATATTATGATGCAATTAATTAAACCAGTCTATCTCGATAAACTTAATATACAGTACATGCATAGCACGTGGAGGCATTGTCTTAACTAGAATGCAGTTTACTGAATCAAGTTATTCTTGTAAATAATTTTACGTATATATTTGCAGATGTATTAAGTACGCAGTTAAAGCTTATTTGACTTGTTTTATAGTTATGATATATTATCAAAGTAGGTCAGTAAGGTGACCTTATCGAGCTTTAAGAATATCCTAAGCCTTGACCACCCCTTAGTGCCCCGTCTCAAAAATCTTAAAACGGTGTAACTAGACAGAATTGCAAAAAACATTTAAAATCAGTCTTTATATCAGTTAAAGGGGTAAGTAATTTGTTACAACACAATAATTATGATTTTTACTACAGGCTCTCTGTGTCAAATTTCATCAAGATTGATTTAGCCGTTTAGTCGTGAAAACAGTCAGACAAATTACCTACCATCTCGACGAAAACCAGTTCGAGCACCGGTGTAAATTGAAAAACAGCGCTGCGTTCTCATCTACGATGTGAACCCAGCACATGCTAAATTTACTCCATTTGCACTCTGACTGTAGGTACATTGCTTATATTGTATAGTTTTAATTAGATACTAAGAACTCTAAGCTGTGTATCTTGTTTGTAGTTGCAATAAAGAATTTCTTATCTTATCTTATCTTATCTTATCTTAAATTAGCTTTCGCATTATTTTTAAATTTCGCATATAAGTGTGGATATTATATATGTATGTTGAACGAAGTTCAATAATTATGACCTACCTACTAATAACTTAGAGAATTAAAATAGCTTTTCCGCATTAAAATATGTCCTCATTTAATATAATCAGCAAGGATACCTCATTGACTATTATATATACATAAACTAGCACCAAGCGGTTTTAACTGCAATTATTCGAGCTAAAAAGTAGCCTATGTCCTTTTCCAAGACATGAAGAACCTACGTCGTTTTTACGTTCCAATTTTATCAAAATCCGTTTAGCAGATTTTGCATCCATCCATCCTCACTTCTGCATATAAGAATGCTTGTTAACTGCACTCGTTATTTTCTTTTTAGTATTTCATCATCATCATCATCAGCCCGTTATCGCCCACTGCTGAGCATAGGCCTCCCTTTGGTGCTGCAATTCTCCCCTATCTCTCTTATATAAAATATAAAATTTGATTATATAAAATTTTCTTAAATATTTTAGTATTTAAGAAAATTTTATATAAGCTACAACTAGTGTTAATTTATTTTATTACTAGCTTTGCCCCGGGACTTCATCCACGTTAACGTCAGAGGAAGCCCGTATACTATTCATATTTTTCAAGACCACTTAGCAAAATATATACCTACAGAGGTAGGTATATGGGAGCGCGTACTACGAAGAGTTCAAGCTGTATCTTCGTAATAATTTTATAAATAGTTAAGAATAAAGAAAGAAAAGATATAACTAAAGAAATAAAATACATACTTACCTATATGTCGTTTTATAATACGAACAAGCGAATTTTAGTAAAAAAACCTTCTTATAACAAGTAAAAAACAGCTGCACCAATTTTGATAAAACATGTCTAAGAACACCGCTAGAAAAACTGCTTTCAAATAAAAAAAACTGCATCCAAACCGGTTCACCCGTAAGAGCTACGGTGCGATAGACACACATACATTGTGGTCAAACTTATAATACCCCTTTTTGCGTCGGGGGTTAAAAATACGATATAAGTGCTGTTTTTTCCAAAAAAAATTCTTAAACAAAAAAATCATTAAATTCTTAACATTATTGAAATTTGTGTTTCAAACCGACCACCCAATTTTGAATTTCATTAATTAATTGGTTACCTTACTCGTAACCAATTAAATAATCCCATCCATAGCGAATCAACTTTAAACTATTAGATTCAAGCGAATCAAAATCCATGCGATCGTTCTACTGAACTCGAACAAGGAAAAAAAATAGTTTTCCAGGAATAATGATTTCACAGATTTCTAAGACGCTCTAATAAAAGATAGAATTACTCTACCTTCCGAATCTAAGGAAAATACTACAAAACAGATAAGTACAGAAGTCAATCTCATGTATGTACTTCCCTTTTCATACCTACGCTCGGCGGCCGCGCTAGGGTTGTTATATTGAATGCGCGCGCCCGCTGCCTGAGACCCGGCGCTTAGGCGCCGTCGTCGTGCGAACACTCACAGGAGAAGCCATATGTCCTATTTTAAACGTCGAGAAAGTGCTCGTGCGAATGAGCTTAAACGCTGCAAAAACAACGTAAATGTGGCGACCTCAGCCGCCACATATATCAATGAGATGCTCACAGATGGCGCTGACATAAAGTGGCATAAATGCCCACACAATGTCGCAGATTTCTATACAAATCCTACATCGCGCAAGCGAAGTTTACACGACAGATAAGACTCATACAAGTTCCAAGTAGGTTCTGTCGGACAGCTGTCCTCGGGCCGATAACACCTGGCTCAATCGGAAGATCTTCCTTATTAATGGAGGAGCTTCTCAGTGGATACCTACCTATCCTCTACCCCACTCCTCCGGATACATTCTCTACCAGAATACTTTTTTCCTTCCAATTACAACCTGGGTCTCTTTAAGGCTAGAGTGAATAGGCACCTCATGGGCAAACGTGCTCCACCTTAGACCGCAACTACGCTTACCATCAGATGAGTTGTTGTCAAACGTTGGCCCAGTTCATCATAAAAAAATAAAAATACATAAGTAAATAAATTTGAAACTTAATATACTTAGTTACCTATATATATTATTAGTATTTTCTAATTATACTGTTTAAAGTAATTTATAATAACATTAGTATGTTCCAATTATACTGTTTAATTAAAGTAATCCTAATAATAATTTAAACAAGCTGCGCCTCGCGGTTTTACCCACAGTTTCCCGAGATAAAAAGTATGCGTAAAGCTCATGTGTTAATCCAGGGTATAAGCTATTTCCATTTCAAATGTCACTCAAATCTGTTCATCCGTTCGGGGTGAATAGAGAACGAACACACACACTTACACTCTGACACACATACAAACTTTCGCATTTATAATAATAATGTGAATTAGTGTGATGTGGTGTGAAGTGATGCGAAAGTTAGTGAGGATGGGTGCATGGATAGATGAATGTTTTTACTTATCACGAAAAAACTACTAAACGGATTTTCATGAGTATGTACGTACTTTAGGTCCTGGAAAATCATATTTTTACTGCTTTATCCCGGCTACTTTTATCCAGGGAAAGTGCGGGTGGGGGCAGAGGCTGTGGGATGGGCCGCTCTGCGGACTAGCACGGAAACATATTTTAGATACGTGTCCTAGCGTCGCAGATCGTGCCCGCCTTCTTGCAATCTTTTTGTGGGAATCAGGGCTTTGGTTTCAGGCTATCCCCTCTTTTAATACTGGCAATTTATTAGACCCATCTGCTTTCCGTCTTGCTATTAGCTTACGTCTGGGTGCAAGGTGTTATGAAGCCCATCGTTGCCAGTGTGGTACTGCAGTTGATCAACTCGGTCACCACGGTCTCTCATGTTCCAGAAGTGCCGGTCGAATTTCGCGTCAAGCCAGTCTTAACGATATCATCCGCCGGGCTTTTACCAGCGTTAATGTTGCAGCCATTCTCGAACCGAATGGTCTAATGCGTGACGATGGTAAAAGGCCTGACGGTATGACCCTGATCCCCTGGAAGTTGGGGTGGCCTCTATTGTGGGACGCTACTTGCGTTAGTTTAGTTTTTGTAAAGTGTAGTTTGTTTTCAGTAATAAAGGCATTTACCCAGACTAAAATAATATTATAATATTCCATCCATCTGAATATTGTCTGGAAGAGATCGCTACTTAGCTGTGAGGCCGCCCTTTGTGTTCTTTTTCTTAAGTTTTTGTTATAAATATATATCTTTATGGTGTGTAACAAAGTGTTGTTATGTATATTGTAGATACCAATAATGATAATAGTTAAAGTTTGAAAACTATCGTGGGGCAAAATATCTTATATATTTAATTAAATTAAATTTAAATATCCTAATATATTATAAATGCGAAAGTTAGTGTGTGTGATGTTTGTAACCACGTATCACCGTAACTACTGAACCAATATTGATGAAATTTGAAATCTGTCTATCTATAATAATCTATTTTTTGAAAATCTACCCCCAAGGGGGTTAAACAGGATGGTAAAGTTTGTATGGAATAAATGTATTCCTTGGTTCAATTCACTCAAAAGTCGGTAAAATAAACTTTAACATATATAAGGAGGAGGAGGGGTGCATGGGAGTTCTAAAGTTTGTATGGTTTTTTCAGTTAATATTTTATTGCGTGGTTCGATTCACTCAAAACTCAGTACAAATAACTTTGACAAAAATTTAAAAACAATTATTTTTTATTTTTTCGAAACTACCTCTAGAAGGGGGTACAAAGGCGTTCTAAAGCTTGTATATGTTTTATTCCTTGGTTCGATTCACTCAAAACTCGGTACAAATAAACTATAAGGTAAATATTGAAGCAAAAAACTGTCGAACAAACTGTAGAACTCGTGGTTAACAATTAAAGCGAGTTCGGAATACAGAATCATGATAGATTCTGAAATAATAATAACAGCGCAGCCGAATACTTTTCTTACTTGCGACACATCAATCTCCACGCGGTCGAAGCCGCGGGGCGCAGCTAGTTCATTATTATAAATATAAAAGGCTACACCGCACCGCGGTCTGCGCCGCGAATCCAAAGCGTAAACTACCGGAAGAAGGACATCCTAATTGTCCGAAACCTAGTCGGAGTTATTCCGACAATCATAACGTGAGTGTAGCCGTTTATATTTACTAATAATGATGTTAACTAACTGGCTAAAAAGTATCAATTTTTTTTATGGAACGTGCTAGTCATTCTCCTGATGGTAAGCGCCACGCCTGCCCATAACAATTAAAATTAATTATGTAAATTAATTAAACTATAATAATTATAATTTCTAAGTAAGACAATACAAACAACCAACCTACCTACTATCTATAAACAGACCATCGCAATACGTCACAGCGTATATCGCGCCCGTATATAGGGAGTTGCGTGCGCGCTTCATAAGTAGTCTGTTGACGGACTCGAGCGCATCATTTCAAGATCTAGCCGAGTTGAAAGTGTAGTTCCAGTTCTACTAATACAGACACAAGGTAGGGCCATTTTATTATAATAGTTTTTCATTTTTTGAGTGCTTGTGCTTCAATGGAAAATTGATGGGATTTTCATTTCGGAATTTGTTTTACGGAAAACTGGTTATAATTAATTTTGTGATTTTATGATTATGTTAATGCAAATAAATAAATTAATCTAAGTTAAAATCAAAAGTGAAATAATTAAAAGTGGAACGTAGCCATACAACAGTAATAACTGCGGATACGGATTTCTATTATTTTCAATACTTGTTTAATAGTTTATTGAAATTATTATTTCATTAGATTAGTATTATATTTTTTATTTATTTAGATTATTATTATATTTACATAACTCTTAATTGTTACACTATCAGATATCATAACGATAAAATGAAAAATAACAAACTTAAAAACTAAAGTGTTACAATGGGCGGTCTTATCGCTCAAAGCGATCTTTTCCAGACAGCCTTTGTTTGGAAACTAAAGAAACTGTAAGAGACGGAGAATAAGAAAGGGTTGGTTTATTTCATCGTAGATAGTATGAAAAGATTAAAGTTGAACTAACTTAGTTTGTAGTGTTTTTTTTATTGATTGGTTATTTTAATTAGTAATTTGTAATAACATTAAAAACCATCGTCCTTCCAAATTATGTTGGTGCTTTCTGTTCAAAGGCTGCCTGGAAGAGTTCGCTTTGAGCAATAAGACTGCCTATTGTTATGCTGATTAGTTTCTTTTGTTTTTATGTATTTTGTAATGTTTAACAATAAAGTGTTTATCATAAAAGTGACAGGAGCGAACGGTCAAATAAATAAAACCTATTTACAGATTTTTATAAGTACTAAAATCTCTGCAGATATTCTAATTATTAAAATTAACAACTTTTCTTTTGCGACTTTATATAAACTGGATATTTTTCGCTATATTTTAATCAAGTATTTTTGTTAGTTACCTAGAGTATCAGAACGTAACGTCGACAAAATTACATGGGTACTTAGAGAGAGATGAGTTAGAGAAATAAAACTAAAAAAATTTTGTTATGGAAAATAATCATCATCGTCATCATTTGCCCATCACGTTCCCACTGCTGGGACACGGGCCTTCTCTCATAGAGAGAGAATGGGCCATAATCCACCACGCTGGCCCAGTGCGGGTTGGTGAATGTCACATGTCCTTGACTTTTTGTGAAAAATTCTTGGACATGCCGGTTTCCTCACAATGTTTTCCTTCACCGTTTTAGAGCGAGTGTTAAATCCGCACATAGCTTAAGAAAGTCAGTGGTGCGGGGTCAGCGGGATTCGAACTCGGGTGCGTCTGATCGAAAATCGCACCAGCTCCCACTGAGCCACACTCGCTCTATATGGAAAATAATGTATTTACAGAATTTTCAAAAGTTTTAGAAAAGAAAGATGTTTGGAATTATGGTCAAAGAGCTATCGATAAATATAAAATGACTGTATAGTAAAGAAAAAGTGTAATTTAACTGTCAAAATCATTTTTATTTAAAAATTCGTCTAAATTTCAGGTGTTAATTCGATTTTTCAACTTATAAATAGAATGTAGGTCATTTGCTTCTATTTTCATTTGGTTTGGAATTTTATAATATATTTTATTATATAGATTTAATATTTTATTGCCATGACATTGACCTTTGGTTCTTTAGTTTTGAGCTTGGTAAATCGATGTTATGTCTATTCTATTTCTATTCTTATTGATTGATTATTGATATTTTTGGTCTATTTTCATTGATAAAAATCTAAGGGCATTTTGCGTACGAATTTATATATTTCTACCTTGAGTTAGATATTGATTATAAATCCCTAAAACTAATAAGATATACGTTTTGAAGGGCACCCCAACTATGGACAAGCACGGTGCTTACCCCTCAGCTTCACGAACCTGATTGATTCAACTCTTATTATAACACGACAATACAACCACATTTAAGACTAACTTCAAGCGAAGTACCTAACTTCCTAATGCAAACAAATTGACTTCTTACGTTAACAGATACAAGTAGGCTGTGTTCATAGAAGCTCCCATAAAATTGCTTACGACAGTGCAAATCGGCTTTTGTTATGTACTTTGTGAATAGGCTAGTGTTGCAATAGGTATTTGCTGCAACTGCATACCTACATGTACGAAACCTAATATGAGTTGATGTAAAAAGCAACGCATTTGCAAGATGCTTCTTCGCAAACATAGAATCATTTTTTTAGAGTGTCACAACTCTGTTGCTACTTCATAGCGTTTATGAAGGTACAATAAGATTTACTTGACACGACTTATATAAAGGGACGTTTTCACCAACCGGCAACCTTTTAATCTGTATCAAATCTGTCCATTAGGTAAATTTGCTTTATATCACCTAACAATAGCGTTTCTTGACAGGGTGAACAAAAATTAAATAAATTAATTAATGTTAAAAGAAATAAAAAAAAATAACCTAAATACCACGTTTTTACGCATTGTCATCGAGTTGTGAGCTACCCTGAAAGTTTGAGCCGGATAGTTAATCGGGAAGTGCTCGAAATTTGAGTCGCAAGATTCCACCTGGAACGACAGACAGTCAGACAGACAAACAAGAAAGTGACTTAATAAAAACGTGGTAAAATAATAATAATAAAAATATTAACCGTTATCTGTACCTCTTTCTTTTTATGAGATAAATGTAATAATAAACTTTAACTAAGCTGTAGATTAAGACTAAAATTATATATATGTACAACTAAAACCAAAATCTTAAAATTATAAAAGAATATATCATAACTAATTTAAAAGCCCTATGACGCAGGAGAAAGTGCCCAAGACACTGCGCTGGCCGCATTTCAACGCTCAATGGCTATGCTGATTTTTTAGCCCAAATAAGAGCCAGAGTTCTGGTCACAAAAGAAAAAAAGAAAGAAAAAATACCTTTTAAAGATATTTAATTTAATGAAATAACAAAGTGTAGTATAAAAGTCGAATATAATAAAAAAAATCACATCACATCACACTAATATTATAAATGCGAAAGTTTGTATGTTTGTGTGTTTGTTACTTCTTCTCGCTAACGGCTCAACGAATTTAAGTAAAATTCGGGATGGAGATAGCCTTTGCCCTGGATTAACAAATAAAGCAAAGAATCCGTGGGTGCAGAAGAAATTGCACCTTAAAGTCACCTCTAACTTAAATGATCATTAGTTTATTAATAGGTTGGTGAAACAGCCCCTTAACGTCTTAGCTAGCGCATTTGTAATGTGCGTCTAAGCAAATTCAGATAACCTAGATTTAAAAACACGTACACTTGCTATAACCTCATTTAATATTCTCTTGCTTCTCAGGATTGTATTCCTCGTATCTTAGGTATATAGGTAGTTACGTTGGTACTTTCATCGGCATATAATCAAAGGTATACTATGAAAATTATAATAAAAATACGAAGAACTAATTATTCACAGTAAAACTTATTCATTTTAATATTCTCTGGCTTCTCAGGATTGTATTCCTCGTATCTTAAGTATATACAATTAGTTAGGTTGGTACTTTCATCGGCATATAATCAAACGTATACTTTGAAAATAATAAAAAAAATACGAAGAACTGATTATTCACAGTTAAACTTATTAAATTTAATTTTAATTAAAGCCGGTAAAGCTTCAAAAAAAAAGCGGAGGTCCTCAATTCGATTGCTTTTTTAATATATGTTACCTCAGAACTCCGTCATTAATAAACCGATTTGGAATTTTTTTGGTTTGGGCTCAGTATAGCTACAAGGTACAGTAAAGTCCAATGTCGAATATCGATAGAATGTATATGGGACATATACATTTCATCGATATTCGACCTTGGACTTCAAAGATACATCAATTGAATTGAATTGAAATCGGGTTTTTTTTTATAAAATGATTTATAAAGTATTAAATACTCTATTTATTTATTACCTGATAGGCTAGCATTCAGAACTACTCAGAAGATACGGCTAAAAACTGAAGGGCATTTTTGTACAGATTTTGACCTCTTTATACTAATTAGTATAGATTATTTTCTAAATGGCGAAATATTAAAATATATAATATATTAGAATTTTAAAGGAGCAAGTGTGGCTCAGTGGAAACATGTGCGACTTTCGATCAGACGCAACCGAGTTCGAATCCCGCTGGCCTCACACCACTGACTTTCTTAAGTTATGTGCGGATTTAGCACTTGCTCTACGGTGCATGAAAACATCGTGCGGAAACAAGCATGTCAAAAAATTCATCACAAACATCCAAGGGTATGTGACATACACCAACCTGCACTGAACCAGCGTGGTTTATGGCCCATACTCTCTCTATGAGAGAAGGCCCGTATCTGATGATGAAGTTCGAAGAAATGTTTTATTTTAATTTATAAGCTAATAATTGTGATTAGATCTATATCGAAGTAACAATTGCAATTGTTGCTTGAACACGAAGATAACGTTTTGTGCAACGGATCTTATTACATAATATTCGTAAATAACGCCATTTGAATCTTAAAGTTATCCTATCCTACTATAATAAAAGCGAAACGTTTGTGTCTGTGTGTGTGTTAGTTTGTCTAAGTGGAAGTAAAAAATCATTTTTAAATAGGCATAAAAATGCATTTTAAACGAAATAAACACATAAAACAAATCAAATTAAAAATATGTTAAAAATTATAAGTAACGTCACATGACTTTGAAAAAAGGTAAGCACCTTTCCATTTTTTTCCCATACTCAAATTGAAGTCCGTGCGCAGAAAATAAAAGCGAATACCGACTCCACCCGTGCTTCGGAAAATACAACCGCTAGAGGCGATGGGTGGTATGTGTAAAACAAATCAATCAATCAATCAATCAATCAAATCATTTATTGCGAGAATATAGTACATAAAGGTGATAAAATTCTAAAAAAATAAGTCCTTACATTCTACCATGACAATGGTGTGCAATAACCTGTCTTACTAATTATTTCATAATTTGGTATATGTTTTAGCTTTAGGGCTTGGAATAGTACAAAGTATGTCTTTTGTCCAAAAATTAATAGTTCCTCAGGGAACAACTGAGAATAAACCGAATTATACGCAGGCGGAATCACAGGTATCGCCTAGTAATAAAATAAATGTTAATTTAGAATTTTTGATACAAGAATAATTGCGTTATAATATTCCATGGTACAGTTGGTAAAGTTCGTTTTAACAAGTTTTACTGTTCCAGAAAAATCAGGTACGTACCCGATGCAAATAACAAAAGAAAAATCAAAGTGTACAATAATAATAAATAATTCATTATGTAAAGTTGATAAATAACAAAGTAATTGTTATTACCATTGCTAATAATAAATCAATGGTCATTAAACAGCAATGACGGTAGAGACAGTAACAATGTATATTTAAACAATTTTACTTACTTGTCTCTAATAATCTAAGTTCTAATGTTAATTTGTTTTTATTATGGGCAAGACACTGTCTGATGCAACACAGTTAACGCTAAAGCAACACCAACGTCACGTCCATCCATCCAAATGTGACATTCACCAACCCACTCTGGGCCAGCGTGGCGGATTATGGCCCGTACTCTCTCTATGAGACAAGGCCCGTGTCCCAGGTGGATGTCACATGTCGTTGAATTTTTGTGATAAATTCGACATGTCGGTTTCTACGATGTTTTCCTTCAACGTTTTTAGAGCGAGTGCTAAATCCGCACATAACTTAAGAACGGCAGTGGTGCCAGCGGGATTCGAACTCGGGTGCGTGAGATCGAAAGTCGCACGTTTTCCCACTGAGCCACACTCGCTCTAATTTCTATAAAACCTTAAAAAAATATTACGCTTTAAATTTGCCGCTCCTAACATCAGCCGCCGCAATCTCCAGCCTACTCAACCTGCTGGTAAATTCGCCTCAGAGCAACAGGCAGAGTTTTAATTTATAATGAACCATGAAACTTAAAACAATAAAGAATTTGTATATATTTACTATATGTTAATATATTTATATATATTTAGCATTAACTATTTTGTGGTTTTGCGAAACTTCCAAAGGTAGGTATCATGTCTAACAAAATGTATTGACTACGTGTTTGGATTTTTCATAAAATTTAATTTGTTTAAATAAAAACCTACTATGTTGGTAAGTATGTAGGCCAGTAATTTGCTGAAGATTTTTATCTCGTCCTTCGAGTAATTCACTTTTCAAATTTAATTATTTCAGATCTAATAACAATCAATTAGGTAATAATAATTTTATAATTAGGTAACCTTAGGTTATAATTATAATACATAATTAATATAATATATAATTATCGAAGGTTATAGCAAAGAAAACTAAATATTACGCTATAGTAATAAACATAACGCAAAAAAGTGATTTGTATAAAAAACAATTTATAATTACATTATTTCCCATCATCATTAGCCCATCACTTTCCCACCGCTGCGACACAGGCCTTCTCTCAAAGAGTGAGAATTAAAAAAATACTTCGATTTTAAAATAAATCTGTATTTATATATATTTCGCGTGACGATCTCGAAACCTACCGACCCCGATGGATGGAAGTGGCTGTGGACAGAGATGTTTGGAGGGAGATGGGGGAGACCTTTGCCCAGCAGTGGGACACAATAGGTTTATATAATAATAATAATAATATATTTCTACGGAATTCTCTAATTCTAAAATACCTATTTGTATAATTAAGCAATATAATGCTAATATTCAAAGGGGTCAAAATACTAATTCGTCCTTTTACATAATATATGTACATAAATTATCTAAGTACGGAAATAGTTTTCGCATAATCATTAGTCAAACTTAGTATAAAAGTTTTGGTAACTTTGATTAATTATAAATAAATCGTATTTAGACTATGTTATTCCATGTTTATATATTATTATGCCGCTTTTACTCTCAGGTTATACACTGGTACTTTGGAAGGCTTGCACGGGGACATGAGTCCAACACGTAGAGGCCTCTTAGAGTATTTAGTTTAGATATGTAATGGTTAATACTTATCGGGGACTGTCTCCAAGTGCATCATTAAGAAGATGCAATCAAAGCCAACTCCCGATAAGTGCGAGGACTATAATATTATTGGAGATATGGAAATTGCTTATGATCAGGCTATTGAGGTGAATTTTTAATAGATGAAAACCGGTCGATGATATGAGACTTCGGCACCTGCCAGTTCCGCCTCATAAGAAAATATTTAGGCAGGACCCACTAAACGGGCCCCCTTTTAGGGCCGCCGTTCATTGTCGACGTGAGAGGCAACGTTGGTCTGGGTGGCTAAAGGGTGTCGAGAGGTGTGCTGCAGTTTCACTTAAACGCTACTCCCGGCGTTATGCCCCTGACCACTTCCACCCTTGGAGCTTAGTTCTTAGCTCTTGCATCTCCAACCCTGGACGGCCAGTAAAGGCAAGCCGGGGGTCAGGGGTCTCATCTAGCCCCAGGGAAAATATCGGGGTAGGCTCAGTGTCGCTACGCACCGTCGACTCGCCACAAAGCCGCCCCTGAAAATTTTATTATTATATTAAATTATTTTTCATTAATCATACTCACGAAAATGTTGATAATAAAATTTAATTTGTTCTAAATTCTCGACTACAAACTACATTAATTATTCGATGTTCGAAAAATAAATTGCCATTATTATAACTAACTAGGTAATTATAGTTAGGTATTGAGTTTTCATATTGGTTATATATATATATTGGTTGGTAGTTATTATTTTATGGACTCATTTTATCTTATTTAAACTCCTCATATTAATTCTAAATATCAAAATATCTAGTTTCTTCAAGGGTTACGTTTTCGTCCTCTGCAATTACTGTAGTGTGGGTAATTATATTTAATAGGCACAACTAAACAGTGGCAACACTGAAACTGTAGCCGTTTTATATTTAAGATTATTCATTATAAATTAAATATAAAACAGCGTATATTTGTTGCCGTTTTACCTACATTTATAATGAATAGTTCTCAAACCTTAACACTAACATTTAAAAGATATTTCAAGGATGGACTGGGCACAAAAAGCCGTGAGAAGGGAAGAAGGGTAGGGACGCCTTTGCCCTGCAGTGGGACAAACCAGGCTAATAATTATATTACTCCTTGACACGGCACGTATTGTCAAGAGGTACCTTCTCTGCAGCCCTGACGACCGGTAGTTCGGGTCCTGCCCCACTGTCGGTGACACTAGCTTTAGGTTTTTTTATAGCATTTACTATATATTTTATTAAGGTTTCTCGTATGCCAGAGGCCGCCTGAGTGGGTACCACCGCTTTGCCAGTTATTCAGCCGCCAAGCAATAGTACTCAAGCATTACTGTGTTCCGGTATGAAGGGTATTGTAGCCAGCGAAATTACTGGGCATTATGAGACTTAACAGCTAATTGTCTCAGGGTGACGAGCGCAGTGCAGCGCCACGCAGGATTTTTCAAAACTAGTTCTGGGTGGTGCTCTTATTGTTATGGGCTGGCGTATTGCTTACTATCAGGCGAACGACCAGCTCGCCTCGTCAGTCAGTTACATAAAAAAAAAAAATATACCTAAGAAAATATATAAATATATGAATAATACTTAAAAGATCTGGTTCATTTGGCATTTTTAAAGAGAATAATTTTGCTCGATATATTATGAATGTCAAAATACATTCTAATGAAATCATCTGTTCCTTAGTTCACCAGCTGGCAAAAACCTATCACGATGAGCTACACGGCGGCCGAGAGCGTGGCGCAGAACAGCACCTGGGCTGCCACGAACCTGTTCTACGTCCTCCTGGTGCCTGCTATCCTCCTCTGGTACGCCTACTGGCGGATGTCCAGAAGACACATGTACGAGCTGGCCGAAAAACTGAACGGGCCTAAAGGGCTACCGCTCATTGGCAACGCGTTGGAATTCACTGGAGGCTCTCCTGGTAATTTCACTTTCTAACAAGCTGGTAAGATAAGATAAGATAAGATATTTATTTTCAAGAAACGAAAGTTACAGTGGAAGCTTAGGTAATATTATAAATATACATAGCTACAATATATCTATAACAAAATTCAATTTCCGATGGATTAGAAAGGCGGCTCCACACTAGGCTTTAGGCCCGTATCGCGGAAACCTTACTATTACAATTTTGTACACAATATTAGTATCGGAAGCATCCTTATAAATTGAGGTCTACGTTAAATTTATATGTAAAATGAAATAAAATATGTGCCTGATGACAGTGTGTGAGGATGTGTGGGGGTGAGTGTGGGGGTGTGTGTGAGGGTGCGGGTATGTGTGTGTGTGGTGTTTGTTGTTTTCCACCCGTAGCGTATAAAGTCTCTAGTTTTGAATTCCAGGCGCAACCGTGATATTCCATCATACTTGTCAGCGTTAATTTATTATATACGATTTTTTTAGTAATGCATCTCTATAGATGACGATCGAGGCCTGTTATTGCAAAATAAGATCACTGACGTTTTTACTAGAGTTAGAGCTCGAAGCGTAGCTCGCCTAGCCATTAGTAACAGATCTTCTAAGTTCTGTGCTTTTTTTATTTATTTATGATAAATCGTTTAACTATCATCTCGCCTGATGTTAAGCGAGATTTATTTACATCTGATCGCTACTGTGCTTCGGGAGGCACAGTCCCGGTTGTAATCTTAAGACTACGTTTGTTAGGTCATGTCGGAGGCGTTCGTGAGGTCTAAGAACTCCGACACCAGGTTTGGCCACACACCCACACGAGAGAGGAAGAACTTGTTAGCTGCATGCAATCAATAAAAATAAGTGTGGCCAACCCTGTCGGAGTTTAAAGACCGCTCGAGGCCTCCGACATGGCTTAACGACTGTTCTCCAAAGACAACATCGGGGACACGTGCCCTCCGAAGCACGGTAGCGCTCAGTAAATACCACACAAACGGTCACCCATCTATTTAGATGACCGCTGCGAACGTTGCTTAACCTAGCAGATCTGCTCTGAACGACTAGGCGAGCTACGATACGAGCGCTACTTTGAACGACTTGGACATATAAGAACGTGTGCAAGAACGTGTGAACAAAAACGTGTTCAAATAACAGACTACTAATTTCAATGTTTATATTGGTCATAAATTTCCATTTGAAATTATAAATCAACAATGTAGTACCAATTTTAAAGATCAATCATTATACCTGTGAAAACGTTTATTACACGGAACACGTGGATAAATATTTATATAGTTATAATTATTTATTGACTAGCTGCGCCGCGCGGTTTTACCCGCGTAGAATTCGGTTGATAGTTCCTCGGGAACTGTTCGTTTTTCCGGGATGTCCTATTCCAAGTACCTAGATACCAAATTTCATCAAAATTTGTTCAGATGTTATAGAGCATAGTGATATATAACAAATACACATACATACACAATCTTTCGCATGATCTATCCAATAATATAAAAAGAGATAACATTGTTTATATGTATGTATGTTTGTAGGAGGTAATTTGTGGAACTACTGATCCGATTTTGAAAATTATTTCACCAAAAGAAAGCTACACTATCCCTGAGTAACATTATTGAAAACCAAACTTAGTTGTAAAAAGATTGTAAAGCAATACAATACAAAAACACTTTATTGTACACAACACAAAAAACGAAAGAAATAACAATGACAAAATACATAAATTTGAGGTTACAATGGACGGCCTTATCGCTTAGAGCGATTTCTTCCAGACAACCTATTAAACATATCTATAAAACATTATTCGTTTTGTACAATATGAGAAGGCTACTGAATCAACGAAATTTTTATTTTATGCTACGCAAATTGGGCTAATTTAAATAATAAACAATTGAACACTTAGTAGAGAGCGTGGATAATCAAACGTAAGCGGATATAGCCCATAGTCTACTGTAGGTATGTCAGTTACACATACTACTGCTATATATCGGGTGCCAAAGATAGATTATAATAATACAATTACTTATATTAACAATTTTAGAGCTAGTGTGGCTCAGCGGGAACTCGTGCGCCTTTCAATCCGACGCACCTGGGTTCGATTTCCGACTCGGCCCTGCACCAATGACTTATAGTTAAGTGCAGATTTTGTACGCTAGCTCTAAAACGGTGAAGGAAAATATCGTAATGAAACCCGCTTACGCGCTTTGGAGTGGTAGGCTCTGGCCGTGGTTGTAATACCACCCACCGAACAAAGCCATACCGCCAAGCGACCTAGTCGTGTTTCGGGATGATGTTCGGTGAACCATCGGGGAGACGGGTCTGAGCAGCCGCTCATCTGCCGTCTCTCTCTAGATCTATGTGCTCCATCTTAGGCTACATCATCGCTTCAAATCAGGCGAGATAGTGGCCAAACATAGATCTATTAAGTGTAAAAAAAAAAAAACAATAAGACAATATAGCGTGTGAATAAGCCAACAATGATATTTTAAAGTACCCGTATGAGTCAACAGAAAGAATGTGAGGATGAATAAATTTAGGTCAAGGCTAACAACGGAGCAAGACATGGTGAAGGATAATAAAAAACCTAAATATTTTTTTCATCCCATCTATTCGAAAAGGACGACTTGGTTCGCCTTTATGTGCACCCAAAGGTGGTGTTTTCTATAAGAAACTTTTAGCGGGCAGTAATGAGTTTTTAATCCTCTTTATAAGTGCGCCGCAATTATCTTTGCCACGCACTTTTTGAATTTGGAACATCTTAGTGTTCAGCACCAAAGAAATCGAACGCAAATATTGTTTGAATAAAGACTGGCTGGTACGACGGCCCATAGTCACAAATGTAAATATAAGTTTTTAGTTGTTTTAATAAAGGATACTATTTAATTTCAATTTAGTTGTTACTCTATGTTTTATTAAATAATAATATTACAATAAAATATGAGGCGCTTTTATTTTCTCATAGTGGGTGATGAAAAGTAGAGTGTATCACTCGGGCGCAAAATATATTTTTGGCTCGGGCGACGTACTTTGAATCCCTCGCTACGTTCAGGATTCTACTAAAGAATCCCTCGCTACGCTATCGCTAAAAAAGCGCCCTCGCCGTAAAAATATTATTTTGCTCCCTTATGATACAATCTACTATTTCATGATAGAAGTACTTATCTCTACTCTATTTTTACCTATACAATATTATTACAAGAAATATTATGTCTCAGTTAACTATGCGATAATTAAAGTGTAGCCGAGAGGATACGGAACTTAACACGCGCTCTTAAATGGTGAAGGGAAACAGTAAGAAAACTTCTCAGAAACATATTTCGAGGATATGATATGACTTCCACAAAATCTTACTTTCACTTTCATTCATAAATCTATTCTTCTTACGTAAGTAAGCGCTTGAAAGATCAATCCTAACTTCTAAACGCGCTATTTGCGTACGATATCAAAACATACGAAACTTAAAGTAAATTCTGGACATCACATGCATATTTCCTATTGCTAATAATCGTACAATTCTCTCCCTAGATATCTTCAAGAACGTCGTTGAAAAAAGCGCGGATTTCGACAAGGAAGGCGTCGTAAAGTTGTGGATCGGCTCTCGTCTCCTTGTCTTCCTGTACGACCCTCGCGATGTGGAGCTCATCCTCAGCAGTCACGTCCACATCGACAAGGCTGAAGAGTACAGCTTCTTCAAGCCTTGGCTCGGGAACGGTCTTCTTATCAGTACTGGTGAGTTGTTTTTTTTTTATGTAACTGAGTGACGAGACGAGCTGGTCGTTTGCCTGATGGTAAGCAACACGCCAGCCCATAACAATAATAGCACCACCCAGAACTTTGTTTTGCAAAATCCTGCGCGGCGCAGCACTGTGCTCGTCACCCTGAGACAATTAGCTGTTGAGTCTCATAATGCCCAGTAATATCGCTGGCTACAATGCCCTTCAAACCGGAACACAGTAATGCTTGCGCACTACTGCTTGGCGGCTGAATAACTGGCAAAGCTTACTCTTTATTGTTCTCTTTCAAAGTTCGAGTTCATAGTTCAAAAGTGCTTTATTCAATTTTGGCATGACAGATGCACTTATGAACGTCAGTTACTACAATGACTCTACAACTTCCTTCACCTCTTTAATTTTAATTTAATTGTAATGGATTTTAAAATCTTGAATAATAAACAATTTTATTGATTGTTACACCGCCAGAAATCATAACAACAGAATGGAAAATAACAATAAGAAAATAACTTAAAAACTAAAGTGTTACAATGGGCGGTAATTCTGAAATAGATCTGATATTACAATATCTATAGATATTTATGAAACACTAGTAAGCAACTATACTTACTTTTGACTATGTTTTTGTAAACAATTATTTATTCAATAAACGTTATTATTATTATTATTATGTCGCTCTTTCTCACGGGTTATACACCCGGTCCTTTGGAAGGTTTGCGCGGGGACATGAGTCCAACACGTAGAGGCCTCTTAGAGCATTTAATTTTGATATGTAATGGGCAACACTTATTATTATTATTACTTATATTTTATGTAAGAGTGTTTCATAAAGTCAGAGTTGGTTGTTTTGTGTAAACAATAATCCAAAATATACAAAAAACTGCAAGACATACCTTTATTACATTGTGCATAACTTTAATTGCATTTTGAAAAAGCTGACAACATGGTTTCAATATTATTATTTATCCAAGCTGACCAATAATAAATATTCTAGATTTGTGTCAGTCATTATGCTCATAATCATAAGTGATATAAATAAAAATTAATCTACCGTTACAAGAAAATTAAATAAATTAGGTAGGTTAGGTACTTATGGTTTTTAGTAAGGCATCGATATGGGTCTGTAATTGCAAATTACAGACCCATACCTTTAGTTAAAACACTAACGTTTTAACTAAAGGTAGCGTTCGTAGCGTAGCTCGCCTAGCCATTCGTAACAGATCTTCTAGGTTAAGCAACGCTCGCAGCGGTCACAACTTAGATGGGTGACCGTTTGTGTGATACTTGCATCTGAGCGCTACCGTGCTTTGAAGGGCACGTTAAGTCGTCAGTACCGGTTGTTGTCTTTTGACAACAGTAGTTAGGTCTTGCCGGAGGCATTCGGGTGCACTAAAAACTCCGACAGCGACACCAGAGTCGACCTCACACCCACACTTTTTTTTAAATTGTGTTGTGACTTGCAAGTCGTTCGTTTGATGGTAAGTGCCTCGCTTGCCTATAACAATTGCAGTGCCACCCAGAACTTTAAATAGGTACCTGCCATAAAAAGCATTGCGCTTATCACCCCGAGACATCAGATATTAAGTCTCATATGCCCAGTAATTTCGCTGGCAACAATGCCCTTCAATCCGCATTTTCAATGCTTGCGCACTTCTGCTTGGCGGCAGAATAAGTGGCAAAGCGGTGGTACCTACCCAGGCCTCCCACTCATCTCGGCCTCATACATACGAAAAACCTACCACGAGTAGACCAGAGAAGAACTAAAGGTGCATCAACCAAGTCGTGCAGTAGTGTAAGTGCATAAAGTATTTCGTAAAGGCGTACTTGCCAAGGCGGACTCTAGTAATTCAAGTAGTTCACAGGGCTGTCTCTCTCTTTCCCTATCTCTTTCTTATAAAGTTGTGTGGCCAATTCTGGTCTGGGAGTTACAGACCGCCCGAAGGCGTCCAACATGTCCTAACGCCTAGGCTGTCTTATGGCCTTATTACGTTTTCCCAGGTCAAAAATGGAGATCTCATCGCAAGTTGATCGCTCCCACTTTCCATCTGAACGTGTTGAAAAGCTTCATTGACCTGTTCAACGCCAACTCTAGGGCTGTTGTGGACAAACTGAAGAAAGAAGCTGGTACCTTTGACTGCCATGACTACATGAGTGAATGCACCGTCGAAATTTTGTTAGGTAAGTGAGTTTTGATTGTTAGTCCTACCTACTAATATTATAATTGCGAAAGTTTGTGAGGTTGGATGAATGGATGGATGGATGTTTGTTACTCAATTACGCAAAATACTAAATGTATCTTGATGAAATTTGGTATGTGAAGTTACTTGAGGTTCTGAGTGAGGACATAGGATACCATCATCCCAGAAAACTGTGGGTGAAACCGCGTTGGAAGTTGTTTCTAAACACCTCCCGGATTGACGATCGCAATTATATTCGGGCACATCATCGCTTAACATCAAGCGAGGTAGTGGATATCAGACGAGAGAGAGATCTTTAAGCTATTAAAAAAATATCAAGTGAAACACAAATATGTGTATAAAACCTCGCATTCCTCCCTCGCACTTGTAATATGCAGAACGACCTACCTTAATCGGTATTTCCTTTGAGCTACAACATGAAGTCCATTAAAAGGGTATTAATAGAGCCCTTAAGGGTTGGCAACGCATCAGCAATGCGTCTGGTGCTGCAGATGTCCATAGGCGACGCCAATCATCCATCGGGGAGACGGGTCTGAGCAGCCGCTCAACTGCCGTCTCTCTCTAGAACTATGTGCTCCATCTTAGGCCACATCATTGCTTCACATCAGGCGAGATAGTGGCCAAACATAGATCTATAAAGTGTAAAAAAAAATCGCTTACCATAAGGCGGGTCATCGGCATGATTGCCGGCTTTTTAAATTTTAAAAAAACCTTTTCTTTTCAAGGCTTCCCTTGAACTGCGGAAGCTTCAAAACAAAGATTTCCCTTAATATGGTACAAGCATTGACGTCATTTTACCACAAACGCGTGTCATGTTCACTTTTAAGTAATCTACTTGCTTACCTGTCTGCATATAAATAAGTGCAACAAAAATAGAAAATACAGATATATTGTGTAGTTTCCGTTTTATCGGGGACATTCTTGACTAGCAATCATTCAGAACTTGTCTTCAATGATCCCAAGTACAAAATATGTAGACGGAATATTAAAATTCACGTTCCTAACTATAAGTGTTCTGTTTGATGACAAACTTCATTTACATGTCTGTTCTCAAATAGACACAGGTTATGTTAATCGACTGAATTTTATTAGCTTGTAGTTAGCCTTCATTTGTTTCTATTGCTCGATCGATTCAGATTGAACGAGGAAAACTGTAATTAAACTAATACGCTCGTACATGGCAATGTACGAACAAGAGTTAAACGCTCTGCTGACACATTAGTGGGAATTGTTTCAAATATCAAGGAGTGTGCACAAAAATATTGCAGCGTAAACAGCAATTTGAATGTGCCGGCACGTTCACAGCTAACCTAGTGGCAACACGGTGGCCCTCACCGGGACGTTAGATTGTGTGCTTGAACCGAATGCCTTGAGAACCTATAAAACCGTTTGCGAAACAAGCGAAAATTACTTCGTGCTGATACATAGCATCACAATCTCATAAACATGCCTTATCCTACGTATACCTAATCTATCAAAGTACCTGTCACAACACTGTTGCATGATCTATTACAGCCTGCAATTCTGAGAAAATCGCTAATGTCACATAATAATGTCCGTATTGCGGGTAATAATAGTTACTTTAAAGGAAGTACGTTTTAAATGTGAAGCTAAATTGCAAGCATAACGCCACGGTGTTTATGGTTGTAATTATGTTGTTTGCGTGCTGCAGTTTTCCCGTATATGGTCCAAAGTTGAGAGTACTAAGTAGTAAGCACAGTACTAAGCAGAAGTCACGTAGACAGTATTGTAGAGGGCCCTTGGTTGACGGCGACCCCCCACGCATACACGTACTTGCTAATGGGCCATATTCGCCATCACAGGCGTTGAGTCGTTACGATCCTTTATTGCGCCCCCCTTGTTACACAATTGTTTTAAATTCAATGGAGGTCAGGAGCTCTTTCTTTTCGAAACCATCCGTCGAATGTTTTTCACGATCTCAGTATTATAATCTATCTTATTGCGTGACCTGCTTCTCTATATTGTAGGTAATATATGTCGTTATATAATAATAAAACGTTAAAGGGTCGCTAATTGAAAAGCGAAGTACATCCGGGTTACCTATTTTGCTACAAATGTAAGATAGTATTTAAGCAAACATAGTGGAAACCTCATTATAACAAAAATAAATAAATATCCCTACGTTTAAGTCACGTGTTTATCAGATTCTCATCAATATATTTATAAATGTAAATTACAGAGACCGCGATGGGCGTAAGCAAGAGCACACAAGACCAAAGTGGCTTTGAATACGCCATGGCTGTGATGAAAATGTGCGACATCCTCCATCTCAGACACACCAAGATCTGGCTAAGGCCAGAGATGCTTTTCAAACTAACTGAATACGCCAAGAACCAGACCAAGCTCCTTGACGTCATTCATGGACTTACCAAGAAGGTAATATTTTATATTCTCACTGTATATTTTACTTTATAACCCGTTCCATAATCTTATTCACTCGTTGCATGAAGTCATTTGTTGTGGTTGTCTTATTACAAGCTAAAATAATTATATGTATTTAATAAAGGTAATCAAGAGGAAAAAGGAGGAATTCAAAACTGGCAAGAAGGCTGAATCAGCTACAGAAGTTACTGCTGCTGAGATCAAAACATCAGCTAATTTGGATACTACGTCAGTGGAAGGTTTATCGTTCGGTCAGTCAGCTGGCCTCAAGGACGATCTTGACGTGGATGACGCAGACGTGGGACAAAAGAAGCGTCTCGCTTTCCTCGACTTGCTCCTGGAGAGCTCACAAAGCGGTGTTGTCATATCTGATGAGGAAATCAAAGAACAAGTCGACACCATTATGTTCGAGGTAAATATTATTCTTACCAAATATGGTTTATCTATAAATCTTTATGGATTGTCATGTAAATTTACGCAACTGTTTTAGGGTCACGACACCACTGCAGCTGGCAGCAGCTTCTTTTTGTCTATGATGGGCATCCATCAGCAGATTCAAGAAAAGGTTATCGAAGAGCTTGATCACATTTTTGGTGATTCCGACCGTCCAGCCACCTTCCAAGATACACTCGAAATGAAATACTTGGAGAGATGTCTTATGGAGACCCTTAGGATGTATCCGCCAGTTCCTATTATTGCCAGACAGATAAAGCAGGACATTACACTTGGTAAGTTTCATTCTTCTCAGCATTATAAACTCAATCTATATGTAAAATATGCTAAATATGCTTATCTCTTTGTCCTACAGCGTCAAGTGGCAAGAAGGTTCCAGCTGGCACCACAGTCGTCGTAGCCACTTACAAGCTGCACCGCCGCCCTGATGTGTATCCCAACCCTGACATTTTCAACCCTGATAACTTCTTGCCGGAAAAATCCGCCAACCGCCATTACTACGCTTTCGTGCCATTCTCCGCCGGACCAAGGAGTTGCGTCGGTGAGTTAATTTTTCAAACCAATTGTAGCGAAATAACCTGTCTGCCTGAAAATATCACCGCAATTTTTGGTTCACCGTCAAATAGTTTTGTGGTTTGTACTGGTTTGATAGAACTGTCGTCAACTTTCCTGTAATTTTGAGACTAAATCTGACGTCTCGGGATATCAGAGTATTGCAAGATTTTGCAGTACAAAGTTCTGATTGGCACTACAATAATAAACGTTACTTAGGCGTCTTTGTAATACCAAACTGCACTTACTTGCTACTTATATGCAGACATGATAATTACGTTTCTATTTTCTTTAAGGACGCAAATACGCAATGTTGAAGCTCAAGATCATCCTGTCCACCATATTGAGAAACTTCCGTGTGCATTCCGACCTTAAGGAGGCCGACTTCAAATTGCAAGCCGACATTATTCTAAAGAGAGCAGAAGGGTTCAAAGTTAGACTTCAACCCCGCAAGAGGACAGCCAAAGCCTAAGAATTATAAATATATTTGTATGTCCACTGAGCATAAATTTAGGTATGTTTAGCGACAATCTCCTTAAAATATTAGATCAATCTTGACGGATATTTTAGCTGTAAATGTATGTATACACTCAAAAATGTTGACATAAATTGTGATATTAATTTTACACATTTCCTAAATACATTTGTAGAGATATTTTTAACACATATATGTTTAAGATTATTTTTATCTGGCGATATTGGTGGCAGAAATTGTAATTAAGTACGGGAAAGATAGTTGCATATTTTGCTCAAACTTTTAAGTTAAAAAGCTCGTGTAAATAGTTAAGTCATTTAAATTATTTAGGTACTTTGAGGTAGGTAAATTGAATACAATATCATTATTTAATTTCATATTTTATTTTAATAATCCTAATATAAAAATAGACCTTAGAATAACTACAAATTTGCATAATGATAGCTCCTATCACTTGCAAATTTGTAGTTTTTCTATAATATGCACTAAAACATAATTACAATTAAAAAAACTAAATGTAACTAGTCTAGTACCAAGTAAATATTTTAATCAAAGAAACGTTCTTCTTTACCATATATCAAAGAGATGTTATGATCCAATGTCTTCTAAATATAATAAAATTTAAAAGCAGATCATAGCTAAATGCAATTAGGATTTATAACTGAATAACTGAACTAAGTAAAGAGTATACTAGGCGGATGAGGTTGTTGGGTGCTACTGCGTATTGTTTGTTGCAACGGCATGCTTGATTCCATAACATTACTGCGTAGTTGTTGGAAATTATCAGTTGTTGAGCTATGGCCGAATAACGCCTCTCCTTGTGAGAAGTCTACGGATATATCCGCCGTCGCCTGCATCTCCAATTTAATCCTAGAAAAGATTACACATTTAGAACCAAACCACCCTAATAGCCCTATTTTACGCAAGAGTGCCTATCCAAGGAGGTACTGAAGCTGAATTCGCATTATCATCTCGTATTTTGAGCCTTATGAGCCACGTCACACGTCATAAAGTCGTACATCCATTAAACATTCGAATTTGACACCATTGTATTCGAAAAAAATCACGCTGTAATGTGATTCAGAATTATGTTGATCAGCACCTGCTATGATTGGGTTACCAAGTGAATTAATAACTGAACTAAAATTACTGGGCATTATAAGACAACAGCTAATTATCTCACGGTGACGAGCGCAGTGCAGTGCCACTAAGGCTTTTGCAAAACAAAGTTCCGGGTGGTGCTGTTATTGTTATGGGCTGGCGTTTTGCTTAACATCAGGCAAACGCAAAGCTCGTCTCGTCATTCAGTTACATTAAAATATTGCATTCAAATAAATTAAGTATCTTATTTTAATCAAATAGCTGAGTTGTGTGCCTCAGATAAAAGAAGTGCTTATTCTAGTACAATGCTTGAGGTAGTGGGTCGTACCTCAGTACATCCAGCGGGGTTCTGTTATGGACTTTGCACTTGCATGGCAGGAGTTCGTGATGCTTCCTCTTTAGCCACCAGCCAGCTCGCGACAGCTTCCATTCTATGGCCTTCATTTGAGACACGGCGCAAGCATGGGCTTCTCGGATTAATGTAAAGTATTGTGACATCAGTTCTTGGCCTATAAGGAAAAGAAAAAGATACAAAAAAAAAAACGATTTTCTCAGGGTGATGCAGGATTTTGCAAAACAAAGTTCTGGATGGTGCTGTTATTGTTATAGGCTGGCGTATTGCTTGCCATCAGGCAATCAAGACCAGCTCATATCGTCATTCAGTTACATAAAAAAATACATTTTAGTTCTGATAGATTTTTTTTAAAGTTGGTAGAACTCTAGTCTTACCATACGTATTCTAGAAAGGTGCCACCGCAATGTTAAATGTCACGCGCCAAGCAGTAGCGCATGCAGTTTTAGTTTATGAATGGCTTCGTAGCCAAAGCAATTACTGGCGCTATTTTGCTAATAGGTAAATGAAGACTGGAAAACTGATGTCTTCGGCGTGTTGCCTACCATCAGGTGATAGACTTGTGTTTCGTATGTGAAAGTAACTAGCTGATCATATAATGTTTACCGGCAGATATAGCCATCATTAGACGTGATTGCTCAGCTTCTTCTTCGAATATATGAGCTCGCCGCTGGTAAATTTCTTCTATTTCTTCATCAGTGTCGCTCATTTTCTTCTCACTGATGATGGCTGAGCTGGCCTAGAACAGTAAAGGCGTTATTTGTTATCGTCCCCGCAAAGACAGCCTTATAAGCATACCAGAAATTAATTTGTTAGTGGAGCAGTAGTGCTCGATAGCCAAGTAAGTTAGGCGTTGAAACTGTGAGGTATACCAAAGGCGTGAGTTCCAAACTCAAGCAAATTTCGTCTAATTTATGAATAGGTAGATACTTATTAGAAATCTCCTTCGAATATATATTTGTGGTATAATGGTATAGCTTACACATTGACGAGTTTAATCTGAAGATTTTAAATAATTTTCTTCTTGATAATTATTTAAAATCTTCAGATTTTCCTCAAACATGCGCTAATGCATTCAATATCAAATTTGATAGGGCTCGCGTTATCATTAGAACATGTTGCTAATTATAATATTGGACGTGTTCGGTTGATCAATGTGAACATTGATGCTGATATAAGAATTAAGGATTGAAGAAATTTGGTTGCTCAAGCAGTTGGCTCAGTGGCCTAGTGGTTAAGGCGTCGGGACGGCATTCCGAAGACGCAGGTTCGATCCCTGCCCTGATATTATTTAAAATTGACATTGACGACTTTAATATTTCTTACAATGATTTCAGAGAAGTCCCTCTTTTACAGCTTTTGTAATGAGCACATGTTTTTAATACTGATTGATGTTTTTCTTCGAGAATAATCTTTGTTGGAGTTTAATTCCCAGACAATTCGCTTTATTGCCTCGTAAAGATACGTATAATCTTATGCCCTCTATAAATCGATAGATTGGGAAAGAATTATAGACACGCAATGAGTTACCAGATCAGTAAAACTACTTGCGTAATTAAGTTATTACATTATTTCATTTTCTTTTATGTCTTATTACCCAAGACGAGATAATGTAGAAAAGTTAAACAGTTTATTTCAAGTTAAATAATTCATAAAATCAATTTACATTTTGAAAACTAAATCCCATGAAGCAAGAAAAGGCTTCAGCCAGATGCTGGGTCCCAAGTTCAGGTCTCTCCCTCCTCAGATGCAGCTCTCCGAGCAGATGCAGTGCTCGTCCCAACTGCCTCCTCAGCCCGTGTTGCATCGCTAGGGCTCCCATTTCAGTTAACAGCCTCGCTGCAGACTCGTGGTCACCCAACCTAGAATGGTTATTCAAGTTTCAACTTCCACAGTTCTTTACTCGTTTGGCATCACAGACGCTCTTACTCGTATGAACGTCAATGATTACAATAACCCTACCACCGTATGAGAAAAAAAAACTACAGCTACTTCCCAGAAGATACGGCAAGAAACTGAGGGGCATTTTTAAGAACTTTTGTTACAAAATATTGGTTTTTGATATTTTTGTTATGTGCCAGTTGGCTACTTGGCAGAAGCCGTATCACGAATGTTAGAACTCTTATGATGGAATCATAATTACTGGTTGTATAATTGGGAACCACCTCAAAAGCTAAGGCAATGTTTGTGAAATCATTATCATATTATCCCCATTAGCTCTTTACTTTTCTTTCATTTTCTGCATGGCAAATGTCACACAATAAGGTGTCGCAATGGGCTTCACCATATCGCATGGCATACTGCTAATGGCATGGACAATAGTTCATACTTTATTGTTCGTGGACATGCGAGTTTTGCATAGATTGCCATTGGATGTTTTCCTTTTTTTAGTCCTTGTTGCAGGGCTCGACCTCACCGGCTTGAGTGTTTGTGTTATCTGAACTAGTTTGTTTGATATTTTTAGTTCTTCTTCTTTTTCTTCTTACCGTGTAGTCAACCCTGGCGTCGGAGTTATAGACAACCTTATGACCTTCAATAAGGCCTACGACTAAAATCGAGACGGACGGAGTCTGGGGAGACGGGTCTGAGCAGCCGCTCAACTGCCGTCTCTCTCTAGATCTATGTGCCACATCATCGCTTCACATCAGGCGAGATAGTGGCCAAACATAGATCTATTAAGGGCTAAAAAAAAATAACTACTAGGACGGCTTAACTTGCCCTCCGGAAAATGGTAGCGCTCATTCTGGTCTTCATCGTTGTTGATCTACGAATTATCAGCGTATTTTTTCAAAATAGGCTAATAACTAAATAAGTAGGTTGAACTACTCCGTTATTTTATATAATAACGTTTGGCCCTTACCGTAAATTATACATCTACCTTAAATACAGCACATTCAAGAAATATATTTAACATAAATCAAAACTGTAAGATTACAATTAGTAGTGTTATTTTGTTACCCAAGGCCGGAAAGAGAAGGGTGCAATTTGTCTAATCACAACATTTGCACAAGTAGGGAATGCAGAAATAAATCAAATGTTATATTAATATCAATTTTCACAATATTGGTGGACTATGACATTTTAATTAAATAAATATCTATTCAACAGTTGAATAAAGCGGACAAAATCAAATACTATACGATACCAGTGTCAAAATATATGGATAATGTTATATTTTGTATATTTTATTGTTACATTCGTCAGTTTATTATACAGTTTATGTTTTGATCGGCCGCTACAGGCCATTGAGATACAGCCATACTATTGCCTACTTATGGCCCCCTTTGTAATACCAAAATAGGTTATAATGACTCAATAATTTGTAATGCATTAGGCATTACAAATTATTAAGTCATTATTACGAATTAGGTTACTTCGAACGGGTTCAAATTGCAGTAGGTATTAAAGTTCCAAAGTTCATAATTCAATGTTGGCATCACAGACGCACTTATGAAAGTCAATTATTACAGTGACTCTAGCACCGTATCGGAAAAAGAACCACTACTCAGAATAGTCTAGTAAATTTAGATATCTTATATCAAGTTAAATGTTTAAGCTGCACGTGGGCGAAAAAATTATAATTAATTAAAAACTAACTTGAATAATTGAAAATCACTTAATTAATTACCGGAAATTTCCGCAATTTTTGGTGGAACGTGCACGCTTAAACATTTTGATATGATAATAATCAGGGGATGTTCCCTACACATTGGTATATTTTTCATCCCTTGAGATCTAACTTGATGTAACACATATAAATCTAGATAATAAAATCTACATTGACTTGCCTAGAAGATACGGCAAAAACTGAGGGGCAATATGTTTTGTTACAATATGTTTGTTTTTGATATTATTTATATACATGTATAGGTATATCATGCAACGTTTTGTATATGTACAATTTCTGCGAATTTATGTAAGGATGTTGAGCAGCTTAAATAATTTCCATGACGTAGTTTACTATGTGTCTAAGCAAATAAAGAGTTCGCACTTACTTAAAATTCAGATCACATGTCATCTGACATTGGTCAACGACTTAAAAGGTTGATCTACTGCTCCATTATTTATGGAAGGCCTACGTCAATATCCAAGAATTTTTTGATAGTCTTGTCTAGTAGATACTTTCATAGCACTTGGCTTTGGCCCGTGCAATTAAGGCCATTACACAAATACTCGATACTAAAGTCAAATTATATATTATCGAATTAAAATCGTAAGCATATAGTAGCGTACACATGGTATTGAGTGGTGAGTCGCGAGTTGTCATATTCGGCTAAAAATTTCGAAGAAGGATGTTTAAACAAACGCAATCTTCTACGAGTATCAATACTATTATAAAAATTGAACTGGGCCAATTCTGTACATTCTTCTTCTTAGCGAGTCGATCCTTCGGCTTTATATTTTTTTAGACCAGTACTCCGCCACAAGCACAGCATTGTCCGTAGCATTGTACAGGTCCTCGCGTGTACAGATGGGACACGCAGGGCAAGACAAAAGGTGTGCCATAGTCTGGGGAGAGACACCGCACTCGCATTCATTATCCGAGCTGTAGTCCCACCTGCACATGTTTTCCTTGCTACGGCTGACTTGGGTCCGGAGTCTGTTTAAAGACTTCCATGTCGGCCAATGAAGATTGTGTCCAGGGGGGGCTTTTTCGGAAAGCTAAATTGGTGATGCCGGAGGGTATCTCTCCTGCCAAAGACTTAGTCGCGCCTGTACATTGAAGATATTTTTTAAAAACCAACTATGATCGTGAATTTACAGGGTACTGAACACGAATCTACGATTTTTAGAAGTTTGTTATCTATAGACACGTAAATTACCGAACAGATCTTAATGCGGTTTTCAGTGTTTGATAGCCTACATCTTAACTTAAAATCTGGTGTACTTATGTTTAATTGCGCTGTGATATCATCATCGCTCTGCATATTAATAGATACATAAGCGTACAAAGTCATGCAGGAAAAGATAATTCTCAAATTTTTTGCTTCCGTAACTGTGAGCTGATTTTGAGTGTCCCCGCGAATGAAGTCGCGGGCAAAAGCTAGAATTTAATAATTACTCCGCCATCGCCATCATTATCAGTGAAGTTAGTAGCGACAATCTCGACCGGCAGGCCGACTGCGACGAATAAACGAAATATCGGCAACGCAGCAATGTGTACAAACCTCTGTGAATTTGTATTTATTTATTTATTTATTCTTCTAGGAAAACTACAGCTAAACTAGTAGTACAATGTAAGTATAAATGTTTGGATCGGTTGATAGCTTATTAAAGTTTCCACAGATGGACAACTATGTACACAATACATAAATACAGTCATGAAACTTGAAAATGTAATATTGTAACATATTTAATTAGATACCTATCATGAGTCATCTGCATCAATCGCATCAAGCGGCTGTATACTTAATGATCCTATGTTATTTAAGTATAGGAGTAACAAAGAGTTTGGAATTAACTTTCATCATAAACATTTTAAAGATACAATGCTTTGCTTACTATTGAAAAGTTTTGATTTAAGTTTCTACACGTTCTAGGGATAAAAGTATTTTGTTTGTAGTTAGTCTGGCAGATACGAAGGTGAAGGTACATAGTTACGCCGCAGCGTCGTTCTGTTGGGAACCTCAAGGTCGATTGAAGATTGTAAGGCAGGAGTGTCAACTCTGCAGTTCATGATGTTGTGTGGGACAGTCAAGTCTGCAGCTTCACGCCGCTATAACCGTAGTAAGTGGTGGTGTTTGCAGTTTTCTGAACAGACATTTGTGGGTAATAATACTATAAATATAATTAATAAGACCATGTATTGATGTAGCAAATAAATGATATATTGATTGATTTAAATTTGATGTTTAGATGTCTTAGTAACTTATTTTATTGCGTATTACAGTATATTTATTACAGTAGTCGCCTAGATACTAAATGCGTCATGATGTGTAACAAACATCTACAAACTCAACATACATACATCCTCACAAACTTTCTTTTATATTAGTAGGACTAGCGCCACATTCCCGCTTAACACTGGTGTCATATAAATGTAACGTAGGTACAATAGGCCCATTATTTTTAAGATATTTTAAAAGCTAGTGAAAACTGCGTCTAAATCCTTTAAGTACTTAGGTAGGTGGTAAAAGTACGAAGTGTACATTTAAAGAAAGAAAAACATTAGTTTGACGACCACAGTCATACTAACAAAATAAAGAAAGAAAAGAAAACATAATTACAAAAAGAAAAAATATATATATATATAAACAGTATGAAGAGAATTAATTAAATTAATAGTATGAAAATCTTCACATCAGGCGAGATAGTGGCCAAACATGGAACTATCAAGCGTAAAAAAAAGAAGAGATAACTTAATTAAATATGTGGTGCCAAAAGGGGAGATTAAAGAAGATTATTATAGATATATTTATAGTTCATAGTTGTCTAAAAAGTTTCACTGCTAATATATAATCTCATTGATTACAGTCCATCAAATCTAAGAGGTACCGTTTGACGTTTCATATTTTTCAAACCGAAACAACTTTGTTCATACGTACATTATTCAGTTTCGATAACCTTTTTCATAAAACCATGAATTTAGAAAGATTTCATTATTGTATCTAAAAATGTACAATTCTTAATATCTAAATGTAATTGAAAACTTTCAAACAAAGCAAAATAACACATATTTACACAGTAAATAATTTCTAATAGTTATATTCTTGACCTCATTACAAAGTTACGTAGTTAGGTCACTGCACGTAGTGTTGCGACTCTTCGGATACACTTGTATGCAAAAAAATCGTTTACATATACGAAAAATCGAATGTATTATTTACAAATTACACTTGACAACCAAACAAATATTTTTTCATGTGAATGGGATTTATCTCACATATTACGATTACATAACTAAATAGTTATGTAATCGTAAAATATGAGATAAAACCCATTCACCAAAAATACGTATTTATAAATCAAATATATTTGCTTCTTTAAAAAGTTGTCGAAAGCGAAAAAATAAAATATTTTTTTTTTTTCTGGCAACACTGCCAACTACAAGCGCACGCGGTCCGCTCGGTCGGTTCGGCGTCAGCAGTCTCTCGCCATCTTGGAAGCTGACTGTGCGCGTACTTGCTTTCTCGTTTGTGTTTTACAATTTGTGACTTGGCTATTACTTTTCTGGACTGATCATTCTTTATCCGTTTACCTTGGCAATATTTATACTGGACTCCGAACTAAGCAAGTGTTTATTAATAATGTCGAAAAGAGGACGTACTTTGAACAGCCAGGCTCGTGAATTGGTGGTGAAATTACACGAGTATTTTGAGCGTGAATCTCAAAATGGTGGATTTCTACTGCCAGTTACACAAGTTCGGGATCGCGTCGGTGAAGCTCTCGGTATTGGTAGCCGCACCGTTGGCAAAATATTAAGTGAAAAATATGGGCCTTCGGGGAGTGACAGTAACGTACTTCACACACCGAAAAAACGAAAAAGAAATAAACCTGTGACAGGCATCGATGAATTCGATAGTCATGCTATTAGAAACCATATATACGGGTATTTTACAAGAGGCGAATTTCCAACATTGGCAAAGTTATGTGCAACTTTAAAAGATGCCGGGCTGTATAAGGGAAGCATAGAGTCGTTGAGAACGGTAATAACAGGAATTGGCTTCAGATACAAAAAAGTTGACAAACGAAAAATTGTTATGGAGCGACATGACATAATTATGCAGCGACTAACATTCCTGCGCGAAGTTAAACAAATTATAAACTGGGATAATGTAATATTTTTGGACGAAACCTGGCTAAATTCCAACCATTCTGTGCCGAAAACATGGACTGATGATTCTGAAGCTTCGTGCTCGAAGGTGCCGATAGGAAAAGGTGGACGCCTCATAATATGCCATGCTGGGTCAGCGTCTACAGGCTTCGTGGAAAACTCTTTATTAGCTTTCCAATCCAAAAGCACTAAAGAGTATCATGAAGAAATGGACGCAGTAAGGTTCCGAGAGTGGTTCTTAAATTTATTACAGAATATCCCTCCTAACAGCACAATTATAATGGATAATGCCCCATACCACTCTGTGCAAATTGATAAAGCACCTACGTCAGCCAATAAGAAAGCAGATTTGGTGGCATGGCTGCAAAGAAAAGGAGTGGATGCCGACATGTCACTATTAAAAGCTGAATTATTACAGTTAGTGAAATTGCATAAACCACCAAAACCGACATATGTAATTGACCAATTGGCCGAAGAGCACGGGCACAAAGTCATACGACTTCCTCCGTACCATTGCCAATATAATGCCATTGAACTGATTTGGGCCCAAGTTAAAGGTAATATTTTATAATATTATAATAATAACACGAGTACTTCTAACATTTATAATTTAAACAATGGTTTTCGTCTGCTATCAAATAGTTACATTATTGTTTTACAGGTTATGCAGCAAGACACAACACAAAACCACCCTTCAGTGTCAAGAAAATGGAAGGTTTATTAAAGGAAGCATGTGCCCAAGTTACACAGGAAGATTGGAGTAAAGTAGTACAAAAAACAAAGAAAATAATAATGGACGACTTCGAAAGAGACGTACACTTTGATAATGTAATGGACAATCAACTGGTCATTAATTTAAATGACGATGATGACGAAGACGACGATACTAGTACTAGTAGTGAATAAAAAAATATCCTAAACATTTCTTTTATTTAATTATAACAATTGATTTCTTAAAATTCGGATATTATAGTAATCGATCTCTTAAAGTTCGGATATTATAGTAATCGATTTTTTCATCCCATCCCTATCATTCAATTGTCAGAACTGTCAAACGGTACTTCTTAGATTTGACGGACTGTAATATATGTATATTTAGGTACCTACTTATGTTATATGTTCAGTAGGAATGTACTCAACTGCAATACTGGACACAACATAAAATACGAAGATAATGTAAATGAATGCAAGTTCTGATGAATTCATTAATTGAGTTCCAGGCAATCGTTAGCTGTGCTGCGTATATAGTGACAATTAAACCACGATATTAATGATGGTAATTCTACTGTATACCTTGTCACAATGAATAATTTATTATTCTCGCTTCTTGACAAAGAAAAGAACCACCTACATGACAAAACCATTGAAGCCAGCGAAATAACTGGGCATATGAGACTTAATATCCGATGTCTCGGGGTGATGAGCGCAATACAACACGCAGTGCTTTTTATGGTATTAAAAGTTTTGGGCAGCACTGCAATTGCTATGGGCAGGTGTGGCGCTTACCTTCCGGCAAACGACTTGTTCGTCTATCACACAGTTCCATAAAAAGAAACGTTTATTTTGTCGTAGTTTACGTAGAAATGATAGAGTAGAAGGGATAGAGCTCTGGTAGAGTTAGATTTTTATTTTATTTTGGACTTTGACGATAAGCGATACATAGCGGTGCCTACTAACTTTATAAAACCCACCTATACAGCTAGAACGAGTATGGCTCAGTGGGAGCACGTGCGACTTTCGATCCGAAGCACCCGAGTTCGAATCCCGCTAACCCCACACCACTGACTTTCCTAAGTTATGGTGCGGATTTAACACTCGCTCTGAAAACGGTGAAGGAAAACATCGTGACGAAACCGACATGTCCAAGAATATATCACAAAGATTCAATGACTTGTGATATCCACCAAACCGCACTGGGCCAGCGTGGTGAAATATGGCCCATTCTCTCTCTACGAGGGAATGCCCGTGTCCCGGCAGTGGGATCGCAATAATGATGATGATGACGTCAACAACGACGTCTTGGTTTTTATGACTGTATGAAGGTAATCTTTGCATTAAATCAGGTCTTGGTGTTTTATGTAGTTACTAGTTGCGCGGTTTCACCCGCGTAGAATTTGGTTTGTAGTTGTTCCCTAGAGAACTGTTTTTTCCCGGGATAAACAGTCTTTGTGTTAATCCAGGGTATAAGCTATCCCTATTCCGAATGTCACTTAAATCCGTCGAGCCCTTACAGCGTGAAGAGGTAACAAACACACTTACATACAATCGCATTAATAATATTAGTGTGATGTGATGTGTACTTATTTGATACAAAAATCAATTAGTCATAAAACCATGTTTATACAATTACAAACTTAACAGAAGTCATAAAATCTTTTGTTTGTTTCAAGTAAATTACATAATAAATAGTAATGATTTATTTAGTGGAGACTTAATATTTTTTTAAATTGGTAAATTGGCATAAGTTTGACGACATCTCGCCTGATGGAAAGCGAAGATGCGGCCTAAGATGGAGCACGCTTGCCCATGAGATGCCTATTCACTCTAGACTTAAAGATACACAAGTTGTAGCTGTTTGAGAACAAAGACGCTGGTAGAGCGTTCCACTCCTTAGCAGGTCGCATGATAAAGGAATCTGAGAAACGCTTAGTACGGATACGTGGGATATGAACGACGTACGGGTGAAACGACTGTAATAATCTTAATTAAAGCATCCCTTGGTATTCTGTGATTAAAGGCCAATTGACAGGTGTGGAGTGGTGATAATAATGGGTACGATGATTCTTGAGGTCTATTGTGTGTAATGCCATGTTTTTCAAAACAGATTTTTTTGGGTTCAACTTATTAAAAATATTCAGTTTTATTATGCACAACAGGCATGACTTTAGCTAAGAAATAAATTTAAATTGTAGGTGCTTATTTAATTTTTCCGGTCGCTCACAGAGTATAAAAGTAGGTTGGAAAATTCATTCTTTCATCCATTAATTACATTTTCTCTTCCTAAATCTCGCGTTTTTACTACATAATTATTTACGTATTTAAATTATTTAGTATTGTAGTGATTACAAACAAAATTATTTATGTAAGGTCGTGACTCAAAATTTTTTGATACAAGAAGGTAACTAACTCCTGCTAGATTTCTTACGGTTTTTGACTTCTGTTAATATATCTGTTTTTCTAACAAATTTCGTTTTTAATTCAATACAATTCAAGTCAATCGTTTATTGCATTCCTTAATGGAGATAGGTACAATAAATGGTCAAGTTGTACATGTTTCACGGGCACGTAATTTAGAAAAGAGGAGACTACTTCTAAGTATAAAAATCTTAAAATCTTATGGGCCTACCACATGCACAAGCATCACCACAGTTTTGACTGCGCAGGCCGGTTTGTACACGGAATACCGTGCGTGTAGTTGGTAAAACTGTGCTGGTGTTCCGTGTACAGACCGGCCAGGTCCAATTGAAGCCCATTAGGCTTTAATCAACTAGCTACTTGGATAAAGTGGAAAGTTCCAGACTTCTTTATCGTTCACTTATTGTTCAGAAGCACAAGTCGCGTAGCTGTAGCGCTCGTAGCGTAGCTCGCCTAGCCGTTCGAACCAGATCTGCTAAGTTAAGCAACGTTCGCAGCGGTCATAACTTGGATGGGTGACCGGTGTGTGGTATATCTGAGCGCTACCGTGCTTCGGAGGGCACGTTAAGCCGTCGGTCCGGAGTCCCAGGAAATTAATCACTAGGCCATGCTGGAGGCCTTCGGGCGATCTAAAAACTCCAACACCACACACCCCACACACCCACACGAGAGAAGAAGATTGTTCAGAAAGTGTATCTACCTCTGCATTACAGCTGCAAGATGCATCCTCGATTCGCAGAGTCCGTCGACGTCGAAGCTGTCGGAGTAGATTTTGAACGCTCTTTCGAAGGTCTTCTGAGCGTTGTTCAGGTTGTTCATCATCAACTGACAGATGCCGATTTCTATAATCGCTTCTGCTGTCTTTGTTGTTGCATTAGCTGAAAATTGATGTGATTACTCATTGAAAAGTATTTGAATAAGGTCTAGCTCTCTATTTTTATTACAAGAGCCAGATAAAATAAATATAATAAATACGGTATTTATTATGTAAGCACGCTCAAAGGTAAGTACTTACATATAAAAAAGAAAATATGAATAATAGTTACCTAAAATGTATATGTTGTTGTTTTTCATTCTAATGTGTATGCTGTGTAAAGTGGTGATTATTTTTGCTTTTGTTATGTATTATAATAGATATCAGGTTTTTTTAACCTCTTCAATATCTTTTTCTTTCATTTGCCTAATTGCAAAGCTGCCACTTGGTATTTGGCTATTGATTCTCAACTAACCATCACGAGCCCTCCTCTCGGCCAATCGAGAGAGTCTCTCGGACTTGCCAGGGTCTTCCTTCCTCACAGACCTGGCTTTGCTCAACAGAACTCTATGGAGCTGCAGAGCGGTGGCGCAGAACACAGTCTTTTCAGGAGTTTCCACCACGATCTCTACCTTCTTCGATGTTTTATCTTCTTCTGAGGGTTCGTTTAAGGGCCAGTCCTAAGATAACATACATTAAAATATTTTTATGACGTCAGAACTATTTTAACACTGCATAAAATAAATAGGTAATATGTCTATCCTAGGACTAATATACTAATAAATACAACGTCACGTTAATCCAGTTTATAATTTATTGTAAACTGAAATAATATATTCGAAATTAAACAAGTATACGTTTTATCAAACAAAAAAACCGACTTCAATGTATCTTCGAAGTCCAAGGTCAAATAGCGATGAAATTTCTCTGATGAATTTTCAGGGACCATTTCGTAGCTAAACTGAACCCAATGCAAAAAGAATTTTCCAAATCGGTTCATGAATGACGGAGTTCTAAGCTAACAAACATAAAAAAAATTACTGGCTGGTCTTGGGAATAAAATTACCTTTCCAATAGCGCTGTCTCTGACCTCGGTCAGGATTATGAATGGCTCTTCAGTATCTGCTCCTGGAACTGGTTTTCAAGAATAATAATAATCATTTATGTAAATCTAATTAGAACGTTAGATTTACATACATAATTCATAAATACATTTATCACAATCCAAAAAAGCCGCACCTAACTTTTGAGTTAGTAATGTTGCCTCATGTTATTGTGGGAATTACCAGTAACACAGAATACTAAGGGACAAAGGATCACTCCGCAAAGAAATTTAAACAAATAGCGACTCTTGCTATGACGGAATAAAATTCAATTCAGGTCGCGTAGCGCTGCATACCTACCAGTCATATTAACCTACAGAGCGCCTCTCTTTCTATCGCATAGCTCTTCTGACGCGGCACGTGTAACGACGCGCGACCCGCCGTCGGTGTTCGACTATTTACTTGTAGCTTCGTACCTACAGTGCGGAGTGCGCTAGGCCTGCCAGTAACAAAATTATTTTAAATTATTTCCTCTACTAGGATAAGTAATACGGAACGGATTTTTTCAGCAGATAGTAACTCCGTAGGTATTAAGTCCGTTTTCCTCAAACATTCACCATACCTACTTAGTTCCGTTTAAAAAGATAACAAATGACAAATACTCAGAAAAACATATCTGATGTGCTTATATACAAGTGAATTTGCTATTAACACGATGTCACAATTAAAGGAAATGTCAAACGCCTGTTTCCACTAACTTCCTGTATCTTACTAACTTTTCCCGAGAATTCGTCTGCGTGCGACAAAGGAAACCCATTCGTATTTTTAAGGCCACTTTAACAAGACCCCTGCATATGATAGCACGTACTACGAAGAGGTCATGCTGGAGATCGTCACGAGTGGCGAAAGATTATTCATGACAAGTGTGGTCGGGAGCATCACGACGCTCAGCAGTGAGCAAACAACTGGAGGAGGACTACGAAGAGGTCAAACTGTTTCTTCGTAATCACCCAACCAATGTTGATGTTATTATATCCTATATAATCTAATTGGAACTATGCTGCCAAACCTAGAAAACCACATTAAAATCCGTTCAGCAGTTTTAGAGTCATAACAAACATACAAACAAACAAATAAAATTCTAAAAACCATAGATTCGTGCTCAGTAACCTCCAAATGATCGATCCAATTTTTTCAAAAATATCTTCAATGTACAGAATTTTGCTGTTTCCAACTGGTTTTGCGTCGTATGGAGAGAGATCTCTAACTCTCGTCTGTGAATGTATGTGCGCTAGGTTTTGTATGCTATGACTTTTTAGTCTGAAGAATTGGAGACTGCCTGTAGATTGCAGTTGAACGACTAGTTAATTTACTGTGTTTATTAATCATCATCA
The DNA here is from genome assembly GCA_951640565.1 of Petrophora chlorosata. Classification (NCBI taxonomy): domain Eukaryota; kingdom Metazoa; phylum Arthropoda; class Insecta; order Lepidoptera; family Geometridae; genus Petrophora; species Petrophora chlorosata. The sequence goes on along the minus strand of OX621193.1, from coordinate 11,308,823 downwards.
TCATACTCATCATCAGTCCATCACTTTCCCACTGGTGGGACACGGGCCTTCTCTCATAGAGAGAGTTAATAAAACAGTCTTTAATTTTGGGCTACAATGGCCCATAAAATGAAAACCTTAACCTAAATTACATGAATATAAAACAACAATAATAAATGTAATGTTTTTTTTTTACGCTTAATAGATCCATGTTTGGCCACTATCTCGCCTGATGTGAAGCGATGATGTAGCCTAAGATGAAACACATAGATCTAGAGAGAGACGGCAGTTGAGCGGCTGCTCAGACCCGTCTCCCCGATGGTTCACCGAACATCATCCCGAAACACGATTAGGTCGCTTGACGGCATGGCTTTGTTCGGTAGGTGGTATTACAACCACGGCCAGAGCCTACCACTCCAAAGCGCGTAACATCATGATGCACGTACTATCGACGACGATCGCCGAAACATGAAAATCCGCGGCCAAAAGTCTTCACTCATGTAGGTATTGAGATAATCGATCCAATTGTCCCAGTTGACATTTTTGCGAACAACTATGTATTACTTTACAAAAAGCCAACCCAATCTTCTTAATTGTAAAACCCATTCAGACAAAATAACTAACAGAGTTACTTACATTTGTCTAACAGGAACCTGGCGTAGTGGTATTTACAGCACGCTTTAAGCCTTCCTCCATCGATAAGGTACTGGCTAGAGACGGCTATGCAGGCAAGAAAGAACTTTTCAGCGAGCCATAGTATGCCTTTGCCTTTTTCAGCGTAGTACATGGAGAGATTAAGCAACTGCAGACTTTCCTTCTGTGGGTTTCCTAAACAAGATCGAATCACAATAGTAGTTTGTACTATTACCTAATTATTCTGTGTCGATACTTGGATAATACCCAGTTATGTTATGGGTGATTCTAAAACGGAATTAATTAATTAATAATTAGTTATTGAAACTAATAACATATAGGCGCTCGTGGTAGGTCTCTCGTATGCGGGAGGCCGTCTGGGTAGGTACCACAGCTTTGCCGCCAAGCAGTAGTGCGCAAGTATTACTGTGTTCCGGTTTGAAGGGCATTGCTGCAAAATTACTGGGCATATGAGACTTAATATCTGATGTTTCGGGGTGATGAGCGCAATGCAGTGCTACGCAGTGCTTTTTATGTTATTTAAATCTGGATGGCACTGCAATTGTTATAGGCAGGCGTGGAGCTTACCATCGGGCGAACGACTTGCACGAATCATCACTCAGTTCCATAAAAAAAAATGATATCGCGGGCTATTATTAGGGACATGGAATTATTATTTAAAAGCTTGTTTAAAATCTCTCTGCGATCTGTATTACATCAGAATGTCTTCCAGGACAAGCACCGCATATATTATTTAAAACTAGCTACATCCTTTAGCTCCGCTCCGTCCCGCCTTTCTTATGATAATTTGTAATTTTCCCGGAATGTAGTCTTTTGTTATTCTTTGGTCCACCCCTGTTCTACATTTTCCTGAAATTTGTTTCGCAGTTATGACGAGAAGATAAACAAACAAAATACACATTCAGATACATAATCTTGATAACTATATTTCCTACAAACTTGATGCGGTTATGTTATGATTTCTGGGACTTGTTTATTAGACGAGTTGCTCCATTCATGAGTATTTTTCCATAAAGTTTATCGTGACGAGTAATATCGCCCAGTATGGAAAATATACATGCGCTGATAGCAGCGTACGCAATAAATACAATAGCATATTCTAGGAGATACATTATTAAAAGATTTTGACGTAATGGCTCGCTGACTCGGCGCGCGATTATTTTATATATGTAATACGACTTTATGTGATATACTTACCTAGTCTACAATATTGTGTTTAAAATGATGTGAGCAATACTTTGATTTTTTTATGCGGACAACACCGCCAGCCGAAGACGAGACAGCCAATATATTTCTAATATCGTAGACATAGTAGTTCTATTATGTAAAACAATATTTACTAACTGTGCTGTTAAGTTACCATCTGTGTATTTTATTGATTTTTTTATTTAATTCAAGTTAAAATTGAAAGGTATTTATTAAAAAGGCACAAAAATGCAATCAAATTAATTACAATCGTTAAAAATTGTGACTTAAGATATCATGGGTTTGATCTATTCCCTTCCCATATTTAAATTAAAGCCCGGGTCCAGAAAAGAAATGCGAAAACCGACTCTACCAGTGCTTCGGAAATACGCCCGCTAGAGAACATAGCACCAAGTAACTCCGCAGGGACTATTTTCGCCAACACTCATACAAATCACGTAGGTAGGTGCGATACATCGCTGCTATTTAAAAACTTTCAGGCGCGCTCAGCTCGTCTGGTTGTCACATGAGGGATTAAACTGTTTCTAAGCTATGGAATAGAGGCTTAAACTGTTGCAAAACTGTCTGGGTCTGAATCCGAGAGCTGCTTAGAGTAAATAAAAAAATTACGTATAATTTAAAAGTAGTGCATGTAGCCTACTGAAGTGCACGAAAATATAAATTATTATACTATAGGTTTTACATGTATATAGATATCTACTTTATCATAAGTATACCTGTAACTTCCAAGGAAAAGTATGTTTACGTATTAGATATGAGCGCCGATGGCAGTTTCCACGGCGGCGGCGCCGGACAAAATTTTCCGCGGCGGCGGTGGCGTCGGCGGCGCGCCACCGAAGGCTTAGAAATTTTAGGATACTCAGGGTTTCCTTTTTTTTATTAATTTCTTGTTGGGTAATCAACATTTACCTAGAATGGTTCCCCTTTTCCTGCATACTCTTTTTTCAGAATTTCATGTCGCATCCTAACAATTGGCAGAGACATCTTTGGGCAGAAACTCAACTCAAATACAGGCAGTTATTATGTTGTGACCTTTGTCCAGCGATCGGAATGCATAAAACTTATTTGTTCCGCCCAAACCCACTTGAGCCTGATTTGTGATTCGATGAGCGACCAGGTATGAGCATCTTAGGTGGGCAGGATACACATGTCAATAGGGAGGTTGGGAGACCTCCTTTCATTAGCGTCTTCTTGGACCAGTAGCTTTTCCAGATGTTATCGATATGGCGATCGATGTCTTACTTTCGGTCCGGGTTTATGTACGGGATCAACTCGGATATTAAGGCACGAAATGAAATGCAGTTTTTTTTTAAATATGTTCTATGGAGTTCGGCGCTACACATAAGCTTGTTTCATCAAAACGGTCCAGGAGTATCGAAGTTAAGACTCAATTTAGGAAAAAATATATGTGTCCACTATAAGTTAAACCCTGGAACATACCGGAGCCTTAGTGCACAAGGCTCAGCTTAAACTGCTTAACTTGAGAACGAAAGAATCGGTGGACATGCCGCTTTCTAAAAAATGATTTACTGTGTCCTAGGCTAAAACGAGATGCTAGTATATGAGACGGTAATAATATAAGAAAAGGACGTGATCTGGATAGGAGCAGGATGAAAGCAGGATAGCAGCGGACGGGATCGGGATAGCAGCGGAGCGAGATCAGGAGCGGGATTAGGGTGGGATGGAAAATTGTCGGGAACAGGTTAGATTTCTACACTACGCGTACGAAGTGCGCAGTGGTCGCAGGCAACAACTAGTATTCATTTGATACCTCTATCCCTTTCCTTCTCAGCTCTTTGCAGTCCAGCACATATATGCTCCAAATAATCCTCTCTCTTCCTCAGATCAACAACTATGCCGATATCATCTTCACTTACAAGCTGAATGTTGTCATAGATCAGATCTTGGAGGTAGTCTGATGATTCATTGAATCCAGCTTCAATAAGTTCTAGTATGAGACATTCGTGTAGAGGCATTCTTCGTCTGCAAGAAAAATTCTGTGAGGCTGATTTAAGTTTTTTTTCCTCTAAGAACATTATACATAACGGGCTTCTAATTATTATAACAATCTATAGCCATATAACTAGGTTAGTGAGTAATTTAAATTTAATTTAAACTGATACATAGAATAATACTAAGAATGTGTCCATTAACATTTTTCTTATTGTCTCTATTAAGGCGAAGACACTTTGTTCTTTTGTTCTTAATGGGTAGCAATTGCTACATTACACTAATTCACTAGCACTACACTAACTAAAATGGTTTAGTTCTTTAGTCTTCTCACTAAATACCCTCATACCACTCTTCCCTAACTCCACTTACACTCTCACACACCTCCAGAAATTTAAATGAACTTAAAAATAAATCTAAACGGTATTGAACCTCCTAATTAATTTGATTGCTACAATTAATTATTTTGTTCACGCTGTTTTCATGTATACTTAATATAATCCGCTGAAACATATTTTTTTATATTCACTTACCATCTGAGTTCGAACAGAGGGGTACGCTGATAAGACGACGCTGAGCCTACCCCTCATTGTCAAATTCTTTTCTAAACGGTACCTATATAAAACTATATAGAAACATTAGTAACTACTAAGTAGGTACTAATAACACCCTTTAAATAATATATATTATATTGCATAGTGTGTTCCTACTTACCTACTTGCTTTTCAAATAAATTTACCAAGCTGTTACACTTCACATTAGCTGCGACTGCCTCAACATTAACACCTGTTCTCGCAATATTTTATACCTAAATTACTAAACATAATTTAGATTCTTTTTTGGCTTAAATTTAAATTATATGTCACTTGCTATAAGTGACTAAAAATTGCTGTGAATCTAAGAAAAATAAATAAATAAACTAAAGCAAATATGAATTGTGTGAATTGTTTTTCGAGTTGACAATAAAAACTCATTTTCTTTCTTTCTTTATTTCAATGTATGCGTGTGATCGAGGAGCTTGCTGATTTACGTTGATACGAAAAATAAAAGCTGGAACAAACTATCAAGCGCGACATATTGTCGAGACCACCGGTCGCACCATGATACACCCCAAATAAATCTCGAGTGCCAGATTTGGAAACATTCAGCCAAACTTTTTTCAGACTGTCTCATAGACTCAAGGACATGTTAGTGTTCTCGAAGTATTTTCTGTCGAACTAATACTTATCGATTTATATATGTTCAGTTGAAACAGACATAAGTATTTGCTAGTAAAACTTTCCACTAACTCGTTTACAAAACTGTAACTCAAGCTACGATAGGTTACGTAATAACATCGATAGCGAAACAAACATCCGAATGGAGCAAAAATGCCCTTGTTTTTTCTCAAATGTTTCTGCCACTTTATATCTCCGTTATTGAGATATAAAGTTTCCTTTTATCTACTTTATTAACTAGTAAACCTAGTTACAATAATATTCTTGTTTGTTGTGAAACTAACTGGCATAATCTTCATCTACCACATTTCGCTAATTATTTACCCACGTGGCATAATAATTTGGGTATTATCAACTACCTACTTGGCTTACCCTCTAGGAAAACCAAATACTGAAAAAATAAACAAAGTTCTGGGTGGTGCTGTTACTGTTATGGGCAGGTGTATTGGTCACCATCAGGCGAACGACCAGTTCGTCACTTGATTCAGTCACATAAAAAAATCCCCTGATTTAAATATGCTATCAACCTGCTCATAAAAGATAATATAATTTATTTGCTTGAAATGTGAGTAAAATAGATGTAAACAATGCAAAAAACCTGACACATTTCACCAACTGAGCAGCATGCAAAAATTTCAAACTTAAATTAACAATATCATGCAACAAATTATTAATAATAAAACATTTAACTTAATACACAACTACTTAAGTTATAGCTAAGTAGTCATTCAGCGACTACTTAGCTATAAATTAAGTAAAAACTATGATCTAGTAACCATGCTCTTCATTCATACTTGAATTCATAACAATATCTCTACTATATAACAATCTTGAATGAATAGTAAAAGGCGGACGGAATCTCGCTACACAACTACTTAAGTTATAGCTAAGTAGTCATTCAGCGACTACTTAGCTATAAATTAAGTAAAAACTATGATCTAGTAACCATGCTCTTCATTCATACTTGAATTCATAACAATATCTCTACTATATAACAATCTTGAATGAATAGTAAAAGGCGGACGGAATCTCGCTGAGCAACAACTGAAGAATGGAGGGCCGATGTGACGGCCGATAGGCATATCATAATGTAAATATGTGCATCAGGCTTGTGTATGAACGAGCGGACCGGCCGGCATACCTTCAGTACTTCTGAATTAGAGGCGGCGTCTGCCTTTTTTATTCGTTCAAGATAGAACTATAGTGGCGCAAAATTTTGGGGCATCAAGGTTGGCTAGTGGCTACATACCCATTATAATAGCTAGACATTAGTGGTCCACACCTGCTCTACATGTTAAATAGTTTTCCGCAAGTCAACAGAAAATTACCTCCTGATGCCCTTCGCGTCGAGGACGTCCAAATTGAATAAAGCTTTGTTCCTCAAATTCTCCAAACTGGTTTTGGTCATACATGCCATAAGTTTGGGCAGTTTGCGCCTGGTCAGCCCTGGTTTGATGCTCATGATGGATTTGTTTTTTCCTTTAGTGTCTCAGTGGTGACAAAAAGTAACAAAACCGACAGTTATTTATTATTCTTATCGATTTGTTTCGGATTCTAAGCAAATTCCACAAATTCCAAATTTCGGAATTTGTCAATTATTAAAGGAAGCCTAGATAATAATTGTATAAACGAAATAGGAAGAATTCAAAAGAAAAGACAGTTTTATTATAGTTTTTTCATAAGAACATGCAAAAAGATTTAATAATATGTATCACAAAGAGGTTTTACATCAAAATTTTAAAACTGAAACGCAATGAAAATATATAGTGTAATCCCGCTGAATATTATGTAGGTTGTTGTTAGTTCCTAACAACAACACTCTTTGTACGACACGTCGACTCGCCGAACGCTGGAACGAGAGAACGAACTCAACTGGACTCTCGTTCCAGCGTTCGGCGAGTCGACACCTGATGATGCCTCGTGCAGACGGCGAAACACGTGTCGTACAAAGAGTGTTGTTGTTAGGAACTAACAACAACCTACATAATATTCAGCGGGATTACACTATATATTTTCATTGCGTTTCAGTTTTTAGATGAATTTCCGCAACGTCACGCCTGATTCCATTGCAATCAAAATTTTATTTAACATTTTGTGTTTAATTTTTATATTAAGGATTTTATTTTACATACATGGATTTAAAAATTGGAACTGAACACAAGTTCCTCTACATTTCTTCAAATATAAAAAATCCTGTCATGATACGAAACCACCCTTTAGCAGGGGATTTTCTCTATCTCTACATAGACCAAGTATTCCTAGTTTTATTCATGCAAATAAGATCTTATTTCCTCAGCTTATTTCATGTCTTTACCTAAAATATGTCGTCAGTTCTCAGCTAAATCCCCTGTGAGATATCTTGAGATTGAGACAGTCTACGAATAAAAGATGTTACTGTCGAAGCTGTGAATAAAAATACCCCATTTAGAACGACTATGAATTACTCCAAAAATGATGAAGAAAGTCGTCGCTGCAGATATGTGAGCAGGATTTTAGGGCTTCGTATCACAAAAAAACAGAACCTTTTTTATAAAAACACTTTTTTAGCAAGCAATTTAGCAGTACGGAGAGCGAGTGTGGCTCAGTGGGAGCATGTGCAACTTTCGATCCGAAACACCCGAGTTCGAACCCCTCTGGCTCCGCACCACTGACTTTCTAAAGTTATTTGCGGATTTAACACTCGCTCTTAAAACGGTGACGGAAAACATCGTGAGGAAACTGGCATGTCCAAGTATTAATCACAAAAATTCAAGGACATGTGACATCCACTAACCCGCACTGGGCGTGGTGGATTATGGCCCATACTCTCTATGAAAGAAGGCCCGTGTCCCAGCAGTGGAAACATGATGGGCTGATGATGATGCTATCATCATCGTCAGTACTGCAATATGAGTTCCGTACACTTGCAATATGACAGGATATTTTTCCGACTTGTAGTTCCGGAAAACAGTTCCTTAAAAAAGTTTAATACTGAATTTTACGCAGACACAGTCGCGGTTATCAGCTAGTGAATTATATATCAAAGTCGAAATCAATGTCTATAGGCATTTAGGCGCTGCGCAAATGTGGACACTTTTTGTTTATCGACAAGGCTCACTATCACAAGAAACCGTAGTTGCCGTTTCCGGTAGGACACCGATTGCAAATCGTCCGTTTGCGCAGCGCAGTAGAATTGTAAAGAAATTTCTTAATGTTGATTGTGTCTTCAACTGACGACTTTTAGATTCCAGTAACCTACACCGAACACTTTTTGATCGGCTACGAGTATGTGTCAAGTGGAAGCAACTGGACACAAAAACTGTTTACTTCTGCGCAGGGAATGGCAAATTTCATACTAGTTATATAAAAATCAAATATTTATTTGTAGCTTGTATCCGACACAAGACACAAAAGTGTCCACGTTTGCGCAGCGCCTTAAGCTCCTTGCATAAATCAAACAATCTCTAACTAAAATAAAACCTTTTTATTCTAAAGTAATGCACTGACAACCTAATGAAAAATATTTACGCCAGTTTGACGTTATAAGTCAAATAAGAATTTTTTCTCTATGGCCAAGAAAACCCTAAAAATAATGAAGAACCCAAAAGGAAGTGGGGGCCGCGAAATACTCATTTTACACAAGTAAATCGTGATGAACTGGTAAATTAGACAAACGCAGTGAAGAAATGCCTCTCTCAGCAAACTTCAGACGCGGTAAGCTTTTATTTTTAGCGAAGACATAGGCCTTTCTCCATCTATATATTTATCTTTATTATGATCATTGAACTACATGTACAAAATACGTAGATGTTGAAGGTCATTGAAATTTCGTTATTCTTTAATTAATTAAACGCAAAATAATTACATTTTACAACGCGCAACAATTATATTTATTCTTTAAACTGCTTCCTTACATAAAGCAGTAAATAAATGATAACATTTGTTACGCCCAAAGATCTCATACTTATTACAGGTATATATGCTATGGGCATCTTTTAATTTGACATTATTGTACTTTAATATTGACTCATCATCATCATCATCATCCGCAGCCCCTTACAATCCCACTGCTGGGTATAGGCCTCTCTCATGTCATGCCATTCGCCTCGACTCTGCGCCATTCGTGTCCATGTTCGGCCGGTTAATATTGACTAATACCTATAAATAAATTATAGATCCGCCGTAACAATGGAACCGGGAATTACAAAGACCATGGTCCCACAAACCAGACACGAAACTTTTTTCTGTGCACACGATCATTTTTTTGTTCCGTGACGGAAATTGAACCAGCAAAATTCGTGGCGTGAGATATGAGCCGACCAGCCCCACCATTACACCACAAAGGCTGTATATAATTTAAGTTGTGCCACAGAAGACATAATAGTACTTTTGTGTTCAGAAATACATACATTAAACTTAGAATCCATGCGACAGTATGTAAGCCGTTAAGGATTTCACACACGAGTGACACGTTATAATAGCAACGTTATTATAATAACGTGACACTCGTTTACAGTTACTGTGATTGATTAATGTGAATGATTAATGATTTTATTAAACGTACACACACTTTAAGAGATGATAAATATTATTATTCGCTCTTTCTCACGGGCTATACACCCAGTCCTTTGGAAGGCTTGCGCAGGGACATAGGTCCAACACCTAGAGGCCTCCTGGCCTGTCTCGGAGTACATTATTAACAAGAAACAAAAACCCCGATAAGTGCAACGACTGTTATTGAAAATATGGAAATGACAAAACTTATGATTGGACTATTGAGATGAAATTTAATGGATGCGAACCGGTCTATGAAATGAGACTCCGTCTTCGGCACCCGCCAATTCCGCCTCGTAAGAAAATTGAGGGGCAGCGTTGGCGTAGGTGGCAAAGGGTGTCGAGAGGTGTGCTGCGTTAAGCCCTTTTCACATTTCCACCCTTGGAGCCTAATTCATAACTCTTGCATCGCAACCCCGTACGTCCAGTTGAGGCAAGCCTGGGTCATCAAGGGCCTCATTTAGCCCCAGAGACAATCTCGGGCTAGGCTCGGTAATCTCTCTTAGTATACTTTATTATTATGAGCCAGTTGTGTGCTGTTATGTCCTTCTGTCGGGTAAAGGCCTCCCTACCCTCTTTCCATCTACATATCTCAGCCTAGTGCTATATTAGACCAATCCTTCAGGTATAATATCCGCCAGACTATAAATAAATCCCCATAATATTCAACCTACTAAAACAGGCATAATTTATAATATAATCATAATCTTTTAATACAATACGTCTCTACGTCTCACAAACATGGCAAAGTGAGCAGAAAACCACTCCTTACCTATAAAATAGCTTTATTTAAAAGCCAAGCGCTTTCCGTTAACCTTTTGCATTAACAATGTTTTCAGCAAAATATTTAGCATTTGCATGCAGAATGTGTATCGGGTACGAGTTTTGTACATGCTACGAAATTGTGGTGCTAAATAATAATACTGTAGGTGCACCAGAAATTTATTTAGGTCATGTACAGCGATTCAAATTATGATGTTTACTTGGGTTAGCTAGTCAGCCATTTATAGTGAAAAAGATTGTATATATTTTTGGAATTATGGGCAAGCGTGGCGCGTACCATCAGGCGAATGACTTGCTCGTCTCGTTGCTCAGTTCTTAGGACTTAAGGACATTATGTTAGGTATATCATATATTTTATTTGTCTATGATGTTACCTACCCACATATGGATAGGGAACACCCTATCCATAAAATATAGGTTTCTTTTTGCGACACCATTTTGTATAAACCTTATTAAGCCTAAGAAACATTTACAATAATTCAATGACATTGATATTATGGCCCATATTCTCTCTGTGAGAAAAGGCCCGTGCCCTTGTTGTACTACACCTATATCTTTACAGAAATGTTGATGGCACTGAAAAACGCAAAGAAGAACAAAAACAAGCAAGATGAGCCAGAAGCTTCAGATGACACACAGACTTCATCAAGCAAGGACCCGAGGGATACCGCTGGAGGGCATAGTGTTACTTCTATTCTAGCTAAACCTGTAGGCAGTACGCACCGGCCTGCCAGCGCTGGAAGTACCAGGAGAACAAAGCCTATAGAAGACGATAAACCGTGATATTATATTAAAGGTAATACTAAAATTTGTAAATGTTTTTCTTTAACAATAACTCATTAAACACTAACTACATACCGAATAGCAGCGAGTTCATATTTTAATACAAATAGGAAAGCAAAACCATCTATAAACAATAACGCCCAATGGATACGCATCTAGGAAACCAGGAACTACGACATTTTCCCACAACACCCAGTCAAGGAACAAATACCTACGCTTTTTTATTCGTCGCACAAACAAACATATTTCCCGTAATGGGAGTCGAACGCGACCAACGCGGTATGACTACACCAACCACTACACCATAGAGACCGTCATCAAATAATATCGATACATTTAAAATTCTACTGCATTATTGAAATCCAATAGATGTGGGTGTATAAACCTAATATTTTTAGTATCATATGTATGTACGAAATTGTTATAAGTCAGTCATAAACATTTGACATAAACATTTGATTTTGACAGCCTCTGTGGTGTAGTGGTTGGGCAGGTTGGCTCAAATCTCATACACCACTGAGGTTGCGGGTTCCCGCGATGCGACAAATGGACAGAAAAAAAAGCGCAAGCATTTGTTTCGTGTCTGGGTGTTGTGGGACGATGGTCCTCATAGTTCCTGGTTCCCTAGATACAGGGAATCCTACTTAGGGGTAAGGATCTATGTATGTGATCGTTGGGCGTTATTTATTTATTTATTTTAAAGGTTGTGTTACAGCGATTATACTTATCTGTTAGAGTTACGTTCACAATTCACAAAGGATGCAATACAGTTTTTGTTCCATCTCAGGTTGTTATTGTGAACGCTTCGCTATCGTCCGTCGTTCAGACAAAGTCTTTCTGTTTCTTGAATTTCAAAGCCAAATGGAAAAAGAAGGGTTTAAATGCAATAAGGGTTAATTTCAAATAACTTATCAGTATCAGCGTTATATATCTCTGTATCTAATTATCTATATGTCATCTCTTTTCACCCTCAATTGGCAAAGCGTTCCTAGGTCATTAAGTGAGTCAAGGTTGAAGGTCGAAACGGGAATTGATCGTTCCAGAGCCGCCGACGCGGCTTTCCGGCGCCAGATACGGTTACCATTGGACTGCCTGTTACCATAAATTGATGTATTACAAGTCGAAATTTATTACTACTCAAATAGTTAAAAACTGCTCATCAACTTTGATAAGAAATAACTTATTAATATTCTAAACAGATTTAAACAAGTATACATTTTACCAAAAAAAAACCGACTTCAGTGTATTTTCGAAGTCCAAGATCAATCATCGATGAAATTTATTTGGGACCACTTCGTAGATATACTGAACCTAATGGAAATGAATTTTCTAAATCGATTTATAAATAACGGGGTTATGAGGTACCTCACTAACAAACAAAAAAATATTTTAAAAAATACAATCGAATTGAGAACCTCCTTCTTTTTTTGAAGTCGTAAAATATACGTTAGTTTGTATGTGTGTTTGTGTGTTTGGTCCCTCTTCACGCCGCAACGGCTGAACATATATGAATGAAGTTTGGAATGGAGATCGCTTTTACCCTGGATTGACACATACGCTATTTTTTATCCCGGAACACCGCGGGGTGCAGCTAGTATTAAATAAATAGTGCAAGTACCCAGAAACAAATACGCCTAAAAACGTTTGTGATGCTAAAATTAATTCCCTTTGTATAATATGCTGATTCTTACTTACGCCACATGTCATCATGGGAAAATATGGGCGAGGACATAAAACATGGGCATGGAAAGTCGCCCTAGCTAAGAAGGTATCATTAATTGATTTTTGCGCCGACACTACCTAAAATACAATTTATATTGGGTTACCACTGTCGCGAATTTTACCTGGGGACACAAAAGATGATAAATTATATTAGGGACAAAATAAAAGATAACAAGGCGTCATATTTTTTCATTACAGCTAATTTATTTTCACTATATATTGGAGTTCGAGGAGATCGTCTCTTTCGGCAAATACAAAGAAGTAGTGACTCCCTTATTTATGAAAGTTTATATATGTCGTTATACTTATTATATCCTAGTTTTTTTTTGTTTTTTTTTATGTAGCTGAATGACGAGACGATCTGGTCATAACAATAACAGCACCACCCAGAACTTTGTTTTGCAAAATCCTGCGCGGCGCTGCACTGCACTCGTCACCCTGAGACAATTAGCTTTTGAGTCTCATAATGCCCAGTAATTTCGCTCTCTACAATGCCCTTCAAACCGGAACACAGTAATGCTTGATTTAATGAATAACTAGAAAGCGGTGGTACCCACCCAAACGGCCTCTCGCAAACGAGAAACCTACAGTCCGTCAAATCTAAGAAGTACCGTTTGACAGTTCTGACAATTGAATGATAGGGATGGGATGAAAAAATCGATTACTATAATATCCGAACTTTAAGAGATCGATTACTATAATATCCGAATTTTAAGAAATCAATTGTTATAATTAAATAAAAGAAATGTTTAGGATATTTTTTTATTCACTACTAGTACTAGTATCGTCGTCTTCGTCATCATCGTCATTTAAATTAATGACCAGTTGATTGTCCATTACATTATCAAAGTGTACGTCTCTTTCGAAGTCGTCCATTATTATTTTCTTTGTTTTTTGTACTACTTTACTCCAATCTTCCTGTGTAACTTGGGCACATGCTTCCTTTAATAAACCTTCCATTTTCTTGACACTGAAGGGTGGTTTTGTGTTGTGTCTTGCTGCATAACCTGTAAAACAATAATGTAACTATTTGATAGCAGACGAAGGAGCTTCACCGACGCGATCCCGAACTTGTGTAACTGGCAGTAGAAGTCCACCATTTTGAGATTCACGCTCAAAATACTCGTGTAATTTCACCACCAATTCACGAGCCTGGCTGTTCAAAGTACGTCCTCTTTTCGACATTATTAATAAACACTTGCTTAGTTCGGAGTCCAGTATAAATATTGCCAAGGTAAACGGATAAAGAATGATCAGTCCAGAAAAGTAATAGCCAAGTCACAAATTGTAAAACACAAACGAGAAAGCAAGTACGCGCACAGTCAGCTTCCAAGATGGCGAGAGACTGCTGACGCCGAACCGACCGAGCGGACCGCGTGCGCTTGTAGTTGGCAGTGTTGCCAGAAAAAAAATATTATTTTATTTTTTCGCTTTCGACAACTTTTTAAAGAAGCAAATATATTTGATTTATAAATACGTATTTTTGGTGAATGGGTTTTATCTCATATTTTACGATTACATAACTATTTAGTTATGTAATCGTAATATGTGAGATAAATCCCATTCACATGAAAAAATATTTGTTTGGTTGTCAAGTGTAATTTGTAAATAATACATTCGATTTTTCGTATATGTAAACGATTTTTTTGCATACAAGTGTATCCGAAGAGTCGCAACACTACGTGCAGTGACCTAACTACGTAACTTTGTAATGAGGTCAAGAATATAACTATTAGAAATTATTTACTGTGTAAATATGTGTTATTTTGCTTTGTTTGAAAGTTTTCAATTACATTTAGATATTAAGAATTGTACATTTTTAGATACAATAATGAAATCTTTCTAAATTCATGGTTTTATGAAAAAGGTTATCGAAACTGAATAATGTACGTATGAACAAAGTTGTTTCGGTTTGAAAAATATGAAACGTCAAACGGTACCTCTTAGATTTGATGGACTGTACCACCTTGGATTGCCTTGTCTTTATCTCTTTTAAGCACTTTACGAACAACTCTCCTGCCACATGACATCTTTGGGAGGGTAATTTGTTATGCATACTGTTTATAAACTGACTCGGAAAATCTTTTTGCGTTGAGTTTAAAATAGCTTCAATATGGTCCCTTATAAATTTCATGGATATTCGACCATGGACTTCAAAAATACATCAGAGTTGAAGTCGTTTCTTTTTTTGTTACAAAATGTTAACAACACAATACAATCTATATAATAAAAGAACAGGGTTTTTTTCTACAATCATCGCACAGCCGAAACCGCTTAACATAGAAACCTGAAATTTGGACCACGTATTCTACAAGTAGTGAAGGCGTCATTTAAGAACGGATTTTTCGAAATTTGACCTTTAAGTGGGTCAAATGGGGTCATAAAGGATGTATGGGGAAAAAAAATTCTTTTGTCGCACGATCACGAAACTTTAGCAGTATACTATGCAAAAGAAATAAAAGAACACGTGTATCACAGTTTTTCGAAAATCAACCCTTAAGGGGGGTTTAATGCGGTTTTTTAGATTGGAATGCGGAAACTATAATGTATGCTACAGTAATTATTTCTTGACCAGAAGTTATCAAATTTTGTGTGAGCATTAAGCATGTAAATAATAGGAACTTGTTTTCGGCATTTTCCGAAATTCATCCCCTAAGGTCATTTATAGGGGTCGCAAAGTTTCCATGGTGTAGGTTTTTTTAGTAAAGTTATGAAACTTAGTAAATTGACTAAACATAGGAAAATAAAAATATAATTTCAGTAACTTTTCAAAAATCAACCCCTAAGGTAATTAATTAGGGCCGCAAAGTTTGTATGGAGTAGGATTTTTTATTAATGCGACACTGTAGCTACAGTAAAGAAACAGGGTAAATAAATTAATTTTGATCAAGTTTAAAAATAAGTTTTCAGCATTTTTCAAAAATCAACCCCTTACTGGGTTAAACGAGGTGGTAAAGTTTACATAAAAAAATCTTTGTTTATAGCGATGAAACTTGGTACATACCTATCAAAACATTATTAGAATGTGATTTACCATTTTTGAAAATCATCCCTTAAAAGGGTTAAACAGGGTGGAAAGTGAAGATTATTATTTTTAAGCTACAACGATAAAATGTGGTACACGTACTAAGCCAATGAAATTATAGAGGATGATTTTTTTAAAATACATTATCAAAAATATCATCCCCTAACAAGCCTAAGCGGGGAGGTAAAATTTGTATAGAAAATCCTTGTTTATGAAGTTTTGTGGCTATGATAAAACTTGGTAAAAGAAGATGATTAAAACGCGATTTATAATTTTTGAAAATCATCCCTTAACAGGGTTAAACAGGGTGGAAAGTGAAGATTATTATTTTTAAGCTACAGCGATGAAATGTGGTATATGTGCTTAGCCAATGAAATTATAGATATGTATTTTACATTTTTTTAAATCATCCCCCAACAAGCGGGGTGGTAAATTTTGTGTAGAATTTTTTTTTTATTTATGAAGTTTGTGGTTATGATGAAACTTGGTACACAAACTAAGAAGAAGGAGATAGTTAAAACGTGATTCACATTTTTTTTAAATCTACCCATGTTTAAGAAGGGTGAAATGAAGTTACATTTTTCGAAGCTATGACGATGAAATTCTATTCATATACTCAGACAGATAAACTTTAAGCACCTGTTTCACCATTTTGCTGGAATCATCCTCAAACCGGTTCAAACGGGGTGGTTAAGTGTATATGGAGAATCTTTGTTCATGAAGTTATGGCAATTAAATTTGGTACACATAGTAAACAAAAGAAATGAATTGAAACGTAATTCGGCATTTTTTGAAATTTACCCTCTAACAAGGTTAAACAGGGTGGAAAGTATCAAATATATTTCAATGCTACGATGTTGAAATTTGTTACAAATATGCAGCCAATAAAATTCTAAACGTATTCTACCATGTTTTGAAATTATCCCTATAACAGGGTTATACAGGTTGGTAAAGTTTGTATGGAGAATTTTTGTTTATGAAGTTGTAGCAATGAAATTTCGTATACAGACCAAACAAAAGTAATAAATTAAAATGAAACTCACTATATTAATGAACTTCTAAAAACGTTAAACAAGGTGGAATTTAACATTTTTTCTAAACCTACGACGGTGAAATTTGGTACAAATACTAATCGAAGATACTATACGCACATGTATTACCACTACTTAAACATCTTAAAAGGTCTAAATGGGATGGCAAATATTTTAGTGAAAAACCTTTGTTTATAAGGTGAAAAGCAAAACTTGGTATATAGACTAGACTAGGCAAAAGAAATGAATTCTAACGTAATGCAATTTCTTTATTCGTACAAGACTTTAATAGACTTTTGAAATGCAACATTCAGAAAAGTAAGAAATACTCAAGGTGTTGACTACATCGAAGATTTTCAAATATTCAGCAACTTTTGTCGTTGACCGTACGTGCCGCAAATCGGAAAATGAGGATATCTGGGATTTCGCGAAATTTCCACTTCTCCGCGGTCCGACTAGCTTTTACCCCTAGAGTGTATATAAAAAGCGCGGAGCCAGAAGCTCGCGAGGAGTTCCTGAGCAAAACGAGTGCGCAAGGCCAGAATGAAGCGAGGGGGAGAGGTAGCGAGCGTAGCGAGCCGGCGACCTCCCGAGTGGAGTGATGGTCGAGTGCGCGAGTGGTGCGAAGGGATGACAAAGCGAGAGTTCTGGCGAGAGCCTATTTATTAAAACTGTACGTCGTATCCCTAGGGATTTCATGAAATCACTGGTATCCTCATTTACTTGCGACATACAATATTTTTTCTGGAGCTACGACGATTGTCCCCTGTTAGGTTTAAACGGGTGGTAAAGTTTGTAAAGAAAATATATGTTTACTAGCTGACCCGGCAAACGTTATTTTGCCATATGAATTATTTCTAGAGTATGAAAATATATTTTATTTATTGAAAGTGTGTGCGTATGTGGTATATTAACGTTCATAAGTGCGTCTGTGACGACAAAATTGAAATAAAGAACTTTTGAATTTGAATTTGAATTTGAAGAGGCATGGACCGCTGTGAACGATGACGTAATGTGAAAATAACAACACAAGAAATACATTTTTTTTTAATTTATTGTATAACTTTTATTTTTAAATTATATATACAACGAATTCTGTAAATATTAGTCAACAGAATTAATCTTTTATTGCAATGGGGTGTACAATATAAACTTGCTATTTTGCTGCTCTCAAGCGGAGAAGTTTGGCAAAACGCAACCCATTGATCAGCTATCGACCTAAGTTACAAAGTCCAGTTAAGTTAAGTTTTTTGTCGAATTTTTTTTTCACCGGAAATTAATTTTTTTTTTGGGGTGAACCACCCTTAACTTTTAGGGGTATAAAAATTAGTTATAAACCTATTCTCAGAACTACTGAATATACATATACGTACGGTACGTTTGATACTTGGTCAAAGAAACTATAAACACATGATCCACAATTGAAATTAGGGCTAGAAAATTTGTTAATTATATAGGGACCAGAGTGGCACGATAACGGGTTAGGAAGGGGATTGTAAGATGGTACAGGAGGGGAACAATAACACGATAGGTTTGCTAGGGAGGACGATAAAGGTTAGGATTGGAATAGGATCGGGAGCAGAGAGGGACGGTAGCGGAATAAGAGTGGAACTGTAATAGGATGGGAACGAGACGGTAACGGGATAGGAGTGGGACGGGGTATCAGGACCAGAGCAGGGCCTCAATTCACTATGTCAACACGGTAATTTCTTTCTTCGAAATCACGTCGATTCCTTCATTAATAAACGACATCTCTATGACGAATTCATATATTCATATATATGACGCGTCATAGAGAATACAAATTTCGCCGATGTCGTTTATTAATGAAGGATACGACGTTTCCTCGAAACAAGGAATCACCAAGTTATCATAGTGAATTGGGGCCCAGTACGGTAACGGGATAAGAGTGGAAAGGACACGAATCAGAAGCGGTACGGTACGGTAACGAGATATGACTACGAGCGGAACGGGAACTGGAACGGGAATATGGTGGGACGGAAAATGGTCGGAAGCAGGATGAATATTTCACTACGCGTACGAAGTCGCGGGCATCAGCTAGTAAAATAATATTTTATGGCACACCTAGTGAAGGAAATATAAAGACAACCACAAACAAATAAAGCACCAATATCTTGAACAATTTGTGCTTGAAGCTGGTAAGCTTGTTATTGAAAGAACACGTGAATTTCGGAACTAAAACAAAAATATTTTGCGCCGCTGCACTGGCTGGTCCGGGGAAAAGGTTTTTTCTCTTGCTCCTAGGGAGTGTTAAAATGTAAGTATCGCCATTTTACGTTCACCAGCTGCGGGAATCTCTTTTGAGTAAGTACCTATAACACCTCTGAAACATAAAATGAACTCCACTGAATGAACACTCAATGCTTCGACCAAGGATCGTGGGAATACAGATACCTCCATATAGGATTTCTTTTAAATTTCATATGTTCGTGGTTTTATTCGGTCGTTGCACTGAAATTATAGACTACTGTGTAGTGCAAGTAGGTATCGTTTTACTAAAAGCTAGGAAAGCTTGAAACTCTTTTGTTGTAACAAGCTTTTATTTAACTTGCAATGTTTGTTTGTTTGTATCAAATCTTGGAAATTGAGTTAGTACCACTTCCTCTTATGCTACGGAGTTGAAATTTTGCATACTTGTCAAAGTCCGATGACAATGCAATATTATGACAGCCAGCTGATCTGATGATGGAGACGGAAGGTGGGCATTGGGCAGTGGAACTTCTTGACGGATAATCTTAACTACCCTAGTGTTTGAGCTCATTTTAATCTGCTCGCGGTTCCGATTACGAATTCGTTTAAAACTTATCTTGGAAAACATATTTTTCAACAAAAATCTTGTTTAGTACGACTGAATAAAGTATTATTTTGTATATAGAAGCAAACATATGGCTGATTTTAAAATGTTTATTGTCATTTTCGTCTCTCGATTCGTGTAATGGACGTGCTTCCACTATAGTGCCGTCGTAAATACAAGGATAACAATTGCTTTTTGTTGCTTTTTATAAGCAAACTGCAGAAAATTGCTTAACCAATAAATCTAGCTTGGAGTTCGGAATTTATTTTTAAAACTTCTAAGCTTATTTTGAACAACTGCACTACAAACATTCAGGGTAATGATCCTTAAACAATATATTGATACGGCTTTAAAGATGTAAAAAGAGATCAAAAGATCTCAGGTAAGGTGTTATTGATACGTAAACTTCCTTTAGGTTCGCTAAACATTTCAAATTGTGTTTTTCATCTACTTTCACGCCACGGCTCATCGAGTCGCCCAACAGTTTTTGTTTATGTAAGTATATGTTTAATTTGTGTTATTTTAATATGTTTACACCGCAGCTTTTCAACATCAAAAATTAATCTAAGTAGTCCAACAAGATATGTGCTGCAGTACAATACAATACAATACAAAAATGCTTTATTGTACACCAAATAAAAAAATCATAGGTACATGGAAATTTCTTAAAAACTAAAGTACTATGGGCGGACTTATCGCTAAGAGCGATCTCTTCCAGTCAACCTTTGGATGGAGTTAATTAACGGAGTGAGATAGGTCTGCGGTGTAAATGAAACAGCAGTAGTCGAAATAGTTGCATTTATTTGTTTATATTTCTAGCATTTAAATGAAAACGACCTAGTTGATTTCATAATGAAAATACTACAACCACCGTCACGTGTAGCAAAACACTACGTTCACCGATTGTGGACAGTCACCGCGCCAATGCCATGTAGGGCGGCAGGGTATAAAGATTAATAGTACTATGTCACGAGACTTCTGCCCAAGGAACGCAAGCTTAACTTACACTTACTGCATAGTCATGATAAGGCACTTGGTAGATAAGAATTGCAAATGCGCTAGACTAGGTGTTTGTTAAAACTTGTAGCTAAAAAAGCATTCCACTTGTCTGCCTAGTTATATATCTTCAGCATTTTCATCCACTCAGCTAGTGTCTGTCTATATCCCTCGGGAATTAGAAGTGGAGTGAAATTGTAGCTCTCAATGCAGCTGTTTTCCTTTGGGAAATTGAGGAAACTGTGTTGCTCATCTAATCTTTTGACCCTTCTCGATGGCAAAGGCCCGATTTAAAGGGTCTCAGACAATTTAGTTTTAATTGCTAGGTATCAAATTGAGGGTAGAGGCGGTCCGAGCTGAAGTGTGAATCGTGTTCTGTAATAGCTTCTCACATTACGTTTGTTGTATTGCAGACAAAATATGCTCAGGCGTTATTAAACCCTAGTTGGAAGGCAGAAGGCACAGTCGAACCGTTGTAACAGGGTGTAGTCAATTTAAATTAATCAAGGTAAGAGGAATTTGAAAGCAATTTTGCAACAATTAAGGAAATAGGAAACTTGTTGCTAATAGTTAACTTGTCTGACCGTAATTTAAGCTGTGACAATTTTGATGGGAACTTCCTGATTGATGATTCGGGATGGTAAGCGACAAATAAGTGTGTATATAGCCAGTGAAATTACTGGGCATTATGAGACTCAACAGCTAATTGTCTCTGGGTGACGAGCGCAGCGCAGCGCCGCGCAGGATTTTGCAAAACAAAGTTCTGGGTGGTGCTGTTATTGTTATGGGCTGGCGTATTGCTTACCATCAGGCGAACAACCAGCTCGTCTAGTCATTCTGTAACATTAAAAAAAAATTAACATTAAAAGTGTGTATATGTAGAGCGAGTGTATCTCAGCGGGAGCACGTGTGACTTTTCATCTGACGCACCTGTGTTCGAATCCCGGTCGAAAACCGGCTTGTCCAAGAATTTATCACAAAAATTCAAAGACATGTGATATCCACCAACATCTGGTCCAGCTAGTGTGGCGGGTTGTGGCCTATACTCTCTCCTATGAGAGAAGGCCCATATCCCAGCAGTGGGAACGTGATGGGCTGATGATGAAAGATGATGTGTATGTGTTATAAGCACACGTGCCATCAGCGTTTCTTCTTCTTTTTCTCCTTCTTCCATTGATATCATGTGTACCTACTAATATAAGTACATACATGATAAAGTATTCGAATGTATGAAGGTATTAATATGATAAAAGTTCGCCCAAAGCGATGTGCCGTGCTAATGGCGTGGTAGAATTACCTACGTTCAAATTGCCTCTACAGATTACCTATAACAATTGCAGTGCCGCCCAGAACTTTTCCGCACAATAACACTGCATTGAGCTCATCATTCTGAGACTTACTGCATATACAAAGTCTCATACGCCCAGTAATGTCGCCGGCTACAATGCCCCTGAACACAGCTTGCGCAATACTGCTTGGCGGCATAATTACTGGCATCTCGCATACTAGAAACCTGCCACCTAGTAAAGTTTGTAAACCTACCACCTACCTAGTAAAGGTGTTTAATTAAATAAATAGTGGAGCTCGCGTGTTGATTAAAATTTATAACTTAGGTAATTATACTAGTTTATAGTGCTTCAGTGCGTACTTGTTACATGCTAAATGCTTTATTTCTAACGATAACATACGTCCTATTAATTGTTATAATATGTACCCACCTACACTATTTTAGGTTACTAAGGATATCTTAAACTCATAATAAAATGTATTTATTTATTTAATCAGCACGGATAAACCAGGTACACCAAACAATAATCTATACTTATAATAAAACTGTAACGAAGCGGTTACTGTACATCTATACTTATAATAAAACTGTAACGAAGCGGTTACTGTACATTGAAGATATTTTTGAAAATCAATTTTTTTAGGAGTATATGGTAGCAACAGAACCCAAAAATACAATTTTTAAAATTTTTGTCTGTCTGTCTGTCTGTCTGTCTGTCCGGGATAAACTCAGAAACTAGGGCACGAATTTGAATGCAGTTTTTTGAAATATATTCTGTGGAGACCGGCGCTACACATAGGCTTTGTTTCATCAAAATCGATCCAGTAATATTGAAGTTATGACGAAATTTAGGAAAAAATATAGGTGTCCACTATAAGTTGAACCACGGAACATACCGGACCCTTTGTGCACATGGCTCAGCTTATACTGGTTTATACTTACCTTCAGAGTTTGTAGAACTAAGGTATTGGTTCACATGATGGAATTCTAAAAAATGTTTTGTGGAGTCCTAGGCTACATATAACAAACTTTGTTTTATAAATATCGGTTTACGAAAACTGGAATTATTACGCAATTTAACAACGTTGAGTACCTACCGATTAGCAATTTCAGTATGAAAGTTTTCGTGAGTTTGATTCATTATAATTATAAATCTATATATCTATATACTTATAATAAAACTGTAACGAAGCGGTTACTGTACATTGAAGATATTTTTGAAAATCAATTTTTTTAGGAGTATATGGTAGCAACAGAACCCAAAAATACAATTTTTAAAATTTTTGTCTGTCTGTCTGTCTGTCTGTCTGTCCGGGATAAACTCAGAAACTAGGGCACGAATTTGAATGCAGTTTTTTGAAATATATTCTGTGGAGTCCGGCGCTACACATAGGCTTTGTTTCATCAAAATCGGTCCAGTAATATTGAAGTTATGACGGAATTTAGGAAAAAATATAGGTGTCCACTATAAGTTGAACCACGGAACATACCGGACCCTTTGTGCACATGGCTCAGCTTATACTGGTTTATTACTTACCTTCAGAGTTTGTAGAACTAAGGTATTGGTTCACACGATGGTATTCTAAAAAATGTTTTGTGGAGTCCTAGGCTACATAACAAACTTTGTTTTATAAATATTGGTTTACGAAAACTGGAATTATTACGCAATTTAACAACGTTGAGTACCTACCGATTAGCAATTTTAGTATGAAAGTTTTCGTGAGTTTGATTCATTATAATTATAAATATTTAATAAAACGGCTAGGACTCACGTAGTTTGTCAAATTAGTCGACCTAGGTTTCGAGCATGTCCGATGCTCTTCATCAGGGGCGAGTTTACACTGCGATATCGCGGCGACTATTGGCGGTGCCGGTGGCGGTGGCTGGTGGAGTGGTATAACGTTGAGTACCGTTGCAAGGCAAATTAGCTGTTTAAATCGAGCCACCCATAGATAGCACGTCTTATCAAGGGGCGTTTTTCTGACTCGCGGTGACGGGTTTTATGGACATGGCGCTGGACCTGCACTGGAGCTTTTTTTTTTAATCAGTTTGCAAAACGCTTTTTTGCTGATGCGATTATGTCGCCTTGGAAAGTAGTAGAGGAATTTTATCTAGCGGTTCCCAATTTTTTTTAGCTGTGGAACACTAAATTATGTACCTAATTTTGGCGGAACCCCAACTCATATTTGTAACCGACTTTAAAAAAGGAGGAGGTTCTGTTTTTTTTCTATGTTTGTTACGCGATTACTCCGCCAATTATAATTTGATTTTGATGATTCTTTGTTTGTTTGGTAGGTCATACTTCAGAGGTGGTCCCATATAAATTTTATCGAAATTGATTCAGCACTTTTGCGCGGGTCCGTATATCGATAAAAATGCTGGCCAGCGTCGGCAATTCTCGGAACCCTAGGGTTCCGTGGAACAACTATTAGTAACTGCTGGTATAGACGAACAAAAAGCATAGCAACACCGTACCGGGCCCGGAACGGCCGCGGCGGCTAGCTTGGCACCACGGCGCACCGTCACTGTCAGTTTTGCGTACGAATCGTAAAGGGTCCATGGCATTTCCCCCCGATGGCAATCCCACCCGTGTTATTTCCACCCGGCCTCCGTGGTCCCGTAATATGTTTTTTTTAAACTGAACGATGACATTTGATACGTATACTCGGTCAAAGAAACTATAACACATTTTTCACCAATTTTAAAACATCCCTAAAAGAACTTGCTAAAATGTATATATCTAAATATAAAAATAATCCACTCCCTCAGACACAGACACACACACACACATCACACCTCGAAAACCAAAAACCTATGAAGCTGTTTGGTATGTAAGTTCTATAAGGGGATCATTACGAGAGCGGACAAAAGGAATGAGAGTTTATGTTTTTAAAGATAGGGCTATCAATTTTGGTAATTAGGATTGGGAGCGGAACGGAACGTTGATAGTAGTTATAATGTTACTGTTACTGGTACGAAGGGATGATAACGGGATAAGATGGGCATGGAAATGGGATAAGCGCGAGAGTTACAGAATAGGAGCGTAATGGTAACGATATAGGAGCGGGACTGGAGCAGGAGCGGAGCGGTACGGTAACGGGATAGTAGGGAGCGGTAACGGTATAGGAGAAGGATAGGATCAGTCCAGAACGCGGCGGTTACGGAATACAACCAGGACGATAACAGGATACGAGTGGGAAGGTAACAGAATAGAAGTGGTACGGTAATGAAAAAGGAGCAGGATGGGAGCTGGAACGGGAGTATTTTGGGACAGAAAATGGTCGGAAGCATGATGAATTACTACTACACTACGCGTACGAAGTCGCGGGCAACAGCTAGTATACAATAAGACTAATTGAATAGAATTAATAAATAGAATAAAATAATTTATTAATTAGTTTCCTAATAAATGTATTACCTAAATAATTAATTTTTAGAAAAAAACAAAAACCGACTTCAATGTATCTTCGAATTCCAAGATCACATATCGATGACATTTATATGGGACCACTTCGTAGCTATACTGAACCCGACGCAAAAATAATTTTTCAAATCGGTTCATAAATGACGGAGTTCTGAGGTAACAAACATAAAAAAAAAACAATCGCACAGAGAACCTCCTCCTTTTTGAAGTCGGCTAAAAATAGAATTAAATAGCATTAATATTAAATACTATTCAAAATAAAATTAAAAATCAACAAAAATTCATCAATGTTGCAGCTAGTCCAAATCTTTACTAATATTATAAACGTGAAAGTTTGTATGGATCTTTGATCTCTTTCACGCAAAAACTACCGAACCGATTTTGATGAAATTTGATATGTAGGTCCTTTAGGACTTGGAATAGCACATAGGCCATTTTTTATCCCGGGAAACCGCGGGTGGAACATAATAATTATAGAAGTCAAAATGATACACTAAATTAATAATCTATAAATTAAATGTCAAGATCAATTACAGCTAATAGACCTTCCCAATAGCTACAAGTTCAAAAATTAACTATAAGATATATCGGATATTAAATATAAGATATATCGGAACGAAATCATGGTCATCCCATTTCCCGAATCGAAAATATGTTAGCAAAGTTCTTGAAACACCGGAATACGACTATGTCGTTTCGTGTTCTCGCTGAACTCTGCACATTCCCGAATCAAAA
The DNA here is from genome assembly GCA_951640565.1 of Petrophora chlorosata. Lineage (NCBI taxonomy): Eukaryota > Metazoa > Arthropoda > Insecta > Lepidoptera > Geometridae > Petrophora > Petrophora chlorosata. The sequence goes on along the minus strand of OX621193.1, from coordinate 11,282,682 downwards.
TATAGCTTGGTGGGTTTCTTTTGACTTTTTACCGCAAAGAACTTTTAAAATCGGTCCAAGGATATTGCGAATCCCTGAAGGAAAATCGTTAGCAAACTTTCCGAAGGTACCTAATGCCATCCATAAGGAGGAATTAGTGTAGGATAGAAAGACGCAATCAAAACCGCCAATATTTTGTTTATAGTACTGAATGACGAGACGAGCAAATCGTTTATTAGATGGTAAGCAACCCGCCAGGCTAGAACAGTTGCACCGTCACCTAGAAACCTGTTTACGTACAATCTTTTGCGCAGCACTGCACTGCGCTCGCCACTCTGATACAGTGACTCTTAAGTCTCATAATGTCAATTAATCACACTCACACTAATCACACGATAACATTATAATTGCAAAATTGTGTATCGACGTGTGTTAGTGTATAAGTGTGTTTGTTACTTTTTCACGCTGTAACGGCTTAACGAATTGAGTGAAATTCGGCATGGAAATAGCTTTTTAGGCTTCTTTTTATCCCGGGAAACCGCGGGTGAAACCGCGGGCTGCAGCTAGTTACTCAAAAAAATTAAAAGAGTTTGAGCATTGTACATGATAGAGACAACCCAAGAGTGACCAAATGCGAAGGATAATGCAACACTATAAAAATATACCTATCAACCTAACTCAGCATAACTAAAAACTGCTACATCTACTGGAAAATCCAAAGGGAAATTAGTGGTAAGAAAGTGCTTTTCTATTCCCAAAAGAACCCTATAAACATATGAAAAGACTATTGTCCCTTTTTGATCAAGCTTTCCACTATTATTTGACCTTTTCGGAGATAAAATTGGACGTTTTCATACTCACGATTGAGATATCACAGATGTTCAACAATTTGCGATACTTACCAAAATGTAATGTAGCACTTTCAGTCTCTCCATACCATCTCGAATAGGTAACCTACCCTAGTAGGTACCTACTATCATTTCAGTTCAGCTCGTATCGAGGCATTTAGGCAATACCTAAACATACCTAGATGTATATTCACCTATAGACAAAATACACTCGTAACAACTAGATAATAATGCCGACACTAAAACTGTATTGGTATCCAATGTTTATTCTTAATATCATGATAGTGTAAATACTGATATTTACACTAGCATGATATTACGCAGGTATTTGTCAGAATTGATAGTTGGAGTGTGCAATAAGACCTGGAGTTTATGACCGACTATGCTATTGATGGTCGTGCAATAACAAATACAACTACTGCGCGCCAATGTGCGTAATGTGCGGAATTGATGTTGCTCTCATCCGTTTAATGAAAATGAGTCTATTTTATTGACTTTGAATTAGAATGTTATCTTTTAAAAACCGGCCAAGTGCGAGGCGGACTCGCGCACGAAGGGTTCCGTACCATTATATATAAAAACGGCACAAAAATCATGTCTGTTGTACGAGAGCCCCACTTAAATATTTGTTTTATTTTAATTTAATTATTTATTTTTAAAGTGAATATATAACTTAATATTCTGTGAATATTTCAAGCGTCTACATGTTGCCGTTATCAATATTGAGCAAAAATGAGCGCAAAAATCACGTTTGTTGCATGGGAGCCACCTAAATTTATTTTATCCTTTTTTGTTAGTATTTGTTTTATAGCGCCAACAGAAATACATCATCTGTGAAAATTCAAACTGTCAACTATCACGGTTCATGATATACAGCCTGGTGACAGACAGACAGATGGACAGCGGAGTCTTAGTAATAGGGTCCCGTTTTACCCTTTGGGTACGAAGCCTTAAAAAGGTTTTTATTACTTACACTACCTAGTATATACCTAGAATACAGGGTGTAGCAAAATTTAGGGACTTTCAGGGTAGGTACCTTTTCCCTTGCAGCGAGGAAGTTTTGTTGTTAGGAAACATACAAAAATACAAGTACAAAATTGTTTATTGCTAAAAGAAAATATATCACAATAAGGTATATATCATATAATAGTCCCCGCACTAGGGCGAGCCTGAATCGCGGGTGGCTAAGAACGATTTACAATAAACTTAAACAAGTATACATTTTATCAAACAAAAAAACCGACTTCAATGTATCTTCGAAGTCCAAGGTCAAATATCGATGAAATTTATATGGGACCACTTCGTAGCTATACTGAACCCAACGCAAGAATTTTCCAAATCGGTTCATGAATGACGGAGTTCTGAGGTAACAAACATTAAAAAATATATAAAATTATTACAATTACTAGACTAGCCTACCTACTAGAGAACCTTCTCCTTTTTTGAAGTCGGTTAAATACTACAGTGACAGTACCTATTCGGTTATTTAATTAAATTACAATACAATACTTATAAAGTGCGTGCGTGTGAGGGTGGGGCGTGTGAGGGTGTGAGGGTGAGTGTGAGAGGGTGTTATGTTGAAGAAAAAATATTTATGGCTAAAAAGTAGATAGGTAAAGTAAAAAAAGAACAAAAGTAATTTTTCAAAAAGAATGTCATGGGAAACTCATTGATTCTATTTCACATTAGGAATGTTTTCCTCAAACTAACTCAGCAAAAGAAATCGTAAGTTTTGGAGAAAATTCTATCCTCCACTCGATGAACAAAAGAACAAAACTTCCTCAAAGGAAAAGGACCTTGAACGTCCCAAAATGTCGCCAAAATGCCCGTACACTAAAATAACTACCTAAGTATGTAAAGATAGCTCCTCATTGTATTTGATACAGAATCTTTTTACACATGATCGTTGGGCTTTATTTAAACTTTTGTGTTCCCATTTCGTCCGAAATGAAAATATAATACAAAATACGCGCATAAATTACCATTTTATTACTTTGCCATTGCAAATACAATGAAAATGTATGCAATGAAATTGCCGCAACAAAAGCTTTCCGAGAGCTTCAGTTCCATTGAAATGCTAAAAAGTTTGTAGGTGCTTTGCATTTTAGTATATTTTTAATTAACGGAGTAATAACATTGTAGATTCACCAGTATTACTTGTTATTATGCAGTGCTAATTATTACAAATACTTGATATTATCACTGTTGAAAGCTGTTACGAGTATCTAGTACTACTTGTTATGTTATATCGCTGTTTTCTTCTTAAATCTTAGCCTTGTATATTGTAGTAAATACGCGTATCTGTTGTGGACATGGTAAGTAGGTACACTACAGTCTTAAGCCAATTTTAGGGTTCCGTATCCAAAGGGTAAAACGGGACCCTATTACTAAGACTCCGTCTGTCTGTCTGTCTTTCTATTTGTCCGTTTGTCACCAGGCTGTATCTCATGAACCGTGACAGTTATCCAGTTGAAATTTTCACAGATGATGTATTTCTGTTGCCGCTATAACAACAAATAAAAAGCAGAATATAATAAATATTTAAGTAGGCTCCTATACAACAAACGTAATTTTTTTGCCGTTTTTATATTCAGATAATGGTACGGAACTCTTCGTGCGCGAGTGCGACTCGCACTTGGCCGGTTTTATTTTCGAGTAATTACCAAGAATTAATAGTAGGTACAGAATTATTTACAGAGAGCTCAGGAGTGGATTTAACTCATTGTAGTTGTCTCGTAGATATGCAGGAGGCCGTTTGGGTAGGTACCACTGCTTTGCTAGTTATTCTGCCGCCAAGTAATAGTGCGCAAGCATTACTATGTTCCGGTTTGAAGGGTATTGTAGCCAGCAAAATTTCTGGGCATATGAGACTTAACAGCTAATTGTCTCAGGGACGAGCACAGTGCAGTACCGCGCAGTCTTTTACAAAACAAATTTCTGGGTGGTCCTGTTACTGTTATGGGCAGGCGTAATGCTTACCATCAGGCGAACGACCAGCTCGTCTCGTCACTCAGTTACATAAAAAAAACTATCGTCATAATCACCACACGGTGTTAAATAACCGTGCGTGTAGAGGTGTGTCGTAATTAAAAGCAAGGGTGCGACTTAATTGCGTTAATTGTCACTGTGCTAACACACGGGGATTCGAATCACTGCCATGTACCGCCTAGTTCTACAAATAGAGCTGGGTTTGTAATATCTCATCTCATTACGGGAGAATAGGCAGATAGAAATTTCTTTATTGCACAAACAAATTTGTAGGTACATAGGCGAACTTAACGCTAGTAAGCATTATCTCTCAGTTAACCTCGGTGTACTGTGGATTTTTTATAAGTTAGATAGTGCAAACAAAATATAAAGTAAATCTTCATCATTAAAAACCATGCCGTCAAGCGACCTAGTCGTGTTTCGGGATGATGTTCGGTGAACCATCGTGGAGACGGGTCTGAGCAGCCGCTCAACTGCCGTCTCTCTATAGATCTATGTGCTCCATCGTAGGCCACATCATCGCTTCACATCAGGCGAGATAGTGGCCAAACATAGATCTATTAAGCGTAAAAAAAATTATGTGAAAAATTAAAAGGTCATACAAATCAATAACAATATATATAAAAAAATATAATAATAATATATATACTTGAAGATTACATATATATAATACTATTTAAAATAACAAGATAAAAACGAAATAATATATAAACACCTCCTAACAAAATAAAAATAGAGAACTGTCATTATAGACATATACATTTATAAAATATGAACCAGTGTAGGCCAGGAAGCTCAGTTTGTATAGAATAGATCTGAGATCTCTATTGTTCTATCTAATTACCGTAAATAATAATCTGAGTTTACAAATCTTTCGATTCGACAATTTGTTCTCGTACAGAACGTATCATTATTAAGTATAGTTTTTTACTCGTGGTAGGAGTAAGTCTCTCGTATGCGGGAGGCCGTCTGGCCGTCTGGGCAGATACCACAGCTTTGCCAGTTATTCCGCCGCTATGCAAAGTAGTGCGCAAGCATATACACTATTATTAAGTAATAGTTTGTATTCTTTGCTATTATTAGGAAAACGCGATCACGACCTGATTGAACTCAGATATTACTGATATGACTCTACTCCGGCAATATAAAAGCCGACATTACTTAACTAAGACACTATGCTGATTAGAACATATATTACTCTGACAGTAGTTTGCTTCGCCATCATAATAGCACAATTATTTGCATAAATTTTATATAAGTGTATAGCTTGCAAAACGTACTATTATATTACTTGTCGCTTCTAGGACTAACGTACACTAGAAATGAACAATGGAAATGTATTTATAAATAATAATAAAGATATTCTTAAAATATTTGCAGCATAACACTAATATCAAAGAATACTATCTAATATGCGAAAGTTTGTATGTGTGTTAGTGTATGAAAGTTTTGAGAATTCTTCACACTAACTAGCTCAACGGATTTCAGTGAAATTTGGAATGGAGATAGCTTATACCCTGGTTTAACACATAGCTACTTTTTATCCCGGGAAAAAGCGGGACCCAGCTAATTTAGTTGCAGTAAGAAAAACAAGCAAAGAGACCAACAAATATTGCATAACGTTTGCTAAAAATATCCGACGTAAGTTATTTCAAGAGCTATTTTCCGCATTGTTTACGTCAAACTCTTCAAGACATCTGCCTAAAATAAATCACCGAGTTTAATGCTTAAAGTAATGGTTATTCGGCAGTTTATGTTAAAACAAATACCCGCTGATGTTACAGAATAGATTTAAGTACTACGTATTGTTATTAAATACTACGTACTCGTCAATGAATCAGGGCCTTTATTCTGTATCTTCAATCTGCGGTATTCGGAGCTCGGTTGTTTACCGCATTGCTGCCATTGCGTTGTGCGAATCGTAAACGTGCCAATTTGTCGTCAGATTGCTTTGAAGTAAGTACCACGGTTGAAAGCTTCGTAGACTTATAGGGAGCAAGTAAATCGATTCAATTAGGTACTCTACCTACTACACAATTGATCATATAGTTTTTTTAATTATGAATAGACAAACAAGCAGACAGCGCGCCTGGATTGTGAGCGGTTACCATCGTCTATGGACACCTGCAACACTCGGGGCATTACTGGTGCGTTGCCTACCTTTAAGGACCCTTTTCACCCTTCTTTAAAGTACCCCGTGTTATAGCTCCGCGGGAAAGCCTCGGGCGATAGCCCATTCCATATCTTGCAGGTAAAGAAAGATCTGGAAAATTGGACAGTATGCGATTTGTTTAGGAGGCAAAAAACCTTTTTGTGTGCCAAGTTTTATACAAAGTTTTTTTAGAGAAAACAACTAGGGTAAATAATTAATTTGGTAAGCTTAGCTTGGCTTATATTATATTTTAACGGTACCTATCTGGTTACTTTGTTTTAGTTGCATATAGGTACTTACCATACATATATTGTATTGTCTTTACCCAGATTAGTCTTATTTTACATAAAGATAATGAGAAACAAAATAACATGAGCTAATTCCACCACCTCCATTCCATCATCGCACGACCAGCTTTGACCTTCATTATGCGAACGGCCAAGGAGTGGAACTCTCTGCCGGCATCTGTGTCCGGATAGCTATAATCTGGGTGTTTTTAAGACAAGTTTAAACAGGTTACTTCAAGGCGAGTGTGCTACATCTTCGACCGCATCGTCACTTAACAACAGGTGAGATAGCGGTCGAACGCAAAACTATTATTAATAAAAAATAAGCTTTTTCAGACTTTCGATCCGACGCACCCGAGTCGAATCCCGCTAGCCGCGCACCTCTGACTTTCTTAAGTTATGTGCGGGTTTAACACTCGCTCTAAAAACGGTGAAGGAAAACATCGTGAGGAAACCGGCATGTCCAAGATTTATTACAAAAATTCAAGGACATGTGACATCCAACAACCCGCACTGGGCCAGCGTGGTGGATTTTGGCCCATGAGGGAAGGAACGTTGGGCTGATGATGATGAAGCTTTTTTCACGCTGAGTCTTAAGAAAACTGTTAATTTTTGTTACAGAAACATTACAGTGCTATTGCTGTCTGTTTAAATTGTAAAACCGCTATTAACAAGTAAAGCACACACATAACAGATAAATAGGACTACGTACTCAATAACGGTTAAACTATACCATTGCTATCATTCGGGAAACGTAAACATGCCTCTTGGCTAGTTGAGGGATTCCGGAAGCTGTGGATTGGTATAGTGGTTTTCATATGTATTGTGTAATATGCGTGTACCTACATACATACGAGTATGTACTTAGTTCAGGGTGGAACGTGGTGATTATATTATTTTATCTACAGTTATTCTGCCGCCAAGCAGTAGCGTGCAAGCATTACTGTGCTCCGATTTGAAGGGCATAGTAGCCAGCGAAATTACTGGACATTATAGACTTAATATTGATGTCTCGGGATGACGGCCGCAAGTGCTACGCAGTGTTTTTTATAGTATTGCAAGTTCTGGGTGGCACTGTAATTGTTATGAGCAGGCGTGGCGATTACCACCAGGCGAAGGACATGCACGTCACATCACTCATTTCCATAAAAAAAAAACTATGGCTTAGCTAATATATATTATACTGACTGCCTGCTTTAATAAAATTTAGATTTAGAATAATAGCATAATAGTAGGTACTTTATGGTACAAGTGAACTATGTTGGACATTATATACGCGAGGCTGGATTCCTTATGGCCAGGGCGTCATGGCGACGAAAATAAAAAAAATACTCAAATGAAATACTTTATTGCCAGAATATTGTACACAAAGATGATAAATAATAGGTAATTATAATTATTTCATAACATTGTACCATAACAATGGCGTGCGATATTAACATAAGGGGGCGTCTATTAATTACGTGAGGCGTTTGGGGGGGGGGCTAAAACCGACCGAATGTAACCCAAACTCACATGGGAGAGAGGGGGTGTCTCTGCAAATATCTCGTAATATTTTTGCCACTTGAAACAGTGTATAATTGCGAAAAAACTGGGTGGTGGTAAAATTATGTAAAACATGTTTCTCCACTAAAATATGTCTAAATCCAACACAATAATATTTATCGCGTTTATGCGAACGAATCATAAATAAACAAATTATGTTCTATTTTAATCAATCCAACGCCATCAATTATTGATTATTCAAACGTAAATACACTAAAAATACGCGTTCGAAAAATCTCACGTGAGATTTGGGGGGAAGGTCGAGCCAAATCTCACGACATCTCACCAAGGGGGAAATGGGAGAGTCGAAAAATTGCCAAATTCGCCTCATGAAATTAAAATCAAATTGTCAGTTTATTTTATGTTAACTTTAATTAATGTCAGAATGTTGTCGATTTAAATGTCAGTATTAAAAATATTATGTTACAAAAGATAATAAAAATTTGATTAATAAGCATTCCATCATTATTCAATCACGTAATTTATAACAATATTGTATATATACATACTTGCTAACCAACTACTATTACCTAGGTATAATACATAAATATAGGTACGAAGCTAAGAAACTAAATAAATATACGTACTCCGTTAATTAGATATAATATATGTCACCGGCAAATTGTAACCACCGTCAATTCTCACGACATCACGAGATTTTATAAAAAATCTAGCGAGATTGTAACTGACGGAATATTGTGAACAGACCATATAACTTACAATTTTGGATTCCCGCTACAAGAACAATGGTCTGTGGGACCATGGTCCTCATAGATCTAGGTTTTTTATTTGAATCCTAGCTAAGGGTCAGTAAATATGTGTTGTTGGGTGTTAATTAAAAATATATACCTATGTATATGATGGATGCTTACAGCAAATACTGTAAAATATTAATTACTCATATCATTCACTTTCTTTGCATACATGGTGTTGAGAAGTGTGAAATAAGACCACGCTGAGCTCATTATCTGAAAATGTAAAAAAATATTCGTTTATGTTTACATCATTGGTATTTTTAGTGTCCAATCCGTAAAACTATAGCCAAGCATACACTATTACTTAGACACAAAAATTCATAAGACATTTTCCGAGGTGACGCGATGCCGTTACGAAGCTGATTAGTTTGCGTTGGAGTATGGAGATTCAGACAGAGAATACAGAACGGTTCAAGTTGAGGCGATGCCTGCCGTCTGGGTGATACGTGTACGGTAACCTAAAGTCATGTCATTATGTAAATCCAAATTACCTCACCTTCGCAAAAGTCATCAAATTAATGTCACTGAATCCATATGCTGTTACTTTGCATGGTTTTTGAGAACTGTAACAAATTATACACTTAAAGACACTGTTTTTGGAGAGTAATTTGTCAAGGTCGCAATAATACAGTGACATAACTATCGCTGAGCTGTACAAAAACTGTGAAAATGAAAATCAGATCAGACACTTATCGCTGAACAGCACAGTAAAACACTAAATGAGCCCCGCGTTTTCACCCGTGGTCCTAATCCAGGATATAAGCTATCTCCATTCCGAATTTCACTCAAATCTATTAAGGCAGTAGTCTGCTTTACAGGCTTCAAAAAATCGATTTTTCGTTTTTGTCTTAAATCTATTCCAAAACTATCCAAGAATATGTGTTCAAAATTTTAGAGGCCAATTCGACATATTTTCGAAGCTAGATCAATTTTAGTGGCCGAGCGTCGAGCAGGTGCGAATGCTCGGGCAGACCCGAGCGCGCGCGCTCCGCCCCTTCGTGTATTCTATTGTTTGACTATACTCGTATATACCTGAAAGGATTGAACGGTCCTTTGAAATATTATTTGGAGGTTCTAGAAGGTCTGTGTTGAGTAGTTGTTGGTATAACGGTATACAATATAACGGCTGTTACAGCGTGAAAAAGTAACAAACACAGTAAAACAGAAACTTTCACATTTATAATATTAGTGTGATATCGTTGAAGAATACAGTGAAAAAGAAAAGTTATTTCATTAGATAGATCTGTTTTAAGATATTGGATCCCTTTGTCACCACAAATGTAATTTAACTTCATTAAGTGTGGTAGTGTTGTGTAGTGCAGCTTCAATTCGATTCGATTCAATTCAATTTATTTAGTTTTTAATTTTTTATTTTATTATGTTTTAAATTTAATTTTTAATATAATGTTTAATTTAACTTTTAATTATTAATTTAATTTAGGTATGTTTTTATTTTTTATTTGATTATTTTCATTTCATATTAAAATTGTCAAAGGTATAACAGTGATTGATGAAAATTGTTATCGCTGGCCGTGGTTGTAATACCACCCACCGAACAAAGCCATGCCGTCAAGCGACCTAGTCGTGTTTCGGGATGATGTTCGTTGAACCATCGGGGAGACGGGTATGAGCAGTCACTCAACTACCGTTTCTCTCTAGATCTTTGTGCTCCATCTTAGGCCACATCATCGCTTTACATCAGGCGAGATAGTAGCCAAACATAGATATATTAAGTGAAAAAAAAAAAACGTTTACGTACGATTACGTTCTCGCAAAGGGTTCGTTTTTAAGTGTGCCCCCGACCTACAACCCTTATTACAATCACAGCTAAAACTTACCATGTCAAAATAATTAAGCCGCATTTCATAGAGCTCACATCGAGTTTATACCATTCACTGTTATATACAGCATCGCTTACTTGCAAAGACTGAAATTAAATATATATTAATAATAATATTACTATTAAATTTAACATATATGGTGGAATTTTTTTAACAGCACACGGATTGAAGCGTCCTCTTATATATATCCACTGCGGGAAGCGGTATGCGCCCTAAGGCTTATGGCGTCAATTAAATAATTCCTTTCATTTAATTTACCATGTTTGTTAGAAATTTGATCCTTATAATTGACCCTATCGATTGATTCCATAAAAGTAAAGGATATTATTTTTTCAGATTTTAGACGGTTCGATTCCCTAGTGTGGCAAGTGAGTTTTAACAATCGTTGAAAGCAGATTTGTTTCTTTTCAAAAATAAAGGAATGTTTCCTTATTTGGGTGAAATCCTCCGGGTGCGGTTAAAACATTTCACCCTGTATAATAATTAATACTTCGACACAACCACACCCACACAAGAGAAGAATGTTGAAATATTTCATTTCATTATTGTACCTACATAACAATATCTTATAACTTAATACAACCATTACAATAGGTCGTTTTATCGCTTAAAGCGATATTTTCCAGACAACCCAGAGGTAGAGGAATAAAGTAATTCTTATTTTAAAAATAACAAAATCCTTACAGAACGCGTTATCAAGTCTCCGTAGTAGCAAAACAGGAATATTTGAATGGATTCAAGGGTCAGCACTGCAGCAAAAGGCGTCATCATGAAAATATTTTCGATGAACTAAAAACACATAAAAATTTAGGTATGTTGTCTATTATCATCACCAGCCCATTACGTTTGCACTGCTGGAACCCGGGCCTTCTCTCATATAGAAAAAAAAAGCGCAAGCAGTTGTTTCGTGTCTGGGTGTTGTGGGACCTCATAGTTCCTGGTTTCCTAGATACAGGGAATCCTAGTTAGGGGCCAGGATCTATGTATGTGATCGTTAGGCGTTGTTTATTTATTTATTTTATAGATAATATGGGCAATAATCCTCCACGCTGGCTCTGTGCAGGTTGGTGGATGTCACATGTTCTTGAGTTTTTGTGATTAATTCTTTGACATGCCCTTTCCTCACGATGTTTTCCTTCACCGTTTTTAGAGCGAGTGTGGTGCAGGGCCTGTGGGATTCGAACTTGGGTGCGTCGGATTAAAAGCCGCACGTGCTCTCACTGAGCCACACTTGCTCCTGTTGTCTATACCAGTATATAATTTATGTTCCTTGGCGGATATTGAAAAGCGTTTGGAGGACCAAAGTAGAAAGTACAGCCGTGCGGAGCAGACCAAAGCGAATAAAGCCTAAAATTCAAGGACTTGTGACATCCACCAACCCGCACTGGGCCAGCGGGGTGGATTATGACACATACTCCCTTAAGAGGTAAGGCTCGAATCCCAGCGGTGGGAACGTACGTGGGCTGATGACGAACTTATTACTAGTCGGTCATGCTTTAGTAATAAATTTTAATAAAGCTTACCATGACGTTAAGCCCAGTCAAGCAAATGATAAAAGAACTGGATACAACGTTGAAGAGAGTAGATTTTCCATATATTAAATTAAGCATATCTACGCACCTGAAAATACAACAGTAATTACTGTGATCTACATGTGAATGGGTAATCTAGATGTGTGCTTTCATAACAAGCTTAGCGCCGTGGTTTTTCCATGGATTTGATTTAATACAATACCAAGAAGGACGTATTGCGATTTGCTATGAGTAATTCTATAAGGCAGGGCTTATACAATATATTACACTAGCAACCGCCCGCGACTTCGGTTGCGACGACATAGTAAAATATAGCCTATGAAAGATAGTGTAGTTTTCTAAAAGTCAACAAAATTAAAAATCAGATCAGTAGTTCCAGAGATTATACCTTCTACAAACATACTTACAATTTTACCTTTTTATTATATTCTTATAGTTTAGTATAGATATAGATAAGATTGCCCACCTCATCAGTTCTCTATGGCGATGTACCAAAACTTTAATTTCTTTGTTAAATGTGTTCTTGTCCCCAAAAGATTGAGGCCCAATTTTCTCCAAATCACATTGCAAGGAACGGAACTGATTATAAATAAAAATGCACATAGTGTAGAAGAGGCGATCTGGGCTATATACAAAGAATAACCCTATCCAAACTGAAACATAAATAAATTATTTTTCAAAAAAAACTAAACCGACTTCAAAACCACAAATGGCACTCAAAAGTAAAAAATAAATTAATATAATTATCATAAGCGCTACCAACTCATATATTTGAAGTCGGTGCCAGCCGAGTTTAATAGGTAGTAGATAAATACTATGTATATAGTAAGTACTACTTGTAGGTAGTATTTATCTGCTACCTTTTAGACTCGGCTGGCACCGACTTCAAATATATGAGTTGGTAGCGCTTATGATAATTATATTAATTTATTTTTTACTTTTGAGTGCCATTTGTGGTTTTGAAGTCGGTTTAGTTTTTTTTGAAAAATAATTTATTTTAACCTTTTTAGTGAAAAACAAGTTTTAATTAAATGAATTCAAAAAGTTTTTAAAGACAAGCTTTTATGATCTAGAAGCCACATCATGACGAAGTTTAAAACGGGCTATCACAATTAAATGCATGTGCAAAAAAATGTCATGTCTGTCCTATTCTCTGTTGAGGAGTTCCCTCGCCGGAAGTCAATCCTGGGTGTATCTGCCATGTCATGATGGAATTTAGAACAGGCTATTATGGTTAAATCCATTTACGAAATGTTGTGTCTGTACTATTCACCGTTGAGGAGTTCCCTCACCGGAAGTCAACCCTGGGTGAAGCAGGTGAAGCAGTCGAATACAAACCTCCACCTTTAGAAAGTTGGTTACGAAAAAAACAAGAACCGACTTGAAGATTAAACTTATATTTTTTTGTTTTTGCTATTTTTTTCAAAAACTACTGAATGAATTTCGATAAAATTTATATGGGACCACCTTTGAAGTATTACCTACCAATCAAAAAAAGAATCATCGAAATCAATGCATAATTGGCGGAGTAATCGCGTAACAAACACACAAAAAAAAAATAAAAAAAAAAAAAAAAACATACCGTCGAATTGTAAACCTCCTCCTTTTTGAAGTCGGTTAAAAATCTTGATTAACACAAAACCTGGGCACACCTGCCACACGTCGCCCAAAATAAAGGAAGATAGCGCAACAGCCACATAAGAAAAGATAATGGACAAAGTTGGTCTCGACCCTCAGACATGAGGAATACTACTCATAGTAGGGGAGCCCACGAGGCTAAATGGGGATTTACTCGAGCGTCGTAGAGACCTATTGGGATGCAAAGCTTAGATGATAAGAAGAAAAAAATGTTATATGATATATACCTTTACATCGGTAGGGGAAGCGGCTATAGATTTTTAAATATGTAAAAAAAAACTGTTGCATGGACATCCTCGAGCGCATCAGATATTGATAGCATCAATGCCCTACGTATTTTTAATAATGTACGTATGTTAATCTGATCGTTTGCATGATGCGGGTGGTTGTATTTAAGGGCTGAAAATGAAAAAAAAAAAATATGTCGAGCGCGTCAGATTTTCTAAGGGAGTGTTAAGTACACCAAAAAAAAGCTCTCATTCACTAATCTGACGATTTCGATGGGACGCAGACTCGCGGCCATTTTCATAATGTGCAAAAAAAAATCGCCATTTTGAAATACTCAAGCGCGTCAGATTAAGATATATATGGTTCATCTTTATGTTCTAAACGTACTGTCTCATAATCTGACGATTATCTAGAGGGATTCGCCTGATCTGACAAAAATAAAATAAAAAAACGGTTCACTTTAAAGGCCATCCCTGCAACTTCCCGCTAATTCCATTCCTGGGCGCTTGAAATTGTACTTATGACATTTTTGAGCTCAAAATATAATTTATGTGATATTTTGAGCTCGCTGAGTTCAAAGAAATAATATTTCTATGCATTTTAGCTCTCCCAGCTCGAAAATCTGATAGAAGTTCCATAGAACACTATTTTTGGAATTTTCAAACAACAATAACTTTTGAATGGATCAACCAATTTTCACGCGGTTGGCACCATTCGACGCAGTTTTATCATCCTCATAAGTAATTTTACAATTTTAATTGATCGAACCACAAATTTCGGAGTAATCCCGAAAAAACACTTTTTCGGGTTTCTTCCGTTCACGATATCTCTCGAACGAATCAACCGATTTTGACCAGCTTGGTGGCGATCGACGTGGTTTTTCAAGCTCAAAGGCGGATTAGTTTTTGAAGTTAATCGATAAAGCCGGTTTAAAGTTATTCCAAAAAAACCACTTTCAAAAAAAATTTTTTTCTTATTTTTTTAAATCATTGAACTTAATTAATTAAAAAGCTCAGGAAATAGCATGCAAATAAATAAGTGTATGCTTTTTTAGTAGATCACATGCCACGAACGAGTCTTTATGATCAGCTGTGATGGCGTCATGGCAACAGAAACCAGAGTGGGGACGGAGTGAGAGAGTAATAGATAGAGAAAGAGTGAGAGAGGAATAGAAACGCGGAGAAGGAAATGTAGGCATCACGCAGCTGCACGCATTTAACTTTATCGACGATTTTTTGTTATTTCGGCTTGCGGAAATCGTCAGATTATATATTTTTCATTATTCTTGAATTATTTCCTTCAAAATAAAAAAAAATTTAGCTACGCTCGAGAATGTCGAGATGACGTTTTTTTTTACAACTTTGTTGCCCTCCCCTTTTTTTACGTCACTATCAAATTATCAGATTAGTGGAATATACACTTTTTAGGATGTAATTAACTCACCCTACCTTAATCTGACGCGCTCGAGAATTTCTGATGGTCAATTTTTTTTTACTAATCTGATCCTGTATCCTTCACGGGCGGCCTTATATATGGGCCTAATGTTTTGTGGAGGTACTTAACCGGGTACAAGGTATCCCCCTGTATATTAATGCCGCGCTTTAGTAAATCCCGAAATCCCCGCTTGGGCTCCCCTACTATCAAGGAGGAAGACGTTTGGAAAACTTCAAAGAATGCCTTTTAAATTATTTTACAACATTTAATTAGTTATTTGAGTCTCAGAGTTATTGTGGTGGAAGGTTCGGTGAGAGAGAACATTACACAGGATTCCGGCCAAGACAGTTTTTTTTTTTTACGCTTAATAGATGTTTGGCCACTATCTCGTCTGATGTGAAGCGATGATGTGGCCTAAGATGAAGCACATAGATTTAGAGAGAGACGGCAGTTGAGCGGCTGCTCAGACCCGTCTCCCCGATGGTTCACCGAACATCATCCCGAAACACGACTAGGTCGCTTGACGGCATGGCTTTGTTCGGTGGGTGGTATTGCAACCACGGCCAGAGCCTACCACTCCAAAGCGCGTAAGCGGGTTTCATCACGATGTTTTCCTTCACCGTTTTAGAGCGAGCGTGCAAAATCTGCACTTAACTATAAGTCATTGGTGCAGGGCCGAGTCGGGATTCGAACCCAGGTGCGTCGGATCGAAAAGCGCACGAGTCCCCGCTGAGCCACACTCGCTCTAACTCTCGCTCACTCTCTTACATTTATTCGGGATGGGTTATTGCTAATTCTATGCAGAAAAGTAACTTGTCTCTGAGGTAAACTTATACATGTATCTAGATCATTTTCGATCTTGCACGTAGAACAACGCCTCTTAAATTCCTGTTTTCAAGATACATTGCTCAATTTAATATCTAGTGTTATAAATTATGACAAAGTAGTACATACCTCCCCAGACCTGGTGAGCATAAGCCACGGGATACCATTGAAAGCTAAACTCGTCAAACGGATACCAAGAGGCGTAAGGTAAGAACAATTTTATCTCATTCGTGGACCAATATAAATAGCATACGACCACCACTGGGCCGACAGCAAATGATACAATACCCGTGATGCCCATAGTAAGAAGTGCTTTGTTAGCTTTGTTCAAAAATGAGAAACGTTTTACAATTTCCTTTATTACATCCTCTTTGCCTTTTGATTTGTCCATCGATTGCAAGGACCTTAACGTGTTGATGATATCGTGAACCTCTTCCTGATAATACATCAAATAAAACGACTTTAGGTCGCCCAAGTAACAAAATGTCATACAGGGAGCCATGCTGAGAATTACTTGAATACTTAAAGAGCCCATCATGAAAAAAATACTTGTCGCTGCTGAAGTAATGCAGAAACAACTACTCAGGTAGAACCACCGTTTACGGATATAGTTGAGAATGTTTAACTTCTCGAACTTTTCGTCGAAGTTCATCTGCATCCCGGTAAATTTCAGGAAAAAATTAATTCTTTCAATTTGCTTCTCGAATAATATTTGCTCTTCCTTCATGTTGGAACGCGTTTCCTTCTTGACGGTTATACGGACAGTGTTGTGAAACAGTATGATGGAATGTAATTACTTCATGTTGGATAATCATTACAAATGTTTCAACATAAACATAGAATTAAGTCATTAAAGTTATTAGCCTGGATTAACACAGGTGTTCCAGCTTACGAGTTAATTGTACGAGTAGTGCTATAAAAGGTGTTCAGACATTAATGAAGATCTATTAAAACCGTCAGCTGTAATCGCTGTAAATGTAATACAGTTTGCAAATAGTGTAACTAAATTATGACGATGGTAATGTCTGTCATGTTAATTTTGCGGACACCATTGTGCTAGCGTGTTTAAAATACTATCTTTTTTTACACTTAATAGATCTATGTTTGGCCACTATCTCGCCTGATGTGAAGCGATGATGTGGCCTAAGATGGAGCACATAGATCTAGAGAGAGACGGCAGTTGAGCGGCTGCTCAGACCCGTCTTCCCGATGGTTCACCGAACATCATCATCATCATCTTGTTAATAATTATCGCGAAGATAACTACAAATCAATTGTTCAAAACTATCGCAGGTACTCATATTGTGTTAATTTGCCGTGGATTTTGGTGTCGCTATATCTATAGTGTATATTGGTCGAAATATCAAATTTGTTATATAAATGTTTTATTAATTTGTTTAAATTTTAGGACACCAAAATAAGTAGTATTAAGTCAATTGACAGTATAGAAAGTTATAAAATTAATAATTTCTTATAATTTAACGTTTATAATACTGCCATTTTTTAAAGGTAATAAGAAAGGATAATGTGTCCATGATTAGAGAATATGAGAGATTAGAGATTAGCTATATAAGCGTTTTTAATAAATCACTAATTTAACAGCTTTGTGTGGTTATTCGCTTTATTTTGTTGTTGTCTGAGTCTGCCGAGACAGTTTAAAAATGTAAGGAATTTGTGTTGCTGAAAATGAACATGCATTCCTGTTTTCATTGCTATTCGCCACTGTGACATCGTAATCTTCTGCTAAAGTAGAACGTGAATGTGGGAACCTAGTGCCACCAAAACATTTTAGATAGGTACAAATAGAGAAATAGTAAAACAAACTGAATTCTACGCAGCCGCAAGTTGCGGGCAAGCTAGTAAAGAAAATAACTGAAAAGTGAATATTGGACTTGCGCCCTCCATTATGCTACAAAATATAATATTTTTGCTTTTTTAAGCGAAGTGAAAAATTATTTATCTATGTGTTCTATCCAAAGGTTGTCTGGAAGAAATTGCTCTAAGCAATAAGGCCGCCCATTGTACCTCAAACTGATGTATTTTGTTGTTTTTTTTGTATTGTGTTTTTATTTGATGTCCAATAAAATGTTATTCTATTGTATTGTTCCTGTTCAGTAGTTCTCGCTCAATGGAAACCAAAAGAGAAGGAGTCCAAATCGTCATCTCATAGCATTACTGAAGTGGAAGGAAGTAAAGAGTGCACAAAGGAAGAAAGGAAGGAGAAGGAAAATAAAATATATATGTTTTATATGTAAAGTTGCCAGCTTGTCGGATTTTTACAGGATACTTACAGGATACATCGCGGAGAGTGTGCGACGGAATTACACGAGTTAATTCCTCCATCTCCTTTCTGCCATCGGACAACAAGACGTACGGAAACTCGGCATCCGTTTATGGTTGACATTCCTCCTGCCAGCACAAAGCGTTTCGCTTCAACTTTCATAATGCGAACAGCTAAGGATGGAACACCTTACCAGCGTCTCTGTTTCCCGATTCTTATAATTTAGGTGTCTTCAAGTCCTGAGTGAATCGGTATCTTCTAGGCAAGCATGATCCATCGTCGACCGCGTCGTCACTTTTCATCAGGTGAGACTGTGGTCAAATGCTAGCCTATCAGGTAATAAAAAAAAATTACGTAAAATTATCTTGATTACATGCTTACACCAACACTGCCCAGTATTAATATTTACTATGCTTACATTCTATTTCATAATTTCAGAACTTTTATTAAGGTTATAAAAACCATTTTATTCAACTCTTTAATCTTTTTCAGAATTCTCAAAGCTTCACCCACACTAATCTCCTTAAAAAGTTTTCCAATAGATCAGTTTCAAGTTCAAAATATCTGAATCAATCATGCCTCGCTGATCCAATAAGCTAGATTAGCCGCAGGCAATTTTTCACTTGGGGGCGAAAGTTCTTTTACCTCTTTCGTAAGACCTTGAGTTTGGCAGCGCGCTAAAACTTTTGCCCAAAGTAAAAAACTGGGTAAAGTTAACTGCGGGAAGAGTTAAAACGCTCGTCCCGCAGTAAAAATTTTCCTTTAGTGTGATTTTGTTTTGCATTAGAAAGTTAGAAAGCCAAGTCTAAAAGGTAGTAGATAGATACTGCCTACAAGTAGTACTTACTATATACATAGTATTTATCTACTACCTATACTATATACCTATATTATATAGACTTGGCTGGCACCGACTTCAAATATATGAGTGGGTAGCGCTTATAATAATTTTATCAATTTAGTTTTCACTTTTGAGTGCCTATTTATGGTTTTGAAGACGGTTTAGTTTTTTTTTGAAAAATAATTTATTTGTTATTGAATGCATTAAGCGCATACTAGGCGAAAATCTTAAGATTTTAAATAAGATTTTTTCCGAAGACGCAGGTTTGATCCCTGCCCAAGCAATATATCATTTTTCTTCTTTCAAATTATTTAAAATCTTAAGATTAGAAATCCTGCCTATTCCATGTCATGCATGTAACGCTTTGTCTGTTTTCTCTTACATTATGGCAAATCCTTGGAGACCGGCTTAGTTCTCCTTCGCCCGCTGGCTGTAAAGCTGAAATATGTGAAAAAAGTATGACAAATACCGATATAATACGTATATGTATAGGTACTAAAAGATCGAAGATTTTTTAAGCTGGCTTCTTTTTAAAGAACAGCCTTTTTGTGTTATTACAATAGAAAGGATTAAGTAGTTTTTGTTAATATATGGTTAAGGTTAGATAATTACCTTCTGGTTTCGATATTTACCTACCTTCTGGATTAAACGTTTCGTGACGTAGGTACCTACATTGGTTTGACATTAATATTTTATGGCGAACAATCACATACGTAATTAATTTTTAGAAAAAAACAAAAACCGACTTCAATGTATCTTCGAAGTCCAAGGTCACATATCGATGAAATTTATATGGGACTACTTAGTAGCTATACTGAACACAACGCAAAAAGATTTTTTTAAATCGGTTCATAAATGACGGAGTTCTGAGGTAACAAATATAAAAAAAAATAAAAAAAATACAATCGAACAGAGAACCTCCTCCTTTTTTGAAGTCGGTTAAAAATTCATGGTTTTTAACTATTGTTCTCTGTAATGTTCTAACACTTCTAGAATACGAGGACCATGACAAACTTTTCTTTCATTTTCTGAAATCAAACCCGCACCGATATCATGAATTGACTTACCCGCAACGATAACATCGCGGTAGCTGACAACTTCAACGATTGGATGATCAGCAGGGGAATTGGCTAACTCGAGCACCTATCCCGATCACATTAAAACATATATATCTTGTGATCAAATCAAATAGAATCAAAATCTCTTTATTAATTTTTGCCATTATAGACGCATTTATGAACGTCAAATTATCACCATGACTGTGCCATTCAGAAGATATGGGAAAAACTTGATGGGCATTTTTTTTAGATATTTTGTTACAATTTTTTGCATTGCGAGCGTTCAAAAGAAACAAAATACAAAAAACCAAACAAAATAATTTTCCAAATAGCTCGACATTATGTAATAACCCTCTGTTTAAATTTGAAACAAAAACTACTTTGATCTACCTTCTCTTTTGAAGCTTCCTTCATCTCTTTGATAAAATAACACAGGTAAGTACACTGATACAAATTCTTATTATTTTAAACTTCTTTTGAGATTGTATAACGAAAACCGTTACTTCAATTGTTATTGTAAACCAAACAGCGTTTGACTAGAACGTCTTTGATGCTCTCACACCTGTCCGTTTTATTATCGGTAGTGTAAACTCGAATCGGGGAGTGGAAGATGATATGTAAACTCACTACCTACTGTATGTCAATATAGATCTATGTAGGTATTTTGGAATTTTGTCTCAAAAAGATTGGTTGACATACTCAAAGTAGGAGGTGCTTACTATATTATATACTTACCTAGGTTCTCACAAAATCATCAAATTAATCATGAACTGACCAAGCTTTTTCGAAAATTCTTTGTGTAGGTACGTATATTTGATCCTGAAATTATTTTATCTAGATATAGATGCCTACTAATTTAATGAAGGTCAATTTAATTTAATTCTTATTTAGTTCCGTTTCCAATATTTTAGTTTTTAATTTATTTAGCCTCGTGTTTTTATAAATAGTTTTTTATATATCTTGTAAATTGAATTCGTTAATAAGTGAATAAATAATACCTAAAATGAAGGTCAGGGATATGAAGAATAATCTGATGACTGGTGGTAGGTTTTTCGTATGCGAGAGGCGGTCTGGGTGGGTACTACCGCTTTGCCAGTTATTCAACCGCCAAGCAGTAGTGCGCAAGCATTACTGTATTCCGGCTTGAAGGGCATTGTAGCCAGCGAAATTACTGGGCATTATGAGACTCAACAGCTAATTGTCTCAGGGTGACGAGCGCAGTGCGGCGCCGCGCAGGATTTTGCAAAACAATGTTCTGGGTGGTGCTGTTATTGTTATGGGCTGGCGTATTGCTTACCATCAGGCAAACGACCAGCTCGTCTCGTCATTCAGTTACATAAAAAAATGTAGGTAGTACATAGGTACATGGAAAAAAAACGTCATTTTTTGTGGTATTGAGTGATGAGACGAGCAAGTCGCTCCTCTGATTGTCTGCCCAACAATTGTAGTGCTATCTAGAACTTTTATTACCATAAAAGCCCTGCGTAGCACTGCATTGCGGTCGTCACCCCTAGACATCAGACTTCCTATTTTATTTTATTATTACTCATTTATATGTAAACGATGAAGCTAGGAAGTAAAGCTCTTGGTATACTTGGACCCTGTGCTCGGACTTTAGCCTGACTCGGCAGGGTAGAGATAGACCTTTAACACAATTCCATTTGAGCAAGACCTTCAATAATGTTCTGTACCGTACTGATCTACATATCAAATGCCAATAGAATAAATTGGCATGTATTGCAAACTAGCAATGGCGGCGCGACTTTACGCGTTTCAGTCCTTCGATTACACGCCTGTTTCTAAATTCAAAGATGTCGAAAATTCTTAAAACTATACTACTGTAACTGTACTGTTATCTACGTATGTATTATGTATGTATTTTCTGTACTGTTATGTTATCTGTTATGTTATTGTTTGTAACTGTACTGTATTGTACTGTGTAACTGTACTGTTATTGAGGATGGATTACCTTAAAATAGTCCTCAAATAGTAAAGATTTTCAAACTGCGCCTCGCGGTTTCCCGGGATATAAAGTAGCCTATGTCCTTTATCCTGCCTTTTAGATAAAGTAGTCAGGACCAAGTACCTATTCATATCAAATATCACCAAAATCCTTTCACCAAATTCCATCAAAATCCGTTCGATAGTTTTTGCGTGATTGAGTAACAAACATCCATCCATTCAACCATCCATCCATCCTCACAAACTTTCGCATTTATAATATTAGTAGAATTAGTAGGAAGTACAAACTAGTACAAACGTAGTATAGTATGTACAAACATACTTCAGTTACAAATTAATAATAGATAGGGTCGACGTGTGGGCGTGGCGGATCACGGCATCAAATCTAAATGCCAGAGCTTTGTCGTTTTGACAAATGGTGTCGCACCCCGGAGCCATTCAAATCCACCTTGAATTTGGTAAATGTGCCATTCGTGCCCTGTTTTCTCGGTTAGGAAAAGTTGAACTTTAATTTCCTTTGAGACCCAAATTTGATTATGATTTCTATATTTTTGTCACTTTTTGGCACATTCATTTTGACGTAAGTTGAAGGGTGACAAACGATTTTTAACACCGTTTTAATCTGATCGTCCGTTTATCAATAGAAGTATACAGACTATTATTATTTAATTATGTTCTCAAAGGAAACCGAAAATATTTTTGATGACTGAAAATCTTTAGTAATATTATAAACGCGAAAGTTTGTATTTATG
Source organism: Petrophora chlorosata (assembly GCA_951640565.1). NCBI lineage: Eukaryota > Metazoa > Arthropoda > Insecta > Lepidoptera > Geometridae > Petrophora > Petrophora chlorosata. Next base: position 11,259,736 of record OX621193.1, on the reverse strand, counting down.
GGTATATGGATGTTTGTTACTCTTTCACGCAAAAACTACCGACCCGATTTTGATGAAAGTTATACCAACTTTCATGACTTTGAATTCAGATTTAGAATAGCACATAGGCTACTTTTAACCCGGGAAACTGCGGGTGGAACCGCGGGGCGCAGCTAGTAAAAAATAACACAACATAATGTATACCTATATATTGAAATCTAAAATTCATTAAATAACATGGTTGTCTTAAATAAATAAAAGAATCAATCTTATATTACACTTTTTTTTTTTTTACACTTTAAACTAATCAAATAACCCACCTCTACCTGTACCTGGTGCAAAAGTGCCCATTACACTGGCTGCATTTCCGCGCTGGATATTTATGGCTAACCTTTGCACAGGTACTAGCAGGAGCGGACTAAAATTATTAAGTGTTCGTTCACTGATCACGTGTTTTTTAGTAACTTTCTAACCCAACGTGGTGATCCGTGGTTTTAGACTGCATACATTTAAGGTTGCAGGTTGTTACTGAACGTTGCCTGGCAACGGTGAGTCAAGGTCACGCGCTGCTTTTCGGTTTAGAAATTGCGCGTTCAAAGAAATAATAAACAAACTTGATATCTCATTACACCCTCCCCCTTGTGATATTTCTTGTTTATTTCCTAAATGTATAACGGAGCTCACAGAAAGTAGATTCAAATTGGGTGTGAAAAATATTCTAATGAAAAAAGCATACTAAACAGTTAGTAATTACATAGAAGACAAAAGATGCATGGAGCATTCCGCTTCTGCTAAGTAGCCAACTGTCACATAAGAAACATAATATTGTCAAAAACAAACATAAAACATTGCAACAAAAATTAAAAAAAAAATAATGTCCCTCTTTTTCTTGCCGTATCTTTTGAGTAGTAGTTCTTTTTCCGCTACAAATGTAAGTGACAAGTAGGTAGGTGTAGGTGCTTATTTTCACATCAGAGGAATTTAACGATCACGTGATACGCAGGTCAAAAACACATTTACTTTTTAGGGTTCCATACCCAAAAGGTAAAACGGGAAATCGGGACCATAGTGCTATTACTTACATTCCGCTGTCCATCCATCCTTCTGTCTGTCTGTCCGTCTGTCACCAGGCTTTATCTAATGAACCGTGATAGTTACCCGGTTGAAATTTTCACAGATGATGTATTTCTGTTGCCGCTATAACAACAAATACTAAAAAACAGAATAAAAACATATTTAAGTGGGGCTCCCATAAAACAGACATGATTTTTTTGCCATTTTTATAGATAATGGTACGGAACCCTTCGTGCGTGAGTCCGACCCGCACTTGGCCGGTACTTTACTTATTATAACGCTTTCAAAATGCAGTAGTTTTCTTTAGAATGCTTAGTGAATCATTCAATACTTAAAAATAAGGAGCTGTCGCTTTTTTAACTTTTCTTTGAATTGCCGTTTTCGTTCGACGCCTTTTGGCATCATATTTGTTTTTTTTTCTCGGAATAATAATATGCGTAATAGGTACTTACTGAATTTATTTACAGCAGCAAATGCGTTGAGTGTGTGTTTTACAATGTACCTATATGTTTTTACTAAGTAATATTATGAATGCGAAACTTTGTGAGGATGGATTGATGGATGTTTGTTACTCAATCACGCAAAAGCTACTTAACGGATTTTGATGAAATTTGGTATGTAGGTACTTTTAGGTCCTGGAAAAGGACATACGTTGTTTTTATTCCGAGAAACCGCAGGTAAAAACGCGGGGCGCAGCTAGTCTTTTGTGTAATGTAATTGATATAAACCATATTAATTGAAATAAATAAATAAATCTTTACTTAATATTATAAACGCGAAAGTTTGTATGTATGGATGGATCTATGTTACTCTTTCACGCATAAACTACCAAACAGCTTTTGATGAAATTTGGTATGAAGGTACTTACGTGCGAGCGCTCGCGACCTACGCCGCGGCTTGATCTCATAACTCCCAGAAGAAGGACTTCTTAAATGTCCGAAACCTGGTCGGAGTAATTTTCGACGTTTACAGTGAGTCTTAGCCGTTTTATATCAATTTATCTTTCGTCATTGATACAGTTCAAATTATTGGTACAGACCCATCGTAAAGACTGACAAACATACCTAATGACAATTTCTTTCCTGCCCACACAGTTGCAGCACCACCTAGAGCTTTGTTTTATAGCTTTACTTGCTGACTGTACAGCATTTTCTCGTAGAGCGAAGTGAAAAGGAACCTGAAAAACTAATCAAAGATTAGCAAAACACAAACTATATAATAATATAAGCACAAACAAAACTACGATAATGATAATAAAAATGGTAATTTGCAAATAAAATCAACGTATTTTTCTAGTCAGTTTAATTTACAGCGGCCTTTTGAACTACAGTAGCGGCGCAATTTGTGAAATGACATTATTGAGAATTATTCGTGGACTTGATATTTCGTTGTTACGTTATTCGTTTATTGCGGTGACATGTTATTCCAGTTTTCAAATTTCTGTAGCTCTGTTTTGAACAATTGTAAGGCTGACGCAATCAGTAAAGAGATGAGGCCGAAAGAATATAAATATAACATTGATGCAGATTTCAGACCTCATAGAGTTATTCCAAACTCCAAATTTTTCAAATTCCAAATTCATTTGGGGTCTAGGCTCCGAATATGATTTTGTCCCATTTGGTGTCGAAACACTTGGTCCGTGGGGTCCTAGCGCTATAAAGCTTTTTAAAGAAATAGCAAAAAGGTTAGTCGACATCACAGGAGACCGAAGAGCTGGCAGCTACCTCGGACAAAGAATTAGTCTAGCTATTCAAAGGGGGAACGCTGCCAGTATCTTCGGAACCTTGCCTAAAGGGATTCCTTTTAATAATATATTTTAGTATTATATTTTTTAAGGTTTTTAGTTTTAGTTTCATGTTATTCATAGATATAATTTGTGTAAAAACATGGTAAAATAATTATAATATACATAGTTTCAGTGTTTTGTTGCCTTATCAGCGTGCAAATTTTTAGTTATTATTAGTTATATGTTAGGTTCTTCTATAACAATTTCATGAATATTATTCTCTTGCGGTGGCATGCTTCACTTTCTTACTGTCAAAGCAAGTGCGGCATCGCAAATCATCATTTATCATTCCACGCTGACGGTAGCTATTGTTAGACTGAAGTTATGGGGCCACTTCACTGTAGCTATCCTAGCAAAATAGATAAAGGTAAATTGTTTATTTTCTTGATGATTTTGGAATAACTATTCTTTGTGAACCATATGAAACTGCCTGTGTTAAGCTAGAACAATGTACACAAGGATGATTCCCTAAGTTATTGTTGCCAACCGTCCTGTTTTCCCATGACATGTCCTAGTTTTTGTAGTGTTCTGGGATGTCCTGGATAGTTTTTAAGCAACGTCCTGGGTTTTCAAAGTGCCCTGATAAGGTCATGTAGTATTTGTTTTATATTTTAATAACTCGTTTTCATCTCGTATAATTTTATTCAAATACTATTATTAAAAAATATTATTACTATCGTAACTTGAATTTTATTAAATCTATTTTCACTATATATTAATTTAGCTATTGCTACTCATCTGCGTCCCGTTTTTAAATTGAATTGTCTTGGTTTTTCCAACTTCCTAGTTTTTTAAATTTGGGGTTGGCAACCCTACCTTAAGTTCTTAAACGACCCGCCATGGCTTCACGCAGATGCAATTGGTGTCATTTTTTGACAGCAACATTTAATTTTCTCTACTATACAAAACTTAATAATAATTTATCATAAATAATAACCTTTAGAAAGATAATAAAAGTGAAAACCGCATCAAAATTCGTTACGTAGAAGTAAGTGGAAAAACAGAAATGCGGACGCGGATAGCGACTTTGTTTTATACCATTTAGACAAAAACCACAATAGATTTTCAGTCTGCTCACATTCTGACTGTAAAATAAACCTGGGCCCCAATTCACTATGACAACTTGGCGATTCCTTGCTTCGAAATCACGTCGATTCCTTCATTAATAAACGACATCTCTATGACGCATTCATATATTCATATATACTCGTATATGACGCGTCATAGAGAATAGAAATTTCGCAGATGTCGTTTATAAGTGAAGGAATCGACGTGATTTCGAAGCAAGGAATCGCCAAGTTGTCATAGTGAATTGGGGCCCTGGACATTCAGCATTTTAATTAAGTTTTTGTAAATAACAAAAACAGCTATTCGGAGAAATGGAATTTTAAATGAGGACAAACAGGTGAGAAACATTTAAAAACATGGTTTCATTTTACAGTGCGTCGGCCCTCACCTGTCTTCCCACAAGCCTACTATTAATAATTCTGGAGCAGAGGGAGAAAAACAATCCGAGAACTTTACAAAAAATAAAAATACAAGATTTTGTTGAAAAATGTATGGACCTATTATATTATTTATATATATTTAGATATATTTTCGAAGACAAGCTTTTAACAAATCCGTAATCGGAACCACGAGCAGATTAAAATATTAAAATGAGCTCAAACACTAGTAGTTTGAAAATATCCGTCAAGGAGTTCCATTGCCCACCTTCCGTCTCCATCATCAGATCAGCTGGCTGTCACCATAATACCAAATTATCATCGGATTTTGACAAGTATGCAACTTTTCAGCTCCGTAGGATAAGAGGAAGTGGTTCTGGTTCAACTTGCAAGATTTGACCCAAACAAATGTAATAAGTAAACATTGCTAGTTAAATAAAAGCTTGTAAATAAAAAAATTAAAAATGCTTTATAACTTTTTCATAGACATTTGGCTGTTTAACTATATTTTTTATAACTCTCGTAAATCTAAAAAATGAAAAAGTTTAAAGCACAATATTTTATCGTCATAAAAAAGTTTTGGGTAGTTTATCAATGTCAACCATTACTTTTGAATATGTACATATAAATCATAGCCCCTAAATAAGGATTCCCTAAAACTAAGGAACCAGGAACTATGAAAACTATGGTCCCACAACACCCAGACACGAAAGAAAAACTAGAGCTTTTTTCCTGTGCACAAACATTTGTCCCGTCGCGGGAATCGAACCAAAAACCTCAGTAGTGTATGAGATTTGATCCAACCTGCCCAACCTCTACACCACAGAAACTGTCTACACAAAAAACTGTAAACTAAAGAGTAGACAATATGATTGTATAAAATTGAAGTAGGTACCCTACCTACATGTGTACTTATCCTTATTTTATAAGCACTACATCAGGCGTAATACGACTGTTTTGCCTTTAACGATGCGTAAGCGCATTTCATTGCGTGGCGAGTCATAAGAGTTACTATATTACACCGTGAACGATATACTGACGAGGAAATGAATCATCGACAAGAGCAGATACTCCGTACCATCAAACAACAGTCACACTCCACCAAAATAGATCGTAGTCGAAGGGTAAATAACTAAATATATTATTCGGATAACTGAGCTTCCTATTGCAACATGGCTAGCAGTAGCCAAACTACGACAAAACAATCAAATAAAAATCAATCAACAATCAATCTATCTTCAAATTTATTCGTCCCGAAGATTCTCTAAGCATCGGGGCACTGGCGCTCTGAGGAAAATGTGTAAGTGATTAAATAAAGGATCGGTTTTCCTTATATGTATTTGGTTTCAGATTAATTAGTTCATTACGCTCTCAGTCTGCTTATTTTCTCTCTACAAATAAATAAACAATTTCTGTTCATGCCCTCAGACATAATTATCTATGTAGATATAGATATGGGGTGATGAGCGCAATGCAGTGCTCTACGGTGCTTTTTATTATTATTAAACTCTTTATTTTAAGTAACTTAAGAAAACAGTAGTTACATTAGTAACTAAAGTAATTCTATGACCTATATAATTTCAGACTAACATATTATATTAAAACATTTTTTTTTCTGGGTGGCACTGCAATTGTTATGGGCAGGCGTAGTGCTTACCATCAGGTAAACGATATGCTTGGTTCGTAACGCAGTACCTTAAAAAAATTAGGTAACTCATTACTGATTGATTAACTTTTTATTGGATGAACTTACACCATAATAATTCGTTTTTAGAAAAAAACAAGAACTGACTTCAAAACTTAACTAATATTTTTTGTTTTTATAATGTTTTTATAAGGTTGCGAGTTCGATTTCCGTTACATGACTAAATGTTTGTGTACGGTAAAAGCTTAAGTATTTATGATTCGTGGCTAATAATTTTGGTAATTAATTTGGATATTTCATATCAGATACTTAGATGAAAAGTTAGGTAATAAGAAGATGGATGGTATGGCTTTCAAGAGTAGTTTCCCCTGTGAAATCGTAGTATATATATAGGTACTTGGTGCCGAACTACAACATCAAACCTTCATAAAACAGATACTATCGTAATGTTTTCAGCACTCACGCGCAACAAGCTTACTGTTTATGCTATAAACTACAAATTTTATAAACATTTTGATATATTTTATTACCTACGCAATAAAATGGAAAGACCCAGCGGAAGATTGGTAAACCACATTATAGCGGCCGGAGCTGTTAAGGCAACTTACGTAGTATAATGACTTTTAAACTGCAGTACCTGGAGCTATAATATAGGTATATTCATATATATATACTATGAACGCCAATGAATGTAGACGGCCTCTGTGGTGTAGCGGTTGGATTGGCCCAAATTTCATATGTCACTGAGGTTGCGGGTTCGATTCCCGCGACGAGACAAATGTTTGTGATCAGAAAAAAACGCAAACATTTGTTTTGTGTCTGGGTATTGTGGGACCATGATCCTTGTAGTTCATGGTTCTCTAGATACAGGAAATCCTAGTTAGATGTCAGGGGGCCTACTCCAAGTTGCTTTCGTTCGTTCGTGCGGACTAAAAGAGACACTCTTATGCCTGTTGCATAGCGCTGTCCCTTTCATCCGACAGAACGAAGATCGTAATTACTTTTTCAGAGTACGTGGGCTGGATCTATGCAGGCATTAAAAAAAACTGAGAACTGTTTGTTTGTTAATATCGTTAGTCACTATTATAATAATATAATTGTGATTGGTTGCTTCAAGTATCGACGTTGATGACGCCTTCAATCAGATATGATCATTCATCCATATTTATAAATATCTTTATCGTATTGATACAATGTTAATTCCAATCAAAACCAGGATCGGATAACTCAAAATTAACCCTACACGTTATTTTTTATGGAACTGAAGCGATATGATGAGCAAGTTGTTCGCCTCATGGTAAGCGCCACGCCTGCCCATAACAGTTGCAGTGCCACCCAGAACTTTTAAGACAATAAAAAGAGCTGCGAAGTATTGCATTGCACTCATCACCCCGAGACATCAGATATTAAGTCTCATATGCCCAGTAATTTAACTGGCTACAACGCCCTTCAAACCGGAACACAGTATTTTTTTTTTTAATTCTTATTTTATTTTGGAGGTTTTACCCGATGTCGGTATGCCAGTTCCATCGTACCCTAATCATATTAAACATTCAACACAATATAATGTAATACTCAGTTATGCAGAAATACCTCATATAGTGACATCGCAGCTTCAGTTGTTGGATTGGCCAGTAAATTGATAAATGTTCCCATATTATAACTATTTAGATTAACACAGTAATGCTTGCGCACAACTGCTTGGCAGCAGAATACCTGGCAAGGCTGTGGTCCTACCCAGACGGCTTCCCGCATATACGAGAGACATACCACGCGTAATAAATTTTAATGAAGGTACCTCTACCTAGGAACATTTTTCATGTCTTTGATGAGTTACGTTTCTGCACACGTAGACGTTAGTCAAATGTTGATATAGAATATATAATTACTCTAGAATATAGAATTACTCTAGCTAGTATTAGATATATTTGGAGGTTGAAATTAAAAATCTTCTAAAAATCGCAAGTAAAGTTTATTGTATTAAACCTTTAGCAAATATGTTATTAAAAATTAATTACCATTTTCATTGATACAACATTGTATGATTTTGGTCTTCTTTATCTTTTTGAGTGAAAAATGTTGGAGATATAATTAAATATATAATACTATTACATGAAAGCTTCGTCACGAGCACAGGCATTTACCTACTTAATATTATGTACTTCCTTGCTTTACGAACATAAGAACATACAATCATTTTGTTAGAACAAAATTACTTATATACACAAAAAGTACAAAAAAAGTTCAAAACGATTATATACAAATGTAGCCCACATTGTTGAACTTAAATTAAAACAAACTTGTTCGACCACCAAAGTAAACAATCCAATATATATATAAATATATATATATATATATAGTTACTATATATATATATATATATATATAGTTACTATATATATATATTTATGTATATATATAGTAATATAAATATATATATATGTGTGTGCAAAAGTTTAAAAATTACTACTTATATTATATAGGCAGACAGAAATGGCTAGGTCCATAATCATACTTTGACGGTGGATGTTCTCTTTAATAAAAATAATAAATAAGCACTTTTAATTTGATTGTCAGCAACAAATACCCTTCCAGCATTGATAAGTTATAAACTTTAATTATATTAAAATAAACTAAAATTTATTTTTACTATATTTTTTTATTAGTAGGTTACCTACGTACTAGTTAGTTGGTTGGTAGTAGGCCTAGCCAAAGAACGGGCTAATTTGTCTGAAATGTTCTAATCTAATCGTAGATACAAAGCTGGGTGTAATATATAGAGAAACCGATATTTCTTGCCCCGTCAGATAACGTAGACAATAAATTCGAGATTGAACTAAAATGTCCTTAGGCTTACCACCATGGAATTGGTTATTTGGGACCATCAATTTATTACACCAATCCTTTCCGATACTTTGAGAAAAATGATTTCCACACTCAACTTTTTTAAGAAACTGTTGCAGTATATGATTCCATATAATAAAACGTTTTAAGTAAAGAAATATGAATAAATAAGGTATTTAAAAGCTAACAGGTTTTAACACTGCATTTTTGAGGCTTACCCCAGTGGCATTTCATTACAAAAGATGCCTTCCTCGGATCCTCATAAAATAAACAAGCTTCTTTAAAATAACGAGAGATTGAACCAGTTTCCTCGAAGCTTCGAACAAAATTTCAGCTTAGAGTTGTGTTAAGTCTAGGCTCCCAAATTATGGAGATTATGCCTCGAGAGACATAAAAATCATCGAGGTCCGGATTACTTCGACAGAATCGATTCAACACGGCGAGTAGGTAGCTGTTGGAATAAATCAAAACACATCTTATTACACCGGCCTAGTGAGGAGCTTTTGATTGGATCGATTTATATTCCGAACGTCGCACGCCAGCTTTTTATTGGATCTGGAAATAGACCTAACCTGGATTGACTTACTTAGGTAACCAAATTTACAGGTAAAATACATTGGATCTATATTGGTTGACATTCTTAGAACAAGGCTTGTATGGTGTAGTATCGTTCAATGTCCATATATAAATGGCGATCACGGTAAAAACAATAAAGTATTCGTGAGATAAATTGATCAAGAATCAAAGCTTGAAATAAATTCTTTTGCTTTCAAAAATACAGATTTTTTAAAATATAGAGCTTATATACATCAGCACAATATATGCGTGCGAGATTTTCAAGTCGTTTGCTGTATTTCTAGGAAACATCCCGCATCCTGGACTATTATATTTTGTACAGCTGTAAACCCTACTGTATAAAACAGACAAATATTCTTTTTAGTACACTGATTCACAAAAGCTAGCATAATGGTTTCGAGTTGTAGCAAAATGTCGGCAAACTTAAATGTAGCAAAATACTGAATTATTATACATATAAAGTTACTCAACTGAGGACGTGAGATAAGCTAGAAAAATTGTTTGCGAAGGACCTTGCTCAAAGTTATGAGGAACTATTTATAAGACCTAAGTACACACTTGTCAAAGTTTATTCCCCTTTTTCACAGAAGCTATAATTACGATCGCAAAGTCCATTTCAAATATTAACTTAAACTAAGGCTTCAATTCTCATTGAAGCATTCCCCAACATCTTATCAATAACAAATCAAAAGTACCTATAGTATTTAAAACTTATAAAATCAACAGAATACGGCAACCGTATGTTTTGTTGTGATACGAAAAATGATCGAACAAGTTTATAATCTCTTGATTACACTTTAATAACTTAAAAAGTATTAACATATTCTAACCTGTTATACAGTAATTTAACCAATTTTTATCTTGATTTTCTCGCTTTTTCTTTCTTCAACAGACAATTTCGAACGAATTGACATTGTAACAGTGGTACAAATAAAAATAAATCGTTTTCCATCGTATCACATTCGTCTAGCGTCTAGACTTCACGCCGCCCAAAGAAACGAAATAATGAAATGACACGTAACATCTTAACTGACGTGGCTTGTTCGCACTATGTCGGCTATTAATTCTATATATAAGTAAATAGTTCGAAGGTCATATTCAGTGCCGCAGCTCAGGGGTTACATACAAGCCTACAAGCTTGGCGCCTCACCTAATGTGATTCATCTTCAATTCATTTTATGAGTTGAAGTTCATTCATTCCGTTACCGTCACGCTATAGATACATCCAACATAGTGGGAACTACCCGTAACCGTCAAACAAAAGTCAACGTACACAAACAAGGGTGACGAGCTAACGAGTCACATCTTTTTCCGACGTTGGCACGGAAACAAACCGGCACCGTTTAACTGAGTGTCACGTTACGCGGAGTTTAATTTAACAATTGTGCCAGAATCTGATGCTTAAAGTGTAAAATGAATCTTCTTTTATCAGCTGAAGACAACTATGCGTTAATTTAAATCTCAAGAGTCTCATTTATCTCACACATGCAACGTGTGACGGCTTGGCATGCTTTAGATACGTGTTTCAGTCTATTGTCGTATATCAGGGTGCTAGACCCGAACAAAATTAAATATGGTCCGGTGTACGCATAACTTCATACGTCAGCTTGTAGATGAATAAAGTACTTCTGTGTATTCACAGATCGCTATAAATGACGACTGATACTAAAAACAAATTCGTTATCTCCACAATGCTGAACAATGAGGGAACAGCTTGTCATAATACGTTGCGAACTTTGAATAAACTGGGATCATTGGCCGTCAATTCTTGATTCAGTTAATCAACTAGCGTTTCTATCAAAGACCGCGAATCACTTCACCCTGGATAGAGGGTAATCAGTAAGGCATTAATGAAATAGGTGCGCGTTAATAGAAACTAACGAAGGCATGGCCTTTAAGTTAGCAGGGCATAGCGTGTAGATATCACACGTATAAGGTAGGCCTATGAAGCGGGCGACAGCGGGGCAAGCCTATAAAATTAGTCTCAGAAATAATTAAAACGTTCGCTGAATCGGAATAAAAACACACGCAAACAAAACAGCCATCCATTTAGAGAATGTGCCCCGTTTTCGCTCTCGCTTATTCCACAGCCACGGCCTAGTAGAGTCCTCGATTGAGCCCACTAGTAATAAATCGAATGGCATCAACATCGGCATGTGAATTTAAACATTCTTGAATTATTACATCATCGAAACGCTCAAGGGCTTAAAGCTTGGCTTCGGCCTGTTATCCGAGTTATTCAAGGAAGCTCAGAAAATACTAGCCAAATACGCCAGGCATTTGATATGAGATATTTATGGAAGTGTTTCATATAAAAGCTATATTATACTAGACAGAAGACTCGTAGATTACAATCTGGACGACTGGAGGTTTCTTCTCGGAGACTGGGGAAGTGATGTCTCTGATGACAGCTTCGACGGCTGCCTCCCATTCTAACTGGCGTTTGTCTGAGAGGCCGTTGGCTCCGCCACCGCCCATACGCGGCATTGTCACCTATGAACAAAATATAATGTCTTGAAACCAGTATAAAACTACAATTGACTTTGCCACAAACAAAGCGACGGGAGTATCAAGGAAGTAAGTCCAATTTTCTAAACAACTTAGTTTTTCTATAGTTGCTCGTCGCCTTGTTTGCGGCAAACTATGTCAAATAAAGCGCGAAATGTAATAAAGAAAACTCTAACTTTACTCGGCTCTGCTCGAATATAATTTGTGGAAAGTATTCAAAGCAAGCTTAATTGCTACTAAAAGAAAATAGCTTCTGACGGCGAGGTCCATTTATTTTCCTTTGAATGAACGTCGTTCGCTGTTTGTTTCTTTTGGTGGAGCTTTAAAAATTCGGCGCAGACTATTGTACAAGTTGTGAGTTTGTGAGTTGTTTTTGTGGTGGCTACTGGGAGTTTTACGAGATTTGTACCAGCTTTTCGTACATAAAACGCTACGATATTTACTATTTAAAAGGGTGTCGCTATTTCTGGTTTGTTTTCTTACAGAAAGGGTCCTTTTGTGAGGTTAATTTTAAAACTTTGATGTCATTGCTTGAAAGAGTAATTCTAGAGTAAAAACAAAGAACTGGTACTGAAATTGTAAAGCATGATCCAGTATGAAATGAAATATGGCGGTCAAATAAATCTATGCTCGAATATAAATCGAGACTAGTTTTATAGCTTTTGTAGAGCTCGTATAACGCGAAGAATAACATAATGTAGCCGCAATGAAGCATTACTTCACTACAAACATGCATAGTCGAAGATTTGCAAAATCTGGGCAATGTTATGTTAAACTACTATTATTAAAATGCTGACATACTTATCAAAATTAATAAAAGTAGGTTCATATAAGTAAGTCAATAAACCTTTTGTTTTAAATGACGTGTAAAATCAAAAGCTGTTGTACAGCTTTAAAAGTTTAGTGAAACGCAATAAAGAGCTCATAAATATTTAATAAAATAATGTAAGAATTGCATAATACAAAAAATGCTTTTTATATAAGAAAAAGGCACAAAATAAGCAGTTTTTTTTTAATCAGCAAGCCAGATATTCGAAAGGACAAAAAAGGTAGTCTATCAATATTTATTCAGACTATTTCCATAAAATGTTAAATAAAGAGAGAACCAATCCCAGCAGAACAAAATAATTATAGTCGACATTCTGGTAAGTTCCAATCCTGGAAAATAAAAGTCGTGTCACGTAATACCTACAACGATCACCGACAGATCTTCCCATTGAAGGCCGAAGCGACTGACGCACTTTTGTGTACAGTACCAAGTTTTATTGCCTCTAGATCGGAAACTATAAAATACACCAAAACATTCATCTTAGAGGCCGTTAAAATCAATATTTTTCTCGAATTATATTCTAAAACAATACATTATTTACAAAGTGCATAAAACTTAGACTGTATTTGCATTGTAAATCAAAGGAAGCTGACGCTTTCCAATACGTGAGTATATTTTTCTACAAATTGCTCGAAGCATTATAGAATAAGGCAAGCATTACTCGGACGTAACGCGTATTTTATTGGGTACTAAAACTAAAAGGGTGGCTATAATTGCGACATTGAAGCATACGGTGACCTCGATCTGGGGTTATGCAAGCAATGTTCTGATAGCACTCGACTGCTGTTAGTTCGTAGTACCGTTGCTTTGCCGTTTTAGGATACCTTACCTTGATAGCTTATGGCTATGGCTTAATTTTTGTTGAGAAGTGAATTACACTAATGAATACAGACCTATGAGGCTACGTCAAAAGTTTTAATTCAATGCATTTTTATTTTGTTATGATTTTAAATAAAAAAATTCAAAACTATTTCAGTTCAGAGTTTTCCAAGTAGATACCTACGTGTAGAAAAATATTTTCTTTCTTTTTAACACTGAGCTTTTTCTTATAGTTCAAAAAGGGAAAGCCGTACAGCCCATGTCACCTACCCAAGCAATTATATTTGTGCTCGCATGAAAGTGGCATGTATAGCTTTGCTTAAAAATAGCTTTTTTATTTGCAGCTTAAATTTTTTTTTGAAATGTATAGTCAATGGTAATCGACTATTTTCTTCTCACTGATGTATAATTACCGTAAGCTTTCTGTCAACTGGCTCCTATAAGTGTATGGGTGTATTAATGACAATAACAGTTGACGAGAGGTTACGGCAACTACCAGAGGCGGAAAGAAATCAGTCGTGTAATCTCAGCCTAATACTCTTACATAAGCTGGCCAATTATTCAATGCTTGGCTTTTGCTGACAAACCTCCGGTTGAGGTGATGGCGTAGGCGTCACTTTGGTCCTTGGCTTTAAAAACGATTCCGGACCAGTATATGTTTTCTGCGAAATAATGTACCCTGTTATCTTGGTAGTCCTATAACAGTATAGGATTTATTTGCTGACGTCACTATAGATCTTATTTTTTTTTTCTAACCTAGCCTGTCCCACTGCTGGGCAAATGTCTCCCCCAAGTCTCTCCAGCCGTCTCTATCCTGCGCCACCTCACACCTTACCTCACGCCTTCTTGGTATGCATCCAGATCGTCCCTCCATCTTCTTTTGGGCCGGCCTGGGCGCCGTCTTCCATCTTCAGGCACCCATTCCGTTGTGACTTTTGGCCACCGATCTGGATGCATACGGCTTATGTGACCCGCCCAATCCCACTTGAGCCTGGCAGCCTTCCTGCCCACGTCAATTATTCCCGTTTTAGAGCGCAGCGTTGTATTTCGAATCCTGTCTGTCCTTTTAACGCCCAGGATGCTGCGCTCCATCTTAATATCAAAATTAAATTCTACACAAAATGTGACTGCCAAGTTTCTTACATAATATTTTGTCTAGACTCTGTCATACACTAGAGTTTTATACCACCTGCCGTCCTAGGTAAGAGTGTAGTGCATCCTAAAGAATCCTCTCAGGTTATTCGGCATTTAGAAGTAGGTAAATACGCATGTTCAAGATTGTTAGTATTAGCCAAGGGAGGCGCTTTGTAGGTTAATATAACTTTAAGCACGCAGCGCTGTGCGTGCTAAATGGCACTTTATTGCGTCGTTGCGAGAGTCGCCATTTCGTTAAAAGTCTTCACGGAGTGAGCCTTCTGTACATGTTTTATTAATTATTCTGTGCTATGAGAGCATTATTATTTCACAACAACACCTTTTAACAAAAATTATAACAGTAATAACAATGTAACATTTCAAATTCTCAAGAATGCCAAGCTTTTCGTAGTCACAACACAATTAGTTCTTCTAAATTATCTCTTAACTAAAAATACTATTTTCCTATGTTGCGCCATAACATAAATAAAACTAAATAGCCAACAGTGCTTGTTCACTGATTGTTGTTCGAGGTTAGACAAATATTCTTCAAAATAAATCAACGCTCAGTCCGGTCGCAGTCGGTCGCGCAAACAAATGGGACTAATGTAAAGGATCGGGTTGACCTGAATAAATAGCTGGACCGTGGAACAAAACTATAACTTTCCACAAAAACTGGAAAATCAGGAACTGTGACGACCATGATTTCAACAAAACTTAAAAGTATCAGACAAGCTACTGGCTGTCCGGATGAAAATCGGTTACCGTCGCTTATGAACGTCTGCGTCATCATCAGGCCTTTTTATATGGTTTAGTGATCGGCTGGCTTAGCGGTGTGTGGAGCGAACAAACGAAAATACGACACGTACACAATCTTAGTTATGCTATACTAAGCAATTTAAGTCAAAGTTAAATTACTTATTAGTCTTATTAGGCTAGATTGTATATATTAATGGGATGTCTTTTTGAGACAGATAATAAAAAAAAAAAACGTACACAATAACACAATTGTATTTATAAAAGTACTCATGCACACGAAACAACACTTATGAAAGTAATCCACCGAAACTTAATTATTCACTAAAATATCCGTGTGACACTCAGTCGCGGTCGCGCGCGGGGTACTTCTCTCTTCCCCCGCGTGAGCATGGCCAATGACGGATGGGCGCGGTATATTTAAAAATGCAAAACAAGTACCTTATAAGTTTAGACGGTGTGCTACAATGGCACTGAAAATGAGACGAGCAAGTCGTTCGCCTGATGGTTAGCACCACGCTTGCAAATAAAAAATTGCAGTGCCATACAGAACCTTTAATACTATAAAAAGTACTGCATGGTACTGCATTGCGCTCATCACCCCGAGACATCAGATCTTAAGTGTCATATGCCCAGTAATTTCGCTGTCTACAATACCCTCCAAATGTGTTCCAGACACAGTGATACTTGCACATTACTGCTTGGCGGCAGAATAACTGGTAGGAAAGACCTCTAATCTCACAGATCAACTACCGATTCTTTATGGCTCTTTGAACACCTTTTGTGAACGACTCTATATTCTCGACAAACCTCTGATTAAAACTTATTACACAGTTAGTAAAATGTGGTATACTGTGTATACATACGGGTAGGTAAATTTGATCAGCGTTTCAAAGTACTTTGCATCTCATTCATATCTAGATATGGGCCAACGTATAATGCTACCCGCCCTAGTCCTGTGTTATATTGTATGTGTTATATTGTATGTATTACTATACCTAATACCGAATGAAGAGAGACCCAAAATTAAAAGCAATATTTTAAGGGAAGACCAAAAACTTCTCTATTACATAACTCAATGGTCGGGTCTGTGAACCATGGCACACTGGTATTTGAAAAGAAAATTTATGTAGTTTCGCACCCTCACAGACATTGTGTAAACTTTTGACCCTTTTCAGACGTTCATGCAGCGCTCGTAGCGTACCTTGCCAAATCGTTGATAACAGACCTGCTAGGTTAAGCAACGTTCGCTGCGGTAACCACTTGGATGGGTGACGGTTAGTGTGTTATTTAACACACTAACCGTCACCCATCCAACAAAATTATATAATGTGGACATAAATATGTCTGAGCGCTACTGAGCTCCGGAAGGCAAGTTAACCCGTTGGTCCCGGTCTTTGTCGGAGACTTTTGGGTGGTCTATAATTCCGATACCAGCTTTGGCTACACGAAAGAAAATAAAGAACATAGTCATGCAGGTTGCTTTATACGATAAGACCGCCAATTGTATTGTATGTATCACTGTTTGTGGTTGGCAATAAAGTATAATTGTATTGTTTTGTAATTAATACAAGTTTACAAGTTATATATAGTGCGAAAAGAATCTGAATAAACACAGTTAAAATAGGAACCAAACGTTTCCATATCTATCACTGGTTACCACAACCATAGTAAAGTGAAAATAGTAAGCTAACTCCCGCTCGTAGAAGATTTAATTGCATATTATTTAGTCTAGCGTAAGGTTGTCACATCACAATACTCTCCTGTTCCAGCTCTGCAGCTTCCAGTTGGGTACCGTTCTAAGAAAATAGTTAACTAATCTTATTTTACTATGACACAAGTCTCACCTCGACGTTGAGTGGGACATGGTGCTCTACTAAAATATGATCTATGTTTAATCAGTATCTTGTCACACTGGTGCGTTATTTGCCAAGTTGCTACACTCGCAACTTTTAGAGCACTTACAATTAATTTTCTAAACCATTGAACGGTTAAATAACAACGGACGTAACTCAAGGAGTGAAGACAGACTCAATACTGAAATGTGATAATGCCCTTGTTCTAATAAAGACAAAGACTCCAGAAGTCGTATGGTTATTCTGTGCCAAAACCCTTTTAGATCACTGCGACATCTAAGTATATTAATCATGCGGTTTATGAAGCACTAAAGCTAATAATATTAACTAACTCGGGGTAAATCTCGTTGTTCTTGAATATTGGAAAATACTAGAGACTGAAATAAGTGAGTCTTTTGGATTTGATTATCATATTGCGGCATTTCTTTTTTGATACGGGGCAGACTATTTTATAGCTTCAGATAACACAGTAAGATAAATATATAGGTCAAATATAAACATATAGGTATATGTCTGCTGATAATTAAATTATTAGTAATTTCCTTTATTGTATGTAGTATATATGTGTCTATATCTATATATTAATATATATATTTATATATTATTTATTTATATATATATTTTATGTGTCACTTAGTCGTCTTTTTTTTCTCTATATATATATATATATATATATATATATATATAATGTTTGCACACTACTGAAGCAGTCTTCAACAAGAATCATAACTATTATTACGAAATACAAACAAACTCTTTTGTAATCTTTTCCTGTAACGTTTTAACTATGTCGGCTCCAATACCCCCCGTATTGGTATGCCAAAACACAGGTCTCCTAGTTTGGGTATCAATGTTCTCCAACCAAGAATGAAAACTTGAGTCAATCACGAGATTGATTGATTGGTTTATTAATTGTTTTGTATTTACTACATTATAGGTATCTTTTATATTAATTACTCTATACACCAACTGACCGCAAATTTTTACTATTTTATTCCTGTCCATCCAAAGGTTGCCTGTAAGAAATTGCACATAGCGATAAGGCCGCCCATTTTTCTTCCACTATTATTTGTAACTGTAAACTCCTGTTTCCTGTTTTGGTGATCAATAAAGTATTATTGTATTGTATTGTATTGTATCACTTCTGAATATATATGATATGTGATGTTTGTTGGAATTCAAATAAATTTATCGCTATCTTTATATTTAATTTCTGGCAAAGGTGACTTTCCAAAGCAGAAGGGGCCTCTACAAAAATAAATAAAGATCCCTACTACGTAACGTTGCTGTAATAAAGCCTTAATTTTCTTTAAAATGAAATCCTGCTCGTGTTTTACACATTCGCTTTAGAATTTCCATTTCCTTCTTTAAAGATCATCAATCACTTGAAACGAGGGCGTTTGTAGAACAACGCTGGAACATGACACTTTCAGTATATATAGTGCTTCTCTTACTTTTCATTATAGCTACTTATTACCACAGAATACTAAGGGACAGAAGCATCACTCCGCAAAGAAATTTAAACAAATAGCGACTGTTGCTATGACGCAATAGAATTCAATTCAGCTCGCGTAGCGCTGCTTACCTACCAGTCATATTAACCTAAAGAGCGCCTCTCTTTCTATCGCGTAGCTCTTATCTCTTTTGACGCGGCACGTGTAACGACGCGCAACCCGCTACCGGTGTCCGGCTATATACTTATAGCTTCGTACCTACCACCTGTTATTACGTTTGTAAAGATAAGTACATAAAAGATTTTTAATCGTTCGTTTTACAATCTTGTAAACTGTAATAAATAGAATTGAAAAACAATTTAGACACACTCAAATGATATCAAATCAAAAGTTCTTTATTCAGTTTTAGCATCACAGACGCACTTGTTTATGAAACCGCACTACTATTTTTATATTTTTATTCTCATTGGCCACAAATTGTATTTAAAAACAATGCTCATTTCACATTTACAATTAATTCGTAACACTTACACGCTCTCGTAGCAAACATAAATCGTGACATGTCTCACAATTCACACTGCGGCTCTCGTATTCTCTATTCTCGCTTGTCTGCTTGTTCAAACGTCCGATCAAATCATTGACTCTCATGGACAAGCATCTGTCAATATACTGCAGTAGGTATTATATGCACAATATTAATGCTTCTCTTTTCATGTGTTATTTGTAAATATAAAGTAGTAGCGCTCGTAGCGTAGCTCGCCTAGCCGTTTGTAATAGATCTTCTTAGTTAAGCAACGTTCGCAGCGGTCACAACTTGGATGGGTGACCGTTTGTATGAAGAAGAAATGAACATTAACACTGAACCACATAATATATATATATATATATATGTATAGCGTCTTGGAGTTCAGACTCTAGACTTCCTGTCTCCTTTTGTCCGCTTGTTTATACGTCTCATCAATCAATTATGCTTCTGTGTAGGTTTATTATTTGTGCTAAGCACTATACAGGTGTGGCAAAATTCTGAAACTCTCCAGATTTTCGAAATTTCTCAAAGCTTACGATTTGATTTGATGGGTTAATTATCGGGAAACGTTCCTGGGGAAAAGGGTCGCTTAAGCCAATGTTGTTCTAAAAATCCTAAAGTGCAGTTTTATTTTCTTCGGAATTCAACCTATGTTTCCTAAGATCAAAACCTCGTCTCTGCAAGAGAAAATCTACCCTGAAAGTCATAAGCCTTCATAATGCGAACGGCCAAGGAGTGGAACTCTCTGCCGGCATCTGTGTTTCCGGATAGCTATAATCTGGGTGTCTTTAAGACAAGAGTGAACAGGTTACTTCTAGGCGAGCGTGCTACATCTTCGACCGCATCGTCACTTAACAACATGTGAGATAGTGGTCAAACGCAAGCCTACAACTACTAAAAAAAAGTTCCAAAATTTTTCCACCTTTATATAGATATATTGTTCTTCCATTTTTGGCTACAATCTCGCCTGATGTTGAGCGACAATTTGGTTAAAGATGAAGCATAGATCTAGAGTTGCAGTTGAGTGACTGCTCACATCCGACTCTTTTATATATCACCGATATCACCCATAAATATAAAAGTAAAGTAATAATAAAAGCAACTTCACGAAAGTTTAACAATTGGTGGTATTATTGCTAAAAGCAATCTCTTCCAGACAACCGTGCAGGGAGAGGAATAATGCAAAAATACATAGACGGGGATTTCTTAGTAGACTCACATAAACCAATTGGTATACAGAATGATCATAACCTTATGTATTTATGAAGAAGTACCTAGATCTTACTCAATCGTCTAATCAATCATTGACTGGGAACGAGCACCTGGCAACATGTTGCACCGTCCTGCTAAACTATGCTTTTCTGCGTATTTGCTGAATGAGCTTGCTGTATACCGAATAATTCCAGGAAATAATTTTATGGATCGTGTCTCGTAGCTTACGCAGTAGCTCTAGTAGTCCATTTTTTTCACTAGTTATAGGCTTGCGTTTGACCACTATCTAACCTGATGGTAAGCGATGATGTGGTCTAAGATGTAACACGCTCGCCTAGAAAATTCCTGTTCACTTTCTATTTGGGGACTCTCAGGTTGTAGTCTTCAGGAAACACAGACGTTGGCAATGCGTTCCACTCCTTCGCTGTTCGCAAGATGAACGTGAAAGCAAAACGTTTTGTTCGTATAGGAACTTCGTATTTTCCTCAAAAATCTAATCAATCAATCATAGACTTTTGGGATCGAGCATCTGTCAACATGTTACATGTTTTGTTGGGTGATGCTTTTCTGCTGCTTTTCTGATTCATATTTATTGATTTTGTACTTTATTTATATTAAATATTTATACGATCCTTTTAACATTTTGTTATTGGCCATGTCCCGTTGTTTACACAGTAGCTCTAGTACTCTCATTTCCCGTTGCTCAGATGTGTAATCAATCATTGGTTCTCGTGTAAGCGAGCATCTGTCAACATGTTGCATCGTTCTAGTGAATGGTTCTATTCTGTACATTTGAATTTTTCAAATGAGTTATTTACCATGAGTGGGATGTTCTTTAGTTTTGTGACTCAATAAACGATTATAAATTAATCTTGTTTTAAATTTATAACCGATATTCAATTTAATTGAAATAAACTGAAAAAAGAGAAATACTCTAAAATGTATCTGTTACCTACTGAAACGTTGTTGTCAGTCCGAATAAAATATACATACTACAGGTAGAGAAGCAAAATTTTTAGTTGCACTGCAGAGGTGTTAAATTACGAAGCTTACTATGGTATTCTCTTATGTATAATAATTTGTATAATCAAAATATTCACGTCTATTTATCTGACGCAGAAAAATTTAGTAACTAAACCAACTTTAAAGTTAAATTTAAGACTTCAGTGGTTAGCGTTCGTCCTACTAAAGACTCAATAACCGCATACTACCTATATGTACTTATATATCTGTTTCAGCTACGTCAGCCGCATAATTCCTTGCACAAACAGGAGCGCTATAATCTCCCATCGATCCTCGATTTCATCGTGACCTGGTTTAAATACAACACAGCTAGACTTACCGCAGTCAAGATTACGGTCTGCAGACATTGCGGCACCAAAATACTTATACGCGTATTAACTTAAATAAAACGCTCAATTTATTACTGCGTGACAATTACTGTGCGTTCGAAGTAGTTGAAAACCCTGGCACACTGCCGCTTGAAGATACGAGTAATTTTAAATGAAGTACTTACCACTGCTTCGTTTTATTAATGGGGCGCCAAAAATGCCGCGTCTTTGTCAAGTCATTGACCTAAACGTACTAAAGTGCCGCGAATGTTTGGCATTCTCCGCAGTCTGCAGATCAGCTCGGCTTGTCTTTGTTAGTGTCAGGTGCCATTTTTTTACGTTCAAAGTCTACGTGTATGAGCCTAACCAATTTGTGGAAACTCTCAGATGGTGGTTCAGATATAACGAATTTACTAGACCGGACCGCAGTGGCTGTCGGCAATACCGAAACACATTATCTGCTAATGGTACGCTTGTAGTGCTCGCGGCGAGTGCGGCTAATCTGGCGAACTGCCATTAACTACTGAGAACGGTAATGTCAAAATATGACCTGTGCAGAAAGTGTTCCCAGCGTTATTATAGTTCAGTACAATAAACACTTAAGCAACATTGTGGACATTCTTGTCTTGGTATCTGATACGGAAATATAACACTTGGCGCATTGTTGACGAAAGTATTAGATATTAGCCAATATTAAGTAACATAAAAAAAAGTCCTAAGACTTTTATACTCACTAGACGCATAGCTCTATTGATGTAAATCAAAGCTTGTTCGAATTCAAACTTCTTAGCTTTGGCTACACTTTTAAGTAGGCAGTCAGCTGCACAGATATGTATACACTCCCAAGTTTTGATGGGGTCGAGTTTGGGACTTTATACATAATTTTGATAAATTGTATACCGCATTCTGACATAATTAATTTTTAGAAAAAAACAAAAACCGAAAAAATATATATATATATATATATATACATTGTTATATTATATAATTATATTTATTGTGATGTTGTATATATTTTTCTATTGTTATACAATTTATTATATTTATTTTGATGTCATTTATTTAGTATATCTCAACGTACTTTTGCTCAAAACGTAGCTGCACACCCACTATATTTCTTTCACGACCTGGAAGACTGGTAGATAATGCTCAATAGCATTAAGTCATTCCTTGTACCATTTTTGTGCAAAACTATTAAATAAATAAATAAATAAAAACCGACTTCAATGTATCTTCGAAGTCCAAGGTCACATATCGATGAAATTTATATGGGACCACTTCGTAGCTATACTGAATCCGACGCAAAAATAATTTTTCAAATCGGTTCATAAATGACGGAGTTCTGAGGTAACAAACATAAAAAAAAACAATCGAACAGAGAACCTCCTCCTTTTCGAAGTCGGTTAAAAAAAGGTGACTACATATATTTGAAAAATGTGTGCGTGCACTTGTCTCTGAAAGTTATGAGTATATATTTATCCTAAATTTAAAAACTTGGGAGTGTACACATATCAGCGTAGCTGACGTATATTACAATGAAATTGATTACCGCTTGATGGATGTTCGTCAGATTGCACAGCTTCAGAGAAAGCTAGCTTAAGAGAGCTTTTGTTGATTGAGAGATTTGCACAGCTTTCACGGCACGTTTTCCAGAGTCCCGGACAATGCCCGTAGATGGTACTAATATCAGGCGTACTGTCGCAAAATTCGCGACGTTAGCTGCGGAACTATCCGCTTCCGATTGTAGCTAATAGAAACACTCACCACTGTAAGAACCTTCCTCAGGTCGTTGTGTAAACTCGACACGTCGACCCCTCGGCCTGCGTCTCCCAGTCTTCTGAGCGTGTCTGCCAAAGGTCCGGACAGTGCCCTCAACTGTTGCCAAGACCGTGCGTACTGCCTTCTCACTAGCTCAATAATGGTGGAAGTCAGTGCCAACCCGATCAGAATGTATAGCGTGCATAGCAGCATATATTTTGGTCTTTCTGCGGACAAAAGCGGTGCCGGTTACCTATAGTTCAAAGATAGCTATCATAATTAAAAACTATTTAGCATTAACGATGATAATGGCAAATTCTCGTGCAAAAACAACCAAGTGTTTGCAGTCGACGAAAAGTACACATTATTGGTTAGAAATAGTTTTGAAGTTTCCAAATTAACGTCTTGGAAGTTGAATTTAATGGGGCGAAATGCTCATTATTGCATAAGTTTTAACAATTACTATTATACAACGAAAATTTTGTATACATTTATGTATAGGTAGGTAGTTAGGCACCTACAACAGTTGGTAGGTACAACAGTAGGCAGGCGCCTACTAATATTGTTATGTAATATTAACTAATA
The DNA here is from genome assembly GCA_951640565.1 of Petrophora chlorosata. Taxonomy (NCBI): domain Eukaryota; kingdom Metazoa; phylum Arthropoda; class Insecta; order Lepidoptera; family Geometridae; genus Petrophora; species Petrophora chlorosata. The sequence continues at coordinate 11,235,619 of OX621193.1, read as the reverse complement.
TTGTTATCTAAAATATAGGTAATATAGGTATCTATATAGGTAGGTATATATAGGTATCTGTCACATTTTTCAGTTAAACACTTAAAACTTCCAGTTGGCTTACATGCCGTTTTAGAAAAGCTTTAGGCGACTACTAGATTTTAAGCCATTATACTGTGACACATGACGCAACAAGGATATTAATAAAAAGTCTTACTTGGTACTAAATCACCAAATCCTATAGTAGTCATGGTGATGAAACAGAAGTAGAATCCGTCATAAAAGGTCCAGTCATCCTCCCACATCTTGAAAAGGCCAGCACCAGCTGATAGGTATACGAATAGGAACCCCACAGCCCCAAAGGCGTAAAGTGACCGTTGACCTGCTGGGTTTGCTTCGGACAGTCTAGTGCAGCACTCTGAGAACAAGAGTAAAACGTTTCTTCACATTCAGTCTTGAACATCGACGCAAAATAGCCGGTCTATCGGTCTTTTATCGGATACATTTCGGCGAGTGTGTGTCGGAATTGCACCAAATAATTCCCCCGTCCCCGTTTCATCATCGGACTACGAGACGAACGGCAACGCGCCACCGTTACATGGTTTGGTGGACATTCCTCCTGCGCGCACTAAGCACTTCGCTTCCACTTTCATTTTGCGCACCGCTAACGAGTGGAACTGCCTGCCGGAGTCAATCTTTCCCGTTACTTATAATCTAGGAATCTTCAAATCTCGAGTGAACAGGTACTATCGTGGCAAGCGTGCTACATCGTCGACCGCATCGTCGCTTACCATCAGGTGAGATAGTGGTCAAACGCAAGCCAATAATGTATAAAAAAAACACAGCAGTAGCAATTACTTACTACACAGCATTATGCAGAATTATTGATAAGCCCACGGCTAAAAGCCGCAGGAAAACGTCGAAATTACGCAGACCGGCATTTTCCTGTGAGTATTGTGGCCGGTTGTTTATCAATAAAAGTAAATTTGGCTCTACATAATTGCATCAAATCTAGTTCAATGTACTCGAACACAGAACGCAATTAATCAAAGATTTAATACGGTAATCGAATATTGAGAAATATCTGGGTGTTGTGGAACCATGGTCTTCATAGTTTCTGTTTCCCCAGACACAGGGAATCCTAGTTAGGGGCCAGGATCTATGTATGTGATCGATGGGCTTATTTTTTATTTTATTATTGAAAAGAAACTAATTATTACAATAGCATGGTCCTAAACCATGAACCATGATGTCAAAAGTCAAAACATAATTGTGTACAAAAAATGCACTTTTAAACGTCATATACACATATTTTTAATGGGTATTTTAATTGCCTGAAAATGAATGAACTTTATTTATTATAATACAACTCAATTAAAATACTTTAAAAAAAGAGGTAGGTAAGCATATGTCTACCCATTTCTTTCCCTTCAGACTGAAGCTCGGGCTCAGAAAAGAATTGCGAAAACTGACTCTACCAGTGCTTCATAAGTACGCCTTACTACAGATGTTTTACTAGGTCCAATCTAAAGAGGACTACGAAGCATTTTACGAAACGAAACTTAAAACACTCTACTATAGGTAATTCCACAGGGACACAAACCCGCAGATTCCCTTGGGTGCCATGGAGCACTTTCTTATTATCCTTTTGCCTGGTAATACTTGAGTGTGTTCCACCAATAAACGCGCCTTTCTCTCCTTTTCCTACCACTACGTTCATTAAACAGAACGAGACATCTGAGTATTTACCTATATAGTCAAGGATAACATAGAAGGTGGGTAAGGCAAAAAATTAAATAAAATCTCCAAAGCAATTATCTAAGTACTCGTATATGAACCATTTTGTGCTTGTAATCAAACCTTGCATTTAAAAAGCCATAAAAGTCATTGGGCTATTATTAATAATAGCTCAATGTAATAACTACGTGATGTTACTCACCAAATTCGACCGAGTACCTACTCTGTATCTACGAAAGGTACGAGTTAAATATTTTAAAACTATGAAATTTTGACATTTTTTAATGATCGCGAGAAAGTAAAAACACGAAATGAATAAAAAATCTCGAAAAAATTTTTTTTAATGTTTGGTTTATTCCAAAAATCCCCACCAAGAAATCCCCACTGGTGGGGATTCTTGGTTTTCGGTAGCTTAACAAATGATTTAAAAGAACAAATACCTTGGTGGGGATTTCTGGAAAAAATCCTCCAAGAATCCCCACTAGAACTTCGTAGCATGGCCGATGGGGATTTCTGGAAAAAAAACCAAGGATTTTTGGAATAAACCAAATATTTGTTTCACACACGTTTTGTGTGTGACCTCTGGAATCCTACGATACTTCAAGATATTTTTACTATAATAAGTAGGTGAACTAAAAATTCAAATGACGTACAAATACTTACTAGGCATAGCAGGCAATTGCTTAGCAATAATGGAGACAAGTGTCGCAAACACTCTGCCCAAGTCGGCTATGACAGTCAGTGTCAGTGGGATTCCGATAAGAGCGTAGGCGATGCAGAACAGCCGGCCCCAAAACGTCTCAGGGACCATATTGCCATATCCTGAGAACAGAAAAATATGAGTCTTTCATAGTTTTTTATTTTATTGGTGAGTAAAGAGTCGAGCATGACGTTTGCTTGATGGTAAACGTTTGCCAATAAAAATTGCATGTGTCAGAACTTTTAATATCATAAAAAGCAATGCGTAGCACTGAATTGCGCTAATCACCTCGAGATATCAGATATTCAGTCTCATATAATATTATAGTCAATACTACCTACTATTATAAAATGTTATTAGAAGTAAGTACCTAATAGAAGAGGAATGCGACACCCAAGACAAACCTTTTAAGGTTTATAAGGTGTTATAATATAAGAAAAGTTGCAAAATTTATATAAATAAATTAAAATAAAATATGTCCAGTAATTTCGCTGGCAGTGATAAAATCAAGCTTCATTATAAGAATATTACATCTTTTTCTGACCAATCTTATTGTATATAGTAAGTCCCGTGACAATGCCCTTCTGTACCTATATTATAATGTTAATCAATATAAACTATAAAGTCAAAATATCAAGGTATTTCAGAAAGAAAAATACGACCTGGGACTTCAACCCGCATCTCAATCTTCCCTTAGCGCGGGAAGTGATCTGCCTAATTGAAGTACGGTGGTCGTCAATGCTTCATATACCTAAATATAATGAGAATGTCAAAGACATACACAATATTCATAATAATAATTAGCCGAAATATTTTCCGGATGTCGCGGAATACTGTGTACGATTTTTTTATGTAGGTAGAGGTATGTTATGATACTTATAATTCTGAAAGTCTGTGGTAGGTATACTGGGTGGATTTTTGAGATGGAACAGTAAGGGCAGGTGCCATAACCGTTATAGTTGGAGGAAAACGTCCCTAGGAGACCATCCATAACTTTTTGAGATACTCTGAAGTGCATTCACAGACTTTGGAAAACATGACAGTCAGCGAAAATAATGCTAAAGGATCAAAAAAAAAATTTTGTGTCAATCGGTCCTGTTTCTTGTAGGTATCAAAAGACTTTATGAGACCATTTAAGGCATAAGTACTAGAAATGACAGAAATCTCCAAAACTTTCCCCATACATTCCACACACATTGTCCCATTCCGTCTCAAAAATTCACCTTTATAATGGGGTATATTGTTGTGTACCGGTCCGGAATAAATGGCTTTTCTTTATAACTTTTCCTTATGTTTTTCCGGGATATATTTCGAAAAAAAATCTAAATACCAAGAAAAAAAATTTTGTGTCAATCGGTCCTGTTTCTTGTAGGGATCAAAAGACTGAGACCATTTAAGGTATGAGTACTAGAAATTATAGAAATCTCCAAAACTTTCACCATACATTCCACACACATTGTCCCGTTCCGTCTCAAAAATTCACCTTTATAATGGGATATATTGTTGTGTACTGTTCCGGAATAAATGGCTTTTCTTTATATCTTTTCCTTATATTTTCCGGGATATATTCTACTACGACGTAAGCAACCAAAACAAATATACTACAAGTCAGTTTCATACTTTCACAACAAGCTTTCACATTTACGGCACAGATATTTTTTTTTTATGTAACTGAATGTCGAGACGAGCTGGTCGTTTGCCTGATGGCAAGCAATACGCCAGCCCATAACAATAACAACACCACCCACAACTTTGTTTTGCAAAATCCTGCGCGGTGCTGCACTGCGCTCGTCACCCTGAGACAATTAGCTCTTGAGTCTCATAATGCCCAGTAATTTAGCTGGCTACAATGCCCTTCAAACTATATATTATTATATTTATATTATGTTATAAATTAGCTATTAGATATATCAAATTACTATAAAATAAAATGATTTACATCTTTTTTTTTTATATTACGCTGTCTGGATTGCATAAATAAATACAATAAAATCACTTATGCAAAAGGCTTTTATTATTTCGAAACTAATAAAATAACAAGGTGTCTTATCTCTCTTTTGTAATTTACTCGTTTTACTAAACTAACGATTCTCATTCTCAATTACAACAAGGATTATTGAATTGCTAGCTATTAACGTCTAACTTCTGTAATAGTATTTCTTGTTAATTTTACCCAAGTTTGATCTAACACCATTTATTATACCCGAAGTCACTCCAGGGCCTAACTAAACGACTTTACTTGTACTTAGGCGGGTTGAAATACCTAGTAATGGCTGTAGGGATATAATCCAGGGATTACTTGGCTTAGTTCAAACTTGCAGACATAATTTGGTCACGATCAATGTCACTAGCGATATCTACGTAATCGAATAGTGCCACAAGTTTTATTACATATTTCGCATTTGAGAGGCTGCAAGCTCTCGCTCTGCTCTGCGGTTTCAAGCAGTAGTGCAAGTAAAACTATGTTCCGGCCATTCATCGTGAAGATAGACTGGAACCTTAGGAACATACAAACAATATACAAAAATGCAAACCTACCAACTACCACTTACCCCAAACACGTATACATATACGTTTTCCGTTCTGTCGTTAGTAAAAATGATTTGAATAGGGGATCGGACAGTTATCGAAAAAGGAACTAAATTGTATTAAGAACGAATGTATGTCAAATCCAAAAGATCATTAAATCAACATATTTGTAAAATAATAATGATTTATATTTTTAAATCAATAAATAAAATCTAATAACTCTGACATTTTTTATCTATTCTTTATCTCAAACGAAACACCAACACAGTGCATGACGTCATCTGAAAGTAAATACTGCGTGCAAACCTTGTGTTAATTTTATATTTTTGCTCTTTATCTAAATCAAAGCGATATTTTTTTCATTCCATCACGACCCTAAAGTCCTTAAACTTCACAAAAACGAATAAATCACTTTGCGAGTCTGCTTCCGTAGAGCTTGTCGTTTCGTTTGCCTTCATATGACGCCACACGATCTGAGATGACATTAATGCGCAGCTATATTTGTAACTACACATTTAACATAGATAGATAGAGGTATTTTTAAATTATTATTTTTCATGGCTATATATCTAGACATTATGGTTAATGAATGCAATGGAATCAGGCGTGACGTTGCGGAAATTCATCTCAAAACTGAAACGCAATGAAAATATATAGTGTAATCCCGCTGAATATTATGTAGGTTGCTGTTAGTTCCTAACAACAACACTCTTTGTACGACACGTGTTTCGCCGTCTGCACGGGGCATCATCAGGTGTCGACTCGCCGAACGCTGGAACGAGAGCTGGGCATCATCAGGTGTCGACTCGCCGAACGCTGGAACGAGAGAACGCTGGAACGAGCTCTCGTTCCAGCGTTCGGCGAGTCGACACCTGATGATGCCTCGTGCAGACGAGTTCAATTATGGCTAATTTTAACCACTTTCTGAAAAGTTGTCCTAACGTAGTCGTCCTAAGTTGTGTGTTGTATTGTCATAACAATAAACATCCACTTGACCTTTTGATTTTTTAATAGATGTACCTACCTATTATGAAACATACATCTTCTGCTTCAGCCAGTGGTAAGTTCATATTATAAGTGAATTTTATGAACATGTGCTTATTACGAAAAAGGGTCATTTTCGTAAAAAATGCGATGCAAAATACTTTGTGTATGCTTACATGGTTTTACACACCTATTGTGGTGAGCACGGTTGACGAAAAGAAAACGGCTTGCAAGATGCTCCACTTCTCCTCTGACGCAGGAAAGTTCTTCTCTACTTCTAATGATAGTCCACTGGAGGAGGCTTCTTCCAATACCTTAAAAAACAAACATTATTTATGAGAATGAATAAGGCACACGGCAAGTAATGTAATTTAATTAAAGATGCCTGTCTACTGTGCGGAGCGGATTTGGACAAATACCTATATATCCTTAAATTTAAAAACAATATAATTCAATTTTATACAAAGCGATTTCTCGATTCTCTTATTCATTCATTACCTATGTTTCTCATACTCAGCACGTTTTTTTTTAAATTAGTAATTGAGTACCTAATACAAAATGGAGGTGATAGCTATTAGGCGATAGTTTCTTGGGTCAGACTAGCTGCTTTTTTTGGGTACTGGCTGTACTCTAGTGTTTCCAAATCTTCGGAACTGGCTGGTACCCTATCACTGATTTACATCAACGCTTTTATTAATATAGTTAATGGCAGTTAGATTATTATTCTCTGCGGTATCCGTAAGCTTACAGTTTACATTACACTCCAGCTCTCTACAGTTGTGATATGGCCTACCTTCTGCTAGGTATATGTTATGTTATAAAGTGCCACGCAGTCACATGGCCTCGAGTCCCTTACCCTCTCATATATAGCAAGATGATCACTGAGCATCTTCTCCACACTAAAATCCTCAGTCATGTTGCTGCTATATTCTGCTACAAATCTTATCAAATTCCACCTCTCCGTCAGGAGTCGATCCCTATGGTACTCCTGTTTTGCCATCTCTGCTGGATACTCAAGGGCCTGGAACACCTGAAACAATTGAAACATATTTATACCTATTTTAAAATAAAAATAAAAGCTAAAAGTTAATTAAAAACGAAGAAAAAAAATGGTTTTTCTATATGTACCTTTTTAAGTTAATCTAAAAATCAAGAACAGACAGACGTTGTGATTGTATAGGTATATGTTGTATTCGATTAAAGCAATTATAAAACATTTAAAACACTTTATACTATACAACTAAAAGTTTTCAAACTCTTTTTCAAACAGACAGTGTGACGTCCTTTGAAGTATTTTTTCTTTAATGGCCGGAAAGTTTGAGGCGTCACCAGGATTTTTACAAACGGGTTTATATGGAGGCAAGATTTTTTTAAAGAATATCGCATTCCAGTCAGTTTCACGAAACCACGCGTGCGACTTGATGTCATATACTCCAGCCTTTAGAGATCCCAATCTCTTGATCGGATCCGCTTCTAATAGGCCTTTTACCAAAGACCTGCATAAAGACGTCATACAAGTGGGAGTCTTAAAATGAGCCCTTAAAACTTTCTCATACAGTTTTATAGGATCCGAACTATAGAAAGGTGGATATCCGGCAATCATTTCAAAAATCAAGACCCCTAATGCCCACCAATCTACTGTAAAAGTGTATCCTTTCGACAATATAATTTCTGGCGCTAGATATTCCGGTGTGCCGCATAAAGTCCAAGTTCGCGTCTTCAGAATTTTACAAAAGCCGTAGTCAGTTAGCTTTATGTAGCCTGACTCGTTGATTAAAATATTTTCTGGCTTGATATCCCTGTGAATAACTGAACAATGGTGAAGGTACTCTAGAGCGAGTACTATTTGAGCTGCATAGAACAACACCAGTGGTTCTGATAACACTCCCATTTTCTTTATCAAATTGAACAATTCGCCGCCGGATTCGTAGGGCAAAATAAAGTAAACGTACGAGTTATCTTTGCAAGCGAAATTTAAAGAAATCACGAAAGGAAAATTAACACATTGCAGGATTTTCTTCTCCATGTATACTGCTTTCATATTTCTCTTTCTCATAATATAATTTTTTTCTATCGCTTTCATAGCGTGATATATGAAAGTGTTTTTATCACGTACTAATATTACTATACCGAAAGATCCTGTTCCTATAGTCTGAACAAGGTCAAAGTCTTCCACAGATTTTTGATCCCCCATAGAACTCGCCATGTTGTTTTGGAATTCCTGTTTTAGTATATCTAGTTGCCTTCTGTGATTGTTTTGCTGCTCATGAGTAAAAGACACGGGTTTCTCGGAACTTTCTCTGTCAAAGGTCATAGTAATTGTTGAAATTCATATAAAACTCTTGTTACGATTCCTATATTCAATCATATCCTGCATTAGAAACAGAATTTTTTTAGTAATAAACAGTATTATTTTAAGATTGCTGCAAAACAAGTCCAAAAATTGCTTCGCAAAAGACCACTTCGTAGAGGAAGCAACACAACAACCATAGATCATACATATACCTACACGGGAAACAACAACAACAACTAGAATCGACTACTTAGAGGGTACTAAACATAAATCCATGATGTTTAGCATTTTTGTCTGTTTGTTTGTTACCCAAAAAGTTCGTTTGTTTGTTACTCAAAGAGACTACTTAACGGATTTTGATTAGGATTTGTAACATAAGTCAGAGTTTGGTAGCATAAGGCACAACTTAGATTATAGGGTACTAGTTGCTCCCCGCAATTTAACCCGTTGTTTTTCGGGATTAAAAGTATCCACTGCCCTTTCCAGGACCTACATACCAAATGTCATCAAAATCCGTTCAGTAACTAGTTTAGTCGTTTTTGCGTGACTAAGTAACAAACATCCATTCATCCATCTTTCTTCACAAACTTTTGCATTAATTATATTAGAAGGATGGTATGGTACATCGAAATCGGTTTGGCGACTACAATACGGCTTACGTAACTAGGCGAGTCTGAACATAGGCTCTGCGAACTTTAGCGCATGTACACTGATGAAGAAAACTGTTACGCTGACGATTAAAAACACAATTATGCTTTTGTGGCATATTTGATTGATTTTGGCGAAATAGGTTCCAAATTACACTTGCAAATAACACGATTAAAACTGACTTAACAATTAACACTAAACATAAAACTTAACGCCAATATTAACAACAACAATCAATGCATAATAAAAAAAACTCCGAGAAAAACCCAACGAAAACTTTTGTAGCCGACTATGCTAAAGACAGAGACAGCGAAACGTACACGACACAAATACTAACGTGTAACTGAGATACATTACCTCATACCGAGCATTGCCGAAAAAACACTAAGCATTACGAAGTAAACAAAAAGGGATGTCCAATATGCGTGCCTTTGAGTGATGTTAATCGATTTTTATTTAAATCGATGTAAATCAAGTAATAAAAATAATATTTCTATTTGATTGTATAAGAAGATTTCAAACAGTTCTTCATCAAGTAATCGTTAATAGACAACTGTTATTTAAGTAAATGATTTTTTTTACCGAGACAAAGTATTTTTATTAGAATTACTTTTCTTTTAAAACAAAATCTTTTTGATTAACGACATAATTCACTATATTAGTAAATCTATTTCGTTTAATATATTATAATAAACAAAATTCATGATTACTAAATAAAAATAATCGATTGCGATAATTGATCGATTAAAGGATTGATTGTGTTTACGTAAGGTACATAACTAGCCTAGACCACCTCCCCGCGCACTTCACCTCATGCCACCATTTGGTGCCTAAAATATGTTACTGCGCAGCCGTCTGCGCGATGTTCAGACTCACCAAGTTACGTTGGCCGTACTGTATGAAGATATTGCTTGACTTTTTCGTAGTATGCGCTTTCATATTATTATACTAGCTAGCTATTATATTATAGGTAGCGCTTGTAACGTAGCTCGCCTAGCCATTCGTAACAGATCTTCTAGGTTATACACCGTTCACAGCGGTCACCAGTTGGATGGGTGACCGCTTGTGTGGTATTTACATCTGAGCGCTACCGTGCTTTTGAGGGCACGTTAAGCTGTTGTTGTCTCAGGACAACAGTCGTTAGGCCATGTCGTAGGCTTTTGTGCGGTGTAAAAATTCTGACACCAGGGTTGGCCCACACGAGAGAGGAAGAAGAAAAAGATTATTATACTAAGGTCTTCCTGAAATGGTCTTGAAAAAAGATGGCTTCCTTTCCTTTTCATTCACGCGGATGAAGATGCGGAAAAAAACTAGTTATTAAATAATCACCAAAGATAAACAATTTCTTTATCTCTGAGATGCTCAGATGAAATATCGAATCAAATAGTAGATGTTGATCAAACATAAATTCTTTATCTTTGATGTCAATAATATCTTTGATGGTAATCAGCATAGATAATAATACTTGGATTCTCAGAGTAATTACTCTGAGATTGGATCACTGAGGGATCACTGTTCTTGTCAATCTGGTATGTCAGTCAACGTGAAACAAGAACATAATTAAAAAGTTCTGTTCGTAAAGTCTAAAATGGTTAAATAATATTTTTCTTCTGCCAGAAATATGTTATGGAAGCATTGAGGAATGACACACCTCAATGTATGGAAGTATATTTTTAACCGACTTCAAAAAAGGAGGAGGTTCTCTGTTCTATTGTATTTTTTTTATAATTTTTTTTTTATGTTTTACCTCAGAACTCCGTCATTTATGAACCGATTTGAAAAATTCTTTTGCGTCGGGTTCAGTATAGCTACGAAGTGGTCCCATATAAATTTCATCGATATGTGACCTTGAACTTCGAAGATACATTGAAGTCGGTTTTTGTTTTTTCTAAAAATTAATTATTTGTATTCGTATATAATAAAAGGCGTAACATTATTGGAAAAGCATAGCTATGCTTTATTAAATAGAAAATTAAATATTAATTTCTATACGTTTCCAAGCCGGAACTACTCCAAGACAATAGATATCTAAAATTAATGAAACGCATAAAATAATCTTCTCGATTCGTCTATTGCACTGAAAAACAATTAAATATAATTAGCTAGTAGTTCACTTAACACAATCCCGGGCTACCCTGGCATACACGTTTAAAAGTCCTCAAATTCCTGCCCATGAAGACATTTCGAGGATTTCTTTAACTTTGGCTGATTTATTTCTGGAAAATTACTCGTATCACCAGGCGAGGAGCATGCCGGCACAAACGGCACTTCAGCTCTCTGGTGTAGAATTTGCGCCCAGCTCATGTCTACGAACCATGCGTGACCCTTGATGTCGTAGATTCCAGATTTCAGTGAACCGATGCGCTTCGTCGGATCCACTTGCAGTAAACCTCTGACTAATGCTTTACAATCACCATTTATATCGTCCGGGCATCTATAACGACCATCTAATATCTTCTCGTAGAGCTTATTCGGGTCTGAGGCAAAGAAGGGTGGGTTTCCTGCAACCATTTCAAATATAAGGACGCCGAGGGCCCACCAATCGACTGAAAACGTATACCCTTTCGACAAAATCACTTCCGGAGCCAAATACTCAGGAGTGCCACATAAAGTCCACGTTTTCTTTTTGAGAATTTTGCAAAAACCAAAGTCACATAATTTCAAATAACCAGTTTCGTCAATGAGAATATTTTCCGGCTTAATATCTCTATGTACTATTTGACAGAAGTGTAAATACTCCAACGCTAGAACCACTTGAGCCGCGTAAAACTTAGTAAGTTCATCAGATAAGGAGCCATATTTCTGTATTAGGTTGAACAACTCCCCTCCGCCCATGTAAGGGAGCACAAAGTAGAGGTATACATTATCTTTAAAAGCACAATCTAATGATACAAGTAACGGAAAGGCAATGCCTTGCATGATTTTCTTCTCAAATATTAAATGTTTAACGTGTTTCCTTTGAACGACCATTTTTTTATCAACCACTTTCATGGCATGGTATGTGAATGTAGCTTTGTCTCGTACTAAAAAAACTTCTCCGTAGGCTCCGTTGCCGATAGCTTGTATCAAATCGTAGTCATCAGGTGACTTCCCGCATTCTGCACCCTCTTCGTATTTCCTCGCAAATTCTGATTTCAACATTTCCAAGTATCTTACATGATCTTGGTGATTTTGATAAGTGTATGTCGGTGACTGTTTTGCCATACCACTTCACAAATATAATATAATATGCCATTTAAAAAGTCTATATAGAACGTGTAACTTCTGTAAAGTATATAAATATATAAACCATTATTAACGACTAGCAACCGAACAACACATTTTTGCTATTTTCGTTGACTACACAACCAAAGAGAATGACTGTGACAGTTTTTATAGAACTGACGTAAATAATGTTAAGTTATGCCACATTTGCTAAAACATCCATAGATAACAAATAAAACGCGTTAAAAATATATTTAATTTAAAAAGGTGTTATCATATATTATACCTACTTGTTTTAAAAGTAATGCTTTATTTGAGTAGAAAACCCGTCTTTATTTAAACCTAATTATTAGTAAACGCTTTACTTATAAAAAAATAACTTACCCATATATAACGATTACGAATAATTATTGATTCTACCTACACCAATTATATTTATACGTAACCAAATTATTTGTCTGACTATGCAGACGGCGACCAAAATTCTGTTTTATTTTATTTCATTTGGATTAGGTTACTAATGTTACTATGCAGGTACTTGGTTATTTCGTGTTTTAATTTCACTGAAAACAATTAATATTTTAATTAAAAAACTACAACCTACTTTTTATTAATCTAGATGGGGTCATCTAGAAAAATAAAATACGATTACTTTTCTTGACGTTTCTGTTTCTAGCAGAAAAATTATTAATAGAAAATATTTCGATTCCTGTAATATAGTGATTCTTTTAAAAATACCAACGCGGTATTACTTTGTTTTTCCCCAAAGCTGTGAGAAAGTTTCTCAAACTGATTTCCGAACAAAAAATCTCTACCATGGCCGAAGATGCCAAACGACATATTTATTCTCCTCATCCAGGGGGGTACCCTCGAGCGAAACAAGACCAATATTCCCAATACCTTCGGAAACTTCATCACGACTTTATTGATTCATGGAACGAGAAACCAGAAAGTAACGCGAAGCTAGCTGACTTTGAAAGAACTAAAGTGCTTGGCACGGGAGCTTTCGGAGTAGTGTATCTTTGCAAACACATGAGCTCCGGAAAATTCTACGCTATGAAAATGTTAGAAAAAGAGAAAATTGTCAAGTTGAAACAAATCGAACATAGCTACTACGAAAAAAAGATCCTGTGCGGACTGAACTTCCCTTTCGTGGTTTACATGAAGTACTTTTTTAAAGACAACGTTTACATCTACTTTGTGTTGCCGTTTATAGCCGGAGGCGAAATGTTCTCGCATTTGCGGAAAATGGGAAAATTCGAAGAAACCTCTGCAAAGTTTTATGGCGCTCAGGTGATTTTAGCATTGGAATACCTGCATTCCTGCGAGTTAGTGTACCGCGACTTGAAACCGGAGAATATATTAATCGATAGAACTGGCTATATTAAAATAACTGATTTCGGTTTCTGTAAGCTTATTCGAGGGAGAACTTGGACGCTCTGCGGCACTCCTGAATATTTGGCTCCAGAAATAATACTGAGCAAGGGTTACGGAATGTCGGTCGACTGGTGGTCGCTCGGCATACTTCTGTTCGAGATGAGTGCCGGCCATCCACCTTTCTTCGCTTCAGACCCAATGAGAATCTATGAAAAAATAGTTGCGGGAAAATACCGATGCCCCACTCATTTTACGGTGGAATTGAAAGATTTGTGCGGGCACGTTCTGCAAGTAGACACGTCGAGACGATACGGCAATCTCAAGGACGGCGTTCTTGATTTCAAGAATCACAAGTGGTTCCGTGAGATTGATTGGGACAACCTTTTGAACAGCCGGATTCATCCACCGTTCCTTCCAAAGATTCGATCGCCCGGTGACACCGGTAACTTCGACATTTTTGATGAAGAGAAAATTAAAGAGAGTCCTGTGTGTTTGTACGAGGAAGATTTTGCTGATTTTTGATTTGACTGTTATTTAAAAGTTTAGCATGTTATAGTTTTACTTGAGCTATTTAAGACTAATTACTGACTAATAAGGATATTTAGTTTAAGTAATTAGAGGCAATGACCTTTTATTGTTACGTTGAACAGTTACTTTAATTTCGTTAAAATTTTCGACAGCGTGCACAAGTTTGAAAATAAAAGTATCTTTATTGAGACCTCGTTTTTGATTTACTGAAAGTTCATTTTTTTTTTTTTATATTTATAGTCTTGCGTTTCACCGCTATCTCACCTGTTGTTAAATGACGATGCGGTCGAAGATGTAGACGCTCGCCTAGAAGGAACGTGTTCACTCTTGTCTTAAAGACACCCAGATTATAGCTATCCGGAAACACAGATGCCGGCAGAGAGTTCCACTCCTTGGCCGTTCGCATTATGAAGGTCGAAGCAAAGCGCTTGGTGCGAGCAGGAGGGATGTCAACCATATATTGATGACGGCTTGCCGTACACCTGGTCGTCCGGTGATAGAATGGAGATGGCGGAATAATATAATATCATTACGATAAAGTACTTTGTAATTATAAAAGGAAAACTTACTAAGCCTCCTCCGCCGCAGTACAGCATCAGCGCTACAAACAGCCCGACGTGGGATAACGCAGCCCTGGGACACAGGCCGCTCCATCTCGACTTAGGCGGAGTCCCCATCAGGGTCTCCGTCTCCCAGGACACCCCCTTCACGTTCTTGCACATCTTGTCACGTTGTCCTCATTACTTGTTCAGACGACATTGTCTCTCACATGATTAAAGTAAAAACATTTTTAATTTAACATAATTATTTACAACTTGCAATAGTATTGATATAATCTGCTTATTCCACTAAATTTTTTGGTTTCTGAAATAGTAAACGAGCATCAAAACGTATTAATAATAAAAAGATAATAATAGGCTTTCCCAAAGCTATAAATAAAACGAAAACTATGAGCGTATTTCCTCTCTGTTTTATTTTACCAAAACAGAACGGTCGGTGATCTCTAGTTTCATTTGTCTTGTCTCTATTAGCATAGTAAAGTGCATAAATAAAGGTGCTACGTCCACCCACAATTTACACACGCTTTTTGGGCAGAGAAAAAAAAATATACCCTATCTTTGGGCCAAGGTTATAAACCTATAACACGCAATTCTAACTATTTTGTGCCGCAACTTTTTAAGCTTTATCTACTGAGGATCAACGAACGTGATGTGAAATAAAATAAATTATAACCTTGAATGAATAAAAAAAGGTAGACGAAATCTCGCTAGCCAACTACCGAAGCATATTAGCAATCTCTTTGGATGTCACGGGCTATCGGCATAACATGATGTAAATGAGTGCGTGTGGCTTGTGTCTTACGTAGTATTGAATTCTCTTTGGCTCGTGTGTACATATGAACCGACATATCTTGAGCTTGAAGAGCTCAAGATATGTCGGATTTTGAATTAAGTGACGAGGCATCCTCCTTTTTTATTCGTTCAAGGCTATAACTTAAATAGATATAACAGTGTATTACTGTGTTCGTATTTCTTTTGTTAATTATACATTATTAATCCGGCTACAAACAATCGAAAGAGCACACTTGCGTGACAGTATTTAACCATTTAACAGCCTTGTATTTAATGTAAACTAGTCCGGCATTGCTTGAATTCCCCGACAATTTTTACACGAAACCTGCTTATTAACTGGAATATAAGCTATGACAAAATTATGTCTCTAAGGAAATATTAAAATAATGAAGCAAACATTATGGCTGATTTTTATTGAGGCAATAATGGGAATGACACCCTATTATCAGAGGCACGTAGTTCGTAAATATTGTAGGAAAAACTATTAGGGACAACAAATAAATTGCCATAATTTGGTGACACTATACTTCGGTAACACAGTACTCATAGTCACGGAAAGTTAATAAATTGAGCCTACTGTCAAACTATCTGAAACTTTAGTCAGTGATTGTCACACAGTATACGAGCATAGGTAATTTGATAATTTCGCTTTGCATCAAAAAAAATACTGGGCATATGAGACTTAATATCTGATGTCTCGGGGTGATGAGCGCAATGCAGTGTTATGCAGTGTTTTTTAGGTTCGTTCTGGGTGGCACTGCAATTGTTATGGGCAGGCGTGGCACTTACCATCAGGCGAACGACTTGTTCGTCTAATCACTCAGTAGCATTAAAAAAAGTAGTGAGTTCATGGGAAGCCTTTGTAGTAATAGGTAATGGGCATCATGAACTCTATTATGACCTTATAATTATAATCAAAACGAGAAGCGTGATCTAAACGATCCAAATCAGGAGGCGACTGAGTGGATAGGATCCACAAATGGAATCGTTTATCTCTAAGGAAATATCTGATCCTGAATAAAATAGTATTAACCACAGATATCTGTATCTGTGGTATAAATTTCGATTTACAAATTCGCTTAGTTGATAGAGTTAGAGATGGCCAAGTCGAAAAAAAACTTTATTATGATTTTCGTAGGAGAAAGCAATCATTCACTCGAATTATAAGTAGGTATATATTGAATGTATAATTATTTTTTAGAAAAAATCAAAATCCGACTTCAATGTATCTTCGAAGTCCAAGGTCACATATCGATGAAATTTATATGGGACCACTTCGTAGCTATACTGAACCCGACGCAAAAAGAATTTTTCAAATCGGTTCATAAATGACGGAGTTCTAAGGCAACAAACATTAAAAAAAAAAACAGTCGAACAGAGAACCTCCTCCTTTTTTGAAGTCGGTTAATAACCTACCTACGAAAGATAGAAAATCTTACTTTCGTAGCTGGTTATAAAACACAGTACGAAAACATGAAAAACCTATAAGTATATAATATATTCTTGTCTCGTCGACTAATTTCAGTGGGTATAATTGTCTGAGGCGGGCCGTATGCTAGTTTACGAATTACGAAACTCTTGGTAGGTCTCTCGTATGTTCGAGGCCATCTGGGTAGATACCACATCTTTGCCAGTTATTCTACCGTCAAGCAGTAGTGCGCAAGCATTACTGTGTTCCGGTTCGAAGGGCATTGCAGCCAGCGACATTACTGGGCATATGAGACTTAATATCTGATGTCTCGGGATGATGAGCGCAATGCAGTGCTACGCAGTGATTTTTATGGTATTAAAAGTTCTGGGTGGCACTGCAATTGTTATAAGCAGGCATGGCGCTTACCATCAGGCGAACGACTTGCTTGTCTCATCTCTCAGTTCCATAAAAAAACGAAGAGGCGAAAACAGAACCATCATAATAGACCAATGACGATATAATATTGGTTTTGTGCTCCTTGTAGACCTACCTAGCAAGTTACAGAAAAGAGTACAAAAACGAACCGAATGGGTTTATAAACATGAAAAATGTTTGCAACGGCTCAACGAATTCTATTTTCATTATTTCTCTTGCACTTAAAAGCTAAGACTATTGTAAAAAATACTTAGGACTTGCTTTAAGTAACATATATTAAGAATTCTTTCATTAAAGCTCACGCCAGCACATGTTTATGAGAGTAATTGAAACTTAATAAGGTTTATGTTGGGTAGCATAAGTTTATGTTCTGTAATGTAGGTATAGATTTACGACATTTTTATTGTTTTCAAGCTAACAACTAAGGAAAGTCGACATAAAATAATTAGCTAAAGAACTACCTAAGATAGACTAAAATTCTGTATGCAACCCTAATATATAAAGCTACATAAAGCTACTTACACTAAATTTTTTACTGCGAAATTATTTGCATTTCAATATAAATAGATATCGCTGTGCACAAACCTCGACTAATCCTTTCTTTCACTAGCCTTACATAAAAAAAGACAAGATCCCATAATTATTTATGGAATCCATTCGTCTACCAGGTCACGTCCAAAACATTTGCAGAGGATTTCCTTTGGTGTTCCGTCGCAACAGAACATCTGGTAAGAATTATTTTAACTTATGGTCACGCTACGCGCATACTTATGAAGGCAATTGGAAATTAATTAGCCCCTGGTGTAAAATTAATAATGAACTTTAGGTTAATGGCATAGGACTTTTTTTCTTGTGTAATTTATGACTTAACATTTTATTTTTATTTGAAAGCATTTAAAACTGGAGCAGGTAAACCAACGCAGACTTTACGAGGTTGCGGTATGTAGGAGTTATTTCATATAACCTCACGTCATACGCAAGTAAATGTTTATAATTATGAGGAAAATCAGCACTTAATTACCTCCCGGCTACCTATACTAATTATAGCATAACTACATGGCGTTTTAAAAATATAGCAATTTATAATGCCGTGTGGGTAGCATGCCATGTAGCAGCATTCACGAGTATGACTTGTAGACCAGCCATCACCCCCTCAAAAATAGATTAGATTACATAACTCTTTATTGTTACACCACAAGAAAATAGTACATTAAAATAAAAATTACAAACTTAAAAACTTAAGTGCTAACTTAAGTGTTAAGTGTTAACTTAATGGGCGGTCTTATCGCTCGAAGCGATCTCTTCCAGACAACCTTTTGATGGAGATTACTTAAAGAAACAGTAAGAGACGGGGGTGTCAACATAAATAAGATAATAGTGACATGTACATATGTACAAAAAGTACAAACTATAATATCATGTACTACCTACTTACAAATACATCTATACTATATATATAATAATATATACCAATCATAAGCATAATAATATAATATACATAATATATTTAAGAATAGGTTATACAAATATATTAAAGGGAAGGGTATGCGAATGCCCCGGCCACAGAAATCTAAATAGATTTCTGTGGACCCAGCACACATCCGCCTCAAGCAAAGACATTTTTGTGAGCGTAACTGGAAAACCTAGTCCTTCCGACATCTTTCATAATACATTGCTTAAGGTGTATGCCAAAAAGTTAGGTAGGTAGGTAAATAAGCAGAAAAGCTATTTATCTTTGTTACCGGTGCGGCCTGTGTTCAGACCGACGCGTCGCACCAGTGATCAAATTCCAGCGTTTTTCAGCTCGAGATATATATTATCTAGGTACATATGAATGTTCTACAGGACTCGCTAGAACACATATGGAATCCCGCCTAATTGTTTGTTATAGTCGTACATATCTGTGTATGTTATTATAAGTTATGTATATGTATATGTTATTATAATATTATAAGATATTTATTAAATGGGCCTAAGATACTACGATATAATTAGTTGCCTGAAATAAACAGATTTATTATTATTTTGATATGATTTATAAACAAACAAGCAGACGGCTCGCCGGGATGGTAAGCGGTTACCATCGCCTATGGACACCTGCAACACTCGGGGCATTACTGGTGCGTTTAAAGTACCCCGTGTTATAGCTCTGCGGGAAAACCTCGGGCGGTAGCCCATTCCATATCATGCAGGTGTGAGGGAAGAAAGAAGATGTGTTTATTAAATTAAGAACATCCTAAGCATCGTAATTTACTTGTGATAAAAGAGTTAAATATCGATTTATTATTATGTGATAGGGGTGAGACGTAGCCTCTTACCAAGGAAGATTTATGTCCCTTAACGCTTTCGTGCATATTTTATAAGGCTTTCAGTCGCTATTACCACTTGGCGCCAATCCCTTTTAGCACCTGTCTTTATTGAAGGTTAGATGTTTAATTAACTTAGAAACTGACTGGAAATTAATAAGCTGGGCAAGGTACTCATATATTAACTTCATAGATTATCATCCAAAGCTCGGCCAGTGGTTTTTCCGTTATCCGAAAGAACATTGTCTATACTGAATAAGAGTTACTACTCACCCCGGCTTAGCACGGGTTTTGCATTCAATATTTAATTTTATGTTATTTATACTAAAAAATAATCTAATCTTACAAACTTTCCATTAATAAATGTAATATCATTTTGTATAAAAAAACCAACTTCAATCGGTTAAAAATACTCTAAATTACGTTAAACCGGTGCAATGTATATAATTTAATACATATTTATATAACAAAAATCTAATTTGATACCTTATAGATTTTATCTAGGTACTTATTTATTTATCTCGTTTGAGTATTTTCTTAAAATATACTCGAAATTATGGTGAAACCCGAATTAAAATTAATTAATTAGTTTATTAGTAGTTCTCTATGCGAATACACGACAGCCATTATGAGCTATACCTATTTACGTACTCGTACTTATTGTTTTGTAAATACAAAAAAGAGTAAAGATAAATAAAGAGAAGAGAAAGGATACAAGAAAACAAATTATGAATATAATACATGCTGTAAACGTAATTTAAAATGATTTTGTAGAACAAATAAACTGTCGAGTGCCGCATCTAAAGTACAATGTTGTAGGAATGCTTGAAAATCCATCATTGAAGCTCATTCATCTTCTCGGAAAATGTTGAGTCCAAAGCAATGACTAACTAAATATAGCTCAGTGTTTGTTAGTTCTATACATATCCGTGAAGTATTGAAACAATTTGAGGCATCACTAATTTTTAATTAACTTAATTTTAAATACAAATCATTGGTTAAGGTTAAACTGCACTTGTTTAATAACTTTGCCACATATCTATATAAATAAAATAATTAATGAAGATTAAAAAATAAACTAAAAACCACCATTTATAGATTCAGTAGCTACCCTGAAAGTTTCAGCCCGATAGCTAATCAGGAAGTGCTCAAAATTGAGTTGCAAGATTCCATCCGGAACGACAGACAGACAGACAAACAAAAAAGTTACTTAATAGTGACTTTTGTTAAATATTTGTACGCCTACAAAGGCCCAATTTAGTTGAAAAAAACTACTGCTACTACCTACTCAGAGCCCGGATCTATTAATCACAGGTTACTTCAGAAGTTTGAACTATTGACTAGATACCATCGGTGTTCGGCAAATGGTTGCACAGAGATATGGAATTATTAGTTTGCTAGTTTATGTTTGTTCTGGTGGAATCTTGCAAGCTGAATCAGAATCACTTCCTCTTGTCCTACGAAGTTGAACATTTTCATACTAGTCAAAGTCCGATGACAATGCAATCTTATGGTGACGGCAAGCTGATGTGGCTGAGTAGTGTTTGGGCTCATTTTAATCTGCTCGCGGTTCAAATTACGATTTTTTAATAAGCTTCTCTTGAAAAATATATTTTTCAACTAAAAACTTGTTTAGATATTCCTACTAGTCCAAACATGCAAAATTTTAGGCTTTCATGGAAAAAAATGGGTAAAATAGGCCCGTAAATTGGGAAACGTTAATTGGGTCCGCTAATATGAATATACTACTTTACCTGGGATATATATATATACTACTTTACGTGGGAACGTGATGGGCTGATGATGATATATCATCATCAGCCCATCACGTTCCCACTGCTGGGACACGGACCTTCTCTTATAGAGAGAGAACTCTTCTATATGAGAGAAGGACATTACCTATACAACAGAAGAATTAAAAGTACAATCCTAGCATCCAATTTGGCCGAGACAAAGGTCAAATTTTAAATCAGAATGATCATTATGGATGTACCGAAGAAAATAGTTCAAATAATATCATTGACCCGTGCTAAGCCTTGACGGCTTAGTAGTTAGAATAATCGCTAATCCTTTTCTTCTTGTCTATTTCCACAAAAATAAGAAGCTGATGAGTTCCATAAATAATACCTAAGTCTTATCAGCAACCACCTAAATTACGTTCCCAACCATCCGCTTCTCGAATTTCATTAGGGAGACCTTCTAATTTCCTCTCACCAGTCGCCTTACAATCTAGAAAGTCAAAGTTACAAATGTGTTTTATAGAGATTACTTTGTAGTTATTATGAAACTAGCTGCGCCCCGCGGTTTCACCCGCAAATTCTCGGGATAACAAGTATACGTTTTATCTAACAAAAAACCGACTTCAATGTATCTTCGAAGTGCAAGGTCAAATATCGATGAAATTTATATGAGACCACTTCTTAGCTGTACTGAACCCATAGCAAGCAAAGGTTCATGAATGACGGAGTTCTGAGGTAACAAACATAAAAAAAAATACAATTGAATAGAGGACCTTCTCCTTTTTTGAAGTCGGTTAAAAAGTAGCCTATGTGGTAACCCAGGGTTCTATAAGCTATCTCCTTTCCGAATTTCACTGAAAACCGTTCAGCTGTTACGGCGTGAAGAGGGTACACACACACACTAACACACAAAAATTTCGCATTTATAATAATAGTGTGATGTGATGAGGTAGCATAAAAAGCGTAGTCACGTGCTTGATAGCACCACGACTGACCTTAACAGTTGCATTGGCATTGCAAAGTTCTGCCACGTGTTGCGAAGCACTGCACTGCGCTGAACTGCAAACTGAGACATATGATGTATCAAGGCTCGAATGCCCAATAATATCACAGGTACCATTAAAAAACGATACTAAGATATGAGAAGGATTTATAAAATATACTATCGATTGTTTCCTAACTGATGCTATTCAGCTACGTGCTCTTGTAAAAGCTATTCGAATATCAATGTGATAGTTTGTATTCTATAGGCATATTAATTTTTGCGTTGGAGTCGAAAATGGCGAGAGGGGATCGAGATGCGAAAGGAAGTGGAGTCGGTTTTACTTAATAAAAGAGCAATATATCTTGTGAACATGAATGAGAATGCGAAGGAAATCTAGGGTCATCCGTTATCAATAGCCGAATATAAATCAGGAACGAAAAAGCTTTCTCTATAAATAAGTTTATATTGAAGGTCGAATTTATAGAATCTATAATATCTGTAAATAAATTTCCCTTCGATTCATCCTCAATATTATTGCTTTGTTAGCCTTGAACGCCTTGACGTTAATAAAAGATATCTACAAGAAAAACCAAATAAACTAAGTGGATATCGATTTTTATTGCGGAAAGCACTTTACAGACAAATCCACTGAAAGCACGGTGTTAGCTCCCATTCCCTGGGATTTCAGTTTGAATAGAAATACAAAATGGTGAAATATCTCTCCCTAATGATGACAGCGATGGTTTGGAAAAATACGGGCTTCTAATGAGAACTGGATGATTTTAGTGAATTACGGGTGTTTTACTTAAAATATCGTGATTTATTTCTCATTTCATTCTACTAATCAATCATTGAACCGTTATTAGATTTTTGCCCTGCGCTATTTCTTTAATAACAGCTTACAGATTAAATTAATTATTGTTTAACACTAATATTTGTTTTGGTAATTTCATAAAATTAGATTCTATTATTTTGCAATTTTTTTAAGCGTTACTTTGCTAATTAATTAGTTATTTATGACGCAGAGCTATTAAATATTCCCATTTTCATTGCTCATTTTACTATAGTCTGCATTGCCGTAGAGTTACATAAGTAGGACCAAACGAAGTCTGAACGTAAGGAACAGAACAACAAGTGCGTGTCTAGGTTCGCTAGACTTGGCTACGTATTATACCTACATTATTTTATTGCTTATGAACAAGGCCTGGTAAAACAGTTAATTATGATTAAGCACTTCAAGAATGCTCGGCAAATAATATCCACCTACATACTTTCGTTCAGATAAAAATCTTTCTAACACATTTATGCCAACTACTGACCCCAAAACAAAACATAAATTACACGAATAACTACCTAAATAAAAACAAGGAAAACGAGTTACAAAAAAGGCACCACCAAGGCTCGGAAAGAAATAATATAATACCGCAAACTAATAACAAACCAGTTCACATCTCCAACCCTCACTTAACACTACTTTCATCTGTCGCCACTAAGAACAAATATCAAAACAAAAACGATTTAAAACTCAATAATGAGAAAATTAAGCCATTTAGATGCTCATCTACAATTTTCATACAATTAATATACACGATCACTAGTTGTAAAGTTACGAAGTTCGCGTCGGCGTCGGGAAAGCTTCAGACATGCTTTCCCGGCTGCGTCTCGCGGACTACTGAAAATGGAAACCATTTCAGAGCTTCGCATCTCTGAAGTTAACGTCATGAAGTCCGGGATCCACGGGGTTACTATAATGCCAGTACAAACACAATAGTTAGTTGAGCTTGAATTGAGTCAGTCTACGGAGTAATCTAATTTAGGAAATGTGTCTACAGTCCAACAAAGAAACTTTGTGACAACGGAGAACATTTAGAAAAATGGAGACGGGTTGATCGCGTGCCAAATATCGATATTGTACTGAAGGCGAGGATGTTGATCTCGACTATTTGCTTGTGTGTTGTTGGTAAGTGGAGACAGTCAAGTGGCAAGGTGAGGCGATGAAAGATGAAACAAAGCAGACATCATAATATGATGGTCATGGTCAAAAACGTGACATGTGATCACGGGGTAGCAACAAGCTGCGGTCAGATTCAACGGCAGTAGAGAACGACATAGAGATTGTGTTAATATGTAAAAGGTTTACATTGTATTGTATTTTGAATCCATAATCTCCCGACCTAATTAGAAACTGTGTTTCGGGTGCCAGTGGCTTCTCCAAAAAAGATTCTTTACGAAGTGAAGTGAAGTTAGATATAGACATTATTATAAGTCGTAATCGTCTATGTCGTTGCAAAGGCATGTCTACCTAACAGAGGGTTGACAACTGATACGAGCGATATGTAAGTAAGTGTCATTAATGTCCCTCATGCGTTTCTTATCGCACATATTCTTATAGTAGCGTCTTGAGTCCTAATGTCAGGTGCTGTCAGCATCAGAGGGCAAAGAGCAATAAAGATATGATAATATGTGCGAGATGTGAGCCTCATTTTAGCAAACGCTAATTCTACTTTCTGGTAAGTTGCAAAAAAAAAAAGCTATAATTTGAGTTTTACAGTTTTACTAACATTTGAAAAGAATGTCATTAGATGCAAAGTTACGATCGCGATATTGTTGAAGCATAAAGATGTGGCAATGTTCTTCACTTATTTTGAACTTTTCCCTCAATAGTATCAGACAAAGTCGCTATTCGCGTCCGCAATTTCTGTTTATCCGCTTACTTCTTCTAAACCACGGAACTTATTTTGATACGGTTTTCACAGTCTTTTATAGATTTTTACGGAAGTTTAATTTATATAATTAAACTTTAGTGTAATAAATAAAATTTTATGTTTTGTAATCAAGTCGTCAAAAAATGACAATGCATTAGTAAATTGCATGCGCGTGAAGCTGGGGCGGGTCGCTAGTATATTATAAGATCTAATGAGTAGATATATAATACTCATTGCTCATAATACGATTGTTTAATAGATAGATGTGCAATAATCTGCTGTGGTTTTTGCAATAAGCTGCAAAATCTCGTGGTAACGAATTAAAGGCTGACAATCAACTCACCGAACACGTATAAACGAGGCAAATACATACCTATTAGTAAATCAGGGTACTCGGCCATGTTCAGGATCCCAGTTCATTTGGAGCACGCGAGCGCCTGATTCTTTCCTGCGATTAAAGCGCAGGTTATAATGGACTTAGTTTTATGGCAGGCGATAGTAAAAAGTTGAAGCATGACGTTTAAGCAATGGTAATTTTTAAAGCAACAAATTGTAAAGAAAACTAAAATATAACTTAGGACTTATAAACACTTAACGTTGCTCGTACATAAAACATTTTCATATATTATTATAGATTG
The DNA here is from genome assembly GCA_951640565.1 of Petrophora chlorosata. NCBI lineage: Eukaryota > Metazoa > Arthropoda > Insecta > Lepidoptera > Geometridae > Petrophora > Petrophora chlorosata. The sequence goes on along the minus strand of OX621193.1, from coordinate 11,210,069 downwards.
GGAAGCAATGGTTTTAATTTTATTTATGAGGTGGTTACCAGTTAAAATTAAAACCAACTAGGTTTTAATTTTAACTGGTATGAGCTAGCGCAGGAGCGAGACAGGTGGAAGAAATTGGGGGAGACCTTTGCCAAGCAAAGGGGCTATATAAACTAGTAAAAAAAATAATTATAGATTGCCTATGCAGGAGAATAACGTTTCTCTTCACTCATTGGAAATTGGGATTAATTCATAAAATATGATTCCACAGTAAAAAAACGCCTTTTAGAATTCTTATCATCGTAGTTCACAGCCTCTGTGGTATAGTGGTTAGGCAGGTTGGCTGAAATCACATACACCATTGAGGTTGCGGGTTCGATTCCCGGACGGGTCAAATCTTGGTGCACAGAAAAAAATAAGCGCAAGCATTTGTTTCGTGTGTAAGTATTGTGGGACCATGGTTCTATAGATACAGAGAATCCTAGTTAGGGGCCAGCATCTATGTTTGTGATTGTCTGGCGTATTTATTATTATTAATTATGCCGCTCTTTCTCATGGGTTATATACCCGGTCCTTTGGAACGCTTGCGCGGGGACATGTGTCCAACACGTAGAGGCCTCTTAGAGCATTTAATTTAGATATGTAATGGGCAACACTTACCGGGGACTGTCTGTAAGTGCAACATTAAGAAGATGTAATCAAAGACGGCCCCCGATAAGTGCGAGGACTATTATTGGAGATTACTTATAATTGGGCTTTTGAGGTAATTTTTTAATGGATGAGAACCGGCCTATGATATGAGACTTCAGCACCTGCCAGTTCCGCCTCATAAAAAAAATATTTAGGCAGGTGGTGACTCGCCACCCACTAAACGGGCCCCCTTTAAAGGCCGCCGTTCGTTGGCGACGAGAGGGGCAACGTTGGTGTGGGTGGCTAAAGGGTGTCGAGAGGTGTGCTGCAGTTTCACTTAACACTTCCACCCTTGGAGCTTAGTTCTTAGCTCTTGCATCTCCACCCCCGGACGGCCAGTTAAGGCAAGCCGGGGGTCAGGGGTTTCATTTAGCCCCAGGGAGAATCTCGGGATCAGGCTTAGTGGGGCCACGCACCATCTACTCGCTACATCAGCATCAGGTTAACGACTTGTTCGTCTGGCCACTCAATCACATAAGAAGATTAAAAAACAAATAAAACAAACTGACCTATGTATGTTTATCTAGACAGTAAAGGTAGGTACTGGTAGGTACTAGGTAAAAAACGACACACATCAAACTTCTTGTGGGTTCAACTTTAATTAGGACCCTTTATTTAGTATATGTAAGTATACACGGTGCTGTTTTTATTTTTAGAACCACTGGACAAAAATTACATTACCTTCCTAGTTCTTTGGTGCTACACATTTTACACATCGCAGCTTGTGCTAGTAAATTTCATTGATGATGAAGATGATGATGAAGTGGTAGGTAAGTAGGTACCTACCTATTTACTTAGTATAAAAAGTAGCCCAAAAACTACTCAAGATTATTCGTGGTCTTGATATTTCGTTGTTACGTGATTCGCTGCTGTAATATGGCGGTGACATGTTATTCGAATTTTCAAATTTCGGTACCAAGTAACGCACTCGTTTATGTAAAGTAAAATACGCCCAACGATCACATACATAGATCCCGGCCCCTAACTAAGATTCCCTGTATCAAGGAAACCAGGAACTACGAGGATCATTGTCCCAACCCATACCCAAACACGAAACAAATGATAGTACTCTTTTTTCTGTGCATAATAATTTGTCCCGTCGCTGGGATTGAACCCGCAACTTCAGTGGTTTATGAGAGTAGAGCCAACCAATGCCCAACACCACAGAGGCTGACGTAGAGAACGGTATAAAGTTGGTTCTTAGTCCATAAAATGACAAGCACAATCGGTTGTGCATAAGGAAAACAAAAAAAAAGACGTGTGGCACTCGGAGACTGCCGCGGTAAAGCTATTGCATAGCATTCGGAATGGGGGGTGTTAGGTTATTTTCGTTACGGAATTTCTGGATTCGGTCTCCACGCTCAAGGCCCGCGATAGAAGCTATACAATAGCTTAAAACTGCGTATAACAAAAACAATAAGATTACTCAACTGATTGTGGTGTTCACTAAGTCGCACGTAGGCAACGCATGAAGGGTTAGGACTGTTAGTTGTTCTGGGATGAAAAGTATCCTATGTCGTATTCCAGTACCTAAAGTTGGTACCTACATACACATACACTAACACACACACAGAGAGAGAGAGAGAGAGAGAGAGAGAGAGAGATAGAGAGCATTTCGCTTTCGTACATCACACAGAGTTATCATATTGTGGCCTATAAAAAATCTTTTGACTTTTTATATAAAAATCAGAATCACTTGATCACCTTTAGGAAAATACGTTTTTTGCCTAGCTATTAAAATGTTTGTCAGATTTATCGCTCTTTTTACTGGGAACGTTATTTTGACTTTAAAGGTCGACGTGTCATTGCACTCATATTTTAGGTACTGAATATTATTTTGTCACAATGAATGCAATAAGAAAACCAGTTTGTTATTGGATAGACTTACAAAATAATAGAGAACTTGCAAAAAATTCTCAAATTTGTTGATGGTGACATACTTAGCGGTCAAACGCTTGCCAATTTGGAATTAAAAATACATTTGCACTTGATTATCTATACCTTATCATACATAAATTATTGGTCATTATGAGACTCAAATCTGATTGTCTCAGCTAGCATACTAGCTTGTCTCGTCACACAGTCACATAAAAAAAATGTTTGACCTAAACAAACAAACAACAACATTGCAAGTTAAATATTAGCTTGTAATTATACGCAAAGACTCGGTAATGAAAATTAGGCCTAGGTAGGGTAAGCATATCAAAAGTTACATAGTAAAGAATGTGGCTTCACGCATGACGATAGCCAGTGTAAATTGACACGCTCCATGAAAACATCCTTAATTGGACGGGCAAAAAAAATGCGATCACAATAGATGTGCGTCAATTTATGTACCTATTTATCTTCATTACGATAATAATTATCTATGAACAAAATAAAGTGGTAATGTTTGATTAAAATAACAACATTAGGTACTACAGCTTTGCCAGTAATTCTGCCCCCAAGCAGTAGTGCGCAAGTATTGCTGTGGTCCGGTTTGAATGGCATTGTAGACCGCGAAATTACTGGGCATATATGAGACTTAATATCTGATGTCTCGGGGTGATGAGTGCAATGCAGTCCTACGCAGTGGTGTTAAAAGTACTGGGTGGCACTGCAATTGTTATAGGTAGGCGTTAGTTACCATCAGGCGAACGACACGCTCTTCTCATCACTCAATCCCATAACAAGGGAGCAAGATACAAAATACATTAAATAAGTAGAGCTTAGAAACAATATGACAGCCTCTGTGGTGTAGTGGTTGGGCAGGTTGGCTCAAATCTTATACATCACTGAGGTTGCGAGTTCGATTCCCGCGACGGGACAAATGTTTGTGCACAGAAAAAAAGCGCAAGCATTTGTTTCGTATCTGGGTGTTGTGGGCCCATGGTCCTCATAGTTCCTGGTTCCCTAGATACAGGGAATCCTATTTAGAGGTCAGGATCTATGTATGTGATCGTTGGGCGTTATTTATTATTTATTTATTTATTAATAGAAAACATTAAGGTATATTGTCCATAGCAACAGATCAAAAAAATGTCAGCAACTAGGTACATAGTTTCATGGGTACGAATTAAAGTATTTATTGTCTTATCCTTCAATTACATTGCTCGGTATGTACTTTAAAAATTAATAAAAGAAAGATTCTAGTCTGTTGACTGTACAATACAATACAATACAATAACACTTTATTGCATACCACAAACATAATTACATGAACAAAATAGAAAATGAAATCTTAACTAGGGTAATACAATTGGCGGTCTTATCGCGTAATGCAATCTCTTACAGACAACCTTTGGATGGATTGGACAAATGTTAAAAGAATAGACGGTGGTGCACATCAAATAATTAATATAAACGATAATAAAATAAAACAATCATATATAACTAAAATAATATACTATTAACGACAAATACTTACATATTACATAATATAATAATTCATATAACTACTTATACTCTTACTTACTATACAACTGTACTTTAATGACCTCATAAAGCTTTATCTGTATCATTTATCGCTTTCGATTTCACGCCTTTTGTTGTTCCCTAAAAGCCGGAAAAGATTCACAAATTGGATAATTTCCTTCTCTTGTATATGTCAAGTGTAATGAAACCGATTATTGAGAACAATTTAACACTCATTATGAACCTTGGCATACGAGAGGTCGAGGCCCAGTTGACACCTCGTAGTAATTATAATCAATGGTTTCTTATCGATTTTTAATGAGGTAGGGCCTAATGAGGAAGGATTTCAATTTAGAAAGTGGCCTTTTTCCTGAACTCCTGACCTTTGACCTTTTGTTAATTTGTTTAGGTAAAATCTTAAGCCTCTGTCCAACTGTAATAAATTGAAATTGGAATGAAGAAATCGGAAGTATAATGATCAGTGTATAAACTATAAAATGACGCTGTTATCATGAAAATCCGTTCCATACGTTTTTAGAGTAAAAGCCTTATGAAAATGCAAGAAAAATTGATAGAAGAAGAGAACTGAGGATACATAAAATTAAATTAAAACAGAAAATTCAAACAAAACAAAGAATATGTATTGCATCAATATTAGTCAAAAGTCTAAAGATATTTGTTTACGTCTTATTTATACACATTATACAAATTAATTAAAAATACTTAAAAAAATTTAACGATTAAAAAAAAGGTTTGCATGTCTACCTTCTCCTTACCCTTAGCCTCTTGTCTATCCCATTTATTTCCCGTTACTACTCAAATTGTAGTCCGGGCTGAGAATAGAAATGCGAAAACACTTCCAGTGCTTCGGAAATACACACTCAAGCAGCGGTTCCTAATAGGTGTTCCGCGGAACCCTAGGGTTCCGTGAACGGGTCACTGGGGTTCCGAGAATTGCCGACGCCGGCCGGCATTTTTATCGATATACTGACCCGCGCAAAAGTGCTAAATCAATTTCGATAAATTTATATGGGACCTCTGAAGTATGACCTACCAAACAAAAAAAGAATCATCAATATCAATTCATAATTGGCGGAGTAATCGCGTAACAAACATACAAAAAAACAACCTCCTCCTTTTTTGAAGTCAGTTAAAAATATGAGTTGGGGTTCCGCCAAAATTAGGTAGATAATTTAGGGTTCCATAACTAAAAGAAATTGGGAACCGCTGCTCCAGAGAATATAGCACCAAGAAACTAAGGGAATGTCTCTTTTATAATCTTCTCCTTCCTAAATGTCTACTATTACAAATAATAGTAATAATGAACTATCACATACATAAATCTTGAACCCTAAAAAGGATTCCTTGTATCTAAGGAACCAGGAACTATGAGGACCATAGCCCTACAACACCCAGACACGAAACAAATATGAACCTGTAAGGGCGTTTGCAACTGAATGCAAATTTTATACATTTTATATTGACATAAATATATTAGAATCAATAAATAATATATAATATCAATATATTAACTATCAATATATAACTATCAATATATTGAAATATATTATCAATGACATTTTACGATTTTAATATTACCTAATTTTTAGTCGTCCGGGGTCTCCGGGGTGCATGTTTTTTAGACCTAAGGAGACTTTAATCTACCTACTCTATGGTCTGGTTGCCTGCACTACAATCGCACATTTTTTTAAGTGGTCTATATTATTGTACCCAAATATATTTTTAATTCGTGCTAAATCCATCTACGTGAACCCCTTAATTGCTTGTTAGTTTGAAAGAATTCATCAATTTACATAGTATGTGGTTATAATGGACATTACTTATTATTTTTATTCTTGTTTTATAGAACTAGTTACGTATTATAATACCGGATGTGAGGTAATTAATTATTATTTATCAATTATATTTATATCTAGTCAGAAGCGCCCAGCCAAACTATGCACACCGTAGCGAAGCGAGGACAATCGAACCATCAATGTGAAATGGCTCGAATAGGTATTTTATTATTAAACTTATTTAAATCAAAATCCTTTGATTTAAAAACCAGTTGACAGCTGGATTTCTATCCGACATAACCGAACGCCGAAATTTCTCTACTCCGACAATACTTTAAGCCGACATTACTTCACTAACACGCTTTTGAAACAAGTGGGTTTTTGAACACGGTTCCGAAATCACCGGCTATAGGGTGATTTCTGACAGCTCCCTTGAACGAGCCCCTCGGGCAACTACGCTAACCGTTAGATATGATAATTTGTTGTTAGATAGGATATATATATAGATAGGATACGTATAGATAGGATAATTTGTTGTTAGAAAACCATCTACATATTTATATTATCTATCATAAACAGTTATGGATTTTTGAAAAAGAAAGACGATGTTTTCTGACTAAACCGATATGTCGATTATTTTTTTCACTTATGTCGATTTTTTTCTGTCTGTGGCTTTCTTCTTCTAGGCTTCTATCTTCTCGAAGTTTCCGTTGCGATATTTTCGTTTGATATCGTTTTATAGTACCTAAATTTTACTACGGAATTCAGACTGGTGTGAGACTGGTTTAGATTTAATTAGTAGTCTTTTAGTAACCCGTATTATCTCTTCGCGCCGCATCCCAATAAATTAAAATTCAATTGTCTGAGACCAAATCAGGCTTTGTAAACGGCTAGTTAGGTATATCGAAATAATATTCAAAGTAACGAATAGAAATAGCTTTTTAAGCGGTCTTTTAAATATTTTATTTATTTATTTTATAAGTATTTATTTACTACTATCTATACCTACTATTACCACATGAATACTTTGATATTTGTAATAACTAGGTGTCATTTAATTAAATCGAACTGCGTGCCGGCTGCTTTGAAGCTGAATGTTATTTCACGTGACGATGTCAAGAAACCCGACGGCATGACGTTAATTCTTTGGAGCCGTTGGTGTGGGACGCCACTTGTGCCGATAAACTAGCGTCTTCCCATCTCATCGGCACTTCAAGGGCGGCAGGAGCGGCGGCAGAAGCAGCAGAGAGCCTCAAGCGGAGAAAGTATATGCATCTTCCTTTTGGGCTTGAAACTATGAGGCCATGTCCAGACGCCTCGTAGACACAACAGGTAGTCTGGCCATTCAACGAGGTAACGTCTCCAGCTTTTGGGGCACCTTACCCGCAGACGGCGACCTAAATTCTGTTTTTAATCTTTAAATTTACTTTTTTATTTTTTCGTAGGTTAGTTAAGTTTTTATCACTGTATATATTTGTAAATAATTGTTCATTTGTACCTAATTATAAGTCTGTTGAATACATTATAGTCATATAGGTACAATAACACGAGTCATAAATGACAAAGAAACTAGATATACAGCAGGTATAGAATAATCACCATGAAAAGTGGTTAATTGAATTAAGTATTTAAATTTAAAAATAATATCTTGAAATCCATTACAAATGTTAAGTTGATTTCTTAATCGACTTAATATTTGTGGATTTCCTCTATTTACCAACCCGCACTGGGCCAGCGTGGTGGTTTATGATTACCTATACTCTACGAGGACGGCGTGTGTTCTAGCAGTGTGAACTTAATAGGCTAATAATGGTGATAAAGATCTGTCTGGTTGGAGGAGTAAAGAAATGTTTGTGGTCGGGGTCCCTGTGATTTCTCCATGTGTGCGGTTTATGCGGATATTTCTAGTGATATTCGGCCATTAGCATGCTATTTGCTACTGCGATGCTAATTGCTAATATGAAATTTATCAGTTGTGTATTCATAAGTTCGTGCGAAATTTCATTATACATATTAATATTTATGTAATATGAAATTATTGAAAGATGGAAATAAACTATTGGTCAGATCCTTCGTGTCTGGCCTCAAATGAATGGGCTCGATGAGTCATCATAATAAAAAAAATCATACAAATTTGATCTCAAAATCACGCAAGCGGTACGCGGGGTAACGGGACACTCCCCGTCGATTCGCAATAGCAACAACAATAGCATTAGCAAATCGCCGCAGTTTGCATTTGTGTGGGAAGGAAGGTGCATGCATGTTGCCGTACGGCGCGTGCATAATAAAATAGAATAATTCATTTTATATAAAAAAACGACCTCAATTCTGATCTTGCGAGGTCGACATATATATATATATATATATATATATATATATATATATATATATATATATATATATATATATATATGTCTGTCGACCTCGCAAGTTATATATATATATATATATATATGTCGTTTTTTTATTTAATAGGTATTGTGCTATTCCAAGTCCTAAAGTACCTACATACCAAATTTCATCAAAATCGGTTAGGTAGTTTTTGCGTGAAAGAGTAACAAACATACATCCATACATTCTTACAAACTTTTGCGTTTATAATATTAGTAGGTATCAATAACATTTTTATGGGATCACCTTAAAGCTGTACTGACCCCAACGCATAATTTTCGGTCTATAAATGACGGAGTTCTGCGGTAACAAATATAAAAAAAGAATCGAATTGAGAACCTCCTCTTTTTTAAACTTGGTTAAAAAGATTATGTAAGTATATCCTACGGAACTGGTTAATTTTCCGAGTTGTATTCTTTAGTAGGTACGATATAGAATAATATACAATACTATACACACATATACCTATACCAGGCCTAGTGCACTCCGCACTGTAGGTACGAAGCTACAAGAACATAGCCGGACACCGACGGCGGGTCGCGCGTCGTTATACGTGCTGCGTCAGAAGAGATAAGAGCTATACGATAGAAAGAGAGGTGCTCTGTAGGTTAATATGACTGGTAGGTATGCAGCGCTACGCGAGCTGAATTGAATTTTATTGCGTCATAGCAAGACTCGCTATTTGTTTAAATTTCTTTGCGGAGTGATGCTTCTGTCCCTTAATGTTCTGTGCCTATACATAATTAATATGTTATACATAGAATACCAATCACGCGACAAGCTTTGTCTGTTAAAAAACCTGTTTATCTAACCACTATTTTATGTTGTTGGAACGTTAAAAATGTTTTTATTATATTTTTATATCTTTAAATAGAGTAATTGAAAACACAACTATAAGGCTTTATATATATATATCCTGCTATAACTATTCATGTTATTTTGTCGGAATCTAGTGATTCCGGCTCTTAAATTGCTAATTTAAACGTATATTCAAATGGTTATAAAAAAATACTTTAAGCCATTATTAAGGATCAGGTACTATGCTATAAACATTATAACTATAATTTAAATGCAAAAATAATTATTGTTTCAATAATACTTTAGGGTTCCTTACAGTAAGAACTAGATACTAAGGAGTCCTGCCTAATGCTAAAAGAAGGGACCCTCCATCCAGACTAATTAGTCTCCCGAACGTCTTTAATATAATTATTTTTTAGAAAAAAACAAAAACCGATGTCAATGTATCTTCGAAGTCCAAGGTCGAATATCGATGAATTTGTATGGGACTACTTCGTAGCTATACTGAACCCAACGCAAAAATATTTTTTCAAATCGGTTCATAAATGACGGAGTTCCGAGGTAACAAACATAAAAAAATATAAAATAAAAAAATGTAATCGAATAGAGAACCTTCTTTTCTTTTTTTTTTGAAGTAGGTTAAAAAAGTAGGAATCTTCACACTATTTATTAATGGACTTAGAGAAACTTATTATTTTAAACTGCATTCTTATAAGATTATAATTACTAATAAAATGGAACGAGGGATATGTATACATATACCTACCTACTACTACCTACCATGTACCTACTATTATATTGTGTTACTAACTCCGCCTGCGGTTTCACCTGCAGTTTCCCGGGATAAAAAGTAGCCTATGTGTTAATCCAGGGTATAAGCTATCCCATACTAAATTTCATCCTAATCCGTTTATCCATTGCAGCGTGAAAGAGTAACAAACATCCATACATCCATACATACAAACTTTCGCATTTATAATATTAGTAAGGATCATACAACTGAAGTATTTTAGTTGTGTAATCCTATTTTGGCCTTATAAACAAGAAATATTGTATTTACATAAATTAACTAAGACGCTGTTTGGATTGCAAAAATAAATAAAATAAAATAAAATAATTGTAGCCTATGTCTTCCGAGATAATAGCTGCGCAACTGTAGGTACAAAAACGACAGACACCATTACAGCATTTGTTTTTCACATTATTATTACAATTAATTCTTTCATTCATTTTTCTACGAACCTACACAATGCACTCACATTTACTGCGTTTCTTTTGTAGTATCCTTATTCGTTCGCCTACAGAACCTTCGATCCGCGAGCCCGACTCACGCCTGTTTTAAAGTCCATTGGTCTCATCGACCTGAAGACATCACCGCGACATATATATCTCGCTTGATTCGCATCTTCACACAGTAGGTGCTGAGCTCTTGTGTCAAATTGAGTGCAGATTTTTAATTTTATATTTTTATACAAAATGAGCTTCGGTAAAATGCTGGCGGCTAACAGTTTTGTGGTACTTGCACTCGTCATCAGTGTCAATTCCCATTTTTTGGGTAAGTTACTAATGCTAAAATGCTTGTATTATTTACTTGTATTTTATAAGGTTGGTAAAGAAATAATACTTAAGAATTATTTTACCAATGTAGGTAAACCTATAAAAAATATTATTCTCGTAATCCCCACTAAAAATTTTGGAAGGGAAAACGGAGTAACTTTTTTTAAATTGTCAATATCCCTACCAGTGGGGACAACATGGTGAGGATTAATGACAATGATCCCACCGGGTTATAGTAAGAAAAATCTTGATGAAAACTGTCTATGAACTAATATCATTTTCGTAAAATAAATCAAATTAATTTCAATCACATTATTTTTTATCTTTAGAGTCTTATTTAAATGTATTCATTTTATCTATAATCTATTTGCATACGACTGGATGTAAAAGACTTAAATTTTTTTTAAGCCTGGGCACAGAAAACTTGATAGTAGCACAGAAGACGTAATAGTCAGTACAAATAATAATATTAGTAATAGGAGGAATATTGGCTAAGCCTTTCTTATTAGATAGTGTCATCGACTCGTCCCTACTAGCCTTCTAAAGTTGCAAAGTATATAAAACAATAAAATATATTAAGTTTGATGTATTGCATTTTCGGAGGAAAAGGTATATAATGATTGGGTAGAGGTTTATTAACCCGTAATTTTAACCTTTAAAATATCCTCACACACTTTAGTCTAGATAGGTACTTAACTTTCTCGATCTTAACCTTTTATTTAATATTTAAATGAAGAACGATGAATTGGTAAATATCTATAGTCTGTCCATAAGGAGGTACTTAGACATAAATTGAGACCGCCTTGTAATATTAATGGCAATACCAGTACAAGGAAACTTATGAGAGTTACCAAGTTAGGCATTAAGAACTTTGTATCCAGTTGCCAATAAATAAAAAAGGAAACTTTTCGGTTTTAGTTACTGAAAAAAAAGCACAAGCATTTGTTTCGTGTCTGGATGTTGTGGGACCATGGTCCTCATACTTCCTGATTCTCTAGACACAAGGAATCCTAGTTAGGGGCCAGGATCTATGTATGTGATCGTTGGGCGTATTTATTATTATTTATTTATTTTATTATTATTTTTTTGTTCTTCCTCTTAAAAGCCAATACTTACGTTCACATTGTTTGTTCGAATTTGATGAGCACATTTTGCTAAGATTTGGTTAAAAGTAAAACAATATAAAGTAGCTGGCTTGTAAAACTTAAATGGGTACTTAAAATATGTGAATCACACCAAATATTAGTGTGTTTTACATAGTTGCGTAGAATGTTTGTGAGTGTTACTGTACTTAGTCCAGAGGAAGGAATCGTAGTAGCCGTAACACCGGGTATCGGTACGGCTACTAACGACACTTCTAAGTGTATGTACATATATTTCACACTATTTGTTTGTTTGAGTATGTTTGTTACTTCTTCAGGGCTCGTAACGGCTCAACGGATTTCAATTGAGAGTGAAATTCGGAATAGAAATAGCTACTTATACCTACCCTGGATTAACACATAGGCATAATCCCGAAAACCGTGGGGCGCAGCTAATTTTAACATAATATTTTTGACACTAATTGAGAGGGGTTATTCCGTTTCCTCCAAAGACCCATTGTTTTAGAAAAATACATTTTCATACATTGATTCCTGTTTCCTCCACGACATATTTAAATACAAATATTAAATATTATTTCATTCCTTTTTCCTAGTAAAGTAATAAAGTAACTAAATCATAAAGATGACCAACAATTAAAAAAAACAATATAATGCACTAAGAGTGAAACCTTTAATTATTTATTTATATTATTTATTTATTAATATATATTTTTTTAATTATTTATTTATATTATTTATTTATTTGTTTATTTTAATTTTAAACTAATAATTGTAGGTAGGTATTAATATTAATTTAAATAAAAATTTGACAAAGCCTTTTTTAACATTTGTAGGTTTCCTCGTATATATATGTTGGTACTAAGTTGGTAGAATTCCTTTTTAAGAAAATAACTATACTTACATTGCCTTTTTTTTCATATTCAAAGAATAGTAGATACGTACCTGCTAAGTAGGTACCTAGTAGGTACTTAGGTCGAATATTTAAAGAACAGCACGTATACCTACTAAGTACCTAGATAGATAGATAGATAAACACTTTATTATTCACCTTAAACATAGAAAATAAATAGGTACATGTCAAATGTTTACAATGGTGTACCAAGACTTATCGATTAGAAATATATATTTGGACTACCTAATTTTACCGTAGATACGATTATGCTCAATCAAACCCAACTCTACCAACATAAATAGGTAGGTACGAGTACATAATATATTCCATCATACCCCAGAGAGGACAAACCTGTCATTCCAAATTAATAATAAGGTGAAACTTACGTGATCGGTAAATTAAACTTCCAAATACGTCAGGCGTAATACGCAGATACTCAAAGATACATTTTTAATACTTTGTCTTTGCATATACTAATAACAATGTGTCATTGACTTGTTCCGTTGTAATGTAGTATATTAAACTAGTATCTAGTATATTAAGTATATTGGACAAAATGTGTTATTTTAATTATTGTATATTAATATTATTTTTTCTAAATTACCTAACATGTTGTATAAATGAATTGCTTATGACTTTGAGTATCATAATTATTTTATAGATTTTGATTTTTTTTTTAACGGGCGAATGTCTTTATTACTGAAAACAAACTACATACACTCTACTTACTAAAACTAAACTAACTACATACAAGGAGAAGCAATTGGACAACCCATAGACCATTAAAGGCAAATGCTCCCAGCTCCCAGTTGGCAGCGTACCCAAGATGCTGGCAGTATTGCCCCGTTGGATTGCAATACTGATACGTTGAGCCAAATAAGTCCCAGCATTTTGGTAATTTTTGATTTTAATTAATTTTAATTTTTGCATGTCAGTTTATCTGACTAAATATGTGATACGATTTATCTATTAATTTGACCCATCCAACAACTTATAGCACCATATTTTACGCAAAAAATACGTTTCGTTTCATTATTTTGTACTTTATCTCTATTTTTAAGTTGAATAATAAAGTGTTTATCTATCTATCTATCTATCTATCTATCTATTTTTAACATACAGCTACAGATAGAGCTTCTTTTCAAGAAGGCGTTGTAGTCAAGCTACGCGACTACTGCCATAGTTTGATATTTATTCACATATTATATTAAGTAGTTAAGGACTCTGTTATTATCTATTTCTTTAAATTGGTATACAATGAACAGGTTTTTTATTCTATTTCTATATTATGATGGACTAGCTGCGCTCCGCGGTTTCCACCATGGTTTCCTGGAATAAAAAGTAGCCTATGTGTTTTCAGGGTACCTATAAGTTATCGCCATTCCGAATTTAACTCAAGTCCGTTGAGCCGTTATAGCAGTAGCGTGAAGAAGTAAGAAACTCATTAACACACACACAAACTTTCGCATTTATAATGTTAGGTGAAGATGTGACCGAAGATCGAAGGAAGGCGTTAGTAGAGTGATTGCTCTGGCCTGTCCTCCTGATGAACCTCATCCTGAAACACGACTAAGTCATAAACATCTAAAATGAAATAATATTTAATTATAACTAATGCTCTCTTTACGATTACAACTTATCCATTTTACAGAAATATGAAAATAAAAATGTTTTGTAAAGATTCACTTACTTTTTATTATAACTTATTGTGTTTTTTTGTTATAAATTGAAAAACAATTTTATTTCCGCTGCGGCTAAGTAACTTTTTTATGATTGCTAGATATGACATAAAATAATATTACTTGCTGTCAAAAAACACCTCATGGTACGCATTGAATGAAAGATGAAAACCTCTTAGCAAAACAATATCAAAGTAAGCTTACTTTTAGGACTTCGTGGTACGAAAAATCGAAGTGAGGTTATGATAATACTGTTTTAAGAGATGGTGGTAAGCCCCCAGGTAGGAAAAGGCACCTACTCTGAAGGTTCCAAAATTTTGCCCCACTTTACAGGTAAGATACATACACTTTGCAGGTAAGAAAAGTATATTAAAGTTTGGAAACTATCGTGAGTCGAAATATTCATTATAAATATAAACGGCTACACTCACGTTATGATTGTGTCGGAATAACTCCGACCAGGTTTCGGACAATTAGGATGTCCTTCTTCCGAAAGTTTACGCTTTGAATTCGCGGCGCAGCCAGTCTGCGCAGACAGTCTGCGCGGCGAAACCTGGTCGGAGTTATTCCGACACAATAAAAACGTGAGTGTAGTCGTTTATATTTATAATGAAGAAAAGTATAGATTGTCGGCTCTTTTTTTAAATGTATTATACTTTATTGCAACAATAATTACCCGTAGTCATCGCTACTCGATGCGAGCAACACAAAATTACCTATGTAGCACTGTCGTGAACAATTATTTTAAAGGCTGTTCTTAAGAAAAACGTTAGTAATATATTGCGAATATTATCGTTAAAAACAAGGAAACCAAGTGTTTTTAATAGGAAGATCAGTCAAGTGTGTATCGCCAATTCAAGGCACGTTATTTGTGGTCAATTGCAATGCAAATATTTTTATAATCATTTTATTTTTTTAATCATCCAGGAAATGTCAATACGTACATCATCTTTAGTGGTAAATATTTTAATATCAAGTGATTCTTAAAAACATTAAACTGAACGGTTTGAAGCTGACAAGAAATAAATAGCATAGAACAGAATTTAGTCCGATTATAGACCACCAACCCGCACTGGGCCAGCGTGGTGGATTATGACCCATACTATCCATGAGAATTGGCCCATGTCCCAGCTGTGGGAACGTCATGGGCTGATCATGATGATAGACCATACGAAAGCCTCCGCCATTCCCTAACTGCTGTTAGGTATATAAAAACAAACGGACCCGTGCCCTTTCAAAGCACAGTAGCTCTCAGGTGTAACGACACAAACGGTCACCCATCCAAGTGGTGACCGCGGCGATCGTCGCTTAACCTAGAAAATATATAAAACACGATTATTCTATGTTTACAACTTTGTATGATAGACAAATCGTTTCTTACTTGGACATAAAGACGTAAATAGCGATACATAGTGACACCTCTATACCATCTATCATAGAGATAATACCTACTTAGGAACATAGATAAACACATTATTGTTAGAGGTGCTCGTTATATTAAACACAGCAGATTAAAAAAGCCGTTAAAAACAATATAACACCAGCAACCTGCTATAATATTTACTGTATATCTATCTGCGCTATTATTTTATTCTTTCACTACCTCGACTTCAATCATATAGCGCCATCTATTATGGATGCACTTTTACGTATGTGTATAGCTGACCTTGGCGGTCAAAGAATCAAACCCTAAAACTATGAAACAAGTAGGTACCTACATAATATCTAACTGGTGGTAGGTTTCTCGTATGCGAGAGGCCGTCTGGGTGGGTACCACCGCTTTGCCAGTTATTCAGCCGCCAAGCAGTAGTGCGCATTACGGTGTTCCGGTTTGAAGGGCATTGTAGCCAGCGAAATCACTGGGCCTTATGAGACTCAACAGCTAAGTCTCAGGCTGACGAGCGCATTGCAGCGCCGCGCAGGATTTTGCAAAACAAATTTCTAGGTGGTGCTGTTATTGTTATGAGCAAGCGTATTGCTTACCATCAGGCAAACAACCAGCTCGTCTCGCCATTCAGTTACATAAAAAAATCTACGATTAAGAGAAAAGTCAACTAATTGGTAATGATTCAATTAACATTACATTTACTTTGTAGGGTTAGTAACGCGTCATCCTTCCTACTTCCTACTATAATACACGCGAAAGTTTGTAAGAATGTATGGATGTATGTTTGTTACTCTTTCACGCGAACACTACCGAACCGATTTTGATGAAATTTGGTATGTAGGTACTTTAGGACTTGGAATAGCACATAGGCTACTTTTTATCCCGGGAAACCGCGGATGAAACCGCGGGGCGCAGCTAGTTACTTAATAATCCACATGTAATTATTTTCATCTGATACCTAGGACGTTGCACAAATACTAAGTATACATAATATATATTATTATAGTAGGTACTTAAACGTGTCGTTCATTGCAATGAACAACACAAGTGCAGTTATGTCGGTGATCATCGCCGGCCAAAGGTTAATCTTTACTTGGTTTGTAAAACGAGTATAGGTATTAGGTATTATTGGAACTGGTATAATCTGATCGAAGAAACTGAATGCATTTTAGACCCGATGTAGGAACTATTATCGGGGCTTGTGGTTTTTTATCTTCTTGCTAAGTTAAAAGTTAGTTCCTGCTATTTCTTGCTAGCTGCTTTTAAATTGAATTTATTTAAAAAACTGAAACGCAATGAAAATATATAGTGTAATCCCGCTGAATATATATTAAAAAAATATATATTGAATATATATTGAATATATATTCAGCGGGATTACACTATATATTTTCATTGCGTTTCAGTTTTGAGATGAATTGCCGCAACGTCACGCCTGATTCCATTGCATTGAATTTATTTGTAAGCGAATAGACTCGATATATTCAAACATGAGTTAAACTTGCTTGATTTAAAAAGTATCTAAACTAACATAAAAAGCCTAAATTTGTGATTACTTCCAGTTTGTCCAAGACAATACTACATTCTATGATAGCTTTCAACAAAACCCAAAAACAAATCCCACTTTATGAAAAAATTTAGTTGAGAAATCTACGAGAAAACAAAGGGCTATCGAGATTTACTACATATCATTTACATAAATATAAAGGAAACCTTAGTTGTGCTATTGTTTTAATTCGAAGCATTTTTAGAAGTTTTATTGAATAGCTTCGGTAGCTCCCAATCTTGTCCCAGCCATCTCCAAAAGAATCCCAAAAATGCATAGGTACAGCTTAGATGGATAAACACCCTAATGCAATAATAATTTGACTCACAACACGTGTCTACAATCATATTACACTGAAAACGTATTCTTTGTTCCAGAACCCGTCATCCAACCATGCAGCTTCAAAGACAAAAATATTAACGTATGCGTCAAGAAACAAATAGAGGCAGCTCTCTCTTACTTCACGAAGGGGAATGCAGAACTGGGGGTTCCTTCAACAGACCCAGTGAAGATGAACGACCTTATCATAGATGGCCAGGGGCTAAAGCTCGTCTTCAAAGAAGCGCAGATGCACGGACTCAGTAATGCTAAGCTCACTGATTTCAAGTAAGTAGAAGATAAAAGATTATAAGCAGATATATACATAGGCAACGGTGATTGTTTTCCATGAGGCGGGTCAACTTTGTTCGCAACATTTTATAAACAGTCTCTGTAGTTGCCAATGCCACTAAATTATGGTGGTAGGTTTCTCGCGTGCGAGAGGCCGTCTGGGTGGGTACCACCGCTTTGCCAGTTATTCAACCGCCAAGCAGTAGTGTGCAAGCATTACTGTGTTCCGGTTTGAAGGGCATTGTAGCCAGTAAAATTACTGGGCATTATGAGACTCAACAGCTAATTGTCTCATGGTGACGAGCGCAGTGCAGCGCCGCGCAAGATTTTGCGATACAAAGTTCTGGGTGGTGCTGTTATTGTTATGGGCTGGCGTATTGCTAACCATCAGGCAAACGACCAGCTCGTCTCGTCATTCAGTTACATAAAAAACAAAAAGAAATTTATTAACAACACAGAATACGTAAGAAGGTATATGGTATATGTATACCTATATAAACGACCGGAAGATCTAAATTGGACTTAACTCCCATAAAGACCGCCCATTGTTACACTAATATTAAGTTTATTATTATTTTAGTTTTAAATGTTTCTGTATAATATTGTAGTGTTATTATAAAGATTTATTCTATTTTATTCTAATTCTTATAAAATTATTTTATCTTGTAGTTGCCATATCACATAGTTGGCTGATTCATCTAAATCTAAAAGCACGTCACGTGTAAAAACAACACTACTTAATCGATTGACAACTCACGAGTTGAGTAATTAATCGATCAATTAAACAAAAAATACTTTGCTACGTACAAAGGCCGGAAATGCAGGTCTGTACGCTCAAATCGATCAACAATGAAGGCTGTACGATTATTAAAAACAACAATTGAACGGAAAATAGAAGAACATTGTATGCTAATGATCACCTATATTTATTTGCACGTATGAATGTGTTGATAGCAAACATTGGTTAATTGATTTTTCTCATATTGACTTAGTGAACCGCTCTAAGTGCGCAGTATTTAGATCAATATTATTTTACGATAATATATGTATTTTCCTCTTAAACGTTTGAATTCCTCAAAAATACATTTTAATTTTTTGCGCTCTACGGTCATGAGTCTAGACTAGAGTTGAGCGAAGAGGTAACCGAGCACTCTCCGCAACGACGTAACAAAGTGCCTTGCAAAACTCTAGTTAGTAAGTCTAGTATTATTTTTTATTAATTTTAGGATCACTTGTACACAACAAATATAGAATTACAGAAGTGTAGTGTATAATGTCTTGCTAGGTTGATGTACCAGCATAGTTATTTTAATTTTATCTTTTTTTACCTGAAATAAATTATTATTTTTATTTTATTATTATTAGTAGGTATTTATTACGGTCCCTTTGCACTTTGTTTTTAGAAGCTATAGAATAGAGTTTTCCAACCAGTCATTTTATATATTATGTAAGTTTACATAATGTAAATTAAAAAAAAACCTTAATGTATGTAGGTGTATAAATAGTATGTGTTAACATACTATTTATATATACCTCTCATATACCATTGATAATCATTGTAGTTTGGTTGTTAATAAGTAAATAATTTTCACTCATTTAAAAAAAAAATTGAAAATAAGTGAAAATTTATTTTTTTGAAATTTAATTTAATAATGATGTATATAACTAACATAAAATTTTATATCACTTATTAACCAATATTTAGATGTAAATCTGACAAAAAATATTATTATTATTATACTTAAGCTTGTTGTATTTTTCAGAATAAACTTAAAAAAAGAAGACAGTCCTTTCACACTAGCATTCGTAGTTGACCTGAACCTGACAGCGAAATACGAGGCCGACGGGAAAATTCTAATCTTACCTATCCAGGGAAATGGCGATGCAGTCGTTAACGCCCGTAAGTATGGCACTTAGTATTTAACTTGGAAGGGTTTTTACCAAGTAGACTAGTAAATGTAAAGGATACTAAACCTACTGTAAACTGTGACCTATGACGGATAGAGCACCAGACAGATATCCCAATTGGTAATTAGAAGTACCAACTTTACTGGTGGTAAGTTTCTCGTATGCGACAGGCCGTTTGGGTGGGTACCACCGCTTTGCCAGTTATTGAGCCGCCAAGCAGTAGTGCGCAAGCATTACTGTGTTCCGGTTTGAAGGGCATTATAGCCCGCGAAATTACTGGGCATTATGAGAATAAACAGCTAATTGTTTCAGGGTGACGAGCGCAGTGCAGCGCCGCACAGGATTTTCCAAAACAAAGTTCTGGGTGGTGTGGTTATAGTTATGGGCTGGCGTATTGCTTACCACCAGGCAAACGACCAGCTCGTCTCGTCGTTCAGTTACATAAAAAAACCTACTTATAAAAAATAAATTATTTATTTACTGATTAAAAATATGAATTATTAAATTTCTAATAATATAATAATATAAATAATAGATTCGAAATTCCAGATACTGCTCGACACGAAATAATTATAGTGTTATAAAATATAGGTAGGTAGGTAGGTAGGTAGTTAGGTACTGTGGAGTATACTGAATTTTGTAAATATATTTATTTGTATAAGATGAAAATTATTTAGTATTTACTAAAATGAACTACTGCTACTTATAAAGCATTTGCGCTTGCAGAATGGGTGTCAACAACTTATATTAAAATCTTAATGTTCATGTATTCTAGCGAATGATTTGATTAGATTTTTCAGATATGCGGTTACGGCAATAACAATAAGCACAGAATACTAAGGGACAGAAGCATCACTCCGCAAATCAATTTAAACAAATAGCGACTCTTGCTACGACGCAATAAAATTCAATTCAGCTCGCGTAGCGCTGCATACCCACCAGTCATATTAACCTACAAAGCGCCTCTCTTTCTATCGCATAGCTCTTATCTCTTCTGACGCGGCACGTGTAACGACGCGCGACCCGCTGTCGGTGTCCGGCTATGTACTCGTAGCTTCGTACCTACAGTGCGGAGTGCGATAGCTCGCATTAGGTTAATAGCGCTATAAAAAGTTAACTATAACTTTGTTGTTACATGTTCTGTCAATATATTTCTTACAGTGTCTACATTTCCTTTGTAAGTGAGGGAAAGATTAGCTTTTTTGCACGTTTCCTTTGCCCATTCATACTCTTTATTATGAATAGTCACGTGGCTTACAATTAGTATCCTAGTCATGAATTCAGCATACCTACATCATTAGGCTACAAAAAACGGAGATCAATAGCTCTTGCTCTTATGATCACGAGTCGGTGTATTAAAACATAACCGGTTCAAAAGTATAAATAAGAACCTGTTGTTAATCGACTTCAAAAAAAAGGAGGAGGTTCTCTATTCGATTGTATGTTTTTTCTTTTTTTTAATGTTTGTTACTTCAGATCTCCGTCATTCATGAACAGATTTGGAAAATTATATTTGCGTTGAGTTCAGTATAGGTACTAAGTGGTCCCATATAAATTGCATCGATATTTGACCTTGGAGCTTTTTTGTTCAAGGTATATTGAAGTCGGTTCGTTTTTTTTGATAAAATGTAAAGGTACCTACTTGTTTTTGTTCACAGATGGCGTTAAATTCATCATCGATTGTATACTGGCACATACGAAGGACTCCAAGGGTGCTGAACATTTGAAACTGGTCAATCCAAGCTACAACTACACCATCGAGAAAACAACCTTCCAACTGGACAACTTGTTCAATGGAAACAAGCAACTTTGTACGTATTGTTCAAGTTTCTAGATTTATACAGTACTAGCTTCGCCCCGCGGATTCACCCGCGGTTTGAACAGATAAGATGTAGCCTATGTGTTAATCTAAGGTATAACTCGCGCCAAACTTGATGGCAGCTGACTGGACGCATCACGTGATCTGCGCAGATACAATTTTGTATGCGATTTTGTAACTGCGCAGGTCATGTGGTGCGTCTTTCAGCCGCCATTAAATTTGATGCGATGTACCTATATGTCGCAACCGCAGCCAATTAGCTTAACTAGCCGTTCAGTCAACAGCCTAGCCTCTTTACTAAACAGCGCCATTCAACTAGCTTCCTGAATGATATTCAGCCCTAGCGTCTGTTATAACATTTAATAAACTGGCTGGCTAATGCTTAGGTCATTCGTACGCTTATGTATCCTACGCCAGATTGTAAACTGTAGAAAGATTGTGAACCGTCGCATTATTTTTCTGTAGATTATAATCTATCGAAGTGATAGATTATAATCTACTTACATTATATTCGTATCTAACATACATGTTCGCGGCGTTGGGGTGGCCAAAGGGTCACGCCCGCCGCACCCTAACCTACCGAGGGCTGCAGCTATATTCATTGTTATTGTCGTAGTGACAACTCTTCCATTGTACTATTTTTCATTAAACTTCATAAATGAATAGGCTAGCTAGGCAAGTAATTAAACATCATCGATCCAAGTCATTCGCCTAGCTGTTTGATCACATGGCTGAATATCATTCAGGAAGCTAGTTAAAAGGCGCTGTTTAGTAAAGAGGCTAGGCTGTTGATTGAACGGCTGATTAAGCTAGTTGGCTGCGACATATATAAGCTATCTCCATTCCAAATTTCACTCAAATCCGTTATGCCGTTACAGGAAGAAGTAACAAACAGACATACAAACTTACGCTTTTTTAATATTAGTGTGATGTATATTGAAAAGCTTGAATTAGACAACTTATTTATAGTTTCGTCGTCCATCAAGATGAGGAAACTCTGGTAGTTTTCCTGAAGACTGATATCAGTCATCCCATATTAACTTACATAGTAAAAGTCAAACAGAAATCTTCGTGATTTTTATCTTTGTGAACCCAGAACTATGAATACCAAAGTTCTGCGCAGCACTTCCGCTCGTCATCCTAAAAAACTTCATAAATATCAAATTTGGTATATAGGTATTTTAGGACTTGGAATAGCAAATAGGCTATTTTTTACCTCGTGAAACCGCGGGTGGCCGCCCCGGGGCGTAGCTAGTTTATAATATAAGTACGTACGTACGTATAGTACGTAAGTGTATAGTGTCGTGTAGTGTTGTGTTAAAAGTTGCTCGCCGCGATTTTGTGGGGTATTAATTCTATTCCTGGTTTTGGAAATATTTTGAAAAATCTATAAAAAAAATTCTAATCAATATCTAAGTATGGAATAAAAAGATTTGCAATTGGGCAGGCGTGGCGCTTACCACCAGGCGAACGACTTGCTCGTCTCATCAGTTCCATAATAACATCACTCAGTACCATAAAAAAAAGAAAAAAGATATAGAAATAATCTATTAATAATACACTTTTTCATACAGCGGATACCACTCATGAGTTTGCCAACGCAAACTGGGAGCAGCTTATGGATGAACTAGCGCCGTCGGCCATTAAGCAAATCGTCAAAACGATCATAAAAGCAATAAACAAATACTTAGCCGGCACACTACTCAGTGAAATAGTTAAAGACTTCTATGATTAGACCTTTACTTACTAACTAGAGTTACTAAGATCCGGTATAATGTTAGATATTGTTAACAATAAATTTAAATGTGAACTTTTCTTTGTGATATTATTGATAATTTATCAAGCTGTTGTCAGTTGTTATAAGTTTGAGAGATAATAAAAGTGCTACAGATTACTTCTGTTTTATTTTCTTTTTAACGTCTTAACACCGAATATTTCTTATGAACTTAGAAACACAAGGAAAATAGATAAATATGTAATTACAAAGTATATTAGGTACTATGTACACAAATACAGAGGAATGAAAATAATAAAAAATATATACAGTGGAGCATAGAACCGCCTCCTATTTTTGAAGTCGGTAAAAATTAATTGAATTTATTTAGAAATACCTACAATAACAGTATATTCAATAGTACAGAACAGTCAATTAATTTTACAGTTTTTGTATTACTCACAACATAATATCCCATAAATGTTCATCTGTTTTATTTATTTATTTATTTTACTTCTGTCATTGTAATTTGTTTAATGCAAATTAATTTATTTATGTTGGTATCCGCATGACTCAATATCGACGACCATCTGTCGAATAAAGGGGTATGCTGAAAATCAGCCTTGCGTGAGCTGCTAGGCTTACGCAGCTCAGTGCTGAGCTTACCCCTATTGCTGCTGTTTTTTTGTATTTTTGTGCTAATAAATATTTTTGATCTAATTTAAACTCTATGTGTTTAGCAATAAATAATTTCTTTCTTTCTTATTCTTCTTTCATAAATCCGATGAAAATGATAATCTGTTTTTATTTCACGCCCTATGTTCCCGAGTTTGACTCGAATCATTGCTACTATTGCTTCCAAGACTGGATCGAGCTTCGTGATCCGGTCGAGTTTGCAGTGAGATGTCATCAGTCAGCGCATTATTATTCTTCCGGAGGATGCTACCTCTATACCGATAGACTAGCATACCAGCTAGGACCACTAGTAGAACGGCTGCGCCGATGGATCCGCCGATTACACCAGCTAGGTATGCAGGGGCAGCTGTTAAAAGAAAATATTGGTTTTCAGACATGATTATAATTTTAAAGGCGCTTGTACATATAGCCAAATAAAAAAAAACTGTTTTTATTAGCTCTTATTTATATGTACTTGAATTAAGGCAGTTGAAAAAAAATAGATACAGTTAAATAGTTTTTGAACTTTTGCTAATCGTTTGTACAATAAGTACAAAAGCTTTCATCACAAAGAACTTTACTTTTTTTTAATGATATAAGAATTATCAACTGCCTTAAATCTACGAATGCTTTTTTATATGTACTACCTACTTGGTTTTATTTCTGGCAATTAGATGCTATAATTATTGCAAATAATTCTTATTGTCTATACCACTGCTTCATGCTGCGTGATGTATTCGCCTGTATATGTACATATCACAACAATACAACCATAGAATGCCTTAATATATTATAGTAATATGTACACTGTTGGCGTTTCACAATAAATAAATAAATAGCCAATACCTGGAGCAAGTAGGCGTGTGTAACTCAGGTCTGAGCCAGTCCAAATATACAGATCAGAGCGATTTGAGCCGCTGACCACTGTGGTTCAAAAGCAAAATAGACGGTTCACGGCTCGCGGCTCGAATAGGCACTCGCAAAGCTTTGAGTCTATCTATGATAGTCAATTTGAGTTGAGCTGTTTATCTTTAGTAAGTCTGATTAATTTTGTGAGCTGTGAGCTGACAAAACTTTGTAAGGAATATTCCACGTGGCGCGGCGGCTAAAGCGAGTCAGTCGACTCAGTGAATACTTGAACCAGCTCAGACCTGAGTTACACTTGCCTACAGTATAGCAGTATAAGTACAAATTGAGCTGAGCTACGAGCCAATTCGCAGCTCCGTGTTTGAACCGTAATCTGACTCGCAGCTCATACATTTTTGTTGAGTTGTCCAACATTTCTAGGAGCATAAAAACCGGGTTAGTCATATACCTGGTTATATTTCGTAGTTCGAGTGACTTACGCATGTATACATATATAGCAATACGATGCAGACATTACTATCACCGTGTACCTTAAGGAATGTGTGCCTTAAGGAAGCAAGCTTCCTTTCTCCTCCCCTCTCACAGTCTCCCATCAACAATGCCTCTGGTGTTGTGTTGCACATATTATTAGGCTTAAAGGTGACTGACTGCTTTTCATCAGGAGAGCCAACTTATTTGACCAGGTGGCAGCGGCGCTAATGTCTAAATAATCTTACGGTTACTGACATTTTTTGTTCTATTTTCGTTAGTTCTATTTTCGGCCACCGGATTATATAAATTAGTAGCAATCTAAGCACCAACTTGTAAGTACTATATGTATGTATATGTATTTTAAATAAAAAATGAAGGATTCAGATAAAAATCTTGTAACTTGTTGACATGTCCATGTAATAAAAACAATATAATTAAGGGAGGCCTGTTTTTGAAAGGTTGGAAATGTCAGATAGAGGATAAAATAACAAATGTTGGTGGTTATGAACGGGTATGTACCAATTACAAAAAATAGTTTACCTACCTATCGAGATCCACACGGACGCCAGCTCAGAGGATAATGGTGCAAAGTGTGGACGGTAAACATGTAGTAGCATATCTCAGCCAACGAACTTTCCATCTTTCCTGGCTCATTAACATTTTCCCAAATTGTCATTTTAAACATTATTTGTTTCTTACTGGTGGTAGGTTTCTCGTATGCGAGAGGCCGTCTGGGTAGGTACCACCGCTTTGCCAGTTATTCAGCCGACAAGCAGTAGTGCGCAAGCATTACTGTGTTCCGGTTTGAAGGGCATGGTAGCCAGCGAAATGACTGGGCATTATGAGACTCAAAAGCTAATTGTCTCAGGGTGACGAGCGCAGTGCAGCGCCGCGCAGGATTTTGCAAAACAAAGTTCTGGGTGGTGCTATTATTGTTATGGGCTGGCGTATTGCTTACCATCAGGTAAACGACAAGCTCGTCTCGTCACTCAGTCACATAAAAAAAATATGTTTTTGATGAAAATTTTGCTATAAAGGGTTAATTTTTTTTTTCTGATTGCTGCATAATTTTGGGATCTATTTCCGTGCCATTTCAGTCGGTTGGCTGTGTATAATTTAAATAACAAAAACGAAAGGAATTTAAGAATTCAATTTGACTCATTATTCTTGTTGTGGATGTCCCTGTCATTGACACTCGTAAAAACAAGTTTAGTAGGTATTTACAATACAATTCGTCATAAAAAAACACGGCCAGATTTTTGATGCCGCAAGAAGAATTTTATTCCCAGACAGTAGGTAAATGTCTCGAAGAGTTGTTAATATAACCACAGAATACTATATAACTCACGACTTCAAAAGTTTCGCTTGTAGTATTTCCTGATTATAATACTATATACTGTTATATGTGCACATAACATGTACCTACCTTCTGATGTTTATGTTTTTAATATTCGCAACGTTTCTTTTGTTTTCTCAAAAAGTACGATTTAATTTGATGGGTTTTTTGGGAGAAACATTTCTGGTTTGAAATAGGGCCGAATAAGCCCACGTTGCTTTTTTTGAGAAATTATTATTATTACTGAAACATGTTTCCTCAGAACAAAACCTCCTCACTGCAAGAAAAAAGTACATACCCTATAGGTCCCAAATTTTTGCCACATCCTGTATTTACACGCGGCGGAGCTACCTAAATAGCAGTCTGAGTTAATCACTAAACCATTGTTGTTCAAAGGCTTACTTCGAGTAATCAGCTGCATCGTATCTCTAGCCTCTAGGGTTTCTTCGTCGACCAACCCCGCGCACGTCCATTCTCCCGCATCCTCAGCCAGTACCGGGTTTATACTTAAAGAACAGTCTCCATGGTTCAGATCTCGGCTAGGAGTGAAGTAGAAACGGCCTAGGATGGCACTAAAACAAAAGACAGACGTTATAAAAATTTAAAAATCCCTGACACAATAAAACATGTCTAAGAACCACCGCTAGAAAACCTGCTTTCAAAAAAAAGCCACATTGCATCCAAATCGATTCACCCGTTCAAGGGTTACGGTGCCACAGACAGACACACATAGTGGTCAAACTTATAATACCCCTCCTTTTGCGTCGGGGGTTAAAAGTATATCCAAGTAATGTTTATAGTATACCGAATATTTTTTTTATGGAAAAAATACGGAAAATTGCCCTATAAATTGGGAAATTCGGGGGAAACTATAAGTACTTTCTCGCGCGTGTGAAACCGTGGGGCACAGCTAGGCTATACCTAAAATAACTTCGCGACTTACCTATCGCAATGAAAAGCCCGCTAAAAAGCCATACAAAATGGAAAACAAACATATTTGTATAAAAAATTAACGCGTTTAACAAAGTGCAGTGCCCTGCAATGACATATTATATGACTTGAGGCAGTACCTGTACTTACATAAACAGAAGGTATAGGACACAAGGAAGGATAAAGTAGCAAGATGTCAAGATATGGCACAGACGGTGTAATATATGTACGGTCATTGATCTTAAAACTGATGTCACTTTGAGTTGTTTATAACCGCCCCGACGACGCAAAAAGGAGGGATGTTAAATGTTTGACCACTATGTGTGTCTGTCAGTGTGTCTGTCTGTGGCACCGTAGCTCTTACACAGGTGAACCGATATGGATGCGGGTTTTTTATTTGAATGCAGATTCTCTAGCGGTGGTTCTTAAACATGTTTTATCAAAATCGTTTCAGCCGTTTTTTACTTTTATAGGTTTTTTTTGTCCGGGAGTTTTTTACATTTTAGTTGACTGAAATTCGCTTGTAAAGGTAATATTACTAGAATGTAATATTTAGTTTTCTTTGCTAGAAGGTTGAATGATCACGATACAATAGCTGTCTCGGCAATAAATAAACAAAAAATACGCCCAACGATCACATACATCTATCCTGGCCCCTAACTAGGATTCCCTGTATCTAGGGAACCAGGAACTATGAGGACCATGGTCCCACAAAACCCAGACACGAAACAAATACTTGCGCCTTTTTTCTGTGCTCAAACATCTGTCGCCGGAATCGAACCCGCAACCTCAGTGGTGTATGAGATTTGAGCCAACCATTACACCACTGAGGCTCAAACGCTAGTCAAACAGGCGGTATTAAAAAGAAAAAAAAACAAATTTAATAACGCCTATCGCCGACCACACCTATCGCACGTAAGAAATAGTATTATTTGCCTGTAGATAGGTTTACATAGATCCTGTCTACCTAGTTTTGTTTCTATATGAAACCAGGAACTACGAAGACCATTGTAGACGGTACAATATCCAGACACAAAACGAATGCATGAACTTTTTTCTGTGCACAGTCCTGTAGCGGAAATAGAACCCGCAATCTCCATGTTATGAGTCAACCTACCCAACCACTAAGGTTTACCGGCCTGTCAAAATCAATACCAAATCAATCGGCTTGCCATAAATAAATAAAAATAATCATCATCATCATCAGCCGAAAGACGTCCACTGCTCCATATATCCACTGCTCCATCTGCTTGTTCGCTGTATGCATCCAGCGGTTCCCCGCGACTCTTACCAGGTCGTCGGTCCACCTTGCGCGGGGCCGTCCTACGCTCCGCCTTCCGGTCCGTGGTCGCCACTCGAGAACCTTTCTACCCCAACGGTTATCGGTTCCACGAGCAAAACGATAAAAATATTTAAATATCAATGAAATAAAATGTACTCACTTCTTCTCCGTAACTGTCGAATCAATCCTGATGCCCACAAATTTAGGCGACAAGAATCTACAATAGTCCAGGGGTCTGTTCCCATTTGACGTATGACAGTATAACGTGGTACTTCCTCCTACAGTCGCTACTACTTCCTTCTCTCTCGCAGCTAAAGGTCCTGCAATATATATAATTTTATTTTTCATAAGACTTATACAATAACTTTAGCAGATCACATAAATTCTCAGTAATTGTTATTTACTGAATTCTCGCAGTTTCGATTGTAATTTTCTTATTTTTCCGAGCTTACTTGTGGTAGGTCTCTCGTATGCGGGAGGCCGTCTGGGTAGGTACCACAGCTTTGCCAGTTATTCTGCCGCCAAGCAGTTGTGCGCAAGCATTACTGTGTTCCGGTTTGAAGGGCATTGTAGCCACCGAAATCACTGGGCATATGAGACTTAATATCTGATGTATTGGGGTGATGAGTGCAATGCAGTGCTACGCAGTGCTTTTTATGGTATTAAAAGGGCAGGCGTGCGGCCTACCATGAGGCGAACGACTTGCTCGTCTTATCACTCACGACAAAGGTGAAATTAGTAATTGTGACGCGCGCAAAAAACGAGTGAGGAAGCGGGTAGACAGATATGTCTGTCCGTTATAACATTAAAAATCCACACGCAAAAACTTTAGTATCGTCGTGATCATGGTGCTTGTAACAGTGCCGAAATATCGAGAACTCAAAACAAAACAAATACATGGTAAATATCCCGTTTCTAAATCAAATTCTAGTGTCGAATTCCAATCGTCGTCCTTGTCGGTGCAGCAAGTGTAATGGGACAGGCGTGTTGCTTACCAACACGTGAACGACCTGCTCGTATCGAAAATTACATTAAAAAACCGGCCAACTAAGAGTCGGACTCGCGCACGAAGAGTTCCGTACCATTATCTATAAAAACGGCAAAAAAATCATGTCTGTTGTATGGGAGCCCCACTTAAATATTTTTTATTCCATTTTTTAGTGTTTGTTGTTATAGCGGCAAGAGAAATACATCATCTGTGAAAATTTCAACTGTCTAACTATCACGGTTATTTATTTATCTAATAGGGAATCGGACAGTAATCGAGAAAAAATCTAAAATGTAGTTAGAACGAATGTTCGCAAAACCAGAAAGATCATTCAATCAATATTTTTGTGAAATAATAATGATTTATATTTTTAAATCAATAGAAAAAATCTAATAATTATATTAATAATCTGTTCTTCATCTCAAACGAAACAACAATCACAGGGCATGACGTCATTTGTAGGCAAATGTCGTGAGTCAAGCTTGTGTTTATTTTACGTTTTTCCTTTTCATAAAATGTATTTTTGCTAATTTTTTCGTTCCATTACTACAATATAGTTCCCAAACTTCACAAAACATATTTAAATCTCTTTGCAAGTTTTATTTCGAAGAGTTTGTCGTTTTCTACCTTCATATGACGTCACAATTTTTGAGGTGACCTTTAGCGCGGCAATATTTGAAACATACTATTTAAAAATAGTTTTAGATACTTTTAGAGCGTTATTTAATTAAAATAGTGTTTTTCGTGGCTATATATATGTATTAATTGTGGTTAATATAAAACACTTTCTGAAAAGTTGTCCGATCCCCTATTCTTTATTGCCCTATTACAAGTAATTTACAAAAGGAGAACATAATGCTAAAGCACGGTTCATGACATACAGCGGTGACAGACAGAGGGACAACGGAGTTTTAGTAATAGGGTCCCGTTTTACCCTTTGGGTACCCTAGAAAGCAAATTTCAGTAAACTAAAAAGTAAAAAACGGCTGAACCGATTTTGATAAAACTTATCAAAGAACCACCGCTAGAAAACCTGCTTTCAAATAAAAAAAACAAATCCAAATCGGTTCACCCGTTGAGCTACGGTGCCACCTTTAATCTGATCTCTATGGCCACACACACACCCAGTGGTCAAACTTTAACCTCTCCTTTTCATTTTGCGTCGGGGGTTTAAATAAGTTTTTTTTGAAAAATATATTTTTCAAGACAAGCTTTTAACAAATTCGTAATCGGAACCGCAAGCAGATTAAAATGAGCCCAAACACTAGTAGTTTACGATTATCCGTCAAGGAGTTTCATTGCCCACCTTTCGTCTCCATTATCAGATCCACTGGCTGTTACCATAATATTGCATTGTCATCGGACTTTGACAAGTATGCAAAATTTCAACTCCGTAGGATAAGATAAATTGGTTCTAATTCAGCTTGCATGATTCCACCCGGACAAACATACATACATTGCAAGTTAAATAAAAGTTTGTAAAATATAAAAGCTTTGATTAAATAAATAAATTAAAGAAGAAGAAGAAGATAGAAAAACACGTCTTGTGCAATTATTAAGAATAACTACAAAGCCAAATCATTACGGTACATATGATATAACAACATAGTACATATACCTGTAACTCTAACGTTGACTCGGTCCGTGAGTTCTACACCGACTCGGTCGCTGGGTCCCATGTGGCATGTCCATAACCCGGACTCTTCATCCGTAGCGTGGTTGAATGTGATACCGCAGTCCCCTGTTTGTAGACTCTCGCCTGTATACCTGTTATATTGAAACTGTTTTGTAAAGTTCCATTTACAAGAGAACTTCAGTAAACTTAAATTTAAAAAGCCTTTTGACAAACCTGCTTTCAAATAAAAAAAACCGCATCCAAATCGGTTCACCCGTTTAAGAGTTATACGGTGCCACAGACAGACACACATAGTGGTCCAACTTATAACACACCTCCTTTTTGCGTCGGGGGTTAAAAACATGCTATTAGATAAGTAGGTTCAGATTGGCTCTAATCTTGCAAAAACATAATTTGCTTAGTTTTCGATGTTTCATTAGTTGAAATACTGAATTGTTTACGATATCATGAAAAACATACCAAAACAGCTGATCATCATCAGCCTTCATCACCGGTGTGAACTGATTGCCATTTGGGTGCTGGAACCAGCAGTAAGCAAGCGACGCGTCAGCCTGACATGAAATAGTAAAGCTCATGTCTTTCTGCACGAATAATGTCCTTTCTCCATCGTCGTCGTCTCGAAAAGTCTGATCAACACGTTCAGTTTCTATGAAAATGAAAACCTTATCTTAAAATGGAATCTCGATAGGGGTTACCTGTTTGTGCCGTTTGGTGTAAAGACGTTGGGCTCGTGGGGACCAGGAGCACTAGAAATTTATAAGGATTTAGCGGGGCGGCTGGTAGAATCCACACGTGACCAAAATGCTGGCGTGTATTTTGACCAAAGAATCAGCCTCGCAATTCAGAAGGCAACGCCGCCAGTATTTTGGGCACGTTGCCGGACGACGGGTATCGGTTGAATTATCTGTAGGCCATTCAGTTGGCTCAACCGATACCCGTATGTACATAGCATTTAATATCTTTTAGTTTAGTTTTTAAATTATTTAGCCATTTGTTTAAATGGAATCTTTGATATATATATTTTATACTGTATATAGTTAAATTATTACGAGTATGTCCGTGCGACACCAAAGCGTGGAGCTTGCTTGAAAACCAACGTTGTGATTAAATCACAACATTCACAACATTAAGCTGAGCTCAAACCATTTCTGGCATCACTGTGCACGGCAGCAGAGCTATCTACGTATACGGACGTATTATAATTTTTGTACACATAGTTTTTGTTGAAAGCAAAACTGCACACAACAACACACAAATACACGGGGTAGGTATTTGTGTGTTGTTGGGTGCAGTTTTGCGAGAATCAATAATTCTCTTTATTTCTTTCTTTATGAGTAGCCAGCTGCGCCCCGCGGTTTCACCCGCGTTTTCCGAGATAAAATGTATTCTATACCCTTTTTAGGACCTAATATTCAGAAGGCTGGAGTAAATTGGCGCAGGATAGGGACAACTAGAGAGATCTGAGAACCTTTAGCCCAACGGAAGGACAGCATAGGCTAATAAAAAAATACCATATTGTTTTCTGTGTTTATAACAGATAATAATTCAAAAACAAAAAAATAATTCGGAAACGATTCCCTGTGGTTAATAAAATTAGTTTTTAATATTATAATATGTATGTTAGTCTGTAAGGTATATATAATATGGGTCTTAGAATTACTGTAGTCACTAATGTAATTATTGTTTTCTTAAGTTACCTGAATTGAAGAAGTAATTATAATAATAAGTGTTGCCCATTATATATCTAAATTAAATGCTCTAAGAGGCCTCTACGTGTTGGACTCATGTCCCCGCGCAAGCCTTCCAAAGGACCGGGTGTATAACCCGTGAGAAAGAGCGACGAAATAATAATAATAATAATAATAAAGCCCAGGGGCGACTTTGTGGCGAGTCGTCGATGCGTGGCGACACTGAGCCTTACCCCGAGATTCTCCCTGGGGCTAAATGAGACCCCTGACCCCCGGCTTGCCTTAACTGGCCGTCCGGGGGTGGAGATGCAAGAGTTAAGAACTAAGCTCCAAGGGTGGAAGTGTTAAAGGGCATAACGCCGGGAGTAGCGTTTAAGTGAAACTGCAGCACACCTCTCGACACCCTTTAGCCACCCACACCAACGTTGCCCCTCTCGTCGCCAATGAACGGCGGCCCTTATAGGGGGGCCGTTTAGTGGGTGGCGAATCACCACCTGCCAAAATATATTCTTATGAGGCGGAACTGGCAGGTGCCGAGATCTCATATCATAGACCGGCTCCCATCCATTAAAAAATCACCTCAATAGCCCAATCATAAGTGATGATGCACTTAGAGACAGTCCCCGATAAGTGTTGCCCATTACATATCTAAATTAAATGCTCTAAGAGGCCTCTACGTGTTAGACTCATGTCCCCGCGCAAGCCTTCCAAAGGACCGGGTGTATAACCCGTGAGAAAGAGCGTTAGAATAATAATTGTCACATTGTCCGCAAATTTCTGCAAGAAGACCTTGGCAATAATCAAACTTTAGAACATGAAGCCCACTTGGCTTAGGCCCGTGATCTTCATTACACCGAAATATTTTTAAAATATTTCGAGATATTAAAATATGGAAATAATAATAATGCGCAGACATTTTTTTCATTTCATGTCTGGGTGTCGTGGAACCATGGTCCTTATAGATCCTGGTTCCCTAGATACAGAGAATCTTAATTAAGGGCCAGGATGTATGTGT
This sequence comes from Petrophora chlorosata, assembly GCA_951640565.1. Lineage (NCBI taxonomy): Eukaryota > Metazoa > Arthropoda > Insecta > Lepidoptera > Geometridae > Petrophora > Petrophora chlorosata. Next base: position 11,175,920 of record OX621193.1, on the reverse strand, counting down.
GGTCCTCGGGCGTATTTATTTGTTTATTATAAGTAGGATGTCCTATTACTTTACATTTAACTTACTGGTAGTTATGTCAACGACTCTGATCAACGCTTGCATAGGAGTCTTCTGCTCGATCACAGTGCCGACTCTCTCTTGCACTCCGACGGTACACCGCCAAGTTGCGTAGTCATCTACTGCAGGAAACTCTATAGTTATTCCGCACTGTCTCCTGTTGAATCCCTCGCCGTAATAGCTAAAAGAAATTATATTAGATTGGACTTTGTAATAACAGCCTCTACAATGTAGTGGTTGGGAAGATTGGCTAGGCATGAAGGCTGCGTATTTGATTCCTGCCACGAGAATATTTAAGGCCAATTCGGTTATAGGCAGTATTTGCGAACCATATTTTGTGGTTTATACCTAAGCTTATTTTGCCACTGCTATGGATATATATATATAATAAATTTGTGTTTATAATGTTATATAAAACAAAGGTTAAAATACCGCCTAACGGTACGGCATTATTCTAGTATCGCTTGAATCGCGAAAGTTCGTGAAAATACCCGGCGAAAAACCTACCGCGCTTGGTACTTTGTCATTCTCTATCCAGACGCAGCGAATATCATGGTCTTTGTAATTCCTGGTTCCTTAGGTATCGAACCCTAGATTGGGGCATGGCATCTGCTAACTTTAAGCAGCACCCCGATTCTACTAAATAAATTATTCAAATGTTTTCTTCAAATCACAATATAGTTTCGATTCGGTCAACTCTCAATTAAATTTAGAGGAATTGACCTTCAAGTCTCGGGTTCAAATACCGTCGAAGCCTAAAATTTGTTCTTTTTTAGGGTTCCGTACCCAAAGGATAAAACGGGAACCTGTTACTCAAGACTCCGTTGTTCGTCCGTCTGTCTGTCTGTCTGTCCGTCTGTCACCAGGCTGTATCTCATGAACCGTGATAGTTACACAGTTGAAATTTTCACAGATGATGTATTTCTGTTGCCGCTATGACAACAAATACTAAAAAACAGAATAAAATAAATATTTAAGGGAGCTCCCTTACAACAAACGTGATTTTTTGCCGTTTTTATAGATAGTACGGAACCCTTCGTGCGCGAGTCCGATTCGCACTTGGCCGGTTTTATTTAAATACCCTAAAATTTGGCAGAATTTGAAAAATCGAATAGAAGTAGAGTAATAGTAATAAAGTTTCTTAAAAAAACCTAGGTACTTACCTAAAAGTGCCATCGCTCAATCCATCCATGACATTATATCCAGATCGATCCGCAGTCTTCTGGAACCGGCAGAAAGTGATGTTTTTCGCCGTATGCAGTATATTGCAGTAGAGATGCAACTTGTTCGGATTTGTCTCGTGAAGGAAACCAACGTCGAGGCGTTCAGCTACAAGGAAATTGATTGATATACAGTTAATCTCTTGAATGATAAGTTGAACAATGCAACTTTATGATTGATTTTATTAACATATTGTTAGACCTACAGGATGAGTTTAAATTAAGTCAACGCTGTCACGCTATAATGTCTTTAAATTAATGGTACTTACACTCGACAGCAACACTCCTGTCCAAATGCAGCTCAGACACCCTTCCTGGCAGGCCGAGCAACACATGCCAGTTGCCTTGCACTGCCCTTATGATCCTGTCAAGAATCACGCTATAATGTCTTTAAATTAATAGTACTTACACTCGACAGCAACACTCCTGTCCAATTGCAGCTCAGACACCCTTCCTGGCAGGCCGAGCAACACATGCCAGTTGCCTTGCACTGCCCTTGTGGTCCTGTCAAGTGTCACGCTACAATGGCCTGGTACTAAGGAACTGTCGGAAAATGGCTGTGCGACAACGCAATATGAGTTGGTAAGAGTGCTGAGCTCAACTGTCGTGTGACTCTGCCCGTCTTGCAGAGTTATTGGAGAGGCATTGTAGTGGTCTATGTTTTCTGAAATAACCGAAATCAATAGATGCATTCCAACGAATTAAATTGATTTTTTTCTATAAATACAACGATGATGATTCTTGTGGAATTTTAGCTTTGGACATTACGAAACACTTAGGTCGTAACACGTGCGTGTACGTAATAATATTGATTATGCAAATTATTTTATTGTTTATATAAATAACTTATTGTTTTTATACAGGTAATTAATATAATTGTGGTTATATTATGTATGTATATCAGCATAATAACATATATTTTTTATATTTGTAAAATAAAAAAATAATGAATGAATGATGAATGTCTGTGGGTATTCTGAAAATCGTACCTAAGATATTAATTTCAAAATCACAAAATGAATAACACATGTTCTCGTAAAAAATAGAATAATTATAGGCTTCCCTGGGTGTAAGCTATTTTAGCGTTTATGGCCACTAGTATTAGAGGTGGTCGACCGCCAGTTTGCCTATTGTAAGAAAATTTCGTTTAGTGTTTGAACTCATTTTGGTCAGATACTTCAAGACAGCTCATTGTTCAGTGTCATATTTTAAGAAATTTCAAAAGATTTGAAAAAAGAGACATCTCCGCTACTTTTCTTGGTGCTATCTTATCTAGCGGGCGTTCGGAAGCACTGGTAGAGTCAGTTTTCGCATTTCTTTTCTGGGCGAGTTTCAATTTGAGTACGGGAAAGAAATGTGTATACATGCTTGCCTTTTTTCAGTCATGATATTTTAAGTTACAATTTATAAAGTATTTAAATTGATTTGTATGATGTGTATATCTAATACCTTTAAACGAGCATATACATATATATCTGAATCTCGGAAACGGCTCCAACAATTTTCATGTTTATGAATTTTCAAATTTAGTACGCAGGGGGTTTCGGGGCGATAAATCGATCTAGCTAGGTTTCATTTTTAGAAAACGTTTTTTAATAAAAAATACCGGTCATCCAGGTACTGACGTTTAAAAGTGCATAATTTGTGCCTATTTCATAAATATCTTTTGACTTATCGCGGCACGATTGTACCCTAAAGGCCTAATGGTAGTAAGTTTATGTACCTTCCACATTTACTTCAGTCCATCCTGTAATGACGTCATTTCCTCTTGTAGCAGTTAATCGCCACCTGCCGTTGTCTGATGGCACCACGCTCCTCACCCTGACTCCACAACCTTCACCCCAGATTTCGAATCTTGGAACAAATAATAGATATGGATATAATCCCTTAGGTAGTTAGTATGTAAGCGTTCTATCATAGTTATATAGTTCTATCTTCTAGGATGGCTATTTTTTTCAGATAACCGCATTTTCTCCATGAAATCAGGTTACCTACATCCATAAGGAAGTTCCTATATGTTTTCATTAGGGCACAGACTAATCTACATTATATTCCATTGAATTCGGTTAAGATCTATGTTAGACCACTAAATCAACTGATCTAGAGAAAAGACTGCTGTAGAGCGACTGCTCAGACTCGTCTCACTGGTGGTTTACCGAACATCCTCTCTATAGTGTAGGCATGATTTTTTTTAATAACTGAATGACGAGACGAGCTGGTCGTTTGCCTTATGGTTAGCAATACGCCATCCCATAACAATAACAGCACCACCCAGAACTTTGTTTTGCAAAATCCTGCGCGGCGCTGCACTGCGCTCGTCACCCTGAGACAATATAATAAGCTGTTGAGTCTCATAATGCCCAGTAACTTCGCTGGCTATAACGCCCTTCAAACCGGAACACAGTAATGCTTGCGCACTACTGCTTGGCGGCTGAATAACTGGCAAAGCGGTGGTACCCGCCCAGACGGCCTCTCGCAACCTACCACCAGTGAATGTACCTAGTTAAAAACAAACAAAAGACAGATTTATAATAGCGATATCATTATACTATTAAGAGTAAATCTGTGTGTGAACTTAAGTAGGTATGTTTTTTTAAGTTACCATGCACTCAGATCGGATTTTGATTAAATTTGGTAAGTGCCTACACTTCTTTAGGTTCTGGAAATTAATTATTTTTAATTTTTATCCAAGAAAATTGTCCGCGGAAAATCCGCGGGGCAGTGAAAACAAATTTATAACATACCTACGAGTAGGTATGTACATGTAGAGAGTAGGTATACTTATTATCCTTGCGTGTTTTCATGCAAAGGTATTGACGTACTTTCACATTAAACAGACTCATTAAGTAGGTACATATTCTATGTAGAATTGTCACGCTAAGAAGCAATGACATAGTTCAGTATGACAGTCACTCCTTGTCCACCAACGCCAATGCAGTCCATAGGTTAAGATTAACTAATAAATATACTTACACGAAATAATGTTTGTCACCGCTTTCATACTTATCAGTCACAATGAAGAAAAGTTAAGGTAGTAAAGTAAGGTTTTTTAATTTCAGTTTTATTCATTCAGAACTCGGTACAAATAAACTTTTAACTAAATTATGAAATATATATTTTTAATTTTTTCAATACTACCTACTACCTAGGGGGTGTGCAATACAATTCTAAACTTTGTACGCAAAATTTTATTGCTTGGTTCAATTCACTCAAAACTTGGTTTCAATCCTAATCCTTATATAGAATCATATAATATAGAATGTATTATGTAATATAATATATAATGTAATATATAATATAGTACATAATGTAATATATAATATATAAAAAAAATTTCGCCCCTCGCCTGATGGCAAGCACAACGCCTGACCACAACAAACAAACTTAATACCACTGCGATATGAATAAAATCAATGCGTAGCGCTGCACCCCGAGACATCATATATCAAGTCTCATATGCCCAGTAATTTTGCTGGCCACAATGCCTTTCAAACCGCAACACAGTACTTGCGCACAATACATTTCTTGGTGGCAGAATAACTGGCAAAGCTGTGGTACCTACCCAGACGGCCTGCCGCATACGAGAGACCTAACTCGGTTTAAATCCTAATCTTAATAATATTATAAATGCGAAAGTTTGTGTGTATGATTTATTCATTCACTCAAATCTCGGTACAAATAAACTACAAAATAAATAGTAAAATCTTTTTTTTATCTAAACTACTTCTTGGTTCGATTTACTAAAAACTCGGTTTAAATAAACTATAAAGTATATAATGAAATATGTATTTTTTATTTTTTCAAAATTACCACTTGGGGGTGTGCAATAAAGTTCTAAATTTTATATGGAAAATTTTATTCCATGGTTCGAAAAATAGTGCAATACATCGTCATCGTTTCCATAATAATCGGTGATGGGTCATGCCTGTTTAGGCAATTTCGTTTATTTTATACAGCAACCCATGTTTGGCACTGGAAACACGAGAACAAATCGTCGAACACGTGCTTAACAATTGAAGCGAGTTCGCAAATACAGAATCGTGATAGATTCGGAAATAATCATAACAGCGCAGGCGAGCAGCCGACTACTTTTCTTACTTGCGACACATCAATCTCCACGCGGGCGAAGCCGCGGGGTGCAGCTAGTGCTTTATATAAATACAATAAGCATTAGGTACGTACCTATTACTTGGCGGTTGACGTACATCAAACTCGTCACCTTCAGGGGTAGTAACCTTACACGCTTGCTCCTCAAACGAGCTGTCTAACTTCAACAAGGCTTCCTGTCCCACTACTACCGTTAAAGAATTCGGCCATCCAATTCCTTTCTGCATCTTGTGCAGGTCTCCTACATGTATTTTGTAGGTCGCTTCTGATAAAGCTTCTGATATCCCATACTGGAGTAACACTAAAATGAGATTAATGGAAATAAGAGCAATTATCAAAGATCTGAGAGCGAGTGTGACTCAGTGGGAGCACTTGCGACTTTCGATCCGACGCAGCTAAGTTCGAGAGAGCGAGTGTGGCTCAGTGGGAGCACGTGCGGCTTTCGATTCAACGCACCCGAGTTCGAATCCCACTGGCCCCACACCGATGACTTTCTTAAGTTATGTGCGGATTTAACACTCGCTCGAAAAACGTTGAAGGAAAACATCGTGAGGAAACCGGCATGTCCCAGGATTTATCACAAAAGTTCAAATACTTGTGACATCCACCAACCCGCACTGGGCCAGCGTTGTGGTTTATGGTCCATACTCTCATTGCGAGGGAAGGCCTGAGTCCCAGCAGTGAGAACATAATGGGCTGATGATGAAGATAAAGGTAAGATAGAAGAAAAAGGGAAGATGAAGGTAAAACAAATAAAACAATTATTAATTAAAAAAACAAATACAATAAACGAATATTAAGATGACAAATTTATAAAATAATATACTTATGACTAATAATAAAATAATAAATGACGAAAGTGATAAATTTATTAACAAATTGACAACATGTCAATTGAGTTGCTGTTGAGTCTCATAATGCCCAGTAATACATTAAAATTATAATTATGATAATTTTATCGAAATTAATTATAAAGATAAGACTTTCGGCTTTAAGTCTAATATCTGTATTATCTGGTTTAAGATAATTTATTTCTCAAAAGAACATAGTTCACTTCAAAGAGAAATTACAATAACTTAAAATTATAGGTACTACTACCTACTATTTTAAATATTATCATAGAAACTACAAAAACGTGAGACGTTTTTATAATACTTATTACATTTAGATAGATGCAGTTATTATAGATAAACATAATACATACCATCAAACGGTATTACGGTATAGAAATCGAAAACTCTACCGGTACTGGGATGATGTTGCGAACGCTCTACCTAGCGGTCAAACGCAAGCCTGTGCATATAAAAAACTGGCATGACCAGCAGGTCGTTGACCTGATGATAAGCGCCACCGAATACCTAAATTTTAGTATACAAGATAATAGAATACAAGAGGCTTTTGCAGTCACTTTGGTTAACTAAATTTGGTATTTCAAAAGTGACCCATCTCGGTCGTTAGACCTCCTTCAGACAGTAGTCTGGCTGTCGTGTGGCAGTTACCGCACCTGATGAGTCTTAAACAGAAGAAACAGCTATGTACTCCCAAAATTAACATGGGCATTGAAATTGTTGGCATTTGAATATCTATTTGCCTATAGTTCGAATTACTAATTCGAGTTGTTTTCATCCAGTTGTTTCGTTGTCATCCTTCATAAGTTGGTAAACTAAAATTAAGTACTCACCCATGTAGAAAACAATATGTATGGGACGCGTCATCGCAATAATAACTGAAGTTTACATAAATTAGATAGCATAGTCCACAAAAAAACACTTAACACTGTATTGTGATAAAACCTTCTGAAGAAAAATTTCGATTTTGCATAAGCCAATGCGCTAACTAATCTTGACAATTGAATTACATATCAGATTTTAGATAATTAATAATCTACTCATTATATAATCTAATTAAAGAGTTGTTAAAGGGTAGCTGTTGTACTCATTGACATATATTCTACCAGTACATATATATCGATAGTTGTACTCTGTTCATAGGAAAACGACTGTTCTGGTTGGCTATATGCAAACAATTAAAAAAAACATGTACGCAACATAACTGCGATTTCGGTGCGACAGAATTACATAAACTAATTCCGCCAACCCCATTCCATCATCGGACGACCAGACATACCTACGGCAAGCCGTCATCAATTTATTGTTAACATCCCTCCTGCTCGCACCAAGCGCTTTCCTTCGACCTTTATAATACGTACTATTAAGTATTCTGTGATAATACGAACGGCCAAGGAGTGGAACTCTCTGCCGGCATCTGTGTTTCCGGATAGCTATAATCTGGGTGTCTTTAAGACAAGAATGGATGAATGGGTTTCTTCTAGCCGAGCTGCTACATCATCGACCGCATCGTCACTTAACAGCAGGTGAGATAGCAGACAAACCTATAATTAATGAAAAAGAAATGAGAATCGACCTTGAACTATCCCTTGTTTTTTGACGATTTTTGCAATCCGCCTTTACCGTCCTTTTGTATTGCGTAAGCCTCGAAATTTTGATTTGATTTTCGCTAAACAAGCGGTCTTATCAAAAATCAAAACTAGTAAATAAATCAAAAACACCGACAAATCGACAAGCACAAAAAATAACGTGATCCCTTGCACCTTCTACATTCAAGCTTGATCCATAAAATGGTTTAAGGTACGTTAACTCAGATGTGGTCCGATTGTAATGGAACCACTGTTTGAGCATTCGTGTGTAGATAGGTAGGTAGGTACTACAGTTTCGCAGTAGTAATCATTAAATTAATTAAGTCAATCTATTACGTGTGAATATCAGAAGCTAAATAGGTAGGATTTATTTGCGAGCAGCAAGTAGGTAATACATAATTACACTTTTAGACATTTATAATTACTATTAATAGATTAATAACCAACGTCTAAAAGTACTACCAAGAATAACTCTATTGTATTCACTGCGTAAATTCAGAAATTACTTTTTTTAATTATTATTATTTATAGGCTTGCGTTTGACCGCTATCTCATCTTTAACCAAATCGTCGCTCAACATCTAGCGAGATTGTAGCCAAAAATAGATCAATAAGCGATAAAAAAACAATTAATCCATGTATAGGTGGCAAAATTTTGGATCTTTTTTAATATTCGTTGTAGGCTTGCGTTTAACCAGTGACAATGCGGTCAAAGATGTTGCACGCTCGCCTAGAAGAAACCTATTCACTCTTGTTACTCAGCTTTGGTAGACGAGACGGAACCGACGGAAAGAGATAAGGCATTATCAAATATGTAATGCATCATTAGCAATAGGTACAATAATTTAATGCCTCGAACATACGAGACTACAGGCTAATCCTAATAAAATAAATTTCTAAAAACAAACAAAATATGATTACTTTTATGCATACAGATTTATTGCGACAATAACTTAAACTTATTACATTAGTTATCTAAGTTGAGATCAATACGAGCGAGCCTTACGTGTTCGTTTCTAAGTCGACAATTAACTTGTGCGTTGTCTTCTCCTTTACTGGCAGGAATGGAATTACGTCGTCGGCTTCTTTCATTTGACATGTAGGGATCTGAAAAAAACAGCACATAGGTTTGCTGTGTGTTCTACCGCTTCTAAAAATGGGGAATGTTCTAAAGAGCTTTTTGATGCTTTCCCAATGTTATCACCAAATCTCGCCACCGCCAAAAGCTCACCCGCACTTATTACAAAACAGGAGTTTTCACACCACTCACTTAACTCTTTCCCTTCCTCGCACTTGTAAGTTATGGAATGACTTTCGTCGGTCGTTCCTTTAGAATACAACATGAAGTCCTTTAAAGAGGTATCAATAGTCCTTATGGGTCGGCAACGCATCATCAACGAAACAAAAACGCAGATGTCTGACGACAGCAACCGCTTATCATTAGGCGGGTTGGATGTTTGTTTGCCGATAATTATATAAAAAAAGCATTTATGAGGATAAATAATAGCGCGACAAGGATCTATGAATACGGGTAAGTTAAACCCTAATGTTCAGGGAATGAAATTGTGAAGGGAATTGTGTTTTTTTTTTGCATCTTCCCTCATTCATGATCGTGCAGACCCCTGTGTGAGTGTACATAGTAAATATATGAAGAGGAGTACTTTTGCATTTTTCTTGACTTCGGCTATTACGATGATTATAATTCCTCTTGAGACACAGATTGAGCAGAATTAAAGGCCAGCTCTGACAAACGGCAAAGTATAGTTCAACATACCGTCATCCTTCGTCATGTGGAAACCTTCCGAAAAATCTTTTGCCTTGGGTGTGCTGAGGCCTGTATATCGTGTGTATACTTTATACAAGATTTTTGTTGAAAAATATATTTTTCAAGACAAGGATTTAACAAATTCGTAATCAGAACCGCGAGATTAAAATGAGCCCAAACACTAGTAGTTTACAATTATCCGTCAAGGAGTTCCATTGGTGACATGATGGAGGTCCATCATCAGATCAGCTGGATGTCACAGTAATATTGCACTGTCATCAGACATTGACAAGTATGCAAAATTTCAACTCCATAAGATACGAGGAAGTGGTTCTGATTCAACTTGCAAAATTTGACCCAAACATTGCAAGTTAAATAAAAGCTTGTAAAAAGGTATAAATTACTTACATTCAGATCTCTTGCACTAGCTTCTTTCAATGTGGTTTCTCTCAGTACATAATTAGTGTCACTCATGTGAAACATTCTTGTTTCAAACGACTTCACAAGTACATCGTCCACTCTCAGGAAAAACCGTAGAAGAATATACCAATATGTGGGCATCACTCTCTGAAACATGAATATTTGTTATTTAGATTAATAAATAATTGATCTATACATTGCTTGTATATTAAATAGACAAGCAATGATAAAAAAGCTTTTAACAAGCCTATTAGTTAATTACTTTCTAGAATCTACAACAGTAACATTTACGACCATGAGTCTCATTTTATAAAAAAAATAAAGGTAATAGTTGTTTACAATTTGGTGTCTATAGGACAGGTGAAGCAACATTCAAATCAACGCATCCAGATTGCAGTCACGGTCAGATCAGTTACTGCAGCAGTACTTTGAGCGACATGTTCAAACCGATGAGTCCTGCAGCCTGACTTTTGCACACAATATGATCGCCACCACGCACGCTACCGTGAATGCAGATTGGATGCTTTGATTTGAGAGCAGCTCGTGTGATTAAATACTTAGATTGCAGTAATACTTACAATTTTTACAGACAGCTTGGAAATACCATGATCATGGAGCTCATCCTCAAACAGTGTAAGATCATGATAGAACAGTATTTGATCCTTTTGCTTGAGCAGTTCGAAGTTGATCTGTTCGTCTGTAGGCTCTACCACGATGTTGTCTGTGAGAGTTCCCTTGTAATCAGTTGTGAATGTCCAATCGAAGTGCTTCTTTATTTTTCCTGCTTCTGGTCTGAAATTATCAGTATGTGTACTTTGGCTGGGAGCGTTCTTGGATTTTGCAGGTCCTTCACGATCAAGTAAAGTATTTAAGAAAGTTGTAATAATTCTCATGGCCTTAGCAGTTTCATTCATCATTTACAACATCAAATAAATACTGAAATAAGTTCTGTAAAACTATGTGACTAGGTATTTAAGAAATTCCATAAAATACATTTTTAGGTAATTTCATAAGCCACTATTATTATTAAGGGAATGTTTAGTTATTTAACTACTTGATTGTTACTATCCTCATCACATTTATATGCCACTATATCTGCCAACATTACACAATTAGAAAGTGAATGTAGTTAAGCAGAATCTGCCAGCTGTACAAGGCCAGCGTGATGAGTTATGACCTCTTTCAGTCTCTTCAAGAGCCTGTGACCCAGCCATGGGGAAATAGCTGCTCAGCAATAATTAAAGTTCTGGCTCTTATTGTATTGGCTGGCCCATTGCTTACCATCAGGCAAACGACCAGCTCATCTTGTCATTCAGTTACATCAAAAAAGTATTGCTTACCTAGACTCCTGCCACGCCTCAGCACATGCCACTTCTACAGCTTTAACTGTACTTGACACACATTTCAATGCATCCAATGGATTGAAAGTAATGACAGCACCATTTTTGTATGTCAACTTCAGGATATTCTTGGGGAACACCATGTCAGGGAAGTGAGGGATTGCCAGTTCTTTGGTGTATCTGTAATATGGTAAACAGTGTCCTTAAAAAACAAAATCAGAAGATATTTCATTCATAATTACAGATGTATATGCCTAGTAAACATTATATATGTTTTGATTTAGTGAAAGATATTTAAACCATTTATTCTACTTGATAAATTATCATAAATTTGAATTGACTATTTGAATTGACTATACAAGCACATAGGCCGTTGCTGCTATGTTCAACTGCAGCTATGGTTTCAACTTTTGTGGACATGTTATATACAAGTTGGATGAATTACATTAGTTTTTAAAATAGCTAGTAGTTCACCCTGAACTTGATGTCGCAACCCCTTTACCTTTGGAACCCTGACTTTGCTCGTATTCAAACGTAAAAATTGTAATTATTAAAATATTATGCCTTCCAAATTTTAAGGAGTTTGAATCAGCGGTACGCACGTTATTGTCTAACAAACATACGAGGGCAGATTTGTTACAATAGACTCGGCGAACTTCGCTCGGTCAAATATAAGTAGCATCAAGAACGATTTCTTTATTTCTGTACATAATAAGTTTCTTGTCAATTTACTTACATACAGAACTGACAAAACTGGTCATCATCGCGCTCACAAACAACCTTTGTCGAGCATACACTGGGCAGTATACAGCTCACGTCATACCATATTAACCACGGCCCGAAAATTATGGACTGCGAATTAATGATGTATCTTCGAGAATCAACACGGCACTCCTGAAAAATAAATTTTTATAATAAAACGAAGAAAAGCTTGGCAAGACCGGCCTTGCTCTGAAACAGTATCAGCATTACCTCAGCACCAAGCATATTGGCAATTCACTCAAGGCAAACTTTTACACTCTATGTTATAATTTTAATTTACCCCAGTTTACGAAATAACAAATTACAAATTATTCAAGAAAAACATCAAGCAACTGTGAAAATTAATCGCAGCGTAGCGAAGGATGGAAGGGGGGGGAAGTGAAGTGGGAGGCGGGGAGGGCGGTGAGGATTTGAAGTTGACATTTTGCCGCTGTCACTGTCAATATATGACACCAAACATAGGTAATCTCAAAGATAAAATGGTAATCTCAGTACTTTATCTTAGGGCAATCTAATTATTTGTCTTTGACTTACACAAACAATTATTCGTTCATAACTTTTAATCACTAACCCCGTTGAATTTTATATTCACCCAAGACAGGGATTGAAATACTTTATCTGAGTTGAAAACAGAAATTAATTTCATCTCGTTATTTTTGTTTTTTGGTACCTACCGCTACTGGTATTTTAATTTTGTACAGCTCATGGAGCCCTTTCATTTGAGGCCAAATACGAAGGATCTGTGTTTAGGGTATGGTTCTCCAAACTACGGTCAAATGACTAACGACTGCATGTTATGATATTATTTGATCTTTCTAAATATTAACCTATTCGTCATTCATAAACAGAAGCCACTTAACGTAGGCTCAATTTAACTTTATTACACTTTTTTACTGCGAACCCTTACTAACCCTTATCCCGTAAATAAAATTTGGAGGGTTGCTAGCTGGATTACTAACAAAGTTTTTAAAGTCCCTACCTACTACAAAAAAATATTCCGTGTTTTATTTTTTAAACGACCATGCAGTGCAGTTGGTTTCGTAAAAGACAGATTTGTTTTTTTTAATTGCTGGGACATAGGTATAATTATGCTTGGATTAACAAATAATACTTCTGTTAGGTTTCAATGAAATCTAGATTTAAAAACATTAGTATTAATTATGTATCTGTTTGCTTATTTTGTCAGTTACTTAATAATTATTGTATTTGTAAAAAGATCGTCAGTTGACTTGCGACTATGCGAACAACTCTGAAGCTAGCTACGAGTTGCAAAAGGTAAAGGGGGAGGGGATGTAACATCAAGAGAGGGGATCAGTACAGTAGGCAGTCGGTCTGAGACCGTGGACAGAGATGTTCGCATAGTCGTCCTCGAAATAATGCAATAACTGTTATTGTGAAGAAGAAACTAATTGTGACGGAATAAATATTTGTGAAGGTGTGTTAATGGTGGAATAAATTAATGTTACGTTGTTCCTGAGGAGTTTTATTACACTTCATTCGATAGATCTACTATTGAACTACGCTAAGAGAATATTTGAACATATTACATTTTGTAGGCCAATCCGACGATAGGCAAGAAAATTAATATCTCGTAACGATCCAAAATGATACAAAACACGGGGCTCCAATAGATGCACATTTAACTCCCCCACTACACCAGTTTTTTTTTTTTTTTTTTCTTCTCCCCTTTGTGGGGTTTGGCTTTGCACGTCTTGTGCATCTGCCAGAGTCAAGTTTCGTTCGATGGAGTTCAGTATGACGTTGAGGTTTATTAGGGTGCTTACGTAGTATAAAGGTAGGGAAACATTTTCGCGAGTAATTAGAGTAATAATTTAGAAAATTTGTAAAAAGGATCAGGAAGAGATAATTAAATAACAATAATTATATTATCGTTTTATCCATAAACTGAACTCTATGGTGAATGAATCATTCTGTATAAAAACTATAAAAAGAAGTCTGTGGTCATATTATTTTATCTATGGCACGGGAGTGAGGGGAAGGGGACGAAACATAAATTAAAAATCAATATGGCCGACTTTTACCGGTTGGTTTGCCTGTTTTGATTTTTTTGTGAAAAATATTTGATTCATATTACATAAAACATCGTGTTGAGTGTAGCTATCATTTTGTGTACGCTAGATACCACATTTAATTATGGAAGCACTTATACCAGTTATCAATAAGTTACAAGACGTTTTCAACACCGTTGGAGCTGATGCCATCCAATTACCTCAAATCATAGTTTTAGGAACTCAGGTAAATAAAATGTCTGGTAAATGAATTTATTCTGTAACTGATTTAGTATTTCGACTAAGTATGGAAGTAACGTGTTTAGTCTCCTGCTATAAATAATTCAAACGGTTATGTAAAGGTGTCAGTGGAGTTCTTTGTCCCCATTTGTCCAGTTGAACTACCCTGTCATTAACCAAGACCGCAAATTTTCATTTTTCAACTTGTGTTAATTTTTGACAAATGTTAGCTTGCGCCCCTACATTCACATGTCTGGCTTAGGCTAGAATTGACTGCGTGATTCTGTAATTCTTATCAGTAACCTATACTTACATACTCCTTATTTGCTAATTATGATTGGAATAATAAAGTGGCGGACCTATACCTATTACAAATTGTAAATAAACAAGTCATTAATATTCTCTGTTGCTGAAAAATTATAACACAAACGCCTAGTTTTAAACCTTTTTCCTTATTTTTATTAGAGCTCTGGCAAGAGTTCTGTAATAGAGAGCCTCGTGGGGCGGTCCTTCCTTCCTCGCGGGCCTGGCATAGTTACTCGTCGGCCACTTGTACTGCAGCTTGTCTACAGCCCAAAAGACAGCAAGGAACATCGCTCAGCTGAAGAAGGTGAGATTCTAATAATATAATTACATGTATTTAATAAAAAATAATATAGTATGGATTGTCCAGCTTTGTAGAAACAATGGCTGTTGAATTATATTCATAATATTATCCCTATGCTTAATTTATAAACCTATATGTATTAACATGGGCTGAACATAAAATATTACCATATAGCCTAAAACCATCACTATCTACCATTTATATACCGTACAGGGTAAAGTTGCCAGACTAATAAATATTTTTATTATGATTTTTCATTCTTCAATAATAAACTTATAATAAACAGTAATTCTCCTCACTATCAAGTTCTATAACAAAAGCAGCAATGGGCCTCAATGTTATTGTTACACTAGTGCATTGATCTTCCCACCATTGTGTTCTTATCAACACATGAGCAATAAGTGCTCTATCAGCGCTCTATAAATAGCCAATTAGAAAATGTGCTTATTGTGTAATTTTTATTGTGATACATGAACTGGCATAATGCCAATTTAACTATTGATGTTTGTAGTATTGTAGAGTTCACAAGCAAAACCAATTATGGTGTCCTGTTGAACCAATCTCATGATCTGAGTATGTTATTTGAAGGGGTTTGAACTATAGACTTCCAGAATACAGAGCATTAACAATATGGATGGCTTAAATGAGTGTCCTTAACATTAATGTCTATATAATCTTACAGATATTACATAAGTATACATATAAATGTGCCAAGCAACATATTCAGTTAATTTGAGCACTTTTACATAGCATATTAGCACAAACATTCTTCCAAATACATCTAGCTCTATAAATAACCGTTGTTGATGTACCTTAGACCTGTATCCTTGCGGGGGGTGTTGGTGTCTGTGACACAGTTTGAATAACTACTACAGGCACCACCGATCCGACTTAGATATTCTCAATACAGTACATATTCCATCATGTTTTAAACTTAAGTGCTTACCTAATTAGAAACCAGCAAATTGTGGAAGATGAATAAATACTTTTTTATTTATTTTTATTTAAATAATTGCTTAGTCATCATAACTTTTGCTAAGCAAAAATATATTAAATTACATGTCACTGTGACAATCTTCATTCATTCAAATTATTGCCTTTTATCAATTCAGGAATATCTATAAACATAATTATAGCATAGGTATGGGGTAGCTCTAGTAGGTACTTGTTTTATATATGTATTTTCTTTTTTCTTGTAAGTCTGTGGCCAACTCTGGTGTAGGAGTATGTTTATATTGTGTTGTATATTTGCTTAAGTTTTATTATTGTCATCAGTAAGATACAGATTTAGATTTTTACTAGAGAATTATGTTTGTGATGTTCTAATGTAATTTAGTTTGTTTAGCCATGTTGTTTGTCCAATATTAGCTCTAAGAAGACAGAGCACTGAGGCATCATGGAACCCCATAGCTCAGCTTTCACAATCTATGTTTTCTCCAGGTTTGTACCTATTTGATTGTGAGCTATTTATATATCCTTTGTCTTGATCATAATTAACTATGTCCGCATTTGCAAATATTTAAAGCTAATGGGAACAACTGCACTCAAATTACGTTAAATAAGTGTGCCTTAAAAAATATTTCGTATTAACTGAACTTCTTATTAAAATTCTCTTACATAATTCATAAGAATAAATTAAGCCTTCATGATGTTTTCCTCTAATTGTTTCCAAACTTAAACTATTATACAATTTTATTGTTTAACAAAGGAAAATAGGCCTTAGTGAGAATATTTTAGTATCAGTATGTAATGTTGTGTTTTCCATGACCTAGTAACATTGTGAAGAATCAAATTGAACATCGTACTGTATGCTATTGTCTATTGCTTCAGGTACAGTCAACCTAGAAGAATGGGGCAAATTTCTCCATACAAAAGACAAGATCTACAGCGATTTCGAAGAAATAAGGATAGAGATAGAGCGGGAGACAGATCGCATGGCCGGCAACAACAAGGGAATATGCCCGGAGCCAATCAGCCTCAAGATTTTCTCGACCAGAGTTGTCAATCTCACTTTGGTAGATTTGCCTGGTATAACCAAGGTAAGATCATATTATAATTTTTTTATGTACCGGGCAGTAAGCACTTCTACCAACTTCATCACTAATAATAATGAACCAGCCTTTCAAAGTTAAGAACTAGATCGGGAAACTGAACTAGTCACACAAAATCTTCAAAAACACAAATTGCTGCATGTACAAGGCATATCTGGATCATCCCATTTTCAAACAACATTTCTCCTGCAGGTGCCAATAGGTGATCAGCCTGAAGACATCGAAAACCAAATCAGACATCTTATCGTCAAATACATAGCCAATCCCAACTCTATCATCCTCGCGGTCACCGCTGCTAACACTGATATGGCGACGAGTGAGGCTATCAAAATGTCTAAGGAAGTAGACCCGGATGGCAGAAGGACCCTTGCCGTAGTCACCAAACTTGATCTCATGGATGCAGGTAAATTGATATTCTTAAATAATGCAAATGCTTCTTTCAAAATATAAGCAAACCATGCCACTTTTGCTGAACCGTGGAGTTTGTATCCTATATCTACATCTGCGCCCGCGAATCCAAGAAAAAATGTGATAGAAACTTCTCAGTAAGAATGACATTGTTTGACCCTGACCTTACGATTATGGGAGTGCCATAATCGATCTATAGCGTGATAGATGAAAATCTCGACCATATCTAAAAGACAGCAAATAACTTTCTCCACAGACATGTCTTATTAATTATAAGCTACTATATCTCAGTTTTATGTACAACATATAATTTCTTTGCCCACACGCAACCAACAATTATATTGATAAATATCTACATGTTACTGTTACTGGTGGTAGGTTTCCCGTATGCGAGAGGCCGTCTGGGTAGGTACCACCGCTTTGCCAGTTATTCAGCCGACAAGCAGTAGTGCGCAAGCATTACTTTGATCCGGTTTGAAGGGCATGGTAGCCAGCGATATTACTGGGCATTATGAGACTCAACAGCTAATTGTCTCAGGGTGACGAGCGCAGTGCAGCGCCGCGCAGGATTTTGCAAAACAAAGTTCTGGGTGGTGCTATTGTTGTTATGGGCTGGCGTATTGCTTACCATCAGGCAAACGACCAGCTCGTCTCGTCACTAAGTTACATAAAAAAAAATTGTTACATCTACAAGTATAAGTGACAGTAGCCTTCCAGAACGCTGTTTTAATCACTCATGTGTAAACGCGTATTTCAAACAGTGACTACTACCACCACCTTCTACAGACCAATCTTTTCACCATGATTAGTCTGTCACCTGTCAACCTATAATCTAGAATAAATAATAAAATTATTAATGTTGCACACCCAAATAGGGCAGATTGTATAGGAACTAATTTATATATACGTAACAACCATCAAACCTACAATCTGGTAACAATAAATATTTCATTTCATCTCATCCTAACAAAACGGTTCTTTTTTGAGAACCAAAACAGCTTTTTGAGACCGAATAGATTTCAAATCCCGATATACTGATATTATGAATAGCCAGTGAGTGATGTGGCTCAGTGCGAACTGGCCCCGCCCGCACCAATTACTTTCTTAAGGATTTAGCACTCGCTTCCGCTACTGGGCCAGCGTGGTGGATTGTAGCCCATACTCTCTTTAAGAGAAGGTCGTGTCCCAGCAGTGGGAACATAATGGGCTGATGAGGATGATGATCACGAATAAAAGATGACAAGTAAAACAATATTAATTGCAGGAACGGACGCGATCGACATACTCTGCGGTCGCGTGATTCCAGTGAAGCTTGGAATAATCGGTGTCGTCAATCGTTCGCAACAAGACATCATCGATAAGAAAACGATTTCGGTGCGTTTATCTCTCTAATTAGTGTAATAACTACAGAATTATGATTAGGTTTATGCTGGATTCTAATATCTATTGTCTAAATGAACAAAGATTCAATATATGCAAAGAAAATCCTAGACTTTTGTGTTGCCTTCCGGAGCGCGGTTATTCCGTTTGCATGACTCTAAAATGCAATCTTTGTTGATCGAAAACATGCTAACACCGTAACGAAGTAAAATTTATTTATTCTGTCGGACACTAAAAACGTAATAAAGTGAGCGCACATAACTAACATAACTTAATGGGTTATAAACTTAATTTTATACAATTATGCATTCCAAAGCATAAATTATTATTACAATAAATCACTTAAATTGTTGAGTCATGCAGTCTATGCCATTTTCCTTAAGAAAATAACAACATAGTTAAATGAATATCTAAAGATTAAGTTTTTTTTATCATAGAACAAGGGCTTTGTCGCTGATTGCGAATATGCCTTGGTTAATACCATGATACATATTAATAACAACTAATATCTTAAGTCTGCTAGTAAATATATTTTTTTGGCAGAATCCGAAAGTGGATCAATATACTACACAGTACTTACACCTTCCATAGAGCGAGTGTGGCTCAGTGGAAGTGTGTGCGACTTTCGATCCGACGCACTCGAGTTCAAATCCCGCTGGCCCCGTACTACTGACTTTCTTAAGTTATGTGCGGATTTAACAATGTCTCTAAAAATGGTCAAGGAAAAACATCGTGAGGAAACTGGCATATCCAAGAATTAATCACAAAAAATCAAGTACCTGTGACATCCGCACTGGGCCAGCGTGGTGGATTATGGCCCATACACTCTATGAGAGAAGGCCTGTGTCCCAGCAGTGGGAACGTGATGGGCTGATGATGAATGAATGACCTTCCATGCCTCTCAGATCACAGCTATTTCTATAACTAGAATTCCGGACACATTCCATCTATATATGATACACATCATCAACCATTGGAATAAGTTATTTAAATACATTTTTTTCTAAACAGGATGCACTGAAGGACGAAGCTACATACCTTCAAAGGAAATACCCGACTATTGCGACCAGAAATGGCACTCCATACCTGGCGAAGACATTGAATCGATTGCTCATGCACCATATAAGGGACTGCCTACCGGAATTAAAGGTAAATCACCGTTAATTGCATTGAAATTCGTAAAGAGTTCAGTTATTCAATCTTTTTGTTCTACCCGAGACGTGATAGTTCACGGCTGTTTGAATGGTATTTTAGGTAAGGTCATTAAACTCGGATATTCGCCCATTGCTCTTTATATAGATCAGCGATGTTATCCGAAAATTTTTGTTCAAAAATACATATTTACATAATTTTAATACCATGCGTCGTTAATTAAAGATACTTGTTTAGAGGCAATATTTAAAACAATGTCTAAATTAGATGTCTGCCCAACTGCAATAATTTCGAAGGTATTTTTCATATTTTGCTTTATCATCAGTAACCAAATACAAACCAATATGAAAACGCTCGTAGATTCTGGTCCATTATCTTAAAGAAGGCCTGTTACACGTTTATTAAAATTGATGTATGCAAATATGCCTAATTACAGTGGACACAATCCCAGGAACTAATGGAATAGAAAAACATGTTATTGATTAAGAAATTGTCCAATCATCTTGTTATAAAACAGTTGAAATACCTATCATTATTTGCATGCTATCAAGTGAGCATTTATTAAAATGCTGATGCAAAAAACACATCAAGTATCCAAGTAATCGAATCAGGATACAGCATTGTCCAATGGACATGCGATAGCCTTCATTTCATCGGTGAATACGATCCTACAACAGTGCAAATCTGTACTGCCGACATTGATGAAAACGATACGCGTTATGCGGTTACTAAGAAATAAGCATTATGCATCATTCGTATTAATATCGAGGATGACGATAACGCCATGGATTAATAAATAGTTCCTACGTGTAACGCTAAAATAGATTGCATACATGACATACACTATTTCAATATTACATGAGAACATAAATAATGTATGATCTGGGAGACACTTCCAGCTGTAGGACGTTTGTCGTTGATGAAACTAAAATGAGACAAGTCGTTCTACCAGGCCTAGCGCACTCCGCACTGTAGGTACGAAGCTACAAGTACATAGCCGGAAACCGACGGCGGGTCGCGCGTCGTTACATGTGCCGCGTCAGAAGAGATAAGAGCTATGCGATAGAAAGAGAGGCGCTCTGTAGGTTAATATGACTGGTAGGTAAACAGCGCTACGCGAGCTGAATTGAATTTTATTGCGTCAGAGCAAGAGTCGCTATTTGTTTAAATTTCTTTGCGGAGTGATGCTTCTATCCCTTAGTATTCTGTGGTTCTACTAACAAGTCGAGACGAGTCGTTTACTGGCACATAAGAAACATAACATAGTCAAAAATAAACATAAAATATGGTAACAAATGTACTAAAAAAGTTTCTTGCAGTATCTTCAGAGTAGTGGTTCTTTTTCGGATACAGTGGTAGAGTCGTTGTAATAATTGACGTTTATAAGTGCGTCTGTGATGTCAAAACTGAATAAAGAACTATTGAACTTGAACTTCATAGTAAGCACCATGCAGGCCCATAACAAAGTTCTAAAAAAAAATGCACCTTTAGTTTCTTGCCGTATCTTCTGAATAGTGGTTCTTTTTCCGATACGGTGGTTGAGTCATTGTAATAATTGATGTTCATAAGTGCGTCTGTGATGCCAATATTGAATAAAGAACTTTTGATTGCTTGATTGCAATGTCACCTAGAACTTTTAATATCATGCAAAGTACTGCATTGAGCTCATCACCCCGAGACTAGATATTATCATAAGACCCGTAATTTACGTGGCTAGAATGCCCTTCATGATAAAACGTTAGGTTTATTTTTGTTTGCAACTAATAAAATGTTGTTTTTTTTTAATACGACTTGTGATCACATCGATTCGATCAACACTGTATGTTATCGCGAGGCGTTATTTATTTTTAACCTGACGCAAAAAGAAGGGGCGTTATAATTTTGACCACTGTGTCTGTCTGTGGCACCGTAGCTCTTAAACGGATGAACCAATTTGAATGCGTTTTATTTTTATTTGGATGTCTGATGTCACTTTGAGGTTGTTTTTAACCGCCCGACGACGCAAAAAGAGGGGTGTTATAAGTTTGATCACTGTGTGTGTCTGTCTGTGGCACCGTAGCTCTTAAACGGATGAATCAATTTGAATGCGTTTTATTTTTATTTGGATGTCTGATGTCACTTTGAGGTTGTTTTTAACCGCCCGACGACGCAAAAAGAGGGGTGTTATAAGTTTGATCACTATGTGTGTCTGTCTGTGGTACCGTAGCTCTTAACCAGGTGAACCGATATGGATGCGGTTCGTTTTTTAATGCAGATTTTCTAGCGGTGGTTCTTAGACATGTTTATCAAAATTTATTTTTGCTTTTTATAGGTTGTTTGTGCCGGGGGTTTACTGAACTTCGCTTCAAATTCAATTCAAATTCAAAATTATTTATTTATACTACACGTACAGTTCAAGTACTTACTTTAAATAGGTACATTAGTGGTAAGGTGCTTATATTATCAGGTGTTACAGTACCCATTTGTGAATCCCTGTTCCCTGCACTAGGTCTCATAAGAGCCTGTATAGCAGGATCACAGCGACCCTCTCAGGCCACTCCTTCTACAATACATTATATATTTAATTTGCTTGTTTACCTTACAATCCACAGGTGCGCGTCAACGTAATGATATCCCAGTTCCAATCTCTCCTAAACTCTTACGGCGAAGATGTTTCCGACAAGTCTCAGACGCTTCTACAAATCATTACTAAGTTCGCATCAGCTTACTGCTCGACTATCGAGGGCACGGCGAGGAATATAGAGACGACCGAACTTTGCGGCGGCGCCAGGATATGTTACATCTTCCACGAGACGTTTGGAAGGACTTTGGATTCTATTCATCCTCTAGTTGGTAAGATTTATAATTTTTATTTGGTGTTTAATCAACTGATGTATGTGAATTAGTGCTAGTTGGTGCTCTAGCAATGTTTTAACATACATTTAAGAGACAGTAAGGATTAATGCATTTTTAACTGTCTTAAAATAATGTGTAGGTTTTCAATTCGATTGTTTTTTTTTTTGTTTGTCAGGACTCCGTCATTTATAAACTGATTTGGAAAATTCTTTCTGCGTAAGTTTCAATATTACTTCAAGGTGGTTCCATATAAACTTAATCGATATTCGACCTTGGACTTACGAAGATACATCAGAATTGAAGTCGTTTATTTATTATAAATGTATTATTTATAAATCAAATAACTAATTAAAACGGCATTGATTTCATTGGATAAAAAATATCGTATATTTTTTTTTTAATTTGTTGTTTAATAAAATATCATAGTAAAGGCACCTTCACATGTTACGCAATGGCAGTAAGTTATTCCAAATTCATCCATTCCAGAAAATTTCGTCAATATCTGTTTCATATTTGCGTGATTGAGTAACAAACATCCACACATTCTTTTCATCATTTTATTTATGGAACTAAGTCGTGGGATGGGCAGGTCGATCGCCTGATGGTACGTAACACATCTGCCCATAACAGATAAAATTAAATCTGGATGGGGAAAAGGGAATACTAAATGGAGGCGTAATACAAATATCACGACCAACGTTGGATCAACGGGGAAAACGGCTATTACCATCTCTCTGTGTATTGTTACTCTGAGCCCATAATAACAGTAATTGTAAACATATTTATATCAGTATAATATAATTAACCCCCGACGCAAAAAGGGGGGTGTTATAAGTTTGACCGCTATGTGTGTCTATTGTTTTTAAGTTTTCCAACTTTTCCAAATTTCCCCCCATCATCTATGACATTTGGTCGAGCACCCCTCGCTTATCTCTGACCGTTTAAAAGTTATTTGCTTTTTAATTTTGTATGGCAGCCATCTTTTTTTTCAAGTCAGTTTGTCTGTCTGTGACACTGTAGCTCTTGAACGGGTGAACCAATTTGGATGCAGTTTTTTTATTTTTAAGCAGGTTTCTAGCGGTGGTGGTTCCAAAATCGGTTCAGTCGTTTTTTAGTTTTTATAGGATGGTGTCAGGAGATTTTTAAATTTTATTTCAATTTAATTCAAAAGTTCTTTATCGTCACAGACGCACTTATGAACGTCAATGACTCTACCACCGTATCGGAAAAAGAACCACTACTCAGAAGATACGGCAAGAAACTGAGGGGCATATATTTTAGAACTTTTGTTACAATATTTTATGTTTGTTTTTGACAATATTATTCTTCTTATGTGCCAGTTGGCTACTTGGCAGAAGCGGAATGTTTCATGCATCTTTGTTTTCTATATAATTGCTAACTGTGTAGTTATATAACATTTGCTACAATTGCAATGTTTCTATTCCTAGGACTGACTCGCATGGATATTCTGACTGCAATCAGGAACGCGACCGGCCCGCGGCCCGCACTGTTCGTACCCGAGGTCTCGTTTGAGTTGTTGGTCAAACGGCAAATCAGGAGGCTCGAGGATCCTTCTCTTCGCTGTGTGGAACTAGTAAGACCTATTTTACTTCTTGTAAAGTTTATATATTTATTTTTTCTTTTTGTAATAGGGGATCGGACAACTTTTTCAGAAAGTATTTTATATTAACTACAATTAATACATATATAGCCATGAAAAATACTATTTTCATTAAATAACGCTCTAAAAGTACCTAAAACTATGTTTAAATATTATGTTTTAAATATTGCCGCGCAAAAGGTCACCTGAAAACTTGTGACGTCATATGAATGTAGAAAACGACAAACTCTTCGAAATAAAACTTGCAAAGAGATTTAAATACGTTTTGTGAAGTTTGGAGACTTTTTTTACTATTTATAGGTTTGCATTTGACCGCTATCTCACCTGTTGGTGACGATGCGGTCGAAGATGTAGCATGCTCGCCTAGAAGAAACCTGTTCACTCTTGTCTTAAAGACACCCAGATTATAGCTATCCGGAAACACAGATGCCGGCAGAGAGTTCCACTCCTTGGCCGTTCGCATTATGAAGGTCGAAGCAAAGCGCTTGGTGCGAGCAGGAGGGATGTCAACCATATATTGATGACGGCTTGCCGTACGCCTGGTCGTCCGGTGATAGAATGGGGATGGCGGTATAAGTTCATGTAATTCTAATTTTGCAATTTTCTTTGTTTTAATTGTATTTATATTGTAGTAATGTAACGAAAAAATTAGCACAAATACATTTTATGAAAAGCAAAAACGTAAAATAAACACAAGCTTGACTCATGGCATTTGCCTACAAATGACGTCATGCGCTGTGATTGTTGTTTCGTTTGAGATGAAGAACAGATTAAAAATGGCACAATTATCAGATTTTATTTATTGATTTTTCTTTATGATTGATTATGTCACAAAAAAATATTGATTGAATGATCTTTCTAGTTCGACGAACATTCGTTCTAACTACATTTTAGATTTTTTCTCAATTACTGCCCGATCCCCTATTCTGTTTTCTTTTATTTCTTTTTCTAATTAACTGCGTACATAAGCGGACTAAAGTGGCACATTTAAGCTCCAAGGCTTAATTGAAGTAACTTAAAATTAAGGAAATTGTATTTAGCCTAATAGTAATTTTAGAGCGAGTGTGGCTCAGCGGTAACTCATGCGCCTTTCGATCAGACGCACCTGGGTCCCGACTCGGCCCTGCACCAATGACTTATAGTTAAGTGCAGATTTTGCACGCTCGCTCTAAAACGGTGAAGGAAAACATCGTGATGAAACCCGCTTACGCGCTTTGGAGTGGTAGGCTCTGGCCGTGGTTGTAATACCACCCACCGAACAAAGCCATGCCGTCAAGCGACCTAGTCGTGTTTCGGGATGATGTTCGGTGAACCATCGGGGAGACGGGTCTGAGCAGCCGCTCAACTGCTGTCTCTCTCTAGATCTATGTGCTCCATCTTAAGCCACATCATCGCTTCACATCAGGCGAGATAGTGGCCAAATATAAATCTGTTAAGAGTAAAAAAAAAAAATATTTTTATTTATTATTATAATATAACGTTCACATTTATAATATAAGTACTTTTTATCTGATTGAGTGACGGATCGAGCGAGTTGTTCGCCTGATTTTAAGTATCACGCCTATCCAACAGTTGCAGCGCCACCCAGAATCATTTTATGCAAAATCCTGCAGATTTTGCAAATCAGTGTTAAATTCATAGACTTGCTATAAATTGCACTGATTTGCCAAATCTGCAGGCAGCAAGTGCTCGCGATGCGAATTAATTTTTGTCAAATTAATGTAATGTCATTTCATGAGTATTAAAGTTATTAATGCCCTTCCTTCATTCCAATGATTCAGGATATTTCTTTTCTCTCTCTCTCTCTCTCTCTCTCTCTAAAGATTATGTAAAAGAAACACAAAAAACAGAAAGAGAAAGAAGAGGAATAAACGGATAAAAAGACATGCTACTGACTGAAAATCTAATGAAAAAAGCATACTATACAGTTATTACACATAGAAGACAGATGCATGGAACAGTCCGCTTCTTCCAAGTAACCAACTGGCACATAAGAAACATAATATTGTCAAAAACAAACGTAAAATATTGCAACAACAGTTCTAAAAAAAATGCGCCTCAGTTTCTTGCCGTATCTTCTGAGTAGTGGTGCTTTTTCCGATACGGTGGTACAGTCATTGTCATAATTGACGTTCATAAGTGTGTCTGTGATACCAAATAAAGAACTTTTGATTGAACTACAATGTTTTTTTGTTTAGGTTCACGAGGAGATGCAGCGCATCGTGCAGCACTGCGGCACAGAGGTGCAGCAGGAGATGCTGCGCTTCCCGCGCCTGCACCAGCGCATCGTCGACGTCGTCACGCAGCTGCTGCGCACGCGCCTGCCCGCCACCAACTCCATGGTACACGTACAGTTATAATCATAATTATCATAATCATTTTATTTATAAAGCCAATTTACAGGTCATAAGATATAATAGTAATTTATACAATACTACGAAAATATCAGTAATAAAAATTATCATGGTACTCACCTACAGTTATTATCATAATAATTTTATTAATGAAGCCAATTTACACGTCATAACATATAATAATAATATATACAATACTACGAAAATATCAGTATTAAAAATTATCATGGTACTCACCTACAGTTATTATCATAATAATTTTATTAATAAAGCCAATTTACACGTCATAACATATAATAATAATATATACAATACTACGAAAATATCAGTAATAAAAATTATACATAATATTAAAATGTCAAAGATATAATTAAAAAATCCGAATAAATGCAATTATATCAATATCAAGGATTAATGTTTAAAATCAATGAATTCTTCATAGCTATAGAAAGAATGCTGTTACATCTGCAGCGGCAGTGAGCATGCAAGTGTTCCCATTGCTGAGACACTGGCCTTCTCTCACAGAGAGATCCACCACGCTGGCCCAGTGCGCATAGGTGGATGTTACATGTTCTTGAATTTTTGTGATAAATTCTTGGACATGCCGGTTTCCTCACGATGTTTTCCTTCACAATTTTTAGAGCAAGTGTTAATGGTGCGGGGCTAGCGGGATTCGAACTCGGGTGAATCGGATCGAAAGTCGCACGTGTTCCCTGAGTCACTGAGTTTTTTTGGAGTGGTAGGCTCTGGCCGTGGTTGTAATACCACCCACCGAACAAAAGCCATGCCGTCAAGCGACCTAGTCGTGTTTCGGGATGATGTTCGGTGAACCATTTGGGAGACGGGTCTGAGCAGCCACTCAACTGCCGTCTCTCTCTAGATCTATGTGCTCCATCTTAGGCCACATCATCGCTTCACATCAGGCGAGATAGTGGCCAAACATAGATCTAATAAGCGTTAAGAAAAAGTCACACTCGCTCTCACAATATACAAGAAATGTTGCGCGATGTCAGGAAAAGGTTCCGAATATTTTAATGTAACTGACACATTTTTGACATTAAGTTTGTTACAAATTACCGAAAAAAGTTTCTGTTTTGTAGTATTCCAAATAATATTCTAACTAATCTCGTTAACGTTAATATCAAATGTGTTTGATATCATGTTACTGCTAAACGCAAGCAAGCGCTATTTCTGTATTGTCAAATCTAACAGGGTCGCCAAGTTACAGGCCTAGCCTAGTTTGGGGCCACTGACAATCGAATATCAAATCATGGTATGTGTAAATCATATGTCATTTAATTGTACAGTGATTTTTTTTTTACGCTTAATAGATCTATGTTTGGCCACTATCTCGCTTGATGTGAAGCGATGATGTGGCCTAAGATGGAGCACATAGATCTAGAGAGAGACGGCAGTTGAGTGGCTGCTCAGACCCGTCTCCCCTATGGTTCACCGAACATCATCCCGAAACACGAGTAGGTTGCTTGACGGCATGGCTTTGTTCGGTGGGTGGTATTACAACCACGGCCAGAGCCTACCACTCCAAAGCGAGTAAGCGGGTTTCATCACGATGTTATCCTTCACCGTTTTAGAGCGAGCGTGCAAAATCTGCACTTAACTATAAGTCATTGGTGCAGGGCCGAGTCGGGATTCGAACCCAGGTGCGTCTGATTGAAATGCGCATGAGTTCCCACTGAACCACACTCGCTCTAATTATTGTAAATTTGGTAAATAAATAAATAAAATAATCTATCAACCTTTCCCCAGGTGGAGAACCTAGTCCAAATAGAACTAGCGTACATAAACACGAAGCACCCGGACTTCCACCGCGAGGCGGCGCTGGTCTCCGGCCTGCTGAAGAGTACAGATGACGAGCACAGCCCCGGGATGTACCACCGACAGAAGACGCCGCGCCCGCAGCAATCCCCGGTAGCCACTATGATCAAAGTACAAAGCTTATGGTATACTAGACGCATGGGGACGCTAATTTACTAATGCCTTCTACCGCGACTTCATTCGCATCGTAAATAATTAATTTTTAGAAAAAAACAAAAACCGACTTCAATGTATCTTCGAAGTCCAAGGTCACATATCGATGAAATTTATATGGGACCACTTCGTAGCTATACTGAACCCGACGCAAAAAGAATTTTTCAAATCGGTTCATAAATGACGGAGTTCTGAGGAAAAAAAAAATTCAATCGAACAGAGAACCTCCTCCTTTTTGAAGTCGGTTAAAAAATGGCACCGCTGGCGTTTTTTAGATTTGTCAGCGTTATATTCATACCTGGTACGTTAGAGCTTCAATAATTAAAAATATACACGATAACTTGAACAAACAAAATAAGGTGGACGGAATGTTGCTAAGCAACAACTGAAGCATAGCAATGGCGGTGGCGCTATGTATGTTTGAGTGGACGGAGGGCCGGTGTCGAGCAGATGTTACGACCGATCGGCATAACATGATGTATGTGAGCGTGAGGCTTGTGTACGAATGAGCGGACCGGCATAGCTTGAGTACTTCACATCTGAGTTTGGAGGCAAGACGTCCGCCTTTTTTTCGTCGTTCAAGTGCGATAATAAACGTTTGTGATAAGGTTTAATTTCATTTAACCTGTTAAAACATTACAGCCGTATTCTGCATGTCTACACCATTTATGCAAACTTTTCGTATTTTTGTACTTGTGTTTTTTATCATAGTTGAGTATCTTCATAAATGGGTCTCATTCTTGGTTTTGTTTCTTTCACAATTTCAATCATTTATCTCAAGGGAAAATAATCGTCTCTAACCTCATAAAACTGGGCTTAGTGATATCTTTTTCTTTATTTCCTTTTGTGTTTTTTTCTAAATGACTCGATTGTTTGTAGTTGATTCTACGTCAAATGGGTGAAAGAGGGTCAGTCCTAGTATTCTTGGCAAGTATATTGGATACGTACAACAAGGTAAAACTGTACCTTATCATCTGTGGGTTATATGTTATACGCAAGTCATTAGTTACATTCATACTAAACAATTGTCGAAAGAATGAATCGGCTTTCGAATACTAAGTGGGCTCTCTTTCAAGCGTTGCTAATTTTTCATTGGCTTTGATCGGAGTTAGGGGAACTATTTCGCATATTTTAGTACAAAACACGGTCAGTCGGTTTCTGTCGGTCTAAAACACGCCACACGAGAGGAGAAGAAGTACACTACCGGACGGTAGCGGAGTCGACCCTTACATACCTAACCTACACACTAGTAAACAGATGCTTACCTATCTTTTGTTTACGTTGTATGTGTTTACATTTGTTATTTTATAGTTGAACTTTTAATGGCGGTAGAAAGCGAATGTGCGTACCAAGACAAACCTACTGTGGTTTTGTGGTACTACAGAAATATGTTTTGTATAATAAGTATTGTTTAATAAATTAAAAAAAAAAAAGGATAAAAGTTTGAGACCACTTCAAAAAAATTAAGAAAATAAATAAAAGTCAAAATATTTAAAACTTAATATAAAACCGGTTTTATTCTTATGTTACACATATGGTTTAAAATCAAAATATAATTCAAGTTTTGACGAATACAATGATCTATAGAAAACTTTTCAGCTTGTTTCTCTTGCAAATAGCCCCTACATAATTTTGAACTGTGCTTTGGATCATTATACTGCTGGAAAATAAATCCTTGCCCGATTAAATTCAGTCCGGAGGGAATTGCATTTTTCTCTAAAATATCTTTATATTGCTCCTTTTTCATGATTCCTTTAATAAGAACCAGATTTCCCATCCCATAGCCTGAGAAACAACCCCAGACCATAACTGATCCACCACCATGCTTGACAGTCGGGACTACACACTGTGGCATCATTTTTTCTTCGGCGGAACGTCGAACAATAACCCTTCTTTTTGAACCGAATATTTCAAATTTAGATTCGTCACTCCAAAGTACTTTTTCAAAATTGTCGAAGCGTGACTGCAATCGTCTGCTTCTATGTCGTTCCGTCATCCGTCATTCCTCCCGCACGTTTGACCTATAATAGGGGATCGGACAACTTTTCAGAAAGTGTTTTAAATTAACTACAATGAATATATATAGCCATGAAAAATACTATTTTAATTAAATAACGATCTAAAAGTACCTAAAACAATGTTTAAATATTATGTTTCAAATATTGCCGCGCAAAACAACGTGCACGCGCACAAAAGGTCACCTCAAAACTTGTGATGTCATATGTAGGTAGAAAACGACAAAGTATTCGAAATAAAACTTGCAAAGGGATTCTAATACGTTTTGTGAAGTTTGGGGACTATATTGTAGTAATAGAACGAAAAAATTAGCAAAATACCATTTTATAAAAAGCAAATACGTAAAATAAACACAAGCTTGACTCACGGTATTTGCCTACAAATGACGTCATGCGCTGTGATTGTTGTTTCGTTTGAGATGAAGAACAGATTAAAAATGTCAGAATTATTTATTGATTTAAAAATATTAATCATTATTATTACACAAAAATATTGCTTGAATGATCTTTCTGGTTCGACGAACATTTTTGATTTTTTCTCGATTACTGTCCGATCCCCTATTGAATTGGTTATTATAAAAAGGTTCAAGTGCAATAACAATATATGTGACTTGTGCCCTTTTCATAAAAACAGATACAATTAAAGTTTTCCACTTTTTCATATAAATATGAAAACAATTTAATTTTTACCCTAAACTCTAAAGGGTTATATTTAATTAAAAAAATAAACTATTTCCATATTTATACCCTAAAGGGGTTATAATTCATTTAAAAAAAACTGTAGTAGTTTAATAGCTTAACTTTGCTTGACGGGTTGACAGGTTTTCATCAAATGCTGTTAAGAATCATCTTGAATAAACTCTCGAATAAGCTTTCAATGAAAAAAATCGTATTAAATCTGTCCATCCAATTGGGAGCTACAAAGCCACAAACAGACACACACAGAGACAGACAGACAGTCATACACATCAAACTTATAACTACACGGATTCTGGTGGCTTTATACGATTCGAGAATGCAATTAAGTCATTATTGTGTATATTTTATTATTGAACAATTAAAATATATCAATCATTCATTCGTTCTCATATTTAAACAAATAAAACGCGAAAGATTGTACAAATCTTTGAAATCTGAATCCAACGCAAAAAAATTTTTTCAAATCCAGGGTTCACCTTGCATTGCATAACAAACCTAACAATTGCAAATTGTTCCACATCTCCGATATGTATTAAAATTGTTAATTGTTACCTGGTTAAATCAAAAAAAAAATAAATCGGTTCATAAACGACAAAGTTTTGAGGTAACAAACATAAAAAAAATACAATCGTATAGAGAACCTTCTCCTTTGTTGAAGTCGGTTAAAAATACCACGAAATGTCCTAACCCTACTTTACCACCCTTCATTTTGCGTCAAGGGTTAAAAAGGAATCTTGAAATAACAGTTTACCTTCCTCCGATCACTGGTTACTCACACTCACATTTCGCTTATAACCCTTAACAAAGGACTTTAGATTCAGTTCCAACTTGTGCGTTTCACAGCATGTGCCGGCGATCACAGACGGAAACGAGAACAAATCCCCGCAGTCCAATAATAGTGAATCTCCAGTCACGCCACAGGTAATTGTACTCGTTATTTACCCCAGTTCATTTATTTCTGACTATCTGCCACCACAGATGTCCTATTCATAAAAAAATCCAATAGAAAAAAAGCATAGTGATGTTTTCTCGAATTTTCCCTTTTGTCTGGGCAAATTTTTCTTTCTATATAAAGCCAATTCGAACTATTACCAAGCCTAGCTCACTCTGCACTGTAGGTACGAAGCTACAAGTACATAGCCGGACACCGACGGCGGGTCGCGCGTCGTTACACGTGCCGCGTCAGAAGAGATAAGAGCTATGCGATAGAAAAAGAGGCGCTCTGTAGGTTAATATGACTGGTAGGTATGCAGCGCTACGCGAGCTGAATTGAATTTTATTGCGTCATAGCAAGAGTCGCTATTTGTTTAAATTTCTTTGCGGAGTGATGCTTCTGTCCCTTAGTATTCTGTGCTATTACGAAAATTTTAAAAAAGTCAAATCGGTCCAGCCGTTCTCAAGTGATACGCTTACCAACGAACAGCAATTAATATTTATTTATATAGATTATCAAACTGAAAGTAACAATATTGATTCATTGATTATTGGTAAAAAGTATCTCTTCATTTTATCGCCGGCACACACTATACGGACACTTCTATCTCAGAATTTAAATATTCTGACCTAACCTTTATAAGAGCCTCTTGCCAAATCATTTTTCGCTTGATTTCTTCAGACATGGCATAACAATGGAATAAGTAAACAGTCTGCATTGCATGTGATTTGTACAATTTATCATTAGAGTTGTTTGAATCAATGCCACATTCAAAAACGCCTTTGTACCATAAGTAACATATCAAACTAGAATATAATAGACAAGTCTCGACGTCATCGCGACGTTGAAAAAGACGGCGTCCTCCATGTTCCTGTGTTATTATCCATGCAACGATGGTAAACCAACTTTCTCAGCGGCCACCACGTGGATGGCTCACCGTTTGTGTGGTGGTATTTACATCTTACATACGCAATAATAGTGTATTTATCTTTTAGATGAACGGTACTCAAGAGAACAGAGTGCTTACTCCTCAGAAGCCAGTCAACCTTCTTCCAGAAGTTCCGAGCCATACTTCTCGGAAACTATCAGATCGGGAGCAACATGACTGCGATGTCATTGGTAAGTTCAATATATCTTATCTTTCTAAAGCTTTAGAATCAGATCAATATGTATTGGTGTGTAAAGACTGATGGCTTGAGGTGTTTAACTATACACACGTCGTTGTATGTGTTACTTGTGTGACGTCATAACTCTATACAGTCCTGTTGTGCCTAATGTAGCTAATGTCTAGTTGATGATACAGCAGTGAAACACATTGAGTATAATTCTTTTTATAACATTAAATACCGACTTCAATACTGATGTAAATGAAATTCAAAGTCGAATATCGATTAAATTTATATGGGACCATGTTGAAGCTATACTGGACCCAACGCAAAGAATTTTCCAAATCAGTTTATAAAATGACGGAGTTCTGAGATAACACACAAAAAAGTACAATCGAATTAAGAACCTCCTTTTTTTAAATCGGTTAAAATATACAAATACTAATGTTTGGCCATTATCGTCTAATAATGCCATATGAAAATTTTACATAATCAAATTTACAATCAGAGTGCTTTTGGCACATATCACACAAAAAATAATATCGGCACATAATGGGTTTCCCGCTGAACTTCGACAGTTCTTTATTTCGACACGACACTTCGAAAATATAGTTCGACAAGTCATTGTTTCGAATGAACATATTTCGACAAGTAATAGTTCGACAACAAAAACATTGAATTTACTTTCTGGCGCTTCGCCGGCCACTGCCGCGGCACGCTCGCTTCGCTCGCGCGATGTGTGGTCTAACCTGGCCTGTTCTTTGAGGCCGTTTGTGTTGTCGAAGTATGTTTAGTCGAAACAATGACTTGTAGTATATTTTTCTGAAGTGTCGTGTCGAGAACAAAGAACTGTCGAAATTCAGAAGGACACCGGCACAAGTCAGTCCACAAATTGTATTTTTTTTTAAATTTGGTGAAATTTAGCCTGTTTTCTGATGCTAGGTGGACGGAGCGACCACATTCCATTAAACACTAACGGCATCACGATGATGCAATTGAACTCAATGGGTGATTTAGTCGGTGAGAACAAACTATAGACGGGGCTGCCGCAACGCTTACTCATCTACTCACTGACGCCTTCCGACCACCTATCATCTACGTCTTTTGCTTTGCTTTCTGTGTTCTTTAGAAGCCACTTTGAGGTGGTATGTTTGATGCAGAAATGCGGCGAAGCACTACTTGCGTCTTGATATTTTTCGTCTCGAAATATCGACTATATTATAAGATGCTATGGTATTATACAAATAGCTCCTGCTTTTTCAAAATTTAAGAAGTACTATTAATTACTTTCAATTACTTCGCCGCGTTTCCAAAACCGATTAAGGTGGTATAATGCGCGTCAAACTTAATGGCGGCTGACAGACGCACCACGTGACCTGCGCAGTAAAAAAAATCGCATACACAATTGTATCTGCGCAGATCACGTGATGCGTCCAGTCAGCCGCCATCAAATTTGGCGCGAGGTATACGTTACGATACGGTATATGCCGTTTCAGAAATAAATTGTACCATTTTTGGTACAATTTATATCATTGTATTAATTTCGCATAAATAACCACCCGTAAATATTTCTCCACGCACACATTTAGGCATTTCTACTATTCAGTGTATTTTGTATGAAAAACATACCGTAACGTACCATCTTAAAGAGTATAAAACCGTTGTACTTATCATAAGAAAGTATGTTCAAAATGTAATTCCTTCTTAAGTGCAATAAAGTGTTTTCTATTCTATTCTATAAGTGACACACTGGCTTCGGCATTTTCAGTGGCTGAAGCGAGCGTATCACGCTGGTGGATATCCTACCTTCCTGTATTTTCCACACTGAAAACTACTTTGAAGAAACGACTGCTGCATCTTCAAAACAGATTACTTTATTAGATTTATTATTTTGACATTCGCGCTTATAGTACCCATTTGTGTAATCACTGTTGAATCCAGTATTTTAAACATTTTGGCGTGTCTGTTATCATTATAGATGTTTACGTTTATTTTTCTCGTCGAGTGATTCAAAGGCGTGTACGAAGTTGATGAGATTGGGTTTCCTCGATGAAAAATGAACTCTTGTGCTAAAATTTGTGGAACTACTGGGCTAACAACTGCTTATAAAAAAAAATATCACTTACACTACACCAATTTTATGCACCAAATTTTGCACGCTTTGATGTATTTTTTACATAAATAGTACCTACGCTACATGTTTTTTTATAGTTCTTTAAGTGTGCTTTCTCAATTGATATGTTTTGTTATTCTATAGGCCGACCGTTTAACTCGCGTATCGCCTGCGCGGTAAGAAGGGAGCGAGGGGAGACGTAAGCTCTCTGCTCCGCGCACCCCTTTCACCCACCCGCTAACATCTCCCCTCGCTCCCTTCTTACCGCGCAGGCGATACGCGAATTAAACGGTCGGCCTATAGCGTAGTTTGGTAGTTAGCAATGAATTTATGAGTTTTAAAATATGGTAGAGAAAAATAACTTATTTTCGAATATCTATATGTTTGTTATTGTTGTTTGAATGATTTGAGAGTATCTATATTGTTGTTCACCACGTGGGATGTCTAGATATCTATGTATAGTGTAACAATCATCTGCATGAACATTGCCTAAATGGGAAATTATGTATTTCGACAATATTGTTGACTAGCAGTGCCCCGCGATTTCACCCGCTGGAAAGTGTTCCGGTATAAAAGTGTTGTATGTCCTATTCTAGAATCTAAAGTACCTATACTTACAAATTTTCATCAAAATCTGTTCAGCTGTTTTGCGCGATTGTGTAACAAACACCCGTATGGATGGATGTTTGAAATGTTACTTGGAAAAAGACAGGATATATTTAATCTCGGAAAATGGCGGCTCAAACCGCGGGGCGCAGCTAGTTTATAATATTAGTAGCCTCGTTATCACGTTGAAAGACGTTGTATAACAATAAATGTATGTACGGAATGTAATACGTAGGTATATTGGGAACGTTCCAATTTCGGCTTTGTTCATAAAGACCGCCGTACTACAATCAGATCCAACAATCAAAGTTCAAAAGTAAATTCAAACTTTGAATTTTGGCATCACATACGCACTTATGAACGTCAATCATTACAATGACTCTACCACCGTATCGAAAATGATCTACAAAGAAGATACGGCTAGAAACTAAGAAGCATTTTCAATCGACATTCGAAAATCCCGTTTCAGAGAAACTGATCAAGTCGTATTTCTACATCGTCCGCAAGTCGATCCAGGACTCAGTTCCGAAGGCCGTGATGCATTTCCTCGTCAACTACGTGAAGGATAACCTGCAGTCCGAACTGGTAACGCATCTGTACAAATCGGACCAGGCAGAGAGCCTACTCAACGAATCGGAACACATCGCGCAGAGGAGGAAGGAAGCCGCTGATATGCTCAAGGTATTATAGCTTTTACCAAACCCACGCTCAGTTTTCTTTAATTTGCTTAAAAGTGTAGCAAATTTTTGGACCTTCAGGGCAGGTTTTGGAAGTTTTGTTCTTAGGAAACATCGGGTGAATATTGTGGAGAAAAGCATTTTTGAAAACAGGTAAATTTAAAAGTGTTAGTTGAGAAGAATGGGCAAACAATAGGGCCATATGAGGACCGTTTCCGCATGCTCCTACTGGTAGGAACACGAGGACTAATACGTCCTAATGCTTCTATTGTGACGTCATATTCAATAATTACAATCAAGTATTTAATAAATATTATATTTTGTTTTCAATCAACCACCTTGAGCCTCTTAGATACCCTATAAATGAAGTTTATATGCACCTGGTCTTGACTTGTTGTTGTCTTGCTCGATGACTGTCAACATAAGTGAGCAAGTGAAGCAGTGAAATACTTCAAGCGAACATAGTATTCCCAGTGAAATAGAAAATTCACATATTGAACGAGAGCAGCTAGTTAGTTATCTAAATTCAAGTCAAAAATCCATTGATGTTTTGATTTTATGCAAACAGAGACGAAAAATACGACATTGGCGGCGTCGTCGTAGGAATTTGAAATTCTGCTCTGAAAATATTGCTATGGGTATGTTTAAAAGTAAATGTTACCCTTTTGTCGAAAGCAGATGCCATGTAAATTACATATTAGAGTTGTCTATGTTTTTGTTTAATTACTGGGCTTAGACTTGATGATATGACAATGATGTCTCAGGGTGATGAGCACAATACGTAGTACTTAACACGAAAAAGTTCTGGATGGCACTACAATTGTTATTCGCAAGCGAGGCGCTTACCATCAGGCGAACGAATTGCTCGTCTCATTGCTCAGTTGCATAACAAACATTGAACCATAAGACTCAAAGGTTTTCAACAAATTTTTCTTTTTCAGGCATTGCAACGCGCCGGGCAGATCATTAGTGAGATCCGCGAGACACACATGTGGTGATCGCTGTCAGCCGACTAGTCTGAGAAATTAGTGAAAATGAACCCGCGGGTTCTGTACATACTCTTATTTAGGCGAATTATTCGCATTAGGCTTTTTTTTTACTTACGAATTTACATTCACTCGCTTCTATTCTGCAGCTCTCTTTCATTAGATATATATTTAGGACATAAAGAGAACCAAATTCTGAGTCTAAGCAGAAAATAGAAGCGAAAGAATGTTGGACGTAGTCTCGACACTTTTTGAATGAGCACTGCATGATTTCAGTCGTTTTGTAAGTTGTCTTAGACGCAATGTTACTTATTTAATCAACTAGTGAGTTCACAACAATATTACAAGCGTTGTATCGTAATATTGGTGACATTATTTACAGGTTTTGATTGAGAAGTGTGCCAATTTTTGTTTATGGTTCTATAAAAGTATGGTGTATATTTCAATGCAGTTATTCCGGTTGTATATTTTGTTGAATGTTGCACAAACGCAAAGCTGTCTTCAGTTACCGTATCATTAGTATGGATGTATTTAATCGTGCACATAACGTATAGCAATAATTTATAACATACTCACAATTGTGTTGTAGATTTAATGATTACGTGATATTACTTGTAATAATCGTGTTTCGATTTTCATTTTAGTTGGATCATTTGTCAAGAAAAGAAACTTGCCGTAAACGTCAATGGTTTTTTCGACCGAATTTGATGGTTATGTATTTGAACCAATGAAGGCACGGAACGGCTGGTTGAGCCTTGGTTGTAGTTAACTGATGTCAGAGGTACTGAACGCACTCCGGCAGGGTTGGAAATCGCTAAATTAAATAAAAAAGTATTAAAGCCATAATCTAGCTAATGTTTAAAATGAGCTATGAATCGTTCCTGGATATACCCGTTTCTAGGTGGGATGTAAACCCACTCAAAATGATTAGTTTTTTGTCATTTTACCAATTTCATTATTATTATGGTTTTACATTATATAAAATAACGTTTTTGTTTTGTCTGCTAGGTGCGTTATAGCAATAAATTGTTTTTTTTTACATTAAATATGGTTATTTGCACAGGGTTAGTTATGATTTCAAACGTTTTTTATAGTTTTAATTCAACGAATTGATAACGCTGTGAGATAATTTGAAGCTAAAAACGCTTTGCAGTTTTTAATAGTTCCTCATTGATTTAGGTGCTCGCATGCTGTGTTATAAAATTTCATTCACGATTTCAAGTCATATTGTGTAATGTCCACTCTCAAGTTATTTATTCATTTTAACATCGTTATATTAGGGAATATTCCAATGTTACACAATCTATTTATTTAGTCAGGTGTGATTTGCATGTGTATCGGTAACTATTGAATGAGTTATGGCGGTAAGATCGTATTTAAGAGTCTGTTAAATATTAAATAGATAAATTGTCATCGCCAAGTTGTTTATTATTTCATAAATTCCCATCTATATACATTAGCATTAAGAACTCAAAGCTTATAGGTAAATCATTAGATGAAATAAATCGCAATCCATTGTAGGTTTCTAAAAGAAATACCAGGTGGATTCAGAAACCACTGTAGCTTGGTGGTGATAGTATTATTAGCGGAAAATATATCACCCGATTTTATGAACAACGCCTGTCGATACAATTACAATAGGGGATCGGACAGTAATCGAGAAAAAATCTAAAATGTAGTTAGAACGAATGTTCGTCGAACCAGAGAGATCATTGAATCACTATTTTTGTGAAATAATAATGATTTATATTTTTAAATCAATAAATAATTCTGACATTTTTAATCTGTTCTTCATCACAAACGAAATAACAATCACAGCGCATGACGCCATTTGTAGGCAAATGCCGTGAGTCAAGCTCGTGGTTATTTTACGTTTTTGATTTTCATAAAATGTATTTTTGCTAATTTTTTCGTTCCATTACTACAGTATAGTCCCCAAACTTCACAAAACGTATTAGAATCCCTTTGCAAGTTTTATTTCGAAGACTTTGTCGTTTTCTACCTACATATGACATCACAAGTTTTGAAGTGACCTTTTGCGCGGCAATATTTGAAACATAATATTTAAACATAGTTATAGGTACTTTTAGATCGTTACTTAATTAAAATAGTATTTTTCATGGCTATATATATTTATTGTAGTTAATTTAAAACACTTCCTGAAAAGTTGTTCGATCCCCTATTGCAAAACTATTGTATACCAGTAGAGAAACAAATAATAGCACAAAATTTCTTACCATGACAACAGTGTGCGGTCTTATCGCTCAAAGCGATCTCTTTCACTATCGAAAAAAGGAGTAGACGGCGGTGTATCATGAAACTAAATTATAATAATGAATAAACACATGGTAATAGAGAGGCACAACAGTCGATCAGTGGAAACTCGAATACTCGGTAGCTCGAAGCCTTTGAGACCGTTGAAAGATGAGCCAAAAAGCTCATTGGTGACGATGCGCTCACCATGCAAGACAAGGGTAAACAGGTTTTTTCTAGGCGAGCGTGATACATCTTCGACCGCATCGTCACTTAACAGCTGAGATAGAGGTCAAACACAAGCCTATAATTATAAAAAAAAATGTTTTTTTTTTTGTTATGAAGCATAACCAACATTCGTCGATACACTTGGCTGACTAAGGTACGACAACCAATAAGACCTCCACAATAAACACACGTGCATATATTTGGAGTGGTAGGCTCCGCCCGCGGTTGCGTGGTTCAGTAGGATGTGTAGTAGGTAAATATGGTTTCCTATAAATGTCAAGAGGACATGTTGCAATGAGAAGTAGAAAACAAAATGCCAGTATAGTAAATTAATTATTTATTGCAAAAAATATTATTTACATGCAGTTAACAGAAATTTTAATAAAGAACATATTAATGCATGTTATTATACAAAGTGCAACTTGATCTAATGTCATTGTAAAATATTACAAAGCAACAATCCAATATTAACAGGAACAGTTCAATGGAGATTTCGTTATTCAAAAAACAATGGCCTTATAGACAACAGAATAATAACTATATTATGAAAACGTAAGGTCGCTAAACTACCTAGTACGTGCCTTAACTGGTACTTTTATGGAAACTTTCAAAGACAACTTATGGAAGAAATTTTAAAACATGTAAAATCAACATACCGCACCTTCGGTAAGACAAGGGCATAATTGTTAAAACAAATTTTGAGTTTCTGGAAGAACAAAGGCATATATCATTAGAAAGAAAGAAAGAAACGTTTCTTTCTTTCTTTCTAATAATATATAAGGCATAAGTACACAAAATGTGATTTTGTTCTTCCAGAAACTCAAAATTTGTTTTAACAATTATGCCCTTGTCTTACCGAAGGTGCGAATTACATTGGTAAATCGGAGAAACATCGTTTTCTATACCTATTCATTAACACAATGAATAAAGTACAATAACAGATTCAATGCCAAAATATTTCAACAAATACAAAAAAAACAAATATCGAGACTAAGACATTTTACAGATCTTCATAGAAGCAAAAAATAATTCACACCGTTTATGTGAAGCAGGCGCACAGCCAATTCTAATACCGATGGGTTTGTCACATATTAATATTAATTTACTAAAATCACAAACAGGTTTGATTGGAATGACCTAAACACACATTTGCTACTATTATTCAATCGTATACACTTGTAGGTGACATCTCCAAATAGTACAAAACAAAGTCGCCTATCCGCGTCCTCATTTCTGTTTCTCTGTTTACTTCTAAACCACGCTACGGATTTTGATACGGATTTCACGTGTCA
Source organism: Petrophora chlorosata (assembly GCA_951640565.1). Taxonomy (NCBI): domain Eukaryota; kingdom Metazoa; phylum Arthropoda; class Insecta; order Lepidoptera; family Geometridae; genus Petrophora; species Petrophora chlorosata. The sequence goes on along the minus strand of OX621193.1, from coordinate 11,134,258 downwards.
TTTTGTTTTTTTACGGAAGGTTAATGAATATGTAAAATACATTCTAATTAAGTTTTTATATAAATAAAATGTTTTGTAATCAAGTCGTCAAAAAAATTACAACACATTAGTAAATTGCATCCGTGCTAAGCCGAGGCAGGGCGCTAGTACTAAATATCAACATCCCGTAATTATGAGAACTAATTTAACCCACAACATCCAGACACTGAATAAATACTTTCATTTTGGCCGTTGCCTCTTGTGTATAATAAAACTGCTTCTTTAGAAATAATGATTAGATAGACAAGTTGATTTTTATCAACGTGAGGAAACCGGCATGTTCAACAATTTATCACAAAAATGCAAGGACATGTAACATCCACCAACCCGTACTGGGCCAGCGTGGTGGGTTATGACCCATACTCTCTACGACGGATTTCGAATACCAATTAATTTTTTAGACAATTTTTGACGATAGTCACCATACAAGTGTACAGATTGTTAAACAATACATAATTCACAAACATTTCACACAAATATTTTGACTACAATATAATTCCGAAATAACGTCTTTGCTTTAAAAATTACATCTATGGCGAAGGAAATTTGTGACACTGGGCTTTGTTAGTGACTCAGGGAGTTGGATGAATACATTTTAGTTGTTTTACTATATCAAAAATACATAGGTACTTATATGGAACAGGTAAATCTGTCATGGGAGTTGACATCACAGGTAAGAAAATGAATGATCTTTTGGTATATATGTCGCAGCCAACTAGCTTAAATCAGCCGTTCAATCAACAGCCTAGCCTCTTTACTAAACACAATGATATTCAGCCATTTGATCAAACAGCTAGGCAAATGACTAGGATCGATGACGTTAAATTACTTGCCTAGCCTGTTCATTTATAAAGCCTGTTTTCCATAGTGCGGCGAGGGTGACCCTTGGGCCCCCCCCCAACGCCGTGAACATGTATGTTAGATACGAATATAATGTAAGTAGATTATAATCTATCACTTCGATAGATTATAATCTACCGAAGAATAATGCGACGGTTCACAATCTTTCGACAGTTTACATTCTCGCGTAGGATACATCTAATCGTACGAATGGCCTAAGCATTAGCCAGCCAGTTTATTAAATGTTGTAATAGACACAACGGCTGAATATCATTCAGGTCGCTAGTTGAAAGGCGCTGTTTAGTAAAGAGCCTAGGCTGTTAATTGAACGGCTGATTAAGCTACTTGGCTGCGACTTATACGTAATGTCAAAATTATTGGACATTTAGACGCTATAAAGGGACATTTCATGTGGACTTTTTATATCCACAAAGAAGTCAGTAGCTTGAGAATAGTATATTTATATGTAAATAACAAAGGTATTGCAAATTTAAGCTATTATGTACTATTTTCTGGAAGTTACTAGATAGATATATAACTGCCTCTGTGGTGTAGTGGTTGGGCAGGTTGGCTCAAATCTCATACACCACTGAGGTTGCGGGTTCGATTCCCGCGACGGGACAAATGTTTGTGCACAGAAAAAAAAGCGCAATCATTTGTTTCGTGTCTGGGTGTTCTGGGACCATGGTCTTATAGTTCCTGGTTCCCTAGATACAGGGAAACCCAGTTAGGGATCAGGATCTATGTATGTGATCGTTGGGCGTTATTTATTATTTATTTTATAAGTATATTCTGAACAACTTATACTACAGCACCTATGTATGTACTCGTATATGACAGTAGAGTTAATTTGTACTTATGATGTCACTATTTTTAATCAAGTGTAATTTACTTTTTAAGACTATATATTTTGTCTTAGGTGTTATATTTTAGTGATAAATTTAATATTCGATTTAGACAATGTTATATATTTTTTTTTTTATTATTTATAGGCTTGCGTTTGACCGCTATCTCACCTGTTGTTAAGTGACTATGCGGTCGAAGATGTAGCATGCTCGCCTAGAAGAAACCTGTTCACTCTTGTCTTAAAGACACCCAGATTATAGCTATCCGGAAACACAGATGCCGGCAGAGAGTTCCACTCCTTGGCCGTTCGCATTATGAAGGAAGCAAAGCGCTTGGTGCGAGCAGGAGGGATGTCAACCATATATTGATGACGGCTTGCCGTACGCCTGGTCGTCCGGTGATAGAATGGGGATGGCGGAATAAGTTCATATAATTCCGTCGCACACTCTCCGAAATGTATCCGGTAAAAGACCGATAAACTGGCAACTTTGCGCCGATGTTCAAGACTCTGAAGCTTAGTTTTAACCAGCGCGTAACATTATATGAACATTTTTAAGCTTCGGTATTATAAGCAAGTATTTAATTACACATCTAATTCACAAGTCAATATTGTACGATTTGGTATTTTTATGTCATACAATGTCTGTATATTTTCCAATGACATCCAAGTACATGTAGCGCTCGTGTCGTAGCTCGCCTGGCCGTTCGTAACAGATCTGCTAGGTTAAGCAACGTTCGCAGCGGTCACAACTTGGATGGGTGACCGTTTGTGTGTTATTTACATCTGAGCGCTACCGTGCTTCGGAGGGCACGTTAAGCCGTCGGTCCCGGTTATCTTAGGACAACAATCGAGAGGCCATGTCGGAGGCCTTCGGGCGGTCTAAAAACTCCGACGCCAGGGTCGCCCATACGAGAGAAGAAGTGATATACAGGAGACATTTTATTAAGAGGATATGGCACAGCCGCGGCCAGCGAGCACTAGGTATTTGAATAATGGCTTACGGTCTCGCAGAAAATGCGTAAATTAAATAAATAATAATAATAATTTAACTAAATTCGTATCAACTTCAGATTTTTGTTAAAATTAGCGTTTCGGGAGAAAACGTTTCTACCACACTAAATCTCAACCAAATTTGGTGATTTTCATCTCAATCTCTTAAATGGAGACTAAGTGTATGTCTATTTTTAAAGTTAACAGCTTCCAAACTTCAAAAATAATTTTCGAGTATATATATCGAGTTTTTTTGGGTCCATTTATTCAAATTCAATCGGAATTATCGAAAAAATAAAAACCTACAAACCTCAATAATGATAACATCTCTTACATGTACAAATTTCATCGAATGTGGTTAATGTTTAGGGGTAGAAAAGCGTTTTCTCTTTTTGTATGTAAATTTCAGCGTGCCGTTCCCTCTTAATCCAAGCTATCTCAGTACTGTTAACCCAAATTTTCTATATTTATCAATTAGTAAAATAGCATTATATTATTGGGGCAACAAGGTATGTATCGATCGAACATAAAAACTTGCAACATTTTTCTAACTATGGAAAATTTGTAAGTATATCCTAAAATCGGTTACAATAAAATTAATATAAAATGTACTTTTAATTACAATTTGGGGCTTGAGTATTTTGGGGCGTTTCGTTTTGGACCCACGTACGAAGAGTATTAATACTTTGCTTTATGTCTATTCATTTAGCTAACTAGTATCTATAACTAACAGGTAAAAATATCTACTTTAGATTTGGGGCTTTTAGAACACTATTCGTGACTTTTTTAATCTAAGGAATTTCTGAATTTTACATTTTTTTTGTGGTTTTGAGGTCCATTTGCACCAATAAAAAGTAGCGTATTTAGTATCAATTTTCAAACAAATAGGGGATCGGACAACTTTTCAGAAAGTGTTTTAAATTAACTACAATGAACATATATAGCCATGAAAAATACTATTTTAATTAAATAACGCTCTAAAAGTACCTAAAACTATGTTTAAATATTATGTTTCAAATATTGCCGCGCAAAAGGTCACTTCAAAACTTGTGATGTCATATGTAGGTAGAAAACGACAAACTCTTCGAAATAAAACTTGCAAAGAGATTCTAATACGTTTTGTGAGGTTTGGGGACTATATTGTAGTAATAGAACGAAAAAATTTGCAAAAATACATTTTATGAAAAGCAAAAACGTAAAATAAACACGAGCTTGACTCACGGCATTTGCCTACAAATGACGTCATGCGCTGTGATTGTTGTTTCGTTTGAGATGAAGAACAGATTAAAAATGTCAGAATTATTTATAGATTTAAAAATATAAATCATTATTATTTCACAAAAATATTAATTGACTGATCTTTCTGGTTCGACGAACATTCGTTCTAACCACATTTTAGATTTTTTCTCGATAACTGTCCGATCCCCTATTGTGGGTTGACCGCGTTTTTTAGTTGGTACAACTGGACCTTAAAATAACACTTTAATTACAACACTTGTACGATTTACGTGACCGAATTATTTGTACAAAATTCACAACTACTATTTTGTTCTTTAGATTCCAATTAGAGATTGTTCGTTTAACAGCCGTTTTAGGCCACAATTTCGACTGACGGTATAATAGTGCATAATACTTGACTACAAGAAATATTAAGATTTTGTGCGTTTAAAGTTCGCGAGACGTAAAGTAATTACATATTTTAATTATCGTACAGATTGTAGGTACTTTTAAATTTTTAATGAAATTTATTGCATAATGCATCCTTTGCCTAGCAGTGTGACAGTGACGGCTAGGAAAAATATGCTTTTAAAATCTTTGGTTTCTCATTTCATGCGGTCATATACGTTCGTACGATACGCGCGGTCACGTTTATATCTTTAACGTAATTCTTTTACTTTTAAGGCTATCTTCCTGGTTTTTTTTAAGCCCCCCCCCCCCCCGACTCAAAAATGAGGGGCGTTATAGGTTTGACCACTATGCGTGTCTATGTGTCTATTTGTGGCACCGAAGCTCTTAAACAGGTGAACCCATTTGTATGCGGTTTTTATGTATTTGAAAGCAGATTTTCTAGCGGTGATTCTTAGACATGTTTTATCAAAACCTGTTCAGCTGTTTTTGGTTTTTTATTGGTTTTTGTGTCGGAGGTTTTTTTATATTACGTCACATGTATGTAAACCCCGAAAATTTAAAGTTAAAGATATGTAGGCTATCCATTATGCACTATTCCACCACTAGGCTCTAAACCCGCTAGGCCTCACACCGCGGTGATGAGTTTGGAGCGCGAGCGCGCGGGCCTGTGCTAGGAGGTCGGCTTCTTGTCTTCTACAATCTTCTCGTCGGAACAGAACTTCCTTAGCTGCTTCACGTAGTACGTATTGAAGTTCAACCTGTGAGAAAGAGAACATTTTTTTATTAGAAGATAGCTTGACGGTTGAAAGGTGTTTTTTTATGTAATTGAATGACGAGACGACCTGGTCGTTTGCCTGATAGTAAGCCAGCCCATAACAATAACAGCACCACCCAGAACTTTGTCTTGCAAAATCCTGCGCGGCGCTGCACTGCACTCGTCACCCTGATACAATTAACTGTTGAGTCTCATAATGCCCAGTAATTTCGCTGGCTATAATGCCCTTCAAACCAGAACACAGTAATGCTCACACACTACTGCTTGGCGGAATAACTGGCAAAGCGGTGGTACACACCCAGACGGCCTCTCGCAAACGACAAACCTACCACCAGTAAAAGGTCTCTTGCAAAAGCGGCCTACCACTACAACTTAGTAGCAGTTCTACTATGTAAAAGCTGAATAAGTAAAATTTGAACTGTCCAAGCGTGACGCACTCTTTTAACCAACGCTTATCGAAACACTTGGTCTGGCACATGTAAGCGCATCAGAACTCCACAACAAATTGCATGCGTGCAAATGCGGTCTCTGATTGGTTGCTGTGACTATTCGCTGTGAACTGATTGGTTAGTGTCAAGTGTTCTTTATAAGTACAAGTATTAGGTACAAATACAATCAGGCACAGGTCTATCAATCTAAAACAGCGCGCCTCTCCTCTACCATAATCATTGACGTTTGTCTTTTGTTTGCAGAATAGGGGATCGGACAACTTTTCAGAAAGTGTTTTATATTAACTACAATTACTATATATAGCCATGAAAAATACTATTTTAATTAAATAACGCTCTAAAAGTACCTAAAACTATATATAAATATTATGTTTCAAATTTTGCCGCGCAAAAGGTCACCTCAAAACTTGTGACGTCATATGTAGGTAGAAAACGACAAACACTTCGAAATAAAACTTGCAAAGAGATTTAAATACGTTTTGTGAAGTTTGGGGACGATATTGTAGTAATGGAACGAAAAAATTAGCAAAAATACATTTTATGAAAAGCAAAAACGTAAAATAAACACAAGCTTGACTCACGGCATTTGCCTACAAATTACGTCATGCACTGTGTTGGTGTTTCGGAACAGATTAAAAATGTCAGATTTATTAGATTTTATTTATTGATTTAAAAATATAAATCATTATTATTTCACAAAAATATTGATTGAATGATCTTTCTGGTTCGACGAACATTCCTCCCAACTACATTTTAGATGTTTTCTCGATTACTGTCCGATTCCCATTACAGTGTACTGCAGTATTGCAGTGGAGGGGCGCGCACTTTTAGTTTAGAACAGGGTTCTCCAATTAGTTTCGCTCGAGGTCCATTTTAAGAAATAAAATGACCATCGTGGTCCGCACAACATTTTATAGAAAAAAATATTTATTGAAGAAATGTAATTACGGAAATAACAAAGGTATTTTTTTACATATACATGACAAAAATGTCATTTTTTGTTGCGGTCTAACTGTCTGAAGTTTGGAGTAAAATTGGTGAAAGCTGTTGACATTAAATCCTGGAGATGTTTATCAGTAATTCGAGTTCGAAATTTATTCTTAATGAAGTTCATTTTCGAAAATGCTGCTTCACAAATATATTATGTTGACCCAAACAAAGTAAGAAGTTTTGAAGTTAATTTTCGTAGTTCTGGATATTTATTACCACACACAAATTTTATCCAGAACTCTTCATTGGAAATTCCCGCATGATTGTGTAAGTTGCTGTGTTCTCGCGGTCCGCACAAAATTGGTCGGCGGTCCGGATGCAGACAGCGGTCCGCCATTTGGCAACCCCTGGTTTAGAATATCTAGATTCACAAGGTTCTTGTGTGCCTGATTGTATTCTAACTTTTCGTCTCGACAATGTGTTAAAATATAGAAACTTAATTATTAGTTTCAAAATAAAATTAAGCAGAGTTCTTATATGCTATCATAGTGGGTATGTACAAGGACCCTGTGAGGGTGTTTGCAAATGAGTGTTTCAAAATTAGCTTTAAAAGTGTAGTTGTATTACCCGTTAATATTTATTTTTTTATTGAACCCCCGACGGACGAAAAGGACGGGGTGTTATAAGCTTGACCACTATGTGTGTCTGTCTGTAGCACCGTAGCTCTTAAACGGGTTAACCGATTTGGATGCAGTTTTTTATTAGCAAGCAGGTTTTCTAGCGGTGGTTCATAGACATGTTTTATCAAAATCGGTTCAGCCGTTTTCACTTTTTATAGATTTTTGTGTCGGGGGTGTTTAAATTTTAGTTTAAACATTTATGCAAAATATGCAATAAAGTGTAATTGTATTGTATTCTATAATTACTTACCTGGCGGATATATTAAGTAGTTTATTCGTGTTGTTGTCCCTCGCCATCCTCTCGATTATGGTGAGCATAGACAGCAGAGCGGCCGTGAAGCGGAGCTCATAGCGGGACACCGAGCGAGCGAACGAGTCCGCCGAGCCGCTCGAAGTGGTGCCGCTCCCGCAACCGGCGTCCTAGGAAACGTTCATGTTAGCTAGGGCGGATCCAGGGTCATTGGGGTCATGACCCCTCCACCCCCCTAGACCTACTAGGTCAAAGTTCAAAAGTTCTTTATTCATTTTGGCATCACGGCCATTTGGTAGATCGGTCGGTGTGGACCCGGCTATTGAAATTTAAACAAAATATTAAACAATAAGGGACATGGAAATGTACGTTAAATATACAAAAAGGATAATCCGTTTTTTAAAGTTGATAACGACCAGCCGGTGCCCCACATAAAACTTATTTTCGCATACAACAGACAGTTATAGCGCAATTATGTTTTATATTGGACGAAACATTATTTACAGTACAAAGTCCTTTGATTTGAATGATTTGAATAACTTATTATATGTTTGCTTAAACGGCAGGTATTGCTTATCAAACATATCCATAATATACTTTAATAAAATCGTAATACTTTAGTAATAAAACTGATCTTTACCATTACAACACAATTATGTGATAACAGTTTGATTTTTAACCGTTCACAAATCATATAATTTACAAAAATGAATAGAATGTAGCAATTCTACATGAGGGTAATGCAGTTTTGCAAGTCGTTTTGTACATACAATAATGTTTTGCTAAAAACTAAGCAAAGACATTGTGTCATGATAATTAATTACTTAGAATTCAACACTAAAAAAGATGCTTGTTACAAAATGATTGTGCCAACTTTATTAAACTTGATAAACATTACTCCAATAATCTACCTTATGATGGTACAAACAATGACCATTTTAATATGAAACATAAACCATACTCACTGTGATATTCTGAAACGAAAAGCCATGAAAGAAGAACAAAAGCATTAATAATGATTTTGTACCACAAATACTACATGGAGGCATCACACGACATCACTCCAAACTGTGAAATCAATGCAAACTGCCCTTAACACTCAGTTAACGATCTTTCAACCAATGACAGAAGGCGAGCGGAAAATCGCGGTCTGTGATTGGACGGAACTCGTTCGTACCGATCCGAAAAAGGCCGGTTCACACTGTTGATAGAGTGACATGATATTATTGTGATTTTTTTATTATTTCTGTGCATTGATATATTACTGTTGGTCTACTGTATACCTCGTTATACTCTGAACTGTCATATGTCGATCCAAGCATACTGTTAAGCTCTGCGTCCACGAAGTACTTGTGCATCTCCTTTGCCAATTAACGTGTTTTGGTAGCGTTAAAAGAAAATACACAAATTAATAATAGAAATCATAAGCAACACGCTAGCGAGGACTAGTAAATTAAGAGATAGTAAACATCTAGGGAATAAAATAAGCATTTTCTGAATACTAAATAAACATAAGTATACATAAAGTTTAATAATATATATGCTAAAGAATTCAGTTGATTTACATTTTCTTCATTCAATTCCGTCTGGAACAAATTAAACCACATACAATAAACTGTTCTAACTCCATTTAATTGTAGTCTAGAAATAAGTTTCAGTTTCATTGTAAAGTTTGACACTTACGTCGTACTGCGAACGTTCACCAGCATAAAATATAATTGCAGAGCAGGGATGCAGGTAAATTGTATAATCCGCTGTATTTCAAAACCACTAGTCGTTTTACAAAATGACTGAACCTTAATACGCAGGAATGCATATATAAACGATTTGCTATTTTAATGCGGCAGTTCAACGTTTAGCGGTTTTATTAAATTATTGCTTGTTCAATTACCAAGGGGTATATATAAAGTAGGCTCCACCAGAAATCTCGCACTTTGTCCCTTAATTTCGCTTCACTTACTCTAACCTCGCTCCGCTGCGGGGATAGCCGGCTCGCTTCGCTCGCCACCACTCCCTTCCGCTCCAATTTGCCTCATAGGGTCGTTTTATTCGCGAGCTTATGGCCCGAGATTTTTTTTAAATACTCCAGGGTAAGAGCGGGTCGGACCACGGAGAAGTAGGATACTGCTAAGGATTTTAGATGAGGGCAAGAAATTTAAAATACTTCTAGGGATTTTACATAACGTCTAAACGTGGATAGCAAGCAGCTTTTTCGAACGTAGCACAAATCAATCTAGCTGATTGTTATTTAGCTGTTTTACGTAACTGCGCTGTATTGTAAAATTACTAGCGGTTTTGTAAAACAACTGATTATACAATTCAACTACGGCTTGTACGTTGAAAGACATTACCTGTATAATATTGCAGAACTGAGAACTGCTTACAGTCCAGACAGAGTGAGACGGCCTTTTCAATAGCTGCAAGCTTTGGCATAGTCCTAAGCAAGTTTAAAAGAGTTCATAGGTTCCACTACATAGTTATACAGTTATAACTAACATGCTTATAAGCATGAGGTAATGCTTTACCTGTATAAAGTTGCAGAACTGCACGCAGACAACACAGAGCTCGGTGACTCCCTTCAGAAGCTGTGGGCTGGTGAGCATGCAGTCTCCGAGGCAAGACTCCAGAAAGTCGTTGTGTCGCTCCAGAACTTCATCCACGTTGTGAACCTGGAATTTTAAAAGAACATTGGTAGAAATTTTAAGTAATTAATGTCTCTGGAGTTCTGTCCAAGGGCAACGGTGCCAGTTTTCATTTAAATTCTCATATTTTACTACTCGAAGAATCGCTTTTGCAAGAATACTAAATAGTCCTACTAGTGCGAATTTGTGAAGATGGATGGATGTTTGTTACTCAATCAAGCAGAAACTATTGAACGAAATAACATCTTGTTTAATATTATAAATGCGAAAGTTTGTATGTGTGTTTGTTATTACTTCACGCTGTAACGGCTTCACGGATTTGAGTGAAATTTGGAATGGAGATAGCTTATGCCCTGGATTAACACGTAGGCCACTTTTTATCCCGGGAAACAGCGGGGCGCAGCTAGTACTCTATAATACCTCTATCATCAGCCCATCACGGTCCCACTGCTGGGACACGGACCTTCTTTCATAGAGAGAGCCACACATATGGGCCACATTCCAACACGCTGGCCCAGTGCGGGTGCACAAGCATTCTTGGACATCTCTGTTTCCTCACGATGTTTTCCTTCACCGTTTTTAGAGCGAGTTTTAAATCCGCACATAACTTAAGAAAGTCAGTGGTGCGGGGCCAACGGGATTCGAACTCAGGTACGTCTATACACATACATAAATATAAGAGATATTATGTAAGTGGGCCACAATCCAACCTTTACCCTCCCATGTAAATTGTTTGATCGGCTCAAGATACTACAGAGGACAGGCACATTAACATATGATCTTCGGAACGTGCTCGGTGCTTTTAAGATGTACGCAATGATATACTCTCATGGAGGCCCACAGTCTGCGATATAAATATTAAATTGAAAAACGTACAAGTATCACTCGCGCTGAGAGTTCCGTATCATTCTATACTACGGAAGGAAGATGGCAGAATACTGCTTTGGGATCGTCCATAAACGTGAGGCTCGAAATTGACGATTCTTTGAGTGATTCTTCTTTCGGTAGAATCACGATATATCACAAGGGGGAGAGGGTTTGTTTACCACGTGTATTTATTTTTTCGTTGAACGCGCAATTTCTAAACCGAAAAGCGGCGCGTGACCTTGACTCACCGTTGCCAGGCAACGTTCAGAAACAACCTGCAACCTTATATGTCTGTCTGGACAATTTTATCACGGTGCTTCATCCTGAATTAAATTAGATTATACCTGTATTTAAAGATTATATTCTAAAAATGTGCGTAACAAGCCGAAACTTTAGTTTTTGTGGTATTTTTTTAATGGAACTGAGTAAGCGCCATGCCTGCCTATAACAATTTCAGGGCCACCCAGACATTTAAAACCATTAAAAGTACTGCATTGCGCTCATCACCACGAGACATCAGATATTAAGTCGTATATGCCCAATAATTTCGCTGGCTACAACAAGAACATTTTTGTATACTAGATTTTTTTATAAAAATAATTTGTTTAATAAAAAAGGTAATAACAGCTAAAATTCTGTGGGTGAGAGAGCCCATTATGTGCAGTCTAGAGATTTTGTAGTCTTACGACGGATGTAAATAAAATTGTTTGTTCTTTAAACACCGTGAATGGATGACTTAATTCAGTAGCTCCGACTTTGTGTGTTCGAAAAGCGAGAAATGAGTAATACAGCCTTGTGACGCAAGGATCGAGTAACGCCTACAACCTGCCTTCGAATTACCGCAGGCCGTTCCGCCCACTGCAAAAACTTAAGGCTACGATTAAAAACTGTAAGAATATGGCTGACTCTTTGTTGAGTTGACTAGGCTTAGAAATACTATTAGATGTCATAAGTTGAGCCGATCTCAGTGTTCTATACTAGTTGTGCCCCGCGGTTTCCGGGCGCCGGTGCGGGTGGATAATATAACGGAATATATAGAATCATGAATGAGAAAATGTGCTCAAGAACTGCACAATCTGATCATCACCATTTTACCATCGGACAACCAGACCTTCGGCACAAAGTCTAGTACTAAACGTTTCGAATCATCCTTTTTGGTGCGAAAGTCGAAGGAGTGGAACGCCTTGCCGTCGTCTGTATTTCCACATAAATACAATCTGGGTGTGTTCAAATCGAGAGTGAATAAGTACTTACTGGGTAAGCGTGGGACATCTTCGATCACATTGTCGCTTTTCATCAGGTGAGATCGTGGTCAAAAGCTGACCCAGCCAAATGTAAAAAAAAACATGGATCTCATGTAGTTACTTTAGGTCCTAGAATAAAACTAGGATATAACCTTGGATCGGATGTGGTTACTCAATTACACAAAAACTACTGAACGAATTTCGATGAAATTTTATATAAATAATATTATTTATCCATAAACACCGCGGGAGAAACTTCGGAGAGAAACTGGTACTGAATACTTGTCGGACTGTAAAATATTTTTGAGATGGAATTGTGAGAAATTTCGAATCATGTTTATTTCCCACGGTCAACTAAATCTACATAAATGATACCCCATAAGTCACCGCTCGTACTAAATGAGATTCATTTACAAAAGTTATACAATTGTGTAACAATGCATCTGAGTATATTATAGCTTTAAACTCGTAATATGCCATTGTGTCATCCTCAGCCTGTCACGTTCCCACTCGGGCCTTCTCTCATAGAGAGAGTATGGGCCATAATCCACCACGCTGCCCTAGTGCGGGTTGGTGGATGTCACATGTCCTTGAATGTTCACCAATAAAGATGTTTTAAATGTCTACTAAGACTATAGGTACTGTCTTTGATACTTTTGAAAAGCTTAGGTGTACCAAGATCCAATAAGAGATTAGATCCATCCACGGTTGTCTGGAAGAGATCACTTTAAGCGATAAGACCGTCCATTTATGACACTTATAATTAAGTTCAATTTTGTTACAAAATACACAAAAAAATTAACTACCAATACTTTGCTGTATTTTATTGATTTTGTAATAAAAAAATTATCTATCTATCTAACCATCCATCATTAGACAGTTTTCGTGGTTTACGTTGAAAAATTAAACAATATCTTATGATTGGCATACAGTTAGTAATACGACAAGACATGGAACAGTTTCAGAAGTAAAATAAAAAGCACTATGTCCACAAGTCCAGTACATCTCTACAATAAGTCTATCATTGCCATTTACCCACAATCTGCCATTAGCATTTATCGATCGATCAAGCAGACACTCCACCACTGATTAGTATATCAGGCTGACTAATCATTGCAGTCAACTGACGTGTCCAGCCGTCGAAACGTTCGCAATTAATGCCGCATACATCTGTAATGGGCTATAGACTATGTGGCCGCAGTTTCGGTAGCAGTTTATATGTGTGGTACAGATCGGGATGTGGTGGAATACAGTGATAGAGCTTCAGTGAAATCTTGAGTCACGCGTGATGCTCTTTTTAAACTTATTTTTTATTCTATCGCCATATAAGTTCTGATAAACAGATACTGGACAGATGTAGTAAAAACACGTAAATAAAAAAAACGCGTAAAAGTCATCGTAAATTAAGTACTTAGTAGCTAGAATCTGCAGATTGCAGCAAAAAACAAATTCATTTTCGTCATATCAGCCTTCCAAGGTCCAAGAATCTTCTTCTTCAAATTCAAGGTTCTTGAAATTTCTTGAAGAATTATAATTCATCTTTAAATTCTATATTTTTAACAGACTGTTTCTATTTTCTAATAACGCAACTATTTGATCACTACAATACAAACAAAATAACTCTGACACAGTTTCTCGTTTCTTTGCTTATTTTCATTTCGATAACATTTTTCGCTCGGCCTAACGAATGTATTACCACGAGGTTACATTATGTTCCAAGTGTCCGATCGCGCAAAACAAGGCAAACTCAATAACTGTACAAAACTCCACCGTGCTGCGACCGTGTGTTGGTCAGCGCAGGATCAGCGAGTTCCGTCGCCTCCCACTGCTGCGCGGGCGCAACGCCTCACTCAGTCCGCGCGTACGAGTGACGCCGCACCACCGATATGAACCACCCAGTACAGTGACAAGTATTGTGGAACAAGTGACTGTGATACTGCTGATAGTGTTTTGTTTTACAGTGGATTTGCCTTCAGGTTGGTTTAAGAATAAATCTATTGGTGTTGAGAAACTGTAGGGTACTTGTTGAAAAGACGCAATAGGTACGACATTTGAGCGACTCGCAAAGCAGATACCTACGTGAAACGTATAGCGAAATGTGTAAACAAAATATCTTCTTTGAGGTATCAAATGACTTCAAATTGTTTGAAAGTGTGGATTAAACACCGCAAAAGTATTGCAAAATGCGGATTATGTGTCAAAAATCTAAAAACATAGAGCGCGTTAAGGTAGATAGAGACAGGTAGGTAGGTAAATACGTCATCGAGAAGTATGTTTCTATTCGATGAAGTACTAGTTGTTTTACTAATTCCTTGAATAGAAAATATTAATCCCGTTTAAAAACCTTTCGAACTGAATAAAACATGAACTTCATACGCTGAATCAAGCAAACGCGACGAAAACCGATCATGTTTTTGCTAACTACGTGCTGTTTTTGTCCCTACTTATAAGTACTTGCCTGACATGACCCTGGATTTATGCTCTACCATTTTACAAAACATAGTTTAACCATTTAAGCGCGAATCGGACTAATTGAATGAAATATTAGAACGTTAGAAATCGGTATACTAGTTAACTAGACATCCATTGACTAAAACATATGTAGGTGTAAACATTGAAAAGAGATCATCGCATGGGTTGATGTCAGGCCCTCTGGCAAGGTCGGTGACGTCATCAATGATGCAGGGCACAACTTAGAGCATAGCAGGACATATCAACATGACAACATGTGGGTCGTTCCCAAACCAGTCTCCGCGGGATGTAGGTACGAGTAAATTGGTTAAGTGGCGGGTTCGTATGCAATTCACCAGCGTTATTGAAACTCATATATAACATCCGGTGGATAGTGTATTCTACGAGACAATGAACCCATCAAATTGCAAATGCATCGAGGTATGCAAGTTTGCAGTGATTTAGAGCTTCGCGAAACTGGTTAAGCTAGAATTGTTAGGTGAGAAGGATGGTTGGATGAGTCGCTTCTTTGTTTAGAAAGGTTCTGCACATGTGTGATGTGTTATTCAGATTCGATTTAATGTTAAACTAATGCAGAAAACACTAATAGGAACTACGCTAGTTATAGCTTTGCCAGATCTTAGATTAGATTAGATTAGATTAGATTAAACACTTTATTATAACAACACAGTACAGTAAGATAACAAAGGTAGTTATTAATCTATGAATAAGTGTCACAATAGGCGGTCTTATCGCTTAAACCTCTTCTAGACAACCATGCAAGGAGAGAATTAGAGCTAAAATTATATGATATGATATGGATCTAGATGTTAAAATTCTAGTTCGCTTATTTCAACGGACAAGAGTGTTACTTGTATATATGTGTTTGACCACTTCATCACGGGTTATAATCATGGATCAGTGAATCTCAATAGCACGGAATACAATTGATCACAATACAATTGAAAGCCGTAAAAGCTTTTGAACAGCTTACACCATGACCATATCACAGCTTCGCAGCCAGCGTTGAAAGGTTTAACAATATCGTATGATTGGCATGCGGTGACCTATACTAACCTCTGCCATAGACATGGACAGGTGCCTTATAGTAAAATCATTAATTTCAGTCGCGCGTTCTTCTGCGAATTAAACACACTTCAGTCATTAGTTCCCACGGTTGGTCGGTGGCCAATGGGTCGACAAGCGGGCAAAATTTGTTCAGTCAGTTTAATTTGTATATAATGTGTGCAACACGAATGGCTGTATCGAAAAGCTATAGGTTTACAATATACATGATAATGATAGTCGTAACAGTTTTATGTTTGGTTTTATTTGTTTTAGTTTGTTTTGTGGGCTCCCTGATTCCAGCTAATCTAGGTGATTACATCGCGTTCATCTACAATGTTTGACAACTGTATACCACAGTAGCTACTATTAGTATGTCTCATTGAAGCTTCTGACATGAAATAGATAGGGTCGAAGCGCACAAAAGTACAAAACGAGACAAAAGTATATGCAATTCTGTCTGCTTATACAAAAAATATTTGTATTGGGACCAATCATTGACTTCTTATTTAACCTTGCCTTCTATCTATACCCACGTATACCACCTATAACCAAGTGTTTACCAATTCCATCGACGGGTCACCGGCTTAACAGCGAAACACCGATGCATTAGTCGACACCGATGACGACAACTCGCCCACATAATGCTCCACACCGTATCACCAAATACGGAGTCCACGCTCAAACAATACCAGCACTTGTCCTTTGAATTGTATTAGCAACTTCCGTACCAGTAACCGATCAACGGGATCACCAAAAACGATATCATTTACACCAATTACTCTAACACCTTAAACAAAAAGCTAAATAGAACAGAAAATTACATATGGAAGTGTGAAAACATAGTAGCATCAACGTGAGATGGATCTACCGCAATTGTCGTATGTAATTTGACCACGTAATAAACCCCACTGTGGCGGTCGTTATACATAAGTAGCAGTGTAAATCTAACACAAAGGAAATCATAATCAAACACGACGTAAATAGTCTTTGATATCCGGTTTGGATCACGATAAAGAGAAAAACATGTGATAACTCTCCCCCGCTCTGGTATAATGCAAAATAAAAACACAGCGAGCAGAATCGAGTGCTTAACGTGCGTAACCGACGGAGAGCGTGCTGACCACCTTAGTGTAAAAGTAGCTGCGATCTTCATAAAAACAGTTAATCGAGACGGTCCAGCGACTCGAAATAGAAACTTTAAAGAGATTTAGTACGTTCACCAGAACTTTAAGGTGTCGTAAACGATCCAGCACGGCTTTGCCTTCATTGGCTATCGAGCGCTACGAAGTTGATTGGTTACAAACTGCATGCGTCCGGAACGCCGGATCCTTGCGTATCCGAAAATAAATCAATTTTGGCGAGATACGGCGCACCCTCGACCCTTCATATTCCATGTGCAGACAGTGACTCACGCCACTGATTGCTGTTTCCAACTGTACACACATTTAGATATAATAAAACTGTGTGTTAATATTAGTAGGAAAGTGAAAACAAACTGTTTTTAGGGCGAAGCAAATTAAGCACAGAGTTGACAAAAAGCCGACCCACTCGAGGTAGAAAAGAAACGCTCGTCTACCACTACAAATTGAAATGTCGTGTGCGGAACGGAAGCCTTTTTAAATTTTTGTTGGTCAAGCGCCGGATATGTGGTAACGTCTTATCTCGATGTCGATTCTTTATACATACTTCAAACCTTCGAACTACCGGTAGTGTGTTTTATTAAAGCTACGGTGTGCGAGCTCTTCTTGCAAGAATGAGTTTATTAGTCACGATCCGTCATAATCATGTTTATGATTATTCGTATTCGCTCTGATGCATTCCTTTACATTTTCTAAGATTATGTTAAAATGGAACAGGTCGAGATCAAAAATATTAACAACTAGCCTCACTTATAATATGAATTTTTGATGAACATATTAAATATTCAAGCGGCTCGAGTGACCGTTAGGGCGACGAAGAAGCAGGTATTTCACAAACTCGTTTAACTCTACGATTAAAAACTTTATTGTGTTAATAACATTAAATTTTGAGTTGTTTATAGAGTAATTTAGTAAATAAGCTACTTTCCATAGTTTATTAAACTAAGGAGGTTAACATGAACACACTCTTAGTTCACTTTCGAACTTGTTTTCATTTATCAAACCATATAAGCATGATGTACCTACTTAAATATGGAATATATTTAATACAATGCAATACTACACATATATAACTTTATCGAAGATTTATTATTGGCTCAAACTGATTATGAATAACTTTGTCTACCAATAAAGCAGAAGTTAGAACTGTTTATACCAATATAGCAGAAGTTTATCGGCTCTTAAAGAATTATCTGTTTGCGCATTGTAAAATAAAACGTATGAGTTAACAGTGGGCTATAGAATAATCGCATGGGCAAAATCATTTCAAGGCAGACCTGTTGCAGTATGAATTAGAATGCAATACAGCTTTGCCTTTGCCAGTACACAGGTTTTTATCTGCCCACGCATTACCTGACTAGACAGTCATTCATAAAATATGCATCATATAAAAATAGTAGACAGATAAATCAATATGTTACATCATAGAAAGAAAGTATTAACTTGGATATTTATGTTTGACTTGGTTTTGAATGTAAATACTGTTTTTGCAATAAAGCTGTTATATGCATAGGTAGGTAGGTACTAAGTCTGTTGTAGTATTTTCTTGTACTAAGGCTTATTTCCGTTATTTATACCAAATAAGGCTTTTTATTTTCTAAAGACTTTTTTTTTAGTTTACGCAAAACATAATGTACCTTTAGCTCAAAACGTAGCTGCACGCCCAATTTTCACGGTTTGGAAGACTGGTAGGTAATGCTATATTGTACCATTTTTGTGCAAAACTATTAAATAAATAAATAATAATATACGAATAACAATCATAATTAATATTAACATTTTAAAGCACTATTAAAGGAAAACCTTGCCTGAAATGTATTGAAATAGATACTTGTTTTTTTACACTTAGTAATGAGTAGATACTTAAGCTTAGCAGTACTGTTGAGGTTAATCCCAACCAAACCACAAATAGCTAAATAACTATCGAAATAAATGACATCAGAGGTAACATAGTATTGAAGCACGTACTTATTTCGAATATAGTTTGATGTTTCCCTATGCTCTACTTCTCTACTATAAACGAGTTGATTATTGTATTCAAGAAAATGGCTGCCATTTTAAACCTCAATCAATATCGCAATAAAATTATATTTGAACCGAGTAGTTCAATGATGAATCTTAATTTTCCTACCACCACGAGTATTCTGCTTATATCTTATATATTAACTTATATATTGACGACTATCCTGATCAAGTACGGAGTACTGAACTGAAAATATTTGTCAGAATATAATTCATTTTATAACAAAAAACCCCGACTTTAATTTAAATTCAAATTAATTCTGATGCATCTTTGAAGTCCAAGGTCGAATATCGATGAAATTTATATGTGTGGGGGTTCAGTATAGCCACAAGGGGTGGGAACCCTTGTAGCTATACTGAACCTAACGCAAAAATAATTTTCCAAATCGGTTTATAAATGACGGAGTTCTGAGGTAACAAACATTAAAAAACAATCGAATTGAGAACCTCCTTCTTTTTTGAAGTCGGTTAAGAAGAGGAAGAAATATGCTGACAGTATTTGTTACCATACTACCAAAAAGCAAAAAGGAAAATTAGAATAAAGTTTAAATTATAATCGAATCTTCATCTACGTAGACTTTTACATAAGAATAACACTTATCGAGTCCAAGTAACTAAATCAACATTAATTGTAAAGACGAGGTAATAAACACCATAATTAACACGAACATAACATTAAGTTTAGGAAGGTAATATCACCGCAAGGCGTGTCCAACTATTACTGATTGCACCCGGACGGTAGCGTGCCGATAAAATGAGTCGAGATAAGTTGGGACACAGCGGATACGGCTAATTGCTGGACCGATTTGAGGGCGTTTTTGTGAGAGGAGTTCACGATGCTTACTTTCTATAACAGTTGTGACGTCATTATATATATTTCATTTTATGCAGAGCCATTTTCGGTGTCGAACAAGTCCCATAACACCTTACACTGCTTAAAAGTTAGGGAATAGGTAGGCTTTAGAAAATAAGCTATTCATCAGAAAATCTCTAGCTCAAAACTCCATCACACAGTAGCTCATTTTACGATAAGTCCTTCACCGTTGAAGCCGTTAGACTCTGGAATGCGCTGCCAGTGGAAATCAAACGCTCCCCATCACTGGCCACTTTCAGAGAACGCATTAGGAAATTATATTTATCCACTTCATAATATTTATCATTATATTTTGCTATGGAATTCTATTTTTTTTTAATCCGTTCACTTTTAAATTGTATAATATGTATGTTAATTATATATTGTATGTATATTAATTAGGTATATAAGTTTATTTATATAGTCATATATATATTTAAGTAATTAGATTATATATTGTATATCATATGTAAGCCCTTAGTATGTCTATTATATTTTCTATCACCACCGTCTGTGTATGTTTCGTTATTCCTTTCCATCCAAAGGTTGTCTGGAAGGGATCGCATTAAGCGATAAGACCGCCCATTGTTACACCACTGTAAACATTTGAATTGTACTTTATCTCTATTTTTAAGGTGTATAATAAAGTGTTTATCTATCTATCTATCTATTCCAACACTTCACTAGCTTAGCACAAAATGTGGTTAAAAATCCGAGACTTTAAAAACAATATACACAGAAGTGAAGAAATGCGGTTTAGTTATTAAATTATACGTACCGCAGACAGAGAGCAGTAATTTTAACGGCTAGAAACAAAACTGCTTTACAATTCGTATCGTTCATTGTAGAAATGAATATTGAAAAACAATTTTGTAATTTTTATGGTAATTTTTATACTGTCTTCGGTATCTTTACTAACGCTTTTGTATAAACTGTGTCAAGATTACGCACAAGACAAATACACAAAAGAAAGAATAGTATCTACTCCTACTTCATGTTAAGTTTTTTCTTTTTTAATTGTTTATTTTAATATTAAAGTACAACAAAGTAAAATTAACAGAGGCCCATAGAATATATATACGTTATAGACTAACATATAAACAAGAATATAAAACAATAAACAGTACGCACTAATCCAAAGGGTTCAAAAATGTTGTTCCCTCCCTGTATCTCCGGTATACCCCTACAGGCCAGAAATCAGAATTCAGAAACAGTTCCTTATGCACCATCGGAACTTGGAGCCTATAAGAGTTAACGTCAGTAGTCCTAGTAGTAGAGAATTTATAATTCTATCCAATATCTCTATAAACATAAAGTGTTGTATTTTCTACCTTAGCCAGGTATGATAAATCAAACAGACATTTACATAAAAATACACTGCAATACAATATGCAAACAAAAGTGACGGGGGCACTGATAGATAAATGTGAATAAGTGATGATTGACGTTGGAGGTGACTCAACGTGTCATGCTAATATTTATTTTAAGCCTTTTATCAAAACCAAAAGATTCTTAACTTGGGTTCTGCTGACTTTAGATTTCTTTATATTATATGGCACAATTGAGAGGTCACAACCTAACCACAGTACAAGCCATAAAGTAGCACATGAAATCGATCAGATTTAGAAACGAGATATTCACCATGTCAGTTTGGAAGATGCAACGCAAAAACTAGTGAACGGATGTCGATGAAATTTGGTAGGTAGGTACATTTTATCCCGGAAAACCGGGGCTAGTAACTTTATTATTCTATATATTCCTGCGGGTCATCATTTTACCTTAGCGATACTATTCTAAAGTCAGTACTCACAACCCCACCGTGCCATCAACATTCATTTTACTTAAACTCTAATATTGTACTTACAACCAATTAAATAAACCGACATCCGTCAGCTCGTGAATTTATTTAAACTACAACGACTAACAAACTTTCAGAGTTTGTAGGAGCACACTACTACGCACCTTTGTGCACATCTTTGTGGTCCTTCGTACCGGATTTGAGCCAGTGTATAGATCACTATTCCTTCTCACTATTCTTCCCTTCTTAGCTATTTCGAAATTGGCATAATTAATGAATTTGGATTGACGTTACGTGATAGGTAATTTCTGTTTAGAAATCCAACAAAGAATGAACCGATCGATCGTAATTGCAGATATCAAGATCAGATACGTAAGGCAAAAGGTCATGCAAATGTCAGAAGTGAAAATAAGTGTAATGCAGATTTAAGAAGTAACACAAAGTATCTGTCATCCTACTAATAAATTGCCTGTAAGAATTTTCGCATAGCGATAAGGCCGTCCATTGTACTCACTGTTTATTAACTTTGTTAACTATTGTTTTTCCTGTGTGTTTGGTATTCAATATTGTATAGTAATATTATAAATGCGAAAGTTTGTGAGGATGGATGGATGGATGGATGGATGTTTGTTATTCAATCACGCAAAAAGTACTGAACGGATTTTGGTATGTAGTTAATGTGGTACTGGCATAGAACATAGGTTACTTTCATCCCGGAAAACCGCGAGGAGCAGCTCGTGTTAAATAAGTTACTAAAACTGTATTGAAATTGAATTTTCTTAATCATCTAGGGGTGTAAACACAGATATTAATATTATCTAGTCTGTTTTAATACTAAGTGGAAGGTTTCTCGTACGCAAAAGGCCGCCTGAAACACGAGACGAAAAATTAATAAAGAAATAATTTCTTTGTTTTTTTTATGCAATTGACTGATGAAACGAACTGGTCGTTCGCCTGATGAAATGATGATGTTAAGCGCCACGCCTGCTCATAGCAATTGCAGTGCTACCCAGAACTTTCAATACTGCGTAGCGCTGCATTGCGCTCATCACCCCGAGACATTAGATGTTAAGTCTCTTATGCCTAGTAATTTCGCTGGCTACAATGGCCTTCAAACCGGAACACAGTAATGCTTGCGCACTACTGCTTGGCGGCAGAACAACTGGCAAAGCTGTGGTACCTACCCAGACGCTCTCCCGCACGAGCTTACCACCTTTGTTTGTTATTCGTTATAACTTGTTATGTTATATGTTATGTCAATTTGTTATAACTAGCTTAGGTCCAGTAGGGGTAATTCAGATTACACAAATGCTAATGTGCCATACCGTTATGCACTCACAGTTTTAATATTGCAGCCATAGCGTGGTGCTAAATTAATTCAACAGACAAATTATGCATGATGCTAATGGTCAACACCGTAAACAGTAGAACGATAAGTCAATGTACTGGCATAGTAGAGCTTGGCTTTGGAGATATTATTTCAAATTATTATTCCGTTTATACCCATTATAAACCGACTTCAAAAAGGTGGTTCTCAGGTGGTGGTTTTTTTTAGGGTCCCGTACCGAAAGGGTAAAACGCGACCCTATTACTAAGACTCTGCTGTCCGTCCGTCTGTCACCTGTCACCAGGCTGTATCTCATGAACCGTAATAGTTACAAAGTTGAAATTTTCACAGATGATGTATTTCTGTTGCTGCTATAACAACAAATACTAAAAACAGATTAAAATAAATATTTGAGGGGGCTCCCATACAACAGACATGATTTTTTTGCCGTTTTTAACCCTTCTTGCGCGAGTCCGACTCGCAATTGGCCGGTTTTTTATGCTTGTTACCGCAGAACTCCGTAATTTATAAACTCATTTGAAAAAATCTTGCGGTCCCTTATAAATTTCATCGATATTCGACCTTGAACTTCGAAGATACATCAGAATTGAAGTCGGGTTTTTTTGTTATTAAATGAATTATAGCGTTATATTGCACATAGCAATAAGGCCGCCCATTGTTCTATCACTATTATATGTAACTGTAAACTTTTGTTTCCTGTTTTGGTGGTCAATAAAGTATTATTGTATTGTTATGTATGTGGAAATTGATTTAGAATAGCATAATAAAACAATAAATTATTTTTCAAAAATGTATATAGTAAATACTACTTGTAGGTAGTATTTATCTACTACATATTAGACTTGGCTGGCACCGACTTCAAATATATGAGTGGGTAGCGCTTATGATATAATTATATTAATTTATTTTTTACTTTTGAGTGCCATTTGTGGTTTTGAAGTCGGTTTAGTTTTTTTTGAAAAATAATTTATTTTAACCTTTTTAGTGAAAAACAAGTTTTAATTAAATTAATTCAAAAAGTTTTTAAAGACAAGCTTTTATGATCTAGAAGCCACATCATGACGAAGTTTAAAACGGGCTATCACAATTAAATGCATGTACAAAAAGTTTCATGTCTGTCCTATTCTCTGTTGAGGAGTTCCCTCGCCGGAAGTCAATCCTGGGTGTATCTGCCATGTCATGATGGAATTTAGAACAGGCTATTATGGTTAAATCCATTTACGAAATGTTGTGTCTGTACTATTCACCGTTGAGGAGTTCCCTCACCGGAAGTCAACCCTGGGTGAAGCAGGTGAAGCAGTCGAATACAAACCTCCACCTTTAGAAAGTTGGTTACGAAAAAAACAAGAACCGACTTGAAGATTAAACTTATATTTTTTTGTATTTGCGATTTTTTTCAAAAACTACTTAATGAATTTCGATAAAATTTATATGGGACCTTTGAAGTATTACCTACCAATCAAAAAAAGAATCATCGAAATCAATGAATAATTGGCGGAGTAATCGCGTAACAAACACACAAAAAGAAAATAATAAAAAAAAAAAAAACATACCGTCGAATTGTAAACCTCCTCCTTTTTGAAGTCGGTTAAAAATACCAATGAATCAATTGCGTACTAAACGTCAAGTATTCTGCTAAACAGGTGATACAGATTCGGGGCACAAAACAAATCACTCTGTTTCTGACACTCTGACGAAAGTAGACAATTTTCAAAGAAACTAAACTGAACATGTTTTTGATGCTTATTGAGAAGGACATAGGGTTGAAATTAGGAGAAATTAGGTAGTTTTTGAGATGGTACTGTACGATTCGTATCGCTCACTCGAACATGTGGAGTATCTCATTGCGTTCCGATGGGCGAACACAGCTATTGTTTGGCGTAAACGCTTTTTGTCGGTTTCATCTTTTATTTTCGTATGGCGAGGTTTGTAACCGCTACAACTTACAAAATACGTTGCGTTACAATGAGCTTCAAATCAATACTGTTTTTTTTTGTATTCAGGGTTATAGAATCTTTATGTCGCCATCTTCATACATCGGTACTTTCAATGAAGTGTGATGTTAGAGAAAAAGCCTAGCTGCTTTATAAAAACCTTTTTGAGAAAAAGGCGTCGAAATTATTCGCTAAGCTAAGAAAAATGAGCATAAACGCGTTTTATTAGAAATTTACCGACGAGGAGTTCGTATGTGTATATTGTTTTCGTGACTTTATCGTCATTTCAAAATATTATATCGTTGCATTCACATTTATGTATTGAAAACTTTATCATCGGGAATTACTTACTTCCCGTATTATTCCCGTATTTATATCTTAATAAAACCTACTTATGTTTTAAGATATAAATATGTAAAACAATAATAAATAAAAGATAGTAAAAACATCTAGTACATTTTGCTGCGATGTTTAAAATTAAGATACTCCAGCTAGCAGGATTAAATGAGCAGGACACGAAAGCGAGCTTAGTGAATTAGTCACAGTGTATTAAGGCCAAATCTCCAAACAAATATTTTCATTGCTAAACCGACTACCGTAGCAAATATAAGACAATCTTACTGTCACGGTACTAAGATAAAACCAACCGATACTTATCCGATTATGTATGTACTAAAAATATCAGTATCACGAAGGCCTAACAACCGAATCAATAAAGCCAAACTAAACTGTTTGTTGTAGAGTGTAAATAAGTTAACATGCGGGTTCTCAGTATGCAAATTATAAAACAACCAGATACACTATACTGTAAGCGGAGTGGTTCGATTGATCAATGTTCAAGGCAATTAATGCTGCTATAAAATCCTCAAATTGGACTAGAAAGTAATTTAGCAGTTATCTCTTAAGACATAAGGAGGAATTCGCCAAGAAGGGTGAAATAGAAAATGGTGTTACAATTATGGTAAATAATAGAGAGGGCCAATCGATCCAATTACTAGATCGTGGTAAGTGTTTGGAGCACGCGCCGAGCATTAATTTGATTGCAGTGGAAGAAATTCGGAATAATTGGCCCTTTATTGCGGCTCCCGCAACCCGCAACTGATGTAGGTTTAGGCGGTAATGAGCTCATTTGGTACAATGACGAGTCGTAGCTCGTAGCTATCTTGCATCATGCAACGTGCGGGTACAAATTTTTGAATAATTATGATTAACATCTACTTGTAGATCATCTTAATTTATTGAAATAGTTCGATTGGTGTAAAATACACCATGAGTTGCTTTTTATTAAATAAATCGAATTTAATAATCAAATTTAATCACAAAATCATTCGAAAAGCAGAACCATATCTAGATTACAGCAAGTTTCAAAAATTTATCAAAGTAGAAAATGTTTCCGACACATGTCCAATACAGCTAACGGCAACTACTCGCTGATCATGTTTGATTCACACGCATGTTTATACACACATTTATCGATTTTAATTGAATAAACACGTGGATTAGGAAGGCAACGCTTACGGCTACATTCTTTGTGTAGTCTACAAAGCTTTAAAAAGTGGAGCAGATGGGTCAATCAGCCATAAAACTCAATTGGATAATGGTTTTCAAACAACTTTTGGAGTACTACGAACGTATAATAACAATTTGTATCAATGAGGAAATCGTTAATTGGGACTAAAAAGTAATTTTGTCTTTTGCAGATGTCAGTGCGACGTGAGACATGACACGAGACACTTACGAGATGATGCCGAATCGGTTGTCACGTGGCGGGTCCCTGTTCGGGACGGACCCCCAAGTTCAACTCAGACTCGCCCTTCAAAGTGGCGACTACGCAACGTTCAAGAAATTAGTCGGTTACGGAGCAGTCGACTTGGAACATGTATACCAGTACCCAGACTACAAAACTTGCCTCGAAATGGCCGTGTCCGAACCGAACAAACAAGAATTCGTGAAGCTTTTACTACAACACGAAGTTCAAGTCAACAATGTCAATGAAACGCATTCAGCTGCACCGATTCACTTTGCCGTGGAAAGTGGCAACATCGAAGCTTTATCAGTCTTATTGGAAGACGACAGAATCGACGTCAACATTAAAAGCAAAGGGAACTCTGCGATACTCATGGCCATTAAGAAAATTGAAGACTTAGATGATGATCGTGAAAATGACTTGGCTAAATATGAAGATATGATAGAACTCCTATTGAAAGCCGGTTGCAATGCAAATTCTCCTGATTCAAAAGGAGTCACTCCCGTATATTCAGCAGCAAAACAAGGTCTAGAAAGAGTGATCACATTAATATTGGATTATTCGAAAGAACCAGTCAACTTAGATACGTATAAAGATAGAAGAGGTAAAACGGCGCGTAATTATGTAAAAGAAGCTTTTCCACATCTTGAACCAAGATTTGATACTACGGCGGTGGAAGAAGAGGCAATTGACAATGACAAACTATATTCCTATATCAACAGACACGAAGAGGATAACTTTGTTCGAGATTTTACTAAGCTAGCGAATAAAAATGAGCACCGTCCCGCAATGGCAGCTAACAATGGCATAGGTACCATGCTCCAACTCGCAACCGAGAAAGGTCAGGAAAGAGCTGTATCTACTTTACTACACTTCAAAGCCGATCCGAACGCAACCTGCTCAAGTAATACAAACAGAGCTATTGCCATTGCATGCCACAATGGTTACGCAAGAATTCTCAAAATGTTCATAGACAACGAATCGACATTATTCGATCCAGTTAATGGCGAGTCACTTTTACAAATTGCAATTAAAGGTATGCGGTCGTATGCTAATAAACAAAGTCCTAAGGTAAACTACGATGAATGTTTAACATTACTCCTGAAACATCCCAAATTGAACATCAACGTAAACCACACTGATATCAAAGACAACACAGCATTGCATTACGCTGCAAGGAATGGTGACAACAGCACCGTCTTAGATTTACTAAGAAGTGGTGCCTGCATTGGTTTGCGTAACAAATTCAATGAACCACCACTGGCTGATATCAATGCAAAAACACTGGAGACGTACTTGGACGAATGTGTAACGACCAACGGCGAAAGGCCGAGCGACGACGACTACGAAATACGCATGAAATACAGCTTCCTAGTTTACCCAAATAATTCTCTCGAAAATGAGCTGTGTAAAGTGCCCTTAATGGATAACACTAACAATAATAACAAAGAGTATGACGCTATTCTAGCACCCGAAACAGACGCGCTATTGTACATGACAAGGAACGAAGACTTGCGACCGCTATTAAAGCACCCTGTCATAACCAGCTTTCTTTATTTGAAGTGGCAGAGGATCAGCTGTCTTTTCTATGCTAACATAACTTTCTACTCTCTCCTGTGGTTGTGTCTTATCCTGTACATTATATTAGGATATGGAGTTGAACATAAGAAGTCTGATTCGATCGAAGCGTTAAATGTCGTAACTCACGTAGGTGCTGTGATTGGTCTAATCCTTCTTATATTCCGAGAATTGTTTCAACTGTTGGTATCGCCGATGAGATATTTACAAAGCATCGAGAACTGGATGGAAATAGGTCTAATAATCGTGACAACATGGATCGTGACCTCCAATAGTGCTGAAGAATCAACGAAACAGCAACTATCAGCCATAGCGATACTGCTGTCGTCAGCAGAGCTGGTGTTACTAATTGGCCAGTTCCCTACATTATCCACTAACATTGTAATGTTGAAGACTGTATCATGGAACTTCTTCAAATTCCTACTATGGTATTGTATTTTGATCATTGCCTTCGCGTTGAGTTTCTACACTTTGTTCAGGCAAGAAGAGGAAGAGGATCAAAAGGCTCCGAACCCGAACAGTACTGGTAAAGAAGAGGAAGAAGAAGAGGATTTCTTCGAGGATCCCGGTAGATCTCTATTTAAAACTATTGTGATGTTAACAGGAGAATTCGACGCCGGATCGATAAAATTCAGCACATTTCCAGTGACGAGTCACATTATATTTATTATTTTTGTATTTATGATTCCTATTGTGCTGTTCAACTTGTTGAATGGTCTCGCTGTAAGTGATACTCAAGAGATCAGAGCTGACGCTGAGCTTGTAGGGCACATATCCAGAGTCAAACTAATATCTTACTTCGAGAGTGTGCTTATTGGAAACGCCAAATCCTACTCGAAACCGTCCAGACTATGGGCATGGCTGCCAAAGAGTTTGCAGGAGAAGAACTTCATCAAGCCGAAAATGTTCTGTATAAAGCCGTTTGCGAAGCGAATCAGTTTGTTCCCGCACTTTTTGCCTAAGTACAGAATAATTGTGAAGCCTAACCAAGATAACAAGATAGAGATACCTCACGCAGAGCCTCTTGGTAAGTTCGGGGATGATTATGAAGATATAGAAAATGGCGGATGTTGCTTTGATCGTTGCCAGAACTACAGACTGGATCGAAAGATTGTGAAGAATGCCAAACTTGTCGTCACCAAGAAGACGAATGTTACCGAATTCGACGAAATAAAAGACAAATTGAGTAAATATGAACTGAAAATTGAAGGCCTTGAGAACACACTAAAGAAAGTATTACAATCGTTGGAATCTAATCAACGGTACTAATTTTCTACTTCGCGAATAAGGGATGTCATTATTTTCTTTTTTATATATTTATACGCTTTACATTAAAGTATTTTAAATGTTAAATCATAAGTACGTCTAAGTGATAATGAATAAAGTATTGTTAAATTAATTTCAATGTTACTTTTTATAAATTAAAGCATTTATTTTATTACTACTAATCAAATTACTTTAGTAATATTATTTTGTTCTTGCAATTCTGCATTTTCATGTTCAACTGCCTGTCTTCCTGAATCTCATTTGTTAATGTTTAGTTTTAACGATTTATTAATAAAAATATAACATCAAAGTAAGAACACAGTTTAATTCAAGACCTTAGAAGTAATTCACATTGATTTACAGAATGGGGTTAGCACAGGATCGAAGCAAATAACTAAAAAAAAGAGAAAGAGATCTCTAAATAGTATAAAACAAAGACGCTAACCGTGTTTATATTTCCCCGCTTCTACTTCTAAAGCACGCAATGAATTTTGATACGGTTTTCACTAACATTTAGAGAATTTTTACGGAAGATTAATCTGTACAATACATTCTAATTAAGTTTTTGAATAGAGAAAATTCAATGTTTTGTTAATCAAGTCATTAAAAAATTACACCACATTAGTAATTTCATCCGTGCGAAGCCGGGGCGAGTGGCTAGTAGCCAATATACTGTATTGATAGAAGGAGCTTATTGACCTAGCCAATTTAGGATCAGCCTATATCTGCAAACGGGGTTCAGCTGAAAATCAGCGCCGAGTTTTGCAAAACCTTTGGGAATTCGACACGGTATGCATTAATTTTATTGCCAAGTTAATTTTAAAATGAATATAAGATTACTTTTGTGTGTCACGCCTTTCGAGCGAATGGCTTTTCTTTCTTTCTATCTAGATGAGAAAGAGACTGCTTAATGACACATTGCTTTTTTTATTTCATTAATTCCATTAGTCATCTAATAACCGCTTTGTATTTTGGTTATGTCCAGTATATGATGCGAATAATACGGATGAATGCGGATAATATATATAATGGAGCGGAGAACCTCAAAAGGTGCAAGTATAGTAGCCTAGATAGTGGCTACATATTTGAACCTTTTGGGGTCGAGACGCTAGGACCGTGGGGACTGGGGGCACATACAGTTTTCGAATATATCAAAACTTCTTGTCGAAGCAACACGTGACCAAAATGCTGGGCTATATTTTGGCCAAAGGGAATTTTTGGGAACGTTGCCTACTGGTAGTGGTTTATTAGATTAGATTAGGTATTAGAGTTTTTGTTTGTGTTTTTCAATTATCTGTGTGTTTCAATCAAATTGAATTTAATTATATGTATAGCATTAATATGTATATATATATATACATATCATATATGTATACACCAAGAAGGCATTCGTTTTATCTGCTATAGAAATAGCATAGAAATTACAGTCAAAAGATCTCATAACCGCTTTATACTTTGGTTATAATAATAATGCTAAACAATTTATATAATTATAAGAATACTTATTGAAATGCTGCGCACACATCAGTAGATTTGTTACTTTTTATGAAAAACTGTGTGATGGACCTTCTTCCATACCTCGGCATGAGAGAGGAGCAAGCATTTTACTCTAGCCGGATTACGGAAACTCCACCTATTTACTTTTAAGCTAAGGTCCAATATAAGATCCAAGACATACCTTGTCCTGGCTCTTGTATAAGCTGTTCATTAACTTCTACACATGCATTTGTGCATACAACTCAGTACTCCTTGGGATAAGACGTAGCTATCACCTACAGAACGATTCTATTCCAGTCATGAGAAATTCCACATTACAGATGAAAAGGAATTATTCACACTAACCACGTTGTGTATAAGCTGGAACCTATAGGCGACCAGTTGTTGGCTCATGACGCAGGCAGAATATAAGAAATGATGATATATCCTGCTTTTAAAAATAGCAGTTGTTATCTTGTCCAGGCTGTGTATAAGTTAGGTTTACCTTGTCCAGGCTGTGTATGAGTCAGGTTCTTACCTTGTCCAATCTGTGTATGAGTCAGGTTCTTACATTGTCCAGGATGTGTATGAGTCAGGTTCTTCCCTTGTCCAGTCTGTGTATGAGTCAAGTTCTTACCTAGTCCAGGATGTGTATGAGTCAGGTTCTTACCTTGTCCAGGCTGTGTATGATTCAGGTTCTTACCTTGTCCAAGCTGTGTATGAGTCAGGTTCCTACCTTGTCCAGGATTTGTATGAGTCAGGTTCTTACCTTGTCCAAGCTGTGTATGAGCTGGCACCACGAGGGCTCGATGACCTCGACGCACATGTAGTACTGCAGGTGCTGCACGCAGCATAGCATGCGCTGGCGCAGCGCGAACGCGTCCGCGTACAGACGCGCTTCAGAGAAACGCTTTACCACCTTGTTGTACAGCCAAACCCTGTAGACAAAGACTTTTTAAGAAAGCAGTGATGGATGATGATGCCATTTATCATTTATCTCACCTTAGGCCACCTTAGGCCTAGCCCGTATTAGGTCGACCTGTAAGTCCTTAGATTTCAGGTTACATAGTTACAGGGAATCTCACCAACTTTTAATGGTTTGATCGCCATGAAACTTGGCAATTGTATGTAATTCTGATGACAATACAATAACTTAGAAACATCGAGCTGATCTCTGATGGGGCTAGAAGGTAGGTACCAGTATCCTTGAATGGCTATGAATCAGTCCGTCGAGCTTGAGCTCATTAGATTTGTCCTAATGAGTTCTATTAACAAGTGTGGTTTTTTAATTTACTTTATTGTTTGTTTTTTAACTATTCATTAATTAAAAAAAACTAACCTATGCTTCGGCTAAATTTACTTTTGCTCTAGTTTGTTAAATCCCTCTTCTTCCCAATCTGGCCTTTCTTCATTATGTTCTTACGCTCAATTCACACCGGAAATTGCTGAGGCCGGCAGCGAAGCCACTAGCAGTTTCAGTTTCGCATAATTTTAAATTGTATCTTCATTTTTATTGCTAAAGTACATAGTATCGCTCGCTAGGCTCAAAAAAGGCCTACTTGAGCCCCTCAAGCAATATTTATGTATCATGATGAAGTATTTATTTTATTTTATGGAACTGAGTGATGAGACGAGCGAGTCGTTCGCCTGATGGTTAGCGCCACGCCTGCCCATATCAATTCCAGTGCCACCCAGAACTTTTCTTATCATAAAGAGCACTGCGTAGCAATGCACTGCGCTCATCACCCCGAGACTTCAGATATTAAGTCTCATATGCCCAGTAATTTCGCTGGCTACAACGCCCTACAAACCGGAACACAGTAATGCTTGCGCACTACGGCTTGGCTGCTTGTTTTAGATAAAAGTTAAAGTTCTACTCAAATTTGTACATTGAAACTGCTCGCTGCTTCTCTGTCAGCAGTATCTATTCGGTGTGAATTGAACCCTACTCATATCCCTCCCACTATACTAGCCATCTATTTATTTAATTATCTATTGATGTAAAAATAAGAATACTAACCTGCACAATAGCCTCTCAACATGCTTGCAATAGAACAGATGTCTGAATATCATCTGGTAGCACGCGATGGCCTTGTGGTTGAGGATGAGGGAGACGGGCCACTTCACTTCCATCCCGAATGAGAACGTTTCGATGCCCGTGAGGGGAGGACAGTCCTTGTTTTGTTTGTACTCTGAAAAAAGAAAAATCTCACATTGAACTGTCGGCCCTAAATACACGCGTTACCTGTAGAATTCGCGGTAACGTTATTGCGAGTATCAAAGTAACGAATTTCAGCGATTGCTACTTTTAGCATTTGCTATCGGCATTAAGAGGCCACGGCACGTTGAAATTTTCATAAAAAAAGAGAAAACGTTTTTCTACCCCTAAACATTAACCATATTCGATGAAATTTGGACATGTAAGAGAGGTTATTATTTTTTCGATAATTCCTATAGAATTTGAATAAATGGACCCAAAAATCTCGATATTTACTCGAAAACTTTTTTTGAAGTTTGGAAGCTGTTAACTTTAAAAATAGACATAAACATAGAAAAAGGAAAACCTACAAACCTAGTTTATTCTCCATTTAAGAAATTGAGACCAAAATTACCAAATTTGGTTGAGATTTAGTGTGGTAGAAACGTTTTCTCCCGAAACGCTAATTTTAACAAAAATCAGAAGCATGATACGAATTTACTTAAATTATTATTATTATTATTATTATTATTTATTTAATTTAATTTACGCATTTTCTGCGAGACCGTAAACCATTAATCAATACCTAGTGCTCTCTGGCCGCAGCTGTGCCATATCCTCTTAATTCAGTCGCGGCATTAAAATCGCTGCGATTGGCGTTCTATAGTGTACACAGTGAAGCGTAAAGTTGCTGCATGTAGCTTCCTAAACGTGATCATATCGTCGATCGCTAATACTAAAAGTGTTAAATGCAAGTTTTTAATGATTTACCTTTTTCATCCTCAGTTTCAATGGACAGAATCTTGAACATTTGGAACTGTAAATCGTACGGCAAGAGTTCCACTCTCATATCTTCATTGTAAGGATCGTGACTTGCTGCCGAAAGCCTGTAAATATATTAATGGACAATTACAGTAACAGGAAGATACCAGCAGGGCGATCATGTATCTTTTATTATATATCTTTTATTAATTTCAATAATAAACCAGTACCGATGATGGTTTTGCGATCACGTAACCCATTCGTTGCAATCAAACGCCAACAAAAGCTCCATTGAAATAAAAATAAGATTTGACAATCAAACTTTATATCGATATGAACATTTCCTATAAAATTGCTATTATTTAATTAGGTTTCAATCTAAATCTCAGAAACAATTGTAGTCAAATACAATATACTTCTATTCGCAGGTTCTCTATGTTTCAATCAAAACTATAGACAAAAGAGCCGTATTACACAGTGGTTGTAATACCACCCACCGAACAAAGCCATACCGTCAAGCGACCTAGTCGTGTTTCGGGATGATGTTCGGTGAACCATCTGGGAGACGGGTCTGAGCAGCCGCTCAACTGCCGTCTCTCTCTAGATCTATGTGCTCCATCTTAGGCCACATCATCGCTTCACATCAGGCGAGATAGTGGCCAAACATAGATCTATTAGGCGTAAAAAAAATAAAAAAATAAAAATTGAATGTATTGTATACATAACGATTCATAGCACAATCTCGCTTTGTAAATTTGTCGGGTTAACTCCGGTTCATCTTGGAAGTCTATAGGAGCACATAGAAAAGCGAACTGACTCTACCAGTGCATCTGAAATACGCCCGCTAGATAAAATAGCACCAAGAAACTCTGCGGGGATGTATTTTTAACCGACTAAAAAAAAAGGAAAGGAGGTTCTCTGTTCGATTGTTTTTTTTTTATGTTTGTTGCTTCAGAACTCCGTCATTTATGAACCGATTTGGAAAATTCTTTTTGCGTTGTGTTCAGTATAGCTACGAAGTGGTCCCATATAAATTTCATCTATGTGTGACCTTGGACTTCGAAGATAC
The DNA here is from genome assembly GCA_951640565.1 of Petrophora chlorosata. Taxonomy (NCBI): domain Eukaryota; kingdom Metazoa; phylum Arthropoda; class Insecta; order Lepidoptera; family Geometridae; genus Petrophora; species Petrophora chlorosata. The sequence continues at coordinate 11,099,368 of OX621193.1, read as the reverse complement.
ATTGAAGTCGGTTTTTGTTTTTTCTAAAAATTAATTATTTTTATAATTGGTATGCATTAGCGGTGTCCTTTTATGTACATAAATAACGCCCAATGATAACATGCATTGATCCTGGCCCCTAACTACGACTCCCTGTATTTAGGGAACCAGGAACTACAGGAGTCTACCGTAGTCCCACTATACCCTGACACAAAACATATGCCGGAGCTTTTTTTTTATGCAAAACATTTAATTAATTGTTTGTTGGCAGAAATACTTGTGGTAGGTCTATCGTATGCGGCAGGCCGTCTGGGTAGGTATATACCACCGCTTTGCCACTTACTCTGCCGCCAAGCAGTAGTGTGCAAGCTTTACTGTGTTCCGGTTTGAAGGGCATTGTAGCCAGCGAAATTACTGGGCGTATGAGACTTAATATCTGATGTCTCGGGGTGGTGAACGCAATGCAGTGCTAAAGTACTTTTTACGGTATTTAAACTTCTGGGTGGCACTGCAATTGTTATGGGCAGGCGTGGCGCTTACCATCAAGCAAACGACTTGCTCGTCTCAATACTCAGTTCCATAAAAAAAATACAAAGATATGTAACTACCTCAAACAAAGTCCCAAAAGCGACTCCAACTTCGAAGGTATAATATCATCGATTTTCTTCGACAGCTCCTGTTCAGTGGAGTCCATAAACTGCACGATAAAGTCTCCCTGACTCATCAGGAAATAGTTCTTGACTGACTTCAGCCGACCCATTAGGTCATATTCTTTGAGGAGTAGTTCTAGCAAAGATTTGCTGGCAAAAGCGTACGCTTTCTGTATAGTGGCGCCGTAGTTTTGTTCGCGGAGTGAGTATTTGATTTCTTCTGTGTTGGTTTTTGTTATCGACTTACCTGCGGAGTAAATAAGGGTATAAATAAAAAAAAAAGAAAGTTATTTAATATTATAATATGTATGTTAGTCTGTAAGGTATATATAATATGGGTCTTAGAATTACTTTAGTCACTAATGTAACTAATGTTTTCTTAAGTTACCTGAAATAAAGAAGTAATAATAATAATAATAATAAAGGCTAGGGGCGACTTTGTGGCGAGTCGTCGGTGCGTGGCGACACTGAGCCTTACCCCGAGATTCTCCCTGGGGCTAAATGAGACCCCTGACCCCCGGCTTGCCTTAACTGGCCGTCCGGGGGTGGAGATGCAAGAGCTAAGAACTAAGCTCCAAGGGTGGAAGTGTTAAAGGGCATAACGCCGGGAGTAGCGTTTAAGTGGAACTGCAGCACACCTCTCGACACCCTTTAGCCACCCACACCAACGTTGCCCCTCTCGTCGCCAATGAACGGCGGCCCTTATAGGGGGCCCGTTTAGTGGGTGGCGAGTCACCACCTGCCAAAATATATTCTTATGAGGCGGAACTGGCAGGTGTCGAGGTCTCATATCATAGACCGGCTCCCATTCATTAAAAAATCATCTCAATAGCCCAATCATAAGTAATTTTCATATCTTCAATAATAGTTCTCGCACTTATCGGGGGCTGTCTTTGATTGTATCTTCTGATGATGCACTTAGAGACAGTCCCCGATAAGTGTTGCCCATTACATATCTAAATTAAATGCTCTAAAAAGCCTCTGCGTGTTGGACTCATGTCCCCGCGCAAGCCTTCCAAAGGACCGGGTGTATAACCCGTGAGAAAGAGCGACATAATAATAATAAATAGACATAATTATTATGGTTTTATTTTTTCCGTGTAGAATAAGGTTTATAGACTTTATAGCTATTTCCTAGGGAACTGTTCATTTTCCCGGGACAAAAGTATCTTTGTCTGCCACCCACCTGCCTGTCTGTCTCCGGCCCACCTGTGTGACATTTGTACGATACGACTTTACTATATATAATAATAAATATAATAAATACGCCCAACGATCAAATACCTAGATCCTGGCCCCTTACTAGGATTCCCTGTATCTAGGGAACAAGGAACTATGAGGCCCATGGTCCCACAACACCCAGACACGAAACAAATGATTGCGTTTTTTGTGCACAATCATTTGTCCCGTCGCGTCGCGGGAATCTAACCCGCAACCTCAGTGGTATATAAGATTCGAGCCAACCTGCCCAACCACTACACCACAGAGGCAAAATATGATAATAAAAGTAAAGATATTATATATTTTTTTTTAAATACCCGACAACAAACCTGTAAAAGCGAACTTTTGTTTATGTACTTTTTATAGGTTTGTTGTGTCGGGTTTTTTTGAGCTGATGACCTTGATACGGCCGAACCGACCTGCTTTCAAATAAAAGAAACCGCATCCAAATCGGTTCACCCGTTTCAGAGCTACGGTGCCACAGACAGACACACATAGCGGCCAAACTTATAACACCCCTCCTTTTTGCGTCGGGGTTAAAATAATAATTAATTTTTAGAAAAAAACAAAATCCGACTTCAATGTATCTTCGAAGTCCAAGGTCACATATCGATGAAATTTATATGGGACCACTTCGTAGCTATACTGAACCCGACGCAAAAAGAATTTTTCAAATCGGTTCATAAATGACGGAGTTCTGAGGTAACAAACATAAAAAAATAAAATAAAAAAAATACAATCCTTTTTTTAAAAATAGAATAAAATAGCATTTAGCTGACTCACCACACTGGCTGATAACGTTCAAGTATTTCCCGGTCCGGAGGATGATATCAGACAGCTTGTCGAGGAAAGTGGGCACGCGGTTCCGCTGGATGCAGTACCGCTTCTCCCAGTAATCGGCCGAGTAGTCCACCGGTAGCTCCTCCTTGTTTATCAGCTCGTTGTCCTCTATCATGAACTCCTAGAAGTTGAACACATGAAGACTTGGAAGTTAAATCTATAAGAATGGCAGTAGTGATTTTTTTAACTTGCAATGTTTGGGTCAAATCTTGCAAGTTGAATTAGAACCACTTCCTCTTACTCTGCGGACTTGAAATTTTGCATACTTGTCAAAGTCAGATGACAATGCAATATTATGGTGACGGTCAGCTGATCTGATGATGGAGACTGAAGGTGAACAATGGAACTCCTCGACGGATAATCGTAAACTTTTTTTTTTTTTTTACGCTTAATAGATCTATGTTTAGCCACTATCTGGCCTGATGTGAAGCGATGATGTGGCCTAAGATGGAGCACATAGATCTAGAGAGAGACGGCAGTTGAGCGGCTGCTCAGACCCGTCTCCCCGATGGTTCACCAAACATCATCCCGAAACACGAGTAGGTCGCTTGACGGCATGGCTTTGTTCGGTGGGTGATATTACAACCACGGCCAGAGCCTACCACTCCAAAGCGCGTAAGCGGGTTTCATCACGATGTTTTCCTTCACCGTTTTAGAGCGAGCGTGCAAAATCTGCACTTAACTATAAGTCATTGGTGCAGGGCCGAGTCGGGATTCGAACCCAGGTGCGACGGATCGAAAGGCGCACGAGTTCCCGCTGAGCCACACTCGCTCAAAAACTACTAGTGTTTGGGCTCATTTTCATCTGTTCGCGTTTCCAATTACGAATTCATTAAAAGCTTGTCTTGAAAAAAAATATTTCAACTAAAATCTTTTTTTATTACTGTCAATTAACAAAGGACAATAGCCAGATCCACACCGGCCGATCCACGTCCGCTCCAACGCGAATCACGATCCAAACGCGCGGTCGGTGTAGACTGTAGACGCGTCTCGCCCAATCCTAACGATAAAAGAACGAGACGTTACGTAGGAACTAGTAAGTAATCTGTAACAATTAACCAAACGAAGCAAATTTTTGATCGTGGATCCGCCGGTGTGGACCCGGCTATTAACCTGAAGGCTTTGGTAGAAGAGTTTTGGAGACCAGTATTCAGCTAAAAAAACTTCTCCCAAGACTACAAAACTCGCAAGAAAAACTCTTATTATTTCGACTCTGCCTTTTTTAAATCAGATACCTATCAGTGATTAGTTGTCCTGACCCCAGTGCCGTAAATCTAACCCCGAAGCTTATGTGTTATCATGGGGTTTGTCATGGGGTGTACTGCGCATTTCCCCCGCCGGCACAGAATAAATAATAGTATAGTCAAGTAACGCCAGCGCACCCGTCTCTACCCTGCTGAATACTTTCATAAATGCATATGTTTTCAATGGGTAAGATATTTATTTCTTACCTGAAATGGATCAACAATAGTGCCCTTATGTATCCACTGGTCCAGTATGCTGAGGTAGGGGCGGCACGCTCGCTCCGTCAGAAACAAGGATATCTCTTGCGCGCGCGCATCCCCCATTAACATGTTAGTTTTGTCGTGGAGCACCGTTAGAACTGCCCCGCCGCGTAATTCGCTCTGGGAAACATAGATAGATAGATAGATAGAAAATTCTTTATTGCACAAACAAATTTGTAAGTACATAGGCGAACTTAATGCTAGTGAGCATTATCTTCCAGTTAACCTCGGTGGTGATAACATAATCATACGTGTTAATTCTATGTTAGGCTTTTATGTTTTTGATTTTGATAGTTAATAGTGTAGATTTATAACAAATGACTTAGAGACTGGAGTGGTTTTCACTTTTCATAAACCTACATTCTTGTTAAAGTTATCATCACAGAGTGTGGCAAGACTTTGGGACCTTCCGGGAAACTGGAGAAAATAAAACCTGCATTTTTGGATCATTAAAAAAAAAGGTACATTCAGGCACTACATTTTATATCTCCAATAACAACATGGAATCTTTGCCCCAAAGCAAACCCATCAAATCAAATAGTAATTAAATTTAATATGAGACGGTGGTAAACAAATAGCTAAGTAACAATTACGGGATTACCTACTATGTTAATCAAAAAATCAAATATTTCTGAGTTTTACAGAGGAATTAAAATGAACTAGCTGCCGACCGAGATTTCCTTTGCATGGGGTTTGGTTATATGGCGTTCCCACGGGCACCACATTGGGATGAAAATTGACTTATGTTCTTCTTTGAGCTACATGCCTGGTAGTCGTAGTAAGGTAACAAACAGACTTTCGCATTTATTATACTAGTATGAATAGAGATAACCAGAATTTGAGAAGAAAGTCCTTATAACTTTAAAAAATCTTAAAGACAGTGTTTAAACATTACCTTATGTGATATCATAATATATGTAATCGATATCCATTTTAATCAATTGAAACAAACAGTAAAGTTTCTAGAGGCCATACCTTTCCAATATTAGTGACAATGGCGGCAAGAACTTGCATAGTGTGCATGGTTGGCAAGATAAAATACCACAGCTTCTGTAGCGTCAGATTAGCTGACATATGTTCAGTCTCCAGTTGGGCTAACATTGTCTGAAAGAAATAATAACAACATATATAAATATAAATTGTATTAACAATGTTCATTGCAATTTGTACCTGAAATTGAAAGCAGTGGTAGTTGGTTATAAAATGCAGTAAGTGAAGGGTTTCTGAAGTATAACTGAGGTCCTTTTTAGAGTAGGTATAATGCAGTGGGTAAAGCACTGAGGTTTTCACAACATGTTTCTCAGAGCCCGGCTTTTTTTTTTACATTTGCAACAGAGCTTGCTCATATTGATTTTTTTTATTCAAAACTACAGGTTTGATGGCATAGTCAATAAATAGTAAATCACAAATTTTGTTGATGTAGGTCTGCTGACCCCGTAAGCCTTGTCCCTTGTTGTTATTAAACGGGGACAGCGATACTTTAATAAAATATTTAATAATACGTCCCGTTGTCCCCTTACTCTGTCTCCGTTGATATAATAAAGTAAACTTTATATGAAAAAACTACTTTCTGGCGCTTTGCCGCCCGCTGCCGCGGCACGCTCGCTGCGCTCGCTCAGCTCGCGTGAGTGTGTGAACACAGTTCTAACATAACCTAACCTAGTGGCTGTGTAAAGGGGACAATGGTACGAAAATTTAATGACATCCTGTTGTCCCCGTAACAGGGACAAGGACTACAATGGACCTACATTATTTTATTACTTACATAGTAGTCCTTCAATAGAATCTCAATAGCTGCCACCAAAGCATGGAGCACCTGCCCCGACCACATATTGCAATGTTCAATGAATCTTCTAACTATTGAGTAGTTAGAGGCAAGAGGCAGCATCTGATGAACAATCTGTTTTAGTGCATCGTCCAAGTCCTCTGATACAATGAATGTGCGAGGGTCATATGTATCCTTGACCGTCTGGTGGACGATGTAGTTGCCTGGGACCCCAGAGAAGACGTAAAGCAGTTCATCTATGATGATGTTTTCTTGGGATGCTATGGGTATTCCAGCTGCAATAAAAAATAATAATAATGTAGTATAATTCTATTTACTAATCCTATTAAAACAAAAATCTTTAATTTAAACTTGTTAATACTATTTAATACCAACCTAAAGAAGCTATAATTGGTACAGGCTCCTTTGGAAAGTCCCAAGACATGGCCGGGTGATCCTTCTGCCAGTTGGGTAAGTCCAAACTGGAGTACCAATTTGGCCGCAGTTTAGCTTCCTTTTCTTCATAGGATTTCATGACTAACTTCTTACTTTCATCAACTGCTTTCAGTAACTTGTCTCTAATCTGTAAATGTAACAATTTAATATATAGAAGAACATGAATGTGTAAAATAATTTATGACAGTGAGCATGTTCAATTAACTTTGTTTATCAAGCTCGGGGTCCGGAATTTGAACACAAGCTCATTATTCACTTCATTGCTAAAAACAGTTTTCACATTCCCTTTAAAACATGGTGAGAAAACCCACATAGTGACCACACTATGTTTTAAAGGGAATGTGAAAACTGTTTTTAGCAATGAAGTGAATGATGAGCTTGTGTTCGAATTCCGGACCCCGAGCTTAATAAACAAAGTTAATTGAACATGCTCACTATCATAAATTATTTTATGTGGACCACCAGGTCCACATGTGACATCCACAAATGAGCCCATGTATCCAAGCTAAATGCAGCTTGGTGGCCATACTTCATACTATTTTCACAGCAATGGCAATTTTTTATTTATTGAATTTATTTTACAATTCTTATTAACTTTAAACCAATGTTAGTAGTTTTGGGTATCTTATTCCTCTGCTTTTTTTTATATAGTTTTGTATAAAACAATAACCAAATACCAAAATATTACTACAAATATGTAAGTATCTATAATTCTATAAAGTAGTGCAGTCTGCAGCAAACTCAGGATGAAATGTTAGGGTTGATGATGATTATAATCATTATTACACTCTTTGATTACCTCTATTTCATAATGTAAAGGGAAGAAGTGTAGGTACACTAGATAAGGTACCTAACTTATTATACTTTACCTGAGGGAGGTTTTCTTTGGTGATTTGGTGTTTGTTGTCACCCAGGATAGGTTTTGGTGCTACTTTAGGTTTGCTTATTTTGGATTTTTTCTCTTCATACACTAACTTGTAAAACAGGGCTATAATGTCAGGCAAATGTTCAGTGCTGAAATAGAAGACAATATTTAGTCTAAGCTTGCCCTCTACCATGTACTGGATAGGCTTAGTAGCTCTTAACTCAGAGGTAACATGTTCTAATCTTGCTATGGGACACATTTTTGTGCATACAACTGTTTGAATAAGCCATACTCAGATGTGAAGACAACAGGGCAAAACAAGGTGGACACAAAGTGAAAATGAACCTCAGTCAGCCGGTCAAGGTAAGGAAACATTATTCACCTATCGTTTGAAAAGTATATACATAAGCATATATAAGCAAAATAATGGATAGAATATATGACGTACTTTTTGTTCCTTAGATCTTCGTACTTCTTCAGAAAAGTCTTGGCGTTTGAAGCTTTCAGCGCCAGCCTCTTCGCGTACTCGGTCGCTTGTTTAGCCGATAGATTACTGTTTCCGTAGTTGGGATCATTCTGAATGTAGTCCAAAACCGTATCCGCTTCTAAACTACAGCTGTAAACAGTCATACATTCAATTAGCTTACGCTATGTAAGTACGAATAAAATATCCTAAAGTTAGGGAAAGTAATCTTACCCCAAAGCGTCCAAAAGCTCTTTGATGGTGCTTTGCATTTTATCATTCGGCAAAATCCAGTTTTGATACATTTATTGGCAAAAATTGTTTGAAAATTTAAAATGAAAATTTAAAGCTTCATTCTGTATGACAGTATTTGACAGTTGACTTGAGTACTTGAGTTGACATTGACAACTTTGATGATCGTTTGAATTGAGGTCTCATGATCGTTAGAGACATTGAGATATTCCTCAATGGTTTGAGACAATATCTTTGGTTTGAGACATTGAGGTGTTTGAGAAGACCTCAATGGTTTGGGACGTCTTGATTTTTTTTTTAAGTTTGCCCGTTAGGGCAGGCTAAATTCTCTAGGACCATACCGCCATGTCTTACGTAGTTTTTATTTGATAGTTTAATATTCCATTTTATTATACTTTTGTTGAGAATGAGGGTCAACAGCAACAAGCCGGACCCTCTCCTAGTGCTTCAATAAAGTGGTGGAACTTTATTCAAGCTTTCCATGGACTTTTTGTGAGAACATAAAAAGCAATGTTTTCCCTATTTTGTTTCATTTGCCTACACTCGTGCATTTTAACGAACATATAATGGTTAATATTCCACCGATATTACACATGATCACTCGAAATAACACTTGTTTGGAAAATAAAACAAAATCGAACTGTATCACTTTTCACTTCCCGCCAAAAAGTCTTCTGAGACGTCTTGAGCCAAAAGGCAAAGAACGACGGAGTCTTTTTCGTTTTTTTAGTCTATCACAATAATATTTAATATTTTTTAATAATTTGTCTTTGCGTGGTATGATAGACATACTTTATCTCAAAGACAATTTTATCTTTGATACCACGCAACATTGACTAAAATGTGGAAACCCCGCAAAAGCAGCATAAGAAGTTGAAGATGAAGCACAGAAGACATAATAGTACGTACAAGCGCTGAAGTTAAAAAGTTGAAGTTGACGTCTTTTGGCACAGTGCTGCCAACTTAGTGGTTTCACCACTAGGGGTGCGTTGCAAAACCACTTAGCGGCTTGTCGAGTACCTAATGAGTGCCTACTCGATTTGTGTTTTGGTACCTACAGGGTTTTTGTGAAGGTTGGCAGCTTTTTTGCACATAGGTTCTGGAACAGCCAGCCGGACCCCCACACGTCAACGTCACAGCCTAATAGTTGTTAACGGACAAAAAATTAAACGGATAAGCGAGTATAAAAATATCTAAGGTGCAACTTGAATTAGCAAAAAAATAATGCCACAACTATGACCTCCCGCAAAGACCTTCCTGGAAGATGACTTTTTATCCCGGAAAACCGCGGTTGAAATCGTGTGGAGCAAGTAGTCCTATCCTACTAAGCCTACGAATATTATTATTATAATGCGAATTTTCTTAAGTACTTTCATATAGACTACCATACAAAAAATCTTTTTTGCAGCTTTTAACCAATCAAAGATATTATGTGATGACCTAGGGTCTACTCGAGGCACAGGGTAGTTACGAAGAAGCAAATCACGCCATTCGAATTTCGATAGCTCTAAGGTATAACCGGCTTCATAAAAAAGATAGGGTTGGCTGAATAGATGCCATAGGGATCCCTGTTAAATACTTCACCTGTCTACGTGGTTGATACTTGAGACCTTTGTGTGTCCTACGACTACAGAGAAAACTAAACATTATGAACCATGTGAACCATGCTAAAGTAAAAAATGAACTATAATATACATATACACTACAAATGGATGCATAAAAATATAAAGCCTGAATTTGGTCTCAAATACATTGTTCGCAAGATCAAGAGGCATGTAATCCGATTAAATAAAAAAAAATACACTAACAAAATGAAAATAATGGAAAAAGTGATCGCTCAGCAAACGTTTTGTCACAAGCGTGAAACTTTTTTTCTCGTTTGTCGGCTTCTCACAAAGGCAACAAAGGTTCGGTTGCAGTAAGCTGCGATGCGACAAAGGCTCTCGAATTCTGTTTTGATTGTTTGATAGCAAAACGAAAGGATCGGCACTTGTGTAAGAAATAGTCGATTCACGATGGAAAAGCTTCGATTGTGAACAAATCAATATTACGCGACGTGTTACCAAACAAAAGTCGCCGCCGTGTGTCTATCGTATGTGCTTTTGCTAGCTTTTTTAATCTTCCATACTCCAATTACATTGAGAATTCAATGGACTGTTCATTTTACCTATTTCCTGCGATAGTTGAATAAAAGCAACGACTCAACGACTCCGCTTACAAAAGCTTGCCGTGCTATTTCAAATTTGTAGGCGCACACTCAATAATTTATTTATAGCTTCAGATTATTTCCATAAGAAAAAGTGAGTTAAAAAAGCGTAAAAGTGACAATATCCCATAAACACCTGAGTTTATGGGCCCAATGAAAAACGATGTGCCTTTGAAATCTGTTCGTGTGATGTTGGACAGGGATCGCCATTCTTTCTGCTAGAATTTATGCGTTTTATACGGCCAGTCTATAAATGCCGTACTTTTATTGGCCGCGAGACGTTTACTGATTAATAAAGTGGGTGGAGATGCGGAAGATGCTAACGATGGCATTTCCTAGAAACGTGGCGGTCGGTAATAGAAAATTATTATGCTTTTTTAATGGATAGGCATAATTTTAAACGGACACCTTTGATATTTTAAGCTATATAAATGACCTCTGATACTTAGGTAACCTTTACTCTGAATGTGATATGTGTGAAGTTCAAAATTAATATTTTAAATGAGGCATATTAGATATAGGTAACCTTCGTTTATTGACCAGGCTAGACCTAAGTTCGAATAATTCAAATCATCTAAGGTCTAAGCCAACTTATATTGCCATAGACATATTGCTGCGATAGGCAAAGAATGTTTCAGGAAAAGCTCTTTGTCCATTGAAGCACCGCAGCCAAGCCGCTTTAGCATCCGCATAGCCGCATGCCTCGCCGTGCGTTTCGACATAATCTGAATTACAATGTACGGAATCCACAGACTACAGACTCCCGCGCACGTCCGTATCCGAGCGGAATAAGAAACAGCTTTACCACACTTATGGACGGACTTAGCCCACAGGGGGGACCTATCTGCTATCTGCCCCATTTCAGGTGTTCTCCTTTAGCATATTGGACAGTCCTTGGCAGTTTTGCTTCTGGGCATTGCGAACTTATAGGTAGTCAACATTAACCTTACTATTTGATTTGATAGGTTACTTTGGGCTACCTGATGGGAAATACGGTCGATGATGTTTATTTTGCAAGAATTTAAAATATTTTCTGCTGCCTGACTTCTTTCGAAAATCGAAATATTAGTAATATTTCGATTCAGTTATATTTTCTTTTAAATTCGCCAGGTGTTTCATAAGAGCGAAACTTCCCCACTGCAAAGGAATACGTAAGAACCTTACCCTGATTATAAATCATAAACGGTCACTTCTGATATTTTTGTTTCTGTCACTCTTCCCACAACAACACCACCTTGGGTACGTCCACCACTTACTATGCAGTAAGCTGTGTCATTACTGTTAACTCCATTGTCCACCGACACACCAAACAATGTATTTTCGCCCAATATGGTTTTACGATTATGTCAACGAATGTGTTTTGCTTCGACGATGCCGAGAATGGAGAATTGATGTAGGGCGCTATTCAGAATTTCAAATTGCGTTAAGTACTTACGTACCTACCTGCTACCTATCTATACAAGTATGTATATCAATACTTAGTGTTTGATGGTGCAAAAAGATTTTTTTGCTATGTACCTATATTGGCTGAAGTAGGTAGGCTAGGCTACCTACAATGGCTACGGGTTGGCTACACTGAAATGTAAGTATTTATATGATTTTGTCGGTGCTGTTTGATCCCACTGATCCGAGCAATGCCAATGGTTCAACTGCAGTCTTTCTCTACTTAATTCTAAGTGCTCCATCTTCGGCAACATCCTCGCTAGATTGCTTGTGCCGAGTTGTGAGAATAATTATATGTAATCATATCTAGTTAACTTATAAATAATAATTGTCTGTGAGATTACCCCTAGAGTGTATAGTGTACTTAGGTACCTTAAAAAACGCGAATCCAGAAGGTCGCGAAAGAGGTCGTGAATGTAATGAAATGAAGGAGTAATGAGCAAGACTTAATTTGTGGTGAAGCGTATTCACACCCCTGGGGAAGTGCGAAACCGTCGAAGACTGTGAGAATGAATCAGTCATCCATCCGACCACGATCTGGCTGGTATTAGAAATAAATAAAAAGAGACAAAAATACCTAAGCTTTTTAGGGGACAAGTTATTTTTTACAAAAAACAAAATAGTAACTCTCGCTAATGTTTAACTGACTTCAAAAAAGGAGGAGGTTCTCAATTTGGTTGTATTTTTTATGTCTATTGTATGTTTTTATGTTAGTTACCTCAGAACTCCGTCATTTACAAACCGATTTGGAAAATTATTTTTGCGTCGGTTCAGTATAGCTACGCAGTGGTCCCATATCAACTTCATCGATATTTGACCTTGGACTTCGAAGTTACATTGAAGTCGGTTTATTTTTTGGTAAAATGTACGTATACTTGTAGGTACTGTGAATCGCACTAGGAAATTTAGAATTCAGATCATTCGTAAAATAACATTGTTATACCTACTCTAGGTAGGGCAGACCCTTTAGAGGGCCGCTATCACCTACTGAATATAGCTTTTAATGTACTTTGTGTTGCGTCAGCGGAAAGGTTGCGGCGCCTGTGGTAAGTCTGGTAAGTGGTTACATCAATAGCTGGTTGTATTTGAAATTGCGTTACCCAACGGAGACAAGCGCTTAGACCCAATTACACAAATGTTATTTCCTTTAAACATGATATGTTTTCTATGTAGGTAAATAGATGAACGTTTCATTGCAAACATTACATGAAAGACATTACAGAAAATTAATAAAAGAAAGTGTTACAATGGGCGTCCTTATCGCTAAAAGCGATCTCTTCCAGGCAATATTTAAATCTAGAGAGGAATTATCAAAATCTAAACAAAAGTGATTATGGGTACCTGCTGTCTACAATTTATATAACAATGTACATGTACATACTTTCTGAATGAAGTGCTCTTGGCCAGATACAGATTTTTCAGTAGGTACAGTACTTAGTAACTTGCTATAATGTACATGTATTGGGTACATAGCAAATTATTTTCTACAATAACAGTAGATGGCACAATTATTATAATTAATTTTTAGAAAGAAACAAAAACCGACTTCAATGTATCTTCGAAGTCCAAGGTCACATATCGATGAAATTTACCACTTCGTAGCTATACTGAACCCAACGCAAAAAGAATTTTCCAAATCGGTTCATAAATGACGGAGTTCTGAGGTAACAAACATTAAAAAAAAATACATCCGAATACAAAACCTTCTCCTTTTTTGAAGTAGGTTAATGAATCAGTAATATTTATTATTAATTAGTAGATACAAAATTTCGTTTTTACGGAATTTTTACTTGGACACCAATACGTTTCAAGCCAGACCCAGCAAAGGCCTTTGTGGGAACAGAGCACATCATATCTTAACACTTGGCATACCTATACGAACCATCAATCACACTTCCCAGCTATAAATAAGATCGTAAATAATAAACATTAAAAGTTCCGGTGCGTTCATGGAAATGCCCATTTTCATGATAAGTATGCGCAGGCGCAAGCGCACGTGGCCTGAAGGCAGAGGGACCAAGAAAAAGGGGAGTAGAGGGGGGGCTGGAGGCCGTGTACTATGATTAGTTCTGTGGCCGTGTTAGGAGTCGCTGACCGCGCATGCGCCGCCTTGCATAAGGAGCCCGACTGTCTTTGTATTCAAGTGAGGTCGCGGACTCCCCAACTAGCGAGAACGGCGCGAAACTATTCATGTTGACACTTCTCGCGTACCTGTTGAACAATTGTCAATTTTTTTTCATTGTCATTGTATATTGATGAGTAACAACCGGCGTTCCATGAAAGCAGCATATCGTTAACAAATTCGGTTGCGTAGGCATTTGTCAACATGTATCGAACTTATATGGGCATCGAAAATGTAAAAATGTAAATGTAAAATATTCCTATTCCTAATGTGATAGCACAGAATACTAAATAGAAGGTAGTACTGACAACATCTATTGTTCAAAAATAGCACAAAAATAAATATTTGGTAGACTATAAATACTATAATACCTAGACTAGGTATATGTACTTTCGTTACAGTGCTTGTAATAAACATAATAATATGGATGTGATGGTTACAGCACAGGCATTTCGGATTAAGCACCAGCTAATATATACTATAAATTTGTCTGTGCCCCAGCCCTGCAGACACCACAATATAAGTAGGTACCTTATATTATACATAATGGGTAGGTAGGTGTTTAGAGCTACGTCAGATGTAGTTTTCACGTTTTGAAACTAGATGGCACCACCATGCAAATTAGAACACGCAAACGGTTTGTTTTGGTAATTTGATGACTCATTTTTGTGATCTCAAATAAATCGCCTTTTGCATACGCCTCTGGATCGTTTCTGTTCTATTAGAGACCTTGTGCATAGACTGTACAAAGGTCCTTTTAGAACCGGATATCACACGAGGTGCAAATTCAGTCGTTTTTCTGGAATCAAAAAGCACGGGCAGTGGATTGCTGCCGTAACCGTAGCTTCAGGAGCTCGTGGCGTCGAGCTTCGGACGGCGCCGCTTTGCATCAGCGGTGCTCGTCAGGCCAAGGCGACTGGACGCGTGACAACGTGGAGCCCTGGGAACCATCACCTACTTGGGCGAAGCCCTACCAGCACAACAAGTGGAGCCAACCGGCAGGAGTAAGGTGTCAAAAATAGCATCGTGACGTAACAATTTGGTGGGTGAAGAAAAACTGTAAGTACCTTTTGTGACTTATCAAGGAGCATACAAATTTGAACTTTATTGCTGAGTAAAACATAACTTCTAAAAATTTTGATTTGCCAGACGAAAGTGAGCTTTAAAACAATGAAGTAAAATAACTTGTAAAAAAATCTTGCCATTCAGGACTTAGAATAATTTTGTGTGCTACCTCGTAGACTTAGAATAATTTTCGAAAAAACGAGGGACCGGGGATCCTATGCCGGATTTCACTCAGAACCTAAGTCCAAAACACTTAGAAAAATTTTGAACAAAATTTACCGGACTTAGAAAATTACTCGCACACAAAATCTTCAACTTTGAACAACCATGGAAGTCGATACTCGAGTTATGGTAGATTTGAAAAAGCAAATAGAGAAAGGAAAGCTTAACTTTAGAAAGTCACCGAAAGAGAGGATCACCGAGGCTTATGTAGCAACAAGATTGGAAGCACTAGAAGTTTTGATAAAATTATTTACAACCAAACATGAAGCATTAATCAGCTCCTATGATGAAAAGACACTGAACAAAAGCTCCTATGTGACAGAAGACATATTCAACAATGGTTATGAGACGTACTTAGATTATAAAGGAGAGCTGAAACAAATTCTGTCCGAATTTCAAGCGTCGAATCAATTGACCAAGGCGAACGCGAAATCGAACGGCGAATCGATGCTGAAATTACCTAAAATATCGATTCCTACGTTTAGCGGAGCTTATTCGGAGTGGTCATCGTTTCGCGACTTATTTGTATCGCTAGTGCATAACAACCCAACACTTGATGATGTTCAACGTCTGCATTATCTGAAAACTCAAGTGACTGGCGAAGCTGAGCGGCTCATCAAGCATCTACCCATAACCCAAAGCAACTACAAGATATGTTGGAATCTGTTACAGAATCGATACAACAACAAGAGATTCATGTCTAGTTGTATTTTGAAGCGTTTATTCAACCAACGTACTATGAACTTCGAGTCAGCTAACGCGATCAAGGATTTATTAGACACAACGTCAGATTGTTTGCACGAAATGTCAAATTTAGGGATAGATGTAACTTCTTGGGATGTGATTATCATTTATATAGTCAGTTTGAAGTTGGACGCTGAAACTCGCAAGCAGTGGGAACTGCAGGTTAGTAATTCGTGTGAGGAGTTGCCGTCTTTTCAACAGTTTAGGGACTTTTTGGAAGCTCGATTCCGTGCTTTGGAATTTGTCGAGCCTTCTAAATTTAAACCTAAATTCCCCCAAAACAACACACCCGCGACTAAAGTAATGCACACCGTCTCTAATGATGTTTGCCCACACTGTACTGAACCCCACAAGCTGTATCATTGCAAGCAGTTTAGCAATGAAACAGTTGATAAACGCCGAGATCTAGCCAAATCTCTGAATGTTTGTTTCAATTGTTTAGGTGTTAATCATGGAAGCAAACAATGCCGTACACAAACAAAATGTCGCGTATGTCAACGAAAGCATCACACTTTACTACACCCCTCGAATAGTACAAACGTAGTTGCGGTTGGTCTGGCAGCCGAAACTTCTTATTCAGATGACAATGATCCGGAGGAATCATCAACCACGCATGAGGTCGAAACTAATCAAATTCAGACTCATTTCTCTTCAGGAAATGTCCACACGAAGACATTACTAGCGACAGCTCTTGTCAAAGCTGAGTCGAGAAATGGGTACCCTCAGGTATTACGGGCTCTTTTAGATCAAGGGTCACAGGCTTCCTTCATATCGGAAGCCGCGGTTCAATTACTGAGGTTGCATAAAATAGCTTTTAAAAGCTATATATCAGGTGTAGGCGGAAGGACAAGCAATTTGACTTCTAAACATATGGTCATGGTAAATATTCAGTCGCTTCACGACCCTAACTTTACCATACAAGTGAAAGCACATGTACTCAGTGCAGTCACGTCAGTCTTGCCCGAGAAGGGATTCTCCTTGCAGAATTGGACAGAGATTCATCACCTAACATTGGCTGATCCACAATACAATACGCCAAATAGGATCGACATCTTATTAGGCTCCGAAGTATATTGCAGCATCTTAAAGGAAGGTTTGATCAAGAACCCGTCTTGTTCAATGATCGCTCAAGATACTTATTTCGGATGGGTGTTGTCAGGACAAATCAGCAGCCAAGGCCACCATGGCAAAAAACTTCTGAGTTTGCATGTACAAGTAGATGAGGTGGACACCCTGAAACAATTTTGGGAGTTAGAAACAGAACCAAATCTACATAGGAAAATACTTACCCCAGAAGAAGAAGCTTGTGAAAATCACTTTGTGAAGACAGTCAGTAGAGATGAGCGCGGTCGATACGTTGTTGAACTTCCTTTTCGGTCTGAAGATCCCCTGTGTAAGTACGGGAATAGTCGTAACATTGCCGTGAAAAGTTTGTTTGCGTTGGAAAAGCGATTGGGTAAAAATCCCGACTTACAGAAGCAGTATTCCGCAGTAATAAATGAATACTTACAGCTAGGCCACATGGAAAAGGTTCCCAAAGTAAAGGAACTAAACCAAGAACAGGTAGGTAAAGTTTGGTTACCTCATCATGCTGTTGTCAAAGCAGATAGACTTACAACGAAAACCAGAGTGGTATTCAATGCATCGTGCAAGGGGACAAATGGTATCTCGTTGAATGATACCTTAATGGTTGGACCAGCTCTGCAACCTGATCTGCGTCACATCGTGATGCGTTGGAGACTTCATCCTATATGTCTTACAGCCGATATTGTTAAGATGTATCGCCAAATCCAAGTGGCAGATAAACATGTAGATTTCCAAAGAATCGTTTGGAGGGATGATATTAATACTGAAATCCAAGATTATCGATTATTAACCGTAACGTTTGGGACATCCTGTGCTCCTTACCTTGCAGTCAAGTCGTTGCAGCAGACAGCTGTTGACGAAGGTCATTCATATCCATTAGCTGCGGGGAAGGTAAAAACGGATTTCTACATGGACGATCTGATGACCGGTTGTCAAACCGAACAAGAAGCCATCAAACTCTTTAATGAGATGAATGAAATGTTAGAAAAGGGAGGCTTTATACTACAGAAATGGTCAAGTAACAAAGTAGAACTACTAGAACAGTTGAAGGTGGACTCTGGAAAAGACTTGGAAATTAAAATAGATGAAGTAACGAAAATCTTGGGTCTGACCTGGAACCGTCGCACTGATGACTTTGATTACTCGGTGAAGTTGTCGCCGCAGATCGCTGCCACACCTGAAACAAAAAGAAAAATTATCGCAGAAATATCTCGTCTATACGACCCGTTGGGATGGTTGGCCCCTTGCATAATTACAGCCAAGGTATTTATACAAAAGCTGTGGATAGCTGGCTTAGAATGGGATGATAACTTACCAGAACATCTTCTTCAAGAATGGAACAGTTATCGTACTGAACTGTCTAGTCTGGTTAATTTTCACATTCCTCGCTGGTTAAATCGAAACAATGACGATGTCTGCGTCGACCTTCATGGGTTTAGTGACGCATCCAATGTAGCTTACGCTGCTGCTGTTTATATGCGCGTTGTTTGCTCTGATGGCAAGATACATTGCAATTTAGTGACAGCTAAAACAAGGGTATCTCCAATAAAACAAGTTTCTATACCCAGGCTTGAACTATGTGGTGCAGTGCTAGTAGCCAAGTTACTCAAAGAAGTAGCTGAAGTTTTGGACATCAAGCAGTCGAATCTTCATGCGTGGACAGATTCTACAATTGTTTTAGCTTGGTTGAGCGATCATCCAAGCCGCTGGAAGACTTTTATTGCAAATCGCACGGCAGAGATACTTACTACAATTGGTTCGTCGCAATGGTCTTACGTTCAGTCTAAAGACAATCCAGCTGACTGTGCGTCACGAGGTCTTGCAGCATCCGAGCTGTTGAAGAGCAGTCTGTGGAAAGAAGGTCCTACCTGGTTAAAAGATGCTACTATTGAATACAAAAAACCGATTTCCATATACACGCGAGCGGAATTAGAAGCGAAAGCAATAATAGCACACGCAACAACTACGCATGATGAAGAAAATGACTTGCCTTGGACAAAATTTTCCTCATTGCGTAAGCTGGTCAGGGTGATTGCCTTCTGCAGAAGATTACTCCAATTAAAAACTCCACAAACTACAAAATCAAAGCCATTACCTTATCTCACAGCTGCGGAGTTAAGAGATGCGCTCAAATGCGGCATTCGACATTTCCAAACTCAATTCTACGCGAATGTGAGGAGGTCTTTAGATAAGAAAAATGAGTTAGTTACACTCAATCCGTTTTTAGATGCGGATGGTTTGTTGAGAGTTGGCGGTCGTATAGACAACTCGAATCTGCCAGAAGACAGCAAACATCCCATAATTATACCCGACAAATCCCACTTGGCAAAACTTTTAGTTATAGACGCTCATGAGCGAACTATGCATGGAGGTCAGCAGTTGACAATCAGCTTCCTCAGGTCTAAGTTTTGGATTCCAAGAGTTAAAAACTTGGTTCGAAACCACATACACGGTTGTCTACCGTGCATTCGTCATGCAGCCGTTACCAAATCCCAACTGATGGGACAATTGCCATCTTGTCGAGTAACTCCAAGCAAGCCATTCCTATGTTCTGGCGTTGACTACGCTGGACCAATAAATATGAGGATCTCTAAAGGTCGTGGTCAGAAATCACACAAAGGGTACATCTGCCTCTTTGTGTGTATGAGTAGTCGAGCTGTACATCTGGAAGCTGTCTCTGACCTGACTACTGAAGGGTTTCTTGCGGCCTTCAAACGATTCGTTGCCAGAAGAGGTCGCTGCAATCAGGTTTGGAGCGACAATGGTTCCAATTTTATCGGAGCATCTAAAGAGCTCAAGAACCTCTTTAAGCATGAACGAACTTTAATGATTAGTGATCTCGCTAAGGTGTTGGCTAACAACGGTACGGAGTGGCATTTTATCCCTCCTCATGCTCCTAATTTCGGTGGTCTTTGGGAAGCAGGGATCAAAAGCACTAAGCATCATCTAAAGAGGGTAATAGGCGAGTCCACTCTAACCTACGAGGAGATGGCCACTGTGTTGTCACAGATCGAGGCTTGCCTCAACTCTCGTCCTTTGTGGCAATCAAGTCCGAACTCCGATGATCCTGTTCCCCTGA
The DNA here is from genome assembly GCA_951640565.1 of Petrophora chlorosata. NCBI lineage: Eukaryota > Metazoa > Arthropoda > Insecta > Lepidoptera > Geometridae > Petrophora > Petrophora chlorosata. Next base: position 11,079,405 of record OX621193.1, on the reverse strand, counting down.
CCCCTGGTCATTTCTTAGTCGGAGAACCATTGTTGATTGCTCCAGATGTTTCTTATGAGAATGCTCAAATGGGAATTCTTCGTCGATGGCAGTTTACACAAAAAATGGTTCAACAATTTTGGAAAAAGTGGGCACAGGAGTATTTGGTAAACTTCTTTCAACGGTACAAGTGGAACAGAAGAACGCCGGAACCCAGAGTGGGAGATATTGTGTTGGTTAGGGAAGATAACCTTCCACCCGCCAAATGGTTATACGGTAGAGTCGTGGACGTCCATCCGGGTAAAGATAATATTACGCGTGTTGTAACCTTGCGCTACAAGGATACCCAAATTAAGCGTCCAACTTCAAAATGACTATATAAATGATAATCACATCCCAAGAAGTTACATCTATCCCTAAATTTGACATTTCGTGCAAACAATCTGACGTTGTGTCTAATAAATCCTTGATCGCGAAACTATTCATGTTGACACTTCTCGCGTACCTGTTGAACAATTGTCAATTTTTTTTCATTGTCATTGTATATTGATGAGTAACAACCGGCGTTCCATGAAAGCAGCATATCGTTAACAAATTCGGTTGCGTAGGCATTTGTCAACATGTATCGAACTTATATGGGCATCGAAAATGTAAAAATGTAAATGTAAAATATTCCTATTCCTAATGTGATAGCACAGAATACTAAATAGAAGGTAGTACTGACAACATCTATTGTTCAAAAATAGCACAAAAATAAATATTTGGTAGACTATAAATACTATAATACCTAGACTAGGTATATGTACTTTCGTTACAGTGCTTGTAATAAACATAATAATATGGATGTGATGGTTACAGCACAGGCATTTCGGATTAAGCACCAGCTAATATATACTATAAATTTGTCTGTGCCCCAGCCCTGCAGACACCACAATATAAGTAGGTACCTTATATTATACATAATGGGTAGGTAGGTACCTACTACCTAAGAACGAATATCTCTTCTGCGAAGAACTGCTAATCGGTAATAGATAGGTATAAATAAATGTAGGTATACCCCAGAATAAGTCACGCTTTGTATTTTCCGCTTGTTCTTCAGTAAGATTATTTTCCTTATACTGTTGATCATAGGAATAAATCAATCGATAAATCATAACTGTACTTCATTAGGTATTTTAATATATTTTCCTGGTAAAGATTGCAATTCAGCTATTTTCTAAGAAGGGCACGACTACAAAAGCGAAGAAAAAATTCGAACAGGTGCGTTATTAGGCTACATAAAGTTTCCAATTAAGGTACTAGGTAATTTATAGTTAATTACTATATCTGCGATCACGACTACATTAATATATAGGTATACGCCAGCGCATATCTATCTGCAAGTCTATCTCAAGAATAGCAAGCATTTAACAGCATAATCTATAACTATCTTAACATCTGCCTTCTGCCAATGTTCTCCAGCATACCAGCGAATGCTAGACATCTCCGGGTTCTTGCAACCACTTAAAGAGACAAAGCACTGCATCAGTATGCGGCGAGGTCCGACGCTTCCTGTTGGCCGCGTTCCCGCAACTGCTATGGTAATTTAATTGTATGTTACGATACAGCGGAATGGCACCCGGTAACCGAGGACTGAGGAATGATGGGGAAAACCAAGAAGCTATTGTATTTTTATTTCGAAATTACTAATTTGGAAGGCTGGTAGCGTACGCGTTTCTTCGTAGCGCAAGCGCTATCATAGGTTCTATTGGTTTGTGCGGTGGCGAGTTCATCGAATTGAATGAGCTGAACACTGGATGAACTTCTGGTTTTTCTAGGTACGTGTAGATCTACGAACATGGACTTTCACTGCTTTTCCTTTTTAAATGTTTTCGTAAAAGCTCTTCTCTTTCACAATTTGACCTAACCTTTTTTTTACTTGAGGTATTCCATCAATACCTCTCTGTTGCGGAGGCAGCAGAAAGAGTCGGATTCTTACCGACTAAAACCCCACGGTGTTCCTCTAGGCGCCTTTTGCCGGAGCTACGGAAACGAGGTTGATCTAACATAACCTATTGATACTTTTACTTAGGTAGATAACATAGTATACAAGATTTTGTGTTTGCTTTTTTGCCACCACTTCACTATTTAGTAGGTAAGCAATCCAACTCCCGTACCCATATGTCCCTCAAACGGCAATCGTATATCGAATTGAACTCATATTAAGGTGTGCATTCACTGCAACAATGTCTTATGATGCCATATATTGTTCCATTAAGTTTGTTTGTTTGTATCTTGTAGTTATCGTATTTTAGTAAAAATGAATGCGCTTTTTTCGATTTCTTGCTGAATCGACAATAAATTAGACCGTATCTCATTAGTCGTAGTGAAGCTATACCTTAATTTGACCTCAACGCGATATACGATTGGCGTTCGAGGGACATATGGGTAGGGGGGCTGGTTCAACATGTTATACTCCTAGTAGACGAGTGTCAATGGCTCTTGGTTTCTAATCCATCCCCAGCGATGAATCACTTCAACCTGCAGATCCTTATAGAAAAACCTTACCTACTCCTGATAGGTACACTGCGTGACGCCCTATGACTACATGGGTCGTTGACACCGCGACCCAACTCGGCAGAGTGCCAAAACTGAATAATAACTATGTACGGACGGACCACACGCCACAAGCGCACATGCAGCGAAGATCCTTGTTTGACAGTGGAATCCTAATGCGATGAGATAATAATCTGAGCAAGCCTAATGATATTGATATGACGCGATTCCAAAAGTAGGTACTACTACCTGTAACATTTTGAAGTTATGGATGTTTGTTCCGTATTTGTGCCACACTGTTTTCTCTGCACCTAAAATTCTACGAACCTCTGTATATATACCTACTTCTAAGCATTATTATCTGTGTGAATAGGTATTTCTTTTGCTGTTCCTCAAGGGTACACATAATAAACAGAGCTTAAAATCAATTAAATTTTGAATAATTTTTGGACCACTAAGTGAGATCGCGGGTTTAATTCCCGCGAAGGGACAAATGTTTGTGCAGAGAAAATAAAGCGCAAGCATTTGTTTCGTGACTGGGTGTTGTGGGACCAAGGTCCTCATAGTTACTAGTTCCCTAGGTACAGGGAATCCTCATTAGGGGCCAGAATCTATGTATGTGATCGTTGGGCGAATTTATTTATTTTTATAGCTTGGGATTTAAGTACCTACCTAACCTAGGTATAGTTATATACAGTTTTCCCTACGCCTTTATACTTATATAAAGATAGAAACTATTGCCTATATATGTAAAGTTATTAGTTACTTCAGTCTGGATACGCTTACGAAACCACGAATCCCACAATAAACGCACAAAACTAAAAATCACAAAAATTTATAAATGCTCTGTATATTTAACCGACTTCAAAAAAGGAGGAGGTTCTCTGTTCTATTGTATTTTTTTTTTATGTTTGTTACCTCAGAACTCCGTCATTTATGAACCGATTTTAAAAATTATTTTTGCATCGGGTGCAGTATAGCTACGAAGTGGTCCCATATAAATTTCATCGATATGTGACCTTGGACTTCGAAGATACATTGAAGTCGGTTTTTGTTTTTTTCTAAAAATTAATTATTTTATGATGAAATGGGCTTACGTTTGACAACAACTCGCCTAATGTTAAGCGTAGTTGCGGTCTAGGGTAGAGCACGTTTGCCCATGAGGTGCCTATTCACTCTTGTCTTATAGAGACCCAGGTTGTATTGGGAAGGAAATAAGAATTCCGGTAGAGAATTCCACTCTTTAGCGGTACGTATAATGAAAGAGTCAGCGAAGCGCTTTGTGCGGACTGGTAGTTTGTGCACAACGTAAGGGTGGAGTGACTCTCCACGCGGTGGTCCCAAGATGAAATGGGGATGAAGGAATCAGCTGATGCGGGTCTTGAGAACACTCCCCGAAATGTAAAAATCGATAGGCTAGCCACTTGTCGTCTATGGTCAAGACTTACAGTGTAGTTGAAGTATAGTAGGTAGTAATATTTAGTTTTCTTTGATAGTAGTATGAAGTACCTATATCAAGTATAGCTACCCATGAGTGTACAAATGCGGAAAGAAAATAAAATACCTAATCTTATCACTATTCAAACATAATTAAGCTTTGACGCTAACAGAATATTTTATCAAGCATTATTCGTAAGTGCATTAGGAAATCAACGGGTCACTTACAAATTAACCTTAATCAAGTATAATGTATATTTATATTAGCGAAAACAATAGTTATATAGGAAGTAAAACCACGACAATGATTCCAACAAATACCAACGTGCCTAGGTAATAGGTATGATACCTAAATATATTCAAGTCGAATGAGTATGTAATTTCCTTGTTAAAAAAAACTCTTCACCAATTATTTACTCTTACAATTAAATTAATTATATGTAACTTTTTAGTACTGCATATTATATTAGGTACAACTTAGACAACTAGAAGAAGTAAATCATAATAATTAACACCTAGTACAAGCACATAATAATTAGGCACAATAAAGGGTTCTTAGCTTAGGGTTAAATACTCGTACCTACTCCTGGTAGGACACTCGTATGCGGGAGGCCGTCTGAGTATGACCTATATATACCTAGTGAAGTACCACAGGTTTGCCAGTTGTTCTGCCACCAAGCAGTAGTGTGCAAGCATTACTGCTTTCCGTTTAAAAGGGCGTTGTAGCCAGCGAAATTACTGAGGAAATATATGAGACTTAACACCTGATGTCTCGGGGTGATGACTGATGAGCGCAATGCAGTCCTATATACGCAGTGCTTTTTATGATATTGAAAGTTCTGGGTGCCACTGCAATTGTTATGGGCAGGCGTAGCGCTTACCATCAGGCCAACGACAAGTTCGCTTCATCACTGTCCCATAAAAAAAAATTCTTACCTCTCTTACAATACATGGCACAAGGCAAAACATAATTTAGTAAATCTATGGTGTTGTAGTATCTACTATAACTCCGCGATCACGAGCCTCTTGTGGAGGTAGGCCCTTATGTAATCGCTATAGCCACAGATGACTTAATAGTACAAGTATATAGCTATAAATTATAATAGTTATAAATCATTAAAATTTACATGATAACTATACCTACCTGTAGTAGACAAAAACATACCCTAATTAGGAACCAAAAATTTACATATTACGTCAATCGGTTCTATTATCTATTGAAAATGTTCGAATGTTGGTTAGTCACCGCCGTATCGATAAGGATTGGAATAGTCACTAATTAATTTAAGTTCTTGCTTTGTTAGCCTGTGTCATCCCAGTTTCGGGCAAATGCTTTGAATCGCCGGACGAGAAAAGCTCAAAGTCAGACAACTCAAGATATAGTTAAAATAAAAAAATTATATATTATTTACTCGTCTTCTGATTTTACAAAAGGTATAATATATATATCGGTATAATATCTATATATAGGTATAATATCCAATTTAATGCTCAAATTTAAACTCTTAGATTATCATAATCGTAACTGTAAGCGACTAAGCGCTAGTGGTAAGCGTCCATGGCTGAGGTAAACGCAAGCAGCGCACATGTGGTCATCACACAGAATACAAATTACGACATTTGGTGGTCACAGACACAGGCAACTTACGTGTACATACTATATTAATTTAGGTATTAAGTACCTAAATATATTACCTTACCAGCCTTCTCAAAAATTTGGTGCCTGTTCACCGGTGCCTGTAACCATGCGGACCGATGAGAGGCGATAATTAATTAATTAATTTAATTATTCGTTGCACTTTTACAATGTTAATATCATCATCATCATCATCATCAGCCTATTGCAGTCCACTGCTGGACATAGGCCTCTCCAATTGCACGCCACTGAGCACGATCCCCGGCTACTCTCATCCAGCTGCTGCCAGCCACCTTGCGAAGATCGTCGCTCCACCTTGCCTGAGGGCGTCCTACACTACGTTTGCCAATTCGCGGTCTCCACTCTAGAACACGTCTACCCCAGCGGTTATCGGTTCTGCGGCTAATATGTCCGGCCCACTGCCACTTCAGCTGACTAATTCTGTGGGCTATGTCAATGACTTTGGTTCTCTGTCGGATAACCTCGTTCCGGATATGATCCTTGAGAGAGACTCCAAGCATAGCCCTTTCCATAGCCCGCTGAGCGACTTTAAATTGGTGAACCAGTCGTACCGTGAGTGTCCACGTCCACAGAGTGTCCACAATGTTAATATATATTTCCCAAAGTATAAATAAATAATTTCCAGAATTTACCAATTTTCCGGGCAACTTTCCAATTTTTCGAAATAAGACATATTTTATTACGAACATTAATAGAGAAATTGCCATATCGGTCCAGCCGTTCTCAAGTGATGCGCTTACCAACGAACAGCAAATCACTTTTATTTATATAAATAATAATGGTAGAATAAATAAAATTGTACATAGCAACAATAAAATCGCACCTACCTACGTATCCTCACGTAGACAGCATGTGAAAATCGGCTAGCAGAATACCAAGAATTTCATAGTAACGTGTGGTAACGCTCTTCCGGTCACATACTTCGATAAAACACCTACCTATATGTATACTTATCTTCGAGGAAAAATAATACAATAACTTTCATACACTCGAATATTCGTTTCCTGTCGAATTTTTCTGTACCTACCAAATAATAACTAGAAATGATTATTTGTAATTAGCTCGCAATAAACTGCAACGCCCTTACTGGGCTTATGTACCTACCGACCCACTAGTCTTAACACCTATGACTAAGTTTACTAATATTATGAATGAATGTACATTACTGCAATAAATAAACAAATAAATAAATCATATATTTGAACTAAGTACCTAATCCATTATTTGCCTGGCTTTCATTATTGTAATTAAATTTGGCAACTTGCTTTCCAAGCATCGTTTATCCGTTACCTACTTATATTTTCACTCACCAAAATATTTCTTACGGTCTTACCCTATTGTACTAAAGTGAATAACACAGATGTTAGCATTAGCACGTTAGGTGCTAATGCTAACATGTGTTTTTCGCATACATCATACGGCTACCGTGGTGCGGTGGTTAAGTAGGTTCTTGACAAAGTCTACGGAAATGATGATGACATTAATGATATCTATTCGAGCCATGCTTAAGTTTTCCTCGAAGTTACCTCTTCGGACTGTTTGTACTACTGTTATTATGAAAACTACGAAAAATTTATGAAACTTGTCAAATTCAGAAACTAGGTACTTAATTACTCATCAACAGATGGCAGGATGTGTGTAATGTAACAGGATAATTAATAATGCAAGTAATATATCATGTATCCAAAGGTGCATTTTACAATATAGAGTAAACTTAAATTTTTTAGACTTAGAATATAGAAGGTTAATCTTTCTTCTGGATCGTCCATAGAGGAATGGCTTAAAGCTCATCAAGCTTGTAAGAGATCTTAGATTATAATTTACATTAGCGCCATCTCTCGTCGAGTAGTGATCATTGTTTGATAACTGAAACTCGAGATGGCGTTAGATGTAGCCTCACTATTCATTGAAAATGTTACTTCCGTTTATGTCAAGATAGTGAGAAGGAATCAATTTACGAGTGTTACGGATATTACAGTTTATCTTTATTAGAAACTCATATTTTCTGTTACAAAGAACTATTTGCATGAAAATGTATTATAACTACCTAGATACGTAGAGGTAGAGGTGTATCTACCTACAAAGTCTCTTATGAGTCTTATCTGGTACTTGTAGGGTAAGCTAAAGTACAAAATCAGAGAAATGGAGAATGCTTTATTTTTCTGTACGAAATTATGTGTCTGTCGCGTTCCCATCACTGGCAATGGGACACAGGAACACAGAATATACTATACTGAGTGTACTGAAAGGCGCCTGCAATTAAATATCTAGATACCATAATGCAACAAGCGCCCGATAGGCGGACCCAGTGCGACATGTGTCACATATCCTCGCGTGTTGTGGTTCTTGGTCATCGCATCGGCTTGAAGTTTTTTTTATGGTACCGAGCGATAAGACGCCTGATTGTAAGCGCTACTTAACAAACACCTGCCCATAACAATTGCAGTACCACCCAGAACTTTTAATACCATAAAAAGCACGCGTACGCGCACGCGCTGCGTAGCACTGCATTGCGCTCATCACCCCGGGACATTAAATATTAAGTCTCATATGCTCAGTAATTCGCTGGCTACTATGCTCTTCAAACAGGAACACAGTAATGCTTGCGCACTACTGCTTGGTAGTAGAATATCTAGCAAAGCTGTGGTACCTAATAGTATTCTTTGCCCAGACGGCCTCCCGCATACGAGAGATTTAACACGAGTAATTTTGAGCTCCGGTACATCCCAACGAAAGTAGCACAAGAAATCGCTCCGCCACTCGCTCTACAAACACGTACCTACCATTTAGTAAGTACCAACCTCCCAAAAATGACTAAAGGTGCTATAATATATAGGTACCTACTTACATAAAAATATAGCTGTAATACTGCGCATGAATGCATTTTGCAATCTTATCAAAGCGATTCTCGACCATGATAATAGTGCTAATGCGGATACGAAATTGATGCACTCGCGTCAATTTATTATTTCCTGTTGGATTTTTATTAAAATATCCGACTAGATCAGTGTTTGACCACGATCTCACGAAGGTGGCGATGTTGTTGAAAATGTAGCACGTTTCCTCAACTAGTATCTGAACATACTCAGGGCAAAGAAAACTATTATCAGGCCTAGCGCACTTCGCACTGTAGATACGAAGCTACAAGTACATAGCCGGACACCGACAGCGGGTCGCGCGTCGTTACACGTGCCGCGTCAGAAGAGATAAGAGCTATGCGATAGAAAGAGAGGCGCTCTGTAGGTTAATATGACTGGTAGGTATGCAGCGCTACGCGAGCTGAATTGAATTTTATTGCGTCATAGCTAGAGTCGCTATTTGTTTTAATTTCTTTGCGGAGTGATGCTTCTGTCCCTTAGTATTCTGTGCTATTACTAACGTACTCAGGGCCCCAATTCACTATGACAACTTGGCGAAATCACGTCGATTCTTTGCTTCTAAATCACGTCGATTCCTTCATTAATAAACGGCATCCCTACGACGCATTCATATATTTATGTACCTGTATAACGCGTCATAGAGAATACAAATTTCGCAGATGTCGTTTATTAATGAAGGAATCGACGTTTCCTTGAAGCAAGGAATCGCCAAGTTGTCATAGTGAATTAGGGCCCTGGTTGTATAGATAGGTAATGAAAATGTATCTTATAAAATCAGGCGTCACAAAAATACTGCGATATGATAGTTATGAGCTTTCTAGTAGTAGCTACAACTTGATGGAAATCGATTGATATTATGATTTTTATACTAATCTGGACAGGCGTGGCGCTTACCATTAGGCGAACGAATCGCTCGACTCCTCACACATTTCCATAAATCGATATAAATATCTGAATGCTCTTTATGTAACTCTGGACGTGTATAGCACCCTGAAACATCAGGGGATGAAGTGTTGAAGTACATCAAAGAAACGCTTCATGGACGGATCCAGGGACAGATAGCAATGCGACTGTCGAGGCTGGAGTCGACTAGGACCACTGAATTTAAGTCCTATAGGCTCCAAGTTCCAGCGGTGCATAAGGGACTGTTCCTGAATTCTGACTTCTGGCCTGTAGGAGTAATATACCGGAGATACAGGGAAGGAAGAAGATACAGGGAACGGAGCGAAATTTTTGAACCCTGTGAAGTAGTGTGTGGTTTATTTAATGTAATTTTATATTTTTGTATGTATGTTAGTCTGTAAGGTATATATTCTATGGGCCTCTGTTAATTTTACTTTGTTGTACTTTAATATTGCCTGAAATAAAGAGTTTAATAATAATAATAGCAAATACATATTTCCTTTATGTTTAAAGGTAGCTAGTATTGTGATGGTTTTTTTTATACGCCCAACGATCACATACGTTGATCCTGGTCCCTAACTAGGATTCCCTGTATCTAAGGAACTATGAGGACCATCGTTCCACAACACCCAGACACGAAACTAATGCTTGCGCTTTATTTCTGTGCACAAAATTTGTTCCGTCGCGGTAATCGAACCCGCAACCTCGGTGGTGTATGAGATTTGAGCCAACCTGCTCAACCAGTACACAGAGGCTATCAATTTAGGTGTGAACTATAAGGCTCGGCTATCATTACGTACCTACTTAAGTACCTGGCAGCATTCCTTCATAACGGAAACTGTCAGCTATTGTTCCCACGGTGTACGCCCATACCAAGTAGCTGGTAACCAAAACATTTGGCTATTTCATATTCCAGTCAGCATTTGACATCATAATAACTCACTAGTGGCCCTTATTGTGATGCACAACACACTTGCCTACTTATAAACGTAGTTATTATTAAAGTTGGATACTTAACTGAGTCATATTACTGATAGTTTATAGGTAGGAGTTAGGACCTATAAACTCTTCTGGTCTCTTCTCTTCTCTAATCAGATAATAATCAGATAATCATTTATTCGTAGTAAATACACGTCAAACAATAAGTTCAATAATAGTTAGGTACATAATTAGTAAGTAGGTACTACTGTCGACAAAAACACAGTAAGTATCAATAATAATAAGAAACATTATTATTGGTAGGTAAATTATAAAAATAATAATAATTGAATTAATATGAAGTACAACAAAAAATATTATATAATTAATCTATATATTACGATGATAATAATAATAAAACATTGTAGTATCAAATTATACAATAATATTTTAAAATTGCTTTGTGCTAGTGAATTCTTCATATGGTCGATAAGCCAGCGCTTCAATCTACCTTTATAATCTTCTCTAAATAGTAAAAACAAAGTCGCTATCCGCATCCTTATTTCTGTTTCTCCGCTTACTTTTAAACCACACAACGGATTAAACTTACGCACTGTCATTTATAGTTTTATTTTATTTTAATCTTTATTTATAATTTATAAAGGGTGTCATCATACATGAACATGCCACCCTTATAGGCACACTTCATCGTATATTATACGCCTTAGAGATAATGTATTTTTTTTTTATTGAAGGTTATGTTGTATTGCAGAGAAATTCATGTCAAAATCAAAAAATGACATCACATTAGTAAATTGAACCCGTTCGAAGCCGGGGCAGGTCGCTAGTTTTAAATATGAAGTAGTTAGCCAAAGCTTATTAATCACTACGTTTTAGAACAGAATACTTAATAGTTTTAGTAGATCTATAACTAAACAAATAAATAACGCTCAACGATCACTTATAAATATAGATCCTTGCCCATAACTAAGATTCCCAGGGAACCAGGAACTACGAGAACCATGGTCTTACAAAACCCAGACACAAAACAAATACTTGCGTCTTTTTTTCAAAGAATCAAAGGTCATTGATAAGATAAATTATAGAATTTTAAGAACGATAAAGATTTTTTTTTTTACGCTTCTATAGATCTATTTTTGGCCACTAGTTGGCCTGATGTGAAGCCATAATGTGGCCTAAGATGGAGCACATAGATCTAGAGAGAGACGGCAGTTGAGCGGCTGCTCAGACCCGTCTCCCCGTTGGTTCACGGAACATCATCCCGAAACACGACTAGGTCGTTTGACGGCATGGCTTTGTTCGGTGGGTATTAGGCATGTAAAACAGGTTCAACTTAGTACCACAGCAGGTACTGTCGATTTCGATTTCTCTAAGTAGGTATAAACGATGGGTTCCTTCGATCATATATGATCGAAGATGGGTTCTTTTGATTATGTACTAAGTAGGTACCTGTCATATATAATCAAAGGTTAATTTCGTATCATACTAGCTGCCCCGTGGTATACAGTAATTTATGCGTGATTGAGTAGCAAACATGCATAAATACATCCACAAAAAAGATCTCATTTATTATTTTTAGGATTAATATGACAGTCGAAGCTGCCGCCCTGGATAGGAATGCCGTATACCTAGGATACGTGTTAATATACTGTGCGGCACTCCTAATATATAATATGCTAATTCCTTTGAACTATATATGGACGCTAAAAATACCAAAGCGTTTTGCTAGAAACACTCCGCGACTCTTGGCGAACATTTGACCGTCGGCGGCGCTTCGTCACCGTCTGCTCGATTGCGTAGAGTTCAACGTCGTCTTTGTAAGGACTCAAGTGGTTAATTCTGCGGGCACATTGTCCCGACTCCCGACTCAATGCGCTCTCTGAAGGCCCTCAGGGACATCGACTTTTGTTCCCTTATTGAGAAATTGAAGGAGTTGCTTGCCATATTGCATCTCAGAAAGAGGAAATAAGTTTAATTTTGGTATAATTTCTGTGAAGGTAAATCCCGGTAATAAAGTCTTGTTCCGGTTTAAATAACATTCAGTTTTTTTTTTAAAGTAAATTATAATCAAATCGATTAAAACAAAACTGTATCGTACAACCTGTCTACAATATAATTAGTCTGCGGAGCTCATATTTTTTTCTTTATAAATAACCATGGGCTTCAGCTGAATACATAAATGTGAAGACTTAAAAATAACATTAAAAATCTTACACAGAAAACCACTCCTTAAAATGACATGCAACAAGCAAGAAGGAAAAAGCCGCCGCATTACGCTTACAAAGTTCACCCGGCTCTTGAGACTCAACAAAAACAACAGGTTCCACCATAGTCGCTCGAAGAGTATCAGGAAGCGATTCCTGCTCCTCAGGAATCTGGCCGGAGTCAGCGCTCGGTGCCGCTTCCTGACGGCCGGCTGCCACATTCGCAGACGAGGTAAATGTCAAGGTCGCACCGTTCACTTCCTTCGGCAGCCGCTGCGTAGGTACCGCTGGTAGTGACGACTTGACTAGCGAGTGGTTATACCATACGTATCGGCGTATTACATATAAATATTGTTGTAAATATTATTGTAAATCTTATTTTATTAATATTGTAAAGCAAAATGTTCCACCTAAAACAATGTATTAATACCTAAATGACATCAAGTTTAGTGTCTTCACTTTACCTTTCGAGCGCCACACAGTAAAAGCAAAGCCTGTGTCCTCCACACCGAGCTACGCAACGTTTTAGTCGGCTTAAGCCAACCTCAGCGTAGAGAGCACTTTTTCGTTTGTCGAGTATAGCCGACTTTAGCGTCAAAGGTTTAACGCCTCAAATTGTATCTGATCATAATTTTATACGGTAGAGAGACTTTGTTTAAAAGATAGCTTGTAGGAAATCTTAGATAAGATTTACATTAGCGTTATTTTTAGTCGAGTACCGAGTAGCAGTTACGCAGACGGTGCATGAGTACGTACCTAGGCAAGTACGTGCGGTAATGGTAGGCACCATTACCGCTTTATCGTGACCATTATCTGACCACAATGACCCTTTAACATAGAGAACGATGGTTTTGAGGATCTATCAGGACCACAAATCTCTTTTATGTAGTACTAGATACAACTATCGAAGATATTTTGTAAACTTGTAAAAACAATACCTACAGAGCGCAGAGCGTATCAAGTAGATTCAAGGGTATGTCACAATGATACGCTACGTGTAGAAGCCCCTTTACTGTCCTTGTGAGAGTGATTTCCGCGCAATTTCCACGTTTTGTGTCTTTGTATGTGTGAATTGTTATTGTAGACTTGTAAATAAAATATCTTCGTGAGCCTGCTCATTCAACTTTCATGCAGGTAAGTCTACTAGGCATTTCTTACTTTTGAGATAGGTAGCCAGTAGATATTAATTTATACAATACTAGCTGACCCGGCGAACTTCATACCGCCATATTTATAAAAAACTGTCCTTTTTTGTTAAATTTTCTTTTACAAACCTTGTCCCAATTATCCCATTTGGTGCAGTCTCGGAAGCTATGCGCGTACAAACATTTCGGCCATTCATTTTTATTTATAGATTTATTTATTTATTTGTTTATTTATTTATTGCGATAAAACTATTTACACCAATTTCCTTTACCACATGCTTACAACAATATTTTATGAAAATTCTAACGTATTATTTGATTGTATACACAGACTATACCTACATATAATATAGAGATCAAATGAAGAGTTATCCTTATCATAGAGGAACCAATTCTACGTAAGAAAATGCCGCGGGAAAAGCTAGTGAGTATATAGGTAGGTACTGATCATAGAGATCTTAAGATTGTTTAAATATATGACTACATATATACTTAATAAAATCCTAAAATTTAAATCCTAATTCCAAAATATTGAACTCCCAAAATGTCGGACGTTGTAAATCTTAAAAAGTTGAATTCTCAAAAATGTACTAAAGTTAGCAAGGTGCAAGCAGAACTTCGTATCAGGTGGAAACAGCAGAATGAAGGAAGGAAAGAATGAAGAAATGCAGGAGGAAAGAAAGGAATGAAGAGTACCTACTAATCTACCTAGTTCATGATTTTTCGAATATAAGTAGGTAGTTAGGTAGGTAGATAACTAGATACCTTTCTCTGACTCTGTCTTTAGTACATTATCTTTGATTACAGCTTTTCAAACAGGCACTGTATGGTTAAAATAAAACCTTTAAAGATGTTGTTTTGTCACAAGCCAGATGGCCATCGAGGCGGAGGGCCCGGGCTCTGGCTGGCGCAGCGTAACGACGGCGTCAATGGAGCGCGATTCCACCAAGCCTTACTTATTATGTGCCGTGATTTGAGAATAACACCTCCATGGAGATGTCCATGTGTTAAGAGGGAACGGCACGCTGAAATTTTCATACAAAAAGAGAAAACGTTTTTCTACCCCTACACATTAACCAAATTTGATGAAATTTGTACATGTAAGAGATGTTATCATTATTGAGGTTTGCAGGTTTTTATTTTTTCGATAATTCCTATAGAACTTGAATAAATGGACCCAAAAAACTCGATATTAACTTGAAAATTTTTTTTGAAGTTTGGAAGCTGTTAACTTTAAAAATAGATATAAACTTAGAAAAAGGAAAACCTACAAAGCTACTTTATTCTCCATTTAAGAAATTGAGACCAAAATTACCAAATTTGGTTGGGATTCAGTGTGGTAGGAACGTTTTCTCCCGAAACGCTAATTTTAACAAAATCTGAAGTTGATACGAATTTAGTTAAATTATTATTATTTAGTTAATTTATTTAATTTAATTTACGCAATTTCTGCGAGACCGTAAACGATTATTCGAACACCTAGTGCTCGCTGGCCGCGGCTGTGACATATGTTCCTCTTAACTTTTGAAATTTTTTTTTTAATCCTTGTTTTTTGCTATATTGTAGGTATGAAGAAAGTAATTTTTTATATATATTTTTTATTTATGATAAACAAAAAATATTGTTCAAAAATTTTTATAGTACCACAAAAACCAAAGGCGGAATTGAAACATCACACTGAAAAGCTACTTTGGAGTTTTGTAAAGTTACATGATTACGAATAGCCAATCGTATATCGTGTTGTAATCATATATTTTGATTACAATAAAAATATTATACTTTTTGATTATTATGTACCTACTTATTGCAATTCACATGCTCTATTATCTATCTACTTCCGGGTGCGTGGGATTTTAATGAAGCGATGAGTGTCCGACTCCCTAGTGGGAGCATAAGAACTCTTTAAAGTTTTATATGCTCCCACTGTGAGCAAGAGAGTGGGACTATAATGGAATAAGCCGTTATTTATTGTGATGGTTTTGAGAAAATTTCAAATAATTCAATGATTAGGTAGGGTACGGGGTGCTGCGCGGTCTGATCCATCCCATCGACCCGATAGCTTCTGAGACATATAAAGACACCACTTTTTTTACACAGTCGAGTAATGGCGACTCCATCCCTTTCCCGGCTACCAAGGCAGTTTTCGTGGCCGGTGAAGCGTCAAGTGCGAGACGCCTACACTTTCCCACCGGGGCGGCCGCGGCGCACCCTACTCATCCGAAGCCTTATTGCCTGCTAATTAACTTGTGAGGGAATTTCACTGAGAAAAACAACACCGTTGATTAGATATTAACGTACTTAATAGATATGTAGGTAGGTAACTAAGTGGTGTGATTGATATGACCCAAATAGCTTTGCAAATGTTTGTATATTTCATTATCCGACTATGGCGAAGCAAACAGAAGCGTTACGATTTAACCAGCGTAGGTACTTACAAGTATTTATAAATGTTACTGTAAAAGCTCGTATATTGGTAAATCTTAGGTTTTACTAGTAAATCTTAGGATTTACCATCATGAGTTGGTAAATATAAGGTTTTTATAAAAAAGAGACAATTTTTCGGACTTTTACCATTAGCGTTTGAAATATGCTGAGTTTTACGTACTATTAAGTATTCTGTCGTTTTACCAATGACGGTTGCTAAATGTTGGTTTTGGGAATTAAACAATGAGTATTATTTTTATATTAACTAGAATTTACTACTGAACTAAGATGAATATCAGTTAGAACCAGGTCGAACTATGTAAAGCGCGTTTTAACAAAATGAAAATTATTCTTCTGGCGCTTCGCCGGCCGCTGCCGCGGCACGCTCGCTTCGCTCGCTCGGCTCGCGCGTTGTGTGTGGTCACACACAAGTAATCTAACGCTCCTCCTCGCTTCGCTCGTCGTCGCACCTATATTCACTATTTTTTTAACATACCTATACCGTGTCTCTGAGGTAAAACCTAAGATATACCGAGTTAATGCTGGTAAAAGTTCAAAATTAACGATGATCGCAGAACATTTCAGACATCTGCCATAAAGAGTTGGTAAATAGTCTTAGGTTTTACAAGAAGATTTTAGGATTTCGCAATGTACCTACTGGCTTTAAGAGTAACATATACATAATATGTAATAAGTACATACCTACTCTGCTCTGTGCGGGAACACATTAAAATGTTTTTGTCGTGGTAACTAATTAGTCTGTAGGTTTTGGTTTTTTAATTGTATTTTATGGAGGATTTTAAAACCTAAGCTCGCGCGTCCACTGCCACTAGTCACCTCACTTAAAATACGTTGCCCTAGCCATGTGGCAGCGTTCTTGAACTTAGCAAAGTACTTCTTCTTTATGTATATAAACTTCGAGGATAGGTACATACCTTCTACAATTTTTTTAACTATTATCGCTTACATTCCACATTTCTTGTACTTATTATAAATGCGCATAATTATTCTATCCCTCTCTCCTCATTCTGTACCTTCTGCTTAATAAATACCTTCCTACCTACTCGTCTTTAGTGTGTGTCAATACAAAGAATCACAAAAACAACGATCAGTTTTCTAAACAGGCGATCTCTTGCGTCACTCGCGTGCGAGCGCCATTCATGTAACTCAGCGAGAGTGCATTCCCAGCTATCTAATGACAATGACAGAGCATCCCCGCTTTCCAAGTTCATTGGCAATGAAAGTGGTGCGCATGCGTGAAAACTCGCGCCAATTATATTCTGCATTGTAGGCGGCGGCGGCGTCGCGTCGGCCGGCGGCGGCGCGCCGGGCGTGGCGTGGGTGCGCGAGCGCAGCGTAACGGACGGTCTACAGGAGGCTAGTGACTGCTAGAGACAACAACGTCTCACTTTGAGGCTTTGTTTGTGACGTTCTAATAAAAGTGCTGGTCCAATAGTGAACTGAGA
Source organism: Petrophora chlorosata (assembly GCA_951640565.1). Classification (NCBI taxonomy): domain Eukaryota; kingdom Metazoa; phylum Arthropoda; class Insecta; order Lepidoptera; family Geometridae; genus Petrophora; species Petrophora chlorosata. Next base: position 11,061,837 of record OX621193.1, on the reverse strand, counting down.
CCGATATGTTTATGATCATAAATGAGGATATAGCTTAGGAACTCTTGGTAGGCCATATCTTTTTTTCGGGTGCGTCGCAGAAAACACAAATGTCTATATCATAGAAAACATATTTTTCAGCGAAGAAATTCTGTTTAGTAATGCGGGCTATCGATTGTACTCAAGATCAAGTGATTTCCTCTATATCTAAGAGAATAATAGGACGATGTTCTAGTTAGCTCTAACGTATTATTTTCCCTATACTTAGTTGAAAATCACTATTTTTTTTTTTAATGAAAATTATGATATTTTTCATTCTACTTGAATAGATAACGCAAAAGAACACGTGAGTGCCAACCCTAGACACTCACAGCTTACTGACTAGTAACACTGAACGCTTCACTGCCAAGGCCGGTGCTTTCTCCAATCTACCAGCTATTACGCAGCACTCGGCTGCGCTTGTGTAATCTGATGTAATTGGAATTTGTCGGCTGGCCGCAACCACGATGTTTATTGACATTAATGTGTCAAAATTACTCTTTACAAAACCGGTTTGGTACTTGTTCTAGGTACGGCACAGTAAAGTTCTGCAAAGTTACATCAGATACAAGTTCCTCACGAAAACGTCTTCATAACAGAACTATTCAATGAAACATCCTCATTATGCGGCCTTCAAAAATTTCTCGATATAATATTATTTTTATTTTGTACTTAACTCTACTTTAAAACAGTTATCATGTTTATTTTATGAGCATTATGCGCTGCTTCCGTCGTGGGCTGTTATAAAATGATAAAACGCGTTGTTCTGGTCGTACTTGACCCAATCTCGCGATGTCAGCAGACCTACGAGTTTCCGTGTCGACTACCCGTGTCTAATGGTCAGTTATGGCTGCGTGTTCCGGAATATCATGCTCGAAGGACCAGAATGATGAGGTAGACGGCGCGCCGTAGATATGCCTTCAAAAGTGATATTATTCTTTTACGAATGCTTTTACGTTCTCGTTCCGTGCTTCTGTTAATCGAGTGACAAATAGATATGGTTTTTGGAGGATCGTGTTTATTCCTATTTAGTTGCTATATAGGTACAATGAGAGTTTTATTACATTTTATTAGATATAACTTGTAAAGCTTGTTTGTATTATCACACTCAACTTGGCGACCTAGCTAATTGGACAAACTTACCTACGCCAGGGAATATTGTGATGAGGGTTCAAGTCCCAATCCATAGTATATAATATAATATCGTATTTTTCTTTAAAAAATCAATAAAAGGCCAACAAAATCCACTTAGTAGCTAAATCAGCAAAACAGTAGATGGTCCCCTTCCATGATCAAAATGATTACTTCTGAGCAGTGAGACAAGTGGTATAATTAGTTAGTAAGTACCTAGATAACTAACTGGGAGATACTAGTTTCGTTTATAACTTCTGGGTAGTGGCTCTTTTCCGATACGGTGATAGTCATTGTAATAATTGACTTTCATATCATAAGTATGTGTGATGCCCAAATCAAATAGGTAGGTAGGTACTGCTGGCGTTACAATGAATTGCCTATCCCCACAAAATTACCACTTTTGTATGCAGTAACTTACGTAACCAGACTAGCTATAGGTAACTTAACAATTAATTGAATGGAAATGTAAGCAGGAGCTATTTACCTTTACCTATTCCGGAAACAAGAGTTTGTCAGTTCAAACTCAAGGTTGTGACGTAAAGAAACACTTAACTTTACAAATTGGAGAGGTCAAAAAAATAATTGATCAATCGACTCTAGTAGGTAGTGCAATCATGTATGACTGTCGTCGAATAGTTTCCACATGGGGTTTGGTTAAAGATTCCAACACCCATGATATCGCAGTTTGTCTTATTTTATATCGTTGCGGAAATGGTATTCCCATATCAACAAACGAATTGAATGAGATTAAATTGCACGTGTTCTTCCATAAGTCAAATACCATAGAAACAGCACAATCCGACCGAGCTCGAGAGCTCTTTAGCGAGCTATCATTTCTAATTCGTCATTCATGGAAAAGGCATTTAACACATAGGTACAATTAGTAAGTGAATATCTAGTTGTAGGTAGCTACTTAGATAAAAATAGAACACACGCTAATTAGATAGATAATATCAAACATTTAATTGCTCTCACATATTTTCTATTTAAAAATTCATCATAAAGCGAGATATACCTACTGCTAGAGAAGCGCAATGAAACAACATTCACAGCTAATAAGTGTTACTTGTGTTACGTCAAAGTGTTTACCGTAATGCTAACGTAACTTCATGCAATCGGTTGCATGTTGCACTGTAAGCTAGCTAATTAGATACAGTGCTTCAATGCGGAATGTTATGGAGGAGGTATAAGATGAAAAGCACTTATTTGGAGTTGTCAGAGAGTGGCGACAACTGCTTCTTCCGATCTGGAAAACCGAGGCTTATATCCGCAACGCAGCTCTTTAGCTGTAAAAACAAAAAACTATATCTTACTCAACCAACAGGAACAAAAAATGTATATATCTCTAATAGGAATAGTACCTAATAAGAATGCAGTAGGTACCGTTTTAGATTCCACAATAGGTTCCCTTATTTGAAACTTTAAGAAGACATTTGAGACAGTACGATCATACTATAAAGTCGTTCTTTGGTACGACCACGATCTCGTCAAACTACATGTCAAACCAAACTCATCATTTTTATTAAGGAAATACCATAACGGAAGGCCATTCAGAATATTAACCTACATAATGTTGTACGTACTTATAAAACTACTCAACCTCTACCTACCCTATACATTTACAAGGCTAAGTCGTGTACTGTTAATTATTCTGTCGTTAGATGCAATCGCCCCATAATCCTTAGCTAAGCTTCTTCCAAATTGTGTTCAGAGTATAAATTCGCCTGCGGTCCCATTGACGATCGTTCAACCGGAAAGTGTCAATGTTTACTTGCTTCTATCACTATTAGATACCTACAGTATCCGTACCTAGGCAGGTATGTCGTCCTACTGAGTTACACAGCTGTAGTAAATGATACTTGTGTTTGATTTCAGGCTAAAATAGTGCTACGCAATGGTTGTAAATAATATTTTTAAACAACGTAACGGCACCAGCGCAGCGGCGGCGTGAATGAAATTCGGGAATGAATTAATGAGTACACTTTATTCTCAATAGCTGTTACGATTATAAGTGCGTAGTACTATTATTTATTCTGTGATATAAGTACGTACCTATATCTAGGAATATCTTGGTACACTCTACCCATTGTCTTACATATTACTGCGTAAAAAGTAAAATCATCAAAACCATTCAAAATTTCTAGAGAAGAGGTTCTAGCTATCATCTAGTTATGCTATTGAGAATATTTGAGAACAGGGGGCCTACTCAGAGTTGCTTTCGTTCGTTCGTTCGTGCGGACTAAAAGATACCATCTTATGCCTGTTGTATAGCGCTGTCCCTTTCATCCGACAGAACGAAGATCGTTATTACATTTTCAGAGTACAGGCCCAGTGTTCATTGATAAATTCTAGAATTTCATGCACGCCGTTACGTTGTTAAAATATATTATTTACAACCATTACATTACATAGCTATAAATGTTATATTATATTTAATCACTAATTAAATTATCAACTCAATCACTCATCATTAGTACCTAGCTATTATCTAGCCGATAAATCACTAGTCACGTATGTAAACATAGCTACTTAGCTCCTTATACACTATAGCTATAGATTCAATACGACTGTTACGAGCTAACTACATAATAACAAAAAACATTGGATATGTCCGCTCACGCACGTACTGACTTCCTGAGACTTCTTAGAACAATTGTACCTATATAGGAAGTAATATCTTCTTGGAGCCAAGTTCAGCCGAGGCAAACTGAGATTCGACACTGCACTGACGCAAGCGACGCATCGTGGGCGTATTAGGTTAGCCGGGACTTCCGTGTCACTACTTCAATTTATGTAGGAACTGCTTACTGCCAGCCGCGCACCCACAGCGGCTCGAGTTGCTAATTTATGACGACCATTTGATACCGTGTCGCTAAATTGGAGCCGACGTATCTTTTTTCTAATTTGCATAAGTACTTTACGAGATACCCGGTCACGAAACTCAAATCATTTCCTTTCGAGGCTGCATTAACGTAGTCCTTTTCTGTTGCGTGCGGCACAATTTCGACAACATGAATTGTTCAGATTGTGTGATTTATCTTCGGTATTCGCAGCTATACAGCTTAAGGAAATTTTAGAAGCGAGTCCGTAAAGCCAGTGAAGCAACGCGTCACTGGGCGTGTTTGCGCTTGCGTACCTTGTTTGTTCATTGACAAAGCCTACATTATTGCGCGTGGATGAGCAGAATACTCTCTAGATACAAGGAGGCATAAAAAGCGCTGCATAATGCGTACGCGAGCCGGACACCCACGTTGCGGATTCTTGCCATTATCGACGATATCCCACGGGCTCATGTGACGTGCAGAAGCCATCCCTGGGCGGTGCACTATCGCAGGGATTTACTTTTGTGCAGCGAAGACATTCTTCTCAGCTGATCACGCGAAAACCATTCTCGGCAACAACATTCGACTTGAAAGTGACAATAACTTCAAATTTTCAATACATTTCATGCTTACATAAAATGCAATGGCGAGAATACTGAATATACAAAGCTACTATTTACATTTCTATTTTCTATTAATATACGAGTATATTATTCGCACATTGTTTTCAAGCTGCAATATATGTTTTTTACAATAAATACTTATTGTACAAATTCCAAAAAATATACTATGAGTATAAAAAACCTAAACCTAGAGTGCCCCCGGCAGCGGTGCAGAGCCGGTTTTTAGAGCTGCAGAGTGAGGAACCTATATTCTGATTATACGTGCCGTGTTAAGGAGTACCTAGGTAGGTACTGCCTTCTGATTCTAGATCCAATACCCGTCTAGCGCTAGCGATAGCCTCTTGCGATGTTGGTAGATTTACGAAGCTCTTCACTATAAAGGCGTTCGTTGAAACAACCTACCTATCGGAACGAAACAATGATCGTCAACATCCCACATGGCGATGGCGGTTCCTCGTGCGTGGGTTAAGTCAAGGTACTTGCTGAGCTCTGAGCTTGTCCTCCTCAGCCTTCACAAGGCTCTTGTTTTGTGGGATGGTGATGTCGACGAGTACTGACTGGTGAGGCGGGCGCGGCGTTGGGGCCGATCTACTAAGAACCACGATATCAGGCTTATTGGCAAATATAATTAATAGTCTTGTCCGAGATGATAGAGCGGGATAAATAGATGTTTTAATCCTTTGGCGCCACTTAACAAATTGGAAAATCTTGTGTAAATGAAAGTTATTATCAGCAATTTTAATTAAGTCAATAAGATCTGGAACATTATTATTGTTACAGTAGTATACTGAGTAGCCTATAGGGCAAACGGCAATACATCAAAATTAAAATTCAAGTATGAGCAAGAGCTCATTAAATTCTTATTCTGGTGGCCACAAAACCGACTCTCCGCGTAGAAAAGTGTAGGCATCCCTCGACTTTTATTTTGCGGCTATAATATGATCCACCACACGCAGATACACAAAACCGAGAGCACGTATTATCGTAAGCGCATAACTGAGATAAATAACGCTTTGTTATTATTTATGGACCACCAGGCGAGCCGTGGGGCGAGCTCCATAAACGAAGCTATGTAGGTGCAGACTCCCCCGCGAAGAAGTCCTATCTGTATGCGCCACCTTCGTCTGTATTTTGTTAAATATTATTTTTAACATTCTAAACAGGAGTGCACCACATGTGCTACCACCTGACCTCACTGAGCTTTCCCACGCTGAGCTTCATCGAGTCCTTGAAACGTAAACACGACAGTTAACGTTATCACCCTTAAAGATTCCTCCATAAGAACTCGTTCCAAACCGAACTTATTTCGTTAGTCATTTGGGAATATCGGGTGTTTTCGGGAGCAAATGTCTCGGTTGCAGTGAGGCTTAAAGGTTTTTTCTGTTTACTTAAATGATCTGGTGATTGTTTTTTAATTTATTTTGTCGCTCAGCGACGTCATGTGGTTCCAATCAGACTCTGTCGAGGCTTTTAATTTTTTGTGATCGATTAACGGGCGTCGGCGACTCAGTGTTAATACATGCGTCAACTAATGCGAGACATGGGCTCTAAATATTTAGGTAGAAATTATCTAGCAGTAAAGTTTTTGCTGGACGATTATTAGCAACCCGCACGGTTTCGTTTGACAATTAGATAGGTATTATGTACCCAGTTATAAGAAAGTTTTATTTACACTGAACATAGATTTAATTAAATAAATTTATCCCGAGAAACAAAACTGATCAGAAACATTTAAAATCACTGATCGGTTAAGATGAAAGCCTTAAAACTGGGATTTCGAGTTGTAAGCAAAAGGTCGATTTTGAAAACACCTACATACCTAGCGAAGAATGTCGTTTGGAATTTCGTAAATACTTACCTATACTCCGTGTGTACCTATGAGGTTTTTTTTCTTAATGAAGTTTCTTAATAAGACACCTCAAAAACATTACGATCCAGCCAGATGTTCTTGTATTCTTTATGGGTAGCACTATTATACAACAATACACTGTCACTTCACTACACTAACTCAAAACACTCCGTGTGTATAAGTTGTCATAATTTTTTTTGATTGGATAACTCTACTTATACAAGTAAAGATTAAGATCCAATTAAAGGTGTATTGTATTTTAATTAAACGTCGTACACGTCTGTTGTACCTAAAAGGTACATCAGTAGCTAACAACTCAACTTCTTCTATAGTCTTGCTTTATGTTAGGCAGTACCTACACTTTAGGTACTATCTAACATAAAGCAAAGCTTCGCAAAAAATATTTTTAGGGAGTGATTGACATCCAACTTTATCATTTAACCTCGACTCGAACAACCCCCGTTTTTTATTGAATTGTTTCTGTTAAAGTCCAGAGGGGTGAAATGATGGCTGTCAATTGTACGTACTTAGGGCAATGAATAGGACGGGGTTATATTAGGTACAATGGGGAAGTAATCCGGGATCGAGTGGACATCCCGCAGCGCTGCCCTGATTGCAACATCTGTCGCTGTACGAACTGTCGACCTTTGAAAGTTAATGATAAGTCATAAATAACTCCAGAAATCCTAAGTATTGAAAATACTAGCTATAGTTTGTACTTGGTAAGTATCAATGTTATATCTAAAACAGTTGCGCGGATATGAATAATAGCACCAGGAAAGCACATTAGGAGTTCACATGAGTTTGGATTTAATGTAGGTCTTTCAGTCACTATATCATATTTACCTATTTATATGTAAATAATTCCTTTGTTCTTGGCTGCACAAAACGTCTATTCTACAGACGGTTTTCAAGTTATTTATACTTAACTATGTTTATAGATCTTGAATAAAAAGATTTAGAACCATAGTAAAATAATAGATACATATAATTATATTAGTATAAAAATTGTCAAACGAACAGCAATAAAGGCTTATTTTATTTTTATGTAGACACATAGACTGCTCATCGTCCTACCACAAGACGGAAATAATAACGAAGCTCGACCAAATGTTTACGAATCCGTTCATCTTTTGCCTCGGGTGAGAATACATGAAGGTTGCAAATAGCAAAACGTTTCGAGCTCGCAATGAAATTAATAACATCTTTCTAAATTGCAATCAATATTTTATAATTAAAAGTACTTATCTACAAATATACTGCTGCTGCGCTGAACTGCTAAGGAGTGGAACGCTCTGCCAGCGTCTTTGTTCCCAAACGACTACAACTTGTGTCTCTTAGAGTCTAGAGTGAATAGGCATCTCAAAGGCAAGTGTGCTCCATCTTAGGCCGCATCTACGCTTTCCATCAGGCAAGATGTCGTCAAACGTATGCCTATTTACCACTGAAAAAAATACCTAAAAAGTTTATTTTAAGTTAACTTTTTAAGGGCTTGCTCTCTATATTAAAGCTCTAAATCCAACAAAGGCATAAAGCAAGTCTACGCTATATATCAGCGAAAGAATCAGGCAATCCTCGCACAAAAACACGTGTTCAGTGACGTAGCAAAACAACGCACGTCACATGAACCACACGTGAGAATTAATATAAAACATTCAAAAAATTTACAAATATTAACCTATTGTACCTACCAATATTTTTAATTTCGAAACACCACGGCCATTCAAACGTCACCACCTCACTACCTAGGAACTTCAGCTGCAAAACATGGCATTGTTGCTATATGTATTTAAATAAACATACAAATAATCCAACATTGAAGTTATAGCTAGAACATTATAAATTCAGGAACTAATATTGACCTGGCTGCCGCGCCAACCCAATAAGCCAATTCGAAAAACTACCTAACCATCGTACCACAAGGTAGGTTATTATTGATCAAATCGATCTCCATAGAAATAAGTAAGTACTAATGAGAGATCCATACAAATCATCATCTAAATTCGTCCAACCGTCAACCGCATCAGGAACTAAACTCGACCCGCCAGCCAACAATTAATTACACACAAGTTGTTATTCCGTCCGACGTCGGACAAGGAAGCGGCGATGACGTCGCGCACCGAATTAACCCGATTCCGAGAATTGAACCGTTGTATGTCAGTGCACTTGTCTCGATCGGCACACGTGTCCACATACTTTGTAACTATACAACATGCAAGAGATGTGTAGGCTTATAAAAACACTGAGGACGTGTGGGGACTGATACGACAGATCAACGAGTGTGTATCGGTTTGTATTTGCAGAGTGCATTTTATTTAATTATGCTTTGTATCGTGTAGTGTTAAAGCTCTTGGAATCCATCGCAATCAATGCCGACTGTTTATTAATTATTATGAACAAAAGTCAGGCGTGTCTTTTGAAAGTAGAATAACTTCGTAGAGAGAGTAGGTAGAGAATTGTAAATCAATCGAGGGTCCTATCAATCAGTATCAAAGATTCTAAAACTAGTAAGCCCATCGCAAACTTCAACCCGTTGGAAACCTTCAATTCTATATTACCCAACCCTAATAAAACGTAGAGCATAGAGTACTTTTAGAACTGGCACTATACGTGACACCTTCTGTTACTGCCGGTAAGGCAAGGCAACACCACCTAACGTAAGTAACAGCGTGATAATATTATTAATATCCGTCGCTCTCCCGCGGCTGACTTATGAAACTGTGGAGTCTGGATTATATATTATTGGCAATATAATAAACAAGATTTTAGCAACGATTTCACGTGAAATCTTATAAATGTTAGCACTTCAACTACGAAATCACTTACACATAAAGTTATTTTTGTACCTTCATTGTACAGATTTATAAATTAACAAAACAAACTGTAGGCAACAAAAATCCAAGGAAACGTGCACAATTTTTCGTGTAACAAAAAGGTTAGAAAACTATGGTGCGTTTTTCAGGATTCGCTGCAATTCATAGCCCACGCAGGCAAAACCACGAGCAGCTCCTAGTATAATGGGATAGTGAGCATTATAAACATAATTAAAAGCTCTCAAATACATCACGGTTTTGAAATAAGTAGACGCTAATGGGCGTTTTATTGAAGCGATTATAAAACTGCTATATAGCAGGCGCTGACCTGTTATTACGGTGTCGATAAAACGGTTTATTACAGTGCATTATTTAATTCAGATGTTATACTAAAATTGGATTGAAATCGGGAAGTACGCTTGGATAAATGCAACTTCCTACAATACCTACATAAACAATTATGATTTTCACTAAGCATGCACTAATTGCAGCATGCATTTTTATCGCCACTAACAACTACCACGGTTAAATGAATAATAATTTAAAGAGCTAAGTAATTCAGTTGACTCAAAATAAGAAAATTTTCGTCTCTGAAAAAAAATTACTTCAGTCAACCGAAAAACTTGCGGGTGAAGTTACTCGGCGATAAAAAATATTGTTATACCAAATACCTGATCAAGATGCTATCCTTATGTGATTCCCCGTCCACTACCTATTTGCTTTTTTTGCTATTCAAGTAAAAACAAAGTACATCAACACGGGGGTAAACCCATTAATTTAACATGAGCAACGCGTGTTTAGAAGCTATAAGATAAGTTCGAGTTTTGATCGTCTAAACTTCCTTTTTCAACAATCTACAATTATTTAGACATACGTATCATATGATACTTGCAGATATTACTAATAGTATTTAATAAATGTTACAATGTTTCTGCGTTGAATGTGCGGCGACTTACGCGGAAGATCACACGCAGAGATGTCGGCTCTCCGGGAGTCTTGCTCCGGATAGTGCATGCTCATTTATTTTTGCTGCGAGGTTATATAATTATAGAATGTATAGTGCGAAGAAGCGAGATAATTCATTTACCAATAGGAAAACAATGTTAGATCACTCTACGGAGTGAGAGAAGCTGAAGCGGGTCTGCAAGAACGGTCTGATCTATGTAGGGATAATGATCCTTTCAAGTCTGATATTATATAATGGCTGTTTCTCTTATATCTCTAGGTACACTCTTCAATACATTATGTAGCTGTATGCCCCGTGGCAGCGTAGTGTAGGAGTATTAGCACAGAGAAGACTAAATAGTAGGTACCAAGATTTTAGACAATATCTAGCACAACTGAAAATCACTCAGCAACTCCTTATCAAGAGATTCGACTAGTAACAAGGAAAACAATGATAAAAAATCTACACTACAACACGATAAAGAACCGGAAAAATGTTGATAATTTAGGTAGGTAACTAGGTACTAATTATATAATGAGTACCTACAAATCTAATAAGATTATTGTATCAGTCATATATTACGATATAACTAGTAAGTACCCAAATAAAACATCATTGTTGGTAACATACAGACTCATACCACTGATTATAATCAGTTACCAATATAGTATTAGTGCTCATACCTCATACCACAGAATACTCTTAAGTACGTCCTATATGTACGTTTCGGTCCCCACTGAATAGAAAATTTACAGTGTTAGAAATACTCATAAGAGTATATCGTGCCGATAGGGACCCGGAAGTGAAATCCCGGAAAGGCGGGGGAGTCCCGGATATTCTCCGAGCCACCCTCCTTCCGCCCCTCCCGCGTCCGGTCACGGCACTTCCGGACCCGAACTTTTCAGCGGATATATTTTCGCGCTAAAAATAAAATGGATCGCAGCAAAATACAAGATGTATGTATATCCTTACATAGGTACCTATTATTATAATAGTATTGTAGTTATGTTACAGAAAATAAAGGTACCTTCTGTTCTTATTTAATGTCACCTAGAGGTTCATGACGATATAATAGAGCACGAGTCAGTATTCAGTAATAAGCTCCTTAACGGTTTTTATCTAAAGGACTATTCACACAGGTCAGGTCAGGTCAGGTCAGGTGCAGTCAGGGAAGTGGCCGGGCCGTGGAAAATACAAAGGAAACACTGAAATTTCGGCGTCGGCACTGCGCGTGTGAACGAGTTCATACAAAATGTACCATTTGCGTTCCGGACGGAGCACTGCCCTACCATTTCCCTGACATGGCACGGTTGTTTGGTGTGCACAGCCCTTGCAAGAGCTCGTCAATAACATTGGGCATATTTACCCTTTTAGATAAGTCTCGTACCTACATGACTTTTTAGACTGGATTTGGAACCCGTTGAAAGTCACTATCGCTATCGAAATTACTTGGAGTTTGGAACACATTGAAAAAAAACTAAATCTGTTCAGTGCTTCGAATGCAGTGTATCTCTATTGAACTGCCAGTTAAATACCAATATTCAATCGTCTCATCTTCGCCAGTTGAAAAGAGAGCTAAAAGCAAATTGAATGCAATTATTCAAAGCCCGCTCGGTGTAAGTTACAGCCCGCTCTGTCTCGGTTCGATTTACCGTGAACACATTGGAGCATCTTCACATATCGCTTTACGATTTTCGTATTAAAGAATTTCTTTATCTCTGCGGTATTCGATACTTAATCGGCAGCTGCGACGGCGCCTACCGCTTCCGTAGAATGGCTGCAGATTCGATTCCATGCGGAATCCGATATTTTGTTGATGGAGGCGAGATTCAAGCCATTTATCTGACGCGGGCGATCTGCAGTTGTCTCGTGCGCATGCCATCCTGTAACCCGAGACGTGGACAGCCTTTTGTGGTAGCTACAATAGATAATGCTGAATGACAAGATAATGGACAACTTAAAATCGTCATCGTCTCGCTCGTCGCCATGCTGCTGCCACCGCCGCCGCCGGTCATCATGTGTCTCATTAAATTGCCAGGTGTAGATACATGATAATGCATAGATATTGTCAGAATATTCACGTACGGAAATGATTAAGATTTGCGTGTTGTGATGTGATAAAATCACCGCAAAACGGACAGATGTTCGTGACTGGTAGGGAGGTAAAATATTACAGGAAAATTCGATCAAAGTAAATAGGTACTTCGGCATCGTATGATTTTACATCAAAATCACAATTTATTTTGTTTCACATTCCAAATAATTATATAGTTTTTGAATAAATTGAATTTTAGATTTTAGTTATTCACGCCTCTATTATTCCAGTCCAACTGACTATAAATAACAAAAAAAACCTTTCCAACGTCAGTTTTCTACAGAATCACTGCCCAAAGAACCTAAAAACCCCAGCAATTGACACAAGGCTCAACACAGCTCGGCGCGGCGCGGTGGCGGTGGTGCGCGGGCGTGCGCCCTACATGCATAATGCTCGGTGTTACGGCGCATTACGTGCGCCCCGTTATGCCGCGCGTTATGCAAGCACGGAACCGGCCCGTGAGAAGCAGGCAACACCTGTAACACGGCCAACCGGCGCGGCACACGCTCCGGTTGCGGACTGCCTAACGGCATGAGCTGGTGATGTGCAGCAACAGACTTATTTATTACGCGGATGATGGATGAGCTGGGAATTTAAAATTGCAATACAACTTGCATGATATTGATCACTTTAGCAGTGGAATCGTCTAACTCGACCACCGATCCCGATCGCTTTTAATTTCAAATTTGGAAGGCGTTAGCATCCTTCAAACTGCGATATCGATCATTTTTAGCGATCGTGATTGGGACAGGGATTGGAACGCGGACTTTGATTAGAAAAATTAGACAACTTCATAGACAAAAATCGATTCCGAGATATTTTTGAATGCAATCGTCAGGTGCAGGTCTTTTACCTGATGTAACATGCCTGCCGAAAACAGTTGCAGCACCACCCAGAACAGAACGTTGTTATACAAAATCCGCCGCCGTCCCTACTGTATTGCGCTCTTCACTGGTACTACTAAGAACGTCTTTTGCTTTTTAGTGGGTAGGTAGTCAATGGCTGCCAAAGAGACAACCTCTGTGGAAGATTTAAAGTTGGTATAGCTTTCAAAATGAAGAAGTCAGAAGAAGAATATATAGTTGCTTTACCGATGATACAAAAGATCTTTATTACTGTCGAGATGAAGAATTCTGTAACAGACGACAACTTAGCTCATCAGTTATCAGATAGGAATAAGGAGACATCTGTCTAGGAAAAACGGCAACAAAACAGGAACCGACGATTCAGAAGTGAGTGTTATTAGAATACAAGATCATATTGCGTTTCTAGCGTGTATCATATGTTCACAACTTACAGTAATGTTGCACAATGAAACGAGACCTACGTAGTTTTGATGTCTCCGATACTAAAAAATGCTCCACGTCGTAAAGAAGACGTCACGATTGTTGAACAAACATGTGCGGTGCAGTTCCTTAAAAAAGTTGACGCTCACTGAAAAAACACACACAAAAAAGACACTCGACGCTGAAGCTTGCTCGTCTGACAGGAAATATGATATTTTATTTTGGGCGTGGGATCAAACCGAGTCGATAATTTGTGTTCCGAATAGAACATCTAAGGAACGTTGAACAAAATGAAATTGTTAAAGACGTTTTATGTTATTAATAAAGAAAGGAAAGATTTCTAACAACAATAAATTTAATATTTGAACGTTTCTGAAAAGGTAGAGACGGGAAGATTCACGTGTTTCAAAGTGGAACCGCGTTTTTGTTTATGTTTGAATGACACAAGTTATTAAAAGTATCAAAGGTGTAATAAAATTAACATGGATCGGGAAGGTAATAAAAATGGACGTGGAGAAAGTATTGTTGACAAACAGAAATGCACCTGTCGCATTAAGAATTTGAAAGATTTATACACTTTTCTATTTAGAATATGACAAGGTAAAAACTTACAATAGGTACTTTTATCATTTATTCAAACAAACGTTTGAAGTGAATGTTTGTGTACAGAAAATAAATATAAGCGAAAGCATTTATTTTGTGTCTGGGTGATGTGGGACCATAGTCCTCGTTGTTCCTGGTTCTCTAGATACAGGGAATCTTAGTTAGGAGCCAAGGTCTATGCATGTGATCGTTGGGCGTATGTATGTACGAGTAGGTATTCAATTATCCGATAACTAGACACGTACGTGCAGCCAACTCAAATGAAATTTCATGATGGTAGCTTGGTAGCCACACAAGTGCCGTCGACGTCCGGAGACCAATAGCCCGGGGCAATAATAAAAATCAATATCAATCAGCGTCAATCAGCACCCGGAAGCCATGTAGATGGAGCACTGATTGCACTCCGACGGAGGTACCTAGATACTACGGTCCAAATAGAAGTTGCTAAGCAGTCACTTGTTGAAACAGAAATGTAGCTTAAGCCTTAACTATTTATTTGAATCTTAAAATCGACATATCTGCTTAAAAAATATTGTATTAATTAGGAAGATCTCCAAGATACAGGTACAAGAAGTATAAACTAGTTTAGGAGCTAATATACTATTTTTGTAACCAATTTTTGTATCAATTAACGTAAAAAAAAATATTCAGTTTATTAAGTATTTTTAGGTATTTAATTGGGAGAAGGAGCTCGTCCTTGAAACACAGCGTCAAGCTACGTCGAGGGTTATAGAGACTTCAAAACTGAAATTGTAACACTTACTATGTCAACAAATATTTTTTCTGTGAATTTTCTGTTTTCCTTATTATAAGAAATTGTTTACTCATCCCCTAATTTTTTCCTCTCTTTATCCTGTTTTCTTTCGTTAAGGAATCTACTTATTATCAGTGTTGCCAGGTGGCAACACCGTTGATGTTAGGCAGGTGGTGTAATTCGTAGAACAATACTATTCTTATAGGTGGGTATATGACTGTGAGTTAGCTAACTTGTCAAAAGGTACAGAGATAGCCAATAGACCATCTGGACAAAAAAAACTTAGATCAGTTGGGCGTGTGGGCGTATGTATGTACGAGTAGGTATTCAATTATCCGATAACTAGACACGTACGTGCAGCCAACTCAAATGAAATTTCATGATGGTAGCTTGGTAGCCACACAAGTGCCGTCGACGTCCGGAGACCAATAGCCCGGGGCAATAATAAAAATCAATATCAATCAGCGTCAATCAGCACCCGGAAGCCATGTAGATGGAGCACTGATTGCACTCCGACGGAGGTACCTAGATACTACGGTCCAAATAGAAGTTGCTAAGCAGTCACTTGTTGAAACAGAAATGTAGCTTAAGCCTTAACTATTTATTTGAATCTTAAAATCGACATATCTGCTTAAAAAATATTGTATTAATTAGGAAGATCTCCAAGATACAGGTACAAGAAGTATAAACTAGTTTAGGAGCTAATATACTATTTTTGTAACCAATTTTTGTATCAATTAACGTAAAAAAAAATATTCAGTTTATTAAGTATTTTTAGGTATTTAATTGGGAGAAGGAGCTCGTCCTTGAAACACAGCGTCAAGCTACGTCGAGGGTTATAGAGACTTCAAAACTGAAATTGTAACACTTACTATGTCAACAAATATTTTTTCTGTGAATTTTCTGTTTTCCTTATTATAAGAAATTGTTTACTCATCCCCTAATTTTTTCCTCTCTTTATCCTGTTTTCTTTCGTTAAGGAATCTACTTATTATCAGTGTTGCCAGGTGGCAACACCGTTGATGTTAGGCAGGTGGTGTAATTCGTAGAACAATACTATTCTTATAGGTGGGTATATGACTGTGAGTTAGCTAACTTGTCAAAAGGTACAGAGATAGCCAATAGACCATCTGGACAAAAAAAACTTAGATCAGTTAGTAGGCGAGCTACTACGAGCGCTATTCTGAATCAATATTGTTTTATGATATTTTTGTAAGCTTAGCAGTTTTTAGTTTTTATGGAATCGTTAGGAAACTATTCCGAAGAACGCGATTGCCTTTTTGCCGTATGCTTACATACCTAGTCCTACTGATCGAGATAATTATTAAATTATTTCATACAATTAAGACATAGGTACTTATATTATTCTGAATAATATGTCATATTTTTCAGAATCAACAACAGAAAGATATGTTGATAAGAAGGTACAAAACACTTATCATTCGTCGTCCTCGTGCATTTACTGACAACATTATGAAGATTATGTATTTTATGAGCTTAATATATTTTTTACTGTATTGTTTTTGGTGCTTATAATGCCGTTACTTATAAAGATTTTAAACAGATTATTGATTGTTAAGAACGGATGTACCAAACCTGATAAAACTTTAGATTGGGTAATCATTAGGTACCAGGACGCGATGTTTATGACTTCATTTACGTAGCTAAGGAAAGTTCTAGCACTTAAAGTTACGATAAAATTAATAAGGTTTTATATTATGCAGGTCTGTCATCAAGGAATCAGAGTACTGGACAAAATACTAGTAGTCTGATTCCACTGACATAAAGGTTATTAACAAAACAAAGCAACTGAAATGGACGGGGGCTTATTGTCTAAAATTCACATCTATCGCGATACCTTTCAATTTGAAATTCGAAGGATATTTATACATTTCAGATCGACAACATAGCGATTGTGATAGCGATAGCGATCGCGACTCATTTTTAGGGTTCCGTAAAACGGGACAAACATCGATCCATCCATGCTCACAACATTTCGCCTTTATAATATTAGTAGTATAGGAGTGAACAAAATTGGACTGACTCAATAAAGGAACCAAGAATCTTGAAATTTGGCACGAAGTACATCGCTAGCACAAGTAAAAGGGAAGTACGTGTTAATTAATTATTAATTACGAGTATAGAATAGAATAGAATAGAAAAACTCTTTATTGTATACGAAATTATAGAAATAGACAATAACACAGTCCTTAACTAAGTATATGTAGGCGTAAGGCGATTCATTACGAGAAAACCCTGTGAACTAAAATATGACAGAAAGCCTCTGTTGTGTAGTGGTTGGTTGAGTCAGCTCATACACATCGGGACGTTGCGGGTTCGATTCCCGCTACTCGGAGTAGATGTTTGTGCACAGAAAAAAAAACGCAAGTTCCAATTAGCGTCGTGTCTGGGAGTTTTGGGACCATGGTCCTCGTAGTTGCTGGTTCTCATGTCACAGAAATATGGTTGTGTCACAGAAGTATGGGTTAGTGATCGCGATCTGTATGTGACTTGTGACCGTTAGGCGTATTTATTTATTCGTATTTCCTTCCTGTCTTTTTTCCTTCCGTCGTACCTTCCTCCCTTCCTTCTAGTGTCTCTCATCGTTCATAATTCCAACGGATATAGGTACTACTTAAAGATAAAATTTATAAGTACCTAGATAAAGAAGATGTTTCCACTGAAAATCCCAGTTACATAACCGCAAATTATAAAGGACCTTTATGTAAAGGATATTATTTTCCGGTTACTTACGGAAGCGGTATACCTTCAGTCCGCCTGCGCCCGTCAAAGCGGCCGATTAACGGGACGTTTAGTATCTACGAGTAAGTAAATCGTACTGATCTCAATTTACTTTATGACCGGTTGGAGACCGGACGTTGTCGTCTTCGCCCGAACACCGCCGTGGCCTCAATTTTGTAATTGCCTTTAAGCCTGCGGCGCGTCCCGTAGCATTCCCGTTTCTCATGGTAACATAATTTAAGTTGTTTAAATCTATTTATTGTGATAGTTGTATGTTCTTATGTGCGTGTGTGATGCCCAAATTAAATAATGTTTGAGTTTAAGATTGAATTCAATGAGATTTTTCTTAGTACCTATATAGCAGAAAACTTATAAATCAATATCAATACGCGTTGCGTTCTCATGTTTGTTGAAAAGTATGCCGACGCTCACATAAAATATGAGAACGTAAACAATCAATTGTTTACTTAGCGACTTAGCTAACTTCCCTAAATGGAGTTGAGTTCTTCTGGGAACGCGAACGGAAGAAAGTGAAACGCATGCTAAGCGCGGCGCCAACTGCCCATCATCAGGTGTTATGGCGGCTCTACGTTGTAAAAGTGCTCCTTATATGTTAATACGGCAGTGACGGTGTCGTTGCGCCTATAAAACCGTCTCGAGTGTAAACATACGTAAATATCGCGCCGCACGCACTCGTAAAATCTATTTCTCGCGCCATTGCGGCTCGCAAGCAACATTCGAACTATTTTATATGGAGGACAATCAACACTGTTTATTTATACTACCAATCATCGTTACATTTTAACTGGAGACCGATTAACTATCAACTTTAATTCGAAAGATCATGAGATTGATAGTGAATTCAGAGAAAAAAAAAACAGAATAAATTGCGAATAAAACGTGCGTAGTCCTATAGCGTAGTAGGTATCTATAGTCTACCAGATTTGCGTGCGAGCTTCTATTCGGAAATACAAACAGACGGGTAACTGCAACACCCACGAATATTCAATCGGGAGTTAAAAATACGATGTCTGCCGTTCTGGCGAATGAAATCATCGACAAACAACCTACGGTATTTCACGCCATGCCCGTCAAGCTGCGACTGACGACTACTGCTGTAGAACACAAAGGCACTGACTCACCGACGAGATTATTGGTCCTAATACTGTCCACATGTGGGGACATGGAGCCGCAAACGGCGCTAACCATTTGTCTTGATTGCCGGTTTGCCGGTCTCGTCGTATGAAACGCTCTGGGTATTTCAGAGTACGATCAGATGACGTAACTTACAAGAAAAGTTATGCGGCACACAGGATACTTGACAAGGAAAATAGAGAGATATATTCACGTGAACATGTCTGTCTAGTCCAGATAAAGTAATGAGTCATCGTGTGTGCACTCTTTAGCAATAACTGTCTGTATTCCTTTCGATATTCTGGCTGAGCAAGATAGAAGAAGTTTCCATGCATATGCACAGGAAGGCACATAATAAGTATTCATATATTTTGTAAAATATCTCGTTAAAACACGTGCAACGTATCGTGGTTTTTTAGGTAGGTTTTTATTAGGTATTCCTGTTACATACGTTGTTTAAATAACATTTTTTTTGTGTCTAGCGACTATAAAACGGGTTCTAGGCGACAATAATCGAACTAATATCAAGTCTTGAAGAGTCACGACCGCATAAGCCACATCCTGAGCTCATTGCTATTTATAGAGTTATTGAAACAGACTCAAGACTCCAACAGAGCAAAAGGCTTACGAAATTAATAATTAGGTACATAAGTGACAGGTTTTTAGAAATCATTTATTAGATTTTGATTCATTTAATAGCTTTGCTCATTGGTTTCTAGCATTAGTTACCTACCCATGCTAAGCGTAGCTATATAGGTATTTGGAGGCATTGACAGCATATTAAGAAATCATTAGAGGTCATAGGTATATTGCAGCACCTAAAAGATCCAGTGGTAAATAGTATTACAGTCGTTTTTATTTACTCTTCCTCGCTAAGACAAGGCGCTCGGTACTTCAAAAACTTTGCAACTACCGGAACACTAAAGTGGCAAGTGACAACATCGCGTAGATGCGACGCAGCCAGCTGAAGGCCTACGTATACGCAGGCTACGGGTGTCACGGGTCTTGGAGTGGCTTTTACAAAGAGATCAACCTTCAAACCTGGCGCTAGGAGAAACCGAGTGCGGGGGTAGACGCGCCAGCCGGCGCCGAACCGGGCCATTTCGTTCCAGAGGCCGCAGCAGTGGATGTAGATTAAGCGTCTGCTATCATTGTAAATCCTGAAATGGAGTTGTGCATGTTAGACGAAGAATCCTATTTAAATTATTGTGTTGTTTGTTATAGTGTGAAACAATGGCTCGCTTGATGCAATGCAATAAAAAAAATGCGGTCAACGACATCTTAGGCCATGTCAACGGCGTTTAGGCGGTCTAAAAACTGCGACGTCAGGATTGGCCAAATACCCACACGAGAGAAGACAAGAAGATGAACGACATCTTTTGACATCTGCAGCACCAGATCGTTTTGCAGATTTTGGCCCTGAAAGAGTGGGGAGGTTAAGAGACTAACTTAATGTTTCACTTGAAAGAAATTGCCTACTTTTTTAAATTAAATAGATATTTTTAGAATGATAAATTGGACGAGCATTAGAGGCGACCCTTAGAGATAAACTTGATATCAAGCAAAATACGTAACTTATATTTAAAATTTAATATACATTATAAATATAAACGGCTACACTCACGTTATGATTGTGTCGGAAAATAACTCCGACCAGGTTTCGGACAATTAGGATGTCCTTCTTCGGGGAGTTTACGCTTTGGATTCGCGGCGCAGACAGACGCAAACGGAAAAAGGACATCCTAATTGTTTACTTCAAACAAAGTTTTGTTTGGAGTAGGTACAAATAGTATATATCTGTGACTTGAAATATGTGTTATTGAAATTTAAGCGAAACGTTTTGAAATTAAAATGCAGAATTACTTGAGATATTTCGTTATCAAATTTTCTACCAAGAAATCAGTTTTCTACCATTACAAAGCTTTCTTCGTAAACATTTCCGTGGCGGAACTTTCCGACGAACGAGTCGAATGAATTAGAATGCCTATGCAGGTCGCAGTTATTCCGACAATCGTGAGTGTAGCCGTTTATATTTATAATGAATATTTCGACTCACGATAGTTTCCAAACTTTAAAGTTAATATAAGTGCATATGAGCATTTTGACCGCCGCCCATTGTGACACTATTATTAAGTTAGTTGTTATTTTAATTTTTAATTATTTCTGTATTTTGGTGTTACAATAAAGAGTTATTCTATTCTATTCTATGAGATCACGCATTGCAAATTATGTACGTAGTGGTCTGCTCTGCTTTAACTTTGGTATACCTATTATATCGATAAGGCCGGCCTAGTATTTTTGCCGATGATTGGTAATAGTAGATAGGTAGGTAATAATTATTATGATCACCAGACTCCCCAACGCAACGGCAGAGAACATGTTCTCATAACGTGAGATAATAAGGAAATTGAAATCAGTTTTGGGCTTTTCCGACGAGCTATATCGGAATGCTGGAATTTCCATATACAATAAATAGGTACCTATCCTTAGTGTTATTTAAATAGCTTTGATTGGATGACAAACAGGAGCATATTTTAAAAGCAAGGCAATACGCAGGCTCTACTCTATGGCAACAATCACAATACTTAATATTATGTGGTACTGTTAAGTATTCTGTTATATTATTTAAATTTCTGTGGGCACAATAAAATAATTTTGAAGTTTTTACACCCACGAAGGAAGTTTTGAGTATGGTGTAAGAGGTTAATTTGTGTGTTTGTTGGTGCAGATTTCTATTTGTCCTCATCTATCTGCAAAATGGCTGAAACGATTTCGATACGGGTTTGGGTACTAGCTTAGGAATTCTTCAGAGAAGGTTCTTAGATAAAGAAGCGTATTTTTTTAAATTTGTTTAATCATCCACTATCAAATATTTAGGTAAATGCAATAACGCGTAGGTAAACCCGCATCGGAGATTACTAGTTCCAAGTATTTATTTATAATATAAAATAAAAAAGCTTTACCTACTAGGCATTGCAGCTGCGTCCCGTGATTCAAACCGCGTGGACGGGTCAGTAAAAAAATTGGTACCTACTTAGCCTTAGAATGTTATGTCTTATTCCAAGATACAAAATACCTACCTACTTCATCAAAATCCTTTCAGCAGTTTTACATGATTGAGCAAAAAAGCAAATCTCTCCTTACAAACATATGGCATATAAATATATTTGTAAAATTTTCCATTGAAATTGCGGGTAGAAAATACTTCACAACATTGGTTTGTACCTATCTGCGCTTCCGCCAGGCCATTAAGGCTATATTCTGGCCTAGAAATCCAATTTAAACCAGAACTTTCGAAACGACGAATTACTGAATGGTGGTACTTAAGTCATATCTATTTCCTTATATTGTGTGGTTCTTGGACAAGCCAGTTTCCTTACGATGATTTCCTTCCTTCACCGTCACTTTTTAGATGAAGCTTACCACAATTTGTGAATTACTGGTTCTTCATTTAATTCGAAGTTCAATTGGTCAGGACACCAGGTAATCGCGAGAGGATATCGAGGGCACGGCATCGGCGGTGTTGGTACAGGACACAGTTGGACTTCGCTTTTTGGTTTTTCTCTGTGCGTCCATCGCTGGACTTTTAAGATATTCGGGTCAACCTGTAGCAGAATTATATTTTTACTGCCAATTCCAACAAATTAATTATTATCAAGGATCAAGGTTTTTGTACCATACACCAAATTTAATAGATATGCATAATTAAATTGTAATATATATTTAGAATTACCACATGGAACTACTTAGACAGTTATAAGTACAAAAGTTATGAAGATGTTAGTTTTTATATGGTATATTTATTGCTGAAAGACCTATACCAAGTGCTATTATCTGTTCTTCGATGCGCAGCTCGTGAGAAAAATAATAATTGTAATACCTACTGTCATGTGGAACAGCCTTACTTTAACCAAAACTACCTAAATGGTAACAAACCCACGGGTTACAAATACTTCCGCTTACTAGAGAAATGATCGTTCTTTGAAATGTTTGTCTAACACGTCGTTAAGATTTAAAATCTTTGAGTATTCTGCAGGTTAATTAAAGCATTTTATGGGACGAGGGGCTACGTTACTGCGTCGTTGAGAGATTTAAGAATGCGTAGAAATACTGCGCGCGGTCGGTTTTAACTCTTTCGAAATCGAAGAGGACTTTCCTATTGTTTTATAGTTAGGAGACCGGACCTCTTACTAGTACAAAAACATAGATGAAATAAATTTTACGAATACACACCAGTGCAATAACATTATAGCTCAGCATTCTAGCCAGCTTTATAGAGAGTATATATACCTAGATGTAGTAGTTAGTGCAATTAAGTGAGTGCTCTGTGTAATGAAATGAAACAACTCTTCTGAAACACACACAGATAATGAAAAAGTAACAATAACAGCTTATTTATAGTGTCACAATTAGCAGTCTTATCGCTAAAAGCGACCTCTTCCAGACAACCGTACAGGGAGAGGAGTAACGCAAAAATAATGGACGGTGGTTTTCAATATCTCAATACACTTACATTAACCAGTTACATAAAATAGACACTAATAAAATAATAAATAATCTAAATACATACAATACTTTTAAAATATAATACACATACATATAAATTAATATATATAAATATTACATACATTACAATAACAGGATAACGATGATTGTAGCTATTGCGAATAGTAAAAGACCTTTACTCGGTGCTTAGAAGTGTCCAGCGACTGTGATATTTTATGAAACAAAAAACTAGGTATATTAAAACCAGTAAAGGGAATTTGTTAGTAAACAAACAGCGGGGTCCTGACCTCATCCTAGTACAATAACATCCGGACATGGAAGACATTTTCACGGCATACAAAAGCCACAACTTCAGGTAGGTATTTATAGGGAAAATAAGTATTTTGAGCCGACAAACACAGCCACACACCAGAACAACAACGCACGTAGGCTCTCATTTAAATATTGTAAGGAAGTAAATAGCCATTTTCCTTGTCTAGGCAGTTCATTGACCGGCATTCGGAAGCGACATCCCAGTGGAAACGGAATGGCACTTCCGTTAGTTTCTCTCATGCGGAAGTCGGATCGCCGTTTCCGAGTCAGAACTCCCCTCTTTTGCCTAGATAGGTCTTTGTGTATTTAGTTTAGTAATCATCATCATCAGCCCATCACGTTCCCACTGCTGGGACACGGGTCTTCCCTCAAAGAGAGAGAATGGGCCATAATCCACCACGCTGGCCCTGTGCGGGTTGGTGGATGTCACATGTCCTTGAATTTTTTTGTGAAAAATTCTTGGACATGCCGGTTTCCTCACGATGTTTTCCTTCACCGTTTTCGGAGCGAGTGTTAAATCCGCACATAACTTAAGAAAGTCAGTGGTGCGGGGCCAGCGGGATTCGAACTCGGGTGCGTCGGATCGAAAGTCGCACGAGCTCCCACTGAGCCACACTCGCTCTCCTTTAGTAATATTTGATACTAAATACTAGCACGATAGGGTTAGAAAATTCATGTTCATGTGCTAGCACGGCATTTTGTAACATGACTTAAAGGTAGATCTAGTTTCCAGTACCTAAATAAGTATAAGTACCTATTTTATTCAAGAAGGACGGAAGTCTGGACTTTTTTTAGTTGACTTTTGCCCAGCCGTGATTGGGAAGTACATGGGAAGATATTCTAGAAGAAGTCATACCTAAATTGTGTTGGTACTTGGTACCTACCTCTTTTGGCTCTATCTTCTTCCGGGGATTATTGCATATAATTGGTGGCAATGCGTTCAACGTTAATTCTTCATTGTCATGATTGTCCTCCGAATCCATACTGCATGGTTATTGTGTAGAGCGGTGTTGGTATTGTTGACTCTAAAAATATAGCTATAGAATTATTAGCACGTTTTTTCACAGATAGGTAGAATTGTAGCAAAGTTATAGCGTTTTTTCGGATCACTAAAATTGATTTAATTTTTGACTGATTATGACAGCATAAATATGTGTTGACCACAGACCACAGTATCCCGCATGCCGCAAAGAATAATCTTACTTTATTGGCTCATCATGGAAATAGCTCCTTAATTCTCATGGTACTTAACTTCTAGTACACTGTGTTTACACGAGGCGAAGTTGTTCTACTGCCAAATCGCTTGCTATTTGAACCATCTGAACACCGTCTGAACCAAAGAAAAGTTATTTAATCTTTGGTCTGAACAGACTTCCAATCGAATTGAAGCGATAGGATAGGACTCGATTCAATAAAATTTAACCACTTTTCAACTTTGTCACTTAAAGACAGTTTTGTTGAAAGCGATTCAAGTAGGTAACTACAAATTTAATATTTTAGCCGTTTATAAAATGAGCATCATCAGAAGTCTCGCTTGTGAATTTTCAGAATATTCAAATCAAATAAACAACACCTTGTGGTACAATCCAATTACTAAAATAAATATAGTAATATAAGTAGGTGTACACACATAGGTATATAGGAGCTTATTTTCATAATTAAATGAATGCACATTCTTAAAAATATATAAGTATTTGGAAACGGAAACGCCCGACCTGCAGTCTGCGTCATACTCGTGGCACAGCTCGTAGGTCGTAGTATTCTTCCTCTGAGTCTTAGGTAGTACCTATAGTTAGAGCTACCATAGAGCTATGAGGCATCGTGACTCAAGAAATTCTAGCTTCTACATAAAATAGCGCAACATTATTTTGCTCCTTCACATCATTTCACTCAAACGTTACTCTGAGAACGAAGTGGGTATGTATCTCAGAGGAAGAACACTTCCTTTGAGGTATGTATGTTGGCTATGTATTTTATATATTTTTCTCAACTTCAACTTTTTTTTGTTTGGCTTCTGCGGGGTTGCCACAATTTCGCCAGTGTCGTGTGGATAGACATTGAAACAATCGATGGGGATTGTCAGTCGTCGGTGATTGGACAGGAAATATATTTTTTATTATCGTCCTTTACAATCCTTGACAAACAATATTACTATTGATGGGGATGGATTTGATTCAAATGCAGGGCACCTACTTACTTGAGAGAATGTGTAGGTACTACCTACTTCCTAGTGCTTCGGTTTCTCGGTCAGATGGCAGTCACACGTTGCCCTATTGAGCAATAAAGCGCTAATGATGCAAACTTATTTATGGATGGAGTGTATTCACCGTGCAGTTGCAACACCGTCTGAATAATATTGAGTAATCGTGAAAGGCGTGCGTTGGTAAGACACGGTTGCGTCCGCGGCGCGTGACGGCTCCCGCGGGAACGGAAGTCTTGCGCGCTTCCGGCCGCGCGCACGGGCCGGAGATCCGGTGCGATGTACCGGCACGACTTTGCGCCTGCCGCCATACCTCAAACTTGCGTTTTTAGCGTGATCGTCGAAGGAAGTCGTTAAACTTTAGTAACGATGTTTTCTAATAACGGAAATAAAGCTGTTGCTTACCGGCCGGCGCCTTTATTTAGCATTGTATTAACTGACTGACCTGAGTCTGGTCAAGTCGTACCTGAACTATGCATGGGGGATAAGTGAAATCGATACAAAATAGAAAATAATTAATAGTTAGAGTTGAATTATTTCACGTTCCAGACACACCATTAGACATGAATAGTTTTCTACTGTTATTGCTGATGCCAACTTTTAATTAGAGTTCTTAACCAGTATAATGTTTTGCTGCTGATTCACAAAGAAAGACCGGCGCCCACGTCTAGATTGGCACTGTTTGTTTACGTAACCAATAAAATTATCGTCGTGTAAGATCACACATCGCGTTATAATCCGATTTGTTAGGAATTAAAAGCAAACCCGCTAGACTAAACAATGAGATCAGCTGGTCATTTTGTGGGTAACAGCAACGCCTATTTTCTCAATGACATCGATTCAGCTTGCGTTGAGGGATCGTGTTCTCATTGCTGGACTGGAACAAAGGGGGTATTGTAACCAACAACCACATAATTTACAACCAGAATTATAAAGAAGGAAACACGAATATGTATGTACACTTTATGTAATTCGACAATATCGATTATGACGATTATTACATACCTAATCGATAAAATTAATTTTAGTTTAAGTATAGGTATGTATATGTATACTTATCAGGAGAGGCATTTCGAAGAAAAACGCTATTTATTGATAGTGTTTATCGTTTCTAATTGGATTTATTAACGTTATCTAAGCGCGTGCCATCATCAATGCTGACCTGAACCACACCTGAACACGAGTAGGTTATAGGTACCAACCATTCAGTACATAAGGTAAGTAAGTAGGTACTTATATTTGCCTAAAGTAAAACTAACTCGTTATAAGCATGCAGATGAGCCTATTAAACTAATACCACAGCTATTACGTAAGAATAAAGGTACAGTATACTATTGTTTGATTAAATTAGCACAGCGATATTGTATTCTCACATTCTCACGGAATGCAAGTGGTAAGTAAACCTGGACTTTCTTGGAAAGCGAGGGCAGAGCTCAGAGCGAAGTAACGGATGGCGTCCGTGGGAACGGCCGTCACTTCCGGTGTGCTCGACTCGACACTCTCAGCTATTTCCTTTGTAGGGTGACCTCCTTGTTGTTGAGTTCTGTTTTGTTTTAGTATCGGTTTTCTGAATGATTGCGAAGTAAGTGGTCAACAACATTCGGAAACTGACTGATTCGAAATTCCGACACACTATTATACGCTACAATACGCTTTCACGACATAATCGAACCCCCTTAGGTATTACTTTTACTTCGACAATACTTTAAGCCGACATAAGTTAAAACATGACGCCATGCTATTTAGTATATATTCTACTCAGACAGTAAGTTATATCGACGAAATTGCTGCATCCCTCTCCTCCGTGGTCCGATTCGTTCTCACCCCTTGAGTGTATACGTACTAGAGCCGGAAGCACACGAAGGAGGTCCTAAATGAAGCGAGCGAGTAGAGCGAGCATAGCGGCGCTTCTTTGCAGCGGAGGGCTCATGCAAGGGTGCGCACAAATCATAGCAAGCACTAGCGTAGTGGGTGGAATCCAAGGAAATGAAGATTTCCCGTGCAACGACCAGTGGGTGATAGCAGTGGGTGGAAGGATGGCCACCGTGGAAAGACGCCGCGAGAACTTGCGCGACTTAACGACATTCTTTTTGACGCATCGCACTTCGAATCCCACTAGGCCCCGCACCAATGAAATGTTATTGTATAAAAACGGAAACCGACATATCCAAGATACATAAAATTCAATGATATCTGACATTCACCAACTGGCACTGGGCTAGCGTGGTGGAACATGGCTCATATCCTATTTATTTTTTGCCCATACTCTGTCTATGAGAGATTTACCCTAACGAAGGCACGCCCTTCCACAGAAAAATATCAAGTAAGTGTCAAGTAAGTGCGCGTTAAGTTTGTGATTATCAAAATGAATTTCATCGAGCGCTGCTAAACTGCTAACATAATTAGGTAAAGAGTTTCGACAACTTAAGAAAATAATCGCTGAATCGCTTTACGTTGCTTTCTCAAAGCATAATTATCAAATTATCATCACTGTGCTATGAACTTATTTGAAAAGTAACCCATGATGTAGTATGTCAAGCATAGCAAGAACGTTGACCGTTGCCACAAGCCCGACTCCGGCGCAGGCGCAGCGGTCTTGTTGTTATCTGCCGGAAGCGGCGCGACGGAAGCGCGCAATCTCGACCAATTGGACGCCTGTCACGCTGCGCGCGCATGCCCCCTTGCGCTCCACTTGTTTCTATCTACCTACATGATCTACTCAGTCCAGTCCCATTTTATGTAAATGTTCTACCTACTAATAATACTGCTCATACCAGACACACAGAAAATATATTCGTCTAAAATGTATATAAAGGCCAAAAGGCCTGCGGCGGACTGTCCTTTGTCCGGTCCTCCACGTCGTGTCTGTCGACGGCGAACTTTGTCAACTTGTATGCGAGGCAGGTGACTCGCGAAGCCGAATTTGGTCTTGAACACCCGATTTCAGGGTGCACAGAACAACTGACCAGAACTATTGTAGGTATAATTATAGGAAGGTTTGGGTCCAGTTTTCCGTAATTGACGTTTTGCGTCTAGATTTTGGAGACGGGATTTTTCATAAGCTGTTATAGCTTTGTCGACAGTGCGACGCCAAACTTATCTCCTATAAGCAAGTTTCTCACAGCCATCTCGAGAAATGCCACACGTAATAAGGTGCCGCTTGTAGGTACGTTCCACATTTAAATACCTAACTTATGTTCGTAGAATATCAAGTAATAAGTATGATTGAGTATGATGCTACACCTTTCATCGAAACCATTATATAATACTTATAGGTATTAAGTAACAATATCATAATATTTCTTATATACTTGTATATTATATAAATATAATACGTATATTATTTAAATATGAATTAAACTGTAGGTTAGGTATACCTGTCACTTATGTATCACTCCTGGCTACCTATAAGCGAGTCCTAGGTAATGAGCAGTCGAAATACTCGGAATTGTTTACCTATATTTTGTTGGTAAACAGGTACTAAACTAACACGATGCCTAACTATGACCTCTACCATCACTTTGAAACTTAGGCATTTTCCTACCTTTGTAGGTAAGTAACTATGACATGTATTTCAGTTATAGTTTATGTAAATAGGCGCTAACTTTACTCTTATATTTAAGTATCTACACGAAGCGGAACTCATATTGTAACCAAAGTAGGAAGAGCTCGGTTGTATTATTGGTCCTCCGACGTTTACTTAGAGAAAGGGAAGTTGAACATACTGCGAGCGGGTCTAGTGTAAACGGTCGGTGTGTTCTGACATTGACCTCTACGGCGGTCGTGGAGGCCTCTTCTCGACTTCCATACATATTCATTATATATTCATCTACATTTTAATGAGTTTGGAGACGATAGATGGATAGCGACATGTTTATCTCGGTCGGTGTCCCTTTAGAATTCAATAAACTTGAATAAACCTTGCAACCTTGCAAGAGGTTGTTGTAGGTACATAATTACCTACAAACCTACCTACCTGTCTACCTACCCGGTCCTATCCGTTTAAATGGCTTGATAAGAAGGCTTCCAAACAAAGCTTATTACAACTGTTACTCTATTGCTACTGTTATAGTGGCTAACTTTAATCCACCCGATGCGATGAGGTGAATCTAGCATACGAAGTAGTGCAGGTACAACTTAGTTCACCTAAGTGATTTGCTCCAGGTGAACTAGGCTACCTTTACCTGCTCTTTTTTCATTTTATATATTCGTCTTTTGGCTACATAAGATTCTGTCAGTAGAATAACGTTAATAAAAACGTTAGGTCTCACCGTCCGATCATAACGTAGTACCTACAAGGTCAAAATGTAGCATTCAAGCCCGCTCATTTTATGTATCCTTCATTTGAAGATCCTTTAATACCTACATACTGCAGAAAAACGAATCACAAAAAATAGTTTTAAATGTTGCCTGCTCTATCAATTCCACGAGCAAGTTTTTATAACTTCCTTCGTAATTCCAAATAAGAATAATTCTCGTCGAGAAACGAGCTAGCCTGAAGTTCCGCATGACCTTCAGACCGTCCATCGGTAAAAAGTTTGGTCCTCCACTTGTAGAGTCACCATGGCATTAGTGAAACTGAGACTAATTTAGGACTAACAGTAACTATACGAGGTAGCTAGCTTTTTTATAGCAAAATAAAACTGTGCAATTTAATTTGAGTGCCAGAATTGTTGAACTCTCTCTATGAGTGAAGGCCTGTATCCCTGCAGTAGGAACGTGATGGACTGATGATAATGATGATGATGATGATGATGATGAATAATAGATGATAGTATGTTGTAAAAGGCGCGAAGCGGCGAGGGGCGGCACTCCACAGGGAGACATTAGTCCGCCCGAACGACATACCTAACGAAAGACAATAGGTAAGGTACCTACCCAAAATACTACTATTTTTAAACAAAATTAAAGACGCATCACCATTAGGCAAAATTCCTAGGTTAAAGGTTTTTGGACATATCGATTTTTTCCATAATCCATAAATGTTGTTTTAATAGGAATGAAAATCTTTAGATGGATGTCTAACTCTAAATGGATCTCTAAAGGTTAGGTTAGTTGCCATAGGGATCCCTGTTCAAAAACCCTCATAGGTCCGTATTATCTCGAAAAACATGTCCATGTTGGTCAGCCTATCCACACGTATATGTGAGACAAAAAGTGAGTTAAAATAATATGTGATCGGAAAGTCCAGAGCCATCTCGTTTTCAGAATAACACTTGCCGAACCGGTCGCGCGCCACCGCACCGCCGCCGCGCCGCGCCGCCGCCAAATATCAACTTGTTTCCTTCCTCGTTGGGGCTTTGCTGGTGTTCGTTGTGCTACAACTACCTACCTACGAGTCAATTTAGGTTCCAAAACTTATTTCAAATAAATAAATCGGTTAATGTGTTGTTCATGTAACCACTTCCAGCTTACAGTATTGGTTTTGAGGATTGAAAGTCGAGCTACTAAACTACATAGCCAGATTTTGATGATTAATCGTAAGAAGTGAACGTACGATCCTTAAACTTTATTTATATGTTCTACAGGCTTTAAACTTTTGATATAGCACCAGCATCCAGGACATTGACATTACTTCCTCCATTCTCAAAATCACAACCTTTCACAATGAGTCAGCCAGTTGAGCCAGTCCTCTTAGTAACTGTTCATTTCAATTCTAAATCTCAGAACTGATACATCGGGACATCTGTGTCAGCAAAACATCGGTAATGCTTCTGGTATGGCAGATATTCATCGGTTAAACGTGATCGGTGATCGCTCTATATACGCTTGCGCGGGGCTTCCACAACTATATGCAAGATTTGATTATATCAGCAACACTATCAAATCTCATCTCACTTCTCATCTCATCTCACTAATATTATAGATGCGAAAGTTAGTATGTGTGTTTGTTACTTCTTCACGCTGTAACGGTTCAATGGATTTGACTAAAATTCGGAATTGAAATAGCTTAGGCTATTTTTATCCCGGGAAACCGCGGGTAAAACCTCAGGGCGCAGCAAGTTATAAATAAAAAGGGTAATAGGAACCACTTGTTGGGACTTGGGCCCTCCTGTAGGAAAATGTTGCAATGAGCAACAGAGTGACTCACAGCAACATGGAAAAAATCTCGTCAAGAACACCGACACGATTGGGTTTGTCTATGTACTTATGTAGGACTAGTTTTCTGTGATTGGATGTGACTCGTTGAGAAGCCACCATCAAAAGTGAGAAAGAAAAAATGGTCAGTCACAGAACCATTTCTCAGTTTCGGAGATGGTCATCCACGACTGAATTGCTAAATTCACCCTTTTTGAAAAATTTTCTTCACAAACATTCATATCCTTTGCCATAGAATAATAAATTATGCCTGTGTACTGACTACGGAACCCTGAAAATAGTTGGATCTTTTTGTTGGTAAAAAAACCACTTAGATCAAACGATTATTTGGGGTTTGGTTTTTATACTATTGATATCAATTAAAAAGTTTTAGGGTCTTATTTATAACGTCGTCTGTCATTAAAACTAACATAAATATAAAGCTTTTTAATTTGATTGAATGGATTATATCTGATTAAATTTAAGAAAAGCCCTAATTAAGTATGTTTTTAATATTATTAACGTCAAGATATCTAAATAGATTAGAGTAGAGAAGTACTCAGGATTAAAAATACTCTACTACTAAAATTATACTATTTAAATATTCCGTATATTTGATGATATTTATATGAATTGAATACGTGCTCGTCCTATATAAAAAAAAAATGTCTTAAAATAACTTATATTTCGTCGTTATGTCGCTGAAAATCTGAAAGTAAACAGGAGACGGAAGTCGTACGTAACGAACACGTAAAGCCAAACGGATTTATCGATTTGAGTTCAGCAATATGGCTGCGGTTTATTTATCTATGTACCCACCTCCTGGCGCCGCACTTCCGCCGGAAACGGCGTCGTCTCCGCTCTAACCCTTACCGCGGTTCCGGTTTCCGGCTGTCTTTGAAGTCCGTCCAAGTTCCCTCCCTCTACCCGGCTCGAAGGCTGTTCGGTTCACCAGCCACAATTGATGATCTTTCTATGAAATACGTATGGTGAAAATGATGGTTCGTTCTAAGTAACAAAACAGCTAGCAACTTACCTACCCTATAGGAAATAGACGTATGTAGCTAACCACGGGGCCAAACAAATATATAAAGAGAGTTAGAGACTAAAACATTGATACGAATAGAAAGGAAGAGCGAGTGTGACTCAGTGGGAGAACCTGCAACTTTCGATTCGACGCACCCAAGTTCGAATCCCGCTGACTTTCTTAAGTTATGTCTGGATTTAACACTCGCTCTAAAAACGGTGAAGGAAAACATCGTGAGGAAACCGGCATGTCCAAGAATTTATCACAAAAATTCAAGGACATGTGACATCCACCAACACGCACTGGGCCAGCGTGGTTTTATGGCCCATATTCTCTTTATGAGAGAAGGCCCGTGTCCCAGCAGTGGGATGATGATGACTGTAAATGTAGAGTCTGTAGGTAGTTTTTCAAGCGATAATTGCGTAAAATTATTTTGCTCTACCTGGATACCTACTGAAGTTTGGTAATATATTATATATATATATACGTTTATGTACTCGTATTTATGTTAATACATGCACATTTCACACTTACGCAAATTTTGAAAATACCTAGTAAAAATATTTAAATAAAATAAATTCTTTATTTAAAGTTGAAAGATGAGCTCGATAAATTTTGTCCAGGCTGGGCGCAACTGGCGCAAGACAGGGACGAGTGTAAAAATGGGGGGAGGTCTTTGCCCAGCAATGGGACATTAAGAGCTAGAATAATAATAATTTAAAGTACCTACTTGTAACTTACTTCCATGAAACACAAATATTTACAAATCCATCTTTACAGAGTGAATAATGTAGATAGGACTACATAGGTATTCCTAATGCATAGATTTTATCACCGCATCTCGATTTTGGCCAATATTGGAAGATAATAATATTTAGATTTAGGTAATAAGTTGCTTATTATATATTTAGTGTGCGTCAATACATCTAATATGTTATAGAGAGCAGTCTGATAAAAATTCCATCAAGTGCAAGTCTCGAGCAGTGTGGCTTTTGATTACCTACCATACCATATTTTTCCATTTATGATACCGATGCTTGCTATTTTTAACACCTACTTATGTAAGATTTTTACACTGGATCATCATCAGCACAATCGCCCGCTGCAGGGCATTAGCCTCCTCCCTCATACGCCATTCATCCCTATTCTGTGCCAATCTTTTCCAGGTGTTACCAAGTTACAGGACAAGTTTTACTATGTCTTCGGCCTATCTTGCTTTCGGACTTCCGCGACTACGCTGACCCATTTACACTGCATACTTATACAAAGCAAAAAATACAATATAATTGAGAACCTCTTCAGTTTTTGAAGACGGTTAAAGAGTATGAATATACAGACACAGCCACACAGGGTGTAATGTGATAAATGTTACGTTTTTCCAATTTGATGGCATTCAACACCGCACAGTTTAGATCAATCGTAGAGTTATTATCAGATGGCCTGTACATTAAAGTTAGGATAGTGTTAGCACTGCATCTGCGGTCAATGCAGTTTGTTTAGCAAATTTTTTATTAAATTTCGTTTACACACAGACACACTTTTATTAGACATAACGCTATCAAGGCTTAATCGAACACCGATATTACTTAACTCCGATAAAAGCTTAAGACGACATGCCTTTACTTATTACTAAGATATTATGCTATTTAGAATATATTCTACTTCGGCAGTAGCAATAGTTTCAGTGGATAAATAAAATGTAATAAGTAGAATAGCCAAAAATGTTCATGCTAAACCATAATAATTCTTAGAGTAATAATAATAAAACTACGCATCGTTTAATCGCGTTCCGGAGGCGTCTGCTTACAGGTGAGGCATATCAACGCAATCATTTTGCGCTAGAAATTATGCGCAGCTCTCTCACTTCACAGGTTTCGCAAGATGAAGCGACTGGCGCTGTTGCAAGCCCATCCGTGGCGCTTCCTCCATTGCGTTTCTGCAGCCTGCTGCCTGACAGCCACCGCCCAATTTCTGCGGTTGCGTACGCGTTCCAAGCCTTTCCTTTCCATCCTGTTTAAGCAACTTTATTTCGCAGTTATAACTTTATTTGAAATTATGTGCAATTTTATCGACATTGCCATTAGCAAATTGCTGACTGTTGTTAAATGATAAGGATTACACGAAATGGACAGGCACACGCAAGTAAAAAAAAGTTACTATTGGCCAAACCAAAAATAATTCAGTTTGAGAACGTTCCCATGATTATTACACTGAAATGTTACTCGATTTAATTGGGGGCTCATATGTCGTTGCGCAAACGATTAGGTCGCGTCTGCGCGTCTTGAATCTCGGCCCAGTTCGTGGCTCGCTGGTGGTGCGGTCGCGGCTTACGTCACGCTGCGGATTGGGTCAGCCAGCGGCGGCGGCGCCTGCGCAGGCGCTTGTCCGCACGAGTTATGTCATGTGGAGTGCGTGCGTAACATACATACGTGCTTTGACAACCCTTTTGTAGGTTACAAAATTTATTGACTGCGGCTCCAATATTATGGATAACAATTAAAATTGATTATAAATTAAGGTCGCGTTACTAACAGACAGTAGGTACTTTTACCGAATTAAGCAAGGTTATATTTTTATGCATTCTTGAATGTGTAACAGCCGGGGCAATAAAGTTACGAAATCCAGTGCCGAATGACATTTTTTATATCCGATCAGAGCGTCGCGGCGTCCGTCGTCGCAGCCGCAGGTGTGCGGTCCTAAACCTATATAAAAATTATAGTAAGCATCAGTATGCAGGCACGTTGCCAATTACAGCGGAGACCTACTTTCTTACCTTCGAACTTTTACTTCCTGCGGGCCAGGCAAGGCGGCC
The DNA here is from genome assembly GCA_951640565.1 of Petrophora chlorosata. Taxonomy (NCBI): domain Eukaryota; kingdom Metazoa; phylum Arthropoda; class Insecta; order Lepidoptera; family Geometridae; genus Petrophora; species Petrophora chlorosata. The sequence continues at coordinate 11,026,083 of OX621193.1, read as the reverse complement.
GGTCGCTCCACGCAACGGATTACGAAAGTGGCGCGAAATGCTCGGCCGACATTCGCGCGGCGCTTGCGCCACCTTCAGGAAGTGCCGTTGCCGCGGGATTACGTAGTTGCGGTGCTGCCAGCCGCCGCCAGCCCGGACACCCCCGGCTTGAGAAACCCGCTCGGGAGCCTGTGGTCGCGACCTGCGTTGCCTCACCGCCATGTAACAGCGTTGGCTGTGGGCGTTGCTCAAATACTTGCTTGTCATCCTTTCTCTAAGCCGGGTTGGTTAAGTCGAAGATTACGATTTTATCAACTAAAAAATATGATTATAGTTTCGGATTGTTTAGGTAATTTACACTCAGTTATTACCAGGTAACGAGAGAGAACATGTGGGTGGGCGCAGCAAGAGCAAATAGGTAATGGATTAAAGATAGGGAATGGTCGTTTAACCTAGCTATACCTACACTGCCATTCTTGATAGGAATAATGCAAATTAATCCCTTATGCCATAATGTTACATTTTTTAACTGTGTAATTGCAAGATATTCTTGATGTGAGTTCTGTACTCTGTAATAAAATAAAATAGGATAAATAATTGGGACTATGAAACAGTAGACAAAATCATTATCACATAATTTCTACAGGTGACCTAACCTATTTGCGAATCTGTAAATCCATCAGTCCAGTCACCTAATTAAGTATGTATTCCAAATATATTTTTAAGGTATCTTGTCAAAATGTTCCATAAAATTGGCAAGCAAATGATCTATCCGACTGAAAGCACCTTACCCCCCGTATCGTAAGCAAGCAACCTCAATAGGTTGAGAAACAGACTGGCTTCGTCCATGAAGCAGGATGTATAGGTACTAATCTCTCTCGGAACTATGCCGCGTTACCTAAGCCCACAGGTTTGCTTAACGCTGTACTTACTCTGTTATAAGGTGTTACGAAATTACTTGCAACATGAAATTACTCGATAATATTGTTTTTCTTTTAGAGAAATGAATGTGGAAATGGAAGACAACCGTTCTGCCTAGTAACACAATAAAAGGCACGGAAGATGCAAATGTCCTGAAAGTATTCATTTATTAATTTTGTTGATTAAAGGAAGACATAACTTAGGACTGATACGAACGATCCAAAATATAATAGGTGAGTAGTGCAGTTGCAAAGCTGAATTTTGGAGTTCGGGAGGCAATATTCCAAAGTTCAGAAGTTAATCAAATGAATTTTAATTTATCAAACATTACGCAAATGCATAAGAATAGGTGTCAGACTATTAGCTCTAGAGTCTAGATAGTCTAGATACATAACTGTGTCAATTTTTTTAGCATTCAACCCAGATCGACATAAGTAATTTACGCCAAGTGGATTCACAGACGTGTCAACCGTTGCACAAGGCGCGTTACAGAATCGGAAAAAGTGCGCAAAAACGGTATTAGGGCGAGAAAATTCACATCGGCTGTGTTCCGTTACCCGTGCGCAATATTCGCTGCATAACCCCATCTTCTAACACGTAATGTGCGCAACGGTGCGCGCCCGATCTCGCACGACCGGTCCCGTATGTGGGTCATCTCTTTTTGTTCCACCACGCTATTCCGTAATTAGAAAAAGAGGGTGAGGGAATTGATGCACTGCACTTTGCCATAATAGATTGCACGCTAATTGGCAAACAAATTAATACTTATACATAAAAAAGTATGACTTGATACAAAATTCAGATTCCCTAACTGATGCATGATTTAAGAAACAAGAATGTATGTACATCTACGATAATCCTGTGACATGAGAGGTAAAAATATTTGATTGGGACACCCATCATCATCACGAACAGCTTGAATGTTGAGGATTACGTACGGAGGTAAGGCACCTTCATAAATTCAATCGGATACAACTCAAAACATTGAGGAAGGCATGATTTGAGTTTTTAGTCTTTATTATAACATCAAAGAGTCAAGTAAAATAAGTGCACAAAAAAATCATGATCGGAAACCTTTTTAGCTTTTCAGAAAGCAGTCGCGTTATAATATTTTGCTTGATTCGTAGATAACATAATTAACACACTTTCTTTTGATGGTACCTATTATCTCAATATATATGTACATAGACCAGTAGTCTATATAATATACCTAGTATAAATACATCTAGATTCTAGCTGAATTGCGCTAAATGACTATATGAAATTAAATAATCTGTAGGGAAGATACGATACAACGAACGCGTTTCATAAAACGAACCGGCTAGTGATCGAGTGGGTATTTAATTCAGTGTAAGGAACGGGCGAATCTCGTGAGGTGTCGGCCAAGATGGCGGCACGCGGAAGTCGCACACACTTCCGCGTTGCCCTGCGTTGCGCGTGCGCACAACTCGTGACCACTTCATACATTATTAACTGCTCACTTTTGAACACAATTAAGAGACATAATCAAAGCTCAGTTCTGAATTTAGATATCCTTAAATAAGATCTCAGACTAGCAGGTATAACTAGAAATTCGAATTAATATAATTTAAAAGATGCGGATTTATGGTAAGGTAAGTAGGTAATCACAGATTACTTTTTAGATGTGTTCAAACCGCGCAATCTCTTTGAATATCAATCTATTAAAGTGGCACATGAAATCAATTTAGACACAGCTCTTTTATAAACGAGTACGTAGGTAGGTAGTTAGGTACATTTGTGTGCATGCATTTGTAGATAAGTGACTTCTTCTTCAAGCAACTATATTTTAGGAGTTCCATCTTCTTTCTTAGTATAAAAACAATAGGAACGTTATGCAGTGTTCGGTATATCTTACAGAAGAGAGAATAGTACTAGGCATAAAGTGACGGCAACCAGCCGGGGTCGCGGCGCGCCCGGACATGCCGGGCACAATTACTGCCAATTGTGCCAATTGAGGCACCGCCACCCTTCCGCTTTCTACCAGTGAGCCAGCCCGCGTAGTCATGCGCGGTCTACAGCTGCTATCATCTCGTGAATATGATAAATTGCTTGATTGCTGTCTATGTATCGAGGGGGAACTATCCAGAATGATTTTCCATTCTGGATCTAGCTGGATATCAGATTCAAACTTAGAGATTATCAGAATAAACCTTAACGTGGCCGATTGTGGCGGTAGAGCTTTGGTAAAGCGACGGCACCGAGTTGCAGTTTCAAGTTCTTCTCCGGATCGAAATTTCGAAACGTCATTTTTCTGTTTTAGTGTAACATGTAGGTATACCTATGCTAACCTATTTTAAAGATCGAAGATTAATAGTATCTTCGACGCAGATATGTGGAGCAAATAAATAGGAAGGAATAGTACCAATAAAACTTTATTTAAGAGCAGGTGAGCTAAGGAATGATAATGTCAACGTTATAATTAAAATAATTAACAAAGTATCACATTCCCTCTAATGATCTCACTTCCTAGTTCCTTCATACAATATTGCGACGTTAATTACATGCAAGAATCTTAATTAGGTAGTTACGGTGGACTCCTGCGTTCGGATCAGAGGCACAGCCAAGTATTGCAATATTGTTGCAGAGTTCATTCGTATTCCAAGTAAACAGATGAGGAAACGATGAATGTGGTAATCACATTGTTGCTTTGGACTTTCCTTGATATTTTATACCTATATTTGAAAATAATATACCAAACAGTTCCAGACGCTATCCCCCTGCTAATATTTAACACTATGATGCATGTTAGGGCTGAACGGATTGGGATAGAATTTGATTATAAGGCGAGGATAACCTATTTGGAATATAGGCTTGGTACTAGTAAGTATTATGTGATATAGTCAATACGTAAATACCTACACTAAATAGAAATACAATATACCAATTTGATGTTTTGCTTTAAGATAACTTATAATTTGAGGTCTCCATTAGACCGAAACGAGAACAGAAATGAGAGAAATGTCGCATTCGAAATGAGTTTGCTAGGCAATGCTGCATCAAATAGTAGAAGTCAGTTAAGTTTATAATTGTTATATATGTATGTGGTCGTAAACCTATGCGTGTGTGAGTTATGTATTAATTTCCGCCAATTTAGCTGCATTACTGTCTAACGTCACAATATCAAACGGTCAGTGGCGAGCTAGTGGTACGCAGGATTTTGCAAGTGCTACAAATTGTTTTCAATTGGTTATGACCAGCTGTTTGCTCTACCACTTTCGAGAACCGCTGGTGGTTTGCTTGTTAGTCTGATTAGTTCTATATGATAGAGTAGCTTCTCGGTGTTGTTTTCAATGAATGTAATGCCTCTGTCTAACTGAGGACAAGATAGTGCATATTATTTTAAGACTCTTATTGGTAAATGCCAAATAATATTATTTAATAATAAATATTTATCAGAAGCCGTTTACAAGCTGTTACAACTAAATAAGGGGGCGAGCTTTCAGACAGGTGTTGGTCCATCATTAAGTGTAAAATCAACTCGCCTAAAAATGTGTTAACCTATATATTTTTCTTTAATTACCAGTTCTTAAAAACTTTAACAAAATAAAAATGTAAATACATTGCTGAAACACTTGCTATCGCTCGTTTCCGCATTGTAGGTAAATGTCTGCCTATCTACCACGTGTCGTGTAATTAGGTACCTATATCTAGGTATATTATGTAAGTACGCACGTGCGCCATAGATGGCAATGACATCTAGAGATAGTAAGATGAAATATTACATCTAGAGATGCAATACTTAACTGTATTAGTTAATAAACATAATTAAATGTATATCTACAAGAGGAGATAGATAACTAATATCCTCAATTAATAGGAAAGGTTATAAATTCAGAATGTTGTACTTATTTCCGAAAACCCAAACTTACTCACGGTACCAAGGCGTACAAACATACAGCTCGCCTTATGATAAGCGGTGTACCCTAATACTAGATGGCGCCCTACGTTTTCTTGCGTTCTTAGATTCGCGGTGGTTTACCCCGTCCGCGATACACATCTTGTTTCGCGACATCATAAACACAGAAGTCAGGGGTCACACTAGTTTATGTTTTGCACTGTGATAGTAAGCTCAATTTCCGGGACAGCTGGATGCGGACGCGATAGCTTATCAGTCGCAGCAGCGAGGTGGTTGATCGATATATCGCTGTGGAAGTGCCGCACTCGCCACTTATCGCAAATGCAAATAAGTGTCGCTCTTGCCTGTGCCTGTGTACTATACTGATGCATTATAATACGAATGAATAACTCTTTTAACCGATTTAAAAAAGGAATTTCTCAATTCGATTTTTTTTGTTACCTCAAAACTCCGTCATTTATGAACCGATTTGAAAAAGCTTCAAGATGGTCCTACATAAATTTCATCGATATTCGACCGTGGACTTCGAAGATACATATCAGAATTTAAGTCGTTTTTTTTTGTTAAAAAATGTATAGGTACTTGTTTAATATTCAACCGAATAATATAATCAAATTAATCAAAGCATAGCCGTTGCGCAAATTTTCCACACGCACTTTAAAAAAGTAAAGGAAAACATGGTGTGGAAACCCACATCCATAAAATTATATTTCATAGAAAAGTATTATGTCTCGGCGGTAGAATTGCAAAAGATTGAAGATGAAAAAAAAATCAAAAGCAAAGTCGCCATAAAATAATAAATATAAATACATAAAAGACTTTACTTCAAATAAGTAATCTATTTTGTTAGTCTCATCTTCGTCATTCATCGCAGTGTGATTCACACTTATATTCTATAGTTAGCAATTATGGTAATTATATCTGTATAGTAATAATAATGAGTGTATCAAAGCTGGCCGAATCTTTGTTTATGAGACAGAGGAATCTTAAGATGTCACGTGTACGCCTAAACACAAAGCTCATGTGTGATGCGTCTCAAAATTTTGTCTGTTTAAAGATGATACTTATATCATCTTTAAACAGACAACATTTTCAGAAAGAATTTTCTTTTTACCAGGCCTAGCGCACTCCGCACTGTAGGTACGAAGCTACAAGTACATAGCCGGACACCGACGGCGGGTCGCGCGTCGTTACACGTGCCGCGTCAGAAGAGATAAGAGCTATGCGATAGAAAGGGAGGTGCTCTGTAGGTTAATATGACTGGTATGTATGCAGCATTATTTTATTGCCTCATTTCTCATTTCTTTGTGGAGTGATGCTTCTGTCCCTTAGTATTCTGTGCTTATACTTAGGTACCTAAAGGCTACATCTAACATAACACGATTAATTGTCTCTGCCAACTAGATAATTAATATTTTAAATTTCATTCCGGTTTTCCGCTACGTGACACCTGAAGCGCACCTACTACAAAGGTCAACCTATTATTATAGCTAAACCACAACACCTGACGGCAAAATAAAAATTCGGATCACGTGGAACATTAGAACAAGTCTAGGACCAGCTTTATGTAATCCCACTCGATATTGTGAACACGCTAAATAATATTTAATACCAATTCTGGTTTATCTGTTCTAGCCAAATGTTAATACGTAATGATTACGCGACGATTTCAATATAAGCCTACATGTACCTACTTGTACGTCAATTATAAAAACACAATCAACATCGATTATAATTGATAAAAATTTGAAAAAGATAACGGAACTAAATTATCTAAAGGCGCAAATTTTTGCTTACCTATGAAGCTCACTCACATCAGCTCACGTCGCACAGTATGAAAAATGACCTCAAAAACGATCTTCCACTTTTCTATCTCTATTCGATAGAGTAAAAGGTTTCAAATGAACGAGTAGAACTCCCGAACATCTAATGTACGTACAAACTTACATCTAGAGACATGTTTTTTTTTGAGATTTTATTAAATATTCGAAATTTATGGTTTAAATAAACATTTTTATAATTCTACTAGTGTCATCATATGAGGGTTCTGCGTAGGCATATAATGTATGATATAATCAGATTCTAACTTCAATAGAAAAAAAATATAAAAAAGAGTACATTTTTATTTTTTTATTGTCTTATTTTGCAATATTTGGATTCAAATTCTTGATCAATATATTGTCAAACATTTTGTTACTGACATAAAAAAATATGAAATCCAAATCTTGTAGGATCTTGGAGTTAGAAGCTTCTAAAGATTTTTCTTATTTCTATGGTTTTAGGGGTGTTGTCAAATATAACTTTGTATCCTCAATCGGTTTTTTCAGATAATAATTTGTGAATGTTTTCTAACCTATCATATTGTATTAAAAATCATATACCTGTTAAAGTATAATGTTTGAAAGTATCTGTCTCCATCTGTTTTTACCTTTTCACAATTAAACGACTAAACCGAACTGAATCTTGATGACAATTAAAATAGTTATAGTGAAGATGGACATAGGCTAACTTTAGGTTAATGGTATTATTAATTAACTAAATCCTATGCGAACGAAGTCGCGGGTATAGCTAGTATTATACATATATAAAATCGAAGTGCCACTGATGGACTGTCTCAACACGAAAGCTCGAAACATGACATCTTTGTAGGCCAAAGCTGAAATTTGGCACGTATTTTTATAGATTGTAGAGATTCACTAAGAAAGTGCCTGATTAAGTGGTAAAGCAAATCGGCAAGGTAAATAAGTAGTAGTTTTCGAAGTTATGAGCATGAAATTTGGTATTTAACTGTTGATACGCGAATATATAACACAAATTTTTCATAGTTGTGCGTAAATTTACTTATTGTATGCTTTATAGCTCTATCATTTTTTAAATTTGAAGTCAAACCAATAGTGTCTATTAAAACATTTGTCCTGTCCTGCAATGGTTCATGGTCCTCGTAGTTCCTGGTTTCCTAGACACATCTAGGAAACCAGGAACTACGAGGACCATGGTCCCACAACACCCAGACACGAAACAAATGCTTGCGCTTTTTTTATGCACAAACACTTTTCCCGTCGCGGGAATCGAACCCGCAACCTCAGTGATGTATAAGCTTAGAGCCAACCTGCCCAACCACTTACACCACAGAGGCTGTCAAAATATATTTCTGGATATAAGTACATCTGATGTTCTGGAGTTCTACTCGTGCATTTGAAACCATTTACTCTATCGAATAGAGATATAAAAAGTGGAAGACCGTTTCTGAGGTAATTTTTCATACTGTGCGACGTCGTGTCGTGTAGTCGATAATGGCTAGGACTTACTTAAAATTATATGTAACGATTAAAGTTATGAATTAGCATTTATATCTCAAATTAAAAAGTAAAAAAAATACACAATTAATTTGTTATCAATATTATACAAAGTTTAATCTACTTAGGACCGAATTCCGGAATATGCGAATGAATAAAGATCCAGCTATAAGATATCGAAATGACGCGTAAAGTATTATCTGAGGATAATGAAAAGCAAAAGTTATAAGCATGAAATCTTAATTATCACGTTCACACGTTATAACGTTTTTTCTGGATAAATAACGTAGAAATCACATTGTTGCTCTCGGGCAGAAGAGAGTGACAGCGCCCGCGGTTGCGTGCGCGCAGTCGACGCCCCCGGTTTCTAAGCGCAACACGCGTGACCAATTGATATCATGTGTCTTCAATTTGAATGTATGTATAAGCATCTGTTCTATTACATAGCTGGGCGACGGTAAACGCGGCGCTTTTGTAATTTATGAGGGCATAGGTTTATTTCGTCTATCGCACAGATTGGGTTGAAATTGGGATAGGTTGTAAACATAAGGGTTTTTACCAAATTACTATTTACTTTGAGATTATTTTGAGCTAGAAAGGTAATACAGGATTGCAATATTATAATTATTGTGACCGTGATGTGTCCCACTGCAGGGTAAAGGCCTCCCTACTACTCTCTTTCCATCTGTCTGTTAGACCAATCTTTCAGGTGTGAGTCGAGCTCATCCCGCCATCTCCTTCTTGGTCTGCCGCGGAGTCGTTTGCGATCGTGCGCGGTCCACTCGGTGGTAGCTTTGGCCCAGAGATGATCTTCAGCACAGTCCCATTTAAGTTTCGCCGTTTTTTGGGTCACGCCGTGTTTTGTTGGAGCGCAGTATAGTGAATACTGCGCTCTATAGCCCGTTGGCAGACCTCGAGGTCGGACCTCTGATGTCGAAGATCAAGTTTGTGCACCGTATGTGAGGATATCTCATCATCTGAGTAAAGGTTCTGGTAAAAATCTGCACATATCTTTATTTTTTTCTCTGTCGCCTTGTGTCACAACTGCATTATCCTTCAAGCATAATTTAAAAGACCTTCCCTTTTCCTTGCTCTATTTTGTAATTTTTTAAGAAAGTGATTTAAGACGCTTTACGGCCTTTTATTTTTTTATACTCTGGGGTGTAATACTTAAACTTTTACCACTTTTCAATGAGTTGTTTAGTTTTGGACTGAGCATACTATCTTTGCTTCTAAGCAATATTATTAGTGTTGTCAAAAATTCTATTGCAATATTAACGTTTTCAAAATCTGACATATCTATGAACATTTCCGGAAGATATCGCTTTTAGTGATAACGCCGCCAATTGTAACATTATTATTTTTAATTTGTTTGTATTTGTATGATTTACCCAAGTTGTACCAAATAACACAATCAATCTATTTCATATTTTGGCGCTATACCCTCGCTTCCAAAGTAAACAAAGTACCTACCTACCGAATTTGCTACGTTACGTAAAGTCAAATGAGGACAAAAATTCCTAACAACTGATAACTATCTTTAAAAAATACAATACTTCATGTGCTGCATTTTCATAACAAGTTTACGTTATCCAGTTGTGATCCGGGAGAGCATCACAGAGCTGTGTTTACAAACAATTAATATCTTAAAGCCTGTTTGCATCCTGCATCTCGAGATGATCGAGGAAGTGCGAGGAGCAGAGCGGTCAGACTGGTGTCCGTAATAAAACGCTCGCAATGGACGTAATCATAGTAGAACAAATGGGGCACTAAGCGACGCATACGATCGCCCCGATTACACACAATCTAATCATAATACTAACTGGTTACAAGTGTCACCCCTCTACTTGTGGTACTAATTTATGGTCGACGGCTACTTAGGACCACAATCACCGAATTGAAAGAAATTAATCATTTGTTTGTTTGAGTTTTCATACTATGAGAGAGCATAGCAGTGGGATGTGAAAACATGTGGATGAAAATGAATGATTTGTTTTAAAATTAGCGACTGACTGAAAAATTAGTTCAATCGAACGTGATATTGAGCGCAGAGCAGGTTGTCGCAGAATTGTTACCTGATTTTGTCTCCCCCTATTAATATCCTGGCTAGGCCCTGGCCGCTGCACTGCTAATTAACCGATCGTGTGAACCCCGACATCCGGCTGTGATTCCATTCATTTTCCTTCGCCTCGAGTTTTTCTCGCCTCGCCTGACGCAATCGCGGATGTCAGCTTGTTAGACTCCTTAGCAACCTATTGTAGGTACTTATTATAATCCTTACTCTGCTGATGTGACCGCTATTTTACAATTTGTACTCTAACAAATATAACTAGCTGATCGTCACTTCAGATAAAGAACGATATGCCACCACACATACCTACGTTTAACTTACCAACTTACCCACCAGTTATACCTATAATCCATGACTAACATAATTCTGACGTACCTAGGTGTATTAAAACTAATAAAAAAATTACCTAGAAATATCGGTAAACCAAACTACAGGAAAAAAAGCATTTGACATTGGATGAACCAACTACTTAACCACAATATGCCCGTACAGTAGGTATATGACGCACTGCAAAAAAATGTGTATCATATGTTTTATTTAAAATGGATTTTGGACATCCATGACAACTAGAACATCTCTAAACCCTAAAAATATTCGTCGAAAACGAAATAAAATGTAGACTTCTCCTTAGCATTTTAACGATGTCGGTGGAAGCGATTCAAAAACGACAACAAAGAAAAAAAGATGGATTGAATGCCCAAGATCTGTAGAAAGCCGAGACCTTGGCATTAGCCTTGCGCTTGCCGTGGAAAACGATTGACGATGCGGAAGCAAATGCGCGCCGCATTGTTTCAACGGAGATTACGTAGACGAGGGGCGGGGAAGGCGGGGCGAAGGAAACGGATGCAGTAACTGCTAACGACTCGTATTTGAGTTAATAACTACCTCAAGACTAGATGTTATTATTGAGTACCTAACGTACAGACCTGTTTGCCATTTTACGTAATTGATAAGCCATAATTGCCCTTACAAACTGCTGGGTTATCATTAACATGGCAACTGGAAAGCCGCATTTCATTATTAAAATGTAGATACCTACATATTATTATAATGTAGGTGAATACTATTACATGGACAGAGTATAAACATTAGGTAATAATAGAACTAAACTATGGAGAGGGCTATGCTCGGAGTTTCTCTGAAAGATAAGATCCGCAATGAGGTAATCCGAAAGAGAACCAAAGTAACCGACATAGCCTATAGGATTAGCAAGCTGAAGTGGCAATGGGCTGGTAACATTTCTCCAAGGACGGACAACCGTTGGAGTAGACGTGTCCTTGAGTGGATACCGCAAATCGGCAAGCATAGTGTACGACGCCCACCGGCTAGATGGTGCGACGACCTACGGAAGGCGATTGGAAGAAACTGGATGAGAAGACCGGGCTCAGTGGCGTTCATTAGGAGAGGCTTATGTCCACCAGTGGACAACTACAGGCTGATAATGATGATGATGTACTAAGCTACGGGTAGTTGTTATTAAAATCGAAACTAGCAGATCATTCGTTTCGATCGAGACGTAAAATGATTTCTACGAAATCTCAGATATTTACACAATAATCTTATCAACAAAGATTGTTGTTGATAAAACAGTAATTTTCAAAGATCGATTACAATATTATCACAATAAACTTGCCGGACGGATAAATACTTAATTTACAAACCAGTTTATAAATAATTTCTGTTGATGTTTAAAGAAAAAGGATGACTTAAATATCAACACCATACCAACCGAGGAATCCAATAATACCTACATCGTTGGATTATTAGGGTAGCGTAAAATCCAAACCAGTAAGTACGTATTATCACAAATTGAACTATGAAGTCTCTACTAAAACTTACTAATTAAGTAAATTCTATAAAACGATGAAAGACATGAGATCGGTACCTTATAGCTAAAATTGATTTCACAATAAACTGTGTTAATATTTAGAATGTACAAATATGATTAAAGCAACTTCTAATTCCACCCTCCACTATGACACCTAGACTAGTGGAATGCAGAACACCTGATATTCTTTCAATTATTCACTCCCCTCAACGACTATCGATACCATCTTGCACCTGAGTTCAAAGCTTTCAAAGCAAATATACCCGACACCGTAGTCTATAGTAATTCCCCCGAGGATGGCCGCAGTGGCAGTGGTCAGGCACTCGTGTTGTATTACGGCGACCGCAGCAGAACAAAAACAAGTTGAGAGCATGTCCTCAATCGTGCGTGTCGTGCCTGAGGGTCTACTGCTCGCAGCTAGGGTTACCTACTCCCCTGTAGAATCAGAGGGGTATCTTAGAAATACAACACTTGAGGAAGGTCTAATTTTTTTTAAACCTCTTTAAAGGTGTCGAATATTCAACTTTCGATACTTGCCGAAGATACCACCTAGTCCGTCACGTATGCTTTGATATTATTCTTTACGTCAAACAAATATCATCATAAATGTTTACTTAATTTCAACGGGATAAAATCTTGTAAACGTCCGCTGAATGCGTGCACTTCTTAATATTGCATAATGTCCTTTTCAAGACCTTGACCTTTTCCCAAGACTTTCTTTTCAACGGCTTAATTTTACAATTTCAATTTTAAACAATTATACATTTTACCAAAGAAAAACCGATTTCAATGTATCTTCGAAGTCTTAGGTATAAAATATCGATCAAGGTACAAATATCGATGAAATGTATGTGGGACCACTTCGTAGCTATACTGAACTGAACGCAAAAAGAATTTTTGAAATCGGCGAACATACATAAAAAAAATACAGTGGAACATAGAACCTCCTTTTTCAAGTCGGTTATAAAGCCTAATATATAGGTATTCAAATCTTTCTAAATCTCACAGCCCTACAAGCCCTTGGCGAGGCTGCCGTGGTAAGAGGGGCAGAGGCAGGGGCAGGAAGCCGCAGGACATCCGACACGTACAGGAAGCAAAACCAGTTTCAGAGCCTTTGTCCCTCACAACCTCCCGGCCCTTCGCCGCGCTGCCCCTCGCTCGTCCAACCACATTCCTTTAAAGCCTTCGCTGCGCGAGCGCACCCTTTCTCGAAACTGTAACGATGACTGTTCATTTTTTTAATGTGGATGGAACTTTATTTAAATTTCGTTATGATCTGCACTGAAAACGTAAATAAATATTAAATTATACTTAATACAAAAATTCCAAACTACAACATTGATCAAATCTATGTTAAATAACCGAGTTAATGAAATATGATAAATGTATAGCTATATTAAAATGTATAAATACTTCTATCTATAGGTAGTGGTGTCCTATAACTGGTTTTATAGAGCCACTTAATAAATAAACTATAAGCGGGCGTGACTTCGCAAAAATGTGAAAAATTTCCGTATTTTTCGATGTCCTTTACGAACTCCGACATTTTAGTTTACAAGGGGGCTTAGGAAGATCTACAAGTAAATTAGAATTTTTATTTAATAAATATAAAATTCTAAGATATACAGACATTTATTGATATCAGGTTAGTAGTGTTCAAGTACCATTCCAAGCAAATGAAGCAAATTACGACTTCCTAAAATTCAAATTTGTCTGGGCTAGTTATTTTGTCTATAAATACTGTCGGTCTCGACGTCATATATATGATTAACTCTAGTGAATGTCTCCGTGAAGCGGAAAAACGTCGGCGACTAAAATAACCGCTGAATATTTCCGACTGGCATCGCATCCCGCTCGACTTGTGAAAATGGCATCTAAAGACGAACGGCGCGCGCGCAACTTCCGGAGTGGCGATAAACATGGCGGCATCGAGCCAACATGGCGATGTTTCCGGCCGCGCTGATTCACATATTATGATGTTGACTGACTCTGGCTTGCTCACTGCATTTTTGGTTTGTGATTCAGACTTACACAACATGTAGGTTTGCAGACAGAGTTCTGAAGGAATTCACTGTCTAGCACATAAACATAAACATCGACTCAAGGACGTACTGGTTGAATTTAGATCGTGAACGCTATGAGCCCTTTGTCTGACCAGAAGTCTAAAACTGTTCGCTTCTGTAGAGTAGCACTAAAAACAAATTTTTATATAAGAAAAAAAAGGCCCACCTGTCAGTAGCTGAAAAACGGGCATAGGCAGAATTGAGATTTATCACAATTTACAAGCCATAAATATTTCTGTGATGACCTGACCTAACCTGACTGGATAAAACATCTGAAATCTGAATACACAATATCTATCACATGTTTAATAATATATTTTATTGTGTATTTTCTATTGACGTTTAAATAACATCCTGACATTCGGTCTAAACTTTCATGTAAATATTAAAATTCATTATTTTCATTTTTAAAATATTGTACGTCCGTCATGGATAAATTGTTAACACCATAGCATAATTTAATTTTTAACACCAATTTGTACACAATTTCTGCTTCTTTCATTTCATTTAATTTCAAAAAATGTTTAGGTACAGAACTTCAGGTCCAATAACTTTAATAATTTATAGTAACGTTATCGGAAAACAGACGTTATATACATCGCATTCATCGTTAATCGATATGGTAGTACCTTTTGCTGAAACTGTCTCTGAGAAAAATATAAAAACAGTTATTAAACTTTCGCAAAAACTAGTATCGATTTGATGAAATTTCAATATGTAATTTGTACTAAATAAGCTGGAATTTGGGAGAATACCTACAATGGTCGGTAAATAAATAGGAGTTAGTCATTTCTGAATCGCTACATCCATATCGAAATTACACAGCAATAAAAAAGGACCCGATGCGAATAGCGCTAAAGTACAACATTTTACTTTGTTGCTGGCATCTTAAGAACCGGATCGTTTGCCATTCCACCAAGCAACAGTTCATCGACTTAGCTTAAGATTTGTACCTTGGGCAGATTTTATATGACGGCTCTTCTTTTGATTTTATATTTTCTATGCTATTGGTTCTTGTACCCGTAAGTATTTTCATACATTTCAATTTCCTGTCCTACAATCATCAAAAGAAATAAATGCAATAGACGGCTTCATTGCTAAGCAGCAGTTTCTTCCAAAGCAACTTAATTAATTGGTACATTAAGCTCAACTTGAACATAAGTCTTATGGTATTAATTAGGTGTTAAATGACAATTTGTTAATGAAAATAAAAAAAAATGCTATCCATTAACATGTTACACAAAAAGTTTGTCAAATTGGAGGGACCATCGTTTATGGTCGACATTACTCAAACGACTAATTTTAGGGACAATCAAATTCAATATTTTTAAGGTAGAATTATGGTATTATAATTCTAAATAGGTATGATATTCCTGAAAGCAGCCGATCCACATGGTCCCTCCATCTTGACGTCAAGATGGATCGCTAAATTATTAAGTATATATTGAGGTAGCTAAAATTATAGTAAAGGTAGGAAATAGTAGATAAATGGTATTAAACTTTTATGCATTTAGGTTGGTAATCCAAGACTTGGTCCCTCCATTTTGACGCTCACCATTCGATCTAGGCTGATGATGCTGTGAAACGTTAAGGGTTCGATTCCCGCTAAGAGACAAATATTTGTTCACAGAAAAAAGCGCTAGTAATTGTTTCGTGTTTGGTGTTTTGGGATCACGGTCTTCGTAGTTCTTGGTTCCTTAGATACAAAGAATTCTAGTTAGGGAACAAGATCTATATGTATGTAATCGTTGGCCGTTATTATAAAATAGCTCACTGAATAATGTTTACTACCACGTAAATCCTACCACAAAATATGGCATAATTTACGAGATTCGACAGTAGATAAATGTTACGTTACGAGTTACGAGACTCCGCCGACAAGGTTGTCGCTCCGCGGCCGTGGCAGTGAACTTAATTCGTACTTTCTTCGCCGCGCACCTCGCGCCGACCAACCGTGAACCGCGTTTCGTTAAATAACACCTATTACCGAACCAGCTCTCATTTAAAACGTTTCAAGTACATAGCAGTAGCCGTCTCGTTTTATCTTTTGGATAATGATTGCTTCATCGAACATTGGAGCTCGTAATATATCTTTTTGTGCGTCCGCGTTACTTAATAATTTACGTAGGTACCGTTTGTATCGTAGGCGTATAGTTGATATTTTGGGTTTTCTTGACAAAATTAACCCGCCGCAAAATATGTATGTTATGTAATGACACAAATACTGATGGAGAAAACCATAGACATATGTTCTATGTGCGTAGTACATATATATCGATGGGGAAAACGATATCCGGTGGCTATGTGGTATCAGCTAGGAAACAGATAGGCGATAATGGCCGTAACGGGATACAATATCTATATAATCATTGCCGCACATTTTACGGCAAAAAGGCAGTCGGCGCCAGTGTTCAAGAACGCACACTACCACAGCACGTTGGCATCTACACGTGTGACGTCGAAACAGTGACTAAGCTTACAAAATCTCAACCTTGAAATCTATAACGACTAATCTCCAGCATCTTCGTTTATAGCAAGTGGAACTACAAAGTTCAACGGGCTTAACTTACGCGGTACATAACATACTCCACGAAATGCAGCACTGACAAAGTTCTGATAAGTTGGTAGAAGCCGGAACTTGACTGCCGGTTCCGTTGTCACAGTAACAACGCGTGCAATGAATCGTACATCAAACATTGTCATACGTGGTACCGCAGCTTTGGAATATTTACATGGAAACAAAGCCGTTAGAGTTCGTTTGGAGTGTATGAATGTAAAGATTTTGTAGTAAGCTTTCGTACTGGTTTATACTGAACGCAGGCTTTAATCGGCGTCCGCGATCCCACTTCCGTGTAGCTCATCCCGCTGCGCGACCTAGCCCGGCCTAGGTCTCCCCGTTATCGGCGAGCCCGTTACGTGACGCGCATGACCCGGATCCGACACGATACGATGTAAATACTAGAGAAAAAGCTCGCTCACCGCCGCTTATTACCTATATCTCCTTCTGAGACATTCGAGGAAACGTCGGTTGTAAACGTCTGTCGCTGGAGTGCTTAGGACTGTTGTTAATGTGTTTATCGGCAAGCTTAGAAGCTTTTCGTATCTTAGATTTTCTAAGAAGTAAGAATATGAATAAGAATATAAATAAGAATATGTGGATCCATCTTTAATAAATCTGTTTCGGTAAACTCAAATCACGTGAAAACATTACTGCTTTTAATGACCAATCTAACAAAGTAGGTAGGTATTTATACCCACTAACAAATTTCAGATTTCTGTTTTGGCACACACCATGTTGGTAAGCGGTTGTAAAATTAAGTACCAATCAATTTTGTAGTAATCATTTTCCTCTCAATTAAGGAGTACCTAACCTAATAAGATTTAATTTAAAGTTAATTATAGGCCGGCACCACGCTTAATGACGTACTAACTTTAACATCCTATACCATACAACATTTACGACTACCGACTGCCGATTATTTACCGTTCACCGTCAATCCTCCAGCAGCAAAGAGCGGCACATTAACGAAGCGTAATTAAAAATACAAGTAGAGTGCAAGGTGGACCGCTACCCCGGGTGACACTTATGAAGCAGGCTGGAAGGCAACGGCGTCAGTCGCCGTGAAGAATGTCGCGCTCGTTGGACAACCTCCGCCTACCTACAGTACCTAACACGGTTGTATTAGAAACAGTTGCTGCACTTCAGACGAATCACAAATAATCACAATAAAGGCAAGAAAAGCACATAAGCGAAAAAATAAAAACTGTAGTAAACTCAAAAGGCAGGCAATGTTTTCGGTTAGATTGAAAAACATTACTCTTATCGTGCATTTCACGCACGAAAATGGTAGGAAAATGAAGATTCGCGCTTTCAAATATTGGCATCATCTCGAACAGTGGGATTATTTCGATAGATATGACATTTATTTAACCACTACGGAAACTTCTGTCGCACTCCAAATTTAAGTAACTTGTACTACAAAACGCTAGCGGTCGGACTATCGATACACTGATGATGACAAACTTGGTTATAGAGTGAGGGGACTGTTTAATCTGTACCTACAGCTGTGCGAGTAATTTATTTAGGTGACTCACCTATCATAGAATCAATAGCTTCTCATATTATAATTACACCCACTATGATCCACAACACGATTTAATAAATATCAGAGGTTATCAACTCTTGATCTTTTAGGATGTGGGTACTTATTTGTAAACTATTTCATCGCTAGAACTATGACGTAATAGACCAGATAGTTTGCTTTAGCTACGTCCGTCGTAATTAAATACACCATGGGTCGCAATAATAAAGTAATTGGCCAAACATGACAATATTATTTATTATGTAGCTCTAGGTAGAGTCAGTTATTTTGGGAGACTTCAGATAAGTTAAATCTCAGCAAATTAGGATACACATTGCTATCATTATACTTTTACGATGGCTAGGCATAAACATAAAAAACAGCACAACCATACTGCAGTGATTTGTGCTACAAAATACGAATTATAATGTTGACATTCTCAGACTGCGTGACCGGACTCCGGAATCCCTTAAAAACAATTGCGAACTAACCGTATAATGTACAATTCTTACAAAAAATATTGCCATCCGGATTTGTGCCTTCTTTATATAGACGCATATAATTATAAAGCCTTTTATCTGTCTAGATGACTTGTGCAAGTAAATGTTGTGGCCAAGAATGCTCTACCAAATGTAAAATTTGTAGAGCCGTTTCTATCCTCGACAAATACAGGCAAACACGCGTAATGCGTAATAAAACGACAGTGTTACAAAACGAAGCGTAAGACGACAAGATTTGAGATTATTTTCGGAGTAATTACACGATAATAATTTGAGCCATTAGTTTGAATGGCTATGAAGCCGGAGCCGGCGCGGCGATGCCAGGAAGTGCGCAAAGATACCAATAATCTCGGAACCTGTTTTTCTTCGCGAACGTCTTGATGTCGTCCGCGCAGACGCGGCGCGACGTAAACTGGTCGACAATAAGTATGCATATATTTGAATTTAATTTCGCGAACAGGAAATACCAAGACGCCCCGCAACACGCGGAGCAGACGATCTGAGCAGAAAGACAAAAGGTTAAATAAATAACGTTGTGTTAAAAAAATACATTCAGTGATGGACGTGTAACCTGTTCCGGTTGTGAAAATAGTTTTCTATAAGGAGATGGAGAATACTGACGTCAACTGGTAACTTCGAAAAATCTCAGCAATTTTCCGAGTGAAAGTAGGTAGTGGGACCATTAAACCGAACAGTATGATGATAGACAATACTACTTGAAGGCGCAATAACAAACGCTGCAAAGGAAATTTGAACTAGACTAAGGTATAGAGGAGCTAGAGACAGCAAATAGCAAAGTAAATTGGCAGTAATTTTGTGTTATAATATTACTTTATACATATGTTGATTATTATCTACCTACCTACATGTAGAATTCACAAATGACGTCAACAGGGAAACGTACATATCGCATAAGCACGTCAAGAAACATAATATCTTATCTGAAGGCTCAGAAACTTTGATAGGTACAAGTTTTAATTGTCATTCAAGAATATCTTGGTACCTCATTAAATTATCAGATAAAGTACAGGTACTGGACTATATTATGTATGAACTATCATCCAAAGAACATGAATTGATGTCCGCAACAAAGGATATTTAAGTCATTCAGTGTTGTAAGCAAAAAGCAGTCTATAAACGTTAAAATGTGACAATTGCAGGGAGTTCATCAATCTTCGCCGTTTGTATGGCTCGGAAGACGGAGAGGTGGCTCAACAATGACTCCGGTCATCCAGAGAAATTATTAATTGGCCCCAACGTCATGACAAAGAAGCGGAAATATAAAACTTCTGCGATGGAACCCCGCGGCGTGAGGCTCTTTACCTGACTCTTGCCCTGCCTTTTGTGCTTTACATCAAAAGGTATTTGCTTTTAAGAATCTGTGGGAAATTGCGCAACGACCGACAGTTACGCATTACAAGACATTTTTGATCCATCATTGAATCGAAGGCCGTATCATGAATGATATTCAGCCAGCGTAAAACGAAAGCCTTTTTAATAACCAACCCTTTAGACATGGTAAGGGTTAATCTTAGACAAGAAAAGAATTACGTACGGGTTCCAAACATAAGCAACGTATAAAAGTTTATAACACATGAATTAACAAATTGAAAATAAGCGCGCAAGAGCCTGTAGTAGCCAACGATATGTGAGGTTACTGCCATGGTTCTGCAGACTAAAAAATCCTTCTTTAATAAACATATTTGTATATTTTGAAAAATAGTTATCGCAACCGAAATCTTTATTGGTTTCATATCTAAGATCTTGTAAAAGTGCTTTCGGTTCATGCAGAACTTGTGAATTCACACCTCATTGTCTCGTTCAAAGGACCAAAACGGCCAACTCGATTCGGCGAACAGCCGTGTCCACTGGCCGCTCTAATATCTCACAGATGAGTGTCAAACGGATCCGAGCGCGCTTCCTAGAAGGGACTTAGCGGCGCCTTATAGACCCTTACATTTTTTGTACCCTTTAAGATAATAAATGATGCAGTTTAAAAAAAGAATCAGACCTGTTCAGTGAGATAACGATCAAAATTATTTTTATGGAAATACTCGCCGGAATTATAATGATCAGGAACCTTTTGGGATGTGCTGGAGCGCGCAGACAAAGCGTCGGCGAAACAGAAAAGGTGAGTGTAGGTGATGCTTACTTCGATGTGCCTTATCATGGGTGTGATCTAAAATGTGTATTTCAAAACATGGTAGAGTGTGGGTACCTCTATATCAGAAGAAATATTTCAATGTATGTACATAGTAGGAATGAAAGGCCACATAACATTTTGAGGTAATAGCTAAGTACCTAACCATATTTTCAATTTCTAATAAATATCTGTTCAAAATGTTAAAATACATAATTTATTTACAAAAGAGGCAATAATAATTCATTGAACATCCAGTAGCTGCAAGACATAAGTAGATGGAGAGGTCCGTTTCGGAAATCGCTCTTTATTATTTTTCTTAGTAAATTCCAGGCTCAAGTGTATACGAAACGCCGGCGTTTACATAACCGTATTGGCTTCGCAAAGAAGCCTTCTCAATGCCCTTTGTGTTTCAACAGAATGGAATAACCAAAAAGCACTCGAAACTATTATTTCCTTGCGTATTTCTAAGGTTTTGTAGATTTAAAATGGTCAATATCCTATTAGAGCTTAGTTTGCCCAGTTTCGGCGAAAAAGCTTTTTAAACTACTGTGTAGTTTTGGATTGTTTGTCCGTTTGTGTGTTTATGAAAGGAAGAAGAATGTGTGGTGCTCGAAATTTTATCATAGGATTTAATAATTTGGATTAAGTTGGAAAAAGTTATTTAATGATATTAATAAAAATTACTCAAGTTTATTTTTGTTTATCGTTCTGTCTCTCATAAACCATCTTGTTCTATCATGATAAAAAAGAGAAAATGATGAACAAATCAGATAGGTTATACCTATATTTCAATACAATACAAATATATTTGTATACCCGTTTATAACAAACACAATATTCTTCTAAAGTGGGCGATCCTATAGCTTAAAGCTCATCCAGAAAATCAGTCCTTTTTTTAATTGGACCATCCTAGTACTAGAAAATTTTAGATCAATTTAGTATAATATAGGTATAAGCTATCGGAAATGTGTGTAATCCGTCATTATATAAAATTCCTAGTAAATATGTTTATAATGCCTAAAATCGATAGGAAATGTATGAAATAAATTTGATTCAACACATTTCCTAGGAATTCTATACATTTCCCCAACAGCAATCGGAAATGTATTAAATTCGGGATGTCCATGTTAACAGCGGGGTAAGCGCAGCGTTGGCGGGGTGATAGGCTCTCGCCAGAACTCTCGGTTCGTCATCCCTTCGCTCCACTCGCACACTCGACCTTCACCCCACCCCCACGTGACTTTTAAAACCGTACCCACTGAAATCGAGAAAAATGCAAAAGCTATGAAAATTAACGTGGTTTGGACACATTATTAATAATAATTTACGGGTGACACTCACGTTTACTCCAATTTAAACGTGAGTGTCACCTGTAAAATATTATTAATAATGCAAAAGCTGTTTTTCATCCATTTTCTTTGAAAACCTAGAATCGAGATGTCTCAAAAAAATTCAGTTGAGCTCGATCGTTTCCTTAAAGGAATGTTTTCTTTTGGACTATTTTACTTTTGTAACGTAACAAAAAAACTAATTTCAAAAATCAACCCATAACAAGGTTATTATAATAGGGTGGTTACATGGTTAGCCTGTCAAATGTGATAAGCACATACGGGTATGTAGTTGTATTTTGTATAATATTATACAAAAAACTCATATTTCTTTACATTTATCAGTATTTTAATACATACGATATAATTGTATCTATATAATATACAGTTACACTAAGATATGCGTCGCGCAATGTTAGACTTAGTAGGTATATGTGTAGGTATGCCACCTTAGACTTAGAGGTAGTTTAGGTAATGAGCTACTTATTACATACAAGTAATATAAGCAAATTATTTTATGAGCAATTATAATAGATTAACATGTTACCAATAATTATCCATATTTTACATGGATTTTCTTGCAACGTCTTTCCCAACTTATAAGTCAACAAAAAAGGTATAATCTATCGCATATCAATGCGCGATGGCCACCTCCGTACGTGCAATATTTGCAAAGGAACCACTGTTTACCACTTCGCTTCCTATTCAATCTATTGTTCGGAAGTGAAGAAGTGCTCCGTACTTGGAAATATAATGTTCCCTATTGTGCGAAAGTTAATATTATAGCCGATAGAAATTCACATCCATTGTGTACCGCAAACGTTACCTGCCATTGAAAATAAATAAAAATGCGTATCGCGGAACGCACAGTTATTATGTAAAGAGGGTGTCAATAGTAACCCCGATACAAAAAAAGTAGGCTGAGCAACTAAACTTCACGAAACTGATCACGAACTTTTTTTTAGCGCAACGCATCGTCACATGGGAGTTCCTTATAAAGCTGTCGATATTGAAAAAAGCTAGTGTTTGCCACGTCGATTATTAAAGGTATACAGGTACATAAGTAACACCATCATCTCAAATAGTAAGGAAGTAACATACGTTATTATGTAAGCTGATAAACCGAAACGTTTCAAATTATAAAACAATGCAAGCATGTCAAACGACACAGCCTAATGGCGTATGTGGAAGATGGAAGCCGTCGCGCATTCGACCTTGGATGACGCTACGTTTTCCTACTTCACTTCCTGCTCGATGCCATCTTAGAACTCGTGTCGACTCTTGGACGGCGCCTTACACATTATCAGGCTTTGTTCACATTCAAAACGTGACTCAAGCTAATATGAATTTGACATGAAGACTGTCATTATCTATTTGAAACTTACTTTGTATTGCAGTATATTATGTAGGAAACAAACGTTCACACATCTAAAAGTCGAAGCAGAACGTTTGATGTTATGTTGAAATGAAGCAACCCGCAGAAATGTAGAATTGATGTCAATAGAAAACGTTTATGAGGATATAGTAGATACAACATCCGACTACGTGCCAGTTTAAAAAAACATTACACCTCCAACGCAGTACTTGGCAACTACAGTGCCTGTAATATCAGTGATGGGCACGTATAATGCATCATTCCATTCACTTCCCGCTTAGTCTATCTAACCCGAATGCACTTTCTTTGTGTTTGTGACACAGCAAAGCCTCGTTTCTTTCATGAAAATACTCGTATAAACTTCCTGGGAATAAGGCAACCGTATAGACTGTAGAGATAGAGAGAAGAGACAGTGGCGTGCCAGCGGAGACAATGTGGGAGAGGCACCGTGGCATGCGAGGACAGACAATGTTTTCGCATTGCTTCGCGCCCTCGCAATCTTCCTAATGAGTGAACCCTTTCACACTTTGGACAAAGCCGGGGTTTCACGGGTGATGTGACATGAATTCACTACGTCCGTCTTTGTTAATGTTGCCAGCGGAATGGGTTGCTGTTAATGGCAAGGAAACGTACCTAACCACGAATTGAAATTCTTCCAGCTAACTTGCTATCCGAATATGCACATTATATTTTAAATGACATTTTAAATTCCTAGTTAAATTAAAGAGGAAGTTTATCAATAGGGGATCGGACAACTTCAGAAGGTGTTTTATATTAACTACAATTAATATATTTAGCCATTAAAAATACTATTTTAATAAAATAACGCTCCCAAAGTACCTAAAACTATATATAAATATTATGTTTCAAATATTGCCGCGCAAAAGGTCACCTCAAAACTTGTGACGTCATATGAAGGTAGAAATCGACAAACTCTTCGAAATAAAACTTGCAAAGAGATTTAAATACGTTTTGTGAAGTTTGGGGACGATATAGTAGTAATGGAACGAAAAATTAGCAAAAATACATTTTATGAAAAGCAAAAACGAAAAATAAAAACAAGCTTGACTCACGGCATTTGCCTACAAATGACGTCATGCGTTGTGATTGTTGTTTCGTTTGAGATGAAAAACAGATTAAAAATGTCAGAATTATTAGATTTTATTTATTGATTTATAAATATAAATCATTATTATTATACAAAAATATTGATTGGATGATCTTTCTGGTTCGACGAACATTCGTTCTAACTACATTTTAGATTTTTTCTCGATTACTGTCCGATAAAATAGGGGTATTTAGAGTATAATTATAGCGTGTTAATATAATTGTGCACACAACAATCTACCTACCTAGCTACTGGCACAACTGCGCTATACATAGGTATAACATACTACTTAACTCGTATAAGGTAATATAGGTATGTTATATACTGCTTATATGTGTGTTAATAGCGTTAATACCTACAGTAACGTATAAATTGGATTTCCTGCTATAATTGGGCCATTATTTTAAAATCAACATTAAATAATTGTTAGTGGCGTTATCACGTTTAAAAATAAATGTTTAGTATTAGGATTGATCACCGGAACTTGAGGTGTCGGATTCAGTGATAAAGTATTAAATAGGTATTTATTTCACAGAAAATGTGTAGTACTAACTACTTGTAGGTAGTATTACTATGTATTGTTATATATTCATGATGAATGTATTTATATATATTTGTAATAATAAAAGTAATTATTAATCAAAACTTTCTGTGGGTGTGGTCTCGATTACTACAAAATACGAACGCACCTGCGCTAACGTCATAATGGCTGAGCGAGGGTTGATAGGGGGTGAACTTGGCCCTCTTCTCACGCTTCAAAAAGATTTTTTTCGCTTTGGATAGGTAAGGTACCTGTTCCTTAAAGGTATTTATCATTTAATCGTCAACGGAATTCCTTTCCGGGACAATACTCGCAGACGGTTCTCAACTCCTCACTTGTTTTATTGCTTGTTATGTAATTCTTACGAGGTCCTGGAAAATTCTTTCAAGATTTCCATTGCCTCAGTAATCTTGCATAACCAAATCCCGTTTTCCCGCGGACCGTGGAGTAGCTTGCTAGTGATTACATCATTTTACTAACATGAAACCCCACAACGTTTGTCCCTCGACATTCCTCCTTTGAGAACAAGCATGCGTAACTACTGTAATTGCATTATCGACGTTGCACACTACCGTAAACTAATCTGGCTCTGTATCCGGAAACAAAACTAGGTAATTTATGTACTTAGCTTTTACAATTTTTCTTTGTTTCGAGGGACGATTTGATAAGATTGCGCGTACTGTAATAGGGAATATATATATATATTTTTTTACGCTTGATAGATCTATGTTTGGCCGCTATCTCGCCTGATGTGAAGCGATGATGTGGCCTAAGATGGAGCACATAGATCTAGAGAGAGACGGCAGTTGAGCGGCTGCTCAGACCCGTCTCCCCGATGGTTCACCGAACATCATCCCGAAACACGACTAGGTCGCTTGACGGCATGGCTTTGTTCGGTGGGTGGTATTACAACCACGGCCAGAGCCTACCACTCCAAAAAGATGATAATGTTATACTATGGTAATAGTATACTGTTAATAAAGAGCTTTGTAGTGGAAGAAGATTACTATTATGCAGGAGCATACTCATCATCCGGCAGACAGTAAACATGTAGGTACATTCCAATTTCAATCATTTTTAAGTCAAACAATTTTTTATTTATACACAGTGACTATAGCTTAGTTCTCATTTTCAATTATAAATATTTTGCAATTTTAATCAAAAGTAATCAAATTAATTAATCAGGTGAGACTCACGTTTGAACAAATGAACTTAATACAAATGCGTTCATTGTAAAGGGCTGACTAACGAACATTGAAGTAGGCATAACACAAACAATTTCAACCAAGGTCAGAACGGATCAATGACTTAGAAATGCAAAATATTTATAGAGTTAGGGATGAAATTACTTGGCTGAAATATTCAAATATAATATGACGGTTTAGAGAAAGATTTTAGGTACGCTACATAAACATAGTCCCTCTAAGAACATATATGGCATGACAAATCTGTCTCACCAATGATGCGTAAAAACTAGCAACACAAGTGTACGAACAATGTGCAATTTTTTAAGCGACATGTGCACAGCACATTCAAAAAGTAATCCCTAACCCTTAAAAGAATCAATTAATGACGATGTATCTAATCCGAGAGGGCGACAGATGCGAGCGACAGGGGGCAGAGCGAGCATTCATAGATCTCCCTCTCGGAGTGCGAATGGACGGACCCTCCCGATTGTGCAAACTTCGTGCATGAGGTGCATCTGTCCACTTGCATCACTAGTGCAGGTCGCAATTAAATGGAACATATCGAGTAATAACTTCACGACATTCCATAATCTATCCTTTATAAAGTCTATTACTTCAACTTCAATGCTTAGTATTCTAGCAGCATTTTCGCTGCAAGCACGCATTTATTTGAATCAAAATTACCTTTTTTACCATTTCGACTTCCAAAAATAGATCATGATATCAATCTTTGAATTCAATTGCCAGGCAATAGGATGTGCTTAACTCAATGCCAACTTAAAGTCACATTAAAATGTACTTCCTATTAGAATGCCGACATTATTCAGCCTACGCAACATTACGGTTCTCAGCGAATAGTTTAAGCAACCTAACCACTGCGGCCACTTCCTGAAAGGAGTACAGTTTAGCAAATACAGCGGAACTGGTATTGTTTCATACCGCGAACGGCGCAAGCTTGAGACACACCACAACGGACTTTACACTTCCTGTTTCCAATGCGAATCATAAACACAGTTCATTGTTTTGTTTGATCGAAGTACTCGAAGTAGTATGTTACTTTCCTAATATGCAATTGTGTTATTGATATGGGTAGGAATGATGCTCGGTAAGTCGTAAATGTCGCCGCCTCGCTATTTATGATATAATATATTTAATTAACATCAGGAATGTCTGATGGAACTGGAAGACGCATATTAATTCACCACACACTAAACTCGTGTGCCGACTCGATATAATATTATGTTAAATCCTACCCCACCCTAAGGTAATCGGACTCTGCACTCTATCCCTCACTGAGATAAAGTCGCCCTAGCATTCAAACAAGTGGCTCACGCACACACTGACACATAATCAGGAAGTACAATGAAGATTAAAGAGACTCGATACACACATGCACGATTAATGTAATATCCTATCGTAGAGGTGCCATCCCGCGAGTAGTAGCTGAATATAAATAATATTGCGTACGCACACAAAGGGAACATTTAAATAAAGCGTCTCGCGCGCTGTACCAGGAAGTAGCAGCTCACTTACTCACACATTGGAAGCGGTTATATCAACTGTTAGGTAGATATGTGGCGCTGGCGCACACTTGTGCGTCAACTATGCGTGGGACCGCGCGCACATGGCCTGATTGGGACATACCAAGTGAGCCCCCAGACGATACACTTTTTACGACACGTAGTTTATGTGTCACAAGATATTTTATGAGTTTCTAACTCAAGTATATGTAGCATCTTCTCCAGTCTAAAACTATAAAATTATTATTAGCTATTTTGGCACATGCTTATTTTTATTTATCCGAGTAGAAAATTAAATATAATACGAATATCGCTTGTTAGAAGTAAACCAGTGCCCACAATTTTTACAAAATATAAGTTAAAACAAGTAAATTACAGATTTACAATAAGTTGTTACGAGATTATTAACCTCTGTTAGGACACAGAAGAGTTAATAATACTGGTTTGCAGACTAAGTAATATTGTAATATTTCGTATGGTAATAAGTTAAATGTAGATATACTTATGCAGCAAAATACGGAAGACTAAATTAAGTAAATAATATATGCACTAATAAGCACGATACACCCCAGTTCTAGATATAATTGGTTATTATAATTCGGATAGAAAATGATGTCGATGCCCGTACCCTGTGTACACAAAAATGTAATGTCGAATTGTGCCCTCGTCCATACGGGTGCATTCCCGACTCCCAAGTCTCCCAACCAAAGGGATTTTTATAACACGGCCGAGTTGGAATAAACGGAGGGTGTTTTTGTCATGTGACACTTGTGCGCTCCGAACCTTGCCCTGGGGGATGCTCGTTAAAATCATGGATTAATTGTCCATTCAGAACGCTACGTATCGATCTGCAGATACCTAATTATTATTATTTGTACCAAGCCGGTGCTTTTAGAGTTAGGGGTGGCATAAAACGTGAATACATTGCAGATTAGTTATCGGACTGACTTGCAAGAACAGGACCGACGATTTCAGCTACAAATATGTATTTATTAGGCCACATCATCGCTTCACATCAGGCGAGATAGTGGCCAAACATAGATCTAATAGGAGTAAAAAATATATATATATATCTCGATGACGAACAAGAATGTCGCAGAAATAATATCACAAAAGAATAAAAAATATAGCCATCTACCTTTTCTTATTGCTCCTTTTAAATTGGTTTGAATATATTTTAGGAAGTAAATATGTAAATGATTTATTTCAGTTGCGTGACTACAAGTGGTTGCCATCGACAGTCGGCGCAGCTGAGGTCGACGGAAGTGAACGATTTCTTAACCCACCATAATTACCTACAACAACCTCGGAGGAACTACAGTGGACATTACAATACAGACAATAAGATCATAGACTAACAAAAAATCTGAATGTGCATGAGCAAATATTTGAGTAAAATTAACATACACATAACATACATGTGGAAATAAACTGCACAGGCTAGGTGACAAAGGACGGTAGTGACTAGGTAAAAACAATAGATGTCGCAAGTCGTGATCTATTACGCAATATGGAACCGGAAGAATCAATCCGCAAGACAAATTTTCAAATTGTTATTGACAAATGAAAACAAAAAGCAATGGTACCTACTAACTACTCGTAACAACAAAAATCATGATTTGAAGTCTGCCATGAAAAAAACATCCATGAAAGGGGTCAGTAAACATTGAACTGCAGCTATAAAAGGTCGCAACGTAATCGTAACTATGCTATTACCCAATGATAAAATATAATAACCGGCCCGGAGTTTGTTCTTCGGGCTGTAGTGCAAGTGGCGCAATTTTTCGATGTGACATCGTTGCCTAGTTTTGAGTGGCACTCGGTTATGTAACACGAGAACAACAACAGTGGAAACGAGGTCGCGGACTGGCATCGTGCGGTCGGAAGTGCGTTCGGATTTAAGAAATTGCAATATTTCATAACCTCAATGCGACTGCGAATTTACTTAAAAAGTCGGAAAACAGTCGCGCGGTTTACGGTAAATCCCCTGTCTGCTGACGACGAACAAACACTGGATGTTTAAATAGATGTTTTGTTGTACCCGGCATTAGAAATGCGCATAAGTCGATCAAATTAGCCATATTGACGCACACTAAAAATATTTATCACCTGCTGTACGATTATTTCTATCGATATAAATTTATGTAATAAAATTAATCCTTTATAGCACCTGTGCCTTTAGCTTTGTAAGCATTACATTTGTTTATTTAATACGAGTACAGGACCAGTGACTAGAGGTTTAATGGATAAATATTTTCAGTTAAACTAAATTATTCTAACTCTACTAACGAACCAAAACACTAACACCACAGATCTGCTATGTTACTATTTCTGTGACTAACACCAGCGAGGTTGTGTACGCTAATTAAGTGAATCCAAATTCCTAACCAATATGTTAGATACTCATTTATGTTTTGACTTAGTATACCAGTAAGTTAAACCATTTAAACCAGTCTGTATCTGCAAGCCACATCAGCGGTCCGGGTCACCACATAGGAAGCGCTGCTATTTCCATACGGTTGCAATTTAAATGGCGCGGTGTCCGGTTTGCGCTTCCGGCACATATTCACAACGCTTTCCCAACGCCGACTCAAGATATTTGCAGCGTATCAGAATACAGAAAGCGTCGGTAATATCTAGGTAAGTCCCTCCTGCGCCAACATGAAATGGCGAGTTAAAGTCGGATGAAGTATACATTTTCGTACAAAAACCAAGTCAACCCGAGGGTTAAACGCGATTTCATTTTGGGGCAAGAAGGCTATTAAACTTCTTCGGTAGTTTACCCATGGACTAACTTGTGTAACAGTAGACTATTGTAGTACGTCACGTGGTAACAGACCCCAAGTTGTGATTCCGAGAACGTAATTATCATCGTATATTATGTTTCTGGCAAATGTGGCAGTGACGTGTACTTAATATGGGTTTATCGAAATGAATGGATAACTGTTTGTGTAGGTATGCCAATAAAATTATGAAGGTTTTTCCTGTTTTTAAGACCAGCAGTTTCTGAGTACAGATATGAATACCAAGATTTTCATTGAGGAAGGCATTCTTGACTATTTTACAAAGAAGAGTCTTATGTATGTCACGCAATATTTCTGTTTATCTATTTCTTTAACATCGCCAAAGAAAATCTTTCAGCCAGTCCTTTTTATACCACGACCAATGTCGGAGGTAGGAAGAGAGATTGCGCTTCCCCCCTCACCCTATTCCCCCACATCCGGTGCCCGTAGGCAACCGCCTCGCTGTCCAATTTCCTTTTTCCGCATGTATTAATTTCCGGCTGAAACTATTCTGTCTTTCGTTTCCTAATAATATCCGACTAAGTTTTGGTGTAGTTATGTTTAGAGTTACGTTATTCTCTTTACTTTTAATTCAATAACATTTATGTTAGTGTTATGGAATACGGTTACGGAAAATCTATTAAACAAACGAGGCGTGTTTTTTAGTTCAATATATTATATGTTCTCATATTCTTTATTGTACACTGTCAAAACATTTACTTCGTGTACATGTACAAAGTCGAGCTTAATACTTAGAACAGTTTTCTTCCAGCAAACTCTTGGGGAAAGAGAACTGTCACTTGAGCAAATAGGTTTCAGTTAATTCAGGTCAATGTCTTAAATGAATCTATTCAGTTTTTAATACATTTACAAATGTATGCTGTCTACGTGTTACTCTAAGCCAAGTCCGTTTTTAATTAATTTTTATACACAACGTCGTAAGGGCATGTACACAATATCTCTATAATCAACATAAATAAAAATGAATCACCGAAATTTTTGTACGCGCGTAACATCCAAACGACTGCACCAAATTGGATAAATCTCCTGACAATAATATCAAGAAGATCTTGATCGTCTTGATATTATTGTCAGGAGAAAGTTTGTATGAAAGAAAATATTAATAAATATTTAAAAAATTGTGGCGGTACGAAGTTCGCCGGGTCAGCTAGTATCATATTAATATTTAAATATATTTAATTGTTCTCTAAACTTGGCAAAGAACGTCCTTGTACGGACTCATACATATTATTAACCGACTTCAAAAAAGAAGGTTCTCTGTTCGACTGTTTTCATTTTTTTTTATGTTTGTTACCTCAGAACTCCGTCATTTATGAACCGATTTGAAAAACTCTTTTTACGTCGGGTTCAGTATAGCTACGAAGTGGTCCCATATAAATTTCATCGATATGTGACCTTGGACTTAGAAGATACATTAAAGTCGGTTTTTGTTTTTTTTTAAATTAATTATTTAAATGCATCTCTTCATAAAAATCACCTAGGAATATTAAAATATCTTTCAATGATTGTTGTGATTGATTAGAGGTAAGATAAGATAAAGGTTAAAGGCGGATAAACCTGAAACGAAATCTAGAGCAGAGCGCAGAGTGAAAAACTTAACAAGCAAGTTAGTAAAGTAAGTAATTATGATTTAACCAGTACCTAGGTATAACATCAATAAATAGGTCAGACTGCAACTGAGTTCACAACCAGTGACGTTATTTCTGGCACTTCCGCATGAGTTCGGATTTGAGCCCGACCGTTCGTTCGCCGCATTCCGGACGGGTCGAGTCGCATATCGCCATTGGCTGTAGACTCGCTTCAAACGAATTACATATCTTTATCTTACTCTTGAGGAGAAAGTAAAAAAACTAAGTAATTTTATTCAACCAGGCTCATCAATTGGTAGGATTGCAAGAGTGCAACTGAGTTCGCAAGCAATGACGTTACTTTAGCAATTTCCGCATGAGTTTGGATTTGCGTTTGTTTTAATCTGTATATTCAAGGCCATGTGCCACCAACCCGCACTGGACCAGCGTGGCGGATTATGGCCCATACTTTCTCTAAATGAGAAGGCCCGTGTCCGAGCAGTGAACTTAATAGGCAGATGCTGATGGCTCAGTGTCTCAGACGCTCAGTGAATTCCGGACATGTTGCCCTCGGTCTGCGATGAATTGATATAATGAAAAGAACAAGACAGTAAAAACGACAAAATATACACAACTGAACATCCTACGAATAAGTTATGTGACAAGTGACAAGCCATATTTTTTTGAACTAAGATCAACAAATAGCGCTTGACTACAATTGGCACCTATGAGGACAGCAAAAAATACAATATGAACGAGGAAAATATATATATTTTACTAAGATCCGTTTCACAACATCGCCGATTCCAAACTGAGTAAAGTAAACAATACTAAATAATGATAATGCCTGGCCTGAGATAATGATCATGCAACACTAAACGCGTAATATTAAAATGCTAACAAAGAAAGCAGACGCAAGATCTGCGGTCACGGTCACGTATAACCCAACATCAGCCTTTTATTCCCCAAATTACTGCACATAACTCCACGACGAACTTTAGTACGTTGACGACATCGACATAGCATCACAACCTGTGGGCGCAAGGGAGACGGAGATAGCGGAGAGTGCGGGGCGGGCGAAGGGAGCAACAGGTAAAGATTCCGAGGCCACTTCCGTCTTGGCTGCCGAATATTTCTGTCTCGAACCGGTAGTGGGACGGCGGCCAGGGCGCACACAAGATTATCTCGACCTACGCTTACACTCGCATAGAACAACACGTTTCGTCTGCTACGAAAACCAGAATCGCTAGCCAAATGATGTAACTATTCACCTGCCATGATTCACGAACAGCACATCCCGAGGCGTCTGAGGCGTTCTGCTGCCGATGTTTCGGGAAACCCAAAATAAGCTCTGTGCATTCTTTGCGGTATTTGAAAAGCATCTTTAAAACTGATACCTTCCTAATGATATTCTGTAACGTCACAATGACCACAATCTTTATACGCGAGTCGAATGAGCTCAGCTCAAACCGGTTAGTACCTACCTACTCATATTGTCTCACTCTACACCAGGAAACTGCCGGCCGGCTGCTGAGACATTTCCTGTGCTTTGTCTCAGAGCTACTGTGAAATCACTGAATTATCTTGTCTAAGTATGGTTAAGTCGGTAACTTCCTTTTTAGGGAAAAAGTCCTGGATAATTAATTTTTCTAATGAACCCCTTCATAAGCTGTACCTACTGTACCAATGCTAAACATTTAATTAGGCGCCAGAATTGGTTTTGCCTTTGCCGCATCAAATGTGGCGCATTAAAACTCATACTTATCATAATGGATTTTTATAGTTAATCACTTTTTATAATTCGTCACGAGACCGGTAGGTTTAGTAGGCAATTATAATTAACATCTACATAAAATTATCTGTCCGGAAACTTGAACACATTACTTGCCAGGTATCAAACCAAATCTCGTGGCACTTTACAAACAAGGAAATATTGCGAGTTATTAAAAACTGGCGCGCTGACGTAATCCTACCACACAGCAAGAACTTCCGCGTGCCCTAGGCGAGCACAGGCGAGTGTAAAACATTATCCTATTTCGAAACAGCTGTCCATTGGTAGATGTACAACAAACTATTCATAATCAGTAATGCCACAAGTAGTTGGGCGTCGTCCGCCAACGTACCACGATAACGGTTTGCGGAAACAATGTTCATGCGTTCAGTTAAAAATGGGACTCGGTCTGGCTCCCGAAGTTTTATCTCAGTGTGTGAGGCGGCGCGGGGCAGCGGAGCGCGCGGGGGGAGTGGCGGGCGCGCGTCCGTCCACCCGCGCCGCCACCGCATCATCAGTCCGCGTCGAAGAGCTGCCCGCGACGCTAGTCTGCGAGCTCGTTCCCTCAGATACGCTGCTGGTTTACGGTGTGCCGTAACACGACACGTTTGGAGGGACCGCCGCTGTAACGCGTGTTTGGTGCTCAGTGGATACTGGATACTGTGTTTTAGTGTTGTGAAGATCATGTGCTGATATTAGTTTGGACTCATCGTCTACCTCTAGGATTTTGACGACACAACCAGTTCCGGATCAACTCAGCCGGTAAGTAGCGGTGCTTATCGCAGGCCGCAGCACCGCGCTATCGCGGACTCACGCATTTCCGACCGCGCCCGATAAGGCTCTGTACGGTGCCTAAATATAGTCTCAAATCCAAAACACAAATAAGAACTTAGTACCTTACAAATTAGGTCCCTTAACTCGCTCTAAAGCAACGTGTCGTCGTCTCTCACCACGCACGGAAACCTTTTCGATACCTCTACCTACTTGTGAACTTGGGTCTAATCACTTTAGGAAAAAGCGAGCACCAAAGGAGAACTTATCAAACAAGAAGAACCAACTACGTTCGTGTTACGGAGGATCTAATGAACAAAACAAACTTTTACGTCACATTTGTAAACACACGGGCACCGGAATAGATTTCACATGAAACTTTGGTACGCACAGTGTCTAAAGAACAGAATCAAAGCGGGGGATTGTATTGTGGCCTCCCCTACCCCCAGCGTGATTCCCTTCCTTGCCTTTTGTTCAATGAACTGCACAAAAAATGCTAACAGGTGGCTGTTCATAGAATTTTACTTTTGCTGTTACACTGAGTTATTGAATGTTGACGGCTACACTTAGGTATACTGGAACGACCGATATTTGTACGAAGTAGCTGAAACAGTAACAAATAAATAACAATTGTAAACTACATTATTGGATACCCAGATGTGGAAGTGTTAGGAACCAATAGTTTTCAAAAACGATTGTTAACCACAAGAATAATATATTAAATAAATCCTAGTCTACCCGCAAATAGGCACAACCTAGGTTTTGTAACAAAAGTTAATAGATAAACAACATTAAAATACAATTAATTGTAAAGAAATAGAAGACCTGGGAATGGGGAATCATTTTAAAGCTCCTGGCGCAGGCAGTTGATTATAACGATGAGAGAACAAAATAAAGGCTAACATACCCGTGCGCCACGCGGCGGCCCTGTATAAATAAACATATGTTTATTTATTATACAAAAACTCGTTTTATTTGTTTTAAATTATGCAAATTAGTCCTTATCGTTTGTAAATTCTATTTTATTTATTTATGCACTATTTATAAAGGTCAGAATGTATTATATTTTATCAATACCGTTAGTAATGGCAATCATTTCAATAAAGTATTGCTACATTGAGAAGAACTTTGCAATAACCTGGCTAATTATAGTGTTTCAGAATGACTTACATTGAAATTAACGTGCGCCGGTAGCATCTGAATCCGGCAGTAAGTTTATATCGCCGACATGATTTTAAATCGGTACATAAACGATAAATAAATTATGAAACGAGCTGAACTGTTTAATTTTGATATGCATGGTTGTTTATAGGTCAATACAGCTTATGTAATAGGTACTAAAGATAAAAAAGAAATAAGGTAATTTTTACAATCGAGTAAAATTGTGCGAACTCGTTTAACCGTAAAAACGGTTTATATAACGCAATGTTATCGCAGCGCAATTTTTGTCCAACATATTTTAAGCGACAAGGTGAAACTGATAACCTACTACAAAACTTCCAGTAAAATAAGAAAAGATTACAGATAACTAGCGCCATCTGTTGCTGAGTATCGACGCAACAGTTTATTAAAGAGGAAAAGATACACGTATGTTTTACATGAGTCATGCGACTTATCTATCAAATTAGTGCAAATAAATATTGTATAAAATCAAAGACAAGAGCTAACTATTCAAAGAAATATACCTCATATTGATAAGATTGCTGTGAAATACAGATTGATTAAGTTAATGTATTTCTTTTACAGACACTCACGATGAAAGTAGTCAGCCTTCAACTGCCTTCCGGGCCTAGTATGGAGCGGTTACCACTGCCATTCAGCCCAACAGAACTGCTGTGGAGATACCCTTTGCCATGGGCCCCACCGCCCCCGTCACCGCTTGGTGATACAAAGGCGCAACTGCCAGCAGGTCTTCCCCCAGAACCGAGACTATGGACCAGAGAAGACGTTGTTATCTTCCTGAAATGGTGCGAAAGGGAATTCGACCTGCCGAACTTCGATATGGACCTCTTCCAAATGAATGGTAATTGAACATTTTTGACTTTTGACTGTAATCAACTTATGCTTCCTTGTAACTTTCATGTAAACTTATCTACTGTTTCCTTATCCGCAGGCAAGGCTTTGTGCCTGTTGACCAAAACGGATTTGGGTGAACGTTGTCCTGGCGCCGGCGACGTGTTACACAATGTTCTACAAATGCTAGTACGCGATGCGGCACTTTTGGGACGCGTCCCTTCTTCCCCAGTGACTCCGACAGCGCGCGCCGCTCCCTACCCACCATCTCCTCACTCGCATCCACCTACCCCCACATGGGCCGTGGAAGGATTCCACCATTTCCACAGCGCCGCTGCTGCGGCAGCAGCGCAACCTAACTCTGTTACCTTAAGTCCTGCACCTTCAGTCGACAGTTCAGGAAGCCCACAAAGAGGAGACACAACTCTCGGCTATGCCCCCACCTACGCGCCTCCAGTTGCTCCTAACACTCAAGCCAGCTCTGGAAGCAACCACTCCGATTCTGATGAAGAAGCACACTTTGGTCAAACGCCGCGCTCTCCTAAAGATACTCCATTGACGAGCCCGGCACCGCAAACTCACATCGTGCCACAACATTCGCACTACCGCACCCAACATCGGGAATTCTTCCCGAACGACATGCC
The DNA here is from genome assembly GCA_951640565.1 of Petrophora chlorosata. Classification (NCBI taxonomy): domain Eukaryota; kingdom Metazoa; phylum Arthropoda; class Insecta; order Lepidoptera; family Geometridae; genus Petrophora; species Petrophora chlorosata. Next base: position 10,988,693 of record OX621193.1, on the reverse strand, counting down.
CGAATCCAATACAAGTAAGTATTATTGACTGACAATTTTATTTGCTTCAAAACATACCTTGAATAATCTCTCTATGAGAGAAGGCCCGTGTCCCAGCAGTGGGAACGTGATGGGCTGATGATGATGATGATACCTTGAATAATTGGAACATTCAGATCTTTATCCATAACTTTATCCTAACCAGATACCTATGTTTCTAGACGGCCGACTGTTGTGGGACTTCCTTCAACAGCTGCTAAACGATCCTACGCAACGCTACACAAACTACATTGCGTGGAAGAATAGGGAAACCGGTGTGTTCAAAATCGTAGACCCCGCTGGATTGGCGAAACTGTGGGGAATTCAGAAGAATCATCTTTCGATGAACTATGACAAGATGTCACGCGCTCTCAGATACTACTACCGTGTCAACATTTTACGGAAAGTGCAAGGCGAACGTCATTGTTACCAGTAAGTATTTTTTTAAGATCCATAGTAGGTCGCTTTCAACCTATTAATTACACCCATTATATGTAGCATACGTGTTATAGTGAGGAATTCGCACTCGCGATGGCGATCATTTAATAGCAAATTTTCATTCAACAACAGCGTTTTTTTAAATAAATTAACAATCATATTTTTTTCTTCACAGATTTTTAAGAAATCCGACGGAATTGAAGAACATTAAGAACATCTCCCTGCTGAGGCAACAAATGAGCCCCACTCGGGTAGTACCGCAATCGGTGGTAAAGACCGAGATGAAAGAAGAACGTTGCGAAGAAGAGAATGTAGACGAGGATATGCCTACTGACCTCAGTATGGCAGCTTCAGAGCCGTGGAGGAAACGTGCGCGATCTGACAATGGGCCGACACCGCAGCACGACAAACACCGCATCAGTGCCCTCATCGGTGAAAACATGATGATGAAGCGAGAGTCAGAATACACGGCCGACCACTATGCTCTCAATTTAAGTGAAAAATGTGAACAATGATCACTATCGAAGACTTTACGCGGGACACTTACAGTGCGATACGCTTAATATTACGTTTAAATAGTGTGCAACCGGCTCCACCCACTAAAGTTCTAGTCAATTTCCTCTCAGAAAGGATATCAGTCTTCCTCTAAAATATTATTTCGTGATTTTTATAATTTTAAAACAATTACTGAGAGTACTTTGACAGATTTAGAATGGTTACTGGAGTTAACAGGGTATGGACCTTAAATGATGCCTTTGTGCCAAGTGATTTTATAACTATTAGTGTCAATTACCTGTAATAGTTAATGTTCAAATATGGAAATATTTTGAGCTAAATGTGTATATTCTTAGATTTCGTGCAATGAACATCGTTTGCTTTACTGCTAAATGTTTAGCAGTTGCAAGTTGTTGCCAAAACATTATTTGTAAACTACCCGTACATGTGCGTGTACGCACTCGTTAATGCATTTGCATAATTTAATAAGTTAGATGTATGAATGGTTTATGATATACTTTGATTTGCTAAAAAGAGTGCTGACGAGCGAAAACTGGATATAAAACAAAAGTTATAAATATAGAAATATTGTCATTTGAATTATTATTGTCTTCCATTTGTTCGTTTTGGCAAACATTTCAATTGTAGCATGAGAAAGCTCCTACACTACCACAAATATTAAGTTGATTATAATCGGCAGCTCTAACCTAAGTAAATAGTTTATTGATTAAACACGTACCTACAAAAGACAATAATGATGGTTAATCAAAAAATATTTAAATGCCTTTAAAAGTATAAATGATCATCCGCTGTGATAAAAATTGAAGTGGTACACAAAATGTAGAATACGCTAGAACTTTTAACTCAAAGATTTCCAGCTACAATTTTCTGTGATCTCTTTTATCAACGTAGTTATATGTTATAGAATAGATAATATTCTCTTGTAAATATTAAACATTAATTTAGTTCTTAACGGTAAGTTAGATTAAGAAATGACTGTAAAGAGAGTGTATGTATGATTATTGATTTGTAAAACAAAATGTGGAGCTTTATCAAAGTACCTAGTATATTAAGTAAGTTCAGTAACAACTGAGTTTGTATTTTTACATCTATTTCTATTTTGGCGCTGGAGCCAATATTTCCAATACACAATATGGTAAACAAAAGATATAATATTGTGTCAGATTATTATAACTTAAAATAAATGAAGGTAATGTTACTCAATTTTATTTTATGAAACCCTACGATCAAAACATGACTGCATTTATATGGGAAAGCTTTTAATACACAGGGCGAAGAATCGAACCTTGAGGTAAACTCCGCCTATGATATTTAGATTGGAGCAATGCATGAACAAGTCAAGTGAGATAAAAATAACAGACTGGTGATTCTTGACTGGGGTCTAAACCGAGTCTTTACAATAGAACTATCTTCAAATAAAACCCAATTTTGTCGTAAGTATTCAAGACGTTTATAATCTTAGCATTCTATCTAAATCACAAATTCTTTTAATTTCAACTTATGAACAGTAACTAATCAACAATGTCTTAAAATAGAGAATGTATTTTTATTTAGCAGGGTTTTCAGGTTGTGTCTGGAAGAATATGATATCATCGGCTATGATGGTAGAAGCTGTTCTGACCTGACCGTCGTCGGTTTTGATTTCGCCGTATGATATTTTACCAGTGACATATATTCTTGAGCCTTTTTTCAAATATTTGTACACGGTGTCTCTTAGACCTGGTTTAAAAATGCTTATTCTGTGCCAGTCGGTTCTCTGCAGAATGTCGCCGGATTCATACTTGTAGCTGAAATGTGTCGCCAAAGGGAAGTTGATGACAGGGTGTTCCTCTGTGCCTCTTTTCTGAGGGTCGGCGCCGACTCTGCCTAGAAGAGTTACTTGATTGATTGCTGAAAATATGCAAATACTTTTAAAATAAAATAATTCCCATAAAAAAAGTTAATCACCTAAGGGTGCATTTACAAAAACTGTTCGCACACAATAACGCACAAGCAATCCATCATATATACATCTTCTTTTTAAAGAGCCTATACTGTCCCACAGCTGGGCAAAGATCGCCTCCATCTCTAAAAATAAATGTATTTTTTGAACCTTGGGTGGGCGAATTGGGAAACTGTAATGCGGTGAGCATTACAGTTTCCCAATTCGCCCACCAAAGGTATAATATATATAAATAAATAAATAAATCTCTTCCACACATCTCGCATACCTGGTTTAAGATATTTATATTTATTTTCTAAAATCAAAAATTACTAAGATAATAATAAGAAAAACGAAATTAACAATTCACTGGGCTTACAATACAGGCTTACATTAGAAATCCTTACTAATATTATAAACGCGAAAGTTTGTATGGATGTTTGTTACTCTTTCAAGCAAAAACTACCGAACCAATTTTGATGAAATTTGGTATGTAGGTACTTTAGGACTTGGAATAGCACATAGGCCACTTTTTATCCCGGGAAACTGCGGGTGAAACCGCGGGGCGCAGCTAATAGGTACTTATTTTTGAAACATAATTATTACTACTACTAACACTAATATAATAAATGCGTGAATTTGTGAGTAAGTATGTTTGTTATTGTTTCACGCTGTAACAGCTCAATAGATTTGAGTGAAATTTGAAATGGAGATAGCTTATACCCTGGATTAACGCATAGGCTACTTTTTACTTGGGAAACCGCGGGGCGCTGCTAGTTAGTAATAAAATGACGGAGCTTTGTGATGAAATAGTGAACCAGTATAAGTTTTATCAAACAAAAAAACCGACTTCAATGTATCTTCGAAGTCCAAGGTCAAATGTCGATGAAATTTATGTGGGACCACTTCGTGGCTATACTGAACCCAACGCAAAAAGAATTTTCCAAGTCGGTTCATGAATGACTGAGTACTGAGGTAAAAAAAATAAAACAAAAATACAATCGAATAGAAAACCTTCTCCTTTTTTGAAGTTGGTTAAAAATTATAAAACAGTGTTCGCTCGGACCGGCCGGTTGCCTTACGCAGCGCCGCGCCGATACCGCGCTGCGAGTAGGCAACTACGCTCACAAAATGAGCGCAACTGGAAGTGACACGCAGTTATTATTCAGATTATTATGATTTTATGGAACTGAGAAATGAGACGAGTACGTCGTTCGCTAGTGACTGAAATTATAAATCACTAGCGACCCGCCCCGGCTTCGCACGGATGCCATTTACTAATGTGGTGTAATTTTTTGACGACTTGATTACAAAACATTGTTTTTTTTACTATACAAAAACTGAATTAGATTTTATTGTACATAGATAGATAGATAGAAAGATAGATAACACTTTATTTATTGCTCTTAAAAAAGAAAACAGATTTACAGTTGGTAATACATAATTTTCTATAAGTACAATAGGCGGACTTATCGGTAAGCAGCGATTTCTACATACACATTAACTTTTCGTAAAAAAAACTAAATGACAGTGAAAACCGTGTCAAAATCCGCTGCATGTTTTAGAAGTAAGGGGAGAACAGAAATGAGGTCGCAATACAGCGGCGACATAGCGACTTTGTTTTATACTATTTAGAGATACACATAAATCAAATCAAAATCTCTATTCAGCTTTGGCATTAAAGACGCATTTGTGAACGTTAAATTATCATCATCTCTATCGTGACATGAACATCAAAACCGGCTGGGTTTTCATAACTTCAAGCTCGGCCATCAATAAGAAACCTTATTGCGTGTGCGCTACGTGCTTTGGGATCATTTTGCCTTGTGCATAAAACATTTGATGGGTCAAAAGTATATATAGGTACCCAATTACCCATATACCATACTTTTGCACAACAACACCGTACCTTAATAGTAAAACCCAACATTGACAGTTTTTGTAAACACACCTTTATACATAGAGCAACCTACTTTTTTCTGATTTCTGTGTATCCAACCGAACAGAAGTAGTGTGGAAGCAATGACTCCCTATTATTTGCCGGGCAATATTTGGCACCTGAAATCAAATTAAAATTAAAGAAAATTAGAAACACATTTTCTAAAGAAAATTTCCCATGTGAATTACATGTTTCTTCATTTGTCCCAAGGTATTATAGTTGTAATTATGTAATATTAGGTATCTATACTCACAAGCATATGCATTTACAAGCTTCTTTACGGTTAGTATAATATCTATATACTTATAATAAAACTGTAACGAAGCGGTTACTGTACATTGAAGATATTTTTGAAAATCAATTTTTTTGGGAGTATATGGTAGCAACAGAACCCAAAAATACAATTTTTAAAATTTTTGTCTGTCTGTCTGTCTGTCTGTCTGTCTGTCCGGGATAAACTCAGAAACTAGGGCACGAATTTGAATGCAGTTTTTTGAAATATGTTCTGTGGAGTCCGGCGCTACACATAGGCTTTGTTTCATCAAAATCGGTCCAGTAATATTGAAGTTATGACGGAATTTAGGAAAAAATATACATGTCCACTATAAGTTGAACCACGGAACATACCGGACCCTTTGTGCACATGGCTCAGCTTATACTGGTTTATTACTTACCTTCAGAGTTTGTAGAACTAAGGTATTGGTTGACATGATGGTATTCTAAAAAATATTTTGTGGAGTCCTAGGCTACATAACAAACTTTGTTTTATAAATATCGGTTTACGAAAACTGGAGTTATTACGCAATTTAACAACGTTGAGTACCTACTGATTAGCAATTTTAGTATGAATGTTTTCGTGAGTTTGATTCATTATAATTATAATTATAAATATTTAATAAAACGGCTAGGACTCACGTAGTTTGTCAAATTAGTCGACCTAGGTTTCGAGCATGTCCGATGCTCTTCATCAGGGGCGAGTTTACACTGCGAGATCGCGGCGACTATTGGCGGTGCCGGTGGCGGTGGCTGGTGGAGTGGTATAACGTTGAGTACCGTTGCAAGGCAAATTAGCTGTTTAAATCGAGCCACCCATAGATAGCACGTGTTATCAAGGGGCGTTTTTCTGACTCGCGGTGACGGGTTTTATGGACATGGCGCTGGACCTGCACCGGAGCTTTTTTTTGATCAGTTTGTAAAACGCTTTTTTGCTGATGCGATTATGTCGCCTTGGAAAGTAGTAGAGGAATTTTTCCTAGCGGTTCCCAATTTTTTTCAGCTATGGAACACTAAATTATGTACCTAATTTTGGCGGAACCCCGACTCATATTTGTAACCGACTTTAAAAAAGGAGGAGGTTCTCAATTCGACTGTATGTTTTTTTTCTATGTTTGTTACGCGATTACTCCGCCAATTATAATTTGATTTTAATGATTCTTTTTTTGTTTGGTAGGTCATACTTCAGAGGTGGTCCCATATAAATTTTATCGAAATTGATTCAGCACTTTTGCGCGGGTCAGTATATCGATAAAAATGCTGGCCAGCGTCGGCAATTCTCGGAACCCTAGGGTTCCGTGGAACAACTATTAGTAACTGCTGGTATAGACGAACAAAAAGCATAGCAACACCGTACCGGGCCCGGAACGGCAGCGGCGGCTAGCGTGGCACCGCGGCGCACCGTCACCGTCAGTTTTGCGTACGAATCGTAAAGGGTCCATGTCAGTTCCCCCCGATGGCAATCCCACCCGTGTTATTTCCACCCGGCCTCCGTGGTCCCGTAATATGTTTTTTAAACTGAACGATGACATTTGATACGTATACTCGGTCAAAGAAACTATAACACATTTTTCACCAATTTTTAAACATCCCTAAAAGAACTTGCTAAAATGTATATATATCTAAATATAAAAATAATCCACTCCCTCAGACACAGACACACACACACACATCACACCTCGAAAACCAAAAACCTATGAAGCTGTTTGGTAACTTCTATAAGGGGATCATTACGAGAGCGGACAAAAGGAATGAGAGTTTATGTTTTTAAAGATAGGGCTATCAACTTTGGTAATTAGGATTGGGAGCAGAACGGGATGATAACGGGATAAGGTGGGCATGGAAATGGGATAAGCGCGAGAGTTACAGGATAGGAGCGTAATGGTAACGATATAGGAGCGGGACTGGAGCAGGAGCGGAGCGGTACGGTAACGGGATAGTAGGGAGCGGTAACGGTATAGGAGAAGGACAGGATCAGTCCAGAACGCGGCGGTTACGGAATACAACCAGGACGATAACAGGATGCGAGTGGGAAGGTAACAGAATAGAAGTGGTACGGTAATGAGAAAGGAGCAGGATGGGAGCTGTAACGGGAGTATTTTGGGACAGAAAATGGTCGGAAGCATGATGAATTACTACTACACTACGCGTACGAAGTCGCGGGCAACAGCTAGTGATGAATAATAGGCTCTCACTAGTAATAAATAAAGCATTAATAAGAAATAAGTACCTAATGTGTTAAGTCCCCATACAACCAATTCCAACCAACCACATGCACGCCAGATGCTCAGAACACAGTAATTATAAAGCTCACACACAGGTTTTATGAACGGGGCACAAGATGCACCAAAAACTAAAATAGCATTTTTAGGTAAAGTTTGTGAATTTGTTATCTTGAGCTATATCTAATATATAAAATTCTCGTGTCACAGTTTTCGTTGCCATACTCCTCCGAAACGGCTTGACCGATTTTGATGAATTTTTTTTTGCTTATCCGGTATCTATGAGAATCGGCCAACATCTATTTTTTTAATTTTTTTATAATTTTTTTAAATTTATATGGCAAAACAACGTTTGCCGGGTCAGCTAGTATATATATATATATATAGCTAGGTGTATATATTTTACTAGGTAGGTACTTCAGATCACATTATCCACTTTGCAGTGAATACTTTAGTGGACCTTTTAGATTCATATATTTATTTAAAGCCATAATATCAAGTTTTATTAAAATTACACTAATTAATGGCAAAGGTGGGAACAATGTCCTTGATGTATCAATTGTGTAAAAAAGATGTTAAAGTACCTATACAAGGTGGTGAGAACGGACAGGCATGACAAGTAGCTACTTGATCCATTATAATAAATATTTTTTTGGAATAAATAATAGCTAACTATTATTTATTCTGTGACTATCGAAAAAACAATATCAAGAGACTGCCCCCAACTTTTACAACAGCCACCAATTTTCATTTCTCAGTTTTCTAGTAAGTAGTGATTTACATACAAACACACAGTCTTCGGGCGGTCTGATAACTCCAACACCAGGGTAGGCCACACACCCACCCAAGAGAATAAGAAGATACAAAGTGAAATGTAACGGGTGGAACTACGGCTTAACTTGTGGTTGAATATTGAATACCTATTAGGTTAGCTTTATAATAAAAGTGATATAATTATATTTTCTGTAGACAAACCAATAGGAACACAAAAAATAAATACATGAGGTGAAAGCCAGAAAATATGGCTGTGGAGAATGCTACCTATAAAGGCGTGAGTAAAATTTGGTACCTTGATGGACTCTCACCCAGAAGGAAGAGAGACAACTTTTGGAAAGAAAAGTACTCTTAAAACCATTGGAACAGTTGGTAGAGACTAGAGACGATGGCAGATGGAAAGTAAGAAAAAATAGAGAGGTGGAGAAGCTGTGCTGAACCCTATATCATGGGTGAGAATAAGGCACATACATTTAAATGGCTTGGCCTCATCACGCGCATGGAGAATGATCTGGCTGCAAAGATGGCGTACTTAGGTAGACCTATGGATCATCGCCCGGTCGGACTACCCCTCTGTTCTGTATATTGTTTAGTGTCAGCAATATAGGCATATTATTAGCAATAATAGATATAAAAAGCTTTTTATTTAATATTATCACATTAAATAAAGGAAAATCGTTTATATATTCAGCGACGCGGAGATCAAATTTAGCCACCACGCAACATATATAAGATTATCATCATCATCATCAGCCTATACGAGTCCACTGCTGGACATAGGCCTCTCCCAATGCACGCCACTGAGCCCGATCTTCGCATGTAATTACTGCCAGCCACTTTACGCAGGTTGTCGCTCCATCTGGCCGGAGGGCGTCCTACACTACGTTTGCCTAAACGTGGTCTCCACTCTAGATCTCGTTTACTCCATGGGTTATCGGTTCTTCGACATATGTGACCAGCCCATATAAGACTATATTATTACATATTTTTAGACACAGCACAAACTTAAAATCGAAAACAACAAAAAGTTAAGTTTGATTGTATCACTGATTTTACTAACGCCGAAGGTATTTAGTAAGTACTACAAAGTACAAAACAACAAAATCACAATTCAACAACCACAAAGTAATATAATATAAAAACCGGTAACAGATTTTAGGTTATTTTACTCATTTTCTAATAAGGATTGTGCAGGTTAATATAAATTAAGAGCATGACCTAAGACTTGAAAACTATGAGGTGCTTACCCTGGATAGACAAGACATGATGACGCGCGGCGACGAGGAGATAGAAATGAGTCGCAACGCAACGAAAAAACCACGTATTTATGGATAGTTACACAGCATAAACTTAAAATCGAAAACAAAATTTAAGTTCGATTCTGTTTTGATTTTTTTTTTCTTTTTATTGAATGAATGAATGATTGATCCACAGATAAAATATATTTAGGACGGAAAGACTTTGTCTTTGGGATGGAATATTAAACTATGAAATAAAAACTACGTAAGACAAGGCGGTATGGTCCTAGAGACTTTAGTCTGTCCAAAAGGGCAAAATTTAAAAAAGTAGTTGTTATCAATGACCAAAGATTTACTATATAATACATTGAGGAAAGACCTCAATGATATAATACGTCTTTGTCATCAAATAAAATCAAAAATCGTAGTATTGTGAACTTGTGCACCACAGGCAGTACACCATCAGATCAGGGGCACCAACATATAGATAATAATTAAGTTCATTCTTTCTTCTTGAATGACAGTTGTTTTGTGGATAGATGGATAGATAGAAAATTCTATCTCTTCAACCACCACCATACGCAATCCAGGAAAAGTTGTTGCCTGTGAAGGATGCCTTCAGCAGCGAATGCTAAGTCTGAAAAACCAGCCTCTTCAGAGGCTATGGATAATTCACCAATACGACAAATTATGACGATTATGGAGCATAAAATCCGCAATCTAGAGAAAAGAAAGGTAAGTCCAACGCGGTTGTATCAACATCAACAGTATGGGTGATGCTTTCGCAATTCTTGTCGGTAATTTTTAATTTCTGTTTGATTACTTTGACTGTGGTCAGCTCAAGGTTTTTGTGAAATGTAATCAGGTTGTGAGTAAATAAACCAATCGCGAGCTCTCGAGTGACGCCATTTTCGCCCATGTGCTCCTACTATGTTGACGAAACTGAAACAATCATGACGCCCTCACACTATTACTATGTATACCCAATTTTGATGATATTATCATTGTTTGCGTCGGCATTTTTCACTAATTTCTGTTACAGTAGATTATCATCGCCTTGATAAGTAATATCTACACCAACACACAGTACACAGCTCAGCATTGTCAATCTGTTTTTATGGAGTATATCTTTCTTCCTATTTGGGTACATACTGAAGTATGCTTCAAACTTCTCTATTTGTTAACTTTGATTTCTATGATCAATTTGATTGTGCAACGAAGAACACTATGTTTACCTACACTAATGAAATTCTATGAGTCCCACACAAAGTGCCAGTTTCGTCGTACACGTAATATTTCCCTTTCACAGTTAATTTCTCCTAGTTGAGGAAGTAGCCCAAATAACAAGATATAAAGATTTTACTGCCTATGTTGTACCTATGTGGCTGTCTTAGTGCTAGGATTCTTTAAATCATGTTGCTCTACTGTAGCTAAATAAATTTACGTTATAGTAAATTAACTGCCTCTCTCTGATAGATCTAATGTACATACTAATATCTAGGTTCATAATGCTTGTACAGTTTTCCACTACAGTATCATTTGGCGCTGTCCTACCACTACTTTACAAAATATGCTATATGCTATGTTGCTTTAACACATTGACTGTGGGGCCATTTTCAGAGGACTTTCAGCCAGTGCGTTAGAGACCCATTTGAACTCATAACCGAGTTTCACTGTTGTGCGTATGAGACCTAAACCATCACCTAAAATAAGGCATTTTTAAAAAAACTCATCTCTATCAAAAAATAAGATACAATCTATGTTCCTTCTGTAAATAATAGATAATGAACTGTTCTATCTCAAGTTTGCTATGCATGGGGATATGACAAGTGGTTTATGAGACATAATGAAAAAAAAAATTGGTATTGATTGAAAGATAGATCAGTTTAGGTAGTGACTAGTGATGGGAATTTAAATAAAACTCCAGTTATTGATAGCTTAACTTTTATATATTTAAATAAAACCCCAGTTATCAATTGAGCTTAACTTTTATAAAAGTAATTGTTTAAACATCTAATCTATATCAATACTTAGTATAGATAAATAATAAAACGGTTATGAGGCAGCTACTGTACTTTGAAGATATCATTTAAAGTCATATTCATCATGACTCATTTATAATTATATTTTCAATTTATAATAAAATATATAGTAATTAATAATAATAACAAATATTAATAATTATTATATAATTAATCTTTAGTGCTACCCGTAAAGAACACAACAACAAAGTGTCTTCGCCTAAATAGAGACAGTAAGAAAAAAATAGAGACAGTAAGAAAAGTGTTAATGGACACATTCTTAGTTATACTATATTTAGCAATTTAAGTCAAAGTTAAATTACTTATTAGTCTTATTAGGCTAGATTGTAATATTAATGGGATGTCTTTTTGAGACAGATCATTAAAAAAGAAAAATTCTATAATTAATCATAATTAATTATTAATCTTAAATTCATCATAACTAATTAATTTATTATTAATCATAATTAATATTTATAATCATATTTTCAATATACAATAATATATTTTTTCATTTACATTTATTTATTTTATTTATATTTATTTAATGACTCATTTATATTTATTTAATGACTCATTTATTGAGCTTAGTTTAGCACATATTGCCTTTTTACTCCTTTTTCGTTTAACAGAACTCATAATAGACAAGTGTTAATTTGTTATCCAGCTAGAAATCACGTATAAGTAAATACAGGTAATTAATTACGTATAATAAGCGCGTATTATTTTCACACGGAGTTAGTGTATTCTATTAATCGTAATGTTATGAGTCTATGTAACTTGAAATAAATAAAATAAATTAGCGGGTACACGTTATCGACAGTTGAACAACACTGAGCGCGAGCAAACGTCGCCGCGCCGTCCACACTCCGCTCCTAGCGTCTACGAGACCTATGTTTTAGAAAGTGGGAAACATCTCCTCACGCAACAGATGCGATATAGACTCAGTGCGTTAGGGACCTCATCGATCTCCAATTGTTTTTATTACATTATTGAATCAAACTCGCAGCGGGAAGTAGGTACCTATGTATATTTGTCTCTTTCAAACACATGGAAATAAAGAAGTTACGATCTCCCGCACAGAGGTGGAGAACACGATTTTTGGCGCCGCACCAGCTGAAAGTCACGCAGGAGATCATTTAGATCCCCTAACGCAGTCAACATGTTAAGTGATAAGACCGCCTATGGTTATTCTGAGTACTGTGAAATGTATTGGTTTATCATGTACCTATTATTAAGGTTTTTAACCATAAAGTGTTTATTTATCTATTTATATATCTATCTATGCTTGTATAGAAGAAAATAATAACTAAACATAAATAAACTAAATATAAAGTACTCTCATAAATATATTTTTTCCAATTAGAGCAAATTAACACAGTACCGCGACTGGCAGAAAGCTGGCAAAGAGTTGAACAGTGATCAACGCGTGGCAGTCGCTAAATATGATGAGGTTGCTCAAACTCTGGAGTTTGCCCGCGACATCGCAAAGCAAGTCCAACAAATTGCCACTGCAGCTGAGCGTGATGCGAAGAAACAAGCCAAGAAGGTAAGATTTTACTTGTTTTATAAAGAGTATATAACAATGGTATTAGATAACTCTAACAACATTGTCACGAAAAACATGATTTCAGTGGATGCACAGCCTACTCAGATGTTACAACTCCAGGCTAGTTTTTATTTATCTACTCTCATTTGAATACATAACAACCATAGAACTGAAGTATTTTTAAATTATTTGCTGGAAATAAATAAAAAATCAGATATTGAATAATGCATCTGTTTACTACTAAGTGTGGTGCAATTATTTTAGTTATATTTTATGTATTATGATATCAACAATATCATCGACAAGTAGATAGACATTAGTATATCGCACCTTCGGTGCTACAAAGTCACAACAGCTCAGTTTTGAATTTTACAGGAGAGGACTTTGAAGATTTTTTTCGCATTTATTGCCTTATTACTGGATGTAGTAGGTTTAAAATCTTTATAAAATTGATGCTTTATTGTGTTTTCTATAGTTTCATGTCAAAAGTTTAATTCAAATTACTAAAATTATTCTAATAAAACGTAAAACAAAAAAAGTGTCCTGAATTGTGACTTTGTTGCACCAGGAATTATTTAGTTAAATGAATTATGCCTTATTATTTAGGCATTTCAGTCAGGCTTTTTGCACTCGTCTACATCATTTGTGTGGCTTTAGCTCAAACGCACGTCATAATCTCGCGGGCGCGGGGGCACAACTGTCTAATCAAACTTTGTTGGCCCAAAACGAATGGAAAAATGCACCAATAACCACAAAGGCACTCGCGCCATTTAGTAGATTTTTCCGATACTTTCGCGGGTGTTTTTGTTGGTCCGATATAGGCATGGCTCTAAGACAATTTGGCATACTTAACTCAATTTTGCAGTTTTGGCTATTTGTGACTTTGTTGCACCGAAGGTGCGATATATAGAAGTAAATTATAAAGAAATAATCCTATACTTTTGCATGGATACATTTGTTTGGTTAATTTCAGGATGCATGGGTTCGCAATGCTACAGAAACCAGTAAAATCCGTGAAGTGCTTCTCATCTTGGACTGTCTTACACAAATGGGCAGCAACGAAGCACGGGATGACTTTCTGAATGGCGCCAATGGAGCAGCCAAACTGACAGAAGATGACCTTAAAATTTTGGATGACCTGTAAGTATTCTTAAGTGTCAGATATGGTCAAAACACTTTGGGAACAAGCCAAGAAAAGTTCTATTGAATTTGGAGGCTTTCATATTTCATGTGCACTTGCAGGTACCCTGAAGTGACACCAAAACATGAGCCGAACGAGGAAGGACAACCCGGATTCCACGCCCATACAGCCAAGGCGGCCGAGCATTTATGCTCCATTATCGACGGCAAGCCAAAGGAGGTGCTCGGAACGACATACACGCGGATCAAGGAAATCGTGGGCACCGTTCACGAGTGCGGCTACTTCGATCGCGTCGAGGTGGAGGCCGTAGTGGAGGTCGAGGAGGTGCGGCCCGAGGAGCCGCTCGAGGTCGCGGCGCCCGAGCCCGCGCCCGCGCCCGAGCCGGTGCCCGCGTACCCGCCGGCCGGCCTGCCAGTGCCGCCCGCGCCCGCCGTGGTGCCGGCACCGGCCTACCCGCTGCGCCCGCTGCCGCCCATCACCCTGCAGGAGGTCGAGCACGCCTACTTCGCGCAGCAGTACCCGCAGCAGAGACCCATCGCCGAGGTCATCGGCTCCCAGAACTTCTTCTTCCTCCAGGAGTCCGAGATCGACAGCCCCGCGGGCACGCCGCAGCCGCCCGTCCTGCCCGCGCAGCCCTCGCCGCCTGCGCCGGGGCCCATCCCCACGCAGACCTTCACCAACCAGCACTTCATCCAGGGCCGCCTGCCGGAGCCCGGCGCCATGCCGATGCCCCCGCAGCCGCTGTTCCCGCCGCACCCGGAGCACGCCGGCTTCCCGCCCGGCGTGCCGCTGCCGCACCCGCACGCGCCGCCCGCGCACCCCGCGCACCCCGCGCACCCCGCGCCGCTCCCCGCGCACCCCGCGCCCGCCGTGCTGCCCCCGCACCTCGTGCACGAGCCGGCGCCCCCGCCCGCGCCCGTGCCCGCTCTTGCACCCGTGACCGCGCCCGCGCCCACGCCCCGCCCGGAGGAGCGCTCTCCCGCCTCGCCTGCTGAAAACAAACCCGATGATGACTGGGTCGAGAGTAGGAGTCCCGAGCGAGACGAGAACGGCGAGCGCAAGACGCAGGGTCAGGGTGACGGTCAGAGCAGGTACCGGAGATTCGGCCGCGGCGGCGGTGGCGGCGCCCGCGGGGCTCCCAACGGGCACCGCGGCGGGCGCGGCTCCTACCAGGGCCGGCAGGGCGGCGACGGGTACCGCGGCCGGTACGGCGGCGACTACCAGGGCCGGCCCGCCAAGGAGGAGGGCGGCTACCGGAACAGACAGTACGACGGCTACCAGAACCGACACGGCAAGGACTCGTACCAGAACAGAGGAGAGAGGGACGACGGCTACTACGGCAACGGGGACACCGGCGACGGTCACCGGGAGCACAACGAGAACGGCGGCCGCGAGCGGTACGCGGACGGCAACCAGAACTACCAGGGCGGATTCAAGAGCCGCGGCAGGGGGGGCCCCCGCGGCGGGCCCCGCGGCGCCCCGCGCGCGCCCCGCTCGCACTACAACAACCGTAAACCGGAGAACGTGGAATAGTTTCCGTGGATCTCGACGGTGCGCGCCGGCGCCGTCGGCGGCGCATCGATGTTATTTTATGACGGACAAAATCATTCGTGCAAGGCAGATTTCACCGGCAACAACGCGCTGTGGTAACAACATAATGAGAGATTATGGTATTATAAAATAATAAAAAATATCAAAAAAAAAGTAAAACTAAATAAAACTGAAACTGAATAAAAATAAGTTACTTGGATTTAGATGTATGATATATGCGACTATTATAAGTTACGTAATTCTAGATTCTTGTATAGGTGAAGTAAGTGACGCGGTGCGGCAGCGGGCCGCGTGCGCATCCCGTGCGTGCCTCGTCTCGTGATAATGTAAGTACAGGAGCGGTGCACACAACTTACCAAACAGTACCTACTGGGACCCTTTCCAAATCTCATAGATCTTTGTACTTTTACAGTTGATTTCAATTGTAATTAATGATATTTATGTTACGATATTTTATGCATGTATGTTTCTGATGTAAAACGCGCTAATTTTTGATAATATTGTTTTTAATTAAGTACTTGTGTATATTCAAATTGTAAAGGTTCGTCAAGTCAGTTAAATCGAGCTTTTTATAACTTAAACATGGAAAGTTGTTCTTCCAATTACCATTTAAATGAGAATGTTCTATGCGAGATTGAATTAACGGCAGCAACCCTAGTACTTGAAGCTAGGATGCTCACCCTATTTTTTATTTTTGCGTCCAAAGCTTCTACGAATTTCCTTCCAAGTTTTTCTCAATAGAGGCTGTGTGCAAGCAAATTAAAAGTATTCTACGAACTTATCTCTTTATTATTTACATTTCCAAAAGGCCTGCGCAGACGGCAGACGATGGACTTATTATTAACTTTGCGAATAACTATATATATATATATATATATATATATATATATATATATATATATATATAATGTGGCGAACAACTGCTATAGGCTTATTTATGCTCAGCAGTGGACTATTACGGGCTGTTGATGAACTGCTATCCTCCATACAAAAAATCAATACATCGGGAACTTTTTTGTGCCTTATCTGTTTCGCCTGCGGATGGTCCGCCGTCTGCGCAACCCTTAACCTACAATTCAAACCGGTCTCGCCTTTGGAATCAACGAAGCATCACTCCGCAAAGAAATTTAAACAAATAGCGACTCTTGCTATGACGCAATAAAATTCAATTCAGCTCGCGTAGCGCTGCATACCTACCAGTCATATTAACCTACAGAGCACCTCTCTTTCTATCGCATAGCTCTTATCTCTTCTGACGCGGCACGTGTAGACGCGCGACCCGCCGTCGGTGTCCGGCTATACTTGTAGCTTTGTACCTACAGTGCAGAGTGCGCTCTGGTTATAGCTTCACTGCGACTAACTATATACGGTCCAATTATTGTCGATTATAGTACTTGTACTATTAATTATTCTGTGATTCAGGCAAGAATTTATACCAAAATAGGTACGATAACTTCGTATTTGAGATAAACTTTAATGGGCGACACAAGTCGTTGTCGCAGTGAATGTACCTACACCTTGAATTCAAACCGATAGGCTGGACAGAGTGAGTATGAGTACCAATACCAGGCCACATTACAGATACAGGGTCTAAGGTCTCAAGGGAAATATCTTTTCCTTGTCTTCGCACTAATGCTAATGACGAAGTGTCGTGGTCCAGGACTCCAGCCCCCCTACCCATAAGTCCCTCAAGCGCCATTGACGACTCTGCCCTGCAACAATGGCTTTATAGTTAAGTGCAGATTTTGCGCGCTCGCTCTAAAACGGTGAAGGAAAACATCGTGATGTAACCCGCTTACGCGCTTTGGAGTGGTAGGCTCTGGCCGTGGTTGTAATATCACCCACCGAACAAAGCCATGCCGTCAAGCGACCTAGTCGTGTTTCGGGATGATGTTCGGTGAACCATTGGAGAGACGGGTCTGAGCAGCCGCTCAACTGCCGTCTCTCTCTAGATCTATGTGCTCCATCTTAGGCCACATCATCGCTTCACATCAGGAGAGATAGTGGCCAAACAGATCTATAAAGCGTAAAAAAAACATCATTATCTGATTACACATTTTATCCAGTTGCTACGAGCTATAACTGTCCTATTTATGTGTTCAACCTATTGACCACCAAGGTCGGCTATACACGACATACCTACGAAAAAGTGCGCTCTACGCCGAGGTCGGCTAGAGCCGACTAAAACGTATGAAAATTTTGTAAGTCGGCGGTGGAGGGTACGATTTTGCTTCTATAGCGGTTACCGTCAGAATGGCTGGTCGACTGTAGCATCTAGCACTGAGTGTATATTCAAAAATAGCTACCTGTCTTAAATAATTGCTACTTATGATGTATTCTGAGGAAATTAAAAATTGTTGACCAGCCATTCTGATATCAGGATGGAAAGGCAACAAATCTTAATACTAATAAATATATTTCTGGAAAATTTGCGCCTTTCACGCTAAACAAAGTGACCACCAGCCATCCTGCTATCAGCCATATGCTTTCCGTATATACAATTTTTATCTAGGGGCTGGTCAACTTAATTTTTAAATTTCTCAGAATATATCATAGGTGGCAATTATTTAAGAAGGGTAACAAATAGGTAGCAATTTTTGAATATACACTCGGTGCCAGACGCCACAGGCGACCAGCCATTCTCACGGTAACCTATAGCAAAGAATATAGCGTGGCTCACAAAAGGCAGATACGTTTTTGCCGCCCACTTTGTGCCTTTGCAGACTAATTTTCGTAGCCCGAGTTATATTACTATGGTAAGAACTGCGAGTGAAACCAAAGGGTGAACATGTATAGGTAGGTAATAAAACCACGTCTTCTTTGCTAGTAAAAGTTATTATTTCCATAAAATTGCCATTTATTAGAACGTATGTATGAATTAAGAAATGGTTTTCAAAACATATTTATTTAACTTTACTTGTCCAATTTGAACAAAATAAATAAAGTTTTCTTAAAACTGTAATAAGAAAAAAGAACCTGTTTTTTACATTGCTACTTAATAATCTATGTACTTAATAACTACGTTTGTAGTAGTAGGTAATAAGCCTATACAACCTAAAGCAATTATACAAAATATCTTCTTCCCAATGTACTTTTTCTTATGTAGAATAGAACCTATAATATCGTCACATTTGTTCACAAAACAGCAAGACCGACGGCTTGGTGTCGGCATGCAACTGCCTTACGTATAGGGGCGTACAAGTGAGTTTATTTTTAATTAATTTTATAGTACAGGGCCAGTTCACGCTAGTCAGGAATGTAACTATAAAATTGGAATTTAATATAAACTTGTACATTTCATGGTCAAATTAGAAAAACCTCTATATTCGTTTATTATTTCATTAATGTCAACCTGGAATGGGTTTAGCAGTACTCCTTTGCCAATTAATGTATCTATTTGCAGCCAACATGGATTATGTAAAATGCGTTAAAAAATATTCCCAAAAGAAAATGAAGTCTAATATTATGTACCTATGTACATTTTATAAATTGATATTGCATTAGAACGCAAATATAGCTGAAGTTTACGAATAGTAACTACATATCGCTACTATGTTCGTGGTATAATGTATATCTACAACAAAACAAGAGATTCGTTTGTAACAGCAGTGAAACAAAACTTTTTTTACATTAGAGTCATAATTAGGCCTTATACTAGTTATATAAATCATCACAAATTACACGTAGGTACATAATAAAATAATAAATATTAACAATTTTGTTCAATAATAATAATATACGCAGAAAGTCATATAACAAAAGCTGCTTTTGGAAATAATATAATGGAAAATATGGCTTCGAGGCTTCCGTCCGTAGCACTATAATGGTAAATGTGGCATGAGTTAAATAATAAATTTATCTCTTCCCTGTGGTACGAGTTACGCCTTTTGTGCATTCATGTGTCAAGATTTAAGGTTATCCCCAAGTTTCAAAAAATGAGTCAGTTTTTTAATATCTTTAATGCATCGAGGTAAAATAATTTTAGAGCCTTATTTATTATTTTATTTAATTTTCACTTGACATAGAGACTTGTTCTTGTAGGGTCTGATTACGTCTGAGACAGACAAACGGATAACAAAGAGTTAATATAGAGTTCCGGTATTCCTTTTGAGGTACGGAACCCGAAAACAAACGCATGTAGGAGGCTGCTTGGGTCATTTATGTACATATTGTGGATTATGATCCGGATTTATTATTTTTCTCTTAGACTATATTAAAACATTTCTTTGTGCAAGGCGTGGTACGATGGTTTTGAGTACTTTTCCAACATCATCGAATTACCAACATTTCAATACTAGCTGACTTTAGTAAAATTACAAAAGAAATACTGTAACTTTTCTCAACATATGACTTAATCCATGTAAAATGACTTGTGGTATCGTTATGACAAGTGTATACTTTTTCGTTCGAGTAAAATGGCACCGGGATATACAGAAATACGCCCTAAGTAACAGCCAATATACTATAAGACATACATAAATTCGACAACGTAATATAACTGGATATTTAACTATAGCTACATATGATCCTGTCCCAGTTTTCGCACTATATTTAAATGCTAAAGAAGTTGATATATAAATAATAACAACGTAAATATAGCACAGGCGTAGAAATTAAGAGTCCTGATAGTTATCCGTAGGCGGCGGTAGTCACAGAGGTGCGTACTGATGTTAAATCATTTGGCGGGACATGGCGTGACGCATTTTACGCTCCCAGGATTCCGCTTCCGCCCACGAATGTCTCACGTCTCGGAACAACTGGAAACAAAGAAATTGCAATAGTCATTAGATATTATATTTTATGATTTTAAATAATAGGGGATCGGACGAACCGAAGGATCGGAGTAATCGAGAAAAAAATCTAAAATGTAGTTAGAACGAATGTTCGTCGAACCAGAAAGATCATTCAATCAATATTTTTGTGAAATAATAATGATTTATATTTTTAAATCAATAAATAAAATCAAATAATTCTGACATTTTTAATCTGTTCCGAAACACCAACACAGTGCATGACGTCATTTGTAGGCAAATGCCATGAGTCAAGCTTGTGTTTATTTTTACGTTTTTACTTTTCATAAAATGTATTTTTGCTAATTTTTTCGTGTCATTACTACAATATCGTCCCCAAACTTCACAAAACGTATTTAAATCTCTTTGCAAGTTTTATTTTGAAGTGTTTGTCGTTTTCTACCTTCATGTAACGTCACAAGTTTAGAGGTGACCTTTTGCGCGGCAATATTTGAAACATAATATTTAAACATAGTTTTAGGTACTTTTAGAGCGTTATATATATTAATTATAGTTAACATAAAATACTTTCTGAAAAGTTGTCCGATCGCCTATTATGAAGAAAAGTGATATTGCTCGGGCAGGGATCGAACCTGCGTCTTCGGAATACCGTCCCGACACCTTAACCACTGGGCCACCGAGCCAACTGCTCGAAAAAACCAATTTTCTTCTATCCTTCTTATATCGTCTAACGGGGAATTTCTGTGTTTAAGGTGAATAAGTTTTATTTTATGTAACTGAATGACTAGACGAGCTGGTCGTTTGCCTAATGGTAAGCAATACGCCAGCCCATAACAATAACAGCACCATCCAGAACTTTGTTTTGCAAAATCCTGCGCGGCGCTGCACTGCGCTCGTCACCATGAGACAATTAGCTGTTGAGTCTCATAATGCCCAGTAATTTCACTGGCTACAATGCCCTTCAAACCGGAATACAGTAATGCTTGCGCACTACTGCGTGGCGGCTGAATAACTGGCAAATCGGTGGTACCCACTCAGACGGCCTCTCGCATACGAGAAACTTATCACAAGCATAACTTCCATAAGTATTATAATTTTTATCACCGCCATCCGTTTGTTTCGTTATTCCTCTCTATCCAAAGGTAGTCTGGAAGAGATATGAGCGATAAGGCCGCCCATTGGTATACCATTGAAACATTTAACTTGCCCTTAATTTCTGTTTAAGGTGAATAGTGTTTATTTATATATCAATTTACAACAGAATTTAAAAATGTATTCAATACAAAGGATTTAATTATTTTGTAGAGCGAATATGGCTTAGCGGGAACTCATGCAACTTACGATGACGGAAAACATCGACAGGAAACCGGCTTGTCCAAGAATGTTTTTGGAGTGGTAGGCTCTGGCCGTGGTTGTAATACCACCCACCGAACAAAGTCATGCCGTCAAGCGACCTACTCGTGTTTCGGGATGATGTTCGGTGAACCATAGGGGAGACGGGTCTGAGCATCCGCTCAACTGCCGTCTCTCTAGATCTATGTGCTCCATCTTAGGCCACATCATCGCTTCACATCAGGAGAGATAGTGGCCAAACATAGGTATATTAAGCGTAAAATAAATCTCACAAATTTATAGACATCCTCCAACCCACATCGGGCCAGGTTTGTAGATTCTGGCCCTCACTCTTCATGAGTGAAGGCCCGTCTCCCAGCAACGATACGAACGAGATATTATATAGAACTTTATCTAAATGATCATAATACAAAACAAAAACATTAAACCCGGCATTGTAACCATTTCTAAAAAACCGTTGGTGATTACGTAATCAGACCAATAAATTATACGAGACCGGCCTTCTAAAAATATATTTATAGGAAATGGTCGAGGCACTTGTTTTACAAAAGTAATATTGACTTCTTCACTTTTAAATAACAACGTATTTTTATGCAGTACTAGCTGCGCCCTGTGGTTCCCTGTGGACCCGCGGTTTCCTGGGATAAAAAGTAGCCTATGTACTATTCCAAGTCCTAAAGTACCTACATACCAAATTTCATCAAAACCAGTTTGGTAGTTGTGCAAAAGAGTAACAAACATCCATACATACAAACTTTCGCGTTTATAATATTAGTAACTTAGAGTATATATAACTAGGTAACCAGTACCATTATCTTAAGATAAATAGAGAAATATCTACTACTAGCTGACCCCGCAAACGTTTTGCCATATAAATTTAAAAAAAAATGTTCAGGGTGAACAACCCTTATCACTTAGAGGTATGAAAAATAGATAGTAGCCGATTCTCAGACCAACTGATTATGCATATAAAATTTGGTAAAAATCAGTAAAGCCGTTTCGGAGGAGTAAGGTAACTAACATTGTGACACGAGAATTTTTTAAGAACTCGCAACGGGTACTCACACTGCTAGTACTCGTAAGACTACTAGCGCTTGTGGACAGGACGATGCTATGTTCTCACCCGTGCATACTGTTCCCACTTAGGAACACGCGCTCTATACCTATTTATGTATACTCTAAGATTAGTAAGGATTAGTAGTTCCGTTTAAAAATTAAATGACCAACTCGTTTAGTTAATCTTGATTACAGTTAACAGGTATTACATACATTCAAAACAAAAGCATTATAAGTTTACGTAATTATAATCTGAATAGAATAGGTAATTATTCAGAAACCTCTGTTTAAACTGTACGACCTTGATACAACAGGTATCGCAATAGAATAATTTAAATAAAATTAAGATGAGACTCACAAAGAGTATTTTGTTATTAGGTTAGTTAGTAAAACAGTACATGTAGGTTGTTACAAACAGGGACCGAAAAACCGGTAAAATGAAATACCGGTGTGGCTGGTGTATATGGGTAATTCCACACTTCCTACGAAATGAGGAAGGGAATTAACTTTAATTGATGTTATCTCTTTTTTCTGCCTCCCGCAACCCGCCAGCAGCCGCTGCACTGTTTGTCTCGCTCGCACGGCTCAACGCGGGCGATCAAGCTTGCAACCTCGCCAATACCGATATTTTGTTACCAAACACAACATTATAGTACTTACATGCTGTAGAATAAGTGGACTGATTGACAATATAGGTACCTAATTCCAGTGAACAAAGCAAAGGGCAAGCGTGCTCCATCTTAGGCAGCATCTTCGCTTTCCACCAGGCGAGATGTCGTCAAACGTATGCCCAATAATAACTGTTGATGTACCTTAGACTTGTATCCTTGCGGGGGGCGTTGGTGCTGGTGACACAGTTTTATAACTACAGCAGGCACCACCGTTCGGATTCAGATATTGTCAACATGGTACATATTCCTATACGTGTTTAAAATTTAAGTACCTACCTACCTACCTAGAAACTAGCTATTTTATTACCTAGAAACTAGAACGTTATTTTGGTATCGATACCTACATACCGGTATTTTATGGAGATACCGGTTAAAATAGGCAACTTAACGTTATTTTTTTAGGTATCCGTATCGGTCCCTGGTTACAAATAACTAAATACTTACATATTATACATAGGTATATTGAGTTAAATTTAAGTGCTATGAAATGTATGTGTAACGGTATGGCCTTCGTGCTGATTGTATCTACGACTAGTGTCTAGCGCGGAGGAAAATAATCCATAATCCTACTATTATTATAAATTCGCAAGTTTCCGAAAGTTTGTGAGGATGGATAGATAATATTTAGTACTCATCATCATCAGCCCATTATGTTCCCACAGCTGGGACACGTGCCTTCCCTTGTAGAGAGAGTATGGGTAATAATCCACAACGCTGGCCCAGTGCGCGTTGGTGGATGTCTCATGTCCTTGAATTTTTGTGATAAATTCTTGGACATGCCGGTTTCCACACGATGTTTTCCTTCACCGTATTTAGAGCGAGTTTAAATCCGCACATAACTTAAGAAAGTGGGTGGTGCGGGGCCGCGGGATTCGAACTCGGGTGCGTCGGATCGAAAGTCGCACGTGCCGCTACTGAGCCTATCTCTTATTTATTTTATTTTATTTATTTCGAGACAACAAACAACTACATTATACATTTATTTTTATGTAACTGGATGACGAGTTGAGCTGGTCGTTTGCCTGATGGTAAGCAATACGCCAGCCCATAACAATAACAGCACCATCCAGAACTTTGTTTTGCAAAATCCTGCGCGGCGCTACACTGCGCTCGTTACCCTGAGACAATTAGCTGTTGTCTCATAATGCACAGTAATTTCGCTGGCTACAATGCCCTTCAAACCGGAACACGGTAATGCATGCGCACTACTGCTTGGCGGCTGAATAACTGGCAAACATGTTAGGCAATCAGTAAAATAACTATAATATTATTAATAATGCAGTTCACTGCGTTGTCCACGTTTAGAATTAAATGCGTATTAATAACAAGTTGCAACTAGAGGAACCAATAATTAAAATTAAAACCAAATTAAAATCAAAATTAAAACTAACATAACATAGCTCTCTCTCTACGAGAGAAGGCCCGTGTCCCAGCATTGGGAACGTGATGAGCTGATGATGATGGTGAGGATATTATTAGGAAAAATATATACCTGTGCAACCCAAACTTCATCGGCTAGTAACTCATTGAGTATAACTGTTGTGTCCTTGCCGGGATTCTGAATCCTTTTGTCGGCGACCCGTTTACTGCACTCGGCGAACATCAAGTACTTTTGATGCGATATCCTTGAATATAGCTGCACTCGGCCGCAACAAGACGCGCATAGGAGGAATTCCTGAAAAGATAGATATATAGATATATAGATAACAGTGCAATGGAATCAGGCGTGACGTAGCGGAAATTCATCTCAAAACTGAAACGCAATGAAAATATGTGGTGTATACCCGCTGAATATTATGTAGGTTGTTGTTAGAATAATATTATATGTATGGGGGTTGATTGCAAATGTAAAATGAATTAAATTTAAAATATATATATATAAGTAAACCCTCCGCTTTATTTTAATATTTAATAATAAATATGGTTATGAGTTTAATATTGTATATAAGAAAAGGTAAATAATGTATTAATTAAGTAAATAATATATAATGTTAAATAAAGAAAGCCCTAACAACAAAATAAAAAAATAGCGCCTAAAATAGCGGAGGGATTACTCATATATATATATATAAAAATAAAATAAATTAATATATATATATATATATATATATATATATATATATATATATTTTAATTTATTTTACAATACAAAATGCTTTCTTGTACGCCAAACAAAAATAATCAGTAGGCACATGAAAACAGCTTACAAACTAAAGTACAATGGGCGGACTTATCGCTAAAAGCAATCTATTCCAGTCAACCTTTGGATGGAGTTAAATAACGCAGTGAGAGAGGTCGGCGGTGTAAATAAAATAATAATAAATTATTTGTTCTTATCCTAAAGTAAAATACAAATGCATAAATAATATCATATATACCTAAAATACTATATATAATTCACATTATATAAATATAATAAATATTAATGATGTTACTGATGAACCAAATGTGATGTACTGCAAGGTCATTTGTCCCGTCCCGGGAATCGTACTCGCAACCTCGGTGGTGTATGTGATTTGAGCCAACCTGCCCAACCACTACACAGACTGTCAATTTGTTTTTATATAATTGAGTGATGAGACAAGCAAGTCGTTCGCCTGATGGTAAGCTATACGCCCGCCCATATCAGCACCAGTTTGATATAAAATCCTCCGCGGCACTGCACTGCGTTCGTCGCCCTGACACAATAGCTTTTAAATCTCATTACACCCAGTCATTTCGCTCAAAATAGTGCCCTTCAAAATGGGACACAGTAATGCACACAACTGCTTGGCGGTTATATATCTGTTAAACTTGTGGTACTTCCCAAGGCAGAAGAGAGGCCGAAAATTAGAAATTGAAAACCTTCGTCCATTTATTTTTGCGTTAATCCTCTCCCTGCACGGTTGTCTGGAAGAGATCGCTTTTAGCGATAAGACCGCCAATTGTAACGCTTCTGGTAAGTTTTTTTTATTTATTTAATATTTCGGCCAGCAAGTAGACGGCCCGCCTGATGGTAAGCGGTTACCGTCGCCTATGAACATCTGCAGCATCACAGGCATTGCTGATGCGTTGCCGACCCTTAAGGACTCTATTAATAAAGTAATATTAAGTAAGTTTAGTAGTAGTATTAAGTTGTTTTTAATAAAGAGTTATTTCATTTCATAAGGCAAGCTTTTGACCACTGTCTCGCTTGATGGAAAGTGATGATGGTCGACGATGTAGCATGCCTAGAAAATATCGATTCACTCTGGACTTGAAGACACCTAGATCATAAGAATCGGGAAACAGAGACGCTGGTAAGGTGTTCCATTCCTTAGCTGCTCGCATTATTTAAGTATATATATTTATGTTTATGTGGTTTAGTTTTAATAATAGTATATATTTTTACATACTAGAGGTATGTAACTTTTATTTAGGCAATAATTTATTATTCTTATATTTCCCATCACGCACTTTACTGCACCGCTACCATTTTTTCTCCTGGATGACTGGTAGAAAATGCTATCTAGCATTAAGTCCTCCATGTGCAAACTGTTTTGTGCTAAGGTATAAATAAATAACATTATGAGAGTTGAATAATGATTTGAAGCTGTTACCTTCTCGTAAGCGAGTCTCGCGTCAGGCTGGACAGGTTCCAGAGTGGCGGGGTTGTAAGGCTGGCCGTAGAGCAAAAGACGCGCGACGGCGGCGCGGGCGCAGGCTCGGCACGCGCCCGCGCCGCCCAGCACCGACAGGCCGGGCCACGTGGCCACGGCCGCATCCAGCTGCCGCCCGCCCCCCGCGCCCGCGCCGCCGCCCGCCCCGCACGACACCCGCGCCCGAACCGTCTCCGTCACCTCATCCACCGTCTTCACGTTAGATAGGAAGTACTCATCTGGAAGAGGAACCAGTGTGGACGCTGTTAAGTTTTTGATATCAGAATCTATCTTTTCTAGCGAGCGTATTTCCGAAGCCAAGTCAACAGATATTTATTATATAGACACGAAAAATGCACTTTTAATGCGAAAACTGACTCTACCAGTACTTCGGAAATACGCCAGCTAGAGAAGATAGCTCCAAGAAACTCTGCAGGGATGTCTTTTTTTTAAAATGTCTAATAATATAACGCTTAACACTGGTAGAGTCAGTTTTCGCAATTATTTTCTAGGCCCGGACTTCAATTTGACTACGGGAAAGAAATGGGTAGACATGCTTACCTTTTTTTTCGAAGTCATGATATTTTAAGTTAGAATTTTTAACGTATTTTAATTGATTTGTATTATGTGTTTATAACGTTTAAAAGTAATTTTTGTGCCTGTTTAATAAATGTCTTTAGACTTTTGAACTGGTTGAGAAAAGTGCTACGTATTACGTACGTCGGTCGGTCGGGCAAGTTTGCATCGTGTGCCGCCGACCATCATCTGTTTAAGCATAGGGTGGAAATATGAGATGGGACATGAAGAGCAGCTAGGTACTTTGTAGAATTGAATGACGAGACGAGCTGGTCGTTTGCCTGATGGTAAGCAATACGCCAGCCCATAACAATAACAGCACCACCCAGAATTTTGTTTTGCAAAATCCTGCGCGGCACTGCACTGCGCTCGTCACCCTGAGACAATTAGCTGTTGAGTCTCATAATGCCCAGTAATTTCGCTGGCTACAATGCCCTTCAAACCGGAACACAGTAATGCTTGCGCACTACTGCTTGGCGGCTGAATAACTGGCAAAGCGGTGGTACCCACCTAGACGGCCTCTCGCATACGAAAAACCTACCACCACACCTACCACTACTTGAACCGTTGGAGATACAAGAAAAGAGTCTCAGAAGACTATTAATATTTTTTGGTTTTATTTCTAACTAGCTGCGCCCTGCGGTTTCACCCGCGTTTTCCCGGCATAAAAAGTAGCCTATGTGTTATTCTGATGTGTAAGCTATATTATTGTAAAGTTTCATCAAAATCCAGTTATCCGTTTTTGCGTGAAAGAGTAACAAACATCCATCCGTACAAACTTTCGCGTTTATAATATTAGTAGGAAGGATTATATGCAATTTTAACAACAATACAGTCAGCAAAAGATGGGTAATTCTCGCGTTTTAATTTTATGCTTTTTTCTAGCCGTATCTTTTGAGTAGTGGTTCTTTTTCTGATAAGGTGGTAGAGTCATTGTAATAATTGACGTTCATAAGTGCGTCTGTGATGCCAAAAACTAATAAAGAACTTTTGAACTGGAACTTTATGATGCCCATCGATCCAGTTCTTTAAAGAGTTAGTTAATCAAGATTTTTTGAGACCAATTGAGGTGTAGGTACTAGAAAAAGCTTTCTATTCGAATCGATTGACACCTTAAAAACAAAACGTAAAAATGGCCCAATTTCATGCCGACTGTAATTTTCAAAATCCTAAATAAACTTTATAAATAACTTTAAAAATATGTATAATTTCGTAAGAACGATTTCCTGTAACTCCCAACGGTTCAAGTAGCTGCCCTTCGTGTTCCTTCTCAAATATTCACCTCGTATAAGAATACGCTACCGACAGACGCAACCGGTATACGCCTGGCACTGTTTTAGGTCTAATACTGTGGTCAGTATCACAAAAGGGATATTAACCATGAGTTAGGGCCCGAACATGGCGCCTGTGACGTTAGGGATATTAACAAAATCATTTCACGGTAACTACCTAACTATCCAGTTTCTAATAGACTAGTGATTGCGAATTCGGAGTCGAGGGACGCGTGTGGATTGAAAAGAGCATAGAGCTCGAAGGATAAAAACAATCATTTATAGTCACTACAACTGTTTTCAGTATACAGATGTGGCAACAATTTGGGACCTTCAGGATACCTTTTCCTTTGCAGTTAGGGAGTTTTGTTTTTAGGGAACATGAGGCGAATATAGCAGAAAATAAAAAATGCATATTTGACTAAAGGTCGAACCCAATGGCACTTAGACGGAAATGTATGGAAAGTTATTGAATTTTCTCAAAAACTTACGATTTGATTATTATTATTATTATATAATACTTTATTGGCTGTACGATCTTTCCGCGGCTCCGAATGTTCAACATTAATTTTATGAGTTCCAAAAATATATTTTTTAATCGCTTTTGTACCTTGCGGCCGAGCGGGCAGTCTGTCTTCCCGCGTGTAAGCTTGGAACGATATAACACATCCACTTTCATGTATCTAATCACGAAGGTCGCTTTCTCATTAGGCCGATACGACAGCGACACGACACCTGGGGTTCTACTCAGAGTTGCCTTCGTTCGTTCGTTCGTGCGGACTAAAAGAGACACTCTTACTTATGCCTGTTGCATAGCGCTGTTACTTTCATCCGACGAAACGAAGATTCGTAATTACAAATCAGAGCAAGCTCCCTGTTTTGTCGATGTCTTACCGAGTACACGTCGTCGCCCCGCGTTGAATCCGTCGTCGTGTCGCTGTCGTGTCGTAATGAGGCATTGGACTAAGAATATTTTTTACAACAGAGGTCTCTGTTTTGACATCGACCGTTTTGTCAGCAACGTTTCTACTCTATTAATATTACCTAGGTTCTATCAGTTACAAATATGAGAAATTCGAGTTACCTTGTTCTTGAAATATCTCCATGAGAAAATTAGGGTCTAATGCGTGTGAGATCAAAGTCTGGATGTAGACTTCGAAGTTTTCTTGATACATTTGCATCTCCAACATTCGTTTTTCGATAAAACTACAGTCGTCCGCTGGAAGCTCGCTTCTTATTAGTTCTACTATGGTTTCCAAGTGTGTCTGCGACCGAACCTTTACATGCACTTGTGTGTATAATTTCTTGTTGTCAGGATTCCATACTGTGTACTGTAAAATAAAAGCATTGTTTCAAGAATTGAAGTTTTCAGGATATTTGCACCTTATTTTAGAATATGTGGGTACTCAGTAAACTATAAACTACCTAAAAACAAAATATAGTTACAAAATCTCATAGGACCGAAGAGTTCCGTGCTATATCTGGTTATATGTATCTAGTATTACTACTTACCGTGGATATGTTCCGGTATAAAACTTTCCCATTTTCTTCAAACGGCTCATATTTCTGCAATAACGTTTTTCCGTCTACCCTCCATATCGCCGGCCACATTTCGTTCAGTTCCGTTTTCAATGCAATAAATTCTCCAGACTGTTGCAGAAGTAAAATGTTTTTTGAGAAATATAATTAATTTTACGTTGGAATCAATTCATAATCGTGAACGACCCGGTATAAAATATACGACGTAAGCAATAGAAAATTCCTACAGATTACTCAGCAAAGCCATCTATTGTCCAAAATGCAATTCAGATAACGGTGTCTTACCCATTCATTGAACGTATTGCTTTACACCAGATTATCAACGATTCAAAATGTAATGAAATAAAATTACTTATAAATGCATTAATATGAATTTTTGTTTTACCTGATAAGGCATTTCTTCAATAGGTCTTGTGCTGTCACCCTGTCCACTTTGAGGGTGAGATTTTATATGATGAAGTTTTCTATTTGGGTTACTCTCAGTTTCTGGCGCCCCATAGATCCCGTAACCCAAACTAGCACCGTGGGCTAAAAACCATACCAAAGGACTTTTAAAAATTAACTCGTAAAATAATGATTGAACAATTTTAAATTTGTCAGATTTAAATGTACCTACCTCACTTATAAGTAGAATTTCGTTTAGTAGAGGTCGATAATGAAGAGGTAAGGAATGGTCAGGATATAGGATTGCCATCAGACCAACAAAGGTCACAATAGGGATAACATGTCCAGTTTCAGTAAAAAAACATGTGACAACTAATAACTTAGAACAACGTTTAAATAATTGCAATATGTTTACAACTAAACAAAAAAACAACCTTGCACATGTCATCCCTATGTGGCGACGTGAGGGGTGCTACCAGGAATAATTAAAATATAGATTAAAATTATTTAACACATTATCAGTAATATACTTGTGTTTATTTTAGGTCTTCTCCTATTATACAAAATTATTTACATAATAATATATTGAGAATTTTGTGCATAAACAAATAACAATTAAATAGAAATACAAAAAAATACGTTTAAGGACATGGCCTTTTCTAATACAAGTATCTCGCACTTAACCGATAGCTGTCAATGTATTATGCATCTCATTCTTACAATATAAAATCACTGTCAGCTATAAAATATGAGTACACTAGGATAAGTAGTAACTAAACTCCAATACTGTAAAATACATTACATTATTATATACAACAGACACCCACTGGTATGAATTCCATATAAAAATATACCATAATTTTGGAATTATTAATGGTAGCACCCCTTCAGTAGCGAGTATGACAAGAGTCACAAATTCTACAATTTACAATAAAATGGCACTAAAAGTGTGTCATTAACAACAAAATGATGTGAAATCTTGTTACAGACTAACCCTAGGACATCGACGTTCGCTAAGATAGATACATCACATTGCTTTCAAACATATTTACAAATTAATAAATCATAGATTTTATCTAATGAAAATTTACATTATCACAGTTAAAATGTAACAAGTTTTCACGGAACACTGCCCAAGCGGCAGCTAGCTTGCTCCTGTCATACAAGCTTCAGGGCTAGCTCTTCACCATCGCGCTCTACTTCTGAGGTGGAAATCGAGTAAATTGAACGCACCTTCATCAGGCTGGTGTTGGTAATAGTATTGCTGTTGCGGCGCGGCCTGCAGCGAGGCAACGGGCGGCGGCGCCGGCGGTCGGGGCTTCTTGGGCGCGGCCGGCTGAGGCGCCACTACGGCCGACGGCGTCGGCTTGTTCATAGGGGTCGCCCGCCCCTTCTTGTTTTTGTCATTTAAAGGTGTACTGGGCACGTTTAGAACTGGCTTGTTGAGCCGTCTCGCTTCCTCTTCCGCGTCATAGGCGGCCTCTTCGCTGCCGTCGTATTTACGTTTTCTGTCTTTATTCAAGTTATAATAACGAGGATCTTCCATCTCGACGACTTTCGCTTGCGAGCTTAGAAGATTAGACGTCGCGCCATGTAACTGGCCGCCCAACAAGCCAGCTGTACTCATGCTACTGGAAGTGCTCATAACTGGGTTACTGAGCGACATACCTGCGTTCAATATGTTCGAGGAAGCCATCGCACCGTTGGCACTCTGCTGAGTGTTGTCACATTTGTTGTGATCATTGTGTGAGTAAGTCTTATTGTTGGCGTTGGTATTATTAGTGTTAGATCTCGACCAAGTCGATTTCCTGGCGCCTCTGCCGGCCGGCGGAGGAGAGGTGTCCCGCTCTCCTTGTAAAAATTTTAAATAAGAAGCCATGAAACCCGACCCCGGGCCCGTAACAGGAAAACCGAATTTTTTATCCATTACTTTCGCGTCTTGTGAAGTGTTGTTTATGGCCTGCTGTTGTGAAGAGGGTGCTACCGACGATGCAGTATTTGTCCGTTGTTCTGCAAGGAAACCAAGTTCTTCCTCTATATTAGGTACTACCACCTTAGGCTGTTCCTCTTCACGAGTCTCGGGCGTCGAAAAAGATGACGAGGAAGCCGAAGGTGGAGTTTCACTAAATGACGATAGTGGTGTTAACTCCACTGAAGATTGGAAATCAGGATGAGGACCTAAGTGAAAAGGCGGGAAATACGCCAGTGCGTGTCCGTGTTGCATGGCGAGTGCTTGATGTTGGTTAGCGAAGTTTGAGGCATGTAATGGAGCCTGTGATCCGAAAGCGGAAGTGCCAGGAAACATTTTAGGCGGCGGAGGAGGAAGGTTCCATCTCTCAAAATCAAA
Source organism: Petrophora chlorosata (assembly GCA_951640565.1). Lineage (NCBI taxonomy): Eukaryota > Metazoa > Arthropoda > Insecta > Lepidoptera > Geometridae > Petrophora > Petrophora chlorosata. Next base: position 10,955,527 of record OX621193.1, on the reverse strand, counting down.
ATAGGTACCATTTTGCTGTTGACTACTAGTGGAACTATGAGCAGGTGGAGGGATTCTATTTGCTAAGTAATCAGCCATTACTGCACTTGACAACTCGTTCATGCTCGTAGGCAGAACCGGTTTTTCTGCACTCTTTCTCCGCGCAACTGTTTTAACTGGGGCTGGTGGGATTGCAGCTAGTGGTTGACTCTTAGTTGTTTTTACCTCTTGTAATTGACAACTTTGTTGAAGACTTTGCAAATTTTTAACTATACTCATGGGATCTCCGCGACAACTAGAGAGATCTTGTAAGGCTATATTGTTGCTGTCAAAGTAAGTTTGTTTTTCAGTTGAACTTGAACTCCTGCTTTGCGGTTGAGGTTGAGGTGCAGGTTCTTCCTTGCGAGTTGTATTATTTTCAGCTATACTACTATTATTGTAAGTATTACTAGTACTGTTACTTGAATATTTCCTCGCTGCCTGGCGCTCATTTTCCCAACAACTTTGGCTGGAAGACTGACTTTGATTACGTTCGAATCTAGTCTCATTATAAGTTTTATTTTGTTCAAGCCCTAGAGCTCTAGTTATGACAGATGGGTAAGCTACTTGACTATTTTGTGATGGAGGCCTTGTTACCGATGCGTCCAAAGGAGACCGAGGGGCTGCACTATTGACTTTACTATAATGATCTCCGTGTTGCTGTGGCGAATTTGTGGAATTCATCGGACTATGATACATAGGATATGCTGGACTAGAACCATGACCAATAGGGGAATTCTGTGTTGGCACTTGAGATGGACTCTGCCGCCTTGCCACAACCACACCACAGTCAGGACCGTTTTGGGAGCTGCTACTGGAATAACCAGTATCAGTACTAGAACTGCTTTTGGCTCGAACATGATAATCAGATTCAACATTGTTTCCACTTTGATAATGCCTAAAGCTAGAACCTTGTGAAGTAAACTGGGAACCACCAAGTCTACTTGATTTTGAAGAGCTGCCACTATAACTAAGTCTTCCTGGAGCATCCATTATGGAGTAGCTGATGGGAGAAGACTGGGGTTGAAGTTTATCATTAGAATCACAACCTTTCCTTTGTTCATTACTTATGTCCGGGTATATCTTACTTTGTGCTTTAGTTTGGACTTGAGGCGGTTTTGAAGTGGGTGAAATAAAGCTGCTATTGTTACTACTTGTGGTGGATCTTACAGGCTTTTCGTTACTTGCACTTTTAGGAGATTGTGAGTTGTATATGGAAGCAGAAGGGCGAGAAGAAGTGTTAGATGAAGAACGGTAATCTTTGCTGGATGGGGTGGGGGATGAGGTAACAGGTGGAGTTGACACTATACACGATTGCTGAGAATGAGTAGTTGTACTTGCAGAACTTGAATATGACTTACTTCCAGCATAGTCCTGCTGTGATGAAAGTTGACCACTTTTTGCACTGCTTGTACTATATGAATTTTCAGTCTGATTCCCAAATGATGAAGGAGATTGAAAAAATGTTGATGATGTTGAAGATGCTGGCTTAGATGCGGTTGCTGGTGAGGCAGACCTATTTGATTGTTTGCCGGCACTAGATATCTGAGAATTAAGGTGATTATTTAAGGTTTGTGCAGCTGCAAAATGGGCATTGAAATTTTCATATGTTCCCGATGCTTTTGTAGTTGCAGGACTCGGTGATGAGGGTACAACACTTTCATGAGGTAATATTCCAAATGGGCTGGGAAGTTGATTGTTCCCCTGCCAACTCAAAGCTGCCGCTCCTCCCGGAGTTGTCGACTGATCAAAGAATGATGAGCCTTGTGCAGCTAGTGTTTGATGTGAATAATTCTCTCTTAGTGTTGAAAGTTCAGATTCTACTGAAGATTGCTTTGATGCAGCGGCCGCCTGTGCTTGGGCTATAACTTGTCGATGCTGCGCTTGAAGGGAAGAGCTATAATGTGCTGGTTTAGGCTGAGCTGGATGGAATAGTGGTGAAAACACAGCATCATATCCAACTGCTGGGGTAGAAAGAAATCCTCCAGGGTTAAAGGGAGATGCTGTTGACGATCCGAGCTGCCCTGCCAAAGATGCCGTTGTATGTGCCGCTTGTAACAACAACTGACTTGTTGTAGAGGGCACTGACTGGCTGCCGAGACCCGTGCCACCTCCAGCTAGGTGGTGATGAAAGTCTCCACTTGCAGCACCAGCCTGAACTCCCGCTAGCCGATTGTACGAAGCATATGCTGACCATGGTCCTACTGGATCCATTACCACCTCCGTGTTGTTTTGGTTTCAATACAGGTAATATATCAACAGAAGTCCACACTTTCATCCATAGTTTGCATTACACAGTCAATTTATAGTTTTTGTCACTTAACTGATCGAGCTATACTCATGACGAGTACTCATTTATCACACAGAAGCAGCACCCCTGAAAAGAACGAAAACGGTCATTAGCATCAAAACAACAATAATGATTATAATATTGTCTTATTGGAACAGAAGCTTGATAACTGTGGAATAATGGACTCAGATGCACAAATTGTGATGAAAAAAGCATCAACAATCAATTGAAACACAAATAATCCGCCGCTACGCATTGGAAGCGTCGTTGGGTGACGGAACAATACCCAGTCTCCGCGTTGATGAATTATCAGTTAGAACAGCGCAAATATGAATAGAATCGTACCATCGCCTTGTTCTTCTAACAGCATTTATAAATGTGGTTTCGGAGGACGCTCACAGGACAGATAACATCATAAATATGGCCTCGACTCCTTGAGTGCTCGCTGCGACGGGTTCTGTCTATTGTGAAATGAAAACCAACCCAAGCTGTTTGTTTCACACAAATTGTTCACTTTTTCTTATACACTTGGAAGAGTTTGATGATCCTTTGTTTAGTTATCATTAGTATTGTATCAAAAAACCAATTATTTTATTTACAAGTAGAAATACGACAACGTTTTGCCTTTCACATTAATCGCCGCCATCTTACTTGTCGAATCTGTCGGTCGAACGAATGAAAAGAAAGAACAAACATTAAACAAGCGCCATCTAGTTATTTCTTTGAACAACTCATCGTAAGCAACTTTTTTTTATCTGGATGCCATGGGAATGGGATGGGCTCTTCGAGTAGTGGATACTTTATCTGAGGATGGGCTATTAATTTTATGCAACGTATGTAATATTTAAAATTTTCTGACGGTTATAATTTTTATACCTCTTTACCTTCTTTTAATTCATTTTTTAAATATTTTCTAATCTCTGTTTCTGTCTTTCCTAGAAAAATAATTATTCATTATTACATCTGTGGCCATGTTTTGTTTTGCAGCTCCACCTCAGATTAAATATCCAGCCTCGAAGGCACATACCAAAGATAAATAGGCCGCGTTCAGAAATGGGTAAATGTTCACGAGTGAATACTTGTCAGTTAATTTCAGTGATATACCAAGTTAAAAATTAACTAATGCCTTTCTGAACGGGCATCGAGTAATACAATGAGCCAGCCAATCAAAACCAATCATTTTCAAGACCGAGATTTCCCGCGCTTTTGTTTATCAGATTTAACTGCGTTATTTTGGCTAATATCGGAATTTTACCTTATATTTTGCTTCAAATACACGAATCGCTTATTTTATTTATATGTACAAAAAATCAATGCAAAAATATTGCAAAATGTAAAGGAAAATGACAACTGATAAGTATTACCTGACAGGTGAGAATCGTAACCCGCTTTTTTATCGGTTAATATTTTCACCTGTCAGGTGAACTTTTACTCTCCCCAATTGGTTTTCTGAACGGCGTTAGGGTAATAATTACATTAACTCGGTGATTTCTGAACGCGGCCCTAATAGAGAAGAGGCAAAGTTTATCGTAGATATCGCTACTAGCATTTACAAACAAACTAATGTCAAATTCGTAGGTATTAATTTTGCTAGTAGCGGGCTATCCAAGGCCGACTCAAATCCAACCATCGACACGTACCTACTATGAGTTAAGAATGTAAATAAAAGCTGCGTGGTGGTTTTATTTCATACATAATTTTATTAACTTTCACATGTTTTCACAATGAAACCTTTAATATTACTAATCTTTGGTAATGGGTTTCTAGTCATAATAGTAAGTAAATAAATTCGGAAGACAACAGTACAATAAAAAATAAGGGGAAAATGCTGAATTTCTAAAGTTTCTTTATGCAACGCTTGAGTACATCAATGTTTTGTAATAACATTTAACTGCGGTTACAAACACAGACAACTTGATTAGTATGAATAATTTCACACGACAGAGGTTTACAGAAGTATTTTAATTTATTCCTTATCTATGTTTACTTTATTCGTATTAGCATTCAGTAGGTAAATACTCTGAATATTCTTAAAAGACATTACAAAGACTTCATAAGTCATCTCGACACCAACATAATATTGGGATTGTGAGTCATCTAATCATCTGAATTTAGCTGGAATAAGAAATATTTTTTTTATATCGGCGTTGAGTTGGGGCAATGCCCACCACTGGAATTACTGCCCACATTTCAGAAAACTCCGCACCTGGTGGTTAAAGTTTGTAAATTAATTAATAATTTAGAACCGGGCAATTGTTAGTACATATAATTAACCAGCCTGGCAGGAGGCATCATTTTGGCACAATTTTCGAGAAACGTCATCTAATTGTTTTACATGAGCTGCATTGAGTTGTAGGTACTAACTTCATATATCCTTCGCAGAGCCACGCTAACATTGACAACAATCATGCAGGACGGCAATAGCTACAAACAACCATTATGTGAGAGAGCAGCATTATTTGTTGACACATAATTATTTTAAACACACATAGGACGTTATACAACTACAAATATCATGAAAAGAATATATCAACTAGCAAAACTAAGCTATTACAGTTTTCTAAGAGATGTTTAGTTCTCTAGGAGATATATGAAAAAAGAAATTCGATTTACTAGTAGAAATCCTCATGCAATCTTAAGATTATAACAATCTAGGTTCATCAACTGATAAATTATTATTGATATTATGGTGCGTGGTACGGTCATATTAATTACTGCCTACAATATCCTCGTTTTCGTTTAGACCAACAATCGCGAAAATGTATATAGTAGGTCATCAAAATATGTTTTTTCATTGTCATACATTTACAGGCACAACTTCTACTGTTTATTGGGCCAGCCGGTCCATTTGCGAGTCAAGAGGCGGCAATCGAATCACGCCAATGAATTGTTGATCGCAATAATAGCAATTTAACTATGGAGAACCAACTCCACTTGTGTGTGGAAACTATGCAAGTACATACTTACATAAATCAATATCATAGCCTTATTGCACATCGTATAAAAGTAAATTTTAATAGCTATACATAACGCGACCTAACACCAATTCGATGCCATATTATTTAAGAGGCAAGAGAAGTTGCAATGGAGAAAGCCATGTCATAATCTTGAAACGGCATCAAATATGACGATTCTTATGTGGCATAGCTCCTCAACTACAGCAGTCTGAGAAAATGTAAAGACACCGTGCTCTGACATTCATACAGTTGCACATTGTATTTAGAAATAAGCCCAGCTATAATACCTAATCCAACTGTAATATAGCAACATTTATTGGAAAAATGAGCTTATTTTACATTTCCCAGACCACAGAAATGTCTGCGATATCTGCTTATTGATGTCTAAAACAAAATACATCCCCGCATATATTTTAATATCTAATGTTATGCAAATTCGACTCGAGAACACTTAAGCTAAGACAAAACTATATTTTTCAACTTCTTAGATCTAGGAATCACAAAAGAATATTATAAGCTAATTTCTGCGGTGGATGGTGATATCATTTAAATTTTACTAAACTAGTCATTTATGATGGAAACAACAAAGAAAATTAACAGTTAGCACAAATACGAAAGACATCTTAAATTAATGCTATTTTAAATTGACGCTAATTACGTGCGACTATTTTATCGATAGTTTTACAAAATCCTGTAATTCAATAAATGTAGTGCTCGTAAGAAGTATAATTAGTATCATTTGCATGAGGCAACATTTTCGGACCATTTCCTTTGCAGTGAAGAAGTTTTGTTCTTCTTTGAAGGTCCCAAAATGTTGCCACATCTTGTATATCAATAATCATAATGTCAAAGTTACGAATCTCGTAGTAAGAAAAAAATATTATGTAATTTACTTGCGCGTCACCGCGTAAAGTTTGCTTCCTTATTACTATAGCCTCATAAAGTATTCTTATAAAATAAGAAATATCATAAGCACCGCCACAAAAAAATCTTTGGATTGAACTGGCAAGTAAATTAAAAAAAATCACAATTATCAAAACTTAACAAATAAAGGTATTACTAAAAATCAGACCTTGAACACTAATATCAAACTTCATAAGGAATCAAAAATTAAATACAAAATGAGTATTTTTGGCATCTCTAAAAAATATGCGCATTTCACATCAAAGGGATATACTGGTTTTACCATAATTTGATATACGAATTGTTTCTGAAACAAAATATGTTCTATATCTAATATTTTAAACGGACTGAAAATATTTTAAGATTTAGTTCAAAATATACATATTTTCTGGTAACCGTCAAGAAATATGGCAAGAAAAATAAAAATAGATAAAGAATCAACTCCGCGCCAATTCCGAAAATATTGATGTATAGGAAAATGTAAATTGCATATTTTAAGTTAACACTTGTATTAAATTGGATTAAAAAAAAATGAAAAACCGATTCCAAGCTCATTCCGTCGGGCACCCTTTTCAATGTCGATTCGTTATTCCCCGCTCCGCGTATAAGCCACATACAAAGGTTTTATTAATAACACACTATTTTATTTCCCGTATCATATTTCTCGCCGGCTACTCCTATCACTTCTATCAAATTCAAACGGCTATCTAAATGCCTTGAGTGAGTGAGTTTTCCAGCACGATATCGAATTCGTCGAGCGGCTCAAGTATTTGCTTGAGGAAGGTGAGAAGTCCACGTTTGCGGAGGAAACTTTGTTCCTCGTACATTTCAGCAGTGACGCGGGTCATTGACATCGGTACTAACATGCGGTGGAGCCAGTGTTCCCTGCGGACGAAAAAAAGTATTATGAGATTTATGAGCAACTAGTCGATACACGCAAGTCGCAACTCAATTCAATTCTTTACTGCATTCTATAATGTAATTAGATGGCAGGTAAAGGAAATTACATTTCATTATAGACTCTGTTGGGCGCAGCAATTAGAGGAAGACTATTTGTGCGTTGTATGAACACATGTCAAAAGCAATTAAATATAAAAAAACCTAATAAATCATAGAAATAGTATTATTGAGAAAAATTATGTCAATTTCTTTATGAAATATGGTTTTATTATAGGTCAATGTTACTCTGTTTGCTTGGAATTCGAATGTGGTAATTGTTCCATAAGGAACTGTTTGTTTTCCCGGGATGAAAAATACCCTTGGTCCTATACCAGGTCCGTTTAGTCGTTATGGAGTATGGTAAAAAACACACAAACACGCATACACCCACAGACTTTCGCTTTATAATATTAAATTGACTTGCTGTTTTTTATTTTTTATTGCTAATTGGCTTGCGTTTGACCACTACGTCACCTGATGGTAAGCGACGTTGCGGTCGAAGATCTAGCACGCTTACCAAGATAGTACCTGTTCACTCGAGACTTGAAGATTCCTATTTTGTAGCTATAGGGAAAGACTGACTCTGGCAGGGAGTTCCACTCGTTAGCAGTGCGTAATAAAAGTGGAAGCGAAGCGCTTAGTGCGCGCAGGAGGAATGTCCACCATGAAACGGTGGCGTGTTCCCGTACGTCTTGTAGTCCGATGATAAAATGGGGACGGGCGAATTAGTTGGTGCAATTCCGACGCACACTCTCCGAAATGTATCCGGTAAAGAACCTATTGCCCTAACTGTGCCCTATTTTCCAGGATAAAAATGTCCACGAGATGGCGGTAGCAGCGCAAAATGGCCTGTGCTCCCGTAGTTTGGTCTAACACAACTTTACATATATAAATTCACAGAGGCATTACTTACCGTAAGCTGAGACACATGAACAGCTGGAACTTCCCATCCTTCCCCAGCGTGCGTCCAGCGAAATGTATCTCGTCCATGAGATGGCAGTAAAAGCGCCAGATGGCTCTGTGCTCCCATAGAGTTTAGTCTCACACAACTTTATATACATATATCCACAGAGGCATTACTTACCGCAAGCTGAGACATATGAACAGCTGGAACTTCCCATCCTTCCCCAGCGTGCGTCCAGCGAAATGTATCTCGTCCATGAGATGGCAGTAACAGCGCCAGATGGCTCTGTGCTCCCATAGAGTTTAGTCTCACACAACTTTATATACATATATCCACAGAGGCATTACTTACCGCAAGCTGAGACATATGAACAGCTGGAACTTCCCATCCTTCCCCAGCGTGCGTCCAGCGAAATGTATCTCGTCCATGAGATGGCAGTAACAGCGCCAGATGGCTCTGTGCTCCCATAGAGTTTAGTCTCACACAACTTTATATACATATATCCACAGAGGCATTACTTACCGCAAGCTGAGACATATGAATAGCTGGAACTTCCCATCCTTCCCCAGCGTGCGTCCAGCGGAATGTATCTCGTCCATGAGGTGGCAGTAACAGCGCCAGATGGCTCTGTGCTCCTGATCCTGCCTGCAGTTGTACGCAACCCCGCACGACTTGTTGACGTTCTGACTTGTAGGCTCGTCACAGAGGCTCATTTTGAACTCGTCCTTTACTCTAGCTGTTGAAAAAACAAACGTTTATTTCGCGCCCTAACAGTTCTTTTAGTATTAATGAACATAGAGTTATCTACCTATCTTTCTTTACAAATAAAAAAATATTGCTGTTCGTTGGTAAGCGCAACACTTGAATCGATCCAGCCGATCGATTTGGCAATAGGTAATATGCATGTATTTTTTTTAATGCATGAATCGATTCATTATTGAATAAAAAATATTTTACGTCACCATTCGTCAATGAAATAATTAAATGAAAATTTGAATCAATTTAAATCAACATAAACGCGCCATTTGCGTGTGACGTCAAAACGTGGGAACCTAGGATCTCCTCATTGGTCCATCTATGCTACACGTGTGTGTGTGTGTCAATAATTTACCAATAGCGCGGGCCCTATGTCAAAAATTGACCAATAAGCAGCGAGGCCCGTGACGTCAAAACGTCGTTGCACGTACTCAAGCGTTTTGCGATTACGTTCCGTTTCTTCAAAAATAAGAAAAAGAAACATTCAAATACCAAAAAACTATGCAAATAATAATAATTATATCACTACTAAATGTTTACAGGAGTAATTTAACGTAAAAAATAATTTCCAGATTTTTCGACAACACATGCATATTCCCTATTTTTTTAACGTGTATTGAGTTATGATTTTATGGAAAGAAAGTTTGGAAAAGTTACTCGGACATTGAGAAATTCGGGAAAAACAGACGTCAGCTAGTAGAAAATAGAAATCGAAGGAACCAGAGAAGATAGGTGATAAGGTGACGATTATCGACGAATTGGATAATAGAAAAATGCTGGCTGGTATAGTAAAATAAATATACTGTTTTAAATTACTTACCAAAATAGTCCCAAATAAAGAGATTCTTTCCAAACAGTCTCGCCGACTTGAATCCGCACAGGAATGCTTGTTCCAAGCATTTGACGAGACCATTTTCGCCGCACAAAAGAACGCTAAGCGAGTTCGCGTCCTTGTCTCTTTTCGATTGGTAATGCCATTTTACTATAGCATTTACGCAGTCACCTGATAAACAACAAATAATTACTATTGACATGAATTATGCGAAATTACACTCAACGCCGACGACACTGCAAAGAGTAATATGGCATTCTTAAATTATATATTTAATCAAACTATGCGGACCTTGGTCCTATTACAGTTACAGTAAGCCTGAAAATGTAATAAAAAACACCTTTTTCTGTTCAGGAACGTTTTCCCCAAAGTAACCAATCAAATTGTAAGATCACGAGAAAATTGAAAAAATCTTTTGCCATAAACGTGATTTGATATATATTCCATCACAGAGATATGGAGAGAGAAGGTAAAAGCCACAAAAAAGAAAAAAATAGAGCATAGGTTAGAATGGCGGAATAGGCGTTGCAGACGCGCCGCGCACATAACTCTAGCTATTTATTTATAACTAGTGAAAGTAGTAATAAATGTGACGAAATAGGTACATTGATTTCTTTGTATATAATGTTTCGTTGACGTGTGTGCCATTGGCGGCACTAGTTTTCCTACAAAAATGTATTAACCGCCATTGTAACCTATTTTCCATTTCTCTGGTCCAGCCCGATTAACTAGCGAATTTCAGTAAAACATGCTATCAAATGAAAAAAAAAAATGAATATATTATTTAACCACCGCTAGAGAACCTGTTTTCAAATAAAAACATCGCATCCAAATCGGTTCACCCGTTTAAGAGCTACGGTGCCACAGACAGACACACATAGTGGTTAAACTTATAACACCCCTCCTTTTGCGTCGGGGGTTAAAAATACTATCGCAGACGTTGACGCATTTATGACCGTCAATTATTAAAATGACTACCACCGTATCGGAAAAAGAACCACTACTCAGAAGATACTACAAGAAACTGAGGGGCATTTTTTCAGAACTTTTGTTATATTATTTTATGTTAATTTTTGACAATATTATGTTTGTTATGTCCCAGTTGGCTAAACTCTCACCAATCATATGCTGTATGGTGGAGGTGGAGAGGTGCGTGGTGGTGGGCGTGGCGGGCGCGGCGTGCGGCGCGTGCGGCGCGTGCGGCGCCGGCGTGCGCGGCGTGTCGGTGCCGCGCACGCGCGCCGCCACCAGCAGCCGCTCCGTGGAGCCGTCGTCCACGCCCGTGCCCAGCCACCGGTTGCACGGGAACCTGGCATGTTACACTCGTGTATTACAAAGGTTCAGGGGGCTTACCACCATCTCTTACACCAGTATTATTTTAAGCTTACTTCCGTGTTCCGTACCACGAAGTCCTAAAAAAAGCTTACTTTGATATTGTATTGTTCACAAGTTTTGGTGACGTCATCGTAAATAATTAATTCAGGTGTTTTTTGACAGCTGACTCTTCGCAGGAACAAAAACATTATTGTTTTATGAAGCTCATGGTACAAATCAGAGTAATATAACTTCTAATAAAACGTTCCTGTAGCATGATTGTCTTGTAAAAGTTGGTGGTAAGCCCCCAGAAAGAACAGGTAAAATAGCTATAACACGCGTCTGTACATTTTGTGTGTTATACCAGGCCTACCGCACTCCGCATGTAACATAACCTAAGTTGGGCGTTACTTATGCTATCAAACCCTGAAAACCACAACAAAATCCGTTCAGCAATTTTCGAGTCTATAGATAACAAACGCAAAAAAAACAGACAAAAATTCTAAAAATCATTGATACCTGCCCCCCTACCCATATGTCCCTCAAGCGCCAATCGTATATCGTGTTGAGCTCAACTTAGGTATAGCTTCACTGCGAGTAATGAGATACGGTCTAGTTATTGTCGATTCAGACAAGAAAATAAAATAACCTCATTCATTTAAACCAAAATACGATAACTACAAGTTGAGACAAACTTAATGGGACAATATATGGCATCATAAGATATTGTCGTAGTGAATCTACACCTTAATCTGATCTCAACACGATATACGATTGGCGCTTGAGGGAGATATGGGTACGGGGGCTGTTCAGTATCCTCTAAATAGTAGATACCAGTTGGTTTTACAAAAATATCTTCAATGTACAGAATTGTGTCAGTTCCATTTTTATAATAATATAGATAGACAAAATTGCCGAAGATCGGGCTCAGTGGCGTGCTATGGGAGAGGCCTATGTGCAGCAGTGGACTGATGTGGGCTGATGATGATGATGATGATAGATAGACAGCACTCACGTGTATGTGTGCCCTGTGACTTCATTCCTCACGTAAACTTGGTCGAGAAGCCAGCGCGGAGAGAGACCGGAGTTGTCGTGCCCGATGCGCAGAGTTGAAAGGATACCTAAGTTCTTATGCTGAAAGTCAGAAAATGCTCAGTCTTACAACGTTTGTCTATGGATTTAATGCGCGGAAACAAGTTACTTTAATAGATCTGTTCACTCACGCCTGCAATTTTTATGAATATCGCAAACGTATGCGATATTCATAAAAATAGCGATGACCTCCATAGCGTTCGTAGCGTAGCTCGCCTAGCCATTAGTAACAGAGCAATGTTCGCTGCGATCACCACTTAGATGGATGACGGTTTGCTAAGCGCTGCCGTACTTCGGAGGGCACGTGGCACGTTAAGGCGTGATCTGTTTGTTAGCTTTTCACGACTTAACGGCTGAAGCGATTTTGATGAAATTTGGCACAGAGATAGCCCGGAGAACGACATAGGAGAATTTTTAAATCAATTAATCAATCAAAGTTCTTTATTCAATATTGGCATTACAGACGCATTTATGAACGTCAATTATTACAATGACTCTACCACCGTATCGGAAAAAGAACTACTCAGAAGATACGGCAAGAAACCGAGGGGCATTTTTTTAGAACATTTGTTATCATATTTTATGTTTGTTTTTGACAATATTATCTTCTTATGTGCCAGTTGGCTACTTGGCAGAAGCGGAATGTTCCATGTATCTTTGTCTTCTATGTAATTACTAACTGTATAGTATGCTTTTTACATTGGAATATTTTTCACACGCAATTTGAATCTACTTTCTGTGAGCTCCGTTATACATTTTGGATATAAATTATACGTTTTCATCTTAATTTAACACGTGGTTCCCGAAGGACCACGATTTAAGTGAATCCCATGCGCATGGAGTTGCGGGCAGCAGCAAGTAAACCATATTTGATACTAGCTATTCCCCGCGGTTTTCCGGGATGAAAAATAGTGTTTGTCCATACCAAATTTTATCAAATTTCGTTCAGTAGTTTATGCGGGATTGAGTAACAAACATTGATCCATCTATCCTCAAAAACATTCGCATTTATAGTAGTTTAATTAACCGACTTATAAAAAGGAGGAGTTTCTCAAATCAAGTATTTTTTTATGTTTGTTACCTCAAAACTACGTCATTTATAAACCGATTTAGAAAATTCTGCGTTGGGTTCAGTATAGCTACAATGTGATCCCATATAAATTTCATTGATATTCGACTTTGGACTTCGAAGATACATCAGAATTGAAGAATTGTTTTTTTTTTGTTATAAAATGATTTTATTTATAACCGACTTCAAAAAAGGAAGAGGTTCTCTGTTCGGTTGTATTTTTTTATGTTTGTTACCTCTTGATTTGGAAAATTCTTTTTGCGTTGGGTTCAGTATAGCTACAATGTGGTCCCATATAAATTTCATCGACATTTGACCTTGGACTTTGAAGATACATTGAAGTATCTGGGTATCTTCAAGGCCAGAGTAAATAGGTATCTTCTAGATCTATGTGCTCCATCTTCGGCCACATCGTCGCTTAACATCAGGCGAGATGGTAGTCAATCGTAAATCTTTCTTTTGTAAAAAAACTTTTTTTTTTTTTTACACATTATAGATCTATGTTTGGCCACTATCTCGCCTGATGTGAAGCGATGATGTGGCCTAAGATGGAGCACATAGATCTAGAGAGAGACGGCAGTTGAGCGGCTGCTCAGACCCGTCTCCCCGATGGTTCACCGAAAATCATCCCGAAACACGAGTAGGTCGCTTGACGGCATGGCTTTGTTCGGTGGGTGGTATAACAACCACGGCCAGAGCCTACCACTCCAAAGCGCGTAAGCGGGTTTCATCAAGATGTTTTCCTGTTTTTTCTCAAAATTACAGTAGGATTAGGACTTACATGGAAGACAAATTCGTTCGTACTCCGCGGTATGGGAATCTTGGGCGTGGATTCCCCGTTGGCGCCGGATATCGAGATCCAACAGTTGGCGGTGGTCTGGCTGGCTTTGCGAGACGGCGCTATGACCACACGGTACGGCAATTCTGTGGAAATGTTTCTTATTTTACTTTGATGTTCTTTCAATTTGCCTCTGTGGTGGAGTGGTTGAGCAGGATGACTCAAATGTTGTACACCACTGAGGTTGCGGGTTCGATTCCCGTGACGGGACAAATGTTTGTGCACAGAAAAAAAGCGCATGCATTTGTTTCGTGTCTGGGTGTTGTGGGACCTTGGTCCTCATAGTTCATGGTTCAAAGATACAGGGAATCCTAGGGAATAGGATCTATGTACATATGTGATAGTTGGGCGTATTTATTTATTTATAAACTGAAGCATACATACATAAAAGCAAAACTAATTGCAGTACTATCAAAAATTTGGTATAGAAAAAGCCTTGAAATAGGTAAATGCACTACGCTCGTTCGTTAAACGGTACAAACTGCCGCCAGAAAAATCCTGGTTTTGAGTCGCAAAATTACTAGGCATTTGAGCCTTAAAGGTAATCTCCTGAATGTTTAACCCCCGACGCAAAAAGTAGGGGTGGTACAAGTTTAACCACTGTTAGGATGCGGTTTTTATTTGAAAGCAAGTTTTCTAGCAGTCCTTCTTCGACATGTTTTATCAAAATCGGTTCAGCCGCCTTTTACTTTGTTAAGTTTTAGTTTACTGAAATTCACTTGTTCTGACGGTATGTATCGGACTCAAAGCTCAAAAGTTGCTTCATGAATATAGAGACATCAATCATTCATTTTATCATTGCTATATTAATTCAAAATTTCGCACAATATGGAACCAATCAATAACACTTACTTGTAGTCGGGTAAGTGTTGGTAAAGCACGTGTAATCAACAGCGTTCAATGTTAGCAAATGGTACAGGAATTGTTCCCTCTCTTCTTCGCATCTCAGGAAGGCTGTCCGTTTGTACTGAGACCGTAGCAGCGTGGTGTCAGCCAATAGCTCGCGTAGATGGTGGGACAAGAGTTTCTTTTCCAACGACAGGCGAACCCAGGCGCGAGCGTAACCTATCTCAGTCTTGATGTCGGTCATGGCTTGCACGTTTCTGGAAATAATAATTAACATTGTGAAATATTTTGTAAATTTTAATAAGTAAATCATAAGCATCAATGATCTCACACGTAAGACATGACCACATGCGTACATATCGTTTGTCAGTGGTATTATGGCCGACGTAGTTTGTAAGTAGGTGAAATAAGTTAAATACAAAATATTCTAGTCCATGACTTTTTTAAAGGACAACAAGTTATGATCAATTTGGCTCGTAGCATGGATATTGCGGGATCAAGTCCTGCAACCGCACACTCTACGTAAAATAACAGTAGAAAAAGATTCTACTAAAACTCTGTAGAATATTAAGCCTAGGGACGCTGAAGACAAATAAAACCCACCTCACATCAAATGTCGGGCAGAGGCCTCAGTTGAATTGTCAGTTTCAGCGAGTTACTGAGTCGGTCCCGTGAGCTGTCTCGAGATCTGCTACGTGAGCTGTCTCGGGAACGACTGTACTTATTTATTAGCCCAGTGAGAATAAAAACAAAAGAAACTCACCTTACATCAAACGTCGGGCAGAGGCCTCAGTGGGATTGTCGGTTTCAGCGAGTTACTTAGTCGGTCCCGTGAGCCGTCTCGGGAACGACTGTACTTATTTATTAGCGCAATGAGAATAAAAACAAAAGAAACTCACCTCATATCAAACGTCAGACTTTCAGGCAGCGGCCTCAGTGGGATTGTCGGTTTCAGTGACTTTCGCTCCAAAGTACCAGAGTTACTGAGTCGGTCCCGTGAGCTGTCTCGAGATCCACTACGTGAGCTGTCTCGGGAACGACTGCTGGAACTAGAACTCTGTTGAGCCTCCACTTCAGCCCCTACTGATGATAGGTCTGAAATGTTAGTCAATGAAATTGTAGCTGGTGGAAGGAACGCAATATTGTTAAGTTTTTGGTGTGGTAGACACCGGACGCGGTTTTAATACCATGCACCCAATGAATACGTGCCATTAAATGTTCTAGTCGTCTTTTGGGATGATGTACGGTGAACCATTAGGGAGACAGGAGCAGCCACTCAACTGCTGTCTTCCTTAGATCTATGTGCTTCATCTCTGTCGCTTAACATCAGGTTATTGGCCAATTATAGATAAGCGATAAAAAAAAGTTATGGCATGATCTTGCGAACATTGCACGCAAAATGCATATTTAATGCGTCAACGAAACGCAACGAATTTTATTACAGTTCGTGGCACACCCGCCGCGGTAAACTCCCAACCCCCTTTATTCTCGTAGCGTCTTGCATCTGTGCGAGTGCTACGCTGCTACGTCCGTATGCAAAACATAAACCGTGCTTGGAGTCGGTGTATTCAAACCGGGCATAAAGTTTGGCGTCAAATTCATGTAATTAATAAAATGTATGGAATGGATATATATATATATATATATAAATATATATATAAATATATATACATATATATATATATATATATATATATATATATATATATATATTATGTAACTGAATGACGAGACGAGCTGGTCTTTTGCCTGATGGTAAGCAATACGCCAGCCCATAACAATAACAGCACCACCCAGAACTTTGTTTTGCAAATCCTGCGGCGCTGCACTGCGCTCGTCGCCCTGAGAATTAGCTGTTGAGTCTTATAATGCCCAGTAATTTTGCCCAAAAATTTTCTACAATGCCGGAACACAGTAATGCTTGCGCACTACTGCTTGGCGGCTGAATAACTGGCAAAGCAATGGTACCCACCCAGACGGCCTCTCGCATACGAGAACCTACCACAAGTAAATAATATATAATTATGTAGAATGTCCTTAGTTTTAGCGTATCGTTTTATTTACTAAATCATTTATTTGTAACTAAAACTACGCATAATTTTAGTTTTCATTCGTGAATTATAATAGGAATTAGTAGTTAGTTTGTTATGGTAACGTGTTTTGAAGAATGTAGGTAGAGTAAAATAGTCTAATTGTGCAGGGGATATTTAATATTATATACATAGTTCATACCGTCGTTTTTACTTAAGCCGTATTGGTTTGCTATATATAATAATAATAGATGCATACTCACAGTCAAGCCGTTTGCGCAATACACACCAAGCCAAAGCTGCATATTCCAGAGATAACATAAAATATGGAGCATGATGAGTTGAAAATTCTATGAAAAAGTTTTGTAGTATACCTAAAAGACAGTAGTTAGTAAGGTATATTATGTATGTACAGGCTTAGGAGTATAGAGGTTATAAAGGAGACAATCGGGTAACATTGGGTTGTGAACGATTAATTAGTGACATGTTTTGAATGTCAGTGTTGTTTGTGCAGTAACTTTATTTCTAGCATTAGTAAGTGATGTAATGGAGCTAGTATATTTTAGGTATGTCAGTATAATTCAGCGTGATGTAGGTATATTATTATTTTTTCTTATTATTTTAGCATTCATGAACCGGGGTCAATGACTCCTTTTCTTTTTCTCCATTAAAATTAAAGAAAAATTGTCTACCTTTAAAAACAACAGAACATAAACTAACAGATAGAAAACAATACGTACCAGGAGTAAGATAATTCGGGTCAATAGGCTTAGTAGAATTACTGCACTGCTCCAACTCTTGGTAATTGGTGAGATGCATCCAAAGCGCGGACTTGCCCATCTTATGCTGGAGTCCGTGCGACCACAGACGTTCCAGCAAGTCGCATAGTGATGCGATCATCGTGCTCTCTTCGACACCGGTTATCGATATCTCGCATCCCAACCCTAGATCGGATGTTTCGGTTCCCATCTTCTCCACGAGCATTCGCTTGGTTTTGCTTTTGCATTCCTAAAACAAAAATGAATTTGCAGACTTTTTGATGAATAAGCATACGTATTTTGCAAAGTAACTAAAGATTCCGACATGCTGAGAGATTTTGTCTATGCAAACGATACCTATGGATAATAAACAAAGCACAAAAATACATACAATGACAATAAGTTGATTTATTGTTATATTTAGCAACATACAGACAGAGAGAGAAAGTAAAACACTAGTATTATGTTCGCGTTTCTGTTTCGAATATTTTGATGTCGTACCTTCAGAAGTTTCTCCACAAAAGTTCTATTATTTTGAGCGATCGCAGCCGGAGTCACTTCCGTCGACAGCCTTCTACTAATATCTCCAAGCAACAATTCTGGTGGACAATCTTTAACTTGCCATTTGGCATTTTTTATTCTCTTCAAACTATTCGTTCTGTAAAGTTCAAAGTTATTTTACTAATGTTTGAAGTGTGAAAGAGAAAGACAAATGAAAGCAAGCACATAAAGCAGGCGAAGCGAACGGCCTGTGTTCGATGAAAACAAACGATGCAGCTCTAATTCAACTACGGTACATGCAATTGAGTGTTGTGCAATCGTGTCCTTAATCAAAGTAAGTATTGGCTAGTTGGTCTTTGAAATAACAGTTATTGTCATACTATTGTTATAAAATGTGCGTACAGTACTCGACAGTGATTGGTGTTCCGTTCAACCGAAAATAAGGTAGATTTTCTGAACTCCTACGTATGTCTTCGACGGTGCGCCCTCTGATGGTTAGGCACGTTAAAACCTTTGATGAAAAGGCATCTAAATCCTGTCGAATACTGTACCAGTGTACCTGTGCAGTACGTTAAAGAAATAACTTAATTATTATTAATAATTTACGAGTGACACTCACGTTCAAGTTGGAGCAGTCCAAGTATAGAGTGCGAGACGCGACGCGTTCGCGATCGTTCCGCACTCGCCTTGAAAAAGACCACCGTATGTGGTTGAAACTATAGTTGGACTACTCCAACTTAAACGTGAGTGTCACCCGTAAATTATTATTAATAATGTGTCCAAACCACTTCAATTTTCATAATAAAATAACTTAATCTTGATAAAACATAACTTTTGGCGATTGCACGAAACTCACGTTTGTCCAAGACGAAACAAAAACATAACAAACACATCACAAAGGACAAAGGTACACGAACATTCAAAAACCGAAGGTTACAAATAAATAACTTTATTCTGATTTCCATCTTTCTATTTATACTTATTTACATATAAATAAATTTTAATTACATTATTAGTTGCAATATTGAGTGGTATTTTAGATCTGCTGTTTTATTTAATTAAAAACTTAGCTTACACGTTGCCGCTTCGATTTTCGTTAACTATTATAAATCTATTCATTTTAGATTTTTGTCAGCATGGAATGCGAATTCGTTATATACATATATATATACTATATAAACTAATCGCAACAATCCTAACTGTATAGTAAATAAAATGTAACATATAAAATAATAGAATCAATTGCACTATGTTACACATAACATCACAAACTACAAAATAAAAATAACAACATGCAACATCAAATAACTAAGTCATGCACTTTTAGTACAGTACTTTAACAATCACAAAATTTACATAATATCATATCATACTCCGTGGAATTGAAAATGATGTTTTCAAATAAAATATATAGATATACTATAGATTTATTCTAAGGCCTGAATTGAATACATTTCGAAAAAATATCGAGTTAAATTTCACGGAGTATAAACTCTTGCCAAACTTTGTGGCCGCTGATCGGCGGACCACGTGACCTGCGCAGCCGCAAAAGTTGACACAAAATCGTATACTGCTCAGGTCACGTGCAGGTCAGCGGCAATAAAATTTAGCGCGAGATGTACCTACTTATTTTTTTTTAAACTAAACCTAAACTTCATAAAACTTGCAAATTGAACTTTGCATTGATTGAATAACAATTATGCACCTACTATACATTAAATACATTTTGCATACATTGCTTTCTCGATATAAAGCTATAGTTTTGATGGCTATTTCTTGAAGTAGGGAAGACTTCAGAGCGCATGTCTTATTGCATATTTTTATACCGTGCATGTAAATTGAAATTATAATTCGGTTGATATCATGTCATATTTTTATGTTCGATGGTTAGTAAGCTTAATTGAGCTTCCATATTCTCTAATGTTAATATATTTATTGCATAATTAAACACAAACATGCAAAAAGTGTATGAGCAATCATATTCTAATCAGATGTGTATAAATATGTAAAACTAGCTGCGCCCCGCGCTTTCACCCACGGTTTCCCGGGATAAAAAGTAGCCCGCGCTTTCACCCACGGTTTCCCGGGATAAAAAGTAGCCCGCGCTTTCACCCACGGTTTCCCGGGATAAAAAGTAGCCCGCGCTTTCACCCACGGTTTCCCGGGATAAAAGGTAGCCCGCGCTTTCACCCACGGTTTCCCGGGATAAAAAGTAGCCCGCGCTTTCACCTACGGTTTCCCGGGATAAAAAGTAGCCCGCGCTTTCACCCACGGTTTCCCGGGATAAAAAGTAGCCCGCGCTTTCACCCACGGTTTCCCGGGATAAAAAGTAGCCCGCGCTTTCACCCACGGTTTCCCGGGATAAAAAGTAGCCCGCGCTTTCACCTACGGTTTCCCGGGATAAAAAGTAGCCTATGTCTTTTTTCAAGACCTAAAGTACATATATACCAAATGTCATCAATATCCGTTCAGCAGTTAATGCGTGATTGAGTAACAAACATCCACACAAAATATTAATAGGAAGGATATAGAATACCCTAATTTCCTTGGAGGTATGAATTTAATCTTATACTGGCATATGGCTCAGTTTTTGTATGATGTATAATATAATATACGTGTTAAACACGATCTTAACTACATTTTTAATATTCCGAGTAATGAGTATCACATATTTACTTATTCTGTGGTATCACAGTTGTGTTGTCGTTCCTGATACTTCTCAATTATATTTTATGCAAGCGACCCGCCCCGGCTTCGCACGGAAGGAAAGCAAAGTTCATCATCATCAGCCCATCACGTTCCCACTGCTGGGACACGGGCCTTCTCTCATAGAGAGAATATGGGCCATAATCCACTACGCTGGCCCAGTGCGGGTTGGTGGATGTCACATGTCCTTGAATTTTTGTGAAATTCTTGGACATACCGGTTTCCTCACGATGTTTTCCTTCACCGTTTTTAGAGCTAGTGCACACATAACTGCACATAACTTAAGAGAGTCAGTGGTGCGGGGCCAGCGGGATTCGAACTCAGGTGCGTCGGATCGAAAGTCGCACGTTCTCCCACTGAGCCACACTCGCTCAAAGCAAGGTTAATATTGTATTATACATATGAACCTTTCTCTTGGATCACTCTGTTTATTGATGAAAACCGCATTAGAATCCGATGCGTAGTTTAAAAGATCTAAGCGTACAGGCGGGAAGCGACTTTATTTTATTCTATGTAGAGATTAGCTGCATTCATTGAGATTCTTATTTAGTTGCCAAATTATTTGGTTAAGTTAAAAATATAATTTAATAACAAACTTATAATTCGTAAGGTTTATGCTATAGTAAAATAATACTTGTTATTATGCTGAAAGTAAATTCGGGAAAAATTAAAACTAATAATTATTTGAGTTTTGAGTTTAGATTATACACAAAACTTAACGATTGGATTTATAACTAAAGAAATATATGTATACGTATGTATCAATATAGTAAGTAAATAAATTTATACATATTTTTATAATTAGCTGCATCTCGAACGTCAGCCTTTAATTTAGATGGGTTCGCTCTGCGATCTATAAAAAAGGTTGCGAGACGCTCTGATTACTTTCGTCTACTATCAAAAGACTGTTAACTATCGCTTAGGATTTGCCCTCGTACCCACTGGTCCCTCGAGCGCCAATCGTACGAGTATATCGTGTTGAGCTCAAATTAAGGTATAACTTCACTGCGACTAATGAGATACGGTCTAATAGGGGATCGGACAACTTTTCAGAAAGTGTTTTAAATTAACTGCATTGAATATATATAGCCATGAAAAATACTATTTTAATTAAATAACGCTCTAAAAGTACCTAAAACTTTGCTTAAATATTATGTTTCAAATATTGCCGCGCAAAAGGTCACCTCAAAACTTGTGACGTCATATGTAGGTGGAAGACGACAAACTCTTCGAAATAAAACTTGCAAAGAGATTCAAATACGTTTTGTGAAGTTTGGGGACTATATTGTAGTAATGGAACGAAAAATTAGCAAAAATATATTTTATGAAAAGCAAAAACGTAAAATAAACACAAGCTTGACTCACGGCCAGGGATATTTCGGTTAGGGTTAACAACCGTAATATAACTGTATTAATCGATTTGAGATAACGGTTAACAGAAACTTTCGGTAACAGAATGATTTCGGTTAACAGAAACCGCAATGATATAGGTTTTTTCTCGCGTGTGCATTTTACCAAAGAAAACTAAATATTACTACATTTTACTAGCCACTGCCACAAACTGGCAAACGCACCGTACGCGCGGCGTTGTCCCGCTGGAATCGTGTATTTCTCGCTCGCTCATTCGCAACGTACAAGTGCCCTATGGCGAAAGAGATAGATAGATTTGTTGTTGACAGTGTTTATGTCGCCGATGCGCCACGCGCCGGCCGTTTTTTTTCGGTCTTGTTGACAAGTTTATTTAGGTACTTACTCTTTCGCTCGTAATTATAAATCATTCCCCGCCCGGTAGATAGTTATTGTCTGATATTGTGGTTATCTAACTTGCAATAAAATAAAGTGTACCTAACACTACAACGCTATACGTAAATTACCAAGTTACATACTTTTTTTATCGTAATCCTAATTAATTTAATTTAATTTAATTAATTTAATATTTAATTTAATTTAAGGGCCTGTACTACCTCAGCTAAAATTCCATTTTTCCCCCCGCACGGCTAGCGCGTCTATCCCGCTCGCTCACAAGATCGCGACGCGAGGCCGCCTTCGCTACGGTGCCGCGCCGGCCGTAGCGACGTCGCGAGGTCTACATACCGCTAGTACCGCGCCACGGTAGTAGCGGTATTATGTTAGGGTAAAATTGACGGTTTTGTACTTTTGACTGACTATTTTTCAATTCATTCATTTCATATTATAGATCGAGCTCAGTATAAACGGCAATTTTGTCTTTTTATAATGAATTATTTAATAGTATTATACAATTTATGTAACGTTATTTATGTATATAACGATTGAACAGATTTTGATGAAGTTTGTTAAGTCTATACTTTGGTTCTAGAATAGGAAATAATGATACTTGTGTGTGTGTGTGGCGCCATCATCCATGTACACCAAATTTATAGGAACGCTAAAAAGTTCAACTTCTAGAAACTGGAAAGAACCTACTTACCTAGGATTAAATACTAGGGTCACATTCATGTATTAATACTCAAATAGTATTACCCAACACCAGTGTGCTAGGAAGGGTAACCGAAAATACCGTTAGCCCCTTTGAACGACTTCCCCTTTTCAAGACCCAAAATACTGATTGATCAGTCCTTAGGCAGGATGACTGACAAACGTCAAAATTGATGTATTCGGGACTATCTAAACTAATTATAAAGAGGAAAGATTTGATTGTTTGTTTGCATTGAATAGGCTCCGAAACTACTGAACCGATTTTAAAAATTCTTTCACTGTTGAGAATCTACACTATTCCCGGGTGACATAGGCTATATTACTTTATCAAAAAAATTAGGGATCCTTACTAAAACTCCAATAATGTAACCCAAGGTGTAAAAAAATTACCTACAATATTCTTTACATCGCGTGCGCTGCGAAAACTATTGATGATAGAATAAAATAATGTACTACGAATTTGCAGAACACATCATTATTTACAAAAAGTGTCGCGAAAGCATATGTCTAACTATTATAGTTATGCCACAATAAGTGTTCTTTTATTTAAAACAAAATAATTGAAATGCCACCGCTAGAAAAAGCTCTTTATTTGTATCTTGGTATTAATCCTTATCAAAATAAATTGCTTTATATTCAAGACTGCTTCAATACCTTTATATAACTTTTTGAATTATTCCATTTGGACATTCCATTCGAAAGATATCACGAGTTTAAAAAATGTAAGTAATATTCAAACATTCTTTATAATTTTCTTTGTTTAGTAACCAACCTGACGCAAATAGAAGCGTTTAGGTATGTGTGTGTATTATAATTTTTAATTTTGAAATGTTTGTTAAATACCCGTGCCAAGCCAGGGCGGACCACTAGTACTTACATAAATTAGGAGTAGGTACCTACTGCCTAGTAGAACCTACTCCTAATTTATGTAAGTATAGTCCCGCCCGCCGTCGTTTATTACTAGGCATATTTTATGTATATTTATTCGAACAAAAATATAGGTATAGGCACCTATCTTCTAAACTAGGTAGGCAGTTATTTGGTTCATAAAACTAAGTATTTACATAGTTTAGATAAAGTTCGTAATACGTAATGACCAAGTATGCTGTGAAGATAGGTAGGTACTTACTTCATTACGCTAATCATGAGACTGACGTTTTTTTTACGTCATTATTTATTTTTTGTTGCGCTTATCTCCCATTATTGCGTCAGAAAACTTTTTGTAGCGCCGTTTGTGGTGCGTAATTTTTGAGCGCAAGAGACACGCGTTCCCCGCTTGAAAGCCGGAGCGAGACTGATGCGACGACCGGGCGGCAGGGGCGGTCTGAGTGAGAATGGTTCCGACGCGCGATAGTTTAGGTAATGTTTTTTTACAGTGTAAATAATACAGACTTTTGAAATTTGAATCTTTAAAGTGCTTGATAATATTTAATTCAGTTGTTATACAAAGTTTCATGTTCTAATTTCAAGTATTTATTGAATAATTTAGGTTTATTGTACGGTTTGGACGCTACTTTACGATTTTTTTCTATCGAGAAAATTTAATGGAATCGTGTTTCTGCAAAGGAAACGTGTTAGCAATAATCCTCTAATTTAACATATATTTATTACAAAGCGAATGATGCAGTATTGTTGATTTAATATGAGATCAAACTAAGCGATTTGTCATTGTACAAACTCTTAATATAATATAAAACTGGAAGACCATAATAGCGACAGAAATAGAAGTGGTACTTGCCGTTATGGTGGGGGGAGTGTTTGGTACCGTTGGATAGAGGATGTTTTGAAACCAACCAGAAAAATCCAAAATCACCAGAAAGTGGTTTCCAAGATGGAACTGCTCAGGGGATCTCGGAAACTATAAATCGGATGGGGGTACCGCTTGAACTAAATATGCCCCAAAACCTGAGCAATTTTTGAAAATTTGAAAAAAAAGATGGCCGCCATACAAAAAAACATGGCCGCCATACAAAATAAAAATGTTAATTACTTTTGAATGGTTAGAGATAGGTATAGGGTGCTCGACCAAATGTCATAGAGGACGATGGGGGAAATTTGAAAAAGTTGGAAAAGTTAAAAAAAAGAAAAAAAAATGGCGGCCATTTTGAAAGTTGCTCCGATCCGACTGAAGTTTTGCATAGGGAGGTTTTCTGGGGTTGTAGATTACGATTATGAAAAAATAATTTGGATTCCGCCATTTTTCAAGATGGCCGCCATACAAAAGTTTTTTTCCGAACAAAAAGAATAACTTTAAAACCGTAATCGATAGGGAGTTTCTATAAAAAAAGCAACACCCCCCCACGCGAGCTGCTTCAGCAGCTCGCGCACGCCACAAAATCACTTGGATTCCAGCAATTTTTAAGATGGCCGCCAAACAAAAGTTTGTATTCAGAACAAAAAGGGTAAACAAAACTTTAGAATCATAATCGATAGGAAGCTTTTAAAAAAAAAAACAGCAACCACCCCCACACGCGAGCTGCTTTAGCAGCTCGCGCACGCGGCGAAATACTATTAATATTATAAATGCGAAAGTTTGTGTGTGTGTGATGTTTGTTACCAGGTATCACCGGTAGGAACGGATTTTGATGAAATTTGGAATAAAGATAGTTTAAGCACTGAATTGAAACATAGGCTATGTTAATTTTTAAAACTCAACCCCCAAGAGGGTGAAGGAGGGTGGTAAAGTTTGTATGGAGCATTTTTATTCCTTGGTTCAATTCGGTCAAAACTCGGTACAAATAAACTTTAATATAAATAATGAAATACGTATTTTTTATTTTTTCAAAACTACCCCTAGGAAGGGTGCATGGGAGTTTTAAAGTTTGTACGGTTTTTTTCAGTGTATGCTTTATTCCGTGGTTGAATTCACTCACAACCCACAACAAATAAACTTTAACATAAATTTTAAAGCACATGTTTTTTATTTTTTCGAAACTACCCCTAAAGAAAGCGTAACAGCGTTTTAAAGTTTGTATGTTTTTTTTTTAATTTTAGTTTTATTCATTCAAATTCGGTACAAATGAACTTTAAACTAAATAATGAAACATGTATTTTTTATTTTTTCAAAACTACCCCTAGGAAGGGTGCATGAGAGTTTTAAAGTTTGTACGGTTTTTTTCAGTGTATGCTTTATTCCAGGGTTGATTCACTGACAACTCAGAACAAATAAACTTTAACATAAATCTTAAAACACGTGTTTTTTATTTTTTCGAAACTACCCCTAATGAAGGTGTAAGAGCGTTTTAAAGTTTGTATGTTTTTTTTTAAATATTAGTTTTATTCATTCAAATTCGGTACAAATAAACTTTAATAATTAATTAGGCATTTTTTATTTTTTCAATACTACCCCTAGGAAGGGTGCATGAGAGTTTTAAAGTTTGTACGGTTTTTTCAGTGTATGCTTTATTCCGTGGTTCGATTCACTCACAACTCAGAACAAATAAACTTTATTATTTTATTATTATTATTAACATTAAATTTGGATACATGTTTTTTTTAAACTACTCATAAAAATGTAATGGCGTTTTAAAGTTTGTATGGTTTTTTTTTTAATTTCAGTTTTATTCATTCAGAACTTGGTACAAATAAACTTGAAAATAAATAATGAAACACGTATTTTTTATATTTTCTATACTACCCCTAGGGGGTGTGCAATAAAGTTCTAAACTTTTTACGGAAAATTTTATTGCTTGGTTCAATTCACTCAAAACTTGGTTTAAATCCTAATCATAATATGGTTTCATATAATATAGAACGTATTATGTAATATATAATATAATACATAATGTACCTAATATATAATATACAAAAATTTTTTTTCGCCGCTCGCTTGATGGCTAGCACAACGCTTCACCAGAACAATTATTGCAGTGCCACCCAGAACCTGAATACCATAAAAAGCAATGCGTAGCGTAGAGACATCAGATATTAAGTCTCATATGCCCAGTGATTTAACTGGCTACAATGTCCTTCAAACTGGAACATAGTAACGCTTGCGCACTATTGCTTGGCGACAGAATAATTGGCAAAGCTTTGGTAAAGTTTGTATGATATATTTTTATTTTAGGCTGATTCAATCAATACTTGGTACAAACAAACTTTAAAATAAGTAATAAAACATATTTTTATACCTACCTACCTTTAGAAAGTGTGCAAAGGTGTTATAAAGTTTGTATGTATTTCATTTTAGTTCGATTCACTCAAAACTCGGTTCCAAAATGTAATATAATTCATAATGTAAAAAATAATGTAATATTTGATATAATACATAATGTTATATATATAAAAAAAAATTCGCCGCTCGCCTGATGGCAAGCACAACGCCTGACCACAATAAACAAACTTAATACCATTAAAATCACTGCGGAGAGCTGCACCCCGAGACATCATATATTAAGTCTCATATACCCAGTAATTTTGCTGGCCACAATGCCTTTCAAACCGGAACGCAGTAATGCTTGCGCACTACTGCGTGGGAGGGTGGTTGCTGTTTATTTTTAAAAACTTCCTATCGATTACGGTTCTAAAGTTTTGTTTACCCTTTTTGTTCTGAAAACAAACTTTTGTATGGCGGCCATCTTGAAAAAAAGCTGGATTTCAAGTGATTGTGTGGCGTGCGCGAGCTGCTAAAGCAGCTCGCGCACGCGGCGAAATACTATTAATATTATAAATGCGAAAGTTTGTGTGTGTGTGATGTTTGTTACCAGGTATCACCGGTAGGAACGTGAAGGGGTGTTGCTTTTTTTTATAAAAGCTTCCTATCGATTACGGTTCTAAAGTTATTTAAGTTCAGGTGTTCTGAAAAAAAGACTTTTGTATGGCGGCCATCTTGAAAAATGGCGGAATCCAAGTGATTTTGTGGCGTGCGCGATAATAATAAATAACAATTGTTATTATTATCTTATATCTTAATTGTTGTTGCTAAAGCAGTGGGGGGGTGTTGCTTTTTTTTCATAGATGCTTCCTATCGACTACGGTTCAAAAGTTTTGTTTGGCTTATTTGTCCGGAAAAAAAACTTTTGTATGGCAGCCATCTTGAAAAATGGCGGAATCCAAATTTTTTTATAATTGTAATCTACGACCTAGAAAACTCCCCGATGCAAAATTTCAGTCGGATCGGAGCAACTTTGAAAATGGCCGCCAATTTTTTTCTTTTTTTTTTTTAATTTTTCCAACTTTTCCGAATTTCCCCCGTTGCCCTCTATGACATTTGGTCGAGCACCTTATACCTATCCCTAACCATTCAAAAGTTATTTACATTTTTATTTTGTATGGCGGCCATCTTATTTTTCAAATTTTCAAAAATGGCCCAAGGTTTGCGGCATATTTAGATGAAGCCGTACCCCCATCCGATTTATAGTTTCCGAGATCCCCTGAGCAGTTCCATCTCTATGACACCTTTCCATGGATTTCGGATTTTTCTGGTTGGTTTCAAAACATCCTCTATCCAACGGTACCAAACACTACCCCCCACCATAACGGCAAGTGGGAGATCAATTCTGTCAATATGTCATATGCTTTATATTATATTAATTAATTAATTAATATCGAACAGCCAAGGTCATTCGAGATTAGGTCGCTACCATGTGCAGCGCATACACTGCAAATGTGTATTAAGGACGCTTTATAGAAAGATCGAGAATCGGAGTCCATTATTGAGACATGCTGCCAAGCGGTCAAGGTTTTACGTCGCCCCCTAATGAACCTTAAAATAAGAAAAGAAAATTAAAAAAAAGCAGTTCTGGACTGCCCAACTCGTTGGACTTCGACATATTACATGTTAAAAAGATTATTAGAACTAAAGAAAATTTGCAACGATTCCGTTGAAATAACTGCTATAATAGACGAGGATACGAGTAATTATACATAGGTTAGGTCAAGACGTAAAATGAATTTAACTCGTGATAAAAGATCGCACACTACCGATCTCTTTCTAAATCAAATAAATGCGTACACACGAGAAAATACCGTATAATATTGGTATTGTTTCGGTATACACTTTCATTTGGTAACCCTTTTATTTGGGTTTTTAACCGAAATAATTGTGTAACAGTTTTAATAGGTTATCGTTTCAATCGGTAATCGGTTCAAACGGTTAACCTTAATGAATAGGTTTTCCGATCCCTGCTCACGGCATTTGCCTTCAAATGACGTCATGCGCTGTGATTGTTGTTTCGTTTGAGGTGGAGAACAGATTAAAAATGTCAGAATTATTTATTGGTTTAAAAATATAAATCATTATTATTTCACAAAAATATTGATTGAATGATCTTTCTGGTTCGACGAACATTCGTTCTAACAACATTTTAGATTTTTTCTCGATTACTGTCCGATCCCCTATTATTGACGATTCAGGCAAGAAATCGCATTAATCTCATTCCTTTACACAATAAGACAACGACAAGTTGAGATAAACTTTCATGGGACTATAGCATCACAAGACATTGTCGCAATGAATCTATACTTTAGTCTGAGCACAACACGACATACGATTGGCGATTGAGAGACTGGTACGGAGGCTGTTTGCTATCTTGAGCGATTGGCAGTAGTTAAGTACCAGCAGAGAAGCTCACAACCCATCCTAACATCACTATTCACAATTTTAAACCGACGATCACATGCTACATAGTAAAGCAGGGATATTATCTGAGTAATCGTCATTGTTTACTCATTTTATTCAATACACGTACATAAAAATACACAGGACAAAAACCGGCGCGACGAAAAAAGGAAATATTTTTATTTACTTGATAATAGTAGCAGTGCCACTTAGAGCTTTGAATTGCAAAGTCCTGCACGGCACTGCGCTGCACTTGAGACATAAGCTTTCATGTCTTCAATATTATAAAGTGAAAATACTAGGTTTAGTCCAGGTACGTAGTATTTGCAACTGTTTAGAATTAAAAACTTTGATATTTCGTCTTTTCGTAAGCAAATATTACTCTATATGAGATATTGAATAAATGACAAAGAGCACCTCGAGAACAATAGCTATTTGACATTAAATAAAAATTACAGTTTCATAAATTCTGCTGATTAAAATAAGTTAGTATTTTCTAAAAATATTCATTGTAATACTTTATTGTTATCTCGGTGAGATCAAATCGGTAACATGCAGTGAATACCGATGATACCATGTCGAGTGCTAAATCATGCAACATGCAAGCAAGCTGATGTTTTGTCTTTATCTTGTAACATTACGGTGAAAGAGATAGAGCATTGCATGCCACAGAATTTTGCACTAGTTACAACCATTCAATATAATCGAATGATCGAGAAAACTTAATACAAAAGTTAACTGATATTTATTAGAGCTTATTAAAAAATGTTAAGAATAATGATTCTAATACGTCTGTCATTAAGTTTTCGTTTTCATTTTATACAATCTACAAATGTTACAGATAATAAGTACATTTAAAAAGACAACCTATGCTGTCTACTTTTAAGGTTGAATTCTGAATACAGGCAGAAAGCGCAGGCGTATGCTCCACTCGAGTTGGATGTAATAAACTACAGCTCGTAGATGCGATACCATGAACGATGCTGATACCATGATGATGCGTTACGTAATTTGAAAATCAATGGAATTTTTAATATTTAGAAAATCGAGTAATGTTACGAACACCACAAGTTATGAAACAGATATGGACATTACGGAAAATGAGTTGTACATCAAAACTTACGCACGCATCAACGGGTGCGTGCGTTGTTGTTCGAACGAACAATATCCACAGAATATGACATTGTTGTAGCAAAATGACAAACTCGCTTACGATAGGGGCGTATTACGAATTGGGAGTTACAGAAGGATATAATGTAGATCAAGTTTTTAATATCTCGTCAGTCCGTATTGGGAATAACGAATCATCAGGGAAATACCTATTAACCGATTTGACGTGTTCGTAGGTGAAGCACGAAATATTTATTGGACAAACCTAACAGACACGACGTCTTCATCAGTAAAGCACGGCCGATTAATTGGACAAGATAAGACAGCACGGTCAAATAAATCATACAAACAGTCCTCATCAATTTATGAGGTTTTACTAGGCCATGCCCTACATATATCGCGTGTTCATAGCTGTAGGACGGGCGATTAAGGCCGTTTCCTCATTAGGTTGATACGACAGCGGTACGACACGTCCTATATAGCGTTACGACACGTCCTATATAGCGTTAGGTTAGGTTAGTTATATAGTTACTTAAGGTAAAATTCACATGCCGCACTCCGAACTTACGCGGTAAGGCAAAGACATCGACTAAGTAGGCGTCGTATCGATGTGGTACTAAGGAAGCGGGTTAATGGGACATTCGATATTGCGTCTGCGATGAGCGAGACAAACAAATGAACGCGACGAACGGAGGGCGCCACACTGGCGCGGCCGGCGTCGGCGACCAGCGGATAATAAGTACGTGTTCGCGCCGCGTATTTAACTAAACTGTTCGAATAATCCGCGCGTTTCTACTACCGCTTATCGGTTACGACGGGAGCGGTACCGCGGTCGCCTCAACGTGGCATATTAATCGCAGCGTCTTCACGCCATCCCGCTGGTCGCGTCAGGTCTCCGCTCGCGCCACGATGGCTGTCGCCTACGGCTGTAGTTTAGGAGTAGCGTGCGGCGCTATCGCACCTTGTGTCGGCGGCGGGCGGGCAGGCGAGCGCGTGCGCGTCGAGGCGCGCGGGGAAGGCGCGGTAGTAGGCGGCGCGGTGCGGCAGGCGCTCGGCCGGCGCGCCCACCTCCAGCTCCGCGCCGCCCGCCCCGCCCGCACCACCCGCGCCGCACCCGCCCGCCCACACGCTGTACCCGCGCGTGGCCAGCCCGCCCTCGCCCAGCCGCCGTCTGCAACCACAGCGCCGCCTCAGAACGTGTCTTCCTCGACGGTGCACGCCGCGGAGGTAGAACAAATATACTCGGTCCAGATAAAGTACAAAATTACAACTACAAACCTCGTTAACAACTTCGAAATACTTTGAAAAATATGACAAATTACCCGAAATATTGTCAAAGTTTGGGGCTGGCTACCCTTTCTGTTATCGTTCGCCAGTTCTGGTCTTAGGAAACTTTAGGTCAATTTTGAAAATATTAAAAACATCATTGTTAGATTTCTGAAAATATCAGAAAATAAATCCTCATTTCTCGAAAAAAATAAATTGAAGTCAATCGACTCTATTTCTCAACAAGAATGTTTTCTCTAAAGTGACATAAAATCGTACCCACCGTAATCGACAAAAATACAACAAACTAAAAAATAAGTTGAGCTCAACTCTACTCTATTTCTTAACAGGAATGTGTGCTACTACAGTCCGTCAAATCTAAGAAGTACCGTTTGACAGTTCTGACAATTGAATGATAGGGATGGGATGAAAAAATCGATTACTATAATATCCGAACTTTAAGAGATCGATTACTATAATATCCGAATTTTAAGAAATCAATTGTTATAATTAAATAAAAGAAATGTTTAGGATATTTTTTTATTCACTACTAGTACTAGTATCGTCGTCTTCGTCATCATCGTCATTTAAATTAATGACCAGTTGATTGTCCATTACATTATCAAAGTGTACGTCTCTTTCGAAGTCGTCCATTATTATTTTCTTTGTTTTTTGTACTACTTTACTCCAATCTTCCTGTGTAACTTGGGCACATGCTTCCTTTAATAAACCTTCCATTTTCTTGACACTGAAGGGTGGTTTTGTGTTGTGTCTTGCTGCATAACCTGTAAAACAATAATGTAACTATTTGATAGCAGACGAAAACCATTGTTTAAATTATAAATGTTAGAAGTACTCGTGTTATTATTATAATATTATAAAATATTACCTTTAACTTGGGCCCAAATCAGTTCAATGGCATTATATTGGCAATGGTACGGAGGAAGTCGTATGACTTTGTGCCCGTGCTCTTCGGCCAATTGGTCAATTACATATGTCGGTTTTGGTGGTTTATGCAATTTCACTAACTGTAATAATTCAGCTTTTAATAGTGACATGTCGGCATCCACTCCTTTTCTTTGCAGCCATGCCACCAAATCTGCTTTCTTATTGGCTGACGTAGGTGCTTTATCAATTTGCACAGAGTGGTATGGGGCATTATCCATTATAATTGTGCTGTTAGGAGGGATATTCTGTAATAAATTTAAGAACCACTCTCGGAACCTTACTGCGTCCATTTCTTCATGATACTCTTTAGTGCTTTTGGATTGGAAAGCTAATAAAGAGTTTTCCACGAAGCCTGTAGACGCTGACCCAGCATGGCATATTATGAGGCGTCCACCTTTTCCTATCGGCACCTTCGAGCACGAAGCTTCAGAATCATCAGTCCATGTTTTCGGCACAGAATGGTTGGAATTTAGCCAGGTTTCGTCCAAAAATATTACATTATCCCAGTTTATAATTTGTTTAACTTCGCGCAGGAATGTTAGTCGCTGCATAATTATGTCATGTCGCTCCATAACAATTTTTCGTTTGTCAACTTTTTTGTATCTGAAGCCAATTCCTGTTATTACCGTTCTCAACGACTCTATGCTTCCCTTATACAGCCCGGCATCTTTTAAAGTTGCACATAACTTTGCCAATGTTGGAAATTCGCCTCTTGTAAAATACCCGTATATATGGTTTCTAATAGCATGACTATCGAATTCATCGATGCCTGTCACAGGTTTATTTCTTTTTCGTTTTTTCGGTGTGTGAAGTACGTTACTGTCACTCCCCGAAGGCCCATATTTTTCACTTAATATTTTGCCAACGGTGCGGCTACCAATACCGAGAGCTTCACCGACGCGATCCCGAACTTGTGTAACTGGCAGTAGAAGTCCACCATTTTGAGATTCACGCTCAAAATACTCGTGTAATTTCACCACCAATTCACGAGCCTGGCTGTTCAAAGTACGTCCTCTTTTCGACATTATTAATAAACACTTGCTTAGTTCGGAGTCCAGTATAAATATTGCCAAGGTAAACGGATAAAGAATGATCAGTCCAGAAAAGTAATAGCCAAGTCACAAATTGTAAAACACAAACGAGAAAGCAAGTACGCGCACAGTCAGCTTCCAAGATGGCGAGAGACTGCTGACGCCGAACCGACCGAGCGGACCGCGTGCGCTTGTGGCAGTGTTGCGCGTGGCAGTGTTGCCAGAAAAAAAAAATATTTTATTTTTTCGCTTTCGACAACTTTTTAAAGAAGCAAATATATTTGATTTATAAATACGTATTTTTGGTGAATGGGTTTTATCTCATATTTTACGATTACATAACTATTTAGTTATGTAATCGTAATATGTGAGATAAATCCCATTCACATGAAAAAATATTTGTTTGGTTGTCAAGTGTAATTTGTAAATAATACATTCGATTTTTCGTATATGTAAACGATTTTTTTGCATACAAGTGTATCCGAAGAGTCGCAACACTACGTGCAGTGACCTAACTACGTAACTTTGTAATGAGGTCAAGAATATAACTATTAGAAATTATTTACTGTGTAAATATGTGTTATTTTGCTTTGTTTGAAAGTTTTCAATTACATTTAGATATTAAGAATTGTACATTTTTAGATACAATAATGAAATCTTTCTAAATTCATGGTTTTATGAAAAAGGTTATCGAAACTGAATAATATACGTATGAACAAAGTTGTTTCGGTTTGAAAAATATGAAACGTCAAACGGTACCTCTTAGATTTGATGGACTGTAAAAGTCTGCATGAAGTCTGGCAAAATTGGAAATAAACGTTTTTATCTTAGTTTCGACGTCGAAAGATGCGCGTCGTCAGTACGTCCGATTTCAATCCGACCTTTGTTGTACACACCTATATATTTCCGCAGAGCGAGAGCGCTGAAAGTTACTCTGCCATTTAAAATTCAGTAGTCCGAAAGAAATGGCAATAGCGTAAACGAGACGTCACTGTCTGGTGGCTTCATACAAAATGACAATTTGTGAAATGACTTCACACGCTGACTTCTTTGGAAAACACGATTGTGTGATGGAATTTTAGTAAATTGCACTAATCTTGTTAAGTTGCAAATGGTGATAGATGGTGGTGTCGTGCATCGTATGCCCCGCAAACTTATCAAATGCAATTACATACTGATGTTAAGTGGTGCAAAACCTTCGGTTAAATGGAGTTCCATATCGCCAAATTCAAACAAATTCAGTGTTAGAGACTTTCCAAACATCACTCAACTACATGCGTATTGATTAATTCTCAAATCGTTCAAGAAACGGGATATTTACCAAACATTTATTTCGTTTTGAGTTCTCGATATTTCGACACTGTTGTAAGCACCATTTTCTCGGGCTAGCACCCGTATTCATGAACAATACTTGCCAAACACTTGGCTAAGTAAAGCACAGCAACCAATCAGAACTCAACATTTGCACGCATGTGTTTAAAGTGGACTTTGATAAGTTGCAGACTTTTTGATTTCGACAAGTTTTGTTCGAGAATACGGGTGGAAATAAGTATCGGAGACTCAAAACGAAACATTTCAAAAATCCCGTTTCAAATATTGACTACAGATGCTATAGATTTTCTTCGACTATAGTTTCAAGTGACAATTCCATTAAAAACGTATCATACATACCTGACGCACTTGATCCTATGCTCGAAGACTTGTAGATTCGCATCGTACTCCCCCCAATTGGCCATTATCTTGTTGTCAATGAGTGTAGCGAACATTTGCGTCTCTAGGAAGCGCGATAGGAACGGCCGGTGGCGCTGTGGCTGATCGGAGAGGAAGGAAGCCTTATCGAAGTTGACCATCGATTCACGGGAAGTCAGCCACGCCTCTCTGCCCTGGAAATACGGAAAATATGTTGGTGTTAAGACTCTTTGGTCACACCATTGGCGAATTAGCTACACCATCGGCTTATAAGCTAATATACAATACAGATTAGATTAGATTAGATTATTTTTTTATTTTATTTATTTAGGTAATCCAACAGCGTCAGTAATAATACAAACTAGAAACAAATAAACTTAAAATAAGGCCAAAACAGGATTACACACTTCTTCTTTTTTTTTTATTGGATAACTCATTATTGTTACACCACGAGAAATTATTACAACAAAAGAAACATTACAAACAAAAAACTAAAGTGTTACAATGGGCGGTCTTATCGCTCAAAGCGATCTCTTCCAGACAACCTTTGGATGGAGATGACTTAAAGAGACAGGGGTGTCAACATAAATAAAATAACAATAGTGACATGTACATATGTTCAAAGAGTACATAATACAATATCATGTACTACCTACTTACATATACATCTATACTATAATAATATATACCTATAATACAGGTGAGAGGTGAGGTGTAATAATACAGGTGAGTTTATTTTTCAAAATTAACGAGTTCAATTCCCGGCTAAGAAAATTGGTTTTTCAAAGATCCAATGATGCAGTTTTAGTTTTTGTCAATAGACAGACTCGTTTGAGCATTTTTCGTTATTCCTCAGTTTCAGAATTGGTCCTCCACGCCAACTAGGGAAACTTCACCCTGTATATTATATAACAATGGACAATGATATTATGTTTACTGGTGGTAGGTTTACTGTATGCGAGAGGCCGTCTGGGTACCACCACTTTGCCAGTTATTCAGCCGCCAAGCAGTAGTGCGCGAGAATTACTGTGTTCCGGCTTGAAGGGCATTGTAGCCAGCGAAACTTCTGGGCATTATGAGACTCAACAGCTAATTGTCTCAGGGCGACGAGCGCAGTGCAGCGCCGCGCAGGATTTTGCAAAAACAAAGTTCTGGTTGGTGCTGTTATTGTTATGGGCTGGCGTATTGCTTACCATCAGGCAAACGACCAGCTCGTCTCGTCATTCAGTTGCATAAAAAACAAAATTGTTCTGATGTGTTTGATTGTCTAGTTGCGGGACCTCAACAGCAATCTTAAACTAAATTAAATTAAAACTTATTTTTTAAATTAAATTAAAAATATGACTCTAGCTACTAAACAAGGTGTCGACACACCTGTATCTTGGCAGTTAGCTTCTTCCCAGTTTTGTTCTGACTCTTGTACATAGGTAAGTTAAATTGAGTGAATCATTAATAATATCTGAATAATAATTATTTTTAGAAAAAAACAAAAACCGACTTCAATGTATCTTCGAAGTCCAAAGTCACATATCGATAAAATTTATATGGGACCACTTCGTAGCTATACTGAACCCAACGCCAAAAGAATTTTCCAAATCGGTTCACAAATGACGGAGTCCTGAGGTAACAAACATAAAAAAAAAAATACAACCGAACAGAGAACCTTCTCCTTTTTTGAAGTCGGTTAAAAATATGTAGAAATAATCATGATATTCTTTGTTCCCACACAGCTACAACTTGTGTCTCTTTAAGTCTAGAGTGAATAGGCATCTCATGGGCAAGCGTGTTCCATCTTAGGCCGCACCTTCGCTTTCCATCAGGCGAGATGTCGTCAAACATTTACCAATAATATTTAATTTTTAGAAAAAAACAAAAACCGACTTCAATGTATCTTCGAAGTCCAAGGTCACATATCGATTAAATTTATATGGGACCACTTCGTAGCTATACTGAACCCAACGCCAAAAGAATTTTCCAAATCGGTTCACAAATGACGGAGTCCTGAGGTAACAAACATAAAAAAAAAAATACAACCGAACAGAGAACCTTCTCCTTTTTTGAAGTCGGTTAAAAATATGTAGAAATAATCATGATATTCTTTGTTCCCACACAGCTACAACTTGTGTCTCTTTAAGTCTAGAGTGAATAGGCATCTCATGGGCAAGCGTGTTCCATCTTAGGCCGCACCTTCGCTTTCCATCAGGCGAGATGTCGTCAAACATTTACCAATAATATTTAATTTTTAGAAAAAAACAAAAACCGACTTCAATGTATCTTCGAAGTCCAAGGTCACATATCGATTAAATTTATATGGGACCACTTCGTAGCTATACTGAACCCGACGCAAAAAGAATTTTTCAAATCGGTTCATAAATGACAGAGTTCTGAGGTAACAAACATAAAAAAAAGTACAATCGAACAGGGAACCTCCTCCTTTTTTGAAGTCGGTTAAAAATAAATAAAAAACACCAGTTTTAAATGAATTACCTATTTAGTAGTATTTACCTGGTCTGGCATGATGACAAAGTTCTCATACATAAGGAACATATGCACGAATCTGTTCAGAAACGTCTCCCTGATGGCGTGGTTGAACCGAATGTCCTCATTGTACTGATCTTCGTCGTTGAGTATTTTCTTCTTTGTTGTCGGCATCACAGTTTCTGCGTCAACGTCGTCTATATTTACACCTGAAATTTTAATTAGATTTATGACTATAAATTAAAAAAATTAAGCACCCCGACACAATAAAACATGTTTAAGAATCATCGCTAGAAATCCAGCTTTCAAATAAAATAAACGCATCCTAATCGGTTCACCCGTTTTAAAGCTACGGTGCTACAGGCAGACACACATAGTGGTAAAACTAACACCCCTCCTTTTTACATCGGGGGTTAAAAATTAAGGAAATAGATGGGTGATAGAACATAGTTTTTGACAGCCTCTGTGGAGTAGTGGATGGAGTAAGGCACAACGGGGAACGACTTGCTCATCTCTAATTTCGTGATGTCATGGACAGGGTTCTGACTGAAAATCAGTGATTGATTGATTGATTGATAACACTTTATTGTACACCAAAAACATAACAAGAACAAAAAAACATAGAACTTAAAAATGTAATTAGTACAATGGGCGGTCTTATCGCTAATAAGCGATCCCAACCAGTCCCCAGCAGTGCTAAGGTACTTAAAAATATCCTAGCGTATGCTGAGTCGGAACCTTTTCCTGACATCGCGTAACATGCACTGTGTTGTATTTATTGTTTTTGTTTTGTCTAAGTATGGTCAGTGAAATGTTGTGGGATGTCCTGAATAAATGTATTTTCTTTATTACTTCTTGCTCATCATTCAATTTCATATCAAAAAATAGCAAATCAGTGTAATACGGACCGGTTCTCTTCACGATATCCACTATCCGTTGAAGCGCGTCCATTCTCAAGGGCGCGCGTCGAGTCGGCGAGGCGGGCGGCGATGCATTCAAAGGTCGGCTCTCGTCCCAGTCCAAAACGTCGTTGTACGAATGTTTCCGACGGAGACCACCTGCAGAAGATGCGGAGGATATGACGAAACAGTAAGACAAGCTGAGTTTAATTAATATTAAAAAAAAACCCCGACACAAATACCAGATCAAAGTAAAAAAGAACCAATTTTGACATGTCTAAGAACCACCGCTAGAAAACCTGCTTTCAAATAAAAAACTGCATCCTAATCGGTTCACCCGTTTAAGAGCTACGGTGCCACAGACAGACACACATAGTGTTCAAACTTATAACACCCCTCCTTTTTGCGTCGGGGGTTAAAAAGCAGAATTTAGATGCTCAATATCCGCTATGACACTATTGTTATTATAGAATGTTCCTAAAATTGTAGAAAATAAATTTCATTTCAATTTAATTTCATAATTTAAAAAATTGTAAGGTATGTACGTATGTAGTAACAGACTTCAAAAAAGTGTAGGGTCATGTTACGCCGCGGATACACATATGATAGTGTAAACTCGCGTCAAACTTTATGGCTGACCGGCGAACCACGTGACCTGCGCAGTAACAAAATACAATACAAAATCGTATACTGCGCAGGTCACCTAGAGCTAGCCGCCGGTCAGCGGCCATAAAATTTGGCGCGAGGTTACCTATGTTATAAATTTCGCAGGAATAGGAAGATCACCGACCGACCGATGTGAAAGACTCCTGAAAAATCTCATAAAATATTTCAGTGAATTCCCGAACACATTTTGAGTATATTAAAAAAAAACCGGCCAAGTGCGAGTAGAGCTCGCGCGAAGGGTTCCGTACCATTATCTATAAAGACGCCAAAAAAAATGTTCGTTGTATGGGAGCCCCTTTAAATATTTATTTTGTTCTGTTTTTTACTATTTGTTGTTACAGCGGCAACAGAAATACATCATCTGTGAAAATTTCAACTGTCTAACTATCACGGTTCATGAGATACAGCCTGGTGACAGACGGACAGACAGACAGAAGGATGGATAGCGGAGTCTTAGTAATAAAGTCCCCTTTACCCGTTGCGTATGGAACCCTAAAAATTAATACCTTTGTGAAAAAAAGTTTAATACTCTGACAATGAGGGGGCACTTGATACAGAACCTGTAACCTCTAACCTAACTTGCGACCTTCTTGGGCCCTCTAACTATATCTCTGACAAGTTCACTACGACGATGGGTAAAAAATAAAAACTCACGGATGATGAAGGCAATGCAAAAAAGGCAGACGTACCTGAAGGCAATGTACAGCTACTGCTCATATCACTCATGTGTTTATAAGATGTTCCGTTTATTGGGACGCCGAGCTTTGTCGGCTCTGTTTCTGGCCTTTGAATCTGTAAGAGAAAAATTACACTGGCTGATAAAGTAATAAAGTCACTAAACTTATCGACCTAAATTTTAGTAAAACTGATCAAATATTTCAATGATTTTAGAAGTATTTTTATGGTATTGTCTGAATTATTAAAATCATATGGTAAATGAAATTTAACTAAACGTAAACGGCGGTCTTTGCACTTCATAATGTTGTAAATAAAAAATAATAATAAAATAAAAATTATTTATTTCGGATAAATCCATAGTCGTGTTAGCACAGAATACTAAGGGACAGAAGCATCACTCCGCAAATAAATTTAAACAAATAGTGACTCTTGCTATGACGCAATAAAATTCAATTCAGCTCGCGTAGCGCTGCATACCTACCAGTCATATTAACCTACAGAGCGCCTCTCTTTCTATCGCATAGCTTTTATCTGTTCTGACGCGGCACGTGTAACGACGCGCGACCCGCCGTCGGTATCCGGTTATGTATTTGTAGCTTCGTACCTACAGTGCGGAGTGCGCTAGGCCTGGTGTTGGTAACAATTTTTTTAAAACCTATGTTATGTATGAAAGTAAAAGTTTAAGAACTCTACCAGGCCTTAAAAGGGGTTTTTAAATGGCGATTTGTATTAACCCTTTGAAACCTAAGCCGCTGTTACTGTCGTTGCAAATCAGATCTCGCGATGCCGAAAGATTACGCGTACCTATCATATAACGGATTAACCATCTGCTCTTGAGCGTCTAAGAAATCAATTCCATCCGCCATGTTGGCCGATCTCGACGACGTTATTACTGGGTTGTCTAGAAGCGATCGCTTTGAGTGATAAGACCGCCCATTGTGAAATTAATATTAAGTTAATTGTTATTTTAGTTTGTAATTGTTTCAGTATTGTAGTGTTATAATAAAGAGTTAATCTATTCTTCTACTTAATACTGATTCTGACCAGCTTAAGTAAGCATGGGTGCTTACAAAATGGGGTTATCCTTACCTGATGTTTATCCAACACATGATTGAGTTCCTCAATGAACGGCGTCCGATGCGGGAGTATCGGCAACTCCTCAGGGAGCTGTATATCGGGCTTGTCGATGTCGACCAAACACAACGCGGCTTCCGAACCGAGCGCCACGTTTCTAGGCCCGTTCCCGCCCATGGAAATAGATGAGCTTTCTGCGTGGAGACCTAGTGGTATACAAGAACTTTTATTATGTTGGCGTGCTT
Source organism: Petrophora chlorosata (assembly GCA_951640565.1). Classification (NCBI taxonomy): domain Eukaryota; kingdom Metazoa; phylum Arthropoda; class Insecta; order Lepidoptera; family Geometridae; genus Petrophora; species Petrophora chlorosata. The sequence goes on along the minus strand of OX621193.1, from coordinate 10,913,674 downwards.
CAGCGTTACCAGAAATCCAGGACAGGCTCAATTTCGCTTTTCGGGGATTTACGAAAAATTATAACAATCAAAGCATAGTCTATCAATAGTTAAGTAACGTATTTAGATATTGTCATTAAAATACTTTTTCTATGGCTATCTATCATTGTAAACTTAATTTTAAACTCAAATAAAAGGATAATTAGTAAAGAAATAAAAAACTACTGTTTATTTATTTAACGTAAATATTTTTATTATGTTCCGCTTTCGACGAAAGAATCCCGCCTTTTTTACTCAAAAGATATCAAAATCAAAGGAAAAAAATCTGGCAACGCTGACGCTGGCGTGGAAGTATGAACTTGAGGCAGTGTCACTCACTAACGAAACTTCAGAGTCGACCAATGGCAAGATCGCTGTTACATTCTGTCAGACGCGCTAAAGCACTAAGCGGTTCTTTGGCTGATCGTTTGTCTCATAGTTATGAATTATAAATGTTTGTGCAATTTATAACAGCCTTTATCATCAGTCGCAGACCACTGCTTGACATAGGCCTCTCCAACTGCACGCCATTCTGCACGATCCCCGGCTTCACTCATCCAGCTGTTGCCAGCCACCCTGCGAAGATCGTCGCTCCACCTAGCCTGAGGGCGTCCTACACTACATTTGCCAATCCGTGGTCTCCACTCATTTTTTTCTGTTTAATATTTTATATCTTATTTTTATAAATAAATAATACATATAATATAGTATAAAATAGCTCGTGCATAGTACTGTAACATAAATATCATCACCAGCATTCGTACTACATATAAAGGATACACCTGTGTTACGATGCTAGTTAATATTTTCCCTATTTTAACAATATAAATACTTACATTATCAAGGATTATAGCATCATACCATCACATCACTTACGAACGCGTCTACCCCAACGGTGCTACGACCAATTTTAATCATACTTCTGTCTTTGACTTATGTCCACTGAAAGGCTTAAGAACTAACTACTGACCCCAAAACCTCCAAATAAAGTTACTGTACTCACCCATGACGAAAGGCACCGGTGCGTCCAGGAAATGATACAGTGGTGCGGGCAAGATGGGGACGTAAACGTGGGCCCACGTGAATGGGAGTAGCAACGACACTATGCATTCCGCTACCAGCATCAGCTTGTTGTAATCTGACAAGTAAACATGTGATATATTAGTGCTGAAATAAAAAAACGTTTTGAGAGATTTGTTGGTATTTTATTGGATATTTTGAGCACTAGGCTTTTGCACATCTACTCAGGTGACACCGGAAACAATGAATGACATTAGGGATGGGACTCCACTCTAGAGATGTTACAAGAGAGAGAGTTAATAGTTAAGATTTTAAATAACCAAAAAGAAAATTGAAATTGCTCGGGCAAGCATCGGACCTGCGTATTCGGAATACCGTGCCGTCTCCTATCCTTCTTATATTATCTTACGAGGCGGGACACGGGTCGTAGAATTATTGTGATAATATAATGATGGTCATTTACAACCCCAACTCTCTCTGTACAGAATAACTTATTCGCAACGACAACTCGTATACATCTGTCTCTTTCATATTCCTTTCATTCTCAGTGTGAGGAAAAGAGAGATAATTGTTGGGAATAGCTTTCCTGTTCTTCAGCCTTCTTTATTTCGCGTGCACCGCTCAACCTACATCCTATCATTCAGTCTTATAGAAGCACTATTTGTTATTTTTTAACTCGACATCGTCCATATCTTTCCACTGACTTTGTAGTGCCTATGAAAAAAACGTGACTATGAACCGTATAATTATTCACTTCTTAACAAAACATGACGTCATCAGTTACGCATAAAAATAAATGAATAATAAACATTGCTTCACAAGTAATTTCTCATAGCATTTTAATAGTGAAAGTTCAAGGGCATTTTGTACGGCTGCCGACAATAAACGATGTAGGTACGAGCATGTGTAGTGAATCCGTTATCATTGTGTCAGCTGTAACGAGAATCCATACAAATGACTCGGGTAAACAAATACTGAACCCAGTTGTACATTAAAGCAATACATTGTAATACCAACTTATGATTATGTATATAAAATTCTAGATACTGCCATAGAACGTGATCGTTACTTTAGAATCACTTACCGGTTATTACATAACTTTATAAGTCTATGTTTGTTTTGTTGGAATGTTTGTTTTCTTTGTTAGTTTAACTACAAAAATGATTTGAATAAAATGTCGTGTTGAAGATTGCGGTAGCCAAAAGTCTGGAGAATAACTTCGGATATATTTTATATATTTTACTCGTGGTAGGTCTCTCGTATGCGGGTACCACCGCTTTGCCATATATTCTGCAGCCAAGCAGTAGTACGCAAGCATTACTGTGTTCCGGTTTGAAGGGCATTGTAGCCAGCGAAATTACTGGGTATATGAGACTTAATATCTGATGTCTCGGGGTGCTGAGCGCAATGCAGTGCTATATATAGTAGTAATTTTATGGTATTAAATGTCCCGGATGGCACTGCAATTGTTATGGGCAGGCGTGGCGCTTACCACCAGGCGAACGACTTGTTCGTTTCATTACGCAATTCTATTAAAAAACATATGGGATAATGTGAAATTATCGCGACAAAACAGGATATAATTACGTACGCGTGGCGCAATTACGACTATGCGTACACAAATTCCAACAAAAAATAAAACTTCCACATTTCGCACGGAATTATTAGCTAAACCAAATTCTAAGCAATAACTCACCACTGGATCGTAACAGCACTTGATGTTCTAATAGCACACAAGTGAAGAGTTGCACAACGCATTCTACCCCCAGCGAAGCGAACATCACGCGTAGCGGATAGTCGAGCAGCGGTAACTCTTCGGGAGGATTTGGCATTCTTATCACCTAGAAGAAAAGAGATTTCAAACTTATGGATATTTTTAATGTAAATGAGTATACGGCCTATTGATGGAAAGTGGGCACCGTCGTAAATAAAAAAGGACAACTGTACTTAGGAATCGCGCGGGGAGGATCCGGTACTGTGATATAATAATAGGGGATCGGATAGTAATCGAGAAAAAATCTAAAATGTAGTTAGAACGAATGTTCGTCAAACCAGAAAGATCATTCAATCAATATTTTTGTGAATTAATAATGATTTATATTTTTAAATCTATAAATAAAATCTAATAATTCTGTCATTTTTTAATCTGTTCTTCATCTCAATCGAAACAACAATCACAGCGCATGACGTCATTTGTAGGCAAATGCCGTGAGTCAAGCTTGTGTTTATTTTACGTTTTTGCTTTTCATAAAATGTATTTTTGCTAATTTTCTCGTTCCATTACTACAATATCGTGCCCAAACTTCACAAAACGTATTTAAATCTCTTTGCAAGTTTTATTTCGAAGAGATTGTCGTTTTCTACCTACATATGACGTCACAAATTTTGAGGTGATCTTTTGCGCGGCAATATTTGAAACATAATATTAAACATAGTTTTAGGTACTTTTAGAGCGTTATTTAAATAAAATAGTATTTTTCATGGCTATATATATTAATTGTAGTTAATATAAAACACTTTCTGAAAAGTTGTCCGATCCCCTATTCATGCTTGATTTTTTTTAAGTATTTTAAATATGGAGGAAAGAAATTAGGTTGGAAATAAGGGAGAGAAAGGAAGAACTGAAAAAACTAGGAATGAAGGAAGAACCGAAAAGTTTTTCTTTTTATGTAACTGAATGACGAGACGAGCTGGTCGTTTGCCATATAGGAAGGAAGGTAGAAGGTAAAAAGGGAAGACAGCACGAAAAGAAAGAAGGAATAATGGAAGAAAGTAAGAAAGGATAGTAGTTTACGTGAACGGGCTCATTTTACGTCGAAACTTATGCACGTTATAATAAAATGGCAGATGGTAGATAAATATAGCTCAAATAGGCAAATCAACTTTACAAGTAGGTAACGTTCCGGCCAATAGGTTTGTTATTAAATCTGTGGTTGTCTCCATATTTCTTAAGTTCAATGAAATCAAATCAAATTAATTGTTTATTTGCAAGAATACTACGTTCGTTATGTTCATATTTCTTATGTTTGAATTGATGCGCTTTAGGAACACAAATCTAACTCATTATTTCAATAAACTCAGATCACGGATTTACGCAAATGACATGCGATATTAATTGTTCAAATGACCTTTAAACTATTTTATTGTCATATGAATGGCAATATACAAACTAATCTTCACGAAAATCTTACATACGCGTACATTTACTGTTATTTCTGTTGTTAGGGGCAGACGTGGCGCTGTTTTTTTATGTAATTGAATGACGAGACGAGCTGGGCGTTTGCCTGATGGTATGCAATACGCCATCCCATAATAATAACAGCACCACCCAGAACTTTGCTTTCTATTAAGTTCGCGATCTACCTTATATTGTTACATGACCAATAGTCATGTTTCTAGTAAATTTATAGAAACCACACTTTTATATGAGTTTATAGGCAAAGAATGCAATGTCAGTAAGTAGAAATAAAATGTCTGATATGTTTTGTCTCTGTCTAATTTCTTCGACTCAACCACTTATGACAAAGACAGAAACAAGAACAATTACTAGACATTTTGTTCTAATAATAATATAAGCCTCCTCACAGATAATTTTTATGCTTTACTAGTTTGATAAATACAAGGCATGCTATACACATAATATGCGGGTTGACACATTTGCCATTATTTGTTGAGCAATAAAACGAATATATCATTCACCTGTGCTGATCAATGTCAACCGGAATATGTGTATAGCACACCAACCTCTCAGCATATTTCTTATTATAAATAAGTAACTATTTACTAATCTGTGGCATTACTTACAACTGGAACAGGATCTAGGTGAGGTTCAGACGGTGGCACATAGAGACGTAAAGCTTGGCCTGGCAACGGCACGGGTACTTCATACAGCAGGTTGTAAACATACGACTCGGGACTAAGCCCTGGGCCAGGTTGTCTTGGAAGAGATCTAAAACATATAAGAGACTTTGTTGCTCAAGCAGTTGGTTCGATGGACAAGTGGTTAAGGTGACGGGACAGAGTTTCGATCCAAGCAATATCATTTATCTTCTTCCTAGTTATTTAAAATCTTTAGATTTTCGCCTATTATGCGCTAAGGCTTTCAAAATGAAAAATGTGTTTTATACTATTTAAAGATTAGAAGAAGAGAAGAAGAACAGTTTTATGAGAACAATGCCTGTTCTTTGTACTAAGGAAACACATAACACTTGTTATAAAGTTAAGAAAGTGTGCTCATGTAACATCATGTAATGATGATTTATATGGTTGAATCAAATGTTTAAAGTTATTTCGGCAACGCGCGTAACTGGCGGTATCAGCCCGTAAACAATTATTTTCGTTATCTCTCAAAGAGTATGGAGTAATGCAAAACTTAATAAACATCAGTACTATCTAGTATCTGGATAGACACCTTTTATTATCACATATTTTCCTAACTCTGGCTCAAACTCATTATTTTCTACCTATATTTTAAACAGATTAGTAGGTCTTCAAAATTCTTAATTACGTCTACATAAATTATTTTTATATGTATTATATATATATTTAATAATTTATTTTAATGACACTAATAATATACATGTGTAAGTTTGTATGTAAGTGTGTTAGTGTGTTTGTTGCTTCTTCACACTGGAACATCTCAATGGATTAACACAAAGATCACTTTTTATCCTAGGAAACAGTGTGTGAAAGCGGGCGCAGCTAGTTAATTAATAATTTTATGAATAAAAAGACAACTTACCTAAATAAATTTTCTAAAAACAATTGAGCCACCCTTATGTAAGGGTACTGGCATATGAGAGCTATGCTTTTGGCTACATATAGTTTGTCTTTGGCAATGTCATAGTAAGTCAGGGCAGCACCAGTGTGGGGACTGAGTTTGAAGGAGCGAGGAAGAGATCTTGAGCTCTCTTTGCCAGAGTTCTTCCTGTGACCGGGAGGAGTCTGACCACTGGATAGTTCAGTGATATACATTGCCTGGAAAATTGTATTTTCAAAATTATTACTTATGTTACAATTTACAAAAAATCTAAGAGCCTGTTATTTTAAAAACCTTCAGACCAATTGGTCATAAGACTCATAAGTGTAGCAGTTAATGTTTAGATTGAGAGCAAATTATATTTGAGTGATGAGATGAGAATTAAATTAGAGATTAGTTCTCAATTTTTGATTACAACAATTTAGTTCTCAAGTTTTGATTACAAATTTGAAAATTACACATAAGAATATTTCACTTATCATAGAACAGATATGATTATCTTTGCTAAGACTGCTTGCATTGCTGTATGAACAGCAAAATTAAATTAAACTTTTTCACATATACCTAAATATAACTTCATCAAAGACATGCAGTGAACTGACCTCTTTGTTCTTGTTAACTAATCACATGCCAATTTAGCTTGTGCGGTAATTAGAAGAGGAACATGAATTTAATGAGTTCTTATGAGATGACATCATCACAGCTTGAACTATGATGTTAGTATTTACTCAGTAATTTTGATTAGTAGTAAAACTAAAATGGGTAAATAGCAGAATTGGACTGGTCTTATGTGTTTTATTGTTTAAAAGTTATTGTAAGTACCTATCTTGGATTACCACAGCTGTGTGATCATTTCAGACAAAAGCACTATAGCAAAAAAATTAATAACAATAAACTAACCTGCAAAGTATGCATGGCACTGCATATATTCCGATTTCTGACCTCTTCATAGAATATGAGACTGAATCCATAATATCGGGATGCATTTTCTCGTGTCACAACAAAACTATGAAACTTAGGTTCTAATGAGTGTTTTTGAGTCCTGAATTGGAGCCCGGCTGGTAGACATAGCTGTAAAAATAGTCAATTGTAGAGAAAATTTTATAAAGTACATATATGCAGCAAACAGTAATATAGTCAATATTAGAAACAGGATACTTACAATGGAATTATTATATTTTGAAAGAATTCCATGGACTGTTTCTATTATTGACTATAGTTTTAGTGACTATGCCAGTTTTAATGCATATTAGCAAACACAAGAACTACATTGTTGTTGTTTGTAATAGATTTTATTCACACAAAAGTATCTGATTAAATTAAAATAATTGTAACTTCCTATAAATTCAGAACCTACATAAAGAAAAATATGCTACTCACCATACAGACTGCATGTTCATCGAAGACATTGGTTGAAATATTGTCAGGATAATGAGCCAATACCTTGCCCTTGTATGAACGGTCCAGCGGAGACACATGCAAGTTGTCACCTACAGAGAGATAGGTACGTAACATATAAATCTTATAATATTTTTACCAATAACTAATCTGACTGAATCAATACTCATGCTTACCACAAAGTCTATCTGGCTCTAAACCAGAGTCGAAGTCGAGCCCACATATGGCAAAATAGTCAGCAAACCGACAACCGACGGATAAATCAGGGACAGACATATTTCTATCGACCCGTTATTTACTATTTGAGACACTTTCTCTTCGAGTCACCACTTCAATGGTTAGCCTCAGCATTGTACGATGGCGCTGTACGTTTCGTTAATAACCAATGTGTAGTGTCTATTCACATATTTTCACTTAAAGTGAAACGATTAGTAATAAAATAAATAAATATAATGAAATAAACTAAAAAATCACTACACCATCGAATTATATGCTGAATCTGCTTGCTTGCTCGTAGATGTTGACAGATGTCATGTTATGTCAAGATGTCAATATTATTATTTATTTTTTTAAGTTTGCCCGTTATCGTAGGCTAAGGTCTTTAGGACCATACCGCCATGTCTTACGTAGTTTTTATTTGATAGTTTAATATTCCATTTTATTATACTTTTGTTGAGAATGAGGATCAACAGCAACAAGCCGGACCCTCTCCTAGTGCTTCAATAAAGTGGTGGAACTTTATTCAAGCTTTCCATGGACTTTTTGTGAGAACATAAAAAACAATGTTTTCGAATTAACGAACGCATAATAGTTAATATTCCACCGATATTACTCATGATCACTCGAAATAACACTTGTTTGGAAAATAAAACAAAATCGAACTGTATTACTTTTCACTTCCCGCCAAAAAGTCCTGTCAATATTGACAAATTTCACTACTAAGGCCGCGTTCAGAAATTACCCAGTTAATGTAATTATTACCCTAACGACTCAGGTGAACTTTGACATTTACCCTGAGCCGTTCAAAAAACCAATTGGGGAGAGTAAAAGTTCACCTGACAGGTGAAAATATTCTTCTTAGGGTTACGATTCTCACCTGTCAGGTAATAGTTGTCAGTTGTCATTTTCCTTTACATTTTGCAATATTTTTGCATTGATTTTTTGTATATATTTATAAAATAAGCGATTCGTGTATTTGAAGCAAAATTTAAGGTAAAATTCCGATATTAGCCAAAATAACGCAGTTAAATCAGATAAACAAAAGCGCGGGCAATCTCGATCTTGAAAATGATTGGTTTTGATTGGCTGGCTTATTGTATTAATCGATGCCCGTTCAGAAAGGCGTTAGTTAATTTTTAACTTGGCATATCACTGAGATTAACTGATAAGTATTCACTCGTGAACATTTACCTATTTCTGAACGCAGCCTAACTTTCTAAAATAAATAAAATCGGCCACATTTGGGTTCACACGGTACGATTTTAGCTGTACAGCTGCCAAATCGCAAGCGATTGTGAATCGTGAACTTCAATCAAATTAAAACAATAAAAAACGATTCAACAAAATAAAACTTTTAATATCACATTACAACTTTTGAGGGAGAAAAAGGAAGCAATAGTTATTTCGTTTATTTGGCCACTTTTTTGTGATGACGTCACGTAGCCTCGTCTTCGGCCAGGTCAGCCATTTTGAGTCACAGTGACTTCCACCGATTCCACCGAACCGATTTCCAGTGCAACCGTTAGCTCATAGTATTCTTCTCTAGCGTTTATGTAAATAATTTGTGAATATATAAAATGTATATTTATTGTGGTTAAAGGTCAACAATAGAGTCAATGACTTATGTGTATGATACTTTATCTGAGGTATAAGACTTTATCAGTTAAATTGCTAGTACTAGAAGGTGGTGGGATGTTACTCTATTTTGTAATATTTTGTGTGATTGTTCAACACATTTTTTTTAAATGGTAGAATTCCTCTGTAGGTTCTGTTCTTATGGTCAATCTCAGAGGAGGAACACTAGTATTCTGCCTCTGAGCGTCAGTGGCTTAGAGCAAAGATTTAGTATAGTAATACGTCTTTGGCTTAGAGGAAGAACACTTTTCCTTTGAGGTCAATGCAAAGATAAAGTATTTTTAATTGTCTTTGGGTCAATGGATTTGGGCAAAGACAAATTATCTTTGGATTTGGGAATACCAAAGATTTAATATAGAATACCGTCCCTTTCATTGAGGAATGTAGTGTGAGCATTGAGGAATGTAAGACCTCAATGAGTGTGAACCTTGAGGAATGTAGTGTCATTCCTCAATGAGTGTGAGACCTCAATGGTCCCTTTCTTTTGACAGTGACATTTGATTTGACACTCGACCGGAACGAACGGAACGACCGTGATTATTGAAAGAATGAATGAATGTCATCCATATGTCATCATTTATGTCATCTTGTGACTGTTGGGGCGGGTGTGTTCGGTAGAATTTTAGAAAATGATTCATTTGTTGAACTTAAACGTGATGTAGTGCCGTTTATTTAAAGTGTTAAAGTTCCTAGATGTTTCTATAATTTTTCATATATAGATTTGTGACATAATTTACTTTTCCAAAAACAAGGTGAGGTTCCGCCTATGAATTTTTATATACTTCCCTTTAAAAAATCAATTTTCCTTATTAACATTGAAAAAAAAAAGTGTTTAGATAAATAAATGCGAGTAAAGCATCATAATTTAAATATAAGTTTATGCTATTTGTTTAATTAGGCAATACCTATCTCCTAAAAATAAGTGTTTTATTTTTTACACACAGGATTTCTTTACTATGAAAAATCTAACTATCTATTTTCTTCCCTATTCCTTATTCTCTCGATATACTGCTATCACAAAAATCTAGATTTACTCATGTAGTGACTTATAATATCATTTACCTACTTACCTGTACTTTTCGTGTCTAACTTGAGTCAGTAATCTTGAGAATTCATAAGAGTTCAAGGTTAATGCTTCCTAATAGATGAGAGTACTACAATAATTTTCAGCAATTTAGTAGAAAGATGTAACAATTAATCATCAATTTTATTGGTTATTATTGTAATTTTTGGTTGATGAAATATATGTACTGGCATACATTACTTAACTTCGTCATCGCCTTTTATATCGCCGCATATTTTGCCGCCCTTTACATGTAATTACTGCGTAAAGGCGCTTTACTGACTAAACTATACTAATTTCAGGATGTTACGAGGAAGAGTGAAACACATACTACATTGCATCATGTTCATGGGCTTTATATATTTGTTCCTTGTATTTGCTGGTGCCGTGAGTCTAGATGATAAAGAGAAAGAGTATGTGGACCCATGGGAAGCCTATGGAATCCTTGGTGCAATAACATTATACATCTTAAGGCTTTTCACCTTACTGACACTGCCTCAGGTCCTCTGCAATTTTGCAGGACTGACTCTTTTTAATACATTCCCTGGAAAAGTGAAAATCAAAGGATCTCCTTTGCTTTCACCTTTCATTTGTATCCGTGTGGTCACTAGAGGAGATTTCCCCAAACTTGTAAGAGACAATGTGACAAGAAACATGAACCTATGCTTAGATGCAGGAATGGAGAACTTCATGATTGAAGTGGTGACAGACAAGGCTATCAATCTTCCAAAGCACAGGAGAGTGAAAGAAGTAGTTGTACCGGCAGAGTACAAGACTAAAACTGGTGCCCTGTTCAAATCAAGAGCTTTACAGTACTGCTTAGAAGATAATGTCAATATACTGGCTGATACCGATTGGATTGTCCACTTGGATGAAGAGACATTGCTGACTGATAATTCTGTTCGTGGGATATTGAACTTTGTAGTCGACGGACAGCATCAATTCGGGCAGGGGCTTATTACCTATGCCAATGAGCAAATAGTGAACTGGCTCACAACATTGGCCGACAGTTTTCGTGTTGCTGATGATATGGGAAAACTGAGACTGCAATTCTACTTATTCCATAAGCCACTGTTCAGCTGGAAGGGGTCCTATGTTGTAACACAAGTAAGTTTGTGAACTGTTATCCAATGCCTTAGTTACACAGTGCCAAAGTTTTTTTTTTATCTTAGTAGATCTATGTTTCGCCACTATCTCACCTGATGTGAAGTGATGATGTGGCCTAAGATGGAGCACATAGATCTAGAGAGAGATGGCAGTTAAGCGGCTGCTCAGACCCATCTTCCCGATAGTCCACCGAACATCATCCCGAAACATGACTATTATCCCGAGTTCTATTCATGCTTATTTATGTGTTGTTTGTTTCCAGGTGGGAGCAGAGAAAAAAGTATCATTTGATAACGGTCTTGATGGTTCTGTGGCTGAAGATTGCTACTTTGCCATGAAGGCTTACAAAGAGGGCTACACTTTTAACTTTGTTGAAGGTGAAATGTGGGAAAAGTCACCATTCACTTTGTGGGACTTCATGCAGCAAAGAAAAAGGTGGATACAAGGTATTCTACTTGTAGTACATTCCAAGGAAATACCATTGCTCCACAAGATTTTTCTGGCCGTATCTTGTTACTCATGGGTGACATTGCCCTTGTCTACAAGTAATGTGTTTCTCGCAGCTGTCTGTCCCATCCCTTGTCCACATTTTTTGGACTTGGTATGCGGCTTTATTGGTGCTGTAAATATTTACATGTACATCTTTGGAGTGGTTAAATCATTCCCTATGCATAGGTTTGGCCCGCTAAAGTGTGCACTGTTTGTGGCAGGAGCTTTGGCCACTATTCCCTTTAATATTGTCATTGAAAATGTGGCTGTGATATGGGGAGTGTTGGGCAAAAAGCACAAATTTTACATAGTCAATAAAGAGGTAAAGATACCAGTGACTGTATGATCAAGTGCTAGAAATATTTCATATCATTTTGATGTTTTACTGATTTAAGATAGAAAATGCACAAATACTTAAATGGAGAATAATGCACTTATGTTGGAGTGTGAATGAGACCTTGAATGGTTTAATTGTTGTCCATGTGAAGATAACTTAATATTAACCAGTGACTGAATCATAGTTTGTTACCAAAGTGATAAAAAGTAATTATTTAGGAAAAACATACAAAATTCTTGTATATTAAATTACATTTCTTTAATTTTAAATAAGCACAAGGTTGTTTGCATATGAATCCATTAGCTAAGACATTGAATATTATTTTTGGATGATTTGTTTTTTAATTTTGATTATTTTCATGTGCTGAAACTATTCATGTTAATTTAAGTAAATTATTTTTGTGATGTGTATTTTTTTTGTTGTGTACAAAGCTGATTATGTCACAATTCTAAAGCTCTACTGCTAAAGTACACTACACTTAAAAATGTGGGTGCTTTTGTTTATTTGTGTAATATATGTTTCGTATTATGTGTCATGTAAAACTGATAACACCACAGTAATTTCCATAATAGAGATATTTTTTATTTAGAGCCTTATTAAAGCTGATAAATTTAGGTGTAATCAAAATGTTTCCATGTGTTATCAACTTATCATTACCTAGAATACCAGGTATTGAAGGATCTATTGTGATGTGATGACACTGATGACGCAATTAGTGAAGTGCTAGTTTATTGTGCAAGTGTTTGTAGTGCACATGCACTGTGTTTTATCACCATTGATCTCAATTCAAAACTTCATGGCCTATGCATTTGAAATAGAGCTACAGCTGCACTTTTAAAATACTTTCGAAGCTAAAGACGATTAAGACACGATTTGTTGATAAGTAATGCACAATACCCATGTGACTTATAGAAAAATTGGAACCTTATTTTTTATGTTGTGATTAGTTAGACTCACTCTCTTGACTCATGGTTAAGTTAAATTAAACTGAACAAATACATATTGATTCTCAAAATTGTTTTCATAATTTATTAAATTGTTAGTAAAATACGAGCAAAATTTATGACAATTCAAATACTAGAATAATTTTGTAATTACACTACTTAAAAAACAAACGGGTTCTAGAGTATTGTCATATGTACAACTATAGGTAATAAATAATACACCCTGTAAGTGATTATTGTAAAATCCCAGTACATTATAATTATCTAGTATAAAACTAAGTACCTCCTTATTTATACTTATTATAATATTTGTAAAATTGTAAAACACATTGTATTTACAGTATTTCGTTAAATAAGTCGCTTAGTATAAACAATAAAGCAATATAATTTGCTTTAATTACCACACCTGACTAGTCATGTAATATTTTATATAGTTAGAAGTAATTAGTTAGATGTAAAGATGCAGAATGCGGTGTCAATTGAGGTCTTCATCTAGGGTTACCACCTTACTGATTAATTACAATTTCATGTTCTCAAACATTAACTCTTAAAAATGTAATACTATTCTCTATAGTAAAATTATTCTTGTATATGCGCATGTACAACGAAAGCAAGTTAACATTAAAATTTAGGATGGGAAAATTTATTAATTTAGGCTGGATTCGAATCGGCGTACAACGAAATATTGTTCTGTCGCCTACTGATTGAAAATAAGCGTTATTTCGCACTGTCTTGTTTTGTTATAAGTATTCTTTCTCTCTGTTTTTGTATTGTATCCTTAGTGCGTCTTTTTTATTTATTTCTTTTTGGTTGTCGAATAAATTCTTTCATTATTCTAAAACTAATAAACTCGAGCCCTATGCCCGAACTTCAGAGTACTTGACTCCTTCTTAACACTTTTTCAGAGACGACCGATGTTTTCTATTCAATTCTGATATATTTACATCTCTATACTTTGCGCGTTGATTCGAAGAAATCAATAGATTTACTTCTCCTAAATTGTTTCGAAGTGTCACCATCATTAATTATCATAAGAAAACTTAATAATTATCATTATAAATTCTACAATATTACGGCCGCTATTATATCGGCTGGATAAATAAATATAGATAATTTAATAGTGCAAGTGGTAACCCTAATATTTACTAATATCTTTGAAGGCATAGGTCAGCCAAGGGTTCAAGTCATCTGCCCTTTCAGTAAGTCTTTAATTGAGCTCTCAGTTTCCTGTGAACTAGTTTTTGCTGCATATTATAGTAGCCGGGCTTCTAAACATTTCGAAGACGTAGGTACCTCCAGATTGGCCAGATACATGTAAAATGGAAAGAAATCGTTTGATTATTTTACTATCAGTTGATAACGTTGAAGTGTTTTGTCCTTAAGGTGGGATTACACGGTTCTGTTTTGCTTTCCAATTTTACCTAAGTACCCGTAACTATAATCACGTAAAATATTTTTTTTGTGTCTTTCATTTGGTTGACCGTTGAACCGTGTAGCTTTGCCTTTCGCGAGTAGAGACTTATAATTAATTACCTTCATATATAAGGTACTGTCGGCGAAAGTAGGTACGTTATACTTTGTCCAATGCATCCCACAGTACTTACACTTAGAATGGCAGTTTTTCTATACGAGCTGTACTAGTTTTTTTTTCTGTATGTCAGATTATTTTGATAGTATGTTGTACCATTTTCGTAATTTTTTCAAGACAATGATGAATGAGTGTTATGTTATATTTTATTATAGTATCATATCTTAATTTGGCGCGCGCCTTTACTTATTTGTTTTCGTGATGTTCCAATTACTCGTGTAAATATTTCGTCCGTACGAAGCTGCGGTTTGCTGAACTGAGTGTTTTTATATTTTTGTAGGACTGATTTTTAGCAGTTATTTATTATCAATTATTATTCCTGTGTGGAGTATAGTTGTCGCGTGTTTGTGGAGCGTGGGCTACGGTTACATACCGGAACAAATATTTGTATATGACCTATATTTGTTTCGAGTCTGGGTGTTTATTATACCTACCATACCTACCTACTGCTAGTTTGCCACGCACTAGATGCTAGCTAGTCTTGTGCTGATATATTCGTATGCTTGTTATTTCTTGTTTGCAATTCAGCAAAGCGTCGCTTGCTACGGATATTTGTTATTTTTGTATTATTATTTTTAATTTTGTTAATAGGCCCTTCCTTTCGTACGTGTGTTGATCGTCACGTGTATTGTATATTGCATTAATTTAAAGTCCTGATGAGACAATTAGTGTTTAGTATTACAATAAAAATGAATATATTATTTTTTGTTTTTGTACAACCCTATACTTATAATTATATTTAATAATTACAACTGTGAGTGTGTAAAATGCTTATTCATATTCTAAAAATGTATTAAACTTACATTTCTTATTTTTTATTTTATAAAACATCGATAACGGCTGATATCTACGAATTACCTACGTTCCAAGAACATATATACGTCGGCGTCACAATTGTCGTTTAACTACGATAAGGACAATGTCTTGTTAGATTTATGGCTTTGATATTGCAATAATTATTCGGCCGTGACTATAATTTACTAGTTTTGACACATATTGCGGTCTTGATGAGGATTTAACCGCGTTTTACATGATCCGGCCGTGAATAGGCCACGAATTAAGTATGCCTACAGTAAATTTTATTTTATTTTATTCTCAAAGGGTAACTAACAACTAGGATCTTAAATAACAGAGCTTATAATAATATGTACAGAATTACAGATAGCTAAGTATTATAAGTTACCACAAATAAGTATTTTGTGAATATAACACTTACAAGAATGTTTCAAAATGATCACATAGACATGGAGGAACACATCAATAAAAGTTTGTCTAGTTTTTTGTCAGTAACTTTTATCTTATCAGTAACTCTTATCTTTTATCTCTTCTATTTATCTTATCTAGGAACCTCAGTTTTCATTCTAAGTTATTATTTAAATTGCAGGCATATTATGTTCCCTCAGAGAAAAATATCTCTATATTCCCGATGTGTAGATGCCAGGAATTCCCCGAACGCTTGTGCTGTTTTTACCGACTTAACATAAAGAGCAGTTCTCTTAGGTACCAAATATATTATATTAGTTATGTTACTGGGGTTTCGTATCGTCAAAAGCGTTTAGGGTTGGCAGACTCAAAATAAGTGCGCTGAGTGCGCATGGACGGTAATATCGGTCACTTTACGAGCCTAACGGCAAATATCCAGTTCCGTTGTTATCAGGAATATTATCTATGTTATCTGTAGTTGGTTGAGATACGTATTATCTTACTAGTATATGATAGATATTGCAACATCTGCTTATAAAGTTACCACAAATAAAAAACAACATCTGCTTATAAAGATCCACGCTTAAGTGGGATTCTACATCTGTACCTAAGTAACATGCTACTTTTCATATAACGTAGGTAGCTACTACCTATGTATATACCTTTCGAATAACTGGAAATACCCGATTTTGGCGGTCGTACTCCATATTTTGTTTTACATAGCTGTGTACAGTTTTGGTTTAACTGAAATCTTGTTGAAGTCGGAAAAGAGGAAAGAATGAATAGGTAAATAGTCTGTTCGGGACACCTCAAGGGCTACAAGCATAGATAAAATAATCACTACGTTCTAGCTATAAAAGTATATTTTTTTTGCGTGGGGAAATCCGGAACGGATGCCTCATCGTCGTGGGGACGACGAGGGTATGTCAGACTCCAACCGACTGAATCCCCACGTTGTTGCTCCGCCGCCTTGGGCTATGAGCACGCTTGCGCATCCTTCCGCGGTTACCGTCAGAATAGCTGGTCTCCTGTGGCGTCTGGTACTAAGTGTATATTCAAAAATACCTATTTGATACCTTTCTTATAATTGCTACCTATGATATATTCTGAGAAGTTTAAAAATTAAATTGAATAGCCATTATATCAGAATGGCTGATGGCCATCTGTTTAGCATGAAGGGAGCAATTTTTGCAGTACTCGTATTATATAGTCTAAGATTGGCTACCTATTTGTTACCTTTACCAATTAAAGTATCAGCTTTCTATCTATATTGGTTAAAAGTAATATAACTATGAAAATTTTACTGAGAAGCCTCATTAAAATGTGAAGGTAGTAATATTATATTTATACAGCAGTCGGTCAACACGGTTCGTCTTTAGAAGAGGGCTACCTCTGGGTGGGAAGGAGCTCCAGCTCCTCCCCGATGTTTCCGAGCGCGCGAAAACATCGCCCGCGCCATCATGGGCCATTGCTGACGACGCACCTCAAGTCCGCCGCCAAGACCTCTGTGTCGCGGACAAGAAAGATTCCGTGAATCGGCAGAATACCCTCCAAATCCAATTATTTTATACAAGTCTGTATACAAGAGCATTTATTACAAATTTACCTATTCGTAATATTGGCTGATAAAGGTTAAAACAATTTAGCATGACGCAGGTTTCGCAGGAAGGATGTACCAATTCCTTGCAAAGATAAGAAGTTGTTTATTGCACGTGCGTAGGTACCTAACTATGCGCACTATTTGACAGACTAAGTAATAGGCAAACGTACCTAACTTTACTAGAAGGTACGCAGAAAGATAAAGGTGTCCACCGATAAGGAAGCATTGCTATATATTCACAATCTTTATTTATTTATGGTAGTACCACAGAATACTAATAGTACTCAAACTCCCGTGGAGCGAAGTTGACCAAAAATATTATTGTTTTGGTTCGAATCCTCTCAAACTTTGTAATATATTTTTCCAAAGTATACCTATCTTTACATAAGTTTTTTTTAATTGTTTTAAGTGATGAGACGAGCAAGTCGTTCGCCTGATGGTAATCGCCACGCCTGCCCAGAACAATTGCAGTGCCACCCATAACTTTTAATACCATAAAAAGCACTACGTAGCACTGGATTGCGCTCATCACCCCGAGACATCAGATATTAAGTCTCATATGCCCAGTAATTTCGCAATAAATAAATATAGTTATTGTTATTATAATTGTATCTACCAGGTTAAGTAATAAACTACCTATCGCAACAAATAGGTAATATTAATACTACTAAATAGGTACTCAGCCATCTATAGTCTATATACCTATAGCCCCATCCGTAACACAGGACACAGGTACCTATATACCTATATATACTATCAGATTAATTTATCTATGGCCACTATCATGTATGTATGTACATCCCGAAGGCAAACAATCGCATCGGCTATTACCTTAAGTACCAGCGATCGGCGATCGAAGGCAATCTATTAAAAGTTGCTCGGCCCCCGGATTGATCGAACAACTTATTTTATTTGCTCTACGTGTCACTAGGGACTAATGGAAGGAACGCAGTTGAGATAGAGACCTTTGTACGTAGGGACTCCCTGTACGTATGTACATACCTACAGCCAAAATCATCATTATATTATTATCATTATTTTATTATATTTTTTTCAGTCTGGCAGTCCTACCACTTTATGTATAAAGGCAGCGTATGTACCTGTATACCTAAATAAAAGAAAATGAAATATTTCGGTATATACCTACACACTTTCTACTTCTACTTATATTATTAAATAATAATATCCTAGTTCCCTACTATCCTACTCTACGCAGAGGTCGGCTTGACTCGACTAAAACGAATGAAAATTGTCGGCGGGGGGGCACGACTTTGCTCTTATAGCGCAGGTTGGCGACGCATCAGCAATGTTACTAGTATTAAGCTCCTTGGTAATACCTCTCAGGTTGCAGATGTCTATAGACGGCAATAACCGCTTACCATCAAGCGGACCGTCTGCCGGTTTGACAACATTTTAAATTAAAAAAAGTCAAATGATATTTATTAAATAGGCACAAAAAATGCACTTTAAACGTCATATACAGATAACACAAATCAATTAAAATACGTTGAAATTGTAACATAAAATATCACGACTTTGAAAAAAAAGGTAACTATGTATACCTATTTCTTTCCCATACTCAAATTGAAGTCCGAGCTCAGAAAAAATGCGAAACCTGATTCTACCAGTGCTTCGTAAATACGCGTGCTAGAGAACACCAAGAAACTAGGCGGGGATGTCTAATTTTTAATCTTTTAAAATGAATCTATTGATTTTATAATCACTAATCAATCTACTTGCTACTGGTCTCTACATATTAAGTGGTAATAATTGTAGCGAGACCTACTTTTAATTATTAATCATATTACGAGTATATATATATATATATATAAATAATGTATATATATATATATATATATATATATATATATATTGTATTGTGTTTGCTATTATTGCGTCTCTAGCTGCTAGGGTCATAGTTCTCATTTAAAACAGCTGTCGTATGGTTGTAGGGTTGTCATGTTGTGTTGTTATGAGAATGATGATGACAGAAAATCTTGAAAATTTCAAATCTCGTTGAACAAACGTTGTTCGCCATAACGACGTGCAGAATAAGCGTCCTTTGGGTTTAGTGTTTATACACATGGTTATATAGGTATATCTGCGAGAGACCTACATACCTACCCGTAAAATTACTCTTTATCGAATAAAACAAGAATCCGTAATAGATTTAAAAAAATAATCTAAAAACCACATTTTTACGGATTTAGAATCCATTGTCATCGAGTTGTGAGCTTCTATGTAAGTTTCAGCCGGAGAGCTAATAAAGCGGAAAGTGCTCGAAATTTAAATTGCAAGATTTCGAAGATATGTCTATCTGTCGTTCCGGGTGGACAGACAAACAAGAAAGTGACTTCATAAAAACGTGGTAAAAATAAAATGGCAGGCGCGGCTATAAAGGAAATAGAGTTCGACCAAACTATATCTCCATTCATTTGGTGTAGGCACATGATTTATATTTTATTTCTTATGATTCCATTCCATTTTATTCTACAGGTACCTACATAAGTATTTTGAACCTAGATTGCCTTCTAAGTATATAACAAAATTGAAGCTGGTACCTAGCTACCTACTTAAATAAAAATTGATGAAATTCAAATATTTGTAGCTCACATAAAACATTCTTTGATAGGTACTCTTGAAATTGGTTCAGTATTTTTTCAATTTAAGAAATAAGTTGGTATGACCAGAATTTATCCGGGTATAACGACGTACTACGCAGGTGTACGTGTAAGGGTCACACGTACACATACTTAAAAGTTTAACCCTAGTTTTAAGTGCCGTAAAGTTAAGAGAAAATAAGTATGCTTCATTTGCCAAAAACAGTTTAATGTAAAGATCAAACACTGATTAATATCTATCTAATCAGAATAAAATTTTCGGCATAGCCTAAGCACATATATGGTTCGAGTTAAACCGAAACAACTTTATGACACACGATTAAGGCGACGCCGTCAACAGATTCTCTGGTGTAGGTCCGTTGTCCCTGTAAGCCGTGTCCCCTTTGAGCGGGGACAGCGGTACTTTGATAAAATATTTAAAAATATGTCCCGTTGTCCCCTTACTCTGTTTCCGTTGATATAGTAAAGTAAACTTTATATGGAAAAACTACTTTCTAGCGCTTTGTCGGCCGCTGCCGTGGCACGCTCGCTTCGCTCGCTCGGCTCGCGCTGTGTGGTCACAGTTCTAACATAACCTAACCTAGTGGCTGTATTTCCGTCAAGGATGGTACGAAAATTTAATGACACCCTGTAGTCCGCCGATTCTCTCAGTTTGGTTGTCTGGAAGAATTTGTTTCAAGCAATATGACTGCCAGTTTTATGTACTAGATTAGGCAATAAGTCTCATGTAAAGATCACTTTATTCTTCTGTTCTAAGTGCAATAAAAACTTATAAATAAATAAATACATTTTAGGTGTTAGGTAGGTACTCGTATACTTGCCTATAACTTAGTAATAAATTATACTTATAACAGGTAAGTAGGAGAGCTAGAAAATTTCCTTGAATAAATTTCTAGTCTCCATTCAAGCTTGAGATGAAAATTTCAGATGAGATGTTAGGTAGATTTATACTCCAGCTCTATCTTGAGATCTCTCCATTAGTCAGGATTCTAATGTAAAGAACAGTTTTAAGCACCGTATGGTTTAAGCCACCCATTTAGGATCTCTCAAGCGATCTAGATAAGATGCAAGAGATTGTGGACCAAGGCTGTCTTAGATTAAGGACTTTCTGTGTTACTGTTACTGTGTTGAGTAAAGCGATAAGCTGTTTTTATGAAGCAGATAGTGTTTTACAGTTTTATGTTAGTACACGATGTTGAATTAAGATTTGTATAATTTTTATCACTATCATACTGATTTTCGATTAAATTCTGGATATCTTCTCGTAGTACCACAGAAGATATGATACATCCTGATAAAATCCTCGCTTATCCTCGTGAGATCGTGGTCAATTGTAGATATATCATTAAAAAAAGAATAGGTAGGTACTTAACTACTTGATGTCGGATTTTGTAGAGACACCTGTTTTTGTTTAACTTTGGACTTAGTGAACTTAGTTTAGTCCAGCAATGATCATATTTTAGCCATGTTCTTCAAGATCGTTCCAGTCTTAGTAGGTAGGTACTAATGAATTGAAACTATATTGAAACAATGTAAATATTTGAAACATTAATGGTTACCGTTAATCATTCAACTGTTTATTAAATAAAGCGATCACGTGATTGTTATGTTAATTATGTTGTCCTACAAACTTATACTTCTGTGACGGTATAACAAGCAAACTACTCTTTAAAGGGATTAGTTAGCCGAAGCCCTAACTGTGCGTTCGTGACCCGCTTGCCACCGACGGCGCATGCTTATGTGCTTCATGTCTGCAAGTTAACTTCGCTTAATTTAATAATGTACTTGTAGTAATGGTAATCTTTTACCAAGGGCGATGGCTGTCAGTCTGTGGTATTGGAGTGCCGGGGCTCGGTCGGACGACTTGTTCGGTGCATTGTCCGGTCGGCGATGAGTGCAGTTCCAGAAGTGGTGGTGGAAAATTGCAATGGTGTGGACGAACCTGACGAGGCGCCTGGCGCCGCTGACGTGGCGAATCAGAACGGAGATGATGGGTGAGTTAGATCAACTTCAGATGTTTTTGTGTTTATTCAAAGTAGAAAACTTGTGTAATTCCAAAGCTAATCAAATTGTTGGAACATTGTTCAGTTTTTCACCTTTGTTAGCCATCCGGGAAATCATTTCCATAGTACCCATTACCTACAGAAATACTTAAACAAGATTACCAACTTGTTTCAAAATTCTTACTAAAAAGAACTTACTGAAAAAAGCAGTTTAAAAAAGTATGTCGTCGTAATGTAAAATTCCTAGAACGCACTCGTGCGTGAGAGTGTACAGGAATTTGAATTGGATTTTTCTATTTTGTAGATTGGCCATTGACCCCAAAATGGGATACCGTGTGCGTTTCCCGAGTGACGTCATACGAGAAACGTGAGTTATCTGCTCCCATCCAGCCGTCTAAAGGCGACTCGATGTCCGTGACGTCAGTCTGTCGCTCTTTATCTAGTGACGTAGGTGTATCAGCACAAACAAGTCACGCTTGCTTCATTCATTCATAATCCATTTAATTCACTGGCAATGCACTTAGGTTTCTTAAAGAATTGCTAAGTAAGCGTTTGCTTAGTTGATGTCACTTTATGCGTACTTTTTTACCTGTACCAGCGCTGCTGATAACATTTCAGAATTCTATCTGTTACACGACACCTAGGTATTAACTGTCTATAGGTAAATGCTGAATAGTTATCTGCTGAATAGTTAACTGATAGTATGAATAATTATAATATAATAATATAATAGGTATATATACCTATTACTTAATTCTTCTTCTTCTTTCGTGTGGGTGTGTGGCCAACCCTGGTGTCGGAGTTTTTAGACCACCCTAAGGCCTCCGACATGGCCTATCGACCTAAGACAACAACTAGGAACCGACGGCTTACCGTGCCCTCCGAAGTACGGTAGCGCTCAGATAAATACCACACAAACCGTCACCCATCCAAGTTGTGACCGCTCTGAACGTTGCTTAACCTAGAAGATCTGTTACGAACGGCTACGCTACGAGCGCCACTAATAATAGTCTTACTCACATAGTTAACTGATTATTTACCTACCGAATAACAATATATTATTATGATGTGGAATTTAACTAGGCACTGTTTCCATTGAGGTTGTGTAAATGTCTGCGTCAAGATAAAAGGCTTAAATAGGTATATCCTGTACTCAGCACGTATTTTTTTTGCTCGTCATCAAATTTTAACGAAATAGACGTTTTAATCAGTTTTTTTTTAAACTCAAGCTCCGTTATTATATGCTTTTGGCTACCACCGTCTGCTTTTCTTTGAAATCTATATAATAAAAGAACAGGGTTTTTTTCTACAATCATCGCACAGCCGAAACCGCTTAACATAGAAACCTGAAATTTGGACCACGTATTCTACAAGTAATGAAGGCGTCATTTAAGAACGGATTTTTCGAAATTTGACCTTTAAGTGGGTCAAATGGGGTCATAAAGGATGTATGGGGAAAAAAAATTCTTTTGTTGCACGGTCACGAAACTTTGGCAGTATACTATGCAAAAGAAATAAAAGAGCACGTGTATCACAGTTTTTTGAAAATCAACCCTTAAGGGGGGTTTAGTGTGGTTTTTTAGATTGGAATGCGGAAACTATAATGTATGCTACGGTGATTGTTTCTTGACCAATAGTTATCAAATTTTGCGGGAGCATTAAGCATCTAAATACTAGGAACTTATTTTCGGCATTTTTCGAAATTCAACCCCTAAGGTCATTTATTGGGGTCGCAAATTTTTCATGGTGTATGTTTTTTTAGTAAGTTATGAAACTTAGTAAATTGACTAAACATAAAAATATAAAAATATATTTTCAGTAACTTTTAAAAAATCAACCCTTAAGGTCATTAAATAGGGCCGCAAAGTTTGTATGGAGTAGGAGTTTTTATTAGTGGGACACTGTAGCTACAGTAAAGAAATAGGGTAAATCAACTTAGTTTGATCAAGCTTAAAAATTAGTATTCAGCGTTTTTCAAAAATCAACCCCTAACAGGGTTAAACGTGGTGGTAAAGTTTACATAAAAAATCTTTGTTTATAGCGATGAAACTTGGTACACACACCTAACAAATATTATTAAAAGGTGATTTACAATTTTGGAAAATCATCCCTTATAAGATTTAAACAGGGTGGAAAGTGAAGATTATTATTTTTAAGCTACAGCGATGAAATGTGGTACACGTACTAAGCCAATGAAATTATATATACGTATTTAACCATTTTTTTGAAAATCATCCCCTAACAAGCCTAAGCGGGGTGGTAAAGTTTGTATAGAAAATCTTTCTTTATGAAGTTTCGTGGCTGAGATAAAACTTGGTAAAAAAAGATAATTAAAACGTGATTAACTATTTTTGAAAATCATCCCTTAACAGGGTTCAACAGGGTGGAAAGTGAAGATTATTATTTTTAAGCTACAACGATGAAATGTGGTATACGTGCTTAGCCATTGAAATTATAGATATGTATTTCACATTTTTTTTAATCATCCCCCGACATGCTTAAGCGGGGTGGTAAAGTTTGTATAGAAAATCTTTTTTATTTATGAAGTTTGTGGTTTTGATGAAACTTGGGACATAAACTAAGAAAAAAAAAAGATAATTAAAACGTGAAGCACAATTTTTTAAAAATCTACCCCTAATTAGGTAAAATAAGGGTGAAATGTAATTATATTTTTTTAAAGCTACGACGATGAAGTTCGGTTCATTTACTCAGACAGATAAATTTTAAGCACGTCTTTCACCATTTTGCTGAAATCATCCCCAAACCAGTTCAAACGAGGTGGTTAAGTTTAAATGAAGAATCTTTGTTCATAAAGTTATGGCAATTAAATTTAGTACACAGAGTAAGCACAAGAAATAAATTTAAACGTAATTCGCCATTTTTTGAAATTCACCCTCTAACAAGGTTAAACAGGGTGGAAAGTATCAAATTTTTTTTAATGCTACAATGTTGAAATTTACTATAAGTACTCAGCCAATAAAATTATAAACACTTATTTCACCATGTCTTGAAATCATCCCCTAATAGGGTTATACAGAGTGGTAAAGTTTGTGTGGAGAATTTTTGTTTATGAAGTTGTAGCAATGAAATTTCGTATACAGACCAAACAAAAGCAATAAATTAAAACGAAACTCGCTATATTAATTAACCTCTAAAAACGTTAAACAAGGTGGATAATATTTTTTTTCTAAACCAATGATTTTGAAATTCGGTACGTATATATTAATCGAAGATACTATACGCACATGTTTCACTACTTTTTAAACATCTTAAAAGGTCTAAACGGGATGGCAAATATTTGTGTGGAAAACCTTTGTTTGTAAGGTACGCGAAACTTTGTATTATAGACTAGGCAAAATAAATGATTTCTAACGTTATGCAGTTTTTTGCAATTTCCTTATTCGTACAGGATTTTAATAGACTTTTAAAATGCAACATTCAGAAAAATAAGAAATACTAAAGGTGTAGTCAATCGAAGATTTACAAATATTCAGCAACTTTTGTCATTGACCGTACGTGTCGCAGGGAAATGAGGATATCTGGGATTTCGCGATATTCCTAGGGATACGACAAAATCATGGTATAATCATATATGGTAAGGACCACTTCTCCGCGGTCCGACTAGCATTTACCCCTAGAGTGTATATAAAAAGCGCGGAGCCAGGAGCTCGCGAGGAGTTCCTGAGCAGAACGAGTGCGCAAGGCCAGAACGAAGCGAGGGGGAGAGGTGGCGAGCGTAGCGAGCCGGCGACCTCCCGAGTGGAGTGATGGTCGAGTGCGCGAGTGAAGCGAAGGGATGACGAAGCGAGAGTTCTGGCGAGAGCCTATTTATTAAAACTGTACGTCGTATCCCTAGAGATTTCGAGAAATCCCTGGTATCCTCATTTCCCTGCGACATACAATATTTTTTCTGGAGCTACGACGATTGACTTTTGCCCAAAATACTTACATATACTTAATCGTGAAAAAAACTATTGACACATGTATTATTACGATTGTTTTGAATACCATCCCCTGATAGATTTAAACGGATGGTAAAAATTTGTAAAGAAAATATATGTTTATAATGTAAGTATTCTGTCTATTTAAAACGAGATAAGAGCTGAAAGAGATCGGAATAGAAACGAGATGAATTCGGGTTAGGATTGGGATAGAAGCAGGACAAAATCGGCATAGAAGCGAGAGCAGCCGGAAATAGCCAGGAGCAAAATGAATGATTTTATTAAGCGTACAAAGTCGCGGGCAACAGCTATGTATATGTTAATAGGAGATTTAGGTTTCAAAGATTTCTGTAACTCAGGCTTCATGTATGTACATGGCGCCGGACCGGCGCTGCCGCCGCACCGCAAACTCATGTAAATGATTACAAACCCGGACCGAGACCACGTGCGCCGCACTGTCACTGTCATTGTACGTATTACTGGTATTACGAATCGTAAAGGGTCCGTGGCGGTTCCCCCCCGACGTTTCATTTCCACCCGGTTTCTATAGTCTGTAATATGTTTCAAACTACTACGCTAGCGTTTTGTACGTTTGATACTTGGGCAAAAAACTATAAACATATGACTCACAAATGAAGTTAGGGCCGAAAAATTTGGTAATTATATCGGGACCGGAGTGGGATTACAAAGGGACAAAAAGGGGATGATAACGGTATAGGAGGGGAACTATAACACGGTAGGAGGTTCGCTAGGGAGGACGATAAAGGGTTAGGATCGGAATATGATTGGTAGCAGAGTAGGACGATAATGATATAGGAGCGGGACGGAATCAGGACCAGAGCATTACGGTAACGCTATAGGAGTGGAAAGATAACGGGGTGGGAGTGGGAAGGTAACAGAACAGAAGCGGTAAGGTACGGGAACGAGATAGGAGCGAGACGGGAACTGGAATGTGAATATGATGGGACGAAAAATGTTCGGATGCAGGATGAATACTCCACTACGCGGACGAAGTCGCGGGCATCAGCTAGTGTTCAATAAAATCAGTTATTAATATAAGTCTAATCTAAAAAAATACTTAAGATCTTTGACGCGAAAAACGGCAATTGAACGCCAGGCGCGGAAGTAATTTACACAGCGTAAATTGAGATACTCAATTTTATTTTGTACTAAAAGTGGCCTTGTTTTTCGTCTGTCGTTTGACCTATATTTAGTTTTCCTTGCTGAAACGCAGTATTGATTACGAGTACGTAGATGTGTAGGCAACACAAACAACATTTCGCACAAATGCACCAAATGCTTATGAGCAGACTTTACCCAGCAGCGCTACTAAATCTCGAAACCTAAATCAGTGGATAGCATAATTTATCTTTCTGTCCATCATCGGATATAGATTGCTTAAAATAGGTAATAAGTCGTCAAGCGACCTAGAAGAGTTTCGGAAAGATGTTCGGTGACCCATCTGTTAATCTGATCAGTCCTCAGCTGCTGTCTTCTGATCTTGTGCTCCATCTTCGGCTCAGGCGAGGTTGTGGTGAAATTAGATCTCTAAGCAATAAAAAACCTAATTAACTGTTGTTTATTTACAGGTAAGTGGAAGGGAGTGGGAGAAAAGGGGAATTAAAACGAAACCGATATGAAGTGACATCTCTCGATCGCGTCTGCTGAGGTGAGAAATCAAATAACATCGAATTTGACTGAGTTTGACGGATGCAACTGAACCAAAGCGGGTTTAAGTCCTTATCTGTGAAGTCAGGGTGTATATCCATGATTACAGTTTTGATATTGACGTGACTTTAGACGACGTGAAACGATGGAAATCATTACGCTCTTTTAAGTTGGCAATACTTACCTACTACATTACTTACTTGATGCGAAACGTGTAGGGATGAACTAACCAACGAAGACGTCACTTTTGCGACAAGCTTGTGCAAAGGCCCGCATATTATGTCCCTGTGGACGTCAGTATTCTAAGGTCAGCTTCTAACAGTGAAATCCGGGTTCCTATTGAAACTCCAAACTGTACTCTTAGTATGAAGTGAGAAGAAAGTACTTATTTTGAACGAGAAGTATATCTACAGCTATATACAATATGTGTCCGGGGATGGTATCCGATATTTGAGAGGGACGTTTTTAAACTATTTTTATGGATAAATCCACCCTCTTACACCCTCTTACCTATCTCATCGTTCTGGAATGGCATCCAATTTTATTTTGGTATTACATCAACGTTTGTTCAAATATGAAAATGCTATACATATAAATAACTAATTGCATATGAGACGAAGGATAATGAAATTGTTGTTTTTCGAACGATAAAAGATCATTAGCAAATGACACACAAGATTTTATTCAAACTCAGTAGTTTGCATAAAATCTTGGGTGTCATTCGCAAACTCTTCATGCCAGTGCAGAACAGACACAAAAATTAGTACCTACATAGATTATACATGTACATTGTACATATATACCTACATTATGTATATAATCTGCTAGCAACAACTTAAGTTATTTTGGTGTTTGGGTAGTAATGAATACCTAATTAATTGAATTGCTTTACCAAAACAGAGATAAAAAATACTTTAACGAAATTTGGTAACTTATTACTATACTCAATTTAATAAGATCTAGCCCGATCTGGATTTAAGATATGAGAGCGTTTTAATTAAATGTGCCAGCTGAAACTTCCTTAGTATTTCAATTAAAATTATCAGACGCTTAAAATCACAACTAAAGTTCGTTGGAAATAAAATAGATAAAATAATCGTAATGCCTACTGAATTAAGAAACATTATACCTACTTACCAGATCCAGTGCTAGGCGGTCTTATTCCAGAGAAATGGAGAATGAACGTGTCGCCCTAACAGTGTGGTCGTACCCTTAGCT
This sequence comes from Petrophora chlorosata, assembly GCA_951640565.1. Classification (NCBI taxonomy): domain Eukaryota; kingdom Metazoa; phylum Arthropoda; class Insecta; order Lepidoptera; family Geometridae; genus Petrophora; species Petrophora chlorosata. The sequence goes on along the minus strand of OX621193.1, from coordinate 10,884,843 downwards.
GGTGTTTACTGCCTTATTTGCTTTCCTTAACCGTTAAGTGTAGTTAGTAACATATAACGAACTCCATTTTTAAAGCACAATAAAGTGTGTATAAAATAAAATATATCTTGAAATTCTAACCGATGTAATTTTTTCACAAATCTGGCTATGTTGTCGAATTAGAACGTTTTTTTAATAACTATGTAAGTATGTATAAACAATAACTAATCCGTATATAAGTTATTTTTTAAATATCTTTAACATATTTTAACACTTAAGTATATATACCGTTCATTAAACTATTGATTATTAGGGATGATCGGGGTCATTGGACGCTGTTTCATAGTAAATGTAGGTAAGTGAATTTTATTTAGATTCGGTGCGCATCAACTGCGGTGTTATCACTTACGAATGTTATGATAAATAAATACATCTTGAATACATTGATAAAGATCTTAAAGATTTGATGCGACGTGAGTCATATAGAAAAGAAGAAAGAAAGAAAGAAAGAAAAAACATTTATTTGACGACCACAATCATAACAAAATAAAGAAACACAGGAAAACATAATTATAAAAAGAAACAATAAATATATAAACAGTATGATGAGATAATTATGCCTAAAATTACGTATGTGGTGCCAAAAGGGGTTTTCATTCAGCACAAATGTCACATATGTTTTGCTTGAGATAAAAAATACGTTTGAAATACCTTCTTCATTGAATTTTTTTTTTCTTTCCATTACTATGTAGGTAGGTATCCATAGAAGCGTCGATGAATTTTTATTGATTCATTGATTGACGAATAACATAATAAAATCTCTTAAACGTCTTAGCGCTATTAAGCGATCTCTTCCAGATAACTTCTTGACAGAGATAATTACCCAAAAATTTAAAACTACGTAGCTCCTGATTCCCTAGGTACAGGGAATACTACTTAGGGGCCAGGATCTATGTATGTGACGTTGGGTGAAAAAGAAAGAGAGAAAGAATTATTTGTACATAGTATAAATGCGTAGCGTGCGTAGCGTTGCCCGTAGCAACGCCTACGCGCGTAGCAGTTATTTATAAATCGAATTTTTAAAGGTATTACCTCTGTTTATTCTTTCCACTGTCCTTTATTTTGCGCTGTAATAAGTTAATTATTCGAGTATTCCTTTAGCATTTCTTTACAGCGGGACGCGACAGACTCATAAATAATAATTTAATATCAGGGAAAAGAAACTGTACGTAAAATGCCTTCAATTTCAGAAGTGTCTGTTACGAGTCACTGTGAACAAAACAAACAATGCATGTCACTGTCAAGCAGTCCAAGGGTTGGTGAGTAAACAAATAGGTAAATATTATATTTCGGAAGGGCACGTCATGTATTTTGTGGTAAAACGTTTTAAAAGTCGAAACAAACAAACAAGTGTATTCGGCTTCTTAGTTTTCTTTACGTTTACTTTTTTAGGATTATCTAGGACCCAAGAACTAAGAGCACCATGGTCCCACAACACCCAGCCAGACACGAAATAAATCGTTGCGCTCTTTCATTCTGTGCATTAACATTTGTCCCGTAGCGGAAATCGAACCCGCTACTTCCGTGGTGGAGACTTGAGCTAAGCTGTCCAACCACTACACCATAGAGGCTGTCAGTTGGTGGTTGTGGGTTGTAGGCTGGATTTTACTCATTATGTTGGATACATCGGGCTACTCACCCCGCAGAACTGCACCCACTCCATATCAGTAGGTACATAATAATATAGGGGTGTAGTATTATTAAGTTTTGTATTCGCTTTGTAGGTACTATTAAACGTTAAAATACTTTTTTTGGACTGTACTTTATCTTATTGAACTCGAATAGAGTGAGTTGACGAAAGCAAAAAATAATTAATTTCATGTTTTTCCAACTCACCCCGCCACGTTTCCGGGTTCAAATGGCGAACAAACCGCTGATATGTAATATTATATTATTAGGTATTCTGTGTCGCGGGTTAAGTTGGTGATTAAATCCGATAAATCGTTAAGCGAATCTTTTTAAAAAGATTGTCCATTATTTTTTAACCGACGGTATGTTTTTTTTTTTTTTTTTTTTTTTTTTGTGTGTTTGTTACGCGATTTCTCCGCCAATTATGCATTGATTTCAATGATTCTTTTTTTGATTGGTAGGTAATACTTCAAAGGTGGTCCCATATAAATTTTATCGAAATTCATTAGGTGGTTTTTGAAAAAAATAGCAAAAACAAAAAAAATATAAGTTTAATCTTCAAGTCGGTTCTTGTTTTTTTCGTAACCAACTTTCTAAAGGTGGAGGTTTGTATTCGACTGCTTCACCTGCTTCACCCAGGTTTGACTTCCGGTGAGGGAACCCCTCAACGGTGAATAGTACAGACACAACATTTCGTAAATGGATTTAACCATAATAGCCTGTTCTAAATTCCATCATGACATGGCAGATACACCCAGGATTGACTTCCGGCGAGGGAACTCCTCAACAGAGAATAGGACAGACATGAAATTTTTTTGCACATGCATTTAATTTGTGATAGCCCGTTTTAAACTTCGTCATGATGTGGCTTCTAGATCATAAAAGCTTGTCTTTAATAACTTTTTGAATTAATTTAATTAAAACTTGTTTTTCACTAAAAAGGTTAAAATAAATTATTTTTCAAAAAAAACTAAACCGACTTCAAAACCACAAATGGCACTCAAAAGTAAAAAATAAATTAATATAATTATCATAAGCGCTACCCACTCATATATTTGAAGTCGGTGCCAGCCAAGTCTAAAAGGTAGTAGATAAATACTACCTAGAAGTAGTACTTACTATATACATAGTATTTATCTACTACCTATTAGACTTGGCTGGCACCGACTTCAAATATATGAGTGGGTAGCGCTTATGATAATTATATTAATTTATTTTTTACTTTTGAGTGCCATTTGTGGTTTTGAAGTCGGTTTAGTTTTTTTTGAAAAATAATTTATTGACGATATCTTCGGTCGTAAAATAATCGACAACAATGTTTATGATGCGCTTTTGAATAGCATTTAAAAGCCTAATATAATAATTAAATAAACAATATAATATATTAAAAATAAACTATCTAAAAGCGTTATATCATATTTTTTAAGGCAGACCTTGTACGGTGATATGTCTCTAAATATTTTTTAAATAACATAGGTGCCGTGCATAGGTAGGGTAGGGAGATATAACATGCAGCAGAAACTCATTTTGTATATATTTGCATTAGAGCTTACAATGCCCTACCACAAAATATAAAAAAATATACGGTTACCAATTTAAAAGCAAGTTGTATTCATGGTTACCATGAACAAGAAAGTACAAAAATCTAAATAATAAGGACTGACATTAAATTAAATCATTAGCGCTTATGTATAATTTTATGATAATTATTACCATTATATAAATATTCACTTGTTATTTTATTTAATAAAAATAGTTTTTTTTTCTTGACTATTATTCTATGATTAATGACAATCATAATCATAAGCATCTTTATGATCATAATACTGCAGCGAGAAATGGCGAATATGTTGGACTATGTTCTTCGGTTTTGACACCTTTATACCATATTCAAGCAATTATTTTTTTTATCGTGTGTACAACAATAGTACAATTCTGTATTAATATTATGCATTTGTTATCATAATGTTTCACTAGTGTTTCATAAATCAGAACAATCATAACAAGTAAAACTTTTCTTATTAAGGTTTAGTAATGTGATTTCTGAAAAAACTTCATTTACTTAACTCATTTTCAAAGTTCTTTGTAACAAAGCTGCGTCTAGACCGCCCCGGGGTTTAAGATCTGAGTTGAACACAAACATTTACCGGCGCTCTTCATTGCTCGTCGTTATTTTTCTAGAAACTTGTATTGGTTTTTAACATTATATACTTATCCTTGATTAGGAAATATTGAATAAGTATTTTAGTACAATTTTAGTACAATTTTTTGATATTGAATGCATTAGCGCATGCTAGACGAAAATCCTAAGATTTTAAATAATTAGTAAGAAGAAAAATGATATTGCTCGGGCAGGGATCGAACCTGCGTCTTCGGAATACCATCCCGACGCCTTAACCACTGGGCCACCGAGCCTGGTTTTTCTTCTTCCTAATTATTTAAAATCTTATTTAAGTACATTCAGTAAAATACTAGATAACTTTAGAGACACAACACAACTTAATTCTCCAGTCTTCTCGTGACCACGGCCAATGCAACTTGGTCGAAACGTCGAGGTAAATAAAATTAATGTTTTAGCGCGATTAAGTCCCGTTTTATTATTATAAACAACTTAATTCATTCCCCTATCCTTAATTCATCATTGGACTAAAAGCCGTAACTACAGTAAGTGGCAAAAATCGTTAAACATTAATTTCAACTCTTCATAAATCCTATCACACATCTATTATTGTCACATTCCATGCAATAAGTTCGAGTGCTTGAAGTTGATTTTCCAAATTGCCAGACAAAAAAACAAGCACAATGGTAAAAAAGTCAATTTAAGCTTAATCAGATTTTTTCTCGACAAGCTTGCTATGTATTTTTCCACATCACAATTTACTTTTAGAAACAGTGGGCAAATGCAACCTATAGTGCACATTTAGGTACTATAGTTATATCCATTATCTTACATCCAATTCGCCTATCATGAAACTATGCGCGCTCAGCGTCTAGACTTACGATGGGCTCGATATAGTAAAGTTATACGTTACGTTGACCGACTAATAAATACATATACCTTTGCTACAGTAAGTACATAAGTTTATGATCCGAAATCCCAGTAGATACCTATATACCTACTCCATTTTGCCTGTATTGTAATTATTTGCTCTTAGAATGAAGCGATCGATTGAGCTCAAAGCTCAACGTGGCTCGTCCACTGACCAATAAATACAATTACAGCACACATATAGCTTGGAGCACGTATTATGAATTATGGCCCTAAATCTAGTCCTGTTATTCCATCTCGTCTTATTAGAACTATATGCACTCTCAAATAACTTACTAACTATTAATATTTTCTTCAGTTTTTTTGCATCGACGGGTTTACCTTATATCGACCAAATAATAAATATACACAAGTGCTCTCTCTACATTTACAGTTGTGTAAATAGTCTGAACAAAAGTTGATTCCATCTCGTTGAATCCTGAGCTCTCAGTCTCTATTACATTAGGCACGCGATTGGGCTCATCGACGGACTAATAAACGCAATTTCTATCGGGATTGACACAAGTCTGTAGTCACTACCACCGCTAGAGCGGAATTCTGATTTGACTGCATGATGGAATCACGCTACTGGGTCCTGATATTACCAATGATGAAACATAGATAACGATTACTAGATTATAAATAAGACGATAAGTGCATTATCTAATAATTAGTGGGACATAATGTCGTTGCCAAATTATAGTAGGTATTGTAAATGCAGCTATGTGCCAGCGCTTGTGCATATATAAGGCGTTGAGCGAACAATGTGTCATGGACATCATTGGCAGCTCATTCCGGCCAATGCAAGCCTCTTCCCACTACACAATTCATTCGTGTGTAGAACCAATTTTGGCCAGGTGTTTCTGAGGTGCATGTTTCACAAAGTCGTCACACATTGTTTAAAATTTAAATAGACGGGTTTTCAGGCATTTCGAGCTGCGGCGTGTGCAACAATGTTTATGCTGCTACTGTAAACAAATAAGTACAGCTTGTCAATCCTTTGAGGGTTCTTGAACTTAAGTAACTCGTGAATACTAATCAGTAAACTTACATTATGTACCGTTCTGTTTTACGAAGCCTTCGCAACGCCCTGCAAATTAGCAACAAAATAATAAAACAATTTTTACACAATTCTCCCAGGAGCCCCATCAGTATGTTAAAGTTTGGGAAACCCTGCTCTATGAGTGTTTACATGTCCTCGTGCATTTGAGCCATGTTTTCCTTTTTGATGTTGGGTTCATAACGAAAATAATAGAGTCGTTAACGCTCCTTTGGGTCCCATAAGTGTAAATTCATTTCATTTCATTCCGCAATTCAATGTGATTTATGTGTATGACCATTTCTCTTGTAAATTCACATTGCTTTTTTCGTATTCCCTGCTCTTGAACTGTTGATAGACACGGAATATGTTTTGAAATTAGCATAAGACTTGTAACTTTGATTAAGTTGTTATTTTTTCCGTATTTTGGTGTTACCTACGAGTAAAGAGTTTATTCATTCGTAGGAACATAGGATGTATAAGTAAGAATCGATCATTTTTGTTTGTCGCTGTTTAAAAAACAAATTTAATAATTTTATATAGGTACAGCTGCATTTCGGAACCCATCGGACAATGTTGTCTCATGGTCACGTATCGATATAAATTCTTGGCCAAATCCGACACGTACGGACGAGAACAAATGTCAACACAAATCAAATAATCAGTACTAATCAAACTGAAATCTGATGCGTGCCTTGAGTGCGGAAAAGTGGATGCGTGCCTAATCAAACGCGGAAAGGTTTGATACATAATAAATAGGTACATACAAGCTTAGAATTTGTACCTTTCTATGTACTCGGGTATTATTTGATGTTATGATTTCAACTGGAATCTGATGCGGGCATTGTACTCGAATAGGTACCCTCGGCCGAATGGGTTGATTCACGAATATGGCTACATTTGGATGCTGTATATTATTATGTTGTTACTTTTTAAATAGGAGTAGGTATTACACAGAGTAGGTATTACACAGAGTAGGTGTTAGTAGGGTAGGTGTTGTGTAGAGGTGGTGTTGTAGAGTAGGTGTTTGTACAAAGAGTGTTGTTAGTTCCTAACGTTGTTGTTAGGAACTAACAACAACCTACATAATATTCAGCGGGATTACACTATATATTTTCATTGCGTTTCAGTTAGGAGTAGGTATATAAGTTATTGCCTAGGCTGGGTTGGAGAAGTGCCGGTCGTCCAATGTCGAGGTGGACGGATGACATCAGAAGAACAGCAGGGAATGCTTGGATAAGAGTGGCGAGAGATAGGGGAGAATGGCAGCACCAAAGGGAGGCCTATGCTCAGCAGTGGGCGATAACGGGTTGATGATGATGATGATGATATTGAAATTGACATGTATTTGTTTCTGAATGAAAAATAAGAGCGATATGATTTAAAACTAATCATAACTGATTAACACTGGCAGTCAGTAGGTACGTGATTGTGCGTACTGCCTTGGAATTAATTAGTCTGCTTATAGACCCCTTGTCAGTAAGTATTTAGCGCCGTGCGATATCTATCACCGAGAGGTCTATATATTATATCTTTGACTATACGGGGTGTGGCAAAATTTTGGGACCTCAAGGGTACCATTTCCTTTGTAGGGAGGAAGTTTTGTTCTTATAAAACATAGCACAACTTACGAAAACTGCATTTAAAAAAAAGTACAGTCATAAAAATTTAGTAAAACTTATCTCAAAAATTCGACCCCATTTCCCATTAGGAATGTTTACCTCAAAGTAACCCATCAAATCAAATCCTAAGCATTTGAGAAATTTCAAAAATATGTTTTAGCTGTTTGGTTCGCCTACTGATATTTTATAAATCCGTAGATATTCACGGGACAGAATATTTCCTACCATTTTTTCTTTTATTTTATTTTCCATACGCGAATATGAGGATAGGTATCGGGAACTAATTCATTCATACACAAGCGGACGTTCTTTTATAAGCTTTGTGGAGCCTATTCGTTCCATGCATATAAAAGCATTAAGAAATCGTTGGCCCCTTTATGGGCCTCTTTATATTGCTTTACTTTAAGAATAGTTAAATGGAACGTTATTCGGGTAAATAATCTTGGCGTATTATTTAGTCGCGCAAAAGTTTATTTGATTTATTTTTACTTTGACTGTAACGAAAGGAACAAAATTCAATATGTTGCTAATTTATGATCCATTTCTTGGCCCTTTTACGTTTCTGGAATTGGGTTTGGTTTCGCGCGTAAACATCAAAGTCGCAGAAAAGAGAGTCGAGTGAAGTGAAGAGTAGTTCTCTAAATTGAATTGACGTTATCGTTCTAATGAATATGTCTTACTAGTTTTATTGCGACAACCATTGCTGTGCATGCAAGCTAGGTACAGTCAGCTGCGCTGTTATGTATAAACTCCCAAGTTTTCAAACTTATATATACTCATAACTTTCTAAGACAAGTGCACGCAAACATTTTTCAAATGTATGTAGTCATCTTATTTGTCAGAATGCGGTATACAATTTATCAAAATTATGTATGAAGTCCCGACCTCGACCTCATCAAAACTTGGGAGTGTATACATGTCAGCGCAGCTGACTGTACGTACCTCAATCAGACGAAGCAGGAAAAAATAAGGAAAATGATAATTGTCGATATTGGTTTGATTTGTATAAACGTATCGCGCTTATCGCACGCACTCGTCGCTTGATTACGATGAGAATACCTACATTATGATAACATCTAAACCGTATTATTTGTAAATACCAAAAGTTGCCTTATCATAATAATTATGTTAGTAGGTACTATTATTTATACTATGGTTAAATATATAAGAAACGATATTACTCTTACATAAGTAGTGCCTGTCACAACGTCGCAGTGGGTGGTAATATGATTTAGAACAAATTCAGCGACGATAAAATATTTAATAAAACAAGGTGAAATTAAATAAAAGCTTATGAAATGCTGAGAGTATTTAATAAGCGTAAATTGACGCCAATACCTGAAATATTTCTGTGTTGTCGCAAAAATAAATTGAAAAGCGAAATGTACGCCCGCGTTAAATTATGCCAGATCGGACAATTTGTATGGAGAATCCATCTCGTGTCGTTCAGGATGGTTCTGTCAGGGCCATTTCCATTTTTTGATCGTAGTTCCGATGTTATTATGGATACTAATACTTAATCAGACATGAATATAGCGTATCATAATTTCCAACTGTCCTAATGGAATCTGCAAGTAATAAAGTCCTTTTTACTCGAGCCAAAGTAAAAGGCATATCATTATGTAGTGTACATATATGTAAATATACTTTCAGCTTTACATATGCCTACATATACATATAGTTTGTTACTCTACCTACGAGCGTATATAAAACCTCTACCTAATAGATGTTGTAGTTGGATTGTATAATCTACTGTCTTACAAAACCGCTTGTCATTTTAAAAAATAGTACCATTACGTACAACACCTAAACAACTTTCAGTCGTTATACATAGGTTTTGCGTTATTCAGTCGTTTCGCGGTTTTGTAAAACAGCGTGAAATGACACGTAGTATTGTAAATTGTTTCTTGTAAAATTACCAAGGGGTATGAATGTAGCTCCAGAAGTCTCGCTCGTCGCCCTTTCGACTAGCAGTTTTGTAAAACAGCTGACTATACAATTCAATTGCGACATAGTTCTCTCAGGTTCCCTTGTTAGCATCATTAGCCACAAGAGCAAATGTCGTACCAAAGACCCAGCTCTTCTAATCAATGACGGAGCTACAAACAGCATTCAAGCATGCATAGAGAGTACGAATACACTCGTGTAAACTCAACAAGTATTACTTTTATCTTCAACTGCCAATAATTCGTTTTATTGTAGCATAAATAGTAGGCAATTTGAATTGCTAACGACTTTGAAAATAATGTTGAGATTTTAGCCGTTTCGACTGGATATTTATACAAAAAAGTTTCAATTCTGATTATAAATAAAACATTTTTGTAATATTTGATATTGGTTGACAGTATAAAAAGATAACGAAGAAGCTTCTTTAGTGGTAAAAGTACCTACTTAAATATTACGTAGAGACGGCGCGGCGGGCGAAGCAGCGTGAGCTGCCTAACTAAATATTTACATACAAAGAATAAAAAATATATAAAGTGAAGCTTGCACATCAGGAAAAATCTAAAATTACTTTTAACTACTACGTATTGATAGGAAATAATGATCTTTCTATCTTACTTTACAAGTCACGATGTCAAAAATGTGATACAAATGAGCAGTCAAAGGCAGCTCTGAAGAATTTGTCAAAGGGTTGTCGAGTGCGATTAAATGAACTTCGATAAACACGCTGCTTAGCTGCGCTTAAAAGTGTTAGACGGTATGTGAAGAATTTAAGGCATTGGGCGCGGAGCGAGGGCGGCGGGGGCGCGGCTGCCCGCCCAAACGGCACGGTGCGAGCGTCAGTCGGCCGCTTCCCCGTGGGCGCGCAAGCTCGCACACTCCTCGCTCCCCAACTCGCTTAAACATAGATCGCGGCGCGACGTGGTTCTCGTACTTTTCCCGATAACTATAAATAATTTCCGGTGAGTGGAACATTTCGGGGGTGTTATTGTGGTGAAACACGGTCGCCATGTGCGGTCACCACGACGCGGCCGCCTCTGCCGGCTGACCGGCCCCATCGCCACACTATCATCACCACGTGGTTTGGTAAGTACACTTTTTATTTAACTATATTATACAATAACATAATAAATATTATATTATTCATTCCTAATATAATATTTATTGGGCTATAAGAAATCTACCCACATACATATTTATATAGGTAGTCAATTTGCCTTTGCCATTATGATTAGATTGGTCTGTTTATTTGTAGTTGGAAAATACCTACATTTTGATTCAAAATGACTTTATTTAAACCCGATATACCTGTTTTTGGATATGTTATTCGTATCTTTGATTTAAGTTAAACAAGCTGTAATATGTAAACACCTTATAAGAATTCATTTAATTAATTTTTATCGGTTAATTTAATCTCATAAGTAAACATAGGTACCTATATTATGTGCATGTGCAATTTTTACACAGCTGATTAAAAATAGATATATTACATAAGTATGACATTCTCACTACATAACTATGAAATACTCACCCGTATTTATGTACTCATTATACTGTATATTTATAAACAAAAGGTACATATATATATATATATAAAGTATTGACAAAATCTAATTTACGCTATAGAATAATTAATAGTACAAACAAGTATACGCTTACATTTCGCTATCTTCTGCTAATTGTTGGCTAATTTGTTATTAGAAACTTCATACCTGCAAACATTTGAAATTATGCTAAGCAATATGTAGCAATAATATTTCTACATATTGCTTAACATAATTTCAAATGTTGGGGTAGGGTTTAATTCATACGTTTTTGTATGTATTGAATTTGCACTGAAATATTCATTGACATGAAAAAGGTTTCAAGTTATGTTTTTTTTTTAATTTAGTGACTTTATTTACTTACCAAAAAAAATTTTGTGATCCAACCATTGAGGTTTCCTCAATGGATCCAACAAAAAATTAAGGCTTTTAAATCAACAAATTGGTGCCGAGAACTATCACACTATCAAATATTATAAATGCAAAAGTTTGTATAGGCTTCTTCACGCTGTAACCGCTCAACGGATTTTAGTGAAAATTGGAATGGAGATAGCTTATACCCTGAATAGGCTACTTTTCACCCCGGGAAACCGCGAGGCGCAGCTAGTTAGGTATAGGTATTTTATCAAAAGATCGTTTACGTTTATTATGAACAGAAATCTCCTTTAAAGTTGAACATGTAAAGTTATACCTGTGTTTGTATCTTGTAGACGCAGTAGGTAAACATTTCTACTCAAGCGGTATTACTAATAATAATATTTATGAAAGAAGACAGTGGAACACTCCGGGAATAAAGTAATTATACCTACTGGGGTATAAGAGCTCATTTACATCATTGAGATAGCCGGGATGCGGGAAGACGCTCGGTACGCTACCTTCTTATTATAATGTCAATTAGGTGCCTACATTCCTTTGTTTATTTTATTATCTACTTTAGAATCATTCTTATTCTTAATAGTAATAAAATAATAACAAGCGAATTTCGGTAAACTAAAATTTAAGAAAAAAAATGACTGAACCGCTTTTGATAAAACATGGCTAAGAACCACCGCTAACCTCCTTACCCGAAAACCTCCTTTTAAAATAAAAAGAACCGCATCCAAATTGGTTCACCCGTTTAAGAGCTACAGTGCCACAAACAGACACACATAGGGGGCAAATTTATGACACCACTCCGTTTTGCGTCGGGGGTTAAAACGCCCAATGTTCACATGATATATATAACCTGCCCAATGATATATATAATTAGGATTCCCTGTATCTAAGGAACCAGGAACTATATGCGGACCATGGTCTCACAATACACAGACACAAAAAAAACTCGGTTTCCAAAATTTTTAGAAAAAAAAACAAAATCCGCCTTCAAGACTATATATACATATATATATATACCTAAATTTTTTGTTTTATTTCAAAAAGCGCTGAATCAATTTCTATAAAATTTATATGGGACCACCTCTGAAGTATCAAACAAAAAAGAATCATTAAAATCAATTCATAATTGGCGGAGTACTTAATCGCGTAACTAACATACAGAAAAAACGTATGGCCGAATTGAGAACTTCCATTTTTGAAGACGGTTACAAATATTGCTAGGTACCTGCCACCTATCGTGTTTATAATCTTCTTATATATTTTCAAAATTTAAAAATTTTAAATATAGTTTGATAGATAGATTTCGTTCCCATTGTTTGAAGTAATTGGCAAAAACAAAAGAGTCAAATTTTTATAACGAACTGAAAATCTGCATTTTACAGCTCACTGAAGTAAAAAATCACCAGCGCCGGGTAAATCGGTTCGAAATCAATACGTAATTTACTATTGAAAAATCGGTGGTCGTTGGCAAATGAGGAACGAAAAGGTACTGAAATTAAAAGGGTACTTTCGTTAAATTCTAAAACTTTAATGGTTTCTTGCGATGATGTGGCCTAAGGTGGAGCACATAGATCTAAAGAGAGACGGCAGTTGAGCGGCTGCTCAGACCCGTCTCCCCGATGCTTCACCGAACATCATCCCGAATCACGACTAGGTCGCTTGACGGCATGGCTTTGTTCGGTGGGTGGTATTACAACCACGGCCAGAGCCTACCACTCCAAAGCGCGCTAGCGGGTTTCATCACGATGTTTTCCTTCACCGTTTTAGAGCGAGCGTGTAAAATTTGCACTTAACTAAAAGTCATTGGTTTAGAGCCGATTCGAACCCAGGTGCGTCGGACCGAAAGGCGCACGAGTTCCCGCTGCGCCACATTCGCTCTCAAAAATCACGAGTAGATACAAACTTATGAAATAAAACGTAACATAATGAAGATAAGAATAGAATAGGTTCCTCTAACATTATCACAAGTATTGGAAATAATAAATAGTATATGATACGCATCTTGGCGGTTAGGTAAGCTAGCTTATAGGTGACAAAACTGACAAGAATACTATGTGAAGTACCCACCTTTATCGTTTTTTGAAACTGAATAATGAGAAGAGCAAGTCATTTGCGTGATGGTAAGCGCCACGCCTTCCCATAACAATTGCTGTGCCACCCAGAACTTTTAATACCGTCAAAATTACTACGTTGCAATGCATTGCGCTCATCTTCCCGAGACATCAGATATATGCCCAGTTATTTCGCTGGCTACGTCTTCGTTGAATGTAGCGATATCAAAACCGGCTAACAATAGGCAAATATTACTACAGTTATTTCGAGTTTATTAGCGCACATGGAGCCGGGTATACGTTTTAAAACTGGCGACTATAAACTGGATATATCTCAGAAACATGTATGTTGATCTAAAGAACTCAGTCTCCGGGAGACTGTCTCCCTAAAAGAATACGAGGCATTGCGACTTGCGCCCAAATATTTGCTTTAGCTACGTCAAAGTGCGACGATATTGAATTCGGCGCTGGTGCTTTTAGCGTATACATATTTCACGAGTTAAAATGAAAGTTTTAAGAGTAATAAATGGTACCGCGAGGTTTTACTCACAGAATAATTTAAATTAACCTAGGTAATAGGTACGCAATCGTACGAGCTTCCATGCAAAAGTAAAGCAAAAATAAATTAATTTATTGTGTTTTACATACGGTGCTTCATTTATCTTACTTAAGCTTGATGCGCAGTGAGTTTATTTTATTTCCACACCTACTAATATTATAAACGCGAAAGTAACCCCCTGTCCGTGTGTCTGTCTGTTTGTTATCTTTTCAAACCAAACGATAGAATCAATCTTGATGAAATTTGGCACAGATATAGTATGTAGCCCGAAGATGAAATAAGGCTTTTATTCAAATTTAACACGTGGTTCCCGAGGCGATATAACCGAATCCCATGCGCAAGAAGTCGCGGGCACCAGCTAGTGAATAATAAGTAGGTAACATATTATGTTTCCAGAAGGAAGCTAAGCAATTGTTTGGGTAAATTTGATACCAATAAGCCTGTAGGCATCAACCTAATTTACGAGGTATATATTATATTTCATATCTACAAGTATTATATCCGTAATTTATAACATTAATCTCTTTTATAAAATGGGACAATGCAGTTTTCGTTCTTCACCATGAAACTTCTTAGGAACCTATTCGTTGAATGAAAGATTAGGAATTGAAAGAAGGAAGCCGATTGATTCGTGCCTTTCATAAAAGATTGATTTTCTAAGAATTGTTTCAGTAAAAGGTTTTCGTTCTCCTTTCATTTCACGCAAAACTTGATTTTCTCTTAAAAGGTGAAATTTTATCATCTTGATATAGGTACTATTTTATTATAATAACTTGTAGGTATAATAATTATTTTTTTCTATTTTCTTCGGCTTAGGAATAAGAGGAATCATATGTGACTCTTCACTTATTTGCGTCGCGTGTACAAATAAGTAATGATGACATAGTTCCACAAACTCTACATACCACGTACCTCCAACAAGTTCCAACAGTAACTCCAACACTATATTGCTTTTAAATAGCTATCATTTCCAGCTGAGGTGGTGGTGGAATGGAAAAGAATAAATATTTTCATGCAGCCCGCAGCACTAACTTTATGAATAGAGTTTTCTCCTCCGCGCCGAGCGTTCATTAGCAAAAGGCATCCACGAGAATTGCGATTGCAAAAAATCTCCTCCGGCAACTCGTTATAGTTCAAATACTTGGATCCGTTCTAATTATTTTTTCATGCAGCACCTGCATACATTCTTGCGTGGCGAATACTTACTTCAAGTAGTTCCTAACAGGCCCTAAGGGTAGCAATCGCAACAAAATCTCCCCAACTACCGAGATCAGTTTTTTATTTTTAGGGCCTCTTAGCCAAAATACGAACAGGTTACTTACATTTAATAACACAAAACAGTAATATGTAACAAAGTCTATCTGTTTATTTGCTTAGAAATATTAAATTAGGTGATTAATTTTGAAGGAGATTTCACGATCATTAAGGGAATTTGAGGAACTTGAGGAAGCAGTTAGAAAGGAGAAAACTTTTCAACCTGCAGCCATTAACACGCGGTAAAAATGTAGATAGATAGGTACATACTGACCAATAAAAATAAATTAACAAATAAACCATTTATTTGATTTGATTTATTTTTATTGGTAGATATGTATCTATATTTGTTTTAAATATAATTACAACAGTCAAGTATTCAGCCTGCAAGCAAGCGTACAAATATTATGACAAGTCTCTAATTAATATAAAATATTTATTTTTAAAATAATAATAATAATAATAATACTTGTATATACTTGTAATAATAATGAATAACATTATCGATTAAAATACATATTCTGTCATACTATAAAAACAATTGCCCATCAAATAATTCCTAAGTCTAGTTTTGAATGCATTGCCCTGCAACGATTTTATATATTCTGGTATTTTATTACAGACTACTATACAAATAATATCAAAAACATTTTTTTCGTATATATATATACATTTATGGCAAGGAGGTTCATAAAGATAAATAAAAAATATGTATCTACATCAATTACCTTTTTCGATTTGTTTTTATTTTCCGTTACTTGTCAATAACCACGTCACGGGGCCGCGCCACTCAGGAATCGTAATTTATTCACATTATTTAGATTTCATCATGAATGGAAGCGAAATTTGAACACGACATCGCGGTGCCAAAATTGTTTGTCTATGATTAAATATAGTTTACTGCCTGTATGTACTTACTTAAAAATAAATATAGAGAATAAGAATGGGGATTAAAACATTGGGCAGAGAAAATATGAAGTTATACCTATTTTGTATTATTTTTCACAACTTGAGTTTCTTCGAATATATTTGCCTGCAGTTTCTAGAGGGCAACTATAAATTGGAATCTAAACGGGCGGAGTTGCAGGGTATCGTCTAGTAAAATAAATAAATATTGTCAACGAAGATACTTACCCTAACTAGGTTTCTCTTATCTAGGCAGTACGAGGACAAATCATTGTAATGTTTTCAAACTATCACATAAAAACTACGTAAGGCAAGGCAGGACAAGGCGGTCCTTTAGATTTTAGCCTGCCCAAACAATAATAATATAAGGAGGTATTTACATTTTTATTTAATTTTCTGGTTATATCACTATTTTAGTTGCTGCAGGTTTTACGTCTGTCAAATCAAGTAGTGATCAATTATAATATGCATACCTAAATCATTCAACACTTCATCATCATTAGATAAAAAAAATATACGGTTTCAAAATGTCACTGGCACCCTTTAAATTAGAAACATCAGGTAATCCGCGGCAAAAAATCTAAAAGTAATCCATCAATTTGGGGTAACAATTTTTCGTATTGGATGTAAGTAGGTATTTGCCGTTAATCATTGATACCGCCGGCGACTGCCACCGATCAGTAATCGTTATTGAATCTACCACAGAAATCTAAATTTTCTGTGGAATCTACTGACTGCTCTCATCCAGATGGCAATTTAGATTACAGTATTCAATTTAAACGACTTCAAATTTGTATAGAATTGTGTAAAAGTATGTTAGGTAATTATACATCGATTTGTGAAAAGAAAGGCTGCATAATTGGCAGATAGACATTTTTATATAACTTTACCTCATTGATATAATATTCTTGATTTTAATCAAGAATATTGTATCAAAATTTAATGCATTCAAAGTAAAACCACATAATACCTAATAATATTACATAGTAAAATCTTAGTAGATTATTTTTTATGAAGCACAAACGAAAAGGTTGAAATATAATCTCTTCCCTTGTGATTCAAGAACATTGTATAGCTTTACATTAGAGCGTTACGTATGTATAACTTAACTAGTGGGTTGAATTTCATCACGTTTGGAAACATACTAAAATCAAGCTCTAGTACTTTTCACCTCCGCCACTATTAAAAAAACAAAAATCTATGATAACCGAAAGATCTTTCTCGAATAAGAGTAAATGATAAAAGGATTGAGTCCCAGTACGAAAGAGCCTCATTAAATCGACAGTCGAGTTAGAACTATTAACTGTCATACGCACTACGCAAACGCAATTAAAGGGAGAGCTAAATCCTTGAAATTTGTATGTAGA
The DNA here is from genome assembly GCA_951640565.1 of Petrophora chlorosata. Taxonomy (NCBI): domain Eukaryota; kingdom Metazoa; phylum Arthropoda; class Insecta; order Lepidoptera; family Geometridae; genus Petrophora; species Petrophora chlorosata. Next base: position 10,867,486 of record OX621193.1, on the reverse strand, counting down.
GATGAAGATATTATTTATAGTCTCTCGTTTTTTTATCTGTGCACAAACATTTCTCCCGTCGCGGCAATCGAACCCGCAACCACAATGGTATATGAGATTTGACCAACCTGCCGAATCATAATACCACAAAAGCTGACCATTTTCTTTTAACCTGAACTAAAATAATTTATTCTGTAGCGTAGCTCTACTTATATTCAGATCTATATATGTAATTCAGTGTCCTAAAAATATTAAAATTAACTATTTATAAACTACGTGAAACTTTAAAATTAAAAATACAAATGAAATCGAATATTTTCATTGAACCTACTTTATTTCTACCGCATTACCAAAGAACCTAGCCCCATACCTAATTTCAAGTGCAATTTATTGGGTCCCTATACCTTCTAAAAAATCGAACTAGTTTTTCCACACATATACGTTGAATTGAATTATATAAATAAAATTGTCAACTGTCAATTATTATTTGGTCATTTATTTTTTATTTTTTTTATTTTACGCTATTATTCTAAAACACGGAATGAGTACCTACATAGTCAAAGTCAAAGTCAAATATCATTTATTAAATAGGCACAAAAGTGCACTTTTAAAGGTCATAAACACATGATGCAAATAAAAAATGTTAAAAATTGTAACTTACCTATGTTAACATGACTTTGAAAAAAAGGTAAGTATGTTTAACCATTTCTTTCCTATACTCAAATTGAAGTCTGAGTGCTGAAAAGAAATGCGAAAACTGACTCTACCAGTGCTTCGGAAATACGCCCGCTAGAGAAGATAGCACCAAGAAACTCTGCGGGGATGTCTTTTTTCAGCACAATTACGTATAAATTAGAATTAACAGAATGTAAAACAAGAAATGCGAGTGAGATGTCCCATAGTCATAGTATCAGTAACAGAAAAGTGTAAATAAAATATAAGTAGGTATGACAGTAGCAGTAGGAGTGACTAGAACAGACCAGTCCCCGCAAGCAGCACCCGTTCACGAGTATGACTTGTGGACCAGCCATCACCCCCCTCAACCATATTGGAGGGAAGGGAGTGACCCGACATACAGAGCCGCCGCAAGCAAAGACATTTGAGTGAGCATGACTGTAAAACCTAGTCACTTCCAACTCAAATACAATTTTTATAGCTTTATTTGAATGACTAACTAAATTAGACATCTCACATAGCATTGTACAATCCAAGAAGAAATGAAATATAAACATCATGCACACACTGATGTGTTAATCTTCATCATCATGGGGCTTAGGGCATGCAGGCCATGCATTTTTGTCATTAACATATTCATTTATTGAGTAGTATGCTTTTTTCATAAGGTTTATTTTGATAAATGATTTAAATCTACGCATTGGTAATTTGTCAATGCCCGCAGGTAGTTTATTATAAAAGCGTATACAGTTCCCCATAAACGAACCATTAACTCTCTGCAACCTGAATCTAGGTACATACAATTTATTCTTATGTCTCGTGTTAAAATTATGCAAGTCGCTGTTTTTGTTAAGGGTGCTAAGGTGTTTGCGAGCGTGCATTAAATTTTCATAAATGTATTGGCAAGCCACTGTAAGAATGTTGATCTCTTTAAACAGTGCCCTAAGCGAGTCACGAGCTTTCATGTTGTAAATGGAACGAATTGCTCTTTTTTGTAATACAAATATGGATTGAATTTCTGCGGCTTTACCCCATAGTAAAATTCCGTAAGACATGATACTATGGAAGTAACTGAAATATACTAATCTTGCAGTGGCTTCGTCAGTGAACTGTCTGATTTTACGTACTGCATAGGCTGCTGAGCTCAATCTCCCAGCTAGTGATGTTATATGTGGACCCCACTGTAATTTAGAATCTAAGTTAATGCCCAGGAATGTTGTTGAGTCAACAAGGTCTAGAGGGTTATCGTTTACTAAGATATTTGAAGGAGCAGAAACTCCCCTAACGTTGGGCAGAGAAAATTTTATACATTTCGTTTTTTTTGCATTTAATAGTAGATTATTTGTTGTGAACCAATGTAGAACTAGCGAGATGGCTTTGTTCACATCGTCAAGGTTATTATTGGTTCTGTCTATCTTAAATATTAGAGATGTGTCATCTGCGAACAAAACAATATCGCATAAGTCCTTCACAAAAAAGGGTAGGTCGTTAATATAGACTAGGAATAGAAATGGTCCTTGTATTGAGCCCTGAGGGACTCCCATTTTTGTGAGAGCTCCGGATGACCTAGACCCGTTAACATCAACTTTTTGGATCCTATTGCTAAGATACGAGAAGACAAAATCAAGAGCTTTTCCGTGAATTCCATAATATTTTAATTTACAAATTAGTGTGTCATGATTAACTACTACGTACATACATTTAAGAAAAATATCGAATTAATTTTGACTCTATATATATAATATCACTAGAAATGCGAGTTCAATTCAAAGTGATAAATGCTGAATGAAGTCGTGTGGTGTCTCACATTGTAGGCCTACACGGTATGGCACTTTGAAGGCTTGAATCTTGAAGTAGGAAGTCACTCACAATTTAGGTTTTATTGGGGAGTCGAACTGTAACCAAAAACTATCCATATCTAAAGCCTCGAGTATTTAGAGCAACTTAGAACCGAACACCGCTAACCGCTAGACTAATAATAATTAAAATAATTAATTAAAAAAAAAAAAAAAAAACCAACATCAATGTATCTTTGAAGTCCAATGTCAAATATCGATGAAATTTATATGGGACCACTTCGTAGCCATACTGAACCCAACGCAAAAAGAATTTTCCAAATCGGTCCATAAATGACGGAGTTCTGAAGCAACAAACATAAAAAAATATATTAAAAAAAAATACAATCGAACAAAGAACCTTCTCCTTTTTTGATGTCGGTTAAAAAATACGTCCAACGATCAACCATCAACATATTACATGGCCTCTAACTAGGCATCTCTATCTCGGCCCCTAACTAGAATTCCCTGTATCTAGGGAACCAGGAATTACAAAGACCATGGTCCCACAACACCAAGACACGAAATAATTAGGTAATTAACTAATTATGCATAAACATTTGTCCCGTAGCGGGAATCGAACCCACAAACTTCGAGGTGTATGAGATAGTGAGATATAAAGTGATATTTTTCACAGTATTACAATCCATACAGTATTACGGCCAAATAACAGCATAATCTATAGGTACTATACCTTCCAATTTTTTCGTCCAAAGTACTTCATTGAAATTTCGATGCTTAAATCAATAGATGTGTCAGATTCTACGTACAACTTTTAAATATTCCAATCTTAGAGTATATATAAATAGGTATATACTTTAAGATTCCAATATATCGAAATGAAATAATAGGTACTATTATTTATTTTGTGACAATAGCTACGCGAGGGAATATGTAGCTGAAGGAGAGTGTAGTGAATAATATACCTACTCAGCTTAATTTTTTTTATTGTTTCACTGTTTTCCATTCAGCCATTTAGTAACCCAGATATGATAAATTTAAATGTTTTTAATTTGACGACGTTGTATAATTTTGTAGAATAATGAGTAGTGTTTTCAAATAGTAAGTATATAAAAATAAATATATAATACTACATTATATCTGTTATGTTAATTAGGTATTTTGCGAAGCACTCACAGCAATGTTTCTTTTTTGTTATTCCTGTCCATCCAGTGGCTGCCTGTAAGAAACACCCACCCACCCATTAACAACAATTTTTTAAAATTTATGTAAAATTTTGTTTGCTGTTTTTGGTGTTTAATAAAGTATTATTTTATTGTACTGTTACCGTTTCACAAAATTGGTTTGAGCAATGAAATTTTGTTTCTCTATTGTTTTCGGATTTGGGTTTTTCTGTACTCAATAGGCACGTATAAGCTGGAGACGACTTTAATATCTACTGAATCAATTGAATGTCTGCTCTGTATTTTAATGATGCCATTAGTCTCGCCTATAAAGCAAGCTTTTTAGTAAACATGGACGTCGACGTCGGTCGGTCGCCTGTTGTATAAAGTTTGTATCAACCTATACTACTATACATACCTACTACCTACGTCTGTTTGTTCTGCTCACAGACGAACTAGGTCGACACATCTCACTATTTTTATTCTATCCAATTTGTGGATAGTTTACATACTCCTCAGAATAGGTATTTTTAAAGGATTAAACGTGGATAATATGATTGGCTAATAGGCTATTTAATAGATATTTATTGGATGACACGCACGTCGAAATTAAACAATGATAAGGCTGCCAGGCTCAAATGGGATTGCCACGGCGGGCGACGGGCGGGCCACGATAGCCGCATGCATCCTGACCGCTGGGCAAATATTTCCACACAATGGATCCCTGAAAAGGCACAACGTCGCCGAGGCCGACCTAGAAAAAGATGGCGAGATGATCTAGACGCACAATAAGAAAATTGGTATGAGGTGGCGGCGGAACGAGACAGGTGGAAGGATTTGGGAGAGGCCTTTGCCCAGCAGTGGGACAGTATAGGCTAGGAAAAAAAATCACTTTTGTGCTGCATAAATCCATCGATTTCATCGCTACCGATAGGTAGTAGGTAGCGGTAGTTAGGTAGAGGTATTGATATCGCGTTTCATTATGATATTATTTTGATTAACTTCAAACCTTAAGTAGATATGTTGATATTAATTGTCAATTTTCCTATTCATTTTTCCGTGGCGGCAATTTCATAGTAACTGAACCACACCAAAACTAATCTATGTATTATATGCCTAAAATTTGTTTTTTTTATCATCATCGGCCCACTACGTAGCCACTATTGAGACAAGGGTCTTCTCTCATAGAGAGAGTATGGGCCATGAACCACCACGCTGGCCCAGTGCAGGTTGGTAGATGTAATATGTCCTTGAATTTTTGTGATTAATTGTTGGACATGTCGGTTTCCTCACGATGTTTTCCTTCACCGATATGAGAGCGAGCGTGAAATCCGCACATAACTTAAGAAAGTCATTGGTAGGGGCTAGCGGGATTCGAACTCCGGTGCGTTGGATCGTAAGTCGCGCGAGTTCCCGCTGAGCCACACTCGCTCTCAAATTTGGTTTTTACTCGTATTATATTGGCTCAGTGATCCGTGGTTTCTTGTATGTTGTTTCGATACTACAAAGAGCTGAGTTATTCTTATATGGATACAAATCTTTTATCAAAAGGAGATTTTTCCATCGAGCCTTGCTTAACATCAAAGGGTGTTTCAGGATCGAATAAACTTATCGACAATTCCTCTCTATACGATATCGTACGGTTAATACAGCGCAATAAAAGGGGTATTATTCTAACCTTATGGAAAAACATTTGGTCGATCCTTCATTTCTGATACTAAAAACAGTTACATATATAGGACCTCTAACCTTACGGTTAGAGTATACATACTAGTTATGTAATTATACTCTAAGTATGTAAGTGATCATACTTACAGCCGAATAAACAATGTTATGTTAGCGAACGATCCCACAGATTAGTTGCTTAGAGTTCGGTCGCAACGTTTTTCGTATGAAACAAATCGAGATTAGGTATTAGAAGATAGGCGTCCTGTTTGTGGTCGTTGCGTGCCGAGCGTGCGTGCGACCGGTGCGTCCTGTGTACTGTTATAGGCACTACCTGTATATGTTGTTCCTTATAGACACCCCAAACTGACTGTGTCAGTATTTCATATGTGATGGGAAATGTTGATGAGCAACAAACATACAGTCTCTCTCCATCCTTTCACGCGTTAACCTGCCAAGGACGAATTTAAATAAAATTCGAAATTTATTTATATTTTAGAGGTAAATCGCAATATGAATAAATGTACATATATAATAGGTTTTTACAAACTAAATTTTAATATCTGAAAGATTATAATATCTTTCAGATATTAAATCATATATTAAAATTTAGTTTTGAAATAAATAATTTAATCTCATATTTAAATTAATTTTATAAAATGTATTTAGTTTTGAAAGATATTATAATCTTTCAGATATTAAAATTTAGTTTTTAAAAACCTCATCAACCCCGTTCGTCTAACAGTAGTTACACATACCATTATAAAGCTGTAGTTTTCTTTTTTACGTTTCAATATTTTTTTAGGGCTTTTGTTGAGACTAGTAAGAACTTGTTGATCTCTGATCTAATTTCACTTGGGCTATAACAATATTAGTCAATTTTTCCGAAACTTTGTTTAAGTGCCAAACATTTGAAGCAGATAAACGAAATGTAGTTCGAATAACCCGCATGGGGAGTTGTCAAATACACTCAAATATTTTGTGAAGACGTGAAGTGGTTCGCTCCAAACAGTTACCTACGCTGTTATTTCATTCAAATAAAATGTTGTAATATTGTGATTGGAAGAAAATAATTAAACACGTGAAGTTGATTTATAAGGAAAAAGTGCGACCTTTTGTAAAAATGTTAACTGTAGTAAAATTATGATAAACTATCCGAAAAATGATAATATACGGCAGCGTCTGGTCATTTTACTCGTGCCAGAGTGCTTCCACGACGTGTTTATCTTATGGGCACTTTCGCTAACGTCTTTCCTGAAAGTCGATACTGTGAAGCAATGTTCTGACGTCAATGTTGCTTTATGATACAATCCGCCGGTAACTGAGCCAGCTGAGTGCAGCCCGTTCTAAATATATCTTAACAATTTTGTTCGAGTTGTAATACGGACACGAACCTATTGGCCGAATGCGGTCATGCCTTTTGTCACGGTCAGTAGGTTTTACACGCGCCCCGATGCAGCGGCGTAGGTAATACACTCGAGAGCAATGAATCCGGGTCACTTAAAGAATGTTAAAAATCTCGGAAACTAAAAATGATAGGTTAATGCAATAAATTGTATTTAATAGACAATGTAATACTCCTTAAATGAAAGTAAAAAAAAATATGAGTCACCATACATTTTATTAACACAAAATTACATAAAGAAAAAAACTGCTGATCTCTCCTTAAAACAAAAATAGGAAACATGAAATTTTTGAACTTTATTACGATTTTCTTGAATTTTAATACTTCGTATTGCCTCCTCGTGCTTCCATTACTGCGTTTACGCGGTTTGGCATGCTGTACACCAAGTTCCTTATACGATTTTGGGGAATATTCTCCCATTCCTCTGTGAGAGCAATTTTGAGCTCACGAAGCGTGATTGGGGGAGGGTTTCGTTGTTTTACGCATCTGCCTAGCTCGTCCCAAGCATGCTCGATCGGGTTGATATCCGGGCTGCGCGCTGGCCACTCCATACGAGTAATGTTCATCTCTTGAAGGTAGTCATTCACAATCCTACCTGTATGAGGTCGGGCATTGTCATGCATAAATATAGCATCCTCACCTAAATTGACCATAAATGGACCAACGTGATCATTGAGGATTTCTTCCACATATCTTACGCTAGTTAAAGAGCCGTTTTCTATGATCACCAGCTCTGTGCGACTTTCAGAAGAAATTCCGGCCCACACAAGTACAGACCCACCACCGTAGGCTACTTTTTCTTCGATGCATGCTTGCTTGAATCTTTCCCCTGGTCTTCGATACACTCTGTGTCTTCCATCGTGCTTGTAGAGCATAAATTTTTATTCGTCGGAGAACATAACTTTTGACCAATCTTCAATACTCCAATTTACGTGGCTCTGGGCATACCTTAGTCTCGAAATACGATGCCCACGCTCCAGTTTAGGGCCGTTTGCAGGTCTAAGGGGTTTTAAGTTAGATTCAGCAAGCCGACGTCTTACTGTCCATGCACTTGGGTTACTTCCTCCGAGGCGTCGAAACTGATTGGTGAGTTCAGTTCCTGTGAGAAAGCGATTTCGAAGCATGGTGTTCACCAAGTATCGGTCTTCTTGTGCTGTGGTACACCTGGTTCTGCCCGTTCCTGGTCTGCGTAGGTTAGAACCAGTTTCTTCGTAACGTCGGAGAACTCTTTGTACTGTTGACAGCGACACACCGACAGTCCTGGCTGTATCGCGCTGACTCCGGCCGGTTTCCAGCATTGTAAGTATTCTGGTGCATTCTTCAGGCGTAAGCGACATAATTTCAGCTTAAATAATGAATATAGAGCACTATCAACATGGTTTATGTACCCACATAAATGACAGATTACAAACAAAAGCAAAACCAAATGCTGTAATTTCGTAGTTCCATCTTCGAAAGTGGCCCTTTTTCAAATTTGATTTTTTTATGATATAACTTTACAATAACTAAGAAGTTTTAATACCTTCATTTAAGGAGTATTACATTGTCTATTAAATACAATTTATTGCATTAACCTAGCATTTTTAGTTTCCGAGATTTTTAGGATTCTTTAAGTGACCCGGATTCATTGCTCTCGAGTGTAGATATTTCACAATATATAAATTGGCATAACAACATCAGTGCAAATATATTTTATTATAGGATATGGCACCGCAGTGTCACATCTTCCTGAGTTACAAAAAAGCTGGAGTAGTAACTTTGGCTGAGTTCTCAAGTGGCGCAAATATGCTGCCTTTATTTGAGCTATTGCTTTTAAAAGTAAAACCCCAGTAAAAATGTGTACAGTTTTATTGGCCTACTTATCCTAAACATAATGTCATTATCATTTGTATGGGTTGTTGCTGTTGTTGTATTGGCTGTAGTTCACCTGCCGCCTATTTTTCTAAAACAAATAAATGTTATTGTATTGGCTGCTAAAATAAATAAATAGTTTAGAGAAAAATAAGTCAATAAAACAGCCACAAATATATCAGCATAAGGTTAAGTCTACATAAGCCAGCAAACACAAGAAAACCTTCCAACAAAATTAAATAGAAAGGCAAGATTTATTTTCGTCAAATAATAGAGAAACATTTACTGTAGAAAAGGTTGATAAAGTGTGCTCACAAACAATTGAAACTAGAAAACGTGACGTCGGCCGACACCGTCTGTACTTGTGAAGATATCGCTTTCTATTTCGGCTCGAGATCCGTGTACTTGTTATTGTTCGATAGAGCAAACACTATTTATTTTAACCCTTCTTATTGACTTACAAGAGCAATATCAAGACCTCAATGGATTTAGGATCATCGAATTTGAGTGTTTATGCTTAACGCGAATGGCGATGGCTCTTTAAACTGGTACAGGATAAACTACGGCCAGTAGCATGGAACTTTAAACCAATAGAGAACTGGAGTCCTTTAAAAAGGGGTATTAATATAGTTCTTAAGGGTCGGCAACGCATCAGCTATGCCTCTGGTAGTAACCGCTTACCATCAGGCGGGCCTTTTTACCTTTTACCTTTTTTTCTTTATACATAACTTACTAGTCATGCAAGTAACTGTAATTTCAAAAATTATGTCTATTAGTCCTGATCTCTTTTTCAAAATGTTCAAAGTTGTCTGGAAAGACCGCTTTGAGCGATAAGAGCGCCCATTGTTATGCTGATTACTTTGAAAAACCTTGTTTTTCATGTAGGGTTTTTTTAAATAAAGTGTTTACCCATATATATCTATCCACGTTAGTGCGGCCGGAGGCAAAGCGAAAAAGCGCTTTTGTAATTGGCCGGTAAAAAGTATGTACCCCTTTTGCAGTAGTTCTGGCGCAGTACTCTACTACATATGTGCATTCACCGTATGAAGAAGTTAAAAATATGGCACCTGGGTAAATCTAGTAAAAAAAAACAAAAATGGAAACGAGGCTCTGAAAATGGAAGAGTACCTACGAGTGTAAACTGTGCTTTGTATTGGATAAGATTAAACATTTTATTATTATATCACTATAGTACAGTAAGAGAATAGAGTAGATTTTACCTATAAAGTATAAATAAGTGTCCCAATAGGTGGTTATTGAAGTATACAAGTTTCCTCAAACCTCCACGCCTCTAAATCCAGGCACATACTCGTACTCGAATAATAGTACTGTTACATAGTCGCTTATATGGTGATTACACTATTAATTATTCTGTGGTGATAGCTGGATATGAGGTCATTGCGGTTCCCACGTCCGACACGCAAGGAATGCCTCCAGCATACTAGCATACCATTTATACCCACACCCAACAGGCCGGTACGGAACTGTATTGTAGCGCACAGAAAGCGCGGCGTCGCCGTCGGTCGGCGTAGCGCAGCGCGGAGACACCGCGCTCTCTGTGTGCAAAAAAAACGTCGACGCCGCGCTGTGGTCACGTCACGCCCGGTATCTGCAGAGGTCTTAACATTTCCTACCTCTATTGTATAAGATGCTATTGTATATTCGGTGTCTCAATACCTACCACCCATTTCTTTGAAGTAGTAGGGTAGGCTTCGGCCGCGTTGCAGACCCAAAGAGCTACCTAGTCGTGCTAGGATGACGTTCGATGAACTATTAAGGAGACGTGTCTGAGCAGTCGCTCAATGGCCATCTTCTAGATCTACGTGTTTCATTATAAGCTCCATCTTAGGCTACATTGTCGCTTAACACCAGGTAGCATCAAGATCCACCAGCGATAGAAACCAAGTAAAATGTAAAATTAAAATATAGCATTACCTATATTTTTGACAAGTGCCTACCGTCAGCTAATATCAACCCTAAATTGCACGTAGTGTGAGTTTTGCTACAAATTAATGCGTTTTACCGTGACCGCGTAAGCACGTAGTTCGTATGAAGAAATGCACAGAACCCCTAGCGTAGAGTTTATGTATCATTCAATTTCTTCATACAGACTAGGTACTAGTTCTACGGCGTAGGCCTACGGTAATACGCAAAATAGCACCCCTATTAAAGAGTCTGTCAAGAGGTCACGAGTTTGAATCCCAACCATAACTATCATATTTTGCGTAATCATAAAATGTATAATAGATATTCCTTTGTTGGCTTGTTTGTACTCGAATTACGCTAAAATGGCAGAACCAATTTGAATGAAATTGAGGATACACACAGCCTGTGGAGCACACAAGGTAGTTTTTATTCTGATCAAATCAAATTCCCACGGGAAATCGCGGGCGGAGCCGTAAGCTATGATACTAATGGTATATATAGGGGAAGCAGGTTACACGGACTTACTAGCTTAAAAGTGTTACAAGAAAATTATCAACCAAGAATCGAAATAACATCAAATATTACGTTAAATATGGATTTAGAATATAAATATAATAATCGTCGACATCAGCTTATTACATTCCCACTTTATTGCTGGGACTCGGGCTTTTCCTCACAGAGAGTATGGGCCATAATCCACCACGTTAGCCCAGTGCGGGTTGGTGGATGTCACGCGTCGTTGAATTTTAGTGATTAATTCTTGGACATGCCGGTTTCTTCTCGATGTTTTTCTTTCATCGTTTTAAGAACGAGTGTTAAATCCGCACATAACTTAAGAAAGTCAGTGGTGCGGGGCGAGCGGGATTCGAACTCGGGTGCGTCGGATCTAAAATCCCACGTGCTCCCATATAATGATGGCGTTAGTAAATTAAACACGACAACAACGTTACAATTATCGATACTTGTGACCAGAAAGAAAATTGACTATCACAATACTCCTTGTACTTTTCGTGTTTGTTATTACACCCAAAGAAAAAGTATTGAAATTTTATCTTTGTTTACACCATTGAGGAATGACACAGACCTCAATGGATTACACCTTGATGGGTGTAATCAAAGATTTAGTATATAATACGTCTTTGGGTGTAATCCATTGAGGTGTGAGACCTCAATGGTGTAATCCTAATAAAATGTGTTGACAGCAGCAATTGTCAAGCATTTGGCAAGAGCCAAAGATTATACAGCTCAATAGTGTCATTCCTCAATGTAACATTTATATATTTTGAGTATTTCAAGTCGCATTACGTGTCCAAGTTTAAGTTTTTCAATAGATTAATGTTTCTCTCAAATCTTGATGACGATTAGATTTTGAAAAGTTCCGTGAGTGTTATTATTCATAATTGATATAAAACGGCTACGACTCACTGTAAACGTCAAAATTATTCCGACCAGGTTTCGGACATTTTAGAAGTCCTTCTTCTGGGAGTTATGAGATCAAGCCGCAGCGTTGGTCGCGAGCGCTCGCACGTAACTGGCGGCGGTTCTTGATGACGATGTTTCTGCAGAACTATTCAACATAGTATTTTGGATAATTACACGTTTGAAGATTTACTTTTTTTAACATAAGGGTTATTATCCTTGACTATAACCATTATTCTGTGCTTGCCCATCTTAAATTCTAATCGACGCCTTACAATAACGTCTTGATAGCAGTTCCATCACTAGTTGTGATTGAGAGCAGGCTGCGGAAAATCGTCGAAAAAACAAATATAACTTGACGACGAATGGTACGTTGACTCGGATTTTCAGTATTGATTTATCCACGTATAAGTGCCTTCGCTAAAGCAAAAATAGTATCAGAGTTTCGGTCGTGAAGACTCGGAGTCGCGTAGAATAGAAAGGGGATCATAACGAGCCGACAAACAGACTATATAGGTATATGGACAAATAGCTTGTTTGTCTCCCTAGATACACTGACCAGGGTCGTCATGGCCCATCACGGGTCGCTTTCTCGAGTTCACTAACGAGCAAACTTGAACTCAATAGCTTTCCTGGCGACACTTCAGAGGTGTCTGATTGGCTATTTGGTTTTCTAGAAATAGGACATGCTGAGAAGAATTAAAGTATTGTTCAAAGTTCAAAAGTTCTATTTTCAGTTTTCCCATCACAGAAGCACTTATGAACGTCAATTATTACAATGACTCTACCACCGTATCCGAAAAAGAACCACTACTCAGAAGATACGGCAAAAAATTTAGGGGCATTTTTTTAGAACTTTTGTTACAATATTTTATGTTTGTTTTTGGCAAATTTATGTTTCTTATGTGCCAGTTGGCTACTTGACAGAAGCGGAATGTTCCATGCATCTTTGTCTTCTATGTAATTACTAACTGTATGCTTTTTTTAAAAGAATATTTAAAAGTCTGTTAAAGTTAGTTGTGAAATTCTAGTTTTGTTTCAGAATTGTATACTGTGCTTCCAATTAAAAAAAAACAATCGCGAAGCATGCGTTATTAATTAAAAATGAAAAATGCAGATGTGGATTAAAAAAAGTTAAATGGATTTATTAAAAGAGAACCAATAAAAATAAATATAATAGGTATATGGTATAAATTATAGTACCTACATACATATTCGTATTATATTCTTGCCGACATTTCAAGATGTAAACAAAGGTCAAAAATAAACTATGATATAATTCCTAAAAGAAAAACCTGTTCTTCTTTTGAATCTTTGCACAGCTTGCTCTCAAAGTCCAAAGGAAATCAGAATAACAAAATATATCAAATTCATAGATTGTCCCAATCAACCCTTGCCCAAAGTTCCTCGTTCTCAGAAGCAATGGGATGGGCCGCTCTGCGAGTTAGAACGTACAGATCTGCTCAACACAGCTGTTTTCTCTACAGAGCGTGCTTATCTTCTTGCTGTTACTCGCTGGGAATCGGGACTTTGGTTGCAAGCTCTACCATCAAAGAACATTGGAAGAATTTTTGACAACAGCACATTCCGATTGGCAGTTTCCTTACATTTAGGCGCGTGTTGCCACCGGTGTACTTGTGGTGAAATGGTGGATCGGATTGGCCACCACGGTCTATCATGCAGCAGAAGTGCGGGTCGCATATCACGGCACGCCAGCTTGAATGATGTCATCCGTCGGGCCTTTGTCAGTGCCGGTGTACCATCATTCCTAGAGCTTAATGGACTGATGCGTGACGACGGTAAAAGGCCCGATGGAATGACACTAATTCCTTGGAAGATGGGACGGTTGTTAGTATGGGATGCTACCTGTGTAGATACCCTAGCTCCGTCTCATCTTCCAGAAACGACTGTTCGGGCTGGCGGAACTGCGTCAAAAGCTGAAAACCTCATACGGCGCAAATATACAAAAATCTCGACCGAAGTTGCATGTTTGTGCCGTTTGGGGTAGAAAAATTAGGACCGTGGGGGCCGAGCACCCATGAAATCTATAGGGACTTGGCAAAACGTCTGGTGGAGGCGACGTGTGACCAGAATGCTGGCTGGGTCAGAAAATCAGCATTGCCATTCAGCGTGGCAATGCGGCCAGCGTTCTGGGCACTTTCCCCTCCACCATAGGCCTTTTAGAATAATTTTATTATATTTTGTATATATATTTAAGCAATTTTAGTTTAGATTTAGATATTTCTTTGTTAAAATTTAAATAGATATGTTTTAATTAACTTGTAAATACAGAAATAAATAAATGAATTGATTCACAAAAGTAATATAGGTAGGTACTATACAAACACCATATCTCTTTTTCTATCTCTTAATACCTTGCTGCAACTAGCGACCTTTTCAGATTAGTTCGCCAAAGACTAATCCGTGCACAGAGCATGAGTGATGACCGGCATCTCTCGAAGAGATCCGTCCATAGATGTCGCGTCACTGCCCGCTGGTAAGGAAGATAGATTAACGTTTTGGACTCGAATCTCATACGTTTCAAATGAAGATACCCTATTTAACTTATTTATTACTCTATTAAAATACGTACTTTTGTGTAGGAATAAAATGTCTAAGTATAGTGTCTAGGTAATTGGTATTTCGAAGTATTAGCTCTAGAGCTTTTCCAAATGATCCCTTATCATTAAAATGTGTTTGTGATACTGTAAAGTACTGTAAAGTGACCCGTGGGTGTATCTGGTTAGTTTTATAGCGACAAGGGTATTTATGACGGCAAAAACGCCCTTAATCCATTGAGGAATGACACCTCAATGCCTCAATCCATATTCATGTTTGCCTTTGTGTCACTAGGTACAGTCAGCGACAAAAGTAGCTGAACATTCACAATCGTTCAATAGACAATAACACTGAAAATATTCACTTTCCCTATTCGCACAGAATAATAACTGGCCTTCTTTATGTAATATTCAGTGAAAATAGACAAACGTCGTCAATCAAAGATTCAGAAATGTTCAGGTATTTCTGTCGCTGACCGTACGTATGAATATTTTGAAATGTCATTGTAGACCTTGTAGACAGGTAGGACACGACATTTTTTTATTCAAAGTTTTGTTCTAGAGATTGATAGGTCAGATCTAAATATTGTATGAGATTGGATCGAATACCTATACCGATCCATCCGTTGCGGTTGCTGGTATATACGTATTGAGATCGCCTTTTGGTAGCCTATCTATACCTTTGTAAAACAAGCTTATAAACATGCAAAATATCTGTTGACGGACGCTACCCAATTCTTACGATTGGTTGACGTAGTTTTGTTTACACTTAGTTGTATTTCAAGAATCTTTTATCCGAAAATAGAGCTACAGATATTAAATTGGACTCAGTTTATGGCTTCTCTTGTCGTGTCGGATTTGCTCATTACGATGACGTTTGAAAGAATTCACTGTTTACGACCCGCCTTTAAACAATTGTTATATACAGTAGTACCTAGTTACCTCTTGCTTACTTCTTTATTGAGAACACTATTAGTTATACAGGTGTGGCAAAATTTTGGGACCTCCGGGGTAGGTAGGTTTCCCTTGTAGTGAAGAAGTTTTTTTCTTCGGAACCATCGGATTGAATTATAGAGAAAACGAAATAGATTTTTTGGACTTTTTTAAAATACTGTACAGTTTATCGATTAAGGATTATGTTGCATTTTTCTGAAACTACATTTTTGAGCCAGACTGTAATTTTTTTTAAAAACCCAAGTAGTCATTATTTTTTCCAAAATTCAACAGCATTACAAAACTTCCTTACCGCAAGGGAAAAGGTATCTATCCTGAAAGTCTCAAAGTTTTGCCACACCTGTATCAGGAATTGAGTTCAAGTGCGTCTATGGATATAATGTTCTGTAATAATGTATATTATGTCAAAATAAATTAGTATTTTATAATGACTGTTGTAAAATAAGTTTGCAAATGTCGGAAAAAATGTATTGCAACGATTTTGGATTAATATGTTCAAGGGGTGAAATGAAGGTTCATTGTACGGGAATTTTGAAATATTTCTAGCGTGAACACAAAAAACCGCACCCCGAGCTGCGGGTTGGGCAAGTTAGCCGGTGTACAAAAGAGAATAATATAACTACTACGTTTTACAATATACGCCTTGCTTTTGTAGTCGCGTTACGTCAATCACAATTTGAAATGACAGAGCAGGGACAGAGCTTATTTTTCGTGTTTAAAGCTTTGGATGGTTGGCTTGTGTCGTGTGTGCATTCTGCCAGTATAAGGCATAAACAAAAAAACTGACAAATTAAAATATATCTAAAAGCCACGTTTTTATGCGCCTTTTAGGTTAGGTCGCCATTGCATGCTAATAAATGGATTTAGAATGCATTGTCATCAAGTTGTGAGCTACTCTGAAAGTTTCAGCCGGATAACTAATCGGGACGTGCTCGAAATTTGAGTTGCAAGATTCATATTTCATATTTCATATTGATTTCATAGTGATTCCACCCGGAACGACAGAGACAGACAGACAAACAAGAAAGTGACTTAATAAAAACATAGTAAAATGCTATTATTGTCGTACGCAGTTAATATAATATAGTCCCTCTCAAACATTCGAGAAAAAACAAAATAAATTGTCGCCTTTCGGTTTGCCTTACATTCTAGATATTAACGTCATCATTTCTTGTAAACAATCACGTACCGAAAATTTCGCATTCAATTTTATCGGCTCTAGGATATCGCATGTGGTGGGACGAAGGCGAGCTACATACTCGTTGTACAAATTCGCCTTTACTCCGTCGTGAAACTTACAACCCATTTCCATTTTACGTGCCCATTGTACGCGTAAGTACGTTACGTATGTTCTTTTTATTTCTTGCCAACTGATGCGACGACACTACTGCCGTTTGTGATGCTCATATATATCTTCTTTATTGGAGGAAAGTCGCGCTTCGTTCATCTTTAAGACGGAGATTATCTGATCCGTTTAGTCGTAGGTCTCCCGAATAACAAAGGGATTCTAACTAATTCTATAGCTATTTATCGTCTGCAAAATAAGCTAAATTGCTAAAAGCTGCGCAAATTTGCCCGTCACGGCCTTCCCTTATAATATTCATAATGGAAATTTGCGACTTAGGTAACTGTAAAGGCTAATGAAAGGATATCTTAATCACGAATTTATAAAGTTGTATCCATTGTATCCTAGAAGTCGACAATCACGTTATGAATGTCGTGACCGATTTCAACCTATCTAAATAAATAAACATAAATAGTAAATTGAAATATATATCGGAGCGTGAGCTTAGCCCGTAGTGCTATCTGTTGCATTTTATTGAGGAAACGCGAAGTGGTAGTGGCTTGGGATCTTCTTTCTAAAGTCTATATGCTTGGGAGTGGTTAGTGCAGAACTGGCCACGAAGACATTCGAAAGGCAATGTTGACAAACTGAGTGGCAGTGGTTGTCATGGCATTATATATATAGCTCGGTTCCCGAAAGATGTTTAAGTAGTTTCTGGAGAAACCCTCGCCTGGGTGTTATCCAAAGATAAACCCTCAGAAAAAGTTTTGGCTATCTACTCGAAGGATAAACCGGTTGTGATGAGGAAGTCAATTCCGTACTAAACTCTCCGCGTTTCCACATCTCTGACCCACCTGATAACGAGCGCCACCTGATGTACCCTCGTTATATATATTATGTAGTTGTATCTATTTTTATTAGACAATAAGAGGACAAATACGTAGCATAGTCTTACTCGTAAACAGGTTACAAACAGTTTGATTGATGCCATAACGTCTGGCTTATTTTGTAGCTAACGATTAGCCTCAAAGAAAGCATCGATCGGTTCCGAAGTAATATGTAGGTACTTATTAAAATAGGGAGCTATGTGTCTATGTATAGCAATATCATATCTTTAACTTATATCAGATTCTTCTATAATCAGATCGATAGGTCCTATAAATATAGGATATCTTAGATTTAGCACTGAACAAACAGCAGAATCTACACATACATATGTATAAATCTTGCAAGTCTCAGTCACATTCCCTGTGACATGCTAATATAGTGTCTATATAGACACAAAGGAAATATTTGTGCGTTAATGTTCCACACAAATGCTCTATAACCGTGTACACTGTTCGCAGTAAGTGCTGCATATAACATGAGCTGATTATAATGCCCCGAGGGCCGAGGGTAGGTACTGAGGCGACGACGTCTTGATATATATATATACGAACATAGTTACGTAGCGTCAGGTAAGTATATTTTGTAGATAAATGTCTAACTATCTATAGTATACGAAATTACACGGCGTTCATTTACTATATAATTATGTCTATTTATACGGCTGTATAGTCAATGAAGTAAGAAATGTAATCAATGGTCAATCTGAAGAAACTCCGTTTCAATCACATTAATTCACACTAATATTATAAGTGCGGAAGCTTGTAAGTGTGTTTGTTCCTTCTTCACGCCGCAACGGCTGAACGGATTTTGATGAAATTTGGTTTAGTCCTAGAATAACAATCACAGGTAGGATAGAATACAATTGCAATTACATAATATTATTGTACACCAAACTAAAGAATTAATAGGTACTTGAAAATAAAGTCGGTAGGTATACTTCTTGAGACAAGTCAATTGGAAACTACGAGACGCTTCCTGCGTTCTAAAAGTTACCTTTCAGAGTTCGCTACGTCTGTTAAGCGAAGGGCCATAGAGTCAACACGCCACACCTGTGGTTGTTCTATTTATGCATGCGGTCCCTGCATCCAATGTGGGAACTTTTTTGGATAATACAAGTTTTAATTGAAATAGCTGGGCACCTTGACGACAGTACCACACAACTGTCACTGCGGCGACGAAGCAGACAAATTGGGTCACCATGGTCTATCTTACCGCCGCCGCCGCAGTGCAGGACGCCTCTCACGCCACGCCGCCCTTAATTATTTTAATCTGGGGGTCCTTGATATCGTCAACGTGCCGGCTGTTAAGCATTTGTTTAGTGTCTGGGTGCTGTGGGACCACGATCATCATAGTTCCTAGTTCCCTAGATACAGGGAAACCTAGTTAGCGGCCAAGATCTATGTATGTGATCGTTGGGCGTTATTTATTATTATTATTATTTATGGAGCCGAATGGTATTTTACGTGACGATGGCAAGAGACCCGAAAGCATGACGTTAACTCCCTGGAGCCGTGGAAGACCGTTGATGTGGGACGCTACTTGTGCCGATACACTAGCAACAACTACTTCAGCAGTTAACTACTTCAAGGGCGGCAGGAGTGAGGTCAAAAGCAGCAGAGAGCCTCAAGTGGAGGAAGTAAGCATCTCTCGGCGAGGAATACATATTTCTTATGTATAGGGGCGAAACTATGGGACCGTGGAATGCAAACGCGCGGATTCTGTTTAAAGAGCTGTCCAGACGCCTCATAAAACCTACAGGTGACCAAAGAGCTGACACTTACCTCGGCCAACGAATTAGTCTGGCCATTTAACGAGGTAATGTCGCCAGCTTTTCGGGCACCTTACCCGCAGACGATGACCTACATTCTGTTATATATCTATAAATTTACTTTTGAAATTTGTTATAGGTTGGTTTAGTCTTTATAACTGCAATATTTGTAAATAATTATATATATACCTAATGTAGAGTAAATACATAATTTATGTCTATTGTATTTAAAACGTGTTTGTGAAAGTATGTATATTGTAAGGAAGTAGTCTAAAAACCATAAACTATATTCGAGATACATTCAACAATAGGTGTGTTTACTGTTACCTATTGGGTGATCGATGGGTGGAAAATGTAAACGCGTAGGTAGGCGTACTTAGTGTTATCAGTTGGGACCATTGCCAACGCTCCTGAATTTATAAATAGGAACTAACAATAAGCTTGTTGTGCTACACTTCATAATATTAATTGATACTTTGAGAATGGCAATAGAATCCGATAACAATATCGACCTTGGCAGGGCTTGATAAACACCAATTAGGTGACATAAAGGGACATCTTACTTAGCCATGGAAGTGGCAAACGAAAAGTTTAGCAACACTCTGCCTCTGTCAGACGCAAGCATCCCAGAGCTAACTCAGAGTGTTTGTCTGTTCTTCTCTAAGTTCATTCCAATTTATCTCGACACTCGTTCTTTGACAACATTGTTTCGCTTTGAACGGCTAACGGCCCACGCATTCGGAATTCCTTTCGCCAATATTTCAATTCAAACACGATATTAAATAATAACAAGTGAAGTAGAACGCGCGTCGACTTGATCAGTTCGTGTGGACGGTGTGGACTGCTTTGCGGGGTTAAAAAGGCCGGATGAGGGAAGGGAAGTAGGGGATCGGAAAATCGATAGTGTGCTTATCGGCAATGTATGCAGTCACGTCAATTCGGTGTGCGCAAAGCACGCGTACGGCAGGCAGGTGGGCTACTGCTTAATTATTTCGTTCGAGGGGCCCGACGGCGACACGGCGCCTTGTCGTTCCAAATGTTTCATTTTGTACCGTTCCAAAGGAAACCGACGCCATAGCTAATGTTAAAGTGATAAGGAAACAATGGATGGCAATGGAAAACAAAAATATCACTTGTATTATTTCTAATCAATATAGCTTTTGCTATGCTTTATGTTTTTAAGTTTGACATTGATACGGTAGCTACGTACCTACTTAAGAAGTGAAAATATTATACTTGAACTTCGCCAAGTTTAGTTAGTAGATAAACGACCATTAGGCGAACGACTTGCTCGTCATTCGGTTTCATAAAAAAAATATGTTTCAGAATTTCATTTTCATGGTGTTATAATTCTCGTAGATACGTCGATCTCGCCGTATATTTCTTTATGAAGATAAACACATAAATCACTACTTGTTCCATCGCTCAGGAAATGAGAAAAAGTTCCGAGCCATTTGTTTAAAAACTGGAGTCAGACAAAAGAAAGCCGCATGACTAAGGACTCTAATTAAAAGTTGTACTTACTTCGGCTTAACTTCTTAGTGCTATATTTCCTAATCTAAGCAGGGCATTAAGGGTACATATATAGTACTTAGCTCAGTGATTCTACTAACCTTTTTGTACCTACATACCTCTGTTGTTCTACTCATCTTTTTGTACCAAGCTCTTATTTTACCCTAATGAATAGCGTTTCCCCATTCCACAGGGAACATTAATTAAAGAGGGAAGAATTAAAAATTAACGACTAAATGAAACTACCTAGCTTCAATGTAGCGGGATCAAAAGGTGATTTATATGAGTATAAAAGCGCTTTCGGAAAGTTTCTTACGAATAAAGGTTACCTTCTTTATAATAAAATTACACCAAGCTACAGACATTATGCTCTGTCTAAAAAGAAAAACGTAATAAAAATCTAATTTTGTACACACTAATATTATATTATTAAATGCGAAATTTGTGAGTTGTATGTACATAGATATGTTGTTACTTCTTTACGCTGTAACTGCTCTACGGATTTGAGTGAATTTCGAAATGGAGATAGCTTACACCCTGGAATAACACATATGTTTTTTATGCCGGGACACCGCGTTTGAAACCGAGGGGCACATCTAGTATTAAATAAGTACCTACAACTATTTCGGTCGAGCAAGTTAAGTTGTCCAAGAATGTTGTGCGCTCAGTTTGTGCCAGTATTACTAAACTTTAGTCTATTCCGAACCACTGAACCGTTTTGGGCCTTGAAAATTCCACTTTTCACACAGTTTTGTTTTGTTTGTTTAAAGGGCTTAGGTGAAATATTGTTTAAGCGCCTTTTCAGCTCTCTTTTTTGTTTAGTCACCATTAGTGAAGTGTCAAAGTTGTATGAACACATAAATCTTACCGTAATAAATATGTTGACAGTGACGACCAAAAATGCTTAGGTACGTTAAATTTTGTTAAATCCGAGTAGCTGAAGTAGCTCTAGTGCTCTTCATTATCTCTTTACCTTTAAATTTACATCAAAGGCTTATTCATCATTAAATATAGAATGAATATCTGAGATGAATTTCAATAGTCAAATCTTAAATGACAAAAATGATCAAACGATTCAGATAAATATTGAGATTCTTATTATATTTTTTAGCATTAACGAAGCCAAGCGAAAAACTCAAACAAGATTTTTTTAATTGATAGTTCGTTCCGCGCTTAGGGAAGATTGGGTTGCGGGTTCGAGTCCAAGCCGATGGTCGAATTTTTTCTTCCCGAAAAACCTTGTTTGAATATTGAGATTTACAAAAATAAGTTTATATTTTGACTGGGGAAGAGTGGTCGTTGATTATGGAAAAG
Source organism: Petrophora chlorosata (assembly GCA_951640565.1). NCBI lineage: Eukaryota > Metazoa > Arthropoda > Insecta > Lepidoptera > Geometridae > Petrophora > Petrophora chlorosata. Next base: position 10,845,328 of record OX621193.1, on the reverse strand, counting down.
AAAGATGGACAAAAACGAATAAGATTCGCGCCCTGAGGGTTTCGCTTTAAATATTATATGTATTAGATATGTTTGTCTTTAAAGGCCGAGAGTAAAGAAGTAAGGAAGGTTATTTGACGTCATAGGTTTTTCACGTAATCAATTACAAAATGACATAAAGAGATCACACTCCTACTATTTTTTTTTCTCTATTTGTCATACTAAGTATACGTATGTGATGATTGGACATAATAATATTATGGTAAAGATAAATCATTCATCAATCAAAGACAAATTATCCATTTTAAAGATTTACCTTGTAAATGTTCAAGGTCATGTGACACCCACCAAACCCGCAATGGGGCAGCGTGGTGGCTTATAGCCAATACTCTCTCTATGAGAGAAGGCCCGTGTCCCAGCAGACGTGGGAACGTGATGGCTGATGATGATGATGACGCTGTAAATGTAAATGCATTAATATTTTTTTATATCTGTCCCTAAATACTCTATAAGCGTGGGATTTCTTAATGTTTTAGTGGGCAATAGCGCTCGCTGCAGCTGATAGTAAAGGTATTTATACGAGGCCTTGCTCTCATTCAGCAGTATAATCTAAGACTAATACAATGGTATTATAGTGTAGGCGGCTCGTCAGTACGTCTCGGCATGCTACCCGCGCCATCTCGCATACAATAGCCCGGTACAAAGGCATGCCTTCACTGGCATGTTTGCTCTCCATTGCACTATTTGTTCCTCTTAAACTATATTACTTCTCGAATACACGTACACTCCTCGATCTAGGGTAAACTGAGCCAGAACGTACCTTTAGCTGCCAAACTCTGAAAACTCATGTAACTATTTCTTTGTTCTATAAATTTTGCTACAATATCTTTAATGAGCAAACATTTTCATTGAAATTATTATTTCAGCTCTAAAATATCAGTAAATATATATATAATACATATGTATAAATATATATATATATATATATATATATAAATATAAATATATAAAATAAAAATAAATATAAATATATATATATATATATATATATATATATATATTTATTACTATTTATATATATATTTACTGATATTTTAGAGCTGAAATAATATTTTCAATGAAAATGTTTGCTCATTAAAGATATTGTAGCAAAATTTATAGAACAAAGAAATAGTTACATGAGTCTTCAGAGTTTGGCAGCTAAAGGTACGCTATGCCATAATAGGCTGAGTTACAAAGTTATCTACAACAAACGTATGCACTAAAATACGATTATATTGGGGTTGTCCACGCGGACGTAGTCACAAAACGTAGTCAGAACATGTGTTTAGTCCATATCTCTCGGGAAGAGGACAATTGTATGCGGCGGCTTATTACGATAAGACACACAGACAAATTTCAACAATAGTAAAGGTAACGTCTATTTGAACTGTCTATTTCAATTTCATATATATATATATATATATATATAGTATAGTAAAGACTGAGAGAAAAGATGGAACATAGATTATTAAAAAAAACCTAGCCGAACAAATGATTGTCGAAAATATTTTATCTGACCTCATTATTTATTCAACACCAGACTAACCTGCGGGGTGGGCCTTGGCAGCACCTGGTTTTTATTTCATTGTCCTGTCCAAGGAAGGTTTTGTTAAATATATTTTTTAATTTCAGCTTGTCTGACCTAAGCCATTTTCACCTTGGCAAGTTATAAGTCTTGCGGACGAAGCTAGGGAAAAATAGACTACTAATATTTCCCACGTAGTAGCTGATTTCAGACAGTATTATTTAAAATGTACGCTTCAATAGCTTTATGAAAAAAAGAAAGAAAAGATATTATGATTATGAAAAAACTTCAGTTTAGTTCTCAGAATGGAGTAAGTTAATTTGACTCCGTCTTTGGACTGGTTTGAAAATTATTTTACCGATGAAAACGTATCAAACTGCAGATTAATTTTGATCCACAGTTCCCAGAGGAATCCGGCAAGATTACTGGGAAAGTGAAAGCTTAGTGGGTAAATTAAAATGTGGGCCTATTTTCAGTTCTTCTTTGTCTGTGCGCAAAGGGAAAGAGTTGTTGCTAAGAGCTGTATAACCTGTAAAACACACGCATGCATTTGATTGTATTTTTTACGGAACAAATACTTACAGCTTTACAATTCTGTATAAATTTATAGACTGAATAGCTAATAAGATTTTAGTTCACTTCGCTTTCGAGTCGAGAATTCAGCATAACAACACATAGACACACAAAATGACCCTTATCGCGGTTGGAAGATGAAATTTTGTTCGATGTCACCGATGTAAACAAATATATTCACCCCCACGGTGTTCCCTTACATAAAGACACCGGCGGGCGTCACAGTTTGGGTGAACAAGGGTCACGCTAACGACCGCCTTGAACACTAAATCCGATCGGAGGCCCGAGGCTGGAGACTCCTTGTGATAGTGATAGAGATTCAATGTTTTACGGTTCAATTTCGTCCGGATGATTCATTGTAACCCGACATTTGTCTCACCGATCGTAGTCGGTGACTCTGTTTCCAAACAGTAGTGTGCATAATATAATAGTTATTCTGTGGTTTAGGCTTTTTATAGAAATATTGTAAACACCTTAGCCCTAAGATTAAAAATAAATATCTGAATAATAATAATAATTCATTTATTTCGGGTCATAATACAGTTAAAAAATTAAAAGTGCCAGAGGCCCATAAAATATATGCCTTTATTACGGACTTGCATATTTATACAATTTATACAATTATATAATTTATATAATTTATACAATTATACAATTTATAAAACACATATAATATAGAGTGCTTATTATACCTGATTGTGCTTTCAATGGCACTAGCTAATATAAACACTAGAAATAAGGATATGATTGTTGTACCTAGGTATACACTAACTAAAACGAATAATTCCTCTACGGGCAACTACGTACGTTTTTATAATAAATGTAAGTATAAAAGCTCTAAAAAATGCCCCTCATTTTCTTGGCGTATCTTCTGAGTAGTGGTTCTTTTTCCGATACGGTGGTAGAGTCATTGTGATAATTTGACGTTCATAAGTGCGTCTGTGATGCCAAAATGATTAAAGAGATTTTGATTTGATTTGATTTGACTGGGCTCTATTATTTTAATGCGATTTTTAATGTCGTTAGTCTACATAAGAAGATTGTATGTGTCTCTAATCCCGATTTTGTGAAGTGCACTTAAAAACTAACACATAGTGAACGTTCGATGACTATATAGGTACGAGTTTATTTTGATGGAAAAATAACTTGTTCCCAATTAGGTTAGTGAATATTGATGGTGTGGGTGATCCGGACGGCTATTGTATGCTCTTTTTAGTTTGCCAAAATAATCTGTTGTCAAAGTAATGGAATCCGCGTAGCTTTTTAAAATAATAAGTTTTTTGTTGAAAATATATTTTTCAATACAAGCTTTTAGCAAATTCCTAATCGGAACCGCGAGCAAATTAAAATGAGCCCAAACACTAGTAGTTGACGATTATCCGTCAAGGATTTCCATTACCCACCTTCTGTCTCCATCATCAGACCAGCTGTCTGTCACCATAATATTTCATTGTCATCAGACTTTGACAAGTATGCAAAACTTCAACTCCATAGGATAAGAGGAAGTGGTTCTAATTCAGCTTGCAAGATTCCACCCGGACAAACACAACATTGCAAGTTAAATAACAGCTTGTAAAAAATGAATATATTTTAGTGAATGAAATATTCTAAATGTTTGCACTGCTGCGAACTTCATTATGCTAAGTCATGAAATAGAAATGTAAAGAACTGAGAGCGCTAAATGTACTTAATTAAATATTTTGCGTAGGTAAAACATTTTTTTCTTTAGTGTTTCTAACATGCTTTTTACATTTCCAAACTTACGAGCTTGAAGTTGACAAGGTACCTATAGTGAGATTTCGTACTTCGGCGTCTATACTTAGATGATAGTTACCTTTTTTCCTTAGTAACTACGGTGGCGTAGATCTATTGGAGAGGAATTCTCTCCCATTGTACTTCAGTAATGTAGTGGAATTAAAACTTCACTATTGACGGACTTTTTGGGAAAACTTGAAAATCAATGTTAGATTATTTTGTTTTATTAGCACATATTATGCACATTAAAGGCAATAAATCAACAATTGAAGAAAAACAAGATTTGAAAATTAGGTGACAAACTTAGATAATCTAATTGATATTTCTTTCCGCCATTGAGATGTCGATGCTTCCAGCAATGTCTGTCAAAAAATATTTTAAGGTTAAAAAAAATATAGATAATTATTGTGACACCAACATCAACACCACCAGAAAAAAAAAAAACTAAACTTTACGTAACTTAAGTGTTACAATCGCTCAAGTGTAAATTTACTTACAAAACAAAGAAGTAAGTACCTGAAAACCCCGTAGTGGCCATTATATTATGTACAAGTTTGTTATCTTGAAGAAAAAGCTGGCTTTTTACGAATGACGACACGTTGAATATTCATTTCAGTAAAATTCAGTACTTACCTACCCATTTTTAACCATATAGCTCATTTTCACGTTAGAAATAAAACTCGACTTCCGTTTTAGTAATTGTCCTCGGAAATCCATTTATTACTGTTCGGTTCGCGCCATAAAATTTATGTTTTCTTTACTGCTAATTATTCTGTGGTTCTAGTGATAGGAAAAATACCTATTTTACGAGATTTAGCGTGTTGTCTATTTACTCTCTGACGCCACTGAAATAGGTACCAAATAAGGACTTTTCTTTTATCTCACTCGCAAACAATGAAAAAGACACATTCATACACAGTAGGAATATCATTGCTTTTACTGTATGAGAATATGAAGACATATTAAAGACCACGTAGGTACCTATCTGTTCATTTAAATTATTCACTAACAAAAATATAACAAATCGCATTAATTAAATAAAGGCCCATTTAGAGTACCCAAGTTTTTTGTTTGTTAGCCGACTTTAAAAAAGGAGATGGTTCTCAGTTCGATTGTTTTGGATTTCTGACGTAACAAAGATAAACTTTGTTACGTCAGAAATTCATCATTTATGAACCGATTTGGGAAATTATTTTTGCGTTGGGTTCAGTAGGTATAGCTAGTGGTCCCATATAAATTTCATCGATATTTGACCTTGAACTTCGAAGATACATTGAAGTCGGTTGTTGTTTTTTTTCTAAAAAATAATTATTGGTAAACGACTCGGACGGTCGGACGGTGCAATTACATTATTGCTTTCAATAAAGCGTCTATCTATATCTTTGTCTAAGTGGTGGCCCATATCCCAGAAGTGATAACGTATTGAAAACGCGTTCAGAAGGTTAGTACCTAGCTTGCTTATAGCAAAACTGTAGATACCTAAATAAGGAGTTCCAAAACGTATAAAAAAATAAAGTTTACCAATTCGAATCCCGAGGAGGCTACAAAGGAATCTTTCTACTCGTACACGTGCTTATTCAATTTGACACGTGACTGTAGCCTAGTCACAGGATAAACAGAATAAAACACGGTTAGAAATCCAATGAAATAATTCGACATCTGATGTTTCTCCACAGTACGTGACATCATCGCGGGAGGTAACGGCCAGGTAACAACTTATTACTGAGGAGTTCGGAAGTTTAGAAATATAAAGACAGCGTTGGAATTGAAAGGATACCTATTGTTAGACGTGTTCAGAAATTAGACAAATAATAATAATTTAACGAATATAACAAATAATAAATTTGGAGTAATCGGCGCGTGCGCTGTCGACCTCCTTATTATATTAATAGTTGAGGTTGCTAGACACATCATCATCAAAATATGGGATCATTTGTCAAAATATGGCCAAAAGTAGGTACTTTTTTGCAACCGTTTTTCTATACGCAACCGCGAGTATTCCATCGTGTAGAGAAAAACAATTTAAAGTGGCAATCCATCCTTTTTTATCTCTCTATTAAATTATTTAGATGTGTACGAAATAATTAAAAGAATAATTTAGGTAATTGCTAAATGTGCTTGCAGCCATATTTTGGTGCGCAACTCAGCAGAATTGTATCTATTTTTCTATTAGGTATTAATATATCTATGCATTTCGATAAAAAAACAGTTGTACGTACAACTCATGCAGTGGGATCTCGAGCTATACCTATGTAATACATATATACTCACGTTAGTATTAATTATATTATATGTAATGGGCCGGTAAAAACTAAGAACTGGCTGTAAAGAATGTTTCTACCTCCATGCTGTTACTGCTATATTTACCTATAGGTAGCGTGACATTTGTTAATTTTCGCATGTCTTCTGTGTCTTTCGCAAAACTGGCATAGTAAGTAATGATGTTAATGAAAGTAAATATCCTTATATCACCTATATACTAGCTGCGGCCTGAGGTCTTACCCGCGGTTTTCCAATATAAAGCTATCTCCATTCCAAATTTCACTCATATCCGTTGAGCCGTTACATCATAAAGAAGTAACAAACACACAAACACACTAACCACACTTAGTTTAGTGTGAAATAAGTTCGTCTCTACATAGTATAAAACAAACTCGCTAGATTCGCCGTTAGATCTTTTAAACTACGCAACGGATTTTAATGTGATTTTCATCAATAGACAGAATAGTTCAAGATGAAGGTTTATATAGGTATAATACATGCATACCTTCCTCTTCTTCCGAGCGAAGCCGGGGCGGGTCGTTAGTATATGTCAATCAATCAATCAAAAGTTCTTTATTAATTATTGGCATCACAGACGCACTTATGAACCTCAATTATTACAACGACTCTACCACCGTATCTAAAAAAGAACCACTACTCAGAAGATACGGCAAGAAACTGAGGGGCATTTTTTTTAGAACGTTTTTTACAATATTTTATGTTTGTTTATGAAAGTAACAAACAAGATATATACGTATGTATATATCTTGTATCCGTTACTTTCATTAACGTCATAACTTTGCGAAAACTTATTTGTTTTTAAACTTTCGTGACATTTAAAGTTACGTAGTTTGTAAGTAGATATTACATCTACTTACAAAAGTATTACTAAAATATGCTTTCATAAAAGTACAATAAAACATTTTGTTTCATAAGACAACACAAAAGAAACAGTTTAAGAGCCTATATAAACACACAATAAAAATGTCAAACATCATACCTAAGTACAAATTACAAAATCATAATTTTACCTTGTTTATACTATCGATAAGCTAAGTATTTATTTTTTACCTCTGTTTATTGTGAGAGTTTTAAAATAAGTCATTATAGTAGGTATGTACCATTTCAATAATAAAAAAAATCCATGCTTATTTTTACTGTCCCTTTTACGCGTATTTAGTAGCTTCATTGCTAGTAGCGCCTCGTTCGTATCAGATCTGCTATGTTAAGCAACGTTCGCAGCGGACACCACTTGGATGGGTGACCATTTGTGTGGTATTTACATCTTAGCGCGACCGTGCTTCCGGTCCCGGTCGTTAGGCCATGTCAGAGGCCTTCAGGCGGTCTAAAAACTCCGACACCAGGGTTTGCCAAACACCGACACGAGAGAAGAAGAAGTTTCTTATTTTCAATTAATACTATAAATCCAAAGGTGTGTCTGTTTTGTCTTGCTATATTAGTCCATTAAAAGACTTGAAATAATTACTGTAAAAATTTGGCAGCGGGCTAGCTTGAAAGTTTTTCTCAAATACCTAGTAGGTAATATTATTTATTCTGTGCTAGGTATAAATTACACTTGCAACTTGTCTTCTGTTCCGCCAAAACGCAGAATTTTATGAAAAACCCAAGGGAAATTGCGGACGGAGACGCGGGCGAAAAACTAGTTTCATAATAATCAGATATAGATAATAAAAGAGTGGTAGCTATAGTTATCACCGTGCGTGAGGTCTGTACCTGTTAATTATAACGTGTCATGCACGGGAAAATATACAGAAGTAATAGTGTAGCAGCACGCGAAAAGTACCTTGATTTTAAACAAAGCAGCTATAAATTGCTATAAAATGACGTGCTGTAAAATTTTTACATTAAAGAGATTTACATAGCACAGTGCTAACGATTTTAGGTATAGGCAGGCCTAGCGCACTCCGCACTGTAGGTATGAAGCTACAAGTACATAGCCGGACACCGACAGCGGGTCGCGCGTCGTTACACGTGCCGTGTCAGAAGCGATAAGAGCTATGCGATAGAAAGAGAGACGCTCTGTAGGTTAATATAACTGGTAGGTATGCAGCGCTACGCGAGCTGAATTGAATTTTATTGCGTCATTACCAGAGTCGCTATTTGTTTAAATTTCTTTGCGGAGTGATGCTTCTGTCCCTTAGTATTCTGTGGTGTAGGTACCTATATTGTATCCAGGTACGTATGTAAGGTAAGTGACCCAAATAAGGCCACTAACATACATTTATTCAAGTTACAAATAAAATAGGCAAGCACGCAAAATCGTATCATCATTGTCTTAGTTGACTGAGTAAAACGTATAAGTCCTTCATGGTCAATTGTGTACGTTATTACAATAAAATTCCATAATGTATAACGGAGCTCACAGAAAGTAGATTCAAATTGCGTGTGAAAAGTATTCTAATGAAAAAAGCATACTATATACATACATACAGTTAGTAATTACCTACATAGAAGCCAAAGATGATAGAACATTCCGCTTCTGCCAAGTAGCCAACTGACACATAAGAAAAATAATATTGTCAAAATCTAACATAAAAAATTGTAACGAAAGTTCTAAACAAGAAATGCCCCTCTGTTTCTTGCCGTATCTTCTGAGTAGTGGTTTTTTGATACGGTGGTAGAGTCATTGCAATTCATAAATGCGTCTGTGACGACAAAATTGAATAAAGAACTTTTGAACTTGAACTTGAACTTGACTTTATTTCAGTAAATTACTCAAAAGATTGAAGCATGCAGCTGTGAATTACTACTGTAAAATAAACTATGTACTTAGGTACTTTTATTTTTGTTATCAAATGGTAGTTGTACTATAAATTACCTATTCTGTGCAAATGGTAAAGTATATGTGTATAGGAAACCATTTTACTACTGTGACGGGGGTATTATACGGGTAGCTATACGTACCTATTCAGACACATTAATCAATTCCGCATCAGTTAGTGGGGATTTCCTTTTATGAATTTATATTAAAGATTTAAAAAAAATTTTTTTTTCAAAATTTCCAAAATTTTAGAATTAACGTAGCTAAATAGATTTATGTAATGGTGATCATAGCAGCTCACGCACGTCGCGCCGCGAGACTACGCGTGGGCGAACTCAGGGCTGTGGGTGCGTCTCATTGTAAGTTCAAATTTTTTTAAATTGTTCTACGTTGTTGTTTACGCTTGTCACGATCGAATATAGGCGAGGATTCTCATTGTTAAACAAACAAAGTATCAACGCGCCTAGCCTAACACCTGTAGTAAATCGTTGTAGCAATACGCTTCGGAGTGATAATGTATGTGTTTTACGTTAGGCGCTTTAGTTTCGTAGACCACAAAGAAAGTATCGTTTAGAATAAAATGGGTAGAAGAAGAGATATAAATTGGTATGAAATGTATTTCTAATAGAAAAAACATTTTATTCATATAAAATGTGTAAATAAACTTAAAATGTTATATGTTCGCCGTAATAATATATATAGGTATCATCATCATCATCCCATCACATTCCCATCACTAGGACACGGGCCTTCTCTCATAGAGAGAGTATGGGCCATAATTCACCACCTTGGCCCAGTAATATTCATTCAAAATATACACATGCGCGAAAATCAGGCAGGTAATTAAGATAACATACAAAGTCAGTGACCCAACTTCCAGACATGCTTGGCATCCCCAGAAGCTCTTCGCTAACCGACCGTTGCTGTAACGAGAGGTATTAATTATCTTGACGTCAAATTCTCCACTCTCTAGCGACGACGTAGCACGGACCCGTTACGTAGCAAGAGCTTTTGGGTTCTCAGCTTTCATCTCTAACTTCATAAGTTCTTATTCCTGTATCTTCTTTCTATCTTATGCTTTTTTGTAACGCTGTTGATTGCCTCAATAAATAAATAAATAAACTTTTCCAACTTCTAGAAGAAAGATAATAGTTATTACCAAATATACAAGGAAATTATTGAACAAGTCTTACTTTATTGTTCTATTATTGTCGACTATGCTGTCCTTATATATTGTACATATGTATACCAGCTTTGTGGTATGCCTGGTTAGGTACGTAGGTACATACTAAATAGGTATTGTGTCAGCGCGTTTTGGTAAATATATTGACATGTATATATATATACATATATAATTACATAGCAACGCTACGAGAACACATTGATATCAAAGTGTGATGATGTAGTGTAGATATAGGCCGTAATTTATCAACTTTAAGTTGGCATTAGTGCTTATCGACCTAGGCGAACTTTTAAAATTGATTAAACTCCAATGTATCTCAGCCCTAGTACTTCAATTCTCAGCCTGAAGCGTTCAGTCAGCGTAGCCCGTAGAGCATGGTTAGCTATAGCTACCTCATACTCAACAATCTGGATTTTCCGTGAGTGTACGTACTTAGGTATGAGTTTCGTAATATGTTTGAAGATATAGTAACTGACCTACTTGAAACTTGCTAAATGGGAACACATTTAGTACATATGTACTAACCTATACCGTAGTAGATTTCGGTTTATAGTTTTTCCCTAAGTAAGAAGTGTTCGTTTTTCCGGGATAAGAAGTAATCAATGAGCTTTTCCAGGACCTAATGTACCAAAATACCAAAATTTGTTCAAAGCAGAAAACGCTGCGCTGATTTTTGTAATAATAAAATATAAGTTATCTACGAAGGGTTCTCAAGTATCACGGTTGCAAAACACAAGTACCTACCTATACGTTTTATCAAACAAAAAAACCGACTTCAATGTATCTTCGAAGTCCAAGGTCAAATATCGGTGAAATGTATATGGGACCACTTCGTAGCTATACTGAACCCAACGCAAAAAGAATGTTCTAAATCAGTTCATGAATGACGGAGTTCTGAGGTAACAAACATAAAAATACAATCGAATAGAGAATCTTCTCCTTTTTTGAAGTCGATTAAAAACGAGCACCTAGGAATATAAAAACTTTTACGACAATGTATAAAGTCCTACCATTTCCAACCGCAATACCAAAGTACGTACTCGACTATTTTATAATGGTCGTTAACAGTATTCCTAGTGGCCCTAAGTAAACTGCTGAAATAAGCAACTTTGTAAAACACGAAGACACATAAACTACCTACCTGTTTGTTAACGGCCGATGTTTACCTTAGAAAATGATTCTAGGTACTCCAAACTCCAATTTAATTCCAATTACAAACAATACCACCTGAGCTAGACGATGAAACCTATATAAAACTAAGTATAAATACAGATACATTTACGTTGGTGTGGAGTGGGAGGCACACGTGTGGGCAATCAGAGGGTGGCCACTAAGCCGCTGAAGGGATTCCCGCGGCTCGATCTGAGGTGCCATAATCGATGCAGCAATTCAAGATTCGTATCGAATGCGAGTGGGCAGTTTCAATTAGAATCAGCATTCAATGTTCACATAGCTGCTATATCTCTAGACTAGCTGCGCCCTGCGGTTTCACCCGCGGTTTCCCGGGATAAAAAGTAGCTTATGTGTTAATCAAGGGTATAAGCTATCTCCATACCAAATTTCATCAAAATCCATTCAGTAGTTTTTGCGTGAAAGAGTAACAAAGGTACATCCATACTTACAAACTTTCGCGTTTATAATATTAGTAGGACATGATAATCTGTATATATCGATATATAGAGCGTCAAAGCATTGTCCATCTCAACGTAATCTAAGTTTTAATATTAATTGTTTTAAATTTGGGGAAGACACTGCTTGATGCAACACAGCTAACGCTAAAGCACCAGGCAGAGTTTCCATTTATATTCTACCATATATGTAACTTAAATCAATAAAGAATTTGAAATTTGTACTCTCATCCAATACACGTGTACCATAGTAGTGGTTCTTTTTCCGATACGGTGGTAGAGTCATTGTAATAATTGACGTTCATAAGTGCGTCTGTGACGACAAAATTGAAATAAAGAACTTTTGAATTGAATTTAATTACTATGCTTACTAAACATTTTATTTACATTCATAACCTTATGTTGTTAATCTCAACATACATTATAACTATTTTGTGGTCAATTATGTTGGTGTAATTAATATTAAGTTATCTTTATTTACCTAAGTCTTTATATTATGTACTTAGTTGAACAGTTTCTTTAAAAAATCATTATCATTCATCATAGAGCACGTGAAGTACAACAACTGTGGTAAAACTGTGGCTGTATCTACCATTCTACTTACTACATCTCGCCTTCTACCTACATCTATCGATGTTCGGTTTCTAGTTGTACAAACATTCTACCTTAATTACTAAAACAGTACCTCGAAAGTATCAATTCTATTGGAATACCTAGGTGATTCGACCGACTAGATAAAGTTTCATAGTCCTCGTGAACTAATTAAGTGTCCATTTAAAAAGAGGTACCAATTCCAAGAACTCAATTATCTCCTCTACCTACACTTGAATAATAAAAGCGGTCCTCCATGCGAGCGGTCATGAAACGAAATTACTTTTAAGTGGTCTAATCACATTTAGCTTACACATTGATGAGTTTTTATTTTTTTACAGCACTTTGACCCAAACTTTGTAAAAAGCAACTCAATTAGGTACGTACGTATACGTATAGTACTTTTGAACGTGAGGCTTGCATGGATGATACATATAAAGACTTACACACACTATATAAATAATTTAGGCATTACTCACTCAACTGAAGAGCGAACATAATTTGATTATTATATTTTGGCTGTAAAAATATGTATATATTATTTATTCTTCTACCACATTCATATTTGTCTTTTCATCATCATAATCAGCCCATCACGTTACCACCGCTGGGACACGGGCCTTGTCTCATAGAGATAATATAGGTCATAATCCACCACGCTGGCCCAGTGCGGGTTGGTGAATGTCACATATCCTTGAATTTTCGTGATTAATTCTTTGACATGCCGTTTTCCTAACAATACTGTTCTTCAACGTTTTTAGGGCGAGTGTTAAATCCGCACATAATTTAAGAAAGTCAGTGGTGCGAGGCCAGCGGGATTAGAACCCGGGTGCGTCGGATCGAAAGTCGCACGTCCCACTGAGCCACACTCATTTTTGTCTTTTGCGCTGACAATAATCAGTTTTTTGTACGAAAAAATATTTATACCGGTGTTTCTTTTGAACTCTAAATTCAATATTTCAATACAATTAGGTAGCTCAGACTTTGTATAGTCGGATTAGTTCACGTCACAGAGTGCCTTTGTACATCGTCGCTTAAAATCAGTCGAGATGGTGGTCAAACGTAGAACTATCTTTTGTAAAAAAAAATATATTATCGATTTGTCGTAACTAGTGAACGCGTTTACCGATTTCTAACTTTTCTGTATTGTTTCGTTCGTTTCGTAAAATTCTAGCGACCATTTATTTCCTATGTAAATTATGTATTGAGGGGCTTCTCCCGTCCAAGGCATCTGTCACAATCAACTTGGAACACAAAAAATACGCCGATGTTTCTAATCGGGCCTATACCAATATGAAAAAAAAACATATAATAAAATATGAAAGCTACATCCGACACTTTTATTTCCATTTCTGTGTTCGGAGCTTATTTTATCCGATACCAAACAATAGGCTCGCGGTTCCAACCTCAACTGTCTACAAATAACCACAATGAATTTCAATAGAGTCCTAAAATAGAACCTCTAGCCTATAATATAATTATTACTAGGAAACCGTTTTAGAACATACATAAATAAATGGATCCAAGCGCTTAGTTTGATAGAATGTCATTTTCTCATCACCATTTTGGTCATTGTGACTTATTATCGGGCATGTAGAGGTGACGAATCTCCTCGGCTGGGGTATAAATGAGTGTAATTTGAAGTTGTCCGTTCCATGGATTTCATGTGATTACCTCATCTATTATCACTACTTATTACGTCATCATCATCATCATCTGTCCATCATGTTCCTTCGACACGGGCCTTCTCTCATAGAGAGAACATATCCTTGAATTTTTGTCTTGGACATGCCGGTGTCCTCACGATGTTTACCTTCACCGTTTTTGGAGCGAGTGTTAAATCAGCATATAACTTAAGAAAGTCAGCGGTGCGGGGCCAGCGGGCTTTGATCTTGGGTGCGTCGGATCGAAAGTCGCACGTGCTACCACTGAGCCACACTCGCTCTCTCTTATTACGTGCGATGAGTTATTTCTATTAACTGGTAGAGGTTCTATAATCTAAGATAGAGAGGTTTTGAAAAATGTTTTACCTAACTACCCAACTATATATAAGTAGGTACCTTACTACCTTGTTTGGCATAGCCACAGTTTTACTATAAGGAATAAAGAATTGTAAAACTGTGGATTAGGTAAGGAATTGCAATATTCACTGCTATAGTTATTACCTACGTAGCTAACTAGAGGTGGCTTAAACCTCCGCCCAGACTATGTGCAACTTGCGTTATATCTAGATGTGGTTCAAAGCATTTGTATTCAGTCGCATTCGGATCTGTGCATTTCAGGCTATTGAAGAGGTACCTATCGGCAGGAATATTGGATCGTAGACACGAGTACACTCAGAGCTTTGTCGTTGCACTGTTTGTTGTGTTGTTGATGTACTAAAACATATATTATTATTGTGTTTGCTTCTATGTTTGTCAGGTTATTTTTTATTTTAGTATTATCTACTTACTATGTAAAAATATAATTTAACCAAAAACAAATTTTCGCCCTTTATTTTTAATATTTTTGTACGTGACATTTTACCTTCATAATAGTATATACCTACTAATATTTTGGAATGAGCCACTGGCTGTCGAAACAGTTTATACTAGTTCAAGAGCTTATGGATTCAATATTACGCTGTAATACCTAATCTATTATGTCACAATACATTATTAAAATTACTATAAAAAAATTACTTTTCTTACAGAACTAAAATCGATATTACATTTTAAGTAGGTGCCTATATAATAAGTACTAAATCGGTAATTTAAACTAAGTAAATACTAACTCTGAATTTATAACTTCTACAATCACTTGATCGAGTTCTCTCAAAATCTTATTTACATGAACTTTTCGAAGTAGGTAAGCACTTTAGGGTAATTTAATAATAATGGCAAAGGTAATTTATAACGACGTTAATTCGAAGGTCCCAAGATCTTAAGTACGTTATATAAATTATACTCGATTGTATGTATGTGTATGGATACTGACTGGATTCCTGTTTTAACTGAACGAGAGAGGAAGTTCTCAATTCGACGTGTACCTGTATATTTATTTGTTTAAAAACATGCTGTCATCATTTAATGCGCTTATGTCACATAATAAATAAATAGAATAAAATGAGTAAACAGATAAAAAAATTACGAGATTTTTCTGAAAAACAAAAGAAACCTAGGTACTTGTCGTTCTCGCTTGAAATGCGTTTATAAAACGTTTTTTGTCTACACCCTGTCCGATTTCTAAAAGGAAGCGTTCATATCTTCTATATGATACATTTCAGGGAAAGTGCACATGAACTTCACGACCTAATTCCACCCTCCCCCTTCCATCACAGGACGAGCAGAAAGTCGGCCAAATATCATCCCTATATAGTAGACATTCCGCCAATTCGAACAAAGCGTTTTGGTTCCACGTTTATAGTGCGTACTGCTAAGGAATGGAACTCCTTGCCGTCTTCTCTGTTTCCTGAAAAATATAATTTGGGCGTCTTCAAGGCTAGAGTGAATAGGTATCTTCTAAATCTACGTGCTCCATCTTCGGCCACATCGTCGCTAAACATCAGGCGAGATGGTGGTTAAACGTAGATTTATCAAATATATAAAAAAAAATATAAGAAAACTGCCTCCTCGGCTATCAAGTCTACATAACTATAGGCATGTTTATGTGTAACATGAATACCTATGTTTTTGGCGACGCGACGTTCACATCTTCACATTATTTAGTTCATTAGTGAACTGATTCCGATGATTCCCACCTACCTTCGTAATTGTCCTCTAGTATAATGCATAATATTACTGGTGATGACTCGTTTCAAAAAACGGTTTTTGATTATAATAAACACATTGGGTGATGTCTGGTAAACTCAGTATTTTTTTCTTAGTTCAAAGGCTACATATAGCAACTTTATTAGAATAAATTAGGTGCTCAGAACTTTTTTACTAGAAACCGTAATGTTTCCCTGTGTAGTGGTGGGTCGAGTGTGGTTGGCGCGCGTGTGGTGTTGGTGCGGCGGCGGGGCGGGCCCGCGTGATGCGGCGCGCGCGCGCAGCCCGCCCCGGCCGCCATGCAGCGCCTGCGCACCACCTTCAAACGGTCGCGCACGCCAACACCCGCCGATATGAAGACGCAGAGCAGCCTCGAGGTGCCCAAGCAGGTGAGACTCCTTCGTATGGCTGCTATTGCAGTCAGGTCACCTTCTTCACCCCTCCACTACTGGAGGTTGGCCGTCAGCTCCGCATATTCTTCACTATTTTTCGCCAGCGTCAGGTCACCTGGGTGTGTTCAAATCAAGAGTGAATAGATATACCTACTTACTATAGACAAGCGTGCTTCATCTTCGACCACATCGTCGCTTTCCTCAGGTGAGATCGTGGTCAAACGTTGGCCTAGTCCGATGTAAAAAAAAGGTATCTCTTTAAAAGTCCGTATGTTTTTTCGACATTCAACATTTTCAATTTTCCTGGTTGAGGTAGGCATCTACGCGTGGTATATAGGATTTAAAAGATTTAGTTTTTGTAATTGTATTTTGCTAACTTGTACAATATAGACTTTTACTGTAGTATGTTTGTGCACTCTTTTGTGACCTGAAGAAGTCAATTGCTAGATGTAAATGTTTAGTACAGCCAATTTACAATTAAAACTGCGGTAAAAGAGTGTTAGCGGCACGAGAACAGGTATTTACATTAGGGATTGCGTACTATTTACGACTTGTTCTCATTTGAATGGACATTTTGTGCGAGGCAGGTCCGGTCGGCGTCGTTCGATGAGATCCAGCTGGAGGCGGCGCGCGGCGCGGCCGGCGCCGGCCTGTTGGCGGTGCCGCAGCCCGGCGCGCGCAGCCGCTCCTTCGACTCCGCCGGCTCCGACGACTCGGGCACCTACCTCGAGGTAAATGAAAAGAAATAACTCTTATTGAAACACACAGATTATTAATTACCCTTTGGGTACGGAACCCTAAAAAGCAACTTAACAGAAGTGTACCAATAGGGGATCGGACAGTAATAAAGAAAAGAAATCTAAAATGTAGTTAGAACAAATTCTTAAAGATCATTCAATCAATATTTTTGTAAAATAATAATGATTTATTTTTTAATCAATAAATAAAATCTAATAACTCTCATTTTTATCTGTTCTTTATTAACCGACTTCAAAAAAGGAGGAGGTTCTCTGTTCGATTGTTTTTTTTATTTATTTTTAATTTTTTTTTATGTTTGTTACCTCAGAACTCCGTCATTTATGAACCGATTTGAAAAATTCTTTTTGCGTCGGGTTCAGTATAGCTACGAAGTGGTCCCATATAAATTTCATCGATATGTGACCTTGGACTTCGAAGATACATTGAAGTCGATTTTTGTTTTTTTCTAAAAATTAATTATCTCAAACGAAACACCAATCACAGTGTATGATGTCATTTCAAAGTAATCACCGTGTGCAAAGCTTGTTTATTTGATATTTTTGGTTTTTGTTTAAATCAAAACGATGTTTTTCATTCCATGATGACCTTAAATTTCACAAGAACGTACATATTAATCACTTTGCAAGTTTGCTTTCGTAGAGCTTGTCGTTTCGTTTGCCTTCAATTTGACGGCACGCAGGTATAGAAAGCACTCATAAAGTAAACATATGATGGACATCTCTTAAAACAAGTTCCCGAGCACCAAGACATTGCGGGGAAAATATACATAAATACATATACCTACATACACATATAAGGTGAGAAAAAAGAGCGCGCTACGAAGTACCAATATTTTTTAGCTTAGGGAGAAAAGTCTTGTAAAAAATCGTGAATAAATCAAAGGAACCATTATCCATAAACGACGACCTCTGACTTCTTCTAATCTTAAGTACAGAATACAGATATTCAAAAAACATTATAACAATAGGTATAATGTAATACTTTTAGTTAACTGAGTGTATCATATTGATTATAGTGTTTTTTTATGACAGAATCACAGAATACCTAATAGTGCCAGCACAAAGTGGAAGTGAGGGCTGGATACAGGACGCTTTATATCAACAAAGAAGCTTGAATACAGCTGATGAAGCGCTGAATATTAACCACTTCCGTGTAAATTAATTTGCATACCGGAACAATCCCGTTCAAATTACACCTCCTTCCCGGATCAAAGTAAAACAAATTGTCTGCGGAATATAAAAGAGAGATTGTGCTATTTCAGTACCAGCCTTTTCAGAAGAGTTGAAGCCCTTAATTACTTAGCTATAATGCCAAATTAAGCGGGATAAAATCTGATGGAACGTTGGAATTCCATCAGATTTTACGAAGACTGACACTGTGCAGCTTCGTGAATAATGTCATTTTATTTGGATGCTCTTTAAAGGACCTTTATTTGGAGCATTAGGTATAATCAATCAACACTCGTATAAAAGTGATCGCCGAGTGTTATTTATTTATATAAAATAAATAAATAAATCTTGTATTTTTATTTTGTATGGCAGGTACCGCGTCTGTGGTCCCGCCGTAGATCCGGCAAGGGAACGCCGCCGCCATGCGTGCACTGCCGGCACATGGAGACGTGGCTGGCGCGGCGCAGCGAGGAGCGCGTCACGCCGGAGCGCGCGCCCGCCTCCTCCTCCGCCGAGGACGACGACGACGACGAGAGCGACGCCGACTCGCCTGGCGCCGCCGTGCTCCTGGCGCCGCCGCCGCCGCCGCGCACCTTCCTCCCGCCGCAGCTGCCGGTGCAGTCTCCGCCACCCTCACCCGGTGCACCGTCCTTCGAACTCCAACCGCCGATCGACGAACCACCACAGTTCCCGCAGCGGAGACGCTCCATCTCCCGCCAGGAGGCATTCTTCGTCGAACCCACTGGCAGCTCCCTCGAAAACGTCCGCGCCTCGGAGGAAGGAGCGGCCACCGCGGTCCGCGACACCCTCGTCCACGACATCTACCTTGCCGTGCCGGAACTGAAACGCGACCGCGCCGCGTCTGTCGACTCATGCTTCTCGAAAGTGTCCGGTGGTGCGAGAGCGGAAGAGTTGAACGGGACGGGGGACTCGCTCACTGTTCCCGGGACTGGTCTCCGTTCACGATCTGTGGATATTGTGTTACCGACCGCAGAACAGTCGCGGTACAAGGCGCTAGCTCTGACGGCATCGCAGCCTACTCCGCCAGTACAACTGCAAGCCGAAGAACCGGCTCGTCAGTCCGCTCCAGCTGAAACCAGGTCAGTCTTGCTTAAGACATTTTTACTGGCTTCAATAAATATTTTGCTTTCCTTTTCTTTTCATTTTCCTTTTGGTAGATTTATACCTCATCGAGTAAAAGATTTATGGCGCGCCACGATGAAAGTCAGGAATCCTCTTCAGGATCGACCTCGTAAAGTGGGCCGTATTGACAAGAAGGTAGGCGGGTAGTTATTTACGCTTACACGCGACGACTTACTTCCTGCTGACCGGCGCTAATTAGGGTTAAGCGTGAGCTAATTAAGTGCGAGACAGTAAAATCATTTATTTGTTGCGAACTCTCGTAAAAAGAGCCGTTAAAGGGCGCTTGATTAAGGCAGCAGACGTGCGCACACGTACAAGTTGACTTTGTGATTAGTGGTCTCTCGTGTCGGACAGTTTGTCAGCGCAGTGCTAATTCAAACACTTTGTATACATACTCTCCTCGCCTTTGCTGTTTCTCTCCCTTTGAGAATAATTTACGGCAACTAGCGCCAAGAATAATAAGGTGAATTATTTAATGCACTCTGCTTTGTGAACTTCCTGAAATAAGTACCTGCACACCACCGGCTTCGAGTAATGGGTTTTAATTCAATGTGTATTAAATTTTGTTTTTAGTTTCTTTCTATAAATATACATGAATATAATATATGTACGTCCCAAAAACTTTCTGATCGTTCGCACTCGTGCACAATGACCTCGGACATTGTATAATCAAAAATATTCATCATTCATATTAAAATATTGAAGGGGTTTTCTGATACCTACCAGTACAATGTTCCATTGAAAACCGTTAAGTTTGCATTCGAATCGTATATATATTGCGTCTGAGTATCCCATAACTTGCTGGAGTGTTCCAACCCATTGGATCGCGCATATTATTCGGGTGGATAAACAACACCAGGTAGGTGAATTATTATAGGTATTGCGTTGGGTATTCAATGGATAGATATGATAAGAGGATAGATCAGATAGGTATATTAAATATATAATAACTAGCTAACTTTAATGGTGGTCACATAATTTTAACCGACTTCAAGAAAGGAGAAGGTTCTCTATTCCATTGTATATTTTTTTTATGTTTGTTACCTCAGAACTCCGTCATTCATGAACCGGTTTGTAAAATTATTTTATTATTTGTTGGGTTCAGTATAGCTACGAAGTGATCCCAAATGTCCCAAATGTCCCAAGTGTCCTTGAGTGGAGACCGCGAATCGGCAAACGTAGTGTAGGACGCCCACCGGCTAGATGGAGTGACGACCTGCGAAAGGTGGCCGGAAGAAACTGGATGAGAGGAGCCGAAGACCGGGCTCAGTGGCGTTCATTAGGAGAGGCCTATGTCCAGCAGTGGACGACTACGGGCTGATGATGATGATGATGATGATGATCCCAAATAAATTTTATCGATATTTGACCTTGGACTTCGAAGATACATTGAAGTCAGGTTTTTGTTGATAAAACGTATACTTGAGTCATAATCGAATTCATCGAACGCATAGCACGCGCCGCACGAGGCCTGGCAAATTTATCAGCTAAGTATGTTTTACCATCGTACTTCTACTAAGGTAAAAAAAAATAAAAACTTAAAAAATAAAAATAAAAACTTAAAATTATTTATTAAAAATGTATCGCTAAAAAGTGGAGGTAAATTGAATAATTTAATACATTACAAAGAAATCTTGAATTAAATTTGATCAGTGTCGTAAAATTGCCTTAGATTTTTGATTCCTGTACTTTTGTCCTAATTCAATAGTCAATAAGTAAATATGTATTTTTCTTCCCGCTCTTTTTTACTAAATCCCTGTTTCGTAATCTATGAATTTGATCCAGAAATGTGTAAGAACTTGTGTGGAATACATTTTCGGTATTTTATTATTTTATTTTCGGTAGGTAGCAGGTTCGATTCTTGTTAGGTGACAACAAATGTGTGTGAGAGAGAAAAAGCGTAAGCATTTGTTTCGTGTTTGGGTGTCTTCGGACTATGTTCCTAATTGTTCCTGGTTCTGTTGATAAAGGGAATTCGAGAAAGGGGCTAATATTTAAGTAAGTATTTAAGTGAGTATTTTTGCACGCTCGCTCTAAAACGGTGAAGGAAATCGTGATGAAACCCGCTTACGCGCTTTAGAGTGGTAGGATCTGGCCGTGGTTGTAATACCACCCACCGAACAAAGCCATGCCGTCAATCGACCTAGTCGTGTTTCGGGATGATGTTCGGTGAACCATCGGGTAGACGGGTCTGAGCAGCCGCTCAACTGCCGCCTCTCTCTAGATCTATGTGCTCCATCTTAGGCCACATCATCGCTTCACATCAGGCGAGATAGTGGCCAAACATAGATCTATTAAGTGTAAAAAAAAAAGTATAGGTATGATCGTTAGGCGGTTTTATTATTTTCAAAATAATACCTAAAACGTCGAAATACACTGTTTCGTAATTTTTTCAAAAACTTTTTGTAATTATTTTTTTATGTAACTGACTGACGAGAGCTGGTCGTTTGCCTGATGGTAAGCAACCCATAACAATAACAGCACCACCCAGAACTTTGTTTTGCAAAATCTTGCGCGGTAGTTGAATCAATAAACCTAAACCTTAACCAATCAATAAGCCTGTTCAAATAGTTTATTTTATGAAATGTTAAATTATAAATTACCTACTGACTTGCCTTTACTTTATGGGGTATTCGTGATAAAGAGTATATAAGCATTTTTGCTACTACGACGTTTCCATTTTATTGCCACAATAAAAATGAGATGTAAGTACATCTCCAATTTTTACATATTATGAAAATGGAATAAGACAAAAATAAAGATGTCTGTAGTGCCTAGGTAGTCTAATTTTGAGTTTGTCACTTCATGTACAATCACAATCACTTGCGCTGTAAAATAAAAATCTGATTTAGATTGGCGGACTAGAGGATAGTTGTTGTTATTTGTTAGACCTGCGTACCTGGGGCAAAGGTTAGCCAAAGCTATCCAGCGTGGGAATGCCGCCGGTGTTATGGGCACTTTTGCACCAGGTACAGTTAGGGGTGGGTTATTTGATTAGGTAGTTTATAAGAGATATTTTAAATATTTATTTAAGACGTCAAATTATTGTTTTTTATATGTAATTAATTTAATTAAATAAATCGGATTTAGTAAAAATATATGTTAGATAAGTATAAACAACGTGATAATGCAATAACGCAATACCTGAGACACCCCAATTGATTTTTAATTTTAAATTAAAACAATTTACATTAACAGTTTTACAATTGTAAAACTGTAAGTATAATTGTCTCTCTGCTGGTTCTGTCCTCTCCATGTCCTTCTAGGGCACCAATGTTAAACCTATGAAGTAGAATATATCTGTAATTCTGTACTAATACATTAATAATAAAACAACAAGAATCCGTAACAGATTAAAAAATAATCTAAAAATCACGTTTTTATGGATTTAGAATGCATTGTCATCGAGTTGTGAGCTACCCAGAAAGTTTCAGCCGGATAGCTAATCGGGAAGTGTTCGAAATTTGAGTTGCAAGATACCATCCGGAACAACAGACAGACAAACAAGAAAGTGACTTAATATAAACGTGGTAAAAATAAAAGGCATGTTTTTTTAATTTCAAAAATGCATAATCTCCATTTTTCTGAAAAAAAAATGTATTATATGCCACTGCCGTTAATAATAATTATACATATTTGTTTAATTTTATGTACAGACATACATATAACAAACACAGATACTTAATGGAGTTATCACCATACCTCTCGAGTTATGTAGGTAACGCGTAATCGAAATCGCTTGATCCTAATGAACTTCCAAGTAAAAAGCTATTCAACGGTCCCACTCTAGTGTGATATGGGTAGGACTCCTGTAAAACCTCTATATAACGGCTATATCATGCTCTCCATATCTCAAAAATGTTGGAAAAAGATCGTCCATTTGTAAAGGATGATTTTTAAAGCTTTTATTTCGTATACACAAAAGGACTACCTACGTACTCTCTATACAATTGGTATATATTTATTTACTTCTACTTAAGTAATATGCTATCACCGAACTGTTTTGTATTGCGGAAATTTATCCGGATATTAGACAGGAACCCGAAATATCTTCATCTGGTTCCTACAGTCAAGTTAATTAAAAAAAGTTACCTGCACAGTCTGTAGTCACAAATATTATGAATGCCAAAGTTTATGAGTGAGTGAATGTTCACTCACTCAGAGTTTCGTTTTTGTGAGTACCTATGTTTGTTACCTCATCACGCTGTATCAACCGATTTAAGTGAAATTCGGAGTGGATAATGGAAAACCCTGAATTAACACACAGGCTATAACTTTTTATAATGGGAAACCACAGGTGAAATCGCGGGGCGTATTAGTTTGGCATCATACAATACTTGTAGGTACATAATAAACGTGTACTGTTTACAGTTCTACAAAAAACGAAGCGACGTCCATTTATCGTATACTTATATACCTGTTGTACATTGTTATGTCGTATTTTGTAAAAAAAATGCATTCATTGTGCCCGTTAATACAGCGGGATCAGATAATTGCATGCAAACATCAATGATTGCGTTCAACAGTCCCGTACCTTTTGATTGTTCTGGCTACAGTAAATAAGGTCGGTAAATTGATGATAAACTTTTTTCACTGAAATGTAATTAATTACCTGTTAATTAGAGTAAAATTTGATATCTTAATTCTATGGAAAACTTTGGTGGCGTGGTGGTGAAGGATTAGAATCAACGCGGAGCAGTGCGAGTTTGATTACTTTTAATAAGCATTTAGATCTAGAGGAAGGTGGTAGTTGAACGAGTGCTCAGACCCGTCTTTCGGATAGTTCGCCGAACATCATCCCGAAGCACGACTAGGTCGCTTTACAACATGCCTTTTCTATAATATGGTGGGTGGTATTACAACCGCCTGCTACTCCAAAATGCACAAGCGACTATCAAGTATTTATAGGTAGGTGCCTAGGTATCTAGCTATCTAGTACTTTTCTTGTAACCCTTTAGCACTTAGCACATACCATAAAAGTTAAGTTTTAAAATATAAAATTTGTTTCTGTATAGTAGGTTCCGTCCTTCTTCTCCCTTCCACCTACGGACTTCCAGGCGTGGAGAATCGTTTCACCCGTACGTCGTTAATATCCCAACTATCCGTGCTAAGCGTTTCGCAGATTCCTTTATCATGCGAACTGCTAAGTAGTGGAACGCTCTGCCAGCGTCTTTGTTCCCAAACAGCTACAACTTGTGTCTCTTTAAGTCTAGAGTGAACAGGTATCTCATAGGCAAGCGTGTTCCATCTTAGGCCGCATCTTCGCTTTCCATCAGGCAAGATGTCGTCAAACGTATGCCCATTTCCCAATAAAAAATAATAATAATTAATAATGTTGTACACCCAAATTACGTACTTCCCAAGATAATCAAAGTATTACCGGTACTGCATAGATTTTCTAAAGCAAAATCTTTGATGTTTCTCTCATTATATGCTAATAGCAAAATGTGCTTAGATAGGTACCTATTTTTAGTGTATATACACCGAAATTTTCTAGCTGAAAAATGTTTTGATGTCGGTCTCCACTTCAAAGCAGAGACCGACATCAAATAATTTTTCAAGCAAAAAAATAAAAAGATCCCGTAAATTCAAATTTACGGGATCTTTCTATTTTATTTTATTCAAATGCCGTTAAAGGGAATTTATGCTTAAAAAAGGTACCTTAATAAGAAGGCAAACAACTGATGAAACAACTAGATTCTAACTAAGCACCTAGTTATATAGATTGCCTTACATTCTTGATTTTTCTACTCAGTGAGATGTCCGTCCGTGCGTGCGCGTCAGCGATTTTACTAAGTAAATGCAGAGATGTTATCTCCTGTCAATTCGTCACAAAAGCATTTTCGCCGCACACCTAATGATAACATTATTAATCTAATCAAAGTCAGCTTTTCATATCGTTACTCCTTGGAACTTTATTTTTCCTTTTCTAATAAATACGATAATGAGTTTAATATTGTATATAAGAAAAGGTAAATAATGTGTTAATTAAGTGAATAATAAATAATGTTAAATAAAGAAAGCCCTAACAACAACCCACCTGACACACACGACACGTGTTTCGCCGTCTTGCACGAGGCATCATCAGGTGTCGACTCGCTGAACGCTGAAACGAGAGCAGCGTTTCTTGTTATATCTCGTATTTATTATCAAATATATTAAAAAAAAAGCGGAGCGATTACTTTTTTATATATATATATATATATGTATATATATATATATGTATACATATATATATATATATATATATATATATATATATATATATGTATATATATTGTAATTCATTTTACATTTGCAATCAACCCCCATACATATTATATTATTCTAACAACAACCTACATAATATTCAGTGGGATTACACTACATATTTTCATTGCGTTTCAGTTATGTAGAATAGATAAATCGGACTTGTGCATATTGGTTTCTCTTACGTACTCGTATCTACGCTTTCAAATCGAACTAATACCTACGCTAATCCTAAGTGAAAGCTGCAGGGTGGCGATAAAACGTACGTTTTACAATCAGGTAGGTATTGAAGAGCTTCAAAGCGGAGTAAATAAACCACACTAATAGGTATTATAAATGCGAAACTTAAGTGTGTTTGTTACTTCATCACGGTGTATTAAACTCATTTAAGTGATATTGAAAATGGAGGTGGCTTAATCCCTTTATTAACGCATAATATGCGTTATGCTACTTTTTATCCCGGGGAACAGCGGGTGAAACCGCCCAGCTACTACTACTACTACTACTACTACTAAGATGGCGCAAGATACCTAGGACGGCCGACTGGACGTCGACCAGTCGGCCGTCCCAAGTATGCTCGCTTAACAGCTCTGTCTTCCCCCATTCTTTCAAGGTGGCCGAGCCAACGGAGTTTGTGCGCTTTTATCACGCCAATTATGTTCGGCTCAGCCACCAGTTCTTCTATTTCTCTGTTCTTTCTTCTTCTCCACGTGCCATCTTCTGCCCAGCTAGTAAATTATAAATATTAGGTACTTAATTATTTCATGATGTCGAATCTCATTTTCGTATGTTTTTTGCTTATATACGTACTTTTTATTTTAACATCACGCCTGCTTTTTAACGAAAATGTAACAAGGTCAGTAGGTCATATATGGAAAACTAAAGATCTCTCTTTGTTTTGACTTTGTATTGCTGAATTGGTCCCAATAATATACGTTGTTAATTTTTTGTATAGTCAAACGGTAGTGTCTATATTTTTAAGCGACTTCAAATAAGGAGGAGGTTCTCAATTCGACGATATGTTTTTTTAATTTTTTTTGTATTATTGTTACGTGATTACTCCGACAATTATGAATTGATTTTTATGATTCTTTTTTTTGTTTGGTCGGTCATACTTTTTGAAACTGCACTTTTTGAAAAAATAAACAAAATCAAAAAATATGAGCTTAGTCTTGAAGTCGGTTCTTATTTTTTTATAATAATTATTATCATTCCCAACGATCACATACATAGGTCCTGGCCCCTAACTAAGATTCCCTGTATCTAGGGAACCAGAAACTAAGAGGACCATGGTACCACAACACCCAGACACGAAACAAATGCTTTCGCTTTTTTTCAGTGCACAAACATTTGTCCCGGTCGTCGGTCGGGGGAACCGAACCCGCAACCTCAGTGGGGCATGGGATTTGAGCCAACCTACCCAACCACTACAACACAGAGGCCATCAATAAAATAATTATGAGCATCTCACATAAAAAAAAGTAAAAAGAAGTGAAATGAGCTATGCCAGACGTTAAAGGAATAAAACAATTGTTTTACCCTGCAGAATTCGCGAACTTAGCTGAGGTTGTTGGTTCATCAAACACTAGAGCAGTCCCACTCAGCTTAACCTGGTGAAGTAGGCAATTTTGGCAGGGGCTATTGTTTTGAAACACAATATCACTGAGCGATGTCGCCAGTTCAAATACAAACAGCATGTGACGGTCTTCCCGGCGGGCGCCATCAAGTGGGCACAATATACATGCAATCCGACACAATCTGGGTGCTTATAACATATACCTTTTGCAGTACGATTTATTCCCCTTGGCTGCGGGAGACTGGAGGCTTTACGGATAAGCCGTACCTATATAGGTAGGTACGTTTTTAAGCTTTAGCTTTTAACCAGTTTGGAATTGCAATAAAAAGTTGAAAACTAAATTTTGGCCTTGTTCTCCATCGATATACAAATAGGTACTTATATATATAATTCCATCTATCTATACATAGATCCTGGCCCATATCTAAGATGAATGAATCTATAGTAATCCAGAAACTACAAGGATCATGATCCTACTACACCCAGATACGAAAAAAATACTTGCTGTGTTCAAACATTTCTCACGTTGCAAAGAACAAACCCGTATCCTCTGCAGTATACGAGATAAATGTGAGCTGACCACTCCGCCACAGAGACTGTGATTTCGTCATCTATTTTATACTACGGAACAAAGGATCGGTTGTCACTCCTCAAAATCCGTGCTCAAACAATCGGTGCTACTCGTGGAATACCTCATCAATCAGTGCCCACTTGACCTGATGAAATTCGCAATTTCGGTCTGTTGTTTGAAAAGACAAATGCTACATTGAACTTTATTTACAAATAGCATTTAGTGCACTGAGTGCCTATAAAGTGGACACAATTATGTCAATTATAACATACCGTTTAAATAGCCCTCTCTTATATGTCCCTTCCCTAATCCCTTGTACTCGCGACTCGCCCCAGCTTCGTACGGATGCAATTTACTTATGTATTATGTAATGACATTTTTTGACGACTTGATAACAAAACAGAATTTTCTCAACTATTCAAAAACTTAATTGGAATGTATTGTACCTACATATTAAGCTTCTGTAAAAAATCTCTAAATGACAGTGAAAACCATATCTAACTCCGTTGTGTGGTTTAGAAGAAAAAAGCGGAGAAACAGACATGAGGACGCAGATTGCGTCTTTGTTTTATATTTATATACTATGTAAAGATTACCTTCTTTATGCCGCAGCGGTATAAAAAAAAGGATCTGTGGGGCTCGAACCCACTAAAAACCCCCTCGTGAACAGTTCTCGGCCGTGGTGGGGCGAGATGGGGTCGCGCTAGCTAGGTAGTGGGGGGCTTCCCCATGTAAAGATTACCAACTTTGTGCTCTGGTATCTCTTGTGCTAGTGCTATCTTTATGAATAACGCAAACATCCGGAAAATGTCTCGTATTACGCTAAGTGAATAATAAAACATTATTTAGTGGGATACGGGAGAGTATCGTCTTCAATTCCCAGTGTCGTTAATTCCTTTAATCTAGTACTTACGATCACTTTCGTAAGCGGCTTTTGCAATAGTTGCGCAACGACGCTGAAAGCGCCATCTGAATCTGATTGTGGATCAAAGAGACCACTTTCAGGCAATGCTGTCCCTGGTGGACAGCGGCTTCACGTGATCGGGTCCAAAGATAAGCCGTTTGACGGCTATTAAATATTCTCTCTACTTATAAATTAGGTGTCCGTATGGAGAACGTTCATACTCGTATTATGTATGTGTAGTTTGAAGTTTCCCGAATACCTTCAAATTTTCGTACTGTACGTGTGTTTCAACTGTACTTTTAACAAATCTACAATCTTCAAAGGAACGTGTATCGTATACTTCTTGTATAATTTACTAGTTTCTACCCGTGGCTTCACCCACAGTTTTCCGAGATAAAAAGTAGTCCTTTTTCCAGGACTTAAAGTACCTTAAAGTACATCCTCACAAACTTTTGCATTTTTAATATTAGTAGAATGTCGTATTTATTAAAAATCTGCATTCATTGTGCCCGTTACTGGTTGTTAAGGGATCAGATAATTGCATGCAAACATCATTGATTGCGTTCAACAATTCCATACCTTTTGATTGTTCTGGCTACAGTAAATAAGGCCGGTAAATTGATGATAAACTCTTTCACCGAAATGTAATTAAAGCACCATTTTCAAATCCAATATCTCAATTCTACTAATAATCTTCGAGGCATAGTGGTGGAGCATAAGTTAATTAATGTGGTTCGTGACGGTACGTTTTTCATACAAAATTCAACCATTATTAACTTGTTCACTAAATAGTAGAAATGCCTAAATTTATGCGTGGTGAACTATTTACAGGTGGTTATTTACGCATAATTAATACAATTTTATATTTTATTAATTTTGGTTGAATTTTGTATGAAAAACGTACCGTAACGTACAGTCGCCTGCATTAATATGTACAGATTTCAGAATTTTCAAAATGATGTCAGTCTTTTTCATAAAAATGTACACAAACTTTTTCTCAAAAAATATGTAGCCATCATGTTGTGCTATAATCACCTATACATTTTCAATAAAATAATGTAAACAAGTTTATATCAAAAAATGTATGCAGTATTAAATTTCAATAAGAAGTATACACGGTTTAGTGGTGTGGTATTAAAATAGAATCATTTTTAACCGACTTCAAAAAAGGAGGAGGTTCTCTGTTCGATTGTAATTTTTTTTTATGTTTGTTACCTCAGAACTCCGTCATTTATGAACCGATTTGAAAAAATATTTTTGCGTCGGGTTCAGTATAGCTACGAAGTGATCCCATATAAATTTCATCGATATGTGACCTTGGACTTCGAAGATACATTGAAGTCGGTTTTTGTTTTTTCTAAAAAATAATTATTATTATAATAAATATGTATACACTTTGAGTTTTAGCAAGAAATCTTGTCTTGGCTTGTATTTCAAGAAATGGGCACAACTATGCATACACTCAAGTCGTCAATAAAATGTAAAAAAATATTCTTAATTTTTAACTGTGTGAGGGTGTGTGTGTGTTTGTGTGTCCGCGCAGTGCACGGATAGAAATTAAAAGCAAGCATTTTTTTGGGACTGTGTGTTACATGGTTATTAAAGTACTTGGGTCCTTAGATAGGTACAGAAACTCCTATATCAGTACTTATACATTAAAATAAAACTTGACTTTGCCTCTCATTTTCAATATTGTGTAAATGGAAAAGTTTAAGATGTCGGTACCTAATAGAATAGAAGTCTCCGCAAAGTTGAATTGGTTTAACTCTTTGAGATTCGCTCAAGTTCTCAGTTCATTTGCGTATCTAATTAGTGGATATGATGAAGGGAACCGAAACTCCTCAGGAGGTGAAGTCATTTTAATTAACTAAAGTTAATCAAGAAGTCTACTCGTCTGATGATGGAATTGCATGTAAACAAGAATTTTAAATACCTAAATACGTGTACTACTAGTAGGTATAAATATTTAAAAAATCTTTATTTCGTATATTTAAAACCTGCGGTTTTCCATAACAAATTTCATCAAAATCCGTTCAGCCGTTTTTGCGTGATTGAGTAGGTACTTAATAATAATAATAATTAATGCTTTATTGTACACCAAACAAGAAATAAACAAGGTACACGAAATATTCTTACAGCCTATAGTACAACGGGCGGACTTATCGCTAAAAGCGATCTCTTCCAGTCAACTAAAGGACACGTAAAATATATATATAAATATATAAATTAATATCTAATATATAAAATTCTCGTGTCACAGTTTTCGTTGCCATACTCCTCCGAAACGGCTTGACCGATTTTGATGAAATTTTTTGTGCTTATCCGGTATCTATGAGAATCGGCCAACATCTATTTTTTTTTTTATATTTTTTTTTTATTTATATGGCAAAACAACGTTTGCCGGGTCAGCTAGTATACATATATACTACATACTTAATTAACATCCATTCATCTGTTTATCCATCTATCCTCACAAACTTTCACATTTAAAATATTAGTAGGATAGGAGTCTAGATAACATGAAAAAATAATATAAATACATTCCTATACCTAAATGATCAGAGAATTCCGCAGGTAGGTACTTCAAAAAGAAACAAAAACGGGGCCATTAAAGTATCACTTTGTTATCCGCCTGTCTGCCTGTCAAACAATGACGCTATCAATATTAGAAACGGGATATTTTCCGTGAAAGTCATTTGGTTTAAACGCCCGATATTTTGACATAATTACAAGTTATTAATAGTTAGAAATCACTGGGTTTTAGATAGATAGATAACGCTTTGTTGTTACACAACAGCAGGCAATTATTATAGAAACAATACTTAAAGCTAGTGTTACAATGGGCGGTCATTTTGAGATAATTGGGTGACGAGCGCAGTTCAGTGCCGCGCAGGATTATGTATACCTAACAAAGTTCTGGGGATGCTGCACCTGTTATGTCTCGTTATTTAGTTACATAAAAAAATTAATTACTGGGTATATGAGACTCAATTTAGGTATATCTCGGCGATGAGCGCAATGCAGTGCTGCGTAGTACTTTTTACGGTATTAAAAGTTCTGAGTGGAACTGCAACTGTTATGGGCGGACGTGGCGCTTACTGTCAGGCGAACGAATACCTCGTCTCGATACTCAGTTCCATAAAAAAATATGTGAAAACGACACTAAAAGTACCTACATAAGTTCGAGTTTTTGCACTGCAGTAATATTAATACATTGCATTATTAAAGGCGTGCCTATAAAAGTATATTTCTGGTTATGTAATTAACCAAAATAGATTATAAAGGATTTTTTTATTAAGCAACCATTTACCTAATTAGATCAGTTTCATTTCATTTATCAGTCATACCTATATGTACATATACATATGCATATATCTTACTTAACATTTTTCTTTCGTCATTGATTTTGATAGGTACCACAGAATACTCAGGGACAGAAGCATCACTCCGCAAAGAAATTTAAACAAATAGCGACTCTTGCCATGACGCAATAAAATTCATTTCAGTTCGCGTAGCGCTGCATAACTACCAGTCATGTTAACCTACAGAGCGCCTCTCTTTCTATCGCATAGCTCTTATCTCTTCTGACGCGGCACGTGTAACGACGCGCGACCCGTCGTCGGTGTCCAGCGGAGTGCGCTAGGCCTGTAGGTAGTTACATTTTGTTTAAAATGACTTTGTTCTCTGTCACCGAAATGGTGAATTTTTTTTAACGGCCCGTTTGTCGGTATTATTATTTTTACAAGCTTTCATTTAACTTGCAATGTTTATTTATTGGTTTAGGTCAAATCTTGCAAGTTGTATCAGAACCACTGCCTCTTATCCTACGGAGATGAAAATGTGCATACTTGTCAAATTCTGATGACAATGCAAAATTATGGTGACATCTGATCTGATGATGGAGATGGAAGCAGGTGGGCAATGAACTCCTTGACGGATAATCGTAAATAAGCTTCTAGTGTTTGGGCTCATTTTAATCTGCTTGCGGTTCCGATTACGAATTTGTTTAAAACTTGCCTTGAAAAAATATTTTTCAACAAAAATCTTATTTGCTGGCTATAATAAAATAATACGAATTAAATTTAGAGTTGCGAATCAAAAAATCAATCGTCGATAGATCGTTTGGTGTGGTTACACTTTTATACCAGGGCCCCAATTCAATATGACCACTTGGCGATTCCTTGTTTCGTAATCAAGTCGATTCCTTCATTAATAAACGACATCTCTATGACGTATTCATATATTCATATATATGACGCATCATAGAGAATACAAATTTCGCAGATGTCGTTTATTAATGAAGGAATCGACGTTTCCTCGAAGCAAGGAATCGCCAAGTTGTCATAGTGAATTAGGGCCCTGATCTCGGTTGAATTACGTGTACCGTACAAAATAAAAATACCGAGACACGGTTGAAATATACTGTAACAGGAAAATACAGCGCAAACAATTTATCGTCAAATTTCGGGAGAGTGAATTCTTCAAAGTCAAAGGTATTGAGGGGCGCGCGTCACATACACCAACATTATGTTTGTAATCATATAAAACGCTATAACTACGGCTTCGGCTAGTTTAATCTAAGTTTGATAGCCCCCATTGTGGCTTAGACGTTGAGTTATTGCTCAGCTTGCTAGACGTGTTCGCTGTTCCGGAACTGCCAATAAAACTGAGGAACAGGTAATTGTCCAATATATTAGATATGAAGGGATGTTGCGTAACTACCCATAAACACTGATCTCTAAATTATAGAGCAGAATCTCTGCCAGCTTTGCAGTCCGATAGGGATTTATCTTTACATCTCTTTTAATACTTGGGCGTCTTTATAGATACAGATTTTGTATATTGTCAATCTATGTATACGTTATTAGCGCATGCTAGGTGAAAATCTTAACGATATAAGAAGGATAGAAGGAACGTTGCTCAAGCGGCCCAATGGTTAAGGTGTTGGGACGGTATTCCGAAGACGCAGGTTCGATCCCTGCCCGAGCGATATTATTTTTCTTCTTCCTAATTATTTAAAGTATATATATGCACAAACGTCTATATTTATATTATAGCTATAAATAAAGACCGTATTTAAAGGAGTTATTCATATATATGAAACGCGCTTCGCTTCCACTTTTATTATGCGTACTGCTAACGAGTGGAACTCCCTGCCAGAGTCAGTCTTTCCCGATAGCTATAATCTGGGAATCTTCAAGTCTCGAGTGAACAGGTACTATCTTGGTAAGCGTGCTAGATCGTCGACCGCATCGTCGCTTACCATCAGGTGACATAGTGGTCAAACGCAAGCAATTAACGAATAAAAAAAAATTAAAAAAAGATATGATGACTTATAGCTGGTTCTAATCCCTATATAAGTACTAGTATTATAAAAGTGTGTTTGTTGTTCCGTATTTCACGCATTGACGGTGCAACGCATCGACGTGATTTTTTTGCAAAGTCTATGACCCGGAAAGTGACATAGGCTATATTTTATTCCAGAAAAATAAGCGGTTCCCGTGGGGTATAGTAATCACCTCATTTTAGCAACGGTTAAACAGAACAAGACAAAAAGTAGAGCGCATAGATCTCATCCCTACTACTATTATAATTCCGAAAGTGTGTTTGTTTGTTTGTCCGTCTTTCACGGATCGACGTGATTTTTTTAGTCTCCAATCTGGAGAGTGACATAGGCTACTTTTTATCCCAGAACAATAAGCGGTTCCCGTGGAATATAGTAATCACCTCATTAAAATTAGAACGTAAATACATCTAAAAATAGAGTCCTATAAAGTAATAATCTAATTCAAAATACATAGCTATTTTCCTCTAGACACATGGGGCGAAGCCGCAGGTAAAAGCCAAAACATTTATATTTAAAGCCTATTCTTTACAACAACAGCCTGCAACGACCCGAAAGGAGAGGCAGGCACAAAGCTATTTTACAGTTGAGAAGCTTCATACCAGCTTCTATGCACAGTTGAGCGATTTTGTCAGAGTTCATACTATTTTATTGGGTTTTAGGAAGCATTCGCGCAAGTGGAATACTGGGAGAGATATTTTCATAGAGATGGGGAAGTACTCAAAATTACACTCTAAAGTAATATTCAGAATTATCGTTTACTCTGAGTCAATATGGCGAGAGGTTTAGCTTTAAACCTTCTCTTTCCTTATGTATACTGAAGTCATCAAAACCGTATAACCGATATGAAAGAGCGAACGCTCGCTCAAAACACTTCTGAACATTTAATGAAAACACGGCTTTTAGGAGGGTATTAATGATTCAGGGCACTCGACCCCGGTTAGGCCGTCTACTGGCATTAGCTGAGCAAATCACAACGGCTCCACGTTTGAAAGAGAACGGATAGCAAACAGTGATGAATAAAGGTCAATTTCCCGAGTAGAAAAATTGCATGGCGTGACTAAAATGGTAGTGCAAAATGCTGATACGAGTATGTTGCTGATGCTTATTGTTTATTTTTGCCCCAATTCACTATGACAACTTGGCAAAATCACGTGGATTCCTTGCATCGAAATCACGTCGATTCCTTTATTAATAAACAACATCTCTATGACGCATTCATATATTCATATATATGACGCGTCATAGAGAATTTCGCAGATTTCGTTTAATAATGAAGGAATCGACGTTTCCTTAAAGCAAGGAATCGCCAAGTTGTCATAGTGAATTAGGGCCCTGAGGCAAGGAGCATATCGTCAATGATCTGAGGAGAACATGCCTCGGGCAAGAAATAAAATGAAGTTAGGTAATATAATAAACATATTATTAATTTACTAAATTACTAGTCTCATTTTATCATCGAAATGACGCCCGCAACTCGCAACACATTACACAGCTCTGATTGTGAAATACCTTGACACGCAAAACTTATTATTTTTGATTTAGGATTTTAGAGTATGAATAGAAACCATCTATGTTTTAATCGACCTAAAAAGGAAGTGGTTCTCTATTCGATTGTATTTTTTTATGTTTGTTACCTGAGAACTCCGTCATTTCCGATTTGGAAATGTTTTTTTGCGTTGGGTTCAATATAGCTACAAGGGACCCATATAAAATTCATGGATATTCGAACTTGGACTTCGAAGATAGTTCGAAGGTAGTCAGAATTGAAGTCAGTTTTTTTTGGTTATAAAATAAATTATGTTTAACTTCTTTTTATCTTTGCACAAGTTCTAACAGGTAGGTATAAATACATCTGTCCGGCGAAATAATATCATTACCGTGGACCACAGAATACCTAATAGTACTACACACTTTCATGTTACCTTACGTAAAGTTCTACTGATTCATTTCGTTCATCACTGTGGATTTATTTCATTGTGGTGTATAGTTTTATCATTACTATGGATTAAAATTCGAATCAGTACCTTTTAAAAAACCATCATATCTCATGTCATGTCATCTCAAGTCATATCTCACTAACTTTTCATGATAAGTGATGCCCGCTTACACTCATTTGATAAAATAAACCGAATTACAAAAATTTCAAACAATGAATTGCAGTTGAAACGAGAGGCTAAACAGAATTACTAACACAAACTAATCCGCAGTGGAATTTGTAGTGTGAACCGGCAGTACAGTGGGTAATTACTAGTTAGTGATCCATTAATGTTTGTATCAAATATTTATTAATGAATATGTATAGAGACTAGAAATTTCAAGCTTAAATTTAGATAATGGCCGACGTGCAATGTTTCTGTGTACTGTGTTGAGTGATACTAAATTATTTAAATGATGAAGCGCATCAGCTAAGTAGGTACTTAATACCATACCGCATTATTTATAGGCATACTTTAGTATAAAATCACTCAAGAAGTCCCTATCCACCTAGACTTTTCTTACTAAGTCTGCGCTCGTAAGTATCTAAGGTAAAGCCACACCTGCGAACAATTTCTTCATTTTGCTTTGAAACGATTCCATTTACCTAATAAGTATTTTGATTACACGGTTTCAATAAACAATCTACACAAATCTGTTCACTTCCCTTCACGCCTTTCTAAAATATAAATTAATAAATAATTAAATTAATCTGTATGAGTACTCACTTAGCAGTTCTAAAATCCAAGCTCGCATAATTATAATGGAGCTTATAACTAAGTTATATAATTTGAATGAATCTATATTTCTTTCCAGTGAATTTATAATAGAAGTGCGTGGCCTCGTTTCTACCGTTCAATATAGGTACAATTTGCTAGTCACGTAATGGCTCATTTACATCAGGTCGGCAGATGACTTCGGTAGCCTGTCGAAGGCGACAAACTACCCGTTGTAAGCACCATGTTTGTCTGACGACTAGCAACGGCAGCCGGAATCGACGGAGTCTAATTCAGCTGCGGCACGGCAAAACAATGTCGGGCAACTAGGACGCCTTCGGCAAGCGACGCAACAGACGAACGAATCGTTTTCGACATGTCGTACGTAGTCTGTGATGTTGGCGGCTTCACTCCATCACTCCGCACGCGTTGCTAGTATACTTAGGTACTTAGATAACCTAATTAATTGAACGTTTCTTGTTGTTGTGAACATAGGTACGTAAGAATAATAATATACTACTAAAAATGACCAAGCAAAAATTGAGCGATGAAAAAATGCCTGTACTAATTGAATTACTTGTATCTAACTGGCCTTACAATAGCGGACGTGCCAAAAGAGATAAAATATTTGAGATCTTATTTACGAGAAAGATGGTATACGGCGTATACTGTCTTGTCTATACGCTCAAGGGCTAGTGCTTAATCAGTTTATAGACCAAAAAATTTTTGGGTTGACACTGCCCATAGATTTTTACAAAAAATACAACGAAAGAAAAACGGATACGAATGTCACCTAATGTGATCACATCACACTAATATCACAAATGGGAAAGTTTGTAAGTAAGTGGGTTTTTACCTTATTATTTTACTTAAATTAGGTACTGATGTCTACGAACAGCTACGACTGCCCCGGACGTTTGCCAAAGTCGCTCGCCGAAAGCGGCAGTAGACTTGGTGTAAACAGCGCTTCGCCTGCGCCACTGAAGTCGTGTATCGACCTGGTGTAAATCAGCCTTAAGGACTTTTATTACACACATGGTAGCTCCCTTTGAATAATATGGTAATGCGGTGTGACGATTGGGCGCTTTTTGATGGGGCTTATATAAGCGTGGAAAATAGGAAAGAGCGAGGTAAGCCATCATGTTCCTTACAAAGTACGTAATTGTGAAGATTTATGTGTTGTTCAGGAGAAAATTTCAATTTGTTACATTTTTCATTCTCGTTACTCCGTTTTTAATTTAAATTTGCCTCTACATCAAACCTACCCTGCAAAAAAATTTATTCTTAGGCCATTACCATTACTTATCAGTTATGTATGACCAAACTAACTATGACTAAAGGCCGGCGCAGCGTTCACCATGAGAAGGCACCACATGGCAAGGATTTTCGTAAGCTGAAATAACTTATCATTATAAATCTTTCTTAGTACTTACATTTCGTTAATATCATCCCAAAGTTACATTTTTAGTTTCTTTTCTGTCGTTTATGATTTCTTTATATTATCATCTTATATTACTTACCCTAAGACGATGATCGAGCTTATATTATATGTTTTCACTCATATAGGTAAATAGCTTATGTACGTGAAGACGGTTACTCTCTGTAGCTTTGACAATTAACACGGGCATGCTTATTATCCGCGAAGCGTAGGTACCTATACACCCAAACCATTCGTGCGAAAACTCGAATACACGTACGAGAACTCTAGAAACGTGAGGAAAATTATAAAAGCCTTTCAATTATTTGCCAGCGAGTGATCGAGAGCCGCGTCATACAAGCATGACGTCATATGCAAAACACCACAACAGGGCGCCTTATAATATAATCGCTCATGGCGACAGAATTTCCATTTCGGTGCCAAGTTTACTTTGTTCATTTAATTTTTGATGAGTTCAGCGAAAAATAATATAATTAGATAATTTGATCTTTGAAGGCGCCAGCTTGCCTCTCTCTCTCAAGTCAGTAAAACGAAAAAATACAAATTGTTTTAAGCAGCTCGTCATATTTGTAAACAGCATTTCTTTATGCCGAGAAAATTGCGGAATTACACTTGAGTCGTTCAAAAAGAAAGGTCGTCCTCTCTAACTCAGCAAATTGTAATGTTAAATGAGAATTATTTATAAAACCTCGTTTATTTTACGTGCGACGCGAAAATAGAAGTTATTCTTTTCTTTTATTTAATATGTCAGCAAACAAGCAGACGGCCCGCCTGATGGTAAGCGCCAGTAAGCGGTTACCGTTGGCTATGGACATATGCAGCACCAGAGGCATTGCTGTTGCGTTGCCGACTCTTAAGGACTCTATTAATACCCCTTTTAAAGGACTCCGCTCACACTCTATATCAATTAATCAATCAATCAAAAGTTCTTTATTCAATTTTGTCGTCACAGACGCACTTATGAACGTCAATTATTAGTATTATTACAATGACTCTACCACCGTATCGGAAAAAGAACCACTACTCAGAAGCTACGGCAAGAAACTGAGGGGCATATTTTTTTAGAACTTTTGTTACAATATTTTATGTTTGTTTTTGACAATATTATTTTTCTTATGTGCCAGTTGGCTACTTGGCAGAAGCGGAATGTTCCATGCATCTTTGTCTTCTATGTAATTACTAACTTTATAGTATGCTTTTTTTATTAGAATATTTTTCACCCTAAATTTGAATCTACTTTCTGTGAGCTCCGTTATACATTTTGCAATTTTATTGTAAAAACGTACACAATATATATGCGCACACTGTATTCTTTCTTGTTATTAAAATGTTAGAGGAAAGATGAGTAACGCGCTGTTATTCGCATTCGTTGCGCTTTTGATGAAAGTTTTGTGCCCGGGTTGTTGGTGCAGGTTAGAGAATGGACTATTGTTCTGTTCTGGAAATGCAGCAAAATGAAGTATACTATTCTACGCTGTCATTGGCTATCAAAAGAGTGCTTCAATAGTTTTTCGAGTGCAACTGTATTTCATTAATTAAATATTAATATATTTTCACTCGTGGTATGTCTCTCGTATGCGGAATGCCGTCTGGGTAGGTACCACTGCTTTGCCAGTTATTCTGCCGCCAATCAGTAGTGCGCAAGCATTACTGTGTTTCGGTTTGAAGGGCATTGTAGCCTGCGAAATTGGGGAAACGGCATATCTGATGTCTCGGGGTAATGAGCGCAATGCAGTGCTGCGCAGTGATTTTTATGGTACTAAAATTATTTTTTTTTAATTATACTAACACAGTAAAATTTAAAAAAAGATTGTGCCATGTCAATCCAGTACATAATGTATTATTTCTGTAATTATATATAGGTAGGTATATTGAGTTAGTATTTAGTACTGCGGTACGTAATAGGTCATAGAAGCATACATTTTTTTAGTATAGTAGGTATAGGTAGTCTAGTGGTTTTCAAGGTACTATCAATTACCTATAAATTTAGAACTCGGACTCGAACCAACTCGGAGAAATCAGAAAAAATGTTCTTCACCTCGCAAAAAGGAAGTTATCCCCAAAAGGATAGAATTTTATAGAGAGTGCCCAAAGAGTTCAATGATAAATAATTCGATTAAGTGAGTTTCAGCAAAATGTTAATTAAAGCCGATGCTAATAAGGCCGACGTTGGGGTTGCTAAGTAGATAAAAGTGTCTTGTTAAATTTATGGTTCTTATAAACGGCCTCCCGTGAGAAAACTTGCAACTGAAACTTATGTAGCGTTTATTACGGTTTAACTTTGAATATATTAGCAGTGACACTAGCTGCACCCCGCGGTTTCACCCGCGCTACACTTTTCTGCGATAAAAGTATACACACTTTACTGCACCTCTAACATTTTTTTCTTGCACGTCTTGGATGACTGGTAGAAAATGCTATCTAGCATTAAGTCCTCCATGTACAAACTATTTTAAGCTAAAGTATAAATAAATAAATAAAGTGATATAGGTATAAGTAATGTCCTTCCAAATTATGTAAGTCTTTTCTCTAAAGGTTGTCTGGAACAGATTGCTTTGAGCGATAAGACCGCATATTGTTATGCTGATTACTGTGAAATGTCCTTGTTTATCATGTATTTTTTGAGGTTTATTACAATGTATTTTTATACATCTATACCTACTTATATCTATGTTCTATTCCAGGACCAAAAGTAATCAGGTACTTATTGTCATCTCCGCTTAGTATTTATTGCGTGACTGAGTAACAAACATTCATCATCACCAACTTTAGCATTTATAATAATAAAGTAACATTAATTAATTAGGATATGCAAATAATTCATAATTTATTTATTTATTGCATTCGTTATACATTCATATAAGCGTATACCACAGAATACTTAATAGTACCAAGGTACTTATACAAGGAGCCGCATGTAGCCGGCTGCTTCTAGTTGTAGCCGGCTAAAACTAGGTGTAGCCGCACTTCGGCTATCAGCCGTAACATACTTATAAAAATATACTTTATCTACACTTCCACACTAATATTATAAAGACGAAAGATTTGTATTTTTGTATGTTTGTAACGAATAAACTCAAAAACTACGGGACTGATTTCAAAAATTCTGTCACCATTAGAATGCTACATAATCCCTGAGTAACATAGGCTATGTTTTATTATATCGACGGGAACGAAGTCGCGGGCGGTTGGTAGTATTTTATATATAGCTATCATATAGTAAGTAGTACATTAACCACTAGTAGGTACTTAAGTATGATACCTAGAATAGAGTATTTTTTAAATATTCCATTAATAATTAACCATTAAATAACCATTATTAATTAATAATTAAGATAAAAAAGAAATTATTAGTATCTCTATCTTAACAATATTTTTAACCGACTTCAAAAAAGGAGGAGGTTCTCTGTTCGATTGTATTTTTTTTTTACGTTTGTTACCTCAGATCTCCGTCATTTATGAACCGATTTGAAAAAATATTTTTGCGTCGGGTTCAGTATAGCTACGAAGTGGTCCCATATAAATTTCATCGATATGTGACCTTAGACTTCGAAGATACATTGAAGTCGGTTTTTATTTTTTTCTAAAAATTAATTATCTTCATTTACTTGACTATAAAGCCACACATATCATTGTCTAGACATCGAAGCTTTAAAGAATCTAGATCAAAATCACAATACTCTCCTGCTTAATACGTATGTACACAGCGCATCGCCCCAAGATACGTATAAAAATAATCTCCACTTAGCGACAACTTTTGTACAATTGTAGAGATTGTTGTGCATAATGTCTCTACGTGAGAAGAATAATCAGAAATAGTAGAGCAACAACTAATATAATGTACATTGTGTATTGTACCTTGCCGTAGTTATAATACGAGTATAAGCAATTTGATGCCTTTAACATAAAAAATATTATATTGTGTTGCGGTTCTCTGGTACACAACACAAATATAATATTTATTGGAAATAAGGAATGTTAATTTCTATTTTTACATGTTTTGATTTTCATTGCTCGGCCACAGAATAATTAATAGTGGATTTGTTACCTAAGATCTGAGATGGCCCTATATTTTCATCTGGTTATATTTTAGCGACGATGTGTTCAATTAAATTGGTTTATTATACGTGTTATTCTCTGACATGTTATTTTTATCGTAGAGCCACTGGAGAGCTCTACATTTGCGTAGGAACTTAGAACCTAATTTATACGAGTATGTATGTGACGCTGTGTTTGGAAAACAAACTTCTGCCCGTGACTTTGTCTACACGATCTGAAATAATATTAGGATTTGACGTACTGTCTCAACCTAATTATGCAAGTAGGCTCGAGATGACTACAGACTACCTATGTTGTTCTGAATAACAAAGGTAGTCAGCTCGTGCAACTTACGGTGTGGTTGAATAACTGAAATTATAGACCGATTGGTGACATTTACATTGCAATTCGGAAAAGCTTATAAATTATCTGAACTTAAGATATTTAAGATATTTCAAAAAACGAAAGTTACAGTGGAAGCTTAAAGTTATAAATAAACATAGTTACAACATATCTAAAACAAAATTAAATTTCCAATGGATTAGAACGGCGGCTCCACACTAGGCTCTAGGCCCGTGTCGTGGAAACCTTCATATACGATTCCAATTTTGTTCACAATAATAGTAGTAACGGAAGCATCCCAATAGAGGATTTTAAAATGAGGACGTTAAAATGAGGACTTGTTATCTATCTATCTTATCTTATATTATATATCTATATATACCTACCTACCTACCTATATATACCTGTATATTATGTGTATATCCTATATTATATCTATACATACATATAAATGAATTCCTTTTTCTCTTGATCACGACATCACGCGTGAACGGCTGACACCAACTTCGCTAATTCTTTTTTGTTGTGTTTCTTATTGTTGTGTAAAGTTAATGGTTCTTTTTCACTCTGATCAATTTATAGAATAACTGAAACAATCAAATATTGGAATACATATTCATTTTGTCGTTATAATGGGAACGTTTGTAATCTATCAGGAATGTAAAAAAATTTCTTCCGTGTTTATGTCTAAAGAAATCTTTATTGTGATTGCTTAAAATAGTAGTTTGTGCTGAAGAGGTGGTCACGCGCATATTTGCGGTGTAAAAATATCTTTATCACTTGGCAGATGTCCTGCCGACCGTCGACCGGTGCGCCCGCGCACTTTACTATAAAATGTCGCGTGCTCTTGCGCAGATCTCACATTTGGCACAGTACTGCTGTAAACAGTACAGGATCTAAGAAGATATCTAATCTGAAACGCAATGAAAATATGTAGAGTAATTCCGCGGAAGTGAAATGT
This sequence comes from Petrophora chlorosata, assembly GCA_951640565.1. NCBI lineage: Eukaryota > Metazoa > Arthropoda > Insecta > Lepidoptera > Geometridae > Petrophora > Petrophora chlorosata. The sequence continues at coordinate 10,801,680 of OX621193.1, read as the reverse complement.
ATATCGGATTTCCGCAACGTCACGCCTGATTCCATTAGATTCCTTAATCGTATTATTTGATGTACCTATCGTTCTTAAAAGGGAACACATAACTGACCTTGACTTACCGTTGTTTGAATTCACTTTATGGAAAATACTTCTGTCTAGAAAGGAAAACCATGCTCTGCCTGTATGATAAACTGGGTGTCGTATTTTCACGTCTATCACTCATTAACCCGTCGGCCATCGGTATCGCGAGTGCGAATTCGTATGGCGCGGAAATATAATGAATTAAAAGCGGTCGTATTTCTCTGTCTCATTTTTCAGTTCTCATTCATCTCAGTAAATTTTTGAGAAGGTTCAAAAATACTTCATAAATATATATTTATATATTTTTGTCTACGTTCCTCCACTTGTGAGTTGTCTGGAAGAAATCGATTTGAGCGATAAGACCGCCCATTGTGACACTTATATTAAGTTGGTTGATATTTTAATTTTTAATTATTTCTGTATTTTGGATAAAGAGTTGTTCTATTCTAAAAATCTTTTGCAGTCAAAAATTTGCTTGAACTTGACAATGACTTACTGACGGTGCCTGATACATTATATTACAAGCTTTTATTTAACTTGCAATGTATGTATGTGGTGGTGAAATCTTGTAAGCTCAATCAGTACCACTTCCTCTTGTCCTATGAAGTTGAAATTTTGCATACTTGTCAATGCAATATTATGGTGACAGCCAGCTAAACTGATGATGGAGACGGAAGGTGGGCAATGGAACTCCTTGACGGATAGTTGTAAACTACTAGTGTTTGGGCTCATTTTAATCTGATCGCGATTCCTATTACGAATTTGTTAAAAACTTGTCTTGAATAATTAAATTTTTAACAAAAAAATTATTGACTAATGGTGTTCCTAGAAACGTTCTTATTTACTTCTTACGTCTCTATCTCGTTACTTCCAATTTTAACCGTGGCCATATATATCCTTGTCAAGTCAAGTCAAAATCTCTTTATTCATGTTTGGCATCACAGACGCACTTATGAACGTCAAATTATCACAGGACTCTACCACTGTATCGGAAAAAGAATCACTTGTCGCACAATACGATTACTTATAATTCCTTCAAGATGTCAATGTATAACGCCACAAGATTATAGCTACAAAATGTGTTGTGTCACCGCAGATTATTGCATAGTTATTATGCAGCTCATGCAAGAGTCTCGGTCGGTCCCGCCTCTATTTATATTTGGATCATGCAGACTGACGTGCTCACAGAAATCGATCACACATATTATATCTGTTTACACATGCGCTTCGGGATAGTAATAAATACTTGATAATGGTAGTTACGTAGTAGCTGCATCATTCGTGACGTCAGCCATTACCATTTTATGCGTTTGATTGGTTGAAAAGTTTTATTATGATCCATAAACTGTTGTGACAGCATGTCCGGAAGTCATTAGCGTTTTTTATGGTATAATGATCTAGTAAATTATTCTCATTCCTTTATAAATTAAAATTCTAGAGTAGGTGAAAATACCTGGTCGAAGTTCTTGTGGAGATCGAGCCTTATAATGAAAACAATGTTTTGTATATACATTTCAACAATGTATACTTGAAATTCCCTTGTGAAAGAAATTGATTGATTGAATGACGTTTTTATTAACTGTAAATTGTATAGAAATATAGGTATGTCAATGTATGACAAGAGGTGGGTAAACATTCTTACCTACCTTCCATAAGAAGCGAGTAGGTTTCCATTATTTCAGCGTTATGCTGAACACAATACTCAAATGATCTTTCCAAGACCACGCAAAATCCCTGTTATAACGGTCAAATGTAATTGCTGTTTCGAATTGTATACGCGTGGCTTCATGGGTCTTAATCTAATTACCGACTAACTTCCACATCACTCCTTTGATCTTTCTTCATGCTTTTAGGTCATTTCTAAAACAAAGTACCTACACAGACTTACCTCATTGATAATAACCGCTATGGTTTTGGCAAGGTTCGTCAAACTCACATGTTTTGGCTCGTATGGAAAATCGCGATGCTATTTTTAAAACGTCTATGATAAAGAGGGGTACGATGCCGATCGATATTAGTTATATTATTTTGCCCTTCATCGCGTTGTTTACTTTGTGTAATCACCATGTGATCCATGTTTGACATGATGTATGCGGCCACGTGTGCGACTTCTTTCGTCAACGCAAACAGATTAGGCGACAGTTAGTACGTGCCAAGGTGACAAGTGCGGGTCTCGCAGACGCGCCTCTGGAAGTATTTCTATTTCGGCGCATGTCGCGACTGCGGTTAGCGGGAGACCCGGCGGCTACGGCTCGACCGGCGCCCGCGCATACAAACGCACGAGCTTTAGTACGCGCGCATGATTCCCGGACATCACACGTCCACTTATACCAGACTCTTCTATTGTCCTGTCCTCCATGATCGGACACGGTTTAAGTGCAGTGGCTAGACGACAAGAGATCCTCAGTGAAGTGAATGTTACAGAAACGTGCACTAATCGTGTTCTGTGATCGTGTAGTTTTCAGTACAAAAATAACAGGTGTTCGGGATGTTTTCGTAAAAGATTTGTAATGTACATATTGTAAACGTAAACGTCAATAGTTCCAATATAGATCGGAGTACAATTTCAAATGAATAATTTTGTTCAAACTGTTTAGACTAACCTTATTACCTATACCTATATGTAAAGCGTGAACGTGTATGATTTACTTGCTTTCTATGTGACCGGAGTGCTTATATCAATAATTAATAAATACACTTTTTCCTGTTTAACGTTATATTTTTGAAATAATGTAATTAATTGAATGCTCCAAGCTCTGAAGGTCAGTGCTGCCGTCACGTTTTGATAGTGACTCATGCTAGTATAGGGTTTACTGAACCAAATTAACAAGGACACATTAATCAGCATTTATGATTGAAGTCTCTACCGTTCATTGTTTTGGAATAAATATAAATTGGCATCAGGAACACGAACGACCTGTGCTAGCCCTAAAGGAAGCACATAAGTGTGTGAGTCAAACCAGTAGATCAGGTGATGTAATCGCACAATAGGCTCGTTCACGAGTGATCACCTCTAATATATGCGCGACGCCACAGATATCATTGTTTGCACATTGATAAAATGTCGGAGCGGCTGTGCGCGCGCAGCTCGCTTCACTCGACTTCGCTTGGATGAACCAAATTAGGTGTTTACCGTGACCACCTAGAATTAATAATACAAAATAGTTTAATCGCGGCGCTAACGTCACAACATTAGCATGTAAGCGTGCAGTGAGTGAAGTTACAGTGAACTCAGTTCGTATCGTGTAGAGCGGAGTGCGTTGAAGGCTCGGCGCGGCGATATGTTGTTGCATGGCGGCGGTACAGTGAGAGGGGTACAACGGAGACGCTCAGGTCCCTGCGGAGTTCCATGCTGTCCTGGGGCAGGGGGAGCTCCGCGGGCAGCTCGAAGCCCGCGCCCGCGCCACCGGCGCGCGCGCGCCGCCAGCCGCCGCCGCCTCCCTGCCTCTCCAGCGAGGAGACCAGTGACAACGAAGCTGCTGAAAGCACGATGCTCGCGGGCACCACCGCCGTGGCTCGAAGACGACACGCCATAAAACTTAAGAGGAAATCGAAAATTGCCTTCAGAATAAATATCAGGTTCGTTTGCTTCCTATCGAGCTTTTAACACCCTGAATTAGGGCTCCATGTGTACCGCGTTAAGAGAAAACTTTCACGAAGCGATATTCTTTATTGTAAACTACTTTACTAGTCATGATAGTCCCATAAATTCCTGCGTATTTAACCTCACGTGACCTGCGGGTGAGTCGATTGTTTATTTCAAACTCCGAAGCTTCCCATAAAGTACCCAGTTAGTGAAAAGTTTGACTCAGAAATGTATTAGCGCACCGTTAAGACGTTACAATAGATCAATCTGAATGTTGCATAATAGCAACATGCACTGCTTATTATAAGGCTGTGCATATATACCTAAATAGAAGCCGGGACGGACGGCATCGCTTTGTGAATCTAGTCCGAAACCTATTGTTAGACGATTGGGGTCGTCCAATGAATGGGCTACGAATCCCTTACAACTTGGTGCCAAGCTATTCAATACCAACACGGCGCGTATTTGACAGCTGTCTAAGTACATATATGCACTACCCCAGTGCCGCCTTATAGCCTTATGGTGATTGAAAGTGAACTTAAATTCTAATTGATTACAACCACAATTTAAGAAGTTTGAGACAACTTTATTGTCTATATTTTATCATCAGTTCTTATTCGCTCAACTTTCTTTTTTCCTTCAACTTCTAATTGCAACAAGTTCAAATAAATGTTTAACTTTATACCCAATAAACTTACTTTAAACTTTTTACTAATCAAGAGCTATATTGTGCTGTAGTGTGCTGTGGTTTTTAGGTTTTGCGTCCCTTCCGCTGTTCCATACATGTGATAGTCATAATAATTTATGAAATTACCCTTAATTAAGTAACATCTAGAAGAGAGACCGAGTGATATCATGCAACCGTTTCTTCAAACAAACGAACGAATGTTATATGTACGAACATTTTTTCAAAATAAGTAAAAACGCAAACACCCACAGGCGTAATGCCGAGACCTAAATAAATTGCCCCCGATTGAAAACCGCCGACAACCAACGCGTGTTACAAACAACGTTGAGTCATTATTAAAGGAACCTATAATAGCCCATTTTTGAGTCTTGTCTACTGTGTTAATAACATCGTAATTATTCTGAAAAATGTGTAGTTCTATATAGTGAAACATAAATTCTTGTACCCCTCAATTTTGTAGTAACTAATTAAATATATAGCTAACTGTTATAAGCACTTTCAATTGCTTTTGTCAATATGCTCATTAAATGGGTGGAACTCTAATAGAAAACTAGTCGTGAGTTGTCGAATTCAAAAGTCAAACGTTTTGTTGGAATTTCTAACTTTTGAAAAGGGTTCAATGGGTCTCTAGTTCAAGTTGAGTGGGCTTTTCGCCCAAAAAGTTAGTGAGGTCAAGCGGTAATTAGAACGGGTAGCGTGGGCCGCTGGCGGATCTTAATTGATCAGAAAATCTCGAACTTTTTCGGAGCATGACACGGAAACTTTGGGTCTGTCCGTTTACAATACTATTATTCCTTTTTGTAGGCATCTAAAGAATCTTAACGTCCTGAAAACCAAAATTCATACTTATAGGTGAAAGCACTGTTTTAATATTTAGATCTTTATAATAAATTTACTGGTGGTAGAATTATCGTATGCGAGAGGCCGTCTGGGTGGGTACCACCGCTTTGCCAGTTATTCAGCCGCCAAGCAGTAGTGCGCAAGCATTACTGTGTTCCGGTTTGAAGGGCATTGTAGCCAGTGAAATTACTGGGCATTATGAGACTCAACAACTAATTGTCTCAGGGTGAGCTCGTCTCGTCATCCAGTTACATTAAAAAACGTACGTGCTAAACTACATAACTAATAGGACTGGTAATAAATTTGGTATTACTTATGAATATAAAATATAGGTAGCAAAGTGTGCATAGACAGCCTCTGTGGTGTAATGGTTGGGCAGGTAGGCCCAAATCTCATACACCACAGAGGTTGCGGGTTCGATTCCCGCGAGGGGACAAATGTTTGTGCACGGAAAAATGAGCGCAAGCATTTGTTTCGTGTCTGGGTGTTGTGGGATCATGGTTCTCATAGTTCCTGGTTCCCTAGACACAGGGAATCCTAGTTCAGGGCCAGGATCTATGTACATATAACAAAAAAAAAGTTTCAGTTAGAGTGACAATTTGTTCTAATTACGTAGATACCTATTTAATTAACGCTAACAAATAAACTTAAAGAGCGATTGCAGTTTCAAAACATTTAAAAACGGTCACTACCATAGCATATCCTTAAATTAATGAATTCGCCCAAGAGTTTGCTGAAATTCACAAAGGTCTCGTCGGTGAAACGTAACGTCGATTTATTGGAAAATTGAGGTGAACCCATCCAATAAGAGCAACAATGCTCAGCCGTTCTAGGGTCATTTAGCTCCTGGCCAGCGTCGCCGTCGGTAATTGGAAGACAAAGCCGAGACGTTAAAGTAGAGCGCTACTACAAAACTCTAAAGTCAAGAATAAAAACAAAAGTGCTCCTCTGTGTGCAATTTTTGTAGTATTTCTTAAAATCTTTTTGTATGAATGTGCCTAAAATATTTATGCTACATCACTATCTGATATTGTGTAGGTAACTAAACGCTCTTTAGTAATGAACAGAACATTTAATTGTGAAATATCAACGACAAATGTCTTGCGAATGACCAAGTTTTATCTGCTTTTGTTATTCATACGCAACCGTCAAACTAACTAGCAGAACGCTATAACAACCTTCGGACTCGTTTCAGTCGTTTCGCAAGTTTTCAAAATAGTTGGAATCGAACACAATTGAAGTCGTTCAGAGCCGTACAATTTTAGAGCAGTCCCCTCGTTCTCGGAGGGTCCGTGAACAATGCGGCGCGGTTGGCGGCGTGGCTGTGGCGCGGCGGTGGCGCGGGCATCCGGCTCCTGACGGTTAGCATTCCATCCACGCACGTTTGACGTCGTTCAACAGGTACCTATTACACCGGCAGACGAAACGAGATAGCGAGCGCCACAACAAAAAAATACTTGCCTGAATTTGGAATAGGATAACTTTATTGATTTTTGAATTTTTATGATATACTACATAGGTATATTCTAGTTATAATATTCTACTAGGACCTACGAACCTCTTTAAATTATAAGTTTATAATATTACCGTGTACAACTTGTACAATGCTAATGTTAATCCAAAATGAAAAGTAGCAGTTCCGAAGATTATCTTCCTTAATCTTACTCAAGGTAAGTAATCCCCGGAACCACTCTCAAAGGTCTCAAGCACTCACAATCTCACAAAGGGTAGATTACTTTATAATGTTAGTGTATTTATCGTCTCTAATACCGTTTTGTTATCTAAAACTTTGACAAGCTTTAAGCACCTGTCTTACTTAGTTTGCCATTAGTTAGTATATTACAAAAGTTAGACGGTCGGACCGGTAAACTCAGATAACAATTCAGAGCGAAGAATTATTTATCACAGCAGTGTGGTGGCATTGACTCGCAGTAGATTCATCAATTTACAGGAGCAATTCATTCGACACTCGCGCCGTCCGTATCGCACAATCTATCAGCTGCTACCAATTAATAAATCTGACAATGACCAGCAATTTCTCTGCAATAGTATACCATTATTGCAATTGACTATGTGTAAGTCCCAAATTCTCCTAATTTAAAAAGAATAAAAATCATTACAATAGAAGGATCCTAAGTGTAATCCTATATGCAAAGTAACGTCTTCAGGCAAGTGAGATTACAATAAATTTTGCAAAACTTTATCGCATTACCATTTTATCTAAGCTCATAGTGTTATTGACCCATGCATATTTCATAATAATATTATATCATATCGAAATCAAATATCTGAAGAGTGGAGTGAAGAGAGCTCCGATCAAAGCGTCGCGCCGACCGGGCCACACGGAACGTCCTCCATCGTGATTGAAAATTAAATTGTACCGCCAATCAAGAGCGCTCGTTGTGCGGGACTCAGCGGCGTCCATCGGTGGCCGGGTCCCGTCGTGCAGGTCACTCCAATCCCAAATATCGAGTGACTCCCGGCCTCCCGTTTATGCATAATTAATAATACCTGCCTGCCCGCTGGCGCGGCGGCATGACGCTATACGGATTGCCCTGACAAATTAATAACCCCGCTCTATCTCTTTGCGACCTAAATAAAGCCTAACACTCTGGTTTTTGGAGTGGTAGGCTCTGGCCGTGGTTGTCATAACACCCACCGAACAAAGCCATGCCGTCAAGCGACCTAGTCGTGTTTCGGGATGATGTTCGGTGAACCATCGAGGAGACGGGTCTGAGTAGCCGCTCAACTGCCGTCTCTCTCTAGATCTATGTGCTCCATCTTAGGCCACATCATCGCTTCACGTCAGGCGAGATAGTGGCCAAACATTGATCTATTAAGCGTAAAAAAAAAGGTTGCGTTTATTGAATGCATTTGTAGGAGAAATCCATTTCATAGGTTGTAATCTCGAGCCCTCTTCAACGTTCTCGTGTGTGGTCGTTTAGACTGACGCGACGCGACGGTGAGCGACGGGTTTACGGTCAATAACATTTTTATTAAGTTTATAGTGTGAGACGCGTCGCGCGCGTCGTTATAAAGTTTAGTGTTTACACAGAATTACATCAATAATTACGGGAATTAACAATTAAAAGTTGTTATAAAAATTCGTTACAGTTTGTCATAATTAAAGGTATAATTTCATGCTCATAACATTACGTACAGTTGCAAAAATTTATGTTATTCATTCGTGGTCGTTAGCGCGCGTCATTACATAAGCAATTAATTTTCGAAATAAAATAACGAGTGGGAGTCCGCATCGCCCGCAGCTTTCTGCGGGAAATTGCAGTTTGCGGCGGGTGCGGTGCGGGCGGTCTCCACGCTCCCGCTCGGCCTGCGGCGGCACTGAGAACTTATACTATATTATATTATTTTGTGCTCAGAGAAAAAGCCCAAGCACCTGCATCACGTCGAGCTTTCACAGCATTTTTCTCGACGCTTAATGTAATTTACTCGTCGTCTAAGTTTTAAATTGTTTAAAACCCGGGATTAAGCGTTCTGACTGTGTTAACCTTTACTTGCCCAAAGTATAAATAACCATGATTTGCACAGCTACACAACTATGGTCTACACAGCTAACTATCATGGTCACTAACACAAAACAAATAATAAACATGGTAAATATCCCGTTAATAATAAATATATTAGTATATACCTCAGCTTTTGTTACCATTGGGTGCTTTTCTGTGACAACAATTAAAAATGAGTGGCTAAACCGATATGTGTGTCTGTATATGTGTGTATGTATGTCTTAGTCAAACTCATTGTTTTACGATACTCATAGGATAGATAGATATCTAAGCCCTTAGTGGTTATATTGCAATTTAAACGCTAGCAATCAAGTGTAATTATTATTGATAGCCTGCAATTTGACGTACTCTACCCGGATCCGGAAACAGTTGGCGCGCTACAATAGGAATGGGCTTAAACTATTAGGCCTTCATCCTCCCAAAGCATTTATTGTCGCACCCGTCGCGTCGCGCAAACACAATAAACACCTCTCCAACCTCCAACTCATAAAACATACTTAAGCTTCTTATTAATCGTACCAAATTAATTGCGACAAAGACGTCTGCTCTTTTAATTTACCTCACGAAAAGAAATATTTCCTCCTTAGGTCACGTTAAATAATTTAACCTCAGAGTTATGGCGCCCAGGAGTTATTCACTTCTGAAATGTTTCTTATTCCCTTTGAGCCGACATAATTTTAAATCCAATTACGTTTGAGTCGAGAGGTTTAGTTTTAATAAAAATCTCTTTCGATGATTGTCTGCCTTGATAAAATTAATATACGAGTACTCGGCACATCAGTTGCCGTTGTAGGTCGAAGGCGATTCATTAATTAAATGGAGGGGCACTTAATTTAATAGACATAATCAAATGTCTTTAGTTTTAACTACTGTGGTAGGTTTATAGTCTTATTTCGTGCTTGATATGTTGGCTATATCAAAAGTGATTCAAATTGCTTTGGATAAAAGCTGTGACATATTATCTGAAAATGTTTTAGTTGTTAGAGATCAACGAAGTATTCTTATTTGAGCACCTGTTTTTTTAACACCTATTTTTTGAGCATATTCCATAATCAAAACTGTAGTACTTTGATTTTTTCATTAACACAATGACGGAACAAGGTCTATCAGATTTTATCTGATGTTATCTTTAATGGAACCAACTGTTTAGTAGACTACTTTGAATGGTTTGATATTAATATTTAATTTTTTGTTGTATGTGTGTACTTTGTTTTTTATTTTAAATGTCTATTTCCATTTATTTTCACCAGTAACAGAGGACAAATATTTTTGTCAAAAATATAAAAGCACCTTAACTTAAACAGTCTCAGAAGAAATAACATCTTAACTTACTGTAAACGAATGGAAGACATATGTTGAAGATATGAGAGAAAACAAAACATATTTCCTTGTAGATAAATCTACTATTTATTCTCTTTTGTGGCACTCTTCAGACATTTGGTCCTAGTAATAAACGATGAATACAAAAACGACTTAAAATAGTAAATTGAGAGTGAGCTTATCAATATGTGACTTTATTAACAAACTGATTTATAAAGGTGCGTAAGTCAATAAGCTCAAGGTTTTCTACTAAACTAATTTATTTATTCAAATGATTATGTTGTTGCTAAGGCTCTTAGGCGTCTCAGTTTGGAAATAGAGCGCTCTCTACCTACGGGAAATGTGAGCGTTTTCTCAAGGATGTTTTAAGAGGTCTTTATTTGATCCAATTTTGGATTTCACTAGTAAATAACTGGTGTTGTTTTTCTATTGATATATTATACTCGGTTAGAAACTGATACCCTGCTGGCTTATCCACCGGTCATTAAATGCAAAATCGTATCTCGTCTTTAACTCGAATGTAACCAGTAGTAATCACTGAGACTAAAGACAACGAATTCCCGATGGCGGCGATAGCAATGGGCTTATTAAAGTTTGTCGTCAACTTAAATGTGTCGTATTTTGAGCTTAAATCTAGAAATTGACTGTATCTATAAATAACTGGACCGTATCTACTATCTACAGAATAATTAATATTAAAAGTATAAGCTACAATTCTTTTCAAGCCTAAACAAGATACGACCGGTATTTACGTAACCTATGGGTAGGCCGACTGGGTCTGTAGATTAGATAGATTGTGGATAGGTTTTTAATTAAAATCTTGAAGTTTTCCATACTAAACCCTAACATTATCCTAAAATCAACGGGCATAAAAGATAATGACTTTTTAAAGTACCTAGTTAAATATTATATATCATATTTATTGATTGAACAAACAAACTACGCAGATAACGTCCACTTTAAACATACCTATAGGTTGTATGTAATAAGTAGGTACATGTTGTATTTAACAGGATAATGAATATTGATTTGTATTGAACTTATTATTTACCAACTGCACTTGTGAAGGCAAACAGGCAGCTCTGTCACTGTTTTTCACTGTAAAGTGTTAATGAGCTGTACCTAGAGACGAGATTAAACAATTCAGCCTGTATAAGTATCTATACCCATCTTTTTAATACCTTGATACCTTCAATTTAGTTGCTGTTAACTACATTGGCCTATAATAATGAGTCAATTTAACTGCGTACCTACATAATCTATTACATTATACTAGCTGCGCCCAGCGGTTTCACCCGTGGTTTCCCGGGATAAAAAGTAGCCTATGTGCTATTCCGAGTCCTAAAGTACCTACCAAATTTCATCAAAATTCATTCAGTAGTTTTTGCGTGAAAAAGTAACAAACATACATCCATACATTCTTATAAACTTTCGCGTTTATAATATGAGGAGGATAAGCACTACACCACACGACGTACTACGCCTTACCATTTTTGACCATTATGATCACCAACTAAATGTCGCACGAACTGGTCTAGTTATTTTATTATCAAGTTTTTTGTTTTTCTATGAGTGTGCCGGGTGGAATCTAGCAATTCAAATTTCGAACACTTCCCGATTAGCTCTCCGGCTGAAACTTTCAGGGTAGCTCACAACTCGATGACAATGCATTCTAAACTACTATGACTTTGGGACATCTCACTCGCATTTCTTGTTTGACATTCTGTTAATTCTAATTTATACGTAATTGTTCATTGTTATTTACGAGACATTTTAAAAGAGCTGAAAAAAAGACATCCCCGCAGAGTTTCTTGGAAATGGGTAAAAAACATATGTACTTACCTTTTTTCAAAGTCATGTAATAAGTTACAATTTTTAACATATTTTATTTGCATCATGTGTTTATGACCTTTAAAAGTGCACTTTTGTGCCTATTTAATAAATGATATTTGACTTTGACTTTAAATCCATAAAAATGTGTTGTTTTTTTTAATCATTACGGATTCTTGTTTAGTTCTATATTTTTACTTTCTTAAGTACTGGCATATGAGTACCTTTAGGTTATTCTTACAGGTGGTGAAACTTAATTATGACTACGAGGTCATGTGTATCATCGCGGTCATACTGGTATGACAAAAATAGTATGAGCGCGAGGAATCAGCGCGATATGTTTTAGATATAGATAATTAAATATTAACATTCTTTTTCCGTAACTGTTTTTCGTAATACGTCGCGGCTTGATCCATTAACTCCTAGAAAAAAACCTCTAAAATGTCCGAAACCTGGTCGGAGTAATTTCGACGTTTAACCGTGAGTCGTAGCCGTTTTATATTAATTAACTAAATAAAGTTAACAGTAACTATACGTTTATAAACAGTTACTACAAGGTCATACGTTGTTGTTCTTTCTTTTTGTTTCAGTATTACCACTACCGTAACCTATAACAGTGCCACAGTATTATGGATTGCAAAACTGTGACAGTACCGTCTTACTCAACAATGTACATTTAACACTGACATTGATTCTGTGGGTTGTGTGTGAGGTCATTTAAATTGGAAATGAATCTGTAGACCCCCGACTAGAAGAATAATATTTAACACGTATATTTTGATTTATAGAATTTGACTATTTGGAATGTAAAAAACTTTCAAGTTGTGAAATAGTTGTAACTTTTCATTTTTGCTACGCGTCGCGGTTTCATCCGCAGGATCATCCTATCCCAGGATCTGAAATACCTATTTAAAAACTTCATCAAAACCCGTTCAGTAGTTTTGCGGGCGGATGCCTTTATTACTCAAAACAAACTACACTCTACTTACTAAAACTAAACTAAATACATACAAGGAGAAGCAATTGGACAACCCATAGACCATTAAAGGCCTATAGGTAGCTCAAATGCTCCAACCCACTACCAGTTTTGCGTGATTAAGTAACAAACATCCATCTATCTTTTCGTATTTATAATATTATAGAAGGATAAGGAGTAGGATAGGACTAGAATGTTCTATAGAAAATATCATATACATAATATGGGCATATATTTTAACTCACCTACATATTTAATTTCATAATATCGGTAGGTAAACAAAGCTGTTTCACGCACATAGACATATTATTAAAAGCAACATGACGAGCAGGGTCGAGGATGTTATTTTATTGAGCAAATATTAACATTTAAAATCGTCACTAGCTAGCAGTGTGTTACTGTTGAACGACACGACTGTGCGACACAGTGTAGGCGCACGCTGTGCTCGTACTTGAGATCGCTATCGTAGTATCAACTAAGAATTTCAGTTATGCGTATGTGACTTCTCGTAGTGTGGGCTAAAACGCGGAACTGCGAAACTGTGCGCCCGCGCCGCGCCGCGCCACCGCCGGCCAGATTGGCGGCACAGTTGACGGTTGAAGATTTGCGTGGCACGTAATGTTCGGAGCAGTTAACCGCGCGGCACGTCCAGTTCGCGGCCCACTGGAGTGCATCGCGCGTTGCACGCTGTGACACGCCCAGAGCCAGCCGGCAGACTCCGGGCTCCGCTCTGTCGGTCTCAGCGCGCGAACCGCTTAGTCACGGAGCACGTCGCCTCCACACCGCACACCGGCTGTGATAAAAACCGCATTTTACAACACTTACGTGACAAATATGTGATATTTTAAGTGGATCATGGGTTTTCTAGATGTGTCTTTCTCAGTGTTCAAGAAGTGTCCTAATCTCAAATTTAAACGTAGGAGCCGCGTCCGTACCAGGTAAATAACAAACATTTCTCTAAGATAATTATACGAATGTTCACCACTTATTTCCCATAAAAGTATCAGTTACTTACGGTTTACAAAGCTGGCACCATAATAAATTATTAACACATACCTACTGTTGAGTGCCTTGCCTGCCTACATACCTATTCACAGTACGTACCTACATTAAAGTATTAACTGCTCTGTTAATCGTAATATTTTCCCGCTCTAATTTTAGTAATAGGTACCAGCTACATATATTATTAGACAAAGTGGTGTACACACACACTTTATTTGACTTGTCAATCCCGTAGGTTCAGATGCATTTTTAAATCAGTTTTACCACATGTGAAATATTAGCAAAGATTCAGAATTTGGGATACTACAATCGTTTTATCATAGTAAGATTGAATAACATGCTCCATCTGATAAATATCTGAGATGTGACAGCTAAGAAAGTTAGCGAAAGATAAGGCAGATGTTCGGGTGCCGCGTGAGCTATCAGATGTAATGCATTTTGACCTGAACATGGCGACTATAATGTTATAATATTAAAATTAATGTTATCAATAATAGAAATAGTCCATTACCTGCCGGGGTTAATTAGTGATCAATATAATGTACATTTAATATTGATGGATATATAATATTATACATCACTTATTTTATGATCAATTGATATATCAGTAGGTATAGGTGATATATAATTTTATATTACCTATATAAAATACTGTTAATATTTAAAAAGTAAAATAATGGTCTGAGTGTTGGGACCATGTCCCGAACTTCCGACGTAAACCTAAACCCAATAGACAGAGCGATATAATAATATAATAATTCCGATTAAACTAAATTCCTATCTACACGTAATACCTTTTGTAATTAAACCAAAACCAAACAAAACGATTAGTAAAACATTTTAGAATTATTCGTTGTGTTAGGACTAATGATTAATTAATATAATAATTATTCGAAAAATATTTAAATAGAATTATTGGAGTCGGTGATTGTTGATATTATTTATGTCAATACGTATGTAGAATGTAGATACCTACCTACCTTTAGAACATTATAGCTGCGTACTGTATTAAAACTCGTTTAGTTAGGCACCAATATGCATATACATTATGAATGTACCCAATAGGTAATAGGAGTAGAAGTACTCAATTAGTGAGTTTAACAAAAGAACCAATTACTGTAATTTATTTTGTCCCTAAGTAGCATGAAATGCCTGAGAGCTAAATAATTCAAAGTGTAGGCAGGAATGCAAAAAAAAGATACACATATATGTGTTTCTATTATAATGTATATAGATATGGAAAAACTAGATCAAGTTCCCTGCGAAAATAATAAGTACTAAGATAACGGTAAAGTTTATCCTAGAACCCTATAGTATCTACATTGGGACTTGAAAAGTGAAATTATCTAAAGTACTGTTTCACGAACCTATCAACCATAACTAGATAACTTCAGCTAAAGGTGATTTTAAGATAAAATCTGATTTTTACAATATTTTTTGCAATATGCTTACCTATTATTATCACATCTGATTCTCAGCAAAGTACTAAAACAGCGTAGTCGTCAACATTTTTGCCTTCTACGTTTAAGTTTCCGCCCAATCGAGCGTGACATCCTTGATAAAAATCACAGAATAACGTGACCATATTGTTTGAGTAAGAAACGCAACATTATATTTTAGTTTATCCTTATTTATAGTTTTACACTGAGTAGGTAAGATATATTGGCAGCCAGCAATTACATGGGATAAGTTACCTACAAACAACACAGTCGTATTTTCCTTGTTTATACAAATTTCACGAAGCATGGTTATACCAAAGTTATGCTAAATGTCAATTACGAACGGAAAATTATCTCTATATTCCTTAATTGCTGCTATTAAAACCCACAATTTCGCGTCGAGGTGTGAGAGGTGGCTAGACCACAAGATGCTATAAAAGCTGTTGTTAAACAACGCTTTGCTTCCTTCTCTAAAGAGCTACGATTAAAACGCTTTGACATTATTATGTTTGAAGCGTTATTATAGCCGGCAGCGGTTGTTCTGCGGAACCATGCCAGCGTGCCGTGACGCGCGTCGGATCGTTGGCTTCACACAACCAAACAAAATGTCAACTTCACCAGCTCCAATTTCACTAGTAGCTCTTGCGATAGATTTTCCTGTTCTATGTGACAAAACCAGCACTTTTGTATTTTATTTTACATTCATATCAAATATGTGTACTCGTAAATGAATTCTGGAAAATGAGTCAAGTTATTTTGATAAATTTCATGGGATAAAAGGGTTTAGGGGTAATTGATCAGACACGGATTTTAATGAAATCTCGTGAAGCCATTATCGAACCTCTGTCAGTCAGGTAGATATTGTATAATGAGAATGCAAGTAGTACTTACAGTGGTTAACAAGATTACTCACTTCACAGTCTTATTAAATATTAAGTACGTTATAATCAACATCCCTTGTTCAATTTCATGACAATTCACGATCAAGGTCTTCGGGAAATTGGAAGATCATTTATTCATAGACTGTGCCACTGTTCGATATCACAGCATGATCACGAGTGAATTAATTATTTGTAAGCTACGTTTTCAAAGTAAAAGCCGATAACCTTGAATCAAAATCGATCAAACGATAAGAACAAAGTACTAGTGTTTTGTATAATTAGCTTCACGGCCATTATAAAATAGTTAGATCGATCTTTGATTAAGCTTTAGAACTTATTGCAAAAAGCGTAACAGGAAATGTTTTTGCTTTATTGACAACACTAGGTTTCCTGCCCGTGGTTTCGTCCACGGCCTACTCATTTTCTTGTAGGAGGTTAAAAACCTACAATTATAATGGTAATAGGTACATAGGACAAGGTTGAGTTTAGAATAGTTAAAGTCAATGAATTAATAGTTGACGATCAAATTATAAAATCTAGATATATAGATAGAATAGAAAGAATATAGAAATGACCTTATAGCACTTAAAAAAGGAATTACAGTTGGTAACGCATAGTTTCGTATAATTGAAAAATAGGCGGTTTTATCGCTGAGCAGCAATGAGACATCCTTTTTAACCGACTTCACAAAAAAGAGGAGTTTCTCTATTCGATTGTATGTTTTTTTTTTGTGTTTGTTACCTAAGAACTCCGTCATTTATGAACCGATTTGGAAAATTCTTTTTGCGTTGGGTTCAGTATAGCAAAGTGTAGTGGTTTCATATAAATTCCATCGATATTTGACCTTAGACTTCGAGGACACATTGAAGTCGATTTTAAAAAAAAAAATGTATACTTGTACCTACAAATGAACAAAACTCATCTTGCTCTCGTGAACTGTTTCGTACTATGTGATTGAATTTCAGACAGGATTGGGCAGACAGGCACACTTTTGAATATATTATTAGATTTTTTATTAGGAAAATACCCATCAGCAACGTACCGATACTTTGTTGTTTAAAAATACATCATGTCCGCCCAAATTCTGTTATTAAAAGATATAATTTTTTTGTTATTACGGTCAAAGGGTGATGGATTACTGCTATATAAAAGCACCTACACGCCGTGGCTCACAATAATCCGTGGTTTGTCACGTTCAAAACGTGCCCGGCCAACCCAGTATCATCCCGAATTTGTTCATTTTGTGTAAATAATCTATAAATACAATACAATACAATTACACTTTATTGCATACCACAAACATGAGAAAAATATAAATCTTAACCAGGGTAATACAATTGGCGGTCTTATCGCATAAAGCAATCTCTTACAGACAACCTTTGCTTTTTAAATACCTAATAATGTTCCAGATAAAATTTTCGCCGTTAAACAGCTTACGGTTACGGTATTGATTTTAGTGTATTTATAATCTATTCTCGACTTTATCGCTGGTGGAAAATAATGCGGGTTATGTTTCAAATGTAACCTGTCAATGCTATTAAAATAGGCAAACAAGACTTTAGCAAGAATATAGAATGATCTATAAATGTGAGAGCGAGAGCGAGAGCGAGTGTGGCTCAGCGGGAACTCGTGCGCACTTCGATCCGACGCACCTGGGTTCGAATTCCGACTCAGCCCTGCACCAATGGCAGATTTTGCAAGCTCACTCTAAAACGGTGAAGGAAAACATCGTGATGAAACCAGCGTAAGCTGGCTAGAGCCGTGGTTGTAATATCACCCACCGAACAAAGCCATGCCGTCAAGCGACCTATTCGTGTTTCGGGATGATGTTCGGTGAACCATCGGGGAGATGGGTCCGAGCAGCCACTTAACTGCCGTATCTCTCTAGATCTATGTGCTCCATCTTAGGCCACATCATCGCTACACATCAGGCGAGATAGTGGCCAAACATAGATCTATTAAGCGTAAAAAAAAGACATAGATAATATACACATATTTGTATTATTTGTAGGGTTTTTATAATTTGTATCTATGTTTGTAAGGTATATATATTTTGGGCCTCTGATACTTTTACTCATGTACTGTGTTATGGCCTGAAATAAATGACTTTTTATTGTTATTATGAACAATGCTTTAACTGGTTTACTTTTAATTTAATTACCTTCTGTCCATTTAGAGAAACACAACACGACACGCAATAATTATGCACCATTAATTTGTCCTGCTGTATGTACCTACTTCGGTAGCCATTGTTCTTGGTCTCTGCGGCAAATTTTTCCCAGTAAATTGTCATGTCTCTAGACTGGCATCAATATAATTAACTTTTAGAAAAAAACAAGAACCGACTTCAATGTATCTTCGAAGTCCAAGGTCACATATCGATGAAATTTATATGGGACCACTTCGTAGCTATACTGAACCCGACGCAAAAATAATTTTTCAAATCGGTTCATAAATGACGGAGTTCTGAGGTAACAAACATAAAAAAAATATATAAAAAATATATAAAAAAATACAATCGAACAGAGAACCTCCTCCTTTTTTGAAGTCGGTTAAAAAGGTACCGAATTTGCCAATTCTTACATTTTTCAATCCTTTTGAAACGTAGACGGAGAATGAACTATTTTGAAATGGTTTGGTTAAAAAAGTGAAAGGTATTGTTATATTGCGTCATGTCTCCAGAACCCACAGTCAATGTCAAATATGAACAGATGAATCATTTCTGCGTCATGCCGCAGTATAAATGATAGTATTGATGCTGAATGCTTGTAAAGTAGGCTATGCCTTTTTATAGAGACACCAGTTTTAAAAGGGTAAAACGACTTTGTTTGGCGGATTTGGCTTGTGTAATTTGCATAAATCTGTTATTTGCCAGGCCAAATTAATTTTATTTTATCTGAAGAGCGGTAATTAATACTTTGGCGTCCTTTACCAACGCTATTAAAACTATGATTACAATTTATTAATTTAAGACTTTTCCTAAGTTTTAATTTATTACAAACTTAATATAAAGTCTGGAATAAATATTTTTTAACAGAGCTTATTATTCGTACAGTACTTAATTGTATTTATTGTCGTTTGATTAGAGCCTCTGCTGCTGTCGTCTTGAGACGTTGTGAATACGATCTCGCGATACCGACAGATCTATTTTTAAAGGAAAAATCCTACTTAATATAGAATCTATAAATTAAACTAATTAAATATTAGGCATATTTTACAATTAGAAATATCGAAGTGACCAATATATCTGCAGGGACCACATTACCACCTTTTTC
The DNA here is from genome assembly GCA_951640565.1 of Petrophora chlorosata. Classification (NCBI taxonomy): domain Eukaryota; kingdom Metazoa; phylum Arthropoda; class Insecta; order Lepidoptera; family Geometridae; genus Petrophora; species Petrophora chlorosata. The sequence continues at coordinate 10,782,247 of OX621193.1, read as the reverse complement.
CAAATACAATTTTTTACTTTATGGACATGCTGTTCCCGCACTATTTTAGTATTAAAGAAATTTAAAACATTTGTTTGTATGCCCGCTGTGCGCTTAGGGAATGTGCCTATAGAGGTCCTACAATGATAAAATATATATGTTCCTAATTAATTTGGTTAAAGTCTTTTAGTTGAATACCATTTTATATTGTAAACAAACGAGTACTACGCCTGAGTACGTGAGTGCGAACCGGTTATTATACAATATGTATAGCGGCACGCACGCCGCAGCCGGCACCCTGCCACCCGTCTCCAATGCCAATGTTGCCTGTTATTATAACATAACCAGTTACTGCCAGACTCGAGAAAATCTTGCACCTTTTCGACGTAACTAAATTACTTGACTTTTACTATGTTCTGTTACGGTCGTTTTTGGTGCGTGAGAACCGGTTCCTCACATCAGCACGCATGGTGCACTTTGTGACTCACATCGCGCCGTCGTCGCCGTCGTCGCTCCTCTGCCCAAAGTCAATGTCGCTTAGTATATAAAGTCACCTGTAAAGGTTAACAGAACATAAAAACTCATTTTAGCAACTTAACGTACGTAAACTTTAAAGTTGGATTCCTGCTTCCGCGCCACTCAAAAACAAAAACATGAGGAAAACGTTACTTAAATAAAAATAACTTTACTACGAAATGGTTACTTTTGTGATGATTCAGGTCAGATCTTAAGTTTCAATTTAGTTAGTTAGTTAATATTTAGTTATATTATTTAGTTATAGTTTTAGTTATTAAAAACTTATTTATTTATTTATTTAGTTATTTAGTTTATAGTTTCAACTGAAGGCTCACAAATGATACTTTAATAAATTAGTCAGTCAAAAGTAACCTTCACCCTTGCCCTATTTTTCTAGATTCATTTAACGAATAGTGAGGGTGTGTCTTTCTTTCTTCCACAATAGCACCACGGCACAAGCCGCAGCGCAAGTCAAATGAAGTGAATCTGAGAATTAATGAGCCTGCCTGCAACGATGCGAGGCCGGTTCGTACAAATGTGTCAACACTTTAGAACCTCATCGTTCCAATACTATTGTAAAATGGCTTCATAGAAACTCAGCGACGTAAAAATTGTTACTGTAGTAGAGCGTTTACTGGTTTTTGTTGATATCCTGACCTAGCTCGCCACTACTGCCTTCGCTCTCAAATTTAATAACGCTGTCCCGTAGAATTAACCCTTGCTAACATTCTCTTTTATTCTCCCCATCCTAACTGAAAGTTTCAGAGAAAAACGGTTTTCAGAAAATGCTTTTGTTTTGCGTTTAATGTTGTGCAAGCCATTGTTTCGTTCAATTGTATGATGGATGGAGGTCATCTTCTATATACGTATCTATGTAATTATATATTTATACCTCAATGATACCTAATTACCTACGTATATACTTAGGTTCTGAGTTTTATGGTGCATGTAATTGGCTTTATAATGATAGAGAACTATTATAAACTATAATGGAAAAAGTAGTTATTCATTTTAATATAATTTCGAATATTATTGCTTTGATTATGAACATCCAAGCAATAATGATCTAAATCGTCCTTGTCCGTGGTCTGTATTCAGCGTCATTGATATAGCGTCTTGATATAGTTGATGACACATCATACAATACGGAGCACAATGATGGACTACATGTAATGCGTATTAGTTATTGAAGTATTGTTTGCCTATAACCTGCCCCTGTAATATTATTTGCGTATGATTGCAAGGAAATTAAACGCGTAGGTATAGTATCTCATTAAACGTACGATAAAATAAACGTCAGGCAACGTAAATAATGAACATAATTTCTTGAATATTTTTTTGTTTTTGCTATAGACACAAAATACTTAAATTACGGAAAAACAAAACAAAAAAAAGTTTAAATTTAACTTTTTTTTAGTTTTGTCTTATGTTTGTTTGGTTTTATCTAATGTTTTAACGATAACAGTCGAAACATTGGACCAAATATAAACTCTTTGAACTAACCTAACTTAGTAAAACCTTTCCAGAGAGCTTATTTTTTGATTTGTCAAAGGGTTTGTCCAACCAAAGAGGATAGTTTTTAGAGTTCCGTAGTCCAACAAGCAACCTTTATAAGATCATTTTGTGCGTCCGTCTATCTGTCTGTACTAATCCTTCACAATCTCATAACTTTTACCTACAGTTATGATCGTAAGTAGGTATGGAATTTTTTACAAATATTGACGATAATATATGCAAATTTAAAAAACTACGGTGTCTGGCAAAATTTCGAGACTTTGAGGGGTACCTTTAGGGTAGGTACCTTTTCCCTTGCAGGGAGGAAGTTTTGTTCTTAGAAAACATCGAAACTGCGTTTTTTAATTTTTGTTAAATTGTACAGTCAGACTCAAAATGTGACTTCTCAAAAAAACGACATGGGCTTAAACGACGCTATTTTCCATCAGTAATGTTTCCTTCAAAGAACCTATCAAATCATGTTTTGAAAAATTTCAGAAAAATCTTTTTTATGCATTTTTTTGATTTCCTAACCACGCCACATACACTTGTAACTACTTATACTTGCCCACACTGACCAAAGACCAACCCTTACTTTAAAAGTATTCTGAAAAATGTAAGTCTTAAACTTTTTGAATTATAGACAGAAATCTGAAGTACCTAATATTGAAGACTTCCTAGCTCAAAGGTCATTGACCTCACAATAGCTCGTGTCTGTCATGTCTACAGAACCCTTATGCTTGTTACAACACGCCCTTGACCACTATTAATCTATGATTATACTGATATGATCAAAGACGAAGTATGATATGATGAATGTTGACATTAAAGTAGTATTGATTCCTCTATGCTTTTAGCTCTCCCGTTATTTCATAGTATTATTAATTTTTCAAAGATGATAACTTTACATTGGAAATATTATGTTTCTATGTCTGTAGTTCTTGCTTTTCGTGAGCCAAACTACAAAAAATATTGTATAGGTATTTTGGTACTATTTCTATGTGATTAATGTTTATAGGGTAAGAGAATTTTATTATAATATTTCATTTTTTGTGTTACAAACATTTTTTCATGTTATTGGCTGTATATAACTATAGGTTTGGTCACGGCCAAAATAGAGGAATAAAAAAATCGCTATCCTTTTCGCGGGAAAGATGTAATTTATAAATTTAAGGAAAAAAATTTTTTTCTACAATGGAAATATTTGTATATAATTCCACCGAATAATCTTGTATATAAGATAAAAAATTAAGATCCTGAATTGTCTTGCAAAATCATTTCTGTTATATTATTGTTTATCTTATAAAAGTGGATACGTTCGAAAACACTCGAAATTAAAAATAAATTGAAATTACAGCGCGTTCTATTTCGTTCTAGGTGGATTTATCATCAGAAATATTATGACTATGACTCGATCGAAGCGAATTTAAAAAATACCTACTTCTATTTTTTAATATTCTTTTTTCTATTGTGAATAGACGCAGTGGCGAAGGGGGCGGCGCCCGAGTGCTCCGCTCGACGCCGGACTGGGGGGACCTCGCCGTCAGCGGAGAGCACCTCTGGTCGCCCACCTCCGTGTCTGGAGACTGCTGCTATGTCGGTGATGCTGAGTGCCAGGTGAGTTGTTTAGTGCCTATTTAGTCAGGCAGCAATGACTGACACATCACAAGTACAAGGACAAGTTCTCTATCTATGAGAGAAGGCCCGTGTCCCAGCTGTGGGAACGTGATGGGCTGATGATGATGATGATGATGATGAAGTACTCAACATTTCTTTGCCACTCTTTCGCGCGGAACAGGTGTGTTGGGGCGACGGACGCATGTTGCATGCGCGTGGCGTACCTAATGCTTCGGACTGCATCCAAAGTTAGTAAGAGAGTTAGCTGTTTGGTCTGGTGGAGCAAAGTGCTGACAGATTAGTTATTATAGCTAAATGAAATCGCCTACCCATCGTGAGCGATATGAAGCAATAGACAATGTTGTTAAAATACGGGTTTGATTATGAATTATGATCATTTTGGCGCTTGGCCAAGCTGAATCGCATACAAAGATTATATCTCGTAATAAGAAAATATTTGCGCAATAATTATCTTATTAGTTATTACATACCTACCTACTACTAAGTCCATATTATTTTTGTCTACACTCCTCCACTTGTGGGTTGTCTGGAAGAGATCGCTTTAAGCGATAAGACCGCTGATTGTGACGCTAGTATTAAGTTAATTGTTATTTTATTTTTTACTGTATCATGGTGTTATCATCATCATCATCATCAGCCCATCACGTTCCCACTGCTGGGACACGAGCCTTGGTGTTATAATAAAGAGTGATTCTATTCTACTACTAGTGCATCTCCTGACACCTAGGCACCCACTAGAGAATTGTTTTGTTTTGATCGCGAAGCATAGTTAGCTATGGTAAAAGAACTTGGTCCTACCTACTTTACATTTAGATATATTTCTCGTGAGATTTCATCACTTTTTGATTGCTAAGAGAGAGAAGTGTTAACATCTAATGACGTAGACACGATTCACTATTATCATTATAAGATTAAATACTGAATTAAGACCTACTTTCTTGTCAATTTCCAAGATTCTAGGACATTCTAGGTCAACGGGAAGGGTGCTACAGTTTAAGAATCATCAGTCAGTCTACTAAGCTCCTTAGCAATCACATAACGCAAACAATAAAGGAGACGAATGCAGTCGCTGCGGCGCCGCCACCGTGGCCAATATTAGTCGGAAGTACCTAGGTGCATCTTTATCATAGAATAAAGCTATATTTGTAGAGCCTATATTTATGTCTCGATTTATTTTTACTGCTGGTGAGGTTGTGCTTATAAGTATTTGATATTATTGTCCCTTAGGAAATAAGCGATTGATGTGGGGTCGTATAAATAGATATCTCACAGACGGTAATTGTTAATACCTAGAAACTTGCTTTTAGATTCTATTTCTATAATAATATGCCGGCCGCCAGCGGCGCTGGCTGAAATCGTGGCATCCGTTAAATAGAACATGACCGCTTTGGGCAGAATTTGCTAACCTACTGATATAAAGTACCTACATCAGCAAGGGAATCGAGTAACTCAAACACCGATCCCCATTGCTTTCAATTTCAGATTTGGAAAGCGTTGCCATCCTTCAATCTACAATGCCGATAATTTTTACCGATCGTGATTAGGATAAGAATTTGGACGCGGACTTTGAGTAAAAAAGTTCGACAGTGCCATACACAAATACCGATCACAAGACACGTTTGAAAGCGATCGGGATCGGTGTTCAAGTTAGACGACTCCCCTGCTGGTCCATAGTAAGCTACTCTTCCGTATAAACATATAAGCATTATGAACACACTTTTTAGGTGCAAGAAACGCACTTATAAAAGTTATAAAAGACTTTACCTCGTTATAATATTACCATAAAAATCGAACACTTCGATTATTTAATAAAAAATATGATAACTGGCAGAATAGAATAGAATAGAATATTGTTTATTGCGTATAACTGTGTACATAAGATGTTATTTGGTTACAAAAAAGTTTCAACAGTTTACCCATATCGGTACAATAATAGTAACAGCTAATTTAAATAGCTTGTTTTGGTATAACATACCTAATTATTTTATATTACAGTGTGAAAATTATCTCGTAACTTAATAAATACGTACTTTTCATAAATTGAAAAAGTGTTTTGCGAAAATCATTATTGTTATAAGTAGGTATGTGTATTTTCAAGATACGTCAGTAGCATCGAAATCTCGTGGATTGTTTTGATGATATATTAAGATAACTAGTTATCTTATCGTGTCATCGCTTATTCCCATCAGCGGATGGAATATTGTATTGATTTTCTGCATGCTATTCTCTCCGGCCACACAGACCTAATTAAAGAGATTGTAGATAAAGAGGGCTAATAGCATGATAGCAACGAGACGGAGGATGGCCAAGCGGTAACTAGTGCGACATTCGATCAGAATCACAGCTTGGCTTTTTTAGTCCTTTAGAATGTAGTTTATTTCTTCCATTCTTAAGAAATCAGCGTCGTATGTGAGTCTTTACGTAAAAATAAAAAAAGTTAATGTTTTCTGTAAACATTACTTACGCCTGTATTAATACGAGATAGGTGGGGCAGAGGTGTCGTGCGGGATGCAAAGATCACACCTCTGGATCTTTTTACACACTCAAATTAGTCCTCACAACAAGATTCAGTACGTGAAGTTCCACTTTTAGTAAGACTGTTAGTAAGATTTTTTACTCGAGTTTATTCTAAACTTATATGTAAAATACATAGTCGTATTCTAATAAAACGAAGTTCTCACAAATTTAGTTTTAAATATTATTTTTAACCGACATTAAAAAAAGGATTTTCAAATAGCTAAGTATTTTTTAATGTTTGTTACTTCAGAACTCCGTCATTTGTAAACCGATTAAAAAAAATGATTTTCGCGTTGGGTTCAGTAGAGCTACGAAGTGGATATTTGACCTTGGACTTCGAAGATACATCAGAATTCAAGTCGGTTTCTTTTATTAAATGTATACCTACTTGTTATAATACACGATAATTTAAGCAACATTAAAAGTACATAAATTTAAAGGTCTGACCTAAGAGTATGAAAGTGTGAGTTCCCATTTTAATCGTATTAATTTTAAGCGCGCTAAAGCCTTACGCAAGTGGCTTCCAAGCAAAAAGCTTCTCCTGTAAACTAACTCGAATGTCAGTTACTTCAGATAGCAGGGCAAGCGACGAATTGTGATCCAGGCATAACCTATCTCTCATTATAAATATAAACGGCTACACTCACGTTATGATTGTGTCGGATAACTCCGACCAGGTTTCGGACAATTAGGATGTCCTTCTTCCGGGAGTTTATGATTTGGACACAATCATAACGTGAGTGTAGCCGTTTATATTTATAATGAATATTTCGACTCACGATAGTTTCCAAACTTTAATTAACCTATCTCTGTTAGAATGTAGTACAGAAAACTTTTTTAATTTCATTGTACATACATATATAATGTATAAACAGAAAAAAATACTTAATGCTTAGGAAACTTGCAAGAATTATTAGTATTAATAGTACCTAAATCTATAATTTCGCAAGTAGGCAGTAGATTTAAACTCGTTTATCCACAAACACGGCTGATAAGCTAATGACGTCAGAAAAGGTATAAAGATCGCTATAGCTTCCTTGTTGTGTACCTATATACGTAACATAATCACGCGCTAATTTATCCTGACAACCTTGAAAGCCTCACCAAACTTCCGAGAGTTGCCTTTTATTCATAATTTCGCATAAGTTACTTAATTTTGTATAAATATTTATAGATTACAAACTTTTCTGAAGCTTATGACGTCAAAGTTATACGCTGTGCGTAAATAAATCACTGCAGCTTCCTTATGAGTAACATTCTAACATCTAAGCACGGGGTAAGTTATCTTGAGAACCTTTAACCTTCTCAAGTTTGCGAGCTCCCGCAATCTCTGAACTAAGTTTTTCATGTCTCGGCGGAGAGTCCCGTCATGCTGGTATCTATCTAGATTGTAACGGAAGTTGAAACTTTACTGCTCATCAATTTTAACTAAATGGGATTTTCCACAGTTTTCCACGAAGATATCCTAATCTTAACTGTTGTAACATGTTACCTACCATGTACCTACACATAAATGTTCATCTCTCAGTCGTTATGCCTCGTAATTTATCTAGATTGTCACGCAACTCGATTTTATACTCGTAATCCGAAATTAGGGCAGTTTTCCATGATTTTATATAATTAGTGACATGTGTAAAATACACACGATTAACTGAATTGACATTTGTAATTAATAAATGGGTATTTAACCTAGTTTAACAGCGACTGACTTCTATAGTGGGTGAATGCTGTTAAATAATTACAGAATAGAGTTTTATAAACCGCATTAGAAATTAAAGAACCATGTCAATTTACCAATATTTTGCTTTCATATTTTTCTATCCTCAGTCTTTTTGGCTCAGCCACAGTGGGAAATTAATTGATTTCCAAGAAATTGTTAAGTGTTAATTTCTAAAAATAATATTTTGTCATAAGGAAATACTTGGTGTTATGCACCTAGGTATATAAGTATATAATTTACTGTTAAGATCAGTAATTCCTTAAGTGAACTGGTTGAAGTGACGGAGGGTACGGCCCAAGGATCAGTCCTTGGTCCCCTTCACTTTCTGTCCTATGTGAACGACATGATTAACTGCATCAACCATTGCACTTGTTATCAATTTGCTGATGATACTTGCCTGGTAATAAGTGATAAGGATCCTCAAAAAGCTTATGAACTTTTGCAATCTGACTTGGATTCTTTGCTGAGATGGTGCCATGATGCCGGCCTAGTGCTCAACTCTAATAAAACAAAACTCCTTACGATTAAATCTCCGTACGTGAAGCACTCTCCAACTGTAAATATAGTGGCGCATAACCACAGCTGCTTGCACAGTGGGATAATATGTAAATGCCCTCACATAGAAGTAGTAAAATCACAAAAATACCTAGGACTAGACATCGATAGTAAATTTAACTGGAGCAAGCATGTTGAGCAAGTCTGTAACAAATTGAGACAGTTCCTAGCTAATATTATAATTCTCAAGAATCGCATCCCATATAAAGTCAAATTAATGCTGTATAACTCCCTAGCAGAATCTTATATACAATATGGACTTACCAGTTACGGTCGCACATATAAATCCTATCTCAATCAAATATATAAACTCCAATTAAAAATACTTAAAAATATTGTATCCAATAAAATTAAAGAACAATTTCGAAATGATGACTCTCGGTTGTTTGATCATTGCAAAATCCTACCTATTCATACACAATTTAAATATACATTGCTTAAAGAACAATTTTTTACAGAGGAGTTAAAGAAAGAAATCCAACATACTGTATACACGCGGGCCGTCGCTCGAAACCGGCTTTGTACAATAGGTGCGAACAATGCATACGGCGAGCGGACATCGTCTTACCTGGTTCCTCGACTAATTAACAGTCTACCTCCGGATTTGGTTAATGATCTCACACCACTAAATATTAAAGTTAAACTTAAGGCTTACTTCTTGAAACACATTGAATGTTAAGATTACTAAGAAATGTACTTACCAATATTCTATCTTCATAGATAGAGTTATTAGATGATTGTGTACCTAATATCGATGTAGATTAATTATGGTATTGAACACAAACCTCAGTGGTTTACAAATGCCATGCAACTTACTATTGTAATGTTATTTTAAAATGATAAATAAATATTAAAAAAAAAAAAAAAAAAATATATTATGTCAGAAAACCACATCGCGGTTTTACCGAGGTTTATTTTTCAATGTATTAAATCAGCACTAAATAAAGCTATTGGCAATTTTCTATAAACATAAGCTAATTGGGTGGTCGGTTTTGTTATGGTACCTACTATATACTATATTATGCGTAAATTAGAATTCGGTCAAAATAACTTTGGCGCATTGATTTAAATGCGATTTGAATATTAAACAAACTCAATAGCAAAATGGTTAAACTGGTCTAGCTACTTAAAAAACCTTTGAATGATACTTAAAAAAATAAATATCCCCAACGATCACAAACATAGATCCTGGCCCCTAACTAGGATTTTCTGTGTCTAGGGTACCAGGAACAACGAGTAATAGGGTCCTACAACACCCAGACACGAAACAAATGCTTGGTCTTATTTTTTTCTGTGCACAAACATTTGTCCCGTCGCGAGAATCGAATCCGCAACCTCAATGGTATATGTGGTAGTAACCACTACACAACAGAGGCTGTCTGGCACTTACTAGCTGCGCCCCACGGTTACATTCGTGGTTTTCCGGGATAGTAGCATACGTGCTTTTTCAGGTCTAAAGAACTCATATACCTACTAAATTTAATCAAAAGCCGTTTCATCATTCATCCTCACAATCTTTCGCATTTATAATATTATTAGGAATACGTTATAATATAATAGGTTATGATTACGTACCTACCTGAGATACCTTAGATAGAAGCTTTAACTGTTTCTTCGATGTAATTATTTTCAAATAGCTTTCATCAATGTTTATGTCTATCGCAGTAAACAACTCGAGAATTATGTGAGTATTAGGTACATACTTCAATATGCGATTAGACAAAGAGCTATAACGGGTAAAGGTGAAGACGGTTGTAAAGGAAATTTCATGTGCTATAAAGAAAATGAAATCCCGCCATAATTTTAAAGGCGAGCTGTATCCTTTCATTGCTAACCGTTTCGATAAATTATATTTTCGGAGCGGTAAAGTTAAGCTTTTATTCAAGAAAGTCTATTGGGACTTCACAAAAATTCAAGTGGCCCATTTATTTTCTCGTGGAAAGTTAGAGTACATTACTCTGACAAATGTTATCGCTGTAGTTTGTGTTATTCCATGACGTTGTTGTGTTTGTATTTTATTGTTTTGTCATTGAAGTCCATGCTTTTATTATACTGGAATAACTTTCGTGGTGCCTACATTATTTCAGTTCTACGAACCTGACGGAGATCAAAATCCTTGTCAGCCAGCCGAAATTAATATGCATGTGCGTTTTTAAAAAAAAAAAGTTTTTAGAGTTCTGTACGCAAAGGGTAAAACGGAGTCCCGTTTTACCTTTTATTACTAAGACTCCACTGTCCGTCCGTCTTTCTGTCTGTCTGTCTGTCCGTCTGTCAGCAGGCTGTATCTCATGAACCGTGATAGTTAGACAGTTGAAATTATCGCAGATGATTTATTTCTGTTGCCGCTATAACAACAAATACCTACTAAAAAACAGAATGAAACAAATATTTAAGGGGGTTCTCATACAACAAACGTGTTTTTTTTTGCCGTTTTTATAGATTATGGTACGGAACCCTTCGTGCGCGATTCCGACTTGCACTTGGCTGGTTTCTTTGTTTGCAGAATGTAGTACATAGTAGATGGAAATAATTAAAATAAGATAAGTAGGTTATAACGTTCTACCAATATTCAAGTCTAATATTAGTAATAATCACAATACCTAATAGTTACATATATTATCTAAATAAAATTTCCGCGATTAATTTATTTATGTTTTAATAGCCTGTATGTGCTAGCGATGCTTGACGGGTTTCATGAATGAAAAGAAGTCAAGCAAATAACAATTTAAATATCAGTCCGAAGTTACTTATATACAAACGAAGATAAAAACAACGTTACGCTTAACACATAAAAAATAAATATCATGACATAACTGACTTGCGGAAGAACCATAAAATTTGAGGTGTGTGACATGACATCTACCTACCTAAACGCACAGGCATGGTGGATTATGACCCATGCTCTTAAAAAAGGCTGTGTACTGTGTTGTTCAAAAATATCATAATTGGCTAATGATAATGTTTACGAACAAGTTTTGGCAAATATTCCGATATTTGTTATTCCGATTTCTATATACGCAAGCTTTCATTTCAAGAGTGTAGGAATGCTTACTTAGAGAAGTGTGGAAATCCGTCACAACCGGCTGCTCATTCACATAGATATTATTTGCCTGATTCGTCTTCCTATGCAAACGCCGTAACAATGCTTATCTCATTCTTTTCGCAGAGTATTTCGCTCGTGATTTTCGTGCCGCAAAAGGTTTTCCGAGCCTTTTGTGTGTAAAAAGATTCAATTTTTACAAACAGCCGTTGTGTATTTTCTTTTAACTACCAGGTGTTGGTAGCGCAACAGGGCAAGAAATTGTAATTTCCCCCACAACCATTAGCTAGTTTCCTGTCTATTGTAAATGCGGCTGAATGTAAGATTAATGACGCCTCAGTATCATTATTGTGACGATCAACTGTCAACGCCTATACAACGTAACTGTCTTCTGTAGGTAGGTACGAGAGAATATTGGGAATTAAACCTACCTATTTATTTTAGATATAGATTAGGTACACTGAAAGATTCGATTTAGGTTTTTGATGTGTTTTTGTTGTGTAGCAGTGGTCTACAAAAAATGTAAAGTTATATTTCACTACCTACTTTGTAATGTGTTGTGCATGTTATATAGCCAATAAAATTGTGATGCTGATTATATTGAATGTTTTCAATATAACTGATTTCACGACATATGAGTTAATGTTACCATGATGGAATCGTACTAAGGTTGAGACGGTCGTCCTATCATGACGTTAATTATTACATGTGACATTGTACCCAGAAACGGCGAAATAGAGGATAGCATAATTCCATGTTGATTTGCGATGTAAAAGAGAGCGACATGGAGCTTGAACTTTGCTTCTCATAAATTCTTAATTTTAATCGTAAACTTTTGCACTGGTGTGCACCTCAAACTCTTGACTTACATGTACCAACCTTTAATATTATAACTAGGAATGACCTTCTGAAAATGTTCTGCAAAAACATTTGAAGGTTATTCGTATTTCATATGTGACATTTGGACGTCACTAAAAATCCATAGTGATTTAAAAATTCACGCTGACGGTCGACGTTGAGGCATTTCGCAGTAAAAACGTGACCAAAATACTAGTATTTTAAATGCCTCTCCTGTACGACATAAATTTACACGACAATGTGATCTTTTTTGAATCGCCCTCATTTTAAATTGATCAAATAATGTGTCATACCTATTCTATTCTATATATATATATATATATATATATATATATCTACACAGCTTTGGATATCTATATGTCGCAGGAATAGGTATAATAAAAACAGAGATTTGGTCAATTTCCTAAATGATTTGATTAAATCACGGAGGACGTTAAAATAACAATACGATTTTATCATTTCCCTAAACAACACCTAGTGATATGAACAAATACCAAAACTGGTTCCGCGACATGACAAAAATAACATGTCAGTTCTGTCGCATCGAAATTCCTAGGGATACCAAGAAATCACGGTATAATCATGTATTGGAAGGACCACTCCTCCGTGGTCCGACCCGCTCTTACCCGTAGAGTATATATAAAAAGCGCAGAGCAAGAAATTCGCCAGGAGTTCCTGTGCAAAACGAGTGCCCAATGGCAGGGCCCCAATTCACTATGATAACTTGGCGATTCCTTGTTTTGAAATCACGTCGATTCCTTTATAAATAAACGACATCTCTATGACGCATTCATATATTCATATATATGACGCGTCATAGAGAATACAAATTTCGCAAATGTCGTTAATAATGAAGGAATCGACGTTTCCTCGAAGCAAGGAATCGCCAAGTTGTCATATTGAATTGGGGACCTGAACGAAGAGAGGGGGAGAGGTGGGAGCCAGCGACGAGTACGCGAGTGGAACGAAGGGATGATAAAACGAGAGTTCTAGCGAGAGCCCATTTATTAAAATTATACGTCGTATCCCTAGGGATTTCGTGAAATCCCTCGTATCCTCATGTCCCTGAGACAGCTATTTGTTCATATCACAAGATGTTGTTTAGGGAAATGATAAAATCGTGTTGTTATTTTAACATCCTCTGTGATTTGGTCAAATCACTTAGGGAATTGACCAAAGCTCTGTTTTTATCATATTTCTGCGACATATACACCATTTTGATTATCGACCATAAATAATTTTACTCTTAAACGATATCGGTACTTTTTCATTATTAGAGAAGCCCAAAAATAAATACCTACTTTGTTCTGGATATCTCATAGCATAAATATTTGAGTTTACAACTCTCCACTGGCTCCACATAGAACTATTCATTATTCTGTGGCTTTATACCACAGAATAATTAACAGTTTTAGGTGACAAACTCTTAGCTTCCAGAAGCCAAGTGCAAAGTGCTTGTGAAGCTTGTCTAACATTAGTCTTTCTATATATAATCTGGAATTCTAGATGATACCTTTTCGCTCTAAAATGAAAAAATCTAGCAACAATATATACGAGAAACATGCAAAGTGCATTGCGCGTGATAGATGCACTTGGATAGATATGTTAAGTCTTCTTGCAAATTTTACAGTCACTTAAATGTGAAGCACAATTACCTATACAACACTCATAGTTTCCTGAAACCACACCTCCGACCCAGTTATCAATCAAAATATTTTTCCACCAGAAACACGGATCCCGCATGAAATGCTCGGCCTGCAAGATCGTGGCGCACCAAGCATGCATCGACATCCTGATGGACCGTGTGCAGTTCACGTGCAAGCCCACCTTCCGCGACGTGGGCGTGCGCCAGTACCGGGAGCAGACCATCATACACCATCACTGGGTGCATCGCCGCTCGGAGAAGGGCAAGTGCAAAGCTTGCGGAAAGGTAATTTCTGATGCTGACCTACATTTAAAAAACGTTAACGTTTTAGTTTGATATTACTATTTTAGTCATGACTGCACTTGTAGCTAACCATCTGTAAACTCATTTTGTGCTAATGTTGGTTTTGTGGTTTTTAGCTCGCAAATAGCCCAAGATTTTATATTTATTGAAGATTTTATATTGTTTAAAAACATATTTGATAGGATGACAAACTAAACATAACCGCTGTACCTGGTTGCGCATTGTCCACAACAATTCTTTAGTCATTCCCTGCGGGTTGCTTTTGTTTACCTTCGTCACCCTGAGACGCAAGGTTTGTTTGTCCTCCTACTTCAGATAACAATAAAGAGTTTTGTGTTGTCATTATAATAGATTCATCCTGACGTATCACATTTTGAGTTATATTTTGAAAACAAAGCACATCGTCACATAAGCACTTACATATTTTCGTCCATTATGGATGTGACCCAAAGCACCTCAAAGTCACAACATGGTAATAATACTTACCTAGACAAATAATTTTACTCTTCATATTTCTTCCCAACAATGCATTTAGCGGAGCGTTTATTTTTAAAGGCTTATTTTCATTTTAACAGTCTCGGGTTGTTTCCTCTTCGTGGGTACGTGCAAAAGTATGTTAAACGGGCTGAGAATAAAATTATGCAAATTGTTTTAATTTTATCCTAAACATTGTTCATTTACCATCCAGACCCTTTGAGTACTTACCTAGAATACTTTTGCATTCATAAATTCATTTAAAGTTGGCATAAATTTTAATCGTGATGAATCCCTGTAATCTATCCTAACCTCAGCAAAACATCAAGTGCCAAGTATTTGAGAACAAGCTCAAACATTTTAATCAGGCGCTTTGGAGTTACAGTTTTGAATAATTGAAATGGCTATACGAGCTCGTACTAATGAAGTCACCCGAAATGCAGAAGTTTGATTAGCATTTCATTGTCCTTCATTAATATGTGTAAAGCAAATCACTAGATTGCAGAGGCAAAGAATGGCAGAGGTGATGTTCTATCACACTCTACACTCGTTAAAGTTCCTCGAACGTTCAAGCCATTACATTAAAGTCCTCATGCCCTGGCACTTAATCGAGTCTCTAATAATTAAGGTATCTGTAAGTACTTTTGTCTTAGTCGGGAAGCAATTAATTGGGAAAGTTTCTTAAGGGTATAACGACCTTCAGGTATGTAGCCTGTAGACTGTGAAGTTAACTTATTCTATTCCTTCTTGATATAAGACCTTTTGTTTCTATAACAGTAAAATTAAGTGGAGAATAACATAATATAACTGTAAACCTATAGAATAAACATTAAAATTAAACTAAAATTCATTTATTTCACTTTGTATCAACTTTGTTTGTGAGACCCTAACTAATAAAGTAGGCTGTATGGCCTGTGCCTTAATAGTTAGTATCTTCCCATTATGTTCAATTTCTTTTTGTTACACTAATTCACATTTATTTTTAAATTTCAGTAAATTAAAGTAGCCTTATCATAAAACAATTATTATTTTCAAAAATTTACGTCATTCTATAATTAATCATTATATCAAACCTGGCCCCCTACCCATATGTCCCTCAAGCGCCAATCGTATATCGTGTTGAGCTCAGATTAAGGTGTAGATTCACTGCAACAATGTCTTATGGTGCCATATTTTGTCCCATTAAGTTTATTTCAACTAGTAGTCATCGTCTTTTGGTATAAATGAATGTGATTAGTTCGATTTCTTGCCTGAATCGGCAATAATTAGACCGTATCTCATTAATCGCAGTGACGCTATACCTTAATTCGATCTCAACACGATATACGATTGGCGCTTGAGGGCCATATGGGTACGGGGGCTGTCCTCAAGAGTTAAGATTGTGAAATAATTTAAAATTCAAATATAATCATAATATAGCTTCGGTTATTTTCCCTTTTGTGATCTGAACAGTGTGTATGAGAGAATGAGTTGTGAGAGACTGTGTTAGTATATGAAATGTATGTGAGGGTGTGTTTATGTGTGTAAGTGTGTATGTCTGTGAGAAAGTGTGTGAAATTTATACTTCCATCATTGGTATTGTCATCAAAAAGCTACATATTTTAAGAATAATAAATAAAATAAATATGGAATGGGCTATCGCCCGAAGTTTTTCTGCAGAGCTATAACATGGGGTACTTTAAAAGAAGGGTGAAAAGGGTCCTTAAAGGTAGGCAACGCACCAGTAATGCCCGAGTGTTGCAGGTGTCCATAGGCGACGGTAACCGCTTACCATCCAGGCGGGCCGTCTGCTTGTTTGACTACCTAGTCATATAAAAAAAAAGAATATCCTCCGTTTCTTGATATGTCATTCGTTTTAGCCAACGTATCAAAGCTTCCTTGCACTCGACTAGAGAGAGACATTATTCAAGATATCACATTCAAACAGCTCAACATTGTTAAGCAGTCTTCTTCATTCATTAAGGATACTACCATAGGCTACTATTGTACTTCCATATGACTATTTAGCACTGTAAACTACTTAGGACTATTATCAGGAATCATTGTCAGATAACTTAAAATTTTATTTAAACATTACCTAATCATTCTTAAAGTAAACTTTAAACGGTTTTAAAACAATATTAATTAAATGCTTCAAGATTAAATTGAATTTGCATCGTATCAGTGACACCCAAAATGGCTGGAGACGTTCTCGTTCCTTTTTCGACCATCTGTTTGACCAATTTCAATATAGGCATAATTGATGCCCATCAATTGAGGCATAATTGATGCCCAATTTCCGATTTAATTGGAAACCATTGAAAAGACGTCTGATAAAGTTCACCCTGTATAATAAATTCCAATTAATTTTTTGCGCATTACTTATAAGTAGGTACTTTGTATTTCTCGTCAAAAACTCCCATATTTTAATAGGATGTAGGTACAGTAACTATAATGCTCATGAACTAAAACGTAAGAGTGTCATAAAAGCCAAATTAAGTCTCACTGCGACTCGTGTGATGTTAAATTTGACCTGTTTTCTCCAAATGGGCGTGTTTTCCAACTGCATTGTAATTTCGCCTCAACGCGGAAAGCATTTCCCTGCATAAGGGGGAACGTATTATATTTATTCTGTAGTATGAGAAGCTATTAAACACTGTCTTGAGTAACTCGCAAGTGTTGAGCTCCTATATAGGTATAACCGGCAGTGTGTTCTAAAATTGCGGGAAAATATACGTGAAACCGCTCGGAGAATTAAATAAATAATGATATTTTGAGAGGCTTGTTTCGTTATGCATGTTCGCTTAAACTGAAACTGCCGGATCTCCAATTCTATGTTCTAATTGTATATTCGTATGGGTTTCATTAAAATTACACATAGTCCAGTATCGAACGTGCATTATCCAGCTGTCCAAACGAGCAATTACGCGTGTTTGCGTAATTTTGTATTAATTAATTTTGTACGTACCCAGTTTTGTAACTAAACATAGCACTGATCAAATTGTACGCCATTTGGTAGGTAGTATTGTATTTATTCTCGCGTACATTATTTGGCGGTAAATGAGCACGGAGCGCGAGCATTTAATCACTTTCCCGTTGTCATATTTTAGATACAATAATTATGTACGTTATTGCTTGGTTATAGATAAATTACAGTTAATTATTATAACAAGCAATTGTTATACCTATGTAAACTTTGTTGTAGGTATCACATAATATTTGACTGTCCGTTCTGTAACTCGCAATTCCTAACTGCTATAAATTCAACACGCAGAGACTACAGCCTACAGCGTTATCGTACAAGTAATGAAGAAAGATAAGTTTGAGTAGTATCCGACGTATGCCGACGTTGAATCCGCTTAATGAAGGATAATAGTTAATGTAGAGAGTCGCTCGGAGGCGGCGGCTGAGTGAGTGAGCCGTGTCAACTCGGAACGTTCGGTATACCCCGACTACTTTACAGCTCGCAGCTAGCACGCTCGCCGGCCGCACTACACCGTGCCGGCACGCTACGCGACAAGCTGCCACTCGGCTCCACGCGAAATTAAAACTTCATTTTTAATGACGTGTTAGCATATCGCTCGCATATGACTGGTACCTACGAGATCAGCAACACGATTTTAAAAGTTGAATCCAGGTTTCTAGGTTACACTCAACGCTTTTGTTCTTGCAACTTCCCTATTGTATGAAGAGTATTTACATATTTGAATAATATCATTTATTTATTGAGGGCTTAGCGACGTTTTAAACTTTAAGTATCTTTCGTACAATGGTTTTTGGGATTATTAAATGGCTATTTAGTATTTTGTTATCGCAATCAAATTAAAATATTAATTATGAGCATTATGTTAAACTTAATATCACAGCTTACATAATTTAAATATTTTTTCAACTTAAAACAATATAATTATAATGGTGTAGTTATGATACCCATATAAGCATTTATGTATTTGTGCATTTATTTATGTATAACGTCATTCATTATCTTACACAGTAAAGTTCACAATTCAGTTTAGCGATGGCACACTATTTCCGAATATTATTATCTGCAATATTACGTTTTAATACCTGTGAAAATATACTATATTTTTTAGGCATGAGAATTATAACATAAAGTGGGATTATAAAAATATTTACAGAGTCGCCGGTAAAAATACCGTTAAATAGATTATGTTTAAAATACAGAAAATACATTTCTAAAATAAAAATATAGGCATACTCATTTGTGACTGTCATCATCACCCCAGCCAGAACGAAAATTCATATAAACACATAGTAGGTGTTGATTAAACCACCGCATGATTAATGGTTTCTACTAAGGGAAAGCTTCACTATTTTTTGCTTCGAGTTTGTGCGCTAGGATGTAAAACATTGTTTGACAATATGCTTTGTTTTCGTTGCAATCAACACTACAATCTACACTCGTAAAGTTTCATTTGCTAAGGCCATCCATTTTGAGTTGTCATGTTTTTGTTTGCATGCTTGTGGCATGGTTGTTTTGTTGTCACAGTCACTCGGGCGCAGTCGCTGCGGTTGGTGCATTCGAAAACAAGATTCTGTACAGGAGACTTTTGGATTAGAGAATGGTGACACTACAAACCATGTGCGTATTATGTGTCGCTGCATTCCGGGCACGGTCAATGAATGCCGCAGAGCGGAACGCAAAAGCCAATATTGCTCGATAATGTTTCCTATAAGAGGGAACGGTTATGTAATTTGTATTTCAATTTGAATACGAATGCAGAAGCGAATGAATTTAACATGCTTCTACCTACTCGTGCCTATATAACCGTTAAATGTTTTTGATATCACCACGACAAAATGGGAAATTGGCTACGGCATTCCGAACTGCTGATAATTATATATTATGCTTGCCTATTATTTTAAGATGATTTACTTTTGCCGATGGAGCACCAGTTTTGAAATAAATGTATGCTAAATGGATGTCGTTTTTTTTCCTACAGTCACTGCAAGCTAAGTTATCGTTCAGCTCGAAAGAAATTGTAGCCTTGAGCTGTTCCTGGTGCAAAGACGCCTACCACAACAAGGAGAGCTGCTTCAACCTCCAGCGAATAGGAGAAGAGTGTTCATTAGGTACGATCGTTTTTACACGCAATACGATAATTCTATTATTTTCCCTCGTTATTTGAACTGTTTCGTAACTAATATATATACGTAATGGGCTGATGATGATGATGATGATGTGACTAATATTAATGACTTTCGCAGGTTTACAATCAAACATTATAGTGCCACCGTCATGGATCGTGAAGCTGCCAAGAAGAGGCAGTTTCAAATCATCGCTAAGAAAATCTCCAAAGAAAAAAAGCGCGTCCAAAAAGAAAGGAAAAGATTCAAAAAATGAGCAAAGAACGTTTGTGATAAAGCCGATACCTACGGCAAATGTGAGACCAGTGTTAGTTTTCATTAATCCAAAAAGTGGTGGGAATCAGGGGGCAAAGTTATTGCAGAAGTTTCAGTGGCTGCTCAATCCAAGACAGGTGTTTGATCTCACTCAAGGCGGTCCGGGACCAGGGTAAATATTTTTTAATCTTAATTTTGGTTATACTTAAATGTTCTGTGTTACGGTTCTTATTTCATCTTTGGGATTTATTTCGATTTTTACGTAAACATAAAACCAAAATGTAGGTACAGAAAGCATACCTACCTATTAACTTGCGCTGAGTAGGTACGTGCAATGTACAAAAAAATCTTTATGATATTTCCTATTATTTGCCGACTCTAGACAAGACGCTGAAATATCTCACAATTTATCTAGTAATTTCTTCACATGTCTTGCGTTGTCAACTGAAACACTGAATTGTTAGGTTTTTCTGGAAAATTGCTCTCCAAGGAATACTGTGGCCAACAATATCACGCGACATTTTCAATGGACAATTCAGCAAGCTCCGCTCAGCTGAGAGAGTATGGTATTGCGAATTCTGAAGAGCTTAGAAATGAACAACGATCAGAATGAGATCCAGAGTACGATAAACGAATGAATAGACAAAGTGAGCAGTGCTCGTCCGTCCGCCTTGGTCAATACCAAGCCTATGGGCTTGTGAATTGGTTCGACCTATTTTATCATAATCGGGAACTTGCTCTGGTTTGTCGATGTAACGCCCGTCCGCACGTGCATTTCGCATAGTACCTATTTAAGAAAGTACTTTTTGTGTAAAGACTTTTGTATGCGAAAAACATAATACTTAGGTATCCCACGTGCTAACTTGATAACTTGAAATGACAACTTGATCATCAATTCACGTCTATAAAAATATGTAAAGACCATTACCATTTACTGATGTTCCAAAATACACTTTCAACATTTTCGTTTCTATGGCATCCGCCTCCGTGCTCCTTTTTGTATAGGCTCAGGCTTCTGCTTCCTAATAGGCGGGATTGTACAGCTAATGGGAATTAAAGGTCCTCGTCGTCGTCTTTAATACCACTAGAGCCTTTTAGCAATTTGTTAACCAACTTTATTTATTCGAAGCGGCAACTTTTAAGCTTATATTTCAAGACGATAAATCTCATCCTTCATCAGAGCGCCTGTCGTTGAGATTGTCGTCACAACGGATGTAACTTGATACTGGATATTACTTTGAATAATTGTAAAATTAATTTAATTGTTAGCTGCGTTTCTTTAAATGCCTAATCAATGAACACAATTACAGAAGCTACAGAAATGCAGCGTAAAAATATATTTGAATTGGTATTCTTAGTACTACGAATATTGCACCTTATGTACTGGTAAATGTGTAATCCATATAAAAACAGAATGACTTAACAGAATATAATGGGTTTAGTACACGGCGTCACTTTTAAAATACAATTTGAGCGTGTCGCATAAGTGACTGAAAGGAAGGTTTTAAGAAGAATCCTAGGGCCTGTGAAGAGAGAGGATGGAACGTGGCCGATCTAGTGGCCGAGCCAAACATCATCGGCGAAATAAAAGCACACAGACTTCGCTGGCTCGGCCACCTTGAAAGAATGGGTGAGGATCGGACTGTGAAGCGAGCGTATTTGGGACGGCTGGTTGGCCGACGACCGGTTGGCCGTCCCAAGTACCGCTGGAAAGACGAAGTGGAGAAGAACTTGCGTGAGCTAAAGGTCGAAGAATGGCAGGAGTTGGCGCAAGACTGACTAAAGTCTTCTATTGTCGGAGGCCAAGACTCACTTTGGGTCACTGCGCCACCCTAGTAAGTAAGTGTCGCATAACACCCTCCAATTTTCTGAAGTCTTCAAGAAAATATCTCATTCCTCCCAATCGAAGCCGTGTAAAGTCACGTACGTAACAGAAATTCTGCGATATATTTTCACGTTCCACCTGTTACAACATATCCGAGATAAAATATTAGGACCTCATGACTAGTTCCTCATGAAAAGTTCTAATAAATGTATGTGGTCTATGTGGTCTACATCAAAGCTACGCTCGGCTACATTGGCGCTACGAATACCTAATTGGAATTAATAACACGTTTTATTAAACTCTTTAGCGGGATCACTCTTTGGTTTAGTGGCAATTCTTTAGTAAGCATTCGTTTCAAAATACCACCGCGTGCATAGTGTATGCTCAATAATATTTGACATTTGGCAAAATTAATATCTCTTTGGTTAAGGTAGCACTGGCACCAACAAAAAACACTGGGCTTGAGTATTCAGGCTGACGAGAGCAGTAAAGTGGCGAGCAAGAAATTTTAATTAAAAGTTCTCTTTCAAAAACATTATAATATTATCTCATATAAAATTGGGTCGCCTCGTATCCGATATCCAAAAGGGTATTGAAATACTAAATTTAAATCAAATAATACAATAATCATTTAATTTAAATCTCTCTGCGCTATACTGGCCTGATATCGGCGCTGGAAATAAACAGCCAATTTAAGGCAGTAGTGTTGGCTTCGACTTAAGGGTATCCACTTAAAAATATATCGATATTTATATTCGATGTAAAACATCAAGCGCATAAGCATTATCGATATATCGCTTGAAAATATCGATATTTTTTCAATATCGAATACTTTCCACAAAAGTTTAATATCACCTATTTCCAGTCAAATGCAGAAAGTTTGCGGTCCTTGATTTCGTATGTGTGAATGTAGAATCAGAGACCAGAGTAACATAGCTTTACTAATAGTGTAATAATAGTGATTTTCTATGAGTATTACTTAACGACGGAACAAAAAGAGTGAGAGTGAGTGAAAGTGAATAAAATGAATCCACAGAATCCAGACTACATCGACAATGAACGGTCGATCGATCGATCGATCAGGATAGATACATAATTTAGCTACTCATTCACAGATATCACTGCCTGTTAATGATATTTATTTTAAATTGAAATCATCAAGTAGTATTAAAATTTACTTTTGTTTTTATTGTTATGATTAGTCAAAATTAGTTAATTTGGTGGATTCGACAAAAAATAAAAAAATGTTTCTATAAATAAATATATCGATATATCGAATAGAATCAATATTTGTCAAAACATCGATATATCGATGTAAGGTGAATAATCCCTACTTTGACTTCATAACCTTTAAAATTGTATCGATTGTGAAATTAATTAGTTTTGGTGATGCATTTAATCCCTTACTTTCAATCGTCATTATCCGTTTGTTTTAACGTGATTGAAGTGCGTTGGTAGATTTAAATACATGTATAGCTTCTTTAGTCTGAACCAAACAGGTCTTTCCCATCTAGGTAATATACGAGTAAAGACAAATACCTAGCTAACGTTCCAGGTTGGAACTGTTCCGAAAAGTGCCGAATCTGCGCGTGCTGGCATGTGGCGGGGACGGTACTGTCGGCTGGGTGCTGAGCGTGCTGGACCGCATGGGCACGCAGCCGGCCGTAGGAGTGCTGCCGTTGGGAACTGGAAACGACCTGGCACGCGCGCTCGGATGGGGCGGGGTGAGTATTTCACTATCTGTTCTGTGTGGTGATGTAGGGTTGGTCTAGAGGTAGAGTGCTGATACCAACGTGGTGAGTAAGGTGTGTATTATTTTGACCCGTGACAAAAACTTTCCATTTCTCAAACATTAAAATAAACATTTGCTACTACTACTTTTACTACGTTATTATAGAAACTTTAAACTCAATTTAGAAACACATTTCGCACCTCAACTGTTACTTGTTTGTTACTTTAACACTACACAAAGTGACGTATCCAATTGTAGCATGTCCTATATTCTATTAAGATAAATTCTATTTGCGGTATCTATCTTGCGGAGCAGATATTTCCGAATCGATTTACAAGTGACAGACCCGTGTTACGAACAAACAATGCGGGATGCATGGCTGCATGGCAGCATTTCAGAATAATTTCTGTATTTTCGCCTTCCTTACCCTAGAAAAATCGATTTATACAATACAAATACTCGAACGAGTTTTGTTAGTACGTTTGCTTACGATGGGTATTAATAATGTTATGTACAATATGCTTGTGATTGTGTGTTGTGTGGTTTAACTTCAGCGAATGTTATACGAGCTAATCACGAACTATTTCGCCACAGACGACCGCAAGCAAAACAAACTAGGTAACTCATGCTTCGTACCTACATTAAAAAGTATTTTGCAACAAAGGCATTGTTTTCCGATTTATATTCTATGGTTATTCCTTATCTGATAACAATGTAACGACTTTTTCGTAATGATATTCAGATCGTATTAGTGAATTTCGAAGTGAAACGGAATTGAATATAGTAATATTCCTTTAGTCGTATATATATAGATTGTTTCCAAGTTACTTATAAACCATACCAAACATGTTTCTCTAAGTATAATTACATGATGTTCGGAGGAAATTAACCATCATAAAATTTAATGAATTTAAACAAAGTCTTAGTTAAATTTAAATCTTTTTAATTAGAAACATGTATTTGTAGATCTGTATGACAATTAAACGCTCATTTGTATAACCAGGATGCGTCAAATTAATGAAATGCAATTGCTCAGTAAAAAAATGTAACCGCAGCTTTGAATGTTCCGGTTTGAAGGGCAGCGAAATTACTGGGCATTATGAGACTCAACAACAGCTAATTGTCTCAGGGTGACGAGCGCAGTGCAGCGCCGCGCAGGATTTTACAAAGTTCTGGGTGGTGCTGTTATTGTTATGGGCTGGCGTATTGGTTACCATCAGGCAAACGACCAGCTCGTCGTCAGTTACATAATAATAAAATATAATAATAAATAACGCCCAACGATCACATGTATAGATCCTGACCCCTAACTATGATTCCCTGTATCTAGGGAACCAGGAACTATGAGGACCATGGTCCCACAACACCCAGACACGAAACAAATGCGTTTTTTTTTTCTGTGCACAAACATTTGTCCCGTCGCGGGAATCGATCCTGCAACCGCAACAAAAAGTAAAAAATTGTTGCCCTGATAAAGTTCTCAAAAGTAGGTGAGGATAATATTTTGTTTCTCGAACAACAATTCACGAGGAAAAAATATCTCCTTGAATATGCAAATCCCGTGATTACCTGTCGTCGCCTAATCTCCAGTGTGTTTAACGAGGCTATAAACACGTTTTATTACTCAGCCGTGAACATTTTACTATTATAATCTTCACGAAAAGACCAACAAACTTTGTGACATGCTCTAGATTGTCGCAATAATGTCTAGTTTATTTATTCTTGTGCTTAAAATAAAATTGATATGTAAACAGTCTTCTGTTAGTTGAAGCCTATTGCCAATTGATTTAATAAGTATTGCTAAACTCTACATGTAATTTATCTTGTTTTGTGCTCACTTGATGTTGGAATAAACCTATATAGATATTTTATTGTTATCTTGATCAGATTTTCAACCAAAATTTTACTCTCCCGCCAATTAGTTTGAGTAATTTACACCGGCGGCACCGAAACAAGCAACAACAAGCTCTTTATTTTACTCTATTTGAAGTATAAAATATAGCTATTTGAGTCTTCTGAGATTTTAATGAGCTTTTTGTTAAATATAGATTGGACCCATTGTTTTGGCATAATTTGGAATAACCGTGCCAGTTATTTTGTTAGGAATAGCTTTTGAATCTCACGAACTTTTTTCAAAGTTCTGGAGCAAGCGAAGCTTAACACGAATATGTTTTTCTCTGATTTGATCTTTTATTACTAACTGAGTTATTTTGGTAAGTAAATAAAGATTAAGTAAGATTTTGATTAAGCTCGCTTTACGACTACACAACCTTTGGCTGTTAATGGAATTGAATCAATTTATGATTCGAAAACTATAGGTAGGTACCTAGTATTGGTCGACAATTTGAAAACTCCATCGACATTGTCGTCACAGCTAATTGCTAAGTCACATTTAAGTAAAGTAAATGTATGTATTTAGATAATGTGGGTACCTACTTAATTTCTATGTTAAAGGTGAATAATAAAGTATTTATCTATCTACATTATAACAACATACGGTTTAAGATATTTATTTCTTAAAAAAGAGTACAACTCACTTAACTTAAGAAATACAAGTTAACTTAAGAGTAGGTAATATTTAACGATACACTGAGCGTCGGAAAGACGGTAGCGATTTTTACAACATATCTGACAGTTAGCACAAATACAAATGGCGGTAGCACGAAAACTGACTTACATATTACGTATAGCATCAGGCAAAGAAACAGATAGCAAGTGCCATAATTGTAGACATGCTAAGTAATAATTGAATACTTACTAGAATTTAATTTGTTAGTATAAATAAGGTAAATGCTAAGTACATTCATTATAAGGTTAAAATTACGAGTATTTTATAAGTTATATAGTATGATGTTACATGTAAATGTATTAATTTATAGTGAAAGTAGGTTACACAGACATAGAATTGATTTATAAACTCGTAAAATCTTTGAGGAAGTGGAACTTTAGTGTTTTTTTAAACAAAGCAAAAGATTGAATTTCTTTTATGTCCTTAGGTAAATTGTTGTACAACTGTGCTCCTTCAAATAATATACTTTTCTTTCCATAATTAGTACGAGGTTGTCTCAGACAGATGTTGTTACTTTGTCTGGTAATTCGCTTTAGTACTCGTCCATTTTTTGTGAATGATAGTTTTGTATGAATATTTCTGTTTAATTATTTTTGTACTAGTATACATGTATTATATATATACATTTGAGATAAGGTCATTAATTTCGTTTCTTTGTATACCTTTTCTGTAGCAGTTAAGTAATTAAAATGGAAAAGTAGCTTAATAATCTTGTTTTGTGATGTGTGTATTGTTTTTAAGTGTGATTTACAAGCAGAACCCCAGATCTCTATTAGATAGTCCAGATG
Source organism: Petrophora chlorosata (assembly GCA_951640565.1). Classification (NCBI taxonomy): domain Eukaryota; kingdom Metazoa; phylum Arthropoda; class Insecta; order Lepidoptera; family Geometridae; genus Petrophora; species Petrophora chlorosata. The sequence continues at coordinate 10,755,251 of OX621193.1, read as the reverse complement.
GGGTTTGACCATAGAATTGTAGATGATATAGCGAACAGATCTTGGAAAACAACGTGTTATGCCTCGAAGCTTGCCCACGAGGGAGGATAGTTTTGATCGAAGTTTTTCCAGATGAGGCTGCCAGGTTAAGTGTCTATCCAAAATGAAGCCTAAATATTTTTCTGAAGTAACTTCCTTACTCAACATCAACATTGCTAATTGATTGTGTAATAATCGAATTACAAAAATATAAAGAAAGCTTTGCGTTGTTTATTTGCATCATTAACAAAGGCATAATTAGATACAAACAGACCGCCTATATAAACCTTCTCAGCCAACACTAAACGAAACCAAACTCCTCTCGGTAACATAAATAATAGCGGTAAACTAAACTTCCCAACTTTTAACAAACGCAAACAAAAATTTATATTACCAACATTTCGCTACGTCAAAACTTTAGAACTCTGAGCTCGACTACAGATTTCATTGCTGCTGGGTACTATATTAACTACTATTTTTTATTTTGTGTAATGGATAGGCAGATTCAAGTACGTTCTTAGGGGGCGTCCATAAATTACGTGAGGTGTTTAAGGGGGGGAGGGGTTCGAGTCAAATCTCATCTAATCTTACGTTGGAGAGAGGGGGGGTCTCGGCAAATATCACGCAATTTTTTTTCTGATTGAAACAAAAAAAAATTACTATTTTGGTCCATTTAATCCAGATTGTACATACTTAAGTGTAATCGTTTATTACATTATAATTAAACTTTCAGCAATATTGATTACTAGTCTTAACTAGTCGTAAATAAAAGCACGAAGCAATTTTTTTTTTTCTTTTATTTTCAATAACATTCCAACGCGTTTACGTCAGAAATTAATCCACATTTTGAAAAATCTCACGTGAGATTGGGGAATGGGGGAGGGGGTTGAATAAAATCTCACGACATCTGACTAGGGGGGGAGGGAGGGACAAAAAATTTAAAGAAACACCTCACGTAATTTATGGACGCCCCCTTATGTATATAGCTACTTATCTTGACACTGAAATACTACTAACGAATAAAGTTCCTACGCTGAAACATGTCGCATTTAATTATCCGAAGTTTTCCATGCAATACTCTGAGACAAGTAGGTAGATAATATATTATACACCTTATTTACAGGGTGTCCAGGAGTGTGACGATAATCCAGAAACAGAGAAAAGGCCTTTTATAATGAACGCTTAGTAGAAAAGAATCTGTGTCCAGGGTAGTTACCTTTCCCTTTGCAGTAGGAAGTTTTGTTCTTAGGAAACATCGGTTGAATTTTGGAGAAAATAAAAACTTTAAAATCAAATCGAGGTTGAGAAATTTCGAAAAACTTTTTCCATACATGCTCACTTAGGGGCACTCACATACATACTTATTTTGGGCTTACTTTAGGGGAAACATTCCTGATGGGAAATAGGATCGATTAAGCCCATGTTACTCTTTTTTGTATTATTAATTTTTTTTGACCAGACCACACAATTAAAAAAAAAACCGAAAATGCTCTTCTAATTTTCTCCAAAATTCTACCGATTTTTCTTTAGAACAAAACTTTCTTACTGCAAGGGAAAAGGTACTCTGAAAATCCCAAAATTTTGCCGCCACACCCTGTATATATTGAAAATTAGATCATTAATAGGAGAAAACATAAAATATTATATTCGTATATTATTCGGAAAAGTAGTAAGTATCTTGTAATATATCTTGTTTAGTAAAATTGTATAAATAGAGCCAATTTTAAACAAAACTTTAAATAAACAGGATCTATTAATTAAAGTTGAACGATTACAATGTAACGTCTTTATCCGATAGATGTTATAATTCTTCACAATAAGTTAGTTTCTTTACATTTGCGTGATTTTTTTCTAGTAGGGCGTCATTGGCGTGCCTTTTCTCTGTTCCTGGATTGTCGTCACTTTCTGGAACACCCTATATACTATGTGTATTATAATATGCGTATAAACACGTATTGAAATTTCGAAGATTCATGAACAGTTCTCGAAAAGTTTCCTCCGCAAAATGGTAAAAACACAACATGTCAACCCTACAACAATACCAAAGCTGTTTTTAATTAAAACTATGATCTAGCATCTGGAGACGCAGTAATAGCAAACACTAATTCAAGTTAGGGTTGTCGCAAATTTCTAAGGTAAAAAAGTTTTTACTTAAAAAGGCCTATACCCTGGAATAGACCAATAAAGGCTGAAGAAGAAGAAAAAGAAGATGGAAGTTTCACAAACACTATATCCAACCTTTGTACACGTCTAGTTATTGGCATGCTTGGTCAGTATAGCCCCCAGGGGTTTATATACATACTTAGTTACACCTTGTATATCAAGCTCTACTTATACAATACAATACAAATTCACAATACTTTATTGTACACCAAACAAAAATAATCAGTAAGTATATTAAAACAACTTAAAAACTTAAGTACAATGGGCGGACTTATCGCTAAAAGCGATCTCTTCCAGTCAGTCAGTCTTATATTTAATTATTTTTCTTGTAACATGAAGATGAGGCCAACATTTTCACCATCACTAATGATTAATTAATTAGGAATTTCAAATATTCACTCGCAAGGTTCCAGTAACGAGCACATTGTTCATCTGCTCGTTACAGATGTTTCATAATTTATGGCGATGGAAATATATCGAATAGGTATATACGAATTATGTCTAACTAGCTTTTTCTAGCGAGCAACGTGCCCCCGTGTAGATAATAATTTATATATTTCTATAGATTCTAGTTCATCTGTCGTATATAGCACCAGTCATTCGTGGTTAAATTGAATAATAATATGTCAAAAAGAAAAATGTTAAATACTACTATAAATACTTCCGATTTAAAACTAAAATTAAAAAAACCCCCAACACAAAAAATCTATAAAAAGTAAAAAAACAGCTGAGTTGATACAACATGTCTAAGAACCACCACTAGGAAACCTGGTTTCAAATAAAAAACACATAGTGGTCAAACTTACAACACCCCTCCTTTTTACGTCGGGGGATAAAACTAACATACTTTTTGAGTGTGCGAAACACAATCGACTTGCGTACCTACATATAATTAGGTATATAGGTACGAGTACATACGTTTTCAGGGAGTAAACAAATAATGACCTATATTTTCTGATAACATTTATACGACTAGCTCTAAGTAAGCCGCCTCTAGTGTGCTTAAATAAAATAGAGCAATTTACGGATAAGAACCCCAAGGGACTGGTCGGACGCGTATTGGAAAAGTAAACGTACAAATAAAGCGTACCTATATGTGTACAAGGTGGATGTTTAGGGTAGGTTCACGGTAATAAAAGACATACGACAGTCCCCTGGCAAATAGGTCTGTCAGTTCACATAACGAGCTCCTGACAGATGTTCCGAGACCGCTAGATAGATGTTTTTAAAGAAATTGATAAAAGGTCAAACTTTAGTAGGCCCTTTGGGCTTGTATTTTGAGCAATAAGAATAACAGCTTTGTACGATTAGATCAGCCATTGTTAAAATCAACAACCAAGACTTTTTGTTTATTCTTGTTTAGGATTTTGTATTGTTGTGATTCCTTAAGTGTTTATCTGCCATTCATTTTATCATGCAAATCCGGCAAAGGAATAGTTGTCCTTGCCGACGGCTTTCATGAGATCACTCTAATCTGAATATCTGTGTATAGGCGAGCGTGCTCTGTCGCCGCACCGTCGCTTCCATCAGTGAATTGCGGTGGTCAAGTTCATTTGATTAAAATACAACGGCGTCGACCATAACTAAACTGACTCGAAGAAATAGGCAAATGTTTATTTTTTAACCCCCGACGCAAAAAGCGAAGGGTGTTATAAGTTTTACCACTATATGTGTCTGTCTGTCTGAGGCACTGTAGTTCTTAAACCTGTAAACCGATTTGGATGCGTTTTTTTTAATTGAAAGCAGGTTCTGTAGCGGTGGTTTTAGACATGTTTTATCTAAATCGGTTCAGCCGTTTTTACTTTTTATAGGTTTCTTGTGTCGGGGTTTATTTTAATTTTAGTTTACTGAAAGTCGTTATTTTAAACAGACTTCAAAAAAGGAGAAAGTTCTCTGTTCGATTGTATTTATTCTTTATGTTTGTTACCTCAGAACTCCGTCATTTATGAACAGATTTGGTTTTTTTTTTCTTTGCCTTGGGTTCAGTACTCGTCTATACCACTTAGTAGCTATCTACGAAGTGGTCCCATATAAATTTCATCGATATTTGACCTTTTGGACTTGGAAGATACATTGAAGTTAGTTTTAGTTTTTTTTCTAAAAATTAATCATAGAGTTTATAAGTTCACACTAGACAAAATGTTCAGCACATTATATGTTTATTTATCTGATCCCAGGGTTACGAAGATGAGCCTATATCAAAAATCTTGGCGAACATTGGCGAAAGCGACACGGTCCTTCTCGACCGGTGGCAGTTGACTGTGGAACCAAATACGGCAGCGACGGGCGAAGACACCACTAATGCGAAGCCAGAGCTGCCTCTCAACGTGGTTAACAATTACTTCTCCTTTGGAGTGGACGCCCATATCGCGCTGGAATTCCACGAAGCTAGAGGTGAGTTCTTACACGTAGAAATAATTGAGTCAACCCTATGTTAGCGTTATTTCTGATGTAGGTATGAGTATACCTATACATAGATTGTAGAACTTAGTTTTATAAAATATGGCTTCAGACGCTATTATTGTCAGTCAAGTAAGTATTTATGACATTATTTCTTTCGATTTTATGAACATGAACAACTAATGTGTACACGAGGTTTTAGAAATTTTGTATTTGTAGTACCTACATAATTTAACGAAGCCATTTTCACGAAAAAGATTTCACTACCTTTTAATATTGAAAAGGTTACTACACTTTGGAACATGAACAAAGAAGAAAAATACCTTTACTGCATGCGAGCGACGAGCTTGCAAGCCGAACCCAATATCCTAGTTACGTGTACATTCCGTAACGTCTCGACGATTGACAACGTTTATCCACTGGAGACGCGCGCTGACAGGGATGGATAAATACCAACCTTATTAAACGAATTGACGATAAGAGGAAAATAACATAAAAATACTGATGCAGTATACCTATTGCGGCTCTAAAAAGGGTTTAGTGCAATGTTTTTAAACATCACCTCATCGAATAATAATGCGACTTCACTCGCGCCACGTTGATGTCACAATCAGTAATAGAAATATATTATTTCAATTTTACTCTGTGTAATATTTATTATATGTAAATTTGTATTGTTTAACATAAATATATTCAATTATGTTAATTATATTAATATAGATACAGCGAATATTATTCGTTTAAATAAAATATTTACCCACCACCGCTAAATGGATTCAAGTTTCAAATAACATTACTCGTAAAAATAAATATTTTAACAGCTATTGTTTTTATTCAGTTCGTGTTTTGCGGCAATTCATTGAAACATACTTTTCATGTAGTTGGAATATTTTCGTAGCGGTTGATTGTAAGTGTGCCGGCGGCGGCGGCCGCCGGCGAGCGTGCGGCGGGCGCGGTGCGGCATGCGGCAGCCAGCAACCGCGCCGCGGATCGCTTCACTCGCCTGACTAATGAATATAGCAACGTGCACTTTGTTCCCTCGTAATATTTCAACGGTAGTCATGCGGGAACGAAACCGGACAGTAGCGGCGCACGCTGCAAGCGAGCAGGGTTCCGTGCCGTAGGTACAGAAACTTAATTTTCTCTATTACTTCGCAATCAAGTGCAGACTTGTTGTTTTTAAAAATATTTTTCTCTGTGCGGAGTTTTAAATTTAATTAAATACTCGTCGAGTAAAAATGTTTCATTTTGAATAGATTTGAGATGTGAGCAACGTTGCACACTCATTTATATTTACGTCATGTTACTTAAGAACATAAAGGACTCTCGTAATACTATTTTTCAGGCTACAATTCAATTACATATAGGTACATAATTAACAGACTAACAGATAAAAAATATTTATTCAAGTAACGCTCCTTACATAAAGAAATCACTGGTTAACGTTCATGTTTTATTGTCAGACTCCTGTAGCCGGCACATAAATAAAATATATCCCTGGGCGAAAAGCGTAACCACTGTAAAATATGACCAGCCATAAACTAGTGAATAGAGTGCGCCATCAAAATTAAAGTTGTTGTATCGTGTTTAATTGGCCATCTATCAAGCGGCCTTGTATCTTTTACACTGATAGATTAGTGTTTTATTTTGTTTTTGATCCAGTTTCAGTAAGCTTTTGTAAATAAACTGAAAATTGGTATTACAGATATAAAACCAGTGAGTAAGTGTTGTTTACACGTACTGCATATTGTCGTCATGTTTGACGATAATTCAACTGTCGTGGAGTTGGCGTGTAGTGTAGTCAACAGTAAGCACGCTACCTGCATAAAGTGGAAGAGCGTCGAGTACTGGTCATAACTACCTCGATGGTTTGGTTTATGCGGTTGCCTTGATGTCATAACACAATCTGCTCTGCGACAGGTTGTGATGTGCAAGCCGCATTTACTCGTGGTAGGTCTCTCGTATGCGGGAAGCCGTCTGGGTAGGTACCACAGTTTGCCAGTTATTCTGTCGCCAAGCAGTAGTGCGCAAGCATTACTGTGTGCCGGTTTGAAGGGCATTGTAGCCAGCGAAATTACTGGGCATATGAGACTTCATATCTGACGTCTCGGGGTGATGACAGCAATGCAGTGCTGCGCAGTATTTTTTATGGTATTAAAAGTTCAGGGTGGCACTGCAATTGTTATGGGCAGGCGTGGCGCTTACGATCAAGCGAACGACTTGCTCGTCTCATTGCTCAGTAACATAAAAAAAAATATTCGTAGATCAAAATTTTGCATTTGCATTCTGTGAAACATACTACAAACTACATATATACTTATGCATGTATCGTACCGAGGAGGTGCTTGCGTCATTATGGCTGAAGTGGGCGTTTCTCCGTTGAGTAGAAACTCTGCGAGCAAGATGCTCATTCTTCCTGCTAAGCTGTATCTCGGCGTCTAGAAACTTTCTCTATATTGCAGTGACGCTGCAGTGTTATAAAATCTGTCGGCACAAGATAAACTCTAGTCTTTAAAGTTAAGTACGAAATCTTTGCTGAAAATGTTTGTAAAAAGAAAGCTGTTTTACAAAACCTCGTCTGCTGAAACTACCACGTAGTAATACCTACGCAGTACGAAGAACGCATTGCTAAAAGTACGCAGTGTCATTTTTACTATTCCGTATTGCTCATTACTGTTTCCGATTAGATGGCACTATCGCCAATGAAATTACCAAGCCTTTGAGACTTAATTGAAACTAACCACTTCGAGCGACGAGCACAATGCGAAATTGCACTATAATATATTATATAGGTGTCTACTTAATAATTCAAAGCTTTGCTGGAGACGGTGGAGATATGTGTAGGGCTTTATTGGCATATGAACCCATTTAACCAGGTACTCGTACGCCTAATTATTCTGTTGTCACATTAGTAAATGTAACTTACTATTTAATGTTCTTGTTCTATATTATTTATTACAATACAGAACACAAACTCGTTGATACATTATTCTGCTGCTGCAATGTTTTTAATCTTTACGTGATCTTTTTTATAATGTAGCTGTATATTTGTATTTGGTCATAAAAGCTAATTTACTTTAACTCCTTGGAAGTTAAATGTGCCACTTTAGTCCGCATCCTCTTACTTGTACCTATAATTATGAGGCCCTTCACGAGCACGAGAAGTGAAAAAATAGTTTTTTTATTCTTCATTAACAGAGGCACATCCCGAGAAGTTCAACTCCCGCATCCGTAACAAGTTGTTCTACGGCACCGCGGGGGGCAAGGACCTCATGCAGCGCAAGTGGAAGGGACTCGCGGACTTCGTCACCATGGAGTGCGATGGAAAGGACCTCACGCCGGTGCTCAGGGAGCACAAGGTCCATGCGATTGTGTTCTTAAACATTCCAAGGTAGGTTGCTTCTGTGTTCTTTGTGGAACTATTTATTCTTAGGTAGAACTTCAGATCCTTCCGGGTAGGGATACTGAATTTCTTATTTCAGTTGCTCATTTTGTCTGTCAGCTCATCTGTCACATGTCTATAGTATTCAAATAATCACAGATAATCTTCAGAAAACTGTTTTGATCCCTGAATGCACTAGACACTTGCGAGTTTTTACTTTTTTAGTGCTAAGGCTTTAGTTGATTCGCTCGAAAAAATCACGAATTAAATGTTACAACACAAATCTTAAATCGCTCAATTACATTTTATATGTATTGTGACGTATTGGATATATCATTTAAGTATGCAAGATCAGTGGCAGTGGTAGGTAGTGTTTAATTAGACACGATTTTCAAGAATTAGGTTGGTACATAATGAGGTTTAGACGCGCACAATGTAGTAACAAAACATCATTTCAACTCACCTCAACATTCAATTAGACCGCCCACCCTGATTCCAATATTTCCGATACCCAGTTAATAGCATTATCGTTCCACGTGCAATTTAATGGTGGCTCAATCAAGCTTACGTATTGCGCTTGCCATCTGACAAGTGACAGCCAATCCGAACGTGAATGTACGCAAACTGCGGGAAAGTGGATCAATTCAGTCGTATGAGGTCACAGAGCTTTGACTCGTCGCGCACGAACACATGTCATGTGGTCATTTCCATTTAGCTTCGTGCAAACTTCCACAAAACGGATCACTCCGCTTTGCACTCGCTCGCGCCAATGTCATTAAACCTCTCCGTACAGAAACTACAGAGGTTCCCTCATGTTTCTCAATGTACCTACACCGCTCGTGGCACTAAGTCTACTCTCTCCAGTTTGACTACTAAGTAGATATTTATTTTTGCATTCATTTTCTTCGTGGCTTTACGGCTTAGTCCGACACGAAACCCGTCTGCTGTAATATTTTCGTAGCTTATCCCGACGTCACGTAGTTCGCGATCGCCAGGAATATGAAAAATGCGAAATATTCGTCGGTACCTTAGATTGTTTTTTATGGTCCCGAATGCTTGCAGCTACGGCGGCGGCACTCACCCTTGGAATAAGTCCGGAGGAGCCGTCGAACCCTCGACTGAAGATGGCTTAATAGAGGTTGTAGGACTGACCACATATCAATTGGTAAGCACTCAAACTGTAATCGTATTAGCGTTCACCACTCCCGTTCTCCATTGTGCCTCCGAGCGTCACATAATATAACGCTTCGGTATTTTACGTGAAAATAAAACCTTTTCAGTGAGAGTACCTACCTACTCAGCGTTCCTCATCAGATCAAATGCACGTATTTCTCTTTCACAGAGCTGTGCCTACGAGACGTGATAATGATGATAAAGTATGTTTTACGCTTCGTTACAGAAATAAAGAGAGGAAATGTACAGGATTCTTTAACTTAAATAGCAACATTTTTACTCACTTATATTGCCGTTCTCACCTAATACCAGGTATTTTACCTTATTAGAAGCGGTTACCGTAACGGCCTCAACAGTTACTATAAAAGATCCTACAACCTCAGCATTTTCCACCATAATAGGCTGCCTAGACGATATTGCGTTACTAGAACGAGAACATAAAAACTAACTCACCTCCTTTCCATTTTTATATATATGATGTAATATGCCTTCATTTTAATATCAAAAAATATTTAGGCTTACATATATATTTTGCTAATAACGCGGCACCAGACGCTTCACTAGCACTCAGCAGAATGTTCATACGAGTAAACGTATTGTCATTTCGTTTGGAGTTCAAACTTGATTTCATTTTCTGTTTACTCTAAGTTACAAAATGGATATGGAGACAAAATTAAAGATAGACATGAACGAAAAGTGAATCTTTTTATTCCGCCTTACGAACAGCAAAAAGCAACAAGTCAGCTATAGGTCCTACTTTCTTCTTCACATTGTAATGTTTAATATTATTCTGTATTTATCCAGCCATTACTGCAAGCGGGAGGTCACGGTACTTGCATCACACAATGCAAGACAGCTAAAATTGTCACCACCAAAGTTATACCAATGCAAGTTGACGGAGAAGCTTGCAGACTGGCGCCTTCTGTGATAACTCTCTCTAGGCTCAACCAGGCAATCATGCTGGCTAAGAAGAAGCCTGGCAGAGTTATTGCACCGTAAGTATCTAGTACATAGTCCTGGCAAAGTAATTTTTTAATGAATAGACAATAGATTTAAGCTTGCGAACCAACAGTGAGACTTTCAGGGTGGCACCGTCAATACTCAAACACTCACTTACCTATTAATAAACTTTGTTTCCACGTCACTTTTTTACAATACACATGTAGACATAATAATATGTAGGTACATAAATATTTATAGTATTCCAATCTGGGTTCAGTGATATACATACAAATAATTGCGATTCATTGTAAATAATGAAATAGGAAAAGTACAAGTCAAAATAATATTTAAAATTAAGAATAATAGACGGCGATTACTTACTATAGCTTAATTAGCTGATGATGCTAAGCAAAACTGTACTTGGCAAAAACATTGCAAACCGTAAATAAAGAGCTTAGAATATATAGTGAAACAAATGCAAGTTGATAAGGGTTGCAAATGGTGCTACTTATTTTTGGGTTTTTATTGAGAAATCACGCTAAAGCCTTGGCTAAAGCAGAGGGTTATTTTGGCCAGTTAAAAACCTGGCACATGCATGTCGTTGATATATGTACGAGTAGATACCACATTTTTTATTGTAAATATATATTTAAAAATGCCCTTTGCGGTAAGGCCGCTCATATTACTCCATTTATTCCCTTATGTGAATTGTTGTAATTTATTTTGGTGTTCAATAAACAATTTTTATACGTATAGTACGAGTATATTCTAAAACAGCTATAGTACAATATTGCATTAATAAATCTTGGCAGTCACCTCCAGTTAAATGCCCCGACTTTTCTAATTAATCATCTTAAACTAAAAGACAAACAGCTGTCCTAACATACTGCATACACAGCGATAAATGTTCTGGAGTTAGCGTTCGCGTCGCGACGCTAACCGCAGCGACGGTTCGCGCAACTATTATCACGCTGCAGACTCGGTTATTGTCTCGCAAGTTTGCGTTTATCCTTCAAACTCGGATGAGCTGACTTAAGTAGTTTGGTTTTGTGGAAACATTCAAGACTTGACTGCGAAACTGAAAGTGTTATTGCAGCTACCTGAACTTAGCTACATGTTTGATTTAATTTCGACTGTTATGTTTGATCCAGTAATTTACGTTCAACTAGCTGGAATAACACTTCAAGTTTCACATGCAAAACGTTATATAAACTTAAATTAATTTATTATCATAAACCTTAGCTTTCCACTGCTAGTACAGGACTTTCCTACATATATATGTATGAGCCAAATCACAATGAAAATCACTGCGGAGGTCTAGTGTGACTTATAGCGGATTTTACAAGTTTTCTGTTGTTGTGATGCGGGTTTTCCAAGATTCCTTGACCGTTTTAAAGCGCGTGTGAAAAGTACACAATAAATATACATAAGTTTTAGATGCACGACTAAGCTGGAAATTTAAATCTAGTTCGTCCAGTAGTCCAATCAATCGGCCAGTTCTTTTGCTAGGTGAGACACAGAATATTTAATAGTACACTTAACTTTACACCTACTATTAAATATTCTGTGACCTAACCAAACAAAAGAACTGACCGATCGATTACTTGTTCGACCTTTTTAACTATTCCAAGTTAAAAAGTTTGAGTCTCTCCACAAAGCTTCACCCAGAGAGAAATAACAGTGGAACTTTCTCTTGGTTGCAGTCAAGCCACACAGGACAAGCTGGCGCTCACTGTGAATCTCATTACTATGGCCGACTACGAGAGGCATCACTACGATAAGGAACTGCTCGCGAAAACTGGTATTTATCATTATATGGCGTGATGTTTGACATTAATCGCCACAGGGCGGCATGATCAAATAATGTTGGCATGTTGGATGAATATTCGTTTTATTGTTTTTATTCCAATAATGCCGAAGCAATTGTGACAATTGTAGTCTTCTGTTTTACTTATGTTTTTAAATAAAAGGATATATACTAAAAATCCTATTCAAAAATAGTATAAAAAAATATAACTTAAAAATATTGTTACAACTGTCCCACCAAGGTTGACATCAATTTAGCATAAAATGTATAAATGGAAATTCAAATGAAATAAACTCATACGCGCTATTTGCGTGTGACGTCATTGTACATTAGTTTTCCTTATTGGTTTGTGTCTGTTACTTCTGAGGTTGTCAATATAGTCTACTAATGGGACGCGAGCCACTTGATGACAGCTTGCGACGTCTACAAATTTTTACATTTCGTATTACTGAATATACTCATAAATACCTACATAACATGTTTGAATAACATTAAATATTAGGATTTTAAATATTTAGGATGAAGACAAATTATATTGCTCGGGTAGGGATCGTAAGACTGTAAGACTATATAAGAAGGATAGAAGAAATATGGTTGCTCGAGCAGCTGGCTCGGTGGCCCAGTGGTTAAGGCGTCGGGACGGTATTCCCAAGACACAGTCGATCCCTGCCCGAGCCATATCATTTTTCTCCTTCCTATATATTAAAAATCTTAGGATTTTCGCCTAGCATGCGCTAATGCATTCAATAGCAAAAACATAAAATAGAGTACAGATTTTATGACCTGTTGAATGCTTATCAAGTTATGTACCTAATCAGTCTAATTTGTATGTCATATTGTAACTAATTAAGTTTATAGGTTAATAGGCTACTAATAAGCCTCTGTATTTATTTACCATTAGCATTCTACAGGTAACAGAATGATGCTAAGCGAAGCTAATTAATTGACCTCCTTTGTTCAAACATAATTAATTAAGGACAACTGAGAGCGGAAATGAATTTACTTTGATAACGATATTATCGGATCACATGTCAGCAATAAACTTGTCAGATTTTGTTTAAACAGATTACTTTGAGATTTTGTTAATAATGAGCCCGAAGCTGCCGCTGTCTTCTAATTTGTTATTGATTTCCTCTTTGGGATCGCGCGCCCTTTGTTTTGTAAATTCAAATGTCAATCTTAATTTTCCTCCGCTTACATTTGAATCTCGCGTTTTCATTGCTCGGATTAAAGCCGATTATTTTTCAGTCTAGAATCATCTCACAAATCCCGAGCAGAAACATTTTGATGTGTATTTGGTATTAGTTACGGTACACAACAATCTCACTGAGAAGATATATGATAGCAAAAAAAATTATAATTGACTTTTCCGGAACAAGCAGATGTATCGTATTCTTATGGTCAACCTATATGTATTGTATTGCCTTGAGTTAAAGCTCTGTTTTCCTTGCAGCGGACCGAGTGGGCACACTCGAGGTGAATCCTGTGGCTGACTTGGAGCAATTGCGAACTCTCATACAGAACATGATCAAAGAATCTCAAGCGCACTCGAACATCGTCGACTGGTGGTTCGTCGACTGTGAGTACCCTCGCAAACCGAACCCGGATTAAAAGTACGATTTTCAGCCGGGTATGGTCCGTACTAAGTCTTAAGGAATTAAGGCTAAAGGCGGCAATCTTCAGATGTACAATACTCCCAACATAAAGGAAAAGTTCCAAACTTTTTTACTCGACGTCACATGATTTAAGCTCTATAAATGACTAACTCCAACGCCCTATACAAATCGTAATAATTTTTTTATGAAAGACAGCTTTGAAACCAGTTTATCCTCATAAGTTATTTGTGGTTATTTGCATATTACACAAACATTGGTATATTATATGACTTACGCCTAATGTGAACCTAGGTACTCCACGGACCATATATAAATCCACTAAAAATCTTGCTAGTATTCTAAATGAAAAAGTTTGTGTGGATGGATGGATGGATGTTTGTTACTTAATCACGCAAAAACTACTGATCGGAATTCGGTATGTAGGTGCTTTAGGTCCTGGAAAAAGACATAGGCTACTTTTTATCCCGAGAAACTGCGGGCGAAACCGCAGGGCGCAGCTAGTATCATGTATAAAGTCGTGTCAACTGGATCGTCTGTATTTGTCGTAGCTCACATTCTACGTGGACCGTGCTACGTCGTAGATGTTAGCTACGCGCAGGACTGCTAACTTCTCAAAAAAACCGTCTTACCTAAATGGAACTTGAAATCATTCCTTATCGACGATCTGTATATTTTTGCCTGTATGGAAATGAAATAATATTGAATTAAAGAGAAAGAAATACACGGAATGTCGTTGTGAATAAGCTCCTTGAACACGATGAAAGAATTTTGACCGTTCTCAAACGTAGCACGTTTTCGACTGACGATCTTTTACCTTTATTGGTTCTACGAGGGAGCGATGGATGTAGAAGTTTCCTATAGTTAAGGTTACGTGGAATTTTATACAGACATTTGATGAAACCTTGATCCAAACAATACCGTCTGCTTTCGCTTAAAGTCATACTTATACATTTAACTTAAGTAGTAATAGTTCGTTGCTATGGCTTAGGTGACAAGTACTGACAACACTTCGGATATTCGGAGTGGCTTATAGTACAATAGGACATATATGCAAATCGTAGCATAAACTCGAGTGGTCTAAATTTAGATCTGTATTTGAATTCCATTCCGACAATATTATTTATAGATAGAGATATTGGTTCTCGTCAAGGCAAGGTATTGACTTACACAGCTAGAGTAGTTTACATAGTCGTATTCCAACATTTAAACATAATTGACTAGAGTGGGCGGAGATTATGGACATACCTACCTACCTCTAGTACTGCGTAATATCAGACAATAACCTCGATCCCTATAAGCTAGAGCCTAGAGATTGCTATAAGTTACAGACATATATATCCTCCTAAACTGTATGTAAGTAATGATGGTAGAATTTATTCAATAAGTGACACGTATTTATTACTTAATTAAGAATATTCTTATAAGAGATAAATCACAAAATTTAATAAAGTTGGGCGTATTTTCACGCGCGTAAAGACAAGTAAAGCCTATATAAAACAATCCCCGCCCTAGACATACGTCTCAAGCCGAGATAAGCAGTCATTCAGTGCACGGCCTCGTATTTTAAGAGGAAACTCTTAAAGTATTCTAAAATGTAGATTATTCGCTTGTGTAAAACGTAGGTACTCCGCCTGAGAAGGTACAAGAGCTTCTCATCCGTTCGCGACAAACCTGCCGCGCTGCCTGCGCCTTCTACTTGTCGGATTATGTTAATACAGTTTACCTGACCCACTTTTTAAACCCTTATAGTGTTACGAAAAAGGTGGAGTTAGTTTTACACGAGGGTCAAACCTTCCCGAAGTGCTTTTCAAGCCGATTTCAATTTGAAATGATTTTAGGTAACTTAAGGGCTATGGTTTTTATATTCGTTTAGATTAAGCTGTTTCCCTGAACTATGTTAATGTTTTGACACTGATACAGTTTTGGGCTGAATAACAAATATTATGTATGTTTTATTTTATAAACTAAACTAAGCCTAGACAGAGAAACAATTATGACTTGTTCATTTAATATTCAAGTACTTAAAAACGTTGATATAAAGTTATTTTCCATTAACAGTCAGACATGACATGTGCTCCCCGATTGAAATCAACAGCTGAATAATTAAACGCTTCGAGAAACTCGATTTTCTGTTTCCAACCGCTAAACTTTGTCCAAAGAGCCTAAAATAATTACGTTCATGAAACGCGGCTAACGAATGTTTGTGAATTGTGCAGTAGAGCAACTTGAAAGTAGACCTCGGCGCTCATTACCACCGACCCAGGTGGAATCTGTTGCATTTTTAAACTACCACGGAGTATGTACATATGAAATGGACTAATGCCAGCTATTGCTCAAAACAGCAGAGACCTCTGCGGCGAAATAAAATTGTAAATTCATAGCGTTCATGTGAATATTTTTACACAAACGACGGGCTATTTCGCGATAGGACTGAACTTTTTTAAGCCTAAATATAATGGTGCACGTAAGACTGTACACAGTGGAATTGAATCTTACTTCCTACTTCCTACTAATATTATAAACGCGAAAGTTTGTAAGAATGGATGTATGGATGTACCTTTGTTACTCTTTCACGCAAAAACTACTGAATGGATTTTGATGAAATTTGGTATGGAGATAGCTTATATCCTGAATTAACACAAAGGCTACTTTTTATCCCGTGAAACCGCGGGTGAAACCGCAGGGCGCAGCTAGTTGATATATATTTTTCCGAAATGTATCTACTCAGTTCATGTCAAAAGCATGGACTGCGTAGATACATACATTTCGGAAAAATAAAGGATTCAATTTGACCCTGCACGTGAGGAGTTCTTAGGATTATCTTATTGTTTGGTGATGCTATCGAAGTGGTATGAAAGTCGTAAAATGTTACCTGCGCAGCGTCTGCCTGGTAAAATATTACAAGCATAAACATAGATAACTCCTACTACTCCTCTCTCCTCTCCTATAACTCCTCCTTCATGTTGATATAACGACGCCTCTACGTTTTACCGATTGCAAAATATCCGCGAATAGTTATCGTCTAAAATTAATTAGGATATTTATTATTATATAATTAATTAGGAACACCAACAGTATACATATTAACAAAAATAATGGTAACACTTTCTTATAGCTAGGTAGTAGGTACATTCTGATATGTATACATTTTACAGGTGTTTACAACATTCACCGTGAGTAATGGTAGGGCTGGTGACATAATTATGAAACTACGCTAGGCGGACAATACATAACTGTTGAATACAATGGGCACAATTTTGCATTTTTTACTGGGTATCGGTGGGATAGGTGCACGCTGTATCCATCAAATAATGAGTCCATATTCAAAGAGTATAACTAAAATTAATTAATGTTGATATGAACATACATATAAAGTTAATTATAAATACACCTGCATCACATAACAAATCAAAAGGAAATTGGTGGTTTATACATATAGTTAACATGATAAAATAAAAAATATAGGATCGGATATTGTGGTAAGTATTATTGTATTCCTTCCATCCTTTCAACAAGGCTGTTTAACTTAGAAATAGTTGTTTTTAGTAACTTATACTGAACTTATTTTTGAAAACTTTTGATATTAAATCAAAGTAGCGTATTAGTTTTGTTGTTAGATTTTGATATTTCTAAACATACCTACCTACTCATGTACGCAATAAAATAGAAATAGGAGTAGCCGGAGTGACCTACTGTAACCCCGCTGTACAGGCTCAACAGCGACCTAGTGCGGGGGACAGAGATCTTTAAGGGTACACTATACTGTTTTGTTTTTAGTATAAGTATAACATATATCTTATATTATTGTACCTATCTGTAAGTTCCTAAATCAATAAAATCAATTTCAATTTCGTTTTTATATTGGTGTTTATAATAATACAATGTATATCTATTTACCTAGCATATATGAAGTGGCGATAAGAATCTAAACTAGCACATCCAAAATATGAAGTATTATCATTTTCATCAATATCATTGTTATAGTGACACAAGGGTCTGCATGAACACGTATCGGGATGCTCCGCTGTGACATTTTGGTTATTGTTAGGGAAAATCTCTTAACTCTCTGATTAGTTCCTATCTGGGCCGTTCTCCTACAGATCTTTGGCGAAATAGATTAGTTTAGACGTCAACTCTACGTTGAAAATTACACCATCACTATACATTATAGTGACACAAGGTTTTGCATCAACACAGATTGGAGTTGGTACTTTGACATAAGGTAATACAAATATTGTTATTATTCAATCAACCAGTTTATTTGGGTATAAATTCACTAGGTACATTAATTCATGTGAGCCCTGAATCTCACGCTAGGATAAATCGTATGGTCGTATTGTGTGGTATGATTCAATCTCTTTCATTCGGTAATTTCGGCATCATTGACTTTCAATTGCGGTCGTGTTCATCGATATCCTTGGCGCACTATTTCGATGTCATTCTAGTTTCTTGTTACATTATAAGAAGGCCGTATAGGTTTGCCAGTTATTCTGCCGCCAAGCAGTAGTGCGCAAGCAATACTGTTTTCCGGTTTGAAGGGCATTGTAGCCAGCGAAATTACGGGGCATATGAGACTTAATACCCGATGTCTCAGGGTGATGAGCGCAATGCAGTGTAGTATTTAAAGTTCTTAGTGGCACTGCAGTTGTTATGAGCAAGAGTGGCGCTTACCACCAGACGAACGACATTTACATTTACACATTTACTCGTTGCATCACTCAGTTCTATAAAATAGTTTGCTCACGTTGTTTTCTTCCTTCAGCGGTGACGGCGGAGCGGTTCTTCCGCATAGACAAGGCGCAGGAGAATCTCCATTTCCCGACGGACATCGGTCACGAGAACATCTACATCTTGGACGCAGCGCCGCTTACCCCCGACACCGACACCACGGCGCACCCCGACACCACCGCCACCGCCTCCCTCGACCGGACCGGCCCTTCTGTGTCGCTAGACACCACCACGGGACTGTCGGTGTCGCTGGACATATCGCAGAGTGTCGACACGCCCAGTGCTGGCGTGTCGCTGGACGTTCCTGAATCTCATGCCAGGTATGAGGAGATAGTAGTTTTGGCACAGAAAACTTAATAGTTTTGGTTCCTCACTAATATGTAGATGACATAGCTACAATCTAAGAATCATCAAGTCTCGAGTGAACAGGTACAATCTTGGCAAGCGTGCTAGATCGTCGACCGCATCGTCGTTTTCATCAGGTGACATACGCAAGCCAAAACATTATAAAAAATTAACATTCAGGTGGTTTTTATATAGGTTTTATACCTACTTTATTAAGATTATCTTTTATACTTTATTGAAGTTGTTTCTTTTTTGTGAATTTCGACTAATGTAGTAGTGGTTGAATACCTTTAGTTTAGCGAAACTAATATTTTTGCGGTGAACAAACCCTAAGGCAGTTGAAGGCAAATGAAAAGATAGTGCAAAAGACGTTAGGCAATGTAGGGTCTCCAGTGGCTGAGTGATTAGGACTTTTTCCAGCTGGCAAACAATCACAAAGACTGGATTAAATAGCATTAAATTTTGAGATGTCGTATTAATTATTTGCTATGCACCACCGTCTATTCTTTTAACATTTGTCCAATCCATTCAAAGGTGGTCTGTAAGAGATTGTTTTATGCGATAAGACCGCCAATTGTATTACCCTAGTTAAGATTTATATTTTTCTCATGTAATTATGTTTGTGGTATGCAATAAAGTGTAATTGTATTGTATTGTATTCTAAATCACATCAATAAGTACTCAGCCACTCCAATTATTTAGAGTTAGACGAACCGTTATGATCGTAAGTGGCTTAAGATGTCAGATCTACTCGTTTTCACGAGACTTAGCACTGGTTAGCACTCTCGCCCTCGCCTTCGCTCTCGCCTACGTGTATCGTTCGATTTACTTTAATCAAAAGCCAATTAACTCATCCGCAAACTCGAAGTGACTAACGATTTTGAGTTGGATATTTTTAATGTATAACTTAATTAGTTTTGTAAAGAATTTGTTTTCGTAAATCTTTTTGTATTTTTAAAGGCATGCTTAGCTTAAAAATGAAAAAAAAATTAGAGAAGAAATGTGACTACCGACCGGAACTTAAACCCGCATACTTATGTTCCCCCAAAGATGCGGGAAGGGCTCTCCCGACTGAGCTAGAGTGATCAACTACATACATATTTTATTTTTAACGACTTCAAAAAAGGAGAAGGTTCTCTATTCGATTGTATTTTTATTTTTTTCTTTATGTTTTTTTATTTCATTTTATGTTTATTACCTCAGAACTCCGTCATTTATGAACCGATTTGGAAAATTTGCGTTGGGTTCAGTATAGCTACGAAGTGGTCCCATATAAATTTCATCGATATGTGACCTTGGACTTCGAAGATACATTAAAGTCGGTTTTTGTTTTTTTCTAAAAATATATTATTTATAATAAACTTACGTTTAAAGTAAAAACTGTCTTGATATGATTTTTATTTTAGGTAGGTATAAAAGTAGTTTAGTAAAGAATAGTAATAGCAAAACTTTGCTTGAAATTTACGCTGAGAAATAGAAAAAATATATTAAAGTTTATTAAATGATCCGAAGTACAAAAATCATTGATATATGGATAATTACTTTACGAAAGTCTACTCGCCTTTCATACCATACCTTGTCCCGATTGTTCTGTATTCTATTTAAAGAATAACCAATAAGCAAGGCTATTTCCCGTTTACATTTTTTACCTATTGTTTTCCTACTACAATTTATTTTCATAATAGAGAAATATCGTAGATTTTTAGAGCTGGAATGACTTGTTATTATGAGTGAATTTTTAAGTACATTGCATTGGTTTAAAACTGATATGACTTATTGTCACAAAGTTTTTCAAATGATACTTTCGAACGGAAAATAATACCTACCTACAATTAGTTATAATAGTAAAGCTATCGTCAATATCAATGTGCCCGAAACCTAACCGTACGTCTTATAGTGAACACTTAGGTAATACATTCCTCTCATTCACATGTTGTTTATTAGAGCGTCTTTTGAAACCTGCCAACGGCCTTGCACCCTCCCGATTCATAATGAAACAGGGTGCGTTCTGAAAGCATACAGCCTACACTGGCGATAGCGTAGTGATGTAAATAGCTGATAGGCACGCGGGCAGAATCTTCCTTTCTGTGCCTGCCTATAGGTATGTAGGCAGGTATTTTTGCAGTTTTCTTTTTATCTGGGCCCTAATTCAATATGACAACTTGGCGATTCCTTGCTTCAAGGAAACGTCGATTCCTTTATATATAAACGACATCTGAAATTTGTATTCTCTATGACGCGTCATATATATGAATATATGAATGCGTCATAGAGATTTCGTTTATTAATGAAGGAATCGACGTGACTTCGAAGCAAGGAATCGACGTGATTTCGCCAATTTGTCATAGTGAATTGGGGCCCTGGTGAACACTTTAAACAACTGAACACTGAAGGTGCATCATAGACTTGCTTATTTATTATTAAAGAACACTTAATCGTAATTACCGGACCCCATCATTAATCACACATCAGATAATTAACCGCTAAGTGTGCAAACATTTCTGTGTCCGGTTTAAACAGTTTGTTTCAAGCGAAATTATGACAGTGCCTCGCAGGATTCTGGAAAACAAAGTACTGGATGGCACTACAACTTTTGTTGGCAAGCGTGTTGCTTACCACTAGACGAACAACATGCCAGCCTTATCACTTAATTAACATCTGATATCTCGAGGTCATGAGCGCAATGCAAAGATACGCAATACTTTTTGTGGTATTAATAGTACCTAGTCGTGTTTCGGGATGATGTTCGGTGAACCATCAGGGAGACGGGTCTGAGCAGCCGCTCAACTGCCGTCTCTCTCTAGATCTATGTGCTCCATCTTAGGCCACATCATCGCTTCACATCAGGCGAGATAGTGGCCAAACATAGATCTATTAAGTGTAAAAAAAAAAAGTTCTAGTTCGCACTGCAATTGTTATGGGCAGGTGTACTTACTGGGCAGGTGTACTTACTATCAAGTAAACGCCTAGCTCGTCTCACAGCTCAGTTCCATAAAAAAATATTAAAAGATCTTGAATATTCTTGTCGTAGTATATATGTGGTAGTATAAAAGGCATACTGGCATAAGTATATTATATTTATATTTATGTAAAAACCTAGCTGACAGTAACGTGGATCGAATGACTTCCTGTTGACGCTAACAAGGATAGACAATCTGTCATGTCAATATCAAGTGTGGGACTTGTTCGCGGAAAAGTAGAAGTGATGGAACTATTATTATTCGTCAATCATTATGTTTCTTTGAATGGTAATGGTTAAAATAAGTGTTCACGAACGGTTATACGAGTAGGACACAAATAAGTACTTAAAGCTTTCTAGTTTTCCCACGACACCCATAAAGCTAGAGTAAAGTTACACTTTTATACTAAACCCCAGAGGAACTGTATAAAAAGTAATAGGGTACGGTCAACATGGAATAACATTAGGATACCGTTATAAGCTGATGACCGGTGATAAAACACTTTAATTATGATTTTTCTTGACACTGACTGAATAAAAAACGGAAAGCCATAAACAAAATGAAAAAAATACCGAAGCCTGAAAGAACACACTGAATACGTTTCATAAAACACGCTCATTCACGGCATGTTTTATATAGCATCTTTAGAAAACCCGTCAACGGCTTGCACCCTCCATTTCATTATAAATAGGGCTTTAAAAGCACATACGCGTAAATATCATATAGTATTGATGTAAATTAAGCTATAGAGGTACATTACATTTTTATCGCTTATTAATTCAAACACTAAGTATATTGGCATAGGCGAAATTACTTCCTAAAACTTGTATTACGTGTCTCAGAACCAATAACTCAGACCAGAACCTCCCTACAGTTTCTTTTTAATAATCTCTATAATGTAGGCATTGAAATATAACAACCAATAAAATTTATAGCCACTGTGACTCAGTTCTCACTAATTCGTTACATACATTGTAGCTAACTAATAAATGCGTACGTCTACGTCGTGTCCTGTGTTTTAATTGAAAAGGTTGTCTTTTATACAAGACACGTTCCTGTTGTGTAGGTACACAGTTACGTGGTCGCTTTACCTTTCTATTTCCGGCGAACAAATAGTTCTGATAACCCCAAATTACAGGCCGTATCGGAAAAATAAAATGTAATATTTGTTGGGTATAAGTTTTGTGTTTTATATGATCTGGTTGATCCTTGGATGGCTCCGATGTCACGTCCAATTATCTCAGAGTATAAATAATTGGTATATCCAATATATCTGTTAACCGCCATCTTTTTATACCGCAATGGAAACATAATCAACCAATTTTCCCTATAAAGACTTTTATATTTGTTTGGCAAGCTTTGATGTGAGGAAAAACAAAAGGAAAAAGAAAATTACCTCTGCTCAGTGCGGATAATTACATAAGTTACACTTACTTGTTTTCTCTGAATATACGTACGTAGCGAGGTATTATTACCACATAGCCACATACTCAGCCCTACGCGTGGGTAATAACAACATGGATTACTGAGGGGTGAGAGCGTGACAGTGCCCCCGCCAAGTCTCCATTAAAAATCTGGAATAACTACTGAGTAAAAAGTAAGTTAGAACATGAAAAAGGAAACATTCGAAAATGCAGTCTTCCATCTGTCAGTCTTCAATCACATAAGCAAGTTATTATTTAAGAGTTGTTAGAACAAACCTATTTATATCATAAGAAATTCTTCATGTACAACTACAAAAAATACCTGATACTGCCTAAAATTTAAAGAAAATATGTGAAGTCTCACCAAGACAGAATTGAATGTTAATGTAAACCAAGCCCCATCAAATCATCTACGCAAATTTGTAAACTGTCAAAGAGATTGATTGATACATGAATGTCAAAATTCATTGTAAGAATTCTGGTGCTACATGAGATCTCGGCATTTTTAGAGTCGAGACTTGGTTTCTTTTTAACCAACTTCTTACAGAATTGTTTTGTTGGAATACATTAGGTACTTACGTACCGACACTGAGCCGGGATTAGCTAATGAATTCATTAAATCGAATCCGACAACAGACATACGGTATATTTACATTCAATTTACCAACAAAGATAAAAAAATATACTTTCCCTATCGCCTAAAACCTAATACCAACACCTTTCATTTAGTTAAACTCTATCACGTCCTTTATTAATAAATACTGTAATATCATATTGCGTGGAAATAATAATTACTTACATAGGTAAGTCTTCCGAGGTACTTGTGATGTGATGTGATATTTATTGCGAAAAATGACAAATAAATTAAAAAATTATACATAAAACACCAAATGCGATGTCTTATTGTATTTAAAGTTAATGTATATTTATGAATGATATAGATAAGTAGCTTATTACTGTACAAGTTGTCTGTAATATCCGAGTTGGAAGGAGTTCACGTCTATGAATGTCCAATAATCTTGTATACATCGCGTCAAACTTAAGCGTGTCACACACTACGCAGATACGGCAAGATATCTGTATCTGAGCGCGTATCTGTCAATATCGCTCTCTATACTAAACTCAAGGAACAACGCTCACTGTAGGCGTACGTATCTGTAGGCACCGACATATATCGAAAGATGGTTAGATGTTATACAAATATATATTTTATACTTTATATGTTGTTTTGCACTGAGGCGAAATAAATATAAATAGTTTTCGGAAACAGTCGTTCCTAGTCGTGTTTCGGGATGATGTTCGGTGAACCATCGGGAAGACGGGTCTGAGCAGCCGCTCAACTGCCGTCTCTCTCTAGATCTATGTGCTCCATCTTAGGCCACATCATCGCTTCACATCAGGCGAGATAGTGGCCAAACAAAGATATATTAAGCGAAAAAAAAAAATAGATAGCAGAAGTTATCTGATAGATCCTTGAAGAGATTAAATTCGCCTCGATCATTTTTAAGTTCAATATGACTTTCCATCCAAATTATTCGCCTTTTAGTACATTCTAACGCAACACGTGCGTCAAATTCAAAATCAGAATCTTCTTCTGAGGAACTGTCTAATAAATCCAAAAGCAATCAACACGCGAAGTCATTGTAACACACTGTATATACGATCCGCACCAAAAAACAAGTATAGTCAGTTTGAAGGATTCCGCGTGAATGTATAATTTCGTATAATATTGTATCTACGAAGTGTGTGATATTTTCAGATAAGTTATATAATATATAAGTTTTTATACGCAGATAAAATATTACCGTATCTGCGTAGTGTGTGACACGCTTAACTTACGTGTCTTACATGTGTACGTCACGTGTATTTAGGTACTGTACTATTGTACAGTCGATCAGATCGGAAAACTTTTCAGAAACTGTTTAAAATTAACCATAGTGTATATAATGTAACGATGAAAAATAACTAATGTATATACTTTTAAGACTCTATTTAATATTTTCATTAAGTAAAGTCCTAAAACTACATATGTTCAAATGTTATGTTTCAAATATTGCCGCGCAAAAAGTTACCTCAGAACGTATGACGTCATTCATATAAAGGCAAACGAAACGACAAGCTCTACGAAAGCAAACTTGCAAAGTAATTTATACGTTTTTGAGAAGTTTAAGGACCTTATCTAGGACATCATGGAATGAAAAACATATCGTTTTGATTTAGATAAAGAGGTAAAATAAGTATAAAATAAACACAAGCTTCGTACACGGTATTTACTTTGAAATGACTTCAGACTTTTGAGTGACTTTTCATTATACGTACAATACAATACAATACAATTACACTTTATTGCATACCACAAACATAATTACATGAGAAAAATATGAATCTTAACTAGGGTAATGCAATTGACGTACTGCTAAGGAGTGGAATTCTCTACCAGAATACTTATTTCCTTCCAATTAAAACCTGAAGCTCTTTAAGACAAGATTGAATAGGCACCTCATGGGCAAACTGCCACCCATGGTGTTCCACCTTAGACCGCAACTACGCTTACCATCAGGTGAGTTGTTCTCAAACGTGGGCCATCTAATCATAAAAAAAACTTCAAGCACTGTGCTTGCATAAAGAGATAAAAAATGTCAGAGTTTTATATTTTGTTTAGGTATTGATTCAAAAATATTAAATAATTATTATTTTACAAAAATATAGATTAAATGATCATTCGGATTCGACAAACATTCGTTGTAACTACATTTTAGATGTTTTTTTTTCGATTACTGTCTGATCCCCTATTGCAGATTGTGGATGGAATTAGACGATTAAAATTTACCAACATTAAAACTAATGGCATAGATGTACAAAACGAACACAATTTTTATTTTCAACATATTGTTAGGTGCATCTGGGCCTATGCATAGTATAAAAATGCTTTTAATACGATACTTAAACAAGCGCAATACTGCCTTCTTTTATGCTAGAGGCTATAAACAGTGCTATCGCTCTCACCGTCGCGGGCTATTTTATGATGTTGTAACGCATGTTCGTATTATGGCGAGCATGAGGAAACCGGTCAACCGTGTAAATGAACTGGAACACTTGAAGTAACACGCTTATATAAACTAATGCCTATTCAACCCACGCCCATGAACTCAGGCTAGATTCTAAGCTAGGCTATGTTTCACGAAATGAACCTTCTCACGCGTTGATCTCGGATCTCTTTAAGTCTCAAAACGCCCGGTGTACCCCTGTCTGTGACTATTTCCTGGCAAACCATCTCATCACGACCACTAAGCCAGTCATCCAAGATTGTAATTTTTGGGAGCGGAAAGGGCCACAGACACACACAGGCCACATCAACGCTTTACATCAGGTGAGATAGTGACCAAACGTAGATCTATTAAGCGTAAAAAAGGCATAAACAATCTTAAACATAAAGAACGATTATGTTAAAATTTACTTTACCTATATATTTTTGGCACTAACTAAGGAGTTTCATTGCCCACCTTCCGTCTCCATCATCAGATCAGCTGGCTGTCACCATAATATTAAATAAATAAATAAATGAATTAAATAATTTATAAAACACCACCGTATACCGAGGTTAACTGGAAGATAATGCTTACTAGCATTAAGTTTGTTTATGTACATAAATTTGTTTGTGTAATAAAGATATTTCTATCTATCTATATATTTTATATGTTTCGTGTTACAGTTACATGTAGCTCTTATAGAGTAGCCGTTCGTAACAAATCTTCTAGGTTGAGCAACGTTCGTAGCGGTCACAACTTGTACGGGTGATCATTTCTGTGGTATTTATATCTGAGCGCTACTGTGCTTCGGAGGGCACGTTAAGCCGATCCCGGTTTTTTTATGTAACTTAATGACAAGACGAGCTGGTCGTTTGCCTGATGGTAAGCAATACGCCAGCCCATAACAATAACAGCCCCACCCAGAACTTTGTTTGTAGTATTCACTCAAAACGCATAGACGAAATGGCGTTTAATTATTCAGAAAAATAACACATGCTTTTTCCGCCAGCATAACAAACCGGAAACTGACACAATTGAGTTTGAAATCGATACAGCGCACGCCGCTTTGTTACAAAAACATGATGGCCGAATCACAAGTAAAAATCAATTAGAGCGCGGAATTATCGACAGATGGTATTTAATTATTCAACCGATTCCCTTCTAAGGCTGTGGTTCCTCCCTTATAATAAAGGAGAAGCCAGCTTAGTAAAGCTTGTATCAATATTATTGCTCGAGCAATATAAGCCAAGTTTATATTATTAAGAGTACAGGAAGCCATACATAATAATGAAAAGCCCGGTTTCGTTGACGAATGGCGTTCAATCATTCAGCTGCGCCACGAGCAGTTTCCGCCGCCATAACAAAGCGGAAATCAACTTACTACAACTTGTGAAACTTGAATAATGGCTTAGGTACGAACAATTTAAGCCAAGTTTAGTATGAAAACCTAACAAGGCTTGCTTGACCTTATTAAAGGAATATTCCTATTTTCGCAACAGGCTTTCAGATACCTATTTGGTAATAATTCACAGTATTACTTGCGTAAAATAGCACGGGTGCCATCAATAAGAGGAAGAACAAAAAGTAATGAGTTCTCTTGGGTATAAATACAAATATATTTCTGTCTAATAGTAAAATAGAGTAGGTTCATAATATTATCAAGGGAATAGTGTGCGGATTTATTGAATCGAATGCCATTATTCCTTCAGAGATGCCCTGAACAATTTCTGCCATTGTAACAAATGTGACAGAAGCTTCAAATAAAAACTTGGAATATGCCTCGAAATATCTTAAAAGTAGGCTTTTGCCGGGAATATTTATTGCGAATGAACCTTTGTCAAGTTCGCTACCAGAAATAAGCAGAAAGTTCACAGCCCAAAAAACTCACTTATACGGAGACAAACTAAAACTAGATCTTTTTTACCCCGGAATTTATTTATGAGAAATTGTTCTTAGACTAAAGTTGCGCCTTCTGAAGACAGATAGCCGGGCAACATTAACGTGTTCCATTAGATTTAACCTTCGTCTACTCTACGCCATTGTAATCTGTAGAAACTTTGTGAAGCAAGTTGCGGTGCCCGACGCGCGTTGTATCTCGGAATCATGGCCGATAAATTGCCTTTATTGCCTTTAAAAATAACTTTACCTTTCTGGTTACATTTCTTATGTGAATTGTGAATAGAACATAATGAATGACAGCATGATGCGCCGCGTGACCAATATGTTGTTACTTGTTTTATTGAAACCCAACAGGGCAACGATGGCAACGACGACTAGTAGTTAAGTTAGGTAGTTTGAGTAAGTGGAGTGTAGAAGTGTTTATTAGAAAAGCACGCATCAGAAAAAAATTGCAAAGTATATAGAGGTTTCATAAGAAGGAAAAAATCTGTTGTGAATACTAGCTAGTGGAAATAGAATACGCGTATGGGTCCGGTTCAGGTTTGCCAGAGTATCAGAGGTCAGACTCTTTTTCTGACGGATACTTAATTCTCTAACTATGTACTATTAGATAGATAAACACTTTATTATTCACCTTAATCATAATAAGTTTTTGTTGAATATTTTTTTCAAGACAAGCTTTTAGCAAATTCGTGATCGGAACCGGAAGCAGATTAAAATGAGCCCATATACTAGTAGTTTACGATTATCCGTCAAGGAGTTCCATTGCCCACCTTCCGTCTCTATCATCAGATCAGCTGGCTGTCACCATAATATTGCATTGTCATCGGACTTTGACAAGTATGCAAAATTTCAACTCCGTAGGATAAGATGAAGTGGTTCTAATTCAGCTTGCAAGATTCCACCCAGACAAACAACATACATTGCAAGTTAAATAAAAGCTTGTAAAAATAAAGTACAAGTTACATGTTTACAATGGTGTAACAATGGGCTATTATTATTATTATTATTATTATTTGTTATTTGTTATTAGGTTAGCGATAACGATGTATGGCAATTTGATAATAATAGTATGTCTCCATTATTATGATCAAATTATTTCAATACGATAAAGACTTGAAACAATGTTTACGTATACGATTTAATCAAGTCATCCATACCTTTAACCTTTAGACCTACACCAGCACATGTTTCAAAAGCTAATGCCACTAAAACTTACATTAAACAAATTTATAATTCACGCAGCGAGTCGGGGCTCGGCAGCCCGGCGCGGACCTCAGAAGAGCCTTTATCCCCACAAACCCCGCCCCCCTGCATCGTCCCCACTACCCCTAAGACTTCCGTACCTCAAACTCCTAAATCCATTCCACCGACCGCTTCGCCTAAAGCTGCGGTACCTTCTTCCCCTAAAGTCGCCCCACCTCTCTCGCCAAAGCAAAGTCTCCCTCCCACCTCTCCGCCTAAAGTCCACTTGACGCCGCAAGAGTCGAACTCGCCGCCGCTCTGCACCAGCCCGCCGGCCAAGGAACTCCAGCCGACTCATGACTCCATCGTTCGGTTTAAAACGTAAGTGTTAACTGCTCCTCCATAGTATTTGTGTGACCTGTGTTTGTGTGCCCGACACCTAGATTATTCGCAACAATTACCGATAACTTTGATGTTGATATTTTTCCTAACAAAGATCCAACTTCAACTTTCAACGACTTTACAAGTGACAAACAAGTAATTAAGTAAATAGACTAAAAGGCTGAAGTCTCACTCAGAGCCTAAATAAACTTTTAACAGCTTTAATTGTTAAAGTTCGATCTTTACTAAATAAAACAATATCAAAGTAATCAAAATTAGTTCCGAGTTTGTCTCTGTAAACGCTCTTTGAAAATAATATCGTCAACTTTTAAATTACTGACATCTTACAGCACATTTTAATAACTAACTTAAGATGGTGAACAGGTCCTGTTTTAGGGTGTGTGATTGACATATTCTGTAAGGTTCACAGCACATGTATGACTAACGCACGTGCACATAGTGTCGTGATTGAATTCTGCACTCTATCTCTTCTCTCTTCTATTGCATGCAGCATTCATGAAAAACTGTTCGGACTTGACCAAGAAGTATTTGGCTATAGGTGAGACACGTGTATATCTACTTATTGTAGCTTGATTCTACTGTTAGTCACTTTTCTGAAACCGAACTTACTCCGTATTTCTAACTTGCAATGACTGCTAACAATTATATGTAAAAACTGTAAATATATTTTTTCACGATGCTGCCGTTCAATTGTTCCTTGAAACTTTACTTGTGAGTAAAGTTTGACATTGTTTCAGAAATTTATTGGAAAAAACATCTGACGCTCTTCTCAAGGCGGCGAAAGTCGGTGACTTGAAAATGGTAAGAAAGAAAACTACACATATTATAGTACTTTGGTGGATCTGTTTGAACATAATACGTGATAACATTAAGTGGCTGACAGGCCCTTTGATCATAAAATGAAAGGCTCTACGCGACACTTCCTGTTGCGCACAGCCGCTCGTGGCTTTCTGTTATTCTATTACGCTCGCCCGCGGGCTTAGACTGAATGGCAAGCCCAGAGAGTACTTATTGCGATTAGCGATGAACCTGAATGAAATTACATGACATGTAATTTTGTAATGATCATATTATGATCATTACAAAATTACATTATGTCATGTAATTATTACCCATACAGTTGAACTTTATGGATTCTATAGATCTGTTATTTATTATTATCGGGGACTGACGTCGAAGTTATTATTGTTGTTCTATTTCCTTATTCTGATCTTTTTATTTTGATCTTTTATCAATATTTAGTATCTAAGAATAGTAAAATTTAAAAGGCAATCAAGGTAGCAACCTAGCTTAGGCGTTTTAAGAAATGATATCAACCAAGTCAAAATTCGAAATTATTCCTCCTACATACCTACACCTAGATCTCAAAGCCGTTCGTCATTCCCTTGATTCAAGATGAAGGAGCTCCACACGGCTGGGTACTCGCTCCTTTCAATCGACGCGAGCGGGCAGACCGCGCTCCACGTAGCCGCACGCTACGGGAACAAGGAAATAGTAAAATACCTGATAGCTTGCGCGCCCACCGCGATACTAAACATGCGGGACAACGAGCGGGGACAGACAGCTCTCCATAAAGCCGCGGCGCATAAGAGACGGGCTATTTGCTGCATGCTGGTGGCAGGCGGCGCGTCGCTGACGCGGCAGGACCACGCCGGCCTCACGCCGCGCCATCTCGCGCTGAGGGCTGAGGACCACGACCTAGCCGCGTACTTGGAGAGTGAGTAACTTATCTAATTATTTCCCGGACTTTAGATAATGTCTTGCCGCCCGCCTGCTAGATGAAGCATGACCTCATAGTGCGATATTCTAACTCATGTTAGCCATTGGTGGTCTGCAGGTCGGAAAGTAGGTACATGTTGCAGCATGAAGCATTTCTTCAAATAACTGTTATCAAAAATTCAAACCATTTGACCCTTTGAAACACGATCACTGTTATTGGCTTATGAATAATTTGATTCGTTGAATGATAGTTGAATGAGTGAACTTATTTTTTGATAAATTGGGTTTGATTTACCGTCTACCGGATCCAAAGCGGATCAGTCAGCAAATCTTCTACCGAAGATCAATCTGCATTAGATAATTTTCAGTTTACAATTGTTCTTCTCTGCCGTATGTCGGTAGAGATTCGTTGACTGGATCACGCCGGTACGGTGTAACCCTAGTCATTACATCACACTGGGGAGAGAAGAGCGTGACCTCAAACATTAAGGATCGTCATTAGGTTATTATTTTTTTCATGGTGTTGATGGTGGATGAAAGAGCTATTAGTCCTTACATGCTTACTATGCTTAGCGAGCATAAAGCATCTACTCAGTAATGTCTATATTGATTGCGAATGAAATATTTTTTCTTTTTCTTTCACTAGACTAACATCCATCTCCTAGACAACACAGAGCTAGTGAGAAGATTAAAAAGGACAAAACCTTTTGAGTTAGTTTAGTGAAGTGTCAGTGAACCGTAGCATAAACAGTTAGTGCTACTTGTAAAGAACACAAGAACATAGTGTCTTAGCCTTAATAACACATACAATAAGAAAAGTGTTGATGGACATATTCTTAGTTTTACTCTACTTAGCAGTTTAAGTCAAATTTAAATTACTTATTAGTCTTATTAGGCTAGATTGTAATTCTAATGGCGGGTCTCTATTTGAGTCGTCATTACATAAAAAAACCTGACTAACACACTATAGACACAACCGTAATTTTAAGTACAAAATGTGAAAATGTTGTATGTTGGTACAGAACATCATTGTTGATACTCATTTTTTATATTTTATTTTATATATGAACATTTTGTACCCAGCTAACAATAAAGTTTAATCTATTCTATTCTAGAGAAACCAACGCCACTCCATCGGCCTCATTTAACCGCTTTGTTTTGCATCTGATTACAATATCTAAAATCTCTTTTAGATTGTAAAATGTTTGAACAAAAAGCTGATGACTAAACTCATCAATAAAATTGTAATCTGATACAAATTACAAAAGTATAAAGTTGCTCGCTTTTGCGCAGCTCCGAATGAAAATGAATAATGTTTGTTTCTCTGAAGTTCTGCAATACCAGTTTAACTTAAAAACAAATAATTTGGAAAGTTTTAAATCTACCGAACTATTTTAAACTTATTTGTGTGAAAGTTACACCGCGAAGATGATTTAATTGTGCTATCTATTTCAGGCCAGGAACATTTCCAATTAGTTTCCGAAGACTTGGAAACTGCCGTTTGAGGAAATAATTTCTGAGAAGTTCTAGTGCGGTAATTATCCTGAGGGAGCGAAGCCGTGGCTGGACTCTTTGTGATGTCGTTACACGTAACGTATACTCCAACACCAAAGTGATATTCAATGTCTTGTGACTATAGCAACTTATATCTTTCACTATTTAATTATTTCGATTATAAATTAATTATTAGATATCGATTTAGAGTAACACTAATTTATTAAGTAGATATATTCCACATAAAGTACAATATCTATAAAATTTACAATACAAGTAATAATAAATAAGGTTTGAATCCTTTCTAATATAACAAAAAAAGAGTACATAAAAATGCATTTAGCTTATTTATCAACCCTTTCAGAGTGATTTTACTAATGGGACCTGTGAGACTTTTCTAAATAAGGGATATCACAGAGGAAATACTGAACGAATATAACTAATATGTTAAAATAACAGGTACTAAAATATGATATGAATCTATTATTTTTGTAATAAATCACTAGCTATCTAGACTAATTATGCGACGTAGGTACTCTATATAAATTATATCCATTCTCCGTCCCTCGATTTGATTTTCACTATATTATAAAGTAAAATAATATATTCTCTACAATAATCACCTCAAATATTTTCCATTAAGAATCTTAGTTTTGTTATCTAGTTATATAAAAATAATATTCGAAGATGTATTTTTCTGCAAAGCATAATATTTGATCAGTATTGTATGAATAGGAATCGCTGACGTGTAAAGTAATGGTTTGCCTATATCGCAATGGTTTTATCGTTAAAATAATATCTAAAGCACCTATAATGTTTAATTTGCTACCAAATTAGGCCTAAATACTTAACAACACAAACAATTGATGTCGTAATAATTTTATAGTATGTACTAAATGTGTCAAGCGTCGGTTTCAGGTCGGCTCCCAATAACCTTATCGTTCAGTCGAGGTAATTATTATCTACAAAGGTAAAAGGCTTAAAATACATAGCCTTAAGGAAAATTCGTTGAAAATACCGACTATTATATTCATTTTTGTCGGTTGTAAAGTGAATTTTCGCTTCGTCGCCCATCGCTAAAGACCCTTAACGAAACTTATAATATCTAAAAAGCTAAGACGTTGTAATCCCTAAGCGCCAGCAGTTAATTAAAACAATTTAACAGTGGCATACCAATATGACTTACTGGTTCTGAGTGTTTAATGTAGTAAATATATAATTACATCCAAATATATATTAGATTAAATAAGTAATACATTTCCAATCTAGAGCACGCGCTTGTGACCGCAACATTCGAGGACTTGACGTTAACCTGGGATCCGCGTTGTGAATAATAGACCTTTCTCTCTCTCTCTCTCTCTTTTTCTGTCTCTCTTTCAGAAAAAGACCATTTCCCAACAGTGAGAATGTAATAAGCTGATAGTTTGGTAGAGCCTACATTTGATTTGGGACAATAGACATAAGCTAGAAACTAGACGGGAATATGTCGGCTCTATTTTTCGTAATTTATGGATTGTTAATTAAATCCCACTAGAGACACATATGATAGTGTGATGGACGTATGTAGGTATATCTATATGCTATTTTGACGGATACCGACGCGATAGGACTATTGGGACCGACTATTAGTACGTAAAGTATGTTTCCCTACCTTCGGCAATAAATTGTTAACATAAGACTACACTTTGATACTAGGTATATATTGTTTGAATAATGTTGATATAATCAACATTACCTTATTATGATCTCAATGTTCTAATTAATTTATTAATCTTTATTTTAGTTGGCTTATATTGTTGTAATACTAGGTTAGAACTCATGAATGCTTATATTTCACGGTTGTTGTAGTAATTGTAAAAATATTCGGTTCACGTTTACAAATCTCATTTCGGCATTGTCTGTCCGTTCTCAAAGTACGAATCTTGTCATTGTATTGAATAAGTAAGTTATTTTAATCACAAAGCCGAACATTTATCTCTCATCGTTTGTCGGCCATTGTTATTTATTATCTCGCCAAATAATATTTGCTATGATTTGTGCGAATAACTTGTAAGTTACGAATCGAAGTCGTTAGTGTTGTTTATGTGTATAATGTCAATACCTCTACTTATAGATATACCTGATAGTTTAGTATTTAACGAATTTATTCGTACTACTTCGCCGTTAAAGCGAACAATGAAAGACAAAGCTGTGAGAATTTTTTCATAATGTAAAAAGTAAGTTCATATAATGTCTCAAGCGATAATATATGTACGCCGTATCGTGCCCGTACAGTGTTGTGTGTTTCTTTGTGATTGTAGATAGGCGTTTTAGGATTTACACTAGAAATTATTCTCGCGTTTAAATTGAACGTCGGTTTCAAGTGCAGACCTTCGGTCGCCTTACGCCGCGCTATGTACCGACTACTGTCGCGGATCGAATGTCGGAACGAATTATTTATTATTGTTCTAAGAGAAGTAGATAGCGTACTCACAAGTAGACCCTCCCTCGCTTCCACCATTATTTTGCTGAACAATCGTAGGAAACGATAAATAAACCAGCATGTTATCTCAATTATTCATAAACACATACATAATATACCAACATTAGACGTCAAGGATTTTTCCTTATCTTAGTCCTTCTTCTCCTACGTTATTCAAGTAGCTATTACTTAGTATTTATACCAAAATTGTAAATATTTAAATACATACTGTTGGAGGCCTTTTCGAGTAGGTAGTGTGTACGATACACACGTACTCATAGATTTCTATTCTACTAATGTAATTAGCATACTTCGCGACCAAAATCTATCTTAATCAAAGGTAAATATCACTAGATAAGAAATTGAAGCACTGAATTTTTGGAAAATATGCTTTCAGTCGAATATTAGGTAGTTATGGAATTGTAAAAGAAACACGTAAAGTACTTTGTAATGCCTTCTACGCGTAAACTCATTAGCACGTGCATTCGATTGCAATGTATTTGGTAAGTTAGTAAATATAGAAATCTCTTTTCACAGTGCGTACCTATTGCGTGTATTTAGCAAAATCTCCTACAGAGACAATCAAACGGGGTTTTCATGAATGGTGTTACGCCTAGAAAATGTTTATAGTCTACATTTATTAACAATCAATTATTCCGGTAAACAAGTTCACTTGCTTAAGATAAACATCGAGTTATTATTGGTTCATACATGGTTGAGCAGAAATCCAAGCGTTGTCGCCCCTTTCATGTCGCTCCTTTGTGTTGTTTTTGGTGACCAAAACGTCGAAACCTTAAACCCGGAAAACCAACGCTTGGTTTCGTAGTAACGTCGGCAAAGTGAACCCTGGCCAAGTCACCTTTAGAAAATATATCTACAGAACACCTCTCTGTAGATATATACATTAACCACGCCAGAGCGAGTGTGGCTCAAGAGCCAGTGTGGCTCAGTGGGAGCACGTGCTACTTTCGATCCGACTTACCCGCGTTCGAATCCCGCTGGCCCCGCACTACTGACTAAGTTGTGTGCGGATTTTAAAACTCGCTCTAAAACGGTGAAGGAAAACGTGAGGAAATCGACATGTCCAAGAATTTGTCACAAAAATTCAAGGACATGTGACATCCACCAACCAGCACTGGACCAATGTGGCGGATTATGGCCCATACTCTCTAGGAGGAAAGGCCGGAGTTCCAGCAGTGGGAACGTAATGGGATGATGATGACGAACCAGGCCAGAAGTAGAAATTCAATTTTTAGTCGTAACATCATATAATCATTTTAACCAAAACTATTTTTATACCTTGTAATAGATTCATTCAGTAGTACGAATAGTAAATTAACGTAGATTGGTACAGGTTTCACTTATGATTAAGCTACTTTTTGTAAATCTATTTACTCGATAAGAATAATAACTATTTCATAATTCAACTCCTCGAGCTTTAATTGAGCTTTTATATTTTAAAATATCTGTGAATTAACCTAACGTTAATGTATTCACTTCCAAGCCAAAATATGTTAAAATCTATTTTATAATATTCATAAAGATACTTACAATTTATATTTTATTGTGTCGCTTTTTACCTATCTTCAAAAATCTTCAATCAAATGACTCAATGAAGAAATAAAGTTTAGTACATCAGTTTTACACAGAATTGTTATATTTTGTAATTTCCTACCTTGTACTTACGTAAGAATACTGGACCTCTAAGACAAGGTGTCTACTTCTAAGAAACCAAACCAATCTGTGAATGTCCAACTCAACAAAACTGTATCAGAATATTATTAATACCTATGATATCGTAACCATAAGACTAAGTTAATGATAAACTATGTAAAATTCTTGACATGTGCCTACCCTGCGTATGTGTACTTAATTTCTACCTTCCTTTGTTCTATAAGAAAACTTGTAACGAATATTAAAGTTTACTCTTATATTATACCGTAGAATATATATTTATAATCAGCTCTAATTACCAAATTTAACAGTAAAAAGTGTAAATTAAATAGTGTTTGAGAGCACGCATTTCATTCTACATGCATACATATTTTTGCACTCAGTAAAGTCACTATTTTAAATAAATTATCTAAATGAAGTACACTGAAAGAACAATAAATAAAATATAAATTAATTTGGGTTTTATTTTACACCTTTCTCGATACTATAGCAGCTACCAAAATTAAAATTAAAATTGTAGGGACTATATTTACATTTTATTTACATACAGTCAGCGACACTAGTGGTGAATATTTTTAATTTTGCACTATCTTGATACACTGCGGCGGTACCGAAATATTGAATTTCAGTGATTTTTGTCGCTGACTCTATCTTCAATTGTATAAACTTCAAAACGAATAGTAAGAATCAAAACTATTGGTAAGAAAATGCTCGTTGGCTTGTTTAATTTCGCAGCAATCTGTATAATTATAATATACGAGTAGGTAAAGATACAGTACCTGCATACTTGCTCCTTAGTTGATAACTGAACTATCTGATGACTTTCAACCAATTCTAATAATATAAATGGCAACAAGCAGTTTTATTTGAATTAGAAGTTAGGTAGATCCAAGAAGAAAATGTCAGCAAGTTTAACCGATCTAATCTACATAGAATCGCAAAGCGCTGTGAAGTGACCTGTGCCTGATAGCGTGCTTAGGAACTGCACACTCTACTGGTTACCCCATCGAGGGCAAAGTCACGATCTAAAGCAACTCTATATTCCATTTACTTTTAAGACTACACAAGCTAGCTTAGTACATAAATAATTATACTCACAAGAGTAGTTTCTAACTGAACAAAGAACAGTGCATCGCTCCAGTCTTTCGTGTCTTAACTTAGTTATTCTATTTGGCGCAGCTGCGTCAGAAGAACTTAAGTTTTGTTGCCTCTAGACATATTAGCTCGAATTACACCTAACGCCTTTGCTAATGACTCATAAAACTAAATGCCGTTTTTGTTGATAAGGGTTAAACGTCATTAACTTGCAATTTACTCTAACACTGTACATAAATATAGCTTCTCAAACACTAAGTATCCATTTGCGTCTTTCATCTTTTGGGGTCTAGTCACAAATAAAATAATAATACGCCCTTACTTAGATTCTGGCTACTAACAAGGATTTTCTGGAACCAAAAACTACGATGACCATGGTCCCACAAAACCCACACGAAACAATACTTGCATTTTTTTTGTATAGGATATATAAACCTATATAAACGTAGCGGGATTCGTACGCGCAACCTCCATGGTCTTATGAGATATGAACTGACTCGCCGTCAGTCAGTACTATTATTTGATAGCCTCTATGGTGTAGTCACCATAGAGGCTATCAAATAATAGTCCATGATCATTTCGATGATTCATAAAGATTTGACAATACATGACTAAATAAATACTAACGATGACGTATGTAAGTAGGACACAACCATAACAAGCAAAAATGTTAATCAAACAATGTTATTGTAGCTATTCTGGTAGATAGCATCTAAAGTGTATAAATTAAAAACCTAATCACTTACTGGAAGTACAATGATTAAGATATGCACAATACACGTGCGCACTTAATTAGTTCTAAAAATTGATTAATTTTAGACTGTTAATACTAACAATGATATAGTTTGTATATTTTGTTTTAATAGTTTTTTAATCCGATAATCCGATAGTATATATTTTAAAACACTACTAAAAGTGGGGTAGCATCAGAGGAGATGCTATTTTAGCTGTTGCACTATCTATTTTGCCACAGGA
Source organism: Petrophora chlorosata (assembly GCA_951640565.1). NCBI lineage: Eukaryota > Metazoa > Arthropoda > Insecta > Lepidoptera > Geometridae > Petrophora > Petrophora chlorosata. Next base: position 10,716,360 of record OX621193.1, on the reverse strand, counting down.
AAAAAAAAATATCTATGTCCCATGACACTATTAGTAGTGCAACGAAGTGGTGCTACTAAGATCCAATACACTGTGGTATAAAGAGCGCTTTAAACAAACTTATATTAATCCACTAAACTGTTCCAACAGTCACTTAATTCACAAAAGTTAATGCACCTAACTTAGGTTAATAGAGATCTTGAGAAATTGTAAAGCCGACAAATCCTTAGAGAACGTTCGAACTTAAGCAGAGCCTACAAAGTTAGACAATTAAGTATTCATACGGCCCTCGTTACCCCAATAAATTAATGAGATTGTACTCTATTCCCACCGCGATTCTTGCGTAGTAAATCTCCGGCCTAAATCTAATAGTACACCTTGGTAACCTCGGTAGCCGGTAGATATATGGACGAGCACATGGGCGTAAGTACCACAGCAACGTAACTACTAGACCCATCTGCGGAGTCTTAAGTGGATGGCTAAATTACAGCCGTTTCTTTAGTTACCTGCAATCATGGAGATGCTTTTCCTTAACATTACCAGTTAAAGCATTTTTACGAATATATCCGATTACAGAGATTATATTTTATACTTGGGATAAATGAAATGAAATAAATTTATTTGTCCGAGACATGGGTACAGATAAAGATGTTGAGATTTATGTATAGATTCCATCATGTTCTACCTTTCGGTGTACAAATATTTATCATAATAATGAATTTAATATATTTATTAGTTATTGTCAGTCCCTTGATAATGTCAAAATAAAATATACAGTTATGTCATGCTCATGAGATACAATAATAATTATTAACAACACATTGTTACAAGAAATTTAAAGATAAATAATATATACCTAATATACACTCGTGAGCAAAAAAATCGACTCAGGACGCACGCTCGCGGTTAAAAAACTCTAGCAAAAAATCTAAAGCTTTTATTCTATTTCTGATTTTTACATCTCAAAGCTGTTAGTTTTAGCTTTAAAATGAATGGTCAACGTTGTTATTTTAAGTTTTTTATGGTATTGAAAAAATATTGAATGGAAATGAGTCAAAGCAATGAAAAAAGGTGATTATTAACAGTATAGAAAATACCAGGTTAAATTCGTCAAAATATTAAATTAATTGAAATTAACATATCAATATTTAGTGGCCCTAATAACAGCTTCCATTCGCTTCTTCATGGATCGAATAAGTATCTTTACTCGATCTTGTTCGATGCTATCCCATTCTTCAATGAGCGCCGCTTTGAGGTCCAATTTCGTGGCTGGTGCAGGATTTCTAGCCCGAACATTTCTTTTAAGTTCATCCCACAAATGCTCCATAGGGTTTAAGTCCGGGCTACGCGCTGGCCAGTCCATAGCGGCAATTACGACCTCCTGTAAATACTGCCGGACGGAACCTGCAGTATGTGGCATTTTCGTGCATGAAGATGAACTTTTCGCCCACGGAACCGGCGTAGGAAACGACGTGATCCCCTAAAATCTCTTCGATATATCGGTTTGCTGTCAATCCTCCCACGCGACCGCTAGTTTCAATAAAAACCAACTTGGTTTTTGACTCCATTGAAATGCTCGCCCACACCATCCAGGAACCTCCACCAAAAGCCACATTTTCTTTGATGCAGCACTGCGCAAATCTTTCTCCAGGTCTTCTGCAAACTCGTCCTCTTCTATCGCTACCATGCAAGTACACTCTGATTTCGTCTGAGAAGAGAACGGAGCTCTATTGTTCTTCAGTCCAATCAACGTGTACTCTGGCAAATCGTAGGTGGGCTGCTCGATGGGCTGGGGTTAATTTGGGGCCAGTAGCTGGCCTTTTTGGCTCAAGGTTAGCTGCCTTAAGTCTTCTTCTGACTGTCCAGCCACTAACAGCCACTCCTTGCGTTTATCTGAGCACTGTTGGACTTGAACGGCAGTGAGTGCCCGATTTCTCAGCGATGTGCTGACAATGTAGAAAATGTATATTAGAATCTAGATAATCTGAGTAGGTACCTACCGTCGAGGTATTTCCGTCACTTACAGTAATTTTCATTCAATCTAAACCTTTATCATTTTGACATGTAGATATAGTGCTTTATTTTTATTTTATATAATTAATATACCTGCGCAGAAAGTATATTATAATAGTATTCATGGTATTATGTCGCTCTTTCTCCAGGGTATGCATGCGGTCTGTTGGAAGACTTGCGTGGGGACATAGCCTGACATGGGTCCAACACGTAACTATTAACCATAATTAATTTTGATTTATGTACTCGTATACGTACTCACGGTACGGCTGATCCACAAATTTAAAGTCGCTCAGCGGGCTATGGAAAGGGCTATGCTCGGGGTTTCTCTGAAGGATCGTATCTGGAACGAAGTAATTCGACAGAGAACTAAATTCACCGACATAGCTCACCGAATTAGCCAGCTGAAGTGGCAGTGGGCCGGCCATGTTAGCCGTAGAACCGATAGCCGTTGGGGTAGACGCGTTCTAGAGTGGAGACCACGAATTGGCAAACGTAATGTAGGACGCCCTCAGGCTAGGTTGAGCGACGATCTTCGCAGGGTGGCTGGTAGCAGCTGGATGAGAGTAGCTGAGGATCGTGCTCAATGGCGTGCAATTGGATAACCTATGTCCAGCAGTGGACTGCGATAGGCTGATGATGATGATGATGATGATGGCTGGATGGATGCATAGGGCCAGCAATTATATATAGCAAAATTTTATTTCCCACCCTGTAATTACTCGATTATGTATGTAGGTGGGATATGGGAAAAAAGATTTCTCTCCCTAAAATCATAATTATTGTAGATTGTATTACAAGGGAGTATTATTACGGCGAGGCCGCTATTTTCAATAGGTAGAAGTCGCCCGAGAAAAAAATAATTTTGCGGCTGAGCGGCTCAACTGTTTACATGTACACAATACTAGCTGCGCCCCGCGGTTACACCCGCGGTTTCCCAGGATAAAAATTAGCCTATGTGGTATTCCAAGTCCTAAGTACCTACATACCAAATTTCATCAAAATCGGTACGGTAGTTTTGTCGTGAAAGAGTAACAAACATCCATACATAAAACTTTCGCGTTTATAATATTAATAAGGATTTTTTTTGATCTGTGGGTTTATCTTTTATGTCGCCTATAGGGAACGATTTTAATGTTTAAATTCAAAATTTATTATTCTGCCTGAAGAAAATTCGTACTTTGCTCGCACTTATTAAATACCAATCATCTTATTTCGAATAAATGCGATAAAAATTAAATTAAAAATAGAATTGAATGTGTAACTGTGTTTCAACGATCTGTAGTACATAAATCGGAGACAACCGGGTAAACCAAACAAACAGATATTGAATAATATATAACTATTTCGTCTATACTGTAATATTTTGACATCGTTCTATTGATTTTAGTCTACTCTAGAACAAAACTTATTTTGCACATAGCACCGATCATAAAAAGAAACAGTATCTCCTACCTAATAAATTTTTGTTGTTGATCCTGAGGCTTGTTGATCCTGAAAATCCTCCATTCCTGTTGAAAATAAATTAAAACAAGCAAATTTAAGAAAACCAAATTTTAAAATCCCCCGACACAAAAACATATACAAGTTAAAAACGGCTGAACTGATTTTGATAAAACATGTCTACCGCACCGCAGTACTACCGCTAGTAAACCTGCTTAAAAAAACCGCTTCCAAATCAGACCACCCTTTTAAGAGCTACGGTGCTATAGACAGTGCTTTATGCGTCGGGGGTTCGAAAATAATTTAACTACCTACCTAAGTAGTAAATAAACAGTAGGTACGGATAAAAAAGGTTACACGACCTCTCTCTAGTGTCTTTTATCACAATGATATAATGATAAAAAACGGCCAAAAGAGACAATATCTTTACATTTTCAGATAAAACAATGCAATATTCCAAGTAAGTATTTTTTACGGTTGTGGCTCAAATGAATTTGCCTGGTTTACCAAAATTAATAAAACAATTAAATACTTTCCCGTTTCTAAAGCAAAATGTCATATGTACTTACATTAAAAATCAATTACCTAATCAATCAATTTCATTTATCACACTAATCACAATCACAATATTATAAATGCGACAGTTGGTGTGTAAGTGTGTTTGTTCCCACTTCATGCCGCATCGGCTGAACTCATTTTGTTCTTTTTTTGTTTTTTATACTTTATCGATCTATGTTTGGCTACTATCTCGCCTAATGTAAAGCGATGATGTGGCCTAAGATGGAGCACATAGATCTAGAGAGAGACGGCAGTTGAGCGGCTGTTCAGACCCGTCTCCCCGATAGTTCACCGTACATCATCCCGAAACACGACTAGGTCGTTTGACGGCATGGCTTTGTTCGGTGGGTATATAAATAGCTTTGTTTTGTATCATTAAATCAAATGAATCACGGGTGAAACCGCGGGGCGCAGCTAGTTTCAGATAAAGTTACAATCCATTTTGTTAGTGTCAACTTATACATATGTCGCAGGGATATGATAAAAACAGAGATTTTGTCAATTCCCTAAGTGATTTGACCAAATCTCAAATGATGTTAACAACAAGATTTTATCATTTCCATTTTTCCTCGATTTTATTTTCCAACAAATACCTGTCGTAGGGAAATGAGGATACCAGGGATTTCACGAAATCCCTAGAGTTACAGTTTTAATAAATGGGCTCTCGCCAGAAATCTCGCTTCGTCATCCCTTCGCTCCACTCCGTACTCGACCTTCACTTCACTCGGGAGGACGCCGGCTCGCTACGCTCGCCACCTCTACCCCTCGCTTCGTTCAGGCCTTGCGCACTCGTTTTGCTCAGGAACTCCTCGCGAGCTTCTGGCTCCGCGATTTTTATATACACTCTAGGGGTAAGAGCAACTCGCACCACAGAGAAGTGGTCCTTGCGACAGAACTGACATGTTATTTTTGTTATTTCACAGAACCAGTACTGGTATTTGTTCAAATCACTAGATGATGTTTAGGGAATAAAATTCGAATTAACTTCGCAAAACTCTTACAATCTTATCTCAAAAACCGTCTATTCTCTGACCATATAGGTCCATCTTCCAATAGCTACACGATCAGTCCCACCTGGCGTACCACGAGGCTCAGTTCTGGGCCCCTCTCTATTTCTTATTTACCTTAATGATACCTATGATTTGCCAATGATACTGCAAGATTTACGTCATCTGTTGATGTCGACCTCGTCATTTCACACAACATTTACAATGGTCGCTAGAATATCTTTTTTTTACGAAATGGAAACAAATTAAATACCCTTAAAAGTATGACTTGTGGACCAGCCATCACCCCCCTCAACCATATTGGAGGGAAGGGAGTTTTACTTGGGCGTCGGCATGTACCTAGTCATGCTTAGGCTTTAGCGTCTATCACAGACTAGTAAGAGATACTAGCGTCTGTGATGTAACGGTTTTAAGATTGTGGGTTATGGTGGTTGTGTTGCCAGGTCGTGTGTCAAATTTCTGAAGGGAAGGTTAAAATAATCGGAATTTTACTTTGCAAATTGGAACAACTACAATATTTTATCGGATAGTCAGTTTTTTTTTATGGTAGAACAAATAAAACTCTCTAAAATAGATCAAAATTCAAAAGTAACCATTTCGACTAAACATAATCATTAAGTTTGTATCGTCTTTTCTCAAAATTATAGAATAAAGTACAGACTAAAGAGGTAAGTGAAAAATCGGGACATTTGGAAAAATCGGGACGCCCCGCGCAAATCGGGACACCTGGTGACACTAGTTGGTGAGCATCGGCTTCGGTTTCGCCTTGGCTTCTTCATCAGAGTCTGCTTCAACATAGGCTTGATAGTTGGCTTCGGCTTCAGCGCCGACATCAACGTCGATAGGTACCGTCAGTGGCGACGGCGCCGGCGCCGCGCAGCGCGTTCGGCTCGATGGCATCATCGGACTTAGCTGCCGAGAAGGGCAGATCAGTTAAGAGTTGGATTCGACATACATAAACCGCCACAGGATTCATGTAGGTAAGTGTGTAAACAAACAGTAGGTACCTTTTTAAGGTACTCCTTACAAGGATCTATTATCTATCACTTCACTTAAAATGTATTTTAAAATGCCAAGCCAGGCTTTTTAAAATACATTTTAAGTATTCAATCTATAAAATACAATGACGAATGTATAATAAATACTGTGAATGCATTTAGAAATAACTTTAAAAAACAGAAACAGTCCCCTAGGAACGTTTATATATTTTTCTTTTTGTTTTCTTATTTATTTTCATTGAAATTCTCCACTTACGCACTACGCAGTTTATCTTACTCGCGTAGAAAAGACGTAAACAAGGTACCTCTGTGGCACCTAGCAGCATTATTTATTTTGTGTTACGACTATCTTACCTCGTTCTTATCAATAAACTAAGGTAAACACGTCAAATTAAAGACTGTATGCTTAGCTAAAACGTAGGAAATTCCATAAACGAACAATTCAAAATGTATAACGGAGCTCGCAGAAAGTAAATTAAAATTGCGTGTCAAAACTATTCTAATGAATCATATACATAGACAACGATGCCTGGAATAGTCCGCTTCTGCCAAGTCCTACTGGTGGAAACACAAATAAAATAAATAAATAAAATATGTTGATTTTGAAATTACATATATATTGTTCTTTTAAATCAAGAAATTGTAACAAGTACTAGACTAGAACGTGTTATAATATTACCTCATTATAAATGCAAATCTTGTGGTTTCGGTAAACGGATTCCAGTCACCTGCGCTCAGCACATTTGCATTGAGCATTCAAGAACATTGAAAGATTGCCCTCAAAAATTAAATTTACGGACGGTAATTTTTACTCGCTCTAAGCGCTTATAGCTTTGTTGATGTAACGCCCAAGTTAAAATTCAATAGGTAGACGTACTTTTTTTAAGAGACTAATTTGCAATATAAGCTTGGAAGACAACCAATATTTTCAGTAATTCTAGTTTATACAGGTGTGCTTTCACAGATGCACCATATTTTTTTTAAGACTGTACACTGTACGCCTCAGTTTCTTTTCATAATATGTATGTATCATTATGGTAGTTTTTCTCTTCTCCCCTCATTGAAGGCTTAGTAGGCTCTGCATGTCATATGCATCTGCCAGAGTTTGGCATAGTGGATCTTCTTCCGATAGATACGGTGCTAGAGTCACTTGTCTGTAGGTACATTGACTCTATATTATGTATTATGATAATATAATTTAACGTTCATACGCATCTGAGATGCCCAAATTTTTAAGAACTTTATAATTTCGAATATATAAACGTAAACGTTAATAGGCCTCGTACTATAAAAATTGCATCTTGCTGAAGACTATTTGACAGCAAAAAAAGATTGTAGAAAGTGTTGCGCTTAGTTGCGTGACATAGCTCACATAGCCGGCAACTCTACGGCGACTATACAATTGTAGCAAATGTTAGCTTTAGCTCCTAGGTATAATTGCCACAAAACTAGCCCATTTACGAGCGCCTTTAGGTTGATAGTTTACATAAGTTATCGCAAAGTGGTTTAATAAAGGGAATCGTGTATATACCGTCACTGCTAGTTTAACGTTGGCTGGCTGGGACTTAAATTGAATCATTAAACCAAAGGGTCGATTTCAACTTCTATAAATGGATAGATACAATTTAAGATGACAAACTTAATTGGCGGCTTAATTGTTTTATTATGCGCGTGACTTTTTTTAGGTACAGTCATTTGGGTCGAAAAATAGTGGCCAGTTTTCAAAACGCCCGGAAAACTTTCTAGGTAAGCTACCGAATGACGGGACTACTATCAAAGTTTTTACACAATTTTTAAATCAGAATTACATTTAAGTATATTCGTATTTTTGTAATATGTGTCATAGAATTCCTTCACCCAAATCGTTCATTTGACGCGGTGATAAGCTACGTTTACCTACTCCACGCATTGCATGCATGCGAGTGGTCGACTGCTGGAGGCGTGGTGATCGGGTGCCCAATTAATCAGTGCTCATTAAAATGCCAAATTAATCGATAATTTCTTTATTTATGACATGAGTAATCCTTTTAATCTTATGCATAACTGATAGTATGAGTCTCGAATGAAGTAAATAATAAATAAAAGTAAGTAAAAGAAATAGTTACCTATATAAAATCATATTTTCTAAACATAATATATAAGAACATTGAAAACATTAGATACTATTATCCGTGTGTAGGTAATAAATAATAATATATTATTATTTCTTATTATAAAATCCAAAAATTTAGTTTTGGTAGGTACATTTGGAAAACTATAGATGGATTTCTTACAACAAAATTAGTGTATCTCCAATGATTATTTAGGGTAGCTACCATAGGGATCCCTGCTCTCTCTCTCTCTCTCTCTCTCTCTCTGTCGAACAATTTATACTATTTGGTACGCATTGGAACCAAATAAATAAATAAAAAATAAAAACATACCTACATTATTATTTCAAAACGACGACAGCAAACTCTAACTGCCTATCTTTAAAAAAAAGTAACTTATGATTACGATTGTATGAGTAGGTACCTACCTATTGATCAATTTCTAATAGGTAACTAAATTATCAGAAATTTAGTTACGCTTAAAAAGTAGTTTATAGGAGAATAATAATAAAATTGATCCTATCTAGATAATCCTATTTCAATATATAGGTAGGTACCCAAAATTCTTATAAATTGTATGTTTATGTTAGGTAACGAAATTTGATTTATCGTAGGCAATCTATTTGAGTAATTAAGTATTTGCCTTCTAAATCTGTAGATATATTGAACACTCAGTGTCTCGATTATTAGCAATCATGTTTTTTCTGATTATTATGATTAATCAGCTTTGTGACGTAGTGATGGATTCAGTTCATTTTTAAAGATATGGTAAACTATAAATTGGGTGTGATCGTTAGTAAGCGTGCCAGTGCCCCCGCCTATACCGCGAGGTATTTGCGAGAAAAATGTTACGTTTCGCCGTATTGCTTACCACCTTTGTGGCGGCCGTGTGGTCGCTGCCGGCGCAGATGCCTGAACCAGGAGAGCTGGCTCTGGTCCTGAACGAAGATGACTTCGAGGACTACCTGGACTACTGGCTGGAGGCCGAACAACGCAAGTGGGCTAATGAATCGAGCCCCACTCCTAGAAGCGGTAAATACTACCTTCATCAACATATCTACTGAAGAAATAATGACGTGTTGAAATGTCTGTGACGTTTCTGTATGATGGATCCTGTTAAACATATTCTGAAATGTCTGTGACGTTTCTGTACGATGGATCCTGTTAAACATATTCAGTGTTGCAGGGTGCACCATCCGAGTGAACGGTGACCTCGGACAGCCCCAGCCTGTATACCTTCATAATGGGAACTACATCGTTCCCTCCGGCAATACTGGGCTGATCCATCTCAACAGAGGCGAGCAGGTGACCGTGGCCTGCACTGGCTCTGGTCGCACTATCCAGCATCCCAACATCGCTGCTTCCACTGCCACTGGTGTAAGTTACCTATTTCCTCATTCTAAATCACTTAGGGTATGATTTTGTTGCTGCCAAATCCGCTCTCCATGCCCACGTGGTTCAAACCACTTTGGATTTTATTGTTAAGTATTCGTTATTGAGTTAAAGGAATAATTAAAATAGCCTTCCTTTCTATATAGAGTAAGTTTTTTGTGCCTACAGATTATAGATCTATGTATGTATAGCCACTATCTCGCCTAATGTTAAGCGACGATGCAGTCCAGAGTATGAAGCACATAATATCAAGGTACCTATAGGAAGACTGCAGTTCAGTGACTACCCAGACCAGTCTTCCTGATGGTTTACGAAATATCGATCGTGAAACAGGAACAAATTAGTCGTTTGCCGGCATGGACTTGTTCGGTTGGTGATATCTACCACTTCAAAGCACATACCGCGTTAGAGGAAGCGTGAGAAATCCGCAAGTCAATCCATTAGTTATTGATTGGTGCCGGCCGAGCCGACATTCGAACTTCGGGTGCATCGGATCGGCGCACAAGTTACCGCTCCGTCACACTCACTTTTAGCTATGTGGTATATGTACTTATCCTTAAGTTCTCCCAGTCAATGAAACAATGAAACGCCCGTTTTACCTAACAATCCAATACTATTTGCCGTCTTAGGTTGCCACGTGCGTGAACAACGCTTTGGTTTCCGGCACAGGCTGGTTAAACGGCAACGGCGAGTTCGGACAACTGACCTGTTCTGCGCACTCCTTTCATGACGCCGAGTACACCTCCGAGAGGTGTTTCAACAACAATCAAGTGATACGGTGAGTAGTAGAGTAGATCATTTTCAAACTAACATTTTGTTTTTTTAAATCCTATTGAAAACAAATAAAACTCATAACTCATTTCTTGTAGAAGAACAACATCAGCGAGTTGATAGGTATATTTCAGTGATTTTTTAATACTACTGCATTCATGTTCGAAAAATGAAAATTAAATTTGAATTTAGGAAAGTTAATTCATAAGATATTTAAGTACCTATTATTTAAATTATGTCCGAGACCTTTATGGTATGTTACTGAATACTCTGCTTAAATTTTTTAAATTATTTTAGACTTCTAGCTAATGGTTATCGGCGCTAATCTGTAGAATAACTATTTTCAACTACTATTTTTTTTAATTGCAGCATTGGCTTCACTGTCAACGGTGTGTTCTACCCTAAGTACTGGTCCTGTTTTGACCAGAACCGGTTGGAGGTTCTGTACGTGTGGTACGAGCAGAACGCCCCAAATGGCGTGAACCAGGTCGGCGTCGACAGGCCCAGCTGGCTGGGTAAGCATTGATGGACTTGAAAATAAAATATACAACTTTTGTTTTTGTTTAAAGAGTTTTTAGGAGGCTTTCGTTACTTTGAGCATAGTAGAACAATGTAGAGACTTAATAAATTAAATTTGAAGAAAATATTCGTAGACAGTAAGGGATTTTTAGAAATTCCACTCTATACTTACTGCCTTTTCGTATGAAAAGGGGGTAAGTATATAAAAAGGGGGAAAGTAGTTTTAAAAAGTGTACGAAATCACGATAAAGAGCTAATACTCACTTCACACGTACTTGTACCTACTTGGATACATACATACTTACGCATAAAAAGTAACTATCTAATTTCCAGATATTTCTTTTAATATATTATTGTGTGCTCATTGTCACTTAGAATTTCATGTACCTATTCCAATATTTAGTTTTAAGTTAATAAGTAATGACGCTATCAGCGTAAAGCTGTTTCCGAAATACCTACCTACTTGTGATTCAGTAAAGTGGTGAAATTTTCATTAAATATTACAATTTTATATATATCCTTATTGATATATGTACATACCTTACCAAACTAAGTATAAACTATACATTTTTATAACAGTCATGAAATAATTTCAATATTAAAAAACAAAATTTAAATCGATTTCTAGTTGTCGCTTTCTGGCAAAAAGGCCTCACTTAAAAGGCGCCTATTTTATTTCAGCCGGCAGTTTCTTCCCAGGCATCGGTATCAACGCGCTCTACACTCAGGTTTCGCAGAAAGCCGCCATCGCCGCCGTGGTAGGCAATGCCCTAGCTGACAAGTATGTGACCACCAGTCAGTTCTTGGCGCGTGGCCACCTTGCAGCCAAAACTGATTTCATCTTCGCGACTGGACAGCGTTCTTCGTTCTACTTCATCAATGCCGCTCCTCAGTGGCAGCCTTTCAACGCTGGCAACTGGAACTGGGTTGAACAGGTGACTTATTTTTTTATAATATTATACCTAATTACCTATAGGTACCGATTGGTTATCGTTTTGCTAGTTCCTATCCAATACCTCTATATAGATCATGATTTTTCGTGGAGGCTAATTCTTTCGCTCCTACTGTTCAATTGGAGAATACTTTTACTTTTATCTTGTCCCTACTTTAGATTTCATATTTTATCGGGAAAAACTTTTACTAATCTATGTTTATATACAAAGACAACGGGAAAGTGAAATCCCCATATGTATATTTTCTTCAAAGCACAGACCCAACATAAAAATTAAAAAAGTGCAACAATTTAAACAACTTACAAATCCACGGCGGATATTTAACAATATTTTTCAATGTTTGTTCTAAATCGGACCCCCTTTAGTACCTACCTACCTACTCCTTTTAATGAAAACTTTCGGGAAAAACGAGATCATGCAATTTATATACCTACTTAGATATAATAAAATAATGCGTTTATAACGTAGCTCATCAAGCCGTTCATTTTTTATCACATTGCAACTTTCCCTGTGGTCACCACTGACCGTTTGTGTGGTAGCGCTACCGTGCATCTTAGGACAACAGTCGTTAGGCCATGTCGGCCTACAGGCGTTCTCTATATCCGATATCAGGGACGGCCACATACCTAGACGAGAAAAAAAGAAAGAAAGACTTTCGAAAATCACCACCTTTATGTTACAGAACCTGCGTACGCGCATCGGTGAGGCCGGCTACAACACCATCGTCTACACCGGCACCTTCGGCGTGACTCAGCTGCGTGACCAGAATAACAACTTCGTGGATATCTATCTGCACAGAGATGCAAACAACAACCCTCAACTACCCGTTCCTCTGTACTTTTACAAGGTTTGTTTTTTGTTTATTCTTGATTAATATCATATAGTATTAAACAAAACGAGCCTTAAGCAGACCTTTCGTACCTACCTACTTAATTTTCGCATTTGTTATATAAACTGGTTTAATTTACTAATTAGTTAGGTATATGTAGGTATAATACTTTATTATGCCTGGCCAAAAAAATCTTAATAGTTTATTTATTTTTTATATAACTGAATGACGAGACGAGCTTGTCGTTTGCCTGATGGTCAGCAATACGCCAGGTCATAACAATAACAGTACCACCCAGAACTTTGATTTTCAAAATCCTGCGCGGCGCTGCACTGCGCTCGTCACCCTGAGACAATTAGCTGTTGACTCTCTTAATGCCCAGTAATTTCGCTGGCTACAATGCCCTTTAAACCAGAAGACAGTAATGCTTGCGCACTACTGCTTGGCGGCTGAATAACTGGCAAAGCGGTGGTACACACCTAGACGGCCTCTCGCATACGAGAAACCTACCACCAGTACCAGTAATACCAGTAATAGTAAAATACTACACTAACCATACAATAACTATTACTATACTAACCTACTACGACCTCAACACAACAGACGATTTCGACTTACCTACTACTACTTTATTTCAGGTGGTGTATGAGCCTACCCGCCGTCTTGGTACTGCGTTCATCAGCATAAACAACCCTCACTACACGGAAGCCGAGGTCCGCGCGCTTACCTTCTGCACGGACCAGTGCCGGAACAACGCTGCATTCAACTGGCTGCGCTGGCAGCCCGACCGCATCGACATCGGCTACAGTTTCTGCTGCACGGTTGACGAATTCCGCCGCACCGTACCCCACCTACCCGCCTTCACTGTCACCGGATTGCTCTCATAGCATACTGGCGCAGAAATACACTTAGATCCTTATGTTACATGTAAATAATGATAAAAGATCATAATGTAAATAAAACTAGCAGAAAATAATTCGCTAATATAATACAATTGTTGTTATTCCTCTTATTACTTTACCTTAATACTCATCAACATCAAATCACGTACCAACCTAAGTACCTACGCCTAGACGTTCTTATCTGCTGGATTAAGCAGCGTTCGCTGCTATGTGTTGGATCGCACTTGGATGGGTGACCGTTTTACATCTGAGCGCTACCGTGCTTCGTTTTCTGGTTGATGTCTTAGGTCAAAAGTCCTTAGATCTTGTCGGAGGCCTTCGGACGGTCTACAACTTCGACATCTGTTAGCCACACATCGCCTACTAGTTAGTTAGGTACTGAAAGAAGTACTTATATACTTAGTAGGTACTAGGTATATAAGTACTTCTTTCAGTCCTAGTTACCTGTAGGTACCTAGTTAACCTATGTACTATGTATCAACATTATTCAACAGAGGCTAAATTTTATTATCTTACCTAGAAACAATAATCTGGCAAAACACAAATATGCTAACGTTACGTTTCCTGTGAGTCTTAGCCGTTTGTTTATTATCAATATAAATAACGCTCTCGAAACTTTTCTAAAGATTACAATTTCGCTTTAAATTTATGAATACATAACATTCTCCTTCTACCTTGCTCGTATGTTAGAGAATTGTGCCTTAATGTCAAAGATCATCCGGATTATTTTAAAATGTACAGTGCCCTCCTGCACACCTGCTATATCACCCTTGTCATAAACATAGGTATTTATAAGAGAAATGTAGGTATATGAGATGTCTATTTCAATTTATAACTTCATACCAAATGACATTAAAAAATAAGTTTCATAAAATTTACTGGCTTTTGCAACTGTTTTTATAGTGTTGAGGAATTTATAGATTTTTTTCATAGGTATTACGTCTGCTTGCACGCTGAATATATACTAATGCTAATAAATGACTAAACTTAACCTGAGTATATGCTTAATATGTAGTATTCTAGCAAATAAATGATTGTATTTGATTTTGATTTTTGATTTAAAAACGATTTTGATAGATACTTTTGCCAGCACTTGGACGAGTGACTGTTTATTTGTCTTGAGCGCTACCGTGCGTCTTATATCAGTTGTTATGTCATGGGCATCTATCACCTTGTAGTGTTATTGAAAAGCCTTTGATTTATACCTAATCAAACTAGATGGCAATTATTTCACATTACGGCTGCGAGTATACCTAGGGCAGGGATAGCGAACCTTTACGTATCGACGTGCCATTTTCATAAAGAAAAGTTTAATCAGGTCATAGACGTGCCATCAAATAATTTTGTCTCTGTAATTATTGGGAAAATAATAATAAAAAATAATATCAACTCAAAATTATTTATTTGTTACAAAAAGTAGGGACATTTTTCAATGTTTAAATTATACCTACGTGTAATTTAAATAAAAGTATGAGGAATCGGACTCATATGAAAATAAACACAAGAAAGTCACAGGGAATGGTTTATATTTGTTCCCAAACACTTAATATTAGAAACAGTTCGTATCGTAGGTTTAAGCGCGCGCTACAATCGTGTCGCTCGTAAAATCGGTGGCAGACTGTCATGGCGGCGCGGAAGCGCGGCGGAGCAAACGCGACGACGGCAGCGCCGCGCTGTGAAAGAGACACCTAGCGTCGAATGCGCGTAAGTGCGAGCGAGACGGTTATAGATGCATCAGTCTAGGAAACGCGCCGGAACACGGCCGCGTGAGGCGCGCTGCGGTAACGTTAGTAAACGGTTTACTATAAAAGTAAAATTAGTGTGACTTCTGTTGTTGCAGATTAGAGGACAAATAACTTATGTTAAGGTTGTAAGATGTTACTTTTAGCAGAATGCATGCTGACCTGGAGTCATATATTTTTAATGTTATTCATGAGGTTCACTCGGGGTCGCTCGTCACATAATAACTACTTCACACATTTTTCGTAGTGCATAATGAACTTTATGATTGATATTAGTGACGTGACCAAAATATTGTGTCGCGTGCCACTAATGGCACGCGTGCCATTAGTTCGCCATCCATGACCTAGGGGAAGCCCGGGCAAAGCGGATGTGTTGAGGTTTGATAAATATCTTAAAAATTGGTATCAGATATTTTGTTTCATCTATGTATCCTGTAAATGTATTTAACTTTTAAATAAAATTACAAAAAAAATGCTTAAACATTTCAAATACTTTGCAATGAAAAACTAAAGTAAGAGAAATCATCCTCTTTGCCCGACATCACCGGGTAAAGTGGATGCACAATCCGGACAAAGCGAATGATGTCAAATTTACGGTGTGTGTGAGGATTACGTCGGCATTAATCATTACACACATCAGAAAAATAGCTGCCAACATTTTCAACATCTTTCATGGGCCCATTTGGTGCACTGTCTGCACTGAGTCCAGTCTTCAAATGGAAGGTCAATGAACAGATCAAAACATACTCAACAAAAACATTCATGTTCCTTTCGTGTTTACCTCCGGACTTTCTTTTTTCAATCTGTGTTCTTTAATATAATAAATCTCCTCATAGAGGATGGCCCATCCGCTTTGCCCCCATCCGCTATTCCCAAAAGACCTTTTGCGCTAATCTTTTATGCTAAAGCTTAAAATGGCAATTAATCAAATAGGTATGAGCAACTTGAGATATATTTTATGCTCTAACAAAATATTCAAATTGCAGAATTCTCTGAATTCTGTGAAATAACATACACACAACATATTAATCAAGCAACTGACCTTACTGAAATACGTATGAAAATAAGTCATTTTTTTTTTGTTTACTAAAAAATGCGCGCTAGTTGGGTCATGTATTATCAAACTGTCATGACGTCGGCGACCGATCAATCTTGCAATTTGCTTGAGGCTTGTAAGGCTATCTAGTTCGATTTCGTGATAAATAAGCCAATCCGTTTTACCCAGGTCATTCACTTTGCCCGGGATTCCCCTACCTATACAGGCAAAAACCAAGGGGTGTATTTACCCTAGGGCCATGGGGGCCATGGCCCGAAGCGACATGCTCGCCGCTTGCGCTGCCCCTCGCACTTATGTAGGAGATGGGTTGGGGTTTTAATAAAAAAAAACATTTGCGCTTGCTTGGCTCCCGCAGACATATTCATTACTTAGGTAGGTACAATCTTTCTACATGGTATGTGCTCATTTCTAAATATACGACTTATACTTATATTTCATTATAATTATATTATAACATTTAATTAATGTATAATATTTCAATGTGACATCAGTTCAGTACTTCCTTTTCAATTCCCTTACCTTCCCGCCCTTTTTTTTTAATTTCGCCCATTAGGGCAGGCTAAAGTCTCTAGGACCATACCGCCATGTCTTACGTAGTTTTTATTTGATAGTTCAATATTCCATTTATTATACTCATCAATCATCATCAATTATGTAGATGATCATGAAGGTCAACAGCAACAATCCGGACCCTCTCCTAGTGCTTCATTAAAGTGGTGGAACTTTATTCAAGCTTTCCATGGACTTTTTGAGAGATCATAAAAAGCAATGTTTTCTCTATTTTGTTTCATTTGCCTACACTCGTGCACGTTCACGAACACATAATGGTTAATATTCCACCGATGTTACACATGATCACTCGAAATAACACTTGTTTGGAAAATAAAACGAAATCGTACTATATCACTTTTCACTTCCCGCCAAAAAGTCCCCTTCCCGCCCTTAGAGTAACGCCATACAATTTTAAATGTTTTCGTTTACATTATTTATTACGGCTTCGCACGGTTAAATCATTCAGCCCAATGACGAATGAAAAAAAATGTAAACATCCTTGATTCCATTGAGGAATGACACTATAGAGTCCTCGACAGCGTAACACTTTTGGAAAGCAATAGTTTTTTGACAGTAATTTTGGAGTGTTTACCATACCTATGAAAAATTCTCCCATTCGCTTGAATGAAAATATAACGTGTTCTGCGTTGCATTGCAGCCACTATAACTTCAGAAGTTCGTGGTTGGTCTGTAAAAGGTAGGACATCTGTACTATTCTGTACCCCAGAGTGAAGAATAGGGAAATAGGGAATATGCATATGTTGTCGAAAAATCTAGAAATTACTTTTTATGATAGACTCCTGTAAACAGATCAAAAGGTGAAGGTCTCCTTTAGGTGGCCGAGTAATGAATACATTCTAGCGTGGCCACAGAATAATAGTATAGATTTCCTACCTTTTACAGACCAACTACCTACGACTTTCTGAAGCTATAGTGGCGGCGATACAACTCAGAGCTCGAATGACATTGCGGTAACTACATTTCCTTACGGTATGCTTCTTATGCAATCATTAATATTTTGTTGTTAACCAGGTTTTATCTAGGATTAAACCAGTCAGGTAAATAAAATAATCAAATAAAATATATGACACATTTATACAATATACATATATTAATTATTTCCATACAGGTAAAATTTACAATAGAAGAACTAGTATTTTGACATAATTAACATGACTGCAGCACAACTGATACTTAGGATATAGGTAGATAGATAAACACAATGTTAAAAAAAACACTTGAAGTATTCTAAATAGCATAGTGTCTCAGTTAAATGTCATACTGTCGGAGTAGATCACAGACGTACTTATGAAAGTCAATGATTACATTGACCATACCACTGTATTGGATAGCACTAACTATACATAACTGTCAATTCACTACACTAACCCGAAACGGTTTGTCCTTTTGTGTCCTGAACAGCCTTGACGTTCACATGATGATGAAGTCTACGTTCATGAACTCGTTCTCACTATGTGGCGTTAATTAGGATTAGAAATCCGAGATTCGTTGCTTACATTTTTATTGTAGGATTGTGATCCATCAATGGAATTGGATGATTGGCCATAGTAATCGACAGCAAGGACCTGTAAGATAAATTTATTACACAAAATCAGAACTTATTTACAACATATGTTCTTACATAAGAGGCGAATGCCTTTACTATTAAAACAATTCTACTCTCTTCTTACTAAACTTTAACTTTTTAATTTCAAATTAAATAAAAACTATAATCATTAACTACTTTTATTACCTATATCTTAATTAAATGGTTTAAGAATGCACAATTTTAATACATTTAACATTTTACACAAATATGCAATTTGTTACCCGACGTAATGGGAACTGAAATGTTTATACGATGGCCACACTGACACACGAAACTGGTCAATGTTGTTTTAACAAAATAACACCGAAAACTGAATATATCAAGCCAAATGCAGGTTCTAATTGTCGAACCCGATGTATAGTTACATCCACATAAATTATAGTTACCGAAAAACATCAATAAACACAAGAAAAACACAAACGTTTGAAAACTTAATCTTTCAGTACAATTTTCACTTCACCATGAATGGAACACCCGAATATTTTTTCACATTTAATTCTAAATTGTTTCTAGTACACATTCACAAAGATTCACTTAAAAATAATAAAAAATACCACAACACAAATTAAAAAACCACAAGCCGACCCTGCCGGGCCACTATTTTGACTTAACATGTCATGGCCAATGTTAAGAAAATGGGTTACGCGATAGAGACAATATGATAATAGTTCTACCTCGTTCTTTATAAGAGCCTGTTGTATAGCGCTATCCTTTTTTAGGTCGGAAAACTTCGTAATTATCCCTCTATAGTGTAAGACCTCAATGCTTGATTCAGCCTGAGTCAGAGCCAGAGTTTTGTTGTATTTTTGTGGTGGCGTGCGGTACGAACAAGGAGTTTATATTACTTTTTCTTTCGTTATTCGATTTAGACAGCAAAAGTTATTGGGTACGGATCATTTTTAGTACGCTACTGGCTACTGGCACTGGAGAGTACCCGCTATGTCAGATTTTTAAACATTGTTCGTATTTTGTAAAATGTGCACGAGTGTTATGTCACAGTCTAGTAAATCATTTTAATCAGCTTTTCAAATAAAACGTGCCAAGCCATTTAAAAAAAAAACAAGTTTGCGTACCTACAAAACTGTCACACTGACAATGATAATCTGAAATTTTGTCTGACAATTGACATTGACTGACACGACTCGAATATGACAATCACATGATTCACAATTTCATTTTTATTTCATTTTAATTTTCATTTAATCTGCGAAAACGAGCGGTTGTGTCTGAATTTCTACAATTTCCTTCCTTCGATTCGCCTTTATTGATACAATATAGGTATTTTCTACTTTTAGAAAAATAAAACAAGTCACAAAGTACAAAAGGCAAAATGGCTGAAGAACCAAAGCCTGTAAACGAGGAAGACTTGAAGCAGTTCAAGGAGAGGATGGATATGATTGTGAGCGCAGATCCAGCGCAGTACCATAATGACTTCTCCCTGCGAAGGTATTTGAGGGCTTTCAAGACTGTCGACAATGCTTTTCAGGTTGGTAAATATTGGGAGATTCAATTAAATTAAATTCTTATCATTTTATCTACTGTACTTACTGTTTTTTACTGTATTTTATCTACTGTATAAATCTAGTCTAATTATTTATCAAACTGAAAAAATAAAGCATTGTGAAAGCTTACCATGGAACTAGACTCCTAGCAAATTACTATTTAATAACTATCTAGGAGTGGTCTACCAATAAGGAAATAAAATTGGTTTCGCTAAACACCTACAAACGTAACATCATTAGTTGCTGTATGTGGTTGATGTGGTATGGAACTTGCTAAATTAAAATAATAATTCACATGAACGATAAGCTATTTTATTACTCAAAGAGACTTTAAAGCAGTTCACACAGTTACTAGATAACTAAAAATGTTGAATCTCATATTGTATTGTATTTTGCAGGCGATTATAAAAACTAACAAATGGAGGGCAGAATACGGTGTTGCTGACCTTCACAATGATAAGGAAATTATAGAGAAGTATTCAGAGAAGGCACGGGTTCTTCGACATAGAGACATTGTTGGAAGACCTATCGTCTACATTCCAGCTAAGAACCACAGCTCCAGTGACAGAAATATTGATGACCTGACCAAATTCATTGTATACTGCTTAGTAAGAATATTTGTAATTAAACAAACTTGTAACAGTAATGTTTGCACACCACTGCTTGGTGGTTGAATAACTGGCAATGGTCTCTCCCTAGATAACAACTTCCTAAAGCAAACTCTTGTTGTATTTATTAATTAATTAACTAATAGTACATCTGGTTATGTTTACCATCATGTCACCTATTCCCATCGCATGACATCTCTGTTTATTTAGATTTTTGTTACAATAACCATCACTCTGTTGTATGACATTCTATCTCTCCAAGGCACTGCTAGCAATGTTGCAGATTATTATTGCTTCACAAAAACAAACCATCCTTATTCTATTTCAGGAAGATGCCAGTAAAAAATGCTTTGAAGAAGTTGTGGACAACCTATGCATTGTGTTTGACTTGAACAACTTTACTCTGTCATGTATGGACTACCAAGTGCTCAAGAACTTGATATGGTTACTTAGCAGACACTACCCAGAGAGGCTGGGTGTGTGCCTCATCATAAACGCTCCAGCCTTCTTCTCTGGCTGTTGGGCAGTGATCAAAGGATGGTGTGTATATTTCTATTGAAGTATGAATATCAAATGAAAATAGCAGCTACATTCTCATGTTTTATTTGTTCCTATTTAAAACAAGATAGATATTATTTGATGTCGTTATGTTCAATAAGATCAGATTATTTATCTACAGATTGCAGCAGAAAATAGTTTAACCTACGAAGTGTGTTAAGCAAACCCGCTAGTGTGACATCTTGAATCCTTTATGTATTACATCAGCATCAGACTCGGCAACCGTTACTATATTTGTATCATAATTGTATTCACGAAAAAGCTTTACCAGCTACATTTAATTTAAATTACTATTTTTCTTATTCATTGCAGGCTCGATGAAAACACAGCAGGCAAAGTAACATTTGTGGCCTCAGAAATGGATTTATGCAATTACCTGATACCAGATATCTTGCCGACCAACATGTAACCTATAGAATAATGAATATGGAACGGATCAAACTAGATAAGATAAGGAATTGTTTGTCTATGTGTATCTACTATCAATTGATATGCAACGTATAACACTAAGGTTTAGTAATACCAAAACCACGCATAATTGAGCTTAATACTTCAAATCAAATATTTTATTCTTAATTAAGCCCAATTACTGATAGCGACAAAGATTGCTGTTGGTAAATTACTGTTGGCCCTCAAACTAGGCCTTTGATTCGATGATAACAGATTTATAATATATCAAAGACAGAGTGTATACATGGAAAATTAGCTAATATTATTTGTCTCATACCTATTCCTATGATAAGACTTGAATTTACTGTAGATAAACCAATACCAAGCCTAATGCACTCCGTACTGTAGGTACGAAGCTACAAGTACATAGCCGAACACCGACGGCGGGTCGCGCGTCGTTACACGTGCCGCGTCAGAAGAGATAGAGCTATGCGATATAGTATATGTAGTATTTAGGTACATGGTAGTATCGTATGGTATGTATGGTATGGTACGGTAGTTATGGTCGGTGGTAGTATTTAGGTAGGTATGCAGCGCTACGCGAGATGAATTGAATTTTATTGCGTCATGGCAAGAGTCGCCATTTGTTTAAATTTCTTTGCGGAGTGATGCTTCTGTCCTTTAGTATTCCTTGCCAATACTAACAATAATGTACCAGAAAGTAATTCAATTATAAGTAATAAGAAGGAAACAATAAATAAAGAATCACAGACATATTTATATCATAATTAGAATTCAATAGTAATCATTTACAAAATAAATAAAAACTATACTATTATAAAAATGGAAAAGAGAAAATTCTGTACATGGAAGATATTTTTCAAAAACCGACTGGGATCGACTATTAAAAGGGTGTCCTGTACACGAATCTACGGTTTTTAGAATTTATGTATGCTTGTTATCTATAGACTCGGAAACTGCTGAACGGATTTTAATGCGGTTTTTTGGGTTTGGTAGCATTAGTCCCAACTTAGATTATAGGGTATATAACATTGAAATTGGTTGGGTGACTAATAAGATACAGTTTGACCTCTTATTACTATGCGCTCCCATATACTGGGAAGGTCTTGCTAAAATGGTTTTGGAAAAAAGATGACTATGGGCTTCTGTCGACTACGCGGACGAAGTCGCGAGAAAAAGCTAGTAATTTTATTATGTTACTATACTTTCATGTTAAATGTTGTTCATGATTAGTAGAAGAAAACTTACAAAGCGTAAATATGTATGTATACATTAATAAATGATGAGACATACTTTAACAGTATAATGTAAATAATATTGTGAAAATTTGTTAAGTTTATTTTTTTCAGATTGTAAATTAATGTTATTGTTGAACTTTATCAGTTAAGTAATGGATACTTGATAACTTTTGAACTTGAACACTTATCACTAGTCTCACTGCTGTCTTTATTATTAATTAGCTAATTAAGTTATTACATAATCTACAATTCACAAGTTAGTAATACATACAAATTAATTTAATATTATTACTTTTTGTTTGTACACGGCCTCTATAATATTTCATTTACAAACATGATCAAAAGAACTATCTCGAGCTTATAAAAACGTTAGATAGTCTGTAAATAGGGTAATTGGTCAGTTTTGTGTTTTGTGTATTCAACATGCCCCAAAAGACACTTTAATAATTAATTGTAAGAGTTCGTTTTTTTTGTTTTGCTGTAAGCTTGAGCTTGATAAGTATGTCTAACTACTAACTTTATTTTTGTAGATGTATGTATGTTGCAAGAAGAAAATGATTTAAGTCTTGCTAATACATAATTTAATAATGTAAGGATAAATATGTCTGTACTTGCCATTGCTACTACGCTTATTTGTGATTAAGGCAAGACAAACTTAAATAGTGTGACATTTTATATATACTACAAACACCTACCTAAAAGCTGTATATAAAAACCCTATGAACCTACAGGAATGCCGATATCCATCTCTAAAAATGTATGTTAATATTTAAATAATAATCATCATCATCAGCCCATCACGTTCCCACTGCTGGGACACGGGCCTTCTCTCATAGAGAGTATGGGCCATAATCTACCACGCTGGCCCAGTGAGAGTTGGTGGATTTAAATAATACAACCCATCATTTGATGGATATACTATGGCATATTAGTAAAAATACTATAATTATATGTAACTACAATTCTATTGTAAAATGTAATAGGGGATCGGACAGTAATCGAGAAAAAATCTAAAATGTAGTTAGAACGAATGTTCGTCGAACCAGAAAGATCATTCAATCAATATTTTTGTGAAATAATAATGATAATTAAATGAATAAATAATTCTGACATATTTAATCTGTTATTCATCTCAAACGAAACAACAATCACAGCGCATGACGTCATTTGTAGGCAAATGTCGTGAATCAAGCTTGTGTTTATTTTACGATTTTGCTTTTCATAAAATGTATTTTTGCTAATTTTTTCGTGCCATTACTACAATATCGTCCCCAAACTTCACAAAACGTATTTAAATCTCTTGCAAGTTTTATTTCGAAGAGTTTGTCGTCTTCTACCTACGTATGACGTCACAAGTTTTGAGGTGACCTTTTGCGCTGCAATATTTGAAACATAATATTTAAACAAAGTTTTAGGTACTTTTAGAGAGTTATTTAATTAAAATAGTATTTTTCATGGCTATATATATTCATTGTAGTTTATTTAAAACACTTTCTGAAAAGTTGTCCGATCCCCTATTGCAATATAAAATATGCAGCCTCATTTTAAATCTACAACAAACAACAACATTAAGAAGTCAATTACAGTCTAATTAATTTGTTTTATATTTGTTAAATGTTGTTTTGTTGTACTTAGAATAAGTTTGTTTTGTGGTATATGATATAGATAGGGCTATTGTATTAGTCTCAGGAAAAATTGATGCGGATCCCGTTATCCGCTACCTATTAATAAATTAGTGTATCTATTTTAAACAAACGTAATTAGTACTGACTGTGAAATTATTAGCATAATTAAGTAGATATACCTTCTGATCCGATCCCGAGTGAAGGAATCAGTGTTATTATGACGTAAGTATGCCTTCAATTTACGGATTGGGACGGATGGTCTGCTACATTTACTTGTTTTGACATCGATTACGTATTAATTTTGTTATATTAATAAAAAGCATTCCATGTTGTATTGACATAGTTATTTTATACTTGACTTAGGTTCTTAGTACTGTTAGCTTTTCATTGTTTGTAACATTCCACCTAGATACCTACCAAAAATAGTTAATTACATGTAAATGTAAAATTTTATGATACATAGTTTAGTCACTATAAAGATTACTTATGTATTTCGATGTTTTATGTATAGTATAAATAAAGTATATTTGAAGCATGATACCCGTTTTTGTTAATTAGCTTAGTCCACGGAAATAAAAACTTTTTAAGAGAGTAATGCACTGAAAGTGTAACTCGGCACCCGAGCTCGAATCCGCAACAATGACCTGAAACCAAAATTTCAGCTACTACTCTCTTCTGTGAGACATTTTTCTATGGAACTGAGTGACGAGACACACGGATCACCAGAATGCAAACGGCTTCCTAGCCGTTTGGTGAGCGCTACGCTACGCTTGCCCATAACAGTTGCAGTGCCACCCAGAACTTAAAACCATAAAAAGCACTGCGTTGCGCTGATCACCCCGAGACATCAGATATTAAGCATCATATGCCCAGTAATTTCGCTGGCTACAATGCTCTTCAAACCAGAACACAGTAATGCTTGCGCACTACCTACTCCTTTTTTATTTATTGGGGTATGCAAACAGTGATACAATAAAGTTATGTTAATTAAGAGTAAATTAAGAATAAAGGATTAATGGTAACACCAACAGTATTTGCCACGGATTAGCTATATAATTTTACTTAAGGTTAGCTTAAAAAAGATTAAAATAGTACTACTACTTTAGAATATTAAGTACCCTTTTCTTGAAAGTACTTCTTAACTCGTGTTGCCACAATGCCATTAAAATTAGTGTTATATGATTCTACTAACCGATACAACGGAGAGCGCTTACCAGCATTAGTGCGACAGCGATTAACACGAATAACCGACAGGGCTTGCGGCAATGCGTTCTAGTCGGGATTTTATCTTATTATGTCATACAACCACATTGCCTCCAGTTGAGAGCTTCTCGAGGTAAGTTTAAGTAATTTATATTTCCTTGGCGGCAGAATAACTGGTAAAGCGGGAAAATAATGATCGATATATTTGCTATATTTTATGTACATACAGTACCACACCGTATCTATAGTTCCACGAATATCTGCTAAAGTGAGATGGGGATACATACTAAAACAACATTTTATTTTTATACATATTTATTATTTATCTTGGCTTTAATAGTTTTACAAAACAGTTATACAAATTGCTGTACAAATCCACAGACCTATTTGTACACAACACTAGCGTTTGTCGGGAATGTATTTAAAACTTGGGGCATTTCATTTATATTTAATTGTTAGTAAAGATAAGCGAAACTGATGAGAAATCATAACTTTTCAATTGACATTGTTCTATGTGTGATCAAGTTAGTGACCTCTCTATCTAAACGTTACCTACCACAGCTCACCAGAAAAATATGGAAAATAAAACTGAACACATGAAATTGATACCCTTATAATATTTAACTAATACAATATAAATCCATTCCAATTATTGCTTATATCACAAAGGTCTCATTAAAATACAAATAAAATACTATTATCAATACTTACGTGTGACACCATTCATACATTAATTTTGTAATAAAAGGGCTCTAGAAAAGTATCTTAGAAAGAATCCAGATTTATAAAATTATTCAGTCGGATAAAGATATTGTTATCTAAAATAATAATTCTATGTCACATATGAATGCGTTGGCACATTTTTAGTGTTCTTTCCTTGGGAACAGTTACTTATAAAGTATATGCTGGTGTAATTTGGTAGTTAATTAAGCTAATTAAAACATACATTTGAATCAATCTAGCTTTACAAAACCGTTACTTGCTATGGCTGACTTAATAAATATCTAGTTTATGATAATAATGGTTGCTTTTTGTGACACTGTATGAATAAATAATTGATTTTGTTAGTTTCATTTAAATTAAAATAATAAGAAATAAAATCAGTTGCATGAGCGTTGTATTTCAGTTTATTTACTAAATGACTAGTCTCATATAAGGAAAACAGAACAAAAATAACCAGTTCGACGCAAATGACCCAAATTTGTGACAATATGATGTATGTACGATCAAGTGGTAAATAGCAGAGACAAAATGAGGAAACCTAAACATGTTATAACAAGTGTAGTAACCGTAGGGGATAGTGCAATACACCTCAACCACTCGTGGCCACACGTCATGGCTTTTACGACTGAGATCTTTGCCAAAATTACAATTTATTTAATTACAGTTAAACCAGAGCTACCTACCTAAATAACGGTGTATTTTTAAACTATCCCCTACGTAAGAGAATCGCTAAAAAAATACATGCGTCATTTTTTTTACGCTTAATAGATCTATGTTTGGCCACTATCTCGCCTGATGTGAAGCGATGATGTGGCCTAAGATGGAGCACATAGATCTAAAGAGAGAAGGCAGTTGAGCGGCCGCTCAGACCCTTCTCCCCGATGGTTGACCGAACATCATCCCGAAACACGACTAGGTCGCTTGACGGCATGGCTTTGTACGGTGGGTGGTATTACAACCACGGCCAGAGCCTACCACTCCAAAGCGCCTAAGCGGGTTTCATCACGATGTTTTCCTTCACCGTTTTAGAGCGAGCGTGCAAAATGCGTCATGGCGTAACACATAACTGCGTGCTATGCATGTATGTAGTATGTACTTAAGACTAGTGTATTAAATAGCTATAACTTTAATAATAACGATGATTATGTACAATAAAAACTACGGTGAATACAAGGATGTAAAATTATTTTGTGCTCTAAAATTTGCGATTTTAGAAAAGTAAAAATTACAACACAAATTTTTACAATAAATTAAGTCGCGATGTGCTGTTTATTGATTAATGAACATTATACTGCATTAAAAACGTAAAAAAATGTAGCGCTTGTTTCTACTGTATAACATGAATGATATGTACTATAACTTATCGATTGATATTCATACCTTTACACTATGGGATTACAAAAGTTAAATACTAAAATCACAATAAGACAAACATGTTTGCAATGAAAGCTTAAAATGGCAGTGGACGGCTACTGCTGACTATTCCGAAACTACACGAAAATGTAAGATACAAAATTCAATTCCTGTCAATTCCTTTTCACAATGCTTCGATTTTTATTTATTGTCCAAGATTCGATGACGAATATAACACAGACCGAACGTTACAACTATTGCTTATACTTGTATTCGACATCTAAATCGGCAATATATCCTGCTACATAATATCGGTGTAAATCTACAATCGGCTAATGGCTTACTACTGTTCTAACGGTATTTGTAGGGAACTCTAAAATCACAATATTATGCTTTTTATAGATAATTATAGGAGTGTTTAGGTATTGCTTTTGGTTTGCAGGCTGCAAATTTGGAGGTGCGAGGGGGGTAAACGCACATAACATTTCATAAAATATCTAGCGCTCACGCTTATGCTTCAGGTGTATTTAGCGTTAAGCTTTGAGTATGTAAGCATTTCACCGAGTCTTTTTTATTTTTTGCATTTTATGTTTATGTAAGTATGTATATTTGACTCACTTTTTATTCTTTCATATTATATATATATATGTATGTTTATTATATGTAGTGTTATTTTTATTTGAAATGTACAGTCAATTTTTCACTGATCCTATAGTAAAACGGGTATCAGCTGAAAATCAGCGCCGAGTTGTGTACAACTCTGGGCATTTTATGCTGAGCTGAGCCCATTCGGCACATATATTTATTATTTAAGTTTTATTTATAATTTCTTGTTTGTGTGCCGAATAAATGGTTTTTCTTTCTTTTCTTTCTTTCTTTTCTAGTTGAAACTCCACTGAAATTAATACATTGCATGTTTATCTCTCCCCTCCAAACTTGCATCCTTAAATACTTAACTAACACAGACAAACTTGTGCTTGTACAGTCAGCGACATAAGTAGCTGAACTTTTAAATTCTTTCAATAGTCAATAACACCAAAAATATAAAAAATACATGCATTTTTTTAATTCACTTATTTTCGCAGGATATTAACATACTTTAAATGCAACATTCAAAGATATAAGTCAAATATTGAAAGTGTAGTCAAAGATTTAAAAATGTTCAGCAGCTTTTGTCGTTGACCGTACCTATATCAAAATGATAGATACTCATTATAAAAGAAATCCTACATAATTCACTAAAAAATCACCAGTTGAATCGTTTCGTACAACCAACCAAAGAAGTAATAGGTGTAGGTTTGTACGAGAGTATTTAGTATTCAGATCCACAATCTAACTGCTAATTTTACACATAATTCGGTCCGAGTAGTTCAAAGCGCACTGATTCATAAAACGTGTCAAGCGTCTTGGATTGCAAACGACACCGTCACTGATATAAAAACCTTAAAAACGTAAACTTCAGCCGGAGTCCTTCGAGCCTTCTATTGTACAATGCTTGAAATTATAAATTCCAATTTCGCTGCGTTTAAAAATATCCTTGTTCCACTATAAGTGGAAGTAAATTAATATCTTTGATCCTGCGGCTGTCATTCTAATTCGACCGTTGCCTTTTTTACCTGAGAAACACTGAGCAATCGCGCTCAGTGCGGCTGGCTGCATGGAGCCCATAAAAATATAACAATTTTTTTGTTGAAAGATATATTTTTCAAAACAAGCTTTCAACAAATTCGTAATCGGAACTGCGAGCAGATTAAAATACTGGTAGTTTACGATTATCCGTCCAGAAGTTCCATTGCCCTTTCGTCTCCATCATCAGATTAGCTGGCTGTCAGTTGTCACCATAATACTGCAATGTCATTGAGTTTGACGAGTATGTACAATTTCAACTCCGTAGTATAAGAGGAAGTGGTTCTGAAAAGCTGAAACGGAATGTGAAACGAAGGCGTTGCGGGCGATCCTGACGCGGCGACCAATCATAATGCAGTCACACAGGAACCACTGCGGAGTGCAGACGTGTTGTTCAGACAGGCTCGGCGGCGGCGGGGGCGCGGCGCGCGCGGGGCAGGGTGGCGGCGGGGCGGGGCGCGGGGAGAGGCCGCAGCAGCTGCAGCAGCAGGCGCAGTCAGTCGGCCGTCACCACCTGCGCGATGATCGCCAGTTTCTCCTTCAGCGCTCGGAAGGAAGGCCGCTCCTCGGGCGTCCGTTTCCAACACTCTCGCATCACCTGCGGAACGAATGAGTACTAAATTGTAGGGTACGCGATATACGCAAAGGCATTCAAACCTGTGACCGACAGCTGACGGGTGCGATAACACGTGCAAAGAGAATGAATCAATTATATGAATAGGGGATCGGACAACTTTTCAGAAAGTATTTTAAATTAACTACAATAAATATATATAGCCATGAAAAATACTATTTTAATTAAATAACTCTCTAAAAGTACCTAAAACTATATTTAAATATTATGTTTCAAATACTGCCGCGCAAAAGTTTCCCTCAAAACTTGTGATGTCATATGTAGGTAAAAAACGACAAACTCTTCGAAATAAAACTTGCAAAGAGATTCTAAAACGTTTTGTGAAGTTTGGGGACTGTATTGTAGTAATGGAACGAAAAAAATAGCAAAAATAAATTTTATGAAAAGCAAAAAAGTTAAATAAACACAAGCTTGACTCACGGCATTTGCCTACAAATGACGTCATACGCTGTGATTGTTGTTTCGTTTGAGATGAAGAACAGATTAAAAATGTCAGAATTATTTATTGATTTAAAAATATAAATCATTATTATTTCACAAAAATATTGAATGACTGATCTTTCTGGTTCGACGAACATTCGTTCTAACTACATTTTAGATTTTTTTCTCGATTGCTGTCCGATCCCCTATTATATCTACAGTTTAATTCAGACGCATACGTCACAAGACTAGTCACCGGCGACGTGTGCGCAGCGGGCAGTCAATGTCCAACCGTGAAGCCGAGCGCACCAACGAGCGAGAGCGGTGGTGCTTTTTAGGGCGTGTAAAATACGACACCGGACAAAATACGAATTATTCTATAAAAAATCCCTTGTTCTCTGATAGCCGGCGCGTGCGAGGACCTCTACGCTACTAGAGAACTCGTGAGTACATGGTGCAAATTCAGTGATTATTATACATGAACATGTGTTAGGTCGATAAGCCGGCAGCCGGGGTGATCGATGATAAATCTATCGGTCGATATGGCGTTAAAAATCACACTATTTGAATCAAATAATCGAACTAGTCTAAAGCTAGCTCCATATTTGTGAAAACCATCTTGTAGGTACATATATCTACATTCATGTAAGTTTTAGCTTATAAACACAAGTTTTCGCTGCTTGAAGAAAAGTGACGGAATCGAAGTGGACCCATCCATAGTCCATAGATCGATAGTCTGAAGGACACATAAAATCATTGTATTTTACTCACAGTGTATATTTCAGGTAAACATTGTTTAGGTTTCTCGAGAACTTTGCCTTGCTGCACCATATCCACGACTTCAGAGTTTTTCATTCGTCCGTAGGGTACTTTGCCGCAAGTGAATATTTCCCACATCAGCACACCTGAAAAGGAATCATAGAAATATTATTAATAAATAAATTTCATTTGATACCAAATACGACATATTATCTTTTTTTCGAGGATTAAATAATTTTTTTTTTTATGTAACTGAATGACGAGACGAGCTGGTCGTTTGCCTGATGGTAAGCAATACGCCAGCCCATAACAATAATAGCACCACCCAAAACTTTGTTTTGCAAAATCCTGCGCGGCGCTGCACTGCGCTCGTCACCCTGAGACAATTAGCTGTTGACTCTCTTAATGCCCAGTAATTTCGCTGGCTACAATGCCCTTTAAACCAGAAGACAGTAATGCTTGCGCACTACTACTTGGCGGCTGAATAACTGGCAAAGCGGTGGTACACACCCAGACGGCCTCTCGCATACGAGAAACCTACCACCAGTATATATATGTTATTATGTTTAATAACATATATGTTATTATGTTTATAAAATCCGCCATATTGGATTTAGTGTGACGTCATATAGGTACCCTAAGACCATTGAGGAATGATGCCTAAGACACTCGAAAAGACGCATCTTTTGACACCACATATATCAAAATGTGCAATAGAGTGGAATTAATTTCTGCTTACATAAACTTACATACATAGAATATAAACTCTATAGAACAGAGGAAGGGTATATAGTCTATACCCTTCCTTTTGGCTTCGCGCAGAGCAGAAGCAGGCTACTACATACATTAGCCAAATATCACCCTTATATAGTAGACATTCCGCCAATTAGTACAAAGCGTTTTGGTTCTACGTTTATAGTGCGTACTGCTATAGAATGGAAGTCTTTGCCGTCTTTTCTGTTTCACAACTATAATTTGGGTGTCTTCAAGGCCAGAGTGAATAGGTATTTTCTAGATCTACGTGCTCCATCTTCGACCACGTCATCGTGGCGAGATGGCGGTCAAGTATAGATCTATCATACATAATATATTTTTAGTTATGTATCTTATACAATAGAAATATTTATTTTGTATTTATTAGGGTAAGTCCGGGGGAGTTGGCCATACTTTTATAATTGATCTCGCAAAACAAAACTATGATTGTTTTCATAATTATTTTTACTTGTAATTTAAATTTTAACATTTATCTTTAAGATAACTAATCAATATTAACAATATTCTAAATAGATCACTTAAATATATATTTAAAAAAAAAACATGTTGGGCCATCTCTCCCGAGGTATCTGGGTGTGATGGCCATAGATGGATTACATTTAGTAATTGATTTTTATTTTAGAGTATACATTTATGATTATAATTGCTGATTTTCATTCAAACCGTAACCGTACACTGAAACCTATTTGCTCAAGTGACAGTTCTCTTTCCTCAAGGGTTTGCTGGAAGAAAACTCTGCTTAGTGTTAAGCTCGCCTTTGTACATCCACGATGTAAATGTTTTGACAGTGTACAACCAAGAATATAAGAAAAATAAGTTTTTTATGGTACCGAGTGATGAGATTTGCAAGTCGTTCGCCTGATGGTAAGCGCCACTCCTGCCCGTAACAAATGCAGTGCCACCCAGAACTTTAAATATCAAAAAAAGCATTGCGTAGCAATGCATTGCGCTCATCACCCCGAGACATCAGATACTCGTAAGTCTCATATGTCCAGTAGTTTCGTTGGCCACAATACCCTTCAAACCGGCACACAGTAATGCTTGCGCAATACTGCTTGGCAGCAGAATAACTGGAAATTCTGTGGTACCTACCCAGACGGCCTCCCGCATACGAGAGACCTACCACGAGTATAAATGAATATAAGCTCTACACCCTTCCCTTTGGCTTGGAGCAGCAGGCTACATACCGAAGGCCCAGACGTCGGATTTGGAGGAGAAGCGCGTGTAGTTGAGCACCTCCGGCGGCGCCCACTTGATGGGGAACTTGGTGCCGCCCGAGCTCGTGTACTGGTCGTCCAGCACGTACCGCGCCAGGCCGAAGTCCGCCACCTGCCGGGAACTACTGGGTTAGAGTACGCCCGGTTCATTCACCATAAGAGACATTCTTTGGCCTAAACGACATCGTATCCGGGTCAGTAAAAAAAAAAGTAAAAAACGGCTGAACCGATTTTGATAACCTAAGAACCACTGATAGAAAACCTGCATGCAAATAAAAAGACCGCGTCCAAATCCCAAGGTTTACCCGTTTAAGAGCTACGGTGCCACAGACAGACACACATGGTGTGTCTAACTTATAATAAACGGTTAAAAAACGTGTTAAATAATCACATAAAATGGAGTAGGATTTCTAGTACTTGCAATAACAACTGATGAAATCTTAAACACTTAGTCATTGTTGACCTTTAAAACACAAACATAAAACATTAAATATTCACATATTATAAATAATCACCGGATAAAAATACTACGAGGCGTAAGTTCAACCGTAAATCGGTTCTGTCACCGTGACACAAAATGGCGGACCCGGCCGAAAGGCGACGACGTGACGTCATCACAAAAATGCGGCTAATAAACGAAGTAACTTTTGCTACCTTATTATTTTATGAATATATAAGTTTTACCAGTGTGCAAAAGAGAGACAGTATTTTGGAAGTCCAGTGTCGAATAGGGGATCGGACAGTAATCGAGAAAAAATCTAAAATGTAGTTAGAACGAATGTTCGTCGAACCAGAGAGATCATTCAATCAATATTTTTGTTAAATCATAATGATTTATATTTTTAAATCAATAAATAAAATCTAATAATTCTGATATTTTTAATCTGTTCTTCATCTCAAACGAAACAACAATCACAGGGCATGACGTCATTTGTAGGCAAATGCCGTGAGTCAAGCTTGTGTTTATTTTACGTTTTTGCTTTTCATAAAATGTATTTTTGGTAATATTTTTGTTCCATAACTACAGTATCGTCCCCAAACTTCACAAAACATATTCAAATCTCTTTGCAAGTTTTATTTCGAAGAGTTTGTAGTTTTCTACCTTCATAATATGACGTCACAATTTTTGAGGTGACCTTTTGCGAGGCAATATTTGGAACATTCTATTTAAACATAGTTTTTGGTACTTTTAGAGCTTTATTTAATTAAAATAGTATTTTTCGTGGCTATATATATCAATTGTGGTTAATATAAAACACTTTCTGAAAAGTTGTCCGATCTCCTATTGCATCACATTTGTATAACACAAAATGTATAGACGCATGTTATGACTCCTATACATCTGATCTCTTTCTTTATTGCATAAGTATACATTCATTTACTTAGGCCGGGTGTCCTCGCATCCCAAAGCACGTCCGTCATCCTTAATATTTGATCGAACGAAAAATCTCGTTTTTCGGTGACGGCTTGTTGGCGGCGGCGGTGACGAGCGCAGCGCATAGGCGCACAAAATTTTGCCAAAACAAAGAGGACATGCCAATGAGTGCATTTGAATAGAATAAATCATAATTGCATACGGTCATACGGTAATCATGGTAACATCATGGTTACTTGGTGACAAAAGACGAGTCTGACCCGTTGCAACTTTGTGCAACTTTCTATTTGAGCAAACTCGAACCAGTGACTTAGGTATGTTGTGTGGAATTTCACATTTTTCTAGAGAAGAAAGCTTTGCAAGGAACTCAACATGTCCAAGGAAACCCGCGTGATACACTATTGTCCAATATTTTTTATCTTTTTGTCTCTCTCAGCGGTTTTATTGTCCTAATCCAGCGGTTAAATAACAAAAGTAATATAGCCACTACTTTCTATTTTGTAATAAACATCGAGAGAAGGCTTACCTTGACTACGTTCGCGTCACCAACCAAACAATTTCTCGCGGCTAGATCTCGATGAATATAGTTATGCCTTTCTAGATACGCCATTCCTTTGCAAACCTGGAAACGAACAATTATACGATTAGTATATTTGTTACAATTTCTTTTCTAATCTTTTATCTCGAATCCAGTACATGAATTGATCGCAGATTGTTCAGTGTAGGATTGCGATGGGACAACGAAATCAGGCTGATTTACTCCTTGCCTGGATGCATGCAGACTACAGACAAAGAACCTGCAGATAGGCTACCTACGACGGCGCCAGAATCGATTTCTGATACGCGTCTATTGACAATTTAAAACGGATTGAATGAAAATGGACAGGCGGTATGTATACTGTCTGTCCATTTTAAGCGAGCCGTGCCGCATGTACTCCGTCACTATGTAGATCGGACGGTGCTTGGAGCACACGCCGTACAGTTGCACTATATATACCTGTATACACATGTCGAGCAGCAGCGCGTGCCCCATGTGCTCGGGCGTGGTGTGCCGCAGGTAGTTGAACAGCGAGCCGTGCCGCATGTACTCCGTCACTATGTAGATCGGACGGTGCTTGGAGCACACGCCGTACAGTTGCACTATATATACCTGTATACACATGTCGAGCAGCAGCGCGTGCCCCATGTGCTCGGGCGTGGTGTGCCGCAGGTAGTTGAACAGCGAGCCGTGCCGCATGTACTCCGTCACTATGTAGATCGGACGGTGCTTGGAGCACACGCCGTACAGTTGCACTATATATACCTGTATACACATGTCGAGCAGCAGCGCGTGCCCCATGTGCTCGGGCGTGGTGTGCCGCAGGTAGTTGAACAGCGAGCCGTGCCGCATGTACTCCGTCACTATGTAGATCGGACGGTGCTTGGAGCACACGCCGTACAGTTGCACTATATATACCTGTATACACATGTCGAGCAGCAGCGCGTGCCCCATGTGCTCGGGCGTGGTGTGCCGCAGGTAGTTGAACAGCGAGCCGTGCCGCATGTACTCCGTCACTATGTAGATCGGACGGTGCTTGGAGCACACGCCGTACAGTTGCACTATATATACCTGTATACACATGTCGAGCAGCAGCGCGTGCCCCATGTGCTCGGGCGTGGTGTGCCGCAGGTAGTTGAACAGCGAGCCGTGCCGCATGTACTCCGTCACTATGTAGATCGGACGGTGCTTGGAGCACACGCCGTACAGTTGCACTAGGTTCTGGTGTTGGAGTTTACTGGAAATATAGGGTTGATCATTTGAAGAAGGATAATAATAATAATAAATAAGAGGCTCTCGCTAAACGGTTGGATCTAGGGTCAGATGCATGCAGCACTACTCCTCGACACAACATGTATAGTCAAGAAGTTTCTCAATCTGCAGCCCTAACTACCGATAGTTTGGGCCCTGCCCCGCTGCCGGCTGCACACTAGGTTTAGGTTTTTTATAGCATTTTTGTATATACTTCTTTGTTTATGGAAATATTGTAAAAAACTAAACCTAAAAGGAAAATAAATATATAAATAATAAATACGCACAACGATCACATTCATAGTTACTGGCCTCTAACTAGGAGTCCCTGCATCTAGGGAGCTAAGAACTACGAGGACCATGTTCCCACAACACCCAGACACAAAACAAATACTTGTGCTTTTTTTTCAGGCGTATTACCGAAGCAATATTAGAGTTAGTTTTCGCATTTCTTTTCTGGGCCTAGACTTCAAATTTAAGTATGGGAAAGAAATGTTTAGAAATGCTTACCATTCTTTTTTTAAAGTCATGATATTTAAAGTAACAATTTTTAGCGTATATTGATTTGTGTATACGACGTTTAAAAGTGCATTTTATTGCCTATTTCATAAATATCTTTTGACTTTTACTTACGTCATGACCTTGGCTTCGTCAATAAAGTCGTCCTCCGACATGGTTCCCTCCTTCATCATCTTGACGGCGGTGTCGATGCTCCCGCGCCACTTGCCGTGCCGCACGACGCCGAACTGTCCCGCGCCTAGTTCTTCCATAAGGACCAGTTCTGAAGGGTCTATCTCCCATTTGTCTGTGAAACAAAAGTTTTTTTTTTACTCTGAATAGATCAATGTTTGGCCACTATCTCGCCTGATTTAAAGCGATGATGTGGCCTATGATGGAGCACATAGATCTAGAGAGAAACGGCAGTTGAGCGGCTGCTCAGACCCGTCTCCCCGATGGTTCACCGAACATTATTTATTTATTATTATGGTGGCAGCCAGCTGTTTTTATGATGGAGACGGAAGGTGGGCAATGGAACTCCTTAATCTGCTCGCGTTTACGATTAAGTAAGTATTTTACATAGTTAGTATAACTTCAAAGCCTATGTTGACTGCATAGGCTCCCGATCTAGTGGAGACTGTTTCAAGAGTTGGCTTTTGTATGAATTTTGTACGCTTGCTCTAGAGAAGATGAAATAAAACATTGTGAGGTATCCGCTTACGCGATTTGAAGTTGCAGACTCCAGTTGTACTATCACCTACCGAACAAAACCATGCCATCTAGCAACCTAGTCGTGTTTTGGGATGATGTTTAGAGAACCGTCCGGGAGACGGGTCTGAGCAGTCCTTCCATCTTCGGCCACAAGATCGCTTATTAGCCTCGTCTATGACTAGACTTAACGAACTCGTGGATGGATTAAAATGCCCTTCTTTTTGACTAGACTTGATGAAGACACAGAGGGCGTGCAGAGTAGTTAGCCCATTGGTGGTAGTTGATGAGCTCGGATCGAGCTGCAACAGTGCTGGTCGGAACACACAGAGGGCGTGCAGAGAAGTTAGCTTACCGGCTGATAGATGATGAGCCCGCATCAAGCTGCAGCAGTGCTGGTCGGAACACACAAAGGCGTGCAGAGTAGTTAGCTTACGGCTGATAGTTGATGAGCTCGGATCGAGCTGCAGCAGTGCTGGTCCACACAAAGGGCGTGCAGAGTAGTTAGCTCACCGGTGATAGTTGACGAGCTCGGATCGGACTGCAGCAGTGCTGGTCGGAACACACAGAGGGCGTGCAGAGTAGTTAGCTTACCGGTGATAGTTGATGAGCTCGGATCGAGCTGCAGCAGTGCTGGTCGGAACACACAAAGGCGTGCAGAGTAGTTAGCTTACCGGCTGATAGTTGATGAGCTCGGATCGGACTGCTGCAGTGCTGGTCGGAACACACAAAGGGCGTGCAGAATTGTTAGCCCACCGGTGATAAGCTCGGAGCTGCAGCAGTGCTGGTGGAATACTGACCGTGCGAGAGTCCGGCGGTGGGCGGCGCGGGGCGGTCGCAGGGCGTGGCCTTGAGCCGCGAGCACAGCCCTCCGCTGTTGTGCCGGTGGTAGTTGATGAGCTCCGGGATCGAGCTGCAGCAGTGCTTGTCCGATAAGTAGAACTCTCCGCGGCTGCTCGCCTTTATGTGGTAGTGTTTTGTTTGTGGATGGTTACTGGAAACGAAATGTTTACACTTTGAATCACGATTTTAGGAAAAAGGAAAATGCTTTTTATGGAAATTTTTATGGAAATCACAGCTCGGTGCGGCGAAAAGGTGTTTGTTTTTTACCGCTTAGCTCCATAACAACTGAACGGAATTTCATGTAATTTGGTATGTAGGTACTTTAGATGCTGGAAAAAGACATAGGATACTTTTTACAAGCTTTTATTTAACTTGCAATGTATGTATGTTTGTCCAGTTGGAATCATGCAAGCTGTACCACTTCTTCTTAACCTACGGAGTTGAAATTTTGCATACTTTCAAAGTCCGATGGCAATGCAATATTATGGTGACAGCCAGCTGATCTGATGATAGAGACGGAAGGTGGGCAATGGAACTTCTTGACAGATAATCGTAAACTACTAGTGTTTGGGCTCATTTTAATCAGCTTGCGGTTCCGATTACGAATTTGTCAAAAGCTTGTCTTAAAAAAAAAATTAACAAAAAACTTATTTATACCATTCTAATATAATAAAAATTTACAGCCAAATAACTTACACTTTGGTGTAAAGAGACAGCGTGTACATTCCCTTGGTAGAAGAGTTGCGAACGACAAAACATCCCTCTTTGTCTTCTTGTTTGAGTAGCGACTCGGCTCGTTGTCGCGACATCTCGCCGACGTACCATCTTGAAAATAAACAATTTTGAATTAAATAATGCTCTAGTTTTTCGAATAACGTAAAAGAACTCTGGGGAACGAATATTTTGAAAGTGCGTAACTTCGACGTATGAAATGATATGATATTTATTTGTAGGAAACAAGGTCATGATAAAGTTTACAATTTTTTTAGAGTTCTGCGTGTCTCACCATTTATTGCATACAAATTTTCATAATATTTCATTATTTAAATTAATTGAAATAAAATGTTCTATGCATATAATTACCGTATCTAGATTACAAAAAAATTGAAAGTTTTGGGTGGCTACAATTGTTATGGGCAGGCGTGGTGCTTACCATCAGGCGAACGACTTGTCTCATCACTCAGTTAAAAAAAGACAAATATCAATAATCATGACGTTTAAGATATGAGACTACAATCTTGTATCAAAATTATTAAAACAATATAATCGATAACAAAAGGAGTGCCGTATCTTAAAACTTAGTAATTATATAATCGTTGAAAATTGCTTTTACGTACGATTACGTTGTCGCAAATGATTTATGCTCATCCCGCTTGTCCTTTTCGTAAACGACGGTGTTTATTTTTATACGCGAATGGGTAGGGAAGCCTTGGCCTTACATTGGAACAAAATAGGCTGAATATAATAGTATAAAAATAACCGGCCAAGTGCGAGTCGGGCGCGCGCATGAAGGGTTCCGTACCATTATCTATAAAAACGGCAAAAAATCACGTTTGTAGTATGGGAGCCCCTTAAATATTTATTTTATTCTGTTTTTAGTATTTGTTGTTATAGCGGCAACAGAAATACATCATCTGTGAAAATTTCAACTGTCTAACTATCACGGTTCATGAGATACAGCCTGGTGACAGACGGACAGGGGAGTCTTAGTAATAGGGTCCCGTTTTACCCTTTGGGTACGGAACCCTAAAAATATGAAGAAAATGGTATCTATATTACGTATTGAAGTAAGAATGAAAAGATAATGATTCATTGATTCATCTGCCACTGCCACTCTAAACACAGTTAAGCTATTTATATCTATCTATTTATTCATCAGCCACTGCCACTCTAAACACAGTTAAGCTAATATATATAGCCATGAAAATACTATTTTAATTAAATAACGATCTAAAAGTACCTAACACTATGTTTAAATATTATGTTTCAAATATTGCCGCGCAAAAGGTCACCTCTAAACTTGTGATGTCATATGTATGTAGAAAACGACAGTCTTCGAAATAAAACTTGCAAAGAGATTCTAATACGTTTTGTGAAGTTTGGGGACGATATTGTAGTAATGGAACGAAAAAATTAGCAAAAATACATTTTATGAAAAGCAAAAACGTAAAATAAACACAACCTTGACTCACGGCATTTGCCTATGATTGTTGTTTCGTTTGAGATGAAGAATAGATTAAAAATGACAGAATTATTTATTGATTAAAAATATAAATTATTATTATTTCACAAAAATATTGATTGAATGATCTTTCTGGTTCGACGAACATTCGTTCTAACTACATTTTAGATTTTTTTCTCGATTACTGTCCGATCCCCTATTGCACCATTTTATTAATTTTGCATAAATAACCACCCTTAAATAGTTCATCACGCATAAATTAAGGCATCTCTACTATTCAGTGCACAAGTTAATAATTGTTAAATTTTGTATGAAAAACGTACCACCTTAAACCAAAAGTTTAAGATATAAAAATCTATTTAAGCGACTAATTATTTCGAACAGTTAACTAGTGTTTTATCACAAAATTATACCGTTAAGGAGCAAAGATAAGTATATTCTATATATTCTGTTTCCTATATATTATTTGGCTACAATAAGAAGAAAGTACAACATAATGAACAATAATGAAAACAATTACAAATTACTAATTAGTTAATAATTTGCATTTTGATTTGAATCACCCATAAACCGGTAATTTAAAATGGATTCTTAATAATGACTTAGGTG
The DNA here is from genome assembly GCA_951640565.1 of Petrophora chlorosata. Classification (NCBI taxonomy): domain Eukaryota; kingdom Metazoa; phylum Arthropoda; class Insecta; order Lepidoptera; family Geometridae; genus Petrophora; species Petrophora chlorosata. The sequence goes on along the minus strand of OX621193.1, from coordinate 10,675,291 downwards.
ATGAATGGCTCATAATTTGCGTCAGTGTTAGCAACAAATTGTGATAGCCATATATATACCTTATTTAATTAAACGTAATATGCATATAATTGGAACTGCACAGGATGTTAGTGCAGATACAATCGCAAATTGTCTGTAGGTACTCAATTAAAACTCACTCGTATTTCTGCAATCCTAGTGTTTCCTTCTCCTTGACGTAATTACTGGGAATGTAGCCGACGGATCTAGAAAGACAAAATAATTGACATAATGTTTATGTTAGATTACATTTAATTTATCTATTTATATACAAGACAAATTACAATTGTTACAAAGTTATACATAGCATAAGTTCATACTGATTTAATCTAAATTATAATTCAAAAACTAGATTAGATATTATATCTTTATTGTACACAAAAAAAACATACAGGACAAATAAATATAGAACTTAATTAGACGGTATTATCGCTGATAAGCGACCTCTTCCAGACAAATAAAAATAATAATAATAATGAGAGCGAGTGTGGCTCAGCGGGAACTCGTGCGGCTTTCGATCCGGCGCACCTGGGTTCAAATCCCGACTCAGCCCTGCACCAATGACTTATAGTTAAGTGTAGTTTAAGCACGCTCGCTCTAAAACGGTGAAGGAAAACATCGTGATGAAACCCGCTTACGCGCTTTGGAGTGGTAGGCTCTGGCCGTGGTTGTAATACCACCCACCGAACAAAGCCATGCCGTCAAGCGACCTAGTCGTGTTTCGGGATGATGTTCGGTGAACCATCGGGGAGACGGGTCTGAGCAGCCGCTCAACTGCCGTCTCTCTCTAGATCTATGTGCTCCATCTTAGGCCACATCATCGCTTCACATCAGGCGAGATAGTGGCCAAACACAGATCTATTAAGTGTAAAAAAAAAAAATGGTTAATAAATGAAAAAACAATAAATGGAGAGGATTCGTGATATGGTAGAAGATGATGACCGACCCTAGTATCGGATTTTTAGCCCGCCCGAAGGCCTCCGGCATGGCTAATGACTATCAAAACAACCGAGACCAGCACGGTAGCACCATAGCGTTAGCCATACCATAGTGTAGCATATCGTTGAAGCAATGGGCTATATTATGAGGTTAAATATGCAATAGGGGATCGGACAACTTTTCAGAAAGTGTTTTAAATTAACTACAATATATATATATAACGATCTAAAAAAACCTAAAACTATTTTTAAATATTATGTTTCAAATATTACCGCGCAAAAGGTCACCTCAAAACTTGTGATGTCATATGTAGGTAGAAAACGACAAAGTGTTCGAAATAAAGCTAGCAAAGAGATTCTAATACGTTTTGTGAAGTTTGGGGACTATATTGTAGTAATGGAACGAATAAATTAGCAAAAATACATTTTATGAAAAGCAAAAACGTAAAATAAACACAAGCTTGACTCACGGCATTTGCCTACAAATGACGTCATGCACTGTGATTGTTGTTTCGTTTGAGATGAAGAACAGATTAAAAATGTCAGAATTATTTATTGATTTAAAAATATAAATCATTATTATTTCACAAAAATATTGATCTTTCTGCTGGCCGATTCAGAACCTCACGACAACTCATTTGTCGATCGATTCGGTTTGATATCGTACGATTCAAAATATTTTAAATTCACAATAGTCGAATCGACGTTCAAATTGTCGTAGTCGATAACCAATCGTAACCGTACGATAAACGCGTATTTATCGACCGAGAACGTTATTCACAATGCAGATATCGAAGCAAAGTTTTCGAACGTCCGATTAATTTCCACGACAACTTATCGAGTGCAACATATCACTCGAAAGCATTAGATTTGACCGTCAATACCGAGTATATTCCGTGTGTTGTTAAATAAACTACATTTTCAACTACAAATAAAGAAAACTCACAGTAAGATTCAACATAAACTAATTCTATGTAATAAAGTACCTACCAAGTCTAGTTTTTATTTATAGGTTAAGTTCGCTTTAGAATCTCGCTCGTTTTAGAACTATTTACCTACTACTATAAGATTATTTAATAAGATGCATAAATCTACCAAAATAAAATCACTGTACCTATATAATTATTATAAAGTACTCTGTGATACTATGTAATTGTAATTTTGGTATTTACTTAACATTTCTAACGAATCTTGATGAGGCTCGTCTTCTCGCTCGATCTTCTTTTAATAATTTCAAAACATGATAAAGAAAACAATTTGCGATAGACATTTAAATTTGGCGGTTTGTCAATGTCTAAAGCATAGATTAAACATTAATGTCAAGTGGATATCAGCAGGTGGGTGTTTACGAAGCTCTTGTTTTTTTATATTTCTACCAATATCTGGCGCTTATAATTGTTGATTATATTTTAATTCGTGATAAACGTTGTTATAATAAATTTTGATAACTTGAAAACATTTTTATATCGTCTAGATAATAATACAATTTTCTGCGAGTATTGCACACAAAACGAACTCCGTAAATGCAACACGTTGTCGTATCGATTTCGATATCGTAACCGAAGCCGTGTCGAATCCTCGGGGCGGATGTTCTGAATAGCTCGAAAAGAAACCTACGACACGAGATCGTTATCCAATCGAATCGATTCGGTATGTTGTCGTGGGGTTCTGAATCGGCCAGCTGGTTCGACAAACATTCGTTCTAACTACATTTTAGATTTTTTCTCGATTACTGTCCGATCCCCTATTGTGGATATTATGTGGCGGCGAAATGCTGCAATTTGACGGCGCTGTGCCGGATTATGGAATGGCTTGAATGACAATTGGTGTACGCCCTTCGAGGCAAACAGTTCAGAGGTTCAAACACATAGTATAGCGCTCAGATGTAAATACCACACAAACGGTCCCCATCCAAGTGACGACCGCTGCGAACGTTGCTTAACCTACCAGATCTGTTACCAGGCTATTCGCTACGCTACATCCTATAAACATGATAACATCCAGTTATTTCAATAAATTACTATAAAGATCAATACCACATGTTATACCTTTTCCTTAATAAGATTATAGTAAAATCCGTACGTACACGTCAATACATAACATTGTAACACGGTTCATGATATCGCAATATTTACTGTGTAATATCACTAGCATTACTGTGTTCCGGTATGAAGGACGTTGTAGCCAGCGAAATCACTAGGCTTTATGAGACTTTAGAGCTTAAAATTATGCAGGATGGAAATTTAAGATGGGACATCAAGGGTACCTACTTGAACCGTTGGAGATACAGGAAAACGGTCTTAGTATTTTGCATTTTTAATATCGGCTTGATTTTTTCCCCTACAAAATGTATAGTAAAAAATTTTTGCAATTTCGACTTTTCCAGTAACTAAACCTCTGTTGGTCCCAAAGAGCCTTTTCTTCCTTATAAGGAACCGGATCATTCTTTTTTCTTGGTGACTACATTTTTTCAAAATCTGTGAATGCAATTAAAAGTACCCCCAAAAATATGGATAGTCTCCTAAGGTACCTCCAAAGGCACAAGTAGCTGCCCTTCATGTCTCTAGCGAGTGAGCGTTTTTATATTATTTAAAAAAGATATTGAGATGATCATTTAAAGATGCGGTATATTTATTATTTATACTGTGTCGTACATACCCATTTTCATCTTTAACCTTCCACCAGTGGTCTTGAGAGTCATCTACTACTTCATATTCAGCTCCCTGAAAACAATAACAGTTTCATTATTTATGATAATAATTTTCCACTTTTACTTCTTTTCGTTGAAAAGATTTAAATATACTTTTTGTTCGAAAACAGGCATTGCTGACGCAGGCTTTAAAAGTGCAAAACAGTGCGGCACGTGGTTCGCATGCATCCGGAGGTGGGCAAGAATCGACACTCAATGGGAGCCTCAAGACGGGCGGAGACGACGTGGCCGGCCGAGGAAAAGGTGGCGTGACGATCTCGAAACCTACCGACCCGGATGGATGGAAGTGGCTGTGGACAGAGATGTTTGGAGGGAGATGGGGGAGACCTTTGCCCAGCTGTGGGACACAATAGGTTGATATAATAATAATAATAATAACTTCTTTTAAGAATGAGGATTATTTTAAGAATTGGGGGAGGCCTTTGATCAGAAGTGGGACAGTATAGGCTAGTAAAAAAAGAATGAGAGATAATATCGCAATCAGTTAGGAATTCAATAGATTTCGGATTTGGTTAAAGCGTCCGAACGAAATACCGAAAACGCAGGTTCGTTCCCTGCCCGAGGAATTTAATTTTTAACAGACTTCAAAAAAGGAGGAGGTTCTCTGTTCGATTGTATTTTTTTTTTTATGTTTGTTACCTCGGAACTCCGTCATTTATGAACCGATTTGAAAAAATATATTTGCGTCGGGTTCAGTATAGCTACGAAGTGGTCCCATACAAATTTCATCGATATTTGACCTTGGACTTCGAAGATACATTGAAGTCAGTTTTTGTTTTTTTCTAAAAATTAATTATTCTGCTTTCTGATTGTTTAAAATCTACAGAGACCTTTACAGTTTTCCCGGGCAGATGAATAAAATTAAAGACGATCGACATATTCCACATATTTCAAAATTCGTCGCCATTCTATACAGAAAGTAAAAACCAGATATTATTTGCTTACCTTTTCCAATGAGAGATCGCCGCCTTCGATAGCTTTGAATGGATAGAGAGCTACTACAACTTTCTGCCTTTGTTTTTCCTGAAACGGAAACAGTTTTCATATTACAAAAAAACTAGAGTACAATCAACTTTTTTGAATAGTTCATTTTATGAACATTAATTTAGTCCATACAGTCTGACGTTCTCTATTTAATAACTTGCTTTTTCTCGCGACTTCGTCTGCTCTAACGACAGAGGAACCTCACCGTTTGTTATTTTTCCAAGACCATATTGGCAAGCCCACCCCAGTAAATGAGATCGCGTACTACGAAGAGGTCAAGTATCTATATTATAGTATCTATACAGTACTGTATGTATGTAGTCACCCAACCGATTTTGATGTAACATACCTTATACTTAATCTAAGTTGAGACTAATGCTACCAAACGCGGAAAACCGAATTAAAATCCGTTCAGCAATTGCCGAGTCTATAGATATCAAACATACAAACAAACAGACAAAAATTCTAATGTTTGCTCTGCTTATGTAGCTGTCAAGCACCAAAATGTTAAGCAAGTAGGTAATTTTAACATAGATAAATAGATAGATAGATAAACACTTTATTGTTAAAAAACCTTAAATATAGGTACATGAAAAACAAGTAAATTTTACATAATGTAATTAATAAACTGACTATTTACAAAACAACTAGGACTTCAGTTAAAAATTTAAGATGTTGTTACCTTGGGCTTGGCCGAAGGTGTGCCGGGAAGCACGCCACCCCCCGGCATTGTCGTGGCCACAACCGCCGTCACAGCTTAAAAAAAAGTTAAAATTAATATTTCAACATTTCTCATCTGTAAATTCAAAACGAGCAAGTTTAGTGCGACAAGGTCTTGGATACAGTCAAAATTTGAACGCTGACAGCTTGTAATGATATAACCGTAATGTCAGCTTGTGTTAGTGTAGATAAATTGTTTCAAATATTTAACCTTTTGAGCACCACGTTATAGAAGAAATATCCTGCCGTCCACGCCAAGCTACGAAATGTGCGAACGAAACGTTGGCGTAAATAAATTTTTTATACATAATAAGTATAGGCGACTGTAGCGTTCAAAAGGTCGATTATGTCTACCAGATTATGCGTGATTCAAAAGTCAGTTTCTTTCTCAGTCAGTCAGTTTCTGATACCTTGACCATCGTAATTCACTGATTCAATTATATTGAAATCGCCATCTACTATATCATTATTAATCAATGATTCAATAAACAAATGCAAATAAACTATTTCATTAGGCATACAAGGTGTACACCCGAAGAAGGGCTATTCCGACCAAGCACGTGAATAACTTGACGTGTACAAAGGTTGGATATAGCGTATTTGAAATTCCCATATATAAGAAAAATTATGTTTATCTTAGAAATTTGTAACTAGATACACTGATGAATCAGTATTTGCTATTATTGCTTATCCAGCTGCTAGAGTCAAAGTTCTCATTTAAAACTGCTGCAGTATTATTGTAGGGATGTCATGTTGTGTTTTTACATTTCACGAGAAAACTTTACGAGAACTTTACATGAATGAAAACTTTCGAAATTTCAAAACTTGTTGAACAGACTTTGTTTACTATGACGTGCAGAACAAGCCCCCTTCGTGTTTATACACATATTATGATACACTAAGTATAGCCATCCGCATCCATCATAGATTTGATGAACGGTCAAGAATGACCATTGATTTCAGAAACTTCCAGACTGCTGATTATTTTGCAGATTCAGCGATTAGGCATACGGAAACGTAAACACAAGTAGCACGCGATTCAGCGTTTTCAATTTGCTGTTTTTATTTACGTTACACTTTTTGCCGTATTGTCTGCATCATGCTAAAAAAACAAGCCATCATCGTGGCGCTATTACAACAGCTACTACAACAACCAACTCGGCAGTAATTGCTGAAGATATGGGGATTCCCAGTGACGTTAGAAGGCTTCGATTAAGACTATTTATAAACTGAATTTAACTGCTTTTAACTACTAGGTAAATATAGCTAGGTAGATGGGATCGTGGATAAATGCAAGGTGCTTAATATGGCATCATCTTATCCATTAACGTGTCTACAGGTTTTAAGAAGACACATGTTGATCGTCATGGTGAATCTGCGCCTTTGGATGCAATACAATACAAGACAATGGTAACAAATACTATAGGATCCTACCCATAGCTAGGTCTATTATTATGTACGGTTTTAGAGACTAATGCTTTTAATTGATGTGTGTGCCAATCTCCTGTCAAGTTCTTTGCTAAGCCAACATTGTTTTTAAATGAGTTCGTATCCAAATAAAACTTTAAGGATAGAAAAAAATACTTCTTAAACCCGCATCTTAAAATTATCTAAACGAGGGCATGACTTTCACCAATAATCTACGGGAATTCAAATGTCAAAGTGTGAGTAAACCGAACTTCGGGCTCTGAAATAAATCTATTGACTTCTATAACACGGAAAAATCAAAGAACCATTATTCTCTCCCCATTCTCTAACATTGGGTACAGATGTCTTTAACGAAGACAAATTTAACATGGTTCTTGTACTGCCTTTTGTACTCTTATTTTTAATATTATATGGCTTAGCTTTTGTTATGTAAATAGCTTGTTGTATTCTATTGTATCGTTGCTAGAAACAAGGCAGGATGGTAGAGCAGGAAGTGAGCAGTTAGCATCAGTCTAACGACCAACAATGCTAAATACAGAAAAATAATAACAGCAAAAAATACAATCGTTATAATGTCGTGCGGTGCTGGTGTAAAAATTGTTGGTTTAAGATCGAACAAACACTAAATGTTCTCAAGGTCTTGCAGCCAACACAAAAACTACTGCAATATTACTTAAGTAACCAGTAATATTACCTCAGTGGTTAGTAATATTAATATCATTAACTACCGTGTATACAGAATATGTTAAATATGTTAAAAAGGGAAGACATAAGATGTCAAGTATGCAACTCGCGTGCGGATAGCCAGTCAATAAATGCATGTCGGAACAGTCTGCCATTTTCACCAATCACGCAGTTTCCTTCCGTACAACAATAAACTAAATATCAACAATATTATTTCCTATAGGATTAATGAATTAAGATTGGATTAATTAGTAGACATGAAAACAGATGGTACTATTAAAATTTACACAGCTGATCAAACAATCACTAGAAAGTCGAACCATGCAGCTTACAGCCACAAGGAAGTTACTAGTATATCCGCATATATAAATATATATATATGTTTATCGTCGAAGAAGCGACGAATTCTCTCATTGGGCACGGACGGTCATTGTTACTGCGACCATGAAATCAAAAAAAGAACCTATAATTTAACGAGTCGAAAAATACAAACACATCACAAACGAAGCACCTCACATAAGTCACTGCACGGTTACACTAAAATAACACCAAACGCATTATATTACACCTGACCAAGACAAGAAAGTGAGTGCAACGAGACGAGTGAACGCAACCGGTGGCGGCGAGGCCACGGAATAGAGGTCACTGGTAGCTGGCAGTGCGTACCCTCGAGAGCCGGGAGGAACGACGACAGCGACAGGCATGGTATCTTGGACTTCTTCTTGGTGACCATCGGCTCGTCGTCTGACTTCGTCGGTAACATGAGCGAGCAAGCGACCGGACGTCCGCGCGCGACAACCAACACTGCCACCGCCGACAAACGTGTCTCGCCGTAAGCCACGTAAAGCGCGGTGCACAATACCACAACAGTAGAGCACGTATTGACGTCACATGCCGACCGAAACAGGTTCCTACTTTTGGATTTGCAGTCGATGTATTTTTTTCTAATTAAATAAGGATAATTATAGAAGTGACATCTATTGTCCGTAATTTGAATGCGATAATCGTGAGGAAAGCACGTTTATGGGGAGATATCGTAATGAAATTGATTGGGTTATTCTGAATTATGTCCAATGAATATCAGCCTATACTCAGCAGTGGCATAACAAGGGCTGAAAAAGGAGAAGAATATGAGCCACAATATGCCTAATTACATAAAAAATAAGTGATCATATTTGCAGAGTTGAATGCGTTTTGGCAACTAAGTAACAGGAAATAAACGTTTGAACCATCTTTAAACTCGTTACAACAAATTGCTGGACCACACGACCGGAACGAATCGCAACCAAATTACATGGTCATGAATTAATGCAAATTAGCTGACAATAAAGCACCATGGAGGACGAGGCTTTACGGTTTCTGAGAGGTTTCGAACATGGTTCAAAGATGGTCGCGGCCTACATTTACCATCCGCGCGCAGGCGTCGCGCGTCGCGGGCGGTGCGGCGGCGGTATGCGCTCTCCCTTTCACTTGCTAACAACTCGCTAAGCGAGAATGTGACAGACCCCACAGACGTCAGCAGAGGCAATCGACTTCGTACAAGATTACAACGTCAACAAAAGCCTCCCGATGCACCGAAACTTTTTATTCAACACTCATAATGCCTCCTCATTCAAACCAGCACCAAAAAATATCACAGAAATGAACGTTCGATAAATAATATAATAAAAAGGGTATAATAAGGATGGGAACGCACAGACAGGTAGATGGCATACAAGGATTTCCGTAAACCTGTTAAGAAAACAAACATCGCTTGGCAATGAACTGATCGAATATTTAGACTTTTCCTGTAAGCAAATATTTATGTAATTCAATTTATTTTATTCGCGAAGAGAACAGCATTGAAAATATTTGTAACATTCCATTTATGTATTTGTAACGCATTTCTATTCTATACAATATATAATATTATGTATTACCCAGAAACTAATGGATATTAAAATAATAATATACCTATTCATAGTTATTCCACACACAATTAAAGTGTTTGTTCACTAATGACTGCGCTACTCAATCACGCTTTAGCCCATGACATTTTCACATTAAGAAAAATGTTTATATGTAAAGAAAGTTATTTATCTTATAAAATATTTAATAAAACGGCTTGGACTCACGTAGTTTGTCGAACTAATCGACCTAGGTTTCGTTAAATATTTATAATGTATCAAACTCATGAAAACTTTCATACTTATTTATTTTCTCGGAAGTTCACGGATGAGCTAAAAAAAATTTTTATGTTTTGTTAAAGAGCTCATCTCCTCAATGTACACAGAGACAAATGAAATTTAAAAAAAATTATATCATTTTCTTTTGATTTTCGATCAAATACCTCGTCAGAGTAATATGGATTTCGGATATCCTGAATACCATGTCGATGATATTATACATACCCACGCAAAGTGATATCCTCAATGAAATAGAGAAGTTAAGAACTTCGTGGGACTTAAACGTTCTTGTTACTTTTACTTTCACGTTTATGAAAATAATGGTAGAGTCAAAGTAACTTTCGGATATCGACATATCGTGATATAAATAAATATTTATTTGTTTTGGGTGGGAAACACATGAGTTAGTTCTTCTGCACCCTTAGCATGGACCGGAGACAAACATTTTATCCCCCGTATTTATCCACTTTTTGTTTGACGAAAGTGGATGAAACATGATAATACATGGTTTTGTCTCCGGTCCGTGGTAAGGGGGCTGAGGTTCTTTTGAACATAGGCTTGAAATCAATAAATTACTCGGAAACACTTAACTAATACTATCGCGGAACTGAGTTGGTTTATTTTTCAGTTCTTCTTACTCGCATTGTAAAAGGGCGACTGCACGACTTGAATGCGCTGATAGCTGGGGTTACAGAGAAGGAGCTAGAATAGCTTTTATATCAGGAAAATTATGTGGTAAAACGGGAATAATCCCCGCGTGTTTCCGTATTTACCATAGAATTTTCCTGCCGCGAGGCACGGGATGAAAATATAGTATAACGGTTTAATACGATTCCGCTCCCAAAATGTCGAATCTTTCTATTCAGAATAGATTAGTCGTTAGACAAACAGAGATTAAATTATCGAAAATGGAAATGTAATTTTATTTACTAAAACGGATCATTGAGTGGGACGAACCTTAGAGCGAGCCACTTAAAAACGATCATGACGAGAATAATATTTGTCTGTTTCCCATGATATCAACAGTTCAACGCACCTAGATTGCTAATTTGTTTAGTACTATAGACAAAAAAGAAACGAAGGAACACTAGTGACTAGCAGACGTGGTTAGTGGTTACAAAAAATGAGACGCTTTTTCTAACTCAATCAACTTTGAGAGCTTATAGAGATACTGTCTGTATTTGGATTTTTGCTATTTTCTCAGTTTTTGATAATCTAACAGCTACAAGCTTAGTTTTGTTTTAATTGTTCAGCTATCAATGACATCATACATAAGTAACAAAACGAGCATCTCAAAGTCACCACTTAGTGTGACTTAAACCGGACTTTTTCTGCAAAGGGACCATTTGTAACTCTTCGATTGCATGTCGAAAGTTCAAAGTCCATACCCTCTTCTTAGAGAAACCTATTTGTTACACACAGGTAAGTAGGTAGCTGGAAAACTGTAGGTGCGCTTGCAGCTCGCACTGACACGGCTAGACACCGCTATGGGCATATAAGGCGAAAGCCACGCTGGTGCGACTGCGGAGAACGGAGTTGACCAACGGGAGCGTCAACGACTCAACGCGTTAATTTGTTTGTCCCGTTCATCGCAGACGCAAGGCGCGCCGCTCCAGCGTGGCTTGCGACTGAGTACTGTTGGGTCTGTTGGCACTCACAGGGTGGTTGCAGCTCGTTGGACAGCCGCTGCAGCGTGTTAAGCTGCTCCTGCTGCTCCACCAGCTGGTCGATCTCCTGGTCGGACAGCGGCCACACTTCCGCGAGCGCGCAGCCCGACGCCGACCGCCGCTCGGCGTCGCAGCACAGCCAGCGGCGCGACGTCCACGCAGCCGGGTGGTAACGCGCGCGGCGACCGTTGAGCTTGCACACTGCGCAACACACACTGCTTATAGTGCGACAAGCAAAGGCCGCTCCATCATTGGGCCGCTACGAAAGCGACACGACACCTGTACGACACGTCCATCGCATTCCGACATTATTTTTATGTCGCAGCGTCATTTTGTTGTATACTATACATATGTTACTAAGGTAAAACGTCGCCTGCCGCCGCTCGACGAATCTTGTCAAGAAATGAATGACATCAGTAAGACATAGACAAGGCAGCTGTCGTGTCGCTGTAATTCGACCCAATAAGGAAGTGGGCTAAGATTACTGGCTAATAAGAAACTTAAGAACGACTGTCTCAAGGTGAAGAGCGCAGTGCAGTGCCGCGCAATAGTTAAGGGTGGTTGGTGCTGCAATTGTTATAGTCAGGCGTGCTAACTATCAATGGAATGACCTGTTCGACTCGTCACTGAGTTCTATAAAAAAGATGAGGAACTGCACGAACATAAATTATAATTCATATTTTTGTCACAATATACCTATCATAATTTCAACTACAAGAACAGTCAACTAATGGCCAGGATAATATAAATCAGGTAACATACTTAAATAAAAAATATATGCGTGGAATTGAGAACATCCTGATTTGTTATGTTAGCGGTATTGTTTGACATTTATATACGAGTCATATGATGCACTAGTTTAAAACTTTCTTGATATTGTAATGGTTTTATTATCCTGTACCTCGATATTAATAGTTTGTTAATTTGCTTATAGCGTGAGTCATTTGTATAGAAACAGTGCAACTGGCGTACGTATTGGAAAATTATAGACTTCTATATAAATCGAGTTAGATAAATATGCAGATTTGCAATGTTTTTATACATAAAACTTGCACTGGACAGGATATAGTAAAGTTCTAGTGCTCGACTGACCGGCCTCGACCAAATTAAATGATAAAAGAAGGGCATATACTTGCCTACAGCTAGTTTTTATTAAGTTTATATTTGACCGTATTTTTTATATAAAAATCTTGGCAAGTCACTTTATTCTAAGGTCGATTCCTAAATTTTCTAGTATACAAGAAATGTATTTCATAGAAACTACAATAAAATTAATAACTGTAATAGTTATTCATTACAAATATAAAATAATATCAATTATTTATAATGATTATTATGAATTGTAAAAATTTAATTAAATTTTGTATACAAGTGAATCTTTGAACGGGGATCTTACCATAACTATATCGACCGCATCGTCACTTAACAACAGGTGAGATAGCGGTCAAACGCAAGCCTATAAATAATAATAAAAAAAACTGTTAAAGGTAGAATAGTTTGTTGTTAGAAACTCATCTAGTTTTCAAAAAAGTTTTTTGTCCTAAAATATATTTTCGTAGCGGTGAAGGATTTGTAACAAAGCAAAGAATTATTCTATCTTAAACGATTAGGGTAGGTAGTTGCCATAGGAATCACTATTACATTACAATACTTAATATAATTATAAAGATGTTGTCAACATAGACATAAACATCCTCGCATCACTACCAGCTGAGCTATATTTATCCACCATTGTATCAAACGTCATAACAATATAACCGCCCTAAAACAATAGCCACACGTTACAACGTCAATAACATTGCAAGCTAACACACAGACAAATGTAAAAGCATGATTTCAAATCAAAACACTTACAAATGAGTACTTACCAGATCTGATAGTATAGATCCAATGGAGCCGCTCGCTGTCTTCCGCAGCCACCAGGTACAAAGTGTAGTCTGTGTTCTGTTCTGTGTAGCCGACCTGTGCACAATCTACCGTGAACATGCATGAATGAACACTTAGAAGCTCTATGAATGTGAACCACGTAGCGTCGCACCTAATAAGTAGATACTTATGTTTGGGCGCCCTTGGGTCAGTTGCGAGCCTGCCGATTTAATGTTAATATGTACGTAAGTATCTACATACGTGGATTGCGTGCCTCAAATCATATAGTGATCACATTATTATTAAAGTAGTGACTCGAGTTACAGGTGATTAAATAATGTGCTTATTATGGTTGAGGGTAATCTGGGTGTCCTTAATAGTTTAAGGATTTGGATTTAAATTTAGAGATACAAAATTCACATAAATGCGAATCTGGGCTTCACAAGCGGTGAAGACGCGGAGTAAGCTACTTTACAATTGCCCCGGTGCATGAATAAAGCTCTAAGTGAGCTGAAAATCAGCGCATGTATCTATGTACACTGACTTGTGTACACAGATAGGGAAAACTTGTTCATCTTATCTTCTTTCATACTTATTGTTCAATAATAAACAATTTTTATTTATTTTTATTTCTGGACGTGCGTTTCCAGTACAGGATGAGTCTGTCCGCGGAGCGATCGCAGATATGTCCACTGACTCAGGTCATGACGAACTATCACACATGACTCATTAAGAGAGAGAAATAGTTCGATAGTGAGTTAAACGAATCCAGTTTGGTCATACGTTCGAAATGGATAATATATAATGGATAATTTGTTTCAAACTTCAAGACAAAGCCACGGGATAGCCCATAGGTTTTAAAAATGTCATTTATGAACAGACTTCTACCAGTAGTTGAAAAAAGGGTCTCGGATAGACAACAAAGTAGCAAGTCTGTCAATCTTCTATAGCATACATTTCGGGTAATGTACACAGGAACTTCACAACCTAATTCCACCTTCCATTACACGACGAGCACAAAGTCGGCCAAATTTCATCCTTATATATACATATGTAGTAGACATTCCGCCAATTCGAACTAAGCGTTTTAGTTCCCCGTTTATAGTGTGTAAGAAATGGAACTCTTTGCCGTTTTCTATGTTACCTGACTATAATTTGGGTATCGTAAATTTATCAAAAAATAAAAAAAGAAGTTCCGTACAAGACTTCCGTTTTATTATGAGGTAAAGACAGGAATCCTAAAAATAACGGCTACGTTGTTAAACCACAAAACGAACATAAAACAACACTAAAATATATGAAGTGCTGTTATTTCAAATTTCCATGAGAACACATCGAAAGCAGGACATACAATGCACGATACAGACATACAAACGTACAAACACTTCAAACAGGGTTTAATATATCCGCGGCATGAGTCAGTCTTCCTGTTTGGTAATCGGATAGGGAATGCCGTGGGGTCATTTACCTGGAACGGGCCTGTATATGAAAGTGTGGCCGAGCGGTAACTCGTGCGACTTCGATCCAACGCACTGAAGTTCGAATCCCAGCTTGGCCAACCAAGGTCAGGCTGCCAGTCTACCGTTCCAGCGTCGCCGTCGGTTAAAACGAGTGCTTTGTTTTTCGTTTAGTATGGTTTCATAAACGTAATGATCTCCATTTTGACCCCGAGACATCAGATATTATAACTCTCATGTGCCCAGTAATTTCGCTGGCTACAATGCCCTTCAAACCGGAACACAGTAATGCTTGCGTACTACTGCTACTACTGCACTACTACTGCTTCTGCTACTACTGCACTACTACTGCTTCTGCTACTACTGCACTAGTACTGCTACTGGTATTTGACAAGTATCAAAAGTTAAGCTTTTCAAGATATACTTAGACGAATAATTGATGGTTAAACAAACTTACCAAGTGAAGTTTGACCGTAATTATACAAGCCGTTGCATCCGAAGAGATTTATATAATTCACAAGGTAGTTCCACTCCATGAGCTGGGCATCAAGCACAATTTTAGAGCTGTCAAAAATAAAAAGCACAAAATGACTTATTTACAACTCCCGCCCTAGAGGGCGCCACTAAGCTCTGTCACCTCATTTGATTTAGAGACAACAACATTTCGCAAAATCTTAAGGCCACAAAACAGGTTAAGTAAACTACTAGTAGGTACTTAATATTTGTAAGGGTTTGTGACAACAAATTAGGGCACGGGTGGGTTATTAGTATAAATCTCTTCGGATGCAACGGCTTGTATAATTACGGTCAAACTTCACTTGGTAAGTTTGTTTAACCATCAATTATACTTCGCCGTTGCATCCTTGAGATTTATATAATTCACAAGGTAGATGTTTAGAGCTTTTGCGAAATTTTTATGTTCCTCAGAGTAAAAATATTTATATGGGCAACACATATATGTAATATTTTAATAACAATTGTGTAATATAAATTATGATTTAACATAATTTAGTTAGAATCTTACACCGCTTTAGCAAAATAGTACTCATATTATCCGTCAGCTTATTTGATAAGGTCAATAGAAAACTCCGTAAGTAAGCTGCTAAGGTTTATGCATCACAAGTATGCAGAGACAATCGCAGTGTTTATTCAACTGTCACATATAATCCTTTTGATCTATCTACCTTCTAACGAGATGCTCGTATTATGTACAAGGTTTTCTTTTCATGACAAAAAAATGTTCAAACTTTGCCTCTGATCGAAAGTAAAGGCAACAAACGCAACAACTTATATGCTTGTATGACAAAAGTTACTGTTCCCGGCAAATTTATAATCTATTAGAAATTACTGCGTAATTGGTTACGATTTCATACATTCTATATAAAGGATGGTGATTGAACACATCGTCCTGTTGACAATGCTAGTGAAACTGCCATTTATTTTGTTGTAATTTGGAATAGTCATCGTTGGGAATATATTTGAAACAAAATTTAGAATAATTTTGTCTGTTTCTGGTTGAAGTGCAAAGGCTAACTTGTTTCCTGACATAATGTGTATAAAATAGTATTGGTTCTTAACATGCCAGAGATCGGAACAAAGGATACTATGGTTGACTGTTCTAGTAAAGAATGACCATGACGCCAGTTACCCATTGTTAATATTGTTCGTCAATTTTTAATATGGGAAAAATAATAACTGGCTCTTGTTTATCGTATTATCACACATGATACTCCACCCAGTTAAAAGAAGTGTCAGGGAAAATCTCCAGCACATACGAGTAACGTCCGTTACTAATTATATATGACACAGTAATTATTAAATAACGTATTTTCAATAAGAACATTATGACCATTTTGCGGTTATAATTTATGTTTGGATTCTTTAACAGATTTTTTTTTAATGTATATTAATATTATCATTATTCCTTTTTGGTTATTCATTCATGAACTGTAACCCGAAAATATAATAGACATTTTACATTGTCTAATTTTAATGCGGGTAACCGTCTATGGACTTGATTGAATTTAGCCCAAATCAAGAATGTGATTTGGAACAAGCTGGTATACGTGATTCCGAGTAAGGATACTACAGGTTTGAAGAGCTTAGGAAAGATGATTGGCACTGTCGGCGGAGCAGTCCATTTGACATTGAAATTCGAATATCTGATCCTCAAATTTTAATCACTGATTCTTGGCCGCCATATTTTTATTAGGCATTAACGCATGATTCACAAAATGCTCAAATAAAGTTTTTTTTTTTTTTTAAACAACCCATGGCTACTGAGACTTGAACCCGCATCTCAACATTAATTAGAAGGGAAGGGTTCTGCCCAATTGAACTACAGTGATCACCAAGTCGAGTTCGGAATTTATATAAAAAAAAGAAATATTACCTAAAGGTAAATCATTGAATGGTACTTATCACAACAGCTGCAGATATTGGACGGTTTGATTGGTTCTATTCCTAAATTTATATTTATTAGTTTTGAATCAGATAAGTTCAAGTATTGTTGGGTATTATTATATCGTATATTATACCGTGAGAAAAAAAAATAATGGTTCCAGTAATGATATTTTATAAGCATTTTATACCACAGTTCAACTGTGCTGATAGATAAAGGGGTCTTTCGAAATTAATTTCCATGTTTGGAAAAAACCTCTAACGAGTTTTGGATTGTGGCATAGACTGTGACTTCCATGGATCCTGGTAACGACGCCGGTGCAGTCCACGTCATGATACGATACCCCGGTGTATCCCGATACCTTTGGCTAATTTGTCTAATCGGTTTTCTGGCTGACTTCCTGGTAATGACGCCGGTGCAGTCCACGTCGTGATACGATACCCCGGTGTATCCCGATACCTTTGGCTACTTTGCCTGTTCGGTTTTCTGGCTGACTAACTATTTACTTCGACATCAAAGCATTCATCATTTTAGCCTTCTTAACCTGAAAGCCAGATTTCTAAACAGATTCATTTGCCTCAGTATTATAACTACAAGGATTTTTCCGAAGAGGAAAGAATTTATCTAGCGTAATATACTTTAAATCAGGTTGCTTTGATTTATTGTGTTTGTAAGGCGTAATCCTAATATAATAATTTGATCGAATTTTAAAGCTTTTCCATATCCTTTCTAAT
Organism: Petrophora chlorosata; assembly: GCA_951640565.1. NCBI lineage: Eukaryota > Metazoa > Arthropoda > Insecta > Lepidoptera > Geometridae > Petrophora > Petrophora chlorosata. The sequence goes on along the minus strand of OX621193.1, from coordinate 10,657,519 downwards.
AAGATAGGATGACCGACGAGATCTGACAGATAGATTTATGTATTCTTTAGCTCGCGCTGGTTTTTAGTTGAAGAGTCAACTTAGATGGTTTTATACCCATTAACTGAAAATGTATACAAGAACATTTTCAGTGAAAGCCTTTTTCAGGTCTGATGTCACCATATAAGATAGATACGCCCCCAACGTTTAGAGATTTCCTTTTCAATCTCCGATCCAAAAACTTCTTGTTTACCTTTCATCACACAACAGTAGGCTGCATAAAGCTTAGTATAATTTGCATCAAGAACGTTCGTGTTCTACTAGTTAAAGTCTAGATCAAGAAGAAGCCACCGCAGAACGCGGTGACGTCACCATAAGTAAGTAGTATGCCACTGGAATCTATTCATTGTGAATATTAACTTGTTGTAAGATCAGTTGAGCGAACATTATATGCATACGTTAAAATTTGCTATTTTTACGGCTAGACAGTTTTCCATAGTGGGTGTATACTGGGCCTCTGCCACTGTGGGCGTATCATTAAGGAAGAAAAGTCATAATCGTGTTATGACTCCCTAACTGCATGACTACGACCAAATCGTACCGCTAAAAATGCACCACTATGATCGCATTATAGTTCCAAGGCACACAATTTGTTTTAGGTATTAGGTTATAAGAAATACATCAAATGTGGGCGTCGCATGAAGATAAGGCAACCCCAAAGTCATGATAGTGTTATGACTCTTAACTCTTTGACTACGACGAAGTCGTAACGCTAAAATATACATAAGAACAATGCAAAATATCAAAAGATGACTAAATTGAATTATAGTTAAAATTAAAAATATGCATGACTATGATCGCATCATAGTTCCAAGGCACTCAATTTGTCGTTGTGCACGTCTATGATCGCGTCATAGTTCCAAGGCACTCAATGATGTGTGTGACTATGATCGCATCATAGTTCCAAGGCACTGGATTTGTTGCATTAGGCTAAAAATATATATAAAATGTGGCTGTTGGGTGAAAAGAAGGTAACGCAGAAAACATGACTGTGTTATAACTCTTAATTAATTGACTACGACGAAGTCGTAACTCTTAAAATATGCACGATTATGATCGCGTCATTGTTTCAAGGCACTTAATTATATGTTGTGCACGTCTATCATCGCTTTGATTGACAATTTGATCTATGAACGACTATGATCGCGTCATAATTCCAAGGCACTCAATTTTTGCATTAGGCTATAACAATTTATCAAATTAATATAGGCGTGACATGAAGGAAAGGCAACGCCAAAGTCATGAATATGTTATGACTCCATGACTACGACCAAGTCGTGGCCCTTAAAATGACTGTGTACGACTATGACCGCATCATAGTTCCAAGGCACTAAATTTATTGCATTGGGCTATAAAAATAGATCAAATGTGGCCGTTGCAAAAAGAAAGGCGGCGAAAATGTTACGGCCGTATTATGACTCTTAACTATTTGACTTGACTAGACCAAGTCGCGGCACTAAAAAAGATTGTGTACGACTATGACCGCATCATAGTTCTAAGGCACTCAATTTGTTGCATTAGGCAATAAAAAATAGTTCAAATGTGGTCGTTGCACGTAAGAAAGGCAACGCAAATGTTATGACCGTGTTCTGACTCTTAACTCCTTCACTACGAACAAGTCGTGGCGCTAAAAAAGATTGTGCACGACTGTGATCGCGTCATAGTTCCAAGGCACTTCATTTTTGTATAGGACTTAATAAAAGCATTACAATGTGATGCATTCATGATATTGTCTTAGCATAATATCTATTTTTTAAGTACTGAAGTTGCATATTTAGTCGCATAAAAATTTATAACTGAGGGTAGTTGTGAAATTATTCGGTCTGGTTACTAAGCCCAGTAAATTTATTATTTAGTCAGTATTTTGTCATACGTATTATTTAAAGATGTTATGATATTAAAACATGTTTTTTTTTTATTTTACTTATTTTTATAAATTAAGGCAAATGAAGGCATAAGGTATTTTTTTATTATGACCTTATTCAATAATGAATCCTTCCAGAGTACTACACAGTTTCCTTCGTAACGAAAATAGAAATACAGATTCAACAAATAAACAACTGCATCGTTAAGTAGGTAACATAACCTACTGTAGTAAATACTGTATTAAATACTGTATTAAATACTGTAGTAAATACTGTTTCTTGATTAACATTAAACATGCAGATTGGAAGTCAAGACGGAAGGATAGGTAAGTTCTCACCCTGATAGTTGCTATCGGAACTTTCATGCCGTTATAAATGTTTCACGAGTTTTATTTCGTGTGTTTCATACCTTTATTATGGTCTTCAGATCAAGACTCCTTACGATTTCTTATTCACATAGCACTTAAACTGAAATTAACTGTTAAATAGACGATAAAAACACTAATTACTTGATTAAGAAAAAAAAATAAAGAATTTCGATGCTACGATGCCCGCACACAAAAAGCGAATGAGGTGACAGAGCTTAGTGGCGCCCTCTAGGGCGGGAGTTGTAAATAAGTCATTTTGTGCTTTTTATTTTTGACAGCTCTAAAATTGTGCTTGATGCCCAGCTCATGGAGTGGAACTACCTTGTGAATTATATAAATCTCAAGGATGCAACGGCGAAGTATAATTAAAAAATAGGATTACAAAATTATAGTCCAATTTAAAAAAATAATCTAAATTTGTCGAATAATAAAATAATTACAGCCATTTAAAATTCAGTACTTAAAAAGAAATGGCAATAGCTTGAATCTGGTAGCATACAAGGGACGGAGCATCCGCCCACCACAACCCTTTACCATTAAATATCTATAACGTTAGTTGAGATGTCGAACAGTGATTTCAGACAAATTTTCAGTATGTTCTTATGAGATGATTCATGCAATAAAAATATCATCGTCAAATACTCCATTAGCTAACGATGCAACGCTGATAGGAGAGGTCATTTACCTGGAATGGGTACCTGTATGTGACGTTCTTGTCTTCGTTGTCAGGCAGCTGCTTTGACAGCTCGCCGAGCTGCGCTTGCTCGACTGTGTGGATGGCGTCGATGAGGACACGCCCGCGTTCTTTGCGCCTCTAAACAACGAAATACAGAGTTAGGCAGTAATATTATTTATTGTGTGGTTAGGCGCCGGCGCCGTCCTCACATCAAAAAGTCTGTGCTGAGTTCTGGAGTTTTTGTGGCAGTTGAAGGCGACGCATATGTCAATGACCGCGGCAGTCAGAACTTAGGACCCTTGCTGTGGGATCGGCACCTTACGGTCACGTTTGTGGACTAAGCGCTCTAACTACGTCCTGGGTATACTTAGTCGGCTCTTAAGATAATGCACGGTGTCGGGAGGGTGTGGTACTGTGACGCGAGATGATAGGATCAAAATTAAAAATCGGTTTAAAAGTTGTTGGTCATCGGTTATCTGTTATTATGGCGTTTTGACATCCATCACTCCTCCCGCATCACGCAGTTGCCGACTGAGTTCGTAATACAATTGTACGAGTGGAAAGCGATACGATTTGTTTTACGAAATGGTTACAACGCAAAAATTGCACTTTCGTAGCGGTAGACCTTTCTTACACGTGTTAGTGTTTACAGCTTGCCTGCAACAGCTCATCTGGTATTAACTATTGGAGTGTCAAATATTTGGTTGTCACCCTTTCCTTTCTATTAAGGGACACCGAGACAAGGGTCATCAGTACCGGCCTAGCTTGACTTTGAGACCCACACCAACAAGTGGCACCTACTTATTCACTCATCAACTTATAAGAATTTTGTTTGTATTATAAATAAAACTATATTAAGAGTAACTGTTTATAAATAAATAAATAACGCCCAACGATCACATACATAGATCCTGGCCCCAACTAGGATTCCCTGTATCTAGGAAACCAGGAACTATGATGACTAAGAGGAGAATATTTTTTTTTCTCTGCACAAACATTTGTCCCGTCGCGGGAATCAAACTTGCAACCTCAGTGATGTATGAGATTTGAGCCAACCTGCCCAACCACTAAACCGCAGAGGTTGTCAAATTTTGTCAAGTTTATGTCTGTAGGAATGATTGTTTGCACCAACATATTTGTAGGAATAAACTATTATATCTCAACATTCAGGGCATCCTCTTCGGGAATACCAGAGTACTATATATTTATAGATCATGCAGTTGTTCAATTTATAGGTACATATTTCCTTAACGCATCCCAAATTCATTCACTGAGGTAGGCGAGGCCGTCATGCACAGTAACTAGGAACTGACTTAATATTTTATTATTACTTGTACTAGATGCTGCCCGCAACTTCGTGAGAGTTGAATTTAGCTATATCGCGTCGTGATCTCTCGGGAGCCACCTGTTAAATTGGAAAGGAAAATCCTATGTGTTTCTCCTGGCTATCTTTATGCCAATGTTGTTCAGCACACCCGTTTAGTCGTAAAAAATTTAACAAAAAGACAGAGTTATTTTCGCATTTCTAATATTAGTGTGAATGTATGACACGCTGGTTGATAAGAACAAGTACAAAGTACAACAATGAGGCTACTGGAAACGCTTGTTAAGGAAAGACCTATGAACTTGTGATATAGGGAAATACTTGAAACTATATATCTATAATATACGTTAACACGTAATGTTCCAGTTATTATGCAAATGGCCTATAATATAGTAAACCGCATTTATTCAGGGAAATATGGCGAATAAAACCACAATCCCGACTGCTATTGGGGCCTACTATAATACGTAGCAGAAAGAAAATCGATCATAACCTTATAGGCACTGTCACAATGACCCAAGCATAACATTACCAAATACTCCAAGCTCTTACGAATTGCAATAACTACATTTATATTGAGTTGTTCAAATGACAATCGCAAAAAAAAAAAACTAAAATGAAGTTCACGCTACAGTTGGCACTAATTGAATCCGCCCGGGGACTGCGCTGTCGGAACAACGAGTAGAGACCGACCATTTTAATATGGCCGTGGCGGTTTTCCAAACTGACAGGGATTGTTTGAAAATGTTACAGAATAACGAACAGAAAGTACGAACACAGGCCACACTATGCGGCCTTAATAAAATTGTCACTGTATTGCAGATACGAAACAGAAAAATGATTTAATTCAAATTTGCATTTCGATGAAGTAACAGCATTTTCACCATTTCACGTGCATTAAGCTTCAAATGACTAGATTATGGACCAATTTCATTGCGCTGTAAATTGGATTGCATTAAAGTGATACATCGAATGAAACCGCTTTATTCACAGCCGGGAAGTTATATCGAGGCAGCTATAGAGGCAATAAACCGGCTTCTGGTGTAGTTAACTATGTCTTAGACGCTGGAAACGCTCGCTACGACCTAATATCTATCTAACACAAGACATAAATATATGTAGGTAGTGCAAATTATTTTTTGCATCATGTCATGTTTTTGAACATGCATGGAGAGTTTCCTATAGTTGCAACAGACAAAAGATTATACCTAGATTTATAATTTCTCACGTAAAAAGGCAGATCTGTTTTACATGGTCAGACAAAACTATAATATATATATTATGTAGAAAAAGAAAAAGCCTATTCATTCAGTAAGTAAACAAACTTGGGGTCAAGTATAAACATAATATCGGAATGTCAATTTTGCGAACAAAGTCGAGCTGCGGGCTGCGGGCGCACAAATTAAATATTAGCAAAAAGTATGAAATACACCGGGGTTGAGGGTTTGTATAGTTTGTGTACTCGGGCGGGCGCGTGGGTGCGATAACAGGCTTTTCTGTGACTGGCAAGTAGCCAACCATTTCGTAAGTTACAGGCCTCTAGCTAACATACTACGCAAAGCTTAAAAGTAAGCCTTGGATACAAACAATGGCGCAATTTCCATAAAGTGGACATGAAAAAAAGCCTGACTAAAAAAAATAGAGAAACCAAGAAAAATAACTAGTCCTATAATTTGATTCACCTGTGGTCTCAACATTTTTGTTTTACTTGAATCAATATAAAACATTGTTATAAAGAAATAAATAAACATTAGAGGTACAAATAAAATAAAAATATGATGAATTTTGTGAATAAAGTTTCGTGCACAGTTTTGTGAGCAAAAAGTCTGAAACGTCATCTCGTGGTTTAGGGATTAATTGTGAAGTCAGGGCAGGCTCACAATCTCGTGTATATGATCACAGGCATTACTGTTGCTGGCAAGTTGCCAATCTTTCACAGGCCTGCTTAATATACCTACTTCACCAATTACCGAGTTTTATGAGCGCATAGAATAGACAAAAGAATTGGCCAGTTTTTGGCTTCAAAACAAAGGAGGAATCAAGAAGAAAAACCTCTACAAAAACTACTACCGAGCCTTTTTTGTTCCGTCCCTTAGAATAGAATCCCTTGATCTTTTCATTCTATAATCTACATAAAATACATTTAAGCAAAAATATACAGATAGAACGAATCATGAAAAGCAGAGCTTCTTGAGATAACTAATATTATCACTGTTATATAATTGGTAATTAACGCATAATCCGAAAGTTTTTACTTTTCTGAAGTCCATAAGACACTTATTGGAATAGCAATATTCGTCTACAAGTCGCCTCCGATATAGTCTTTGCCTTCCTGGTCTAAATAAAAATACATCTGACTTCATATCAGCCATTTTGCACTTCCAAAAAGTTTAAATGTTACGTAAAACTCCGTGGCAAAATAGTTTAAAAAACTTCATATCGCGCTCTGCGTGTTGCAGAAACTTGTGCAGCTAAAGCGAGCAGAAAGTCAGAAATGTCACACCGGGTTGAGGGATTGTGTACTCAGGCCGCGTGATTACACTCACAAGGTTTCCTGTTGCTGGAAACTTGCCAACCATTTCACACAGGCTGCCTCTACGTAACATACTACACCAATTACCAACTTTTACGTGCGCCTTGGATATTAAATCAACTTTTGTAGGAAGCTCTACGTGTTAAATTAGAACTTAAAGCCTGCTGAGAATAGATTTAAATCTTGTCGGCTAGACAAGACTTTTAAGTGAAAAATTGATGTCATTGTTACAATGAGCCAGCTTACAATGTAGATCTTGTGAGTTCTGTGTTGAGAAAGATTAAAACCGTGCCATGATTTCATTTTTAAAGAAGGAAAACTAGAAGCTTAGGCAAATTGCAAAACGCAAACCTTTTATGATGACAAATCCTAATCTCACGCAGCTTTCAAAGTGTTAACACAGTTTCCAGCTACATCGTCGCCTTTAAATCAAATCAACAACTGAATTTTCATACCAGCGGGATGTAAATAGCATCAATACCCCCGGCTACACCCTTTGCTGTATACACAAGTGAGAGTTCAAATATTATTGATAACTAGCTGCAATCCTATATCCTATTAAAAGATCTAAAGAATCAACTTATATACAAATTTTAATAAAGTCCGTTCTGAAATTTTACATGTTTGAGTAACAAACATCCATACTTACATGGATCCTCACAAAATTCGCATTTATAATAGTAGCTGCGCTCCGAGTTTTACCGTGGAAAATTTTCCGAGATAATTTATTTATTTATTTAATTTGATTAATCAGTACGGATATACCATTTACACCAATCAATAATACAATAAGAGGAATTGATTAAATAACAATAATATCAAATAATAGTCAAAATAAAATTAATAATAATCAACAATCAACAATAATAAAAGTAACTTATCCTATTCTCGGATCGAAAGTGCCTACTTACAAAATTTAATTAAAACCCGCTTAATAGTTTTTGCGTGACTGAGTAACAAACATCCATCCTCACAAACTTTCGTATTTTTAATATAGTCAAGTAGGATTAGTAAGAAAGATGGGATATTTAAAAGTAAAATTAGAAAGTTGGTTTACAGGTGAGAAGCGAGACTACTGCTTGCAACATTAGGTCTTCCATTTGGTAAACGACAGGGAAAGATCAAAGATTTATCTTAAACTGACAAAGTTTCAGAGTGAGCTAAATTCTCTCGCAAATCGAACCGGTAACGCAATTTCCCGGCGCATGCAAAGAGCATCAATATCGGCAATGACCCGCAATGGAAACTCAGCAGCCAGCATCAATAACTGTAGGAAACTCAACGTAAACCAATCTCCGATCTAACTCCGTAACAGCATCAAGCGCCTAATCGAGAATACCGACGGTATATTGATTCAGTTCTAAATTGTGAACACAATACGATTTAATTCGAGAGGATCAATTTCTGATTTAAACTTAAGTTTTTGATCGACGAGCGCCGATAGTAACAAATTCAACTGTAATACAAGATGACTCTAAAATTGGTAAGAAGATACGATAGGATTTTATTGTCATTTACCGACCGGATGCCAACGGTACGTCGCCGTCGGCGGAATTAAACTTAATACGATACAGAATCTTGAGTATCTAGGTAAGAAATAAGTGCCTAAATTCTTTTGAATTTGATTACATTTTTGTATATAAAATTGACGAGAGCACTTCCAATTCGGGTCACTTTTAAATTTCCATAGATCGAGATATGAACGATCCGTAACACCTAACACCATGACCGTGTAGGTGAGGAGCAACAGCCAAAGAACTGCACGTCAAAGCTTTAGAAAACGAAACCGAAACAGGGAGTGAAGATAGAAGCGAGAACGAGAGAGCTTTTTGAGCCCTTTTGAAACAATTAGCGAGCGTTGCGAGGGCTCTCCATTAAAATTGCTCACATAGCGAGGGACCACACTCCGGCGTGGCTGCACATACATTAAAGTGAGGTTCACGAGGGGAACTCTCGCACTATTGTGGGGGACTGATTGTTGAGCATCTCGCTTCGAACGCTCGCACTCTATGAAATGGTTTAATTAAACTGTTTTGTTAGAAAACTGTTGATAACACAAATTATTTTTATTAGTGTGTTGTCGAATTTCTGACTGATAAACTGAGAGTTAAGAGTAAACAACAAGACTTTAGAATCTCATTATTAAGATCATAATAGCGCAGCAAACACCTAACCACGAGCAGTCGTGTATGGGTACAAAATTGCCGATCGAACACAAGTCAAGTGCCAAACGACACCTACTTCAGCCGTAACTCGAGTCCTCAATCAAGCAAATGTTCTTCCATATAGGACATACAGGAAACGGGTCTTCACTGTCGATCAATAACACCAAAGATGACCATTAAAGTATTGAATGAAAAAGCGGCTCGACGTGGGTGCACGTTGAAATAGGAATGCTCGCAATTTCGGACACCGGAAAAGGCGAAAAGTGTAATTAAGACGGTTCTAAGATTTGTAAATGAGCGATTTGTGTTTTTAAATTAAGTGAGGAAAATGTAGCGGTAGATATGTGGGTTTATAGTTACCAGGTGGGAAGATGGCGGGTGCGGCCGGTCGCGAGGCGGCGGAGCGGGACTGCCGCGGCCGCCGGGTGCTTCAGACACACCCAGCCCGCGCATGCGCCCCCTACACCCTCAATTCCTCACCCTCGCTCACCGGCCTTACCGGCCGCTGCCGCTTATTACTCGCAATGTCCTAACAAACTTTAACAATACCTGCTAGATTGCATCTACGATGGTTCACCGGGTTTGTTATTTAAGCCTAACTAAATACAGCCCTGGCTGTGGCTTTAATCTTCTCCCAGGAAAAATAATGAGCGAATGAAGCCTTTGAATTACAACTTATTAAGTCATGTTATGAATATCCCTGTTAACGTAATTTTGGATAAATTTTTACAAACTTATTTGTCCGTATATTATTATGAGATTCTTAAGAGATTACGACAATTACTAATAATTTTTCAATATAATGTGACACAGAAATCGATAATTAATACAAAAATATTGATTTGCAAAATATAATTTAAAAAGAAAGGGGGGGGCCATGCATGCCTCGTTCAATTATGATAAATTATAATATACAATATAAAATGAACTAAGTCTTTATTTTGAAGTGCATCAAGTGCATTAAAAATGTGTTTGTGTTCAGACCTTAATAAGATAAGATAATTTATTGCCAAAAAAGATATTTTACAATTTTCTTACAAATGGTTATAATGATGTAATTTGCGAGCACAGTGAGCCGCCGTGCTTATTCATCTATAATATTATTTTATTTTCTATCATTGCACCACTGACCTGTATCATTGGATTTTTGTTCCCGAAACAACTCATGTCAAAAATAAAACAAAATCTTCAAAGATAATAAAAAAGGAATAGCTAATATCTGAAGTCTACTTAACCGTTTCCGTCTTAAATGTAAAAAAAAAAACATGTCAAATATTATAAAATAATTTACATGTCAATAATATAAGAAACTAGTAAAATAGATTAGTAATAGGAATACATGATAATAGTAAAGGCCATTAACTTAATTATTAAATATTTTATTATTTTTTTCCTATTATGTATAATATACTAATATACATAGTCGGAGTAATTATAAGTAATAATAATCAAAGATAGAGTTAATTAAAGTTATAGTAATAATTAATAAATTAGGAAGATATATTTCCTTATGACGAGTCCTAATAACCACATATTTATTTCATGATTCATAAATTCTGGAGACACAATCATTCCGCTTGGGTGAACACTATACATTCACCACGCATCCTTTGTTACCAGTAGGCGGCACGGCATGCGGCAGTCCCGTGGGAAAAAGAAGCGCTACATTACTACGAACGTTTTCCCACTACTTACCTTGCCTTTTTTTAATGGAACTGTGTGTTGAGACGAGCAGGTCGTACGCCTGATGGTTAGCGCCACGCCTACTCATAACAATTGCAATGCCACCCAGTTTTAATAACACAAAAAGCACTGCGTAGGACTGCATTGCGCTCATCACCCCGGGGCGTCAGATATTAAGTCTCATATATACCCAGTAATTTCGCTGACAACAATGCCCTTCAAACACGAACACAGTAATGCTAGCGCACTACTGTTTGGCGCCAGAATAACTGGCAAAGCTGTTAGTTGACCTGATGTTAAGCGTCGATGTGACTGAAGAGCACATGTGCTTGATCGATCTATGTATCTATATGTTGTGAGCGACTGCTCAGATACGTCTCATGATGGTTCACCGAATGTCATCCTGAAACTACTGCTATCGCTTGATGCGGCTTTGTTTGGTGGGTCATGGGTGGTATTACTGGTATTATAATAACAACGGCCAGAACCTAGCACTCCACAGCGGCGTTTAGGCGCAGAATATCCAATTCGCAAAATGTAAAGCGTTCGCAAAACGTCTAATTCTTGTACTTGGCCACACTTGTTGCGACAACGCAGATATTCGCCGAATACCGATAATGTGGCCGCAGGTAAGATATTGGGGTACGTACCCATAATACGTGACCCATTTTTTACAATTTTTACCCCCCTCCCTGACCACCCGCAGTAGATGCCAAGAAAGCGTTAAATAAAATTATGAGGATTTTGGATAAGTGATTATAAGAAACACGATATGGAAAATTATTTTCAGCCAATCGTTTTAAGTTTCATAAGACAAAAAACAAAATACTACCTACGCCACTGCAGCGACCACATGTGATTTAACGTCACACACTTTGTTCACGTTAGTCAACAGTTCGACAACAATGAATTGGTGACATCATAAAAACGTCGTCGTCAGCTTTACAGTTATTTAATGTCAACGATTATGTTTTCCGCTGATGATTCTTTCTTCCGATATTGTCTATTCAAAGGTCAGACTGACCATAATTTTTAAGTTATCATCTATATGATTTAAAAAAAAATATTATTGTTGTATAGAGATAGTGAAGAGATGCGACAATGATAGCAAAAGATTTAATTTTTGCGTAGGTTTAGGGATACCTATGCAAAAATTAAATCTTTGCCGTAGCGACGAGCACTGACCGCTTAGCAAGTACCTTGATTGACCGCCATAGGGATGTTGATTCGACGATCATTGTCGCGATAGCTGTTTCGGCGAACGACCTCGAACATCTCAAGAGGCTCTCGCTATACGGTAGATAGATAGATGAATTAAGGGCCATATGCAGAAGGCATTACTCCTTGACACGGCACGCATTGTCAGTAGGTTCTTCACTCTGCAACCCTAACCACCGGTAGTTTGAGCCCTGCCCCGCTGCCGTCGACACTCTATGTTTAGGCACAGAATACTAAGTGACAGAAGCATCACTCCGCAACGAAATTTTAACAAATAGCGACTCTTGCCACGACCCAATAAAGTTCAATTCAGCTCGCGTAGCGCTGCATACCTACTAGTCATATTAACCTACAGAGCGCCTCTCTTTCTATCGCATAGCTCTTATCTCTTCTGACGCGGCACGTGTAACGTTAGGTTTAGGTTTGGTTTATATTGTGAAAAAAGGAAAACGTAAGATTGTAAATAAATTATTTGCATAATAATAAACGGCCAGGGGCGACTTTGTGGCGTGTCGACGGTGCGTGGCGACACTGAGCCTACCCCGAGATTCTCCCTGGAGCTAAATGAGACCCCTGACCCCTTAGCTTGCCTTAACTGGCCGTCCGGGGGGTGGAAAATGCAAGAGCTAAGATCTAGCTCCAAGGGTGGAAGTGGGCATAACGCCGGGAGTAGCGTTTAAGTGAAACTGCAGCACACCTCTCGACACCCTTTAGTCACCCACAACAAGTTGCCACTCTCGTCGCCAATGAACGGTGGCCTTTAAAGGAGGCCTGTTTAGTGGGTGGCGAGTCACCATCTGCCTAAATATTTTCTTATGAGGCGGAACTGGCAGGTGCGGAAGTCTCATACATGATGATTACATCTTCTCAATGATGAACTTAGGGTGTGTTGTATCAAAGCATCGGTATCCGTAACTTACATCCGTTAAAATTGTATGGTTACCTACGATGATTAACATTCGTTAAAATTGTTCAGTTTTGTTTCTACCAGATGTCACCAGATGTAGAAATAACGCATTTTTGTAGAACCATTCGTTAGCGCCATATTTAACATATACACGTCTATAAATGTATTGTGAAACAACTGGCCCTTAGAGACAGTCCCCGATAAGTGTTGTAAATGTAAATGCTTTAAGAGGTTTCTACGTGTTAGACCGGGTAAAAAGGACCGGGTGTATAACCTGTGAGAAAGAGCGAAATAATGACATTATACTTATCAGCCATGCTCATCCCACCACCTCTTATTGGGCCTGCCGCGACGTCTATAGTCAGTCTGTGGCATCCAAAATAAAAAATATATATACTTTATATGAATGGATATCATATTATTCCCTACATGGTCTTTCCAACAAAAATTACTGCACTCCAAATCTCTATATTAAACCATTGGTAACCTACTAGCTAATAGTAGAAGCTTTAGAAAACCTGTTCTACATTTAATGACTATAAAATGTGAGAATAAGCAAGCTCATTAAAAGGATTATATTTTAGAACAGGTATAATGTACTTATTTGGCAGTTGCTATACCAGGAATAAGTAATATAATAATTAACTTTATTTTTAGTTATGTAACAGTATTCAGGATTTAGTAAAAATCATTGCAAAACTATATATATTTCAAAAATATACATGTACTCAATCACGAAGTCCCTATTCATGAAACACTATGAAAAAAAGTTTTTGGTGGCTTGGGTCAGCCTTGTTTGTGTTTATAAGTTCATTCGAAATAGAATCTACCACACCATGCAACGACAATACCAGAAAGCAGAACAAAGCCTAAACAGTTATTCTTTTTTAAATTATTTGGCTGGAATTCTCATACATACAAATAAAGTACAGGAATATAACTTTGATATATAATCCCATTATAATATAACAGACAGCGTTTGATAGCGATAAATCATTATTCTGCACGTAGCAACTTCTCACAATATACCTACTCTTTTAAAATATCTATGTTGTTCCATTAACACATTGTTTTCTTTATACATTATTTAATAATTTAGTAAAATGAAGATACCTATATTACCTATAGGTACTTCTATAGATGTAATAAAATAATATTTAGAAATGGACTTACCTTACAGGTTACTTTAAATCCTGGCAGCATAAATTAATAAAATGAAAGTTAGCAAACTTTTTATCTAAGATTATGCACATACTTAGGTACACTTAGGTATTGTCACAGAATAAATAATAGTGTATTGTTTCAAACTATGAATATAATTTATATAAAAGAGTTTGGTTTTCTTGATAGATCAAATAGCATTGTTCTGCCATGGCGATGGCTGTGGAACCTTATTGTTTGCAGGTCCAAAAATTCTTGCCAATCAAAAATACATTATAAATATATATATATATATATATATATATATATATATATATATATATATATATTATAAATGCAAAAGTTTGTATGTGTGTTTGTGTAATAGTGTGTTTGTTACTTCTTCACACTGTACTGTGGCTTAAAGTGAAATTCGGATTTGTGGTAGCTTATACCCTGGATTAACATATAGACTAGTTTTTATCCCGGGAAACCACGGGGCGCAACTAGTTCATTATATTTTTACATACTTATTGAGAACTATTTGATAGGTACATAGTTATTATACACAAACTTATGGAACATGAATGTAGATAGTATTTGCGTAAACAAGGATTATACAAAACATTTACCTCTCCATCGGAATCATAGTAAATGAGCGCGTGACGAGTGAGGACTAAATACCGCTCCTTGAAGTTCACAGGCGTAAACAACTTCTTGTTTTGAGATCTTTTTATCATAAATGTCTGAAGAATAACCTCATCGTCGTCTTTGCCAGCCATATTTACTGAAACATAATCGTTTAAATTAAGAATTAATTTAGAAGTAGAGGTTCCGGACCGGTTACAACTTTGGACATAAGGTTTTGAACTTACATTTATTACACACTCATAAAATTGTATATTCTCGTTAACAATCACAAAGTTAAAGTTATTTACTATTGTTAGAATTATATTATGTACACTATTATTGGTAATTATTCATCAATACATACGGCAAAACAAAACAATAAAAACGAATTCCTCCCAAAAACCCAAAATCGTCACTCGACCACAGAAGTCACAGAACATGAACAATAATACTCCTGCCTGCGGACTCAACAGACAAGAAAGACCATAGATAATACATATACACGGGGAAGACAAGGACAAGCAGTCTAGAAATGATCGATGACCATCGATGTTCGATGATCATCGATGTTGCTATTTGTCAACTATTGAAACATGATGACATAATCGGGAGTCGTGTCGCGACATCGATTCACCAACTATTATTCCATTTTGGTGTGTTGACCCTCATTCTCAACAAAAGTATAATTAATGGAATATTAAACAAGACGTGGCGGTATGGTCCTAGAGACTTTAGCCTGCCCTAACGGGTAAATTAAAAAAACGGATTTATTATGTTCCGAGTTCTAGGCCGCGTTCAGAAATCACCCAGTTAATGTAATTATTACCCTAACGCCGGCGCCGGCGCCGTTCAGAAATGAATCAGGTGAACATTGACATTTACCGTAAGCCGTTCAGAAAACCAATTGGAGAGAGTAAAAGTTCGACTGACAGGTGAAAATATTCACCGATAAAAAAGCGGGTTACGATTCTCACCTGTCAGGTAATACTTGTCAGTTGTCATTTTCCTTTACATTTTGCAATACTTTTGCATTGTTTTTTTGTACATATAAATAAAATAAGCGATTCATGTATTTGAAGCAAAATATAAGGTAAAATTACGATATTAGCCAAAATAACGCAGTTAAATCTGATAAACAAAAGCGCGGGAAATCTCGGTGTTGAAAATGATTGGTTTTAATTGCTGGCTTATTCTACTCGATGTCCGTTCTGAAAGGCGCTATTTAATTTTTAACTTGGCATATCACTGAGATTAACTGACAAGTATTCACTCGTGAACATTTACCCATTTTCGAACATGTCAAAAAAATGTCTCGTATTATGCTAAGTTTTTGTAAATAACAACAATGGTGTTGTTAAGTTCATAATCTCATTCATACACACCCCACCAAACCATAAGACAAATGGTAAATGACTCAGATTAATGTTTTGAGTAACATTTTAGGTACAAAATCCATGGCATACGACCATACACCTTCACTGCTGTCAGTTAATTGTCTTTAGAAACTGCTTCAGAACCTCAGAGTAACATTCCTCTGAGTTCAGAACTGTGAACACATCGTGCCGCGTCGCGTTTGAATAATGTTGCTCCGCCCGCCTATCCTTTATGTGTGAATCCGGCTTTACGAGGATTCGAGATGTCGCCAAGGCAATACTAGCGGACATCTTTCGGAACGCACTCATTGTCATGTCATTCATTGTCAATGTCAAAGTAGTAAGTGTAAAGTGTTGCCAGATGGTTATATTTTTTACATTTTTCATAATTTTATGCCCTTATATTTAACATCTTTAAGTTAACAACTCTCATTTTTAGGGCGTTTTTTGTAAAGAATAAATGAAAAAGTCAGGACTTCATTATAGACAAGTTTCAGTCTATATATCCGCTCTCATGCTTTAATGTTATTGCTTGTTTTGCTTCTCGTGTAATTTCACAAAGAAGTATTAGTAGGGATTTTGCTAGAAAATATGACGGTTTCTACTCTAGCTAAGTTAGTGTTAAATCATTTTTGCTCCGCTCGTGCATCGTTAATTTTCATACACTTTTACATATTCCGCGTAATAGAGAATTGTAATCTACGGAATTCGGTGTCTGATGAAACAAGAAAAACTTTAAAAGCACCCAATAATTTCAGTTTCTACATTCACAGTATTTAGTTACAACCGTCAGTGCAAAATTTTCGCGCTCGCACTTTCGGATATTATTAAATTTTTCCTACAGGTCTTTGCTATATCTGTCATTTAAGAGAGTTATCCTAGGTATTTATAGTTGAAAAAAGTTCAGTAACTGTTTCTACGCTACCTAAGAGCATAATTTACTGTCACCAATTATAGTGCGCATCAGAGAATTCATTTGGAAATGCAAATAAATGAAAACAACATTAGCTACTTATTTAGAAAATCACTCACTGAACATGTGAATAAATATTTTTTTTGTTTGTTGCCTTTATCGACGGGCTTTTTAGGTGAGAAGTTTACAAAAAATCTATGCATACTTATCAATGGACAACATAATATTATACAAGTATTATTGAGACGAAAACAACGATGTTATAATGAATGATGTTGTCATATATGTTGTAATGAGTTGAGGCTCTGTGAGGGAACAATTAAACAGTAATATACAATTGCTGCTGAAACCATGACCCTGCTTTTGACTTTGCAAAATTGTAACTATGCTTTTAGGGAATAGGCACGTTACGTAACTTTCAACTCTATGGTGCTGTAGGTACATACCTAAGCAACGCGGCAGAAACGTGATTATCCATTGGCATGTATCACGAATCTGGCACGAAATTAGATGGACCCCCCAGTGTAACGTGCCAGAAACATGTCTGAGTACAAAACTATTCGAGACTACGTCGTATGATGAAGATCAAGATGCTTTTGCTTATTTACATATTTTAAATATTCATACTAGACAAAGACGCTTCTGGGTGCATCGCTTGTGGAAAAATAAGTTAAAAACTGGTGGTACTACGTTGTTATGAAGTTGTTATACCACACGTAGTTATATTGTAACAAAATTTTGGGAGTTTCAGGGTATAAACCATTTCCTTTGCAGCGAGGAAGTTTTATTCCTAGGAACCAAAGGGTATATTTCAAAGAAAATAAAAATTGCGTAACAAAATTTTTGGTAAAATGTAGTAAGGTTCAAAAAATATTTCTTAAAAAAATAAACGAAATCGTCGTTGACTACATCGACCCTATTTTCCGTCAGAAATAATTTCCTTAAAATAACCAAAAGGCTCAAAAGGACAAAACCTTTTGAGTTAGTGTAGTGAAGTGACAGTGTATCGTAGTACCTATACAAACTTTAGTGTTACTAGTAAAGAACACAACAAAGTGTATTCGCCTTAATAGAGACAGTAAGAAAAGTGTTAATGGACACATTCTTAGTTATACTTAGCAATTTAAGTCAAAGTTAAATTACTTATTAGTCTTATTAGGCTAGATTGTAATGTTAATGGGATGTCTTTCTGAGACAGGTCATTAAAAAAAAAAACCGACCTAATCCAATCGTAAGTTTTTGAGAAGGGAAAAAAATTTAAGTTAAGACAAAATGAGATGCGGTTAGTTGAAACGAATCTGACGATGCATTATATAGTTGCAATCGGTCAATTCTGTGCAGTTATAGACATATAAATACGCTTCCAAAATCGTAACTACCTTTTGTTTCGCAGACATCGGATAAAAACGGGTAAATTTAGTTTTGAATTCAGACTTTTTCTTTTTGACTGCCAGCAACACTGCACATCAGTTTTAAAGAAAAAAAATATTAAAAATATAAATAATATTCGTGGTTTTCGTACGTGTGTGTCGTTTTACATTTAGAAATTGAACAAACGAAATCTGTTTTTATAGGTTTTAGTTTCAAAATAAAAGAACTAAGGTGTAAGCACAAAATCATTTTCAGCCTATCTGAAATATTGGAAAAATGGCTTCGGAAACTACTCAAGTCAGTTCTCTGCCGTTGCCTCCCATGCAATATATAAACTTTTACACCGATGAAAATATACGAAGGAACAGGGCGCCTTTACCACCGCGGCCTATACACGACTCCTATTCCATGTTCGGACATGCCTTCAATGCAGATGATGCTATTATTCGATCTTTGGAAAGTCAGGTAACAATAACTAGGTACAGAGCCAAGTTCGAAGAAGCTGCTTGCGTGATGT
The DNA here is from genome assembly GCA_951640565.1 of Petrophora chlorosata. NCBI lineage: Eukaryota > Metazoa > Arthropoda > Insecta > Lepidoptera > Geometridae > Petrophora > Petrophora chlorosata. The sequence goes on along the minus strand of OX621193.1, from coordinate 10,638,797 downwards.
TATACTTATATAAAATTGTCCTATTTTGTTTCAGGGTTTCCGTCGCCTTTATCCCATGCATTTTGAAAGAAGAAGAGAATTAAAGAAGTTGAATCATTCATTATTAGTCAACTTTTTAGATTTATTGGATCTATTAGTACACTGCCCTGATTCACCTAAGAGAGCAGAGAAAGTTGAAGATCTAAGTCTACTTTTCATTCACATTCACCACTTACTCAATGAGTTCAGACCGCACCAGGCAAGGGAAACTTTACGGGTTATGATGGAGCTTCAGAAACGTCAGCGTATTGAAACTGCCACTAGGTATGCAGAACATCTAGTTGGAGACTAATGGATCTTTTACATTAAATTGTAGGACCCGGTACCCAAGTTGTTAAACAAGACAGGAGTAGGCACATTTCATTGCTACGTATGAGCTTTAAAACTTATTAACGCTGAGACTTTTCATAGTAAAAAAAGAAAAACAATAGCTTTTTGATATCTTAAAAACTTTACATTTACCAATTTTCAAACATTTGAGTTCATAAATTTATGATTTGACTTGATTGGTCATTGTGACGTCGCACCAATATAAAAAAAAATAGTTTTTATGATCTCATTAATTTTTTGCTGTGATTACCTTTAGTAGTTTTTTTATATTAACAGAGAATTTATTTTCATTTATATTTTCCTGTAACTTATCCCACAACTAGACTGAATGGCAGTTAGGCTGAAATTTAATGGATCCAACTTGGCCACTCTGGCATTAGTTTTGAGTTTTCTGCCTGAGAGTTTTTGACTAGCTTCAGTCACGAGTCTCCTTATAAGAATATATATACTTAAAATTGTTCCCTTCCCAGGTTCAAGAAGCAGCTTGATAAAGTTCAAGATATTCTACAGAATGCCTTACAAAGCCTGCCAGATCACAATGACATGGAGTCTAATTTCAAGGTCCCCATTGAGATTCTGGAACACATGGAGTGCAGTGCTGGAGACATGTCAAACACAGACCCCTGCTATGAACTAGACAGAATCATGTGTAATGTGATTGATAACATGAGATAGATTTAATGAAATATTTAGAGTTCTTGTTCCTTTTTTAGAAATAAATGTAAGCTTTTTCAGTACATTTCTGTATTTATTATTTTGGTTAATGGTGGTCAATAAGTATAGTAACACAAGAATCTGCAAACTCACCTTACACACCACCACCTTTCGCACATCTGATATCGACCTTGAATAAAGATTAATATATATGATCTTATTGACACATCACTTCCAAGTCGAGACCCTTTTTTGGTGTTTGTCCCCCAGTTTCATAAAGTAGGGGACAATAGAATGACGCGATTCTTGTTGCTCCCTTACCCCTCTTCATAAAATAATGACTTATTGAACATAAGACCACATATTCCCAACTGCTCCATCAAGCTCCCCAATTCAATGGGGCAAAAGTTAATGTTTATTTAGGCCCTCTAGAAGCCTAAAATTGTGGTTATCTTGCTTCAATGGTTCATTTTTGGTGGTATCAAAGCATTGAGCTATATTTACTGCAATGTATGAAAGAATGCTTTTCAAAATTACAGTCAAATTGTGCCTACCTAATTGTTTTAGTAAATAAATATTTAAGAGTATATACCCATTTTAATTTGATCCAACTTTCGTCATTGACTTGATCAGAAATGTATAATTTAAACTATATGTATTATTTAGTTATACATATGTACCTATAAACTACTAGTCTGTTTGACATATGAAAATGAAAAGATTTAGATATGAAAATGTAAAGATTTAGGTTAGATGTAAATTAAACAAATCAATTTCGCGAACACATTTATTCTTGTAGAAGGTCATAGAAGGCACTTCTTTGATATTGCAACAAAGAAGCACAAATCTGAAATATTTTAAAGAAAATAAAAACCACAATGATTATCTCGTCACTGCTTTGCACCTTTCATACATCTGAAATAGGTATTATAAGGTAGTAGTATGATATTATACTTACAAGTCCAGTAAATAAACTGCAATCTCCATTGTTGTATCAAAAATCTACATACACATAAATATCTAAATTTTAGTCTAATACTTACTTTAAGTGAAGACTGCTAAAGGTTGACCACTTACAAGTTATTGCTCAGATTTCCCAAGTGATGAAGAGATAGTATTAGATAAAAACGACATTATTTATATTTTATTTCAATACTTACTTAAAATTCCCAAAAATGAAAGAAATACACCTTCAAGCACCATTTGACTGGAACATTCCCTACTGGCTGCAGCGTTGCATCGCAGAATCTTCATGCTTATGAGCAGTCTCAATTTTATTATGATCAAATTAAACTGCGACGCGGAAAAGGAGCGTTAGACGATAAAAACTGCTAGAAATAACACTAACACCCAACAATAGAGAAAATTAGAAAGATCTCGAATAATGAGAAATGAAGAACCTATTTCAAACGACAATATAAAAACAAGTTGGGCGGGAATGCGCTTTTACATTGCACAAAGTAAGGTATTTTTTTCATTTCAATGCAAATAGCATTTTTGCTCTTAGTTTTGCATTTTTGCTTTTATCTTTTAGTTCTTATGGCTTCTTGTCTCAAGATGTTAAGACAAATCGCTCATAAAATTGTGATACTTGAATTAATTTTGGGTTGGTATAGTCGGATTTTCTACAAATCCATTTCATTGTGTAGCATTATAGGTACTTTTAATAGTTGCTACGCTTTCGGAATGGGGCTCCGTTTCCCCTGAAATCTCGTCTGCCGTAGCCTCCACGGCCCCCTCGCCCACCACTAGGCCCAGAGAATCTTCCGGTATTGTTCAATCTTGAACTATATTTGCCAGAAGGCGGCGTGTACATTTTCTGGTTTCGATCGCCACTGCGTGATCGCTTTTCAGGCGATTTTTTTTCTTCGCCATTATCGAATGTGATTGGTCGGTGCCGCTTTTGTGGGGAGTGCTTGTCTTTATCTTCAGAGCTGCTGGTTTGCTTTTCCTAAAATGATACCATAACTTTAAGCTCATAAAATTATTTATAACACTACAAAATTAATATAGTGAACTCTTAGATACATTACCTCTTTTTCAGACTTCTTAGCTTGGAAGGATAGTTGAACCTTGCTTTTGAAACTGGGTGGTGTGCGGAACATATCTCTAATAAGTGTATTGATGTTGGATGTAGTTTTTAAAGCAGCAATTTTGAGTTTGTTCTCTTCAGAATCTTCATTTTTCTTTCCCTGTGTACAGTAGCAGATGTCATTTTATAGTTTAAATAAGGAATTAACTTGTCAAGGTTGTATAAAGCAACTTCATTAAAAAAATGCAGAGAACAATGCAAGGTTTTTGATATGTATACAAAAGCATACTTTTAAACTGTAGCTAGTTGTTACCTGTGTAACTTCCTTGAGTTTCTTTATGTATCCTTGTGTGAGACGTGCAGTATACTGTAGACGAAGACGCAGAGCCTTGAGTCTTGCAGCATCAGCATTTAGGGCCTCTGGAGCTTTCCGGCAAAGGCTGTGCAGAGCGAACAATGCACATTCCACATGTGAGAATTGTAATGATGGTGCAGGTTTTGCATCTTCTTTCTCATTTGCATCCTTGTCCTCAGTCTTCTCTTTGTCTTCAGTTTTCTCTTTATCAGCATTGTTTTCTTCACCTTCAATTGGGGCTTCAGGCAAATATTTCTATAAAAAGTTATCTTTACATTAACTTACTATGAAACATAAAAAGGGTAATAAAATTTGTGTAAACCAAGAAGAGATAATATATGTCTTGAGAATTTATCTTACCATTACTACATCATACACAGTATCAATCTTCTTCTGTGTATCGTCCAGATCACCGCAGTGCTCAGTGACTTCAGCAAATATCTTGAGCAGCTCCAGTTTAGTATCCGGTCCTTCCTCTACAGAGACAATATCATCCCATCGAGGAAGAACATGGTCACAGAAGAAGTTTACAAACTGGTTTGAGTCCACTTGAGTCTGAAATAATAATAAAATGGCAGTTTTTAACAAATCTTCCGTGCATTGCTAAAACTGAACTAGGTGGAAGTAGGCTGGTAAATGTTGTAAAGTTACAGCAATATTTTAAACTTGATAAATGTTTATTGTATACAGGATGGATTTTTCAGACGGGACAGTAGGGGAGGTACCTTAACAGTTATAGTTACAGGAAAAGGTTCCAAGGAGACCATAGATCCATAACTTTTTGAGATATTATATCTCCTAGGAATGTTTTCCTGTAACTATAACGGTTAAGGTACCTGCCCCTACTTTTAAAAAATCCAGCCTGTATACTATAGTTCTTATTTCATTGTGTGTTCTAATTATTAACTCGGCCAAGCATTTTCATAAAGAAAATTGAAACTGAGTGAGACCTGAGACACTTGCTGTCAAAAGGTATAAGGCAACACCTCTCCAACTTCATAAATACTTACAGAAAACAGTGGTAATGCATGCTGTGAGCACTGAATGATCCTGTCGACATATTCCGAATCTTCTGGATGCCAATCGTCAGGAGTGAATGCGAGAGCTGCCACAATTTGCACAAGTTCCTTCTTTCCCGCTGCAGTTTTGCCTAGTCTGGACCAGGTCAGCAACTCCATGATATGTTCAAATTCCTCAGCTACAACGTCCTGAAAATATAACACTAAGTTGACATCTTTGATCTGTGTTGAGAAAGGAGCAAAACCAGGTACAACATGTATTAGCACTTAGCAGCAAAGGTATGGAACCATTGCTTTTTCCAAGAAGAAAAAGTAAAGGTTAAAAATACATCTTACAATGTATAAAAGTGTAATATTTCTAGAATAAGATGGTAAGATTAACTCAGGCAATGTTTTTTAATCATCATAAAATTATAAAATCTACCTTTAACTGTGAATGCTGAAAAAGTTACAATATTTTATAAATGTTTTTGTTACAAAATACATTCAAGATAGATCCAAAATACTTAAATCAAGTTTTTTATTATAATTCAACCACTCACTTCAAGAATCTTTTTGCATTCTGAAATTATGACATCTTCTGCATCTTTATTTATCACCTCCCTTCCGAGTTGCTTCACTTTAGTTGCCAAGAACTTGATGCATCTTTCCCTTACAATCTCATTTGTCACTTCAGCATCTGTGCTCTGGTGAATTTGAGAGAATAAACCACCCAGAGCTCCCTTAGGGTCATTTTTAAGGATAGCAAGTAGCGAGTTTGTTACAACATTGATTTCAGTGGTGTCATCTGATTGGAGTAGTTGTGCTAGAATATCGGCGATTCTCTGAGTGTGTTCCTTGTGGTTTTTGCACAAGTTCGGCAAATCTTTAATAGCTTGTTTCCGGATCTGCAAGAGTTGTTTCATTACCTTTATTGAATGGATTTATATTATATTTATTCACAAAAATTTGGGAAGTATACAATAAAAACGTTTGATGTATACGTGGATTTCTCGATAGATAGATGAAAATAAATTAAGTAGATAGGCGCAATTGAGCAAGACATGCACCTCTGCTTAAAAGGTGACTCATTGAACAATCTATCAAATTACAACACGTGTGATATACTTACGGCTACATCATCGTCCTCGCACAAGTCGAACTGTGCCTCAATCGCTTGTTCCGCAAGTGTGGGAAAGCTGTTGAAGAATTTCGCAATAAACTGAGACGCCAAACGCTTTTCCTTGTCAGAACCTTTCACCGCTGCCAAAATCTCCAAATATTCTTTTTCATGCTGAAATGTAATATACATTAGAAACGAGATTGCACTTGATACAAGATAGCTTTAGACAAATTAAAAATGTTAGGTTACCTTAGAAATGTCTTCTTTGGCGTCGGCTAAAATACCATAATTTTGATATAACTTCTCGATGTTATCTGCAGACATCCTGATTATGTTGAAAACGGGGTACTTAATTGGCAAATAAATCAAAAATCACTGTTTTATTTACGATATTGACAAAATTCCAAGATTCACATAACGGGCGACCGACCAAGCAAGCACAAGCGTAAAATGAATGAACTAAATAAGAAGAGACAATTCAGCAGCACAGATTATTAACAACCATAGGAAAGTAAATCTGAATCATGAATGAATCTGGAGTAAATAAATATATTTATCTATGATTCCAAAAAATTTAACCGTTTAAGATTACATACTATTATTTATTCTGTGCGTCATGTATACTTAACCAAAGATTTAATATAGTTTTTCTTTGTACTTAACTATGCTACGTACAAGCGGACTTCGGTGGTATAAAGTGCGAAGTGTGAGATGAGAGATAAAATATCCAACCATTTGACCATTGAGTTCCTCAGTGCATTTGACTGTCTAGTATGAGGAGATGAGGCATGAAAGGCAACTACTTGAAGCGTTGACGATAAAGGAAAACGGTTTTGAGACTGTTCATATAATTTTTGATAGCATTCACAGATTTTAATAAAAAAATAAAATATACGTAAAGTTATCTCTGGTATTTTTTTTTTAAATAAGTAAATACCTAGACTACCTAGTCACCATCATGCAAAGTAGGTATAAGGTATAACGAACAATGTACCTATCTAATATTCTTCAAGAAAGTATCTTTATGTACCTACTCACCATCATCATCAACATCATCAGCCCATCACGTTCCCACACGACACGGATTTTCTTTCATAGAGAGATTACTGCATTGTACCTAGTCAGTTACTCACTTTGTCGTATTACGCTTCTTTTTCATTGAAATTATTTTTTTAGGAATAATACTGATGTTGCTCTTTATTATGTTACTAAGTAATAATTAAAAATAACCGCTTTCAATTCTGATATATCTTCGAAGTCCAAGGTCGATATCGATGAAATTTATTTGGAACCACCTTGTAGCTTTACTGAACCCAACGCAAAAAATAATATTCCATATCGGTTTATAAATGACGGAGTTCTGAGGTAACAAACACAAAAAAAAAAACAATGGAATTGAGAAAAATTGAGAATTGAGGTTAAAACATAGTATGTTTATGGGGTAAGTAAATTACCTGTCTACTTTACTTATTTTTGAAGAGACCTCTTGATTGTTGATACACCACAACTATACTCGAAGACCACAACACCCAGACACGAAACAAATGCTTGCGCTTTTTTTCGGTGAATAAACATTTGTCCCGCCGCGGGAATCGAACCCGCAACCTCGCGGTGTAAGAGAATTGAGTCAACCTCAGCAACAATTATTACGTACATTAAAAAATATATAAATATCTAAATCCTTACATGAATATTGTTACATGCCACTGGTAGTAATATCTCTCAAGCAACAAGAGAGACCAGTTGCCATTAAAAAAAACCTTTCCAACCACTACACCACAGAGGCATTAGTTACTGTGGTTAAAGTCAAATAATGCCTCATGGAACTTATGAATGTTTGTGCAACTTTACGAAAATAAATAGTTCATTAATGGGTTTTCACGTAAAGAAGTATGAAATTGACTAGATCTTAATTTTCTATCACCCAATTAGTCTAAGATAAGGGGTTCAATTAAAATAGTGTGACAAAGTTAAAATAAACGTAAGTACGTACACTACATTATTAGGTAGGCCCTATACCTAATCCAATCTTAACTATTTTTAACCGACTTCAAAAAGGAGGAGGTTTACAATTCAACGGTATGTTTTTTTGTGTGTTTGTTACGCGATTTCTCCGCCAATTATGCATTGATTTCGATGATTCTTTTTTTGATTGGTAGGTAATACTTCAAAGGTGGTCCCATATAAATTTTATCGAAATTTATTCAGTAGTTTTTGAAAAAAATAGCAAAAACAAAAAATATAAGTTTAATCTTCAAGTCGGTTCTTGTTTTTTCGTAACCAACTTTCTAAAGGTGGAGGTTTGTATTCGACTGCTTCACCTGCTTCACCCAGGGTTGACTTCCGGTGAGGGAACTCCTCAACGGTGAATAGTACAGACACAACATTTCGTAAATGGATTTAACCATAATAGCCTGTTCTAAATTCCATCATGACATGGCAGATACACCCAGAATTGACTTCCGGCGAGGGAACTCTTCAACAGAGATATAGGACAGACATGAAATTTTTTTGTACATGCATTTAATTGTGATAGCCCGTTTTAAACTTCGTCATGATGTGGCTTCTAGATCATAAAAGCTTGTCTTTAAAAACTTTTTGAATTAATTTAATTAAAACTTGTTTTTCACTAAAAAGGGTAAAATAAATTATTTTTCAAAAAAAAACTAAACCGACTTCAAAACCACAAATGGCACTCAAAAGTAAAAAATAAATTAATATAATTATCATAAGCGCTACCCACTCATATATTTGAAGTCGGTGCCAGCCAAGTCTAAAAGGTAGTAGATAAATACTACCTACAAGTAGTACTTACTATATACATAGTATTTATCTACTACCTATTAGACTTGGCTGGCACCGACTTCAAATATATGAGTGGGTAGCGCTTATGATAATTATATTAATTTATTTTTTACTTTTGAGTGCCATTTGTGGTTTTGAAGTCGGTTTAGTTTTTTTTGAAAAATAATTTATGTTTAAAAACGACGAGTACTTAGGTCAATGTTTATCTAGAACGATGAAATAATATCATAACATGCAGCCGCTAGTAATTTGGGCGAAGTTGACCAAATGCCTGGCCTCCAAGATTCCCAGACCTTAATTCAATATTTATATTTTGTCTTAGATTATAAAAAAAAAATACTTTGGAACACTTCTACGTTTACTAGGTCTCGTATGCGATTTTCTTATAAGGATCAAGTCTATAGGTACATTGTATAATTATATTAGATTAGATAACTCTTTACTGTTACACCACCAGAAAACATAACAACTAAGTGAAAAATGATAAACTTAAAAACTGAAGTGTTACAATGGGCGGTCTTATCGCTCAAAGCGATTAGGTATAAGTAAAGTAGTAGGTATACCTAATTGGGTACTAGTACCTCTACCTATATACCTAATTGGGTAATTGGATTATGGAATATTCTATCGTATAATTTTCAAAAAGATCTATAAGGTATCAGTAAAAACCCGCCGCTTCTTCGACACCTGCGGAGGCTATATGCCAAAGCTTCTGCGTATCTCTTTGTACCTACATACTAAGTAGGTAGGTAAGTACTTAGGTATATATTATTCTATATGCAGCACCTCGTCTCTAAGCCTTTTGTTAAGGGATATTCTAAATACTTCCCGACTCGCTGAAAAGAAAACTGTGTTCTTTTTTACTACACCACCTTATCTACACCTAGGTAGGTACCTACCTTTCCATATTATGTAAATACAATTCCTTATCTACCCAGCTGGCAGAACAATAGATGCAAAAGTTTCCGCTATTTCAAACAAAGAAAAATGGCTTCGCTTAACAAAAAGCGGCGTCTTTTAACTGTTCATTTGTTATATATATTATACCTATGTTTATACACTTCTACCCTGTATGCTGATATGAATTGGTAAAATACTTTTTACAGAGATAATATTTAAATCGTTTTTACAGTTTACGGTTAGGTAAGTTCGGCCCTACAACAATTACAAAACTTAAGCCCATTTTGGTACCTATAAGCTTTTAGCTGCTAGTGATTTTTCTAGTAGGGAAATTCAAAACAAAATAGTGAAATGAAAGCTGTTAAAAGGTAGTACCTGGGTAGGTAGTAGGTACCTAATATATTATATTCTATTCGAAAAATATATTAGCAAAAGCTTTAGAAACTGAATTTATTTATTTAAGTTTATGTAATAAGAAGGTAATCCAAAGAAGCTTTTTGATGATGAAGCCACACAATAATTAATTTACCTATAGTAGGTATTATAGTAAATTCTACTACTACCTGACCTGAGTAACTGAGTTTGCGAAAAGATCAATACCCGATTGTTGCACAAAATATATTGTGATTGTTGTTTGTATTTAATTATCTTTAATTTTTTTAATTGTTGTGATTTGGTTTGCAGCTTCGATTCCCGCGATGGGACAAATGTTTGTTCACAGAAAAAAAGCACAAGCATTTGTTACGGGGTTGGGTGTTGTGGGATGGTCTTCGTAGTTCCTGGTTCCCTAGATACAGGGAATCGCAGTTAGAAGCCAGGATCTATGTATATGATCGTTGGGCGTAGGTATTTATTTATTTATAAGCATAACATTATTTTCTTTTTATTGCCTATAAATCTATGTTTGCAACGATTTGTCCGAATATGGAGCTCATAATTATTGTTATATGTAGATCTAATACTTACTTAGCATTTCCATTATTATCAGAAAAAGCCGGAATGATACTAGACTTAGTAAAACTTTATTTAAAAAATAGGTAACTGTGTTGTGTTTAGTGTCTAGTGTTGAATTGAATATTAATTTTACTGGTGGTAGGTTTCTCGTATGCGAGAGGCCGATAATTAGATTATATATTGTTAATTAGATTATATATTGTTAAGTAATTAGATTATATATTGTATATCATATGTAAGCCCTTAGTATGTCTAATTTATTTTCTATCACCACCGTCTATGTATGTTTCGTTATTCCTCTCCATCCAAAGGTTGTCTGGAAGAGATCGCTTTAAGCGATAAGACCGCCCATTGTTACACCACTGTAAACATTTGACTTGTACTTTATCTCTATTTTTAAGGTTAATAATTAAGTGTTTATCTATCTATCTATCGATCTATGAAATATCTTGAGACTTAGACTTTAAAAGTGCATTTTGTGCCTATTTAATAAATCATATTAATAACTTTTGCAAACGCTCTATCTAAATATGTCTCTTTACCGCTTAGTTACCTACTCGTGGTACCTAGGTCTCTCGTATGCGGGAGGCCGTCTGTACCACAGCTTTGCAAGTTTAATCTTCCTCCAAGCAATAGCGCGCAAGCAGTACTGTGCTCCGGTTTGAAGGGATTTGTAGCCAGCGAAATTACTGGGCATATGAGACTTAATATCTGATGTCTCGGGGTGATAAGAGCAATGCAGTGCTACGCAGTGCTTTTCATATACAAGCTTTTATTTAAATTGCAATGTAGGTATGTTTGTTCGGATGGAATCTTGCAAGCTGAATTAGAACCACTAGTCCTACGAAGTTGAAATTTTGCATTGTCAAAGTCCGATGACAATGCAATATTATGGTAATAGCTAGCTGATCTGATGATGGAGGCTGAAGGTGGGCAATGGAACTCCTTGACAGATAATCGGAAACTGCTAGTGTTTGGGCTCATTTTAATTTGCTTCCGGTTCCGATTACGAATTTGTTAAAATATTGTCTTGAAAAAAATATTTTTCAACAAAAAACTTATTATATTTAAGTTCTGGGTGGCACTGCAATTCTTACGGGCAGGAGTTGCGCTTACCATTAGGCGAGCGATTAGGTACTCAATAACATTTAAAGAAATTTCGTCCTTTTACTTACTCTACAGGACCAAGAGAAACTCGTAGTGGATATCTTATTGAATCTCAATTTAAGTGGTGACTTATATGTTACCTATGTCATATTAAATTCACCTACAAAATATGTGTAGGTACCTACCTATTTATTTGAATTTGTATAAGGTAGGTACTACATAAGCACACAGAAATAAGTACATTGTTAAGTACCTAGTTGTATTTAATACAAAGTTTTAAAAAGATGCTTGTTTTACAAGCCCATAATCACCAAAATGACATTTTACAGGGAAGCGGGACAAAATATCTGTGCGGAAAATACTAATATAGAATTTTACCAATAGTATTTTGTATTCACAAGGGCGATATGGATTCTTGTACGTACTAATTAGGTACCTAGGTAAGTACTAAGTACCGACCTTGTATTTTTATAATTCAGTTTTATTCACGTCTGAAGTAAATAAATATGTGTTTTAATTAATAAAATCACTTAAAAAGTTTTATTTTGCGCCATCCTGCAATATTTTCTTTATAATAACAATGGTGCATGTTCCTTCCTTTATGAAGGTTCTAAGGCATTCTCAATCAAAATGGAACAAAACAACGACTGAATAAAATACCTGACCGAAATGTTCTCATAACATAAGAGGCCGACTTCATTACAGCGCAGCGTGTTCATTATTTTTGTTGTAATTAGGCAAATGAATTGATAGCGGGTTTGTGTTGTACACCCGGACACGGAGCGGCATGTATCGGCCGCGGCCGGAGCGGGAGCGGCTCGGAGCGGCGGCGGCCGGCGGGCGGGTCGCGGGCCGCTGGCGCCATTGGCCGGGTGAGGCGCCGCCCTCCGCCGACGCCATCGGAGCCCCTCCCGTTTTCTCCATCGCTGCCTCCCGCCGCATTGCTACCTCCGCTCAGTCGTGATTGTTACCTTACGCGCGGTGTATCTCGTACCCATACCTGTAAAGAACGGTGGTGTTGTTGTGACGGCGAGTGTATGTGCGATGCTCGGACGGTGATCGAAGCATGGTGAATTACGTCAATCCGCTCGCCATGTACCAAGGCAAGGGCGGGCAATACGGGAGCGGCTGGTATGGCTGGCAGCATCAGAACTTTGAGGAGCAGCAGTGGTGCGCTTGGAACGGAGCGCCGGCCGGCGGGGAATGGACGCCGGACCCTCATCACTTCCCGAAGCGGGAGCCTGGTGACCGCGAGGTGGCTGACATGCCCTCGCCGGCGCGCGGGGACCTGGCCAGCCCGGGGGAAGGCTCGCCCGGCTCCAGACCCGCGCAACCTCCGGCGCCACCTCGTTCGCCTTATGAATGGATGAAGAAACCAAACTACCAGACACAGCCTAATCCAGGTATTTACGAATATTTGTTTAGTAATTGGTAAAATGCTCCTTTTGATAGAAGTGGGGGTAGTCTGTTTATTGTTAGGTAAATATCAATAATAAAATGAGTTATGCCTAGTGCTTGTGCTCTTCTTAACTCTTAATGCCGCAATTTGCTGGGACAAAAATACAAAATTTACCGATAACTTCATGTTACTGAAAATGTTCAAGTAAGGAAGGTTTTTCAATTAAAAGAAACTGATTTGATTATAAAGATAATTTAATTCAGTATCTCATAAATTTACCCTCTTCTTCTATTAATTTAAAATATTAAAGTCCGTATGACAAAATGTGTTGGATACATAAATATATAGGATATTTATGAAACGCACAAACTTTTATGAGCGTGTCATAAACATCCTATGTTGTGTTTGCTTCTTGATTTAACACCTGAAATCTTCTAAAATGGCTAGAAGGCCTCTTTCGATGAAAAACTCAAAACTCAGTTAGAATAGAATAGAAAACACTTTATTGCACTTAAGAAGGAATTACATTTCGAACATACTTTCTTATGATAAGTACAATAGGCGGTCTTATCGCTAAACAGCGATCTCTTCCAGACAACCGTATGCTATAAAGAGATAATATTAAAATTTATGGACGATAAGTTAATTACCCATTATACCTATCCAACTTTATTATTGGGAACCTACCTAGTTCAATATACCTACCTGATTGTATAAGTACCTACCTACCTATGATCGCCAAGATACAGGCCTAGCCTAGTTTGGGGCCCACCGACAATCGAATATAAAATCATGGTATGTGTAAATCATTATAAATAAATAAATACTCATGAAAAAAAAATACTCATCTAATGATATCTACGAGTATGTTAGGTATGTTTGCATGTTTAAGTCCAGCTAATGGAAGATGATAAACAAAAAGAAAAAGGTTTCAGTTCGTTAAAATAAAACATAGATGCATGACTATTATTTTATAATTAAGGACATTAATAACTCAGATGCCAGAAATGGCGAATATGTTGGACTATGTTCTTCTGTCATGACATGCACCTTTGAACGATATTTAAGCAATAAAGAATTGTAAGTATCTGTTGTAGGTATATCTGCATCAGTTAAATAGTAGCTGAAAAGGATTTATTTTCATTTTTAGAATTGGTTTGAATATGTTACATTACCACTTATTTGTTCTCAAGCCTTATTAATCAACTGTAAATAAAGTTAAACAATGTTTAACAGGTTTTGTCATTGTTCAACTTTCGTTAAAACGAATATGCTAGAAAGAGACAAAATGTTAAACATTGAATAATGTTTTAAAGAACGTTTATTTATAAGAGATAGTAGTGGTTCACTCCTGAGACCTTGCGATTTTCACATTTTAAACCTTTCTTTTTCTTTCTGTCAGCCAAAGACAAACGCGAATTTATCCCTGCAGACTCGCAGACCTCGTTTACCTCGGTCAAAAAGGCCTAGTCCGGTCTGATACCAAAAAGTGATCCGACACAATTTATTTTTAAAATATATTTCCGGTGTGATTCAAACCATTTTTTCTTTCCTGCGTGATCCCATTTGTAGTTTTAAGGCCTTGGATTAAAAAATAATAGTTACTGCCTAAGATGTAACTTCTATAATGTTACTTCTGTGATGAATAAGACTATGCTTAACGCCAGTCACACAAAATGAAATTGTTTTTTTTTTTTTACGCTTTATAGATCTATGTTTGGCCACTATCTCGCCTGATGTGAAGCGATGATGTGGCCTAAGATGGAGCACATAGATCTAGAGAGAGACGGCAGTTGAGCGGCTGCTCAGACCCGTCTCCCCTATGGTTGACCGAACATCATCCCAAAACACGACTAGGTCGCTTGACGGCATGGCTTTGTTCGGTGGGTGATATTACAACCACGGCCAGAGCCTACCACTCCAAAGCGCGTAAGCGGGTTTCATCAAGATGTTTTCCTTCACCGTTTTAAGTATTTAATTTACCTATGCATAAAACTTTTATCAGGAAAGCAGAAATTCTTAGGAGATTCATTCAGCAGATCACATTAGGTATAGAAAACTTCATTTACAAAATATATCTAAGTCGTGATCGTTCTGACTCTGACCGTATCTTATAAGGAATTCAGGTAAAGTAAATCAGGTTTTGGGGTTTCTATGGTATTATGTAATAATAAAACTAGCTTATGGAAGACAAAGTCACTTAGGTATTATTAAAAACATTCAAATGAAATCAAATTATAAGTATAAAAATTAACAGTAGACTCGAAAATATTACATGATTATGTATTATCCTCATTGTTTATTAAAATACTGAGAGAACCTCTCTTAAAATATTTTTTAAGTTTTAAATTTAAGTTGTCTATATTGTTTCAGTCTTCGCTGATCATGGTTTAATGCATTTTTATTAAAAAATATATTTAATTTTTGTATGGATAATTAAAAGTTTCGATTAAAAGTGCCATCCAACCTGATTAATATCAAATATCATTGAACCCATTTGATACTTCTGCAATGGATCATATCAGAATACACCAAACTACTGCAACGAAAAAGTTTAGCGTTTCATACAATATTTTTCGTACTAGCTATTGTTCCACCTATGACATCAAATTTGCTTCCGTGCTATGATTATATTCACTTTGTTTTTTGCTTGCTACCAAACCGGCTTAAGAGCCTGTCTTAGTAAAGGAATCCTAAGAAAAGCTATAAAATCTTTTAAGGACTATTTCACACCTAATCGAGTGTAGGTAATCAAAGTAATTGCTACACACTTTTTGCCTCTGTTGTGGATTGCGGAGCTTAATTTAATTTTAGTATCGGTCTCTGCAAAGGAAAAATTTAGATACGAATATATTGAAATCTTTTGATTGTTAAATTGTATAGGTATTGGAATGTCAAAACGGACGAAAGGACAAGATGCCATTGACCAAGCGAACATGAGATCATTGTTGAAAATTGAATAGTGGTCAAACCTGCATACCTACTACCAAGGAATACTAGGGACAGAAGCATCACTCCGCAAAGAAATTTAAACAAATAGCGACTCTTGCTATGCCGCAATAAAATTCAATTCAGCTCGCGTAGCGCTGCATAACTACCAGTCATATTAACCTACAGAGCGCCTCTCTTTCTATCGCATAGCTCTTATCTCTTCTGACGCGGCACGTGTAACGACGCGCGACCCGCCGTCGGTGTCCGGCTATGTACTTGTAGCTTCGTACCTACAGTGCGGAGTACGCTAGGCTAGTGATGTTCATGTACAAAAAATATCGATATTTTTTCCGATATAATATATTGAAATATTGTATCGATGTTTAACGATATTTCAGTCAAAAACATCGATACTTTCGATATATCGTATTGTAGAACGGAAAAGACTATTAGGAGTAAATAAGTCAGCCCACCAAGGTTAAAAATCAATCAACTTATCATATATATAACCAGCCATCTTATTTCTACCAATCCACCATAGATAATACAATATTTTTTTAATATTTTTACTCGCCCGGATACGATGTCCTTTAAGCCATGATAATACAATAATCAAAGTAGATCTGCAACTCGATCATGGTTCAAGCGGGGTGATACAAGTACAGTGCTGCCTTCTTGAGAGTATTTCGTGAATCCGAATCGGGTTGGCGAACTTGGACAACAAACTAGATAGATTGGATATTTTTTGTAGTGGAGTTTTTATTGAAAATAAACGATAGGTGTAGCTGAAGTATACGTTTTGAACATGTTTGAAATGAATAAATATGTAAATTAATTAATGATGAGTTTTCCTAAACATTCTAATTTCGTACGATATTTCATATATCGGATAAAATATGCCGATATTATATATTATATTGACTTCAATGATTCGATAATATTGAATTGATTCGATATATCAATAAAATGTATCGATATTTTATCACATATCAATTCATATCGAGCACCCCTACGCTAGGCCTACTACTACCTAATGAAGTTGGGTCTTCCTACTTTGTTTGCTGCTGAAAAGTGTAGCACATTCACATACTGAGTACTAGTGTGTAAACATGATTGTGTTCCGGCTTGTTTCAAGTCAAATTACTGGGCGTAGTTATACTTTAATAAGAGAATTTTTATCTCAGAGTATGCAGTGCAGTACCGCGCAATAAAGCTCTGGGTGGCGCGCTAACTGTTATGGGCAGGCGTTTTATATTGCTTTCCATCAAGAGACGAAACTAGCTCGTCTCGTCAAAAAATGTATTAGAATGAGTATAACTTGGAATATCAGACTACACGTTGAGTTCAAAGAAGCCTGATCTGATTAATATATTATAAATTTTAAGCATAGTTTTTTCATATGATCAAAATAAATTAGTTCCGAATAGGTAGGTGTTTTATGCTCATATGTTTTTTGTTCAGGCTCACGTCTGCGACCGCAACATCACCGGATGGAAAGCGATGACGATGCGGTCGAAGATGGGCGCATGTCTAGTCTTGCGGGTCTTACAAGTACATATCAAATTATATATTCTTAGTTTTAGTAAAGGGGCATGTCCAAATATAACCAAGTTATGTACATATATATTTACATGGCATCAATAAACACAAAAAATTAAAAGGTTAAAGAAATCATTGTCTATCAGAAGTTGTTAAAAATAGACAACAAGATAATGTAGAATTAAATATTTAACTAAAACCCACGTTTTTTATGCTTTGTCATCGATTTGTGAGCTACCTTGAAAGTTTCAACCGGAAAGCTAATCGGAAAGTACTGGAAATTTGAGTTGCAAGAACGACAGACAGACAGAAAAACTAAGAAGTGACTTGAGAACGTGGTAAAATATTATGCTGCAACCATGTTACCTACCTACTTAATTTATTTACAAAAATACTGTCTCGTTAGTACTATCATCTATAAATTTGTGAAAATATATTATGGGTGTGTAATAATATTTATTAATATGTATTTAAGTTTTCACAAGAAAATTTGAGTTTAAATTAATTTAAACTCCAAAAGGAAGTAAATTGACATGCCTCTTCAGTAGAACATTTTAGAGTAGATTAGAAATCGAATAATTTTATATTTATAACAAAATATGACCTACAATAAATCTACTCTAAAACCTGTTAATTGGGTTTAGAGCCAAAATCTAGTGTGAAACAACGAATTACTTCAACAAATATTAAGAAGCCATTATTTTTATTGCATCATTGCAATAAACAAATCATAAAATTTATATTACCCGCATTTTAGTCGGTTATTGTCTATTGAGCTTGTTCTGATTTTAAAAGTAGTAAATAAAACATACCAAAGAAATTCCTAACACTTTTATACACATTATTCCCTATTTAATATCTTTTTTTTAATTTGTAACTGAAAATTTACTTTATTGAAGCACACAGATAATTAAAAAACACAAATAAACAAATTAAAAATACTAATAACTAATCTAATCTAATAAACCACTACCAGTGGGCAACGTTCCCAAAATGCTGGCAGCATTGCCACGTTGAATGGCAATGCTTATGCTTTGGCCAAAATATAGGCCAGCATTTTGGTCACGCGTTGCTTCGACAAGAAGTTTTGATATATCTTTGAAAACTGTATGTGCCCCCGGTCCCCACGGTCCTAGCGTGTCGACCCCAAAAGGTTCAAATATGTAGCCAGTATCTAGGCTACTATATAACTATCTCTTTTTTAATTGTAGTCCATGGTGCAAACACTTCTACAATGTTTCGAGCTCAGTGTAAGGCATAAATCATAGAATTATTCCGACACAATCATATTATTTTTTTTACGCTTAACAGGTCAATGTTTGGCCACTATCTCGCCTGATGTGAAGCGATGATGTGGCCTATGATGGAGCACATAGATCTAGAGAGAGACGGCAGTTGAACGGCTGCTCAGACCCGTCTCCCCGATGGTTCACCGAACATCATCCCGAAACACGACTAGGTCGCTTTGACGGCATGGCTTTGTTCAGTGGGTGGTATTACAACCACGGCCACAGAGCTTACCACTCCAAAGCGCGTAAGCGGGTTTCATCAGGATGTTTTCCTTCATCGTTTTAGAGCGAGCGTGCAACGCGAGCGTTAACTGTAAGTCATTGGTGCAGGGCCGAGTCGGGATTCAAACACAGGTGCGTCGGATCGAAAGGCGCACGAGTTCCCGCTGAGCGACACTCGCTCTAAAACGTGAAGTGACGTGAGTGTAGCCTTTTATATTTATAATGAATATTTCAACTCACGATAGTTCCCAAACCATAAATCATGGAAGTTTTTACATAAAACTTTTTCCAAATCAGACCAATCATCAGTGCAATATGGATTTAATTTAAAATTCAGAATTTTAATGTCAAATTCGACGTGCTAGTGTACACTTTGTTTTATGTTTGACATAAAGTTCGATAAATTTAACGATCGATGGTTAAGTGCAGATTTTGCACGCTCGCTCTAAAACGGTGAAGGAAAACATCGTGATGAAACCCGCTTACGCGCTTTGGAGTGGTAGGCTCTGGCCGTGGTTGTAATACCACCCACCGAACAAAGCCATGCCGTCAAGCGTCCTAGTCGTGTTTCGGGATGATGTTCGGTGAACCATCGGGGAGACGGGTCTGAGCAGCCGCTCAACTGCCGTCTCTCTAGATCTATGTGCTCCATCTTAGGCTACATCATCGCTTCACATCAGGCGAGATATTGGCCAAACTTAGATCTATTAAGCGTAAAAATGATACTATCGATAGATTTAAGCTTGCACTGTAACTTTTTAATTGGAATAGGTATGTAAGTACTTTCATAGATAGGTAAGTAATAGCTTGTACTGTTAATTATTCTTTGGTAATAGATGTACCTACAGAGTACTTATTATATTACTGTGAACATTATACCTACTTTTTAATCGGTTTACACTAACTTGTTGACACGCACCTGTAATTATTATATTTATGTGAAGGTGGTTTTATTAACTGTATAATCGGTATACGAGTAGGTATAGACACATGCATATTCTACTGTAATTTTCTGCAGAAAACCAATAAATAATTTTCACCACATAAACTTTCATGTGTAGTGTCGATAATTATGGTGACAATGACCTTCAATTACATCTCCTGTGCTGCCCATTTGGCTAAGCCACCGTGAAATAACCGGTCAGCTTTCGATAATTCCGTTACAAAACATACCTACACGCAAAGAATAGTACCCACTCACGCAACAAAACAAAACATTGTCGCATTCGCGGACAAATTAAATAATTTACGATTCCGGCGACAACCGTGACGAAATTTAATAAACACGATTTGCGTCGTTTCTGATCTACAATTATATGGATACAACAGTTATCGACGCATAAAAATAATTGCTGTACGTAAACGAGCCTCAAAGAGTGTCAAAAACCTCTGTTTTAATACCAGTTTTGGCTAAAGACTCTCTCGTATTAGCAATAAAAATGTATTTAAATATCCACTGTTGCTAACGAAACGTAGTCCGTGCCGAAATGCTCAATTGCACAAATTGATAAAGCCAGCTTGTATTGTGCATGTATTATTCAGACAACGCGACGCAAGGTTTAATTAGAAACATGGATAATTGGGTAAGTAGGCGTTCTTTATTATTTTGTATTGGACCTATCATTTTTTTTAAATATGTTATCAAAAGCATTAAGAAAAATTCTAATTTGCTAATTAACTAATGTTAATTAACCAAATTACCTAGGAATTCAAAATATAAATAAAATAGAGATAGTGGCCAAACATGGATCTACTAAGGGTAAAAAAAAAATCTCTGGTATATAAAGCATTGTTCTTTATTTATAGGTAAACTTAATTCTATGCGGATGCAACATAATATATACTAAAACATTTTGGTTAAAAAATTCTTAATAATTTATATTTAAAACAAAATACGATGTTTTAAAGTAGCTACGCAAAAAAATTACGGAAAATGAATTGTTCCTCAGGGAACAACCATACCTAATTTTGTGCGGACGGAGTCACGAGTATCGGCTAGGATTGTTATAAAAATTAAAGTACTGACCTAATACTGACAGTACTTTAACGATTCCTTTTTGTGACATTTGAAGAAATGTAGCAGTGGGACAAGTACCGAATGAAAAATAAATTTATTTTAATGGTTTGTCCCAATAAGAGGCAATTCATTGAATTTACAAGTTTACCATAATCTACGTCTATTCAAATTACAAACCAAAATAAGTTTTTAGCGCTTTCATAACTTGTTTAATGAATACACAAGATAGGTATTATATCGATATTTAAGGTTATTGATTTTCTTTACTAATAATATATCTACATACAATAATGTATCTAGCTAATATGTACATAATGACTAGCTAGCTAATAAATACAATAATGTATCTAGCTAATATGTACTTAACGAAAAAATAAAAAAAAATAAGAAAAAATAAAACAGAATTTATTTAGGTTATTTAAGGGACATTTAACATTGTCATTCATATTTTCGTTTGCAAGTCAGCCCGACTCATAATTTTATTTATTTATTTAAATTGTAACAATTGAGATCCTCGACGCAAACAACACAAATTTGTATTATAACACTCTTGTCACCCTCTCAATTTATTCGAGCTTCGCAATTATCATTGAGCATAACATTAGATGTTATTTTGCGTTTACTGGGACGGCTGTGTAGGTACTAACGGGAGCCTAGGGAGCGAGTGCATTGCGAGAGCAATTAATCGCGAGATCCCGGGATTGGGGGATCGAAAGGCAGCGGGGGATCCCGGGATGCGGGGGTTCGGCTCGCGGCGACAATCACCGCCAATGGCGCCCCCGGGATTCAGAACAAGTTAAATCTTTGCCAAGTTGCGAACTTACTCTCAGTGGCGTGGAAACACTCGTTCTGCACTGTAATATCGCTTGTCGTAATTTTAAGTTGAGCATTTCGTTTTAAATGGGATTTAGCAGTGAATGTTTTTCTGGCAAACTAGCTGACCCGGCGAAATTCATACCGCTGTTTTTAAATATTTGCTATTATTCTTCTTAATATTTTTTCATGCAAACCTTCTCCTGACAATAACGAATACAAAAGAAAGATAAATTTATCTAATTTGGTGCAGTCGTTTGGAAGTTATGCGCGTACAAACATTTCGGTGATTCATTTTTATTTATATAGATAGTTATAGCCAATTATCATAGGTTTTTTTTTGTGATGCTGAACTTGAATAGAAGACCTTTCGATTTTATTGAATATGTTTCTCAAAATCATAGTATTACAATATTTGCAATATTCAATCGGTACCTATGTCTGAACAATTAATTTTTTACGCATTGTCAGTAATGCGAATAGTATTCTTTGGTAATGCCATGAATAAGAAAATGGCGATTGTAATGTGTATCTATAAACTATTGTTTTCACGATTGTATTCATACAAATACTGATCGCATTTTTATAATCATACCTACATAATATATTACGCGTCCTTACAATAACAGAATGCCAAGTTTACACATGTATTCCAACTTCGTATTTGTATTGTGCGTTTTGTCCACATTGTCCCAACCTCTGAGTACAAAACCGTCTACCTCTATTTATCTACTCGACGTGTTTGCACAAAACCGGGACATTCGGGGAAATAAATCTTTATTTGTCTACATTCACCAATCCCAAAGCGCGATACGCTCTGCGGGAGATTAGGAAAGTCACGCTTACTGAGATGGATCGTTTTCAAAATCGCCAACAAACGATTCAACAAAAGAGGCAGCATCAACGAGCTCTTTAAATGAATTAGTAGCAGGAGATAGTGTTGAAAGGTTGTAAGCTCTCATTTATGCGGTGGCCGCGCCCCGGGCTGTCTGGTAGCTCGCAAAAAATCAGAAGCAGACAGTGAAAGAGGGTTATTGTTTATTATTGTTTGAGCTCGTAACTAATCGGCTATTAGGTGGCGAAGTTTGTTTATTGTCACCGGAGATATATCAGTCACGCTGAACTCGTTCTTTTGGAATATTGGATGATAATACAAGTGGCACGTTCTGGCAGGGACGTTTTGTGTTGCCTGCCGTCGATCACGACTACGTTAATTAACGTGCCAAGTTAGTCTGTACACATTTCTGGTACCTATGTGTCTTATATTATGATACGTAGTGGTGTAAAATTAAAATAAGTATAAACTTATATCAGTTTAATTATTTAACTGCTTCAATCTAAAACATGATAAGAAACACTTGCGATTCAGTGTAGCTTCTTCTTCCCTGCTTGGAGATATCTTGTGATAATTTATGCGAGATCTTCAAAGTAGTAGGAGCACTATCGATAACATAAATATCAGCGTGTTAAAGCAATCATGTTTAGATTTAAATGCGCTCAGATATGAAAGCAATCAGTTTCGGATTCATCTCGATCGATCACAACACTTTTCGGGAAGTGTTAGTGTCTGATAACTCGCATCGGCCGCGCCCTCGTCCATCAAAACCGCATTACAAGCGGCTACGAGGAAGGAGGTAACCACGATATAACGCTTGAGTCAACAGCGTTCAAAGGCGCCGCTATCGGACTCAGAACGCGATAATCGCGCGTTAACTGAAAGCAGGATTTGGGCAGACCGACAAAGCGGCCACCGCTGATAACTGCCGATTAATAGTTTTCCTTTCACAATTCAGTGCATGTACGACAAGCGATCCGATAAAAAGTACACGTGTAATCGGATAGTTACATTTATAATCGATAATTGAAATTACGCTTTAAATAACCATTTGTCTGTCAGTATTCATAATAAAAATCAGCTTTTTGTCTTCCTTCCGTGAACATACAAAACATATGAAGAACGTGTACGGAATAACCGTAACGATTACTAATTCGAATGCTAGTCATAGATGTTAAATACCTTAATTTTCAACCAATTAAAATAGATTTTATAAAAACAAAATGTATGCGCAATTTCTTAAGCAATCAAAAGCTCTTTATACTCGTACATCTCTCATTTAGGTAAATACGTTTCCATTATGCAAGCTCTTGCATGCAGGATGTGAAAATGTAAACTTGTATAAAAGTTCAGGTTGCACTTATTAGTTTACACGTAACATTGACTATTGCTCTAGTCCTAGCTCTAGCTAGCATATTTTGCAAGTAACTAATACGCCCGCGCAAGTGCAAAGTCAGACATGCATGTAAAATCTTTAACACGCGTTGAAGTCTTTTATAAGGTCTCCGGAGACCCTCAACCGACAAGAAGACATCAACGTGCGCCTTTCCAATAATACAATAAAGTATGCTTTTAAACATTTTTAGGAAAGTATCTACTTATTTGTACAACTGATTTACTTACCATAATAATATATAATTTAGTCAAACAAAAACCTACTAAATTACAAATTGTAAAACTTAAATTTGATAGGATTTAACCTAACCTAGCCCATTGACATACTCATTTATTGTTGCTAATATATATATTTTTTATTTTGTAAATATTTAAGTATATATTTTATAATTAGAGTTATTTTAGGTTAATGTGGTTTAGTTTTAATAAAAGTATATATTTTTACATACTATGGGTATGTAACTTTTAGTTAGGCAATCATTAAGAATATTTTTTTAATTTCTTACACTCACTTTACTGCACCGCTACCATTTTTTCTTGCACGTCCTGGATGACTGGTAAAAAATGCAATCTAGCATTAAGTCCTCGTACAAACTGTTGTGTGCTAAAGTATAATTTTCCGGTATAAAAAGTATCCTATGTCCTCTATTCAGACTCTAAAGTCATCATCATCATCATCAGCCTATCACGTTCCCACTGCTGGGACACGGATCTTTTCTCATAGAGAGAATGGGCCATAATCCACCACGCTGGCCCAGTACGGGTTGGTGGATGTCACATGTCCTTGAATTTTTGTGATAAATTCTTGGACATGCCGATTTTCTCACGATGTTTTCCTTCACCGTTTTTGGAGCGAGTGTTAAATCCGCTCATAACTTAAGAAAGTCAGTGGTGCGGGGCCAGCGGGATTCGAACTCGGGTGCGTCGGATCGAAAGTCGCACGAGCTCCCACTGAGCCACACTCGCTCTTACTTACACTGACTCTAAAGTACTTACATAAATTTCATTAAAACCCGTTCAGTAGTTCTGCGTGATTGGGTAACAAACATTCATACATCTCTAAAAACTTTCACATTTATGATAATGAATAGTAGGAGCTACTTGATTATTTATTTATGATTATATTATAAAGACTAAACAATAAGCTTAAACATAAGTGCGTT
Source organism: Petrophora chlorosata (assembly GCA_951640565.1). NCBI lineage: Eukaryota > Metazoa > Arthropoda > Insecta > Lepidoptera > Geometridae > Petrophora > Petrophora chlorosata. The sequence goes on along the minus strand of OX621193.1, from coordinate 10,613,897 downwards.
CTGAAACAATCTTCATTATAGAGCAATTCGCAGTCCACTAGTTTTGGGGCCGGTTTATCATAACGAGCAAATGAATGTCTGTGTGCCGTTATCATAATTATTATACTATAATGTGAAAACAATAAAGCGTTGTAAGTATTATAACTTGACAAACACTTCTGTATCTTTATAGAACGCAAGTTATTTATTGCTTACAATTAATTGTACCGTGGGAAAAGAAGCTATATATAATTGTAGTATAACTTGTGCTGTCACTTCTGCATTTAATTATATTATAAAATGCGCAATGTGTTTTATGTTATTGAGTGGCGAAATACTTCTACCTAGGTAATTTACTCAGAAAACAGTAGTTACATTAGTGACTAAAGTAATTCTAAGACCCATGTTTAATATATACATACATCATCTTACAAAGACATACACCTTACAATTATCTTACAAAGTCAAAGTCAAAATCTCTATTCATTTTTGTCATCACATACGCACTTATGAACATCAAATTATCACCATGACTCTACCACCATATATATATATATATATATATATATTAAACATGGGTCTTAGAATACATACATCATCTTACAAAGACATACATACACCTTACAATTATCTTACAAAGTCAAAGTCAAAATCTCTATTCATTTTTGGCATCACAGACGCACTTATGAACATCAAATTATCACCATGACTCTACCACCGTATCTGAAAAAGAGCCACTACTCAGAAGATACGACAAGAAACTGAGGGCCATTTTTTTAGAGATTTTGTTACAAGTTTTTGGATTTCTACAAAGTTATGTTTCTTATGTACCAGTTGCCTACATTGTAGAAGTGGAATGTTCCAAGCATCTTTGTCTTCTATGTAATTACGAACAGTCTATACTGTTCGTAATTACTTAGAAGACAAATAGTATGCTTTTCTCATTAGAACAGTCTGTACGCGTAATTTGAATTTACTTTCTGTGAGCTACGTTATACCTTACTTACTAACATACATATTATAATATTATATATAGCATCCTATCGTGTGCGCAATGTTCACGCACATTCACTGCCAAAATTGACTAAATTAGCCATATATCATCAAAGCTCAACTTATTAATTATATTGCAGAAGTTATCGCCGTAGCCGAAATCGGCATGGATGATATTATTATAATATTAAAACTATTTTTATTAAGCTACTGCACAACAAGGGAATATCGAGCAAAACGCGGATAAAATTAAAAAAAATGTGAAAAAAATCCGCGCTCCGACGTCTGTTGGATTAACTAGTGTAAAAGAACTTTAGCTTATGTATCACGTCGCTGCAAGCGCTCGTGTCAAGCCAAACGTTGATTTAAAAAAGTAAAATGATGTAGATGTAGGCCTTTATCATCTACAACTGCAGACGAATATAACTGTGCTTAATAGCACTTTCACTGATTGCCGTACATTGTCATATTCTATGTGCGTTGTGCATTAATTGTAGAATATACTCATAGTTTCGATTTCTATTGTTGTAAAGTTGTATCTGTGAAATATGAATAACATATTGTCTTGAAAACTTCAAAAGTTTTTAATCAGTGCATCCTACCCGTAATGACGTACGGAGCCGAAATGAGGATACTGACTGAGGTTGGTTCATAAGTTTAAAGGCACTCCGCGGCCTATGAAACGAGATATGCTCGGGGTTTCTCTGAAGGATCGAACCCGCAACGAGGTGATCTGACAGAGAACCAAAGTACCTAACCGAAATAGCTCACCGAATAAGTAAGCTGAAGTGGCAAAGGCCGGTCACATATGTCGAAGAACCGATAAGTAAACGAGTTCTAGGGTGGAGATCACGTTTAGACAAACGTAAATTAGGACGCCCTCCGGCCAGATGGAACGACGACCTGCATAAAGTGGCTGGCAGTAACTACATGCGAAGAGCCGAGGATCGGACTCAGTGGCGTGCATTGGAAGAGGCCTATCTCCAGCAGTGGACTCGTACAGGGCGATGATGATTGTTTTTAACTTAAAGTTTCATGCATATTCTTATTCGTAGACAGTGTCTCGCATGTAACCGTTCACGTATAACTCACAAAATTTATAATTTAGTAAACTTATAAACTTTTTATGCGTAGATTGGCACAATATAACCACACTGAAATCGGTTCAGTCATAACAAAGACACTTTTTTAGATTTATTACATAACTGAAATATTTTAATGCGTTTTTATGGACTTGGTTGCCTGAAAGTTTAATACGGATCAATATCATTATCAGCCCATCACGTTCCCACTGCTGCGCTGGGACACGGGCCTTCTCTCATAGAGAGTATGAGCCATAATCAACCATGCTGACCTAGTGCGGGTTTGTGGATGTCACATGTCCCTGAATATTTGTGATAAATTCTTGGACATGCTGTTTTTCCTTCACCGTTTTTAGAGCGAGTGTAAATCCACACATAACTTAAGAAAGTCAGTGCTTCGAGGCCAGAGAGATTCGAACTCAAATCGAAAGTTGCACATGCTCCCACTAAGCCACACTCGCTCTAATATGGATACCTTGGCACATTGGAACTAATGATTTGAACGCTACTAGTAGGTACGAAGCACGACCAGAAAATAAAAATAGCTATTGTTTCTGCAATATTAAACCCAGTAGGATAGTAGTTTCGTGATATTTATACATTTTACGAGATTTTGATATGAGTTTCGTGCGTGACTGGTTTTAGTTGTAGGTAGTTTTTATCGTACACGAGACGAGCGGGTAACTCTCCGTTTTTGTTGTCCGTGGTATTTTTAAATTTGGAAGATTTAATAATATAATAATATTTTAGCTTAAGATTGTTCAATCTTTTGAGCATCATCGTCACGCTGTAGAGGCAAAGCTGTGCCCCCGCGCCAAGCTACGCAATTTTCATACATTTTGGTCGGCTCAATCCGACTCCGGCGTAGACAGCACTTTTTCGAATGTCGTGTACAGCTGACCGTTGGTTAAAGAGACAACAATTCTGCATAAGCTCCCGTTGACACTGCAAAGTGCATGTGGTTATTTTAGATGTTTATGCTGACATAAGGGGGATATAAAACTTAACAGTACATTCATCTTGATCAAATACGCTTACAGTATTTCTAATACAACGTAAAATAATGTATGTATGTGTGTACTCGAATCTAGAAATGTCATTGTATTTTATATGTATTGTAGTAGGTATTTGATAACAAATTACTAAAGGTATAGCTAGCTATGTATGTATGTGTTGCAAGAAGTTTAAGAAATTAAAACGTTGTAACGTATAGAATACAATCTGTTCATCTGGGCACGTTTCGCTTTATCCAGCACATATCTATGTATTTGTCCGCGATAACCGCTGACTAAACATACCCGCCGACGCCCTCGGTCGCGCCCGCCCGCACTGTTTGCGTCACACAAACAACTATCCTACGTTTTAAAACCCACGATAATAGAATAATAATGAGTTCCGTGCCTTTTAGGAAGTTAATTACAATAAAAGGTTATAAGATAAAATATGTATGAATGAACGGTCTGCACGCGAGGACCTGGAAGTGCTATTGTTGCTCCAAATAATTATTATGTTTTATATGTGACTATTTTAGCTGTTTATGTAATAAGTTAAATAAGACGAACGTATTTTATTCTTTTCAACTGACTTCAAAAAAAGAGGAGGTTCTCAATTCGACAGTATGTCTTTTTTTGTATGTTTGTTACGCGATTACTCCGCCAATTATGAATTGATTTTAGCGATTCTTTTTTATTTGTTAGGTCATAATTCAGAGGTAATCCCATGGCTATTTTTGAAAAAAATAACAAATACAAAAAATAAAAATAAAAAGTTTAGTGTTGATCGATTCTTGGTTTTAAAAAAAAAATATTATTCAGTCATTATTAATTTCTTCGGGGCTTCTTTAAATCGAGTGTGTGTAAAGAGAACATGCACGTTAGAGATTCTACGTCTGATTTATCATGTCTTCGGCTCGAGTTTTAAACAAAATTGTAATAAAAAGCAATTAATTGTACAAACAATTGTATTTTAATAAAATAAGCACCAAAAATACATATCATACTGTTTTAAACCCCAACTTTTTATTGACAAATTGACAAATTTTGTCGTAAAAATGTTGTTTTATAGTTGAATATAAAATCGAGTAGGCGCCCGGTCCGCGCCGTCGGCGTCGCGTCACCGGGTCGGCTTTCTGGCTTCGGCCGTTGAAGCCTTCGTGTGCCAGTGACCAGTATTTGGCCCCAACATTAGCGCCTGCTATCAAACGCTGCATCGCCTATCGCCTATAGACACAAACCCATCTGTTTACCTTACTTGTTCTCTGCCTTACCTTTTGTTTGCTTCCCTAACAGGAAATTTATTTTGGTTATAATTTTCTGTCATTCGGGCGGTTTAAAGAGTTTATCTGTAGTCATGTCTTCGAAGATCGTGTCACTGTGTTGGCTTTTGGACCCTATTCTGCTGTATTAATGTTTTACTGCTGTATTATTATTTTGCTATCATAGAGTAATACATTTTTGAGTATCTAGGTAAAGTAAGTAGTAGTAGTAGTAGTCGGGTAAGTAGTAGTAGTAGTCGGGTAAGTAGTAGTAGTAGTCGGGTAAGTAGTAGTAGTAGTCGGGTAAGTAGTAGTAGTAGTAGTCGGGTAAGTAGTAGTAGTAGTAGTCGGGTAAGTAGTAGTAGTAGTCGGGTAAGTAGTAGTAGTAGTCGGGTAAGTAGTAGTAGTAGTCGGGTAAGTAGTAGTAGTAGTCGGGTAAGTAGTAGTAGTAGTCGGGTAAGTAGTAGTAGTAGTCGGGTAAGTAGTAGTAGTAGTAGTCGGGTAAGTAGTAGTAGTAGTCGGGTAAGTAGTAATAGTAGTCGGGTAAGTAGTAATAGTAGTCGGGTAAGTAGTAGTAGTAGTCGGGTAAGTAGTAGTAGTAGTCGGGTAAGTAGTAGTAGTAGTCGGGTAAGTAGTAGTATCACATTTACTCGTGGTAGGTTTTGTTATGCGGGAGGTCGTCTGGGTAAGTATCACAGCTTTGCGGTTATTCTGCCGCCAATCAGTAGTGCGCAAGCATTACTGTGTTCCGGTTTGAAGGGCATTGTAGCCAGCGAAATTACTGAACGTTTAAGATTTTATATCTAATGTCTCGGGGTGATGAGCTTAGTGCAGTGCTACGCACTACTTTTTTTTGGTATTAAAAGTTCTGGGTGGCAGTGCAATTGTTCTAGCATATTCTTTTTTATGTTTTGGTTTGGCTTTTAGTTTTTTTAATATGCTCTCTTGACTGTCCATAATTATGCGTGAGTGTTGTGTTCAAATAAATAAATATGATTTGGATATACAAATTCCTATATTGCATATTTACATATATTTTATGTGGCAAGTCGTAGCTTATATGTATGTAAAGTCAAGTTTAAAAATGATAAGCACATGAAGCAATTCTCATGGGCTCACCAACACGGAAAACGAAATAGTTAAGTGTCTACCTACCTACTTCATCTACAATATTCAGATTATGTTAAATGTCTTCGTCATAATGTCGAAAAGAAACTGAAAAAATATCTATATATAGCTTAAAACTAGTTATGTGTGAACAGATACCTAGTTTTAAGCAGATATTCATTATACATATATAGTTGTATATAGGTACCCATTTATAACGTTAAAGGCTAGTGAAGTCAGTTGAAGCGTTACGTAAAATACCACCTTCATATGAGTATATTTAAATTCACTGTGATTCTCTCTCGGCTGACAAACATAATTTATGAAGTTCCTAATACCGAGATAAGGGATATTTACACACTCCGAGTCGGTACACACACTGATACACCTCAGCTCCGTCTTGTGTTATATGTACTTGTAGATATACCTATAGTATAGTATAAACAGTGTAGTAGAGTATAGTAGATGACACAAATAGAGCGGCAAGTTATGATGTTCGCGTAGTAATATTGACGCACATTCCAAAATATAGAACTTATATAACTACACATAAATCATAATAATTACTTTATAACTATGCTATAAATTCAAGTTATCATCAATTATTTTAGGCTAATTAAGGCATAGGTAAATTGAATGATATTTACTTTGTATGTAATTGATAAGGAATTAGTGAAAGAGCTGAAACGGTGCTATTGTGGTCATTAACCCTATTTAAATCAGTTTTATATGGCATAAAAATATAAAGTACAAATAAAGAGAAAATAATAAATTTTAATAAATATTAATTATATAAATTTGTCATAAAATGGCATAAAAATGAAGTGGAAATAAAGACAAAGTAATAAATATGAATAATTATTAATAAATATATTTATGACAATTTATTTTAAAATAATTAATCATATTTGGCAAAAGTCGGCTTTATATAAAGCTCATACTTACATAGTTTTAATTTCTTGGTCCAAATATCGTCTTTATTGCGCAGATGAACGAGTTTTATCTTTGTTTACTAAGTCTATCTTCATCATTAAGTCTATCTTTACGTGATGGCACATTTAGTCCAGATAAAAAATTGTAAATAAAAATTACACTTTAAAAAAATCTTACGGAATTCCCTAGTTGATTCAGGGTTAATACCTAATCTGTATGTCTACAAACGATCGTATTTTAAAACTGAAAATAACTTACGACTACGAAATTTTTTAGATTCCACATGAAACAGGTTTTTTACGTTTACCTATTGCAGCACATCATGTTAGAGTTTAAGGTCAACGTCTTTAATCCTTTTAGGTTAGTTTAGTATATTTGTATTTACAATATTTGAATCGCCATCAAAAATTATGACTAAAATAAAGTTAGCTCAATCCGATTTTTTTAAACACACTCGTATGCTGTCCATAATAATTATATGCTAATCTAAAACTAGATTACGAACTACAAAGCCAGTATTTACCACGAGGTGTGGTCCGCGGTTGATCCCGGCTAAGCCCCGCACTCGCGGCGCCTCTGTCTCCGCCGCTCGGATACATCACTACATACATATTCTGTGGCTGGGATTTACCTTATCGACCCCTAGGGACCCCTTCTCCGCTCACCCCGCGAGCTGCGAGTCGTTACGAGAATATAAAAGACTTTTCAAACAGTAAACCGAGGAATTATCGTGCTACTAAACTCTTGAATGTTGGGTTCACTGTTCATTGGTGATTTTTCCGGGTAGAAGTGGATATTTATTTCAGTTGTAGACGGTTTAGTTGAATTATTAGCAATTTTGTGTTTACTTTAGTGAGAAAATTAATTATGCGTAACGATCGTAGGTCCTGGCCTTAAATGTAGGAATACTGTATGTATCTAGTAAATAAATAAACAAAGCTTTTTTTAACGGACCATAAATACAGAAATAAATGTTCTATACTTATACATGCTATATTACATTTTAAATACTATTACAATATTTACTATTGTCCTCGATAGCTGAATCGTCATCGACACATTGAATTTTGACCACTTGTTTTTCGGCGAAATATAAATAGGTAGAAAGGAACAGGGTTATGAAGCATGCCGTATGCCTACGTTATATTATATGCCCCAGTGACCAAAAATTGAGTATTTTTCCTTTGCTGCAGGTAAAACGCGCACAAAAGACAAATACCGGGTGGTGTACAGCGACCACCAGCGCCTGGAGCTGGAGAAGGAGTTTCACTACAGCCGATATATCACGATCCGACGCAAAGCCGAGCTGGCCGCCAGTTTGGGGCTCTCGGAGAGACAGGTATGCACTATACTATGCACTACTAATAGTCAACATAATTATTATTCATTAAGATTGTATTCAAATGTTATCCAGGGAGAATCACATATATGCGCTTGGTTAACTTATTTTTTGTTTTATAATCACGCCATTTTACGTTGGAGCAAGAGGATTTAAGTTTCAATTTCAATTAATTAACGCGTCTTGTACATTTTAAATGGAATGAAACAGCATAAGCGAATGCTTAATGTTTTTGGACTGTGATCAATTTAGGGATCGAATGTTTCTAAAGTACCTACCTACCTAATTCTAGATTTATTTTTATTTATCGATTACTTAGACGGGATTATGTGAAGTCCTATATCTATTCACGCGTTTCAAGTAAAAAAACAGAAGTCATCATCATCAGCCCATCACGTTCCCACTGCTGGGACACGGGCCTTCTCTCATAGAGAGAATATGGGCCATAATCCACCACGCTGGCCCAGTGCGGGTTGGTGGATGTCACATGTCCTTAAAATTTTGTAATGAATTCTTGGACATGCCGGTTTCCTCACGATGTTTTGATGATGATATCCACACACAACTTAAGAATGTTAGTGGTGCGAGGCCAGCAGGATTCGAACTCGGGTGCGTCGGATCGAAACTCGCACGTTCTCCCACTAAGCCACACTTGCTCTTTAAAAAAACTAAGTTAATAAATATATATATTTTACAGGTAAAAATATGGTTCCAAAATCGTCGCGCCAAGGAGCGCAAACAGGTGAAGAAACGTGAAGAAGTCGTGATGAAGGAGAAAGGCGACCACGCTTCCCTACAGCACGCGCAGTTACATCACGCCACTATGCTCCATCACCAGCAGATGATGAACGGTATGATGCACCATCATCATTATCACCAAGGGGTTTTGCAAGGTGTGCCTGAGCCACTGGTACCCGGAGTAGCCCCAGTGCCTTTACTGTGACCGCAGCAGGACTTGTGTGGACATTGAACTCGCGTAGTGACTCGGATGGACTGATTCGTCGGAACAGTGCATTACAATTTATTGCCACAACGTGACCTTAACGTGTGATAAATTTGCATTGCCAGAATGCATTCTAGTGGAATGTTGTAAAATGAACCATCGTTGTATATTAATAACGTTAATACTCTTAGGCGCTACCTCGGCGGTCGGCTAAAGCTGCAAGCGAGACACTTAACAATCGTTTTGGTGAACAGGCTCTTTCCGTAATGAATCCTGTTCTAGCAAATAAACAAAAAACATCTTCATATTCGCATTATTAGAACAGTCTTTTCGCCAAAATCGTAACGCTGTAATTAGCCTTCATTTTAGAGCTACAATAAGATGTAGGTAGGTATCTAAGTGTTCACGCCTTATAGCAGCTATCCTTTGGTACCTATTCACGAAAATAGGTACGAACTTAATTTAAAGAATTTTGTCACTTGACTGTAAATATAGATAATTATATTTTTATATTATTATTGTAATAATTAAGTATTATATTGATTATATTTAGGTAAATAATTAATATTTCTCAATGCTACAAGTGCCTTGTCTATTCTGCCCGTTGCGTTGCGGCGACCGCGAACTTCGTAGGCCGAAATGAAGATCTCTGTCCGCATAAAATAGACATTCGTATGAATTATATTTATTTAATGTTCAGTCACTAAGAATTTAGTAAATTTTTAGTATTTTGTGACAAAAAATGAGTTTATCTGTCAACCTGATTATTTTGGCCTGAAAATGTTTTCTAAATTATTATAAATACACATTACCCGTGTTTCGTTGTTGATTCTTTAATGTCCATGTTAACATTTTTATTCAATAAATAAATGGTTTAAGATGGAATTAAATTTCATTGAGAATCTCATACAGCAATGAAATACGAATATATACCTACCTAGTATCATCTATCTATCTGTTTGTACGTCAGTACATAGACTTTTTTATTTGCATTTGTGGCCTTGGGAAGTAGGTGCAAATAGTTTTTTTTTACATTGAATGAGATTATTCCTAGTTGTAATTGTTCTGTACATAATAGCTTAAGTCTTAGTTTGACTTATTCTAACGCCAGTTTCTGTAGATTTAACACGATAGATATTGCAAATAATCACGAACCGCGTCGGAAAATACTGTCAAGATTGATTAAATACTTGTTTGTATGAGGAGTTTATTATTGAAATACCTTATTTAGTTTGATTTGTTTATAAATGATTGTGTTACAATATTTTATTTATTGATTCCCAGTGCATGGAAGTAAGGTGATTGTTTATCGTTTGTTTTGTGATACGATTACAGATGTAAGATGGTGCTAACGCTATTATTTTGGGGTTTTGCAATCATTGTTCTGTTACAGTTGTAATATAGGGTGTAAACGACACTATACGTAAGTTAACCGACGAACGATCTCAAGCCTGTATTATTTTTTATTGTATAACTTCTTAAGTGATGAATTGATCGAGTCTATCTGTGGTGTCTTTTATACTCTGTATAGGGAATTAGTAAAGTGATGTACCTATATGGTGTATAATTTTGTGGTTGTTGTATTGGAGATGTTGTATTACTGTTTGTACGGTTTGTAATCACATGATTTGTTAGAATGTACGCGGCACTATCACGAAACACATTGATAAACTTAATAAATCCATGTTAATCCTTACATCTCGTATTTATTTGTTTGCTACCTGTTAAATATTAAATTTACACTGAATATAGAATAGTATTCTTAGTTGCACTGATTTATTAAAATTCGAAACAACCAACCCCGAAAATTTCAATTGGAGACAAATAGGTTTACAATTTATTACATCTACATTAATATTATAAAGAAGAAAGATTTGTATTTTTGTATGTTTGTTACGAATAAATTCAGAAACTACTGGACCAATTTCAAATATTCTTTAACAATTAGAATGCTACATTTTCCCTGAGTAACATAGGCTGTTTTGGCGCGAACAAAGTATTAATATTTTTTCTTGTTTAACTTAAACATTGGTTTTCACGAATATGTAGGTGACTAAACTTGTGGGGTACATAGTTACCATTCATTCATTACCTAGGCACCTCTTTACCTTGCGATGAAAGTTGAAAATGTCTTCATGTGACGTTTATTATTTTAAATGGTCGATCCAATATCTGCTTGTAAATTGTAAGTCTGAAGATTGAAAAATCGGTCCTAATTTAACATATACTTTTCCATCAAAGTAGCTACGTCATTATTTCAATGTCTAATTCAGTCTGCCATGAATTGCTTTGGAAAATACAACCCGAAATACGAATAAATATAAATCTCATTTATTTTCCTAACACGCGTCAGGAAATTTCACTTCCGGAGTCAGCCTAACAATAATTTTATGGTTGAAAATAACTTCTCAAAGATTATTTACTTATTAGAACATTTTTAAAATAAGGAAGGTATTTTAATAGAACTTTGGTTTAGTGCATGGTTTAGTGCATTTGGTTAGAGCTTACACAAGGCGACTTTTTGCATCGACTATAATCATAAGTAGGTACGACAGGATCACTGCTTACATTCGTCTCAATATACAGAGTCACGGCTAAAGCTGCTGTATCGCGATTGTATTGCTCCAAAAAGTCGCCGTGGAAAAGGATATCAGAATAAAGCGCAATTGCGAAGTCAGACTCTGCACAGAGCGGCCATGAACATACGAAGCCTGCTCAGAGAAGAGACACCGTGGGGTAGTAGCCCCACGAGGTGCCGCAGAGGCCATGAGCCAAAGCTCGAAGCCAAGCCAAGAATAAACTACGTGGAAAAGGCATAGATGAATCACATAGATATCACATCGCAAAGATCGCTTAGATGAATGAGAATATAGCGTAGGTTTGGCAGAAAAATGCAATGCCACAGAAATGAGGACTTGCATGCGGTGTAAACAACGATAATTTAAAAGGCTATACACTACTTATCTTTTAAATAATACCTATTTAAGTTATATAGATTTTTGAGTTTAACACATGTCGTACCTACTAGATGGTAAGCAGGCTGTACAAACGTACCTATAGTAGCTCAAGTAATAGATATGTAATAACAAATCTATTACTTGAGCTTATACTGCTCGCACTTATCTTCAACTTGAACGGGTGACAGCCTGAGTTTCAGAGTTTACAGTTTTGTATATCATTTTCAAACCGATTTAAAGCCCATGTACTAAATGCGTGGTAGCCCTAAATTCATCCGTACCTACCATCAGCAGGCGCGATGGTGCTGGAAGGAATGTGTGCGCGCTAATAGCTGTGCAAACGGCGCTTATTGAGGGCATTTTGAGGGCGGCTTCAAAAGCGCCGCGCTCTGAACTTGCCGACGCCGCCCACTGCACTTACCCACATAATCACTGCTTCCTTATTGACTATCAATAGGGAATTCGGGGAAGTGATCTACAAGGAGCGAAGCTCATTGTTTTATGCGTACGAGGAAAGGACAGAAAAATTGTAGTTATTGTTTTAATGGTAGCATAGTTTTGCTAACTGTAAGGCATACCTTTTCCTACCTTCATTGCGCCGCCCAGCTAACCGGCCGCTGCCAGACAATAACGGTTTTTTATAGATATTTTTTTGTTTGATCTCTTTTGTCACAAAGCACTTACGAACAATATATGTATGTTCTAATTCAAAATCATTTTTGCCCTCTATGATAATTCTTTGGAGAAAAGACGTACTTTGATCGCACTTATTGAAGAATCAAGCATTATTTTTCGAATAAATGGGTTGAAAAGTTAGTTAATTTGGTTTGCGCATGTACATATTTTAATGTAGAACCTTGTATATATTAAAATACATGTGCGGCAATAGAAAAGTTTATGAACATAATTATCTGTTTCAATAGCTACTTGCCTATCGACAAATATTCTTAGTAAGTATATAAATAGGTAATGCCTAATTGATTATATTATAGGGCACTATAATGAGAAACGCAATAGTGAAATTAACTTGGTATGGAATAGTCTCTTATATGTACAATTACCGTACCTAGCTAACATAAAGTTTTCTCATGTTGATGTCGAAAAGATGATTAAAATTATAAAACCTGATTAATTTTTAATGATAATAAATTTGCCTGTTTTGTAACCTGTTATAATTATGTCTAAAATTTCTATTTTATAAGTTGTGCATATTTTTTTGCACTAAAATACAAAACCAATATTTAAATTGGTCCTAATTTGCTCAATTTGTTAAGATTGGCCGGCGCCAATACTTCGCGAACGGTAGGTTTAATTTCTGGTAGACCAAATTTTTGCGTTTTATTACTAGCACAGTACCCAGTTGCCAAATTAAGGCACTAGAGCCATATTATTTATTTTCTTTGCTAGAGCGATCTTCAATTATAATTAAGCTGATCAGTAGGTATCCTATTTTTTCACGCCCAGACAACTGAACTCATATACAAGGTTTGTTGTCAGACTCTGTGGTGTAGTCGTTGGGGCAGGTTGGTTCAAATCTCATACATCACTGAGGTTGCGGACATTTGTTTCGTGTCTGGGTATTGTAGTTTAAGGTTCTCTTGTCTTGATACAGTAGGGAATCCTAGTAGTAGTAGTAGTCAGGATCTATGAATGTGATCGATGGGCGTATAAAAATGGTACAGATGATACATAAGTGTAAGAGCTAGAATCAATGATCGTAATGATCGCAAAAAATCTGAAATCAGGAAAGGTTTTATCTTTAGAAACAACTAGAATGTCTTTTCTGTGCCACCATCCCGCTCCCGTAGTGAATTCTGTGATCAACAAAAGAACCTTCGATAATGTGTCTTCCGGCAGGTATAGCACTGAGACAGACAAGCAAGATGATACTTAGACTGGTTAAAAGACCGTTGAAAAATAAAGATTAGAATTCATAAACTCCACATACACTAAATCAGAAATTAGTAAACAGTCATTGTTTCATGATCATAAATAACTACACCGTCGGCGACCACCACCGCTGCGACGCTGTGATCTCCACAGGGGCCCGGCGTAGAACAAACACGGCTCGGTGTGTTTACCTTTTCGGCTGTTTGCCCTTTGACAGCAGTCTCACAGGTCGTTAACACGTCACGCCTAACTAGAGAGATGCACAAACTTGGGTCATAGTGTGACAATTTTGTTTCCAAACTGTGCGTCACGAAGACGGTGATATAGATAATATAGATAATTATACATACAGAGTAAGTATAAGTACAATACAATAATACTTTATTGATCACCAAAACAGGAAACAGAAGTGTACAGTTACAAATAATAGTGGTAGAACAATGGGCGGCCTTATCGCTATGTGCAATTTCTTACAGGCAACCTTTGAATGGACAGGAATAAAATGGTAAAATTATTTACAGTATATCTTTATTATCGTCGTACGTAACGCAAAAGCTGTCCCTGCGGCCTATGAAACAAAAACATAGCAAATGCTACATATGGGTAATTCGCCATAACGCATTGTAACGTTTAAACATTAAAATAAATAAAAATATCGCTTATAAATCTATGTTTGGCCACTATCTCGCCCTGATATAATTATGTTAATCGACAATGTGGTCGAAGATGGAACACAGATCTAGAGTAAGACTCAGTTGACTGCTCAGACTGGTGTTTCACCGAACACCATTCCGATATTTCCGATATGTACGACTAGGTTTCGGCTTGGCTTGTTCGGTGGTATTACAACCGCAGCCAGAGCCTACCACTCCAAAGAACAAAATTATACGAGAAAAGTACATAACTACAAACAAATTGGGTTATAGAAATAAACAAATAAGATAAATTAATAATGTTATAATAGTTATAGAGTTGCCTCCGAAAAGGTTGGAGACTCAGCGTTGCTGTTTTTTAGCTCCACCTAAGATTATGCCAGCTACCATCCCGGAACACAATGGTCAGCATTTTAAATACACACTTCTATTTAAGTTTTGTTTGATAGCATAGGTATTATAGTCTTATTTAGATATTTACCTTAAATATTTAGGTTATGGGGTCCACGTGAGATCCATATAAAGCATTCACAGTGTCAAGAGTAACGCACTACGTACGTAGGTAATTTGTCATTGCATTAAATCATCAGACGCGTCATTAGAGAAGCAAACAGTGGCCAGCTCATGGCGGAAATGCTTCCTTCGTGTTTGTCGGCTGTCGAGGTATAGTATTTGGAAACCGTTTGAACGGTAGGTGAGAAAAAACTCGTAACGATTTTTACTTTGATAAACGGAATTTTTCAAAGCTTATTATTTTCGTTGTTATTGTAATTTCCAGTTACTGGAACTGTACTTTTACCGTTACGGTTTTGATAACTAAATTAAAGCAACTTATCATAATTGCATAACAAGAACGGTTCAACGGCTCAACGCTACAATTCTTTCACAATACTTGTTACTAACCGACGGGAGGACTATTTAAGGAAAAAAAAATTAACGGCCTCTGTCTGCCATTATATAGTCATGGTGTAAGTACAAATTTTCTAGGATGTAATATACTGACTACATTTAGAAATAATTGTTATAAGTCCTGCATTGAACCTAGAAGGTCCTGCGTTATCTTGATATTCGTTATTTGTATTTTGGAAAAGCCTCAACCCAGCACGTTCCTCCGCTAAAACTTCTCCTATACCTTTCAGACCCGAACTAAAACTACGCGATATGAAATAAAACTTAAAGTTGATCTAGGGTGTGATTTATTCCTAGATTTCGAATCTGGGGTCAGTTTTCCATTTTCCAGCTTTTTTGAACTGTCGTAATGTTCGGGAGGAATCGGTTCAGGAACAGGCTTAACTTGAAATATTTTCTTCTGCCATCTAAAGCTATTTGCTTCGCTGCTTTCATCCAATTCTTCTGATTCCCTCGACTCTAAGACCTCTTCTTGCTCCAGCTCAAACCTTATATCGTCTTCTCCATCATCGCTTTATTCATCTTCAGATCCGATAAGCATAGATTCAATTTCCTCGTTTAGAAAAGACCACGCCGCTGAGTAAAAATAAAAAAATGAACATAATTTAAGAAACAATTTCCAAACGTATGAGAGGTAAAGCCCCAACCCGTACAAATGTGTTAAAAATGTTTGCCAATCCATTTGCCCCAGCTAATGTACACAAATAGCTACAATTTTGCATAAAAACTGTTAAATACTTATTTAATTTAATGATACAAAACAAGGTTATGATAAATGTTAATTTAAAATGGTCTAAAATTTACTTCCAGTCCTCCGAAGAGTCCTCCGAAGCGTGCACTCAAAAATCCATACGATTGCTCACCTCACCACTGACAGCGCGACTCGTTCTTACATGAAATTCGAGCGGATTCGATTAAACCGCTTCACGCGCAATCGTGTTGCGCTGAGCCCGTATTTACTAATTGTTTACTTTTCAAACAAAATTGAATCTTATAACCCGCACAATCATATTGGACGGGTCTGAAAGGGCTATAGGTACCCCACTGAAATACTAAACTTACAAGGTAAAAACTTAAATGTAACGTATTCTGTAGGTACCTATATGAAATCAAGATCAAAATGATCCTGGATTTAAGCAAAATTAAAACTACTTTAATAATAATTCTCGAAAAAGGAGCCAAATGTACTCAAACCGCGCATAACACATAATCAGTTGTTATCAGGTGCATTATATTTAACTAAGGTGGGTTTAATCCTCACGATTTGATATCTTGATAATGTCTGGATTATCGGCGAACATGAAAGCGACTAAATTAATTTTTAATCCCGCTTTCCCTCCGTCACTTGGCCATATCTTAGCTACGTAGTCACACAAGCCGTCAACTCTTTGATACCAGCGCGATATCAAGGGTACCGCGCCAATCATAAAATACACTCAAAACAACTGAATCAAATAATATTCTGATGTAATTAATAGCCAAAATATTGTTAAATATTACGAAGATTGAGTTCAGGGGTTTGACTGTGAACTTGAACTGTATGTAACTCATAGAAATCGTAATATAGATCCTTTATTCTATACACTGTTCATAATACTGATATAGGTCTTTTGCAATGATTATACAGGCAGTAGGTATGTGACACTAAATAAATACAAAATTTAGCCTAATATATTTGTGTCACTCGACTCTACTTTACCGCGAGTAGAGTCGAGTGACACAAAATATATTATATACTGGAGTAAAGTACTGGATATTACATACGTGGAGTAGGTACCGTTACGTGCATTGTCAAATTATACTATAGGTAGGTATATATGTTATGTCCTCAAGATCTTTTATATTATTTATTGTGCCTGGACAAGAGATATAATGTATAGGTATATAGATACCTATTAAAGTCGTAGCCATAGAGATCTGAATATCTGTGGTCGTAGCACATCATTACCTAAGTCATAAAAGCAACATTAAAACTCAGTCAGTATCAAAATTTTATAAACTACACAAATCAAGTTCCTGTTAGATATAATTTTTATTAGAAGTATGTTATGATGTGAAGTTGTGTGAGTGGTACCGGTTTAATATTATTTATCTAAAATATTAATTCCCGGATCAGTTACTGCACGATAATAAATTATCTACAGTACTTAGAATCATTTTGTAGTCACGTTGCTATTTTAAGATTTTTAATCTATTCAAATTTAAATTTGAAGTACCTATAATATTATGTAAGTGATTTTAATTTAATACATACCATTAGCAATATCTAAAGGAAAGCGTGGCGGTTAATATCAGGCGTACGACTTGCTCGTTACTCAGTTCCATAAAAAAATAAATAAGAACAATGCCGGTAACACAGAATACTACTATATGTGTTTATCTGGAGTTTTAGTAAGAGTTCTTAATAATACATTTTGATGATAGTTTTAGAGATCGTTATCATAATAAGTGATTATCTGCTCTTTATTGTATCTTTCGAAGTTAATATTAATTATGACAAAATTGCAATACACTTACTTTCACGCAGATTAAGCGGGGTCGAGAAAAATAAGAGATTGCCAAAAAAAAGGGGATAAACGAAACTGCGCATGGTTATATTAATTTCTTAGGACAGTGGGAGTTCCATATATGTATGCATTTATTCTGTCGCCAAGCAATGCGCAAGCATTACTGTGTTCCGGTTTGAAGGGCATTGTAGCCAGCGAAGTTACTGGGCATATGGGACTTAACATCTGATGTCTCGGGGTGAAGCAGAGCTACGCAGTACTTTTTATGGTATTAAAAGTTCTGGGTGGCACTGCAATTGTTATGCGCAGGCGTGGTAACCATCAGACGATCGACATGCTCATCTCATCACTGAGTTAAAATGTATCACACTCACTTAAAAAAAAATGTCCATATCCATGATATCCATAGGCTGGATACGTCTGCCGCACGTCGAACTAGCTGACAGCAAAACTCGCCACTGAGTGGGTCCCACACAACGTCTGACGACAACGCGGCAGGCCCAGACGGAGATGGCGGGATGGCCGCAAAAGACAATCGTGAGGAATGGAAGAAGGGGGTGGGGGGGGGGGGGGGGAATTGGCCTGGAGTAGAACGATCACGGCTAAAATAAATAAAATAAAATATTCATGATATCAATTTCCAGTAGTGACTTGTGATGATCATGACTCTGATCAAACAATAGTACTAACTTAATCCTATTAATTCTATGAAGTAAATAGCTGCGCCCCGTCACCTGCGAGTTTTCGGTGTAAAATGCGGTTTCGGTATAAATGTCCTTTTCCAGTTTAGACCCTAAGTTCCAAATTTCATCAAAATCCGTTCAATAGTTTTTGCGTGATTCAGTTGCAAACATCCCTTCATCCATCCTCACAAACTTTTGCATTTATAATATTTACTAATATTATTTGGATTTATTATTTTATTGTACCCTGTCAAAACATTTACATCGCCGATTATAAAGTACATGTACAAAGACGAACTTAGCCCTAAGAAGAGTTTTCTTCGACCAGACCCTTGAGAAAGACAACTAACACGATAGAGCAAATAGGTTTCAATGTAGATTTATTGTAACAAAGGTTGTTTTTGGTGCATGTTTAACAGGTAAGTACTTAAGATTATCATTTCCATAAGGGTAGGTTAATCAAGTCCTACACTTTTTTTTTTATGAGCCTGTTTCGTCCCAATGCTGGGCAAAGGCCTCCCTTCCCTCCTTCCATGACCCTCTGTCCATTGCTGTTAAGGGCCATTACTTGTCGTAGGCGTCTAGGTCGTCGCGCCACCTACGGCGGGGCCGGCCCCGTGGTCGTGTTGCTCCGGCTGGAACCCAGTCTGTAAGGACTTTTGCCCACAGCTGGTTTGGCATACGACATACGTGTCCAGCCCAGTCCCATTTCAGCTGGGCGGCTTTCTGGGAAACATCCAGGATTTGCGTTTTAGAGCGCAGTATCGTATTCCTAATACGGTCTCTCAACTTGACTCTTAAGATACTGCGCTCCATCGCTCGTTGTCAACGAGCTTGTCTACCTCGAGTTCGGACCTCTGCTGAACAGTCAAAGACCAAGTCTGCGATCCGTAAGTGAGAGCAAGTCTTACACTTATGGCGATAAAAATCTGATTGTGAGGAAATTATTATTCAAACTGAGCAATAAGACGAGCCAGTCGTTTACCTGATGGTAAGCGCTACGCTTGCTTACAAAAATTGCATTGCCACCCAGAACTTACTATTCGAATGAAGCTATATCAAATTTAAACACGTTCCTACCTAAAACGCCCTGCATTAAGTCCACATAAAAGAAATTCCAAAGTTATACATAGAGAAGATACGTTATTATGTACACACCGACCTTAGGTATCTAAAACGGGTCACTTTGGAAGTGGCGTCGGTTGTTTAGATTTTAACAACATTAAGGCATGAATATGTGATGCGATTTGACGCGGCCAGAGATTTATATTTATTGCGTTTTTAATTTATAGCCGCTATAAAATACGTGGAAAGATCGATAGCCGGCGTACCTACCGACCAATCTACCTGGGCACGGAGGATTGAGTCAATGTATACATACATGCCTTTAATGTAGGGTTAATACTCATTTATATGTATAGTCTTTAGCACCTATGTTAACACGTGATTGCTATTAGCACATTCGCCAAATTACAGTGGCGTATTCCTATATTACCTAAGTAATTTTTAGGTATATATAATTTTATTCATTTCTTTTTTTACTATGTTTTTAATAAGTCAGCATTTGAGTAAAATCTAAAATCATACGATTTGGCCGGCCTAAAAAAGACCAACTTAACAGAATATAATCACAATGTATGATATGTTAGGTACGTATAGAGGTGTCTTGGAAAACTAAAACAAATAAATAAGTATGTGTGTATATGATCATGCAAAGAGGTAGGTGAAAACTATTTTTAATTTTTAGTGTGATACATTCAAAAAGGTTTATCTATATACCTAACTAACAATGCCTTTAAATTGTGTTAAACGCTGCAGTGTTTTTTTTTACTTCAGACTAGGCCAAAGTTTGACCATGATCTCACCGACGAAGAAGCGACGACGTTGTGATCGAAGATGAAGCACGCTTGCCTAGTAAATCTATTTACTCTTGATTTGAACACACCCAAGTTGTATTTAATAGGAAACACAGATGATGGCAGGGCCTTCGACTCCTTAGCTGTACGTATTAATAAGGATGAGCCAAAACGCTTCGTACGGATAGGCGGGGCTTCTAACATGTAGGGGTGACGTTATGCCAATCGTCTTGTTGTCCGATGGTGAAATGGTGATAGGGGGATTAAATTGTGCATTAATTAAATTAAGTGTTTAGTAAAATTCATGAAAAACCTAATTAAAAAAAAATACCTAGTATCCACTAGTATCTACATGATGTATATCATCTACGCGGTTAAGCATTGCGCCGTGACATGAATTTATAACTTTATTAATTCAAAACATTGAATAATGCAGTTTTTAATGACTGTACCATAAATAATGTTGTGTTGGTAACAAAAACAATACTTTTGATTTCGCATTAACCTTATAACGTTGTTCATTGTAAAAGTTTAAATATACCTATCTAATATAACTATAGCAATTAAAATATAATGGTTATATTACGGCCTCTGGCCAGATTAAGATAAAATAACTTCCTCTGTATTATGTCTCCATGTTTAATCTAATTGTGTATATCAATAAAATGCCAATGACTTTACATAAAATAGTAATTGGTAATTGGCATTTTAACACCATCCGGTTAACTCTCAACCAGAACAAGCCAGCACGTGATAGTTTGCAAGACGGAAACCGTCCGTCGCCGTCGGCTCGCATCAAAGAGATATCACCCTGAATAGCTGTTCCAGTCAAAATATGTACAAATGTTGGTAGTTATGGGCTAAACAACAAAAAACGGATATCTTATTTAGCATTAACAATGAGCGGAGCCTGCATATCGTACGGAGTCGCTACGAACAATAGCCGATGTTTACGAGGCCATAAACCCAGCTTCTTTGTCCAAGAGTCGTTCAATAAAACCTACCTTCGCAGAGCTACAACCGATATGTAAAAATATCTGGGCTAATATTTAAAATAAACCAGCCTTTTCGTGAATATCTCTCGCGAATAGCAATTAAATTGTTTGCCTCGGCGTGATTTATTATCTACCCATGCATTAGCATTTTAGGCATCTTTACACGAAAAAACTTCGAAAAATTATAACTAAACGTAATTAACAGAATGTTCCGTGACATTAAGCAGATTTTATTCACATCAAAAACTAGATACTATTCAAATTTGGTTGAGTTATGAGTCTTTTATGTAAAACTCTCAGCGCTTTCTTGGGTTTTTTAGATCTAGAGTTGTTATGTTGTGATAAATAAATAATTTATTTGCGCACGCTTTTTAACCTTAGTAATTAATAAACCTCCAGTCATTTACATTTTTGCTTATATGATGTAGAGGGTGGAGTACATATATAATAGCCTAGGTGTTCCCATGTATATGAAGTGTTATCTTACTAATTGAATTATTAATAAGCTTAATAATATTCGTAAAAGAAGTTTTGGCTAAGTTTTAAATACGGGAGTAGTAGGGCTTTCATAGAGATTTATGATTAGAATAGAAAGACATGATAGCAGTATAATTTTTCCCATATAACGCTATAGTTCGGGAAATCATAGGAATATTCTGACTTTGCTACAAACTTACATGATAATCAAATTTATCTTTCCTTCTTCTGTCTTAGGTATCAATGACGGGTATTATAAAGCTCTGAAGGTGTAATTCTCTTTTTCATGGCACCTGTATATAAGTTTACTGGATCTTGATGTAACTACAGTGTAAATAATAGACGAATAATGCAGATCAATTTTATTTATCTGCTGCACCGTTTATTCTCAAGAAAAACTCGCCAAAGACACACAAGTGAGGCCCACATCGGCCGAAAAGGTTTACCAAGTATTCTAGCGTTCTTGTTTAATAGACAAGTTTACGAATATACTTTCAACTTTAAACTCTAACAGATCTGAATCTTTAACAAATGTACCGTAAAGTGGCTTCTATTGGCTTTTACCCTAAACACTAAGAGCTTGAGTGACCTGCATAGTAAGTACCTACTTAGTACCTTATGTTCCCATGAGCAGATTATTGTCTTTACAAACATAGCTCCGCAATTGATTACTTTTAAATGGTTTGTTTGAAACAAACAGCAATAATTTAAGCTGTATCTCTTTTATTACTCGCAAATTCGTGAGTTTTAACAGTTGGTAGAGTAAACAGACAAAAGTCGCTACCTGCATTACCAGTAGAGTCGGTTTCACAGACTGGAGATCCCCAGTGAAGAGTCGGTCGGTCATTTGTAAAGCAAAATCTATTGTTTAAATGGCTGCGAACTGCAAGAAAATCCTTTAAACACTAAAAAACCCATTGTACTAATGCGTCAAAGGTGCCGACACAAAACTCCGGGAAGATTTCGTTATCGGCACAACAGTCGAAAAGATAATTGAATTATTTTGTTAAGTACAGGCGTTAATAGAATTATTTTGTTCTTGTCAAAACAACGCACATAATGAGAATGCTTGGTTAGTACGATTATACTTAATCCTTTTAAAGTAGGTATATTTTGTTATCTGGGTATGGATTTCTGGAAGCCGATTCGTTGAGCAAAATACTACTTAAAATTTTAAGAAGGTTGTTTGTATGTATGTATATGAAAATACATAGGTATATGTTCAATCAAGAGTTTAATAAATAAGCATAATCTTTATATTGGCTATTGGTCAGATTAAATTGCGAAACAAGTAGATGTCTGCTTAATAATTCAGGTGCCATTAAAAAGTTTACTACCGAAATATTCGTTTAGGTATTTATCCTGTGCCTTTAAACCTATCTATAGATTTTTAGGTTTGTAGGCCATTGTGTGTAGGTAAATCAAATATCTATGTAAATATTCAGTGATCTTTATATGCTGATCCTATAGCAATGGAATTATGATAAAAGAAAGTCCCTTCCAACTTTTTACGGACAATAGAGCAGTAAGCAGAAACTTAGAAGGACGAAGTCAAATCTATATAAATCGATACGGAAAGCAAAATCGTAGATAACTATTACCTTATCCAAAAACTGGTTAAAAAAGTCAATGCCAGGAAGTGGAATTCTCTGCCGGCGTCTTTGTTTCAAAGTAGCTATAATCTGGGTGTCTTTAAGACTAGAGTGAACAGGTTTCTTCTAGGCGAGCGTGCTACATCTTCGACCGCATCGTCACTTAACAAGAGGTGAGATAGTGGTCAAACGCAAGCTTATAATCAATAAAAAAATGCAGTAGAAGAAAATGCATTAGTAATTACATCGATATAGGTAGTGATTTCATATGTAAGTACAGAATCGTATGCAGTTACGTTGGTAAAGGAAACCACTTAAATTTTAATAAGAGCAGCGATTATGCGCCATAAAAAGGCTGTAAATACGTAGTTAGCCGAGTTCCCTGAGCGCAGTAATTTGCGGGAGTCGGCTTGCGCGTGTGACCAATAGGAGCCGATGGATTATACCTACGTACAAGTGAAAATCACTGGGAGCTGCCGAGTGATTTGAATGGGATTTTCGGGAAGGGATTTATAAGCTGTAATAGTACGTAGATTACGCCGAGTTTACAACTAGCGTCATCTACTATGTTGTAGCGACTTTCCATCCGAAATCATATTATTACTAAATATAATTATTTATCTATTCTGTAGGTAGGGTAGAGCAATCAAGTACGCACTTTTGAAACTTAAATTTTTAATAAAATTAACTTTAGGTTTACAGTCTACAAAATTATTTCTTAATTATCTTAGGTTCATCAGTAACATATTTTTAATTCGTAAAATAAGTAATTTTATTAAAAATATAAACAAAATAGCTTTGCATTATGACCAGTCCAACGCGTACTCTTAGCCTGCGCTATGGCTAAGAGTACGTTTACCTTTACTTCTTACTCCCTGCATGACACTTGGCTCAACTACTGATCTCTAAATCCAACAAGTTTGTTGTCTATACTCCCAATTCCGACTTCTACCACAGAATACTACTTCTACATGCTCAACCGTTGTTATTGCAATTCAACGAGGCAATGCTGTAATGGGCTGGAGCATTTGGGATGTGCATTATCCTTTAATTTTAGTACATAACCTTTGTATAAAAATAGCCTAGACTAGACGGAACGAATGAAACAGAAATCACGCGCAATGATAGACAACACTACTTATTAAAATAATAATTATATTTCTAATGACATAATAACATCGAGTTTATGTACTTTAATAGGTGGTTAACAGAACTGTTTTTTATCTGCGAGCCATCATCATACTTTTAGCGTTTCTTACGCTGCTTGAATCATTAATAATTTATTACAATCAGTATAAGCACTGCCGGATCAGTAATAGAAGCAAATGATTACCCAGTTGTTTAATTAACATCTCTCACCATCTCAAAAATAATTTATTAAATAGCACTAAACTGCGCTTTCAAATGTCATAAACACGTAATACAAATAATTCAATATATTATGTAATTTTTTAAGTTAACATGACCGAAAAAATGGTAACCTTTTTATTTCTCTCAAATTAAAGCCTAGCCCTAGAAAATAAATTCGAAAACTGAGTCTACCACTGCTTCGGAAATACACCCGCTAGAGGAGATAGCACCGAGAAACTCTGCGGAGAGGTATCTTTTTTCAACTGTATTTAAATAAATATAATAACAACAACTGTTTTTAAATAGTATCAGTAATGTAATAGTATTCTTTGGTATCAATCAGTAACAAATGTAATTAAACTGCATACAAATATTACTTCTGGGATATTTATAGCGAGCTTGTGTATCTAACAACAAGGAGTGCACTTTATCGAGGAATTAGCTGGAATGTTTATCGTTATATAAGCACACACGCGCACGTGAAGTTTGATATATAGAGGATGCTATTATGAGCAGCCACAAACAATAAGGTGTGATAAGCAGATTCGGCGGCACCTTTCATGTGCCTTTGTCCGAGTTTAATCCGCCGCACCGCGCCGCCCGCGCCCGCGCATTTTCCTCATAGCGCTACCCACGTAGCTGCGAGCTACGCCTACGCGCTACGCCCAAAGGAAACTATTTGTAGGGGGTCGCTACACATTTATTTTTCACTCTAAATACTACAATTTTGGACTAAACTTCACTTCAATTTTTTGATAATTAGGTACTTAGGTACATGGTTTTCATATTTTTAATCCATAAACCAAAAGTACATAACCAAAAACAATGGCGGTCTATATCAAAGATCCAAAACACGAACATTGATTAGTAAAAATAAGAAAAACTCGACTCAACGATAATATTCTAACCATTAACCATACTAATTGGTCTACGACTTTTTATCTTATACCAGAGTTATATTGCTTCGGTACCCACATAATTGTGTAACTTCTCGTCTCGTCAATATATCTACTAAAGCATCCATATTTGGTCACTTTAATAAATCTTTTATTGGTGTTTAATTAGCACCAGTATGTGAAAAACAGTCGAGACACCTAGATACTACTTACTGGCTATTTGTGTCAAGGCGGTACGAATACTGCTTACGGTGTTTGGAGCGAAGTAATCAGGCTCAATATTGAGTCGCTAAATCCCAATAAAGACGGTCATTTACAAATTTCATGGTCGCAATTAGCCGTCCCCGCGGCGGAGCGATTGTTCTAAGACTATGGGTTCAATGATTGCTGCGTTTAGTGCGTAAAGGCAGTCCATAAAACGAGGTGACGCCGTTTTGTTCGAAGCTGCTTTTTATTGTGCACTGTATAAATTTATGGAATCATCATCGAGTTGTATGGACTCCTCTATTCGTTGGCAGCGGGTCCATAACCATTACGGATTGTATTTTGATACACATTTATTTACACTCGTTAAGTGATTGTAAACGTGAGCGATTCTTTCGGAAGGACTGTTACTACTCGTATTACGTTCTCGTAAACGAGATGTAAAGCACATAAATACTCATAAAATGTATATTGCGTATGATAGACATTTATAGTCTAACATAACTTACTAGCTAACAGTAATGGGTACACATTCCTAACAGTAACCGCAACGCTTCATTAGTAACTGTGCAGAAGCAGTATTTATGAATAGGTGCAGCCAGCGCCAGTAATATTTATTTATTTGGTGCACATAACAGAATACAGAAATGGTTTAAAATAGCATAACAGGATCAGATAAGAGCGATGCCGTAATCCAAAAAGTACATGCTTGTTTGAAAACAGTAAAATTATAAAAAAATACATACAAATGAACAAAGTAGAACACAAAGAAATAAATATATGAAGATTAGGTTATATATATAAAGATAATAAATATACATATGCATTACCAAGTCACAATCAAAAAATAATTTAACATTTGCTTCTCTGAAATACTACCTTCCTTATTGAAATCATTATTGCGTAATTGACGCTGACTACTTAACTAGCTTTTGCCTGCAGCTTTGATCGCATGAACACCATAATGCTAATAGGACATTTAAATGAATTCCTTTATGTACAAGTAGATAACATAAAATATCTCTCATAACTCACCGTGTTAGTTTCATTAGTGGTCCGTGGTTGATGGTAGGTTTAGCTTTTTATAAAAGACTGCTTTTTTCAAGTATGACAATAAGGTCAGGCTATGTAACTAATTGAAGGTATTTTAGCTATTTACATATGTCCAAGGAATCATGACGATCAGTTGCTTCGCTACACTGACTGCCACCGTAGAGAAACGACAAATTGCTTGGATAATATTTGTACATCTTATTATTGTTTAATTTATCTATGTACAAGATGCCAGAATAAAGCCAGGAAGAAGCTAACTACCAAGATTCAGGTGTGTACAAATTGGTGGCAACGAATTGTATCTATACTTTTATGGTTTTTTATTACAAATTTTACCGTATAATGCGACCCGCCATATTTTCGCATGGGTACAATTTATATTTTAATGATCGCAATCTAAAATTATCTCTATATAACTAAAATACCTCTAAATTAATATTCTGTTCTAAAGTGTGGAAAAGGCGATGGATGCTCTCGAGATTTGGTGCTGTAGAAGAATGCTGGAACTGTCATGGATTGAGGACTGTACAAACGTCTCCATAGTCTTCCGTCGTAGTACAAGTTCTGAAACTATCTTCTACGGGCTTAGGTATATCCGGAATTGCATAGGAGCCATATAACCGATGCTCTACAAGCAAAGTCAAGGGTACTTGATCGTCCATGAGATGGACAGACCAGATCAAGAAGGCCATTGAACGACCGTTATTATTATTATTAATTACACTAATTAATCAAAAAAATACAATACAGATATGAAAAAACAAATAATTAAAATACAGAATAAGTCATATTAATACAAACAATTATGATTTTTTTATTATCAATTCTAATTATTACCGTTGCACAAATGCACGAGAAACGCAACCGTCAAAGAAGAATGGCGAAGAGTTGTGAAGCGCGTTCAACTCTAATAGGGACTCCAACTGATTACCAAACAAAAGCGAAACGACAATTCAAGAAAAAAATCTGTGCTATCGTAAGAAGCCCAGCTATATAAGAAAAGTTGTAGTTATAAAAAAGAATCATAAAAATACCCAAAATTAACGATGTACGCAGACCGAGTTCATAAATGTAAATCAAAAGTAAGTACCTAAACGTAACACGAGTAATATTTTACAGACCAAATTCGCTAGAAATCTACATATAATGAGTCTAGGACAAACAATCGTGTTTCCACATTGTGTAAATAGTTAGAACACTTCTAACAAAATATATATCATATACTATTAACATTTTTATTATATTAATTCTGTTTTGTAATTTGCATGTATAACTTTTTTGTGTGATACATATAATTGGTTTTTAATCGTTTTTGTCACAATAAATAAATAAATAAAATTAAATTAAATATCTACAACAAAATATAGGTAGGTACTTCCATTACTAAAACTATTGGGTACATAAGTGTATTTTCTTGATTTCAGTAACAACTATATTAAAGAAGTTTGCCTTATAGATTAACTTACATGATATTGGAAACTTTATACAAGATACACTAAAATAAGGTTTTCAAGTAACTATTAAAGATTCTCACAAAAAGATTGCACTGAACAATTAAACCGCCCATTTTGCTTTACTTTTAAGTGTTGTTTTATTTTTGTGGTGCAGTTTAATAGCTGCATAAAGTATCTTTGTAGGTATTACTTAGCTTTGTAGAATAAAAATTATATAGCTGGTTTGGACTTTTAGAGAAACGTAACTTAAGTACACCACACAATTAAGTTGTAGAAATCCACTATAAGTTAGATATGAAAATTTAAATATTTACTCTTGAAATTTAGATGGAACAAAATGAAGTCATCAAGGTGACACATTGATATTGACCGAAGTCACCGAAGCATCGTAAGAAAGATGTTCCAAATACCAATACCATAATGACAGCGGATAATTTGTTGAAAAATAAATATTTTAGGAGGATAATAAAACCTACACCGGCAGCTGTATATAAGAGGCATGTGCGTCGTATAAGTATACCCAAAGGCGAGGGCTCGTTATTTTCTGGTCAATTGCCGCTTTACTGCGCCCGCGCATCCTCGCTTCCAATTACTGCCCAGCCGCCAACGCTATAAAATTAATCCTTATAATAACAGGACTTAACAACCTTTACCTTTTAAACAAGAACACACTTTGCTGCGCTGATCTTAAAGTATAATTTGTAAAGTAAAGAAGTTAGGGTTATATGGTACATGTTTGGATCAGATGCAAATTATGCTTAGGTAAAACGTGTTTGTTGTCCGTTGGGAGTTTTATTTTTTACAATTATATCGGCTCGGTTACTTGGAAATGCATTCACGAGAATCGGAGAGGGCTTCGTGATGTTTAATAGGCTTAGATTAGAAGTTAAAAGCCGGGCCGTGGGTTGAGCGGCCATTAAAAGGTTCTCAGGACATGGACGGACATGTCTTAGCTCTCATTAGATGAATAGCTCAGAGCCAGGACAAAAAAGTTTTATATAACATAGGCCCTAATTTAACGAACTTGGGAAAACAATGAAAATGGGATGTAAGATATAAAAAAGTTTTTAACAATGTGTACACTATATATTTTAGTAGATTGTTGGGGGTGCATTGTTATTGTTTTTATAATGTCGGAAAGTCATATGCACCCGCATATGACTTTCCGACTATAAAAAAAATAATTTTCTTCAGCCCCTGGAGCATAAAAGTACTACTTTGGCACGCTTGCAGGTGTCATAATAATTATATAATGCACCACTATACGAGCATGAAAAGTTGAAAATATATTTAAAACTGTCTAATCTTCTTTATTTTCTGTAGAAGGCGTAAATGCCAACACAGTTTGTGGCACAGATGAGTCGAATCTTGTTAAAGTAAAATCATTTTATTTTATTGGGGTGTAGTAAAGGCGTGTATATAACAGAGAAATGCTTTTTCATGCTCTACCGTAAACTTTTACCTACACGCCAAAAGTATAAAAAAGTTAGCAACATTCGCCTCGACATAAACATGTTTTAAAAGGTCTGAATGCATTTCGCTGATAAGTTAAGTTCATTACGGGATAATAAACTTTTAGTTTTGCAAGTGCAATTATGACGGAATGCCGACAAAGGGTCTGTGTGCCTTTGAAGTCGCCGACAAGCTGCATCCGCTTTCTCCTGGTAGATAAGGCCGGATGTGACGTGGCCTTGCGCCGGCCCAGGAGGGAGAGCGCTTTTCACGATTACTTGATAAATTCCTTCGTCGGGATAAAATCGTCGTGAGCTTGCACAACGGAACACAAGATTGTGACTCACCAAATTTAAACTAAACTATGGGAAAGAACAGCCACAAGTCATCCTGTACATAAACATTAGCTTTTTATTACTACCTACCTATTAGAAATTACAACAGCGAACTCAAGATTTACGCTAATGAAGCCGAGTGAATGCAAGAAGCAATTTAATTATTATTGTTTTATGATTATTCAACATTATGAAGACGGAGTTTCGATGCTACCGAATACGTAAATTTACGAGTGAGGCAGTCTGTATTCGCTATCGGTTTTACGGTGCATTAAAATGGAAAATATGCAGTTTCAGAATGCAGTTGAGGTGAAAAGGGAGGGAAGGTAAAAGTGGGGGAGTAGTGGCGGAGAGGGGACGGGCGGGGGCGTCCGTAGCGGGCCAATAAAGGCGCGCAGTAAATCCACGTAATTTAGAGCGGTCGTAAATTAAAGTTCCGCTATAAACGCGCGCCGGCCGCGTACCTGCCGCACCGCGCCGCGCCGCGCCGCGCCCGCGCCGCTGTGTCACGCCACGACTCGACATGTAACAAAAAAACATCCATAGATTCCAATACTAGCCTTTTCACCGGACTCCACCCGCTGATTTAGAGATCATCTAAAAATCTGTGATATATAAGCTGGGACGTATATTATATTATGCATGGGTATAGAGTTTGTAAGTTGGTTAAGACCCAAGCTTTCTAAAAGCTCTTGTTCAGCAATATACTTTTTTTACAACCTTTTTATTCTATTTATGTGGGAACAGTTTCGGCCACATACCTAATGCTGTTATCACTAAGACTTATCCCTACCTCACTCAACGAAGCCACCTTACTATGTGAATTTAAGGCTCACAGAGACGGTTTTCATTCGTTTTTAAATAAAGTAACTAAGTGTTAGTTAACATCCTAGCAACAAAATAATTAATTTGAAGCCTAATGTTATAATACGGAATTTTACTATATGGAGGCTCTACAAAAGAAATCTAAACTTTTGTATTCGATAAACAAGTAGAGCATTTTTCACATAAGTACCTACCTAATAAAAAAAACTATCTATTACCCTATATATACAGTTTTTTCCGTGGTTCCTAAGGATTACATCAGATCGTTACAACTTGGTTCTTGCCTGCTTACCACGCGATATCGGTTGGAAAAGTAAAACAGAAAAAATATTTTCAAATATGTTTGAAATATATAATTACATTATAAATATAAACGGCTACACTCACGTTATGATTGTGTAGGAAACTCCGACTAGGTTTCGAAGAATTAGGAAGTTCTTTTTCCGGGAGTTTACGCTTTGAAGTTGCGGCGCAGACCTAAACCTAACTTGAAACCTGGTCGGAGTTACCCGACACAATCATAACGTGAGTGTGACCGTTTATATTTATAATTAATATTTCGACTCACGATAGTTTCCAAACCTTAACTTCATTATAGACATATTATACCTACGTAGAAAGATAAAATGTTAGTTATTCGTTATTCCACATCAAAGCTTCATGTGAACACCGCATAAGTTTACTTATTATAAGTTAAACTTGAATTCCATTGAAAAAGTTAATCCTCAAAAGTGTGAAATGTAACATCTTCATTTGAAAGGATTAGGCCACATCTCACGGTCAGCCCGAATTCGAATCGGAATTATTTTTAAGTCAATTCACGAGTAAGATATAGATAGAGACTGCAGTTGTATATGTTTTTATATTTATTTATCGTTGAACCAACAGCACTTAAAAATATATTTAGATTATTTCAAATTAAGCTACTCATATTGCCAATTACAGGTTCTTGCTTTTCATACAACATATTAAAATAAATGTTTATGACATGACAAATGTATAGGCGGAAGTCCAAGAAAATTATCTACCTACATAAGATACGTAGTTCCGTCGTTTCATATAGCTATATATAGCTAGCATAGCAAGATTCGTAATAGTGAATGAAAATAATAAAGCGAAGTGGCAGTATCTCTTCCCTAAAATAACAATAATAGGTAAATGAATTTATTTCCAAAAATTGTTTCCAGATACATTTTGAATCCATAGGCTCCTGATCTAGATATAAACTTAGTTTCGGGTGCCCGTAGCTTCTCTAATCTAGATGTACTCGTACCTGCTTAGCTTATTATGCATTTCAGTAACAAAAGACTTTTTTACGAAGTGAGATTACATATACTTAAGTTGTTATTTGTTTCATCATCATCATCACCCTGTATTCGTCCACTGCTGGATATAGGCCTCTCCCAATGAACGCCACTGAGCCCGGTCTTCGGCTCTTCTCATCCAGTTTCTTCCGGCCGTTTTTCGCAGGTCGTCGCTCCACCTGGCCGGTGGGCGTCTTACACTACGTTTGCCGATTCGCGGTCTCCACTCAAGGACACATCTACTCCAACGGTTGTCCGTCCTTCGAGAGATGTGACCAGCCCATTGCCACTTCAGCCTGCTAATTCGATGGGCTATGTCGGTTACTTTGGTTATCTGTCGGATTACCTCATTGCGGATCTTATCTTTCAGAGAAACTCCGAGCATAGCCCTTTCCATAGCTCGCTGAGCGACTTTGAACTTATGGATTAGTCTCACTGTGAGTGTCCACGTCTCGGCTCCGTAGGTCATTACTGGTAGGACACACGCATTAAAGACTTTTGTCTTAAGACATTGTGGTGTTGACGACGTGAAAACTTGACGTAGTTTACCGAACGCTGCCCATGCTGTTATTTGTTTATTAGCTACTATTACATTAGGTAAAACATGATCGTTCGATAGAATAGTACTAATGATTCTAACCATTAAGTTAAAGTTGGTGAATAGATTATGCTTTTATCCATTACAATGGAGCATACGGGTGGCCTGTAGTGCCTACTGGGCTACTGGGCAAAGGCCATTTCCCTCGAACCTATATCTCGAGCTAGATCTGAGTAATGCAAAACATGCCACATTTTCAGGTTTATTGTGCCCAAACTATGTCACTGACCGAGAGACAGTAGTCCAATACTAAGGTTAGCTACGAGTATATTACTTTGCTTTATGGTAAGCTGGAAATGCTAGAACCATCCGGTGAACCATCGGGGAGACGTGTCTGAGCAGCCGCTCAACTGCCGTCTCTCTCTAGATCTATGTGCTCCATCTTAGGCCACATCATCGCTTCACATCAGGTGAGATAGTGGCCAAACATAGATCTATTAAGGATAAAAAAACCATGCACGGCACGAAGCTTGGAGAAGGATGTTTTAATTCTGGTTACCATTGCTGCAGGTTCATCGGTGGTAATAACCACATCATAATAGATAGTGTTGCCGCAGTGTTGATAGATATGTAAGTGCTTACTGTTCAGGGTACGTCCGACATAAGCATGTGTAGAAGTATCTACGTATCTATGTGAGGTAAATATTTGGTTCAACTTGCAGAGTAATCGGCACAAACAATACTAATCTTGAAAGCCTCTATCGCGAAGTGTTTCTATAATACAATACATACCTACCCACATACCTTTGTTAGATCCCTAAATCCACAAGTCGTACGTTCAAGAACTTATCAATCTACTAAGACAGGTATCGCGTTTTATTATATTTTGATAATGACGTGCTTTACGATTATCTTCGGAGTAATCTCGAGATAAACACATAACCATAAAACATTATTCGAGATTCCACGGCTAGGTATAATGCTCGATCCCAACCCCATCGGTTCTTTGGGGATGATTTACGCGTGATAATAAAAGACGTGACGCCTCGATTCGGGTCTAACGACGTCACATTTACGATTACCCACGTAAAGGAACACATTATCTGTTAGCTAAAGTTCCTTATACAAAGAGATAAAGGTTCCTAGTTTACTCGCGGTATAAATAAACTATAGGGAGTATTGTGCGTTGGCCGGATCGGCTAAAGTAAACTCTGGTCGTATTGTCGTCCCGATCGCGTTGTAAATCACTCAGGGCTGCATCATGTGTTACGTAAAAGGGTTTTATAGCGACTCGTCGTAACCCTATGGAAAGATAACAGATTTTATATGGTTAAAGTGACGCTAGAGCCGTTTGGACGAAACGAAGGGCAAACTGCAAACCGTTTCTTCATGGATTGGAAAAATACGAGTAGGTATAGCTATTTGTTGAGCAAAGCAGTGATCCTCTTGTTCTCGTGTGTGTGGCCAACCCCAGGGTCGAATTTTTAGACCGCCTGAAGGACTCCAATATGGCACAACAATCGGTGCCCACCAAGGCACGGAAGCGCTGAGATGTAAATACTACTAAAACGGTCACCCATCCAAATCGTGATCGCTGAGAACGTTGCCCTATTAGTTATCTTATGAACAGCTAGGCAAGGTATGCTACGACCGCTACATTCGGAATCACAAGAAGCATTTATGTGATTTCGAATGTACGAAATGAAAAGAGTGACTTCGTGAGGGAAGCCTATAAAAGCCAATAAGGTTTAATATCTAGCAATGTCTTGGGTGAGGCTTTAATAAAGGAGTGCGGATAATAATCCAATGTTACTGTGCGTAATTACTGGACATATTATTTATTTATTTTTATTTTATTTGTTTTATTTTTTATTTACCAAATTTACAATAATTCACTGTACAATTAAATGACAATATATGATTTACACATACCATGATTTGATATTCGATTGTCGGTGGGCCCCAAACTAGGCTAGGCCTGTATCTTGGTGACCCTGTTAGATTTGACAATACAGAAATTGCACTTGCTTGCGTTTAGCAGTAACATGATATCAAACACATTTTATATTTACGTTAACGTTAATGGTTAATTGTTACATTGAACTACAATTTTATTAAAATGTAAAATATTTGAATGGGTGACATTATATTAATTTGTCTCTGCAAGTTATGTAAAGTTTAATTTGTTGCAAATTGATATTAAGATATATTTATTATTGTTTTGAGGGTGTGAAAATAACAATATGTAGTGCGAGAATAAGGGTGTGTTTGTGCGTGTGTGAGGGTGCGTGTGTGTGTACGTGTGCTACGTGAGGAGGGACTGAATGATACTAGAAGTAGACGCGATAGGGTTGGTACACGATCTCCAATGGTAAAAGATGGGTTTTATATGTGCCACTAGCTGCGCCCCGCGATTTCCGCTATTATTATATGAGACTTAATATTTAATGCAGTCCTGCGTAGGACTTGCTTTTTATGGTATTAAATGTTCTGAGTGGCACTGGAATTGTTATGGCCAGGCGTGGCGCTTACTATCAGGAGAACGACTTGCTCGTCTCATTACTCAAGTCCATTAAAAAAAATTGAACATTGTAAATAATTTAAAAATGGAAGTTAGATCATAGTTAAAAATACCAATTTACGCTAAAGAGGTTAGGTGAGTAAAGATTCTATTTTATACTGTTTTAAAATTGACTAACTAGATCGTTCCTGAACCACTCTTTAGTAACTTTTCAGTTTTATATGAATCTAGGTAACATTAAATAACAACCATACATTAAGTAGTGTAGTAGTAGTAGTGTATTTCTGTATTTTGGTGTTATAATAAAGAGTTATTCTATTCTATTCTATTCTGTTCTGTTCTGTTCTGTTCTGTTCTGTTCTGTTCTGTTCTGTTCTGTTCTGTTCTGTTCTGTTCTGTTCTGTTCTGTTCTGTTCTGTTCTGTTCTGTTCTATTCTATTCTATTCCATTCTAAGTAGCATTTTCTAGGGAAATTTTAGCACTCCTACCTTAAAGGAGATCTTGTCTAAACTGTAGAGATCACTCATCATTTGAAAAAAATGCCGCGTAAGAGCTCTGGTTATTGAAGTAAGATAAATGGGCTCTACATGATAAGGTAGGAGTTGCTAGGAACATTCTAATATAGTTTTGGATTAGGTAGAGCAGATAACTCTACATCTTACCATTAGAAGGGTTTTTAAGGTTCTAGCCAGATTAGATTAGTTTCCAACTCAGGTAGGTGGATTTGCTGGCACGTGGTAGTTGGTAGGTAAATACAATATGTAAGTAAGTAGGTACTAGTACTTAGGTATGTACCTAAGTACCTACTTACTTACATATTGTAAGTCTATGTAGACATATATTTCAAAGAAATGAAATGTAGAGTAATATTCGTACTTTAAAGTAAGTCTTGAAAAGGATTAGAGAGGAGAAAAATAAATAAACATAAATACGCCCAACGACACATACATAGTAGATCCTGGACCCTAACTAGGATTTCCTGTATCAAGTGAACCAGCAACTACGAGGACCATGGTCACTCAACACCCAGACTCGAAACAAATGCTTGTGTTTTTTTTTCTGTGCTCAAACATTTGTTCCGTTGCGTAAATCGAACTCGCAACCTCAGTGGTGTATGGTATGAGATTTGAGCCAACCTGCCCAACCACTACGCCGCAAAGGCTGACAACTATACGTGAATCAATTCAATGTCCCGTTTCTGCAAATATGAAAAGTGAGTTAATTATTAATTTGGTTATATTTCTAATTGCGTTTTAATAACGACTACCAATTTCATGGTAATGGTATTATTATCAAGGGCAATTTTAAAGTTTCTCGGTCATAATAAAACGCAATAAAAGATCGCGTCGTTTGTGTATGTACGATTAATATCGTAAGTCTATTTGGTCGTAAGCCGATAAATTCACCTTACCGTAAAAAGAAATCGAGTGCACATAAGAGCACAAAAAGTGTAGGT
Organism: Petrophora chlorosata; assembly: GCA_951640565.1. Lineage (NCBI taxonomy): Eukaryota > Metazoa > Arthropoda > Insecta > Lepidoptera > Geometridae > Petrophora > Petrophora chlorosata. The sequence goes on along the minus strand of OX621193.1, from coordinate 10,577,360 downwards.
GGGTTGAGTTGTCTCGGATACTCTGGTTTGAGCGCACGGACGTTTGGCATGTGCTGTACGATGAGCTTTGTTATCTGCCATCGAGGCTCCGCCCGCGAGGGATCCAACATGGCCGCCGCGCGCCCGCCGCGCCGCGCCGCCCGCCGGCCGGCGCGCCGCGCGTTTATATCCCTAATGAAAACCACTTTAATTAATTCACAGCAATCACATGCACCGTCCACGCCGCAGCTTTTATGTTTATTGTTTCCATATCATTTTAAAGCACCACATTTTGATTTCTCCAGAGTGTCACCGCCATTATGTTTTGTCTGGTGCCTACCTGAATGGCAGCGCCTTTTATTAGTGTCGTATTAGTTATTACGATTATTTTATTGGCATTACGCAACTTTTCACTTAGCGTTATGAAGTCGTTCATTTTAATATTACAGCTCTACCTTTGTAATTGGAGTGCCAGATGTTATAATATTTTTTTTTATTATCACGACCTGAAATAGCATGAATTAAAAATCGGGCGCAGTTATTAATTTTTTCGCATATCTACGAGTAAGCTAGGCAAGAAATAATTTTGTAAGAATTATGACAAAACACTCACTGAACTTCAAATTGTGATTTAGAAACAGGATACATAATATATACCAAGTATTTGTATAGTTACAAAACAAATTATTGGTATCTAATAATGTATCCTGTAAATATCTCGTTTCTAAATCAAACTCTAATGTTTAGTGACCATGATAGTTAAAAATTCATAACTCATTAAAATTACTTAGAATAGTTCTAAGTTAGGACCACCAAACTTGACCAAACTGTCCACAATGGAGATATAAAATGCTCACTATTGCATAATCATTCTGTCATTGACAGCCATAAGTTTTCATACATACCTACTTGCCCTCGGCCATGCGAGTAAAAATGCTCCGGCTCATCTTTTTTGTAAGTACCATAGGTACGTAGACGCTAAGTAATGTGTTTAAAAATAGAAACGTTTTTTGATATTGGACGTTTATATACAAAAGTATTTAAAAGCACATCAAATCAAACTGCCCAGTAGTAAAACTTCCATTACTGAGTTGTAAAACACACATGTGTGAATAGCAATCAAAGCCCTTTTCTTATTGTAAATGTAATGAATAGTCGAAGATAATCAACTATAGCATGGACTAAATTTAGTCCATGACTATAGTAACATACCGCTACAAAAGCAATATAGGTAGGTACGAGGGCGGCACTGAAAATTTCGGGAATCAAGGAAGTGACACAACATTACTATTTATATAAATAAAATGTATTTATTGCTTTTCGAAGTATTCTCCGCGAAATTTGACACATTTTTCCATACGATGGAACCAATCATAGAAGCAACCATTCCATTCGGAAGTTGGGGTCTCCAAAATGGCCGTTTTGTAGGCGTCCACAGCTTCTTCAGGTGATGAACATCTCTGTCCACGCAATTTATTCTTTATTTTAGGGTGTTTAGTACGCTTCCGTGAAACTAGATGGCACTGGCAAGCCTTAAAACACGCAAGCATTTCATTCGTGGTTATCACAATAGATAAGAGCGTTCGTTGCTTTTGTAACCTGAAATTCATAGCGCTTTGGTTGAGTTATACAAATACAAGCTGTATTGGAAGTACCATAGAGTGTATTATTTTGGGACCTGCTTCGACATTGGTCCTTCAGCGCCGGATTATTACGGCCTAGAGGGTAAGTGACGCACAACAGAACTCGCCGTCACGGTGGCGGATTGCTACTCAGGGTGCTCCGAAGTCTCAGGACCTGGAACATCATCTGGACCAGACCCTGGGAAGACTGGGCTTCCTCCTGGAAGACCTGGGCGTACACCTGCAGGACCTGGACCTGCCGGACAACGTGCACCACCCCTGGAGCATCTACACCTTGGAGCGGGACTGGACACCTTCAGGACGTAAGCAAATATTGGAATGAGTGAAGTGACAAAACTGTGAGTACTTTGAACCTTATTAACTAGTGCAAAAAACACTTAGAAAAATTCATAGAATCTCGGACTTGTAAAAATATTCAAAGTGTTTAGGACTTAGAATAATTCGCAAAAAAACGAAGTTACGGGGAACCTATGTCCGATTTCAGTACAAGTGCCAAACACTTAGAAAATTTTTGAGAAAAACATCAAGACTTAGAAAAATATGGATTCTAAAGTTAAAGTACAGGAAGACTTACTTCTACGCATTACAAAGGCGAGAACTAACTTCAAAAAGTCACCGAAAGATAGGCTTTCATCAGAGGCTTATTTAACAATAAGACTTGACACATTGGAAGGATTTTGGGCACAATTTGCCGCAAACCATAACGAGATAGTGAGAGATACAGACAGCACAGTTTTCAATGCTAGCAAGTACACAATTAGTGATTTCTTTGATACCACACAAGAATTGTACACGCTACACAAATGTGAGATAATGGATGCTCTTAGCAAAATCAAGAGACCTTGCAACGTCGAGCAAGCAACTGGAAATACCACGACAACCACGAAAGATCAGAGTCTTAAACTACCGAAGATCTCTATACCTACCTTTTCGGGAAAGTATATGGAGTGGGCGAGTTTCAAGGACTTATTTGTGTCGTTGGTACACAAGAACGGGAGTCTTGAAGACGTGCAAAAACTGCACTATTTGAAAACCCTACTGCGCGACGAAGCAGATCAGTTGTTGAGACACATTCCGATCACTAACGAGAATTACAACTTGTGCTGGAAGTTACTCGAAGATCGATACGACAACAAAAGATATCTTTCCAATTGTATTTTGAAAAAGTTCATGAGTCAACGAAATCTGACGTCGGAGTCTGCGAGCGCGTTAAGAGATCTACTCGATTGTACTAATGAGTGTTTGTACGCCCTTAAAAATCTAGGCATCGATGTTAAGTCGTGGGATACCATTATCATTTACATTTTAAGTTTGAAATTAGATAGCGAAACCAGAAAAAACTGGGAACTTAAAATTAGCGAATCTTCCAACGAATTACCAACGCTTGCACAGTTCAAGGAGTTTATTGAAATAAGGTCACGTGCTTTGGAGTTTATCGATCCTAAATTGTTAAGACCTAAAACTCACACCAATGTTACCGAAGTGCTTCACACAACTAACAATACAATATCAGTCTCATGCACTTATTGCAACGAAACTCACCGCTTATGTCATTGTAAGAAATTTTCCACCGATGACATTGACACTCGACGTAAATTCGTCCAATCAAACAATTTGTGCTATAATTGTCTAGAGTCCAATCACACTGTATATTCGTGTCGTCACATCTCTAGGTGCCGTTTATGCAAAAAGAAACACCACACACTGTTGCATCCCAAAAATATCACTCCTTCAACCGACGCTCACCGGTCAACTGAGCAAGATGTCGCTCCTGCAACATCAAATCACCAAAGCACTGCCTCCAGTGCTTCGGCGAATATAGCAGCTTGCTTTTCAACTGCCAACAGCCAAGTCTTACTTGCCACTGCATTAGTCAACGCCCAATCAAAGTCTGGATCACTTGTAACACTGCGATGCTTATTAGACCAAGGATCTCAAGCTTCTTTTGCAACAGAATCTGCTGTTCAATTACTCGGGCTAAAGAAAATTCCGCATAAAAGCTCCATCCTGGGGATCGGAAGTGGTTCGAATGCTTCCCTTGCTTCAAATTCGAAAGTTTCAATGCAAATTCGAGCTCTTCATGACCCAGATGTCAGTATAAGCATCCAAGCTTTCGTACTAAACAAACTCACATCAGTGCTACCTTCAAAGCGAGCCGTGGTAGAGTTATGGTCACAACTCTCAGGCGTAACTCTAGCCGATCCATCGTTTCGAACACCAAACAAAATTGACCTACTTCTAGGTGCAGACGTTTATGGCCAGATACTTCTGGATGGAATAATCAAGGGTCCACCCGGAACACCAATTGCACAAAATACTAAGCTGGGTTGGATTCTATCTGGGCCAATAAACGATCATGAAGTCGATGACAATACAGAATTGCTGTGCAATAATTATGTTCACGTCAATCCTGAAAATGACCTTCTGAAGAAATTTTGGGAACAAGAGTCAGACGCAGTGGTCACACAGTCTCACCTCTCTGAAGATGAAGAACGGTGTGAACAGATTTTCGCAACCACTACCCAAAGAGACAACTTTGGACGATACATCGTCAACTTACCGTTCAAAGATCAAGATCCAATGTGCCAGTATGGGAACACAAGAGAAATTGCCACCAAACGTTTTTTCCAACAAGAACGACGATTAAGCAAGGATCCAATCCTGAAACAAGCATACACAGAAGTCATTAAGGAATACTTACAACTCGGTCATATGGAAATAGTACCAAAAACCCAACTTGACAAGCCAACTGCAGTATACTTACCTCATCATGCAGTTGTGAGAGAAGATAGAGACACCACAAAGGTACGTGTGGTTTTCAACGCTTCTGAATCTGGTACTAACGGTGTATCCCTTAACGATGACCTACTGGTTGGTCTGAGGCTGCAAGATGATCTGCGTCATATTATCATGCGATGGCGAAGTTTTCCAATATGTTTGGTAGCGGATATCGTCAAAATGTATCGACAAATCAAGATCAATGAAAAGGATACAGATTATCAGCGGCTATTGTGGCGAGATACTCCGAGCGACGACCTGCAACAGTTAAGAATATTAAGGGTCACGTTTGGTACGGCAGCAGCACCTTACCTTGCGGTTCGAAGTCTTCAGCAAGTGGCTCGTGATGATGGCAAAGCATATCCGTCGACGTCTGAAAAAATACTAAAAGACTTTTACGTGGATGATCTGATGACAGGTTGTGAAACGGTGGCAGAAGGAAAACAGATCTATCAGGAGATGACAAAACTACTTATAGGAGGAGGATTTGATCTGCAAAAATGGAGTAGTAACAGTGAAGAATTGTTAGAGGAAATAGATAGAGATCAAGGAGGAACTGATATGAATAAAAATATCAAACTTGATACTTACATGAAAATCCTGGGATTGACCTGGAACCGGAACGATGACGCCTTTGAGTACGCAGTGCAGCTCCCACCGGTGACAGTACCTGTAACAAAAAGAAGAGTAATATCGGATATTTCACGTTTATTTGACCCCTTGGGTTGGTTATCTCCAGTAATCATCACAGCCAAAATATTTATACAAAAATTGTGGCTCTCGGGCATTGAGTGGGATGACGAGCTTCCACCTCAATTGCTGAAGGACTGGCTAACCTACCGTAATGATTTAAGTAAACTCACCAAGTTCAAGATTCCACGATGGATTAACACCAAAGCAGACGATGTCCTTCCTGAGCTTCAAGGATTCTGTGATGCATCCAATGATGGTTTTGCCGCTGTAGTCTACGTGCGCGTCATAGACCATCAAGGGAAAGTACATATCAATCTGGTCACATCCAAAACCAAAGTAGCTCCCATCAAACAAATCTCAATCCCGAGGTTAGAGCTTTGTGGAGCAGTGCTTCTAACTAAACTTTTGGTTGAAGTAGCGTCAGTTTTGAGCATTGACAAGAAGCAAATCCATGCATGGACCGACTCGTCAGTAGTACTTGCCTGGCTTAACAGTAGACCCAACCGATGGAAAACCTACGTTGCAAATCGCGTGACGGAAATAATCACGGCTTTGGAACCTCAGCAATGGTCGCATGTCTCATCCAAAGATAATCCTGCTGACTGTGCATCACGAGGTACAAAGGATTTACAAAACGAAGAGCTTTGGTTAGAAGGTCCGCCGTGGCTGAAAGATAAAAGCATAAATTATAAGAATCTTGAAAGGAAAGACACCAACTTAGAAGAAAAAGTTAAAAGGCTTTATGCAATCAATTCTTACCCAAGTTCAAATCCCACTGAAGATCCTCACACGACTGATCCGCGTTGTTGCTCTTATAAAGCGATGGGTCAAAAAAGTCAAAAAACAAGCAGTATCTAAATGGATTGAAAGACAGGAAATACAAGAAAGTCTGAAAAGCTGCATTAAAATTTGCCAAGCCGAAGAGTTTCTGGATGAAATTACAAATCTGAAAGAAAATAAGGACATCAGCAAGAGAAGTAAACTTAAAGCACTCAATCCCTTTGTTGACGAAGATGAAATATTAAGAGTAGGCGGAAGATTACAGCATGCAAAGATTACCGAAGAGATGAAGCATCCAATAATCCTTCCTCAAAAGTCTTTATTCACAGCACTATTGATAGCTGATGCTCATTCGCGGACACTTCACGGTGGTCCTCAACTAATGCTTAATCACTTACGGACAAAGTATTGGGTACTGGGAGCCAAGCATCTTGTTAAGACCTTTGTCAGGAAATGCGTACACTGCATAAGGTATTCAGCTCGTTCACGTCACCAACTCATGGGACAATTACAAGGGATATACAAATACAAGGGATACATCTGCCTGTTCATCTGCATGGCCACCCGTGCTATTCACCTTGAATGTGTCAGTGACCTGACAACACAAGGCTTTCTTGCAGCTTTTAAGCGCTTTGTAGCGAGGCGTGGTCACTGTGCAGACCTATGGAGTGACAATGGCACTAACTTTGTCGGCGCCTCCCGTGAATTACAGTCATTGTTTGCTTCTGAAAAATCAAGCATGGCAGTAGAGATTGCCGAACATTTAGCAAGTAACGGAACTGCCTGGCACTTCATACCTCCCCGTGCTCCTAACTTCGGAGGATTGTGGGAAGCGGGAGTTAAGGCTACAAAACATCATCTAAAACGCATCATTGGAAATTCAACATTAACGTTCGAAGAAATGTCGACTCTTCTCTCGCAGATTGAAGCCTGCCTCAATTCGCGTCCAATTTCCAAATTGAGTGATGATCCTGGCGATCCAGTTCCACTGACACCTGGTCATTTTTTGATAGGTGAACCCTTAGTTACTGCACCAGATGTCAGTTACGAAAGCGTCAACGTGGGATCGCTCAGACGATGGCAACTCATCCAACGGATGACTCAAGGCTTTTGGCGACGATGGTCCAAGGAATATTTGACTCAATTTCTCCATCGCCACAAATGGTCTTATCAAAACCCTGAGCCAAATGTTGGGGATGTGGTATTGGTGATGGAAGACGATCTTCCTCCAGCTCGGTGGTTATACGGTATCATAGAGCAAAAACATCCTGGATTGGACGGAGTTACTAGAGTCGTTAGTTTAAAATGTAAAAACACAATTGTCAAACGGCCAGTCTCAAAATTATGTTTTCTACCTGTTACTAATTAGATGTACCTTTTGCTACCAATAATTATTCTCTTTGTTAAAGTAACTTCTTTCATTTTGTTGTTTTGTTTGTCGCAATGTTTTATTTAAAAAAAATGTAGTAGACATTGTAATCAAATTCAGTTGTGCTTGCCAAGACTTATGAAGCCTCCTAATAGTGTGTAGATTTAAGGAAAATTTGTCAATTTGTCCTTGGTGGCCGGTATGTTTAGTACGCTTCCGTGAAACTAGATGGCACTGGCAAGCCTTAAAACACGCAAGCATTTCATTCGTGGTTATCACAATAGATAAGAGCGTTCGTTGCTTTTGTAACCTGAAATTCATAGCGCTTTGGTTGAGTTATACCAATACAAGCTGTATTGGAAGTACCATAGAGTGTATTATTTTGGGACCTGCTTCGACATAGGGAAAGTATAGAAATAATTAGGGCTTAGGTCGGGGCTGTACGGCGGATGGTCTAATAATTCTGTTTAAAACGCTCTAAAAACTCTTTTGTTCTGTGCGCGGTGTGAGAACTCGCATTGTCGTGATGGAGAATGATGTGGCGGTTGCAGTTCTCTTTACAGAGTTCAGAAACGACCTGTGGCAAACAAATGCTAGTATACCATTCTGCATTAATCGTTCTTTGTCCCTCATAGTCGTAACATGGTCGGTTTTGGAGACAAACGTGGCCATCATTTTTTTTGCAATACTCCGTGAACGAACAATTTTTGTTGGCTTTAATTCATTTTCGAACACCCAAACTCGTGACTGGTTTTTTGTTTCGGGTTCTTACGCGTATATCCAGGATTCGCCACCTGATACGATGTTGTATACAGCATTTGAGGATCCTGCGTGGAATTTTTCGAGAGTTCTGACGCACCAAGTAACGCGAGCCGCTTTTTGCTCTTCATGCACAGAGCGAATGCGGTATCCATCGGGAAAACAACTTTTTTACACCTAATTGTTCATGCAAGATTATTTGTATTTGACTCATGCCAATGTCTAAAGTTGCCTGAATTTCGCGGTATGTCACATGTCGATCTTCCTCAATCAGCTTACGCACAGCATCAACGTTTTCTTGGATGACTGCAATTTTTGGACGACCTTGACGGGGATCATCACTGAGCTTGACACGTCCACGTTGAAATTCAGCAAACCAGCGATAAATTGTGGTTTTGGATGGAGCTTCATCACCAAATGCAGAAATCATCCGGTCAACACACTGTTTTTGTGTTAAACCACTACGAAAGTCATAATAAATCATCGCTCTTGAATTTTCTCGAGTCAATTCCATTTTCTCAACGACTAAACAAGTTTGATAAAACCGAGAATCTTTTTTAAATAAATTAATGGTATTCAATTTTTAAAACTAAGGAGATTTCAATTAAAAAGATTTTAATATGACAGGAACAGTGGAAATATTCCATTCCCGATAGTTTTAGTGCAGCCCTCGTAATTAGGTACATACTCGTGAAAGGAAGTACTGCGAATGTGGTATTTTTTTAAAGCCCCACTATCTCCTACATAGGTCCTGGCCCCTAATTCACTTGTAGGTTGTCTGGAAGAGATCGCTTTGAGCGATAAGACCTCCCATTGACACTATTACTAAGTTAGTTGTTATTTTCGTTTTATTATTTCTGTATTTTGGTGTTATAATAAAGAGTTATTCTATTCTAGGATTCCCTGTCTCTAGGGAATCAGGAACTATGAGGACCATGGTCCAACGACACCCAGACACGAAACAAATGCATGCGCTTCTTTTTTTCTATGTACAAACATTTGTCCCTTCGCTGGAATCAGGTCCGCAACCTCAGTGGTGTATGTGATTTGAGCCGACCACTACACCACAGAGTAAATAAAATACAATAATAAGAAAATACAGTATTTTAGCTATTTTTAATTGAAATACAAAATAAGTTATCTAGACCACGGGCTGAAATGTAGAGGAAAACAAGATTAATTAATCAGTAAAACCAGAGTTTCCTTTCATGAACACTTTAGATTTTAGATTTTTAAATGTACTGTCAGACAAACAACCTCTTGTTGGAGAGTGAATAAAACCTGCTAAAGAAAACAATCTTTTTACAGGTCCTGATGAGTACAAACTTGTGTTAAATTGTATGAACACATTTTTTATATTTGGATAGCGCTCAAGAATTAAAAGCTCTTTGCTTCTATCATTTCGGAATCTGACCAACTCTAACTCTATTTTAGATGTCTGTGGTTGATCACTGTCTCTGTTCTCAAAAACAATAAAACCATAATCTTCTCTACTAGTGGTGCTACTCCTGCTGCTTCCAGGCATTATTCGCACTCACATTCACCATCGCTAAATGAAGGTTAAATGTATTTTGAAGCCTCAAGTATTTGAAATACGAATTACAAATTACATTTTAAGGAAGTAATTGAAATACAAACACCAAATACGTAAGTATTTGTATTTCAATTACGTATTTTAATTACAAGTAATTCAAATACTGCCCAACCCTGGTTGTAATAACACCCACCGAACAAAGACATATGCCGTCAAGCGACCTAGTCGTGTTTCGGGATGATGTCCGGTGAACCATCGGGGAGACGGGTCTGAGCAGCCGCTCAACTGTCGTCTTTCTCAAGATCTATGTGCTCCATCTTAGGCTACATCATCACTTCAAATCAGGCGGAATAGTGGCCAAACATAAAGCGTAAAAAAGCACCTCTTCTCCTCGACTCGACTCGCTCTTACCTCTAGCACAGAATAGATAATAGTAGAGTGTTGATAAAATGCTTGGAGTCAGAAGCTTGCAAAGGAGAAGCGAGTCAACGAGCGAGTGGAGCGAGGGTCGAGTAGGTGAAGCGACATGAAAAGGCGACGACCGAGACTTCATGAAAGGTAGTTACATACGATACGGTAAGGTGCGATAGTTGCGATTTCAGTTTCACTTTTCCATTCCATCCTTTATCTTCAGCGAACTGCGTCTCTAAGTATTTGAACTCGCGCACGCTCTTATATGTGTTTGGATTTTAGATTGACATGGAAACATTTGGTTGGTTATAAGCTTGTAATAATTTTGATACAACAAAATGGTTCTTAATATTCCTACGGTCAGTTATTGTAATCGGCAAACATAGTGTAGGACGTTCTGCGACTAGATGGAGCGACGATATACGCAGAGTTGCTGGTAGCGACTGAAGATGGAAAGCCGAAGACAGGGCTCAGTGGCGTGCTATGGGTGTGGCCTATGTCCAGCTGATGATGATCAGTTACTGAGTACTGACTCCAGCTCTGATAAGATAATCAATTTTACGAAAGAAAAACAATCACAAACCGACTTCAAGATGACTACACCTATATTTTTTGTTTTGTCGATTTTTTCAAAAAGTACTGAATCAATTTCGATAAAATTTATATGGGACCACGTCTGAAGTATGACGTACCAAACAAAAAAATCAATTCATAATTGGCGGCGTAATCGCGTAACAAACATACAGTGGAATTGAGAACCTGCTCCTTTTTAAAGTCGGTTAAAATGACGTGAATCTAATTTGTATTACAAAAACATTAAATATCATGAAAATGTTCATCAAACACTCATGAAAATGTTCATCAAACACTCATGAAAATGTTCATCAAACACTCATGAAAATATTCATACTAAAAAGCAACTACCACTTTCAGTAGCGCAAAGCAATTTCACTCACATCACAGCTTTAGCATTCGTAATCATTGAATTTCATGCATTTAAATACACAAATTGATGGCATGAAACGATTTGCATGCAAAACCTGACAGACAACAGCCGCGACCAATTCCAAATTGTTCTTAAAATGGTTTGCATTCGTGTTTCGTGCAAAATTGGTATTGGTCAAAAGAACTCTATGATGGTCAGACACTGATCCTTACTAGAATTCCCTTTTTTAGACAATCTGACTCCAGAGAACATCAAGGATTAGAACAAATGATTGAGTCTGTCTTTTTTATTAAATAAATACGCTCAACGATCACATACATAGATCCGTCCCTAATTAGGATTCCCTGTATCTAAGGAACCAGGAACTATGAGTACCATGGTCCCACAACACCCAGACACGGGGACCGGGGACCAGAACGAACCTGCATCCTCAGTGGTGTATGAGATTTGAGCCAACTTGCACAACCATTACACCACAAGAGGCTGTCAAAAGTCGGTCGCTAAATTCTACGTATATATATAAAAGTAGTATCGCGGCAAAAATCTTTTTATGACTAATGTACAGAAGGAAAGTAAGTACGTACCTAATAAAAGCCAACGTCCAAGATGTGCCAGTTTCGTATCAGTATTGGGAACAGCATAATGGGGTGACTTTTATAGGCCTCATTTGTTACAAATAATTTGTGGACCCAATACAGCGCAATACAATCGGTAAACATTGTATTGCGATGTATAGCGTTTATGGTCAAAATGAAACGTCCTTCAGATTGTGTAACATCAAAATCGGTGAAACCAGTTAGGTACTGCAGTCAAATCTACCAACATAAAGCTCATGGTCAAGCCGTGCGTTGGGTAACGCAAGCTGACCTTTCTCCACAATAGGCCTTGCGGTGCGAATTGTCGTCGACCGAGAAAAGCCTTTGGTTAGCAAATATACTTGAAATAGTTAACCGGTAGGTATATAAAATTTAAGTAACAGCTAGCTTTTGCCTGCAGTTCCGTTTGCGTCATTGTAGACATCCGATTCGGGAGGATTTCATTGAGGTCGACAGTTCGTAATGAGCAATCTTATTTTACCACGTTTTTATGTCACTTTCTTGTTTGACTGTCTGTCTGCCTGTCGTTGCGGATGGAATCTTGCAACTCAAATTTAGAGCACTTCCCCTGTCAGCTATCAGGTTTAAACTTATAGGATAGTTAACAACTTGACGACAATGCATTCTAAATCCATTTATTAGCATGCAATGCCGACCTAACCTGAAAAGGCGCAAAAACTTGGTTTTTTGATATTTTTTTAATCTGTCGATTTCTTGTTTATTACATTCTTATCCTAATTCTATATTACTTATAACGATTTAACTTTTTATACCCGGAAAACTAACAGCCTAATTTTCATGTTTTAACGATACGCGAAAATGAAAATCAGCTTTTAGGGAAAATGGCAGGTGTCTATAGTATCATTATCAATAAAGAGGACGGGCATCTCGTGTATGATCATGATAGTATATCATGGACGACATCATATGTACCTTCTTGTACTGTTATGTTGGAGTGTTTGGATTGCTCCGAGATACTCTGTGCTATCAATTATAAGTTCCAAAAACTATTACAGATGCAATTTTTGTCTCATAAAATCGTAGGTTTTGACAAAGTTCACGCTTATTTTTATATAATTATATTTCAAACTAGCTGATGCCCGCGACTTCGTCCGCGTAGTGGAGTATTCATCCTGCATCCGAACATTTTTCGTCCCATCATATTCACGTTCCAGTTCCCGTCCCGCTCCTATCTCGTTACCGTACCTTACCGCTTCTGTTCCGTTACCTTCCCACTCCCATCTTGTTATCTTCCCGCTCCTATAGCGTTACCGTAATGCTCTGGTTCTGATTCCGTCCCGCTCCTATATCATTATCGACCTGCTCTGCTACCGATCATATTCCGATCCTAACCTTTCGTCGTTCTCCCTAGCGAACCTCCTATCGTGTTATAGTTCCCCTCCTATACCGTTACCATCCCCTTTTTGTCCCTTTGTCATCCTACTCTGGTCCCGATATAATTACCAAATTTTTTGGCCTTAACTTCATTTGTTAATCATGTGTTTATAGTTTCTTTGACCAAGTAAAAACGTACAAAATGCTAGCGTAGTAGTTTGAAACATATTACGGACTACAGAAACCGGGTGGAAATGAAACGTCGGGAGGAACCTCAACGGACCCTTTACGATTCGTAATATCAGTAATACGTACAAACGGACGGACGGTGCGGCGCACGTGGTCCCGGTCCGGGTTTGTGATCATTTACATGAGTTTGCGGTGTGGCGGCAGCACCGGTCCGGCGCCATGATTTCTTTTACTCAGGCTTAATGTATGTATACATTAAGCCTGAGTAAAAGAAATCTTTGAAACCTACATCTCCTATTTACATATACATAGCTGTTGCCCGCGACTTTGTACGCTTAGTAAAATAATTTATTTTGCTCCTGGCTATTTCCGGCTGCTCTCGCTTCTATGCCGATTTTGTCCTGCTTCTATCCCAATCCTATCCCGAATTCATCTCGTTTCTATTCCGATCTCTTTCAGCTTTTATCTCGGTTTAAATAGACAGAATACTTACATTATTAACATAAATTTTCTTTACAAATTTTACCACCCGTTTAAACCTGTCATTGGTATTCAAAACAATGATAATAATACATGTGTCAATAGCTTTTTTGGCTAGGAATATGTAAGTATTTTGGCCAAAGGTCAATCGTCGTAGCTCCAGAAAAAATATTGTATGTCGCAGGGAAATGAGGATACCAGGAATGTCACGAAATCCCTAGAGATATGACGTACAGTTTTAATAAATAGGCTCTCGCCAGAACTCTCGCTTCGTCATCCCTTCGCTCCACTCGCGCATTCGACCATCACTCCACTCGGGAGGTCGCCGGCTCGCTGCGCTCGCCACCTCTCCCCCTCGCTTCGTCCTGGCCTTGCGCACTCGTTTTGCTCAGGAACTCATCGCGAGCTTCTGGCTCCGCGATTTTTGTATACACTCTAGGGGTAAAAGCTAGTCGGAGCGCGGAGAAGTGGTCCTTCCCAAACATGATTACCCCATGATTTCGTGGTATCTCTAGGTATTTCGCGAAATCTCAGATATCCTCATTTCCCTGCGACACGTACGGTCAACTACAAAAGTTGCTGAATATTTGTTTTCTTCGGTTGACTATACCCTTAGTATTTCTTATTTTTCTGAATAGCATTTATTTATTGCATCACGTAGATATTCATTTCTTTTTCCTAGTCTATATACCAAGTTTTGCTTTCACCTTATTACAAAGGTTTTCCACACAAATATTTGCCATCCCGTTTAGACCTATTAAGATGTTTAAAAAGTGGTGAAACATGTGCGTATAGTATCTTCGATTAGTATATGTACCAGATTTCACCGTCGTAGGTTTAGAAAAAATATTATATTCCACCTTGTTTAACGTTTTTAGAGGTTAATTAATAAAGTGAGTTTCGTTTTAATTTATTACTTTTGTTTGGTCTGTATACCAAATTTCATTGCTACAACTTCAAAAACAAAAATTCTCCACACAAACTTTACCACCCTGTATAACCCTATTAGGGGATGATTTCAAGACATTGTGAAATACGTGTTTATAATTTTATTGGCTGAGTATTTGTAACAAATTTCAACATTGTACCATAAAAAATATTTGATACTTTCCACCCTGTTTAACCTTGTTAGAGGGTGAATTTCAAAAAATGGCGAATTACGTTTAAGTTTATTTCTTTTGCTTACTTTGTGTACCAAATTTAATTGCCATAACTTCATGAACAAAGACTCTCCATATAAACTTAACCATCCCGTTTGAACCGGTTTAGGGATTACTCCAGCAAAATGGTGAAAGATGTGCTTAAAGTTTATCTGTCTGAGTAAATAAACCAAACTTCCCTAGTCGTAGGTTTAAAAAATATAATTACATTTCACCCTTATTTAACCTGGTTAGGGGTAGATTTTCAAAATAATTGTTATTCACGTTTTAATTAACTTCTTTTTCTTAGTTTATGTACCTAGTTTCATCAAAACCACAAAGTTCAAATAAATAAAAAAGTTTTTCTTTACAAACTTTACCACCCCGCTTAGGCTTGTCGGAGGATGATTTAAAAAAATGTGAAATACATATCTATAATTTCATTGATTAAGCACGTATACCATATTTCATCGTTGTAGCTTAAAAATAATAATCTTCACTTTCCACCCTGTTTAACCCTGTTAAGGGATGACTTTCAAAAATTGTAAATCACGTCTTAATTATCTTCTTGTACCAAGTTTTATCATAGCCACGAAACTTCATAAACAAAGATTTTTTTAAGCAAACTTTACCACCCCGCTTAGGCTTGTTAGGGGATGATTTTCAAAAAAATGGTTAAATACATATCTTAAATTTCATTGGCTAAGCACGTGTACCACATTTTATCGCTGTAGTTAAAAAATAATAATCTTCACTTTCCACCCTGTTTAACCCTGTTAAGGGATGACTTTCAAAAATTGTAAATCACGTCTTAATTATCTTCTTGTACCAAGTTTTATCATAGCCACGAAACTTCATAAACAAAGATTTTTTTAAGCAAACTTTACCACCCCGCTTAGGCTTGTTAGGGGATGATTTTCAAAAAAATGGTTAAATACATATCTTAAATTTCATTGGCTAAGCACGTGTACCACATTTTATCGCTGTAGTTAAAAAATAATAATCTTCACTTTCCACCCTGTTTAACCCTATTAAGGGATGATTTTCCAAAATTGTAAATCACGTTCTAATAATGTTTGATAGGTGTGTGTACCAAGTTTCATCGCTATAAACAAAGATTTTTTATGTAAACTTTACCACCTCGTTTAACCCTGTTAGGGGTTGATTTATGAAAAATGCTGAAAACTTATTTTTAAACTTGATCAAACTTAATTTATTTACCCTGTTTCTTTACTGTAGCTACAGTGTCGTATTAATAAAAAATCCTACACCATACAAACTTTGCGGCCCTATTTAATAACCTTAGGGGTTGATTTTTGAAAAGTTACTGAAAATATATTTTTATATTCTTATGTTTAGTCAATTTACTAAGTTTCATAACTTTACTAAAAAAACCTACACCATGAAAACTTTGCGACCCCAATAAATGACCTTAGGGGATGAATTTCGCAAAATGCCGAAAACAAGTTCCTATTATTTACATGCTTAATGCTCACACAAAATTTAATAACTACTGGTCAAGAAATAATCACTGTAGCATACATTATAGTTTCCGCATTCCAATCTAAAAAACCACACTAAACCCCCTTTAAGGGTTGATTTTCAAAAAACTGTGATACATGTGTCCTTTTATTTCTTTTGCATAGTATACTGCCAAAGTTTCGTGACCGTGCGACAAAAGAATTTTTTTTCCCCATACATCCTTTATGACCCCATTTGACCCACTTAAAGGTCAAATTTCGAAAAATCCGTTCTTAAATGACGCCTTCACTACTTGTAGAATACGTGGTCCAAATTTCAGGTTTCTATGTTAAGCGGTTTCGGCTGTGCGATGATTGTAGAAAAAAACTCTGTTCTTTTATTATATAGATTAAATGCAGAGACCCGAAAATGTCGAAATCACCGATACCAAACAAAGAGTAATTGATATGAACATGCCTTAGGAAGGTTATGAATTTGTATGGTATGGAATTGTCTAATCTAATACCTATACATTACTTATTTTGGCATAATTATTTCAATAGCCAAGACTATGCTATTGTCTTATGAGTGGTGACGAGCGCAATGCAATGCCAAACGACTTAGTAAAACAAAGTTCTGGCTGATGCTTCAGCACTATCAGGCGAACGACCTGCCCGTTTCGTCACTCAATAACATAAAAAAACTTTGATGGATGCAAGCTCTCACAGCTTCACTGGTGGTAGGTTTCTCGTATGCGAGAGGCCCTCTGGGTGGGTACCACCTCTTTGTCAGTTTTCAGCCGTCAAGCAGTAGTGCGCAAGCATTACTGTGTTCCGGCTTGAAGAGCATTGTAGCCAGTGAAATTACTGGGCATTATGAGACTCAACAGCTAAAAAATTGACTCAGGAGACGAGCGCAGTGCAGCGCCTCGCCGGATTTTGCAAAACAAAGTTCTGGGTGGTGCTGTTATTATTATGGGCTGGCGTATTGCTTATCATCAGGCAAACGACTAGTTTTTTTTTTTTACACTTTATAGATCTATGTTTGGCTACTATCTCGCCTGATGTGAAGCGATGATGTGGCCTAAGTTTGTTGGCAACATTTATATTATATCAGCTTTAAAGTTTAGTACTGAATAGTGACAACAGCAAAATAAAACATGTCATGCAGCATCGGTAACCCTAAACGGGCTGGTTTCGCTCACGTCCCCTGCGGCTATTTGTCGCGACTCGCGCTCTCCCCGCGGCGTCGTTAGTCGTCCCGGTTCTACCCGCAACTAAATACATATAATATTCTCTCTGACACTTCTCTTGTGATTTATTCAGCTCTAGCGACACAGAGCTGACACATAAACGTCGGTTTTGTTTCCCTTTACCGCGAGATTTATGGCGTCGAGGGATGCTAACGTTTACTCCGTGATTCGCTGCTTCAGGGTGTTGTCAACATTACTTGGGGGTGTGGTGACATATTTTGCAGAAGGGATTTGTCTTTGAAGCAGTTCAGAATAGTTCAGATGTTTTAGGAGGTGCTTCACCTGGTTAGGTGCACTTGTGAAGGAGGCTGCTGGTGAGTTTGCCACTTCCTAAGTAACAAAAATTCTGAATGGATGATTAGGGTATGATGATAAGTAAACAAGCGAATTTCAGTTAACTAAAATTTAAAAACTCCCGACACAAAAATCCTATAAAAAGTAAAAAAACGGCTGAACCAATTTTGATAAAACATAGTCTACCACCGCTAGAAAACCTGCTTTCAAATAAGAAAAAAACCGCATCTCGTTTACCCTTATAAGAGCTACGGTGCCACAGATGGACACACATACACACATAGTGGTCAAACTTATAATACCCCTTCTTTTTGCGTCGGGGGTTAAAAATGGCGAATATCTATACTAATACTAGCTGACCCGGCAAACGTTGTTTTGCCATATAAATTAAAAAAAAATGTTAAGGGTGAACAACCCTTATCACTTAGGGGTATGAAAAATAGATAGTATATGATTCTCAGACCTACTGAATATGCATATAAAATTTGGTAAAAATCAGTAAAGCCGTTTCGAAGGAGTAAGGTAACTAACATTGTGACACGAGAATTTTATATATATGATGATCTGACTGTGCTAATATTATAAAGAGGTAAAGTTGTATATATGTTTGTAGAAGGCAATCTTGGAACTCTTAATCCGATTCTTAAAATTCTACACTATCACCGAGTGACATAGGCTATATTTTATTGTGACGACGCGAACGAAGTCGCGGGCGTTTGCTAGTTGGGAAATAAAATGGTGAAACGCCTAACGGTGGCAAAACATCTGTAATAAATAAATTATGATTAGGTACATTACTCTGACATACTGTTACTGTTGTTTACTTTCTACTTGACTCTCACCTTAAATATTGGTCTATCGTGGCAGTGGATAGAGATAAGTGGAGGGAGGCCTTTGCCCTGCAGTGGGACTAAACAGGCTCTTAATAATAATAATAATAAGGTACATTAATACACAAGTTGAATTTTTCAAGTGGACGTAGAGCCAAATCCGAAACTGTAACGAATAGCGAAAACCCTAGACTGCTCAAAGCAGTCTCGAGCAATAGGTGGTAATAGTTAATATTCTTTGGTCTTGGGGCCGATTTTGATAAAATCTGCCCCCCTACCCATATGTTTCTCAAGCGCCAATCGTATATCGTGTTGAGCTCAAATTAAGGTATAGCTTCACTGCGGCTAATGAGATGCGGTCCAATTATTGTCAATTTAGGCAAGAAATCGAATTAATCTCATTAATTTACACCAAAATACGATAACTACAAGTTGTAATAAACTTAATGGGACAATATATGACAACATAAGACATTGTCGCAGTGATTATACACCATAATCTGAGCTCAACACGATATACGATCGTCACTTGAGGGAGATTTGGGTACGGGTGCTGAAACGGCCACATTGGATTTTAGAAAAACCTATTTTCCTAGCAAGGAATCGAACACATTGATTTTGGAAAAAATAACAGCCTGTATTATTACAGCACCCGATAGTTTCACTTAAAAGGAACGAATGCTGGAAAGTAATAACATACGACAAACTGAAGGAAAGTGCTAATTTTTTAACCGACTTCAAAAAGAGGAGGTTTACAATTCGACGGTATGTTTTTTTTTATTATTTTTATTTTTTTGTGTGTTTGTTCCTCGATTACTCCGCCAATTATGCATTGATTTCGATGATTCTTTTTTTGATTGGTAGGTAATACAAAGGTGGTCCCATATAAATTTTATCGAAATTCATACAGTAGTTTTTGAAAAAAATAGCAAAAACAAAAAATATAAGTTTATTCTTCAAGTCGGTTCTTGTTTTTTTCGTAACCAACTTTCTAAAGGTGGAGGTTTGTATTCGACTGCTTCACCTGCTTCACCCAGGGTCAACTTCCGGTGAGGGAACTCCTCAACGTTGAATAGTACAGACACAACATTTAGTAAATGGATTTAACCATAATAGCCTGTTCTAAATTCCATCATGACATGGCAGATACACCCAGGATTGACTTTCGGCGAGGGAACTCCTCAACAGAGATATAGGACAGACATGAAATTTTTTTGTACATGCATTTAATTGTGATAGCCCGTTTTAAACTTCGTCATGATGTGGCTTCTAGATCATAAAAGCTTGTCTTTAAAAACTTCTTGAATTAATTTAATTAAAACTTGTTTTTCACTAAAAAGGCTAAAATAAATTATTTTTCAAAAAAAACTAAACCGACTTCAAAACCACAAATGGCACTCAAAAGTAAAAAATAAATTAATATAATTATCATAAGCGCTACCCACTCATATATTTGAAGTCGGTGCCAGCCAAGTCTAAAAGGTAGTAGATAAATACTACCTACAAGTAGTACTTACTATATACATAGTATTTATCTGCTACCTATTAGACTTGGCTGGCACCGACTTTAAATATATGAGTGGGTAGCGCTTATGATAATTATATTAATTTATTTTTTACTTTTGAGTGCCATTTGTGGTTTTGAAGTCGGTTTAGTTTTTTTTGAAAAATAATTTATGAAACAATCTGATTCATATTTTTAATTTTCATATATTTAGTACGCGTACATGTCTCTTAACATTGTTCGAAATGATGCTTTATTTTTAACACACATCTCTTTCAACACTCGACGACTTGAGTTTTGCAGCTGGTAAAATCGACAACGATGATATTTTTAAGTAATATTTTATTCTTCGACGCGTGGTCCTGTGCCGTAGTTGGTGAGGTCGCCAGATCTTGTTCCCTTAGATTACTTTTTCAGGTAAGCAATGATGTAACTATATTAAACAACTAGGGAACACGAGGACTATATCACCAAATCAACTCAAATACTTATTCTTTGTAAATTGGTTATTTTCTACATGTGATGTGCGAACCACTGAAGGATAATTAAGTCGTTAAGATAAAATTCCATTCTTACAACGTGGTAGGTAGAGTTTAGTGGCGGTTAGATATTCAAATCAAGAGAACCTACCGCGATACCTACTTATTATAAAAATACGGGGTCGCGGGTTCGAAGCCGCGACGAGGGAACACAAACAGCAGCGCAAGTTATTGTTTCGTGCCTGAGTGTTATGGAGCCATAGTCCTTGTAGTTCCTGGTTCCCTAGATACAGGGAATCCTAGTTAGGGGCCAGGATCTATGTATGTGATCGGTGGGCGTATTTATAATTCATTTTTTTTATGTAACTGAGTCATGAGACGAGCTGGTTGTTTGCCTTTTCACAACAATAACAGCACCACCCAGAACTTTGTTTTGCAAAGTCTTGCACGGCGCTGCGCTGCACTGCGCTCGTCACCCTGAGACGATTAGCTGTTGAGTCTCATAATGCCCAGTAATTTCTATAGGTAAGGTTATAGTCAACTTTCCGTTAAACAAATAAATAATTTATAAAAACCATAGATATATGAACAACTTGTTAAATGAACGACTAGCAAGGTATTTGGCTACTAAATAACAACAACGTTTACCAACATAACGTATGTTAACACACATTATATTTTCTCGTATTTGAACTCTAATGACCTGCGACAACAGTCCCCGATAAAGAAACAGATAAGCTATAATAACAATCTTTAGTATTCGAGAGGCTATTATCTCTTGTCATTTTGTGGTGGTGGCCAGTTAGTCGTCTTAGATCATCAGACAAACTTTAAGCATGGATTTGAAACTCTTAAGCGTATCTGAAGTAAACAGTTTAAAAGGAGAAGAGTTTGAACGGGTGTTCGGCAATGTGATAGAGTTATACGGAAACGCAGCAAAGACAGTAAAGAATCGAAGACCTTTTCGAAATGTTTTGGAGATTTGCGACGCGTTTCAGGGATATCTAGACGAGATCAGTGTTGAAGGTAACATGATCATTATTTTATTGCAGACTATAGTTGCTATATACTTACGTGACTTCTTAAAATAATAAATAGGTTGATATACCTACTGTCTGCGTAAGTACATCACTCCCATTTTTAATAAGCATGTACGTACATATATTTGGTGCACTTGAACCTGAATAGTTCAAGCTGGTGCATCAAAGTCAAAGTAAAATTATTTATTAAATAGGCACAAAAGTGCACTTTTAAAGGTTGTAACTTATGTTAACATGACTTTGAAAATAATGTTTACCCATTTCTTTCCTATACTCAAATTGAAGTTCTGGTGCAGAAAAGAAATGCGAAAACTGACTCAACCAATGCTTCAGAAATACGCCCGCTAGAGAAGATTATCATTTACCTGCCTTTCTGCGTCCGTCTGATTTGGAAGCTTTTATACTGGGTGGGAATTTCAAATATTGTCCTTTTTATAAAGCTGACGTAAAAATTAAATATACAAATGATCGTTGGTTATTTATAATTAATTGCCATTCAAAATGTTTTACGAAGTAGTTAGATATAAAAACGCAGGTTAAGGAAATAATCTCATTGACTCTTCAGACCGTTACACTTAATAGTAGATCAATTTTGGTAGCTATGTATAAGCGTTTATCTATGATTGTGAATAGAATTATATTTTTATTTTATACATATATATACCTACATATAAACGTGGACATGTTTTGAAGGAAGTCAGTAATTACACACGCGGAAACTGTTTGGCTGCGTTCGATAATTAGAAAATCACGAAGCACAATAATTAGCATGAAGATGTTCTCTTTACGATTGGAAGTTTATTACTATATGCGGTTCATTTACTATAATTTATGCGAGAAATGCTTAGAGCAAAGAGTATCTAAATTTATTGGAACCAGGGATACGTTTTCGAAGATGATACCTGGGTTGGGAAACCCAGGTACATATAGCTACCTATATTGGACGGCTATAAATTATAGCCATCCAGCCAGCTATATATATATATATAACCAATAAGCAAGATGCAGCAAAATTACCTACGATTGTTTTTTTGGCGTGAAAATTTTACTCGTTCTTAGGTTAATAATAATTAAACGTAATAAACAATCGCTGTAGTAAGATAACTACTAATGTTATAGTAAGTATAAGTAGTAATGTTACTGATAAGTGGGGATAAGTGGTAATGTAACTGATAAGTGGGGATAAGTAGTAATGTTACTGATAAGTGGGGATAAGTAGTAATGTTACTGATAAGTGGGGATAAGTAGTAATGTTACTGATAAGTGGGGATAAGTAGTAATGTTACTGATAAGCACGTACCACCCGACAAATATTTGTATCCAATAAAATAAAACCTTAAAAGACACACTACTTATATATTGTTATGTAATATATATTACATTTATATTATTATAGGCACCCATGCACCATCTAAGACTACCAAAAATCACGTTTGAAAGTTTTCTTTCTTGAATCGTTTACTTTATCGTTATTGCATACATTTAACATGTTCCGCCAGAATTTGATTGTGCTTGTTGAACCCATATTTATTAGTATTATTTAAGCATATGCAGGTATTATTTTTATGAATTGGATTCCAGAAAAACTGGTGATATTGAAATTGCACCCAGACTTGGCTGGCCGTCTAGCAGCTCAAGGCGAACTTACTGCGGAATCGACGAACGAACAGAAAGCCGCCGGGTTGCATGAACTGACTGCAGCGGACAAGAAAACTATAGACGAAAGTAATCGAAGGTAGGAAAGCAATGACTTGTGTAAGTTGGGATATATTGGAATTAATGAGATTTGGTTGGTCAAACAAAGCTACTATAATACCTATAGGTACAAAGCTACCTAATAAATTATTGTGAAGTTGATTAAAAACGACGATAATATACTCATAAATAAGTATAGGTAGGCAGTGTAGGCACACACATACATTTCTCGATTATTTTTTCACTCTCAGAGTACAGATCAAACTCTGTATTCTGAGATTTCACTATGTTGACCATCATTTACATCTACAACAAAAGCCACTTTCTACTACTAGCGCCATCTATGAACTTTTGTCTAAACTATTTAATGCAACGGCAACGGCTACGACAAACTACACGAAATTCTACACGGTTTGTTTTACACCTCTTTCACATTGTGTTTCATCAAATTACCGCCAGATGTCGCTTTTTAACGATAACAATCATTTCACCGTTGTTCTCAGATTTATTTCTATAAATTACAAATTTCTTCATATATTACAGTTACATCCTCTAATTTTCAGATACAAAGACAAGTTTGGATTTCCATTTATAATCTGCGCCAGGGAGAATAAGGTGCAATCAATTATTGCTGGGCTTAGGGTTCGCTACGATAATGCCATAGAGGACGAAATCAATATTGGAATAGAAGAGGTGAAGAAAATCTGTAAGCTGAGAATACTCGACATTGTTAAAGATTCATTACTTGCAAAAATTAAAACTGATGCTTATTTTAATAAAATTCTGAAACATTGATATTATTTCCTTTAGTAATTTGAGATGAGAGTGAGCTTCATATGAAACCTAACTAGTAATAATTGACACAGCGGCTTCGGTATCAAAAGCACAATTTTCTCACATTGACGTCAATGAGTTTATTAATTAATGAATATTATGACAACAACTATTTGAATGTATGTTCTAAATTCATATGTCCAAAAATAAAAGAAATTTATAGACAATTACACATATTTTTTATTAAAAGATCCACAATAGTAAACTAAGACATCTCACAGCAATCCGAGTGACCTTTCAACCACTGCATGGGGTTGGCCAGCTACTTCACACATGTCCCTCTGGTTGAGGGTGTCTTCAAAACCAATTTCCAAATGTCTACCAGTGAGTACTTCAAGTTGCAGGTTGGAGCTCGGCAGGAAGGGGAGATGACCAATCTGTGGATAAAGTTACATGCAGTGTTTATTTATGTGACAGAAGTAATTTTAGGTTTAGTCCATTGAAAAAAGAAAAATTATAAATTTAAGGTTTTCGGAATGACATTCTAATGTATGGTGGCATTAACTCCAATAATACAAAGCCTTCCCATTATTTACGGACAGGCCTGGCTCAAAAAAAAGAAAGAAATAAGTGTAAAAGAAAGCAGTTTTTAGCAGTGGGTGAACACATGCTCAGTTTATGGTCAGTATAGTACACACTATATTAACAATATTTGTATTATAAAATTCATATAAATATCATGTGATCGTGAAAGTAACTAATAGATAGTGTGTAGCCCGGTGAAGGATATAGGATAATTTTAAGTTAAATTTAACATATTTATAGTTCCCGAGGGATTGTGGTACAACCAAATCCCACACACACAAAGTCGTAGACAGCAGCCAGTTTTAATATTAAACGTTAAGTCTATTGGAAAGTAGTTTCTAGACTTATCACAGTTATCATCTTGTATAAGTTCAACTGTGCCCAAGTAAGAATAATATGTATAATACATCTTAAACTAACCTTGCTTGCAAACTTCTTTTCCATTGTAAGTTTCAGGGGGGCATGAAGACCAGAGATGTTGCGGAGCATAGCCATTTCCATTTTTTCCGTGTTAGCGTGATACTGAAAATGTAATAAAATCAAGAATATTAAAACATGAATTTTAACTACCTAGATGTTTTCAACAGTCAATATCAATAAATCTATGCATGTTGCTACTGTTGAAAGTGTAAGACTTACATTTTTTTCAGATGTTTCTAAAGGATGTGACATGCCGAGTTTTGGTTTGGCGCCACGCAGACCTGAGACGAATGGGTCTGGTACTCCAAAGGCGCCTTCCTTGATTTGGATCCCATTGTCTGTGTGCTCAGGCTTAACTTTCAGCGAGGGAAGTCCAAAACTCTAAAATAAATTATATACAAAAAATTAACACAAAGTTTCACTTGTAATTTTGTCAGTCATCGTTATTTAATACTACCTACCATGTTGAATGGTTTATTAGATACGTGGATCAATTCAGAATAAATTAATTGTTGTTTTACAGCGAACTCTTGCTTATTTTCTTGAAAATACAACAAAATGTGAGCTTGCAGGCGATGCCGACGATTTTCAACTGAACTGTCAAAACTGTAGATGTCAAAAACAAAAATTGACAAATCACTGGATATTCCACAGACTAAAACAATTACGTGTTACGATTAATGTTCAAATTATCAACCACAGCGTGGGCAGCAAACTACCGCAAGCCATAGTTCCTACAAGTAAATAAAAAAGAACTGTCATCTTCTACTTACACTTACAGCTCATTTTCTACGATACAGCGTAGATTTAATGAAGATGCAAAGACAAAGTATTATTTTATTATTTCTAATACTTTGTGAAGATAACCGTCTGATATACTAAGATAAAATATCCAGAGACAGCAAGGTCTGAAACATTGAGGTGTCATTCCTCAATGGTCTGAAACCAAAGATAAAGTTAGTTCTTTATCTTTGGTCTGATATAGTATCTCTTATTAAAAGACAAAGTATCTTTTACTAGCCTGTGGTGGGCAGGCGTGCACAAAGATAAAGTATCACACTTAGTCTTTGGCCTAGTGGTCTTTGGGCGTGCACAAGGCTTGCACCAAAGATAAAGATTTAATTATTTATCTTTGGCTTGCACAATAGCACAGAATACTAAGGGACAGAAGCATCACTCCGCAAAGAAATTTAAACAAATAGCGACTCTTGTTATGACGCAATAAAATTCAATTCAGCTCGCGTAGCGCTGCATACCTACCAGTCATATTAACCTACAGACCGCCTCTCTTACTATCGCATAGGTCTTATCTCTTGACGCGGCACGTGTAACGACACACGACCCGCTGACGGTGTCCGGCTATGTACTTGTAGCTTCGGACCTACAGTGCGGAGTGCGCTAGGCCTAATAGTGCAATCTATGGTTTCCTCTTTCCTCCTTTCCCAAAGAGTATAGAACAGCAAAGGAGATTTAAGTTTTGTTTGTTATACACAGTCATGTGATGCAGTTCCACACTGAACTACTAAATATTATATAATATTGTCTGTCTCTTTTAGTAAAAGTATATAATTAATAAAAGAAAAAGGTAACAATACCCATTTACTTCTTTTAATGGCCACTTTTTTGTGATGACGTCACGTAGCTCTGCCTTTTGGCTGGGACCTGGGTTGGTCGGCCCTTTTGTGTGACGGTGACAGAATCGCTTTAAGGTTCAACTTTCAGCTCGTAGTGTTTATCTATAGTGATTATTTAAATATTTGGTGTTTTAATGTATTGTGGTTAATGGTAAAAAATGAATGAGTTTGTAAGATATCATCAGTTGTCAGTTGCAAGTAGTACCAGTAAGTGGGCAGATCTTACTCCATTTTGAGTGATGATCAAAAATGTTTTATTTTTTGAAATTTGTAGTGTCCTTAAGTTATATGGTCAAAGCTTCCACGTAGGCCTAAATGCTCTATAAGTCTTAAAAAGTCTCGTTCTAAATCTCTAAGAGAGCATTAGGAGTATTATTTTTCTATAGACATCATAAACAATTTAAAAAAAAATCAACTTATCAAAAAATTATTAACGTACAAAGTTGCTGACGTTTTTTCTAAGATTTCCTATTATTTTACTTATTTGATACGGTATCTCATACAATAAAATGGCAGCTAATGTAAAGGGAGGTAAAAAAAAGGATGGTGGCAAAAAAGAGCTGGTATGTTGACATTATGAATCTCAACAATATTCATCCTTGTCCACTATTGATCGAAGACTCGCGAGTCTTGCTTTAAAAGTATCCATGGACGTACGTAGCTATGTCTTCCAAAGCTCCTCAGTTCCTCTCCTCCATATAATAATATATTGTATGGGCCTCTGGTACATCTGTTAACTGTATTATTGCCTGAAATAAATGAATTTATTATATTATTTTTATTATTATATATTAAAGGGAGGGGTTCAGTTTGTATTGCCCCGGTCAGAGTATACGAAATGGTCCCAATAAAATTTAAAATTTCGAAAAATTGGTACCAGGTGATTTTGACCTCGAGGGCATTGATTGCCGTTGACCTCTAGGGCATTGATTTTGTCGAGGTCATCGATCTTGAACTCGAGATCATTGGTTTGGACATTGACCTTGAGCTCAAAGTCAAGGTCAATGGCCTAGAGGTCATTGATTTTCATCTCGAGTCATTGGCTTTGACCTGAGGAGGCGATATCAATTCTTCTTAGCGAGTTGATCCTTCGGCTTTATATTTTTTTGGACCAGTACTCCGCCACAAGCACAACATTCTCTGTGCCATTGTACAGGTACTCGCGTGTACAGGTGGCGGGACACGCAGGGCAAGAAAAAAGGTGTGCCATAGTCTGGGGAGAGACACCGCACTCGCATACACTATCCGAGCTGTAGTCCCACCTGCACATGTTTTCCTTGCTACGGCTGACTTGGGTCCGGAGTCTGTTTAGAGACTTCCATGTCGGCCAAGGCAGATTGTGTCCAGGGGGAGATTTCCGGAAAGTGCAATAGGTGGTGCTGTAGGGAATTTCTCCTGCCAGAGACTTAGTCGTGCCTTAGAGGCATCTTCATCCATTGGCAACGGAAGGACTTCTTTAATGAAGCTAGGGAGATATCAATAAAATTATCATAAAATTAAATCTTTGACCTTGACGTTGTTGGCCAGTTTGACTTTCAGTAATGGAGGTCATTAATTTATTTTTTCTAAATAAATTTTGTTCCTCAACTCTACGTGCATGTCGTAAGGTCCACCAGAGGTCTCGCTCATCGCCCCTTTATTTCACTTCACCTACTCGACCATCGCTGCGCACCTCCTTCGCGAGCTTCTGGCTTTACGAATTTTTATACACTCTAGGGGTAAGAGCGAGTCAGACCACGGAAGAGTGGGATGCGGCAAGGTCAATTCAAGTTCCATGACGTCGAGGTAAAAATCAATGAGCTCGAGTCAAGGTCAAGTGCGTGCATTCTTCTCCACCCTAATACTTCCACATCTCACTGGATCCCGATAGTGTGATTTGGCTATGCCAGTGCGGGAAGTGCTCTGCTCAATTGAGAAGATTGAGATGCGGGCTCAAGTCCCAGCCGGTGGTCTAATTTTTCTTTCTGAAAAACCTTGTTTAAGTTTTTTGCTTGGCTTTCATTAATGCTTCATGTAACAGAAGATAATATGGATTCGCGTCATCACAGAGCAAGTATTTAATTGCAACATTGATCTAGCTCGTTCGGTTAAATAACGGAACAAAAAAAATTCGGCACTCGATTTGGTACCACCGTGGCTCAAATGGGTAAGCACTTCCCGCGTTGAGGGAATATTGAGATGCTGGTTCAAGTCCTAGGCGGTACTCGTATATTTTTCTTTCCGAAAAACCTTTTTTCAATTATTGCGTTTGTGACTACACACTGTGTGTGTGACCCACATAATTAATATCAATTTATCAAGTAGCTACCTAGTTTACATATTACTTAGGTTATGTACCTATTTATTAAGGATTGTTGTAGGATCCAGAAGAACTAATGAAAAAAAAATTCAAGGCCAAATGTCTCTTCCGCGCTCTCGGACGTCTGGTGATCGTCAACACCTATTGGCTTATCGAAGACGTGGAGCAATATGAAGGAGTAGACGATGTGAAGAGAAGAGTCCAACAAGCAGTCAGAGGAAAGAAAAAGAAGCAACTATTGACCATTAAAGTTAGCACTCACTCTTTGTCTATTGTAAAATTGGTAGGTAGGAACCTACATAATCGTAGCTGATCACTGATGGAGCGGACAGTATGCCTACGCATCTTTTCGCTACACCATAATAACATCGGTATACTCAAGTAATACCTATATAAGTCCACGGGCATACCTAAGTTATTTTGCGGTGCCAATATATCTACTGATTTCACGTAATTCAGTAGTTTTTTTTGAATCTCTAACTATTAGGTATGTATCTATGTTGCACATAATCTACAAAATTCACTACATCAGCGTCCTAATAAAACTATAAATAGTACTATAAAACTATAGTCCACGCGAACGAAGTCACGGGCAACAGCAAGTCTATCTATAATCATTATGTTAGTTTTTCTCACTCAGTGCCATTTTTAAGTATAATAAATCAAGTTTAATAATAACTTTCAGTACGTACTTTTGATTTCTAGGTATATGTATTTTTCATTTGTAGGATAAAGCTCTCTTAAACAAGCCTGCACAGGAGCGCACAGACCACGAAAAGAAATATATCTACCGCATAATTGGTGGATTGAAGTGCTTCAAAAGATACCCCAACGTAAGAATTCATCATAATCTTAACAAAACTTTGTAGCAACTGCGATGAAATCCTTACCACCTTCATGTTATTGAACATACACTCGCACAGCTGGACGGTACTGGTTTGTGTCGTTCATTTTTTCATTCTTGCCGTGTCGACAATAAGCTCCTCCATCTGTTCTGGTAAATAGGCCATCTTACACCATCAGAGAGACGAGTCTTAGCAGTCGCTAAACTGCCGACTTCCTTTCCATCTGTGTGCTCCACACACGGAAGTCTGCAGTTGAGCCAGCTCGATAATGTGGCCATCTTCGGCCCATTATCGAGCTCGTCGGCTGGGTCATCGAGGAGGAAGCATTGGTCAATGAGATGAGAAAACGACACCTTGTCCTACTACACACCTAGTTTCAACGGAAACTATAAAGATGAATATAAAATGTAACGTCATTCGCCTTGGAGCCTACATAGATAATTTAGTTCTAGTTTCCTCAATATTTGTACTAGATTTTCTTATTTAACACTATTCTCTATAGCATGTTAAAAAGAAGCTCGCCGCAGTCACATACTTTAAGTATTACCGACCAGGGACGACCATAGTCCGTCAACATCAAGAGGCTCACGCACTTTACTTCATTGTCACTGGTGACGTCATCGTCAGCCAGATGATATTTGACGAGCTGTTACATAAGTATTTGTCCGTTGACATTGGAGTAATGCATCCCGGCGATATGTTTGGAGAAGTCTCGCTGTTGCATAATATACCCAGGACCGCTACGGTGACGACCGCTGGTTAGATTTTACTGTTTGAATAGAAATGCCGATACCTACTTAATTTCGAATATAGTTTCAGCATGCTAATAAGTTTTAAGTACAGCACAAGTGCAAGAATTTGTTGTTACAGACACAACAAATTCTTGCTGTGGTCATTAACGGTCATCATAGTTCCCGTTTTTTTAGGATCTTTAAATATGATCGTCAGCCGCAATTTACTGATTAATTTTGAGTCTAAATTACATATGCAGTTGAATATACTTTCACTAGCGTAGGTATACAATCGTGGGATGAAGAGTGACGTCAGCATTCAGTATCCAAGGAAGTTTACTGCAAAAATGATCTCAAACTTGAATCATCTCTAGCCTAAGTATTCTTGCCTTGAAAGCCTGTTCCGGAAGCAACAAACCATTCACTGTACGAGGCTGTTTAGCAAAACTTCAACTTCACATCTATCGATCAAACCATGGTAGCTTAGCAGCTATATTATATACCTTGTAGCTTGTGGTTATTGTTGTTGTGACTGTGTCAGTAAGGCGCTCGTGTCATTGGCGGTAGGTCACTGCGAATTGTTGGCACTAATGAAGGAGGACTTTAAAAATGTTCTACAAGCGTCTGTGCAGAAACAGTGGGATGAAGTGCGTCTTGCTATGTCCGCATTTACTTACTTTGATGCCCTCGATGAGGTAAGCATACGACGTAAATGGATACTGCATTGATAACGAAGTGACAGTTACTAATTCTTTGTACCTACTTTATACCTAGGTCGCTCGTCGTGAAGGTTGCATAGTAGCTAAAATGAAGTCGTACGAGCCAAACGAGACCCTCCTTGGTGACGGTGTGGGTGTCGCCAATTTCGTCTACTTCATCCTTTCGGGTCGTTGTCAGATGATTGAGTCCCTCCAAGTCATTATTACATTGCGCCAGGGCAAAAACTATTATGCACTTTACGATCCTTACGTAAGTCCTGCGACAGTCGTAGGTATGTTTTATTGGTATGATAGAGTTACTCTTGGTAATGGCGTTTGGTTTGTTGTCAAAGGTGGAAAAAGAAGAGAGTGAACAAGATTTCGAGACGAAATATTTTGGCGCTTATAAAAACCTTAACAAGAGTAAGGAGAGTCGCTCTTCCGCACGCGAAGGAAGCCAGCCCCGCGTTGACAGCATTTTGAAGCCACAAAGTTCGAAGAATGTGAGACGGTCGATGACTAGTGCTAGCGTTCCAGTGGAAGAATCGAATCCCAGCTTTGTAGGAAGAGAACGCGGTGAATCATCAAAATCGCAGCTCATCCTGCCGCCGCCCGATTCTGCCAGCATGGAAACCCGTACTCCAAGAGAGTCTGTCAGGTATATCAGATCAACTGTTACTATGCCTAATAATTTTGATTGAAACAGTGCCCTTCAAACCAGGACACAGTAAGCTTATTAGAACCACTTCCTCTTATCCTACGGAGTTTAAATTTTGCATACTTGTCAAAGTCCGATGACAATGCAATATTATGGTGATAGACAGCTGATCTGATGATGGAGACCGAAGGTGGGCAATGGCACTCCTTGATGGATGATCGTAAACTGCTAGTATTGGCACTCATTTTAATCTGCTTGAGGTTCCGATTACGAGTTTGTTAAAAGCTTGTCTTGAAAAAAATATATTTGAACAAAAAACTTATTTTACTTTATGTTTCAATTCTCAGTACCTATATGTTTCAAAACTTTGTTTTTGTTTATTTTGAACATTAAAAACTGTTGGGTCCAGATGACGAGCGCAGTTCAACGATGACTGCAACCCAAAACCTGCAGTGGTATCGTCTAACTCAAACACCGATCCCGATCGCTTTCAATTTCAAATTCAGAAAGCGTTATCCTTCAAACTGCAATATCGATCATTTTTAGTAATCGTGATTGGGATAGGGATTGTCTCGCGCCTTTGAGTAGAAAAGTTACACAATTCCATGATCTATTCCTTTCTAATACCAAAAACGAATATGTACCAACTGTATTTGTTTATAATCGTAATATAATATATATAGCTCTCATAAACGAATCCCAAAACAAGTTAAATGGTATGAGGTACAGTCAGTAATAAAAATGCTTTTAAATGTGATTTTAGTAGTGTTTATTTAATCGAAATCAGCCTTATCAAGCAAATTAAAGTGTAGTAGGAAAACATTAGGTTCATGATTATTTATTATAATAACACAGAAAATCAGACATATGTAATTACATAAGTACCTACTTACCTAAAAATAAAGTATTTACAATAAATCACAATGATTAATGTTACCTAAATTATTAAAAATCATATTAAATTGTTTCTATAACTGTACCAAAAGTTATGTTTTGGTATTCATTGGGAATAGATTTGTACTTCATTTAAATTTAAAATTTGATATTCGTTAGGAATAGATTTTTTTTTGTGTGATAAATATAATTGGTTTTAAATCGTTTTTGTCACAATAAATAAATAAATTACGACTGAAATCCAAATCTGAAATAAAATTTATTACGATTGGTATTAGAAAGGAATAGATCAATTCCACAGAAAAATGCCGATCGGGATCGGTGCTTAAGTTATACCCTGCTGGTGAGCACAGCAATTCAACTATGAGGTTCATTGCTATTTATGAGTTGGGTCCTCGCGAATCATTAAGAGAAGTCTTTAAACAAAAAAATGTATTAACTTTACCTTCTCTGTATATTTATGAAAATATAATGTTTTTAGGTTAAGCGTATTACCAGAAGGTCTAGAAGCTAAAATTCAGGAGAAGGAAAAGCCACCACCTACTAAGACCTACTTTATGCAGGTTTGTTAATCTTACTTACATAAAATTTTTATATAAATTTACAGACTTTCATAAGTTATTGGTAATTTTAGGTGTGTCAGTTTAACCCTGGCTCCAGCTTCGGTTTTGGCGAGAACATGAGAGACAGACGTATCGTCGCGCTGACTCCAGTGGATTGCATGCTGTTGCCGATGATCTGGTTGCTGCAACGGAACACTGCCAACATCTGGACTCGTATACAGCATTATCTGGAGAAAAAGGTAAGTCAAGTTTGGTAACCTTGATTTGATCAAATGTAATATAAATTTTTTTTTAAGTTCGCGCTAAAGTCTTTAGGACCATACCGCCATGTCTTACGTAGTTTTTATTTGATAGTTTAATTAACATTTACTATACTTTTGTTGAGAATCAGGGTCATCAGCAACAAGCCGGACCCTCTACTAGTACTTCAATAAAGTGGTGGAACTTTATTCTAGCTTTTTATGGACTTTTCGGAGAACATAAAAATCAACGTTTTCTCTATTTTGTTTCATTTACCTACACTCGTGCACATTTACGAACACATAATGGTTAATATTCCACCGATATTACAACATGATCACTCGAAATAACACTTGTTTGGAAAATAAAACAAAATCGAACTTTATCACTTTTCACTTCCCTTTGGATGGATACGACTTAAAAACTCTAAGATACAAGGTGTCTACATAAAGTCTAAGATTTGATTTGTACCTACTAACTGTACGTAGGTTTTAATCTCAGCAGTAAGAATATCATATTTTATAGGTAAATAATAACATAACATGTTTTATAGGTACATAATAATAATATAGTAATAGTTTTCGTCAAAAACGAGACCATTTTCCCCTATTTTTCATAGTTTTGGAGATTAGCCACCGAATTCCATTCCACACCCTTCTCAAAAACTCACCCTGTATATTTTGGACATTATTTTAATAAGCTCTATTTCCTTCCACCACTTCACTGATGAATGAAGCACCTACTGGCTGTATGCACAAATAGGCATAATAATTGTGGAATAACGAGTAATAATTAAGAAAAAAGGTTTTTTCTTCAGATTCCCAACAAAAAAGCTCTGTTCAAAGAGTTTGTTCAAGAGCGTCGCTGGCAGGAGTTCCGCGACCAATTGGTCGAAGACGTCGTAGCCCGGTCCAACACCGTCAACTGGACTTCAGTCCACGACGTCCCCTACTCCATACGTATGGAAGAAATGCTGGATATTTGAAACGTTTTTGACTATTAACATTTTTTTAGTTATATGTAGTGTTTTCCTGTTAATATATTTGAATTTAATTAATCAATCAATTATATTATTACTTATATTACTGATAATTATGATACCTACGCTCTATATTATTACAAATTACAAATAACTTTATTGCAAAAATATGAATTACATGTGGTTGGTGAAACTTTGCCTTTTGTTATAGTTATTAAAACTGTGTTACAAAAGACAGCATCATTCCAAGATCAGCCTGTGTTTTTGCAATAGGTAGTAGAATATTAAAAATTTAGTACTTATTTTTACCTGATTCATAATCATATGGTTTTAGCAGTTTCCCGAGCTTTGCAGATTCTTCAAGTACCCGCAGATTCTAGCTAGGCAGATTGAAGTAGGGCAGATCTTACTCAAAGATTTTACTACAATTATGGGATTTATATTAGGTTGTTTATATTAGGTTGTTTGTATTAGGTGGGATAGATAAACTAGGTATTTCTTCAGAGTATTTTTATACTAAAATAAACAAACATTTAACCATGTCTGTATTTAGTACATATTAAGGTCGCTAATACAATACTTACTCTATACACTAGAGTATCTAGTACTTACGTAGTTTTTATGATTTATAACGAACGCTGAAAAATTTGTAAAACATAATCAGGCCAACCATATCCCGCGAGCTGGAACATTAATTTTCCATTTTAGTTAAATGTAACATAAATGTTTGTTCTAATCGATATTATCAGCTAGAATCGCATCAGCATAGAATTAAACAACTCCTTTGGTAGGTAGGTACATCCACAATGGGTGGAGGCGGAGGCCGCTCGAGCCCAAACATGGAACTTGTGGTGGGTAGAACGATGCGTAGCTAACAGATTGATTGATGGTGTATTGTAAAGCGGCAATTTCGGAATTGATTGAGGTACTTACCATCTTTAGAATTAATGTAGCTGTAAAGACCCGTCTAAATTAGTGGACAAAAGAAAGAAGCACGTGATCATTTTCCATGTAGCGAAACGAAGATGATGTAGTTTTTAAAGTAAATTAGGTACTTAACTATTATCTAAGTTATCTATCCATATTAATCAAAATTAAATGCTATTCGTTGGTAAGCGCATCACTTGAGAACCGCTGGACCGAATTGGCATATATTTTACAAGCTGTTATTTAACCTTGCAATGGATATTTATTTGTTTGGGGTCAAATGTTGCAAGTTGAATCAGAACCACTTCCTCTTATCCTATGGAGTTGAGCATACTTGTCAAAGTCCTATGACAATGCAATATTATGGTGACAGCCAGCTGATCTGATGTTGGAGACGCAGCTGGGCAATGGAACTCCTTGACGGATAATCGTAAACTACTAGTGTTTGGGCTCATTTTAATCTGCTCGCAGTTCCAATTACGAATTTGCTAAGAAGCTTGTCTTGAAAAATATATCTATCAACGAAAATCTTGTCAATGTTCGTAATAATCCGTTTTTATTTTATGGAAAAAAGAATTGGAATAATTAATTAATAAAAAACCGACTTCAATGTATCTTCGAAGTCCAAGGTCACATATCGATGAAATTTATATGGGACCACTTCGTAGCTATACTGAACCCCACGCAAAAAGAATTTTCCAAATCGGTTCATAAATGACGGAGTTCTAAGGTAACAAACATAAAAAAAATACACTTCTCCTTTTTTGAAGTCGGTTAAAAATGGCATAGAAAATTGGGAAATTCGGGAAAAACAAAGTGCTTTCTCGCGCGGGTAAGACCGCGGGGCACAGCTAGTTTAGTATATAAATGCTATAATTTTAACTGTTAGATAATGCGATCAATATCACACTCACCAAGATCAATATCTCACTTATCAAGTCGCTCTAAGTGCTCTATAAATAGGACAACAAACAAGAAAGTTGAATAAGACAAAATAAGAGGTTTCCCCAATTTAAAAAGCGCTTTTCTGGGTCTCACTCCACATGAAAAATCAAGCGTTTGAAAAGGAAGTCTAAAACGCTTTCGCATGACATCATTTGCGCGTCGCGTAACCAAGGCGACCGGTTTTGGCGGGAATCGCCCACGCTTGGCGCGTCGAAGACAACCAGCGCGGATAGCGGAACACATTCGACCGCAGTGCACCGCGAGGACCGACCGCGCGACACCGACGACAGCCACTTACCCGGCTGATCGACTGTTAACAGTTACATGTAAATAAACCATCGATTAACGAGTAATCAGCAGAATCCATTTATAGCCTAACCGTTTTATTAACCCGAATCGAGTTGCACACGAGTGTCATTAGACTTATTTTAGAAGTTCGAGAGGCGTAAGCAGGTGAGTCAGTTTTTTGCATATTGCTTCACAGTTTTACTAAACGATTGGACGGTACTTAAAGAAAGTTTAGTCGAGATAAAACTGTAACGATAATGTACAATTTATGAATTTGCTAATTCTTATAAATAACTTTGTGAGTGTACCTATCTACTGTACACGTAAACGTAGGTATAAGCACATACAGCTATATAGTTTAACAATAAGCATTCTATACGAAGTAGCTCAGAATAACCAATCATATAACTAAAAATTGTTAATTATTAACTATTCCGAGTAGAATGTTACTAATCCTACGAATATTATAAATGTCCCTCTCTCTCTCTTTGTGTGTGAGTGTGAGGGAGGGTGAGGGTGTGTGTGTGAGGGTGTGTATGTGCGTTTGTATGTTAGTTACTTCTTATTTTCTTATGAACTTCTAAACAATATGATGATACTTTAGGTCTTGGAGTAGGACATAGGATACTTTTCATCCCGAATAAAGAATCATTTCCTCGAATAACTCCTTATAAACCAACTTATAGAGTCACGGTTTACCAGCTATTATAGTGCCTAATAACTATTCATCCAATAGTAGTTTATGTCCATAAACTCTGTTTACTATTAGTTCTATTTGCGCACTTTATCGACCTCATTGCAATCTAAACAACATACATACTTAGTCACATACTTTCTATACGTATAGATAATAGGTCATCTAAACTAAGATGTAAACAACTCGGCTTTAAAAATAACAAACCCACTGAGCTAGACACAATATTACAACAGCATGTTAGTACCAAAGAATACTATTACTTAGGTATTTATTAGTACTAGGTAAGTAGAGCGTTAAGATTCTGCCTCACTAGTTTCAATAACAATGTGCAGCCGTAATGTTTCATTATATTCATATACCCATTTTATTTTCTTTATACTCATTAGACAGCCTCTGTGGTGTAGTGGTTGGGCAGGTTGGTTGGCCCAATTCTCTCTCACTACTGAGGTTGCGGATTCGATTCGGCAAATGTTTGTGCACAGAATAAATTAATACCGGCCAAGTGCGAGTCGGACCCGCGCACGAAGGGTTTCGTACCATTACCTATCTATAAAAACGGCAAAAAATCATGTTTGTTGTATGGAAACCCCCTTAAATATTTATTTTATTTTGTTTTTTAGTATTTGTTGTTATAGCGGTAACAGAAATACATCATCTGTGAAAATTTTAACTGTCTAACTATCACGGTTAATGAGATACAGCCTGGTGACAGACGGACAGACAGACGGACCGACAGCGGAGTCTTAGTAATAGGGTCACGTTTTACCCTTTGGGTGCGAAACCCTAATAAGCGCAAGCATTTGTTTCGTGGTAATTCTCCACAATACGAGAATAGGCTCTCCCGCCGATATTTGCAGGGATATGTAAATCACTTTACAAGATTTAGTATCGTTAACACGATTCTGTTAACACGATCCAGTTAAAACGCTGTCAGCGGTGGCGAAACACACCACTTCCGTGCGGAATACGCTTTGTTTATTTACTTATTGATTTGTTAAGTTGGCAGTAGTTTTCGGCACGCACAACGTATTTTAATTTCCATATTTATAGCTACGTAGAACCTGTGCTAATCGCCCATTAATCTATCTATATTATTCTTGAGTCGGCCTTAGCTTTTTGACCTTTTCATAGACATTTCCTGATAGTGGCTATGCGTCGGGTATGAAATGGTCGATGACGGCACCATGCGCGCTGGCCGGCCAGATTGGCAGAGTGGCCAAGTGGCCAGGTTATCGGCAACGAGCTCAATTGAGACAAAACACCTCGTTGATAAAAGGTGAATTTATTGGATAGCACAGGTTACATTCAATGTCAGAATAATCAATTTTATATTGTCTAATGCCATATTAGCAGGCCTAGCCCACTCCGCACTGTAGGTACGAAGCTACAAGTACATAGCCGGACACCGACGGCGGGTCTCGCGTCGTTACACGTGCCGCGTCAGAAAAGATAAGAGCTATGCGATAGAAAGAAAGGCGCTCTGTAGGTTATATATGACTGGTAGGTGTGCAGCGCTACGCGAGCTGAATTGAATTTTATGAGTCGCTATTTGTTTAAATTTCTTTGCGGAGTGATGCTTCTGTCCCTTAGTATTCTGTTATATTAGATACATTTATTCGTGTATGTCTGCCGTAAATATTTCAGATATCGTGACCACATATTGTAGCATGTAATATTCGGAAGGTCAAGTCATAAACCAAGCATGGTTATTTGTCAGAATGAAACACAGTAGCATTCGTGTTGTAAAAGTTTGTTTATTCGCGAAGGTTCAGAAGTCAGAACTCGCATCGGGCGGATGGCCCAAATACGATTTTATTCATTTTTCACGGCGACAGCGATTCGTAGCTCGTACGTCCTGGCACTGAATTTCCTTTTCTTTCAGCAAATCCTCAATTTATAGCTTTTGATATTTTTTAGTTATTTGTATGAACGAGGACAGCCTCTGAAAGGTCATAGAACTACATATATGTATCTTCGTTTTGTTTACATGTGTCATTCGCAAAATAAGATGCGCACGCGGCTTGGATACGTTTAGTTTTCATAGGCCTTAGCATTTGCCGCGATCATTTTAACACGCATCGA
This sequence comes from Petrophora chlorosata, assembly GCA_951640565.1. Classification (NCBI taxonomy): domain Eukaryota; kingdom Metazoa; phylum Arthropoda; class Insecta; order Lepidoptera; family Geometridae; genus Petrophora; species Petrophora chlorosata. The sequence continues at coordinate 10,537,915 of OX621193.1, read as the reverse complement.
TATATATATACTAGATATACAATACAACAATACGATACAATAACACTTTATTGCATACCACAAACATAATTACATGAGAATAATATAAATCTTAACTAGGGTAATACAATTGGCGGTCTTATCGCATACCTATATGTCACTGATAACACACACTTTTTTCCAATATATCTACTTGAAAGAATTTTTACTGCCTTCCTATAGCACAGAATAGTTAATACTTAATACAGGTACCCTATACGTGTTTGGCTCTTGTCCAAGTGTGTTAGACAGGAGCACTAACCTCAGCTACACTTATGCGTAGTTAGGTAACGTTTTATAAATAATCCTTAATTGACATCCAATTACATATTGAATTGCTTACGTAGGTATTAATAGACATTATATACTTGTCGCCTGAGGACGTGGGCGCTACGTGTAAAGGCGTTCAATGACTAACCTAACCAGTTTCGCTATTAATCCTCCGATGACAATTGCTCTTAACCACTGATTTACCATCAGCCTCATTGCATGCAGATGGCATTTGAATATTTATTTAATAAACCATTTTAGCTATAAAATAAGTCGTATTATTGAAAGGATATTTAGTGTTACGTTACAGAGAAATTTGATGCTAAAGAAAGCTTTAAATTGCAGTTTATATAACTTTCTACAGTTTATAATACAATTTGCCGTCATCAAAACGACATTTTACAATACCTAATAGCATAAAATGCCGCTGCTTTCATACTATTGCATGTAACATTATGACTACCAACTCTACATACTTAGCACTTATCCACGACTACTAATGTTTTCTACCATTAAAAAATATCTGGGTAAAGCTGCGGCGAGCTTATGTCACATTTTCTTTAAAAGGGATATCGGCTTTCTAGAGGTTGAGTGTGCTATGCCGGGATTTTGCGAAACGTCGAACAAACCCGTAAAAGGCAACATATACGGTGCCGACGAAATATTATGCTTGTAGGTATATATTACAAATACTTACCTAATAATTATTTATGAATTAAATGCTTGTAGTAAGACTGGTTAATAGTAATGAGACTGGTTAATAAATCGGTGGTGAAAGAAATAGGAAACTTTATTTTTTGAGTCAGAGACTAAAATGCTAGTTTTTAACTGCTTTAAACAAACTAAATCACAATAATGATATTTCACTAGAGACCAAAATATATATATGACTTCATCCAACCCACAGTGATAAAGTCATAAGTATAGACTATAGACATTACACCATGACAAAGCCAACGTACGATGATAATTCAACATAAGAGCTGTTTTTATTTTGTATGCAGCCCTTACGCTACCCATTACTGGGTACTCTCCTTTCGCTGTTGCCACACTATCCAATCATATGTCAGCTTTATCTAGGTATTTTTCTCCAGTTTTATCAAATATTATTTTTATTTGAAAATTTTATGAGATCGTCGTCAATGCGAGTTTTTTTTGTATGCTGTCCATGAAAGAAAACTTTTCTCTCATTTGATAGCATTAATTTATTATTGTTTTTAACACAGTGATTTATTTTTTGCTGTAAACAAACCAATAGAAAATCTGTAATCAAAACATTTGTTTTTATTCTTCTGACTTTTCAACGGCTTAATAAAAGAAAAACGACATATACGTCTTTTGAAGCCCTCGTCAGCGTTACTCTAGGTGGTCAGAGTAATAAATGATTAGTCCTTCGGGTAAACAACTTAAGATAGAAGAACGAGGACATCTTTTATTATGAACTAGGGTAATGTCTAGGGACAGATTCATTAAATAACTCGTGACTGACGCTAAACAGTGTCGTTAATAAACTTGATATAGTCTATAAAACCTTTTACAGACAACACAGAGGTAACTCTTCTAAGAGTTGAAGCATTAATTATAAAACATGAGCATATATAAGAAAATGCAGTACCTAATCTTTTGTTTTGTCTTCTTTGAATAAGTGTTTTGTTTTTATTGTTATCATTATACTTATCCAACGATAACGCAATGTTTTATCCACTCAGAGAAAGTTAACCGAGTATTAAAGAATGTATAGATATCTACTATAGATCAAACCTTGGTTAAAGCAGAATGTAGAATAAACCTTTTTAAATCGTAGATCTGACCAACTCTGAAGCCAGTTTAAACTCAATGGTGTAAAAACTTAGTAGTACAAAAAAGTTTTGATACGTTGATCAAACTTGACAAAAGTCAGTAATTAATGTTGTCAATTTGAAGTACTTCACTTCTGAACGCCCAATAAGTTTTGACGATTTTTGATATGAATTTTTGATAGGAAAACATTATTTTGAATTAGTGTTATAATTTTTAGCTATTATTGTTAATTTATATTGTTTGAAAAGAATACAAAGAGATGCAGGCGTCCAAGTCTAATAAATCTTTCATACCAAGCACATCAAGATCGGTAAAATTATAAGTTATACTATGTAGGTATTTTAAGTAGATTAATGGACAAGGCATAAATAAAATGAAACCAAGAATGTACCTATCTATACTATTTCGTTTTTCATTTCCATTTACTTGTAAGAAAAGACATAGCCTGTAGTGTTTAAATTGCAACTATTTCAAGCTGTGTTCGCCATGTAGGTAGATAGAATTTTACGCACTCTAGTTCCCTTCACGTCTTATTAATCAAGTATTGAAAAAAGCCTAAAATTGAATATCAATTCTGTTAAAATCGATAAAAAGATTTTCTTTCGTCAAATTATCACGAATTATTTTATTTAAGGCCACACAAGAGAGACCACAAACAAAGTCTTCCATCCGGACACCATCCGTGGTGTCAAAGAAGATTAACCCGTGCGAGTCACTGATGGGCGTTCGGCAAAACCCCTGGAATCCCACTAAGCGCCGCGGGCCGATAGCTGCCGAGGCTGCCAGTCCTGGACCTGCAGTCGTCTCTCTACCTACTCTCATAGGTAATCAAACTGTGTAATTAAATAAAGAACCGATAGGTGTTTGGTAGAACCCGCGTAATTTAAAAAAATAATAGATGTAGCTGAGGTCGTCAGTCCTGGGCCTACAGCTCTACCAACCCTTATAAATAGGTAAACAGATTAATTGTTAAATAAAATAATGTATTCGTAAGTGTCCAATGTTAAGTTTATGTCTCTACCTAACCTTATATGGTAATGTTTTAAGCACCAAGAATATTATTATTCAGATCATGCAGGTAGAGACTGCATCAGTTATAGTATCTCTAGAACACTAGGCACAATTTCTATATACGGCAAAATAGCACAAACATAGCCATGAATTAGAAACATGAAGTCATGCTTAAATTGAATCAAACCTAGACAAAGTGAAAGCCACCAACCAACACCATTTCGACAGCCCCTTTATAGATACCCACAGAAGGTGGTCTTAAGATAAATGTGTCATCTAGAGTCACTTTTATAATTTTTCAAGCCTAGTAATAATTCTCTACAATATATCCGATCTGTTGTTAGCGTAAAGTTTTAACCTCTGAAGTAGGTACCTCTAAGCCAAACAAGTTAAAAAGTTTATAGGCGTGAGACGTCCTTCTAGTGAGATCTGTTGATCAATATGTCGAATCTTATGATAGGTATTTTATTAACTAATATTGACTTAAACGTTCTGTAATAAAATTGTCTATAAGCGGTATTCCCATTGCTTTTTCATTTTAATATTTTTGGGACGTACCGACTGGTAATGTTTGAACAATTTGACTTTGTTTGCATATAATGTTATGGTCATTTATGTATTTCTTTTGTCGCGTTAGTTTCGGTAAAGCATTGTACGCGGTACGACGAGGTGAGGTCACCCTGCCAGCAATAATATTATGATGTTTATGGTTTAGTGCCGTGTCGTTTCAGTAGTTTCAGAGGATAACACCGGTAACGTTATAGTTATCTAAGTTTTTATACATTTCAGCGACTGAGTCACACATTCCTATGATCTCAACATTCCGAATATAATTATCTATATAGTTTTTTTTTTAAAACTGTGGTATCTAGGTGGTATATCTATATAAATACATACTGTATTAATAGTTACCTCTAAAAGCACACTCCATAATGTGTTCAAAGAATTTGTTCGGGATCAGAAATAGCTTTCACGACGATACGTCTTACTTGAAATTTGAATTTAATAGAAACGGAGTAGCTGATCACTGATTGACAGCTATTGTTGAATAATTGGCCATTGAAGTGGAAGGTCAATGACCGTAAGTAACTAGTATCTAACTTAAAAGCAAAGATAAGTACTAAAGTACTTATAAAGCCAATGTTTCCTGTGTGCTGTGTGCCATTATTTTTACACCATCATCAGTAGACGGCACAGTTGTAACTAAAGGGTGGCTGGAGTTGCGTAATTCCAGGCCCCCCAGCTTCAGCACGTAGTATACACATATCATGAAGAATTCTTAAGTCTCTAAAGCAATCTGATAAAACTTCAAGGATTGCTAAATGCTTAAACAGTTCAGCCAAATAAGCATTATTTTTGTAACATGAGTTAAAAACGTATAAAATGTTAACTACACGCTTTTCACTTAAAAAAGTTCTGGTATAAGCCTTTTTGCCTCTGTCAGTTTCAAACTAAAACATTCGCTCATGTCCCAATACGTAAATATGAACTCAGAGGCTGTAGTGAGTGAGATTATCGCAAGTCGCAAGCGGTCGGCAAACATCCCGCGTCTCGCTCGCGTGTTGGAACACAAACTACGAAGTGACATCATACTGTTAATGTTGCTCGCCGGATAACAACGCGCTGGATTTTTTTATACATTTCTCGTATTTCGGACTGATATAAATCTACTCGTCAGTGATCAATTTGGCTAACCGAAGGAGTTTACGAAAAATAAGGTGACTATTTCGCTCAATGTGTACGTTTTAATTCTTCAGTGATTTACCGATACATTTCGCGAGTAATAATAGCCAGGTGTTTGGTTCACAGAAACTGGCTATATCTTCGTAAGGTATGGTCTTAAACAGGCAAAACATATCGACGGCTATGTATGGTCGAATCGTGGGCATACATTGACACCGCTCAAGGTGATCTCAATCTCGTGATATACCTACCTATAGATATACAATATACATTGGTAACTACTATGTTGTTTGACATTGGTCAACTGTCCCAGGCGTATATAGGATGGTAGGATGTATAATAGAGCGACATTTTTATAATTTTAGTTGTATAATATTGTTTTTTTGTGACTTTTTTTCCTTTTAATCTGTATGAAGTCTGAATTGAACGTAAAATAGGTACTTAGTTTTACGTAATTTTTAGGCAAACCCCCCCAAGAGTCCCGTAAATCACGTGCTCCAGCTTTTACCTTCGGCCAGAAGCTTGAACCACCTGGAACAACTGCGCAGGCTGGACCTGGACCTGCATCATACAACACAGAAGGAATGACTTCAAAAGGTATGCCATCGTAAATCTTATTGAATTACTTTTCGCTTTTATTACCTATACATTTTGTAGAAAGTTTTTGGAAGAGTCGTCTGATCTCTCTTTTCTCCCCATATTGGTAAAGCTCGAACGACCAAATTAAGAAAACAATATTAAATTTTATTTTAAATTGAAGTTGCAATCTATTTAATTGAAGGCGTATAAATCTTACAATAATTGTTTAAAGAACTTATTCTTCTAATTGCCGTCGTCTAGACTTGAATTTACGATAGTTGACCGACTGACAAGTACGTAATTGAAATAAAAGACTGAAAATGGCGATCCCTGCCATTGCCAACGACATAAGTGAGCTTGCGTGCTTTGTCGGAATTCTGCCCGTCTAACTGCCAGACAAATTGCCTGCCTACGACTACGACACACTAAAGTTTGAGGCGGTTTGGGCGTCCCTGCAAGCATTTGCGGTACTGTAAAACCTATGACCTGTCGCAGTTTTGGGCACTACCAAGAACTTATTAATACTGTTCATTAAATCAGAACATAGGGACTGAATTAGTTTGATATCAAAACACTCAATACAAAAGACAGTCTCTTGTATCTTCCATAACTCGAAAAGTAAGGCATCAAAGCAATTTTATAGTAATGTTCTGAGAGATCTCCGATAAGCCACACCTACGGAATTGACATAGAATCATCGAAGCGCATCCAGATATGAAGCTGCGAACCGTATTGAGCAATCGGCTTTATGGGGACCCTTTCACATCCGCGTTTTAGAGAGCTATTGATAGGGATAGGGACATGAGGGATTGTGTTACAACTAATTGAATGCCCCACCTCAACTTTTAGTATCACATTGTGTCAGGAAAGTGTGGGATGGATGTGTTAATTTATGACCGACACTGTAATAACTAAACTGGGCAGGATGGAAAAGCAGGTATAAAGAATCATAAATGTAACAATAGAAATATAAATTTAGATTCTATTACGTTATTTATCACTTAGCATACTATACCTTTTTTATCGCTAATAGATCTATGCTCGGCCATAATCTTGCCTGATTTTTATGTATTTCGATTTTCTTACAGTAATCAATAGGTTTTACAAAACTTTTGCGAAATACATTAATACAACTCTCGCCAAAAAGGTGTAGCGTTACATACACTCTCTACCCACAATAAAAGTAAATGTAATGTGAAAGATTAATCTTGAAATGAAGGTAGATACGTGGGTTGGGTCGCTCATGTGCAACTGTTCACTGGATAATTGCACAGGTTTCCTTGGTCAACTAATAAAAGTGTTCGTACAAGTACAATTATACAGTTTGCCGCCCACGACCTGTCTGTCCATTATTGTTTACTCGGAACGACGTTTTTGTGACTGCTATCGTTAATCTTAATTATGCTCATACAGCGAATCATTTATCATGCGAACACCAAATATACGAATCCTCCTGTCTGCCTTTTGATTTCTCAATAAGGCGCTTCTACTGTTATCTGACATAAATCAGAAAAAGAATTTTGACACCCAATAAAATATCCATTAAATACAATATCCCTGTCACATTTATGATTACTTGTCAGGAAGAACCAATATTAATAAACTAGAACGAATCAATTATCTGAAGAAGGAAGCTATCCATCCTCTGGAATAAACGGAGGGTAAAAAAAGAAAATTTAATAAGTTTTTTATTACTTTGCAATAATAAATAAATTATTCAATTTTCTTTTTTTATGTTATGTTACTTTTTTAGATGATATCGTTACCATCCGAACTTGAACTGCAAATTATAATATCTTTCTCATAAAAATGAGAAAAAAGATCCTTGAGGAAAATATTAGAAAGAATTTGCAGAATACCGACGTCGAGGGAACTTTTCACTTAATTTCGTGATTCATACTGCGACACAACTGCAAGTGGGTCACGACTGCAGTATTATTTGCATAAACCGATGTCGTCTGCTTCATTCGTCAACTTGTTTACCTGCTTTTACAGTTCCGGAATGCACTTTTATGCAAATATTATGGGAAATAAAATTTTCTGTTCTCTGTAAAGTAACTAGAATTATTTTCTGTACGTACAAAAATACCTTGATTGCACTTATGAAGAACAATAGCAGATGGGTGCAATTTTTATCGGCTTCCGTATTATATATTCGGCCGGTTATCGCCATGAAGTCTCGACGATTTTCAACTTCGCTTAATTCATCTATATTATGTAGGTTGGCATTGGTTCGTTAAGTTTCTCCGGCCGCTGCATTGAATGGATGTCACCAAATAAGTCCGCATACTCGAAGGTGATCCATGTGTGAGTCAGAGGCTGCCTACAGATCGTCAGGGTCTGCGGGCACTCGATCGGTCTCTCGGCTCCTCAGTCGCATATCCACCACGCTTGAATAAGTACATAACCAATCTGTATGAGTACCTTGAACTTGTTTATTACAAGTTATGCTAAGGCTTACTCTACGTGCGAAGATCAGTGCAGTGTTGTGTGACAACGACAGCGAGTGAAGTGTTAAGGTTGGTTATTTAATATACAGACAATATATAATAACAGGATTACTTAACATAATTGATTTGCGTTCGCTTCCCATATTTTATAATACTTACATAATATAGAGGTCAAAATATTACTATTCTTACATAGTTAAATTTTTTATTTAATAGATAATATCCGCCGGCCGAATGATTACATACATATATGTATCTTAATCCCTAATTAGGATTTTTGTATCTAGAGAACCAGCAAACGAGGACGATGGTCTCACAACACCCGCAGACATTAAACAAATACTTGCGCTTTTTTTTCTATGTACAAACATTTGTCTGGTCGCGGGAATCAAACCCGCACCCTCGGTGGTGTATGAGATTTGAGCCAACCTGCCCAACCACTACATCATATAGGGATGGTATGAAATCGGGTGTTGGAGAATTCTAGCCGCTGTTTTTCTATTACTTATCTACATTGGAAAAGCGCTTCAAGAGTTTACCTACCTTGTTAAAGAGGTCTGATAACTTAAACAAATTTAACATAACACTTTATATCAACACCATAAACATATTTATGAACATAAAAATGTATCTTATAAATACATGTAAGGAAAAACTAGATCGTATAATCTTGTACTAATAATTATTCTGTGGTATAATGGACTTTAAAACTCGTTCGATCGGACGATATACAGAACTAGTTGTCATAAATTTAAGTATTCTTCATAAACATTATTATGTTTCTAACCTGCCCCCCTACCCATATGTCCCTCAAGCGCCAATCGTATATCGTGTTGAGCTCAAATTAAGGTATAGCTTCACTGCAACTAATAAGATGCGGTCCAATTATTGTCAATTTAGACAAGAAATCAAATTAATCTCATTAATTTACACCAACATACGGGAACTACAAGTTGAGATAAACTTAATTGGACATTATATGGCATCATAAGACATAGTCGCAGTGATTTTACACCATAATCTGAGCTCAACACGATATACCATTGTCGCTTGAGGGAGATATGGGTACGGGTGCTGTACCAAAGGTCCTAACTTCTAGTATTGGCACAGAAACCTAGTTTAATCTGAATGTTTATGATCCCAATCACTTAGAAATGTTTTTGTTAACTCAACGATTACCAAAATATAGAGGCTTAAATAAAGATTAACTTAGAATACTTTCATAAAAACAAGTCGGCATAATTTGGCCGTATCTTTTTTTATGGAACTGATAAATGATATATAGTGATGATACGAACAAGTCGTTCGCCTGATGGTAAGCGCCACACCTTTACACACCAATAATTAAACAATAACACATAATTAAAATTATTTATTTATTACATAATAAAAAGATTGATTTATGATCAAAGAGAAACAGTAGTGAAATTGTTCTACATCAACAGAGCAGTATAAAGGCAATCAGGAGCCGTGGGTTTTGCCTCACCCTACCCCATACCGCATGCCACTAATGGGGCCATCACTGCGAGACGCTGCGAGTGTTAACTATATGTCATCAATTCCGTAGATATAGAATAATATAGGTAGATTTGTAGTATAAACGCTATTTATAGCAATGAACAAGTTTTCAAACCTTACCTAATGCCCTTCTCTGCTATTGTACTATAATATAATGTTTGTTAATAAAGTAACTGTTCAGGTTTGAAGTGCACTGTTTATAAGAACTGGGCATTAAGAGACTTATTAAAAACCATTGGCACAAGATGATGAGCGCAGTGCAGTGCCACGCAGGGTGTGCTGGGATGTTCTTGGAAGTTCTGGGTGGTGCTGCAACTTTTATGGGCAGACGTGATGTTCCATCAGGTGAACGATCTGCTCGTGTCGTCACTCAGTTGCATAAAAAATAAGTAATGAAACTGACAGATGTCATCTTCGAGGTGGTAAGCGCCGCGCGAGTCCATAGCACATAGCATTCGTACCATCCAGACCTTTGAAGTCCTGGCACTGCAGTGCCACGTTTACGTGCCACGAAAAGTTTACACTCAGGGTGACGACCGCCGTGCACTGCGTTTTTCAAGGATAACGTTAAGCAATTTTGTTGTAATTTTGTTTGAAGACACTGCTACAAAAACCAAAACACAGTGTGAACTGGAACGCAGTGCATAATAGGTACTGATTTATTGATTGCATAACTGACACAGCGAGCGGTTGTACCAACTGTACTTCCCCAGCCGAGTTATCTCCCGACCACTATGGTAAAAGATAAGAAGTAATTGCCTATAACATCGATTTACTGGTTGGTGCCTTTATAATAGGACGGTCGGTCGGCCCGGCCGTGTCCCTCCACGGTCGCTGGCCACCGCCACGCGTTGCTCCAACCCCCGCGCCTTGCGACTACGAGCCGAGCAAAGCTTCCAAGGCCGTACTCGACCATGCTCCAGCCTTCTCTATAGGCCTGCGAGTGGCACCGCCGCAGCCCGGCGGAAAGACACCAGGTGCAACATCTGTGCACGTAGACGCATGATCTTTCGAAGCGATAGCAGTTTTTTTACTGGACTATAGTTCTATTTTAGCTTTAGTTCTGTCAATTTGATTGTGTAGCTAGATCTAGTACATTTTGCAATCGTTTTTAGCTTTTGGCAGTATTTTTTTCATCCTGTTCATGTTTTTTTTGTTGTACAGTTGTTTTTTTAGTTGGTCATCTCCCTCGTTCTATTTCTTGTAATTGTATGCACATTTGATTCATCTTTATTCTTTGCTATTTGCTAATGGTAATTTCCACAACATCCTATGTTGCACCATATCGAAATGCTATAAATATAGTTTTTTAACTTGCTAGCTTTATGCAAATCTTCATCGGCCACTTTTTTTGCAATCCTGTCGTTATTTCAAGGATACCAACATTTGAATCAGCGAAGTGAGATTGCATGTCGTCAACAAGACCATCTTTCGTAAACATTTTATTCATAGTAAATAAAGATTTGCAATTCAGACCTAATTTATTTTACGTAAATATGTGTCACTATTTTCCGAGCAGATGTTATTTGTACTTGAATTGTGGCTTCTTCAAGTTTGTTGTCATTTATTATTTTGATGTCATCGTTCGTTTTAGTATTGTATTGTTTTGATTTGGCATTGAACGCAGCCCATGAATCATTTTGAACTAATTTATCATTGTGCGAATATGCAAACCTACCAAAGTACCTACTCAAGCCTGTTCGCTACATGGTAGGTATAAGTGCGTAGTTTGATTGTATTTTTGCATTCGATCATATCTGTTTATAACAATTATTTAATTATTGGTTATTGATTAATTTATACAGTCTTAACAAATTCATTTATTTTCTATGATGGCACAATGACAAGCTACTTAATTTCTTGATGCAATAATAATATTATTAATATTGCTATTTTGCGCCATTAATGTCCTATCTTGATATGTATGATTTCTGATATATATCTTACGTTGCATTTAAATTCCTTCCAGCGCCAAACGTATATTCCATGCCCCCTGTTCTCGGCGAGGCTAAAGAAGGGAACAAGCGGGCAGCGCCTGCTTTCAGTATCACCGGCCGAGGAAAGGACGTAGATTCCAAGACGCCAATGCCTGGTCCTGGGACGTACACCACTGATAGGGCCGCTGTAGCGCTAACCAAGAGACCCCCCGCCTACACCATGGCCCCACGAAGAGAGCTCAAACACCCATCTGCGGCCGTCCCTGGCCCTGGAGTGTACTGCCCAGAAAAGGTAAACATTTTTTCTGTTTTTAATCATAATTGCCTTCTGTGTGCAAAAAATAGCGAACATGACATCACCGACGAAATTATTCATGGACGCGCGAGTATATTGTGATGTTCATATTGAGTTACCTGTGCGGTGTTGCGTTTAGCATCATCTTTATGTAAATTGCGTTTACTTTAACAATCAAACAGCATGACTGCCAACTAACAGATGCGTGCAAACAATTTCGTATACTTGTAGGAAGTGTAATTGTAACCTTTTGGGAGATTGACAGTTAACCACGCGGAACGTCGCCTACATCTTTCCGCATAACGACCCCCGCGGAAACATTCTCCGAATTCGCTAACTTGATTCACTGGATAATGCTCTTACCAAGGTCTTTTAAATGCATGCAACAACTTGACATTCAGTTATAAACAACTGATTTGATTTATTGTTATGTTCAGCCAAGTAGAGGTCAATTGAACTGAAACTATAAATGACTATCGTAATTTATTTTCATCTCTGACCAAATGATTCAAACAAACCGGTTAACTGAGTTCAGAGCTTATTACCTTACTAACATTTCCATTAACAAACTAACCTAAAGCCGGGTGCTTACAACAGGTGTGCGTGAACTTGCCGTGGGCGCCTGCGCATACATTCGGCATCCGACATTCGCAATTCGCCGGCCAAGCCGTCCACTATCCCGCACCCGAAGGAATCAGCGCCGTCTAACCTACATTACCCATCTGTTTGTAACAGGCCTAATCTAACACTCTCACAAGCTTTAATGCAGTGCTTTTTAAGTGTTTTATTCATTTTTTGAAAGGCTTTAATCAATTGTTCTGATATAGAGATGTCTATTAAAATTTGCTATTGTAAGATTAATTGTTTATATTGTTGTTTATTGTTATTGAATGTTATTTTATTTCATAAATAGGCATGTATTCGTACTCTGCTAAAGTTATTTAATTGTTACGTACACTAGTACATTTAAAGTAACTTGATACATATGTTTAAAAATAAGCTATTGTTAATTTGCATGCTGCATTCTACATTAAGAAACTGAAAGGTAATTTTTATACTATTTGTCAAAAGTAGCTAGCAATGATGTTAATCAGCTGTTAAGTCTGTTTGGTTGTATTTTACAGTATTTAGATGTATCTAGGCATAGTTAAAAAAGTAGAAACTTAAATTGTCTAATATATATATTGTTTTCAATTTCAGGCTGATTCTATACAACGAGACAAATCTCCAAAGTATACCATATCTAGTAGAATGAAGATTGTTCATAGAGTCGACCATGTGCCAGCTCCTAACGCTTACAGCCCTGAAAAAGCTGATAGAATGCTGCGAGAGAAATCTCCTGCTTATTCTTTCAGAACAAAATCAGAAATTGTTAGAACTCACGACGCACCTGCTCCAAATGTGTATTCTCCAGAAAAGTCTCTTAATTCACTCAAGAACGGCCCTAAATACACCTTAGCTGGGAAGGGATGTGCTGAAAAACATGACATTACCCCAGCACCAAACAGCTACAATCCGCAAAAGGCTGACAAAATGATGCACGAGAGCTCCCCTTCTTACTCAATGCGTTCCAAAGAAGTGAGCGAAAAAATCGAGCAAACACCCGCTCCTAACGTGTACTCGCCTGAAAAGTCAATGCATATGCTCAATGGTGGACCTAAATATACCATGACTGGTAAACATTCCTCTACTAAAATATCAGAAACACCAGCACCAAACAGCTACTGCCCTGAGAAAGCAGACAATGTTCTGCACGAACATTCACCTGCCTATTCGTTCAGAACAAAGGAGCAAACGGTGTTGAGGAGCGAGTCACCTGCACCTAATATGTATTCTCCCGAAAAATCTATACACATGCTCAATGGAACCCCCAAGTATACTATGGCAGGTAAAGGACATGAACAAAAAATTCAAGAGACTCCAGGTCCTACTGCTTACAATCCTGATAAAGCAGACAAAATGCTTCACGAATCTTCACCTGCTTATACTTTCAGACCAAAAGATCACGTTACTAAAATTGATGATACTCCAGCTCCTAATGTTTATTCTCCAGAAAAGTCTATTCATATGTTGGATGGCTCGCCGAGATATACTATTGCAGGAAAAGGGCATTCCCCTAAAACCGATAACACCCCAGGGCCTAACGTGTACAACCCCGACAAGGCAGATAAACTATTGCATGACTCATCTCCAGCGTATACCTTTAGACCTAAATGCCAAGTAGGCACACCAAATGACACTCCAGGCCCTAACGTATATGACCCGCATTTGTTGGATGGTACTCCTAAATATAGCCTCTATGGCAGGGGTCATGATGCAAAACCAACTGACACACCTGGACCTGCTCAATATGACCCGCATTTTTTGGATGGTTCTCCTAAATATAGCCTCTATGGCAAAGGTCACGATGCAAAGTCATCAGAAACACCTGGACCAGCTCAATACAATCCGCATCTTTCCGATAGTAGTCCTAAATATAGCCTCTATGGCAAGGGTCATGATGCAAAGCCATCAGACACACCTGGGCCTAATAAATACGACCCACATCTTTTAGATGGTACTCCAAAATATAGTCTCTACGGCAAGGGTCATGATGCAAAGCCTTCTGATACGCCTGGACCTAATGCTTACGACCCTCATTTGCCTAACGATACACCTAGTTACACCTTCTCTGGCAGAGGCCATGATGCAAAGCCGTCGGATACACCCGGCCCGAACAGTTATGACCTGCATCTGACGAATAATTCTCCAAGATACTCAATGGGAGGGAAAGGCCATGACGGAAAAATTCCTGATGGTCCTGGACCAAACGCGTATAGTCCTCATTTAATCGATGGCACTCCAAAATACTCACTTGGAGGCAAAGGGCAGCCTGGTAAATTAAATGACACTCCTGGTCCTGCTTCGTATCATCCTGAAAAGGCAGACAATGAGTTGTATGAACACTTTCCAGCGTATTCGTTTAGAAATAAGCAGCCGCTGCAGAAGCCTAGCGACTTTCCAGCTCCTAATGCGTACGATCCCAGTAAGTACGATTACATGCTAGATGGCTCTCCCAAATATACTTTCGGCCACAAAGGTCTGGAAGCCAAACCTACAAATAATCCAGCTCCCAATGCGTACACCCCAGATAAAGCGGATAGACTTCTACATGAAAGCTATCCATCTTATACTTTCCGTCCGAAAATAGAAAGCGGAAAAGTTGCAGAAACTCCTGGGCCCAATTACTACAGCCCGGATAAGGGTGATAAAGTTGTGCATGGATCAGCTCCTGCTTATACATTCAGACCGAAGATTGAGGATGGCAAAATTGTGAACACTCCAGCACCCAATGCGTACAACCCTGACAAAGCTGATAAAGTTATTCTGGAGAAGTCGCCCGCCTATACATTGGCACCTAAAGGGAAAGATGGGAAGCCAAGTGATACTCCCGCGCCTAATGTGTACAATCCAGAGAAAGCTGACAAAGTCCTTCTAGACAGTGCACCTCGATATTCCTTCAGGATAAAGACGAATCCTCACAAGCCTGATAACGTTCCTGCCCCCAATAGCTACAACCCTGACAAGGCTGATAAAGTGTTAATGCCCAGCGCGCCGCAATACACCTTTAGGGTTAAAACTGATACTTTGAAGATCATTGATACTCCAGGTGAGCTATTTTGTTTCTAGTAACATTTTATAACTGCGTGGTATATTTAGTTATTACTCAGCTAGCAGCGACCGATAAGTATAGCTAGATAAGTAAGCGAGCGATAAGTACAACAAGTGCGAAGTTCATAAAGTTCAGAGCGAGTGTGGCTAAGCGGGAACTCGTGCGCCTTTCGATCCGACGCACCTAGGTTCGAATCCCGACTCGGTCCTGCAACAAAAACTTAATAGTTAAGTGCAGATTTTGCTCGCTCGCTCTAGAAACGGCGAAAGAAAATATCGTGATGAAACCCGCTTACGCGCTTTGGAGTGGTAGGCTCTGGTCGTGGTTGTAATACCACCCACCAAACAAAGCCATGTCGTCAAGCGACCTAGTCGTGTTTCGGGATGATGTTCGGTGAATCATCGGGGAGACGGGTCTGAGCAGCCGCTCAACTGCCGTCTTTTTCTAGATCTATGTGCTCCATCTTAGGCCACATCATCGCTTCATATTAGGCCAGTGCCAGACTCACATAGTGGCCAAACATAGACCTTTTAAACGTAAAAAAAGTTCATATAGTTCTGGAGATTTCTGATATATCTGATACGTCTCTATTCCAAATCGTAAAGGCAGTATATTTCCATAGGTTTGTTTGCCAAAAGATTCTTCAAACTAACATGACCATCACTATCTTTCAGCGCCAAACACCTACAACATCCCCACACCAGTGGAAACCCCGCTGTACACTATATCTGGTCGGCACAAGGAGCCAATCGACGAGCGCCTGAAGGTGCCCGCCCCGGGGACCTACAGCCCGGAGAAAGGATACAAGTTCGTGCTGACGTATTCTCCTCAGCACACTTTTGGCATCAAAGTCCACACCAATAAATTCGCAGATTCGCCAGGTCAGTTAATTTTCGAATTATTTTTTTAGCATTAGGGTCAAGATAAGAATAATAGAAAAATTCCTAAAAGACTAATAATAGAAGTCGGGTCAGACTGTCACGGAATGGGATTTACTACGTACGTACGTTTATGCCCTTGTTTCCTACCAACTACAACCTGCGTCTGTTTAACAAGACAAGCGTGAATAGTCACCTCATGGGCAAACTTTCTCCACCATAGACTGCAACTACAGTTACCATTAAGTTATTTGTTGTCAAACGCCCATTTCAGTATAAAAAAAGATTTATTGTATTCGTATACTTTGATCGACGTTTTCTCAATACAAAGGCACGATAACTTAGTAATGCAAGACGCATCCTTTTGCTTTCACGTTGCGTTCCTCATATCATACTAAACCTGTGCCACAGGACAAAAGTTCGATTGTGTTCAATAATTTGTAGAAAAAAAACCAAAGTTTTTATTTGTAAAGGAAAATATCTTGCATTTTCAAATCTTTCCTTACCCAATATAGTTATCAGTTAAAAACTATTTATATATAAAAAGTTACAAGTTGAGAAAGAAATTATCAAAAATTATACTTCATAAATTAAAGTTGTTAGTGGCGTGATTGGTCCAAGTTTAATGTTCGCAAGCAAGGTTTTAAATGTAGGTAATTTGAATAATTTTATGTTATATAATTTACTTGCATAATATTGATAATATTTCTAATTTACCACATTTTTTATAGAGAAAATATTAAAAATAATCAAATTACTCCAGCAGTTTGTTTTCATTTATTATGCAAGTCCCATTCTTCATAATTTTTTATCTTAACGTTAGATTGAGACCTTCATAAGTAGATTAAGCTCATTACTGAAACAAAGCAATACAAAACCTACAAAACTAGAAGAACTAAGCGAGTAACCCTACATTTTTTCTTCAGCTCCAAACACGTACCAGATCCCGTCAGTTCTCGACACGCCGGTGTACACCATGTCCGGACGACACAAAGTGCCGGTCGACGACAGGACGCGAGTGCCCGCGCCTGGCACCTACTCACCAGAAAAGGTAAAAACATATATATTTTAAACAAGCTGACCGAATACGGGCACAGGCATCTTTAACGGGCAACTTTGCCAATGTTTCTTTCTATAAAAACCTAATTCGGAATATTACGAACACTGAAAAAATTGCCAAATCGGTCCAGCTGTTCTCAAGTGATGCGCTCACCAACGAGCATCATTTAATTTTTATTCATATAGATTTTTTACGATCAACGGTCTAATACTTTGATCATCTAAGTAAGATTTATTCAGTCTAAGGAACCAGAAGGATATAACAGGATCATGGTCCCCATAACAGTCAGACACGAAACAAATGTTGCGCTAACAAATGCCCGCAACCTCTGAGGTCTATAATAAACTTTAATAAAACGAGTGAGCTAAAGAAAGCGAGTGTAGCTCAGTGGGAACACGTGCGACTTAAGAACTGACGCACCGGTGTTATAAATCCTGCTCAGCCTTGCAATAATAACTTCCACAATTTATAATGACATGTGCGGATTTAACACTCGCTCTTAAAACGGCAAAGGAAAACATCGCGAGGATACCGGCTTATCATTATAAAATTCAAGGACACGTGAGATTCACCAACCTACACTGGACCCGCGTGGTGGATTATGGCCCATATTGTCTCATGTCTCTCTGAACAAAGGCTGTGCCTCAGCAGTTTGAACGTATAATAAGAGCTAATTGTCTCAGGGTGACGAGCACAGTGCAGTGCCGCGCAGGATTTTGCAAAACATTTGCAATCATCAGTTCTGGGTAGTGTCAGGCCTAGCGCACCCCGCACTGTAGGTACGAAGCTACAAGTACATAGCCGGATACCGACGGCGGGTCGCGCGTCGATACACGTGCCGCGTCAGAAGAGATAAGAGCTATGCGATAGAAAGAGAGGCGCTCTGTAGGTTAATATGACTGGTAGGTATGCAGCGCTACGCGAGCTGAACTGAATTTTATTGCGCCTTAGCAAGAGTCGCTATTTGTTTAAATTTCTTTGCGAAGTGATGCTTCTGTCCCTTAGTATTCTGTGGTAGTGCTCTAACTGTTATGGGCAGGCGTGTTGCTTTACTATCAGGCAAACGACCTGCTAATCTCATCACTTTTATACTTAAAAAAAATGGGAAGATGATGAATCATTATGATGATGATAATAATAAACTACACATTTCCTTGAATTTTATATTTTACGGTTGCCGGATTCCACTCAAAGTTTTTCTTCAATCTTTTTAAAACGACTATTAAATCTACATTATATATTTATTATTTATTTAAATTAACACTCGCTCTATTATTTTAATATTATCGCGTATTTCCTTTTGTAATGACCACAGAAATCTAAATAATATTACCTTATTTACATTTCTGTAGCTACTACATGCTTCTTTGGGTATGCAATGTCAAGCACGTACACCTCATTATAATTCCGTTATTAATACCAGGGTGGCATTATCTATTTCCTCAAATCCTTATTAGGTATTTGTGGAAGTAGGTACTAGTAAATATCACTCATCGGTTTGCAAACGCCTACTAAATGGATAAAGCTATCGCTCTGGATTGATATGTAATAGTTATATTTTCGATCGGAATTAGATACTTCTTACAAACATTCAATTACATAGAGGTACTTGCGTTCTGAAGATTTTGCAAGATGTCAATCAAATGTTTTCCTTACAGGTCCAAACGAGCAAAACTCCTCAAATCACATTCGGCATCAAGCACTCCCCTTTATTAGGTCAACTGAAACCGATCGAGCCACGTACGTCGAGCTCCCATGAAACACCCACGAACCATGTCATAAGGAAGACGGTCGAAGACGTCAGAGAAAGCACTGATTTTAATGAGAATGAAAGGCTCAGCAGACAAGACACGTACGACGCTGAAACTATCAGCGATATTCAAAGTCGAACGCATTACACCCACGTAAGGCCCGACAGCGCAAGAAGCACCACGCTATCTCCCGAGCCGATACAAACAACTGACACATTAACCCAGGAGATCGTTTGGGTACCGGAGACTACACAAATAGTCCGCAGAGGGTCTTATACGATTGATAATGCGGACGGGAACGGGTTTTCCGAACGTTATCACAACAGCGAAGTCGTTCCAGTCGAGAATGGGGTCATTCGTACCGCCGAGAGCGGGGAAAGGGGCGCGAATTGTACGGAAAGTTCCAGCTCCGAGGTTATTCGTAGAGACGGGTTTGAGCAAAATATTGATAGGCATGTGAAGAATGAGAGTGCTCATGAAAGCAAGCAGACGGGTAGTGAGGAAGTACGTACAGGGACGGAAGTGCAACATCTTGCCAATGGGGGGATATCTAAAAAGACGACTACCACGACCGTCCGCAAGGTCGGAACCGCCGCGAAGACCGCTAACGCTACGACCACGGTCACCCGCACCGCCGCCACCGCGGTCACATCGCGTGACATTGGGGTCAAGTAAACAGCTTTTCTCAATGCGCAATATAACTTGTCGTGTCGCTTTGATTGACTCCTAGTTACTAGCCACACTAATATCTCGGCATGATTTTTAATTGTAATCTCCTGGTTTTCCTATTCAGGTACAGCCTGCGTGTTGCTTATTTATGTCATTAGTATAACCATTAATCATTTGAATCTACCGTCAGACTAGTAATTATTTTAATACACTTATTTATTTCTACTCATAAAATGAAACACAAAGTAGCGATAACTCGCATAAAGTATGAGGAATTTGAAGTTATGTTGCATGTTAATTTATCTTACAAAGCTTGTCACATAGTGTTAAGGAAAAATCATTTTTACTTATAATAAGTTATTAACATTACTAATATTATATTATTATATTTTGTTATGTATACTGTATACAGTGCATACATATTCTAATAATAAAGTTGAATTGATAACATGAGTTTTTATTACTTATCCTATAAAAAATACTTTACTGATCTACCTAAGTAACCTACCTAAAGTAATTTTTTTTCAAGCATAGAGTTACTTTAGATTGTTTAACTATTGAAAATTCAAAGTAGAAAAAATATTTACAGGAATGGAAACTCTTTATTTTGAAAGCAACCACATCACTACGTGTATCTATCATACAGGACTACAGATGCAGCATCAGCTGCACCCGCTATTTATTATTACAAGCTTTTATTCAACATGCAATGTTTGTCCGGGTGGAATTTTGCAAGCTGAATTACCACTTCCTCTTATCCTACGGAGTTGAAATTTTGCACACTTGTCAAAATCCGATGACAATGCAATACTATGGTGACAGCCAGCTGATCTGATGATGGAGACGGAAGGTGGGCAATGGAACTCCTTGACGAATAATCGTAAACTACTAGTACTAGTACTAGGTACTAGTGTTTGGGCTCATTTTAATTTGCTTGCGGTTCCAATTACGAATTTGTTAAAAGCTTGTCTTGAAAAAAATATTTTTCAACAAAATTATTATCTCGTATATTTTAAAAATATCAATGTCTTTCGGCGAAACCAATCAGGATGTTTTTCAAACAAGTACCTATGTGCCTACAGTTAAATTACCAGCTTCGAAAACAAAGTCTTTATCATTAAACATTAATATGTCCCAGAGGACTTATCTGTGACATTCTCACAATGGCAGTGGCGGATGTATACTGCGATAGTGCTTGTATGTTTATAACGGATGCTACAAGAATGGACTCGGATAAGTGGCCAGTGAACTACATTGTGCGCCCACACCGGCTGCCTACATCGTGAATTCGTGACATTATAGATATGCGGCAAAAAATATCGATTGATGAGAAACGAAGAACCTTACCTGCTCTTTGCAATTCTCAGCAAGATTGCAAACTATATTCCAATTATATTGCCACTGTAGCTTTATAGCTACAGGTCAGATTATAAATAAGATTTTTGTTGAAAAATATATTCTTCAAGACAGGCTCTTAACAAATTCGTAATCGTAATAGGTATCTGTACTAGTTTCTAAGAGCCTCTCTCGATTTCGACGCACTAAATATTTATCTTGAGGTAATGTTCTTCTAATAATAATACCCAAGTACTTAGTTGTGTTAATTTGAAAATTCCAACAGCGCTTAATAAACAAACCAGAATGAATGCAACATGTTGGTTAAAATATTATTTACTTACGTATACATAATTAGAACTGGAAAAGACAGGATACATATCACATTGCGGTTGTAGGTACCTACTTATACTCACATCCTGTTTGGTTGGGTACATGTGATTGACACAATATTACAATGCACGTATTAATTGAAACAACTGCATTAATAAATATAATAATAATAATTTATTTATTCACTTAAATTGTTGGTACAGAAAAACTTAATTTTAGAGCACTCAGTAAGTACTTAGTGTATATATATGTATATTATTAGTTTCACCTGCGTAGAATTCGGTTTATAGTTGTTGTCTCGGAAAATGTTAGGGTTTCCAGGATAAAAAGTGTCCTATCCTATCCTAGTAATCCAGCGTATAGGCTATTACAGTAGTGAAAAGTATACACTTTCGCATTGATACGTATAATTCGTACAAAGAAAAAGGTATTATATAATGTAGTTATGTAGTTTTCAAGCTATAGTATATATTTTTACATACATATGTAGGTATGTAACTTTTATTTGGGCAATAAATAAGAATATTTTTAAATTTCCCATCACGCACTTTACTGCACCGCTACCATTTTTTCTTGCACGTCCTGGGTGACTGGTAGAAAATAATTTAATAATTTATTTATATATTTAGCCAGGTAACAATTAACAATTTTAATACATATCGGAGATGTGGAACAATTTGCAATTGTTAGGTTTGTTATGCAATGCAAGGTGAACCCTGAAACCCACACTAGGAAAACATGTATCGTGGGTTTCAGTGTCTTCCATTTATTGGTATTACTAAGATGTACATAAGTAGGCTGTTCCTAGATCTTAAAACTTACAAGAATAAATAGCTAAAAGTTTTTATTTACAACTTACAAATATCTCAATTTATGCCTTTTGAATGAGTTAGTGTGTGAGTGTGGGGGTGAACAGGTGGGTGTGTGATGAGTGTGTAAATAAATATTTATATAAATAATAGCTTGAATAAGTGTTTGTTATCTATACTAAAAATGGTATTATAAGTAATATTATAAATAAAAATGGAACCAAACCAATTCTGTACAGTGGGGACAATTTAAAATAATTAAAATAACAGTTGGGATCGACTATTTAGGAGGTACCGAACACGAATCCACGGGTATTAGATGCTTTCTAGCAATTAAGTCCTCCATGTACAAACTGTTTTGTGCTAAAGTATAAATAAATAAATAGTTTAACTGGGAAGAGTGGGATATCAGTGTTGTCGGTGATTGCACGTCGTGCCAACACATCGTGCTCTTTTTTCTTCAGCGGCTACTGCAGGATAATTAGACACAAAGACACTATTAATGACAGCATACATAATTAAGGTATGGTGTACGAGTGATATAGAGTATGTACATTTGGGCCACCTCACTAGTAAGTCATAATACATTACAGTTCATTGGTATAAAATACAGTTAATTGGCGTAAATAATAGCGAATCAATAACACCTAAATACACAAATTGTATACCAAACATTATTAACGCCAAGTTGTCATAGTGAATTGAGGCCCTGGTGTTCACAGTTCATCAGAGCTCTGCATTTAAGATTAGGCAAAGCGCAATATAGTGCAGTATACATCAGGTAAAATTGGTGAAATACCAAAGTCAGATAATCGAATTGAACCAAAAATCTATCGGATTGAAATAATACGACTGGACATGTCGCATGCCGAACTTTGGATCCAAAAATCAACGAAGTGGTCCTCTAACAACGGTCTACGATAACCTAATTATAACTCAATACTCTCTCTCAGTCGCAAACGAAGATGTTCGTATAAGAACTGAAAGTTAATGTAGTGAGTGTTGTTGCCTTGACTTTAACATGTTTTTTTATTAAACCCACGTAAACCCTCTGACGTAAATTGAAAGGAGCACGAGTTTCTGACGTAATTTACCTTTATTGAGTTTGTAATAAAATTCTCGGAACCAAGAGGTACACCCCGAAATATTGTTATTTAGATTAATTACCCCTGAAATGTTACCGACTAATTTGCATAATCGACTTAATTGATAAGAATAATATCGCAGAGACGAGACACCATGGGGTAGTCGCCCCACCGGGTTCGGCAGAGGCCATGAACCAAGGCTCGCAGCTTTTCCAGCCAAAAGGCTGACGAATACAACGTTACGAATAATATATCGTTGATTGATAAATTGTGCCAGCAGTATACGAACTTTATTAAAATACAGACGTTAAAAATAAGATCAAAGGAGATTTCGCAATAAGGAAAATTTTATCGGCTGATGAATGGATAATAAATAATGCGTCATGATCAAACATCACAAATAAAAATCAAATTTGGATGGTGATGAAAACAAACGCACAAGTACGCATAAATAAAATAACCACTACCTATTTTACGAGTACTTATTTAGGACCTATAATTAGGACGTTTGCATTATGTGAAATTTACTTATTCCGATAATAACAAAATTAAGATCCAATACAAAAAAATATTTGATATCATTCTAAAATCTAAAAGATAACAAAAGTATTAGAAATTAGAATACACCCGAAGAATATACCTTTGCAAAAATATGACGATCATTTACCTAACTAAAGATACCTACTATCTATAGATATTCTATTCAATGAGAATAACAGTCATGTTAAGAAAGGGGTAGAAATAAATGCACGAGATACAGAACTAGCTCACCGTAGGACCTACCATGGTGACAGTAATGTCAAAATTTGAAACTGCGTCGGTCACTAAGACAAGTAGTGCGAAAACTGCTTTTTTGGGGTGAAAAATATAATTTCTTGTATGTTTCAAGTTCTCTTGTTTTGATAGCTTTAGATTTCTTTGCTTTTTTAATTCTTTGCTTTGCTTCAGTTTTAGATTTCTTATATTGAGTTTTGAAGTTCTTGAAAGTTGAGTTACAATACGAATTCCTTTCAATTGAACGTTTACAAATATTCGGGGGAAGAAAAATTACGTTTGGTAAGACTCGGATAAATAGGTACTTACTTGTTAAACAATGACAGACTTAGCCCAGTGAAAATTGTTGTATAAAGCGTTATGTAGGCAATCGTTGTAGGTCGGATCACGCGACACTGGCGAAGGCTGATTGACGTAATACCACGTAATAGCAAACCCTCCCCAACCCGCGACGCGCCCCCTGCTCCTGCCACCCCGCTATAAACCAAATTAATGTTTGTCCCCGATAAGCATGTGTTACTTGCGTCCACCGCCGCACACCATCAGTTTCGTCACATGGAGTTCGTATTTTTGTATTAATGCACCACTTATTCTACACACGTACTTATTCTACAACATTTCAGAGCAGGACCTACTCTCATGGGCCTATTACAGGATTAATAACTCAAAACCTGAGACACTCTGAGATTCAGGTTTTGCGTAATATCATTAACACGTTGTATACCTACATTTGGTTAAATAATTTTCATTTGGTTTAATACCCTTAGCACTGCATTGCGCTCATCACCCCGAGACATCAGATATTAAGTCTCATATGCCCAGTATTATTGTATTATTAAAATAATATAATCAACATTAAAATTAAATAGAAATTAAGCATGGATTAATAATCCATGCTTAATAATAACAATAGAAATTAGGTTCAACATTAGTATTAACTATTAACTAGTTTTATCCATGCGTCTGTTTTAAACTTGACTATATAAGATGGATATTTTTAAGAAATTGGTTTAGTTTTATGTAATTTGATTTATTTTTTAATTCAAATTGTATTTAAGTATATCATTTAAGCTATTTTTTCGATTTTATGATATGCCTAGTTAATAATAAAAAACATATGAACATCAAATGTTTCATTGTAAAGTTTTTATTTTATCAGTAATCTCGTACCTACATAGTCTTATCTCAATAAAATAAAGAGCAGAAGCCAGAAAATCACCAAATTGAAACGATTACATAAACAAAAGTTGGAAATTCCAGTTTTGATAAATTCAAATAA
This sequence comes from Petrophora chlorosata, assembly GCA_951640565.1. NCBI lineage: Eukaryota > Metazoa > Arthropoda > Insecta > Lepidoptera > Geometridae > Petrophora > Petrophora chlorosata. The sequence continues at coordinate 10,512,729 of OX621193.1, read as the reverse complement.
GTAAATTAGGTATGTAAATATAAGCCATAATAACATTTGTCGCCTTGCTATTCCTATAGTCGAACCTACTTAGTACTATTATTAATTCTGGGGTTTGCTACAAACTAATTAAAAACATAATATTATGTGTAACGTACATGTTCATAACCTAATTTATCAGCATAAATGAAGTAGGTATCTGCGTCAATATAATCCGTTTTGTAGGTATTAGCACAGAATACTAAAGGAATTAGGTATACTTACTTGGAAATATTCTGACGCATTGGGACGTTTGCTCCTATAGTGGGATATTTTATAAAGATACTAGCTGCGTCCCGGGGTTGACACACGGTTTTGCGAGATAAAATTCTTATGTCCTTTTCCAGGACCTAAAGGACCAACAAGCCAGTTTTCATTAAAATCCGTTCAGTAGTTATTGCGTGATCGAGGAACAAACATCTATACCTTCATCCATCCATCCATCCATCCTCACAAACGTTCGCATTTATAATATTAGTAGGATTGTAGGATTCTTCTACAGCTATACCTTAGTACCATTTATAATTTTTGGATCCGGTTTCATCAAGTGAAACATATCCGTAACGATAACTGGAACCCGTATGAATCAGTTTGTCTAGGTAGTCTAGGTAAAAAGTTACATGCAAAATTAACGAAGTATAAGGTCTTTTGAAAATGTGCTTGTTTTGATGTATTGTTGCTACGCGTAACAGAGGCAACATATAAGTTATTTTAAATACCTACCAATATAATTGTAAATGCAAGACTGAGGTATTATGTGTGTTACCACTAGGGTACAACTAGGTACAGTCAGCAACATAAGTAGCTGAACTTTTACAATCTTTCAATTGACTATAACACTGAAAATATACAAATTACATGCAAATTTTTGCAATTTCCCTATTCGCATAGGATACTAACAGAGTTTCTAAATGAAACTTTCAGAGAAATAAGCCAAATATTGAAGGTGTAGTCAATCAAAGATTCACAAATGTTCAGCTACTTTTAGAGTGCAATCTGCACTTAACTATAAGTCATTGGTGCAGGGCCGAGTCGGGATTCGAACCCAGGTGCGTCTGATCGAAAGGCGCATGAGTTCCTGCTGAGCCACACTCGCTCTAAAAAATCTATCTATACTCGTATATCTATAGAATTTATCTCTATGTAAGATTGTTATAGTTCACTAGCGACCCGCCCCGGCATCGCATGGATACAATTTACTAATGTGGTGTAATTTTTTGACGACTTGATTCCAAAACATTAAATTTTCTCAACCATACAAAATCTCTAATTGACAGTGAAAGTCGCATCAAAATCCGTTGCGTGGTTTAGAAGCGGAGAAACAGAAATGAAGACGCGGATAGCGACTTTGTTTTATACTATTTTATTTTTAGACTAGAAACCGCCCGCGATTTTGTTCGCGTCGATATAATAAAACATAACTTATGTTACTTAGGGATAGTGTAGCTTTCTATCAGTGCAAACATTTTCAAAATCGGTTCAGTAATATCAGAAATTACCTCCTACAAACACACTTAATACATACTTATAACTTTAGCTCTTTATAATATTAGTTTATATTTACCCTATTTGTAAACCTTAGAATAAGTTTCCGAGTATACTAATATTAAGTTTTTTTGTACCAACATTTCTAAATGAATAAACAAATTATTATTATTATTATTATTATTTTATAGTAGGTACGTATACATTTTGTAATTCTAATATTATTATACACCTTGCTTGTACGACATTTGACACATTCCTCATTCTCTTTAAATTTTATAAAGAACTTAACGTCTTATCTCACCAGTCTCTCTTCACCAGCTGCTAACAAAGACCTATCTGTATATACCGATAGGATTACAAGACATGGCAGTAGTTCGCTAAATATTATTTTTCATGATATAGATTGTGGTTAATTTTAAACATTTTACTTTACTTTACTGGTGGAAGGTTTCTCGTATGCGAGAGGCCGTCTGGGTGAGTACCACTGCTTTGCCAGTTATTCAGCCGCCAAGCAGTAGTGCGCAAGCATTACTGAGTTCCAATTTGAAGGGCATTGTAGCCAGCCAAATTACTGGGCATTATGAGACTCAACAGCTAAGTGTCTCAGGGTCACGAGCGCAGTGCAGCGCCACGCAGGATTTTGCAAAACAAAGTTCTAGGTGGCGCTCTAATTGTTATGGGCTTATTCAGCCACCAGGCTGAATAACTGGCAAAGCGGTGGTACCCACCCAGACGGCCTCTCGCATACGAGAAACTAGTAAAGTAAAGTGTTTCAAATTAACCATAATCTATATATTATATAGCCATGAAAAACAATATTTTAATTGAATAAAGCCCTAAAAGTGCCTAAGACTATATTTAAATTATTTCCGCGCAAAAGGTCACCTCAGCACGTGTGACGTCATATGAAGGCAAACGAAACGACAAGCAAGGAAAGCGAATTTGCAGAGTGATTTATATGTTTTTGTGAAGTTTTAGGACTTTAGAGTCGTCATGAAATGAAAAACATGCCGTTTTGATTTAGATAAAAAGCAAAAATATAAAATAAACACAAGCTTCGCGGTAGCACACAGTATATGCTTTCAAATGACGTCATGCTCTGTGATTGCTGTTTCGTTTGAGATAAAGAACAGATAAAAAATGTCAGAGTTTAGATTTTATTTATTGTTTTACAAAAATATGATTGAATGAATTTTCGGATTCGACAACATTCGTTTTTACTACGTCTATTTTTTTTCGATTACTGTCCGATCTCTTAGTCTGCCATACATGGGGCTACCAACCGTCTGTTTTTTCCAGGAGACATTCGGAACATTTACCTGGGGTGTCCACTTTTCGAGATCTTTGACTCGGAATAAATTTTGTTAAAGTTATTATACATATATCTATTTACGAATTATTTATTATTTTTATTTTCTTTGGCCACTATCTCGCCTGATGTTAAATGACGATGTGGCCGAAGATGGAGTACTTAGGAGACATTCGAACCATTTACCTAGAGTGTCCACTTCTCAAGATCTTCGACTGTGAATTAATTTTGTTAAAGTTATTATATATCTATTGACGAATTATTTATTATTTTTATTTTCTTTGGCCACTATCTCGCCTGATGTTAAACGACGATGTGGACGAAGATGGAGTACCTACTTAGGAAGACAGGAAGTTGAGTGACGGCTCAGTCTTGTCTCTTTGATCGTTTATTTATAAGGCGCATAAGTCGCCCGTACTCGCTTATACTTATTATTAATCCTGACTGTACCTACACAAACCATACCCACGGGTGTGTTGCTCCACTTATGTTATTATTACTGTCAGTTAACAACTAGTTAATGTAATAGGTACTACCTACGTGTTTCTACAGTATTATCTAGTATACTTGGTATTTGTGGCGCTAAGAACGATTTGTCGTATTAGATTTTTCTAGAAAGGAACTATGATAACTTTATGCATAATTCTTTGTTATATGCCATATAATATATGGCGTTTCGACAATATAACATACTAGTAATGGAAATTATTGCTATTTGTTATTAATTTCATTAGCATGCGAAATATTTTTCTTTAGCATGATATGACAGTTACGATGCTTATTGCTAATAAAAAATTTCACAGTTGAGAATTTACAATATCAAATTACGTGTATCATGATATTATTGAAAAATTTAAATAAAGTATTGATCATAGATATTTCGTGTAAGGCCACAAATGAAGGGGTTCGATGAGTTACAATCTCATACAAAATAACATCAAACAAAATTGACATAAAAATCTGCCTTAAATATCGCGCAGACGAGGCGCACGGGGCCAGCGAACGGGACCCTGAGTCGATTTGCAATGGCAATAGCATTAGCATTAGCAGACTGCCGCTGTAGTTCACAATCGTGCGGCGTGTTAAGCGATACGAAGTGGTGTGCTAAGCGATGAATTTTAGCATTCATCGAACTTCTCAACTACAGTGAATTTGATTAATGCTAATATAAATTTTAGCAGCTTATTTATGCTGCGAATGCTAATTAATCCAGCATTATAACATTATAAGCAACCGTCTGAAACTTGCTTCGCGTCGATATAATAAAATATAGCCTATATAATTAAATTCTAAAAATTTGATGATTAGTTATACCTCTTTATAATATAAGTATAGATGGCAGCACGATTATTCAGTAAGTGAATATAACAATACAATAAGAGATGATTGTAAAAAAATGTATCTATATTGTTGTGTGGCCGCATTGAGTCATACGCTTCAAATACAATGAACAGAACATAAAAACCTATGTACATATATGTAGGTATACACATGAGTAGATAATTACTTTTCATTTAGATTCTTGTCGCACTGATATACCAACTACAACCTAGAAGTCTTCAAATCGAGAGTGAACATGTACCTTCTAGGCGAGCGTGTTACATCTTAAACCACACATCATCATTACCATCAGGTGAGATAGTGGTCAAACGCAAGCCTATAACTAGTAAAAATATAGAGCGACTAAGGATCTGGATGAACATGGTCAGAATTGGAACTAACACTGTCCTTGAAATGATACTCGTAATCTCATAACTGCGCCCTTGATCTAGGCAAAGAATACTATCTATTACTCGTACTTACGTAATTTAGGTATGCTTAGACATGGCCCATATAAATTTAAATAAAAAGGTACATTTTATTTTGATTTCTGTGGTTATACCTTTGTAGTACTATATCCGTAATTTATAACATTTCTCGTGAAAGTTAGCAAAAGGTACTTTTTATTTTGATTTCTGTGGACATACCTTTGTAGCACTATATCCGTAATTTATAACATTTCTCGTGAACGTTAGCAAAAGAGCACTTTACTAGACAGATATGATGCAAATCATTTTCGGTTAACGCTCTATGATTTATAGACAAATTAATAAAGGTAATTTACTTGGAATAGGCCTGAACATGGATAGCAAGAAATGATGTCATGTTTGACCTTTTCTTTGCAAGTTCTGTGTATTTTTAACCGACTTCAAAAAGGAGGAGGTTATCTTTTCGATTATATGTTTTTTATGTTTGTTACCTCGTGTTTGTAACTTCGTCATTTATGAACCGATTTGGAAAATATTTGCGTTGAGTTGAGTATAGCTACGAAGTGGTCCCATATAATTTTCATCGATATTTGACCTTGGACTTCGAAGATACATTGAAGCAGGTTTTTTTTTATAAAATGTAATTATCTGTAAATAATATAGGCCGTCAAACATGCATTACTTGTATACTCGACTCGTAGTGACAGTTTTAGCAAACATCATTTATTTAAAACAATCTTTTTTCATATTAATAATTTAATGTGTAAGGGCTCATAAACCAAGATTGGTGGAGCAATTACTTGGCGCCATAAACCCACACACCCACAGCAGTAGTAGCGAGTTATCACACACGTTCTAAACTTTCTTTGTCCTGTGACTTTATTAAAAGTCGATGGTAAACTTTCCACCGTCAGCACGCGACGGGTCAAGGCTACAGCTAACGAACCGCGTAGGTACGAGCACTGGTCCCTACGCACCGCAATAATTGTCATTTGGTTCAATTTGTGGAATTAACGCGCGTACAGTAGGGCTGTCTGGCCGTGACGGCGACTGGAACGATTGGTATAGGAGCACCTACACATAGAGAGCGTATAGACCGAGTCTCACCTCAAAAATAGGGCAAATAAACTGCAAAGAAGTCTCTAAAAACTATTATGCCTAAAAGCCTGTGCGCAAAGCATTAGCTGTTTACAAAAAGAAGAAAGGCAAACGTCCCTTTACAAGCTAAAATTTAAAGTTAGTTCAGAGTAAGAAGTTTGCAAGGAGCACAAAATTTTTACCAAGTATTTGGCGTGTATTGGTTATTTTTTTATTATTTGATATGCAAGCTGTTGATAACAGTCTCACCTGATGTAAAGTTATGACGCGGTCGATGACGGATCCTGCTTGCCTATAGACGATACCGATTCACTCTGGACTTGAAGACACCTAGATTATAAGAATCGGGAAACAGAGACTCTGGTAAGGTGTTAAATTCCTTAGCTGTTTGCATTATGAACGTTTGAAGCGAAACGCTTTGTTCTGGCGGGAGGAATGTCGAACAAAAACGAATGCCGTGTTATAAAGTAATCATAGCTACATAAACTGAATTAGAGGGTTATTTCATCTATGACAGAGACAACCCTCCTAACCGAGACAAGTCCTGGACTGGTGTACCGGGAATTAGACAGCACTATAGTGTAGGTGCCGCTGACGACAAACCTGCGATGTGCTTTAATTAATTAACGCCAAGTAAACGTTAGTGCAATCGATAAGCTTTATTTTGTCAAGTCACTAGTTAGTATGTGTATAGGTATGTCGCCTTAGTGCAGCATGCAATGTGTGGAATTTAACAACTGAATTTAAATGCTAACGGGCAGGTTTTGAGAATAAAAAATACTACTTATATTTTTTATTCATTTATTTATTTATATTTTAGCACAAAACAGTTTGTACGAGGACTTAATGCTAGATAGCATTTTCTACCAGTCATCCAGGACGTGCAAGGAAAAATGGTAGCGGTGCAGTAAATACTATAATAAACTTAATATATACCTATTGCAAGCCTAATTATGAAATATATACTTAAATATTTACATAATAAATATATACTTAAATTATTACATAAATAAAAAAAACATATGTCAGCAATAAGAAATGACTACGTTTTATCACAAAGTCATTGATAAAAATCACTCAAACATCACACTCACACAACACAATCAAATTGACAAATAAAAAACTAGAAACAATTTCAATAAAAATTATATGGGACCACCTCTGAAGTATGACCTACCAAACAAAATAGAATCATCAAAATCAATTCATAATTGGCGGAGTAATCAAACATACCGTCGAATTGAGAACCTCCTCCTTTTTTCGGTTAAAAATTTATTTATTAAGCTATTGCATAGCTTCTATCGCGGGCCTTGAGCGTGGAGACCGAATCCAGAAATTCCGTACCGAAAATAACCTAACACCCCCCACTCCGAATGCTATGCAATAGCTTTACCGCGGCAGTCTCCGAGTGCCATACGTCTTTTTTTATTTATTTATTGAGGCAATCAACAGCGTTACAAAAATAGCATCAGAAATACATGTACATGTTATACAAATAAGGCAAATTATAGATTACCATAATTAAAACATAACTAAATTAGACTTAAATTATGTTATACATACATAAGTGCACCAATACCTTAATGCTAATATGAGCATAATGACTACAACCATTATAGTTATATTGTTTTAAGTTCAAAATTTAATTAAGCTGAGATAATAAGTAAGATATTCCAAAGCACATCATTGAAGATGAATTAAATTGAAAATTGAAAATTAAATGACAATCAAATTGAGGGAAATACAAAAATGAATCAGTTTTACTTACAATACATACAATAATATTGTATTGAGAATGGAAAATGGATGTTTGATATTTAATCACGCTAGTTTGTACTTTAAATCCTCAAATAGGATACATCTTATACTGACCCGAAAGTTGTTCAAGCGGGTGAAATCACGGAGTACAGCTAGTAGAGAATAACCATACCACTGTATTACTTTTTGGGAAACTTTCAACCATTTTATCCTAGCTTGAAAAAACCTAACATGCAAAAGGTTAAGACTAAAGTAAAATTTAATGAAAGTACGATGAGGAATATATTTACAAAATCATTACGAATTACAGAGGGAAAGAAGTGCAGTAGGTACGTATTAAAAACATTTATACATAGAAATAATTCATTTTATAACAAAAAAAACAACTTTGATTCTGATATATCTTCAAAGTCCAAGGTCAAATATTGATGAAATTGATATGGGACCACCTTTTAGCTATACTAAACCCAACGATTTAGAAGATAAAATTTTTCCAAAGACAAGACAAGAGAATTTTCCAAATCGGTTTATAACTGACGGAGTTCTGAGGAAACAAACATAAAAAATTAGAAAGGAAGAAAGAAAATACATTTATTCAAGACAGATACACGCAACATTACATTAAGCTATAATACTATACTACACATAACAAATAACACATGTAATAACATATATAATAAATACATAATATAATTATTGTATAATGGAACGTTGCGCGATGTCAGGAAAAGGTTCCTTTAATATATAATATATTTAATAATTACAGTCGAATTGAGAACCTCCTCCAAAAGCGACCCGCGGTTTCCCGGATAAAAATTAACCTATGTGTTACAATACAATACAATACAATACAATACAATACAAAAATGCTTTATTGTACACCATAAAAAAGAATATCAAGTAACAGAAATTGGCCTACAAAATACAGTACAATGGGCGGACTTATCGCTAAAAGCGATCTCTTCCAGTCAACCTTTGGATGGAAAGAACTAACGGGGTGAGAGAAGTCGGCGGTGCAAATAAATCAAAATAGAAATAAATATCTAATAAAACGGCTAGGACTCACGTAGTTTGTCGAATTAGTCGACCTAGGTTATAATGAATCAAAATCACGAAAACTTTCATACTAGAATAGAAATAGCTAAAAAATAAATAAAAATATGAATCCTTATTATTATATCCTAGTGTTAATCTAGGTTATAAGCTATCTTCATCCCGAATATCACTCAAATCCTTTTAGCCGTTGCGGCGTGAAGAGGAAACACATACTTACACAATACACTCATACATACAAACGTTCGCATTTATAATATTAGTGTGATGTGGTAGTGGGACTTAATGAGCCAAGAAGTTATTATTGTTGTATAAAAATCCAGTATTGCAAAAGGTTTATTATTGAACCGTGACTGGTGAACGCAATATTCTTTTTTTAGAAGCTATTCTTTAGGAATACATTAAATTTGTAGAAAGTTCATTCGCAGTCAAAACACCGCGTATCTCACCAAAAATGACGCAATAGTGTAAATATAAATATACGCAGTAGTAAAAACTCGTCAAACTAAACACATTAATATACCACTTTTGTTACTATTTATTTAATCATTTTATCGCTTACTAGTAATCGCCTGCGACTGCGTTCGCGTCGACATAATAAGTATATAATAATAATAATAACGCCCAAAGATCACATACCAGGATCAGGATCTACATCCTGTCCCCTAACTAGGATTCACTGTATCTAGGGAACCAGGAACTATGAGGGACATGGTCCCACAACACCCAGACACGAAACAAATGCTTGCGCTTTTTTTTCCTGTGCACAAACATTTGACCCGTCGCGGGAATCGAACCCGCAACCTCAGTGGTGTATGAGATTTGAGACTTGATTTTCAAAAGAATTTTCAAAATCGGATCAGTAGTTGCATAGATTACCTCAATTATTTGATTAGATGCAATGAACGCAAAACCATGCGAGTTACCTACACTAAAAATAATTACAAATAAAACAATGAACGTGAAACCATGCGAGTTACACTAAAAATAATTACAAATCCTAAACATTATCAGTTATCGTTATCATTATCTCTGTGCAAACAGAAATCCTGAAGATAACAGCATTTTGCGAGATGTCATATCATGTTGTCTGCAAAGTGTGTTTATTCCTGATTGCATTATCTACTATCGATAACTGTACGGCACTGTGATAGCTAAATTGTGTATTTACATGGCACGGGAACCGTTTCGTTGACAGAGCTTCATGAAGTCTAATCTTAGCAACTGTTTGACAAACGCAATGCGGTCAATGACGAAATTACTATAATAAATATACATAATTATATATAAATTGATTTTGCATGGTGGCGGGGCTAACCGAAGGAAAACTAAACTGTATTACAAAACTGAAACGCAATGACGCTGAAATAATATGTATGGGAGTAGATAGCAAATGTTAAATGAATTATAATTAAATATACTTAGATATATGTATAATAAAAATAATAATAAATACGTTGATGAGTTTAATATTGTATATAGAAAATAAGGTAAAATAATGGGTTAATTTAGTAAATAATAAGTGATGTTAAATAAAGAAAGCAACAATCTATTTAATATTCAGCAGAATTCCACTACATAATATTTTCATTGCGTTTCAGTTTTGAGATGAATTTTCGCTTCCGATTTATGTATTACAAAACAAAAAAAATACCAGTAAATAGGGCGAATGCCTTTATTACTGAAAACAATTCTACACTCTACTTACTAAAACTAAACGAACTACTTACAAGGAGAAGCAATTGGACAACCCATAGACCATTAAAGGCCTATAGATTACACCACATTACACATTACATCCCACGGGTTGAAGTCGATTTAACCGATTTAAAATAATCATTATAATTAACATTCATATATAATAATATTATTAATCACGCCAGTTTTTTTAATAATATGCAATGCGGTATTATATCCTACTATCCTTCCTACTTATTACTGATATCTATTCATTTTATAAATGGGAGTTTGTTTAGGGGAATTGGTGTTTGTTACTTTGAACCTGATATTTAAAAGTGTACGGATGTACTGAAATGAAATAAATTAAATGAATTGACATGAATCAAGCAAGTGGTAGTACTGAACGAATATTGAAGCAATTTTGTACGTATTTTAAATTTTGGAATAAGTCATAAAATACTTATTATCCCTAACATTCGCCTACCGCGAATGAAACCGCGGGGCGCAACTAGTGATAGCTAGTTTCAATTCGTCGAGGTGACGTGACGTCGATATTTTCCAAATATTAAAGCAACTAATTGTTTTAGTTACTAAGTTACTCAAATAGGCTCTACAACAAGAGGTTCACTTCTTGGAGCAGTAGGCTTTTTAAGGTTGTTACTGGTGGAAGGTTTCTCGTATGCGAGAGGCCGTCTGGGTGGGTATCACCGCTTTGCCAGTTATTCAGCCACCAAGCAGAAGTGTGCAAGCATTACTGTGTTCCTGGTTGAAGGGCATTGTAGACAGCGAAATTACTGGGCATTATGAGACTCAACGGCTAATTGTCTCAGGGTCGTCTCATCATTCAGCTACATAAAAAAAACTATTCTATTTACCTGCAGACGACGACGTGTCGCTGCGACGCTACTGGTTTCTATGTACATATGTCTATACAATACCTTCTGCAGCTAGCGACACGTCGCACCATTGCAGACGACGTGTCGCTGCGACGCTACTGGTTTCTATGTATTTCTATACAATACCTTCTGCAGCTGGCGACACGTCGCCCGACTATACGTCGCACCATCGCAGACGACGTGTCGCGCGACGCTACTGGTTTCTATGTATTTCAATACAATACCTTCTGCAGCTAGCGACACGTCGCCCGACTACGTGTCGCACCATCGCAGACGACGTGTCGCTGCGACGCTACTGGTTTCTATTTATTTCTATACAATACCTTCTGCAGCTAGCGACACGTCGCCCGACTACACGTCGCACCATCGCAGACGACGTGTCGCTGCGACGCTACTGGTTTCTATGTATTTCTATACAATACCTTCTGCAACTAGCGACACGTCGCCCGACTACACGTCGCACCATCGCAGACGATGTGTCGCGCGACCGCAGAGTAATGTCACCGACGCTGGAGCGACAACGCGTTGAATCTTTCTCAAACAAGTATACATTTTATCAAACAAAAAATCCGACTCCAATGCATCTTCGAAGTTCAAGGTCAAATATCGATGAAATTTATATGGGAGCACTTCGTAGCTATACTGAACCCAACACCAAAATAATTTTCCAAATCGGTTAATGAATGACGGAGTTCTGAGGTATCAAACATTAAAAAAAACAATCGAATGGAGAACCTTCTCCTTCGGTCGGTTAAAAATGCATGCAGCGACACGTCGTCTGCTGCTGCTATCTGCAGTCGGCTACGAACTTGAACCTTAAATAATTATCAATTTGTGCGCGAATAGACTCGACAGGTAATTTCATAAAATATACAAACTCGTATATTACTTTATTTTTTCTGAACACGCAAATCTTAGTAGGTATGGGAACATCCTGCTATGGCAGTGAATAAGGTGACGACAGTTAAAAATATGGATAATAATAAGGATAGAAACCGACTTTCAGAGAATTATTGTTTTATTTTATTTTACTTTAGTCATAAAGGTATTTTCCTATACTGTTTCATATAATTATTATTTGCTGTAATATTGTAAACTATGTCATTATGAGCCCATTACGTTCCCACTGCTGGGACACCGGGCCTTACCTCAAAGAGAGAGTATTTATGTCGCAGCCAACTAGAAGACTATTACAAATTACAAATTTCTTTATTGCAAAAATATGTGTTACACATGTGGTTGTTGTAACTCTGCCTTTTGTTTTAGTTATTAGAACTGTGTTATAAAAGACAGCGTCTTCCCAAGATCAACCTGTGTTTAAGATACGATTATAAGATAAGATAGATTAAGAAGTTAGTTTTTACTATTTATACCTGATTTATAATTTAAAATTAACATGTAAAAATTTGTGAGGTACAGAAATGAAAATATATAACAGGTTTTGGAAAAAAATATAAAATCTAAATAGGGTACACTATTATATGCTAATTGAATACAGCCGTATTAAACCTATGCATTAATTCATAAATTATGTGGTGTGTGTGAGAGTGGTATGTGTGGGAGAGTGTGCAACTGTGTGTGAGAGAGTGTGTGGAAATGTATGAGAGGCTGTGATGGTGAGCGTGTGACTGTGTGCGTGTTTGATATTTTCTTGTTAATGTGTGTTTCATTTGAGCACTATAAGAGTATGTATATAATAGGTTAGGTGTATAACTTTTTATCCACTTATAATTTTTTAATCATTGTTTCCACAAAGTGCAAGTGTCATGGCACGGAACATAAATTTTCCTAAACTATGGAATGCACTAGCTATATTGCAAATTTGTTTCATTAGCAGTCTTTTGCACTAATGAAATGAACACAATTATTATGCACAGACGGTACATTTAATCGAGGATCGTTTAAGGTTGAAACGTACCGCTAGAAGTTAAACCTGCAGCTATATTGTGCTTTTCAATTATAGGTAGCATATTAATATATTGCATAGCCTGTATTTAATATTAATGATAAGCTAGATTCAAGAAAGTCCAGTGCCAAAACAAAGAACTCTATAGTACATTGTCACAGGAAGAAGGATGAAAGTTTCCTTAGTTCCTGAGGACGTCCTTGACATATTTTTTACGATAAGGTCCAATAGTGCTCACTTGTTCACTCTGAAGCACTTTCAGGAAAAGCTGAATGTAGCGTAAGCACTTTTTATTTACAATTGTAATAGAAAGAACAAACAAAAATATTTAAGTATAAATTTATTTTTATTATTCTTATTTTATTTACTTTAATTTTGGTTTTTCTGAAAAGTCGCGCAGATCTTAAATAGTTTTGGCGGTTTTAATAGCCCGTAAATGTCACGGTGGCTAACGTTTGAAGTATATATACGGTTATAAAAATATGTTATATAACTGTCGAAACTGTAGAAATAGTATTGTCACTGTGTAATGTAAGTACTGATACGTATGTTGATGTTTTTTGGCATATAGTATTACCGGAATGGTTGCTCTACAAAAACTTTAAAGTATGTCATATCGTCATTTACATACCGAAATATTTGGGCTAAGTAGTCCTTTCATTTAAGTACCTACCTACACATGAAACCGACGGTCTACTTTCCTATGGGGAAACATTTAGCACAATTCCCTGTAGGCGTCGTAACATTAATTAATTATACCATACGATTATTTTCAATTTTACCTCATTCTCGTTGCATAGTAAATTGGAATTTATTTTCCCGCCAAGTCTGGTAGAGGTAGGTAGAATCGTGATAGATGGATAATGGTGGCGAATGCAGACAATGGAGCTATAATTAAATTTCATAAAAACCATATATACCTTCCTAATACGAGCGATAACAAACCAACCGGACGAACAAAAACGGATATGTCCAAGAATCACTAATCGTAATTTCAAAAACATGTGACATTCACCAACACGCAATGAGCCGTGGTGGTCCATACTCTCCATGAGAGAAGGCCCGTGTCCCAGCAGTGGGGACGTAATTGGGTGATTATGGTCATGTAGTTAGCTGAGATAATTGCGCTGTGCGGGACTGGTGGTTCTTTGACACGAGATGACTGTATGGTATAAGGACTGTATATTGTGTATTACCTATACATATAAGGTTCAAAATCGATGCATTCGCGACCAAAATTTTTTCGATCGCGGCAACTAAAACGCGCGATCGCGGGTTTCAGCGATTGCTGCTTTTAGCATCCGTGATAGGTATTTAAAAAAAGTCGCGATTTGATTGCGGTAGGTATCAAAATCGCTGCAATTGGCGTTCGATAGTGTGCACAGTGAAGCAAACAGTCACTGCATTTAGCGTCCGAAAAGCGATCGAATCGCCGATAGACGATGCTAAAAGTAGCGTGTGTGGGTAGAGATTGCATTATGTAGCGTTTCGTCATCTCTTACCCTCTCGCACCGTGCTTCTACCTCAGGAGCCGACTGAGTTGTATGTTTGACCATACAAACAAATTCACCAGTTAAATCAAATATTGTGCTCATAAAAAAAAAACTGAAAATGACGCTCCTTTGCAGTTTTGCGTGTAACACAGAACATAATAAATATTATGTTGTATAAATATCAATCAAGATTTTATGGGAGACGGGAGGCGTGGTTTGGTATCGTAGCACAGAATAAATAATACCTACTTAATGTTAGTTCGTATTGTAGGATGATTCTATGAACAAAAGACTCAGATTATTAAGATTATGAATGTATGATGTTGTTACCTACGTCGAGTATCTTCAATTCTTTATATCTAGACAGCTAAAACAAAAGTATCAGAGACATTGATATATATGTATACTACATATATGTCAATGATCAGAGAAAAAAATCCTTTGATTTTTTTTTGTGTGTACAGTTTCTTTTCACCTTTTAGGATAATACTTTCTACATTCGTTTTAATCGCACTTTTTACTTATTTAAGTATAATATACCTATATATTAAACTAACTGCTATTAACTCAACACAAGTTGAAACGTAATATAATACCTAATTAATATAATAACTTACCTATATTGATATACCTATTGAGAGATAGCTCACAAAAACGATCGAAAGGAAAATAAACAATAATAATTATGTCATATTTCTTCTAAGCTGAATTAAATTTTTAGCTTGAAACTATTAATCATAAAAACCTTCAAATATTATAAATGTAAAAGTTTGTGAGGATGAATGGATGGATAGGACGGATGGATGGGTGGATTCATGTTTGTTACTCACTTACGCAAAAACTACTACACAGATTGTGATAAAATTTGGTATGTAGGTACTTTAGGTCCTGGGAAAGAACATAGGCTACTCTTATTCGGGAAAATCGCGGGTAAATCCGCGGGGCGTAGCTAGTTTAATTTAATAAGCGTAAATTACGCCAAACGGACACACATATTATGTTAATCGCGGTCATGTTGGTATTACTCGTTGCTTAACCAAATATACATCTATTATTCAACATTTACCCCTTTCCTCTGTTTGTTACTATGCAAAATATGCCCGCTATATCTACATTGCAAAAAATACAATGGACTATGAATATGTTATATAAGAGTTAGAGGAAGTTTATGGCTACTCCTATTTAAATTTTAAATTTGTGAGTATATTCCTGTGTTCCGGTTTGAAGGGCATTGTAACCAGCGAAATTACTGGGCATAGTGTGATGAGCGCAATGCAGTGCTACGCAATGCTTTTATGGTATTAAAGGTTTTGGGTGGCACTACAATTGTTAGGGACAGGTGTGGCGCTTACCATAAAGCGAATGGCTTGCTCGTCTAATCACTCAATTCTATAATATAAATATATATGTATTGCTTAAAATATTAAATTAATAGGTATATTTTTAAGGAAATCATTTGTTTATTACAGTTTATAAGACAGTATAAAGCACAGTTTAGACAGCGCAGCGTCATAATTTTTTTCATGGTAGGCTATCAGAGAAATATTGTAGGTTAGAAATATTGTAGGGTCCCCTAAAATGTATTTATCACGACATTAGCTGCGCCCCGCGGTTTCACCTGTGGTTTCCCGAAATAACCTATGCCGGGTAGTCTTTGTCCTCTTCCAAGGCCTAAAGTACCTACACACCAAATTTCATCAAAATCCATTCAGTAATATTTGCGTGATTGAGTAACAAACATCCACCCATCCATCCACTCTTCCATTGTTCCTGAGAAACTTTTGCATTTATTATAGGTATTAGTAGGTTATTCATAATTAAATACGAAAAAAATAAAATTAATTAGTACTTAATGTTTCTTTAAAAAAGTTATAAACAATTTTGTGATAAACTGCAATTAAGACACTCCAGGGCGTGATGTGATTTTTTAAGTACTTTTAATTAAGTTAGATACATATTTAATAGTATTCTAGGTAGCTAAGAGGTCTAACTAATCTAAACAAGGTGTGTGTTTTATATTAAATTTCATTTTTTAATTTTGTTGTAGGTTAGTTTAGTTTTTATCATTCTATATATATGTACATAATTGTTAATTGGTTGTGTAAATAAATAGTGTTATTAAAAAAAAAACCTAAAAAAAAAATATTTTTTAAATAGTTTAGAGTAAAATAGATTTCTCCAACCAGACATTGCCATTTTATTTTGCTACCTACTTATACTTACTTATTTCCTACTATATACTTATTTAGTTTTCCCCACCAGGTTTTTTTTAATAATTATTATTTAAAACATGAAAACCAATTTAAAATAACGGGCATGTGTTTAATGCATAGATATATATGCGTAGTACATACATATACGTGATGTGTTCAGAAAATAACGGGAATTTTCTTTTTTTTTAATATTTATTTAATCGTCTACATTATTGTTGCCGCCTTCAAAATAGTCCCCGCTAGATATTATGCACTTGTGCCAGCGCTTTTTCATATCTTCGAAACACTTCTCAAACTCGATCTTTGGAATAGCCTTTAGTTCTTTTAGCGATGCGCTTTTAATGACATCTATGCCTGTAAAACGATCAGCCTTTAAGGATTTTTTTATTTTTAGAAATAGGAAAAAGTCACACGCTGCGTCTGGCGAATATGGAGGCTGGGGCATTGTTAAAGTATTGGTTTTGGCCAAAAAAATTCGCTTTCACATTCGTCGCTGTTTTTGTTCAAAATTCAACAATTTTGGAACAAATTTTGCTGCCACGCGTTTCATACCAAAAACATTAGAAAAAATTTCATGGCATGAGCCAATAGAAATGCCATCGTTACAAACCATTTCTTCCACTTTTTCCACATTTTCATCGGTTGTTGATGTGTTGAGGCGTCCTGGGCGTTCGTCATCTTCACCATCTTCACATCCATCTTGGAAACGCTTATACTACTCGTAAAGTCTTGTTTTACTCATAGCAAACTTACCATAAGCCCTTGTTATTTAATTTTTTTTACGCAAAATTTGATACAAATTCTTTGATCCATTTCTTTTAACAAACTAAAATCGCCGTGCTTATAAATCGATGGCTTAATGTGTTAATTTTGTACTACTTAATAACACTACTTTATAATAATTATATACATATATTATATTATATATAATAATTATAAGGTAGTGTTCTGGTAGAGGAGGTAATTGTAACCTGTATTTCCTGTGATTGTTATTAAGTAGTACAAAATTAACACATAAAACACACGTCTGTCTTAGTTTGAAAAGTTTCAATATTAAAAGAGATTTTATTTTTATATGTATTAATTACCTGACATTGCCTCTGAGGCTAAAACCTAATTTGATATAGATATGGGACCTTTATATCGAGGCCAATTTTCCTAAATTGGCCTAAAAAAACAACGCATTCAAAAAATTGGAAAATGTATTGACGCATATTAAAAAAAAGATTCCTCGTAAAAATATTTTTTTGCATTTGCGGCCTCTTTACGTTTGTTTCTAAGTTCAAGTTCGAGTACAAAAGTTCTTTATTCAGTTTTCGCATCACAGACGCACTTACGAACGTCAGTTATTACAATGACTCTACCACCGTATCGGAAAAAGTAGCACTAAGATACGGCAAGAAACTGAGGGGCCTTTTTTAAGCTATTGCATAGCTTCTATCGCGGGCCTTGAGCGTGGAGACCGAATCCAAAAATTCCGTAACGAAAATAACCTAACACCCCCCACTCCGAATGCTATGCAATAGCTTTACCGCGGCAGTCTCCGAATGCCACACGTGTTTTTATAACTTTTGTTTCGTTTTTAATACCTATAAAAATGTTTAAACAATGTGTTTTTAACTTAGAATTCTGAATGACTAACTACATTATTTTATTTTAGCCTATACTTAGTGCGAATGACTACATACTAATAACTAAGCAGGTAGGTATTATAATACAGCCACTGCGCTGGCTTGAAGGTTGATTAAATGCAAATGTTATGGTATGTGGATAATTTTTAATTTTACGGTAGATTGCATAGTACGGGGAGCTCTATGGCTAGGGCACGTCCGTAATGTATGGTGTTTGTTCAGTTCGGTCTCTTTTCCTCGCATGCCGCGGGTATGCTTTTATCTTGTTCGTGGACGAACTTGCTGGTGCCACAGTTTCAGAATCAAACAGAAGGTAAACTCGATAGAAGCATCGGTGTCGTATGTTTCTTACATACATGTACATAAGAAAAGGTTGGTAGTAGATAATAAGGGATGCATAGATACATGAGAAACTTTCTGTGCGCACTAAATATATTAGTATGCTCAAGAAGCAGAAGTTTAAATTAGTAGAAATATTTGAAATTTTGACATTTTTTAATTTGGGTTTAAATTAATGGTTAAGAAAACTGCGAACCTACATGTGAATTTCCCCTTATTGATATAATTTTTGAATCATAATCATAAACATTTATTTATTGCAAATATGGGTACAATTGGTCTAGGTGTGAAAATATTTTTTACATAATATAGTAATACATAAGCAAAATGTCAAATAGGTAATTATAATTTTACAATAGTGAAATTTCAACCTAAGTATATACCTACAATATCGGTAAAACTCATATCGTAATGCTTTTCGTGACGCAAATTGAACCACGCCTGGAGATAGAGTTGTGCCTCTGTTTATATTACTATGGCAGAGGCATGCTAGCGCTCGACCGTATTATTTGACATTCCGGTTGAGTTGGTGCCGCGAACGGCCGCGTCGGCAACTTGCACAATACTTCGTAGTAAAACGCGCAATCTTCTCAACTTTTGTAACGACCTAAATTAGCTTCCCGCACTTCTGCGTGACGCCGAAACGTTACAATAACACGAGGCTTTCTGCATCACCACGATGTGATAACAATGTACATTTACAATTACCTATTTACAATTTACCTACGCGTATAGTTCAAATCATAGTGACTCAGTGTTTTTAAATTAAAAGTGTTTTAGCAATAGTGATTGATACTCGTTACCTGTGGAATGTGCCCGTAATAGCCCCATGCACACTGGAGCCGGTTTTAAGCTCAAAATAGAATCCATTTAAGATTTCGTATCATGTAATAAGGATACTGTTTATTATGAGAGAAGCCAGTTGTGTGTAGATGTTATCATAAATTAGTGTTAAGAGGAGGCGCCAAAATGATGCAAAGCTGGAGATTTGTGCTGCTCGTGGCTGTCGCTGGAGTAGCGTTAGTATCATCTGAAATCGATGATACCGAATGCACACAAGGTTTGAATTTTATTTTCAAAGATGCCAAAGGTCTTCAATTTCGATGCACCCTAAAATTCCACCAACTTTCTGCGTTTGAACTAATTTGAACGGATATAAACACCCTTTAAACTAATAGAAGAAATAAACTAAAATGCATTTAGAATCATAAACGCATGATATTTTCAAAAATAATCTTTAATATTCTATTAAATTAAGCACGACTAATTGATGCACCTTGTTCTATGATTAGTTTATTCCATAGCCTTTTCAAGATGACCGAGTTGATGGTCTAGGAGACTCATCTGTCAAGATTAACGTGACATGATAATACCTAACAGATATCAATCTAAACTGGACTGGTTTCTACATTTAATATCAATGTTTTATAACTAGATCAAATGACGGCTTTGGAATCATATTTTTTTACCAGATCTCTTAAACTTTTGTAACATACAGAATAACTTTAGATTTCCTATCTTTATCTTCCGCGTTAGATACTTCCTGGCATCTTGAATTTGATTAAAATGGTCACTAATTTATAATACTGCTTGCTATTGACTTAACAATGTTAAATATGCAAATTATAGTACCTATCACATTGGGATTTTATACAAACGTTAGCTTTGCCATTTGAGGTATGTATGGGAAGCATATGGGATCCATGTAGATTGTAGAAGCTTGCCTTGTGAATAATGTAATTAAAGATGTGCTAACGGAACGCACATCGTTATTAATCCATGTGGTAACTAATAACAAATACGGGTAATAACTAATAACGTATTGAAACCATTCACCCAAAGACGTGTTGCAGCTAGTAAAAAGGTAAACTTACATCACATTGTTCCGAAAATACTTGCTTTTTTAGGTTAATTATACATTCCTCATAAATTGTCGCGTCAGTCGTTATTCTTAATGTAATTATGACATATCTGACCCTAACGTGATATTTGTTTACGATCTGAATTTCTTATTAAGGTGTCGAAGCGTCGTAGACAATAATAAAGGTACTTATACCTAATGTGGAAATTGTTAATGTCACCACAAATGAATACAATCTCAATCGGAAGATAACAATGGGCAGAATTGTGACATTTAGCCACAGAGGCTATATAACAAGCAGTCAAGTTAAAAATGCTAACTATCATTCACGGCCAGCAACAATAACCGGTAATCTAAACCCTTTTACGTTCAAAAGATTCAGAGCTAGTCCGGGCGCTAAATGTATTGTACGGCTTCACTGTTTATTTTTGATCCGGCCAATTATGATTTACGATTTTTCGAATGTAGCCCGTGGCGGAACGTTGGCAGGAGTACAAAACAGAAGCAATAATTTGCGTTTGATTGAAACGGTTCACGTTAGCTCCTAATATTATATCTATGTACTGTATTGATAACATTATCTGGGAAGACGTGTTTTATTAAGATCACACATTGACAACATTGAAGACTTTGCGTTACTTCCGACGCCTTGTCAATTTAATATTATTGGTGTAGTTACACGTAAGAATTTCTTTTTAATTAAATACGAAATCTAATTACTTATACACACGTACGTTTTTATTTCTAGAATTATGTACAGCAATGCGTGGGTGTATTGTTACAACAGGGCAACTATAACCCATTTCTGCACGGGTATCGGCTAGTTTCACATAGGTATACTGAAGAGTGATAATCGCTAGTCTATATAATATTACGCCATATTCACGCCATATCTGACCATGAAGAAACTATATTTACGATCTGAATGCTCTAATCAGGTGTCTAAGCTTCTTGATCAATAGAGGTGCCTATACCCAATGGGGTATCTAGCTGCGTCTCATCTTCCAGAAACAATCGTCCGGGCTGGCAGAGCTGCGTTAAAAGCTAAAACCTCAAACGGCGCAATTATGCAAGTATGCAAGTCTTAATCGTGGTTACATTTTTGTGTCGTTTGGGGTAGAAATACTAGGACCATGGGGGCTGAGCAACCATGAAATCTACAGGGACTAGGCAAAACGTTTAGTGGAGGAACCACTTTGGCTCATATTTGGGCCAAAAAATCAGCATTGAATGGTTATGCTGAATTATGCATGGCAATGTGGCAATGCGGACAGCGTATTCTGGGCACTTTTCCCTTCGCTATAGGGTTTTTAGATTAGTTATATTATATTTTGTTATATTTTTTAGATATTACATATTATTATAGTCTTAATAAATAATATTTATTTCGAGACTGGATATTGTTAATGTCACCGCAAAACACAATGTCAATGGGAAGTTAAAAATGCTGATGACATCATTTAATTTTGGTTCTACCCAGAGAACACCAGATGGGCTTGTTTTGCTTTTGCATATATCCATACTGTACAACTTAGTGTTCGTTTCAAAACAAGATCTGCTACCTACTCAAGAACTCGTCGGCACACCTTACTGCCTACAGACTTCCATCACAACTTATCTTTATAACTTAACTACAGTTATAACTTTATAAGTTCACCCGCTGCATAATGTAGGGTTTTTGTAAATTAGCTCATTGATATTTTATTCGCTGACAACGAATAACATTCTTCCAATTCGATTTTCTACAGAGGCTTCTTCGTTTGTGGTATATATTATACTGTGATCTAAACACCTAATTGGTATGTTGCTTCGGTCTGTATCTATTCTTGTTCTATTTTTAGCATCCATTTGAGCGCTATGGCCTCTATAGCTTTATTCAGACTCATAACGTCTGTTCTCTATAAATCTCAACGTTAATGTTTCATAGTCTTGAGTATAGATTTAATCTGTTCTTTTAATCGAATTCTGAGTGGTATCGTCTGATGATCTATTAATTCAGTTATTAAAATATGTGAAATTATCGGGAACAACAAACAGTCCAATTTCATATGAATTCTGTAATTGAATGACGATACCCTTTGTTTGAGCTCGATTAAAGTTCAAGAGTCTATCGAAAGTATAATAAACCAGCCACATAATTATGTGAAGTAATTTAAACAATGCCGATTAAATAAACATGTGCCCGCGTTGTCAAGAGTTGAACATATTATTTGAAAATACGACTTAAAACCCAATTATTTTATTTATTTTGATTGGGTTAGATCCCATCTCGGTTGAGTAACATCATGTAGATCCTACTACATAACATATTGTGTTTATACAACACAATAACACTTTATTGCACACCAAATAAACACAACTCAAAAAAAAAATATTTATATTTTATTTTGTATCAGAGTTTTAGATACACGAGGGAAATTTCCTTTCTACTCGGTCTAACTTGATCTGGGGTGCGGGTTTTTAAACTGGTGACAATAATAGTCAGTCGTGCTATCAATTACGAGTGCTCCCTTCCACTCATATTCGAAATCACCAGTGATTATTTTGACCTAGGTCCGACCCGCGATTTTTGTGATAACGTCGACCCATTTTGCTTCTGGACGCCCAAAGCGCTACGCTTTCTGTGCCTTGACCATTCAGTCAGCACTTTCGGTCCCGTAATGCTTTTTCCGGCATTTCGACATTTTGCTCTTCTCCTGATCTCTGTCTTGGCCTCGGTCTTGTATTTTGGTGCCGAGCATGGCTCGTTCTATGGCTCTTTGTGCAACACTGACTTTGTGCACGTCCTTATGTGTGAGCGTCTGTGTCTCGGCATATGTCATTGTGGGCAGAACATACGGGTTGAGGAGGCTGGTTTTCAGGCTGTGGAATCTATCGAGACTTGAAGATGTCGTCCAATCGCGAATGACGCAGAACCGAGACGAATGGCATGAAACGAGAGACGCATATATCTATACCCAGCAGTGGGATGTGAAATGATGATAATGATGACCCTGAAAATTCCAAACGGAATGTCCGTATCTAAATAAAAAACTGTAACTAATGCAAAACAAGATTACATAGTGATTTCTTTGTAATTTTTCTTTTTATTATCACAGGTAAGAATCAAAAATAGCACCCCTGGTCAGTGATTTTGTGGTTTGGCTCACCTGTACCTACTTAACTTTTCTTATTTTGTCCTTTCGATCTGTCTCGATTCAGTTCAAGATTTTGTATGTCTTTTTACCTTAACCAAATACTTATTGAATTTTTGCACTACTTTATAAAACACTATAGTTCACCGAGTTAAACTTTAAGGTACCTTATGCTTTATGTTTTTTTTTTGCTTTAAGTATGCCTATTTACCACTACCTACCTACAAAATTGTGCAATAGAACATGTCTATATATCTATTTAAATTCAAAAAGTCAGTCAGAAACAGCAATCTCAATTACGGCAACAACATTTTCTCCATTACGGTATTTTTGGTAAAGCTGCGCTCATATAGGTACGGCTTTGAAGTTGTGTAACAAGACCCAGACCAAGTGTCGATAACACTTTCGTAAACAACTCTCGCCTGGCGCTTGTATAATGGATTAAAGACGATATATACTCTGTTCTTGTACGGCCAATATATTTTAGGATACGTGTTTGTTTGACAGCCTACACTATTCCCTATTGTTAGCATAATAGTATTACGCACCTTATGCAAGGCATATCGTCTGTCTTATACAGATATTCTAATTGTTTGAGTTTAATGATCTGTGGGAACGAGGGAACACGTGTGATTTTATGACGTCTTAATCTCACAGGGGAGGTCATTAACCCGGTCACGTCATCGTGTACCTACTACAAATTGTTCCCTAACCTTGATCGTTTTACGTCGTAAGAAAACGTAGGGACCGTCAAAGTTACTACAGATACCGTATCGAGCCACATTTAAAAAACAAGTATTAAATTGATTAAATTATATCAATGAAACCGAGCCAGGCAAGTGTTGCAACAGCTGTAGACAGTTCTTGCGGTTAACATGTACCTACCTATTTAATTTTAGATCCATATCTTGTGACTCATAAGGATATTGAGATAAGGTTTAAAATAAAGTCAGTAAAATCGGATTTGTCTCTTGCGTCTGAGAAGGGCGCCAGCTTCTTGTATGAGTCATACACATTACTGATGAATTTACGATATTTTACGAGAAACTGGTGTGATTCACTACCTATTTACTCTCATTCATCTATGTTCGTAGACGATGACGAATGAACTACCATATTTAACTTAAATTATCAACATTGTAATAGATATATGGAGTATATGGATGAAGGATATTATAATATGTTCTTTGTCTTTAGATAAGCAGAACTGGACTTCAAACCGAGTCGTTCTGCACAAGTATATACCTATTATACTTTGAAGTTTCTTTGAATAATTATGAATCGACACCTTTCCAATGAGACTTAAATTACTTCATCAATTCTCACGTTGTATGCATTTTCCAATACAACCTACCCATATTAAATGTTAACTTAACCGTTCGGTATGGTCAGATTTAATTCGCAAGCGACTGTCGCTGTCCGCGTCCTTCCGATTTGACGAATATCAGACTTGACCAATGTCGTTCAACCCCTCATTTCTGTTTCTCCAATTAACTTAGCTACTTCTGCTAATCCACGCAACGGATTTTGATACGGTTTTCACTTTCATTTAGGTAATTTGTTTGGAAGGCAAAATCATTGTACCTAATAAAGTATTTTTAGAGTAGAGAAAATTAAACGAAATGTGCGAGTGTTGTTTTTATTATTTATATGGGCCGTAGAATAAGTAAATAACATCTGTAACTTATTTTAATGTTGCAATAAAAATTAAATAAATAAATAAAAGTTTTGTAATCAAGTCGTCAAAAAATTACGTACACTACATAAGAAAATCGTATATGTGCGAAGTCGGGGCGGATATCTATTTATAAAAAAAATTACCATTAAGGTCATCTGCATGTTTCGTACACTCAGTCAATGGCGTCATGTCACAACATAGGTATTTATATGTATAGCACCACACCACGCTACCATACCTACCTTGTACTTGTTACAGGTAACTATACTAGTTACTTAGTAAGAAGTTAAGTATTGTTGGCGCCGTACACTGATGTAACCCTAATTTATTACACTGTGTAAAGATACCTTTACACGAACGCAGAAAGTAAATTTGGGTTTATTTTGAACGAGTTGTTTAACCAATTTTAGAAAAGAGGAGGCTCACAATTCATTTGTATTTTTTTAATGTTTGTTATTACGTCAGAGTCCGTCATTCATAAGCTCATGTTCAAAATTTCTTTTTGCGTTGGGTTCTGGTTGTGGGTTGGACCTTGGACTTCGGAGACATAGAGACAATTGAATCGGTTTTTTTTGTTATAAAATGTATACTTTTACAATGAAAATTAACGTGGTTTAAACACATTATTAATAATTATTTACGGGTGACACTATAGTTGGACTACTCCAACATAAACGTGTATGTCACCCGTAAATTATTTATTATCAATAAAATGTTTACTTGTTGTTAGGAAGACTTCATCACTTCAGTGTTTTTGAACTCATTAATATAGATATTTATCACAGTATCTGTCAGCAGGTTTCCTCTAGGTATCGTGACGCAGATTACTTTAAAATCATGTAAGATAAATATTTACCATCTGCAAAACTACTTTTAGTTTTTTTTTTACACTTTATATATCTATGTTTGGCTACTATCTCGCCTGATGTGAAGCGATGATGTGGCTTAAGATGGAGCACATAGATCTAGAGAGAAGCGGCAGTTGAGCGGCTGCTCGTCTCTCCGATGGTTCACCGAACATCATACACGACTAGGTCCCGAAACACGACTAGGTCGCTTGACGGCATAGCTTTGTTAGGTGGGTGGTATTACAACCACGGCCAGAGCCAACCACTCCAAAAATGTGTGCCGATTTGATTTGTAATCTAATAATAAATTAACCTAGAGTAAATCATTTGCAGACAAGTCATTCACTATCGAGAAAGTGTAACGTATTATCAATTTCAAGAATACCCATATCAGTTGTAATTGTGGGGTTGATAATGATACCTGTTATTAAGTACTTGGTATTTAAGTCTTATTAACTGTTTAAAAGTATTTTTGCATAATTGTAAACGTTGTTCGTTTTGAATTAAGGAAAACGGCAAGTTACAATGCAATTACCATGTCGTAAGCATTTGTGGCAAAAAATAAATAATTTAAAATACGTATTGGCAAATGAATTAAATAATCCATCAGACATTTTTTGTCAACATCTGGCCTTTACGTTCATGTCCAATTCAAGGTTGTTCGCCAAGAACAAATGGAACAGGTTTACTATGGCTATGATTATTTTTGTCAGAATTCATTGACAAAATGAATAAACTATAACAAAAGTTGATTTTATTTATTTATTATCATTACCAGCCCATCACGTTCCCACTGCTGGGACACGGGCCTTCTCTCATAGAGAGAGTATGGGCCATAATCCACCACGCTGGCCCAGTGCGGGTTGGTGGATGATTTTATTAATTAATAAGTTTTTGTTGAAAATAATATTTTTTTCAAGAGAAGCTCTTAACAAATTCGTAATCGGAACTGCAAGCACATTAAAATGAGCCCAAACACTAGAAGTTTACGATTTTCCGTCAAGGAGTTCCATTGCCTACCTTCCGTCTCATGTATCAGATCAGCTGGCTGTCACCATAATATTGCATTGTCATCGGACTTTAAAAAGTATGCAAAATTTCAACTCCGTAGGATAAGAGGAAGGAGTTCTAATTCAGCTTGCAAGATTCCATCCGGACAAACATACATAGGTAGGTACATTGCAAGTTAAATAAAACCTTGTCAAAAACATAATAATCATCGTCCCCTTGTGTTTATTGTCAAAATCACTGGTCTTCATTTTTAACCTCTTATGAGTTTCTGCTCCAATTCTATGTAATCTCTCACTATTCACCAAAAACATAACAAGAACAAATAAAAATAGAACTTAAAAATTTGATTAGTAATATGTAGAGGTCTCTCGTCTATGGTGGAATGTGTCTACAACTTTTAGATGCAGAGGATTTGTGATATGACAAAAGACGGTGGTTTACTTATATTATAATATTATAACTACTTGATATTTATTTATGGTAATGCACTTTTATTTCAATGATGTTTATATGTATAGCTAGCGACCCGCCCCGGCTTCGCGCGGATGCAATTTACTAAGGTGGGGACACCACTATAAATTGAAGACTAGATTACAAAACATTCAAATTTCCCTACTAAACAAAAACTTAATTTTAATGCATTGTAGATATTATTCTAGGTTCAAGACAACCTTCCGTAAAAATCTTTAAATATAACAGTGAAAACCGTATCGAAATCCGTTGCGTGGTTTAGAAGTAAGCGGAGAAACAAATGAGGAAGCGGATAGCGACTTTGTTTTATACTATTTAAAGATTGAATAAGCAGAAAGCCTTTTTTTATTAATGTAACTGAATGACGAGACAAGCTGGTCGTTTGCCTGATGGTAAGAAATACGCCAGCCCATAACAATAACAAAACCACCCAGAACTTTGTTTTGTAAAATCCGGCGCGGCGCTGTACTGCGCTCGTCACCCTGAGACAAGTAGCTGTTGAGTCTCATAATGCCCAGTAATTTCGCTGGCTACAATGCCCTTCAAGCCGGAACACAGTAGTGCTTGCGCATTTCTGCTTGGCGGCTGAATAACTGGCAAACCTTTACTCAGTTTACTGGTGTTCATACCTACGAACACCTAAACATGTTATTAGGAGAACCTTTTTCGGTTTTTGTTTTCCTTCTTTACATTTTGGTGTTACACTACAAGGTTATATAAATGTCAATGCAGACAGTCAGTCTGTTTGTCGTAAGCATTGAGGAATGACACTAAGCTTCAAGTCGTAGGACACGAAGTGTCAAGAAATGTTTTGTGCGTTATTTAGTAACTTAAATATATTTTGTCTGGGACCAAATTATTAATTTCCCAACCGAAGTATATTTTGTTTATATAGTAAACAATTTCCTTATGTTATTTTGTTTTCTTTGTTATTAATATGATTTTGTATAAAGTACCTATACAACCGCCCGAAACATATCAAACACGGTGTACGTTACGGGTTGTATAATTTGTTTTGCGAAATTTTACTGGTGGTAGGTTTCTCGTATGCGAGAAGCCGTCTGGGTGGGTACCACCGCATTGCCAGTTATTCAGCCGCCAAGTAGTAGTGCGCAAGCATTATCGTGTTCCGGTTTGAAGGGCATTGTAGCCAGCGAAATTACTGGCCATTATGAGACTCAACAGCTAATTGTCTCAGGGTGACGAGCGCAGTGCAGCGCCGCGCAGGATTTTGCAAAACAAAGTTCTGGATGCTGCTGTTATTGTTATGGGTTGGCGTATTGCTTACCATCAGGCAAACGACCTGCTCGTCTCGTCATCCAGTTATATAAAAAAAATACTATTCCGTCATTTCTAAAAAACACCCGCAAAGTACATTAAGTTATGTGCGCCATGTATCTTTTTTTATGTAACTGAATAATGAGACGAGCAATCTGGCGAATAATTGTGGAGCAACGATATAACGTTGTCACGTAGTGATTACTTTATCTATAGCGTTATCTACTATTATATATTTAATTATGCAAGTATGTCTTCTCTAATATTTAGATTGGTAGATATAACACTTCAGTACCTAATAAAATAACTATAAATTTATTTTTCACAACAATGGCAGTACCTACAAAACTATACAACATATAAATAATTCTTTAATTCTACAATTTGTATATTGTGTAATAGTTGTCAGCTGAAGTAATGGAAGTAATTTGTCAGTGTCCGGTTTCACGATTCATCACAACAGCCCTGTGTCCAAGATTTACAACTAATTAAATATTTTTTTTTATTGCAACACAATGGTTGCAATAAAAAGTATAGTTATCTGGTAAAATGTAAAGGAGAGCGGTTCTTTTGGTGCTAGATGTACCTATCTGGTTTTTTTCATATTCCATATTTATACGTGTCTATATATGTCGTGTTTGTATAGTATACAAAGACAAAGATGAACTTTTAAATCTTAGAAATCTTTAATAGTTTTAAATCGTAATCAAATAAATTTAATCGTATCGTAATTATTTATTTTGAGAATTTTTTTATAATTAAAATTTCCAATTGTCTAAGCAGATTTTTTTTCTAAATGTCAAAATGCGCTTATTAGGGGCGTATTATTTACTATTTATTAAGCATTTCTTGTAAATATTATCGTGAATGTGTTTTGGATATATAATAAGTAGGTACCACGTCACTTTTCTCGGAAACCTGTAACGATTTCTATGGTATCGTACCTAGTTGGCGCGTCTATGTATCTGGCTGTGTAATTGCGTATCATTTTTATAATATATCAAAGAAACCTTTGAAAACAAATAAAGCTGGGTATGATTCTAGGAAGAAATCATATTTTCTTCTGAATCTTAATTTTTAATTTCGGATTCATGTATCACACTAATATTATTTAAAATGCAAAAGTTTGTATGTCGTGTGCTTGTTACTTCTTCACGCTGTAACGGCTCCACGGATTTGAGTGAAATTCGAAATGAATATAGCTTTTACCCTGGATAAACATATATTCTACTTTTTATCCCGGGAAACCGCGGGTAAAGCCGCAGGGTGCTGCTGGTAGGTATATAAAATTGTCTCTCAATTTACTATAAAGCTTTTTTCGAACGACAATTAACTACCGACAGTTGAAGTGGTGGTCAAACTCAGTTCTTAACCACTAAAAAGAACATTACTTCGAGTAGTTTGCTTTACACCCCATCTTGCTCATAAAATATAGGGACTACAAGTAATTTGTGGACTGAATCACTGCCTGCATTTATTGCCTCATAAAATGTTTGTCACTCAACTTTATTACTCGTATCAATCAATAACTTGGTTAAAATATACCTACTCCTAAATCGTAACCTGACACCTTGAGCACAGCCATTATGAATCACTGTGACGTAAAATTACTTTGGACTACCGAGTTTTAATCTTAATTTATAACTATAAAGTCTCCTGCAAGTAGATCGATTCCTAGGGCCAAATATATGACGTCCGTGATTTTGTTTTAGTCCCAATTTGGTACAACCGTCATTTGTTCATCAGAATGTTTTTTCCACACAACTAATCCTAATTCGGTACAGTTTAAAACAAATGAATGAACAAATGAATAGCTTCAACTAGCTATTCATTTGTTCATTCATTTGTTTTAAACTGTACCGAATTAGGATTAGTTGTTGTGTTAGGGTACAGTTATTAAGAAAAATATCAATTGTACTTCAAGAATTTGTATATAAATTTATAAACATGAAGCAGTTGTGCAGCTTTATTCTTGTTGACTGTACTTGCAGTAGAATGTCAAAATAATTAACTTCAACTTTTTCTTGTTTGGCTTCTGCGGGGTTGCCACAATTTCGCCAGTGTCGTGTGGATAGGGATATTTAGAATTGTAGCAAACTGGCGCATGATTTTAATGATTTTGTTTTGTTTTATAATGACAGTTGTATCGAATTGGGACGAAGTCATGATTTTCATCCCAATCGAGCAACCGCTTCTTATTTGAATTTGCGTATCGAATAAAAAAACTTATACATTGCAGATATCAAAACAATACCTAATTGGGACATCAAAAAACTACAAACGTATAGAAATTTGTTAATTGTTGCTCAGAATAAATAAAAGCATGATTGTTGTTCGTATCTGTTTATAGTTCTAGAATCCCTAAATTATTAGAATTAGAGAGGTTAGGTGCAATAATTGAAATAACGTATAATTATAAATGTATAGAGCTCTGAAGAAAAGTGTTGTTTGCATTGTATTACTTTTAAACAATTGTTTCTTTTTAATTATTTACCTATGTAGGTATTAACTGTCGCAAAAGGCCTTTCTTTTTGCCTTTTTCATTGACCTGATGTTTTTTATTGGCATTAAACCAGTCACTCTTACTTATTGCTTAGATTTACTATATAGACTGTGCATAAAGATACTGTGATTACTGTGAAACTGTTATTTTCTAATTACATGTTAGCAGCTTTATAAACAACATGCAAATGCGTCAGAAAAAGGCAGTCATATTGACACAGCTGAACAATTTTTACGGAGTTTCCAATAAGCAGACAAATATCAAATACCGAAAGGTTTTTATGAAACTACGTTGTCTGTTTGATTTCCAACTGGCATTTGCTATAAATCTGTTCTTCAATGCAGAGTTTACCTACTATTGGAGCATAATCTATAATGCTATTCCAAATAAAATGTCTCATCAAAAAACGATAATGAAAATGTCATGATAATAAAGTTTTGTAACAGACTGATTATAATAATATTACCTACTATTGAGATCTATTTATTTACTAAAATTAAGTTCTTGCTCATAGTACAATACCTATATAATTTTAATAACCTTTTCAACACACTTGCTCATAAAGTGGCTCTATGGTCACCGCAATTAGGAACAGAATGACACCCATAATCAAACTGTGACTATAACTCACTAGTGAGTTATAGCAATGAAAAGTCATTACACAATTATAATACTTAATAGTACTCTTTATAATTTCACAACTTTAAATATACTTTTCAGTTAGTTAGAATTCAATGCATCACAGTTTCAACTGATACGTTAGATAATGTAGTGATAAGGATATCGCTATCATTAAGTAAGTAGGTAGGTATATTAACGAACAGTTTCATTTGATTTACTGGAGTCCGTAATCGTCGCGTGACTAGATGGAATCTATCGATAGATAGTATCGTAAATGTTGGTAAACAATCGAAAGAGTTCTTATTCATTTTGCACCTGAAGAAGCATATTGGTTTCTTCATGGGCCTCAAACTGCTTGTGGACCCACTCAGTAGGTAGAGGTTTTCGCTACGATACAGAAGTGTAGATTAATTTTATTGTTGCTTTTGGTTCTTCACATCGTTTCGTACATTCGTTCTTTTTTTTAAAACTGAAACTCATCGGGCAGTGTTTCGTAAGGCGTCGGGGTCCGGACGGTAATCCAAAGACGCAGGTATGAATTCTGCCCGAGTAATCAAGTTTAATTTTCTTCCTTCTGAATATCTATTTTTAACCGACTTCAAAAAAGGAGGAGGTTCTCTAATCGATAGTATTTTTTTTATGTTTGTTACCTCAGAACTCCATCATTCACCGATGAACCGTCATGAACCGATTTGAAAAATTATTTTTGTGTTGGGTTAAGTATAGCTACGAAGTGGTCCCGTATAAATTTCATCGATATTTGACCTTGGACTTCAAAGATGCATTGAACTCGGTTTTTATGTTTGATAAAACGTATACTTGTTCTTTTCACCAGAAAGTATTAAATTCTTAAACTAGCATATACACAATATACGTTAGATTGCTTGTAATATTATATACACGGATTTAACATTCCTAAGTAGGTATACATAATGGGCACCTAAAATTTCGAATAATAAATATAGGTCTCAGATAACAGCTGTCTACTCGAAGATATAGATACTTGAATAAGTGCTACACCACTACAACAATAATCTTGGATAAGCGTAGTTCTATCTCGCATCTCAGTGTTATTCGGTAGGTACAGAGGACGTACCTCATTTTACCATTATTTTAGCGACAGGAAACTCTTTATCTTAACCCACGCATCCTGTTTGTACTTTATAACTACGTACTTGTGTATGTCGCTATCAATTTGCCACATATATAAAGGTATTAGTTTCTATAATTATACATTTCAGTATTTGATTCGCTTGAGTTTTGCATTATTCTGTTAAACTTAGGTATATATATATGTATGTTTCAACAAAGTACCTAAATACCTATGTATTTTTGCATACAATTTTCGGATTTATTTTATAGGTTGCTTAAGTGTACTTACCTGCTTGTTTGTTTTTAATTTATTTTACCATTTATTTTGGTAATTCAACAGCGTCATATTAATACAAACTAGAAACAAATACCCTTATTATAAGAGATATTACATAGTTTTTCTTTTATAATATTAACAGTAACAGCTATGTTTTAAAAAGTTGAGTTGGGTGTGGGGGTGTGTATGTGTGTGTGAGGTGAGGGTGCGTGTTTGTGTGTATGTTATAACCTACACCTTATTGTCATTTGTACGAACCAACTTTTTTATTTCATTTTTAATATTATTTTTTGATAAATGAAATAGGTCTAAGGCAGAGTAGTGTTTGTTATAAGTTTATTTATTAACATAGACTGTTCGTATACCTACGTTTGAAATTTAGCTACTGAAGCCAACATATTTATGGTTCACAATAGTGAACCGTATAGTTGGAAGTATAGTCTATGGGATTATATTTTCTAATTAATTATAGAATTTAACGTAGGGTATATTTATTCGGTTTTTCTATAACTTTCTGGGCAAACATATGTGATCTAACTAATTAATAACTATGTGGGCATATTACTAAAGACGTCATTGTTTGCACTTAACGCGATGAAATAGCCATTAATTTGTCGATAAGTAGAACTGCGGGGTCCTAATCACTTAATTGACCGCCCTTTCCAGAGTTAGATACAATCAATTTGTTATCAGCGACGGTACACTTGTTCCACTGGTATACCGAATGTAGACCGCGCCTCTGTCACGAGTCACGCCCAGGACGCTCTCGGCTAATTAATAGTGTTTTCGATAGAGCCCCGTTCCAGATCACGTTACAAGTACCATTAGGTCGATGATAAGCCTATCACTAGCTCGAACCCTACCGTAGTACCTCTAGGTACCTCCGACATTCTAGCTACCTCCTCACGCGATGATATATTACCCTCGATTAGCGCTGAAACATCAAATTTACCCTTCTTAAGGTCATCGATGTTTACCCTTGCATCATGATTAACTACTTCCCAGAATATTGTCAAATCGATAGCAACAATTATATACACATAACAAATTTCAAAAATTCTTTATTCAATTTTGACATCACAGATGCACTTATGAATGTCAACTATTACAATGAATCTACCACAGTATCGGAAAAAGAACCACTACTCAGAAGATACGGCAAGAAACTGAGGGGCTTTTAGAACTTGTGTTACAATATTTTATGTTTGTTTTTGAACT
This sequence comes from Petrophora chlorosata, assembly GCA_951640565.1. Taxonomy (NCBI): domain Eukaryota; kingdom Metazoa; phylum Arthropoda; class Insecta; order Lepidoptera; family Geometridae; genus Petrophora; species Petrophora chlorosata. The sequence goes on along the minus strand of OX621193.1, from coordinate 10,478,107 downwards.
AATCTGAATAAATAATGATAAATTAATCATAAAATATATTTAAAATCATATAAATTAAATCAAAATCCGTTCATATTAGATTAAACTTGATGCAGACACTGTTTTCTTTGATATTTACAATAGGAGAGTCCTCGACTGTAAAAATAATATGATAAAACTGGAAACATTGATTTTCATTTCAGAATTATATCATCCGAATGGCCCGCGCATATTTCCATGCAAAAAGGATGTTATCTTACAAAAGGGTCAAAACTATACACTTACATGTCGAGGGAACACAGTCATAAATTTTACACAACAAGATGAACCAGAAGTTAACATCGGAAATTTTTCTATTAAACAAAGAAATGTAACAAATGAAACCGCTGAATATAAATATGAAATGTCTCTAGATCTAATTAATATTGACAAGTATGCTATCGGATACTACGCTTGCAAAGACAATTCAGTGGGATGGGAAGTACTCAATTCTCTATTCGAAGAGCCGAATAACACTGAACACGTTTCTTATATTTACATTTACGTCAACGGTGAGAAACCCAAACATTTTTAAGCCTCATAAACAACTGTTTAACCAAATATTTTATAAAATTCTAAATATTCTAGGAACGGATAGTTTGTTCGCACCAATGAGAGAATTTGTAACAGGCAAGGCGGGTCATTACATTGTTGAATGTAGACCGTCTACACCCGACGTACACGTCGAGCTGACTCCGGTATGTATGCGCTGGGGAGACGACACTTATATCAAATGTTGTGAAGTTCTTAAATGATATATCAATTAAGAACACTTACAGAAATCACAGAACTTCAGTTTCTATAAATCTTCACGTGCATGCAAGATATAACAATAAAAAAACAGTCTGAGCCACAGCAGGCCTTTGCACGTGAAGACGTAAAAACAAAAAACAAAATTATATATCAATATACCTATTCATAAGGAATTGCTTTTTGTGTTTGCATGACTTTGTTCGTAATAAAACATAACAAAAGTTGTTTAACATATTCGAATGAGGCAAAGTTAAAGTATTCTCTAGTTATTCTATAAAATTTCAATGAATATTATTACCTATTTACAACAAAATAAACATTGTCTCATTATGTAGTAACGACTAACGCTTATTGCTGAACAAAAACGGCCTTATTATAAGCGCACTAAAGCATGATCGATGCGTATGCCTAGTTTTAAAATGGTTTGATAACAACATTCTCAATATTCAGGACATTGCAGAGATTACTTATAAACGGTATAGTCCAAAACTGGGGTTCCTCTTCGATAGCGATTCGGTAGAGGTCCTCTTCGATAGAAGCACCTTCCCCATTGTCACTTGTGGCTTTACGAACCAGCACAAAACGATGGAGAAAGAACTGTTTTTAGTGAAACGTAGGTGATTAGAATCATTTGTGTAGATATAACTTTACTATTGTTTATTATATACGCCTCATTCACGATTATCAAGTTCCCCGATATTTCATTTTTGTAATAAACTTCATTGATACTTTTAAACAATTCGTGAATCTGGCGGCTAAAATGTTTTTCAATTTTAAACAATTTCAGCTTATTTAAATATAAATAAACTAAAAGCAAATGTATGTGACGGATTAAAATTGAAAAGCATTAGCCTTGAAAGTATACAAATATGCGTACTAACCACACATTATTTATATTATTGGTAATAATACAATAGACGCAGAGTAACAAGAAAGCAGATTATTTAAAGTACTCACCAAAGGTTGGATTTTTAATGAAAACATGTAAAAAAATTGCTTACATATGTAGAGGACATCTTGGAATACAAACACCCGAAGAGATAAATATACGTAGTAAGTAACGCTCAAAATTTGATGTCACCTAACAGTAGCGCGGTGTGATGGTTTCATTACCGGTAGTTTCTGTGTATTAATTTTTTGAGCTTGGCTTCTTTCTTCTGTCTTTCTTTCTGTTTGGTGTGTTGCTCTGCGTGCATGCTTCTTGTTTTTGTAATATAACAACATACTAACATTGTTTTAACGTTCTTGTTTTAATTTTTTTTTTGTAAATATTGCCATGAAACGTCGAATGTTTTATTCGTACATTATGTTATATTATATACCTAACATAAGTTCCATATAAACTTGTCATTTATTTAAATTTAGTGCCTCAAGAGCAAGTCACATTGCAAAGATTTCGGGTGGAGGATGTGATATACACAATGCATTATTTCGATGAAACGAGTACCTATGCGAATAGTTAATGTCTTAGAGACGAGCGCAGATGTAGCAGTGTCGCTCATGGTTTGGTAATTCAAAACTCTAGGTGCCACTACATTTGCTTGCTCATCTCGTTACGTCATTAGGTGGGAAGATATATACAGGTACTAACTAAGGTACTTTATCACATTTTCTCCTGCTGTCGTGTATAAACTAAGTCCGCAACAATACTTCGCCCGGTGTCTCTGTTCTATGAATGTGTCTTGCGCTTACCATTGTACTTTTATAGTGTCATGATCAATAAAACGTAGATTCGGGCTCATTTGCATAACTCGTCAAGGATTTTCATCGCATGCGTTGGGGGGTTGCTTAGGGGTATAGCCTGGGAATCAAGTTATAAGCCAATGCTTCTAGAATTAGATACTCTATCGATTTTAAAAAACTTTCAATAGTTTTGTAAAAGTATTACAGGTCAGGACAGATGTTTTTAATAAAAAGGAATTACAGTAGGTATAATATTAAAAAAAATCTTATGTTAAGTACAATCAGTGATCTTATCGCTAAGCAGCGATCTCTTCCAGACAACCGCAGACTATAGAGACAAAAAGTTTCAGCAAACAATGTTGTAGTTACCGAATCTCTTATTTTAGGATTGTTTTTCGAATAGATTAAGACTAAGTAGATATAATATTATTCTGCAGGTTATTTCGGGAACCTAAAAGTGTTTGTCATTTGTTAAATTGTTTTAAAGTCATTATTGTTACAATATTCAATTACTAATCAAGGTTGAGTTCAAATATATACGTATGCCACGGGCCACGGCTATTTTCTGACGCTTTATGTAAATGAGCCCTTAGAATCAAGGAATAATTAAGGAGAATGTGGTGTAATTTTATATATTTATACATATATTTATTTTTATTGTTAGTCCATTTCATTGGCTGTTTTGTGAATTATTTTTTGATGTTGTAATTATTTCAGTTTGTCTCAGTTTTTTACAAGGTTGAAACTATAGCTATAGTTCTTTAGGATTTAGGAGCGTGTTAAACTGGCACACACACAGTCACAGACTTTCCACTTTAGAGGTACATCATGACCACAAAACAGTGATTGCTTGATATTTGAGTGCAAACTCTGCTTCGACCGCTTCAATTGGCCTCTACAAACGACAAACCGCAGTCGTCGACAGTCTGAATGTACCTAACCTGACTTAAGAAGCCGCTTTTCAATTACAAGCGCCTATATATTGCCAACTGCACAGCCCCCGTACCCACTGGTCCCTCAAGCGCCAATCGTATATCGTGTTGAGCTCAAATCACATTAATATTATAATTGTGAAAGTTTGTATGTAGTGTGTTTGTTGCCTCTTCACGCCGCAACAGCTGAACGGATTTGAGTGAAATTCGGAATGAAGGTAGGTTATACCCTGGATTAACACATAGGCTAGTTTTATTCTGGGAAATCACGAAGATATATAGCTTCACTGTGACGAATGAGAGATATCGTCGGCTAGAAGATATCGTCGTAGCAAACAACACCGCTCAAGTATGGCTTAAATACTATTGGATGAAATTACCTGTAAAGTAGCGGAATATTACTTGCACGGTGTTGTTTGCTAGCCGACGATATGTGATAATGCGGTCTTATTATTGTCAAGTCAGGCAAGACATTGAATTAATCTCATTAATTCACACCAAACTACGATAACTTTAAGATGAGATTAACTTTCATGGGACAATATCACAAGACATAACAAGACATTGTCGCAGTGAATCTACAACTTAATTTGAGCTCAACACGATATACGATTGACGCTTGAGGGACCTGTGGGTACGGGGGCAGTTCCACCATACAATGAAAACCAACAAAACTATTTAGGTACACTGTTTTGTGGTGAAGATGTGGTCTATTTAAATCAGTAACTGGACGTACCTTACAGAGTTTATTTAGTATATATAAGATTTTCAACATTAAAGTTATTGCGAATCTTCTACATGTAATAAAGACATTTTATATACCCAGTTATACAAAATTATATTATAATATCAACTGTTTGAATGCTCAAACTGATTATGGCTGGTAATTATTATAAGAGTAACACAAGCTGGGAAATCATCTAACTCGAACATCGATCTCGATCGCATTCAAAAAGATTTCATGATCGGCATTTGTCTATGGAATAGGGGATCGGACAGTAATCCAAAAAAATCTAAAATGTAGCTAGAACGAATGTTTGACAAAACCGAAAGATCATTTAATCAATATTTTTGTAAAATGATAATAACTTATATTTTAAAATTATAAATAAAATTTAATAAATATGTCATTTTTTATCTGTTCCGAACAATGTTACAACAACACAGTGCATGACGTCATTTCAAAGTAAATACCGTGTGCGAACCTTGTGTTTATTTTATATTTTTCACTGCAAAGTTATTTATTATACTTAAACGTATAATAAATAACTTTGCAAGTTTGCTTTCGTAGAGTTTGTCGTTTCGTTTGCCTGTGTGTGACGTCATATGTTCTGAGGAGACCTTTTTCGCGGCAATATTTGGAACATAACATTTAAACATAGTCTTAGGTACTTTTTGGACTTTATTTAATTAAAATATTATTTTTCATGTCTATATATATACATTATGGTTAATTTTAAACACTTTCTGACAAATAGTCCGATCCCCTATTGTCAAGCTTTTCTACTCAAAGTCTGCGTCCCAAAACTTATCCCTATCACGATTGCTAAAAATTATCGATATATTGAAATTGTAAGCGATCGGGATCGTTGTTCAAGTTAGACGATTCCACTGCAGATTTATAACCAACTTACCATTCGAAATGAAATTAAAGATATTTTCGCTCGAGAATTAAGATATTCAAATCATGCTTATTGTATTTCTTTATTTCTTTCAGAGCAAAGAGATCAACCACAACCTAAAATAACTGGTGGCACAGAGGAATTTCTTAAAGGCGAAACGTATTCCCTAAACTGCACTGTCAATTATACTCACAATAATGCACTGAATTTGACTTGGAAATTTCCCAATGATTTTATAAAGGTAAGTTTTTTAATAATGTGCAGTTGTGCACGCACAACACAACTATAGTAATTACTGGGTAACTATTGTCTCACGACCGCAGTGCTGTGCCGCGCATAATTTTGCAAAACCACGTTCTGGGTGGCTGTGCAGTTGTTTTTGGCAGGCGTGTTACGTGAACGACCTGCTTTACATAAATAATACGTCACACCGGCGACAACATGTAGTGGCAAAAATCTGCATGTACACGCCCAATTTAGGAACTGATCAAAATGTAAGGAAATGATCCATGCTCATTCAGACCATATCACTATACAGTATTTTTACGTCTAAGACCTGAAGGTAGAGACCAGTAAACAGTATCCTTATGAACTTTTCGACGAAGAGTCTTAAGGTACTCGTGTCTGCGTATATGTTGGTGGCCGCGGCGGCAATCAACTTGCTTGCAAACTCAGGCCGCAGGACGCATCGGTCGGTGTGAACAAGTTGCTGAAAGCCCTGTTGCAGTAACTGATCACCAACGTGTACGCCACCATGGCCGCAAGCTGCACCCGTTGGTTTGAGCGTACATTTAGTACATCAACTATAAAGGATGGTTCATGCTAGACCGTGCTGGGTACGGGCCGTGCCCGAGTCGTGCTCCGTACAAGGTGCGGACGATGCAGCGGCACCCTTGTCGTTTCGCCTCGTACGAGGCACGGCTCGTGCCAGGCATAGTCTAGCATGAATCATCCTTTACGCTGTGTTCTGCTTATGTTCTAGAACGTTAATGTAATAATTTATTTTTTGTATCTTTTCAGAACACCGTTATTGAGGACAGTAATAATGAAAGAGTGGTAGATAAGGTATTGTTCCGCAGCATTACAATTGTAAATGCAACAAAAGATCACGCGGGCACTTACACGTGTTTTTCGAAAAATAATTGTGGAGAAAAAGTGGCTTCTTTCGTAAAGACATATTTAGGTATTTATTTTTTTACAATGGTGTACTTAATATGATGTACTTAATAATAATCTCTACTGACTTAAATGGGCTTTCAGGGATTCTATCGACCAGGGCCCCAATTCACTATGACAACTTGGCAAAATCATAAACGACATCTCTATGACGCATTCACATATTCATATATTATATGACGCGTCATAAAGACTACAAATTTCGCAGATGTCGTTTATGAAGGAATCGACGTTTCCTTGAAGCAAGGAATCGCCAAGTTATCATAATGAATTAGGTCCCAGCTCTAGAGTTTATTATCAGAGATTGACCTGAGCATTCAAGTATAATGTAACATTCGTAGTAAGCTTTGTAAGGTAGGCGCAAGACAAACAGAAAGGGAAAATCGCTGGTGCGCTTATACCCTTAGCACGCGCTGAATGAGCCAGTGGCACGCCGCGGGCCGACAAGAAGACAGCATCTTGGCAGCGGCATATTTTTGTTTGATTTTGATCTGACAATAGCTTTTAAGCTATTGCATAGCTTCTATCGCGGGCCTTGAGCGTGGAGACCGAATCCAGAAATTCCGTAACGAAAATAACCTAACACCCCCCACTCCGAATGCTATGCAATAGCTTTACCGCGGCAGTCTCCGAGTGCCACACGTCTTTTTTTTTTAATTTTAATATTTAAATGCTTGCTGCACTTACAGCGACGCTAAGACGTACAACAAGCCACAACAACGTTTTACATAATAATCATATAAAAACCAAAAATACACAAAAATATATATTTAGAATAATAATTTCAGATTTCAATTTGAATAATAATTAGAATAAAAGTAATAATGAAAAGGATAACTAATAAATAATTCCCAAAAAGCAGCAGCACTCAAATGAGACTGGGTCGAACATGTCTGCCGCATGTCGGATGATCTCTGGGCTAAAACCACTATCCAGTGGGCCCCACACGATTGCAAACGACTTCGCGGCAGACCAAGAAGGAGATAACTGGATGAGCTAGATTCACACCTTAAAGATTAGTCTATCGTGGCAATGGATAAAGATAAATGGAGGGAGGGTAGGGGAGCCTTTGCACTGCAGTGGGACAAAACAGGCTCCAAATTACATCCAACACTTATTATTAACTATAATTAATAATAAATGTTGGATGTAATTTAATAAGGAGGAATTTAATTAATTAAGAAGTAAGTAATAGTGAATGATTATCGCGCACTTGCGCCTAAGCTCTAAGGTGTTAATGCCTACCATCTACCATGACTGCTACAAATAGGGACGGATATAAATATATTCATTGTGTCAACATGTCTTCCTCTTAATGCGAAAATTTGCTTTTGTGCAGCTTGCTTACTCGCAGAGGATAAAGAATATTAGATGCAGCGAACAGGACAAAAATATAAATTATTGGCGCGCCGACGTTACACCCGCGACGCGCCTATGGCACGTCTTCTCGACATCTCTTCAATGCACGGGTAACAGAGACGGTGCACTGACGCCGACGGTGTGCTTCTATTTGTCTTGCGCCTTACGGTGACAGGGGTGCGTTTAGTCAAGCCAGCGAATAAATTTTCGCTGGACAAAAGTTATACGGGCTTCTGAAACAGCGTCATTGTCATTTCAATTTTAGCTGTCAATTTCAATAGACAGTTCAGCAGCGTTACGTAAGGCCAGTGAGAATGACATACCGGCTGTCAATCTGACAGCAGGCGTAAATTTATCTACCTCGAAAAGTCGCTAAAATGTATCCTAGTCAGACGAAAACTTATACCAGTGGACGCCTGTAAACGGGGTAGTTTAAACTTTATCAGTATACATTTTCACCTCTTGGAGACTCTAAACGGGGTATTTGACTTTTATCTAGATTAAGTTTTATCCTAGTTGGATGCCCTAAACGCACTTCAGCACCAGCGTCCGTAAAAACGAAAGAAAAAGCACGTAACAAAGCGGATAATACTAAATAGCGAGAATGCCGCTTCATATGTTACAACCTACGTGAATGTTCAGTCACCAACTTATATGGAACATCACCTAAATGATATAAAAATACTCACAACATCTCGCACTTTATTGATTGTAAACATTTGGATATACTAAATCGAAGACTTCACTAATCGAAAATTACTTGGTGTGCTAAGATATAGTACTTCTATCCTTTTCGTCTGTGACTTTATAAGAATCTGACAGTAAATCTGATTACCCCAACCAATAATATTGATGGAACCGATACATTTTTATTTAATTGTTTTTTTTTTTTTAGATAATGCAAAACTAATAATAAAACCGCATCAGTCACCTAATCAAATTATTCACCAATTACAAAGAACAATGGGCTTGAGCTTGGATATAACCTCATACCCTCCTGTTAATTCCTCCCATGTTACATAGTAAGTATGTTTTTATTATTACTTTCTAATTTCAAATTAAATAAATATAACGAGTGATTTTGTAGAGGGTGTTGTTTTTTTTTATAGAGGCTTCCTATCGATTACGATTCAAAGTTATTTGCACCTTTTCCTTCTGAAAAAAATCTTTTGTATGGTGGCCATCTTGAAAAATGGCGGCGTTCAAGCGGTACCCCCATCCGATTTATAGTTTCCGAGATCCCCTGCCAGCAGCTGTTCCATCGAGAAAACCACTCTCTGGTGATGTCGGATTTTTCTGGTCGGTTACAACCATACCAAACACTCTCCCCCACCATAACGGCATCTGGGAGAAAAATTCTGTCAATTTGTCAGTCAGTAAATGGTAATCCAGCTTGAAGTAGGAACTACGATGATCATGGTCCCTGACACGAAACAAATGCATACGCATCTTTTTCTTGTTCGCAAACATTTGTCCCGTCTGTCACGGGAATCGAATCCGAACGTGTTCGTGGTGTATGATTTGAGCCACTGTCCAACCACTACATCTCAGAGGCTGTCTAACTTACTATAACGTAGTTCAATAGACAGACGTAGTAGAGACATCGTAGTTCAACAGAATTAGGCCCCATAAACATTTTCAACTGCAGATCTACGTTATCTAGTCGTTATTTTAAAATAAAACGGGGATAACATTTTTCATTAGGTAACCCTGGGACATATTTTATTTCACTAGTATTCCGCTAGCGCCAGCGGCCCTGTTTTTTCGTTATCTCGGGAGAATTTCAGATCGGGAGATAAACAGGTAGTTCAGGAGAATCCGTGATGAGTGAGTTAGCTAATATTTGGTACCATATGGGTATTAAGATATGATATAAGAAATTAAATAGTTTTGAATTAGTTTCGTAGATATGTGTACTAACTTGTTTATTTTAACAGAATATATATTTACAGCTATAAAAATTTTAATATTCCGATTGATCCGAGAAAAAATAATACATACAGAGAAAGTTGGTTTGGTAAACAACCAACGAGTCGAACACTGACATTCAAAGTAAGCAGAAACTCAGTCGAAGATTCTGGAAATTACACAATAGTCATTACGAATGGTTATCAAACTGAAAATTTTACGTACGATATACGATTTAAAGGTAAGTAAACCTTTTATATTTTAACATATTATTATTATCATTTAAGGCCTCTGCACACACCGGGCGTGTATGACGTGAACGCAGCGGGGCGTTGACATTTGTTTCTAGTTGTAACTAACTGCGCTCCGCGCTTTTACCCGCGGTTTCCCGGGATTCATTTTTTTTATTTAGATTCACCAAACTGGATGACACTCTTAACTAACAGAAATATAAAACATAAATTGGTTTGAGTGTACGACCTTCTCGAGATGAACACAACATGCTATAGTAATATTACACTCTAGGATTAAGGAACTTATAGTATTAAGGATACTATACACATATATTTATATATAATAACGAGTGATCTAAATGAATGTGGGAAAGATTTTACAAATACGAAAGAAGAATTAAGAAGTTAAATTAATTTTGATAGAGTGGATTGATGTGTTGAAGATGTCCACATGGTGACATATTTTATTATAAGCCAAGCACATTCTGTACTATGGAGAGTGCTGAGCATAATTGGTACGACATAAAGGAAGATGGAACGTTTTCTGTTTCTGAGACGGCTGCATGTGCGCGGTACGTTGAGATTAATTTTAAATAACAAATCAGGGCCCCAATTCACTATAACAACTTGGCGAAATCACGTCGATTCCTTCATTAATAAACGACATCTCTATGACGCATTCATATATTCATATATATGACGCGTCATAGAGAATACAAATTTCGCAGATGTCGTTTATTAATGAAGGAATCGACGTTTCCTTGAAGCAAGGAATCGCCAAGTTGTCATAGTGAATTAGGGCCCAGGGCTGTCAATTTTCCCACTTATAATATGATAATGAAACATGATATCGGCGACACTCCGTCTGAGCTCTTATGATGTCATTCTAAAATGAGTAGCCTTGTGTCATATGAATAAGTAGCCAATGTCCTTTTCCAGGACCACCACTTTTGTATTTATAATATTAGTAAGATTAGTAGAATGTACTGAACTGTGTTGGGCAATGCGCAGAAAGCGCGGCGTCACAAAACGTCAACGCCGCCGGCGTCGGCGTCGCGGTCACGCCACGCCCACTGTGTGCCTTTAATTTTAATCTTGCGCTGGTCCTGTAAAATATACAGATATATTAAGTACTATTTTATTCTCGGTGAAGCGTGGCCTTTATGTACTAAAAATGAACATACTTGTAACTATTATAATATGCCCTTTCGTTTTTTTTTTTGTAGAGTTGAATGACGAGGCGAGCTGGTCGTTTGCCTGATGGTAAGCAATACGCCAGCCTATAACAATAACAGCACCACTCAGAATTTTGTTTTGCAAAATCCTGCGCGGCACTGCACTGCGCTCGTCACCCTGAGACAATTAGCTGTTGAGTCTCATAATGCCCAGTAATTTGATAAAGTATACGTTATCCAGCGGGTCCAGTGTAATGAATTCTAGAATTTTGTTGTTTTGTCGTTGTGTGTGGTTTTCGTCACATTTTTTCCTTAAATAATGAAATAAAACCGGCCAAGTGCAAGTTATTTTATTCTGTTTTTTAGTATTTGTTGTTATAGCGGCAACAGAAATACACCATCTGTGAAAATTTCAACTGTCTTACTATCACGGTTCATGAGATACAGCCTGGTGACAGACGGACAGACAGACAGACAGACAGTCAGACGGACGGACAACAGAGTCTTAGTAATAGGGTCCCGTTTTTAGCCTTTGGGTACGGAACCCTAAAAACTAAAGTCACTCATGAAAATGCATAGATATTGTATTCTGTTTTTAGTTCAACCAATCGTTGACTTTGGAAGCGATGTCAAAACTTGTGTACTAAATAGGAAAACCAGTTTACAGTGTGAGATCACTGGGTATCCTTTACCAGATGTTAAATGGATATTTACCAGTAACGGCTCGCAGACGTCAATGGTAAACTATATTTTTTTTATTATTGGAGAAGTGAGGTCGAAATCTATGCAATGTCTTATATTATTATGATGTGGGTACCTATAATGGTGATTATTACCTACGAGTCAGACATTATAATTATCAGACATTGGATGTTTTTTATGGTACTGTGATGAGACGAGCAAGTCGTTCACCTGATGGTAAGCGCCACGCCTACCCATAACAATTGCAGTGCCACACAGAACTTTTAATACCATAAAAAGCACTGCATTGCACTCATCACCCCGAGACATCAGATTTTAAGTCTGATATGCCCAGTAATTTTGCTGGCTGCAATGCCCTTCAAACCGGAACACTAAATTTATATATATATATATATAAATTTATATATATATATATATATATAATACAATATTCGGGAGTCTATGGATTCAATACTTACCTTGTACAATACATTATGTCAATAAATGAATTGATTTTGTATTTTTTTTATTTGATGATAACATAAGTGTGTATAAACAAAATTCCAGAACAGTACTGATATCGACGAGTTGTTGGTATACAAAGAGAGAGCGATACTAGATATACCGTGTATCGCCAGTGGCAAAATAACTTGCGTTGGAAGCAATGTACTAACTGAGACTGGCTCCAAAAAGGAAAAAGTAATCAAGACAGCAAACCAAACCAGAACTTTGCACGTTTATGAAATGGACAATGGATTCGGAATATCCTTGCAAACTAAAGACAAAGCTAGATGGTTCTCAGAAAACGAAGATGTATCAGTTAAATGCCTAGCATCTAAATACGAATTTGACAACGTTACGTGGGTAACGGGCAATGACTATGAACTAGGGAGAATGGGTAAGCAGTTGTGATTCTGGGGTGCAATTCTCACTCAGTAGGGAATTTTGTAACATGACAAATTTATTTTTAGCAAAACAGGTATTTCTGATATTTTAATAAACATGTTTTCCTTTTTTTTATTATTTGATAGGCAAACATTACTTCGAAATGAAGTCGAAAATAGAGATTATAAAATGGGTCATAGATGTCAGCATAATAGGTTTAGATTAGCGTAAAGCTATGGCAGCGATAATTTAATGCATGCGCGTTATGCGCACATACGCTTGTGCGTAAGACTATTGCTGGTTGAATGGTTAAACATACTTTGTGAGAATTACCTCCTGTACGCATCGTTTGTGTGAGTGCGTTTTGTTTTGGCTCAAGTGTTTGTTTAAAATATATAGTGGTTTACGTATTCTTGTATGTTTACAGTGGAATACTCGGAGAATCAATTCTCGCTGGTGGCGAAATTGAAAATCAACAATATTTCGTTGAGTCACGTCGGAACATATACATGTAATGGGATTAAAAAAGACGGAAAACTGATTAGTGATGATATATATATAAATGTTGAAGGTATGTACATGTTTGTATAAGTTTTAAGCGCTAGCAAACTTCAAATTATGTTTACGACTTCGATTCAATTTGTATTGATTTCTTGTATTGACAGCATTGGCACCACCAAGTATAATTTTCACGAGTGATGTCACAGGAGATGTAGGCGAATATCAACCCGTACATATGAACTGTATAGCCCAGGGAGTACCTCGACCTGCAGTATCATGGAAAAAGGTGAGACAGTCCGTTGATAAAAATCATATAGTATAAGTAAACGAGCATGTCTTCTGTTATACAACATATTCAGCATAGATAAGATAATGACGACTTACGTGATTATTTGCTCTTACACTTAGTTTTATTAAGCTATTGCATAGCTTCTATCGCGGGCCTTGAGCGTGGAGACTGAATCCAGAAATTCCGTAACGAAAATAACCTAACACCCCCCTCTCCGAATGCTATGCAATAGCTTTACCGCGGCAGTCTCCGAGTGCCACACGTCTTTTTATTTAATCGATAGAATAGAACAGAAAAGAAATACTTATTAACCGACTTCAAAAAAGGAGGAGGTTCTCTATTCGGATGTTTTTTTTTTTTAATTTATGTTTGTTACCTCAGAACTCCGTCATTTATGAACCGATTTGGAAAATTCTTTTTGCGTTGGGTTCAGTATAGCTACAAAGTGGTCCCATATAAATTTCATCGATATGTGACCTTGGACTTCGAAGATAAATTGAAGTAGGTTTTTGTTTTTTTCTAAAAATTAATTATTATTGTATACCAAATACATAAAATTAAGGAATATGTACAACTTGTCGAGGGTTATACAATTGGCTGTCTTATCGCTTGAAGCAATCTAACTTAATCTTTAAACCTTTGAACTGTGTTTATTGTGTTTTTAATCTTTCGTGAATATCGATTGCAGGATGGAGAATTACTATTCACAAACATAACTGAATCCAATGTTGAAATAATGAGTTCTATTTTGAACCGTACTACAGTCAACTCGACCGTTTCAATCAAACAAATGAAAGAGAAGAATCGTGGCACATATGAATGTTTTGCTGTTGCCTCGGCACAAGAAGCAAAGGATTCCGTTACATTGGTCTACCGCTCTCATGGTAGGTACCTACGTACATGAATCCCCTAATTTGCCTAAATTAAAATTTGAAATTACATATTTAGTTGAATACAATTTTCAATTAGGTATATAAGTCTTATAAGCACTATCGATAACTAGTTGATACTCGCGACTCCGTTTGCATTATGTTTATATTTGTTCATTAAGGCTTAGTTTTTCCGAGATGACAATTATTTATTTATTTTTATTAATTTATTTATTATAACTTTGGATGGGCATTACAGTTTCCCAATTCGCTCACCCATGGATCAAAATATACATGTACAGACCTAATCACCTAAAATTTACAACATTTGATTATAAAATTATATAAAAATTAAATTAAATATTAATTGAGTTTGTGCACGCTTCCACAAAGTTCATTACCTTTCTGTGAAACTGTACCAGTGGATATTGAAATAAATCCAGTTGTTGATACCGGCGTAGCTTAGCGTTGAACAGGCGAAGCGCCCGCGGGAGAGGAGCCTGGCGGCCCAACTCACTTCTACACCAAGGCACAGCAAACAAATTGTGCCGTCGAGCTCTCCAATAATTGTCTGGCTCTGCTATGCTTATCCTCTCTAACAATGGCGGATTGCACCTGCGGCCTACTATCATGTTTAAAATATACATCGCTAAAGAGACTAGGCTCCTGATCTCAAGGGTGTTCCCATCATCCCAAGCAATGCACTTGGATATACAAATAGATATCCAAAACTACGATGTATTTTGTGTATATATATATTTTTTTTATAATTGTGTAAATTATTATGTAATTTGGTGTGCAATAAAGTGTTATTGTATTGTATTGTATCCCACAAAATATCCATAGTGCTTATGGTAGAGCCATCGCCAGATTATTTTTTAACTTTCTCAACCAATTGTACATATTATACTTCGCATCTCTCCCGAAGATGATTCCAGTTTACATGCAGCAGTACGCCAGTTGATGCTGTCCTAATCACAATTTTAGAGTATTTTTTATACTTTTTAAATCGATTTCATAATCGATAACTAGTTTTATTTTACTTGCTTCCACCACTATTCACCCCGCCGAATACGTTCCTCACAATTGTCATTACGTGATTTTGTGTTGTCCGAGTCACACGTAAACTTGCTTCTCTTCCAACAACAAAATGGTCAAAAGAAAGCGATCAGATAGGGATGAAAGTGATATCGTGGACAGGGTAATGAAGAAGGTAAAAAAGCTAGTGAAAACAAGGAGAAGAAGAATTTTATCATCGTCGTCGTCGTCGTCTGAGGATTCATCGAGGGGACATAGTTCGGTATCTCCCGTGCATTTTAATCAACAGGACTTGGTGACCCAAGCCAGTGATCATGAAGTTCAAGGTAAGTCTCGAATGAACTAGGAAAAAAGTATTTCTCGTATATTTTACCTGCCTACCCTCCCTTGAGTTATGTTGGTTCGCAACTTTAATAAGTCTTTTGTACTTTTTAATAACAATATCCCGACGTAAAACGTGTGTGGAATTAATACATATCCCGACGTATATCGTGTGTGGATATCGAATTATTGCATATAAAATCATATATCCCGACATATATTGTGTGTGGATAAAAACCTACCTACTTTATTTTAACTATCCCGACGCTTTGCGTGTGTGGAATATACTTGCAATACACTTATAGCTAACTACCCACCTACATAAAAGTACACCTGATAAGTAACTGGTTACTATTACGTCTTTACAGACGAGATCCCATCTGAGGCACTAATGAACGATAATGAACAAATGATAGTTGAAAATGACGAATTGGATCCAGACATATTGCAGCTATTGGGCTCAGACCCAAGACAAGACAAATCTTTTGGAGAAAATTTACACAAAGATTTGGCCACACGATGGAAACACATTTTAATTCATGGGCTGCCAAAAGAAGAAAAGGTCGATCTTCTGAAACAATATTTACCTGCTGAAAATTGTACATATATGAAAGCACCTATACTAAACCCCGAGATAAAATCGGCACTATCCGACATCAATCTTAAGAGGGACTCATACAGTGAACAAAAGCAAAATCAAATGTCAAGCTGTATCTCAGCAGTCGGCAAGGCACTGAACTTGGCTTTATCACAAACAGATGTTTCGCAAGAACTTATAAAAACGCTGAGTAATGCAGGGCGGTTGCTATGCGATACTCATCACAGAGAATCGCTTTCAAGACGATTTGCTATTGTTAATGCCATTAGCAAACAAAAACGAGATGTAATTAAAAATACTACGATCGACGACCATTTGTTCGGTTCCAACTTATCTGAACACCTAAAATCTTCTAAGGCAATATCAATGTCCGCTTCAGAATTAAGATTCAACAGCGGTAAATTCAATAATTCTCGCTCACAACCGAGTACTTCGGTTCGTAACCCAGGAGCTTTAAACGTACGGGGGGCACCGCGAGCACCAGCCGCCGAGACGCGAGTGTATCCGGGCCAGCATCGGCGCCCACAGCCGCCGCCACCCGCGCCGGCGGCGCCAGCGCCCGCGCTGCGCGAATTCCGTCGTGCGCAGCCACCGCCAACGACTCACCGCTCGAAATCCTTCCCGCGACAAGCTCGACGACGCTAACTACTGCGTCACAGGTACATAGCACAGATACATCTATACCTATTGCTGGCAGACTTCAGTTTTTTTTTCACGAATGGCTGCACATTACCAATGACAAAACCATTTTGTCCTGGATAAAAGGTTATAAAATCCCTTTTTATTGTGAACCATATCAATCTGGCAAAGTTAAAAGTAGATCATTTAAACCCAAAGAGATCGACATAATCGAGGAGTTATTAGAATCAGGCTATATATCCACTTGTTCTCCATGTGAAAAACAATTTATCTCACCAATTTTCACAGTTCCCAAGCCCAACGGAAAGCAAAGGTTCATTTTGAATTTAAAGGAATTAAATAAATTTATTCAAGTCAATCACTTCAAAATGGAAGATTATCGTACCGCATTAAAGTTGATTGATGAAAATTTTTACATGGCAACCCTAGACATAAAGGACGCATACTTTTTGCTTTCAGTTGCCAAAAGTGATAGAATCTACCTTCGTTTTACATGGAACTCTCAAATGTTCAACAATCAACGTACCGCATTAAAGTTGATTGATGAAAATTTTTACATGGCAACCCTAGACATAAAGGACGCATACTTTTTGCTTTCAGTTGCCAAAAGTGATAGAATCTACCTTCGTTTTACATGGAACTCTCAAATGTTCAACAATCAACTGTTCGAGTTTAACGTTTTACCGTTTGGGCTTTGTACCGCTCCCTATGTATTTACAAAGTTATTAAAACCCGTCCTACACCATTTACGTTCGTTAGGCCATTTATCAGTTAATTTCCTTGATGATTTTTTATGCATCGGAAATTCATTTAACAGCTGTCTTGACAACGTACAAACAACCAGAGATTTACTTATTAAACTGGGTTTTGTAATTAATGAAGCAAAAAGTCAGATTTATCCAAAGAACAAGTGCTTATTTCTAGGTTTTATCTTTGATTCAACTAAAATGCGTTTGACTTTACCAGATGACAAGAAAGAACGTATAAAATTATTTACAAACAAATTATTACATACAAAACAATGTACAATTAGGAAATTGGCTAGTTATGTTGGTTTGCTGACGTCAGCGTGTCCTGCTGTCAGATACGGATGGGCTCACACTAAAATGTTCGAAAGAGAAAAATTCTTGGCACTTAATTATTCTGACAATTATAACAAATCTATGACCTTATCAGAACATTTAAAATGTGATTTCATATGGTGGAAGAATCACATTAACTCTGCAGGTTGTTCATTTCAAAATAAAGATTATTCATTGGTAATATTTAGCGACGCATCGAGTACCGGATGGGGTGCAGCTTGTAATGACAAAACGGCTCACGGGCACTGGGATCATTCACAACTGCTATTACACATAAACACTCTTGAATTACTTGCAGCCTTTTATGGCCTTAAAATTTTTGCATCACGACTTCGTAACTGCAATATTTTATTAAGAATAGACAATACAACTGCCATCGCCTATATTAATAAAATGGGCGGTATCCAATTCACACACTTGAACAAAATTGCTCGTGATATATGGCAATGGTGCGAAAACCGCAATTTACATGTTTTTGCATCTTATATCCAATCGAGTAGGAACGTAGTTGCAGATTACGAATCTCGTCAAACATTCAACACAGATACTGAATGGGAACTGGCTGATTATGCACTTCGCCAGATAAAAGTTTGTTTCGGGACGCCTGGATTTGATTTATTTGCTAGTATTCAAAATCATAAATGTCAAAGATATGCTTCATGGAAGTTAGATCCAAATTCCGAAATTATTGATGCGTTCACATTCAACTGGAAAAACATAAGTTTTTATGCCTTTCCACCCTTTAGTCTTATATCTAAAGTTTTATACAAAATTAAATGTGACAAAGCAGAAGGGATTGTCGTGCTGCCGTACTGGCCTACCCAACCGTGGTATCCGATATGGACTAAGCTGCTGGTTTCGAAAGTACTATATTTTCAGCCTGACAAAAACCTATTAATATCTCCTTCCAGAGAGCAGCATCCCCTTCACACGGATCTGACCTTGATGGCAGGGAAATTATCAGGCAGTCGCTCCTGAGGCGCGGAATCCCCAACGCATCCCTCGACATAGTGATGGCCTCTTTTTCTACAAATAGATTAAACCAATATAACTCATCGTTAAAATCATGGTGGCTATATTGCAAGAACAAAGGATTAGATTATTGTGATTCAAATACACTCGAGAGCAATGGATCCGGGTCACTTAAAGAATCCTAAAAATCTCGGAAACTAAAAATGCTAGGTTAATGCAATAAATTGTATTTAATAGACAATGTAATACTCCTTAAATGAAGGTATTAAAACTTCTTAGTTATTGTAAAGTTATATCATAAAAAAATCAAATTTGAAAAAGGGTTACTTTCGAAGATGGAACTACGAAATTACAGCATTTGGTTTTGCTTTTGTTTGTAATCTGTCATTTATGTGGGTACATAAACCATGTTGATAGTGCTCTATATTCATTATTCAAGCTGAAATTATGTCGCTTACGCCTGAAGAATGCACCAGAATACTTACAATGCTGGAAACCGGCCGGAGTCAGCGCGATACAGCCAGGACTGTCGGTGTGTCGCTGTCAACAGTACAAAGAGTTCTCCGACGTTACGAAGAAACTGGTTCTAACCTACGCAGACCAGGAACGGGCAGAACCAGGTGTACCACAGCACGAGAAGACCGATACTTGGTGAACACCATGCTTCGAAATCGCTTTCTCACAGGAACTGAACTCACCAATCAGTTTCGACGCCTCGGAGGAAGTAACCCAAGTGCATGGACAGTAAGACGTCGGCTTGCTGAATCTAACTTAAAACCCCTTAGACCTGCAAACGGCCCTAAACTGGAGCGTGGGCATCGTATTTCGAGACTAAGATATGCCCAGAGCCACGTAAATTGGAGTATTGAAGATTGGTCAAAAGTTATGTTCTCCGACGAATCAAAATTTATGCTCTACAAGCACGATGGAAGACACAGAGTGTATCGAAGACCAGGGGAAAGATTCAAGCAAGCATGCATCGAAGAAAAAGTAGCCTACGGTGGTGGGTCTGTACTTGTGTGGGCCGGAATTTCTTCTGAAAGTCGCACAGAGCTGGTGATCATAGAAAACGGCTCTTTAACTAGCGTAAGATATGTGGAAGAAATCCTCAATGATCACGTTGGTCCATTTATGGTCAATTTAGGTGAGGATGCTATATTTATGCATGACAATGCCCGACCTCATACAGGTAGGATTGTGAATGACTACCTTCAAGAGATGAACATTACTCGTATGGAGTGGCCAGCGCGCAGCCCGGATATCAACCCGATCGAGCATGCTTGGGACGAGCTAGGCAGATGCGTAAAACAACGAAACCCTCCCCCAATCACGCTTCGTGAGCTCAAAATTGCTCTCACAGAGGAATGGGAGAATATTCCCCAAAATCGTATAAGGAACTTGGTGTACAGCATGCCAAACCGCGTAAACGCAGTAATGGAAGCACGAGGAGGCAATACGAAGTATTAAAATTCAAGAAAATCGTAATAAAGTTCAAAAATTTCATGTTTCCTATTTTTGTTTTAAGGAGAGATCAGCAGTTTTTTTCTTTATGTAATTTTGTGTTAATAAAATGTATGGTGACTCATATTTTTTTTACTTTCATTTAAGGAGTATTACATTGTCTATTAAATACAATTTATTGCATTAACCTATCATTTTTAGTTTCCGAGATTTTTAACATTCTTTAAGTGACCCGGATTCATTGCTCTCGAGTGTATTACACAGCTGATTGAATTTTTGACCGAAAAATTTAAATCTGGTGCAGGTTACAGTACATTAAATAGCTATCGTTCGGCGCTGTCTATTCTCTTAGGCCAGGAAATAACATGTAATGATACCATTAAAAGATTTTTTAAAGGTGTTTATCGTATAAAACCTCCTGCAGCAAAGTACGATACTACCTGGGATCCCAATTTAGTACTTATTCATCTTGATAAGTATTATCCCAATGATTCAATTTCATTAAAAGATTTATCACTAAAAACGATAACACTTCTGGCATTAGCATCTGCCCAAAGAATGCAGACCCTTAGCCTTATTAAAATTCAAAATATTACTATTGATTCGGAAAAAATTCAAATCAAAGTCGATGATCTAGTAAAAACTTCAAGACCAAATGCTTTTCAACCATTTATTGTGTTGCCATTCATTAGAGAAAATCCTAAAGTGTGTCCAGCTCTGTGTCTCAAATCTTACATAGATAGAACCCATTCCTTGCGTCTCCAAGAAGATTCACTTTTTATTAGCTATCAAAAACCACACAAACAGGTAGTTGCTCAGACATTGTCACATTGGGTTAAATCAATCTTAGAAAAAGTGGAGTCGATATAAAATTGTATGGTGCCCATAGTACGCGACATGCGTCGACATCAGCTGCCCACAGGGCAGGCGTCAATCTTGAAGTTATTCGAAAAGCAGCAGGCTGGTCTGAATCTTCGAATGTATTTTTAAAGTACTATAATAAAAATTTAATAAAATCTGGTCAGAATGAATTTGTAGATACATTGTTTCGTGTTTGAATCATTTTTGATTATTTATAGAGGTTTATTTTATTTGTTGTTAAAATCTTTCTGAATGAAGAAGAAATAAATATTATGTTGATCGCTGTTATGTATACTATGTTGTTGTATTTTTTCGATGCTCTAAACATCTGCATGTAAACTGGAATCATCTTCGGGAGAGATGCGAAGTATAATTAAGAATCAAACGAACTTACCTTGTGATGTTTGATGTCTAATTATACGAGCGTCTTGACCGAAGATGATTACACACCCAACCCACCCATTCTTATCGAAATCCCTAGATCAATCGAAAAAATAGGGCTTTGAATAATGACAATTGTGAGGAACGTATTCGGCGGGGTGAATAGTGGTGGAAGCAAGTAAAATAAAACTAGTTATCGATTATAAAATGGATTTCAAAAGTATAAAAAATACTCTAAAATTGTGATTAGGACAGCATCAACTGGCGTACTGCTGCATGTAAACTGGAATCATCTTCGGTCAAGACGCTCGTATAATTAGACATCAAACATCACAAGGTAAGTTCGTTTGATTCTTAATTATAGGTAATATGTTAAAATATTCGCTATTTTTTTAATGTGTTTCTACTGGGCTTGCCATATTTTAAATAATGCCGTTCAGTCGTTACGACGTCATTGAGTAATCCCGACACTTATTAGAACGTTTACATTTCTAATATGACAAAAAAATCCCATGACACGAGGAAAACTAAACGGTTTATAACAGTAATTAACGTTCCGGTATATACCTACTTGATACGTGCCAGTTATAAATTACTATATCAAACCATTGTTTTTTCTTTTCACAGAAGCAGCGTACATGAAATATCTGATAGTGATTGCTATAATAACCGTCGTGTTCATAATTCTGTTGATCTACCTCATTTGCAAGATTAAGAAAGAGAAGAAGTTCCGAAAAGAGTTGGCAGCTGCCGGTCTCCTATACTTCAAAGAGGGTGTTACCAAGTCTCTCAACCCAGATCTCGGTATTGATGAACAAGCAGAGCTGCTTCCTTATGATGAAAAGTTTGAGTTTCCGATGGATAAATTGGTTTTCGGTAAGAACTAAAAAATATGTAAACAAAAGATATACAATTGTACATACGGAACATAGAATCTCCGGCATCTGATTCACAAGCTTCACACGGACAAACTTTCCAATGTAAAGAGTTCTTTCAGGAAGAAACAGTGCGTTACCATTATTTTGCCTGATGTTAAGCGACGATGTGGGAGATGGAGTAGGTACATAGCCCTACTGGATAGACTGATGGAGCTACCATATGGGTAGGTACCACCGCTTTGTCAGTTATTCTGCCGCCAAGCAGTAATACGCAAACATTACTGTGTTCCGGTTTGAAAGGCATTGCCGCCAGCGTAATTACTGGGCAATGGGCATAAATATTATTAATAATAATTTACGGGTGACACCCACGTTTAAGTTGAAATAGTCCAACTATAGTTTCAGCCACATCTGGTGGTCTTTTTCAAGGCGAGTGCGGGTAATTGGAAATCATGTCTTCGTGGAGCTTATACTAGTGTTATCATTGGTACTAGTGGTGACACAGTGAGTTCAGTCTGCCGGGTCCTAGATGGCACTGAAGGAGACTCCAGTGATGACGACTACTCGCAGCCGGTCGTGCCGACGGAACCTACAATACCCCACCCCCGCACCAGCCAGCGTCGACGCTCACGCAGCGAGCGGAGCGTGCAGCAGCCCGTAGTAAGAGGCGCGACGCGTTCGCGAGCGTTCCGCCCTCGCCTTGAAAAAGACCACCGAATGTGGCTGAAATTATAGTTGGACTATTTCAACTTAAACGTGAGTGGCACCCGTAAATGATTATTTATAATGTGTCCGAACCACGTTAATTTTCATAATAATACTGCCCATTTCATATTATATATGCCCAGTATTATTATGAAAATTAACGTGGTTTGGACACATTATTAATAATAATTTACGGGTTCGCAGTACTTTTTATGGTATTTAAATTAATTTCTAGGATCTAAAGGAAAACTGTGTCGCTTTTTTATTCGAAGTTCACGTCACTAATCCTTCAGGACTAGTTCATCACAATGCTATTCAAGCTTGCCAAATCTTAAAAAATACTTATATTCTCTACCTTTAAGTATAAAATGTAATGCCACTTTTTCAGGAAAGCAGCTAGGGGCGGGTGCTTTCGGCGTGGTGTACAAAGCAGATGCCCGCGGCATTATCAATGCTGAAGAGACGACCCCCGTCGCCGTCAAGACGGTCAAGAAGACGGCAGACAACATGTTTATAAAAGCGTTGGCTTCGGAGCTGAAAATTATGGTGCATTTAGGAAAGCACGTCAACATTGTGAACTTGCTGGGAGCGTGTACTAAGAATGTAGGCAAACGTAAGTTGGATCGCGACTTAGTCGCTTATTCATAATACGATTTGCTAAATAAATGGAGTACAGAAAAGTCAAATGTGTGTTGAAGGTCATGTTAGATTCAAATTAAATATGATACCTACTTATTTAAACCAATGCATATCTATAACTAACATAATATAATTTTTTTAAATTTATTTATCATTTAAAATAAAAACTTACAGTTGAGCATGGCTTTCGTAAACCACTAAGGTTTGTATTCAATACTATAAATGGTCTAAATCGATATAGGTAACACAATTATCTACTCACGTTATGTATAATGGTAGAAAATTGGTAATTGCATCCCTTAACAATCTTACCAATCAAAGTGTTGCAAGAAGTGAGCCTTAAGTTTAACTTCAATTATATCTCGTGTTTTTGAAACTGAATCACCCCGTAAAATATAATAGCAATGTAATGATTGCAAAAAGCTGAGTACGTAGGATACGTTCTCTATTTTCCTGTATTATTTTTTTACTCTAGAAGTAAGCATGCTTGCCCATTTTTTTCCTGCAATCATTAAACATCTTGACTTGTCTTGACAGGAGAACTGGTGGTGATAGTGGAATACTGCAAGTTCGGTAACATCCACAACTACATGCAGCGTCACCGGGAGGTGTTCATCGATCAGTTCTCGGACAACAACAAGGAGAAGAGCTTAGGAAAGGTGAACCGCGGCTATGACAGCTCAGGGAGCACTGGGTAAGACAAATCCTATCATTTTCTACTAATATTGTAAACTAGCCCCGCGGTTTCCATGGATAAAAAGTAGCCTATGTTAACCCAGGGTATAAGCTATCTCCATTCTGAATTTGACTCAAATCTGTCGAGGCTTTACAACGTGAAGAAGTAACAAACATACTAAAACACCTACCTACATACAAACTTCCGCTTAGGGTGATTCCAAATTTGACTGAAATCTGTTGAGCCTTTACTGCGTGTAGAAGTAACAAACACACTAACACATTTAGGTTGAAACTTTTGCATCTATAGAATTAGTGTAATAAGAAAATTTGTGAGGATGCTCGATGGATGTTTGTTACTTAATTGCGCAAAAACTATTAAACAGTTTTAATTATCATCATCGTCGTCCGCGTCGTCACTTTCCATCAGGTGAGACTGCGGTCAAATGCTTGCCTATCAGGTAATTAAAAATATATATATTGGTATGTAGGTAGGTATTTTAGATCCTGGATAAGGATAGATATATCCTTTAGCAAGGATATAAGATATTTACAATAAATATATAATACAGTTTTATAAAGTTCTACGTATTATAATATTAGCCAGTTAACAACAAATTACAGTTAACTTAATAACGACTGAATATTTAGTATGCTATCTACATACGCATGCTTTACGCTCTAGCTAGAAACTAGAAATACAAAATATTTTATTCTACTGGCTTTGTTTTGAATCATGAAAGTCGACTCAGTTCTTTATTTAAATTTCTAACGAGAAAGTCAGGCAATACAGAGATCGTGTCAGACATGACTTAACCGCGGTTTATTCTACGCGTATATCAAACATACTTTAACAGGTATTGGCAAATAGACCTCTGTGTACGCCAACAAACAAATGTAAGTATTTGTACTGACCAAATATTTTTTGCAGGGTCCAGTCGGACTACGGCACTGCAAACACTCAAGATACAGATCACACATTTCTGACGAACAATACCAATAGAACTTCTGTATCTCGAAAAAGTAAGTACTACCTAGGTCCTAGGTATACCTATATTTTGAATGCCACCGCTTTGCTAGTTATGTTGCCGTCATGCAGTAATGCGCAAGCATTACTGTGTTCCGGTTTGACGGACATTGTAACCAGCGAAATTATTGGGCATAAGAGACTTAACATCTGATGTCTTGGGACGATGTGTGCAATGCAGTGCTACGCAATATTTTTTACGGTATTTGAAGTTCTGGATGGCACTGCAATTATATGGGCAGGTAACAGCGAACGGCTAGCTCATCTCACTAATCAATCAATGCGTGCACAAACAAGAACCATTCTTCCAAATATATCTAGCTTTCTAAATCACCATTGTTGATGTACCTTAGACCTGTATCCTTGCGGGGGGCGTTGGTGTCTGTGACACAGTTTTAATAATAACTACTGCAGGCACCACCGATCCGACTTAGATATTGTCAATACAGTACATATTCCCATCATGTTTTAAACTTAAGTACTTACCTAATTAGAAACCAGCAAATTGTGAAAGATGAATAAATACTTTTATTATTTATTATAAGTATTAATTCCATAAAAAAGAGAATTACTTTAAAAATAGCTATTAATTATCTTTATATGTTTATATAAGACAAATAAGTTGCGCAACTTCTTGACATAAAACATTTTAATAATTAGGTACTCAAAGTATAAATAATTATGTAAATCTAATATATAAAATTCTCGTGTCACAGTTTTCGTTGCCATACTCCTCCGAAACGGCTTTACTGATTTTTACCAAATTTTATATGCATATTCAGTAGGTCTGAGAATCGGCTACTATATATTTTTCATACCCCCTAAGTGTTGTGTTTTTTTTATTTATATGGCATAACAACGTTTGTCGGGTCAGCTAGTTACTGATCTAAAAAGTTTAATTTCCTTGCAAAATTTACAATTAGAATATTTAGCCGTAATCCTTAATACTTGTCGGATAGTACGAAATGTTTTTTCAAACTGCTGAACTAATTTTACTTTATTATATACAAGCACTTGGCTTTGGCTCGTGCCATTTTTCACCTTCTGTTGTGGGAGAGAAACGGAACACGTTTTTGAAAACATAATAATTTATTTTGTTCGTGTAGAAATGTTGGTAAAAAAACTTAATATTATAACTTAATTTACTTACCTTGGTTTTCTTTTTCACGTCTTAATTATACAAAGCTCTAGCTAATAATCTAACTTTTTTATACGCAAACAAATTGGTGTTACTTAAGCTGTTATCGTATAATTTTAATAAAATTAGGGGAATTCCTGAAATAAGAGTAAATATTTAGTCCAGTCAATCTAGTATTTATGTATGTGCTATATCAAGTTGAACCGCAGGGGATGAAAAATAGACCAATGTGTAGTAAAAAGTCCCTTGATTATTATATTAAAATATTTAAGCTGCACGTGAATTGAAAACATAATAATTAATTAAAAACTAATGTGAAAAATGGAAAATGCACTTTAATTATTAATTAAAAGAAATTTCTGCAATTTTTGGTGGAAAAGAAATAGCTTTTAGATTTCATAATTCCCTTTGATACGGAGTTAGGAATACAAAAGAATGCACCGTTTATTTACAATTAATTTTTTTCATTAATTTTTCGCCAAAACATCAGCTGATCGTCTAATGGCGCCGAATTTCAGTCAAGTGATGCGTGCCATGCGCAAACTTTTCAAATCACAGCAACAAAATAAGTAGCGGTATTTTTGACATAGTTATAATTTTTCCGATCCACGTGCAACTTAAACATTTTGAAAAGATAATCAGGGGATTTTTCTCTACACATTGGTATATTTTTCATCCCCTGCAGTCCAACTTGATATAACATATCTAAATTTACTGGACTTGTGAGTATTCGTGTATCTTATTAAATAACGCTTCATGTTTCACTTAGATGTCCCTAGTCAGCCAACGGAAGTTAAAGGTAAAACAACAGTAATATAACTTCAATGTTTTAAAATATTTTATTTTGGCAATGGCATGACTTTGCACCTTTGACATTTATTTTCTGTTCTAATTCTGACTTTGTTTTTTTTTTCTTCATCTAAGAACTTCTTTTATTGTTCTCTGGATGATGCACTGGTTTAATAATCATTTATTCATAACTACATGCATTTCTCCACATTCCTTATTCCATTAAACTCCTTACTTCTTCATACTTTTATCTTTTTGTTTATTTTCTTATCACAGTTTGCACTTGTACTTATCACATCTCATATGGAATTTTAATATAAACTCTTGGTACAGCCCCCTACCCATATGTAACTCAAGCGCCAATCGTATATCGTGTTGAGTTCAGTTTAGGGTATAGATTCACTGCGACAATATTTGATGATGCCATTTATTGTCCCATTAAGTTTATCTCAACTTTTAGTTATCATATTTTAGTATAAATGAATGAGATTAATTCGATTTCTTGCCTGATTCGATAATAATTAGTCGGTATCTCATTAGTCGCAGTGAAGCTATACTTTAATTTGAGCTCGACACCATATACGATTGGCGCTTGAGGGACATATGGGTACGGGGGCAGGACTTTATATATATCACCTCACTTTTTATTAGTATATTGATAATATGATAATTTGAAGCACTAAGGGTCATTAGATGTCGTTTTGTATTTTTTTGAATATATTAAAAGATCTTTCTACTCATTTCTATAAAGTAAGTATTGTCTTACTTTCAATGTAAAGTAACGTAACGGTGTTTCAAGACGGTAGATATGTACATACCTACCGTCTTGAAACACCGTTACGTTAGGTTGCCTAGTTTGTTTGTTTTTTGCTATTCGATACATTTTACATTCAAAATATTCAAATAGGTATATTAATTAATAAATCCACAGCCATTTTAAGAGACGTCTTGAATTTTAAAAACTGTTTAACATCTTGATTTATAAAAACTTTTTATCAGATATGTTAATTAAAATAAAGTTAAGTTCTTCGTTTTTTACATATGACGGCAGAACACTCAATATTTTGACACATGTCGTGTCTACAGTCAGTGATAAAAGTCGTTAAACAAAAATCTTGTCAATGTTGTGAACACGCCACATAGGCGCCAATATCGATGATATAGATAACATAAGATAAGAAACTCTTTATTGCAATAACAAACAACACTACACTTCTTGGAGTATACTTAGGATCCACCGAATCACTATACATAGTCAATGTACCTACACCTACAGTCAGATTGCAAAAGGAGTAAATTCAGCATTCATCGATAAAGGTGTATGGTTTATTGAAAATATCAATACCAGCTGTGATACCAGCAAGTTTAACAATACATCCGACATGTTTCAGCATCGGAAGGCTACGTGCAGCCGGAGTGGCGGTCGAACTACGAGTGCGATTACAGTTACGACGGACGCAGTCCCCGTCCGCTGACGTCACGGGACCTTCTCGCATGGGCCTTCCAGATCGCTCGGGGCATGGAGTACCTTGCCAGTCGAAAGGTATGCCAATATATTTTGTCTTCTTTAAATATTTTTTCTGACGTCTCACTGAATCCTACGTAAAAAGATCTTCAAGAAACAGTACCAACTTTCTCATTTTTGCACCACATTCTAGGCTAGCTTAGGCGAAGTAAATTATTTTAAAAGTTCTTTTTTCGCTAAAAAAAACGACAAACATAGCAAAAAAGATAAAAAGGAAATAAATGACAAAAAGGAAAAAAATGACAATTACCCAACATTTAAGCACACTTCCATACACCGCTCTTACATTACTAACAAGAAAAAACATTACGTTATCTAGCAAGAAATAGCATCAAGAAATTATACTTAGCTACATACGTAACTGCAGCCTGCCTCTCGGAACTTCTGTTTATCTGTTAACTGTTTATTATCTCACTTATTATATATTCTCACTTATATATACGACTTAATATTATTATTAAATCATTTATTTCAGATAAAAATCCATATTAAACATGTCAAATAATTAAATTAATCTACAATAATTATATTACACTGAATAAACAAAATCAAAATTAAAAACAGTCAAATCAAATAAAATTACAAATGAAATAAAATTTATAAAAATGAACCAACTTAAATTAAATTAAATCAAATCAAATTAAATTACATTAAATAAATCAAATCAAAATTAAAATTAATTCAAATAAAATTACATTAAAATAAATTAATTCAAATTAATACAGTATACTAGAATTTCCATCCTCTCCATCCAATTGTCTGGAAGAGGTCGCTATAAGCGATAAGACCGCCCATGGTAGCTTTAAGTATTGTTTTGTAATTATTTCATGTTGTTGTGTGACAATAAAGCGTTATCTAATCTATTCTAATGACAACAATTAAAACCATAACTTTATCTTTGTTTTGTGGATAAGTTTCAACGACGAAAGGCTAATGTTAAGCGTAATGCTTACAACGAGGTGTTATCATCTACAGAACTCTGAGTCTTTAATTAAAAAGCATTTAAACCTAATTTTCAATTCGAATTTACCAATGAATAATAGGATGAGTCATCTTTATCTCATTATACTTTTCCGCTGCTGGGACTCGGCCTTCTTTCATAGAGAGAATATGGACCATGATCCACTACGCTGGCCTAGTGCGGGTTGGTGGATGCCAAAAATTCTAAGACATTCCTCGAATTTTTGTGATTAATTCTTGGACATCCTATTGATAGCGAGTGAAATCCGCACATAAGAAAGTCAATGGTGCGGGGCCAGTGGGATTCGAACTCCGGTAATTTCCTATCATAAGTCATACGAGTTACCGCTGAGCCATAGTCGCTCACACAGGATGAATGCCGGTCTAGAATTTCAGGTTTGTATTCAACGTGGTCGCTAAGCGATAAAAAGTTCAATTTCAAACATGGTCAGACCTTACAATGTGGGTGTTACTGAAAATTTGCTTAATGAAATGCTTAAATAATGCTAATGACATTTACCTATAGATCCCCGTTACTACAATATAATTTAACTAGACACTATGAGGACTATGGCCCCACAATATAAATACCATACCAATATAAAATCCAATACTAGGTACTTGCGCTTTTTGTTTTGCTGAAATAACTCTGATGCAGTGACGACTACTGACGACCACTGTGGTGTGGTGGTATGGCAGAATGGCTCAAATGTGTCAATACATCATGAGGTTGCAGGTTCGATTCCCGCGACGACACAAATTTTTATACACATGCAGAAAAATAAGGGTAAGCATTTGTTTCGTGTCTGGATGTTGTGAGACCATGGTCCGCGTCATTCCTGGCTCCGGATACTAGTTAAGGAACCACAAGAGGAATCTTGGTAAAGTTTAAGGAAGCATCAGTCACCTTATCAAATATGATTCCCACGCTACAGTATCAATCGTCATACCTAAGTAACTTTTTGTAAAATATATTTTCTATCAATTTCAGGTTTTACACGGAGATTTAGCGGCTAGGAACATTCTATTAGCAGATGACAATATCGTGAAGATATGCGACTTTGGCTTGGCAAGAAGCATCTACAAAAATGATGAGTATCAAAAGAAGGAAAATGTAAGTGATTTCTATGACACTTGGATTTGTAGAATTTACGAACGCTTGGTGACCTCCTGCCTAAACCTGGCAGGCGCAATTACCAGTTCGCTATTACTAGCCAATATTTACTACGATACATACAAAAACAATATTTTATTGCATAATATACCTACCTATATCTACTAATCAAGGTTAAAAATTTGGATCAATATAATGTAATCCTCCCTCTGGGATGAGAAGGAAACCATAGAAGAAGTTTTGATGCTAGGTATATTAGCAGATGACTCGGTGGACTTGTGGTTAAGGTGTCGGGACGGAATACCAAAGACGCAGGTTTTAACCTGCTCGAGCAATATCATTTTGCTGAAATTCCGAATATCAATTCTTAATAACGAATTTCAGTTAACTAAAATTTGAAAAGTCCCCGACACAAATCCCCTATAAAAAGGTATAACGGATGAACCGATTTTAATGAAACAAGTCTAAAAACCACCGCTAGAAAACCTGGTTTCAGATAAAAAAACCGCTTCCAAATCGGTTCACGTTTAAGAGCTACGGTGCCACAGACAGACACAGATAGTGGTCAAACATATAATATTATCAATTATCCTTTTGCGTCTTTTGCGTCGGGGATTAAAAATGATACATATTTACTAAAGTCGCCTAAATATGTAAATCTAAATATGTATGTATACCTAAATATTATGTGTATTTTTTACCAATTTCAGAGTCTGTTACCAGTGAAGTGGCTGGCGATAGAATGCATGACGGACCGCATCTTTTCGACGCAGTCGGACGTGTGGTCTTTTGGTATCGTTCTGTGGGAGCTGTTCTCGCTCGCCAAGACTCCTTACCCGAACATGGCTCCTCCGAACTTACTGCAGTTCTTGAGTGAAGGGTAAGGAGTGACTTTTATTCATTTATTCATGCTTACATGTAATGTACCAGACAGGTGTTAAAGATGTCTTATAGACTGTGAAGCCTGTGAGGGCGCTGCTCAAGTTTTGAGTGGAGTGTTTGAGTGTTTTTCATCCCATCTATTCGAAAAGGATGATTAGTTCTTCAATAAGTGCGAGCAAAGTAGATCTTATATCCAAGAGTCTATGAACATAGAGGGTAGTAATGAGTTAAGAAATAAGAATATGAATATGAACACCATGAAGTTAACTTTATGTTTTGTTTTGTTATCTGCAGAATTCCGGTCCACCGACGTTTCTTGTAGAAATAGCTATTTGACATGCTGAAATTTTGACAGAATGCGAATTGCAAAGCATATTATAAATTTTTATTATATTTATATGAAGCATTAACGACTGCAAAGTGAAAAGCTCAAACAAGTCCCTGCCGGTGGTCGTATCTTTCTTTCTTACCGAAAACCTGTTTGATATTATAAACTTATTTAATACACAATAGGGGATCGTACAACTTTTCAGAAAGTGTTTTATATTAACTACAATTAAAATATATAGCCATGAAAAATACTATTTTAATTAAATAACGCTCTAAAAGTACCAAAAACTATGTTTAAATATTATGTTTCAAATATTGCCGCGTAAAAGGTCACCTCAAAATTTATGACGTCATATGTAGGTAGAAAACGACAATCTCTTCGAAATAAAACTTGCAAAGAGATTTAAATACGTTTTGTGAAGTTTGGGGTCGATATTGTAGTAATGGAACGAAAAAATTAGCAAAAATACATTTTATGACGAGCAAAAACGTAAAATAAACACAAGCTTGACTTACGGCACTTGCCTACAAATGACGTCATGCGCTGTGATTGTTGTTTCGTTTGAGATGAAGAACAGATTAAAAATGTCAGAATTATTTATTGATTTAAAAATATAAATCATTATTATTTAACAAAAATATTGATTTAATGATCTTTCTGGTTCGACGAACATTCGTTCTAACTACATTTTAGAATTTTTCTCGATTACTGTCCGATCCCCTATTATTAAGTAAGTTTTGGTGTCTTATCGAAACAGAATCTCTGCCTTCTGCAACTAAGTGTAAATTAACACAGGGCCAGGGTTATAACGGGTGTCCCAAAATTAACGCAAGATTTGAATTTGCCGCCATTTGTGCAGTTTTAAATTGTATTTTTTTTTTGGTTGCCAGCAATTTACTGCACAAATGGCGGCAAATTCAAATCTTGCGTTAATTTTGGGACAAACGATAGAGCGAGTTCCATCCTAAGGGTGTCTCTCCACTATTCCTAACCGTAACCTTATCATTTATTATCAGTCTGATGTAGAAATCTATGGTATAGTATACTCGCTTATCGCGTGTATTAGTTTCCGACACCCGTCGTGGGATCGGGGTAATAGACAAACGTACTTACATTGATTGTGTTCATGTCAATAAATACGTATAAAAATAATATCGACAGAAAACGCCTGGACAAACCAGCATACTCCGACGACCGCATCTACAGCCTGATGAGGCGATGCTGGGAGCCGAAGCCGACGATGCGGCCCTCGTTCACGCAGCTGCAGGAAATCCTCGGAACCTTTCTCGAAGACAATGTTCGGAATGTAAGATGTCTTTGTGTTTTTTTTTTTAATTTGACAGGTCATTTTACTTTCAAAGGAATGAGATTTTTGTGAACTACTTAATAAATATCACTCATAGCACTGAATTGGATATTCTCCATTTCACATTGAATGTAGTGTAGATTCTAATTACACACTGTACACTTGTCTGGCAGAGCTCGTTTTGAAAGAGGCAGTTCATTGAATTTAATTTTAACTCAGATATAAAATTTAATTATCAATCGTATTTTGTGTTACTGGTATACTTACAATAGTAGAGTTAAACCTATCCTATACTACTAATATTAGAAATGCGAAAGTTTGTGAGGATGGATGGATAGATGTTACTCAAAACTACTGAACGGATTTTGATGACATTTAGTATGTAGGTGCTGGAAAAGGACGTTGGCTACTTTTTATCCCGGGAAACCACGGATGAATCCGCGGAGCGCATTTAGTATACATATATACCCCTTTGACACTCCCATATTTTTATCTATACATTCTAGCATTACGTAGACCTAAATGCGGCGTACATGGACTTGAACTCTCGGCCCGAGGGTCAGGAAGACTACTTGGCGATGATGAACTCACCGGACTACAACAACCTGGTGACGCCGAGCCCCCACCACTACGTCAACGAACTCAATGGCGGGAAGAGCTTCTTCCCAAACACACCTACTAAAGTTGGTGAGTACAAAACCGGCTCAGGAACATTTTGTTTCCTCACACCTGCTTTTTGGATCGAGAACATGACTGATGACATCTCTAAACAATATCAATCAGTATCTCCTACCACGCTTAGCGCACTCCGCACTGTAAGTACTAAGCTACAAGTACATAGCCAGACACCGACGGCGGGTCGCGAGTCGTTACACGTGCCGCGTCAGAAGAGATAAGAGCTATGCGATAGAAAGAGAGGCGCTCTGTAGGTTAATATGACTGGTAGGTATGCAGCGCTACGCGAGCTGAATTGAATTTTATTCCGTCATAGCAAGAGTCACTATTTGTTTAAATTTCTTTGCGGAGTGATGCTTCTGTCCCTTAGTATTCTGTGCTCCTACCTACTTAGATTTAATCTTACGTCTCTACTCTTAAAGCGAAAGCAATAGTTGGTAATTAATTTTATTTGGTATAATAAGTACAAATAACAGTATAAATCATAACTATAATTATATTTGGTCTGTTCACATGATATTCCCTAGTAATCTGTGGTCAACAATGCTGGTGCATCAACTAGCTGTACGCTTATGATACTTCTGTAATTCCTATGTTTGTTTTGTACTGTTTGTAGATCCTTAAATAAAAAAACTCAAGGAACACCCAATTTGTCAGCAAATAGTTTGATGTGACTTGTTTTATAGGTACTTATACCTCACAATGTTATTATTATAGGGTATATAGGTAAATATGCGGTTTCATAGGTAACCTATATCAACGCAGGAACTATTTTTATCATAGACTCACACACATACACCCTTTATACATACTTGAATCCTCTGCTAGAGAGCGCAAAATACATAATAATTGTAATAATTAGGATGATCTTTCATTAGCCTATACTATGATTACTTAAGATTGTAACTGAATCTCTTGTATAAGCTGTTGATCATCTAATAATAAATAAATAAATAAATCAAATTTAATAAATTTTGGGTATATACGAGTACGCTATATAGTGATGTTTTGGGTAAGTTTTCCTCTTTAGTAAGAATCAACCATATCGTATAACCGTTAAGTAAAAATAGTTTATTATAGTAAGTAGGTATATCTAGCTACATACTTACCTGCAGTTAGAGAATTCATCTTCTGAAACATATACGTTATGTTAGAGTATTAAATAGGACCCTTCGAATTATCGATTACTGATATAATATATATCTATCTCTGATATAAAACAATGATTTATTTCCTTTTATCAGATGAAACTGACAATACGACGCTCTGACAATCTGCGTATGGTAATATTATCTGTCGTTTGGCATGGTATTATCAATGTTTACTAACAACACCGATTTTAGTTTGAAATGCAACTGTTCGTACTAAAACTATATTTTGAATGATGGCGTAGATTAGTGGCATGAATTCTACGCTTAATGCAATGACTTGACTGAGTTAAGCGTTTCTGATTTCAGATGACGAAGGATACTTGCAAATGAGTCCGACTAGTCACCAAAACATATTCAGCCCAAAGCCCACTAGCATGAACTTTGATTTCGATACTCGGAAGTTTAACTCGAGACCTTCAGAAGCCAGTAGCGGCGGATCTGAGTTGACGCCGATGCTCACTCTGAACAATCTTCCCCGAAGCGGCTCTGACTCCGACCACGAAGGCAACGCTTCTCCTTCATACCCCAACGCATGTCCAAGAATCGAGGAAGAAACGGACGAAGTGTTCGAAACCAAACAATATAATGCAAAGAACGCGCAGAATAGCGCCGTGTCTAACCCCACGTACATAACTTTTGATATTGACGCCGAGAAAAAGCCAATGGACATTAACAATTACGTGAACATCGTACCGAATGGTCTAGTCAAATAGTCGTAACAATAACATTTAATTATCAATCTCATATTAGGTTTACATGTGTGTAATTTTTCAAAAATAACAAGAAAAAGCGAAGTGTATGATCGTTTTTGATCTCCTTTCATTGCATCGTTTTCTGTTTCTATATCATGTATTTTCTACTTCCTTTCTATCCTAAATGTTAGATACGTATTTCTTATGTTGGATGCTTTTGTCTTATCTGTGTGTAGCATAAGTTTGTTCCCATACGATCTTTAGGTAGGTGTTTTATGTGTCGCAGTTTCTTATGTTATTAGGTTTGTAGACATTTTAAAGGCTAAATGTTAAGATAGTAGGTATATGTATGTAGTAATATGTCCAAAGTGTTGGTCCTCGGCTAAGAGATCAAACGATGGCGTCATCAAAGCTTTCATTTGAACGAGAGTTAAATGAATATGTAGGAGTGAAGAACGCACGAAGATGTACAAAAACATACCTATCTTCTATTTCAGTAATTCAAAGAAATGCTAAGAAGCTGGCTACATTTCGAATACAATAATGTGATTTAAAAACACTCTCTAAGAACAATCATCATCATCATCAGCCCATCACGTTCCCAATGCTGAGACGCGGGCCTTCTCTCATTGGGCCATAATCCACCACGCTGGCCCAGTGCGGGTTGGTGGATGTCACTTGTCCTTGACTTTAAAAAACAAAATTCAAAATCAAATTCAAAACAATTCAAATTCTAAGAACAATAAAAAAGTATAACATGTTAGTTAGAATTTTGTGTTATTTTGGTTAGGCAGGTCAAGTCGAGCCTCATATACTGCAGAGGTTGCGGGTTCGATTTCCGATACGGAACAAATGTTTGTGCAGAGGAAACAATTGCAAGCATTTGTTTCCTGTCTGAGTGTTGTAGGACCATGGTCTTCGTAGTTGTTGGTTTCCTACTAGATACAAGAAATTCTAGAATTCAAGATCTATGTATGAGATCGTTGGGCGTTATAATAGAACTCACGGGACCCTTTGTTAATGGCCTTCGAGGTTTTGAAACAAAGGTAATTAATATACTTTTGGTGAAATAATATTATTTTGCATTTACTGAGTTTGTTATTCACCTATTACTCAAGGTTATAATAATTCTAATATATGATCAGATAATTTTGTACGAAACTACTTTTCTACGTGCGTTGGTATGTGATATTTTGTTATAAGCAAAGTTGGACTCTTATCTTAAGGTTTAGCATAGTAGGTATATATAGAAGTTAACCCCACCATATAAAATTATAGATATATCTAAATAAATTATATTTTTTTTCTATTCTATTCTGCATTCAATCCTTACCTTACTTTACATTTATTATATATTTATATGTCATGCAAGAATCAACAGTCTCTTTTTACGATGCATATATATATATATATATATATATATATATATATAACTTAAGTGTATAGTTATAAATGTTCTATAAGTGCAGACGTAAAGTTAAATACTAATTTTGTAACTTAATACAAGTTTTTCAGGTATATATACCATATACCATGTAACAGTTTACTACATCAGGTTATATTATATTATAAGTGTATTAGAATTTAAATATATTTTACTTCACGCTATTTACCTATAATAGAAATAAAATATAAATTAATGTTCATGGATTAAATTTTTATTGTTTAACAAACGTTGTAGTTTGATATATAGAAAAAAATACTTTTTATTAATTTTAAATCAGTACCTTATATTTCTGTTGGTAAAATGATAAAAGGGTTTTATTTTTATGAAAATATATTTTTGTTATTAATGTAAGACTATATGGATGTCATAAACTGTTCTGTAAAAATTAAAAAAATTAAATGTGATATTACATTTCTGTAATTTAAGGTTGCGTTTTCTTTATTTACCTATTCTTTCCTTTCTTAGCACAAACCTAGAGGTAAAAAAAAACTACTATAAAATAATATTACAGCAAGTGCAAATAAAAAGGTACTTAGTACTTTCTTAAAGAAGTGTGCTCTAAGCACAGAAGACTTAATAGCCCTATCACACTAGAGTTCGCACACTTCAGTGCTTTCAGTCTAAAACAGTTGAAAAATGAAAAGTGAAAGTGACAGACTAGGTGTAAGTTAGCAGGGAAACCGATGCTATCCTTATTTGAGACGCATTGTAGTGTTCGCATATCGATAGTGTAATAGGGCTGTTACTATTTAAAGTCTAACTGGTATATTTCATTATTTCCCATTAAAATATTTAAAAATGGTAAGCTGGTGTGACGTATCAAATTTTTATATTTCAGTTAATCAATGTACGTCAATTTTTACGATTCGGAATTATATAGAATGCCTAAAAAGTTTAGGCAATGTGTCTATAAAAATGTACCTATCAATCTTATAAGACATTCTATATAGGTACAGAATGAGAAAGTAGCGAGGACGTTCACACACACTTACAATTACTTAGGTAAACTTACATTTGAACGTGTAGTTGCCTAGAGTTTGAATTTCTAATTCGAATAGTTATCGCCTAGTTGTTTTGTTGGCACCATTAATACTTTGAAGAATTTCCGCAAAGGACAAGGCAGTCACAGGCGAGTCCAAGCGTGAATCGATGCTTCTGAGAGGACGAAATCATGCTAAGGTATAACAACATCTCGGTCGTTAGACCTTCCTCAGACACTATTCTGACTGTCGTGTGGCAGTTATCACAGCTGATGTGTCGAAATGAAAACAAAACAGCTATACATTCCCAAAGTTAACCTATGCATGGTCGTTAAAACGTTGGCATTTGAACACTTGCTTGCATTAATCTACGTAGATTGAAAACATTTTTAATAAGTTTTTTGTAGTAAAATATATTTTTCAAGGCAAGCTTTTAAAAATTCGTAATCGGAATCGCGTGCAGATTAAAATGAGCCCAAACACTAGTAGTTTACAATTATCTGTCAAGGATTTCCATTGCCCACCTTACGTCTCCATGATCAGATCAGCTGGCTGTCACTATAATATTGCATTGTCATCGGACTTTGACAAGTATGCAAAATTTCAACTTCGTAGGATAAGAGGAAGTGGTTCTGAATCAGTTTGCAAGATTCCACCCGAACAAACATATGTAGTTACATACATACCTACATACATTGCAAGTTGAATAAAAGCTTGTAAAAACCAGACTGGTATTTAGAATTTCTTGTTTGTTTGGTTTGTTTGTACGTGTGTTCCTATTGAAGGATTAGATTTAACAAAATAAAACAAAATTTTAGGTAAGTATAAATTTTCCTTGTAATATTTAGTTTTCAGTCTACTATTTATTATTTTACTATATTATATTCGGTATTCCCTTCTACCCTTTTGTTAAAGCATTCACGACTTGATAATTAAATTTCGAAATCTGAAAAGGAAATAATAAATGTTATTAAAATTATTATCATATACAGGATGGATTTTTGAGACGGGGCACTAAGGGCAGGTACCTTAACCGTTATAGTTACAGGAAAACGTTCCTAGGAGACCATCCATAACTTTTTGAGATATTGTGAACTGCATTCAAAGATTTTGGAAAAAATGTACAGTCAGCGAAAAAAAATGCTAAATTACGAAAAACACTCAAGTAAGTAGTAGTCAAGTAAGGATCTAAACACTCTATGGAAACATTTAAGGTATGAGTACTAGAAATGACAAAAAATCTCTATAAGCTGTCCCCTTACATTTTGTACGGAGAAACGATTCATCTGCAAATAAAACTGAAAAACACTGCAATATGTTGAACTTTTGGAATCTAACCGACACGTCTGGGTCGGTACCACCGCTTGCCAGTTATTCTGCCGCCAAGCAATAGTGCGTGCTAACATAATTGTGTTCCAGTTTCAAAGTCATTGTAGTCATCAAAATTACTGGGCATAAATTACTGGCAAAATTACTGGATTCGTCTTGGGGTTATGAGCGCAATGTAGTGCTATGCAGTACATTTCATCATCATCATCATCAGCCCATCACGTTCCCACTGCTGGGACACGAGCCTTCTCTCATAGAGAGAGACAGTACATTTCATGTTATTGAAAGTTCTGGGTGGCACTGCAATTGGTATGGGCCAGCGTGACGCTTAACATCAGACGAATGACGTGTTCGTCTCGTTGCTGAATTAAAAAAAATACAAATCTATGGT
Organism: Petrophora chlorosata; assembly: GCA_951640565.1. Classification (NCBI taxonomy): domain Eukaryota; kingdom Metazoa; phylum Arthropoda; class Insecta; order Lepidoptera; family Geometridae; genus Petrophora; species Petrophora chlorosata. The sequence goes on along the minus strand of OX621193.1, from coordinate 10,438,036 downwards.
TTTAGCTACAAAATAAGTCTACATTTTTTTATTACTCACTTCTGCACCAAGAACAGACAACGACCAAGGAACCAAGTTGATTATATTGGCAAAATGACTTCCGGCCTGTAACAACGATTAAAATCATGAGTTTTTTTTATGATATGAGGCTTAGAGTAAGTACTTAACTAAATTTATAAAAGGTTTTAAATATACCTACCTTAGCCTTACCTAGTTAGCGACGCAACGAAAATCACCCCTTCCGTTGAAGTGCTTTACTTTATGTGTTTCTTTTTTTAATTAACCTATGCTCTCCCATTGCTGGGCAAAGATCTCCTCCAGGTCTCTCCAGTTGTCCCTGTCTTGCGACACTTTGTTCCAGCCTACTTTGTATGTGTCCAGACTTTGTTCGAATTAACAAAACTGAATAAAGTACTCACAGAAGTGGCCGCTGCCCCAGCCGCAGCAGGCGCCGCGGTGGTGGATGTGGTATTTGTGGAGTTTTGCCCCCGCGCCACCGCCACAAGCACTAGAAATACGATCAACAACTTCATATCTGAACGGGCCATCTTCGTAATACTGACTAACACACCAATGTCACGACTATATATATGAAATCCGTAAAAAGACGAACGTAACAGAAGCTTTGTTTACACGTGACAAGGTTGAGCGAAACGCTCACAAATCTCGGATTCTGTGAAATGTTAATTTTCAAATGTATTCAAAGCTGACAAGAGTCGCCACGGGCCGCTTTGTGCTTAACTAGTTAATGAATATTCAATGTAGGAGAGTGATGAAGACAGCACAGAAAAATATTGACTGGGCTAATGCGAAGTTATGTCAACAACAATAAGAACAAACGAGAAATATGAAGTTTTTAAGCTGCCACTCAAGCTGATGTACTTGACAATGAAATTACCATTACAAGTACAGAATAAAGTCATACGTTCACATTACGGTGAACCGAGTGTTTCGTCCTACTAATATTATAAATACAAAAGTTTGTGAGGATGGATGGAAGGATGTTTGTCGCTCATTCACGCAAAAACTACTGAATAGATTTTGTAAAAATTTGGTATCTTTGGGTTCTGGAAAAGTACATAGGCTACATTTTATTCCGGAAAACTGAGGGTGAAACCGCGGGGCACAGCTAGTATTAAATATTTTAAAGTGTTTAAGTGCACAAGTCGTCCCGTGGAAGAAGAAAAGCGCTGCGAGCAAATTCCTATATGGAAACGAAGGAAAGAATGGCAGCCCACCATTCGCTTCGATGCATCACCACATCTGAATATACGAGCGCGATGTAAATTATTTTCCCGCCTGTGTTGAAATACATAATGGAGGATTCACACTCTAACCGCACAACGATAAACCACAGCGAAAAGTATTAAAAGGAGAAAATAGACTCGACGTTACGACCGCGTGTAGCGTGTAGGGTAGGTACCTTAGTTTAGTATCCGCTACAATAAAGTCGAACAACGTTTTTAAAGTTTATAAAGTACACAAGAGTTGTTCGTTTTTCAAGAGTTTGAATAAACGGACCAATTTAGCATATCATCATGATCATAATCATCATCCACAGCCCTTTACGTCCCACTGCTGGGTATAGGCCTCTCTCATGTGCCATTCACCTTGACTCTGCGCCATTCGTGTCCAAGTTCGGCCCGCGATTTTTACAATATCGTCGACCCAGAAGGATAGAAAGGCATTCTTTTACAATATCTTTTTAGCATATACCTAGGGTAAATTATTATATGTAATTTAGATATGACTTATATATGAGGTTGTTATTTGTGTATTATACCTACATATTTTTTTATTCTAATGATAAAGATTGTTTAAATCCCAAACATTTTCTTGAAGTTTAGTTAAATCTCAGCGCGTCATCGCCTCGTCATGAACTTTCTACCACAGAATACACATTCAATTGTACTTACTAAGCTTGTGTGAAGAAACATAATTTCATCATTAATTAAATCTCAGCGCGTCATCGCCTCGTCACGAACTTTGTACCACAGAATACACATTAAATTGTACTTACTAAGCTTGTGTGAAGAATAATAATTTCTTCCTTAACTCTTCTCCTAGACATAGCAGAGAATTTTAAAATATCCTGTATTCTCTAAGTTGGATTCTAAGCCGTAGTAGGTACTAAGTATTATTCATTCTGTGGCTAAGCTAACCAATTTTGAAACCGACCCTATATCCATTACAAACAAATAGATCTAACACAGACACTGAGAGACAGTCTTTCAATATTTTTTTTCCTCTAGGTATAGGTGAGGGTGAGTATGTAAGAGATTGCTTTATGCGATAAGACCGCCAATTGTATTACCCTAGTTAAGGTTTCTCTTCTTTCATGTAATTATGTATGTGTTATGCAATAAAGTTTAATTGTATTGTATTGTATTGTTAGGGTAAAATGTTCTTCTAAACAAGTTTTCACTAAAAAGTTTAAGTTAACGTACCTACAGATGTGTTGGTACACTAAAAATACATCTATTTCTATCTATTATTGGAGAACTAAGTTACCTACGAGATTTCTAACAGAACTCGAACACCGCTGATTTTAATAGCACCGAAGTTATTCCAGGTACAGACTAACAGGCCAGCTTGAAACAAGCACACAAAGATACAAGACGGTGAATAACATTACCTTCATTTAAAACTGTCAGTAGTTGGGTTTATAACGTCAGGAACTCAGAGGTCGGGAACGTCACAAGCTGTGTCTGCGTTGCGTCAAAAAGTTACGAGCTGTACGAGTGCCACAAACTTAGTAATGGGGGCTCTGCTGTCTATGAAAGTCTACTGTTACTGCCACTTCTTGTTCTGTCTCTCAGTTCCAGGTTTTGCCACCGCGTCAGTTAAGTTTGTGGAACACTAATTGACTGTACACACCTATTAACCCATTGAAATATGTAAGTGTCATACGCGTTATCGAAGGGATAAGCACCCGCGATACCGTCCCGTAGTTGCGCAGAATAAATAGTTGAACCGATGTAGGTAGGTAATTCATTACAGTCAGTTGAACCTCTCATTTGTTTTGATAAATAGAAAACTAGTTTGGATGTCTACTAAAAATAATGAAGAAATACTTACTCCTAGGCACTTGTCTTGCCTTAAGTATAATAATAATATACTCTACTACTATACATTAGCAAAAAACTCAGTTATTTAAATCTATTGAGTATACATAAAAAATAGTATATTTAAATAACAAGCGAATTTTAGTAAACTAATTTCTAATCAAATCAACTAACAAAAAAAACTATAAAATATAAAAAGCGGCTGAACTGATTTTGATAAAAACGTCTAAGAACCACCGCTAAGAAACCTGCTTTGAAATAAAAAAACGGCATCCAAATCTTTAAGAGCTACCGTGCCACAGACATACACACAGACAGACACACATAGTGGTCAAACTTTTAACACCCCTCTTTTTTGCTGAAAAATATGATAAAGCTAGGTTACTACAACTTTTTCTTCATCGACTAAAGCCAATATTTAAGTATACCAACAATTCGGTCATTCAATACGCAACGCTGTCTCCGAAAATCTATTTAACCTTAATTGGGAGCACAATGCGTCGTGCACTATTTATCATACGAATGGGATGCGGCTTGCATGCCAAATAAAAGTAACGTCAGCACAAAAGGCCATTGTGGCTCGCTGCACCCCGTGTCGTTAGGAAAAATGTTTGTGCCGAGAAATAGTGGCAGTAATCATCACAATCACAATTCGCGGCACATTTTAGGTACTTCTTGTATGAACGTAACACGCTTAAAATGATTTTGTTTTGTTTCAAAATGACAGAGCGTTATATATTCTTAACATTTATAAATATCTATCTAATACCTTTAAACGAGCAATTCTTATATACCTATATGTATATTATATAATCTAAATCTCGGAACCGGCTCCAACGATTTTCATGAAATTTAGTATGCAGAGGGTTTCGGGGGCGATAAATCGATCTAGCTAGGTTTCATTTTGAGAAAAAGTCGTTATATCCGTGTTTTAAACATAAACTGAAAAATATGACTCTTCCTGACGAGTATATATTTACAATTTTTAAAACCTTGGCACCTAGGGCCATCAGCTTAAACAACAACTAAACTGCTTTACCGACACAGCAACACTAAAGCTACTTGACAATAGATGACGTTGTTAAGCGACACTCAGCCATCTCAAAAATACCGAGCAAAGCTCGGTCATCCAGGTACATAGCATTAAAATCCATCAAGCAGTATAATAGTCAAGTTTTCATTCCACACTAGCTTCGCCGCGCGGTTTTATTTATTATATATAAATCTTTATTTCAGGCAACATTAAAATAAATTACAGATGTTATTTACTTATTCTACTGCCCATATAATATACCTTAGAACTTCAGTTGATATATATATATATATATATATATATATATATATATATATATATATATATATATATATATATATTTACTAAATACCTATTTAAATTTTGACAAAGAAATATCTAAATCTAAACTGTTTATACAACTTTTAATATAATACCAATTAATAACATGAAACTAAAACTCAAAACCTTAAAAAATATAATACTAAAATATATTATTAAAAGGAGTCCCATTAGGCAAGGTTCCGAAGATACTGGCAGCGTTCCCTCTTTGAATAGCTAGACTAATTCTTTATCCGAAGTAGCTGCCAGCTCTTCGGTCTCCTGTGATGTCGACTAACCTTTTTAGAACTAACATACATATAATTTATATTAAAATATTTACGTGACACGTTTTGTCGGCGACGTGTGACTGCGCAGTGCTGTGGTTTTACCCATGTGGTATTAAGTTTATAGTTGCGCCTTCGGAAAATGTCATATTCCCGGACCTAAAGTACCGACATACCCAATTAGATCAAAATCCGTTTAGTAGTTTTTTTTTGGCCAGACGCGGGATATCCTCATGGACACCCGGGAAGGGAGGGCCCGGGTAGTACCAGACTTGGCCTAAGCCACCTACTGGCTAAAACCCCCGTCTGTAGTAGTAGAGCTCATTGGCTTTTGTGGAATGTTGAGAGTGGGTTTTATTTATTGACGATAAAAAAAGTTAACGCAGCATGATTCGAAACTACATATGACTTCCAACGCCCAACCTATAAGGCTATCAAATGCTTAATGTTACGGATATATGCAGTAGAACTTTACCTACCCATGTCACCGTCTCCTAGACAGAGTAACAATAAGAGTTAAGATTCGAGTGGGAACGCTGTCGCAGTTAACACTGGTAAATACCAAGCAATACGTTTAAATTACTGTAAAGTAAAAAGATATTAATAGGCACAATAATTCACTTTAAACATCTTATAAGTACACATAATACAAATAAACTAAAAATTGAAATTTCATGCCATCATTCCATTTCGCCTAATAAATATATAGCCTTTGTTCATATAGTTAATAATCCACGATGTATATCTTCTGACAGTGTACATTAAAGAATATAAGAATTATTTCAGAGAAATTAGAAAATACAGAACCTCAAAAAAAAAACGTTAAGAATTTTATTGTTACATAAGTTATCATAGACTTTACTTTGAAAAAATGGCAAGCATATGTCTACCCATTTCTTTTTCTTACTAGGCTGGGCGCAGAAAATAATTGCGAAAACTGACTCTACCAGTGCTTCGGAAATAAACCCGCTAGAGAAGCACCAAAAATCCCTTCTGGGATGACTCTTTTTTCAAATCTTTGAACAATGAAGTATAAACTTTATCGTTGCATAATTATTTGCACTACAAATCAACTGATTCAGTCAACCATTCAGTTTCCCATTATGAAGCTAAGCCACTCGGTCGTGTGACGAACTAACAGTTTGTTTTTTTATGACCGTGGCATCAGCAGGCAAATAGGCAGACTTTCAAACCAATAATCTTTTGACACTTTCAGTTCCTCCCAAAGTGAGTTATTGTGTAAAATTAAATCGATAGCTGAAAACGGTCTCGCTTCCGTTGTGCCGGTTGTGGGTAGCTCAAGAGCCTGTTGACCTTTTTGCCGAAATGATGTAGGTAGGTATTTTATATGCGGTGTACGGACAGCCCAGGGCACGCGTGCGTGGCCTGGTTTTTGTATCCTTTCTTATTAAAGCTGAATGGGGCGTTTCTTTTTTACAATAAATAGGCGCTATGATTGAGTATTTCATAGCTTACCTGAAGAATACATTAAACTTTATATTTATATAAGAAAGTTCTAATTCAAAGTTCAAAGTTCTAAAGTTCTTTATTCATGTTTGGCATCACAGACGCACTTATGAAAGTCAATTATTACAATGACTCTACCACCGTATCGGAAAAAGAACCACTACTCAGAAAATACGGCAAGAAACCGAAGGGCATTTTTTTAGAACTTTTGTTACAATATTTTATGTTAGTTTTTGACAATATTATTTTTCTTATGTGCCAGTTGGCTACTTGGCAGAACCGGAATGTTCCATGCATCTTTGTCTTCTATGTAATTACTAACTGTATAGCAACAAAATCTAAATTCTTCAAAATCAAAAGCTAATTTAATAAACAAAATTCTAAGCAACAAACCCTTGTTATTTAATTATTATTTCCCGGATGTAACTTAGCAAACAAAATCTATTAGCCAAAATGAAGTATAATATAATAATAGCAGAGCATTATTGTTCTATCTACATATCAATTGTAATAGTATGATTTCTTGGTATGTACCTGTCTAATCAACCTAATAATCTATTGAAATAATTTCTTCTTAAAAAAGCGCTCACTGACACAACAAACCTACTTATATAGAAAAAATGATTTTTTTTTATACTATATCACTGACTGACGAGACGAGCTGGTCGTTTGTCTAATGGTAAGCAATACGCCAGCCCATAACAATAACAGCACCACCCAGAACTTTGTTTTGCAAAATCCTGCGCGGCGCTGCACTGCGCTCGTCGCTCTGAGACAATTAGCTGTTGAGTCTCATAATGCCCAGTAATTTCACTGGCTACAATGCCCTTCAAACCGGAACACAGCAATGCTTTCGCACAACTGCTTGGCGGCTGAATAACTGGCAAAGCGGTGGTACCCACCCAGACGGCCTCTCGCATACGAGAAACCTACCACCAGTAAAATGTATGTCAGTGTGGTGGGATTCGTGAATTTAATGACCACTAGATGCTGAGACTAGGTAGTTCCTACTTATGTAATGATGGCCATACTTGTGATCATACCTATATCTATAGACTGTAGATGACTGTAGTTTTGGTATGCTAGGTATAAGTAGTAACTGGGTTTCCAGTCATTCACAGTTAGGTTAGCAGTCGTAGTATTATGCATCTTTATACTTATAGAAAATAGTGCTGAATGAAATTGTACGTACTAATAGCGGGTCGATGTACCTACTATACTCGTATATACCTAGAGAAATCTATAATGTAGGTATAAGGTAATGAGCGGTAGTTAGGCAGCTACAAGCATCGACAAAACGTCAACATTTTTAAAATGTTTGCTAAAGATAGCACTTCATGATTCGAGTTTACAGCACTCTCGGATAGCAGTGAAATAGAATTATCAGCCGTTTCAGGCAAAAAACTGCAACGGAGTGGCTTTTAATGTTTTTTGAGCTTTTCCGGGCAAAACGTTAAAACTGCGATATTTGGTTTTATTGCACACTTTTGACTTTTACTTGGGAACACGTGTACGTAGAGAGTGCCTGTTTGTGTATATAGAGTACCTAAGTAAAACAAAAAATAGTCACTTTAATACAGAAGATGAGACTATAGATAGAGCTATATTATGCCATTATCTTTCGTGAAATATCTAGAATACATTAATGAATAATATTGTTCTAAGAATACAAAAGTACCTCATATTTCATGCAAAAGCGGCAGGCTAAGATACATATAAGTACAGTGAAAGGACGCACACTATCCAGTTTTAGGTAACTCACTCGTCGCGAGAAAGCCGCGGCAGGAAGGCACCTATTGTGGAAATGATGCAATGTCTCGGAGGATTTCTCACTTTACTAAAACATGTTTGCGGAGGTCTACGCAATTTAAATACGGAAATGTGGTGGGTTATATTCCGGCGTATTTCGACGTATTCTGGAGTATTCCGCCGAGGCCGGCGGCGCATCCGGGGACTGATCCGGGCGTCTCGCCCGGCGCCGCCGTCTCCGCTCTGCTTACACGGGAATTACCTTATTACAAACTCGACTCCGAGAGAACACCCAAGAATTAATTATACATTCTAAACGCAACCAATTTCAAAAGAATTTTTCTACGAACTGGTAATTTGACTTTGCTTTCTTGTTCTCAAAAGTCCTTCCCCGGGATAAAATATCGAAGCTGTTAATTAATCGAATTGCGGTTGGCTGTCGTTCCCGGATGAAACATTTAATGGAAAGATAAGGATAGAATTTTCGAACTCTGTCAGACTGTTTAAAAAAGCCATAAACCATATTTTCTCTTAACTCGGGGTAATTCCGCAGTGCAGGTCGAAACGTTCAACAAAAGATGAATGAAAGAGATTCGAATCGAATGTTTCGGTTCATTCATCGATGTTAATTTGTATATAGCTGTACTGTAACTTTGCGACGGTAAAAGCAGTATTCAGAGCTGACTTGTAAATATAAATAAGATGATATTATTTCCAGTGGAGTAGATGCAGTGTTGTGTTGACTGTAGAACGCCCCTATTTATATCAGGCGTAACACAATTTGAGCAGCCGACTCAGGATGCTGGGGGAAATTCTACTTGCCTTATCCTTTCACGTAGAAAATTAAATGTCTCTGGGTAATATCCGAAGGTTCCGACTCTGCTTTTGGCAGTTGATCAACTGTTGTTCTTGTCTTTTGCGGTTGAACGCTCAAGTGAGGAGTTTATTTATAAGCAGGTATTTAGGGTACTTTTATTATCTCGGAAATGAGTCAGTCCGCCTACAGGTAAGTTTTAGGTAAAGTATACTAAAATTACTTAAAAGTCTGTAACCAAGAATCTTTCAAAAATTAATATTGTGCAAAATAGCATCAAATTAAAACTCTCAGCCTAATGAGAAAAATAGACAAAGATAACGAACAAAAACAGACAAGATAGCTTTTACTGCAATTAATTGTTCAATCTAATAAAAATATCTTAGTGGTGTAGAGAGTTTTAGAGCATTTTGGATGTAAAGTAGGTAATTTGAAATTCTGAATAAACGTAAAGGGAAGTTTTTTTATGGAACTGTGTAATATTATGTACTCTAAAATTGCGGGAAAATATACGTGAGCTCGCTTGGAGAATTAAATAAATAATGATTGCCGTTGTACTACTTTATTTATAAGGTTTATCTGTATTTTTTTTATGTTATTGATATACAATAAAGATATTTTTTGTTTTTTTTTATATTGGTCTGAGTGATATGACAGTCAGGTCGTTCGCCTGATGGTAAGCGCCACGCCTGCCCATAACAACTGCAGTGCCACCCAGAACTTTAGTACCATAAAAATCACTGCGTCTCACTACAATGCGCTCATGATTCCGAGACATAAATATATTAAGTTTCATATACCCAGTAATTTAGCTAACAACAATGCCCTTCAGACCGGAACTCAGTAATACTTGCGCACTACTGCTTCGCGGTAGAATAACTGCCATAGCGATGGAAACTACCCAGATGGCGATCCCAGATACGAGAGGCCTACTACGAGTATAGAGCAGATAGTTAAGATCATAATGACGTTCATCTATTACATTAATTCTCAGAAAACATACCACTACAAAGTACTTATACCTACCTACAGCGTGCGAGTGAAACTGCGAAAAATCTATTGTTTTCGTATTCCTTCTAAAGTCCATTAGCAAATTCGTTCTAATATCAACACAGCGGAAGGTTCCTTTTTGTATCCCTTGTTCACCTCGAGATATGATGCAGTGCGGATTCTGCATTTGCATAAAAGCATCCATTATCCACAGCTTCGACCAAATAAAAAATCGATAGCCGCCGTTCATACGTAGCGTTGATAGTTACTTACCATCATTACATGTGTTTGTGTAGGTTTCGGCTTAAACGATGATAATAAAATTAGATTTTGTAAATTTATTATTGAAAGCAATATAAGTACAGAGTGTGACAAAAAAAGCTGATAGACCATACGGCAGAATCTCACTTTTTTTAGTGATAAATCTACGTTTGACCATCTCGCGACGATCGATGTGGCCGAAGACGTATAAAGTTATTTCAAATTCACGTATAAAAATTATCTGATTAAAACTTTGTATTATTTTTGAGTTATAGGCAGCAATCTGAAATATTGAAGACTTCTTAGCTGAAAGGTTATTGACCTAAAAAGCGACTAACAAAATAATATGCTTCCCAAATAGACTTCTTTCTGATTGTATACCATAAAAAGCATTGGCTACGGAACCCAACCTATATAGGTACGTGTCACGACACGCACTTGACCACTTTATTTATTAGTATAGATAGATGAACGTATGCAATAGTTATTTTACGTAATTTTATACAATGTATTTAATGTACCTATTAATTTTAATAGTTATGTTTTAATACTGCACGGAGAAGGTTCTCTATTCGATTTTTTTTTGTTTGTTACCTCAGAACTCCGTCAATCATGAACCGATTCGGAAAATTCTTTTTGCGTTGGGTTCAGTATAGCTATAAAGTGGTCCCATATAAATTTCATGGATATATTTTTTTAAGCTATTGCAAATAGCTTCTATCGCGGGCCTTGAGCGTGGAGACCGAATCCAGAAATTCCGTAACGAAAATAACCTAACAGCCCCCACTCCGAATGCTATGCAATAGCTTTACCGCGGCAGTCTCCGAGTGCCACACGTCTTTTTTTATTATTTATTGATTTAAAAATATAAATTATTATTATGTTACAAAAATATTGATTGGATGATCTTTCGGATTCGACAAACATTCGTTATAACTACATTTTAATTATTTTTTTCGATTGTCTGATCGCCTATTGCAGTGCCACCTAGGACTTTTAAAAGCATAAAAAGTACAGCGTAGAACTTTTTTTTTAATTTAATTTAATATAGTTTATTTACCAATATATATTATTTTTTAATAAATTTAAGACTACGAACATACATTGAAGTCGGTTTTTTTGTTTGATATAACGTATAGGTACTTGTTTTAGTTATTGAATACGATGTGAATTAGTATATACCTATATATATTACTAGCTGCGCCCCGCCGTTTCCCAAATTAAAAAATAACCTATGTAATAATCCAGGGTATAAGCCTCCCCATTCTGAATTTCACTTAAATCCGTTCAACTTGTGGCGTAAAGAGGAACACAAACACACAAACACAAACTTTCGCATTTATAATATTATTGTGACCTTTATCATACTCTGAGTGGTGTTTACAGCCAGACAAGCTGATGCCAAAGAGCCCTCCCTGTAATAATATTTAAGCAGCACCAGTACATTACTTGTCAAGACGCACATTATTTTTAATCTAGAGAAGGCGTAGGAGTGCTTTGTACAACGCTTATACGAGTACGATTACGTGATGTTGTTTAATATTACTGTAATTAATTACTTAATGTTTCATTATCGCCCTACTCGCTAGCCTAATATCATGTTTGGGTAGTCTCAGGCTAAGTGTGGGTCGAATGTCAGCACACAAATCAAGAAAGGTCACGTCAGCAAATGTAAACGTAGAGGTCCAGAACTCCAGAGACGTTATAAGGGGTTAGGGTACATCTCGCCCTCTCAAATTCTAGCCCGCAGGCGAGATGTCCACTTTTTAAAATGGTTATGGGAAGATTCGCCCAGGCCAGTTTTTAAGAATGGACCAGTTGTACCTTCTTCAAATCTAAAGGGGATGTTTCGCCCTAACCGTGTTATAACACGTTTTTTAAATTATATTATAGGCTTGCTAAGTACCTACCTATATAGGCTTAGTTGATAAAGAACTTTGGTTACCTTTGTCAGAAACTTCTTTTGAAAGGACGCTGTTGATTTTGAGCCGAATTCATGCATCACAGAATATCTACCTAATAGTATTCATTTACTACCTAGTTATAATTATGTAAGTTCTACTATAAGTTCTAGGTGCTGCTGCATCTGTTATGGGCAGGCGTTCTGCTTACCATCAGGCGAACAACCTGCTCGTCTCGTCATGAAGTAAAAAAAGCTGGGATGAAATTGGATCTCATAGGTACCTGCAAAACTACGTATTACCATTTCGTATTCTCTTTGATTTTCCATTTGAATCGAGATTTGTGTGATAGAGAATGCTGTGCATACAAAAATATTTATTTTGTTTTAGGACCTGTGTTATTTATTTAAATAGGTACCTACCTAGGTCATCTGACTACTTATTCTGAATCCCCGATAATCATTGTCAAGCTTATTAAGCTTCGATAAGGTACTATTTTCTTCTTGTGACTTCCTTTGCGCATATTTTGCAAATCATCATTCCTCTTGGCTTATGGCGCATCAATAGTACATATCTACTTAGATTTTACAGTTATTGTTTAAACATTGTGTTACCATGAGTAATAGTATAAGTTTAGTCATCGCTCAACATCCAGAGGCTATAATTTCATGCGTAGGGGTACAGGGGGTGTAATAGGCGGATAGGAACACAAATCATGAAGGGACCACGTCTGGCGCCGCGTCAGCCAGCTTGTTTGTGCTTGTTGTGCTAAAGTAGTAAATATATATACCTACTTAGAATAATTAATAAAAAATAAAAGTTAAGCCAATGGTATGAAAAGTACATACTACGCCGTCAGTACAATGAACGCAAAACAACTAGACGCATGAAGATAGTAAGTATAAATAGTACCTACAAGGTCGGTTGCAGCAACGCAAAGAAACAAGATACAACTGACCCGCAAATATTTGTTTCGTGCCTCGTTGTTTATGGGACAAAGAGCAATAGGACAGTACAAATAGTTTCAGACCACAAGGAAGTTTTAGTTATTTCAGACTAGGCGGAGGCAGGAAGGTAGATATATCTACCTACTATTCACGTGTTTTGAGCAAAAAAACATGCAGCGAATTTCAGGCAAACATTGTCAAACAAAAAAGGTCTATAAAATACATTCACTTGACCTTAAGAAAACACTAGTAAACTTTGTGCCATATCATCTCAAATTTTTAACTCTTGCGGCGTCGGCGTCGCATGAAGTCATAATATGAGGCTACAATTTTGTGTACGGAGGTCTTACAGTGTAAAATTTGTGAGTTGCACCGCAGGCACCTGTTCCGGCGGGGCATTAACTCAGCGATTCCGGAATCCGCCGACGACGGTACGTTTAATTCTTTGGAAGGGCTATGAAATAGGCGAGACGTTGTCAATTTACTGTGCAACAAGCAAACCTTGGACTTAAACTTACTTAAATAAACAGCAACTAATCTACGCTTATAAAGACAATTAACATATAACAAATAATAATATATAAATATAACGATAACAACTGACACAAGTATACCTATACCTACTTATTATTAGTTAGATAGTTTTCTAAGGACTCTATATACCTACTAAACCTTAAGTAACGCATCATCATCAGCCTATTACGTTCCCACTGCTGGGACATGGGCTCTTCTCTCACTCTTATACAGAGAGTAGGTATGATAATCACGTCTGAGTTTGGTGGATGTCAGATTTCCTTAAACTTTGTAACTGTTGGATATGTCGGTCTCTTCACGAGGTTTTCCTTCACCGTTTCAGAACGAGTATTTAATCCGCACATAACTAAGTCATTGTTGCGGGACTAGCGGGATTCGAACTCCAGTGCGTTACGTCGGATCGAAATAGCACGAGTTTCCGCTGAGCCAAACCAGTATTCTGTGGCCAAACTTGCTCTATAATGCATAATTACGATTGTAACGCAAAAAGTCTAAATATTTTTAGCGTGTACTAAGTATTAACTTATTAAGTATTCTGTCGACGTGTTTGTTAAAGACCTTAAAGAAGCTTAAAGACATCTAAGGATACAGGAAGAACTTACCTAATCGGAAACTGAGTTGTTCAGTAACTTAGAATAGAAAAACTCTTTACATATACCATACCTACCAATTTAAAGGAATAGACAATAGCACAGTCCTTACTGCATTATGGTAGTACAATGGGCGGTCTTGTCGCTTGAAGCGATCTCTTCCAGACAACCTTTGGATGGACAGTATTGGAAGAAGTAGACGGCGGTGTACAACAAAGTTTATTAATTACAACTAAATACCTATATAATCATACAAACATGCTAATATTTATATTCTAATAAAAAAAAACACTTTATTATTAAAATAGACTAATACTTATCAAAATATTACTTAGTACTACTTAGTAATTACTTAGCTACTGTATGAGCAATTTATCGCGGGTTTTGAGGCCCAATTCTTCCAGCAGCGCTGCGGTTTCTGCTTCCGCTCGGCTGCTGCTGACTATTAAGTTAATTTCAATTTTACTTTTTTCTTTCGTTAACGTTCTCATTGTTTGAATGAATTGTTTCACCATTTATCACAACTTTTATGTCTTTGTCGGAATTTAAAACCCCGCGATTCGGTGTTAAATGGAAATTATAGAAATAGTTAAAATAGTAGGTATATTACCCAATACAAAACCTATTGAGTTTTAATACGATAATGTAAATAGTCAGATACCTAAATATTTACCTACTTAATTAAAATAAATCCATGAGTAAGTATTTCGACAAAAAAGATTTCTTGACTCTCGTACTCGTAGCACAGTATCGTTGAATTGAATTTCAATAGCAGAAAAATTGAGATGCGCATTTCCAACTGCTTAAGTTGCAAACCTCGTATGAAAATTGAGCTTACACAGTTTGCGAAAGCACATTCCTATATAAAATATGCATCGAAGTATACCTACCTACACTACCAAGATGGTAGTACGTGGACAAAAGAACAAATGATATAACTGTGTTGGCTGCAATAACACAAGCTGATATAGAGATTTCTGGCGGTCGGTTGACCTGGCCCCAGGTGACAGAAAGGACCTTTACATGTCCCTGTTTCACTAATGTCCTCAAACACACACACAGTCTTGCTACATGAGATCCAGTTTTATCTACGTTAAAACTTTATCAAGTTTTCTTCTAAACGTCGTTTTGTACATTTTGTAGAAACTCAAAGTAAAGAGTTTGAAATTACTTTTTCAAGAAATGGGACCTCAGAGCCCAATTCATGAAAGTACAAGTCTCATTTTTTCAAAGAATCATTTCTTCATTTTGTTAAATATGAAAAAGCTTGTTTGTCCGAACTTTCCTCTAGCAGTTTTTTAGGAAAGTTTCAATTTGGGCTTTTAATGAGAATCGGTTAATGGTTTTCCATAAGGGTTGTGTGTGGTGGGAACGTGAAAGTCGATTTTAGGTTGAAAGGAGGTCGATTAATACTGTCTATTTGATCGGGTGGTATAAAATCAAACCCGTTGGCCCTCGGAGCCATAAGTTCAATCACACAAGCCGCCTTATTGTGTTTTATTAGGTATCTTTTCTATACGCAGTTTCTAAAAAATACACCTGTCTACGTATATTCATATTTAGAAGTCGGTAGGTACGTATATAATTGCGTTCTATGAATGAGGAGACAATGTAGGTAATGTTAGAACATGGTTGAGATGTATAAACATAAATAAATTTCGGATTGCTTAGAACATAATGTTAGAAAAAAAGGTTATCTGTAGTCCAATACCTTTACCTAGATCTTCAATTTCAATTTAATTATACATATCTGCATTACAAGCACAGGTAGGTACTCGTATTAAGTTAAGGAGATAACATATGACTAACTGTGCATAGCAATATTGCGCTGACTGAAAACTAGAAACTAGGTTTTATCATTAAAAAACTCGTGTACAATGTTACAACGCTCCGTAAATAATAGGGTCTTTTAGGTTTCTTAGGAAAATATTATCTTTTTCTTCACTTTTTGTTTTGTCGAGTAATTTATAGCGATCTTAGATATTATTATAGATATTATAAATCTTAATATTATAGATCTTAGCGTTGTGGTCAGTCATTTTTTGTTTACACATTAAGTTAAAAACCAATTTAGTATAAAATTGTCACACTATTGTAGGCTAGGTATGTATATATAGGATTTTGACAATTAGACATAAAGCTCGTCATTAAGTGGATGTGTTTGTGCAAACGCCCCGGGCGCCGCGCCGCCGGCCGGTCCCGGGCAAACCCCGGGCGTTATTCCAATCGCGTTATTCGTCATTAACGTTATTATTATTGCGCCATAGAGCCCCACCCGAACAAATTAAACTGCGATGCGCATGACGCTGTGTTGCGCTTAATTCGAATGTTACGGCATATCGTCAAACATGACATTCATTTTAATTTGATTTATTTTTAAATTCGGACCACATTTTTTGAGGTAGAGCTGCAATGAAATATAGCCACACGAATGAAAATGAGCCTACTGAACACCTAAAATACCAGATATCTGTGTAAAATAAATCTTACTGGTATCTTACTGGTGGTAGGTTTCTCGTATGCGAGAGGCCGTCTGGGTGGGTACCACCGCTTTGCCAGTTATTCAGCCGCCAAGCAGTAGTGCGTGTGCAATACTGTGTTCCGGTTCCGGTTTGAAGGGCATTGTAGCCAGCGAAATTACTGGGCATTATGAGACAACAGCTAATTGTCTCAGGGTGACGAGCGCAGTGTAGCGCCGCGCAGGATTTTGAAAACAAAGTTCTGGGTAGTGGTTTTATTGTTATGGGCTGGCGTATTGCTTACCATCAGGCAAACGACCAGCTCGTCTCGTCTTTCGTTATAATAAAAAAAAAATATCTAGGTACTATCTTACCTACCTACTCGCAGAAAATGATTTGCTTATACACTACCTTTAGCAAATACTAGAACTAAATACTTGAAGTTATGTAACCAAGTTATAGGTAGGTAGGTATATGATTGATGAGCCTAAGTCCTAAAGATACAACGCGACATTGTTATCGACATACGTTATCACAAGCACTGTACAGTAATCGCTGGAGGTTAATAATTTACAGGAATGCTGCAGTAGACGCATCGATGTTAGTCGCCCGTCTTAACAAATAGTCTGCGGTTGCTCTGTTCCTTGATTTACGTACGTGACGACGCGTAGCGCCCGCGGTGGCTGCTAGGCGGTACGTCGCCCGTGTTTACCCGGCCTTAACTTTGATTAACAAACCTATCCAATGCAGTATTGTTGTTGACAGCTCTACAACTAAAGTAGATAACATTGCTGTACTTTCTTTCGGGCAGTTTTAGCACAGAATACTAAGCATTCGTGGCATAGATAATCATTCAACAGAGTAGCATAGTATTTACATCCAACGAAGGACGATAAAAGCGGACTCTTCGAGTTTATTTTGGAATTAATTGCTAGTAGAACAGCAAGCAGGTAAATACAAAGCGCGAAGCTAATTAAATTGGAAGCTAGTTCGCAAACAAAGTGACTCGTTAATGTGATAGTGTCGCTGATGCTCGTACCCTGACCCGAAAGTTTCTCGTCGACCTCAAAGGAAACGAACACAACCAGCCGCATTATGAAAACTGTTTTACAAGATTTTTACATTTAGGTACAAACAATTTTATTGTGTATCTTGAGCAGGTACCTACCTAACGTTCGTTTTAATTTGTGTAGGTAAAAGTACCTACCTACCTACTTTATTGTAGAGATGATTCGGATATCCGGCAAAATTCTGGTATCCGGCCTATACGGCGTAGATTTATTATCCGGCCGGATACCGGATATTAGTTTAATATCCGGCGGGTACCAGATTTTTAATTAATTAGGAAAATTTTAATAAAATCTTTTAATTCACATATGTATAAGTCTAAACACAAAGGAAAACCGTTAAGTATAATCTTGAAATCGAAACATTTATTTATCAGTACGTATCTTAATCATATTTTTTAGCAAAAAGAGAGTTTGTACCTACTAGTACTAAACTACAGTTAAATTATGGTAAATAAACACTTATTCTGCATTAACAGGTAATAAGCGATTTCGCTTGACTTCGTAAACAAGGCCAGCTGCAGAGAAAAGGTTAACAAAGCGATAAAAGATACATTTTAGCAAACTTGTCAAGTTCGGGTATTGTGCCGCATTGGCTGACCACCGAGTAAAAGGGTTACGATTCCGGTCGATTCGAGGGGTCTTTAAATAAAAGTCGACCTCACTTCTGAGGGCGTTTTTTTTTTCTTGATTGTGGCACTAACTTGCGTTATTTTTATTTGCTATCTCGTCAAAACAATTCCAAAACACCTCCGCGAACTCTTTTAAATAGATCTACACGTTACAATACGCTAATATTTAGCTGGATATTCGGCCTCCGGACAATCGGCTACCCAGCTTCTAGAATGGCCAGCTAACCAGTAACCTACTGGTTAGCTGGCCATCATAGCATAGCTGTTTTGCCGGATACCGGATACCATCCGGTATCCGGCAAAACAGCTATCCGTTTCATCTCTACTTTATTGAATTATTTTTACTTACATAATAGACCCAAATTTCACTTACGATCATAACTGCAGAAGTTATGAGTCTATGAAGGATTAGGATAACCTGGGGCAGATCGACGAACGGACAGAACGATCTGGAATAAATAACGATGTTGGACTACCTACGAAACCAAAAATTACGATCAAAATATAGATAATAGAAAGTATTTGAAGCCCCTGGCCCTAGATAAAGCAAAAAAGGTGAAATCATACATTCCATTAAACCTTTTACAGGAAGCTTCATGAAAAGTTCCACCAGGTTACCTAGATACTGGCTAAATGTACAAACCGTGCTAAATCAATGTCAAAGTCAATGTAGTTAAGTCTGTTAAGTCTGTCAGTGTCAACCGTCATGGTCAAGTGACAATGACAGGACATGACATCGCACGTGTGTTTGTTTTATTTACTATAATTTGTAATTTGTTTGTACGACGAAAGTAATTAATATTACCGGTTGTATTATTTAAAGACGTTAACGATAGTGAAGGCATATGTATAGTTCCTGTACATATGGTCAAGGTGAGTAATTAGTTGCAAGTTTTACCAATGTCTAGATTTTGTTATGAATTTGACAATAAAATAACATGAACATGTTCATGTTATTTTTGTCCATCATCTTTTATTTATACAACATCCATGGTTGCTCTAAGTAAAGCTCATTATTGTTTTTTTAATATTGTGAATTATAGAGTAAAGTTATTGTAAGGTCAGTGACAAAAGTAGCTAAACATATGTGAATCTTTGATTGACTACACCTTTAATGTTTGTCTTATGTCTCTGAATGTGGAATTTTAAATGCCTGATGAATAGGGAAATTGCAAAAAATTGCATGTAACTCGTATACCTATTTTCGGTGTTATTGACAATTGAAAGTTTGTTAAAGTTCAGTTACTTATGTCCCTGACTGTACCTCTTATTGTATATACATATGTAAACAATAAAAAAACCTATATTTTATTTTGTTGTAGATACCAGCACGTTTATGAAGATATGCATTATACAGAAATGCTGCACCATAGTAAAACTGAACTACAAGAGGAGATCAAGTCATCTGCAAAATATGATCAAATTGTAACGGTGAGTAAACAAGCTGAAAGTATTAATAACTTCAAGATAAAGAATGAAATAATTGATAAAAACAATGATGATTCAGATCTTGTTCTTTTAAACACAAGAAATAGAATTATATTCATGGAAGGTAAAGAAAATTTGTATGATAACTGTAGGATAAAGGAAGAAATGGGTATAGGCTTGGACGTCATTCAAGATGCTAACACACAAAAAAGTTGTTGCAAAGACAATGGTGAGTTTAAAAGTAAAGATGAGTTATTACGAGATGAGAATGTGAACCCAAATCTGTTAAAGTTAAATTCAGGAAGCAGAATAATGTTTAAAGAAGATATAGAATATTTGTATGAAAACCATACCATTAAAGAAGAGTTAGTTTTGGGTCCCGAAATTATACAAGAAATTACAGCTAAAACACCATTTCGTGAGAGAATAATCTTTTCAGAAGACAAGATAGCATCAGTCAAAGATGTAGAAAAACCATATAAATGTGACCTGTGCTGCAAATATTTCACTATAAAAGTCTGTTATGAAAAACATATTCGGAAATGCGGTAACATATTTACTTGTGATTATTGTAAAACAATATGTCATTCTCGACCTCTCATTAAGCACCATATAAAAAGACACATGAAAAAGCAAGAAAAAAATCATACAAGAAAATCAAAACCTAAAAACTTAAATCTTGACCATATCTGTAAAATATGTGACAAAAAGTTTGCTTTACCAGAAAGCTTGGAAAACCACATGAAACTGCACAATAATTCAATGAAATGTGTTGATAAACTTTGTAATATATGTGGAAAAGATTTTGCTACATCACAGAATTTGGTTCGTCATTTAAAAATTGTTCACGCTGGGAAGAAACCGCACAGCTGCAAGGAATGTGGTAAAAGTTTCACGCACAAGAAAGATTTTGAGTACCACATTGAAAGAACACATCTCATTTCCTTCGAACCAAAAGTATCATGTGTATTTTGCAAGAACATGTACTCTGGTAAATCCAATTGCAAGCGACATGAAAAATATTATTGCCCTAAAAATGAAGGAAAAATCAATAAGGTCCAATTAAGACACACTTGTAATATTTGTCAAAAGCCTTACAGACATAAAGATAGCATGACAAAGCATTTAAAAAGCCATTTTGGTACTAATATCAGATACCAATGTGATATTTGTACTAAATCATATACAAGAAAATACAAGCTCAGACAACATATACAAAGTCAACATTTCTATACTTTGAAAGTTCTTTCATGTACTAAGTGTAAAAGTACATTTACTAGCAGATGGGGATTTATACGTCACAAACAAAATAAATGTTATATCACTCAAACATGTGCAATTTGTCAATCACATTTTGAAAGTAAAGACAGTTTGGCAAAACATATAGAAATGCATCAAGGAAGAAGACCTGCCTATCAATGTGATGCATGTAATAAGATATATTCATCAAAACAATCCATGCGAATCCATATAAAAACAATACACATGAAACTAAGAGCTTATTCATGTCAGAAATGTAAAGGGACTTTTATTAGTCAAAGAGATTTAAAAATACATGAGAAGAAGCATTAATTTTTCTAAAATAATCTGTTGTCCACCAACCTTACAATCATATAATTGATAAATCCTACTATACTATTTAAGTATACCAACCATATTATTAATTACTTAATTAAGCCTATTTCTAAGTTACGGGTGAACAACTGGAGAATTTTTTTAACCAACTTAAAAATGCAGGAGGTTCTCAATTTGATTGGTTTTTTTATGTTTTTTACCTCAGAACTCTATCATTTATAAACTGATTTGGAAAATTCTTTTAGCATTGGGTTCAATATAGCAACAATGTGCTCCCATATACATTTCATTGATAGCCCGTGGACTTCAAAGATACATCAGCATTAAAGTCTGTTTTTTTTTGTTATAAAATGGTTCATAATTACAGACTGTAAACCTAGGTCTAGGACTATAAACCTCTTGTAAACCTAGGTTAAAACTTACCTACGTTCGGTAAATGCCTTGTCAAGCAAAAACTCACTATGACAAACTGCTTACCTTTTGTCTGCGGATTTGAATATTTGTTTTACATATACCCATATGAGTCATGAATGGCCACTTTAATGAAAGTAAAGACTCTAGTCTAATTATTATTATTGCTTGACCACACCTAGAAGCGCTTATTGTTTATGTTCTCATGCCTGTTCACGATAAGTAAATATATTTTGAGGTTTGTCGTATCGTCTGTATATATGTCGCAGCCAACTAGCTTAATTCGCCGTTCAATAAACAGCCTAACCTCTTTACTAAACAGCGCCGTTCAACTAGTGGGCTGAATGATATTCAGCCATAGCGTCTATTACAACTTTTAATGAACTGGCTGGCTAATGCCAGCCATTTAGCATTTGGTTAAACTTAGATGTATCCTACGCAAGATTGTAAACCGTCGAAAGATTGTGAACTGTCGCATTATTTTTCGGTAGATTATAATGTATCGAAGTGATAGATTATAATCTACTTACATTATATTCGTATCTAACATACATGTTCGCGGCGTTGGGTTGGCCCAAGGGCCATCCCCCGCCGCACCCTAACTTACCGAGGGCGGTGCTATATTCATTATTATTGTCATTACACTCTTCCATTGTACTATTTTTGATATATATAGTATAGGCAAGTAATTAAACGTCATCGATCCAAGTCATTTGCCTAGCTGTTTGATTAAATGACTGAATATCATTCAGGCCGCCAGTTGAACGGCGCCGTTTAGAAAAGGGGCTAGGCTGTTGATTGAACGGCGAATTCAGCTAGTTGGCTGCGACATAAGTATTATGCGTGTCTCTAGGTATTACCTACCTACCTTGATATACATTTTTAGATGTGAGTATATAAATTACCTACTTACTTTTATGGAAGTCCTCGATATTGTGCAAATTTATAAAATAATACTATGCTTTCAAGTTACCTTTAATGTGACAATAAAAAAAAACGTACCTATTGCTGTTTTTCCTTTTCCTTCTATATTTTGTATCGAACCCAATGATTAATAATAATTATTAAATAAAATAATGAGATTTTTACCTATAAGAATTAACCGCTTATGTCCTGCCATTATAATAAATTAAATTAATGCCTTTTTGTTGTTTTAGTGATAGTAGACAAGTCTTAAAAAGCGCAACTATTTGTATCGTGTCTCGGTGTTGTGGGACCATGGTCTTCGTATCTATTTAGGTAGATAGTGGTTTGTGTTGTATAAGCAGCATCGTGTACCTACCTAGCTGCTTATTTACCTGCTTACATCTTTATAGGTTTATAATAATATTAAAACGCCTAACGATCACAACCATAAATATACCCTAACTAGGATTCCCTGTATTAGGGAACCAGCCCCCGTACCCATATGTCCCTCAAGCGCCAATCGTATATCGTGTTGAGCTCAGTTTAGATTCACTGCGACAATATTTTAGGATGCCATTTATTGTCCCATTAAATTTATCTCAACTTGTAGTTAACATATTTTTAACCGACTTCAAAAAAGGAGGAGGTTCTCTGTTCGATTGTATTTTTTATTTTTTTATTTTTTATGTTTGTTACTTCAGAACTCAGTCATTTATGAACCGATTTGAAAAATTCTTTTTGCGTCGGGTTCAGTATAGCTACGAAGTCGTCCCATATAAATTTCATTGATATGTGACCTTGGACTTCGAAGATACATTGTAGTCGGTTTTTGTTTTTTTCTAAAAATTAATTATGGTATAAATGAATGAGATTAATTCGATTTCTTGCCTGAATCGACAATAATTAGTCGGTATCTCATTAGTCGCAGTGAAGCTATACCTTAATTTGAGCTCAACACGATGTACGATTGGCGCTTGAGGGACATATGGGTACGGGGGCTGGAACTACGAAGATCATGGTCACACAACACCCAGACACGATACAAATAGTTGCGCTTTTTTCTGTGCACAAACATTTGTCACGGGAATGTTACCCATAACCTCGGTGGTGTATGAGATTTGAGCCAACCTACCCAACCACCACTACGCCACAGAAGCTATACATATAGATACCTACTTTAATTTAGGTAGGTACTTACCTACGTCCTATAATTAAAGGGGTCAGCGACAAGTGACAAGTGTGCGTCAAAGACGTGCGACATGTTTGCGGTCGCGCTGCGGTCACATGCTCACGACACCTGCATATTAACATTACACAGGCATCTACATTCCTATGCATACTGACACCTAGGTATATACCATGTATTTACCTACATATATACCTATTTACCTATATATTTACCTTGTATCACAGAATACTAATGTATACAGATTACCAAAGTAGGTAGGTAGGTAAGTACCTACGTCGTAACACCGAGGTAATATGTGGAAGATAAATTTCAATTATTTTTGTTTGTGGTTATATTTTTAGTCTATGGTATTATTTTAAATTATCTATGGTTGTATTTGTAATCTGTGGTATTTTTAGCCTTTGATAAATTTATTCTCTATGGTTAACTTCCGTTTTAAAAGTCGTGCAATTGACTAGTTTGCTTTCCCGCCATTGACGAGTCTGGTTTTGATATAAAAAGGCCGCGCAAGCTATCGACAGATCAGAAGTTGTCCAGTCGCGGACACGGCACAACCTGGTGCTCTGAACTGTCAGGTATGATAATTTTACTATTTATTGTTACTATTGTTTGATTATATTTTAGTTATAATTAGTATATAATTTGTAGTTAAATAATTAGTATAATTTATAGTTACGTAAATAGTTATATAAATTATAGTTATAAAACATATATTTTACTTTTAGTAAATAAGTTAGTATATTGCCTATTAAATAAATAAGTTAATTATAAGAAATGCTATTTATGTTGGTTACTTTATAATAAATAAAATAAGTTATGATTATTTAAGAGCTATTTTTACTTACGCTCCCACATCAGAAGTGGGATTAGTGTTAACCTAAACTACGCCCAGAAACGTTTATGATTTCAGAAGCCGCAAGATGGATGACCACGATTCTGCTGCGTCAGAGGATGGACAGCTCGAGGACGATTCAGCAGCCACGCTTGAGCCTGTGGCAGCGACCGCGGTTGCGGCTGGCCGTGCATCACCTATCTTCAGGCCTGCAACTGCGATTGACCGTCATGCGGCTAACCACGGCGCCGAAGAGGCAGCCCATGGGGGCGCTCAGCCGTCAAGTCGTGGCGGCGCTTCTACAAGAGGCGCTTCATCGAGCGGTGGCTATGCTGCACCCAGCGGTTCAGCGGCAGATCAGGACACAAGGACAGTAGATTTCACTCCTATAAACTTCATGCAAAATATAATGCAACAAATGATGACACAATTAATTGAAACTACTGCTAAAGCCTTCGGTACACCGAAAGTGAAGCCTACTCCACGCATGCGGAACCTTGAGCAGATTTATGTTCCAGCTTTTGACCCTGACGATCGAACTGATACCATCCAAGTTTGGTGTCAAAATATTGAAGAACTGAAAGCTGAATATGAACTTACTGATAGAGAAGTGTTAAATTTGACTCGGAAGAACCTACGTGGGCGTGCTGCCGAATGGGCACGTCGAAATTACTCAAGTTTAACTAATTGGCCGGAGCTTAAAACAAGTCTTATCGCTACTTTTGCAGACGAATCACGTTACTACGACGACCTGACCCTCTTCATGGAGTACACCAGCGAGCAGGCCGGCAGTCTTGCAGAGTACGCCACCCGAAAATGGGAGTTGGCGAAGAAGGCGATTGGTATGGAGATGACTGAGCAACGCCTAGTGGAAGCAGTTATTTCTGGTATGTCAGATTTTCGTATCCGCTCTGATTTGCTACGACTTACGCCTAAAAATTTGCCACAGTTAATCCAAAGTCTTAACTCATATAAACGAAAGAGACCTGGTGTAGACACTGATCACAACGTTGTGCCTAAAAGATTTAAGCCCGATTCATCCTTAGATTACAAATCTAGACGTTGTCACAAGTGCCAAGAGTTAGGTCATGTACAAAAGGATTGCCGTTCTAACATCAATAACAATCAAAACGCTCAAAATTCTGCTTCCACTTCTAAAGATGCAAAGCCAGTAGTAGTTCAAAAACCCCTTGTGCCAACTTGTACTTTCTGTAGTAGGAAGGGTCATAGTTTCGAAAACTGTTTCCAACGCTTAAACAAAAGCTCTAAAAATTAATAATAATCTAAAAATTATTAATAATCTACTACGTTTACACTTTGATTATGACTAATAAAAATTCGAAAACTATCCAAATTGACGACAGTGATTATATATATGTGTTTGATAGATAGTGATGCTGAATGCTCCCTTATGCGCTAAAACGTAGGAGATTCAGTCAAGGGTAAAGTCATTTATGAGATTTCTGTTTTGCGAGGAGTTGGAGACAATTCTTTCCGTCCATCGCGTAAAAATATTTGCATGATAGGTTAATGGCCTTAATATTGAATTTATTTCATTTTGGTCCCTGAATCTTTTCGAAGTACATAGAATAAAAGATCATTTTCAAAAAATGTTACTAAAATTGCTCTTAGTTCCTGTAATTTCAAATTTAATCAAAAATTGATCTTGATTCAGTAAAATATAATTCTGCAAAATTAATAAAAGCCAATCTGGTTCGAGACAAATCTCCCTTCATCCAATAGACAAACCCCCAGTTCCTTTTCACACTGTCTATATAGACACTACTGGTAAATTGAGTGGCAATAAACCTACCAAGCAATATGCTGTTGTGTTCATAGATGCTTTTACAAAATATTGTTATATGAAACCTGTGAACAATTTGACTGCAGCGGCAACTGTTAATTGCTTAAAAGAGTTGATTTATACTTTTGGTACCCCCAAACGTATCGTTTGTGATCAGGCTGCTTCATATACTGGAAAAGAACTTAGAAGTTTTTGCGATCTTTGGTCTATAGAATTACATTTCATTGCAAGTGGTGTCAGTCGTGCAAATGGTCAGGTAGAGCGAATGATGAAGGTTTTGACAAACTGCTTCACTATTGTTGAAAACACTACTAAGAGAGGTTGGAAAGATGCTGTAGGTGAAGTGCAGTTAGCGATTAATTGCACTTTTAGTAAAAGCACTGGTCACACTCCTTTCCAGCTTCTCATAGGTTGCGATCAGTCTCCTCCCGCTATATCTGCCTTAATAAAAGATGTTGAACGTATGGACCTCGATATTTATCGTCAAGAATCCAAAGAAAGGATGGACGAACGAGCTCAAATCCAAAAGGTTGATTATGATAAGACTAAAGCTAAAATTATTCCTTTTAAAATTGGCGATGTTGTGTTAATTAAGCAAAATCCACGAGCAATCAACAAGCTTGATAGTAAGTACAGAGGTCCTTGCGTCATAACTCAAATAAATGATAACGATAGATACACTGTAAAAGTCTATGAAACTGGTAATGAGCTGTACGTTTCTCATGATAATTTACGAATTGTTGCCCCTGATATGGGATGTGAATTGACTGATTCTTTAGATAATAATATATCAGAGTAATTAACATAAAATTTACCAAATATTTTACAATATTTTGAGGCGATTAATCTGGGTATAAAGTATTCGTCTGGCCAACGACCGCTTTGTTCCCGAAAACCGCCATCAAAAGTGATTGGGATTAGATTGTCACGTAACTTGACATGCCATGTAAATTGGCAGATATCTAATCCTCGAAGCCATGTGATTTGGCTTATTTTGGTGTTCGCATGGTGCCATGTGACTTGGCGAAATTTGTGATCTGATTGTTATGTGATTTAACAATTTGTCATGTGAGTTGGCGGGTATCAGGTTGTCATGTGATTTGACAACAGCCTTGTGGTTAGGCGGATACTAGATCACAGAACCATGTTGTAACATATGTCATGTGATTTGACATTTTAGCCATGTGATTTGGCGAATATTCGGTTGTCATGTGATTTGACAACAGCCATGTGATTTGGCTTGATATAACGTCATGTGATTTGACAATAGTATAGCCATGTTAATGGTTTATACCGCATTTTAAAACCTGTTGATTTTTGAAACCATATTGTGATTTAATATTTAAAGGTCATGTGACTTGAACGCTCTGATACGTTATTATAGTGTCATTATTATATATTGTTTAAATGATCTGTATCGAAAATCTTTGTTTTTCGCGAGCCAAAGGCTGCTCGTCAGAATGGCCGTGTGGAAGATAAATTTCAATTATTTTTGTTTGTGGTTATATTTTTAGTCTATGGTATTATTTTAAATTATCTATGGTTGTATTTGTAATCTGTGGTATTTTTAGCCTTTGATAAATTTATTCTCTATGGTTAACTTCCGTTTTAAAAGTCGTGCAATTGACTAGTTTGCTTTCCCGCCATTGACGAGTCTGGTTTTGATATAAAAAGGCCGCGCAAGCTATCGACAGATCAGAAGTTGTCCAGTCGCGGACACGGCACAACCTGGTGCTCTGAACTGTCAGGTATGATAATTTTACTATTTATTGTTACTATTGTTTGATTATATTTTAGTTATAATTAGTATATAATTTGTAGTTAAATAATTAGTATAATTTATAGTTACGTAAATAGTTATATAAATTATAGTTATAAAACATATATTTTACTTTTAGTAAATAAGTTAGTATATTGCCTATTAAATAAATAAGTTAATTATAAGAAATGCTATTTATGTTGGTTACTTTATAATAAATAAAATAAGTTATGATTATTTAAGAGCTATTTTTACTTACGCTCCCACAAATAGATAAAAAACAAATGAGTAACTAGATAGTTTAAAAAAAATATTAGTTACCTATATGGATAACTACACCTAGGTAGGTATTATAGCCTATTAGACTATAATGAAATAATTATATACTATGAATTGTTGGAATAAAATTTGCCTGATCATTTTATTAGCGATCGAGTTCTTCATGATACCTACTTGCACTGCACCACTATAAAGCACTCGCGAGTTTCACGCGCGGCGGTTGACGAACAACTCGAAATTATTGCAGTTAGGTACCTACAGTTAGTTGCAACATATGTAACCGCCAAACTGAATGACATCCGTGCCCTCGGCTGTTATAACCCATTTGTAGGTATCTATTATTGTAGACCTTACATCCCCGTCTTTAACATTTTGATAATTCCTTTCAATCCAAAGGTTGCTTGGAAGAGATTTTAGCGATAAGGCCGCCCATTGCAACACTTTCTTTAATTGTTTTTATGTAATGTCTATAATTTAATGTTTGCAATAATGCGTTCATCTGTCTATCTAACCCATTAGATCGTTGTGGTTGGTTGTATACCTATTTTATAGAGTACGGACACGGACATGTCGTATTGTGTCCGTATCCGTATTTATTCATATTATCCTTGTCCGTACCACAGCTAGTTGTAAGAGTGATAAAATCGTCAGTAGGTATCTAACATCTTTCATGGTAGGTACAGATTCAAACACGGACGATTAACTTTATCGCCGGAAAGTATCTACCTACTCCTAGCTCTTAAGGAATGCCTCTCCATTTGTAGTATAAAGGTCCCACATTAGTACCTATCTTTATTGGCTGATTCAAGGGTCTATTAAATGTCGTCAAAAAGGATTTTAGTTCTAAACTTTCGTTATAAACAGTAGACAGAGCCACAGAATAATAAATAGTAGTCCTACAGATAGCCTATAAGTTTGTAGGTACTACTTGATGGTAAGCGGTTACCGTCGCCTATGGACATCTGCAGCACCAGAGGCATTGCTGATGCGTTGCCGACCCTTAACGACTCTACCAATTCCTCTTTTAAAGGACTCTATGTACTAACACAATTATTTAAATGAAAGCCGATAGAGCCATTAGGTCACAGCGTTGAGCATACACACGATCTTTACACTACGTCATGTAAGTAGCTAAATGCTCTAGTTTGGACCTACTCACATTCATACCATCATGTAATATTGTTCACTATTTCTAGCCAGCATCTATAGGTTTTTCTCTAGTCTTGTAATCAGCCAATCCAAACCACGTTCTTCCTTTGATTCTGCCAGGGATGGTTTCAGTGAGTGCGGTGAATTGAGGCGCTTGTAGAAAACCGAAGTACCGACCGCCGTAACTACCGTTCCATTAAAAGTAACGCACGTGTTGCTATTGAGGGAAACATCGTTAGGTACCGCTCAATGCGCCACTCGCTCACTTTTAAAGCTCGCATGAGTAAAAAGTTATCAATTCCCTACCTACAAGCCAGCTCAGAAATATAGTTTTCTAGTGACCATGATCAATGCAACTTGATCGAAACGTCAAGATAGATAGATAGATAGGTAGATGAACGCTTAATTGCAAACATTAAATTAAAGACTATTTTATTATCATAATTAATGCTTTATTGTACACCAAACAAGAAATTAACAAGGTACACGAAAGGCTCTTACAAACTAAAGTACAACATTACATAAAAACAAAGAAAGTGTTACAATGGGTGGTCTTATCGCTAAAAGCGATCTCTCCCAGGCATCCTCCAGGTCCTTCAGGAGGTTAGTCAAAATGTTATTTAACTTACTAACCTTAGAGTATACATATTACCTATGTAGTTATATATACTCTAAGATAATAACGTATGCGCGAATAGACCCGATACATTCTAAACATCAGCTCAAATATAATTATAAGCCGACTCTTTTTCTTTTACCGTTATTGAGGTCATCACTTTTCATCTTACCCAAAAAATATGTGAAGAAATAGATACTTTGGGAAAGAATATTATTGTGTCTATAAATCATAATATTTATAAGAAACAATTAATAATACAACTGTTGCTGGCCGATTTAGAACCTCACCTCACGATAACTCGCGACTGTATCTTACGATCCAAAATATTGCACACAAAACAAATACCGTAAATGCAACATGTAATCGATACCGATATTGTAACCGAAACCGTATCGAATTCGGAGGGCGGAATAGCTCTAAAAGGAACCTACAACATGATATCGATATCCTTTCGAATCGATTTGGTATTCGTTATTTTGAGGTTCTGAATCAGGGGGCATGAATTTGTACGCATAGTAAACCGGTAATTAGATGCAATTAATACTTAAGATTTTCAATAATTAGGAAGAAGTAAAATGATATTGCTCGGGCAGGGATGGAACCCGCGTTTTCGGAATACCGTCCCGATTTTCGCCTAGCATGCGCTAATGCATTCAATATCCATTAAATACTTATTACCGTACGCACTTAGGTACTACATAATTGAATTGCAATAACTGTTCCCTACGTTAAACAAATTATCAGCTCAGATAGCCCCGTAAGTATAAATTTAGTCGAATCTAAGTACGATTTGTAGCCAGCACTCGGTCATACTACACCTCAATTTTAATATAGCACCCTTGCATGTGTCCGTCCCTTGTAAAACAGAAATCCACGCAGCTCGGCCTTTTACCGCAACACTTACGAACTTTGTTTATTTAATTCTTATAACATTGCCTTCTGTAAATAATCTTTATATTCAGTATGTAGGTATCTCTGCTCAGGATACCCTACAGCTGTAAGGTATCCTGTTTTATCTATACACCCCTAGCACTGCCAACGAAGAAGTTGTGATCATGTTTGTCTCTGGTAGTTAATTAAAAGTGTAAAAAGGAAGTGACAGATTAAAAAAACAATTTAAATGCCACGTTTTATGCGCCTTTTGAGGTTAGGTCCGCATTGCATGCTAATAAATTGATTTAGAATGCATCGTCACCGAGTTGTGAGCTACCCTGAAAGTTTCAGCCGGACAGCTTATCGGGACGTGCTTGAAATTTGAGTTGCAAGATTCCATCCGGAACGACAGACAGACATACAAACAACAAAGTGACAATAAAAACATGGTCAAAGAAGAGACAGTCACTGCAGTGCGGGTTTAAGCGCAGCGGGTACGACGCCTGTACCTTCTTTACCTTACCCTTTGAGGGTAGCAATTCCACTTGAATTAAACCACAGAAACTAAACTAAATAAATATGACTGGCCCACTTTGCCCTACCCTACCGTCTGCAAACGCGTGGGGGCGGACGGTAATCCCTATAGGAGTTTTATCAAATGTTGTGAGTACTGAACTGAGACCAATCAGAAAAGGATACCTAACGACAACCTATTTATTCCTTATTGCCTATTTATACCCTATATTATTTATTTTGTTTAAGTGGCCAGTTCTAAAAACTTTCAGTTTGACCCTCGTAGTTGTACTAATGCTGCCTATTTCCTATTTAAAATTTGAACACTAACAGCTCATTTAGGTCCAGCTCTACTAGTAATTACAAATGAACCTAAATAGATGATGGCGCATCGATTCTGCTTTAGCACGGACAGTCGAACCGAACATCAAATTCACTCGCTGACAATATAGCTAGCTAGGTAGTAATCACTCTATATGAAGCCTTCATTGGATACGTTGTTTATGAATGCTCTTGCTTATTTACAACAGTTCGGTATAAACCTTCAATTTTATTCTGATTCAAAAAGTTCAGTTGTATCCTTCAAGTCACGGTGCAAAAAGAACCTTAACTATACAATGTCGGTATAACAATCGTCAATGATGGCCGCTCCAATCAGGCAGGATGTCTGCGTGTTTCTTGTTTGCCATTATTGTGTTATTGTGTATTAGTGAACGGAAAATTTTAGGTATCTAAGTATATAAAAATATACTTAATGCTGCGGCCAAATTATCGGGATTCGGCGAATGTTTGTGATGTCGCGACAAGTATGGCCAAGTATTTCAAATGTAAGAGAGAAAGGGGCAAATTTGGTAGAACGTGAATCTGATCTTTCACTTTCTCTTTTGAAAGATAACCCGACACGAATGTTCATGCGATAATGTGGTCGCAGTATAAGGGTGTCGTGTTTCGACGATTCAGAGGACGGCTGCAAGCGTCACCGCTGACACCGCAAGCTGATACCGCGCATTTGCGTCACACGTCGCCGACAAAACGTGTCACATAAATATGTTTTCATATCTATGTTAGATTTAAGGTATATGGGCCGTAGAATAAGTAAATAACATCTGTCAAATTATTTTAATGTTGCCTGAAAAGATTAAATAAATAAAATAAAAATAAACAACACTGAACTTATCATAAACTCAATACATGAAGCTTTACTTGCCGCCTAGTCCTAAGTTCACACGAACTCGTGGCAATTAATCTATAGGCGCACTTGAGAGAGGTAATGAAAAGCTCATACACGCCTCAACTCTCGCCTCCGTGTGCTGGATGAGCCTGATTTGTGCAACGCAACTGACATCCGAGTAACTTGGAGAAATCACACAGCAATTTGCATAACGAGCTGCATCAGGTATCGCACTTTGTCGTGTTAAACTCGCAAATGAGAGATGCTATGATTTATTAAATCACAGCTTGAGCTTATATCTAAACAAAGCTTTGCTTGCGTTTTTCCTGCGGTCTTTTTCTAGTAACACTCTTGCATCCTCTATTGCAACTTATCATATCCTTTGCCGCTATAAAAGTACAGGTA
The DNA here is from genome assembly GCA_951640565.1 of Petrophora chlorosata. Lineage (NCBI taxonomy): Eukaryota > Metazoa > Arthropoda > Insecta > Lepidoptera > Geometridae > Petrophora > Petrophora chlorosata. Next base: position 10,405,027 of record OX621193.1, on the reverse strand, counting down.
CATAGAAAATGGGAAATATGGGATAAGTAGATAAACGTAACACGAAAGGGTTTCGCCCAAATTTTAATACTTTTAATATATCTACTAATATTATAAACGAAAAAGTAAGTGGATGTTTGTACTTTGATCGTATCGTAAAATAACAAGTTTTTAAGAGGTGGAGGGACGGATTGCCGCATAGGGTAGGTATTTTACACCACGGGAGAATAATTTGTGACAATGTAAAAACACGTGGGTGGAGCCGCTGCTGGGTGGAAAGTTAGTATACAATATTCCTTAATTTGGCAGTAAATGCAGTAGATAGCTACATAAACACTTTATTATTCACCTAGAAATTACACACCTTCACATAGAAATTAAGTCGAGTTAAATGCTTACAATGGTGTAACAATGGGCGGTCACTTCACGGTCACTTAAAGCGATTTCGTTCAAACAACCTTTGGATGAGGAGGAATAACGAAACAAACGGATGGCGGTGATGAAATTATAATAGATATACAAAGGGCTTACATATGATATAAAATATAGTAAGTATCTAATACATATGACTGCATAAAAAACTTATATATCTACCTAATTAAATTAAATATACATAAATACAATATATAATTATAAATATATTATACAAAAACAAAAGTACCTATCTGCAGTAGGTAGATACTAGGGTGGCTTCTAGGTTTAAGGTAGTAGGTACCTTAGTAATTGAATATTGTAAAATCAACATTCTTCATTATTATTAATTTGGATATGTGATCATCGGATATGATGAATGCCAGGAATAAATATTGGGCATTGGTTTATCGGTTAAATCCTAACGAATAATGTGAGTTTGTTTGTTTGTTTCCTTTACATCGGTAACGGAGTAACATTTCTTTTTGCACAGAGTCAACAAAAGGGACAGGAAGGCGACCAGAATACTTATGGCCATATATATTTTGAACTTATACGGTTATTTTTTTTGTCGAGGCTTTTTTGGTTTCATCTATAGTTTCCAACAGAGCTACACATTTATATTTTTCTCGGATGCCTAATTCTAAATTCTAACCTTATCCTAGTATCTAAGTACCTACTACCTTACCTTACCTATGTAGGCATCTACCTACTCTAATACATTTAGTTCATCTAAGAATTAATAAGGAAAGCACTTTAATTATGCCCATCAACTTCACATCTTCTTATGCTTGACATTCATTAAAGCATACCGCGATATTTTGCAATTTAAAATTTGTTTTTCATATTAACGGGACGTTGGTACCTATCTGTTATGTAAATATGGGTTCGTGGAACCGGAAAATAAGTTTCATGTTTGTACCCTTTGGCTTTGTACAAGCAGGGCTTCATCAAGGGCGCGGACGGCAGGCGACGGCTGTTAGCGTCGGCGTCGAAACAATTTTATGAGATCACAACTCGCCACTTTATGAATAGTAATCACATCCCTCGCGGTCGACGCCGTTCATTTATCTCGCGACCAACCGACGATGAAATGTAGATGAGGCCTCCTGATACTCCGCACTTTTACTTTGTAATTATAAAATGGTCCAGGAGCAATCCGCTTAAATTATTGGAATTTGAGTGGTGTCTTGGAAAACAGAAAATTGGTAGAGCCATTTTGTAAATAGTCTGCCGGCCTTAATTTGTTGCTTATTTCTCCCAATTTGTTTTGTCTGTCTAAGTGTTGGAAATACTTGTCGAAAAGTTTGTTTCGATGTGAATTTAATATTTCAATTTATGTTTGTTTTATTTTTTGTGAGTCGAGCGTCGATGCGGCCCGGCGGCGTTATCGAGCGACTAGGTATTCTGAAAGTTCCTAACGAAATTGTACAAGTGCGGGTCCGCCTCGGGAATAACCTTATTGTGACGCAAAATAGTCTGCGCCTTCGGAGATAGACATTTTAACACTAGTGACAGAATAAAAAAGTTGAAATAGTGGAAACTTTGCGAGTGAAAGTGCTTTAAATTCATAACAAAGAATATATAGTGATGTTACGGCTATATGTGTGGCGAAGAGTTTCATTGTGTTCTGTATCATCACAATGCGATGTGATTTAGCGATGTATGTAGTTTCTCCCTTTCGTTATTTAAATTTTTTGCTCGTATGCTCGCGTTATTACACAGTTTGTATGATAATGAGTATAAAAATGAAGTTAGAATGCTGCTTTTGTTGAGAGAAATTGTGACAACATTGTGAATCAGGTGAGCATTCTAAATAAGTACTTATATACAATTCTGTTCTCACATCTATTTCTCCTAAATCAATATTTACATTTAATATTTTTCATATCCTTAGGTATATTAGTTGCAATAATTAATACTTAATAATCTAACTAATACGAAATAATTGCATTCTGAATATAATTCCAATGTTACAAAAATATTTTCTGAGTTTTTCTTAATATATTACCTACTTGTAAAATAATAATATATTATATGCAAACCATTGAAGGCTGTGGCAGAAATTCAAACATACGAGTATATCACCTACACGGCAAAATTCAAGGCTTCCATTATAAGTGTGGATGACGTGGGCAGTGCACGTTATATTGAAGTGCTTTACAAAGTTTTGTAATTATTTTATCATAAAGCCCTCAAACAATACATAAATAAACAAAAGTAACACCTACGAGGGAAGTTGTGAGAATAAGTAGTTAAGTAAGTACATTCACACCTCGAACAGCCACTCGTTTCGTGGTAAGTACTTAAAAAAATACAGAAAATAAAAAAATCTTTGAATGGAATAGAATTCTTTATTCTTTTTTAACTAAATTCGTTATACCAGGCAAGTCTAGTACAATAATTATGATTCTAAGATAAAATAACAATTTTATTAAATTTCAGTTTGTATGAGAATTATCTTATTACTATTAAGAATACTATAATAAATTACCATTAAGTATACGTATCATAATTAATTACATTTCGGTTATTATTATTGTTCTATATAATTTGTGTTTTTTATAAACATACTATCATAAAAATGTCACTCACTATAATAAATTGTATTATTTATTTATTTTACATAATAGTAAATTAGTACCACCTGCCTACACATTTTGCCACATTTTTCCTCGTATAAAAATGAGTATCTTTATTGCATATACCTATGAAACAATATCCGCGAAATCCTGAATCTGACTAAAGTAGTCCACAAAGAGAAAAATTCAAAAACACAACAAAGGGAGTTTTTATTTATCTACACAGATAGTGAATCTCATCAAATTCGTCCTGAAAATTGATATGTCATGTCTTGCGCGTAGGTACTAAACGACAGAAAGACTGACGGATGGAGCGATCGTCAATGAAAGATGAGTAAAATGTAGCGTTACCAACATTGAGGAATGACACGTTACCAAAGAGCACTGCTTCGGTTGTCCGCGACAGATGTCAATCAGGGCTGTCGCGGGCAATGTGGACGTCTATCAGGTTCTTGGTTATCGTGACCCTCATCTTTGAGGAAATTACTTCCTGCGTCAGTGTCGTGGCTGTGACACCCCTGACTCCGATGGTTGGCCCCCATTAAAGTGCCCACGTCACTTGACAGATACGTAGCGGTTTACTCGCCCGACGTCGCCGGGTTTTATAAATTCGGGAGGTGTGAGAGTATCTACCTACTTATGATATACTAGCGGCCCGCCCCGGCTTCGCACAAGTATATAACAAAAATTTCAAAATTAAAAATAATACACATCTCCCCTCCCGTACGGCCCGTACCCCAGTGACGCCTACACTGCATAAGGTGCTGCCTAGCAAGCCGAGCAGGGTGAGCGGCTACCACGCATCTTTTTTCTAATACTTACATTTACAACTCCTGATATCTTTCGAATGAAATGTCCGAATTGAATAATTCAAAAAGTTATATAAAGGTATTGAAGCAGTCTAGAATATAAAGTAATTTATTTTGATAAGGATTAATACCAGGATAAAAATAAAGAGCCTTTTCTAGCGGCGGAATTTCAATTAAAATTTTAAAATAAAAGAGCATTTATTGTGGCATAACTATAATAGTTAGACATATGCTGTCGCGACACTTTTTGTAAATAATGTTGTGTTCTGCAAAGTCGTAGTACATGATTTTATTCTATCATCAATAATTTTCGCAGCGCACGCGATGTAAAGAATATTTTAGGTAATTTTTTTAACCCTTGGTTTACATTATCTAAAAGTAACACCGTCCATATATATTTTTGTCTACATTCCTTCACTTGTGGGTCGTCTGGAAGAGATCGCTTTGAGCGATAAGACCGCTCATTGTGACACTATTATTAAGTTAGTTTTTAATTATTTCTGTATTTTGGTATTATAATAAAGAGTTATTTTCTATTTTATTATTGGAGTTTTAGTAAGAATCCCTAATTTTTTGAAAAATATGATTTAGCCTATGTCACCCGGGGATAGTCTAGCTTTCCAACAGTGAAAGAATTTTTCAAATCGGTTCAGCAGTTACGGAGCCTATTCAATGCAAACAAACAAACAAACAAACAAACAAAAAAACAATCAAATCTTTCCTCTTTATAATATTAGTTTAGATATACACATAAAGATTACTTCCTCTTAGAATATTAGTATTTTATTTAAAAAAAAATAATCTTAACTAACATTATATTATGGTATATTTCAATTTTAAAATTATAAAATGACCCTTAAGAAATTTGTGACTGATTTTTTTTATCTTAATGTCACATTTAGTTAAGTGATTTAATAGATAGTATATTTATCCCAAATGCACTATATTTAGGTAAGTACCTACAAATTAAGTTTGATCACGTTCTAAACTATTTTTTTTAATTTTTTAATAATAAAGTTTTATTCATCAGAAGCCTTATATAACTATTACATCTTTAACCAAAGAATATAAATAATAGGTTAATGGATTCATTAATCATTTGTAGCAGTAATTAAAATATTATACACAAACGAAAAATAACAACGTTATAAAGCATTGAACTAAATTCACATTCAAATGGCTATCAATAATAGTTATTACAATGAAATCTGAAATAAGGTGCAAGCACGGAACATACATTTTAATTAATTTATAATATATAAACTCAATTTAATGTTGCTGATAGTATCTCAAAATGTGGTTTGTCACTTCCATAATTACATTTTGAATTAGAATTTATTAATATGTCGTCAATAAATTTTCAATTTATTATATTTAAGTTGACATGCCACACTATATAGCTCGAAGCCTAAAGTCCTGTAAAAGGACACTTTCTAAGAAAACATTGATTTTTCTAAGGATCAGTAATTTTGGTTATATCATCATCATCATCATCATCAGCCCATCACGTTCCCACTGCTGGGACACGGGCCTTCTCTCACAGAGAGAGAATAGGCCATAATCCACCACGCTGGCCCAGTGCGGGTTGGTGAATGTCACATGTCCTTGACTTTTTGTGAACAATTCTTTTGGTCTTGTTCTTGTCGTTGTCTTCTTTTTGCTCTTTAATTTTGGTTATATATAAAAAAGATATACCTACCTACTTCCAACGTAAAGTAATATTTGAATATTTCATTGTCATAGTGTCCAACATAATGAATAGGCAATTTTATTTTGTCTGAAATATTATAACCACTTTTTAACTTCACTCATACAAAATTATAACGCCCACCCTTTGTTTCTTAAAAATACACTCAGTTATTTTAATATTCCGAAAAACGAAATGGAGTCGTGAAATGAAACGAAAAATGTGAAGACGAAAACATTCAAGAGGCGTCTACGTTTGAAAAATATAGCTCATTAAGGGATGTTTAGCCGAGCTAATTTAACTAGAGGCCTTAGGTATCTCTGGGGAAATTACGAGTATTGTGCGTATGTAGGTATACTCGCCAAACTTTGGGGACTTTGTTTACCGAAACAATATCAAGAACCTCATTATTGCGAACTACTTATTGTTTCGTTTATCAAGTGATCTTTATTGCTGCGGCGATGATGTCGTCGGTTAATTTCAAACAATAAGAGTCGACGCAGGTACGGAGTGTGGAGGTAAATCGCTTAGGTATTTGAACGAATGGCTCCGGCATTTCCCGGTAATTGTAGCTGTCACCCGGACAAATGTCCTGTCCAACGTGTGCCAGGTACTCACTGTAACTGCAGCCATTAGCCCCCGAGATAATCTTAAATTACTGCCGACACACTCGATTGTTACCTCCACATTTAACCGCTTGTTGTTGACTTAAATAATATCGTAAACGGACGAAAGGTTGGTCGGTTGAAAATTATTTCAAAACTGAAACCATTAATTTTCCTTTTAAACAAGCTTGAAAAGATTTTCTGTGATTCGATCCAGTTAAAAAAGAGGTTAAAAGAAATGGCGAGAAGTTGCAAAGTACTAAATCCGATAGCTGCCGAGTTCAAGTGAGGAATCGCAGCTAACTTTTTAACCCACTTAGGCGACAGTGTTGGGATACATCCAGTTATCTTCACACGAATCCCAGTTATTTAGTGCTTAGTTGTTAGCTCTGCTTAGAACAAAGCAAAGCGTAACTTAATATAAAGCATGTTGGCGTGTCCACGAACTTGGGAGGACGAGTTTCAAAGACGATCCCTCGAGTCTCCTTTATGCAAATCTGGGGTAATTTCTTTGGTGAGAGTCACAGGAGACCCTTTGCCGAGATTGCGTTGACTTTTCAACCGAGCCCTACCTACGTCTTACTTTGTATTAGTTTACATAAACATGTTACGCCGGACCAATCACGTCAGCATTTCGGCAAAAGGAAAAAGTTTTTCCTTCCTAAGGAAACCCCTGACATACATAATAAAAGTACTTATAATAAAGTGACGACACAGATACATTTAAAGATTCTTATACACCAGTAATATACTTGCACATAGAACGGAAATTGCGAAGAGCAAATGTGAAAAGTTACCTTCACAAGAGCCGAGCCTAGCTAGATGTCATTACCGTACCATGAAAGTATATTACTTTGTTATCTTGATGTTCAAAGAAAACATATTTCTCGTAAATTATATTATGTAGATAATAAGTTCATACCTCATGTTATTCACTGTCGTAAATTGAGAAGGGATTTAGAACAGAGGACACAATAACCTGCAATGAACCGCGATCAAAACAGAAGGTTGTGCTTGTAGATGGTATCGTATGTTGAGAATATGTATTTTCGTGTGGGATTTTCCATTAGCTTCTTACTTTATGAGATTATTGTCGTAAATGTGTGTATGTATCAAAGGACTTCTTTATCTCTTTCTTTAAACCTAAATAAGAAAAAGAGGATGATATATTTTCAGGATAACTCTATGTACGAGTACTCGAATATCTTGAAATTCTTGAATATTTATGTGTCTGAGTAGGTATATTTTAGCCCACCCTTAATCTAGAACTTCTTTAGAGAAATAAGACAAAATACAAAACTATTTATTCCTACAGATCGTAACGCCTCTCTCTAGAGCTCTACGAAACAACCGTTTTACAAAATAAGACGAAGAATTACATCACAAAATGCTTTATTGTACACCAAACAAAAGAATCAAAAAGTATATGAAAACAAATTACAAACTACAGTACAATATGCGGACTTATAGCTAAGAGCTATCTCTTCCAGTCAACCTTTGGATGGAGTTAATTAACGAGAGAAGTCGGCGGTGTAAATAAAATAATAATAAATGACCTGTTCTTAATATCCTAAGTATGTTAATTATAAATCTACAAAATTAACAAATGTAAAACAAACAAATTAAGGTAGGTACATAACTACATATTTAACACAAGTAGGTTAGTAGGTACTTACTAAATACTCCAAAATGCGCAAAGTTACCTACTGGTACAGAATCATATTATGCTACTGATGCGTTAGAAGCTACCCTTTGTTCCCGCCACTCTCCCGATCTCTCTCGCATCCAACAAACATTAGGTATTTCATTATTATGCCTCACCTCAATTTCCTGAAATGACGCAGTTATGAGTCAATTTTGCTGACTCCCAAAATTGCTTACACTTAAACGATATGACGGTAATGTTGGTATGATTTCCGGCCGCTTGTTATATCTCCGTCACGAAAATTATAAGGAAAAATTATTGCTTTCAGTAAGCATTTCATCTCTGCTAGTTAGATCCTTTATTTAGATTAAATGTATTAAGCAAGCTTATACAGAAAACAGCCTTTTCCCGCGACTTTGTCCGTGTGAACGACAGAAGAAGTTTATATTCATATTTTTTCTAAGACCATCTTAGCAAGACTGCCTTGAAAAAAAAACCTACTATCCTACTTCCTACTAATATAGTAATAGTTAGTTTTCTTTGCTAATATTATAAACGCGATTTTTTAGAGCGAGTGTGGCTCAGCGGGAACTTGTGCGCCTTTCGATCCGACGCACCTGGGTTCGAATCCCGACTCGGCCCTGCACCAATGACTTATAGTTAAGTGCAGATTTTGCACGCTCGCTTTAAAACGGTGAAGGAAAACATCGTGATGAAACCCGCTTACGCGCTTTGGAGTGGTAGGCTCTGGCCGTGGTTGTAATGCCACCCACCGAACAAAGCCATGCCGTCAAGCGACCTAGTCGTGTTTCGGGATGATGTTCGGCGAACCATCGGAGAAACGGGTCTGAGCAGCCGCTCAACTGCCGTCTCTCTCTAGATCTATGTGCTCCATCATAGGCCACATCATGGCTTCACATCAGGCGAGATAGTGGCCAAACATAGATATATTAAGCGTAAAAAAAAAACGCGAAAGTTTGTAAGAATGTATGGATGTGTTTGTTACTCTTTCACGCAAAAACTACCGAACCGACTATCATAAATCTGAAACTATATTGTCAACCTTAAATTAAGCCCGGCGTACAAATACTGCATTGATGTGCATGTATACTCCTATTGCTTCACCTACCGCATACTTACTCGTATCAACCATAAGCACATTTATCAGCTGTGACTCTTCTCGTACCCAAGCTCCATAGTCTGGTGATGCGGAGAGATATCACTTCTAATAAACACCACACACATCCCCAAACACACATACCACACTTGTTTTTTTTTTTATGTAATGACGGCTCAAATAGAGACCCGCCATTAGAATTACAATCTAGCCTTATAAGACTAATAAGTAATTTTAAATTTGACTTAAACTGCTAAGTAGAGTAAAACTAAGAATATGTCCATCAACACTTTTCTTATTGTCTCTATCAAGGCGAAGACACTATGTTCTTGTGTTCTTTACAAGTAGCACTAACTGTTTATGCTACGGTTCACTGGCACTTCACTAAACTAACTCAAAAGGTTTTGTCCTTTTTAATCTTCTCACTAGGTCTGTGTTGTCGAGGAGCTGGATAGCCTCGACGTTCACGTGATGGTGAAGCCTAAATTCATGAGCTTCGGCATACTTATTAATTACACTAGTGACGAGGTCCACTTTTGGGTACCACACTTGTGGGGATAAGTGCATTTTTGTTTACCATGCCTTTCGACACCTACACATTACCAACACACATTGTCTATAGTTTTTTATATAGGACCATAAAGAAATTATGGCGTAATATTGAACCGCGGGAGGGCACTGGTGACCTGTAATACAGGTTCTTTAGAACCTACCTCAGGCACCAGTCTCTCACAACGTTAGGTAGTAAGTCTTAGCTTTAGTCTTATATCCCTAGGTACCTATAAGAAAATACCTTTGTGAGAGAAAATAAATAAATGTTTTATTATTATTAGTACTAGCTCTAGCGCGTACTACGAAGAGGTCAAGCTGTATCTTTCATAATTCCTTCAAAATTCAATAATTTCTTCTAAATTAGTCACTCATATTAAGACGTAAACAAAATTTTGTGAGATAAATATATTATATACACTTAGAAGTGTCGTTAGTAGCCGTACTAGGATACCCTGTGTTACGGCTACTACGATTCCTTCCTCTGGACTACAGGAAAAATATAAAAATACTAGCTGACCCGGCAAACTTTGTTTTGCCATATAAATAAAAAAAAAATGTTAAGGGTAAACAACCCTTATCACTTAGGGGTATGAAAAATAGATAGTAGCCGATTCTCAGACCTACTGAATATGTATATAGAATTTGGTAAAAATCAGTAAAGCCGTTTCGGAGGAGTAAGGTAACTAACATAGTGACACGAGAATTTTATATATATATGATATATATGTAGAAGAAACGAAGAATCATTTTTTTAAAATTTTTGTAATCGTCGAACCGATTTTGATGTTACATATCCTATTATCTAAGTTGAGACTTATGCTACCAAACCCTGAAAACCGCATTAAAATCCGTTCAGCAGTTTCAGAGTCTAGGTTACAAACATACTTACAAACAAACAGACAAAAATTCTAAAAACCGTAGATACATATTCAATAAATAGCCGATCCTAGTTGTTCAAAAATATCTTCAATGTACAGAATTGGCTGAGTTCCATTTTCATAATAGTAATAATAGATACAATCCTACTTGCTATTAATATTATAAAAGCGAAAGTTTGTGAGGATGGTTGTTACTTTATTACACAAAAACCACTAAGCGGATTTTGATGAAATTTGGTATGTAATTTTGACCGTGGAAAAGGACAAAGGCTACTTTTATCCCGTGAAACCGCGGGTGAAACCGCTGGGCGCAGCTAGTGATATTATGTTTTATGCACAATGTCCAACAAAGTTACACAATACCATAGGTTCGGTCCTAAATCTAGAGCTTCAAGATTCTATTGTGTGCAACTCTAAACATTAACTTCAATAAATCTTAGTAAGAACTTAATACCTAAGCTTTGTTTCAAATGTATATAATAAGTTATTAAATTACATTAGTGGTTAGAGTATGGACTGAAGTATAAACCCTAGTATATACTTCAGTCCTAAATCTATATAGAACTTCAGGACTATTGTGTATTCTGAACAATAACTTAATTATCTTAATATAAAGTAAATAATTCTTTATATTTATTCTCTATATTCTATAATCTATATATTTATGTAAGTATATATGATCTTAGGTATATATGTAAGTGTAAGTAATACATATAATAATTAGGATTAATATTTGTATTTATTTTTTAACTATTTCTATTTTGATTTATTTGCACCGCCGACTTCTCTCACTCCGTTAGTTCTATCCATCCAAAGGTTGACTGGAAGAGATCGCTTTTAGCGATAAGTCCGCTCATGGTACTGAAGTTTGTAAGCCAATTCCTGTTCCTTGTTATTCTTTATTATGCAGGTCTAGGGCACTCCGCACTGTAGATACGAAGCTACAAGTACATAGCCGGACACCGACGGACGGCGGGTCGCGCGTCGTTAGACCTGAGCGTCAGACGAGATAAGAGATATGCAATAGAAAGAGAGGCGCTCTGTAGGTTAATATGACTGGTAGGTATGCAGCGCTACGCCAACTGAAATAAATTTTATTGCGTCATAGCAAGAGTCGCTATTTGTTTAAATTTCTTTGCGGAGTGATGCTTCTGTCCCTTAGTATTCTGTGGTTATGGTGTACAATAAAGCATTTTAATTTCCTGTAACTTTTTTTAACTATGTCCGGCGGGGTTATTGGTTTGCCAAAACACAGGTCACCTAGTTTGGGTACCAATGTTCTCCAACCAGCAATAAAAAATTGTGTCCATCACTTCTGAATGTTTATGATGGGTGATGTAGGTTGGAATTCAAATAAATGTATCTTTATCTTTAAGCTTTGTTTCAAATGTGTATATGTAACTTAGGTTATAAATATGGATAAGTAATATAAGTTGGGCAATATAGACTACTGCTACAATATCGTAAGATACAGGGAGCGCGTTGATTTGTCGGGCAGCATTCATGTTTCATCGACCATTCGACCATGCATCACTGAGTAGGTAACCGATAAGGCTCGGTCCTGTAAATACATCAACACATGCTGGAATCTGCGTGACTAACTACGAATATATAGTTCAACTAGCTTTTTCTGCTACTACGTCCTCGTGAACGACAGAGAAAGCCTTGGACACGACGGTTTCCTCACGATGTTTTCCTTCACCGTTTTTTAGAGCGAGTAGATCCGCACCATAACCAGGCCTAGCGCACTACGCACTGTAGGTACGAAGCTATAAGTACATAGCCGGACACCGACAGCGGGTCGCGCGTCGTTAAACGTGCCGTGTCAGAAGAGATAAGCGGCTATGCGATAGAAAGAGAGGGGCTCTGTAAGTTAATATGCCTGGTAGGTATGCAGCGCTACGCGAGCTGAATTGAATTTTATTGCGTCATAGTAAGAGTCGCTATTTGTTTAAATTTCTTTGAGAAGTGATGCTTCTGTCCCCTAGTATTCTGTGCCATAACTTAAGAAAGTCAGTGGTGCGGGGCCAACTGGATTCGAACTAGGGTGCGTCGGATCAAAAGTCGCACCTTCTCCCACTGAGCCACACTCGCTCTCCTAACCTATAAATAGATGTAAATACGCAAAAATTATTTAACCCTGAGTTACGGAGTTAATACGCTAATCCTAGTCGACCCAAGTGGACCTTGTGTGCTAATGTTCGGCAAAGGCCTCTCAATGACTTCCACACGTCTTGACTTTATGTTGAAAAGGTTTTAACACATGTTACGTACGTAGAATCCTAGTTAGAGGTCAGGGCTAAGTATGTAACCGATAGAATAACTAACCGTAGGTATACCTTCAATGCCAAACTGTACGGTATGTGGTGTTGTTTTATACTAGGCTTTTGACTTCGAATCAGAAAGCCTAATCCTCTAAATTTGAATGACGTTGAATGAGAGTTGACCGAATGGAAACTAATTTGATAATTGAAGAAACATTGGCATTCTGTTCGTAATAATTACAGTCTAGTCTCGAAATGATCTCAGTGGACTCGTAATTAATAGTTAGTATTCTTTGGTATAATCACCGTATGTCATATCTTTGAAACATCTCATTTACGCCAGACTGACATCCGAGAATATCAATTTTTCAATTCATTTGGGTCACACTTTTTGGCGGGAACTGAAAAGTGATACAGTTCGATTTTGTTTTATTTTCCAAACAAGTGTTATTTCGAGTGATCATGTGTAATATCGGTGGAATATTAACCATTATCTTTTCGTAACCGTGCACCAGTGTAGGTAAATGAAACAAAATAGGAAAAACATTGCTTTTTATGTTCTCCCAAAAAGTCCATGTAAAGCTTGAATGATGTTCCACCACTTTATTGAAGAACTAAGAGAGGGTCCGGCTTGTTGCTGCTGACCCTCATACGACGATATACGAAAGAAATTATTGTAATTTTTACAAACTGTCAAATAGAAACTACGTAAGACAAGGCGGTTTGGTCCTAGAGACTTTAGCCTGCCCAAACGGGTGAATATAAAAATAAATCATTCCGATCATTTGTGTTAGCAGAATACCCTTTAAACTTCGATCAACTTTCGGCGACATTACAATAACATTTCGACATTTACGCATTTCGAGCAACGTTTGACGTTTTTTGTCAAATTAGCAGAATACGATTTGTGACATTTATGAGATCGACACTAGATCGGAACTGAAATGTGAATAGATTTATTTAGCAGAATTAGGTCTGATTTTATCTGTTTTGTCCTTCGATCGTATATAATTATGATCGAAGATTTTGACGGTCAACTGTGCGTCATCTCTCATTATTCCGCTTCGCGTTTCATTGTTTGCCGCCGAAATACAAACGAAGCAAACAATACTTTGTCTTGTAAACCTTTGTTATACATCCGTGAACAGGTTTCATAAGCATTTGTTTCCGTGGTTATAGTATAGAAATTGTGAAATGTACAGTAACAAGGTTACATGCTCTAAGCATACAAACTGTTATGCTACACACATTTTGAAAAGGAACTCGTCATTGTACAAGTTTAGAGTTTATGCACAAGGTTATATTTTTTTATTTGGGGCGCTAACATCTGTTGTTACAAAATAATTTAATAATTCAATATAAAAAAGTCAATTATAAGCCTCCTCAAGTAGCAGTTAACTAGAAAATAAGGAATTTTTACAACCAAATGAACAAAATGAAAAAAGAAATGCGAGATGGCACCATGCAATGGCATTTACAAATTGCAATGATTAGATAATGATGACGTTAGGGCTGTATTCACCGTAGCCAGACTGCTTGTGATTAAGTAGATATTGGAATGCTTAAAGTTATGTAATTTACTTAAAGTAGGTATATATGTATTATGTACCTACTATACCGTAAAGCGAGTGTGGCTCAGTGGGAGCACGTGCTATTTGCGACCCGACGCACCCGACTTCGAATCCCGCTGGCCCCGCACCACTGACTTTCTTAAGTTATGTGCGAACTTAACACTCAGTCTAAAAACGGTAAAGGAAAACATGAAGAAAACCGGCATGTCCAACAATTTATCACATTAATTCAAGGACATGTGATATCCACCAACCCGCACTGGGTCAGCGTGGTGGATTATGGCCCATACGAGGGCCCGAGTCCCAGCAGTGGGAACGTAATGGGTTGATGATGGTGATGATACCGTCTTTAGCCGTTTCATAAATCCTCTCCATCCAAAAAGGTTGTTTGAAAAAGATCGCATATTAGCGACCGCCCATTGTACCCACAATTTTTATTTATTTTTATTTATTTAATGTGGAATGTACGGTAAGATGGTCAAGTTGTATCTAAATAGTTCATTAAATACCATGTCGATCGATTGACTGATAATATGCATAATTAAAAAAAAATCTGTGTGTTCTGTATATTTGGAGTTATCTATCTATTTATAAGATAAGTATAATTTGTTATTGTTTAGATAGTAGTAGGTACCTACTGTAAAACGTTGTGTTAGGTTTTCTGAAATCCTAGACGTAAACACCGGTATGATGACAAGGTGAAACATTGAATCGTATCATACAGTATTTTCTCTATTTGTTGTAGAAAGAGCATACATAGGTACCTTCATTTCTCTTTGTCTGACAGAAACCTGGAATCAAATATGTGTTACATAATAATATACAGGGTGTGACAAAAGTTTTGTTCACCAACATCGCGATGTTTCCAAAGAACATAACTTCCTAAATGCAAAGGAAAAGGTACCTACCCTGAAGGCTCCAAACTTTTGCCACCTGTATACATTCGAGTGTCGCAAACATGGTCAAATACAATTATATGTCATTTCAAAGATATCAATTAAAACAAATAAATAAAAAGACGTGTGGCACTCGGAGACTGCCGCGGTAAAGCTATTGCATAGCATTCGGAGTGGGGGGTGTTAGGTTATTTTCGTTACGGAATTTCTGGATTCGGTTTCCACGCTCAAGGCCCGCGATAGAAGCTATGCAATAGCTTAAAAATTAACTGACAACCCTCAGATTTAAACCATTTACCTTCTAACCTTTACCACCAACAAAATCCATTTAAACAACTTGAAAATACATTTCACTAGAGGACTGTCGTACTTTGTATAAAGCAATTTCGTAAAAGTATCACAAACAGTTTAAAAAAGTTAATTTGGAGCCGACGCGGCGGACCATGACATGAAACCGGCTCTTGTATTTCCACTGATAGAAATTAAGCTGTTTATTTTACATTATTCTCTCTATTTCCTAGATTTTCTCACTGAAATTTTCAACCAGTTATGCCTGCCAGGTGTTTAATTAATGTAATAATATTAAAAGCTCCGGGATTTAACAATTCAGTCATTTTGTGTGTTTAATACGTCTTTACAATTTGCTCTTGAAAGGGCTTTTTGTTTTACTTTCGGTTTGCAAGGATTTAAGAGATCTTAGGCTTTTTAATATACAGGATGTGGCAAAATTACCTTTCCCTTGCAGTGAGGAAATTTTGATTAGGGAACATCAGTTGAAATTTGGAGAAATAACAAATAGCAACTTTGGATTTTTGATAAAAAAAATGTAATTACTCAAAAAAATCAACATGGGCTTCATTGATCCTTTTTCTCATCAGGAGTCATCCCCCAAAGCCATCAAATCAGATCAAAAGTTTATGAGAAAATTCAAAAATCTTTTTCTTAACATTTTTCTATACCCTGAAGGTCCCAAAATTTTAACACACCCTGTATATATTTGTATATACACTTGACAAATAGGTGAAATATAAAGTGCATATAAGGGATAGGTTCATGCATGCAAATCTTCACGGCGTAAATCTGTACGCCTCCCGATAGCGTCCAAAAGTCCGGACTCCAATTGATGACGTTAATGTATAATATCTGCCCGCAGGACTTAATGATTCTCAATAAATAAAGAACTTGCACATACTACAAAATTGTATATATTTCTTAAATTTCGTGTTTCACAGGCATGTAGTATTTTTAATGCAATATGATAACGGCATTCCCGCCATTTTGTCAAACAACCACACGCACACTTGTAGTAGTATAATATTTAGTTTTCTTTGCTTGTAGGTAGGTACAGCACTTGTTTACTCGCGAACTTTTATAATAAATTTAATTTGCGCATGATATATTCTTTCACTCGACTTGTGAACAATCATATGTATGACAACAGACTAACAACTCCTCCAGCTGGTACACATTTAAACCAAAACAATATTAAGTACTATAATTTTTCCCAAAAAATCGAGAGCTTTACCTACTGCAAGCGTGTGCTATAAACTACAGAGAGGACGCCATTCCACCCGTCCGTCTGGCCGAAAACCAAAAACCGCCTGACAACCGCCCGATGGCGTTCACGCACTGTCCGGACTCCGGACGCCTGATGACGATAATAAAATATGTGCTCGCAGGACAGAACTCAATGATTACTCGCTTGTCATTCATGATACATCCGACTCGTACGTGAACCCCATGCTACCTACGTCAGCGGACGTGACAATAAAGATTCTATAGTAATAAAACAAGCATGAGAGATTGTAAACGTCAATTACATTTGACATTTATATGCACAAAAATATACTTATATAAAGGCATGTACACAATCTTCTCTAGAACCGGGAACGGAACTGCCCCTACCCAATTGAACTACGGTGTTCACAAAGTCGAGTTTTAAATATTTTCTTTCGTTATTTATACTTCTTAGGGGTGACATAGGTACAGATTTTCTATTAGCATTTGCTTCATAAAATATAATAAGAAATTATTAATACTATTAAATACGTCTGCCGCTACTAACTGGTGGTCGATACATAGATTCACTACCAATTCGGTGACAGACATTCACCACGTGATGACGATAATTTGCACCCTAGAGAGTGCCGCGATGATCACTCGCTTGTCATACATTCCATGCGCATTTCGTGATCAATACTCGATGCATATCTACTCTCCGTAATATAATACGATATATCTTCACATCAACTTCACGTTGCTCGTGGCAAATAGGAAAATCGTATGCAGCTGTACATTTTTCATTTCCTATTCAATAAACAAACTGCTCAATATCTAAGTTGATTAATTAAAAAAGCTGATAGTTAATGAAATCATGCAATTAAAGATCTGTTTTATTGATTTCTTGCAACTCAAAATGTTCTGCCGAATAATTTTACGCATAACAATCGCTCTATTGTATCTTTCTGTATTTTAATATTTCAAACTGGTTTATGTACTTATAGCAAACGTTGGCACCTAAGTTTTGAAGTTTCGCTTTTGACGATCTCTTTGGGATGATGAAACCCAGAGCTTAATAAGGGTCATGGATGGATGACAGCCTTATACAGTCTGGGCCATAGGTGAGTACAACCTATGTAATGTATATATATTAATAATGTATATATATAAGTAAAGTAAAATATATTAATAATGTATATATATAAGGCAAAATTGACTTAATAAAATTGTTACAACTCTACTACTTGGATTATTCCGGATCCCTTTTGCCTTCTAAAAGACATTAACGTAGATAATCTACTAGAAGTGGGTAAGTTAATTTGGAAACGAAGCCAAACAAAGTAGTTTGTTCGGAAATGTAGAACCTACTTGAAATGAAAACTGGAATTCCGTTGTTGACTATACTCAACAATAATGCGCAAAGTTTCGTCTTCCGGGTCGAAGGGGCTCCCGTGGAACGTGGAAATGCACACATGTATAAAATAAATTTCAGAGATACATAACAGGAAATTACTTCTATGAACACAGCGAAGCTCCTACTTCTAAGGATTCGTGAAAGTTACCTTTCCATCGCTACCTTTATAAAACGTGATTTTTGGAGAAGGTAAACATAAAATTCCATCCTCTTATTATAAGTTACCACCTCTACCTACTTAACGGGACTAATTCAGTTAAACGGACGAAATTACTGAGGACATAAATTCGGTGATTTTAAGAAAAATTGGGTATCGCACCTGTGCTGCTAGGAAACGAAAATGAACGCCATTATCCCACACCATAATCTTAAATCACTTCGGCTTAGTGTTTCGATTACAGACAAAGGTTCGGCGCGAAAACCCACATTATGATGGTAGTTGAATAATTGTATAGATAAGTGGAATTGATGGCTTGCGCTCGCTTCTAGTTCGGCGGCGAGCGAGGTTTGGATGGCACTTAGGGAAATTACTTGAATTACTTTGACTTTATATATTTAGACTAATTAAATATTTAGTTGCTCTAGGACACGAAGTCTTTTTTATTAGTTATATTAGTATCTAGAAGTATAAGAAAAAGGTTTTTATATATTATACATCTGCTGCATTAATTAACAATATCAGTAAAGTCGTGAAACTCAGTACGGGAGAAAATAAAATCAATTTATATTCCTGAAAATGGTGCGTAACAAAGCTCCCTAACCGAGAAAGCGTAAACAAAGGGTGGGATAGGGTAACTCGCGCGATATCTCATCTGTTCCTACTTCATGCATTTTTCACAGTGAACTCAGTACAATGTGAATCTAAGCGAAGGTGGACAGGGGTCGCCGACCGGCGGGCAAATAACTCTTTCCGATAACCCTCCGGCTTTCGCGCTAGACTATTTGCCATTCTCTCCATCGACAATTGTTTGTGGAGCTCCAAAACGGTAAAACTTCACGATTAATGAAATAAAGCTCATCGATTGAACACCAATTGAAGCAATTAGATTAGCACTTCTACTAAACAGATAAAAGGTTTCTAACTTCTGTGAATTTAGATGTTAATCCAACGTGAACAGTGATTTTGAATCATGTAGTTTACGCGATGATGTTATTTCTTTAGTAGAATTCCAGTTGTATATAATTCATTATATAACAAAAAAAACCGACTTCAATTCTGCTGTATCTTCGAAGTCCAAGGTGAATTTTTTTATAGGACCACTTTGAAGCTATATTAAAAAGAAAAAAGAATTTTCCAAATCAGTTTATAAATAACGGAGCTCTCAGGTAACAAAAATAAAAACAATAAAAAAAAATTAACTCTGTTTGTTATCATTTCACTTTAGAGATAGCCTGTAGCCTGGAGAAGGATAACATGATAATTTTTATCCTTATTTAACACGTGGTTCCCGGCGATTGCTATATATAACCAAATACCACGCGCA
This sequence comes from Petrophora chlorosata, assembly GCA_951640565.1. Taxonomy (NCBI): domain Eukaryota; kingdom Metazoa; phylum Arthropoda; class Insecta; order Lepidoptera; family Geometridae; genus Petrophora; species Petrophora chlorosata. Next base: position 10,385,633 of record OX621193.1, on the reverse strand, counting down.
CGAAATCGCGGGCAGCATCTAGTGGTAAGTTATATCTAAAACCACCCCAAAAAGTTTTAGTAAAATCTAATTGATGTAACTGAAACCGTTAAAAAATATCTATTCATTTTAATTGCAAACCAAAAAATGTGCGTATCTATACATTCCCGCTATATGATAACGAATATTTTATATGATTTTATGACAATTATATGACAAAAAAGAGAATTTCGGCCATCGTATTTCAGCACGCTGGGCTGTATAGTGAAAATGTAGACCAGTATTGTTGGGATACAGATGTTTGCAAGCTATAAAATCTGCCACACGGTTATTGAGCAACATAAAATAATAGAATGTGAAAGCTAGAGCGGCGCGAACACGAACGCACACAAGTTTTCTCGTTATGTCCTTTGGAGATGTTTTGAGATTTGCAGGAGCGCGGTAGTGCATCGGGCACAATGTCCGTTTTCTTATCCTCTTTGCGGGAGCTAGGAACATCTATTTCGACTTTTTGTCGAGGCTCAGAGCAGTTGGTCGCGGGGCACGTACGTTCGCTCGTCGTAGACGCGCTTAGAATTCAATATCCCTATTTCGCGTTACCGTCCTTTGCACATAAAACAACCGATAGGTACTTGGACTTTTTGTATCCCATTTGCTGATGCTCTAACTAAAGGATTCCAGATTCACAGTGTTACCGGCTATTTTTATTTCTTTACGAAGCTTGTTCAGTTTCCATGCAGTGCTTTATTATGTAGTGGGTAAGTATGTAGATACCTGCTCGGTCTGCTCGTAACTGCGATAGGATATTTATGAAAATAATTATGAATATAAAACGGCTACACTCACGTTATTTGTGTCGGAATAACTCCGACCAGGTTTCGGACAGTAAATAGGATATCTTTCTGCCGGGAGCTTATGTTTTGACCGCCGCGAATCATACCGCACGTGTAGTTGTTTTATTTTAATAATAAAAAAACGTTTATATTTATTTAATGAATATTTTGAATCACGATATTTTCCAAACCTTAAGAAATTTAAATAACTGTAGCAATAAAACGTACGTAAGCGAAAGAGATCTGATTTTAATCACTTTTAATTACTTTAAAAGGAAACCTTAGTTACTTTAAGCTACATACGGCTACTGCGTGTAGATTCTGTGCTTCGAAAGAGCGAATTCTCGCAATACTAAATACTCGGCACGTGCATATACAGGTTATTTCATTAAAACTTCATAGGACTCGGCGTTTTTCTACCTCTTAATATGCAGCTATGAAGCTCTAACTTTGCAATTTAATTACGGTATAGCTGTAGGTAATTGTATTCAGTCCGGTCACGGAGCGCGCGGCTCGTTCTCAGATCGCTACCGGCACCCGGCGCCCGCCGGCCCGGCCCCGGCACGGGCAAACGGGCGACCGGTTCCACTGCCATCACGTAATGACACTCTCGAGCTGCATTATCAACTGTCATTTAGATAATTTAGAGGAAAACTTTGCTCCAGGTCGCACAAAGAAAGAATCTCTAGATGAAAGGATAGATAATAATAATATTATTGAGAGTGCTTATGAAACTTGGTTGGCTCTTCCGATGTCTTAAATCTAAATCGTCCTACTGCAATAAAAACATTTACTTTTGCCGCTTTAGACCGAAGTAAAACGACAAGCAAAAGCTGCGGTTATGGGAGCACTATTTTTGGTTCCGCTATACACTTATAAGGGTGTTCGATAGTCTAAAATTTTACATTGTTCGATCGGATAAAAGCAATTGGTCAACCATCGAAGCGATAGTAACTCCTATCTGGCAGTGATTACAGCTACATTCACACCGAGCTGGAGATAACAACTGCAAACCGGGCCCCAGTGAGCTGGGTGTGCGATTGTTCGAGCTCGTTTCCATCGTCCAGCCAAGTGGGCAGATTAGCGTGGAGATTAACGCTTCATATTTTCGTGATTTGGACTTATTCCAGAAAATAGATCACAGAAAGTAATTTAAAGAGTAACTCCTACAATTGATATAAGTGAGCATTTGGAATAATACTGAGGCATGTCATAACTACTATATCATGATGGAATACTATTCTAAGGAGATATTTATGCTATTTACGAAATGCTTAAGACGTCGCATAGGAACAGTTTTCTGAAGACGTGAAGTTTTAATCCCGCTAAAGCTTATTTGACTCTTAAATTTTCACAAAGCGTGCTCAACCAAACTAGAAAGATAGGTATTAATTTCTCTATAAAATTGGCAGATTATGTCCAGTGCTAATTACGTTATACCAACGTGGCACTGAGATTAGCTAGTTAACCGATGGATTATCTCATACATTCACATCATAATTGACTGCAGTTATATGGACTAATGGAAACTCAATTAACAATTACTGAAATTTAAAACGCGACTGGGACTAAACTTTTTTTTTATGTAACTGAATGACGAGACGAGCTGGACGTTTGCCTGCTGGTAAGCAATACGCCAGCCCACAACAATAACAGCACTACCCAGAACTTTGTTTTGTAAAATCCTGCGCGGCACTGCACTGCGCTCGTCACCCTGAGACAATTAGCTGTTGATTCTCATAACGCCCAGTATTTTTTTTGTTCTATTTTGATTAAGAAAAACAGTATCTATTTCGTTGTCACTATGACTATGGCAATTCTATGTTTTTGCGAATGCTGCCTTAAAAATTATATGTCCCGCTCGGTTTCTATATATTTATTTATTTTATAATAGCGTGTTTTCCTTGACGCTGATTACTCCCGCTTTCAGTAAATAGGCACCTACAAATCCATTGGCCATCCATTTGTCAAAGCTGTACGAGGTACTATAAAAGTAGTCACACATATCTACATAATATTTACTTGACGGTGAAACACGTTCTCTCTTTTTGGGCCTATCAAGAACAATTACGAGTCATATTCAAAACATTTCGGATTAGGTTAAAACACAATAACCGCTACAAAGTCAGTTAATTGTACACCATTACAGTAACAATATCAATAAAATACAATGCACCACAAATGTAAACAGCTAATCGAAAATCTACAAACAGCTTGTAAAATATAAAACCTAATGAACAGTTGTCCGAATTGAATTTAAGCAACTCACGTCTAGTTCGCCTCGTAAACGGTTTATACTCTTACTAAAATACGAGTTACTAAAATTAAAGACTCTCTTTAATACCCCATTCCGTACGTATAAACTGAAAAGGAGATAAACCTACTTATCTTGTTTCGCGGAACTTTTACAGTATAATTGATTTTTCTAAGTTTATATTGCGCTCTCATCTCGGCTCAAATAGAACCTGTAAAAGCCCTCGCTGAAATACCACATCAATAGAAGCTGCGTTATTAAACATACCCATTGAGTTAAATTCTACTAGAAATGTCACGCTTGATAAAACAGCTAAGCGTGTGTAAAAACGACAGGCTGCTTAAATATTCCGCAGTCATATAAGGCAGTATTTCGGTGACGCCGAGGTCAGCACTGCAAGCGTAAAATGCACAATGGCCCGTCACTACTTCGTACTAACTTCTCACAATGCCAGTCCCCAAACCTTTCTCATTTCGTTTTTGTTTCGCCCGTTGTCGCGGCCGCAGATGTTCCTACGAAAGCGCCGGCTCATCTACGGATTAGTAAACGTTAGGTTTTCGTATTATGTGACCTACATTACAAATAATATGAGAATCTCCACGTTTCCGCGTCTGGCGGACGTTGACAGTGATGATTTAGCCCCCGAGTTGGACGCTGCCTCTATTTCTATTAAATATTGGACTTGTCTTGCTACTGGCGTCTATTTTATTGGCGAGCCTTCTATTTTGGTTTATGGTTGGCTTTATATTTGCTTGTTTATTGCAGCTATTATTTATTTTCGTTATATTTGCTAAATTTAGTGTGGATACTGAAAATAAAACACCAAAATGGTCTCTTAATTTTCACAAAATAAAACATCAAAACGGGATCTTAATTTTCACAAATTAAAATAAAACATTTGACAACGTTGAATAATCTTAGTTCCAAAAATTGAAGAGCACAGGTACGTATTAATGAGAGACGCTCGCGTTACAAAGTCCGGCGGCGCGCCGAGAAAATTACGCGAAAATTTACATAATAGAGAATCCGTGGCTGCCCTAGTCCTTTGAAAGTCGGCTCCGTAGACCAGCTTCGAGTGACGCGGTACTACATTAAATTAACATCTCTCTCACTTTGTTTGTGAAGGCTACTTCGACAGAACCTAATTTGTGTTGGTAAAAAGGTGTTAGTTCACTTCAGGGAAGTGGGAGCGGGAGGAAGCGTGAAAATTTGGTATTTACCTGGGCAGGGTGAGGTTCATTGTTTTATAATTACGCTCTCAACATCACATACCTTTCTATAAAGCATATTAGTATAAAACGTTTTTACCTAATTATTACACTTCTACGCGTCCTTGTGTAAGAACCAAATGTCTTTTAGATGTTTTTGCACTCTATTTTTATTTGTATTTACGAGTCTCTCTAATTTTTTTATGTCACATCTGTTGCACGTAAAATAAAATAAAATGTCTGTATAAACAATGCGACCGACAACCGCTCGACTCTAGCCATTATTTCGAGTTAAACGGCAGAGGGAACAAATGTGTTCAGTACAAATTATCGGGAAGAGAGCGTTCGAATCAGCAGAACTAAAAACGTGAATGCAGCAGCCGCTGTAATTGGGTAACCGCCGCGCATCATTAGGTAATTGCAGCTGCGGCCCGCAGACCGCCCTCGCGCCATACTACCGTTCGTTCTCACTCCTCCCTCAGAAAATATTCACTAGACCATTACATTATACCCACAGCTTCTCAGCAAATATATCACTTGTGTCCGTAATTTGAAAATGTTCTACAGGCCGCTCTCTCGCGCTATAAACGCTAGGATTTCTCTAGTTCTAATACACAATATCAGTTCCTATAATAATACGCACTAGTTTCTATTTTAACTATAGCGCATCACTATATAATTCCAGTTACATTACATAGACCACTCTCTCTCATTATAACTGGCGGTAAGATGTCACTAAATCTTTAGATGTACTCAACAGTAACCAGTTCCTCATTGCATTCCATGCACGCTAGCTACATATTTTTTCATGATTCGATAGCTGTTGTCGTCATTGCATCTTCTACTATACAAAGCTGCAATCCCAATGAGAAACTAGTAGGTACATTACGAGGTTCAAAGTGAGAGCCTCATAAGGAACACGGACATTATGTGTATAGCAGAGTCGTGTGAGTAAGAAATGATAATTTGGTGAGACTTCGTAGTATAGATCCAATCGAACCAATATGAAACCAAACTGTTCTCTCGTTGTCTGCCCGTACAATACGTAGTTACAGAAAGACGCTGACCAGATTTTTGCTAAGGTGTCTAAATACACCTCTATTTTCTTTCCTGTATAAGACTTCCTGTTTGCCAATTCAGCAATTTCACGATTTGTGCCAACTGCTTCACCAATTATGAAAGCTGTATCTTAACTTTTGTTTTAGATATTTCCTTTCAAGGGAAATTATATCTTAGCAGCTCACTTATTAGAAATTGATCAGACATTAGGTAAAGAGCCTTCATAAATACACATACACACCGTGGCCGTGAGTGTCCTCAAATTCGGCCTATCTGGTGAATGGGGCACTTTAGTTGAATAAAAATAATATCCCCAATTTTTAACAATAGTCTTGTTAATTTAAATAAGTTATAATACTACCTATTTGTGACATAAACAAATGATATTTTATTATTATTATATTAATTAAAAATTAATTATAGGTACTAGCGTATAGCGATTCAAATGTGGGGAAAGATCTATATAATATAGCTGTTAAATAAAACAAACCATATAAACAAAAATTCCTATAAAAAGGATGTCTGTTTTATATATCATTTATTAGCAGCGCCCCACGGCTTTCTGAGGTAAAAAGTATATGTGTTAATCCAGGTTATAAGCTATATACATTCCAAATTTCATCAAAATATGTTTAGACGTCGTGACGTGAAGGGGTAACAAACACACTAACATACAAACTTAGCTTGTTCATAATAATAATGTTAAAAAATGTTAATAATAAATTGTTGATGTGAAATATTCCACCTAACATAAGTCATAGATTTTAACTTTAGAAAGAAGAAATGCCTCCTGGCCCACAGTTCACATGGTTCTTATTCATAAACAGGAGTCAAAGTCATTTATTAATAAAATATATTTATTAAATTGACATGAAAATGCACTTAGAAACTTCTCATACACATAATACAAATCAATTTTGTAAGTTAAAATTTTTTAACGCATTATTAATACGTTAAAAATTGTAACTTAAGTTATCATGACTTCGAGGACACAGGACTGCATTATGATTTGTGTGGCTTAAAACAATATAGAATTTGTATTTGTATTATATAGCAAAATAAGTAAATTCTGTATATTATTAAATAGATTTAATGATAATGGTGAAAGTCAATAGGGTGGATGTTTTAGATGGAATATGAAGGGTAGCTACTTTTGGAAATAAAGAAGAACAGTTTTAAGAGACTATCCATATTTTTTTGAGTTATTTTAACCTGTATTTATTTAATAATTTAATTTATTTTTGAAAAAAATATAGTCCCCCGTTTAGCCCTGACGACCCTCTCAGAGGTTGGTTTTAAAATTATTGCATATTCACACAAACATTTCTAGGATCGGGGTTAAAATTTTGCGTTGACATATTGCCAATCATTTAGGACTTCTCATTGCTTATACCTATATAGAAGATAATTAAATGGTTTAATTTTTTAACAACGGTCTCTATTCCACGCCAACATCATCATCATCATCATCATCAGCCCATCACGTTCCCACTGCTGGGACTCGGGCCTTCTCTCATAGAGAGAGAATGGGCCATAATCCACCACGCTGGCCCAGTGCGGGTTGGTGGATGTCGCATGTCCTTGAATTTTTGTGATTAATTCTTGGACATGCCGGTTTCCTCACGATGTTTTCCTTCACCGTTTTCAGAACGAGTGTTAAATCCGCACATAACTTAAGAAAGACAGTGGTGCGAGGCCAGCGGGATTCGAACTTGGGTACGTCGGATCGAAAGTCGCACATTCTCCCACTGAGCCACACTCGCTCTCACGCTAACATAAAAAATCTTTATTAGATCACGTTGATATTCTTAGACGTAATAAAATAATATATAGGTCATGGGCACATCTACCTAATTTCCGCATATAAATCATCACTATTAAGTTCATACATTTGCATTAAACACATACTTAGCGGGCACACAAACGGGCTAAAATAATGACGTTATTATTGGGCCTAGTGGAGTCCCCCGACGAAGTTACATTAAGTTTGCCGTTCAGCTTAAGTTGGCTGCAAGCTCCGCAGCTATTACGCCATCCGTATGGCATACCTAAAGCTATATAAAACCTACTTATATGTCGAGATGAACACGTGATCTTACTCCGTCTGCTTCTAGATTACTCTGGTTAAATTGGCTTGTTCAGCTCAATGCTTCGTGTAATACATATTGCAAACAGCCCCTTTTAGCTCATAACATCGAATGGCATGTTACGCAAGGCACGTTGTTAAATCCATTCGCCAAAGTGAGTTAATTGGACATTTATTTCGACATATGGTGACGTGTATGGCTTTGTGATATTTTTTTCGTAAACGTCGGAGGAATGCCTTTCAATTATATTAAATTGTGATCTATTTATGTCAATTGTAAAATTCCATGTTAAAAACTTTAACAAAAACTACTGAATCGATAAAATTTTATCGGGAAACGGCATTTTACAAATTTTATCTAGGTAAATCCAGGTATCGTCAATGTCGACGCAAATAAAAAGTCGTAGGTGAAACTGGTGTAAGTTGAAACTATAAAATAAAATACAATTGCAATGTTTCGAAAATGTTCTATAGTATACGCAATATTGTGTAATTTGTCTATAAATACATTTACGTAGGTAATATGTATACCTACCTATTAATATTCATGTAATTCCTAGTACGGCTACTCAAAACCAACACTTCTAATACATATATTTCACTCTATTTGTTTGTTTATGTGTTAATATACCCCAACTTAGAATAAAGTATTTGTGTTCTTTTTGGAAATAAAATAGTTACGATGATGATAATTCATACGTCCGGCTATAAACAGCTTGTTTCAATGATTTACTCCAAAACAGGGTGGCGTGGGTGGTGTTCGAATCGCAAACCCTTAAATTATGTCCAGTAAACATTACGAGGTAATTGTAATTATTGGGAATCAGTACAACACGTGCAAATTACGGGCCTAGTCGAGATTCAGTAGTCTCTGGAGCTACAATACGTTTACGAGAGAGGGATAAAGCGGGGTACTCATTGAAAATGTAGTTGCATATACTTAAGAATCTATTGTTGAGACTTTTAAGTACATTAATAAAACAAGAACAAAATAGATAAAACAGGATGCTTTCAAAATCTGTCAGCTTAATTAGTACTATTATATATTTAGTGGCTTAATTTCACCGCATGCATTAATAAAAAAGCTAGAAAAACTAGAAGGAACAAAAACGATTTCAGATAATTGTCGTCGTTTACTCAAGAATCATTACAGAAAGGGCGAAGTGAAAAACAAACGCTTTCTATTTAGATGTGGTTTTCATGTTACTATATTTTTGTAGTATGCAATAAAGTGTAATTGTATTGTATTGTAATTCTGCAGTGTAGACCCAGCTTAGCGCTACACAACAACGACAGTAAAGCGAGCACCATCACTTCCCCGAATAATTTATAGCAACATTTATGAAGTGTTTTGTGATCGTGGAATAAGCAATAAAATCCGGCGATTATTTTCCATCCTAAATTGATTCAGGCCGATTTATATTATCTACCCACGCGCCAGGAGACATAAATAATTGAGTTTTTGTGTGTTCCCCAATTACCGGCTCGACCCTTTTATTTTGCGTCCTTGTTTATTTTCTGACGCCTTTATTTATATCGAGTTAACAATCACGTAGCGAACAAAGAAGTTACAATTATTCGAACATGATAATGAGATTTTATGATACTCATACTCAGTGTTAATTATTACCGCGCATTCAGTATCGATACGTAAGTAATAGTTATTATAAACTATAAGAACTTCCTTTCAATAAAACTCCACTATTTTCACTTTTAAAACACTTATTATTTCACACTAAAATCACACTCTTCAGCACAACCGTACAGTTCGATCGCCGTCGACAGAATGCCTCAACCTCCGAGTGACCCGTCCGTAAATGCTTCCAACGGAAACGTCGCAAAGTCAACATAGCGACTTTTTCCAACCAATTTATAAATTCAGTGTTGCTAGTGCTAAAAAATCTTTAAGTAATGGAATTAATCTTGAAATTTATTCTAAAACAACAGACATTATTTTGAAACCTTACATTAGTATTCTTTGGTATCGATATCAACAACTAAATGTTGGAACAATATCCAACCCCCTCTAAGACAACCAATGTTAAAACCTACATTTAGACACAAATTAAAATTACTATTACTAGCCGAACAGAAGTTGCCCTGAGGGTGTGCCACTCATGTGAGATAACATTTTGTCGTTTTTTTTTTGTTTTCTCTCTTTCATTGGCATACGTAACACTCTGACTGACTAAACTTCTTAATAAATAAATAGTGTATATATTTTTTTTTGTGTTCCTGACAGCCCTAACAGCTTCACCCAGAACTTTGTTTTGCAAAATCCTGCGCGGCGCTGCACTGCGCTCGTCACCCTGAGACAATTAGTCGTGACTCTCACAATGCCCAGTAATTTCACTGGCTACAATGCCCTTCAAACCGGAACATAGTAATGCTTGCGCACTACTGCTTGGCGGCTAAATAACTGGCAAAGCGGTGGTACCCACCCAGATGGCCGCTCGCATACGAGAAACCTACCACCAGTGAAAAAATTTACCCATGTGTAACAATATTATTAATTATCTCTATGTAAATCCCTACTCGTACTTATAAGTTAATTTGCAACTACTCGTCACGAAAAAGGGCACAACTGAAAATTAGCGCGCTGTCATGGCGCATTATGCTGAGTTGTGTCCTTTTATGACCATCTAATTTCATTTAACTGTACCTACGAGTATTACCTCTGTTTTTAGTATTAGACGGGTAAACCGATTTGAAAGCGGTTTTTTTTTAATTTGTAAGCAGGTTTTTAGCGGTGTTTCTTAGAACTGTTTTATCACAAGTATACATTTTATTAAAAAAAAAAAGACTTCAATGCATCTTCAAAGTTCGAGGTCAAATATCGATGAAATTTATATGGGACCACTTGGTAGCTATACTGAACTCAATGCAAAGATAATTTTCCTAATCGCTCCATAAATGAAAGAGTTCTGAGGTAACAAAAAATAAATACAATCAAATAGAGAACCTCCTCCTTTTTTTAAGTCAGTTAAAAATCGGTTCAGCCGCTTTTTAATTATTTATTTGTGTCGGGAGCTTTTAATTTTTTTTAGTTTCTGTACTTTAGTTTACTGAAATTTGCTTGTTTTTATTCAAGTTTTTTTTATAGAATTGAGTGATGGGACGAGCTTGTCGTTCGCCTGATGGTAAGCGCCACCTCATAACAATTGCACTACGCCTGCCTATAACAATTGCAATGCCACCCAGAACTTTTAATACAATAAAAAGCACTGCGTAGCACTGGATTGCGCTCATCACCCTAAGACATCAGATATGAAGTCTCATATTATGCTCAGTAATTTTGTAGGCTACAATACCCTTCAAACCGGTACACAGTAATGCTTGCGCGCTACCGCTTGGCGGCAGAAAAACTGGCAAAGCGATGGCACCACAGCCTCCCGCATACGAGAGACTTACCACGAGAAATGTGACTAAACAAACATTTATATATGTTGTAATATAAGTAAATATCGGGTTGTCTTGCAGTATTGGTAGTACCAGGAAAAAGACAAAGTCGATTGATTTTTAAAAATGTATAGTTTGGATCTTTATCCAGACTTGTACATCATCCAAACTGTAAATGTTTACAATTTAATTTATTTTTAACCGACCTAAAAAACATGGGGGAGATTCTCAATTCGATTGCTTTTTTTTGTTACCTTAGAACTCCGTCATTTATAAACTGATTAAAAATACTTTTTGCGTTGGGTTCTGTACAGCAACATACAAGGTGGTCCCATAATTTCATCGATATTCGATTACACCTTGTACTTCGAAGATTTATCAGATTCGAAGACGGTTTTTTTATGTTATAATTTAAATAATAATTATAAATCGACTTGTTATTGTCGAAATATTCCGAAATCTTCCGGAAACATTATTACGTTCAACATTTGAATATGTGTTATGTCATACTTTTGCGACCTTTCATACGGTTGTGCCTACGGCCTAAATCAATGGAATGAGCCTAATCAAGTCAATAAATAGCCTTTGAAGCACAAACTTGATAAAGTTAAACATACCATACATAACATAACATAGTTTCACCTAATATCTAGTACGATTATGTTAAAATGGTTTGCTCGACAGTAGAGTTATGTAAGATGCTACAACGAAAAACATGTGACTTAATTATTTTCACATTTAGGTTCTTTGACCATAATGACAGCCTCTATGGTGTTGTGGTTGGGCAGGTTGGCTCAAATCTCATACATGACGGAGGTTGCGGGTTCGATTCCCGCGACGGTACAAATGTTTGTGCACAGAAAAAAGTGCAAGCATTTGTTTCGTGTCTGGGTGTTGTGGGACCATGGTCCTCATAGTTCCTGGTTCCCTAGATACAGTAGGGAATCCTAGTTAGGTGTTACGATCTATGTATGTGATCGTTGGGCGTTATTTATTATTATTTATTATAATAATAATTCAGGTTTACAGTCGGGTATATACGTATAAGGCTTTTAAGAGTAATTTCTTACGACAGGTGTTCTGTGGTAGGAGCTACAGGACAAAAAAAGAAAGATTTATTACTACTTAAAGTACGTAAGACTTCACTCGATAAAAAAAAGTGTCTATTTACGATTCATGATGGAATCTTTCATTTATAGAGTCTGCCAATTAATGTTTTTCATATTTTAAGTCAGTTTAAAATGCGTCATATGTACAATTGATCATATTTAGGCACAGAATAGATAGTTCTACGTTATTTAGGACAAACAATATGATGACACCTATACTACTCACTTGTATATTGAAGACATTATAACTTTCTGAAACGTCACAGATAATTTAAAATCTTTCGTCTAAAATTGTTGTCCTAATAATTAATTTTTAGAAAAAAACAAAAAACCACTTCAATGTATCTTCAAAGTCCAAGGTCAAATATCAGAGAAATTTATATGGGACCATTTCGTAGCTATACTAAACTCAACGTAAAAAGAATTTTCCAAATCTTTTCATAAATGACGGAGTTCTGAGGTAACAAACATAAAAAAATATGATAAAAAAAGTCGAACAGAGAACCTTCTCCTTTTTTGAAATCGGTTAAAAACAGGCATAGCCTAGTTTGTAGACCAAATTGAATCATCGTCCTTAGTAAGAAAATCTAACTTCCTTCATGAACGAACGAGAAAAAAAATGTCTCAGAACGAGGAAGAGGTTCTATATCAATTTCTCTATAAATTACCACTCCGCGGCGCAGCGGTAAGCAGGCGCCTAGAACTCGTTTAATTAAAAGGGAATCTACTCGTCTAGTGCAGTTAAGCCCCTGTTTGCTCTCCATCTGTGCGCTGCGACTGCCTACGTCGGTGTCATGTGAACATGGCGGCGGCGTCTTCTAATATCATCAATCAAAATGCTGTGTTGGGTGTTGAGTTTCTGCTTTTACGACAAATTCATGTATCTTTCCCCAAGCTTGGTGTTTTATACCAAAATTAGGTATAAGTTGATACTGAAATCAATATAAACAGAGAAATTTTAATGTTGGATCTGACAAACAGTCGCGGTCACATTTATACCTTTATGCTGCCAACGGATAATTCATATTCGCCGGCTTTATGCAAACCATATTAAATTACAATACCTAGGTACCAAAAACTAAAAGGATAGGTAGAGCTGAAGCAGTTGCTATACTCTACCGCTACAAACAACTGTTAGATCAAATACCTGCTGCACATTTAACCGAGTGCCATCTCGCGTGTATTTAGAACTATATAGGGATATACAGACCAAGGGGTCCTATATATCTTATCGTTTATTTGCTAGAATGTACAATACCAAGCGGTTGTCACGTCTACTTTTAATTTATGTGGGCCTAACCTAATGTGGGCCTTACTCCATGGATCACTCTCCATACCATTTTGGTTCAAAGTTATAGCGAGTATAGAACATATCATTAAATAACTTTTGTAAAATAAAGTCAATTCATTCAAGAAGAATCAAGAAAGAAGAGCATATTTAACGCTCTTCTTTCGTGTTAAACAACAATCTTGTGCTTCGTATTAAACTTCTTTTTCAGTAAAAATAATCGGGTATTACTAATGTATTTTTTGTCACTTATATAAAGTACATGACACGTTGATATATTATAACATGATAATATTTTTTAATTATTATTTTTTACTGTCAGCGTTGTAAAATTTATTAATTTATTTTCCGAAGTCGGCGATATGCAAACACCTAAAAAACGTCGACTCGACGATCGCATGTTCGATGTTTTTGCAATTATAAATCGCTAATTGATTGAGTAAGCTGAGGGCTGCTACAGATAAAATTCGCCTGGATTTTCCATTAATAAAATATTTTATAAATTCAAGCTTGCATAAGAATTTGTAAAAAAGGATCACAGGTTATTTTACTTGCCTGTGATTTCCTCCATCATTTTGTTTTAACGCGTGAAAATTGAGATCAAAATTTTGTGGTTAAACGAACCGTTTGATACAGGCACATTTTTAATACATATTGCAGAGAACTCGACCGTGTATTCACGGCAGAAAAATATAACTATAGTACGAGTATGTATGTACTTTTTCAATAAGTTAAATATTTTATGTTTTAATAATGTTTTCAGTAAACGAGTTGGAACTTAGAAGAATAAGTTACTGAATAAGGAACTTAGAAGAACTCTAGGAGTATAGTCTGACTTTTGCAGTTAAAAGACGCTACGACGTGTAAGATATACACCTATAAGATATACCGATGAGATAATGATTAATATTTACACACATTAATATGGGGGTCTCGTCATAACAAAATGTCAGCCATACCTACTTTACGGCGTTTGATAAAAACACTATGACATTTGACAAGAGACCGTGTCCCCGCTCCCAGTGGTATAACTTTTATCGCTCATTGTAGAGCAAGTCACGTCTCTATCCCCTTCGAATAGTTTTTATTTTCCTTTCCTACATTTCTTATTGAATAGCGTGGTTAATGGCTTACTAACTATTAAGGTGCGTAATGACCAAGACATGCTCGGTTAATATACAAAATCTAAGATAGGTTCCGAGCAGCTTCTGTGGCCTAATTACGACCGAACTTTTCCAGCTTTTCTTAACTGCTTTCAATGGCTAAAAATTTAGACATTTGTCAAATAACAAAGTTTTTTGCAAGACATCGCAGCTAGGCTTCTGACCGACGCGTCGCGTAGAAGATTCGCTTTTGTTGAGAACACTACATTCCAGGGATGCAATTTTCATCTGTTACAAGTGATAATGCTCCTTAAGGCGAACTCTCTGACGACACGCTCGTTTTCGTGATGTAAAAATTTCAATGTTTCTGGTAAGGACGCACCTCAGCCTATTGCTCTGTGTATTAGGAATCATTTTTACGAATTCTTCGAAGACTGATAAAGAAATGAAAGGATCGACACCAGTTGACGAGTCGTGGACACGTGGTACTTTGTGGATGACGGAAAGTGTGTGTGCCGTAATATTCTACGTCTATCGTATTACGAACGTGTATTATAATTTATAACATAATTTCAACATTCCCCCTTCATGCAACAACATGCAACATAGACACTGCAAAAGATGTTACAACTTATGTTTAACTAGCTGTAAAAGTATTATAATAATATGCCCTTTTCAAGGAACTAAAGAACTTGCATACCAAATGTCATCAAAATCCGTTAAGTAAATTTGCGTGATTGAGTAACAAACATCCATCCATTCATCTACCTTTCATCTATCCTCACAAACTTTCGCATTTTATTAGTGTATTAGTATAAAGGTTGCTTTAGAATTAGCCTGTTTATAAAAAAAATAAAAATTATAAAACTTTCTTTTAATAATACATTTTGTAAGTTATTAAGTATTTATTATGGTTGGTTTAATTAATTTTAAAAGTTTTTTTTTATATATGTAAGGAGAAAGATGTATTAGTATAGAGGTTTCTTTAGAATTAGCCTGTTTGGTCTGTGGTTATAAAAAGAGAGTTGTGACGTTTGGACAGCTTGAGAAAATAAAAAAATATAAAATTTTAAAACTCTGTTTTAATAGTACAATTAGTACTATGGCTGGGAGATGGGAGTAAGAGTAAGATAAGATAATAAATTAAACGAGCTGAGAATTTCACGAAGCTGAATTATTGCCGTATCTTCTGGGTAGTAGTTATGTGTCTGGGTGGTGGTGGGTGATAAATTGACAATTGATTTGACAATTGATTTGACAATTGACAATTGTGCGTCTGTGATGCCTAAATTTAATAAAGACTGTTCGAGTTTGAATTGAAACGCATCCACATCAGCTGTCAAGTTTAATTCTAAATTAGTTGAAATGAAGTTAGTGTTTATTTCTGTCAGCTACCGCTGGCAAGTTCAGTCGCCTTCTCTACTTAACGGTTTCGGTAACAGTCGAGTCAGATGGTAGCTCATTTGGCAATTCAGCAACGCAGCGTTGGTAATTGTAACAATGACTCCTTAGAGTCTCAGACAGAATAATCTATTAGTCTGTATAATGATATCTTCCTTCTAGTTAGTTTAGTTTTTAGTTGCACAGGCCTTTATGTCATTGTAGTAAGCACCAAAATTCGAAGTGAACTATCTTTCATCGTGAAAAATTTTTGTATGAATTCATAATGCTGAACATGACATTACAATACTCAAAGCATCAATATAGAAAGAAAGAAAGAAAGAAAGAAACGTTTATTTGCAACAACTTATAAACTATGAACATATGACATGAAAAACAAACAGAAAAAAAAAACATTAAGTCTGACAGAGTAAATAAATAAAATAGGTAATGTTGCAAACCGGCCTCAACTCAGCGTTGTTATAGGTAACTTATTTACGTAAAGAAGCGACACTCCCACCCTACCGAATGGGACAAAATCATATTCGGAGCCTAGACCCTGTATTTGCATGCTTTAGCTTTTTCAGCCGCTTCACAAGCCGCACCAGCTCTGTTGTTGTTTCCATGTAGATGGGAAGGGGCCAGCGTGTCTGAACAGGTTGCATCCTATACCAGCACCCGGCCCATCTTCCATGAAATCAAACTCATACCGTCCGGTCTCTTGCCATCGTCTCTTGCAATACCAGTCGGCTCAAGTAAACTTGGCACGTTGACGGTGGCAAGGGACCGGCGTATGCTATCGTTAAGTGCGGCATGTCTCGAGAAACGGCCTGCACTTTTTTGGCATGACAGTCCGTGATCTATATATATATATATAGTATTACTAGCTTTTTCCCGCGAATTCGTACGCGTGAACGACAAAGGAAACCCATTTTTTCCATGACCATCTTATATATATATAGATACGTATAAGGCAAAGGTCAAATAGAAACTAAAACAAAACTCTTTAACGTAAAGAAGTTTGAAGAATCCTCCACGAATAAATAAACAATCAATTTATCAAGTGAAATAAAACTACTACGACTTCAATCTACCCAGCTTGGATTGAATTTTAAGGGCTGCTTCAACGAAAATACGTTTCAGAGGTAATATAGCCATTTATATCCTGTAAATATTTTTCTTTTAAATTACTAACAACCAAAGTAGCGTATTAGTTTTGTTGTTATATTTTGATATTTCTAAACATACCTACTCATGTACGCAATGAAATAGAAATAGGAGTAGCCGGAGTGACCCACTGTAACACCGCTGTACAGGCTCAACAGAGACCAAGTGCGGGGGACAGAGATCTTTAAGGGTGCACTGTTTTGTTTTTAGTATATTTAAGTATAACATATATCTTATATTATTGTACCTAGCTTCCTATGATTATAAAAATAAAAATAGAAATACTTACTTACCTCCACAATAATATTTTTCTAAGTATTTTTTACTCCCTGTAGCGCCGGAATACTACGCGTTTGGGCCAAAACTCAGAAGACAGAAACATCTCCTTATTCCTTCGCTAAAATGACTTCTTTAAAATGACGAACTATATTTAAGTAGGTATCTATAAAAATCTAAACAAAAACGTAAAAGTTCAGGTTTGTTATGTACAACTTAGAGACTAAGTTATAATAACTTCATTGTTTGCTTTCTACGGAAATGGACAAAGAAAACTTATCTTTACACACGTAGAAAAGCGGATTGCCGAGGATTGCAAGTCTTGAGGCTTTCGTGGAACTGTAAAGAAAAATTGTTGGATACAACTGCGGGATAAGCATCTATGATAACAATATGGGAATACTACAAAAGATTCGCCGCGTTTGAACCAAGCTTAAGTCTATCTATAATACCGATCGGTGTCACAAATACCTAAGCCATCGGGCAACACTAGATACCGTGGTACAAGCTGCCGGCACAGATTAGGCCATAGTTACCTCCATCGGGATTATATACTAGCGCAGTTTAGTGCTCACCTGCGAGAGAACGTGTTCAAGGCATTTTTATTGTACTCGCTGTACTCGTAGCAGGGAATGTGTAAAGATAAACTGGATTTTTAACTCCTGTGTACAATTAGCAGTAGGTACTTGGATGGTTTTTGAATAGGTATTTTTCGAACAAATTTTATTTAACTTGTTTCTGACTAACATACTCAGAAGAGCAATTTGTTGGATGTTTTGAAATGTCAAAGCTGCCAGCAGCGAATGCAGTTCCGAGTCATTGATTAACCCCCGACGCAAAAAGTAGGGGTGTTGTAAGTTTGACTACTATGTAAGCCTGTCTGTGGCACCGTAGCTCTTAAACAGGTTAACCGATATGGATGCGGTTTTTTTAATTTGAAAGCAGGTTTTCTAGCGGTGGTTCTTAGCGGTGGACATGTTTTATCAAAATCGGTTCTGCCGTTTTTAATTTTTATAAGTTTTTTTTTATGTCGAGGGCTTTTTAAATTTTAATTTAGATATAGTATTATTTTCTCCGGTATAGCGAACAGCACAACGAGCCTCAATAATTTTTTTAGATCTTGTCATGGTATTTCCCAGTTAAAATACCTAATTCATTCGGTTTTGCTTCTCACGACCTTTTATGATGCTACCAGCTTACAAATATCATATTGATTACAATAAAATTATGTCTAAATATAGCGAGTATAAATATACTAAATATACTTTTGTATTTCTGGCTATTGTAAATCCGCTGAGAACACACCTTAAAGTTAACCTAAAGCTAACCTAATTGGATACTCTCAACCTTAACAATGGACGAAAACGCATTCGTTTTGAAATGACGTCGCAGCGCCTCCGACTGGCAAGAGTCGGATGAGACCTAGCGCAAATGAAAACTTAGATAAAATCAGTGACTAGTTGTACTCTTAACAATCATAAAAGTTTGCACACTCTCCTTGCTCAAACACTCTCAGGAGTTGTTCAGTTTGAACAAAAACCAACTCTCAATGCAGAAAATAATTTATTTATTACAGACGTCGTGTTTCCGCTCATTGTTAATATCATACGAATTAAAGTATTTAATACATAATTATATAGAACGGGAAACAATGACATACAAATCTATTTGTATATAATATGCACATTCAAAAATCATTTCAACCTCATTGTTTGCGTACTCAATGCAATCACCCGGACTCGATCGTTCCGGTTTCCGGATTGTAAATTTTAGAGCAGCAAATAATAAACTCGGGTGGTTAAAATATTCAGTCAGACATTACTGTGGCTATTTCGAGGTAAAGATGTTGCTCATTTGGCACTTGGCAGCCGTCGCTGTAGGCTCGGAGTGGCGCGAGATCTCACGTGAGAGCTGCTGAAGCGTCCGCCCAGCCCCGTATGTGTGTACATTATTAATCATAATAACGGAATCTACTCCTCAACGGGCGGCCTAATTTAATAAATTAAGCAATACTAAAATATTGTATACCTACGCACAACTAACCGAGTATAATGAAATGTTAACAATGTTATTGTTCTAGTGGATTAAATCCGACAGTGGCGCAGTGGATGATATACATTTGAATGTTAGGGTGAAATCCCCCAGACAAGGTCGTCAGCGTTACGATATATTAATTTAACGGAGCGCAAAGTTAAGCCAGAGTTGAACCGCCGAGTTTTCGACTTGATGTATTCATCCGAGAAGGATTAATTAATAACTTTACACAATTTTATTATCAACACCACTTCAGCATCACTTCGACCGCCAAAGACGATTAATTAAAAGGGGTCCCAATGACTGCAGGAAATATCTTCATTCATTTCTGTTTCAACACATTAGTCGGAGTTCTACAACAAACTTACATACAGTCATTAGAATCCGTTGTTCAGGTTTTACAGACTCAGTGTCGGCAACCCAATAATAAAACTGCAAATTTTCAGACAAAGTTCATAAATAAAGTTCGCTCCACAAAATGTTCCAGTACAATACTTTTCCACAAGAACTGAATGTGAAATGGAGCTGAGCGTAATAGATTGAAATGCCGAGTCGGCGGTATCAGTGAATCAGCTTATAATCTCGTGGGAAACACGGCGCACCCGGTTATGCCCGAGATTGAGAGTCCACCGGACCCGGACCTAATCACCCTCTATTAAATTTAACGTGAAAACCATTACTCGATTTATATGAGACTCTAATTGAAGTGTTATTCGGATTAGGCATGATTAATGTGGCGAGATACGCGTTACCGACCATTAGTGTCATCTCACTGCTTGGAGGCAAGTTTCCCGCAATGTTCGCATACCCATAACTATTTGTTCCTAGATCAAGGTTGCGTATTCCATGTGTATGTAAATACACACATTGGAATTTGGAACATTCACATACTTGTATGACACGACCCTCGTGATACATAACTAAATTTTTAATCAATTAATAAGGTTAAATTCGATAAAATGTCTGCTATGACTGCAATAGAAAGATGTGCCTATTATTGAGCATCGAACAAGAAATTATTGTTTAATTGTTGTCCTTATAGCGTTAGTTAGCTTAAGTGATAAATCCGATCTCAAAAGCAAACATTCCGAGACGCCGGCGCCCAAACAAATATGTAATCCTAATTGCATACTACGCGAGCATTAATCACTTTGTTGCCGCACTAAATCCGTCTATAGTAGTGATAAATTTCCAACTCTGTTCCGAGTGTGCTTAGTGCCATCATCTCTCGATTATGGTTCCGAGTACTAGAGATTCCTGCGTCTGTGCCACGTGGAGCGTTGTAAAATGACGGATGTTAAAGCTTTCGGATATGTCACGCTGGAGCTTTTGTTGTGTAAACAGGCGCATCACATCCGCCCGCGGCGAAGCGGAGGGACGCAGACGCGAAGCGGCGTTTTGTATGCGAGGTGCGAGTCTCGTTACCGGGCGGCACCCGCGGGGCATTGCGACGTCTCAATTATGTCTAATCTCGTTGCTCGGCTCCGTCATGAGTATGCGAACTCGACACGTAGCGCCGTCTCCGTAGCGCCGTAGCTCCCTAACTCCGTAGTTCCGTAGCTCCGTAGGTGGTACTACGTATGTTTGAAACTGTTTGTCTAATTAATTCGGTTCCTTTACGGCTCTAATTCCCAGCGCTGAAAATTATCACAACTTTGTTCGGCAGTGCTACGACAGATGTAAACGCTTGAAACATTAACCCACCATTGGCTGATGTCTCATTCCGATGCGCTCGGTTTACTTTATTCATGTCAAAAGCTTTATTTGAGGGATAATACAAATTAGTTCATAAAACTGCAATGATTCCTGGTTAAAGGTGATTATTGTTGTAATATTGAAAAGCCACACTCGCTTATCAGTGTTGCAAAATATTCAGTACAAATATTTTCTTCAACATTAATGTAAAACATTTTACTAGCAGCATTTTATTAAAATTGAAATGGATGTCACTGCAAGTTTTGAATTTGTAATTAAGTTTATAAATGAAGAAGTTCTGAGGTAACAAATATAAAATAAAAGCAATTGAATTGAGAACCTCCTCCTTTTTTGATGCAATTAAAATTTCAGTGCATAACGTACTAATATTGTTAGCCACCAGCTGACAGCGACTCTCAAATTTAGACCTAATCTTACGTATGAACGGAGAGTTCGAAACCAAGATTTATATTTTCTTCGCATTGCTTTAACAAAGTTACTACCTAATTGGTTACTTCATAATTCTTGAAATATGTAATAAAACAAACTAACAGCAGACCGATTTATACAGGGAAACAAAACGCTCCGAATTTACCTGTCCAGTTAAATTTATTATTCCATCCATACAGGAGACCTCAAACATCAAGCTTGCACACGCAGTCTGTACCCACTCTGATTCTATTGATAGAATCGTATATTCATTTTCACTTTGTTCTAACAAAGCGCACGGCTCGTGTGACTTTTTGCTCCTGTCGAAGAAAACATTCATAAAACAAAAGCCGTCAATGAAGGCGCGCGATGTGTTCGGTCGGAAGCGACTAACGATATCGAGTGTTGTGTGTTCGCACAATAATGAGGCAGAAGTAATCTCTTAATAATTGTTGGCGAGAAACAGCCAAGGAAGTTGTCGGTCGGAGGCGAAACTTTAAAGAAATTAATGAGTGTTAGGAACTCGCGGCGGGCCCTGACCGACTCAATCGCTGAACTCCGGTCGGAACAAAGTGCTTAGTGTGTGCAGAGTGCTTAAAGAAATTATATTCTAATTGCAGCTGACTCGAGACACTGCGAACGATTTAAATTATTAATACCGTGTAACCCACTTGTCTCAAATATTAGAATTGCTGCCATCGGGGCTTATGAATTATTAAAGCATAGGTAATTATTATTGACTTACTGATATGATCAAATGAACAATCCCTCGTCGTCTCCTTTTATAAATAATAAATATTTATTAGCTAATAATGAGTGTTGTTTGATAAATATTGCATACCCTTCACAGGCAGATCGAATATAGAAATCGACCCTATAGCCCATTTAGGTAATCACCAGTAGAATTTCATTACAGAATATCAGCAGGTGTAGTGCAGGAGAGCAGCTACATCGCGCAGCTCCATTAGCGTATATAAACTGCCCTCACTGGGGCAATATGGTGATTAAGGTAATGCCGCTGCAGCCGCCGCGAGCGAGCTGCGATTTCGGGCACGTAGCATTGGTTATTGTCACAACCGACCAAACACCAGCCTAATCAAATGGACAAGTTGCTCCGCATTGAATGCGAAAACCTGGATCTGATCATTGATCTTGTTTAGCAAACTTTGGTAGCGAAACCCACCCAGAATGCGAGACAAAATATTTAAATTGAGAGATTTGAGACACAAGCCATGGTTTATGCCTACAGTATATTCAACTGCCTTCATTGAACATTCTGCCGTGTTTATTAAGTAGTACATTGAAATCAAATTTATGCAGGCATCAGAACCAATGACTTCCTAAAATGTCTAACACCAGGGTTTTGTCGTTTATATTCTTTATTTGGCCACAACGTCGCCTGATGTTAAGCGACGATGAGGCTGAAAAAAAACATATAGGTATATTGGAAGACAGCCGTTGAGCGACTGCTCAAACTTGTGTTCCTGATTATTTCAATAGACTGATGGCTGACAAGTACATTTCAAATACTACTAGGCAACAAATTGCAGAGAGTTCACTTTTCTTTTTCTTTTCGATAGTAAATAGGAATATTTATGAAGCACACGCGTGAGACTTCACTCTGAGACTAACTCAAAACTTAGCTTTAAGCGAAAACTGCATACGAAGATCCATTTGAGGCAAACTTCGAACAAGAAGCGGGAATGTTAGATATTGAGAATCAACTATTTGATAAAAATATGTAAAAGCTTCGCAGACGACAAGAGTGTACTATTAACGATAATATATGTAAACAAACAATTATTTCAGCTGAGAAAGCGATCAGTGACTACATATATTTTTTTTTACGCTTAATAGATCTATGTATGTTTGGCCACTATCTCGCCTGATGTGAAGCGATGATGTGGCCTAAGATGGAGCACATAGATCTAGAGAGAGGCGGCAGTTGAGCGGCTGCTCAGACCCGTCTCCCCGATGGTCTACAACATAAACTAGAGTAATCCTTGTTGTGTTTTATTATCATTATACATAGGTATACAAAAATGCCGCCTCATCATCACCCCATTACGTCCACCACGCTGGCCCAGTGCGGGCTGGTGGATGGCACATGACCTTGAATTTTCGTGATAAATTCTTGGACTTGCCGGCCGGTTTTCTCACAATGTTTCTTCTCTCACCGCTTTTAGAGCAAATAAATCCGCACATAACTTAGAAAGTCAGTGGTGCGGGGCCAGCGGGATTCGAACTCGGGTGCGTCGGATCGATAATCGCACGTGCTCCCACTGAGCCACACTCGATAGGTATTAATTAGAAAGAAACTAGTAGGTTTGATCTAGCTCATCTGATGTAAAAACAAAAGCGGATCATCAGCCCATTACGTCTTCACGTAGCACGGGCCTTCTCTCATAGAGATAATCCACCATGTGTGTTAAAAAAAATTAAAAATTTTAATATATATATTAACTCAAATAACTTTATAATTTATGTAACTTTATTTTCATATATGTTGCTTAGATAAATAAATAATATATATAATGTTAGTGTAGCAGATAAATAATTCATGTATAATATAAGGTCAGTACCTTTAAATAATTGCTTCATAAGGTTACTTCGGTTTATGTATCTGTACCTATGAATGACGGATCTAAATGTTTATGCATATACTAAGGAGCACGATGAGGCTATCTGTAATTAGAACTATGTGTAATACCTAATTTTAAGTTCAAAACTGTTTGCATTTTATCATGTAGTTCTGTTGATAGTCCAAATAAATAAATAAATAAATAAATAAATGTGGCTCAGTGCGTGTTGGTGGGTAGTTTGTTGAGAGCTCATCCGCTAAATATTAAAGTTAGTTTATAAAGTTTCGATAGCAGAAATGTGTACTGTGGAACATTTTAATTCAATTATCTAGTGTATTGAGAGCCATTCCATTCATCAATGGCTCTTAATCTATGTATATATATAACTATAAACGAGAAAAATTGTGCTACTTACCGGCCATATGTGAGACAAATAAATGAATATTATTACATATGCGAAATAAATGACGATTTAACCACATCTGCGCAGTAACGGTTTTTTTACTTGCTACGTGAACACACTCGGTTATTTTTTGGTTTGTTAATCATCTTTTTCGTAGCGTATATTAAACCCATAACCTTCGTGATAGTTGCCTGACCAAGCACTTCACCACAGTGGCTATCAGAAGAAGTTAACTGTGCCTATCGACTTTCTAACTTGTGCGAGTACCGTAGCTCTGGGAAATTGGTTGCTAGCAGACAAACAATGAAATGAGACACATAAGTATTCCGTTTTTCAATTTATTTAAGTAAAACCAGAGTAAAGGTAATGCAAACGTAGCCGTTGCCACAAGTCAAACTGTGCCTCGTGACTACGCCAATTGGTTTTGCGAAGCATTAGTTATACTGTTGCTTCAACAAATTTGTAAGAACCACATCACATTATTGGGAGTAGCCTTCGATATTTTGGTCGAACGGAGTAGCTTCACATCTCAACGTTGGCCTTTTTGTGCATGTCGTTCAGCTATAGATAATAGTTAATAACCTAATAGACTGAAAATATCCCTCAACTAAGTGAGTAGGTAATGTTCCCTGAATGTAATTTGTGTTGTGAAACCGTGTCTATCTCGAATGATATTATTCGGATCTTTTAAAGTCGTAAATTTAAACAACAAATGAATTTATTATTTTTTTATTATTATTTATTATTTAACTTTCAGACTTTACTTGTGAAGCATGAACGTATCCAAAACCTTTATTTACGCTGTTAACGACGATTACGTCGCAGCCAACATGTTGTGGCGTCGGCTTTATTATCAGGCACTATCAGCACCAGAAATATGACCTCTACAGTGTTTGATAATAATTAATAACAGAACATTTGACAAAAAACGTAGGTACCTACATGTCTTTCTCAGTGGCATAACATTTATCGCTCATTGTAAAGCAAGTCACGTCTCTATCCCTTTCGAATAGTTTTTCCTACGTTTCTTATTGAATAGTGTAGTTAATGGCTTACTAACTATTACCCTTTGTCCGTGTAGGTCGGATAAAGAATGGAATCACTTTTTCTCCGAATTCTTCATAGATTCTCCGGGAATGTTTGCGTAAAGCTCAAAACAGACAGGATGAAGACATTGACAAGACGCGGACATGCCGCACACTTCGTTATTGAGTACGGCTGTATAGTAACAGTACCTCACCTACTAACACCTACTAGCACTTTGCCACATCCACCTTCTTCCGATCAACGCAGTCTCTGCGGAGTCTGTAGGGTAATAGTTGGATGGGTCGACACAGGTTGTGAATTCTATTCCCATTACGGGACAAATGTCTGTGTCTATGAACAGTCAGATTGTAATAGATTTGAACATTGAGCCGTTAATCGTTAAGATATTTCTACTGATTTTATATAATTTAACACAATTTGAATTAGGTTCTTGCTGCGTCAAGCTAAAAAAACGTTAAAAAGTGTTTTAAACGAGAAGGAAAGAGGAAGTTTTATTTAAAACTAAACCTGTCTGAGTGTTATAATTTTGCATTATAAAATATTTTGGTACATGAGCATCTTGTTTCCGTCCGCTGACTAACTTTTACGTGACAATTGCTTGAGGAACCATAAGAACCATTTTAATATGTTTTTACAATATCTGTAAAGTGTCGAGGTGTTTCTGTTAAATCTGTGAGAGCGTCTGTAGCTGTGGCTAGCGGTAACTCGTATGACTTTCAATCCTACGCACTGAAGTTTGTGGTAGAAATATCTAAAAAAATAACAGGTCGATTGCAAATCGACCCTTACTGTCTTAAAGGGTTTTTAAGCTTCATGACTCCTGCCTGCCATATGAATACCACATAGTCCACATACACGAAAAAAACTTATGATGGAGAAGTTCCTTCCCACTCGTTCCGTCATTTCGAACAATCTCTACAAATCAATCAACAACAGGTTATCGAGTAAAATAAACAACTACCTATCAGCGTTCATAATTTGAATTGAATCATCAAGATTTCTCCAACAAAAACATTCTAAAAATTCGTAGTTTATTTTTTTGGAAATTTATTTCAAAATTAAATATATTTAGGGCCAGTGTTCCATAATATATATGTAACTCAGGACAGTGCTCGAGGTTGATACTTTAATATATGTTGATACTATCGACCCGCCCCGGCTTCGCACGGTTATTATACATATAAACCTTCCTCTTCAATCTATTAAAAAACCGCATCAAAATCCGTTGCGTAGTTTTAAAGATTTAAGCATACATAGGGATATAGGGACAGAGAAAGCGACTTTGTTTTATACTATGTAGTGATATTCAAGTATCGACCTAAGGTTTCAATAGAATCATCCTCCTCTGGAATATATTACTTGTACACATTAACTCATTTCATTCCACTCCACTCGTTTGTGAAAACCTTTTGATATCATTATGATATCAATAAACACGAAATTCTATTATAAAAAATAGTAATACCTAATACAAGAAAACAATACTCACTGCACTCGTACCTACAACTAAAGATAAACTTCTCCAAATATGATCCAGATTTAGTTCACATAGAAATTCAGTAATTTTGTTTAAAGTTCAGCAAAGTTTGCTTCCGCGGCAAACGGACAAAGAATACTAATCTTTTCACCTCTTGAAAAGCGGATTGCTGAAAGTTGCCAGTATTAAGGTATTCTTTAAAATGTTCTTAGACAAGTAGAAAACAAAACGTAATCAGGCAACATTTAATGATAATTTAGACGATTACATAATAACATATTAAATATCTGGTATTTTTAATCACTACCTACGCTATGAAACATTCGAAACTGGTACCGCCCTTATTTTTAATTACCAGCTTCAAATTATTCATGTTTTAACAAAAAGAAACCGAACTCTTCTATCTTCGAAGTCTAAGGTCGAATATCGATGAAATTTATATGGGAGCACCTTGTGGCTATACTGAACTCATCGCAAACAAAAATCCAAATCCGTTCATAAATGACGGAGTTCAGAGGTAACAAACATTAAAAAAGAACAATTGAGAACCTCCTCCTTATTTTTAAGTTGGTTAAAATGCCATATTTTATAAGTAGGTACCTAATGCCGAATGGAAGAGAATTAAATACAATGGATAAGAGAGTATGAAAGGGGTATTATTTTATCAATACCCAGCTAGCAACACTAGATCTTACGGTAGGTACTAATAATATAAGCCTATTGTACCTTATTGTACTTACATACTGTAAATCCTTTTTAAAGTATTTTCTGTATAAGTACAAACTGACGGCAAAGATTAAGCCATAGTTACTTTTATCGGGATACTCTGTAAGGATCGAGTAAAATTGTGAAATAAGACTCGTCGGTTGATAAATTCGCGTTATCGATAGGAAACGCAGAATTCATCCGTTGATGTGGGTTCTCTGGTGGCTTAGCGGTCAAAGCAATTGCCTTCTATAGGCAAGGGTTTAACCCTAGTCAGGAATCATATTCCGCACATCCAAAAATGTGAAAGCTCTAGCAAGACATTTTCATTGTACATTGTAATCTTAGAGGGTAATGTGTACGGCCGTACCTAATAACAAGAGCATGTGTACAATTAGCACCTACTTATATTAAAAAGTTTTTAGTTTGACCTACTTCTCTGAAAATTATAATTAAGCTAGCCTGTGACTATCGCGATATCTTCCATGTTATTTAGACTGAAGAAACGTGAAATATAATAAAGCTATGTTTTCGAATTCTAGTTGATACCGAGGACCGAGGCGTTTCGATACACATATATTATATACTAGCTGATGCCCGCGACTTCGTCCGCGTAGTGGAGTATTCATCCTGCATCCGAACATTTTTCGTCCCATCATATTCACGTTCCAGTTCCCGTCCCGCTCCTATATCGTTACCGTACCTTACCGCTTCTGTTCCGTTACCTTCCCACTCCCATCCTTTTATGTTCCCGCTCCTATAGCGTTACCGTAATGCTCTGGTCATGATTCCGTCCCACTTTTATATTATTATCGTCCTGCTCTGCTACCGATCATATTCCGATCCTAACACTTTATCGTCCTCCCTAGCGAACCTCCTATCGTGTTATAGTTCCCCTCCTATACGTTACCATCCCCTTTTTGTCCCTTTGTCATCCCACTCCAGTCCCGATATAATTACCAAACTTCATTTGTGAATCATGTGTTTATAGTTTCTTTGACCAAGTATCAAACGTACAAAATGCTAGCATAGTAGTTTGAAACATATTGCGGGGCTACCGGACACCGGGTGGAAATGAAACGTCGGGGGGAAACTCCACGGACCCTTTACGATTCGTAATACCAGTAATACGCACAAATGGACGGACGGTGCGGCGCGCGTGGTCCCGGTCAGGGTTTGTGATCATTTACATGAGTTTGCGGTGTGGCGGCAGCGCCAGTCTGGCGCCATGTACATACATGAAGCCGGAAGCCTGAGTAAAAGAAATCTTTGAAACCTAAATCTCCTATTTACATACACAAAGCTGTTGCCCGCGACTTTGTACGCTTAGTAAAATAATTCATTTTGCTCCTGGCTATTTCCGGCTGCTCTCGCTTCTATGCCGATTTTGCCCTGCTTCTATCCCAATCCTATCCCGAATTCATCTCGTTTCTATTTCGCTCTCTTTTAGCTCTTATCTCGTTTTAAGTAGACAGAATACTTACATTATAAACATATATTTACTTAACAAACTTTACCATCCGTTTAAACCTATAAGGGGATGGTATTCAAAACAATCGTAATAATACATGTGTCAATATATTTTTTGGCTTAGTATATGTAAGTATAGTATATATAGGCTAAAAGTCAATCGTCGTAGCTCCAGAAAAAATATTGTAAGTCGCAGGGAAATGAGGATACCAGAGATTTCATGAAATCCCTAGGGATACGACGTACAGTTTTAATAAAAAGGCTCTCGCCAGAACTCTCGCTTTGTCATCCCTTCGCACCACTCGCGCACTCGACCATCACTCCACTCGGGAGGTCGCCGGCTCGCTACGCTCGCCACCTCTCCCCCTCGCTTCATTCTGGCCTTGCGCACTTGTTTTGCTCAGGAACTCCTCGCGAGCTTCTGGCTCCGCGCTTTTTATATACACTCTAGGGGTAAAAGCTAGTCGGACCGCGGAGAAGTGGTCCTTCCTATACATGATTATACCATCCCTAGGAATTTTGCGAAATCCCAGATATCCTCATTTCCCGATTTGCGACACGTACGGTCAACGACAAAAGTTGCTGAATGTTTGAAAATCTTCGATTGACTACACCTTGAGTATTTCTTACTTTTCTGAGTGTTGCATTTTAAAAGTCTATTAAAGTCTTGTACGAATAAAGAAATTGCAAAAAATTGCATTACGTTAGAATTCATTTCTTTTGCCTAGTCTATATACCAAATTTTGCTTTCACCTTATAAACAAAGGTTTTTCACTTAAATATTTGCCATCCCATTTAGACCTTATAAGATGTTTAAATAGTGGTAAAACATGTGTGTATAGTATCTTCGATTAGTATATGTACCAAATTTCACCGTCGTAGGTTTAGAAAAAATGTTAAATTCCACCTTGTTTAACGTTTTTAGAAGTTCATTAATATAGTGAGTTTCATTTTAATTTATTACTTTTGTTTGGTCTGTATACGAAATTTAATTGCTTCAACTTCATAAACAAAAATTCTCCATACAAACTTTACCAACCTGTATAACCCTGTTATGGGGTGATTTCAAAACATGGTGGAATACGTGTTTAGAATTTTATTGACTGAATATTTGTAACAAATTTCAAAATCGTAGCATTTCCACCCTGATTAACTTTGTTAGAGGGTGAATTTCAAAAAATGCCGAATTACGTTTCAATTTATTTCTTTTGTTTACTATGTGTACCAAATTTAATTGCCATAACTTCATGAACAAAGATTATCCATATACACTTAACCACCCCGTTTGAACCAGTTTAGGGATGATTCCAGCAAAATGGTGAAACAGGTGCTTAAAGTTTATCTGTCTGAGTAATTGAACCGAATTTCATCGTCGTAGCTTCAAAAAATGTAACTTCATTTCACCCTTATTAAACCTGGTTATGGGTAGATTTAAAAAAATGTAAATCACGTTTCAACTATCTCATTTTTCTTAGTTTGTGTACCAAGTTTCATCATGACCACAAACTTCATAAATAAAAAAGATTTTCTATACAAACTTTACCACCCCGCTTGTTGGGGGATGATTTAAAAAAATGTGAAATATATATCTATAATTTCATTGGCTAAGCACATATACCACATTTCATCGCTGTAGCTTAAAAATAATAATCTTCTCTTTCCACCCTGATTAACCCTGTTAAGGGATGATTTTCAAAAATCATAAATTACGTTTTAATTATCTTTTTTTACCAAGTTTTATGATAGCCACGAAACTTCATAAACAAAGATTTTCTATACAAATTTTACCACCCCGCTTAGGCTTGTTAGGGGATGATTTTCAAAAAATGGTGAAACACACATCTATAATTTCATTTGCTTACCACGTACACAACCTTCCATCGTTGTAGCTTAAAAATAATAATCTTCACTTTCCACCTTGTTTAACCCTTTTAAGGGATGATTTTCAAAAATGGTAGATCACATTTTAATAATGGTTTGTCAGGTATGTACCAAGTTTTATCGCTATAAATAAAGATTTTTTATGTAAACTTTACCACCTCGTTTAACCTAGTAAGGGGTTGATTTTTGAAAAATGCTGAAAACTTATTTATAAACTTGATCAAAAATAATTTATTTACCCTGTTTCTTTACTGTAGCTACAGTGTCGCATTAATAAAAAAATCCTACTCCATACAAACTTTACGGCCCTATTTAATTACCTTAGGGGTTGATTTTTGAAAAGTAACTGAAATTATATTTTTATATGCTTATGTTTAGTCAATTTACTAAGTTTCATAACTTTACTAAAAAAACCTACACCATGAAAACTTTGCGACCCCAATAAATGACCTTAGGGGATGAATTTCGCAAAATGCCGAAAACAAGTTCCTATTATCTACATGTTTAATGCTCACACAAAATTTAATAACTACTGGTCGAGAAATAATCACTGTAGCATACATTATAGTTTCCGCATTCCAATCTAAAAAACCACACTAAACCCCCCTTAAGGGTTGATTTTCAAAAAACTGTGACAAACGTGTCCTTTTATTTCTTTTGCATAGTATACTGCCAAAGTTTCGTGACCGTGCGACAAAAGAATTTTTTTTCCCCATACATCCTTTATGACCCAATTTGACCCACTTAAAGGTCAAATTTCGAAAAATCCGTTCTTAAATGACGCCTTCACTACTTTCAAAATACGTGGTCCAAATTTCAGGTTTCTATGTTAAGCGGTTTCGGCTGTGCGATGATTGTAGAAAAAAACTCTGTTCTTTTATTATATAGATTCTATACAAACAAACAAACAAAAATTTTAAAAACT
Source organism: Petrophora chlorosata (assembly GCA_951640565.1). Classification (NCBI taxonomy): domain Eukaryota; kingdom Metazoa; phylum Arthropoda; class Insecta; order Lepidoptera; family Geometridae; genus Petrophora; species Petrophora chlorosata. The sequence continues at coordinate 10,353,844 of OX621193.1, read as the reverse complement.
GTTTTAATATGTTTAGTTACTCATTTTAAGTCGCCCTGGTTAATTTTTTTCGAACATCTGCCAAGTACAGGTTTTTTGGGTTCTACGATTTTATTATACAATACAATACACAATACTTAATTGTACACCAAACAAACACAATCAGTAGGTACATGAAGACTAAAGTATAATAGGCGGACTTATCGCTAAAAGCGATCTCTTCCAGTCCACCTTTGGATGGAGTTAAATAATCTGTAACACCCATAAAACCTACAATGTAGTAACAATAAACATTTCATTTTATTTTAGCGATAAGCCGGCCCGTTATATATTAGATATTTACCTATTATAATATTACTTTCCAAATTGTACATGCTTAGGTTAGATAAAAATAACGATATGGACTGAAAGAGATCGCTTTCAGCGGTAAGTCCGCCCGTTATGCTATAGTTCATAAGAGTATTTCCTGTACCTCGTAATATGTTTATTTAGGTGTAAAAAAAGTGTTGTATTGTTTATAGATCTCATCTTTTTTTATGGAATTAAGTGATGAGACGAGCAAGTCGTTTGCCTGGTCGTAAGTGCCACGCCTGCCCATAACAATTGCAGTGCCAACCAGACCTCGTCTCCTCGTTTTAAGCGTATGAACTTTGTTTTAAATATCCGGTCTCATGTAGAGCAGTGAAGTTGGCCTTTAGTATTGTAGATGTAGATACGTTTAAGAGCACTGGCCTTTTTAAAACTATCGTTTGGAAACACAGTAGGGGCATTGTAGCCAGCGAAATTACTGGGCATTATGAGACTCAACAGCTAATTGTCTCAGGGTGACGAGCGCAGTGCAGCGTTTTTTGCAAAACAAAGTTTTGGGTGGTGATGTTGTTGTTATGAGCTGGCGTATTGCTTACCATCAGGCAAACGACCAGCTCGTCTCGTCATGCAGTTACATAAAAAAAAAACACTGGACAAAAAGCGCCAAACTCGAAAAGATAAATTAAATATTATTCTACAAATAAAAAGTAGCCTATGTCCATTTCCAGGACTTAAAGTACCTACATACCAAATTTCATAAAATTCCGTTCAGTAGTTTTTGCGTGATTGAGTAACAGACATCCATACATCTATCCATCCAACCATTGTCACAACCTTCGCATTTATAATATTAGTAGGACACTTATGGACTTGTGCAGGATCGAGAAATTGGCGTCTTTTAATATCGGAACGGAAGCAAGACTTTGGGTCGCTGCGCAAACACAGTAGGTAAGTACCTAAGTGCTTATAGACAGTTAGTTGTAATTCTTCTCTTCTTCATTTTAGGTGTCATCATGTCTCTATTGATTTGAGCCTCAGATGCCTAAGCTAGGCGTATACCTGTAATATAAGTATCTGCGCTTCTCCATGAATTTAAACAAGATTTATAATGTTTTTCTTTTTTATTTAAATTAATGTCAAATATATTAAAGGTATTAATTTTGACTAAAAATAATTACAATAAAAACAAAAGTAAATTTTGACACTACTTGATGATTTCAATTTAAAATAAATGTTTTTAAAAATATGTGAGTGAGCAGCTAAATGATCTATCCTGACCGATCGATCGACCGTTCACTCTCGATGTAGTCTGTGGATCCTATGGGTTCATTTTATTCGCTTTCACTCACTCTCACTCTTTTTGCTCCGTCGTCAAGAAACACTTAGGTATATAAAATCACTATTATTACAGTATTAATACAGCTATATTACTGTGGCATCTGATTCTACATTCACACATACGAAATCAAGGACTGCATTTTTTTGCGTTTGACTGGAAAAAGGTAATATTAAACTTTGTGGAAAGTAATCGATATTGAAAAATATCGATGTTTTCAAGCAATGTATCGATAAACATCGATGCTGGGATCCGACATTTTACATCGACTATGAATATCGATATTTTTTTTAAGTGGTCACCCCTAATTCTAGCAGACAGAAAGGTATTGGTAGAATGTGTAGAGTAATACGCGAACGTGACTTGTGGCGGATAGGGGTTGAAAGTTTTCATTCATGTTTGATATTATTATTGTAGCTAGAAATGCGATGTAGGTTACTGTCACAGACGTCACGAGTTAACGATGAAGGATGTTGAATCTTGTTCACAGTAGTGTGATAGGTAATGTATTAAAGCAGTTTCGCGCCCATGGACTCTATGTAATCTCTATGTATGTTGAACTCTATGTATTATGTAACACATTACATATTTATAAAGTTTTTTTATTTACTGTATTTTTTTTTTATTGTTGTGACTATTAGAATTTATTTTAAAAACGGAATATTTACCATGACTGTTTTGTTTGAGTTTTCGATATTTCGGCTCTGTTGCAAGTAATGATCAAGAATATTTTAAAGTTTTAGCGGTCGTTGATGTAATAACGGGCAGTAGTATCTATCTACCCACTTCCTCTCGCGATTTTTGCCCGCGACGTAATTACTACTTTCACCTTTGTCACTCACAACTCGATTTGTTTCTCGACACACAACATTCACGGTATCCGCTCGCAAGCTTTTAGTTCTTTTAGGAGTATGCTATTACATAAACGCACCACTGGATTCCATGCACTCGACAATTGAAGTCGGTCCTCACGTTATACTTTTGTAAAATAAATATCCCAAACGTCACAAGTTGTTATTGCATTTAGTGATTTCTATCGCTTCTCTAACCAACCGTGGTCTCTAACCAAGCGACTCCTCTTTGTTGCATGCACTGTGTACACTTCCTGTAAAGAATTAAGGAAATATGAACTGTCCCATTTATAAAAAAAGATAAATACCTATTTTAATATTACGTTCGAAGTCGTACATTCGTAGGTTAGATAAAAATAACCATATGATCCAATGGCGAAATGTACCTAACCCTCACTCGTGCTAACAATAAAAACTGCTTTATTATCTTCTTTTAGTAAACTCTAAAAGAAGATAATAAAGCAGTTTTTATTGTCTTGTTGAAATTAAAGAGTTTTTTCCTCTCCATCCACGGTTGTCTGGAAGAGATCGCTTTCAGCGATAAGACCGCCCTTTGTGACACTTATTTTGTTAAGTTTGTCTTATACTGTTTCTTTTTCTGTATTGTTGTGTTACCAATAAAGAGTATATTATAGTACAGTATTTATTCATTCATTCAATGAACTTCAATGAATGAACGATCTGCGAACTTTTAATGTAGATTTTTAACAAAGTCAACGTGATTTTATAAATTTTGTTTATATCAAGCGTAAACTCACCTGCAACACTGCGAGTTTCCGCATGTTATGCGACCTAAAGCGATTTAAAAAAATATAATTATAAGGCACATAATGGCTGATACATTACCTATTGATATAAATATCACATTAATAAATGGTTTTGAACCTCATAGATAGGATTTAATCATGTAGATATGACACTTTCTCGTACATTTTAGAACATGCAAACGATAAACTCGTGTAGTTATAAAAATACTGTTAGACATTACTGTGGCTGTGGCGAGATAAAGATGTTGCTCATGTTGCACTGGGCAACGCGGCAGGCGCGACGCGGCCCCATACGGCGCGAGATCTCACGTGCTGAAGCGTCCGCCCCCACTCCGTGTGTGTGAAGTATTAATCATAATACCAGAATCTACTCCTCAACGAGCGGCCTAATTTAATTAATTAAGCAATACTAAAATATTGTATACCTACGCATAACTAACCGAATATGATGAAATGTTTACAATGTTATTGTTCTAGTGGATTAAATCCGAAAGTGGCGCAGTGGATGATATACATTTGAATGTTAGGGTGAAATCCCTCAGACAAGGTCATCAGCGTTACGATATTTAATGGAGCGCGAACTTTAGCCAGAGTTGAACAGCCAAGTTTGACTTGATGTATTTATGCGAAAAGGATTAATTAAAAACTTTACAGTTTTATAATCAACACCACAGCATCGGGTTAATCGAATCTCCCTTTTACTTCGGCAACTAAAGACGTCTAAATGAGGTCAAAAAGGTCTAAATAAGTGAAGGAAGTATCTTAATTCATTTCAGTTTTAACACATTGGAGTTATATAAGAAACTTACATCCGGTCATTAGAAATCCGTTGTTTCTGTTCAGGGTCTCACAGTCTCCGTGTCGGCAACTCAATGATAAAACTACATATTGTCCGACAAAGTTCATAAATAATGTTTGCTCTACAAAATGTTCGAGTACAATACTTTTCTACATGAACTGAATGTGAAATGGAGCTCAGCATAATAGATTGAAATGCCGAGTCGGCGGTATCAGTGGATCAGGTTATAATTTCGTGAAAACACGACGCGCCCGGGTAAGCCCGAGATTGAGCGTCCACCGGACTCTCTACCTAATCACTCTCTATTAAATATAGCATGAAAACCATTTGACGATTTATGTGAGACTCTAATTGAAGTGTTATTAGAATTAAGCATGGTTAATGTGGCGTTAAGATAAGCATTACCGACCATTACTGTCATCTCACTGCTTGGAGGCAAAGTTTCCACAGTGTTTGCCACCTGTGCCTATTGGTTTCTAGATCAAAGTTGTGTTTTCTATGCTGTGTTACATGTACATTTATATACACCTAGTATTCATTCAAAAGTTGGTATATGTAAAATGTAAATCTATCAGATTTAAAAATATAAATTGATGCGAGTGGCACGGCACGCATAGTGCAAAAATAAATATTTATATTTGATTAAAAAATGAAACTCAATTCTGCCATGACTGCAAGAGGTAGGTATTTATTATTGAGATTTGTAGAGGAAATTTTGTATAATCGTAGTCTTTTGTAGCGTTAGTTGGCTTAAATAATAAATTCCAAGACGCCCGCGCTCGATCTCTAAACAAATATGTAACTCTAATTGCATACTACGCGAGCATAAATCACTTTGTTGCCGTTTATGGCAGTGATACATTTCCCAGTCTGTTCCGAGTGTGCTTAGTGCCATCATCTCTCGATTATGGTTCCGACTACTGGAGAATACTGCGTCTGTACCACGTGGAGTGATGTAAAATGACGGATGCTAAAGCTTTCGGATATGCCACGCTGGACCTTTTGTTGTGTAAACAGGCGCACTAGATCTGCCCGCGGCAGAGCGGACGGACGCAGACGCGAAGCAGCGTTTTGTATGCGAGGTGCGAGTCTCGTTACCGGGCGGCACCCGCGGGGCATTGCGACGTCTCAATTATGTCTAATCTCGTTGCTCGGCTCCGTCATGAGTATGCGAACTCGACACGTAGCGCCGTCTCCGTAGCGCCGCAGCTCCCTAACTCCGTAGTTCCGTAGCTCCGTAGGTGGTACTACGTATGTTTGAAACTGTTTGTCTAATTAATTCGGTTCCTTTACGGCTCTAATTCCCAGCGCTGGAAATTATCACAACTTTGTTCGGCAGTGTTACGACAGATGTAAACGCATGAAACATTAGGCCACCATTGGCTGATGTTTCATTTCAATGCGCTCGGTTTACTTTATTCGTTTCAAAAGCTTTATTCGAGGGATAATACAAATTAGGTCATGAAACTGCAATGATTCCAGTTAAAAGTTGTAAAATTGAAAGCCACAAGCGCTTGTCAGCGTTTCAAATTTTCTCAGTAAAAATATCAATACAATCGAATCAATAGCAATAATTTAAAGCATTTTACTCTAACATTTTAAATGTATATATATAACTCCAAGATGTAAAGTAGACGATGTGAGAGCAATTGAATTGGAAAATAAAGTTGACGCGATTAAAAGTTTAGTGCATAGCGTACTAACATTGTTAGCTACCAGCCGACAGCGACTCTCAAACTTGGACCTACTTTTACGTATAATACAGAAAGTTCGAAACCAAGACATATTGTCTACGCAAGTGGGTTGCATCACGAAAGTTACTACCTACTAGATAATACAATGATTTTTAAAACATGTAAAAAATATACTGAAAGCAGATGTAACAAAACGCTCCGAATTTACCTGTCCAGTTAAATTTATTATTCCATCCATACAGGACACCTCAAACATCAAGCTTGCACACGCAGTCTGTACCCACACTGATTCTATTGATAGAATCGTATATTCATTTCCATTTTGTTCTAACAAAGCGCACGGCTCTTGTGACTTTTTGCTCCTGTCGAAGACAACATTCACAAAACAAAAACCGTCAATCAAGGCGCGCGATGTGTTCCGTCGGAAGCGACTAACGATATCGAGTGTTGTGTGTTCGCACAATAATGAGGCAGAAGTAATTCCTTAATAATTGTTGGCGAGAAACAGTCAAGGAAGTTGTCGGTCGGAGGCGAGACTTCAAAGAAATTAATGAGTGTTAGGAACTCGCGACGTGCCCCGACCGACTCGATCGCTGGACTCCGGCCGGAACAAAGTTGCCGAGGGCTTAAAGAAATTCTTTGCTAATTACAGCTCACTCGAGACGCTGCGAACGATTTAAGTTATTCATAACATGGAATCAACTTGCCTCGAACATTAGAATCGGTGCCATCGCGGTTTATGAATTATTATAGCGTTATTATCATTGACTTACTGTTATGATCAATTGAACGATTCTCTCGCCATATATTTCATTCATTTTATAGTCCATAGTTAAAGCTAATAATAAACGTGTTGTTTGATAAATATATATCATAATACAAGTCCTAGATCGAATATAGAAACGGACTCTATAACCCATATAGGTAATCGCCGTTAGAATAGCATTACAGAATATCAGGTGTAGTGCAGGAGAGCGGCTACATCGCGCAGCTCCATTAGCGTATATAAACTGCCCTCACCGGGGCAATATGGTGATTAAGGTAATGCCGCTGCAGCCGCCGCGAGCGAGCTGCGATTTCGGACACGTACCATTGGTTATTGTCACAACCGACCAAACACAAGCCTAATCAAATGGACCAGTTGCTCCGCATTGAATGCAAAAACGCCCCGGATCTGATCATTGATCTTGTTTAGCAAACTTTGGTAGCGAAATCCACCCAGAATGCGGGAAAAAGTATTTAAATCGAGAGTTTTGACAAACAAGGCATCATTTGTCTCCCACAGTAAATTCAACAGCCGTCATTGAAAATTCTGTAGTTTTCATTAAGTGGCACGTAGTCCTCGTCATCTTATTAACCTCTTCAGCTAGAGGAGCAAATACGTTGTATATAGTAATTACGCATGGCTCAGAATTACCGACTTTCTGAAATGTCTACCACCATATTATTTTATTATTATTATCATTTATATATATATATATATATACATATATATATATATATAGATTTTTACAATATTTCTATAAAAATATAGATATATACAAAAACACTATAATAATCCGAAATCTAGAGTGCCGCCGGCGGTGGGGCAGGGCCTAAACTACCGGTGGTTAGGGCTGCAGAGTGAGGAACCTCCTGCATCTGACCCTTGATCCAACCCTCTAGCGAGAGCCTCTTGAGATGTTGGTCGAGGCTCTTCGCTATAAGGCCGTTTGCCGAAACAACTATCGGGACAATGATGGTCGAGTCAACATTATTATTATTATTATTTTATAGATATATGTTTGGCCACAATTCCGCTTGATGTTAAACAACGATGAGGCTAAAGATAGAGTAAATATTATCCATAGGTAGAAGGCAGTTGAGCGATTGCTCAGACTCGTGTCCCTGATTAATTCAATAGGCTGATGACTGATGTGACCTACATTTCAGATACGACTTTAAAGTAACACTTTGCGGAGTGCTCACATTTTACTACTTTTCTTTTCGATCTTGAGTAGGTACATTTATGACAGCATAAGTAAGCACACGCGATAGACTTCTCTCTCAGACTAACTCTAAACTTTATTTTTAAGTGAAAACTGCATGCGAGAGGCAAATGGATCTACCATTTGATGCAAACTTCAAACAAAAAGCAGCGGGAATATTAGAATCTGACAATCAATGTGTTGTGTTGGCCGAGAGCTTTAGTGTATTATAAGGCACTATTAGCGAAATGATAAAAACACATCAGAATAACAGAAGACTAGATCTAGTACAATAATATAATATGATTCAGACCTGACGGAGCGCGATGCAACCCACTTGTGATGTGTCTTTTCAATGAAAAAAGTTTATTTTTGATTGTACCATACATCTAAGAAACCTCGTGGCTGTTCGCGCATTCCGTGGAAATCATTCTCACGCTCAGCCGTCGCGGCATCCGTTCTGCTGCCGCCGTGTGTATTCGGCTGACATAACGTGCTCTGGGATGCCATGCCGCGTGAGCTCTCGTGATTTCACTTTCCTGGAGACCGGTTTGCTTTCAACGCACATTCACCACCAATTCATAGTACGGTACCATCCGCGCCAACGCGTACCGTCAGGTCTAAATCGTACTTAAAGGCTCATTTAAGTCTTGTAGAAAAACGTGAAAATACAAACAAGCGAATTCCAGTAAACTAAGATTTAAAAACCCCTGACACAAAAACCTATAAAAAGTAAAAAACGGCTGAACCAATTTTGATGAAACATCTAAGAACCACTGCTAGAAAACTTGTTTTAAAAAAAACACATCCAAATCGGTTCACCCGTTTAAGAGCTACGAGCCACAGACACAGGCAGACATAGTGGTCAAATTTATAACATCCCTCCTTTTTACGACGGGGATTGAAAAGCCTCATTGAACGGCAATTAAACCAATAGATTAGTCGTTATTTAAAAATAAATGCATAACATGGATTTCCTCATCTCTTTGTTTGCACAGCAGGAGGACAGGCTCCTTGATCACACCTATGATAAATTATATAGTTTTTTAGAACCACTAAATTCCTTTTCAAGATCAAAGTGATCATTCGGACTTCTGAGATAAAAGAAAAATGAGACACTATTATACAAAAAGAAATAAAAAAAATTCGTCAAATACAAAAAGAAATAAAAAAAAAGCTTGTCCAAGGTAAACTGAATCTGGTTTAAAAAGTTTCGATAGCTGTAATGTGTGTATAGTAGAACTTTTAATTGAATGATCCAGTGTATTGAGGGCCTTTCCCCAGGGTTACACAAAGCAAAAAAGTTGCATCTACGAGTACATACTGGTCAAATGCGCAATGAATGTTTTAACCGACTTCAAAAAAGGAGAAGGTTCTCTGTTTGATTGTTTTTTTAATGTTTGTTACCTCAGAACTCCGTCTTTTATGAACCGATTTGGAAAATTATTTTTGCGTTGGGTTCAGTATAGCTACGAAGTGGTCCCATATAAATTTAATATTAACAGTTGCAGCGTCACCTTACTTTGTAAAATCCTGCGTAGCATACTGCGCTCATCATTCTGAGACAATATAGCAACTAAATCTCATAATGCCCCCTCATTTTAAGTAATTAGATTATATATTGTATATCATATGTAAGCCCTTAGTATGTCTATTATATTTTCTATCACCACCGTCTGTGTATGTTTCGTTATTCCTCTCCATCCAAAGGTTGTCTGGAAGAGATCGCTTTAAGCGATAAGACCGCCCATTGTTACACCACTGTAAACATTTGAATTGTACTTTATCTCTATTTTTAAGGTCAATAATAAAGTGTTTATCTATCTATCTATCTATCATTTTCACCGTAGGTACGTAGCGGAAATCGAACCTGCAACCTCTTTGTGAGTCCAACCTAGCGACTATACCGCGGGGGCTAGCATAAGAAACTGTGTCGCGATATCGAATTTGCAATGACAGTAACAGCGGTTTGAATCCTAAGTTGCTACTCAGCTTGTGCAAATACCGTTTAGCTCTGGGAGGCAGTCTGGTGATCAACAGACAAACAACGAAGTGAGACACTTGTGTATTCCGTTTTTTCAATAAACTATACATTTTTACATTACCTGTGTTCTTTTCTTTAATACAAAAATATAGCAAAGTACAGTCTCAAGGTACCGTAGCCTTTATTCTTTATAATTTTATGAAACCAAGTTATAACTTTAATGAAGAAGAAAGGTGAACTCTGTTACGAGGAAATGAAATTTCGTCAAAGAAACTTGTAAAGTTCGCCAGACCCGCAGCCAAATTAATGATTATTGGCTAGTCACAAAGGCAACGCCTGTCTCGCTTGGACTTTCATAAAGCTAGTCTTTGAAGTTACAGCAGGCTGAGACTGTATTTTATACTAGTTATAGTAGTGCGAAAGTTGAATGTAAACAGTGAAGCTTGACTGGAAGCGTGAGCCGTATCTTTTCGATTGTATATCCATGAGGATGTACAATACAATAGAAAACAAGTGGCGTCATGAAAGTGTCATCACCCTAATGGTGACACTTTCATGTCGAGTGGTATAAAGTGGAAGGATTTCAGTCACAATTTATTTTCGTCACAGTAAGAAACGAGTCTAATGAATCGATAAATTTCACACACCTTCCTCTTTTTTACTAGACCGACCATTTTCACTAGATTTTATTTACAATTAAACAATACAAATGAGTTTCTTACGATTTATTCTTACTAACTGGGAGCTCTACCGCTTCCTATTGAAACGTAGTATACCTAATTTAGTATCACAGATATAAACTAGTTGTTAATGCGTAGGTATAGAAACTGCTACGAATGCATTTTATATTTATACTAGCGACCCGCCCGGCTTCTCACGGTTATTATACATATGAACCTTCCTCTTCAATCACTCTATCTATTAAAAAAAAACTGCATCAAAATCCGTTGCGTTGTTTTAAATATTTAAGCATACATAGGGATATAGGGACAGAGAAAGCGACTTTGTTTTATACTATGTAGTGATAGTGATTTGTAAAGTACTAACATTGCTCATATTATTTAGCAGTTCTTTATTTATATGTATTCCAAATACAAACGGTTTCCAATATGTTTTAAATTGATCCTCTTACCCGGTAATGAAATGTAGAAAAGTAATATTTAATACGACAACGATTAATTTAATTAATTAGCATTATTGCTGTCCACGTTCCAGTATCGAAGGTGGATTTTGGAAAGCAATTACGCAAATGATATTCAGTGGCGGTGATATACAAGCATGCGGTTTCTAGGCATGTTCATTCAATATGATATTAAGTGGAGTGCCGTGGCTTGTCTATGTGCAGGAGTGTGGATATCGCCAGTCCGTTGAGCCGGGCTGTTTCCCCGTAGACCGCCCGCTTAATTGGGAGCGTTTTACAGCTTGTACGTACCAGATGCCGGCTTGTGGTCGGCTTTCAATTCACAATTACTCAACGTTACCAGCTTCTCTCGACTATAGTTTCTATCAAATCCCGAAAACCTATGAACGTAACTCACGTGTGTAATCATTTATTACCCTCTAAAACTATCTCCATTAAAATAAAATATTAAGTAGGTAAACTCAACGATTCCAAATATTTTATTCATTCACATTTGCATACGCCAAATCCCCGGCGCAAGTTTGCCGCGTTTTTCAGCCGTTAACTAATTGCGACAAATGCTGTACTCTTAGCACTTGAAAAACCGCAGGCGACATTTTGAATGGAAGCTGGTGAAACAATGTGCAATAAGCGGTGGCAGCGGCCTCCTGCGGTCGACAGAACAAAGGTTTGTTTTGCCGCGTCGTGTCGCGCGGCGCGCCGCTGATGTGTTCTCGACAAAATGCCACTTAGTGCGGAATAGGTGCTCTTTACACGGCTGTCAGCGCAAGCGAAACAGCACGTTTACTAATAACATAACTTCAAACATAATACGCTGCGCTATTGCGGCTTGAAGTGCCTAGGTATATACGAAACGTAACTGAATATTTCAACAATGATTATCTAAAAACAAGCAAAACGTTTTCTCAAGTAATAGCAAAATGAATAAATTGACTTTTACATCTTTTAATGCATGTACCTACCTACAAAGTTAATAATAAAGCTACAAAAGTTTTCATGACCTATTTTGCGATAATGGCACATTCAGAAAGCGACTTTCGCGCTCTTACGTGTTTGCGACTATTTGATACGAGTTTTTTATGTAGGTTGCAATATCGGGGCCAAGAATCAGATCAGATGGAAACTTTGCCCATTGGCTTTATACTTCTCTAACTTGAATACTAAATCAGAGCGAATTTTACTCTTTTATGTTTACACAAAATGCAAAAGGGTTATAAAATACAATGTGCTTTATTCACCGACGTTAGATTCGTTTTATTTACTTAGGAGGGCGGTAACATCGCCCAAATACTTCCAACTATTGTGTCTTTATGGTATTTGCGTATGCTCAGAGGTATAAAATGGCATAAGTGCGGTAGCTATTAAAAAAAGAATGTGCAATAGTTATTTGAAATGTTTTGGAGAGTTCCGTAATTCCAGTAGTACCTACGTCCAACTTTACGGTTTATTGTCTTCGCTTGAATTAAAAAAGTTTTCTCTACTTGTTCCTAGCTTGAAAACCTACTATGTGAATGTATTCTGACATGGGTGGTTTAATTCATATTATAGTATTCATTTAATATATGTATTTTTTAAAAAATGGTTGAATCGATGTACGCGCTCAAAGGTACCTTTTTATTATACCAAAAAAAAGCATGTTTCATTATAAGTTTTATAAATTCAACATTACTTCTTATTAAATATAAAAAAGAGGTAAACCATAAACCAGAAAATACGTTGAATATTCTATTCTATACTACCATCGCGGTTTTACAATGTTCCTTACAATTAGAACACGCTTGTGTTATTAAATCAACCTACCTACACCCTACCTAATTAAACCAACAACTTTTACTCATATTATATCAGTTCAACGGTAATAAAAATAAATGCAGCTTTTACTGGAATTCTCCGACTTGTTAGGTTTCTTTAATATCGAATGCGTTGGTACCTAGGAGTTTTGTATCCACTATTTGCAAGACGACTTTAACCTGGTGAAAATATTGCAGAAGTTATTATTTGAAGCCGTGTTGTTCCGCTCTCGCGCTGACAACCTGTAAAGGGCACCTATTTCATTCGAAGTGGCATTTTGTCGCTGTCAGGATTTCGTTATGTAGATAAACAAACGTATTATGTGACGAGTATATTTCCTATGGATATTTACTCATTATTTTATAGCTCTAATTTATAAACATCGCCACGAATATTGTGTAAAATATATCGGGTTATATGTAGCTCCGCAGTACGCGTTATTAATGTATTTGTACAGAAAGTACTCTTCTACCATCCGTCTAGAGACTACTAAACTTAGTATCCACCACATCGCTGTATATTAAAGTAATTCCAGCAGTTTATTCCGCGGGATCTAATAGCCACCAAAGGCAATGTTTAAACGTTTCCCGTAGCCCGTTTCTTTTGTGTAATTACGCCTTGTGTGGGGTTCATATAAGTAACAGAAGTAACTGGCAATGCTATCTGGGTGTAAGGCTACGAGCTTGGAATTTAAGTGATCTTATTTGGTCGAAGCAAGGCGAGCCGATTCAGGCGCACCGTGTGCCCAGCGCGTGATCAGAATCCACAATTTTTGCCTACCTGTTCGATCTTTTACCCTAATTATTACTTACCAGTCTTTAATCAGCTTTATTTCATTAAAACAGGCGGCGAGATATACCTTTGATCTTTTAAAACGTTGTGGAAACCTATTTCATAACAGCTGAAAGGGCGAATGAAGGTCTAACTTATAGCCAGATATCCAAATTAAGTATATCTTGTTCAAAGAAACATAAGCAGCATTAGTATATTATATAGATAATGTATTTATTAAGTAAGGGAATGGTTTTATAATCAGATACACCAATTTCCGTTTAAATTATGTAATCAGTGTCTTTATAATATAGAAACGTAACCTATACCTACTACATAACAACTAACTATACCAACATGACAGAAGTATATTTATCTACCTAATTATATCATCACATAACTATATCTATTACCCTGTGCCTATCTCATAGTTGAATAAAAGTTATATGTAGATATATATGTTATGATAATAAAGTTTTGTTTGAGCAACAAACATTACCAAAACAATCTTGTATTTAAAGCAAATGTTTCAATACCGTACTCAATAGTCAAACATAAGTACTACCTAAACTAGAAATTAGGGTTCGATAATACAGACGCCATGTTCATATTATAATTATTTACTTTATAACTTTCAGTACAATATTGCAAGGTGACATAGCTATAGTTTTCTCCAACGAAATTCGGCCTTTGTAACTGAATACCAAGACTATCAAGTGTAATCTATGTGTATAATCTTTTTTATATTAATTAGGTATAGGCTTGCATTTGACCGCTATCTCACCTTTAGCTCCGGAAACAGATTCCGGCAGAGAGTTCCACTTCTTGGCCGTTCGCATTATGAAAGTCAAAGCAAAGCAGGAGGGATGTCAACCATAAATTGATGGTGGCTTGCCATAGTCTGGTCATCCGATGATGGAATGGGGATATCGGAATAAGTTTATATAATTCAGTCGCACACTCTCCGAAATGTATCCGATAAAAGACCGATAAATGGGCAACTTTGCGTGCATGTTCAATTCTCTGAAGCTTATTCTTAACCAGCGCTTCGTCACTAATGAACTTTTTGGCTCGCCTTTTAATGGACTCCAAGGCTTCGAGCTGGTATTTGAAGGAGCCGACCCTAAGGTGAAAACTACTCCATACACGTCCAATAAAACTAAATGCTGTTCGTTGGTATATAAGTATAAGCGTATCACTTAAGAAGCGGCTAGACCGGTTCGGCCTTTGTTTTGATTCTTCGTTATAAAGACATTGGATTTTTAACCGACCTCAAAAAAGGAGGAGGTTCTCTGTTCGATTGTTTTTTTTTTATTATTTTAATTATTTTTTTTTATATTTGTTACCTCAGAACTCCGTCATTTATGAACCGATTTGAAAAATTCTTTTTGCGTCGGGTTCAGTATAGCTACGAAGTGGTTCCATATAAATTTCATCGATATGTGACCTTGGACTTCGAAGATACATTGAAGTCGGTTTTTGTTTTTTTCTAAAAATTAATTATTATAATAAAAAAATATCGGAAAAGTTGCTCGAAAAAAAAATATTCAGAAAAATCTGACAACCTCAATCGGGTCAGCTAGTACACAATAAAATAATAAACGATATAAATAAGGATTTAAAAACTTAATATTCGTGTAATGCCGGGCGAGTCAGTAATTTTACATATCATGTTGAAGATTCAAGATGCATTTTAGTATACAGATCGAGTTACGATAGCAGATACAGATACAGAAATAGGAACTAAAGGTTCACCACAAAGCGAGCATCACTGTACCTATTCTTGGTATCAGGAAAGCAGATCGGATAACACACCTGCAACAACACTAATATTCCTTTCAACAATACCCTCCTCTGAAGAGAAAATAGAGCGAACTTATGCCAAAAGGCCCTACCTATGTACCAATGTATTGTTGATTTTCTTGACGTGCTAACATCCAGGTTTAAGGCTTACTTAGAGGATAGAAGCTGCCGATTACCTATCCTATTTTATTTAATGTATATATTTACATATCACACCAATTTTAATAAGTTTATTTATACATAATATTGTCTAAGTCAAATATTTTTACTACACACAAGCCTAGTTTAGGTTTCAGGTGCTCCACCAGTTAATTTTTTGTAACAAATGTTTTAATTATTAATGATTTTGATTTTTTTCCTTTCCGAAAAACTTTGTTGCGTTTTTCGCTTGGCAGTTGTTAGGGTGGTTTCAGACCAGCGATTAATATGCGCGTATAAGCTCGTTTTTGGAAGCGCATGTAGGCGCGTATAGGCGCGCCTTTTGCCATACGCGCGACTCGTACGAGCGTTGACGCGCGACACTACCGGTTCGGGTGAACACGCCGGAATAAGCCCGTATACGCGAGTGTGGTTTTTTGAAGCGCGAAATGTATGCGCGTATACCAAAACGACCGTTTACGCGCAGAAAAATACGCTAGTCTGAAACCACTCTCAATGCTTCATATAAACATAATAAAAATTATTTTGTCCAAATTACCTACTCGACATCAGGCTAAGTTCTTACTCGGGCACGGTAAAAAACGTAACTCTCAATTAAAAGACTTTTATGTTTTTGACAGAATATTATAATCTGGTTTGTGATGTAACGACAGTCGGTTGGTGCTCACTGAGCGGACCTTTGATTAACGTGGAATATTCTAAACATAAAAGGATCCAGTTGGCTGGAGTAAATAAGCCTCCATGATTGTTTTATTCTGGGCTCACGTACTTTTCGCGGATAATTTTCTTTATTACGCTAAAAAAATATTTTTAACCCTCGACGCAATAACGAGGGGTGTTACAAGTTTGACCACTATGTGTGTCTTTCTGTAGCACCGTAGCATTTAAACGGGTGAACCGATTCGGATGTGGTTTTTTTTTTTATGAAATCAGGTTTTCTAGCGGTGGTTCTATTTATCAAACTACTTACTTTATATAGGGCTTTTGTGTCGGTGGCTTTTTAAATTTTAGTTTACTGAAATTCGTTTGTTATTGCCATGCGGGATAGGATAGGCAGGATAGGAAAAACATCTCTAAATTTTAGTCACGTCTAAGTCATTGGTATGATTGGTGTACTAACGATTCCACAAACCAACATACAGATTCATTATTATTGTTTGCTCTAGCTTCATCTAGGCTTTGCCCGCGATATCTTTAGGTGTACATAAAGTAGTTTCCTTCACAGACTCGAAAAATTATATGAAACCCCTTTATTCGACTACTATTTACCTGACCTTACAAACATTGTCTTTAGATTTGCTCTCGCTTTGTTGCTAGCTTTGTTGCATGTATAATCTAGGTGTACAATTTTAAAGCCATTATAAGCTTGCGCCGTACAGCTCACTGTACACTCGAACGTATGGGTAGAGTACACGGAAGTTATCTTACAACACACATGTATGTAGGTAGGTATGCGGGCGGCCAAGTTTCCTAAATTTCCTGCCTGGCTGCCGCAGCGTTTATCATGATTATGGGATGCAAGGTTGCACTGCGCTCGACGTGGCTCGGGAAGAAAACAAAAGGACTTGGATGGTTTAATTGAAAAAATAAGGCATGTATTTAAATGATTGTTTTAATTTTGCAAAAAAAGCAAGCAAAAAAATTTAAACGTTCAACTTTTTAATGATTGATCCTCTTTCCTTGAGACATAAAATAAATCAAATCAATCGATATTTTAGTCTATTTAAAACTACGCAAAAAATGTTTGAGATGTAGAAAAAAACGACCACCTTATGTCTGATAGTTACTTGTTGGGCCCCAAAACTAAGAGAAATGAGCACCTTAAATTTTGACACTTTTTATATAATTTAATTTATCTAAATTTAACCAAAGTTGGTGAAAATAAACATACATGAATATAATGTACATATTCGCGGCGTTGGGGTGGCCCAAGGGCCAACACTGCCACACCCTAACCTACTGAGGGCTGCCCCTAATACGTTTGATGTGATAAGAAAATACCAATAACTAAAAAAGAGGATCAAATATTATTTTTGTATGCAAAATATTATTTGAGTATGTTTGAATATTATTATCATGTTACCTTTAATGCAGTTCATTTATAATTTATCAGAAATTCAACTAATATAGACGCAATTATTAATATAAAGATTAAACATAAGAAAAAAACGTCTTTTTTTAAGTGCTCAGTTACAATAGATGAATTAGATTTTAGAGGATCAAATAATATTTTCCAAAAATAATCAATTATTGGAGGGACATTTTACGTTATAGGGCTGGGCACTGATATAAAAATAAATTAATATAAGAGGAACAAAGAAGATAAGACATTTTTGAAAGTTGGCTTTTAGTGCAAATCATTCAACCAATTATATAATTATTTAACTAATTACCATAAAATTAACTTGTGAATGGCGTTGAAACTTTGGCATTCGAACATCTACTTGCCTAGAGTTAGAATTTCTAACTCGAATTTTCATCGAGTTATTTCGTTGTCATCCTTTAGGTATAATATAATTATTTATTTTCATTTTGGTTCTGGATGCAGTTATACGAGTAAAGGCCTCTTTTGCAAGATTTTGCCACGTAATTAGAAAGTCACAGTTGTATGTATGCATACCTACATATCTAAAAAAAACTTACATATATCATGTCCCCTAACTAGGATTCCCTGTATCTAGGGAACCAGGACTATGAGGACCATGGTCTCGCAATACCCAGACACGAAACAAATGCTTGTGCAAATGTATAAACATTACTGTGTTCCGGTTTGAAGGACACTTTATCAAGCGAAATTACTGGGCATTGTCTCTCATAGTGACGAGCGCAGTTCATCAGTGTCGCGCAACAAAGGTCTGATGGTGCTGCAACTTTTATGGGTAGGCGTGTTGCCTACCATCTGGCGGATGACCTGTTCGACTCGTCACTCAGTTTTATATAAATACCACTTTTGATTTTGTACGCCTTAGCCGCCTGCAGCTACGTAAAAAACTGAACGTACCAACCTCAGAATACACTGAGGTACCAACTTATCCGTCCGAGTCATATTTAGACTATCCTAAGACTAATTTGCTAAGCTAAGCGATTTCTTTTTATAGAACTAAATAATGAGACGGGCAAATCGTTTGCCTGATGGTAATCGCCACGCCTGCCCATAACAATTTCAGTGCCACCCAGAACTTTTAATACTTTTTAATACCATAAAAAGTACTGCGTATCACTGTATTGCGCTCGTCACCCAGAGACATGAGACATTAAGTCTCATATGCCCAATAATATTGCTGGCTACTATGCCCTTCCAACCGGAACACGCCGGTTTCTGCAGTATAATAATAATATTAATAATAGATTTCTTAAGATGTAATAACTATAAGTTAAAAATGTTAAAAACCCCCGACACAATAAAACATGTTTAAGAACCACCACCACCGCTAGAAAACCTCTGCTTTCAAATTAGAAAACCACATCCAAATCAGTTCACCCCTTCAAGAGCTACGGTACCACAGACAGACACACATAGTGGACAAACTTATAACACCCCTCCTTTTTGCGTCGGGGGTTAAAAACCATTTTTAAACGATAGATTATCAGACACTGACCTTAAATATAAATCCTCAAGACGAAGAAAACAATATTACCATCTCCTAGGTGGTTCTATTCACACAGATTTTATGTCATGAGGACGGTAGTTTGTTGGCAAGTAGTTTGATTTTATTTTGTCCGGCAAGTTTGTGAGTGAGCCGTTACGGACCAAGTTTAGCTATCTTCTATTTATTGAAGTGCGAACGTCGATGCACAGACGGAGTTTGCTCATCGGCATATCATCATACTATATCATACTTAATATTATAAATGCGAAAGTTGTATATTAGTGTGTAGGTAGTGGTATAATTTATTTATTACTTGCTCAACGGATTTGAGTGAAATTCGGAATAGAGATAGCTTATAACCTGGATGGGACCTGCTGGAATGAATGGTAGCCTATGTGCTAGGCTACTTTTTATTCCGGCATATCACGGGTAAAATCGCGGGGCGCAACTGAAAAACTTTAACATTCGACGCAGTAATAGTATAAACTGGTTAAAACTAATTATTTGTTATTGATATAACAGAGTTCGTGAATTTGCGTATTACCTTAGTATTCTGTGGTATTACTTTATTAGGTACTCGTATACGCAAGGCAAATAGATAGTGCTACCAAAGCCAAATTAAGTCACTAGAAATACGGACTCTGCTGTCATTGATGAAAGATGCTTGGAACATTCTACTTCTGCAAAGTAACCAACTGGTACATAAGAAACATAACATTGTAAAACACCAAAAAATTGAAACAAAATCTCTAAAAAAATGTCCCTCAGTTTCTTGCCGTATCTTCTGAGTAGTGGTTCTTTTTCCGATACGGTGGTAGTCATTGTGATAATTGGACGTTCATAATTGCGTCTGTGATGCCAAAATGATTAAAGATTGGTTTGATTTTTTGATTGGTTAGAGTACAAAATAGGTAAACAATAGCACCTACACATAGGTCAAAGTTAGTATATATTATAACAGAATAAAATTGTGTAGGGATCTTTTTGGGTTTTTTTATTAATTAGCAGCGTAATTACACTTTCCTTTGAACAACCTGTAACATTTTCCATTGTCAAGTTTCTTTATAAACTCTTTTTTTGTTGGCCTTTCCTTCAAGCAAGACTAAGAAATACTTCAAACAACTTTTAATCAAACTTATATTTACCAATTTTGTGATTACATTACAATGGCAAGTGGCACGCAAAGAAGCCTTCGAACAAATTACTTGTTAAAAGCACTTGTTAAAAAAATACCTGTTCCTTACACTATTTATTATATCTTCTGAGGTACACCAAAAATACTTTCGAGAAACACTACGTAAAAAGAAAAACAAAGCTGGAGGGAATGGCGGAAATTGGAGCCAGATTTCTGGTTTGGTTCGTAGACAAAGCATTTAAGGGTTATCTATTTATATTTAGTGGTTTATTTCTCGAAGGAAAAGTGTAGCATAATACAAAAATGTTAGCTTTACTACTAACTGATATTTTACTGATGATTATAACTGATATTTTAATTTAAAAAAATACGCGTTTTTACGTGATTTTAATTCACATATACATATTTAACAGCAAAAAATTA
Source organism: Petrophora chlorosata (assembly GCA_951640565.1). Lineage (NCBI taxonomy): Eukaryota > Metazoa > Arthropoda > Insecta > Lepidoptera > Geometridae > Petrophora > Petrophora chlorosata. The sequence continues at coordinate 10,333,345 of OX621193.1, read as the reverse complement.
ATTACCTACCTGTTTTTGGCGGCGGAATTTGGCAATTAATTTTAAAGCCGTTGTTCTTACTAAATGTAGTTATTCCGTTTATAATGAAACAACGACCGCAGTCCACAATGCGGCCGCAGTCGGCATTCAGTAGCAGGTATGGCTAACGTCATAAACCAGACGTTAAGCACGCCGACCTCAATAAAGGCTAATATTAACGTAATGTTCACTATACTGATACTGGTGCTAAGAACATCTAATCTTTTTTTTTATACATTACTAGCATTTCTCTTAGCGGTGTTGCTCTGTCGTTAAAAAAGTAAACATCAAAGTAACACTAAACTTAGTTCGTGTGCCTTTTTTACTGTAAAGTGATATAAAAGGTAATGATAAAGTAATAAATAGCGAATGCAATTGCTAAACTATTCAAATTAATTTGTGTAATACACTCGAGAGCAATGAATCCGGGTCACTTAAAGAATCCTAAAAATCTCGGAAACTAAAAATGCTAGGTTAATGCAATAAATTGTATTTAATAGACAATGTAATACTCCTTAAATAAAGGTATTAAAACTTCTTAGTTATTGTAAAGTTATATCATAAAAAAATCAAATTTGAAAAAGGGCCACTTTCGAAGATGGAACTACGAAATTACAGCATTTGGTTTTGCTTTTGTTTGTAATCTGTCATTTATGTGGGTACATAAACCATGTTGATAGTGCTCTATATTCATTATTCAAGCTGAAATTATGTCGCTTACGCCTGAAGAATGCACCAGAATACTTACAATGCTGGAAACCTGCCGGAGTCAGCGCGATACAGCCAGGACTGTCGGTGTGTCGCTGTCAACAGTACAAAGAGTTCTCCGACGTTACGAAGAAACTGGTTCTAACCTACGCAGACCAGGAACGGGCAGAACCAGGTGTACCACAGCACGAGAAGACCGATACTTGGTGAACACCATGCTTCGAAATCGCTTTCTCACAGGAACTGAACTCACCAATCAGTTTCGACGCCTCGGAGGAAGTAACCCAAGTGCATGGACAGTAAGACGTCGGCTTGCTGAATCTAACTTAAAACCCCTTAGACCTGCAAACGGCCCTAAACTGGAGCGTGGGCATCGTATTTCGAGACTAAGATATGCCCAGAGCCACGTAAATTGGAGTATTGAAGATTGGTCAAAAGTTATGTTCTCCGACGAATCAAAATTTATGCTCTACAAGCACGATGGAAGACAGAGTGTATCGAAGACCAGGGGAAAGATTCAAGCAAGCATGCATCGAAGAAAAAGTAGCCTACGGTGGTGGGTCTGTACTTGTGTGGGCCGGAATTTCTTCTGAAAGTCGCACAGAGCTGGTGATCATAGAAAACGGCTCTTTAACTAGCGTAAGATATGTGGAAGAAATCCTCAATGATCACGTTGGTCCATTTATGGTCAATTTAGGTGAGGATGCTATATTTATGCATGACAATGCCCGACCTCATACAGGTAGGATTGTGAATGACTACCTTCAAGAGATGAACATTACTCGTATGGAGTGGCCAGCGCGCAGCCCGGATATCAACCCGATCGAGCATGCTTGGGACGAGCTAGGCAGATGCGTAAAACAACGAAACCCTCCCCCAATCACGCTTCGTGAGCTCAAAATTGCTCTCACAGAGGAATGGGAGAATATTCCCCAAAATCGTATAAGGAACTTGGTGTACAGCATGCCAAACCGCGTAAACGCAGTAATGGAAGCACGAGGAGGCAATACGAAGTATTAAAATTCAAGAAAATCGTAATAAAGTTCAAAAATTTCATGTTTCCTATTTTTGTTTTAAAGAGAGATCAGCAGTTTTTTTCTTTATGTAATTTTGTGTTAATAAAATGTATGGTGACTCATATTTTTTTTACTTTCATTTAAGGAGTATTACATTGTCTATTAAATACAATTTATTGCATTAACCTATCATTTTTAGTTTCCGAGATTTTTAACATTCTTTAAGTGACCCGGATTCATTGCTCTCGAGTGTATTTACCTAACTAAATTCTTATATTTTTTTATTGTACGCTGTCAAAACATTTACACTGTGGATTATAAAGCAAGCCAAAGCAACATATCAGTATTGCAATCCAACGGGGCAATACTGCCAGCATCTTGGGTACGCTGCCAAGTGGTAGTGGTCTGAAGCATTTGGGCTATCTTGAGGCCGTTAATGATCTGTGGGTTGTTCAATTGCTTCTCCTTGTAAGTAGTTAATTTAGTTTTAGTAAGTAGAGTGTAGAATTGTTTTCAGTAATAAAGACATTTGCCCGATTATAAAAAAGCCAAAGCTAGCAAACTAAACCAAAGCAAGTGTAAATAATTATATTGTAATGATGAAACAGACTTTACTTCTAACATTAATTGCAGAATATTGCTTTTAGAAATGGAAAATTGGATTACTTACTTTCTGTACTCAGTTGTTTGAATAAGCAAACCCAATCAAGCCTCTGATAAAATAAAGCAACGTTGATATTCATTTTTGTTACTCCATATAAAAGTTATTTCAATATTTTCAGTTACAAAGGAGTTTTATTTTGTCAATCAACGTCTGATGTTGTGCTTTTTGAGGATCCTCAATCTACTACTGGGATTCTGTTGGGCCTTCTATCAGAGAGGGAGAGAAAGAGAAAGACTAATACTAAGTAAGGGCATAGGGATAGACACTAACTTTATTGTTTATTTTTATGGTATGGGCCATAACTTTGTGTGGAATTTGAAAGTCGCAGGAGGTACTCACACGTCAATCTATGTCGACAACACAACAATAATCGTTAGTAAATAGGTACACAAACAATAAAATATAATAATAATAATCATCCAAGCCGATTTCGGTTACGGCGACAATTTCTGCTAAATAATTAATTTATTGAGCTTTGGTGATATGCTCTTATATGGCTAATGTAGCCAATTTTGGCAGTGAATGTGCGTGAACATTGCGCACACGTTAGGACGCCATTCACGTAGTTATAATGAATGTTAGCGGGTGGTCTGCTCTTAAGTTCGTCGCGCTTTGCATCCAACTCACGCCTTCTCTCATTTTCAAACGCGTATATATTACGTTTGACTATCCCACGCCATTTAGGGCGGTTCTCCGCCAATGATTCCCAACGAGAGGGCTCAATCTTGCATTTCTTCATATGCCTTTTCTGAACGTCAACAAACAATAAAATATATCAGTGACATTAGTAATGTTATTTTTGACTCAACGTGCCCGCAAGGCAAAACGAGAATTGAAAACTGTAGGTGCTTAAAGGAAAATCTATTTCATGAGCAAATGATTCAACGCTCTTCGCTGTTTTATTCTTCTTGTCGTGTTTCTTAATTCGATTCCGTTTGTCACTTTTTATAGTATTTATTTTATGGAACTGAATAATGAGACGAGCAAGTCGTTCGCTTGATGGTAAGAGCTACGCCTGCCCATAGCAACAGCAGTGCCACCCAGAAGTTTCAATACCATAAAAAGTACTGCGGAGCACTGCATCGCGCTCATCACCCTGTGACATAACTTAAGTCTCATGCCCAAGTCAATGGCCAGAACTTATCGCTCGCTACAATGCCCTTCAAACTGGAACACAGTAATGCTTGCGCAGTACAGTACAGTCTGTCAGTCTGTAATCATCGCACATTTTTGACAAGTCTCACATATGATCACGATATCAATTTCGTCGATAAGCTATGAAAATGCACTAGATAACTACCTACGTCGAAGTTTGCGGGCACTTCTGTACTGGCGTTATTCGAGAGGACCCTACTCTCGTGTCCAACTGTTTAATTACTACGGCTTTGTTGTTATAAACAGTGCCACAAGCAGGCGTTAGGCCACGGACCACATCTGCGGCAACAGCCGACATAAATTGCTGACCAAACCCCGCCTAAGCAAATTCGCTGGAACCCCTCTAATCTGACACTTTTAAATGGATTGCTGCCGAACTTAGAGAACATAAACACAGATGGCGATATTGCTTTAGTGATTTACAAGCCTTTTGCACGAATTGACAGTTTGTATGGGAAACGGGAAACCACCGCACCCGATCGAAGTCTTACAGAATCAGATAAAACTTGACTAAATATGTCGTTTTCAAAATTGACGTTGCTACTATCAATTATCAAGTCAATTATGATCAAGCATACCATTGATCATTAGGATAAGAGTACGTATAGACTTGTATTGATCGTACACTCACACACAGTAAAGAAAGGTGGCTGGTGAAATCTGACATTATTTAAAATATTTTTTTAATTTATACATAAAATATATTAGAAAAGAACAATATTTATGCCTACCTTTGAGTTACCAAGCATTTACAAAGCCTATACAAAGTCTTTATATACACTCCTATGTGTTAACTTCTAATTATCGACTATCCTTTTGCAAAGGTAAACACAATACACGTTTAATTAAACCTCTTCAATGAAGGTTATCTAGCGGCCACACGACCAATTTTTGTTGTAGCTATTTTCACTGGTTTTATTCTAAACGCGAATAAGAATACATTAATTTAACAGTAGTGCGCAAGCATTACTGTGTTCCGGTTCGAAGGGCATTGTAGTCAGCGAAATTACTGGATGAACGACTTGCTCGTCTCATCACTCAGTACAATAAGAAAAAGTTGGGACAGTTTTAGCTAGACGAAACTGCACACCTATATACATATTATGTATATACCTACAAAATGTATATAGGTACTAGGTATTTCTACGGCCTATATAAGTTTTGACTAAAACAGAACAAATACTAGCAAATTTTCTAAATCTACGTGCTCTATCTTCGGCCACATCGTCGGTTAAAATCAGGCGAGATGGGGGTCAAACGTAGATTTATCACAAATAAAAAAAAAATTGCTTTCTAATACAATAAAATCTCTTGTTTCATCTTTTGACTATATATAATTATCTTTAACTACTGTAAACAAAATACGCATCACATTCCGTCAATAGCATCTAATGCACGCTTCTTAACTAACGTAATTTTATTACGTAATTTAAATAATTCTTTAAAAATTATACATAGATCAAATAGACAGAGCTCTTAAAATAGTCTTCGTCGATTTGGTAACCGTCAGATGAATCCATCAAGTCTAAATCTAGGGGAGTTACAATAGCTTTGAATAGAGGCACTCATCGAGTCTCTCTGATATTCTATATTTATGCCATTCAAATAAACATCAAATACACCGAACTCGCATTATTTCATCGTGGTAATGAAAACTTATACGCGGAATAGAACCGTACCTATTAATTTTTTACTAACTTTTAAAAAGCATTGAGGTATTTGTGAACATATTTTTTTTTTAGTAAAATTCAGATCGCAGAGATCAAATTAACTAATTATTAATTAATTAGTATAGAATTATCGTCTTTTCCCTTAGAATGACTTGATAAGTTTAACTTTGATATCTATAATCTATGGAGTCAAGAGTATCATAAACTAACCCATAATAAATAATATTATAATCTAAGATGCAGTATTTGCTCTTAATTATGTATTCATCTAGATGCCGCCGTTGTCTACGGAAGTTTTCCTAAACCAACAACACTCAAACAGAGATATTAATGAAGATGAAGAATTAGATGAAGTCGCAAAACCATTCGAACATTATCATTATCAATGAACGTAACATTTTGTTCCTGATAAGTACTACAAAGTTTCTTAGTTTCTGCTCGATTTTCTCTCCCGATAAAACCTACTAACAAGCAACTGCGATAACTTCTAAACGTATTAAGATCTAGTTTGTAGATGTGTCGTCGGCGTAGATGTGAAAAAGTTGCCCGGATCTAATAGCTAGCGCGAAAAAATCCCGGAGTGTCAGGCCGCCAGCCCCGGAACGTAACCGGGATCAGCTAGACTCCACCGCTACTAACAAGACTTAACGAGATAATCCCGTGATTAGAGGGGTCGACACTGTTCACCGACCTCATGTACTAAAAACTTTCATTACATTATAAAAAGATAATTTAACAAAATAAGATCTCGGTAAGAAATTGTAGAGGAAAAAATCCGTAACAAGACTCCCTTTATAAGATACCTAAAGGTTCCCTTATCAAAGGAAATCTATATTATGAAATTTCTAAAGTTAAAGGAAAATTGTGAGCATATTTTACCTTTAAATTAAAGCAAATTGAGCATGTTTATCTTGCTCATTAAAAGGATTAGACGTAACGTTGTAAGACGGAAAATATTTCGGATTGGGTAACACTCTGGTAACACTCGACTTGTCATTTCATCGCTGTTGGCTCTCAAAATATATTCATAAAGATCGTTCGACGCCAATTGAAGACTTTCCAAGTCAAAAGTATCTGCAGTTTAGCGATAAGACAACGCGGCAAAGAGTTAAATATCAGCAATCTAAACTGAAGTCGTTAAAACAATCGTAAAATAAAGTTTAATTTGAAGCTTTTGATCTGACCAAATTCCCTTTTATAGAATTGATTGAATTCTGTTATCTTCAAACAAATTATGACTCCAAGAATTATACTATGTGGTTTTGGGCGTATTAAGTTAGGTCGGCATAATTTAATCGAAGAAATGATGTCGTATCTCAAATTGCTAGGTTACTAGTTATTATTATATATGTATATATATATATATATATATATATATATATATATATATATATATATATATATATACCTCTGAAGTATGACCTACCAAACAAAAAATAATCATCAAAATCAATTCATAATTGGCGGAGTAATCGCGTAACAAACATACAAAAAAATATAAATACATACCGTCGAATTGACAACGTCCTCCTTGTTTGAAGTCGGTTAAAAAGGATCTGGTAGGAAAGAAAAAGCCAATCAATGTTGGTACGTACAACAGACACGGCGCATGTTCTTGACGGTTCATTCCAAGTTATAAACAAGCACGTAAAATAAAAGTCGCGATGTGACGGCTGCCGGTTGACGAGCACTCTGCAGTCACTGGCCGGCTGATTCATCGCTCCCATTGTTTCACATTTCGACCGTCTGAAATCTAAATCCGAAAAAGCTTTGATTGGCTCCCAACGAAATTGGAATAAATCGAGTATCACCACACAGCGCACTACCGTCAAAGGCTCGTCCAAGCCGCCACTGAAATTGGACATTCAAAGGACACTATTCTTTGGACGAATAGTATCAATATCGGTCTGCCTGAGAAGATCGGAGTTTCAGTTTTACACATTTTTAATTCCGAGCGTGAAAATTTGGAACAAAAATACTGAGTTTTATTTTGTTTTATATCGGCAATGAAATTGAATTAGCCGACACGCGCAGGCTTTCTAGGTCTGTCGGTAATCCTATTGCGGTGGAGCTCGCGGCAGTTGCTCCGAAAAGTTGGGTTCGTGGCAACAGAACGCCGCGCCTCCTGAGACCCGGGACTTATTGCACTCGCTGCGGCTCTTCCTATCCACTACATGTACAATGTACATGTTCGTACTATGTGCTGAGATACGCTGCGCGCTGCTTGGGGTGCCCCTCTTTCATTCTTAACTAGGTCTAACTTCTGCTAAGTAAGTACTCTGAAAAAAGTTTTCATATAGTACTATCGCATCATTCAACTCACATTCGCTATATTTATTAAACATTTTATGATTTAATTCAGTTCGATTCGATTTTATTTATTTCGACCAGGGCCCTAATTCACTATGACAACTTAGCGATTCCTTGCTTCAAGGAAACGTCGATTCCTTCATTAATAAACGACATCTGCGAAATTTGCATTCTCTATGACGCGTCATATATATGAATATATGAATGCGTCATAGAGATGTACGTCGTTTATTAATGGAAGAATCGACGTGATTTCGCCAAGTTGTCATAGTGAAAAGGGGCCCAGGTTTTGATCATAAAAAATTACACGCTCACAAACAACTTAAAAATAAACTAATAAATAAATATATAATATTTAGGGGGTGAAATTTTAAGTATCATAATATTTAACAAACTTTACTGTTTGTTTACCATAAAATTGTTCGTTTATTCATGTTTCTGAGACCAGCGGTTTTGAGCTGATTTATATAATCGCTATGCCTGTTTTCAGCCTAGAATCTCATTGTAGTTACCACTGAACGCACGGCATGACACAGTACTAGGAGCCTTGATAAGATCTCCTCGCAGTGCACATATACAAGTTAATAATATAATCTACATGGAAATGATACTGCTGCCACTCATACATAATATTACCTACGCTTCGCTGTAAAGCTCTAAGCTTACCATAGAAAGCTTGGGAGGTAGTTTTGTCACAAGTGTTTATGAGTATTTTTGTGTATAAATAAATACAATTATACCTGGGTATTTATTGAAAATTAATAACAATACACATGTTCTTATATATATATATATTTTGAAATAGAAAATTAATCAAACATAGTTTTGGCTCACTAAGGTGTTTAAAAAATCACTGTCCTGGATAGGACATAAGATACTTTTCATTCCGGAATAACGAACAGACCTTTAGGAGACAGCCATAAATCGCTGAGTTTCAGTTCAGGCTAGTTATAAATGCGCGTAAGTATGTTTGTTCTCTCTTCATTCCGTAACGGCTAAACGGATTTAGATGGAATTTAAAATTAAGATAGTTTATACGCTGGATTAAATAAAAACACATGGGATACTTTTTATCAGCTGCTAAAGTTAATCAACTCGGAAAGTATATATATATATATATGTATATATATATATATATATATATATCCTATATATATCGATCCACACTTGACGTTACGACTTGCAAACTTTTAAGGGTTTAATTATGAAAACGTCGAGTTGACTGATTACGAGGCACAACGCATGGTTGGAGCTTATTTGTAGCTTATTTGTACGCTCGTGTGTTAAATTTAAGGGATATAATAAGGGATATATATATATATGTTATCGAAATACACTTCTATATATATATATATATATATATATAGAAGTGTATTTCGATAACATGAAAGCGTTAGCTGGTTATATAAAGCCACTGTACAAGTCTCACGCTTCAAAAATTCATGCACGAAAATCTAAAACTAGTGTGTTCATTACCGACTTTCCTGCTCCTCTCCAAAATAAGATGAAATCCCGAAAGAGAGTTTCCAATGTTGCACCGTCACTTCGTCTCGCATTATAAAATATGCAGATAAGTTACGGGAATTGATTCAAGGCACAAAGGAGGCGAGCAAAACTGTCTATAGGCAGGCGGTGAGATTTCGGCAGTAATTTCCCGGGAGGCTACGTTTTTATCTCATGACACTGAAAATATTTTGAATAACATTACCCTTAAATTTAACACACGAGCGTACAAATAAGCTCCTTTTCAACCATGCGTTGTGCCTCGTAATCAGTCAACTCGACGTTTTCATAATTAAACCCTTAAAAGTTTGCAAGTCGTAACGTCAAGTGTGGATCGAGCTCGGATAGGAGTGCAGAATGTGGGACCCACATTTTACGACGGACAACTTTAGTAAGGACGCGGGCGTAATAGGACGGTGGTTTCTGATCGTTCAGCACGTTTTAAATCATTAGTGAATTTACATGTGACTCAGAAACTTGATTCAAAAGTTTCGGTAGTTTACGTAGCTCCATTCACTTGATTTATTCGATTTTCATTTATCTATTAATTGCACTGGACGCTGTTGCGAGCATTTTTACAATACAATTATTGCACTCCTGTGGGAAATCAAGCATTACTTAGAGGATCGGAGTCGAATCGGTTAGTGCTCTTTTCAAGTTATTTGTTTAGCAAAGGCGTAGCTTCATTTTATAAATATCAAACTTAATATTGTAAACTAAAATGCGCGTAAGTAATATATGAATGCGTTTCAAAGTCGAAAATAATGTTATCATTGAAATTAGAAATCTTTTGGTCGAATGAAAAATAAAAACAAAACAGTATGCATACTACATAACAGTCATGATAAATTTCTAGCGCTTCACTGGCAGTTGCCGCGGCATGCTCACTGCGTTCGCTCGGCTCGCATATTGTGTGGAGTGTGGGCATATAAACCTTAACCTTACCTAGTATTCTTTATAGGTAAAACTACATTTATAAGCTTCATTCTGCTAAATGTATGTGTTGTATTTTATACGTTATCTGTATTAAAATGAAAATATGTAACGTACATTCCGATCAAATGATACGCACCCTCAAAATGTTCTTAATGGTAGAGGTATATGCTTGAAGGATTTATTTCAGGGATAAACTAAACGGAACCCTTTTGAAGAATTTAAGTCGTATTTCTCGTTATTCCTGAGAATCGAGAGGTAATTTAAGTGGAGATTTGTTTTCTGACGGTAATTACTTGTCGCCGACGGCCGCGAGCGCTGGAGAAGGCTCAACTTGCTCCCTTGAAGTCTTTGTACTTGACGTGACGCTATAATTGAATTAGGAAGGTTTTTAAATCCTTTCAAACTTTGCGTTAGTAAACTTATATTTTTTAAAAAGGTCAGATGCTAAAATTATATCTCACGCATATTTGAACTCTATAATAAATTCAGTTAAAGCTGATAAAAAATCCGCAAAGTTACACAGTTGATTCGGACCTTCGTGGGTGATGATGATCTATTCCGTTCGAGCGTGCCACGTCGTACGTGCCGCCCATAAAAGTTCCCACAAGTAATTTGCATGGTATAGGTGTCAATCAGGTGTTTGTTTATCCGCAGGTGAGAGGGTGAGGGGGTACCGGGCGGTATTCGTTTGCCGAAACAAGGCCGAAAGCGACGGCACCGAGCACTCACGGAACTCAAACACGGCGCACTATAATGAATTAAGTTAGCAACTCTCTTGGAGGATCCTGTTCGCGTCACACTTTGTATCTGTCTACCTATCGTCTTTGCCGACAATACCTTACATATTGATTAGCTCCAAAGTTGGTTTGGTGTTATGAAACTTGTGAAATGAATAATGACAGCGAGTGGCTTACATCTTACAAAGTTTTACTTTGAGTTTATATTGTACAAAAAGGGGAAGTCAGTTTCTACAATATTTTAACTAGCATCTCATGTATTATATTTTATCCACGGATCAAAAGAAAACTGCACTTGTAGCTCATTAAACAGCGTAATTAGCGAGTAAAGTGCTCATAGCGATAATCAATTTCGTATTTTATTGATAACAGAAATCAGCATTGGGCGCTAACGAGACGCGTGATGTGATAACCATCGATTGATGGACATATTGATTAAATGATTGGTCCGAATGCGAGGCTGATTGAGACCTCGCCAAACATGAAATTAAATAACTGCTCGGAAACGTTTACCGAGAGTGTGCGAACTGAAAATCACAAAATGTAGGCATCCCATATATTATTTCTGTTTGTCTACTTTTAGTTTTTACGCTGAAGCTCGGATTTCAATGTGTTTATATCATAGCAATCTCTCAAAAGAACTAAATGCAGGTCAATATAGGTACATAAAGTCCTGGGAAGTGGCAGGTTGACTGGTGTTCTGAAATGTCACTCGCGTATCTTATTTAACATACGACTTTGCTTGCGAATCATTGACATATATTCGTATAGATATATCGATGTTGCAAATATTGTTAGTCTTTTAATCAAGGTGACAACACGAACCAAAACGATTACCTAAGTCTGCGAGGAGTTAAAACGAAGAGCTTTCTAAAAGAAGATAGACATACACTTGGGTTACGTACCTATATCATAGGTATTAGATATATAATATATTTATCTTTATATAGTCAACGTCCCAAAACTTAGACCAACTAGCCATCTCGGTTAATGTTGCATCAAACTCACAATGTTTGACAACACTTAAACTGCCCGCAGAATTTACGAGTAGGTATGCAAAACAAACAGACTGCCACTGTTAGCATAGGTCACAAGCGTCACCTACCAGGAGCTAGCTGCTATTGACTACCTATAGTCGCAGTCGTGAGCAAAACGGACAGTTTGACAACGTGCCGCAATGAGACCGGCGCAGATGTATAAACACCACTGATTGCGAGAGAACACTCTCCACAGGGACACAAGACTCGTTTTAAAAGCCGAACAAAAACATCGATCATTAAAAGTTCCAGTTTTCGACCAATAATAAATTGCTCTCCATAGGACAGATGCGAATAAGCCGACAAAAACCTTTTTAACTATCTCAGTGCACTTTTCATTATTAAAATTCAAAGTTGAGTTTTACCCGTTTGTGTCTTAAATAATTAAAAATTAATAATTCAAACGATCTAACCCCTACTCGCTAACAAGGTCTGCCTCGAACACGATTTATTCCACAGGTCAGGGGAAAAACATTGCCTTTTTGTGAGAAGATAACTCAAAATATAACGGATTTGCGTAAAATATGTGAAACCTTTTGTATGCTAATACGATCCCATTGTTCGGAGATTGAATTTTCGGGTTATCATGGTTAAGAATTATTCATGACAGATAGCTTACGACTGTTATGATTTTTCCAAGGGTCCCTTTTAGTCAAGCTAAGAAAGACTTCTTACATGCTCAGATGAGTTGCCTAGAATATTATATTTGTTTTACCTATAGGGATAAGAATAAGGGTTGCTTTCTTACTAAGTGTGACTGAGTTGAAACTTGTGTGACTTTTGGTCTGACGCACCCGAGATCGAATCCCAACGTCTGATTTAAAATTTTCTGTGGATGGTCCATATTCTCTCTTAAATTGGTGAAGGAAAATATCATAAAGAAACTCAAATGTGCAAAAACCATAGGTATTACATAAAACACGATACTTTTCCTCACTGTTACACCTTTACCTACATAACACATTTAAACAAGATATATATGAAGGAATGCCGAGTGCCAAATGAGTTTCCCAATTACTTATACAGATTTATTTTTCCAATTCACAAAAGTTAAATTGATATTGACGGAAATAACGAAGGCTTCTTGAGATATTTCGGATGTAATCCGTCCGCAGCGAATTAATTTGACTGTGAATGGGCAGGCAATAATACGCATTAATGACACGATCAAATTGTAGCCCGGAGTGTCGAAGGAAATAAGACGAGGGGGGGATGAGGGGTAGAGAGATCAAAGGAGGCATTTTCAGCAAGCATTGCACGTCGCTCGGAGTGAGGTGAAATTGAAACTTTATATTTGAGCGCACTTTATCTGACCGACGGACCTGAAGCCTTTCCGGAAAACCCTTAGTCAAAATAAAATAAAACACCGATGAAGTGTTTCATGAATGTGTTGCTTTATTTTTAGTTTAACAGTCGCGTGCCAAATAACAACTAAACTAAACAGATAAATTACATAATGTAAATATTTTTGGCTAAAATTCAAATAAACTGTGAATCTGAGAAACATAAATAAATTAATGTGGTGTCATAAGATTCTGCAGAGACGAGCAAGTTGATCGCCTGATGATAAGCGCTACGCCTGCCCTTAACAATAATCTTTGGAATTAATATAAAGAATTCATATATGGAAAGCAAGATAATACACAAATTGTAAAACGAAATCTTCCAATTTTCTCAAATAAAAAGCGACTGAAAACGATGGAAAGCCCGTATCTAAAATAATTGTTAACTCTGAAATCCATCAATACCTAACGTTTCGTCGTAAATAAAGGGTTCCATCCTTTGTTATTATTTCACGATGTATATACAAACAAAATATTACTTATCTCTGCTGAAACAGTCAAACTCTACAACTGTTTTAATATCGCCCAAAAAGCGACTTTTGTTATACTCGTTCAGAATTCGAGTAGATTACTTTAAATTGCTAGCAACATTCTGACTTCGTTACAAAATGAATAAAACCTTTTATTGGTGAAGGTTACACGGGCGTGACGAAAGTTTTATTTAATCCATTATTGTTTATATATATAAGGAATGTACTGAACAGGATACCTAAATAGGTAATATTTTTAACCAACTTCAAGAAGGAGGAGGTTCTTATTTCGACTGTATGTTTTTTTGTATGTTTGTTAAGTGATTACTCCGTCATTTATGAACCGATTTGGAAAATTATTACAATTTTTGCATTGGGTTCAGAATAGCTTCAAGTTGGTCCCATATAAATTTCATCGCCATTCGAGTTTGGACTTCGAAGATACATCTGAATTAAAGTCTGTTTCTTTTTTTTTGGTAAACATTTCTTCTGTAATGAGTAGAAATTATAATAATGATGATAGGCGTTAAACACACGTCTGTAAGTCTTTATATTCTTAGGAACAATAATAAGTAGGCATACCTAAGACAATAGAATATTCTTACGGATATGTCTACCAACCTGCACTAGGCCATCGTATTGGCACAAAACAGATAAGTACAGAAATAAATCTACATACAAAGTGCGCTCGAGCAACGCACACATAGACACCGCTCACGGACACGTTATCTCGACACAGTTGAGATCATTGCGAGCGCGAGTGCTATCCGCTTGAGACACACATCTGTGAACTTTTTTGTGCAAAAATGGAGCAACGAAAAAAGTGTTCAATAATCTAATGAGAAAGATGTAATCAATTTTAGACTTCCCAAAAACTTTTTCCGTCCGAGTAACCGTCGTGACGTCACACCGCCGGGTCGCAGGCAGCGGGGGCGCGCATTCAATAAAACCACCCTAGCGCGACCGCCGAGCGTAGGTATGAAAAGTGAAGTACATACATGAGATTGACTTCTGTACTTATCTGTTTTGTGGTATTAGTGCATTATCGCCCATAGGTACTCTTTCTATGATAGAAGGTCCCTGTCCCGGTAGTAGGAATGTAATGGGCGGTTAATGATGATGATGATGATGATGATGATGATGATGATGATGAGGTTGATCAAATCATTCAATTATACACCCTCACGAAACAAAGGTACTACGCGCCTGCAATATTGATATAGAAGTTGATTCGGTTCTTGCCACGTGATGTTTTGATATCAATATTTAACGAAAAATGGGTGGATGTTTCCGATATATTATGAACTCCCGCATTTACAGTATGTAGGCGTAAGAACACGTAACGTATTACCTAGGCATAAATTGGTCGATAAATCATCCATAAAGTAAGTCGGCCACAAAAAGGCATTGTTGGGTGTTGGACGGATATTTCATTACTTAAGAAGCGGACAGGTGGCGTGGCTGCTGGCTGCTCCCACCGTGACCTGGAAGTTCACAAACATCAGACAGAAACTCGTTAGCCATTCTGTTCCCCGCAGCGCGCACCTCGCCCCTTCAGTAAATAAATGTCTCACTCCAATTGCTGCCTGCAGATTGGTACAACTTATACCGTAAAAGTTCCCTTATTCATGCAGATTCTGCATCAAGTTTTCGTAAACAAATTAAAGTTACAAAAGTTATTTTACTTTCTATGATATTTTTGTATGAGCTTAACTTGTACGAAGGCGAACTTAGCTCGACGAATAAAACGTACCTATTTTACTTACAAATATCTGAGTGTACTACATTTTACCGTTGCAGTTTTATAAAATATATTTACATGAATGACTCTAAAAACTGGCTTTGGTATTTCTAGGTATCGCTTGAAATAATCGCGAAATAAAAAGTACCTTAAAAATAAATTTTGACAAACAAGACAACATAACTTAATATTAGAATATTTGACTTGTTAGAATCTTTATAAATCTTGTTAAATATAAAATTAAACAAAGCTGTTTACAATTTAGCTAAAGTCCTATTAAGCAGACGGTTATATCGCCGAGTTTGCCTCTTGATTAATAAATACTTTGTTCTAAGCCCAATATCCCTCGAGAATACATAAGCTATGAAAAGTTAATAAAATCGACGAAGTTTCGGTCCTTCTGCCCTTAATCCCATTCCAGTGTCAGTTTGAATTTGAGACGGACTTTCCTACGATATGATCTTAACCCCACTAAGGCCTTTGACTTAACGACCGCTGTTGAAAATAACATTCTTTTGATAGTTACTAATCTCTGCAGATATAATCTCTCTCTTTGCATTTCGCTCAGTTTCTCAGAATGGAATCAGACGGGGAGTAGGTACCTACGATAATAATGAAAATTTTAAACAGGTAATTAAAATGCTAAACGTGGCATCCAAAACAATGATAATGTTTTACGGCAAGACGTTGCCTCGAGATTTTTAAAAGGTTTCCGTTTACGATTAAAGTGACTTTTTATGAGCAAAGAATTTAACCCCATTTTTACAATGCTCTTTGATTTTACCATGAATAATTCTGCGATAATTGACGTAAAAGGCCAATTTAAACTTGTTAAAGCTATATTAACTTGCTTTTTTATATTAGCATAGACATTTTTATTCGTTGTTTGTACGTTATTTTTTATTTAATACGGATGTAATTCATACGTTAAATGTGACAAATACTTTTAAACCAAAGCATAGTATCATTATGACGTAGGTTTATCTTGAAAAGTAAATAAGCGTAATACAGTTTACGAAGGATGTGTTTTTAGTATATTCCTAGAATTGGAAACTTAAATTGGAATTCGTACGTAGTAACGTATGTACAGTATACTGTTGCCGACAAAAAGATGACGGTGAAGTTCACATTTCAAACATTTAAGCCTTTATATTTATGTATTATATTACATTACATTTTATATTTTGTACTTTTGTCGACATCACAGGAGACCGAAGAGCTGGCAGCTACTTCGGACAAAGAATTAGTCTAGCTATTCAAAGGGGGAACGCTGCCAGTATCTTCGGAACCTTGCCTAAAGGGACTCCTTTTAATAATATATTTTAGTATTATATTGTTTAAGGTTTTTAGTTTAAGTTTCATGTTATTAATTGGTAAATGTAATTGATCTATTAAACATAATATTTTCTTACCTTTTTATATTTTGCAATTAGAAAAAATCTTAATCAAATTCATAACGGTATTTTGATTAAAAAAATAATGTCCGTGACTCTCTCAGCTTGGTGGATTAGGAGTAACCCATTAATAATATTTTCTGTGTGTCGTATGCCAGCAATGAGAACGTAAAAGACGGCGACAATGAAGACTTTATACAAAATACAATTCCGATTATTCATGAATCCTAGTGGTCAACTAGTTTACAGGTGTATCCACCTTTCAATCTTCGTGGCAAGCCTTACCTCCACCGTGAAGCTCACCACTCAACTTTCTTGTTAAATCTTACACCTCACTGGTAGCTTATTTTTCTTATTCGCAACAGCATCGCACCTTGGAAGTGGGTGCCAACAAATCTCCTTCGGAAAAGGTTTTACTAACCGAATACAGAATCCAGGTGTCTGCGGAACAATGCAATTCCGGGAACAAATCGGCTCGGCGCATTGTCGTCGCATGCGGAAATGTGTCGCGCGCACGGCAGCGACGGTGGCCGACGCGTCGTGAGTGCGCGCCGAGTCCTTTGAAAGCTCGAATATCGGCGCGAATAATAAGGATTCGAATAGGTGTGCGAAACTGTGGTGGAATCGCTTTCTTTATTGGTAGCACACCAAAACAACTACACATGTTTGTACGGATTCAAGTATTGGGAATGGATAACAAAATATGTTGAACTGTTTGTAGTTAGATATATAATGAAACAAAAAAGATATAGGTATTACCTATTCCAAGCTCTGCACATGTTTTTCCATTGAACTTATCATTATAAAGCTGCAGTCAAGATTTTATGCGTCTATATAAGTATCGATTCGCCTGATGGTAAACGCTTGTTTAACAAAATCTTGCTTACAGAGAACGAACTTCATCGTATTGATCTCAAAGTCTGATCGATTATTGAATGTAATGTAGGTACTTTATTTCATCAGATTTTCATAACGTAGGTACCTACACTTATTTATTTCTTTTGTATAAATGTGTGTCACAGACGCTCACATTTTTCGATGCTCCCAAATGTTCCTCTGCAATTGTCCAGCGGGGACATAATAAATCACAATGCAAATTCATGTTAAAACAATTTCCACAGAACTCTAAATACTTCCGCGAGTAGGTACTTCCAACCGAGGGGCTGTGTAACTTTGTTGAAAAGAAATCCGCTGCAAAAGGGAAAAAGAAATAAAACTGTTGGCTGACGAATTCGACAGAGATTTATCACCTTCTTGAGGTTTTAGCGGCTCCTAATTTACCTAGTGGGAGACAGCTGAAAAACGATAATTCATTTTGCATTTCATTCTTATTACAAGTAGAACGGTCTCAGCGGGACCAGCAAGCCGTTTCTTTTTATTAATATACCTAGCAACAAAGAAAAGTAAGCTTTTTATTCTTGCTGTTGTTTCATATAAATGCCAATTAAACGCAGTGTAAAAATAAAGGAAAGCTTTCATGAAAAGATTCTGTTTGAGCGAAGCAAAGAAACGTGCCGTTTCCAGCTCGACCCAATCCCTCAAAGGCGTTAAATAAATCCAGGTTGTAAATTGAGATAATACAATGCCCGATGTTTATTGTCACTAGATAATCAATATTTCCCATTTCACAATACCTACCACGATTTCAATCTTTGAGAAATCAACAAAAATTTGCATACAAAAAGCGCTATCTGTTTTGCATAAATCGATTTACCTATCCTCTTTCAAAAGCTTTTTCCTTTCCAATTTAAACGCCAAGTTTATTTGTAAACAAAGTAGGAATTGCTCTTGGGTATTACCAAATAAAAGTTACGGATGTGCTGGAAAATTATTTAAGTTTTATTTGTGCGGAACTAAGTTTGGAAAACCCGCATAATACGTTACTATGTATATGTAATGTTGTTTGAGTAGGCCCGTCTTAACAGAATTCCCACTCTACTCAAACTTGGTATGTACAATAATGTACATATTTATTGCGCGTAAAATTTAAAAGCACTCATAACTTTTAACCTGTAGAAAAATTGTATTTGGAATTTTGGTCAGTGAATAGATTTTGGTGAAGCTTTCATAGAAGCCATTTTTATATCTAATCTACCTATTTATTAATTTCCACTTGGATGGATATACCCCGTATGCCACAGACCCTCTACACTAGATCGTGACATACCACGGTCGAACTAATCACGGAATAGGCAATACCTAGAGTTAAACTGAAACAATTTTGAAGGTATAACGAATTTAACGTTGGCAGAGCTAGAACTCACAATTCACAATACCGAACGTATCGAGAAACTTTTAATTTATTTTTACGAACAGAGCTGAACTGATACAGCTCAAGATACGGCGAATGGATTGTCAAACGTTGACAGATACCCGCCGATAAAATAAATGGAGTAGAGTGTAAAACAGCGTCGAATATCGGAAGACACGGAATAGTCAGGCGCTCGGGGCGTATGACCGATTTAATCGTTTTTCTCTCTTTGCTAACGAATCGGCAAGCTCATGGGGCTTTCAGCGTCGGCTATTGTTTCCTACTAGTTTTGTACTTGTTTTGACTATTTCTTCCATTTTGTTTCATCAAGTATCGATCTTTTGAATCGCCATATCGAATGACTCTTTGAAGTTTTCAGAACGAGTAACTGACATTGATTGACGACATTGCTTTCAATAAGTAAAGGCACACGTACAATTTCTTTCTTTGGTGTTTTATCATCATATTTGCATCAGATTTTCACTCCATTTAAAAAGCATTAAAAACGGATTAGGATTAGATGCATAAAGTGAAGTGTAATTAAGAACTTTATAAAGCGCGAAGTTGAAAGAAGAAGTACTAACTCATACTCACACTTGGTCGATTATTTTACGTATCCATCTAAGCCGAGTTTGTTCGAAGTCGGCCAACTTGAGAACCATGATTTATTACTACCGAATTCGATAGACACGTTCAAGTTTTTATATCTTAAGAAAATTATTTCTCAAGTTTTAGACTTATTTATGCGCTGGTAATAAATGATTGCGACTTGGTTAATACAACTGAATTTGTTTATTTTTGTTCAGGGATTCATACGTTCGAATTTAAAACTTTTGTTATAATAGATTTCAGATTATTGTTGTACTGGAGGTTAGGGAGAAATTTGTTTATTGATAAATATTTAATATCGTAGCCTTCACTTTTGTATTTGAGCTTATTATGGGATAACCCTGAATAACGAATATAAGTTTTATCATGTGATCAAATACGTATAGGGTTACATAATAAAACAATTTCACTTCTACTAAAACTGGACCTCAAGGCTCTTAGTTGTAGGAACCTAATTACGACTCACATGTTACATGTTATGTCCAAACACAAAAGAGAAAAAAAATAGGGATAAAATCATCATAGTACGTTCACCTTTGATCTGCATATAAATTGTAAAAAAAATCTTTTTCAAAATTGCTACATCATTTTTTCACGCGCTTTCATTACAGCTCGGCGTGCGCGAGTAGACAGAATATTATCTCGCTTTAACTAGGCCATGCTTGACGGATGCTGATTATTCTCATTGCTATTCAGTACTTTATTATTTAAATGCCTCTGGGAATATACCTATCTGTGATTTAAAAAGTGATTTATATGATGACAAGTGCCTTTGTGGCTGCGACTTGTATGAAACTGTATTAATACGATTTACAATTATTTTGTCCTTTAAAATATATGATAATTTGATTTGGGTATGGACAACAACAACAAAAATGATAGTTATTGAATTTTGACGTAATTACATATTTACGCTGGAAATAAAACTATGTGACCCTAAAATCTATGCTGCATTTTCTCTGTTTCGAATACCTTTTTTTTACACCTGTTAGGCAAACATTTGACCGCTGTCTTACCTGATGGAAAGTGACGACGCGGTCGACGATGGATTAAGCTTGCCTAGAAGATACCGATTCACTCTGGATTTGAAGACACCTAGATTATAAGTATCGGGAAACAAAGACGCTGGTAAGGTGTTCCATTCCTTAGCTGTTCCTACGTACAAGTACCTACACCTACCTACTTACGTTCTGAAATATAAAGTCTGTATTTTTTTCAGTAACGTTCTTTGCAAGTATTTTCTTGGGGTAATCTACTCAGTAAATATACATAAACCTAAAAATATTTACCCTTATATTTACGGAGTAAATAATCTGTCTAATAAATCTGAATTTTACAATTTTCTTCAATTTGATACAATATTATTATGTGCTCATACTACAAATAAAATATGTTTATAAAAGCTGTAGTAACAAAAAACGTAGTTTAGAACCAAGATAACTGAATTCTTATTCCTTTGAGTCAAATCTCTACTTGTATTAGAACGGCAATTAGTTGTGCTGCTGAATGTTTAAATATTAAGTGGCATTACCAAATAAATATATTTCTAACATTTCACTCGAGTTTCTAAAGAAAATATTTATATAGTATGACTTTAAAGGTGACCTTTTAGTGTTGAGTATTACTAACATTTTAACTGGTGGGTGCTTTGACGTACAGTTTCATAAGATTATATTTCGAAAAGGTCGGTGTGAAATTTTAGATTTATATTCAAAAAATCATGTAGACTATATCAGTACAGTCAGTTCAAGCGTTTAACACTCAATAACATGAGTAGAAAAATTTAAGAGCACTCCTGCACCATGTGTGGTGCACACATGCACCATCCCGCACTGGACCAGCGTGGTATGGCCCAGCCAGCCCAGTCCATATTCTTTCTGAGAGAAAGCCTGTGTCCCAACAGTGGGAACATAGGATAATGATGAAAGTCACGTTAGCATATATCAGTCAAAACATAACCGGTTTCATAAAGTTAAAGCATCAATAACACGGAACTAGGACAAAACGGATCAATATGATATACCTATGAGCCATGATTAATGTCTTCAATTTTATCACATTTGTATCTACCCGCTACGCTCACATGTCATTTCAATAAACGTCTACTAAAAACGGTTATACCATAAACATTATGTTTCATTAAATATCTGTAGTAAGTGAAATATTCACAACAATCAAACCAGTCACAATGTGCCCAGATTTGCTACGTGCCGGTCTTCGTATAGCCAAAAAAGTTCTCTTAAATATTTTAAATAGTGACACTTTTTGAATAATTTATATATTTTAAGGAATAATTGATGAGTAAAGTAAGCCATATTAATTAGTTAATGTACAAAGAGCTGACGAGTGCAGACCTACTCCAAGTGCTCGAGCATTAATTCGTCCGGTCTATTTGTCGATTGCAGCTCGCTTCGAAATCAAGTGCTATCGGGTCTTGTCGTATAACAAGCTTCACAACTGTACGTAGATTATTATGCACTATCGACCCGCTCTTGCTTCTCATGAGCACTTAATTAATTTCCTATCCTACTAAAATTATACCCCTCATAAATGCGAAAGTGTGTGAACGCGGGTGTGTGTCTGTTTGTTACCATTTAACTTCATATCGATGTAGATACTTTAGGTTAGGGTTTAGACATTTATTAAGTCCTAAGTCTTTTCGTCCTGGAAAATTAACAGTTATCTTGGTAGCAACTATAAATGTACTTACTATACAGACGTATTCGCGGGTATCGGCTAGTAATAAGATATTTGTCAATATTAATTAGGTACATAATGACGACAAACGCAACCAATATGTATTTCCACTTTCAGTTTTAATTGGAGTAGGTAAGGTACGAAATTAGCC
Source organism: Petrophora chlorosata (assembly GCA_951640565.1). Classification (NCBI taxonomy): domain Eukaryota; kingdom Metazoa; phylum Arthropoda; class Insecta; order Lepidoptera; family Geometridae; genus Petrophora; species Petrophora chlorosata. The sequence continues at coordinate 10,310,935 of OX621193.1, read as the reverse complement.
ATGTTTGAATGATCCAGAGACACCCTCTGCTCGGCAAGTGTAAAATCGCTCCGGCTTATACGATATTGGTTCTGTATATTTTACGCTCAAATTGCTCGGCAATCGGCATATCTACTCCATGAAGCTTTTAAGCTTGCTTCGGTATCGTAGCTCAGTTTCAAATACGTATTACTTTGATAAATCAATTTGCTGGCTCTCTCGGAATCCGGTTTATTATAATAACCTGGTTTTCAGAGTCCTCAGCCTTAATTTGACAAAACCTTATTTGGTATTCAGACTCCGATGTTGTAAATACACCTAAATGAAAGTTGTAAATAACATAAACAGACTTTCTTTGCATAATGCCCTGAGACAATGTCGCTAAGGCGGATTTTCCTTAGGTATTTATTATTAACTTTGGTGAGATTTGCTTTTGTCGTAAATACTCCATTAGTGCTTAGAGCTGCTTTCATCTCGAGTTGTTTGTTTAACCTATCTCGTTAACCTTCTCGGAAACTGTGTACTTACTAGTATGTATGTACTATATCGAACCTATATCGAAGCTGGTTTGCTTTTCCATTACTCAACTAAGAACAAAAGTTTAGTTTGCTTATATGAGGTATTAAACAAACTCTCGAACTTCTTTAACATATAACTTATGATGTATAATCTATCCAGAGGTTCTAGAGATCAATATAAACGTTCTATAATAGCATAAGCATTTACGTCACTATGTATCTATTAGTCAAATCATAGTAGTAATATTTAGTTTTCTTTGGTATTACATCATGCACTATTGAACTGACAAATCATAGTATTTACGTCAATATTGATCTGTCAAAGTAATCAAATGAAATCAAATCAAATTCTTTATTAAGAAGTAATGTTGTATACAAAATTTTTAAATAATAAAGATAATTCCTAACATTCTGCCATAACAATGGTGTGCTGGCCCTACCAAGGCTGACTGCTGGCTCGCTACTGAGGCCATCTGCTGGCTCTCTAACGAGGCCGTCTGCTGGTTTCTACTGAGGCCGTCTGCTAGCTTCTACTGAGGCCGTCTGCTGCCCCCTACCGAGGCCGACTGCCGACGCCTATCGTGGCCGACGCCAGTATCGTCTTCCTCTTTAACTTTTGTTAATAAATCTTACGACTGACGATTCCTTTATTAGGGTTTAGGGTAAGATATATAGAAATCCTAGGTGAGGTAACAGGTGTATACAAATAAAATCAATGTTAAAATTGTAAAATTGTAATCTTTCGTTATACTACACTTTGGCGCTAATAACAAAATTTCGAAAAATATAATTAGTAAGCTAGGTTCCACCCGCGTTTCCCGGGATAAAAAGTAGCCTATGTGCTACCTCAAGTCCTAAGGTACGGACATACCAAATTTCATCAAAATCGGTTTTATACAAACATACATCCATACAGTCTTACAAACTTTCGCTTTAATAACATTAGTAGAATAAAATCTAAATTGTTAGATTATTTTAAGTTAATTTTAATTAAGGGCAAAATGTCGTCAATTTAAATGTTAGTATTAAAAATATTATGATATCAGATAATACATAGTATAACATTTACGTCACTAATGAACTGTCAAAGTATAGTTTCAACGTCACTATAATGTATAATCAATTTTATACCGCAAAGCTCAAAAGGTGAAATATAAACCACGCAGCTGCTCTATGCGAGATGTTTTGTTATGTTTGCACAACGCCACCATTGCTTGTAATCCTTAACCAGCATGCATCCAGTATGCGTCTTTCTGACATTGATATGACTTCACTGGAAATCCAAAATGGCGGAACCTAGCCGTCATGATGTCTAATCGTTGGAACAACACTTTTAGTGGAAATTTGGACATAATACTTAATAATTAGTATTGTAAATAATATACTTGAGAGACTTTTAGGCTGAAATATGTCATGATTGCGTCAAACATTTACTTATCTTCATAAGTGCTTCTGTGATGCTTAACGTCTAACTTTAATAAAAGCTTTTGAATTTAGAAAATAATTCTAAGTACCGCTTACTCAGAATAAAAGTTCACATAACTTTATTAAATCTCAGACTGTTACTTTCCATTATGTTCCGTAACGATATTTCCGTATAGATACATTCCGTATAGATACATGTGTAAATATAAGAGAAGGTCTACCTATAAATACAGGCAGCTTTACGTCAGTATTATCCAGAGATTTCCTATCACACGAGTAGTAAATTGAGGCTCAACGCACCGAAGATGACAAGAAGTATAAAATAAGGTTTATAGCATTGCAGAAGTAATTCACCTCCTTATCGCAGCTTTGGGAGGTAATATGACGGTAATATAGGTATGTGACGAGAATGACGTATTGTCACAGAAAAGATAATTGCTATTGGTAAAATGTGGCGAATATTTGATGATCGGAATACATGTAAATATGTTCATCTATCAGAACTCTATTTAATAAAATCTTTGACTAATCCTGTAACCTTAGGTAGGATCAATAATTACAAGATGGTTTCAATTCAAAAAATAATAGGTTTGCCTTTTATATAAAATAGCAAATAATTAGCTCAAAGAACCTGACAGATTTTAAACGCAACGTTTGAAGTCAGTGTTTTTTATTATTAATCATCACTATCACTACATAGTATAAAACAAAGTCACTTTCTCTGTCCCTATATCCCTATGTATGCTTAAATCTTTAAAACTACACAACGGATTTTGATGCGGTTTTTTTTAATAGATAGAGTGATTGAAGAGGAAGATTTATATGTATAATAACCGTGCGAAGCCGGGGCGGGTCGCTAGTTTAGTTATAAAGCGATGCTGATAAGTTTTCTACTGATGTAAGTATTACTGAAACAACATCGCAAGCAGCGTGTTTCGATATAGGCAAATCACGATCTTATAATTTATCCTCATAATCGACTGTCGGCGTCACGTTTTGTTTGCCGCTTACATTGTAGTTTAAATCTTCTATAGAATTAATAGGGTACGGTTTCCTTGTCTATGAATAGAACATTCTCCATGATTGGTCTGTGTTTTTTTACTTAGCTTATGTCATTCCTTTATTTGTGCTTCCTTTGCATTTATATTTTTCATCAATAATTGCAATAATTTTTATTTTATGTTTTGTCATTTTTTTATGTAACAGAATGACGAGACGAGCTGGTCGTTTACCTGAAGGTAAAAGCAATACGCCAGCCCATAACAATAACAGCACCACCCAGAACTTTGTTTTGCAAAATCCTGCACGGCGCTGCACTGCGCTGGTCACCCTGAGACAACTGAGAAGCTGTTGAGTCTCATAATGCCCAGTAATTTCGCTGGCTACAATGCCCTTCAAACCGGAACACAGTAATGCTTGCGCACTACTGCTTGGTGGCTGAATAACTGGCAAAGCGATGATATTAAAATAAATAAATAATAATGCGATTCATAATAATGGTAGAATTTAATTAGAAACGGGATATACTACAAGAGTATCTTCGACGACGAAGATACTACTAGTAGGTATTTTCGTGATCATGGTGCTTGCAACAGTGTCGAAATATCGAGAACTCAAAACAAATACATGCTATATATCCCGTTGCTAAATTAAATTCTAATGTCAGTGACCATGATAGTTTAAAAACATAATAAAATTAAGTCACAGAGCCTTAAAAAACCCTATGACTATAGAATTTAAAACACTGAACCTCTACATATTTTGTTTGGCCCTAATTAACCGTGCTCCCAAATTTGGCGTCTCAGAAATAAGCAGTCATCACATCGCAGTGATATTTTCTTTTATTGTCTCCTTTTTACGGTTCGTAGCCGTCACCTGCAGGTGTAGCCGTAGGTAATTACGGCGTAGTACGGCTCTCTACGCCGTAGCTATAGCGGGCTTTAAGCCGTTACTCGTAGCGCCCACCCTAATCACCGCTACTAACATCTACGCTGCTCTTTCAATCAACACTGATGATGCCTACAATTATATTTTTTATGTTAAGCAAGAAAGTGATTTTCCTAAATATACTGTCCCATAACTATACATAAAACAAAATAAAAAAACTCACTACAGTAAAGGTGAACGTGTATATAAATATATATATATTATATATTATTTGTGTTGCATTTGTCTATATATATTGTTTATATTACTTGATTATATCTATCTATCGTCTGATTGTACTAGATGCAATGGGCAGGATACTTAACAACTCCCTAGGGTATACTGAGTTGGAACCTTTTCCTGACAACGCGCAACATTTTACTGTGTTGTATTTATTTTCTTTGTTTCGTCCTTATTTTAGTATGTCCAGTGTAGTGTGATTTTATGAGTTAAAGTATTTTCTTTCTTTCTTAATATCCAACAGATTTGTAGAAATATTGAGTATAGCTATATAACGCTAACAAAAGATGAAGAAGGAAACTTTTCTTTCTCTCGGCATTCACAATGGCATTACGGGTAGGATTTAACGAAATGGGACGGAAAATCACTTTGATGCGTAAATAATTGAAAGTTGGGTGTAAAATTGGTACAGCTGATTGTTTAGGAGGAACGGAAACTGCCACAGAACAGAATATAATATGAGTGTATACGAGGTAGGTACGAGTATATGAGTGTTGTGAAACAACGAAGTGTTTTTATGCACGATCGATTAAGCAATAATGAGCTATTGACATGATTTTCGACACCAAACTATAGAATATCAAAGCCAAAACTATAGAAACTATAGGTACCAAAGATAGTCGCATGTCTAAAATTAAAAGTTCTATCTTAGTTAGTATGAATTAGGAATCGCAAAGGAGGAGGGGAGCAGAACCTGCTTCTAAACAGATCGTGAAAAAGTCGCACATGTTCGAAGGATAGCTCACTAATGAGCCATGACGCAAATTGTCGATAATCTAAACGCGCCATACAGCAGCTGGCTGATTAAACTCTCGAATAAATTTGAACTAAGTTGTGTTTGCAATTACGAAGGATGTAAACTTAGTAAAGTGGAATCTGCGTCATATCATATCGTTGCAGGCGTACAGTTTGCCGAGTATTTGGAAACAAAAGTAATGACAAGCAAGAAGTTCGTCATTAATCGAATGGCACGATACTGGGGTGGTAACCGTGCGTGAAAGTAGCTAATGATATAATAGCTACTTTTTAGAAAAGTAGGAAGCACATTGACATGTTGATTATAAAATTAATCAGAACCCACGTTTTTATGCGCCTTAATGGATTAAGAATGCATTGTCATCGAGTTGTGAGCTACCATGAAAGTTTCAGCCGGATAGCTAATCGGGAAGTGCTCGAAATTTGAATTGCAAGATTCCACCCTAAACGACATACAGACAGACAGTCAAACAAGAAAGTGACTTAATAGAAACGTGATAAAAAAAGAGTAGAACCTGCCAGTTCTGTGGCCTTACTGAGATAGCTCTCAGTCTGCCAGCATTCTAGCAGTATCCCAGTGTTAGAAACCACATTAAGGAGCCGTGACATGAACTGCAGGAGTTTATGCTACAACTTGAATAAATGAGAAATACTTTGAAAATTTGGAGGTGTGCCGTGGCTTTTTGGATGTTGCGAAACATAGCGTGGAACAGTTACTGTGTACGATCGATATAACGCTAATGAGCCTTGATACGACGTGTTGACGTCGAAATCTACAGTCGACATGGCATGTGATGTTCGAATGAAAAGAAAGTTGTTAATAAAATTCAATTGTCATAAAAGCTATTCCGCCACTGGAAGATACTTCGTAGCAGGTATAATAGAATGTTTCGAAATGCTATGTCGTGCTTTTTTATGGTCGGAGACTATGTATGACCTATGTGATTACGTGGTTATTAATTAATGAGTTTAATTCAGCATTATTTTCAAACTAATAGATAGATAGATAGAAAATTCTTTATTGCACAAACAAATTTGTAAGTACATAGGCGAACTTAATGCTAGTGAGCATTATCTTCCAGTTAACCTCGGTGTACTGTGGAGATTTTATAAGGTAGTGCAAACAAAATATAAAGTAATAGTAAACAAATTAAAAGGCCATACAAAAATAATAACAAGATATATACATACAAATCAGTAACAATATATATAAAAAATATATAATAATATATATATATACTTGTAGATTGCATATATAGTATATAAAATAACAAGGAAAAAATATATACTAATAAATATTTTAGTTTCAGTATGAAATACTAAAGGTCGGGGCCAAAAACAAACATAACATAATATAACATTTTATTTATTTCTCCCACAAGGGTTTACAGTACCTATACTTATGGCTAGAATTTACAGTAGGACTTTGAAAACCTACTTTGTGGGAGACTGGTGCCTGATGAAGGTCTAAAAGACGGGCTTATTGTTATTATGATTTGATTTAGCATTATTTTAAAACTAAATCATTTTAGTTTCGGTATGAAACACTAAAAGTCGGGGCCAAAAACTAACATATAAAGCTTTTAGTAACTAAATAATACGCGTAACTTCAGCAGCAGTATGAAGCTACGATGAGCCGCCGAGCAAGCACGCGTGCCGACTGGTTGCGTCAGCCACGTATGCCGCGTACGTCCGATGCCCGAATGCCAATAAGCCGCTTTGCGCAAAAATTAATCCTATTCCAATTATCGCTGAATACCTCTCGATGGACGTCGAGCTAGGAATGGGAAAAACAATCGAATTAGAAAATCGAGTTTTATGAGTCGATTCCGCTAAGAGCATCTATCTAATTTTCAATTTTGATTAGAGCTAGCTTGGAACTCAGCCTGAGTATAAAAAATAAATAGCTAGAATAGCTATAAATACGCAATCCATCCAAATATCACAGTTAATTTTAAAAGTGGATAATCCCATCAAATTTATTTTAAAAATAACATATTTTTTTGCGTTATTCCTCTCCTTGCACGGTTGTCTGGAAGAGATCGCTTTTAGCGATAAGACTGCCACTTGTTACACTACAAATAAACTTTTATTGCTAGTTTAATTATCTGTATGTGTTTCAATAAAGAGTTATTTCATTTCATCCTTCACGTTTCTTAGAAGAAAGATTTGATTTATAAATTGATCGATTAGTTACTTAAAAATCAACGCTTTCACTCATTTTGCCATCCCTAACGCTCAGCTACAAGCTATGTAGCTCATTATAGAGAAATACGCAAAGAAATGAACGCCAAATGAATTCCTATACCAACTCTCTGATTTCTCTTAAATATAATGTTTTTGATAATTCTTGGTATTTTATATCAGAAGCCTCTGAATATATTTGGCTCTTGAAATTTGTGGTTTAACGAGAAAATTGAAATGAATATTATTTTTTGTAATATTTTTATTTGTACCTAAGCAAACAGTAGAAGGAATACATTAATAGGGAACTAAGTAACTGTTTCAATAGCTTGTATTGAAGAGAATGTAAATAATCGGCTTATGGAGAAAATGGCCCGAAATAAATTATGCCCGTTGGCCAGTTTCCCCAAACCTAATTAAACGTTCTTCTACTTTCCTTTGTAGAGACTAGACTTGAAATGACATTCAATAATATTCATATGTCAGCCTTTGTAGTGTAGTGGTTGGATCAAATCTCATACACCACCGAGTTTGCAGGTTCGATTCGACGGAAGAAATGTTTGTGCACAGAATAAAAGCGCAAGCATTTGTTTTGTATATGTATTAGTCTGGGTGTTGTGGGGCTATGGTCCTCATAGTTTCTAGTTTCTTATACAGGGAATCCTAGTTAGGGGCCAGGAATCATGTATGTGATCGTTGGGCGTATTTATTTTTAAAATAGGCATTTCTTTGATAGACATCATGACGAAGTATAAAAAGCAAGGTATATCAAGAAGAGGAGCGGTGGACGGATTCAGGAACTAAACCAGTTATCGCTGTCGAGGTTAGAGTCAACGAGGACATCAAATTTCAAGTCCTTCATGCTCCGGCTTCCAGCGAAGTATATGAAGACGTTCCTGGCTCCTGAGTTTTGGCCCGAAGGCATAGCATTCCGGAGCTACAGGGAGGCGAAGCCTAAAATTAATTCCCTGATTGTAGTTTTAGTGTTTATAAATTATATATAAGTGTGCTAGTCTGTAAGGTAGGTATATTATATTTTATGGTAGGTACTTTTAATTTGTTAACTGTATTATTGTCTGAAATAAATGAATTTATTATTTATTTAAAAGCATAGAAGAGATAATGGTTTACCGTAATGGATTTATGTATCTTACGTAATGAACTTACTAAAATTTACAAAATTTTACTTGTCGTTAATTTTCTTTGATGTCTTTTGCAGTCATATGGAAGTAGCTTACAAGTGTAAGATCTGCGTTACATTATAGTCTGACTTTTCGTCGTCAAACAATCGATTCAGTTTTAGCCATGGAAATTGTAGGTAATTAAATTTCAGCTAGGCTCCTTGGCTTTAGCAGTTTGAAAGTAAACCTTTGCTAGTTGAATGCGAATTTACCTACTCTACATTATTAATAAAACAAGACTATGAAAAATCTATAATTCATAAATGTTTTCAGTATATTGAATGAGACTACACATTTAAAAACTATTTGACACGGTTTCACTCACGTTTATGTTGAACAGTCGAGATCGCGACGGCGCTCGACCGGTTTCGGACCATTTAGAGATCCTACTAGGCACTAGGCACTAGTCAGTGTGCGAGCGTCGTTCCCACGGACCACCCGCGCAGCTCTTGATGAAGGATCTCTAAATGGTCCAAAACCGGTCGAGCGCCGTCGCGATCTCGACTGTTCAACATAAACGTGACTGAAACCGGGTCAAATATTTTTTAAATTATGTGTCAAACTCACGAAAGAGAGTACAAATAGTGAGAGATGGGCACGTCATTATCTAAGCACTAGCTGCTACCGCTAAACCGTCTGCGTAGAATTAGGTTTATAGTGGTGCTATCAGGAACCATTTTCTGTATAAAAGTACAGCCTAATTTCATCAAAGTTTCATTTATTTTAATAATGTCAGTGTAATGAAATTAGTAAGTAGGTACCTAATTAAAACGTTAATCTTTTGTATGTTGACCATAGACACACATTTCGTTTGTGATCAAAAACGAAAGTCCATTCAAACCGTTCCCCTTGTAAGGAACCCCAAAGCTATTCAACCGATATCCGGGTAAGATCCCCGTAAGCTGTACAAGTGTCCCGTTATCCCGCCGGTGATTGAAAGAGGTAATTTGACAAAGTAACAACTGTTAGCTGTACAAAGGACGCAATACTTTATCGGGCGTTATGCTTTCATCAAGGTTCTAGTGAGGTCGGTGGAGGTATCAGAACTGAGAACAAGCGATATTTCTCTGGCAGACCACGGCCGGCGCGGCGCGCAGGGCAGGCGCGGGTGTGCGGGGTGCGCGGGGCAGGGCCCGTCTTCCGACAGCGGAACATTACTCAGCCTCTATCTGATGTCGTCTGCTAATTGACTAGAAATACAGATAAACGCTATTTTTACTCGAACATAAATCTCCGTATCGAACGCCGATGATTTGCACATCGACCACGATTTGGAATTGACTCCTGTTGCTACTTTACTATTTTTGTATTGAGAATAAGCTGGGTAGGAGTGTTTATAATTCATACCAAAATCCTTACTTCATGAAATTGTGATAATAATTTGATACTCACCATTATAGACAGAAATAGAGAAAACTACCTAAACCTTTCTAAAATGCATGTCACTAGTGTAATTAAGTTTATGTATAGTGTAGGTTTCCAGATGACAAGCCATGAAGCTATAAACTGGATTATGAACAAAGTAATTTTTTTCTGATGCAAATTTTTGAATCTGTCACACCGCACACAAGCATTGTTTAACCAGGTAGGATATAACGCGAATAAGAACAATAGAACGATTATTTCCAAAGGCAAATTTATTTATGGTCCAACGTATACACAATGAACGGACCCTTTCAATGTAAAATTTCGCATTATTTATACATAGTCGCGTATATTACAATATTTACAAACAGATACATCAGGTAAAATTGAACACCGAGGGCGGTTAACTGCTCGCGAGGAAAGCGAGCGTGACGGTGGTGAGCGCGAGGCGTGCCGAGGCAAGCGCGGCGTCCGCGCCGGCCGCGGCACGGGCACGCGCGCTTCCGCCCGCCTCTCCGCGGCACCCCGCGCCGCCGCCCGCCGCGCTCGCTAGGCTGCGCCCACGCACTTTCAGCGGTGATATACAAAAGTTCTCGTCCGCGAACTCTGGCGTCAGCGCCAGCGGATTAGCGAGGGGATCCCGCCCGCACTCGCACGGCACGTGGTTTCCACGAATCACTACGTTCTCTACCTCAAGCAATACCGCCTCCGGAGTCTCCAGCATGTGGTTGCCGGTCAACTTGAACGTGTGAACGCTATTGTTCTGCACCAAGGAGAGCTCCTCGACTGCGTCAATTTTGTTGTTGCAGATCTCTAGCGTATCGACGCGTTGTAACCCGTCAAAAGCTCCGATTTTGACGATACCCAAGTCGGATTCGCGCAGTGCTAGGCGCCCCACTCGAAGCATACCGTGAAAGCTATCGGGTAACAACGCCGGGAGGTCCATATATGCAAGTTCCAGCACTCCAACACCTTCCAGCCCAGCGAAAGACTGCGGCTCAATAGATCTGATTCCGGATGGCAACTCTATCTGCCCGACGTCATTAAGGCCGGAGAAGGCGTGAGCCAGTATTCGCTTGATAGGATTGTTTCGAAGGGATATCAACTTTATGAAGTTGGTTCCGGCGAAGGCGTACCCTTCGATTTGGGCTATTCTGTTGTGGGTGAGCACGATGGAGGTGATATTCTGCAGGGCGGCGAAGGCGAAGGCGTCGACGGTCGCGAGCGGCGTGTGCTGTATGTAGAGCTCGCGCAGGCGTGGAAGGCCGCGAAAGGCGAAGGGGCGGATGCGCGTGAGGTTGCAGGCGTCGAGCGCGAGCCGCCGCAGGTGCCGCACGTGAGCGAACGCGTCCGAGCGCAGCACGCGCAGGTCCGCGCGCGAGAGCGACAACTGCGTCACCGTCGGGCTCAGAGCCGACGGCACGCCACGCAACATCGCACTGTTGCATACCACCTGTAAACAAATGTGCCGTCTAAATAAAACAGACCTACCTATGCGTCACACTATGGCTCTACTAGTGGGTGGCGGTGTCGATTTCCCGAACAAATATCAATTCCGATTTGTATTATAGCTTTCGACATGTCACGCCCTATAAGCGCTATCTCCAATGTTTACGCTGTCAATAAAATTAATCCCTCCCAAATATCAGCACCGTCACGCGCGGGTACAATCCTCCCTTATTTTGATTGAATTGTTTCGAACTTAAGCTTCGCAAATAATCGACAGAACAAATATCAATTTGATTTAGCCTCCCATCCTCTAGGTACGGATATAATACAGGTATAGGAATACAATTATCCGGAGTGTTGATACGGAGATGGAGGGATAACCAGAGGCATATTAGATATGTATGATATATGAACGAATTCGTACATATAGATATCGAATTATGAAATGCGAATCGTTGATATTATCCACCAAAGCTGGCGTCAGAGTTATGCGACTCATACACGTATGCCTATCATGGTTACAGTAGTAGAGTGTGTGATTGTAGGTCACCTGTGACTGTGACAAGCAGATGCAATGCGCGGGGCAGGGCGGCGAGAGCGCGGGCGTCAGCGGTAGCGGCGGCGAGTGCGCCGTGCCAGCGCCACACAGCGCGCCGCACGCCGCCGCCGTCACCAGCCATCGCACCACCCATTTACTGCAACAACAACACAAAACAATGAATCTTTACTGACACCAATAACCCAAGAAACATTTATAATAGGACAATTGACGATCAGACAATCGGCATATTATAACTAAATTAAATTAGGCAGGCCAGTGACCCAAGTCTTGATCTTTTGGCTTTATTACGACTCCCATGCGCATTTTCTACCAGAACCGGCGAAAAATGGGAAGCGTCAAAATGCGATGCAGAATTCGTCCTATACCAACCTACCTAATTTAACCTAACTATTTTTCCTAACTAATAACTGACTGTTTGAAAATCGTATTCATGATGTAGGTACCTACTCGTATTAGGTATATGCTGATCTAACTTAAATAATCTGGCCGTGTTAGTTATAAGCTTAATAACATATTAATCCGCTTTTACTACTATGTTAAAGTATAATGACGTCATCAACGCTCACCGTTATATTAATATGCACGCATTCGGTTTTATAGTGAAACTTATTTAATGGGCTCATTAATATTCACTTTAAATATTCAAACAAACAAATATATGAGTTCTTACAAATGATATGGGTTCGTAATGATTCATCGAACGGACGTAATGATCTGAACGAGACTGAAGTAGAAAGATAAGAATGTTATGGCCTCCTTATAATAAAAGACGGAACCTTACCAATAAAGACTAATCGAAAAGGCGATAGAAATAAAGCGACCGATTGCTTGCAAAGCACCGCTTTGCCGTGTAAAAATTCCTTGATCAAAGAAATGAAGATCTTTTCTTGAATAATAAAATCCCAAGTGCATATTTTACGGGGACATTTTTCTTTCCTTTATACCGCTATTAAGATAGTAGATAATCTCCGCCTAGGATTTGAGAGCAATATATCTCCATACTCTCGTGAAGAATCTTTTTTCTAAAGGTAAACAAAATTCGTGGCTACTATCAAATGCTCTGAGCAAAATACAGAGAACATTACTTCGTGGAGGTCTAATTAGCGGCCACCTTGGTAGTAAATGACGTCGCTGGAAATATAGAGCATTCCCATTTCGTGGGAGGGCCCGCAATATTAAACATTAACAGGACGCAATAAACAACTCAATGTTAAGTGGCTTGTTGGACATAAAATATCTCCACAACATTGATGCACCCGAGGGTACCTTAATAGCACCCTACAATTGCCGTTGCTACATTTGTTACGCGGCAACAGATGTAAAAAGGTGGCCTTTTTTATATCTACTTTTTGTCAGGTTTTTACGAAAAAAGAGAACAGAGTAAGTTTGCCGTAAGCGAAAATGGCTACCCGTACTTAGTTATCAATTATTAACAAAGGTCGGGCCTCGAATAAACCTGTTGATAAGACATGTGTGTTTCATTGGAAATGTGCTTTCTATAAAATAATTATATAAATGTTATATACATATGCAATATGTAATATATATACACCGCCAGCATTTTGGGCACATTACCGGACGTCGGATATCGGCTGAATTATCTGTAGCCCATTCAGTTGGCTCAACCGATAACCGCATATAAATGTACCTAGATGTTATTAATTTTCATTTAGTTTACTTTTTAATTTATTTAGCCTACTGTAAATGTTTTTAAGAAATAAGGTTTATATTTCGTTTATTTAAGCGTGATAGGTGAATTATTTTGATTATAAATAAAATAAATAAATAACGCCCAACGATCACATACATAGTAACATATATTTATTTACATAGTAACATTTGTTACTGTGTAAATAAATATATGCTAATTAAATATAAATATATTATATAAATATTATACAGGTAAACCTAATAAACCTAGGGGACGAGGTACACCTTTAGTTTCATGGTGGTATAATGCATAAAAAGAGGCGAAGAACCTGACCTGACTGTCTCCTGGCGCCGCGTTACAAGGAACCCCGGCCCCGGTTTTTTTTACGCTTAATAGATTTGCGCTTGGCCACTATCTCGCCTGATGTGAAGCGATGATGTGACCTAAGATAAACTAACTAATTAAGATAAACTGGGAAAATGTGTACGAAGAAGAAAAATAAGTATTTATACAGTAAGTTGTTTAATATTTGCCGTAAGTTGTCTTCATGAACCTACTGGTTATTTTAATTTGGTGTACAATAAATCGTTTCAAATTCAAATTCTTTATTGCTAGAATGTAGTGTTGCCCATTACATATCTGAATTAAATGCTCTAAGAGGCCTCTACGTGTTAGGCTCATGTCCCCGCGCAAGCCTTCCAAAGGACCGGGTGTATAACCCGTGAGAAAGAGCGACATAATAATAATAACGCCCAACGATCACATACATAGATCCTGACCCCTAACTAGGATTCCCTGTATCTAGGGAACCATGAACTATGAGGACCATGATCCTACAACACCCAGACACGAAACAAATCCTTGTGCTTCTATTTTTCACTGCGCAAACATTTTTCCCGTCGCAACCTGCCTAACCACTACACCACAGAGGCTGTTAAAATTTACACGAGGGTGAAACCGCGGGGCGCAAATAGTACTTAGTAAATTGTAATATAATAATTTACCTGCTTTGATGATATTTTTAGCAATATTTATGGGAGGAAACAGGAAATCCATGTTGCTTCCCTTCAGAAACGATTACAAATTAAGTAGGTAAGTAGGTACCTAATAATTATAGCACCTAGAATACATATTTATCATAAGTACAACAAATTATCAACTAAATATGAGGCAGAAGATAGCGTGGAGCAGAAATAAGTCGAGGACATTGCACCTAAATCGCTAATCACAAGGATATTTTTTCTAAAATACCTACCCCACGAAGTACCTTTTTTTTACACTTTATAGATCTATGTTTGGCTACTATCTCGATGTGAAGCGATGATATGGCCTAAGATGGAGCACATAGATCTAGAGAGAGGCGGCAGTTGAGCGGCTGTTCAGACCCGTCTCCCCAATGGTTTTTTTTTATTACCTGATAGGCTAGCATTTGACCACAGTCTCACCTGATGGAAAGTGACGACGCGGTCGACGATGGATCATGCTTGCTTAGAAGATACCGATTCACTCGGGACTTGAAGACACCTAAATTATAAGAATCGGGAAACAGAGACGCTGGGAAGGTGTTCCATTCCTTAGCTGTTCGCATTATGAAAGTTGAAGCGAAACGCTTTGTTCTGGCAGGAGGAATGTCAACCATAAACGGATGCCGAGTTTCCGTACGTCTTTTTTTGTTTTTCCGATGGTAGAAAGGAGATGGAGGAATTAACTCGTGTAATTCCGTCGCACACTCTCCGTGATGGTTCACCGAACATCATCCTGAAACACGACTAGGTCGCTTGACGGCATGGCTTTGTTCGGTGGGTGGTATTACAACCACAGCCAGAGCCTACCACTCCAAAGCGCGTAAGCGGGTTCCATCACGATGTTTTCCTACATAGTTTTAGAGCGAGCGTGCACAAAAAGTCTGCACTTACCTGTATTCATATTGACCTACGCTACGCCAGTATTTTTGATATCGAATGCATTAGCGGAAATCCTAAGATTTTAAATAATTAGGATGAAGAAAAATGATATTGCTTGGGCAGGGATCAAACCTGCGTCTTCGGAAATACAAAATCAATTATCAATGTGAACATTGATCACAGATGAGATTGTACAAGTCAATATCTTATATATAAAATTCTCGTGTCACAATGTTAGTTACCTTACTCCTCCGAAACGGCTTTACTGATTTTTACCTAATTTTATACGCATTTTCAGTAGGTCTGAGAATCGGCTACTATCTATTTTTCATACCCCTAAGTGATAAGGGTTGTTCACCCTTAACATTTTTTTTATTTATATGGCAAAACAACGTTTGCCGGGTCAGCCAGTAATTATATAAAATTCAGCATTAAACATTAATATGAGTCTTTAAAATTTAAATATTCATTTAAATTAAAATTGTTATACAATAACACAATCATGACAACATATTAATTACAAAGAATTCGAATTGTCATGGGCAAACGTGGCGCTTAACATCAGGCTTGCTCGTCACGTAGCTTAGTTCCGTAAAAATAACCATACCAGCCATTTTTCGCCAGCCATTTAGTCAGTTAAAACTGACTTTTTTAATTTATGAATAAAACAAACCAAATTCAGTATTTTAACCAAACGTCATACCTGATGCTGAGAGCGGTGTCCATGGGCGGGCGCGGTCTGGGCGCACCGCCCGTCGCGTGCCCTCACCTACACACCTTCATCTCAGCTCGGAGGCCTGCCGACAAATAATTAAACACTTTGTAATTGCGCGTTCTGTTTAGGAAGCAGCGGTTTTGCACAGGACGTAAAATGGTTCATAATTGTCTACACCGTGTATACCTATGTTCCCCGTTTAATGACGGTAAGTAAATACGCTAAAATAAATAGTAATGTAACACAAAATTTCTAATTTATTTCTAAAGTGTAGGTACGTGTAAGTCATATCAAACTGCTTCCATGGTGTGGCAGTTGTCAGTGGTCGAGCAGATACGCTAGGTCCTGGGGCGAAGAGATAATGTGCAGAATGTATGTGATGGTTGGGGGATATATATATATTATATTGATGCCAGCGAAATTACTGGGCATTATGAGACTCAACAGCTAATTGTCTCAGGGTGACGAGCGCAGTGCAGCGCCGCGCAGGATTTTGCAAAACAAAGTACTGGATGCTGCTGTTATTGTTATGAACTGGCGTATTGATTACCATCAGGCAAACGACCGTATATATATATATATATATATATATATATATATTTATGTCATCGTGTACGTATCAAATGAAGCTTCCATAAACATATAATTAATAATCATCATCATCATCAACAGCCTGTTTAAGTCCACTGTAGGACATAGGCTTCTCCCAATGCACGGCACTACAGCAGGTTTTGCGGTCTTAGCTCCATCTGGCTGTAGGGCGTCGTACACTACGCTTGCCTAAACGTAGTCTCCACTCTAGAACTCGTTTATCCCGTTGATTAACGGCTCTTCGACATATTTGACCGGCCCATTGCCACTTGAGCTTACTTATTCGTTGAGCTATGTCGTTTACTTTGGTTTTCTGTCGGATTACCTCATTGCGAATTCGATCCTTCAAAGAGAATACAAACAAGCTCATTACATAGCTTATTGAGCGACTCTGACCTTTGACTTTTTTTTACATCTGTCTGGGTCAACGTACTTTGAACCTGACTCACAGTTAGTGTCCACGTTTTGGCACCGCATGTCATTACGGGTACACATTTACACATTTATTATAAAGCAAGAAAATAAAATCAAACAAACAAAACAATGCACATAGATATATTTCTTATGATCTACATACATACTATATTTCAATAACTATTTAATCCACACGTATAATGTCGGCGACATAAGTACATAATTATGATTGGGCGCGGTGTCGAGACGACGAAACACGATAAGCTTTGGCAAAAAATCATGAGCGCCGATAGATGTTCGGTTGGTACTCTCACTACGAAGGCATCAGAATTAGTCCTGTAGCGGAACTCTAACCGCTCGACCTTCAGGTTGAATTTTGACTTGTGGACCATGGATTTCGCCACTTCCGCAGTCGTCACGGGAAGTCCAATCGACACACGTAGAGTCAAGGAAAGCCATTACCACCAAATAAGTATTATGGTCTATATCTCACTGTGATGGTAAGTATTCAATACGTCAATAAGTAACTACGTAGATAAAATCAATGCAGACAATCTAACTACTATGAGAAATTAGAACGTATATGTATTTTGAACATTTATTTTGGGATCCTATTTCAAAGCTAGCTTAAGTTTTTCCCCAACCTAAGCCTCAGAAAACACAAATAAATTTCCAACGATAACAACAAAAACAATAAGATATTTTTGTCTATATAAAGTCTCCTCATAACCACGAAGGTCTCTTAGCAAATAAATAAACACTGTGTTTCATCATCAAATTGTTTTTGTCTATATATATTTAGGTACTTCTAGGTACAGTTTTATGTATCAGTGACATCACGTTTTCTCATATTAGTCCTACTAGGTTGAAATTAAAGGGACTAATTTATATATTATGTTGGAGAATAGAATATGGAATTATTTACTGTGTAACACTTACATAGTAAATCTTATTTATGGTTAACTAGCTGCGCCCTGCGGTTTCACCCGCGGTTTTCCGGGATAAAAAGTAGCCTATGTGTTAATTCAGGGTATAAGCTATCTCCATACCAAATTTCATTAATATCCATTCAGTAGTTTTTGCGTGAAAGAGTAACAAAGGTACATCCATTCTTACAAACTTTCGCGTTTATAATATTGGTAGGATTATTGCTTAATTTAAAGCAATCTCAAACTTATTAGTATGTGAAAGTTCCTGCAATTGTTAAACAAAACATAATAAATATTTATTAATATATTTAATACAACATATATTATACAAAATCTTTTATTTGTTCGTCACAGTAGGTACAATTCGCACGTTCTCCAATACTTTATGTTATAAATGGCTTAATAGCATGCGTCAACGGATACATTTATATTGTTTGCTCTACAGTTCAATAATTTACAATTGACTGAAATGTATAGTCATGCTATTGACTGATCATTTGTGCGCTTTAATTCGTAAATGCCTGTATGTAGCTGTGAATTTAAAAATAACACCGAAAAGTTACTTTTCAAATAACAAATTGGCGTCTCTGTATACTTTCCGAAGCGGAGTTCTTGCACATAGTGTGAGGAAACGAGCATAATATTCACGATTCAATTATACTTAAACGGAAATTGAATTCGCAGACTTGATAGGACAGGCCCGCGGCCGTCAGCCCCGCGAGACTGTTCATGTGAGGCGCCGCCGCCGGCCGCCGCAGGCAGCTTTATATCTTTCTTTAATAGCATCTTAGTATCAGGAAAACGAACCTTCAACGTTTCAAAAGTTATTGTCAAGCCTCCGTCTCCAGTTTACCGCCAACTTTTGGAATAACGCAATAACATTTTCAGCAAAACGGTACTTCCCGGGCACCCACCCGTTATAAAGCGCTAGGAACATTGAAACGACTATGATAAAAGCCTACAGACGTCGGCTGCGCTTCCTTGTGATACAAAACACTTTGAATAATGTTGGGTCGCATGCCAAAAACTTAAAATTGTAGGAGTATGTTTTGCGCGGCGCCGTATGAAGATTTCCCGCGCTCGGAACGGTCCCCCTGGGGCCCATTACGGCAACGGCCCTAACCACGCACAAGCTTTTAAACTGAACCACACTTAAATTTTTCCGCAGATGTTATGAATAGGTACCTATATACATTCTTCTAATAGCCACCGCGGCGGGGGAGATAAACTAACCGCTACACTTTTAAACAACTACTCAACTCGTATATTCTAAGTTTAAATAAAAGTTTACACCAAACAAAAATTCCGACCGGTCTAATAAATTATATACTTGAAATAATATAATGTATATACTTGGAGCTAATTATCACTCTTCACTTAGAATGGAACACGCTGTAAATCTACGGCAATTCGTTATGACACTAGCACGCCATCGAAATTGGTGAAATCAATTACGGGATGAATCGTTCAGGATATCAGTTGTTCAATATATCTAACGATAAATTTCAGCATGTAGTGTAGTGGACAAGTTTAATTGGTTCCGGCATTGCGCGATCAATCATAGGAGTGCTCGTTGTCAGCGCTACAAGGGGTCCTATTCTGTGATGAGTCATGGGGTCATCACTCACCCAATATTCCATCTCCTCACCAGCAAAACACCCTGAATTTAGAAAAACATAAAATCTTTCCAGCATAACAAAATAAAACCCAGTAAAAACTTTTATACCGTGTACTTATTCTTACGTCTTAAATAATCCGTATACGTTTTTCTCGTAGTTGAAGTGGAAAAAATTAATGGTGTAAATGGGATTCTGGGATGGATTCTCGTAACAATGACATAAGCAGCCAAAGTTATTTTCGATCACATGAACAGGAGGGCAGTTTTAGTCCAAACCACCCGTGTATTCTAAAAATAACTTAAAATTCCTGTCCTAGCTACGGTCATGCCTATCGCATGCGGCCAAGCACGCGCTTTCTGAAAATACGGCGTATTTTCGCAACAGCTCTGACAAATGAAGTCAATTTTCTTGGCTGGTCGTGTCTCGAGCTTTTGCGATTTCGTAAGCTCTTTCCAACCACAATGTAATTCGATTGAAACCTACGACATCAATTCAATTGACTAGTCTCTCCAATCAATATTTGCTCTGAATGTCTCTACGAGCGGCTCTATAAGCAGTTAGTGAATGCCTATAAAGTTATCCCATAAATTACGGTGGAACTATCTACAAATACCTAAATCTTTGAACATGGAACGCCTTCTGACATCGGCGTTGAGGTTTTTTGAATTCTAGCAGCGTAGTAAAGTTATTATTCTACGTTCCCTTGGTAGTTTTACAAAATAAGTCTTATTATTTTTACGCTTCTCTGACTCTACCCTAAAGGCAGCAGGCTATATCGTTCGTTAGTTCTTAACCTTGACATTTTCTTCACCAACAATATTTTCAAGGTTGAGTTTTATTTGTATGCAGATCCGTTTAATAGGTGCTTTGGAATAAATGTTATTATTAAGAATGTTAGTCAGCACGCTATATTATACTACGCTACGCTATGCTATACTATGCTATGCTGTACGCTATGTTATATTCGATGTATAAACAAAGTAAAACTTAGCAGTACACGATAACCGGCGCACAGCGGCCGGCGCGACGGTAAAGAATATACTTTGGTACATTTCATTACTACGTCCGAATATCAAGCTAAAATTACAGAGCTTAATCATTTTTATTTTTCTTACGTTGTAGTAACTTGGTTAACGTTATGTACCTACTGATAACGATTCAATCTACACAACATAATACTACACCACTACGGTAACAAACGAAAATGCTAAATTCTAATATAAAATAATAATGTCCAGCTACAAAAACATGTCATAAACATGTCGTACATTAAAGGTTAATAGATTTCATTATCAGTCTGAGAGCTTACTGGTATTTTACAAATTACCCTGTACATACATATACAAAAGTACGTATTATATGAAAAATGTTCAAGCAATGTGTAATCCTCCTCAAATAATAGAGTTGTATTCCAAAAATATTTGCGAGAGTAACATCAAAGCCTTATGATGTAAAAGAAAATATTATCGGATAAAATATTAAAAACATACAAATAATAAACGTAGCCTTTGTGACGGTCGCAGTTACGAAAACAAAGCAATATGAGCGCAGGAATAATGATGTACCTATGTATGTACTGAGAACACCGAGGTGGTTTTTGAACCAGCGTCTTTATTCACGTTTTTTGTAATACCTATGGGTGTCTTCAAATCTCGAGTGAATCGGTATATATCTTCTAGGCAAGCAAGACCCAACGTTGACCACGTCTGTCGTCACTATCCATTATGTGTACCTATTCATCTGCCATCCTACCTCTCCCGCTTAAACCCCGAAACATCACAGGGGATGATGTGTTGAAAGAAACACTGCATATACGGATCCAGGGACAGATAGCCATGCGACTATCGAGGCTGGAGTCGACTAGGACTCGAAGTTCCTGCGGTGCATAAGGAACTGTTCCAAAATTCTGACTTCTGGCCTGTATGGGTAGGTATACCGGAGATACAGGAACGGATCGAAATTTTCGTAACCAGTGAAGTTGTGTGAATGGTTTATTAAATTTTGAATTATATTTTTGTATACATGTTAGTCTGTAAAGTATATATTTCTATGTTACTGTTAATTTTACTTTTTTATTATAGAACTGAGTGATGAGAGGAGCAAGTTGTTCGCCTGATGACCTGTTCGACTTTGTTGTACTTTAATTTTGCCTGAAATGAAAACTAAATAAATAAATATTCAGACAAGCATTTTGTCACAGTCTCACAATATTTAACTTTTTAATATATTTATTTTGTTTTGTTTAATATGTTTGACTCGATTATAAACAAACTGGCATAGAAGCAGATTCCTTCTGTACCATATCGTACGTAGCATAGCTACATATAAGAACTAGGTTAAATAAAAAATATTATCAAGCTTAGAAACAATGCTGAACAAACGTGTTTGTGAATAACTAAAGCTTATTTTTATAACGTTTGAGAGAAGCATTCTTTAGTATCGAAGTGAAGACACACTTTAGGTCGCTCTGTTGGCATGTTTGTAGTTGTTTTAGTTTTATAAATGTCCAGCAATTCGTATCAGTTATTTATACACATTTTTACATTATATCCTATTCTACTAATATTATAAATACGAAAGTAAATGACGATGGGTGTATGCATGTGATAATAGAAGACATATTGTAAATATATCCTAACAAACTGGGAGAAGCCACTGGCTCCTGAAACACAGTTTCGACTAGTTCGGGAGCCTATGGATTCAATACTTACCTTGTACAGTACATTATGTCAATAAATGATTTTTGTTTGTTTTTTGTTTTTGTTTGTATGTATTGATGTATATACAACGTGTAACATAAATGTGTAGTAATAATTAAACCACGCATATAGAAGCTTATTAATAATTCAAGTCCAAGTGCAAATCACCAGAAACTTTTTAAAATCACAAGATATGATCATTTAAACATTTCTGGTAATCAAGTTCATTTCAACCCTAACAATCAGCTGATAAAGAGCAATGAACTTGTGACAAAGAATATTAGTGCGCCGCGTGTACAGATCTGACAAACAAATTTTATCTTCAGTTAGCAAAGCCAGCTGTCCTACCAACCTTACTTTACAACTAACTTTCAAGCAAACTGCTTTTTACGCGACTCCCCAAAAAAGGAATATAATGTT
Organism: Petrophora chlorosata; assembly: GCA_951640565.1. Taxonomy (NCBI): domain Eukaryota; kingdom Metazoa; phylum Arthropoda; class Insecta; order Lepidoptera; family Geometridae; genus Petrophora; species Petrophora chlorosata. The sequence goes on along the minus strand of OX621193.1, from coordinate 10,288,408 downwards.
TTCGGGGTTAATGTATGTGCGTTTTTTTATTACAAAATGCCTCAACAGATTTGGATGTATGGGGTATCCTCGGAATCCTTAAATCATCCCAAGTGATAATGTTTTTGGCAGGGTATTTTTTTTTTTTATTAATGCTTACTTATTAATTACAGCATTAAACATCATCGCTCCAATTAACATTCAGGAATAAGGATCTAATCAGTGTAAACGCCTAATAAGAGCGAGCATGGCTGATGTTCTTAAAAAATACGTGAGGTCACCAACCACCGTAGGAATAGGATGTAAAAAACATCATGCATGAATTTCAACAGTAGGAATGTAATAGGCTGATAATGATGATTAAGACATTTCCAACATTTGATTTCATTGCATAGTAAAAGAGTGTTCGTAAGTCAGTAATCAATAAAGCGTCTTTACTTAGTCAGTTTTCAGAAATAAACCTGTTTAATCTTTGACAAAACGCGGCAAACACTAAAGCTATCAAACATTCGCCGCCGCTTCATGATTCGCTAGCCTTGTTTCGTATTGCACCAATCATAAAGATGTAATCCTAATAAATAATAGCCGCTGCTCCTCATTGGTCGAGCGGCACAAACAAAGTTACCTTCTAACGCCGCCCCATAAAACTCCACCGAAGAGGACCGTTTTCGTTTCGGAAATTCTTTTTAGGTTATTTCTGAATATGAATTCTAAGACGTCAAGTTGGATAAAAATTTGAAACTAATCAAGGCAAGGCTAAGTCGGGTACGTTCGCGGAGATTTTTTTGTATACCGGTTCCGGAACATGCAAAAAAACTATGGTAAAAAAAACTTAAACCTATGTTTTTATTATGGTTTTAATGCATTCAAATCTGTCCAGGCAATAAGAAGTAATGGTGGAATAAATAAATACATACATACGTAAACCCTGAAATACTCCTTTTTGGGCAGTCGTGTAAAAATGTGGAAATACCCTTTTTTACGAGAGTTCCGGAACGGAAACGACCGAGTCCGAAGATCCGTTCAGTATGAAATTCCGGTATTTGAGACTCGAAATCAAGCCCTTGTAAAATGTTCGGCGTTTTCATAGACAGAGCGCCTAGGCCACAAAACAGATAAATACAGAAGTTAATCTCATGTATGTACTTTTCATACATTTCATACCGGACGGCGCAGGAAGTTTTTGGGAGGAAAATTGATTGATTTAAAAATATAACTGTACACGATATCGACATAATTTTTTCGCAGTTACTATTATAACTGAATAAAGTTGTTTTGAAGACAAAACAAATGCGATTAGTTTACATTAACATCTTCCTCATTAGATTATTGAACACAAGGCTAACACAGCTTATACTACAATAAATATCTAATTTTAAATTGTAAAAATATGACAAGGCTAAAAACTTAATTATGTTCGCTTGTTCGGCGCAGGGCTGGGGGCTGGGGCGCTTACCTACCTACCTAACTATTTTGTGTTACGTGAAAACAAACCATCAAAATACAAGCAAATACCTACTTACCTCTCTGAAACAACTGGTAGCTTAAAAAACGACAATTCACCGTTTAATGTTGAATTTAAACAACCGTCCACCATACAGTTAAAATAACCTATTTTTCGTTGCTCCATTTTTGCACAAAAAAGTTCACAGACGCGTGTCTCAAGCGGATGGCACTCGCATCCCAACTGTGCCCAGATATCGTGTCTGTGAGCGGTGTCTATGTGTGCGTTGCTCGAGCGCACTTTGTATGTATGTAGATTTCTGTACTAATCTGTTTTGTGCCTAGGCACAAAGTAGCTCGGTCAATGACCCGTACTACCGCGACTAGGCCACAGCTTGTTAGGATTGTCCAAAATAATTCAAATAAATAATTTTTAAACTTTGTATGGAAAATATAATAGTGTTTTTTTGGTTGTATATTCTGCCCAATGATTCATGACTAGATACCCATACACACCTTTCAGTATTACTACACATTAATGTTATTCCCTGTATATATATATATATATATATATATATACATCAATACTATAATATATATAATCAATACATACATATACATATATATATATATATATATATATATATATACATGTTTTTTGTTTCTCAACCACCATGATGGTATATAGGCACTTGAGATCCTTGAAAAAGATGTAGGATACATTATATTATCCTACGTTTTTTTTTTTACACTTATTAGATCTATGTTTGGCCACTATCTCGCCTGATGTGAAGCGATGATGTGGCCTAAGATGGCACATAGATCTAGAGAGAGACGGCAGTTGAACGGCTGCTCAGACCCGTCTCCATGTCTTTTTCAAGTGCCTCAAGCGAAAACCGCGGGGTCAACTACGTGATATAAACAAGACAGCGAATAAACTTAGAACACAGATACTCAAAATATTGTTTAAACCCATGTCACTTCCTACTGATAGAAGAGTTAATCCTGCAAATTAGTCAACATGTTAAGTGACTAAAAGCTTCAGATGCTATTTACAGCCGGCAATATTTAAATTAGATTGTGAAGTGAATACTGCAATACTCCGTAAGAGAACTTCACAAAGTTAGCCGGCCGGGCCGTGGTCTGCTCACTTCACAATTTACAAGTTGAGACATTTTCAAAAATTAGTTTATGATTTATCATCTCGAGAATTTGAATCAGATTTTCATATTTTGAAGTATTTCGAAAATCAATTGTCTGCGTAAATAATAAAAAAAATATATACAATTATGATGACGACGCGTTGAAGTTCAGTAGGTGACGTTGAGAGACTTGTGGGACCGATGATTTTATGGAAACGATGGCCATGTTCATCTATTATTTCTTCTGTGACTTATTCTTCTGTGTGTAGTGCGACATAAACCTAAAAGTCTAAACAAATCAAATAGGCATATGTAAATTATTAAAATAAATTTCAAGTGTAAGTTATTAGAGCCTTCTGCTTTAAGTAGACACAGAGGCATCAGGTGCCAAAATATTTTTATATGAATTAACCTTTTTAAGTGTCAAAGTATCGGAGTCTCATTGTATAAACCAGTTTTTTCAATATATTACGGGCAATATATATATATATATATATATATATATATATATATATATATATTATAATTATAATATGTACGGGATATATACGGGATACAGTTACACATAATACATTATTTAGATATAGGTATATCTATGTAGCAATTATTGGTTTCATAAATGGAAAGGCTTTACTAAATAAAGGCATCGAAATTATAAAGCAATTAATTTACCAAGAAAACATCATATCACTCACTCATTAATTGATCACAAAGACTTCAACTAATGAGTGATGATTGTTTCCTAGATTCACTGCGAGGTCTACCTTGTTACCGGATATAGGAAAGGTGAAAGATAGCTGGGTATAAAAAGTGTGTTGAAACGACATGTAAGATTGAAACAAAGAATGTATTTTGGACGAGATTTTCTGTGGATTTCAGTTGGCTCATTCAAAACCCGTTTTCAATGCCTCTATTAAGTTGCATATTGATATTAAGTAGTCAGAAGTAAATATGAATTATTGCAACTATAAGAAAAAAACTTGTTTGTGGTGATATTATTTCAATTAAAAAGGTGCTATATCTTCTCAATGGACTGGCTTGCGACTGTGGAAAAAAGTGAAAAAAAGTTACATGAATACTGAAGTCGGCGACGTCGTGGCCAAAGGTCAAGGGACGTGACGATTTAAACGTTTTTCACTGGTGAGACTTACATATATATCAAACTAGATCAAACGCGTGAAAAAAATATGAAAGAAAAATAATAATATCACTGTAAATGATGAAAAAAGATTCCGCAACGGTCAAGTAAAGATTAAAAATAATGATGAATGCGAACTGACGATGAAAAGGGTGACTTGGACCCGTATTTGAATGCCACGACCGCCTGTCATCGTCCATTCTAATTTTAGCAATATTGCAGGTATTATGTTGCGTTAAACTTTCGCAGATGTTCCCAAAAGATGAAAATTGTTTTTCATGACACGTGTACCAAGGGATATTTTCCATCACCCTAAGATAAACGAGGTGTATGTTGACACATATAATCTTATACAGAACGAGTTTGAGATTACGCGTGTCAGCTGATATTTGTGCGCCTCTATGAGACAGCCACGAGAATAATATCTTGGAAAATAAAATTTCTTTTCGGAAATTAAATAGAACGTTAATAACGGTTCGCATTAAGATGTGGAACGGATAAATCCGTCACAACGTTCAAGATTTAAGAATCAGGTGTTTTTGTTTGTTTTAAGTTGAGTTTGAGTTCCTGATAAATCAATTGTTTTTTCGAATAATATCATATGTCATGTCGTGTTTGAGTTGTAACTCGTTCATATTTATTGTTTTGTAGATTTATTATACTTACCGTTGCGCTGAATATTTCTGTGCTAAAATACTTAAGCATCATCATGGTAATATTAAATGTTATCTTACGAACATGGAGACGGTTATTCACAAAAAATATTATTACAGTTGCTAAAAAAAGTAAACAAAAAATACTGAAGCACTCCGTCACGAAAGTTTCGACGTGGTGTATGTGTATATTGCGTTGCTCATTACTCCCGATGTGTGCGAAAGTTGTGTTCATATTCATACAGAGAGTGGGCCGTATGGTGGAGTGTATACGACAGTAGCAAAGCTGTACGTAGGACAGTGTGGGGACCTCGAGCTCAGGGCCTCTAAGGGCCCCTGGTCATATCAAGATGGAGATAAACCGACCATAATACGTATTTTTAGAGCGTCTGATTGTTAGTTAAATGCTCAAAACTCTTTATATTTTTTTAAATTCAACGAGTGATTTTAATGTCCATCCCCTTAAGAGGATAATGGCTTAATATAGCCCCCAAACAATTGTTATCTCACACGTGCACGAGAAAAGAGCGTCAGTCCCCCATGTGAGAAATATTGCTTCAGCCAACCAAGTGAGAAACATAACGACACCACAGATAGTTTTTTATATGCTTATAGATATAGATCTGGCCTGTTGTTAAGTGACGATGTGTCAGGAGATGACATAGAGTCATAGATCTAAAAGAGGACGGCAGTTGACAGACTGCTCAGACCCGTCTCCATGATGGTTCACCAAATATCATCCTAGAGAACGATTAGATCGCTTGAGGGCATGACTTTATTTGGCGCTGTGTATATGTATAGTAAGTTCCTAGTAACAGAGTTACAAAGGCGTGTAGACATTATTAAATTTTTTGGGAATGTAGATATTCTCACGATAATCTCATAGTCTTCATCATCATCATCAGTCCACTGCTGGACATAGGCCTCTCCCATAGCACGCCACTGAGCCCAATCTTCGGCTCTCCTTCTCCAGTCGCTACCAGCAACCTTGCGTATATCATCGCTCCTTCTAGTCGCAAGGCTTCCTACACTGCGTTCGCCGATTCGCGGTCTCCACTCTAGAACACGTCTACCCCAGCATTTAATCTCATAGTAATGGAGCCTTATTATCCATTTATATTATTGCACCGGGGCCCTTAGCTGCCTAGCTTCGCATCTGTATACGAGCATCGTATACGAGTTGTTCCATGTCTATAGTCCAAAACACAAAACCAGCCGCGGGGCTTTCTCCTCACCTCATCTCACAAAAGGCGCGTGCATTATCACGCGGTTTGTCAAATACTTCGAGGAATGAGGTTGAAGCACTTGGGCCATTTGAAAATAGTAAAACTTTAACAGCGACCTATAAAACCTTTTTGTTTGGGTTATATTTTCAACGAAAATTTTTTTTCATGTTCACACGTCGTCGAGCCTGTAATTCAAACTTAACGTCGATAAAGCCAAGAGCGAACAGAGAACCGCAAACGTAAATAGTCATAATTGGAATATTGAATACCCACACTTCGAGTAAGCACTTCTCAAATAGTTCAATAACACTCTATATTCTCGTAAGGAAGAACTTTACCAAGCCTTGATAATATAACCAGCTGGTAGTTGGTCTATAGCAACTAACTTAGTTGTTAAAGTCCACAAAGTAGGATTCTCTGTTACTAACTGTTGTTCCGAGCTCTTAAGCGGGTTGGATGTGAAGCGTCCACCATTAGACAGTACCTAAACGGCAGAAAATGCAAGTGTTAACTAACTTTGAAGTATTATGACATATATGAGCCATATATAAGCCTCGCAAATATTTTGATATAATTTACGAAAATCAAGCTACATACAAAACCTATTAGCTCCGTAAAGGCAATAGTCTGCTGGGGTCTCTCGCTAAAAGAGTTTTAGGGGACATCGTTATGACATGAATAACTGATGGACGTCGTCCTTTCTCTTCATCACCCGATTAACATTCAGAGAGGCTCGCGACTCCGAGCTCGGTATCCTTGTAACAATACCCTAGTACAAAATAAAAGCTTCGCACGTTCACTCGCTGAAAGGCAGACTTGCCCAACTTATGTCATCCCAGTTTTCCGTGTCGCAACTTTACCGAAAACAAAAACAACGGTAGCTATTCAAAATAGGAACAAGTTTCATTCATACTTTTCGAATACTCTTTACCGGAGGAACGTGTTATTTATCAGATGTTCGAGCAAGTTGGAGCAAAATCAGATTTATTATACGGACGGGCGCTGGAGGGCGGCGGGTGTTCGCTAGGCGGCGCGGCTGGCTGGCGGCGGCGTCCCGACCGAGCTACAGCGAGAACGCATCAAGTTGTTTCGAGGAGCAACGTCATGTAGCATTCTGGGAAAATACAGGGCGAAAAGCAAACTCCGGCATTGAAATATAACTCCCAGTTTTCCTTTATTTGTTAACTACTCCGGCACTAAAACACTCTCCTTTTTCTTTTGCGTCTTATGTAACTTATAATGGCTTTTAAAAACGTGTTCACATTGGTGTATTAACACATTGGTATTCGGCTCTTGACTGAGCAAATACCATTAACTTATTGGATAAAAGAGAATATTTATTTAGGAAACGTAAAGACTTTTTCCATTGAACAGAAATAACGGACACATTCAAGTAAAATGTACAAAATGGAACAGTTGGTGTACCTATTGAAATAAAAGTTTCTAATACTTTCGAAGATTCATTGGATATTTATGAGTTCGGAAATTTCGGAGAAAGATCTCTACTCCGTCTAGGTAGGTAGCTATTTAATTCCTATAAGTATTCCTTCATTTGCATAACAACAAATTGTGTTTCAAATAAGATGGTTGTAAAATGCAAATTGAAGAGAGACTATATATATATATATATATATATATATATATATAAGTTCGTGTTTTATCCTCTAAGTGCTAAAGTTATATTACAATGTGTTATGTATTTAATTTTTTAGTTTAGTTATTGAGTCTAACAGCACGTAGCAAGCAGTTGTCTGTGATATTTACTGTGAAGGTAACTCGCGTATTCCTCAGGGATTAGCTCAACTTAGTGTTTACTGAATGTTTTTTCTATTATTAAGCTATTGCATAGCTTCTATCGCGGGCCTTGAGCGTGGAGACCGAATCCAGAAATTCCGTAACGAAAATAACCTAACACCCCCCACTCCGAATGCTATGCAATAGGTTTACCGCGGCAGTATCCGAGTGCCACACGTCTTTTTTTATTTATACGAGTGTATGGGACAAAGACACGTGTACACCAAAAGCACAAATTAATAATAATTCTTTTCAAGGTTCTCACGTAAGATCAAAATCTGCAGAATTTTGTGTCTAGGTATGACGACATATCCTACTAATATTATAAACGCGAAAGTTTGAAAGTATGAATGTACCTTTGTTACTCTTTCACGCAAAAACTACTGAATGGATTTTGATGAAACTTTAAAATAATATAGCTTACACATCAGAATAACACAAAGGCTACTTTTTATCCCGGGAAACCGCGGGTGAAACCGCGGGACGCAGCTAGTCAATAATAATGCATCACGTAGATAGATATTGATCAATAATTAGGATTCCCTGCATCTAGGGAACCAAGAACTATGAAGACTTTTATCTGCGCAAGCATTCGTCTCGTAGCGGGAATCGAACCTGCAACCTCCGGTATATGAGATTGGAGGCTGACTTGCCCAACCACTACACCACAAAGGTTATACCAACCTACATATATAGTTACCTACCTATCTTAATACTATTAAGTATAAAAGCTTATTAGTTTACCTACACATCATCATAACTACACATGATTTTTCAAAGCGATGTGCCACTTAAACTATCTTATACATAGATCAAACTCATGTCACACACGGTCATTTAACTCTACATGTCGTATATTTCATAATAATAAATATGAACCTACACTCAGCTATGAGTCGCTGAAATATATGTTCAAACGCTCAAAAGCGTTTTATTTATGTAGGGACAGACAGTCATCTCGGCTAATGGCAGGACATTCAGCTGTACAACCTATATGTATCTACATTATCAGATGTACCGCCATAAAAACTAACGGTTTTGCGCGATACTGCGTTCTCCTTTATGAGGAAAAATAAATGGTTGCAACAATTTTACCGTTTGTCTGTGGAATATATGTACCATAGTTAAATGGTTATAAAAATTCGCATAGATCATCCACGACTCACTGCCCTCTCGCGCAGCCCGTCCGTACTTCCGGGGACACGGGAAGGCTCTTTCAAATCTCATTACAGATTTAACCGCATATGAAACGTAATTATATTAATGTATTTTCAGTATTTACGTATACATAGGCTATTGACTGCTCTTTCAGCGGTCAGATGATTTATTCAGGGGTATAACAAACTCTACTTTTGGTCAGTTGTAGCAGGGGTAGTTATATGTCACTCTGATACCAAAATCAGTTGGAATAAGGATTAAATGATAAATATTTTGTGGGTGTGGAAGATTTTCGCCTATGTGCATGCGGTAATGCATTTAATATCAAAAATTTTATTATCAACAGCAACGTAAGAAAAAAAATACCACACATAAAGAAAATAAGTACTTGAATTATCAAAGTACGTAACGTTAAAGTATGTTATTTTAGAAAACTATTTTTAAGTATGTTTTAATTGGTATATTATACACATTCTAAAAGACAATTTACTGTCTGAAAAAAATACAAAATCGTAAAGAAAAGACAATCATATTTAGATAAGGTAGGTCTTATAAGTTAGTGAATAAATAATATGTAAAACAATTTCCAGAGAGCCGCGGTATGCGTCAGCTTTAGCTAAATCTTTTACATATAATATCACGACCAGACATAACGTTCAATATTAAAATCAGCATTCAGCAAGAAAAATGGTGCAAAATATACAGATACAACACACATAGAGCACTATATGCCACGAACATACCTAAGAGTTCAATAGAAGTCAAAATTCAAATTTTAAGACACTTTCAAGCTCTACTGATTCTTTTCAAGGAATAACTGACATATAAAGAGTGAAAACGTTATGAAAAGATATTTGAGACGAGCAGCAGAGCAGGATAGTACGTAAGTATTGAGAGGATTATCTGAACAAAGCTGTGGACGACGAAATATTAAACTTTCGATGGCTCTGGGACGTCTCTTCATGGCATTAATAGATAATAGAAACCCGTACCTACTTTTATATTAGCGAGCATCCTTTATAATCTTATTACATTATGTACCTACTAGCTAGAAATATAGGTAATTCGTATTCGTACTCTTCCACTACGTAATTCTACTAAGTAATAAAGCGCGAGCATAGCGTTTCTATTCAGAGCGATATCCAAGTTAAATTATTCCACCTCTATAAAAGTTACTTGGCGGATTTTCGCAATTACAGAGAAGCGAATTTTTTACTGTCCCACGTAATGAGAGAGGTGCAAAAACGCTAACGTTGCTTTCTCGTATTAAAATACGTGAACTAATAGTGGGGGCTACACTTGGGGCTCAGTACACGATTAATGTATGAGTACGTATGTTGTCTCTGAATCTGTGCAAGCATGCCAAATAAATGCTTTGTTAAATGTACGTCCCCGCCGGAATACAACACCTGATAAATGATGGCTACGGGCGCTTTATGAAAATGTAAAACGATAAAATACTACCCGCGTCATTTCCTCTGACAGAGTTCCCACAACATGAATCTGGTGCTACTCTTACTGCCTATACGTGGCACTTGTATCTTCGTTACGTCAACCTGTTGAAAACATTTTATTTAACATATTAAATGTTTTCAATAGATTTATTTCAACAGATCAATTTATTGAACAATGAAACTATGCAATCTTACGGAGAGCATGTCACTGCATATTGTTAAAGTGAGGGAAATGGCTTCTAGCTCTAGATTACGACGAAAATGAGTCATTAATAGTTTAGAAATGATTTAACAACTACGGTATCTACACTCATTCACACTCTTCCATACATCTTTACACACACCCACGCCCTAACATACGCACACGCACCTAAGCACACCCTACACTCATACCAAAGAAAATTTAATATTACTACCTAAAGAAGCGATACTCCACCCCCCCGCCAATTTGTCGTTACCCGCAATGCATCGGTAAAAAAATGGGCAATGCCGTGCTTGCGTCACTCGGTTGTCACCGCTCGCGGCAAATGACTAATGAGTGAGATTCAAATGTTTATTTTATATGTGCGATCAATTGATCTTATTTGAGGTTGTTATGACCTTTTTGGATGACGACGACGACCTGCTTTACAGAGGTAGAGCAGGCCGGCTGACTATTTGAGTTTGACACATGGACGAAACATATTGAGAAAAAGGCGGAGAACGGTTTAAGACGGTGGAGCTGAAAAGGACCTAACCTGACTGACAGAGGTCTGCCTATCTCTTTTTTCATTAAAATTCAATATATTGACTATGATACAATATTAATATACCTAAAACAAAATGGTTCGTTATTGTTCTGTGTATGGATGCAAAGAAAGCACTTACGCAAATAAAAATCGGTGATTATTTGGTTTTCCTTCCGTTTTTTTTTCGCGTCTCCCAGCCAAGCGATAGTAGGTGTGAAAGAGAAACACTTACGTTGCGTACGTATAGCGTTGTCCTTGTCGCGCTCGTTTCTTATTAGTTCATCCCTACAATAATTACGCACACACACAAGACGTGTGCGGACAGGCCGGTGCGCCAGTAGTAGTACTAGACCGTTAGCTTGGCTTTGTATGGAGTGTTGGGGGTCTGCTCATACTCTGTATTTAGCAGGTAACCATAATTTTATTAAAACTTACGTAGTACTGTAGTTCTCAAAAAAACTAGAATCTAATCTATCCAGGCCTCCCGTGAAACAGGCTTGCTCTAGTGCGGGGACCATTAGTAATACTAGGGGTATTAGCTTTTCTCGCGACTTCGTACGCGTGCCCCATTCGACCCCTCGTATTTTTTAACCGACTTCAAAAAAGGAGGAGGTTCTCTGTTCGATTGTATTTTTTTTTTTTATGTTTGTTACCTCAGAACTCCGTCATTTATGAACCGATTTGAAAAATGCGTCGGGTTCAGTATAGCTACGAAGTGGTCCCATATAAATTTCATCGATATGTGACCTTGGACTTCGAAGATACATTGAAGTCGGTTTTTGTTTTTTCTAAAAATTAATTATCCAATCTTAGCAAGACCTCCCCAGTATATGAGAGCGCTACGAAGAGGTCAAGCTGTATCTTCGTAGTCCCCCAACCGATTTTGATGAACATACCCTATATTCTAAGTTGGAACCAATGCTACCAAACCCTGAAAACCTCATTAAGCTCCGTTCAGCCATTTCCGAGTCTATAGGTACATAAACAAACAAACAAAAATTCTAAAAACAATGGATTCGTGTTCAGTAGCCCAGTTGGTTTTTCAAAAATATCTTCAATGTACACAATTGGCTCAGTTCAATTTTTATAATAGTGTAGAGATATGACAAATTGGCGCGTGGAGGTCGTGACATGCGATGGACATGACCCTGCGCTGAACACGACGGGAATCGAATGAAAAGCGCGCAAGTGTCGCCGTTTCGATATTCAACGACGTTGTATTGACCCATTCAAAATGAAATTTTTAAATTCTTTATTGGTTTGGGTGTGTCATGGTTTGTTTGGAAGCAATAGAATGCGAATTGATCTTTTCTATGTTTCATATATAGTTTTATATAAATTGGCACATATATGTCTGTCTGTGGATTCGCTTATTACTAGGTACTTACTTCTAAATTAAGTTTGTATTTATTAGGTGTACTTTATTACCGAAATTTCTTGAGGAAGTTTTAAGATCGTACAGGCGATCGTAAGACCCCGGTGCCAGTTGCTAGTTAGTAATATTTAGTAAAAGTCACAAATTCCATACCTATGTAAGAAAAATAATGTCACGACCACATGGATTGCACGTGAGCAGAATGCATACGTTAAAAAAGATATATAACCCTGCATTGGATTGGTGCCTTAGGATGACTGCCATAAGAGCCCTATTACCTACATAAGCGATTTTTGAGCGTAGTCGTTGATCGAACGACATCGTCGCGATATCGCCACGATATCGTCGAGACACTTTTATTGCAATTACGTTAATATTAATGTTTTTATGGGCAGGCGTGGCGCTTACCATCAGGCGAACGACTTGCTCATCTCACCAAACAGTTCAATAAACAAAATGACACGGCAATAACGCGACGGAATCGCAGCGCAATCGATAAAGCCGCGGCGTTGTTGTAGCGCTTTCGTAGCCGTGCAGCTACGACGTTGCGCTGGCACAGTTGCGATATCGCCTACGCACAAAAATCACTTGCTTGGTAGAGCTCTAAGGTAAAATGGACCAAAACTTGCGTGTTCAGTGAGAATGCTAAAATTTGCTAATTTGCTGGTTATGAGCAAAAGGTATAAACGAAGCACATTTATAATGATAGAGTGAGAATTATCACGAGCTCTTTTATTAGTCATAGGCCAAAATTAGGAACATTTTAAGCAGATGAGTGTTAATTAGAATACTTTATTTTTGCTCCTGCAAAAACAAAGTAAAACGTATTTTGTTTCACAGAAATCGGCTTTGTTAAAATATAACCAACTACTCGTAACGGGCTCTCATTTATTAAAGGCTTTAGAATGTTAACTATGTGAATAACATTTACAGTGCCAGCTACCCAGAATATCAACTTGTAAAGCCCTTCACCCTGAGAACTCAGATTCAAAAATTACGCTGACCAACTGGTAACATACTACAAATTACTACGCCTTATATCATGAACAGCATTCGAAGAAGGAGTTGTTCTTACTCGTATTCGCTTTACTACAAAGTTATAAATGGGGACTAAGTACCTTTTCGTCAAAATGAAGTGTCAAAATTCTCATGGCGGGCTCTTAATTACAAGCCAAGATGTATGGAGCATTCCCAAACAGGTACTTAAATTAAATCACTGTACATAGGCCGCCGTCATTAGGGATATGAAGGTTCGGCACATTAAGCGCATTAACAAAAATTACTCACGTGAACACTAAATTATTCAAGTAGGTAGGTAAGTTTGCGCTTTTAATCAAATTTACTGGTCAGTTTAAGCATTTTGTGACATAATTATCAAAGTTTAAAATAGATGGCCATTTAAAGCATGAATTTAGCTACGTAGGTACTGTGATTTTCAAATATAACGTGGGAGGTATTGCGTAGGAATATCTCCCAAATAAGATTATGAGTATAAAGGCTTTGCCAAGTTAGCCAAACAGTAGGTATGTTTAGTGATTGTTTATGTGCTATTAGATATTCTGTTGGTGTACTTTAAATATCATTAAATGTCAAGCAGAAGCTCTAATACTCTAACCATTGTATTGTAAAGAGCCATAAGTCTCTTACGAGTAGGTCTAATGCCCATTAAACACAAGTACTTTAATTAAATCACTATACACAGGTCGACGTCATTAGGGATATGGTGGCTCGTCACATTCAGCGCATTACCAAAAATTACTCATGCAAACACTATTACATACAGGTGGATTTGCGTTTGGAATCTAATTTTCTAATTATATTACCCAATTTCACTCGTGTTACATTAAATTTCAACTTTTCATTTGATAAAATCAGTTCTAGTAGTTATTAAACGAATTGTGATAATTTTGAGATTTTAAATAATTAGGAAGAATAAAAATGATATTGCTCGGGCAGGGATCGAACCTGACGCCTTAAGCCTGGGCCAGCTGCACGAGCTACCAAATTTCTTCTACACTTCTTAAATCGTCTTACGGGGACGATTCTACGTCATTTGTCGTCAATGTTCACATTGATCAAAGGTTCGAAGAAGAAGTTCGCGGGTTTGATCCCGAGCAATATCATTTTTATTCTTCCTAATTACTTAAAATCTTACAAATTGTGATAATTCATGTTTAAAAATAGAGAGTATTACAATTTGAATTCTTTTTATCTTGTGACATAGAAAGGTTCAGTAGCCGTTTTTTATGCTCGAAAAATGATACTGCTCTGAGAGGTAAATTATATACGAGTATACTATACGAGTGGGTGGAGAAGGCGTACACAAAACATATATAACCTTTTACAGCTCTCTGCAGAAGATGAAAGAGAGAATGCTGCTCGCGTCGTGATATTGTGTAAAACACCATTATTGCTGTCACACACGGAACACAACACAAGTGAATGAGATGAGGCCTTACAAAATTCAATTATCTCTCTGATTTTATCTGGGTATGTCTCAATACACAGTTAGTTAGTTAGATATCTTTGTAACAAAATGTAGAAAATAATAATAAAATGCTTAATCTTGCTTCCCATTCTATCAATATAACTTATCATGTTTGAAGCCTGCTTAGTGTGAAATAACATATACAGTGGAGAAAAAGACAAGTAAAATTGAAAATATAAGTATTTAGATACTTTAAAAATATATCGTTCTTGACTCAAATCGGCTCTGTGCTCAGTATTCTGTGCTCAAACATCAATAGGGCTCCATTAATTCACACCAAGATGGCAGCGATCTGCTACAAAGTGGCGAGCGGTTTCAGTAGACATATTTAAGCAGATTTTTAATCTTTATCTATATTATTGAAACACATAGTTTTGGTTGAGGGCCTCGAGCAAGTCGCGGCCGTGTGATTTTTTCGTGCTCCTCAAGCGATTTTATGTATTTTAGCAATGCCAATAGAGATCAAGTTGAAAATGCTGCGTATCTGAGACTGCCCGGCGCTTCTCTGTCAGCTAATGTCTTTACGCAATTGAAACGCAAACTGGGCTATGCTCACAAAGGTAACAATTTCAAACGTATCAAAATTTTGTTTGTCCCATCCAACTAATCCACTCAACAGTAGAACAAACAAACATTGGACGACACGATTGCGATACACCTAGCAATAGTATACTATCTTCAAATATTCAGTATTAACAAATAAAGCCAACTGCGTAGAGCCCAGCTACTACTTTCGGCAAACTTGAATGCGGTAGCTTAGTAACAAGTTGTTGTTTCCATTTACGTACACCTTGTATAAATAAAACGGTTAGAAATTAGTTTGTTCGCCTCGGACGGTAACGCGAAAATTAATCCGGGTCATAATTCATGAGTGGCGAGCTGGGGGCGGCGGGGGCAGGGCGGGGCGGCTACACATACGTCACTTTCACAACTCGTAACCACTTTTCTTTTTACGGACCTTTATCATACTTGAAGAACGGAAGCAGTAGAAATTATTGAAAATTATTTTGCCTCAACTTTTGGAACATTAAATTCTAGATATGAGGGTGTTTTACGAGTTTGTATTTAATATAATATAAAACTGAAATACCACTGACATATAATTGACAGAATTAGAAGTGGTACTTGCCGTTATGGTGGGGGGGAGTGTTTTGTACGGTTGTATAGAAGGTGTTTTGAAACCAACCAGAAAAATCCGAAATCCATGGAAAGGTGTCTCCGAGATGGAACTGCTCAAGGGATCTCGGAAACTATAAATCGGATGGGGGTACCGCTTGAACTAAATATGCCCCAAAACCTGGGCCGTTTTTAAAAATTTGAAAAAAAGATGGCCGCCATACAAAAAAACATGGCCGCCATACAAAATGAAAATGTAAATAACTTTTGAATGGTCAGAGATAGGTATACGGTGCTCGACCAAATGTCATAGAGGGCAATGGGGGAAATTTGAAAAAGTTGGAAAAATTAAAAAAAAAGAAAAAAAAATGGCGGCCATTTTGAAAGTTGCTCCGATCCGACTGAAATTTTGCATCGGGGGGTTTTCTGGGTCGTAGATTACGATTATGAAAAAAAATTTTGGTTTTCGCTATTTTTCAAGATGGCTGCCATACAAAAGTTTTTTTTCCGGAAAAATAAGCCAAACAAAACTTTTGGACCGTAGTCGATAGGAAGCGTCTATAAAAAAAAAGCAACACCTTTCCACGCGAGCTGCTTTAGCAGCTCGCGCACGCCACAAAATTACTTGGATTCCGCCATTTTTCAAGATGGCCGCGATACAAAAGTCTTTTTTTCAGAACAACTGAACTTAAATAACTTTAGAACCGTAATCGATAGGGAGCTTTTATAAAAAAGCAAAACACCCCCCCACGCGAGCTGCTTTAGCAGCTCGCGCACGCCACACAATCACTTGAAATCCAGCTTTTTTTCATGATGGCCGCCATACAAAAGTTTGTTTTTAGACCAAAAAGGGTAAACAAAACTTTAGAACCGTAATCGATAGGAAGCTTTAAATAAAAAACAGCAGCCACCCCCCCACGCGAGCTGCTTTAGCAGCTCGCGCACGCGGCGAAATACTAGTCTATTATATAAAACTGAAAGACCACTGACTGACTGACTGACATATAATTGACAGAAATAGAAGTGGTACTTGCCGTTATGGTGGGGGATAGTGTTTGGTACGGTTGTATAGAGGATGTTTTGAAACCAACCAGAAAAATCCGAAATCCATGGAAAGGTGTCTCCGAGATGGAACTGCTCAAGGGATCTCGGAAACTATAAATTGGATGGGGGTACCGCTTGAACTAAATATGCCCCAAAACCTGGGCCATTTTTGAAAATTTGAAAAAAAGATGGCCGCCATACAAAAAACATGGCCGCCATACAAAATTAAAATGTTAATAACTTTTGAATGGTTAGAGATAGGTATAGGGTGCTCGACCAAATGTTATAGAGGACGATGGGGGAAATTTGGAAAAATTGGAAAAATTAAAAAAAAAGAAAAAAAAATGGCGGCCATTTTGAAAGTTGCTCCGATCCGACTGAAATTTTGCATCGGGGGGTTTTCTGGGTCGTAGATTACGATTATGAAAAAAAATTTTGGATTCCGCCATTTTTCAAGATGGCTGCCATACAAAAGATTTTTTTCCGGAAAAATAAGCCAAACAAAACTTTTGAACCGTAGTCGATAGGAAGCGTCTATAAAAAAAAAGCAACACCCCTCCACGCGAGCTGCTTTAGCAGCTCGCGCACGCCACAAAATCACTTGGATTCCGGCATTTTTCAAGATGGCCGCCATACAAAAGTCTTTTTTTCAGAACAACTGAACTTAAATAACTTTAGAACCGTAATCGATAGGGAGCTTTTATTAGAAAGCAAAACACCCCCCCACGCGAGCTGCTTTAGCAGCTCGCGCACGCCACACAATCACTTGAAATCCAGCTTTTTTTCATGATGGCCGCCATACAAAAGTTTGTTTTCAGAACAAAAAGGGTAAACAAAACTTTAGAACCGTAATCGATAGGAAGCTTTTAAAAAAAAACAGCAGCCACCCCCCCACGCGAGCTGCTTTAGCAGCTCGCGCACGCGGCGAAATACTAGTTGATATATAAAGCTCACTTTCCATAATATCAGAAGAATGATAAATTGGCGGCAAGAATGCCAGCCAAGTGATTATGATGGCTATGTTAGTTGATAACAAGGAAGCATTAGCGTTTAATGCTTGGAAACGAGCGCGATTACATCAATGAGGACGACGATCATTACAGTGCTCACATTTGACGATTACAATGAAATAACTTCGAAAATTTCAATGTGTACTTACGTTGAGCAGAAACCTACAATTGAGAATCCTTTGCTTGACATTTCTAGTGCTACGCATTTTCCCTCGAAATAATCGTCTAACTGGGTATGTGTAATGGGATGGCTACTGCTCCTTCTAGTAAAGTTTGCCCAAGACTATTCAATACCAAATCAAATAAGAGCGAATGTAGCTCAGTGGGAGCGTGTGTGACTTTCGATCCGACGCACCCCTGCTCGAATCCCGCTGGCCCCGCACCACTGACTTTCTTAAACTATGTGCGGATTAAACACTCTCTCTGAAAACTGTGAAGGAATTGAAACTGTGGTGGATTATGGCCCATACTCTCCCTATGAAAGAAGGCCCGAGTCCCAGCAGCGGGAACGTGATGGGCTGATGATGATGATGATGATTCAATACCAGAACATAATGTATAATATATATTGTGCGACTGCTGGTGTGCACTGAGGTGGATTACACGAGGACATACGAATGTTCTCCGATCAGCCAGTTGTGTAACGCTCGAAGTTGATTTGTTACATTAGCGAATGCTCGTTCGGGACGTTAAGCTTGCATACCTGCTCAAAACCGAATTTACATTACATATTAGTTGTTCATTACACGAGTGCTTAGGAATACAATCACTCGCATGATTCTGGTCAGAGCGCAACTTTAGATAACCACATACATCTCAAACTTGAATAGGACGATAGAGCTAAACCGCAAATATTCAGCTCGGGGTTTATCCTTCAACGAAGCTAGCCTCGTATTAAGTGTAGGCTTCAAATAGAAACAGATTCCACAAGGATTGCGGATTCATATTGGGCTCGTAGCTAACTGAATATGAAACGGATTCGCAGCAATATTTCAAAGTTTCGGTTGCGTAGGTTTACAGAAATCCCTTCAAACAGGCAGCTAGACTTTATGCGTAATCAATTTCTAAGAAGTTTTTATTAATTCACAAAACCGGAATCAAAACGACGACTAGGTATGTTTTGTTATTAAATTAGACAAGTATTTCTGAAAAATAGTAATTGTATTTCAAAATTGTGTTTATTACGCACTTATATACAGATGTATCTCTAAAAATAAGTGAATAACCTATTTACATTAATAATAATTGTATTTACCTTAATTGATTGTATGTATCAATGTATAACATATAACTTTTTTTATATGTACATTGAGACAGAAACTGAACGCTTACATGTAAACATTGACTGAGCTTGAGAATGGAGCTTCTCACTACGAGTAACTGTGGTGCTTCCCTAAGGTAGCTCTATCACTGTCACGAGCCTCCGGTGTCTCTGTAACTAACTTTTCCCTTTGGCACGTGCGTCGTAAACATCTCACCGGACTACGAAATCATTCTAATTAAGCCTCCAAAAGAACAAACTGAAACTTGGTACTATTAAGTATTCTTTGCTAAAACTGAATTTTATTCTCTGCAACACGAAAGATGAAATGGCAAAGACCAAAAATAAATTTCGCTAACAATTCAAGGGAATGAGTAGCGACAATTGCGGGGAGGCGGGGTAAGGGTGGCCGGAGCATAAGTCACTGTCAAAGACCGGTCTGCCGACACTTTTTTGTTCATCCTCCCAGTGGTGCTTGCAGAAATGATTAAATGTATGTAGTCTTATCATCGAGCCAGAACCAGCTGAGCTTTATCGCTTTAAAATATGTTTCAGAGCCCGGAAAAGACATTTGCTGCCGTCGTTGCTTCATTTATTTAGAGTAGGCTCTTTCTTCAAAACTTTTCATTGCGAATGTAATGTCTACAATTCATTAGCGAAATTAGAAATTTCTCCAACAAGCGTTACATTGAATAGGTATCATTACTGCTGAAGGAAGGGAAGACAACAATTTATATAAACCAGCTGAAGAACCAAATAAAAATACTGATTGACGCGAGGCTGATCGGACCATACTTTCAGATAAAGTAAAGGTACACTATCAAATTACCCAATTACCTCTAGGAGCTTACCGTGCCTTAATTAATAAGTGACGAAGGAGCTATATTAGCTTTCATTTGTTGATGAAGCAGAACGATGCCCACGTCAGAGTCCAAAAGAAAATGCGCCTTTTCATCTCCCTATTTTTACAGAGGAATTCAATCCGCATCATTCATACAGATATATACATCTTCCATTTTATTGGATGAATATTTTGTTTCGCTTTATTTATAGCTCCGGCTATATAATTTGATTTGCGGAGATATAAATATTATAAAGGGATATTGCTATCACCGCGAATATTGCCTTTCGCATTTCCCAAATTTCAAAAGTTAGAGTACGCGGCCTATGTTTCAATCGATTCTGTTTCTAACAAGTCTGAATAATTTGGGAAGATAACAACATGATTCTGAATTAATTCACTGAATAATCAAGTTGGAGTCTACGTTATTTATAAACATTAACATTCTGTAGGAGGCAATCAGGAGCCGGTGAAAAGTTAAATAAAAATTAAAGGCGCTATTTTTCCACGAGGCTTGTTTCGATAGGGGGAGGTTTCATTTTTTAAATGTTTAAACATTAGCTTCCTCTACCGCTCGTTATTTTCCATAGCATTTGATAACGGATATAATAGAAACAGATTTTTAGTACACAATTTTACTGCAAATCTTTGTAATCATCTATTATTGTATGGAAAAGAAACCTGCAGTGCGGTCGTAGTTGTGCAAATGAAAGATAAATTAACTCGTTATTATTAAGGGAATCTCTGGTGTACAGACTTTTGGTACAGACGACCTTTTGGTATAAGGTAACATAATTATCGTGTCCACAAACAGAGTACCCGCTGTAATTAACAAGAACGTCTCTTGAATTATTTACTTTTGTAATAACTTACGTCACATCTCTATCCACGTTCCTTGCTAGAATAAAAAAAAAATCTATTATTTTAGTCATCTCACGTTTTTCGAACACGCGTTTTAAACAAACTTTAGTTGTAATAATATTAAAATAAGCGCACGAACTAAGCACGTGATAATAATTTCATTTCGCGTAGTCGGGTCTGATCTAATCCCATTTAAACTTAGTGGCTTAGTGAATTAGGGAGGTTCTGATAATGATTTTAATACAACTTTGCATAAATGAGCACACTCACACGTTTGTTTCTAGAAGATACTATGTGTAGTGTGGTAATGTTATAATGAGATAATGCTTTTGAAATACCTAGCCACCAAGTCTCATTAGTAAGCTGGTACTGACATCCCACTTCAAAATTCATAACTTAAGTTAGGATATTAATAAATATGTCTATTACGTACGCAATAAAATAGAAATAGGAGTAGCCGGAGTGACCTACTGTAACCCCGCTGTACAGGCTCAACAGAGACCTAGTGCGGGGGACAGAGATCTTTAAGGGTACACTATACTGTTTTGTTTTTAGTATAAGTATAACATATATCTTATATTATTGTACCTAGCTGTAAGTTCCTAAGTTCCTATTTATATTATACGTATCATTATCATCATCAGCCCATCACGTTGCCACTGCTGGGACACGAGCCTTGTCTCA
The DNA here is from genome assembly GCA_951640565.1 of Petrophora chlorosata. NCBI lineage: Eukaryota > Metazoa > Arthropoda > Insecta > Lepidoptera > Geometridae > Petrophora > Petrophora chlorosata. Next base: position 10,267,013 of record OX621193.1, on the reverse strand, counting down.
TAGAGAGAGTACGGGCCATAATCCACCACGCTGGACCAGTGCGGTCGGCCGATGTCATAAGTACTTGAATTTTTTTGTGATTAATTCTTGGACATGCCGGTTTCCTTACGATGTTTTCCTTTACCGTTTTTAGAGCCAGTGTTAAATCCGCACATAGCTTAAGAAATTCAGTGGTGCGGGCCCAGCGGGATTCGAACTCGAGTGCGTCGGATCGAAAGTCGCACGTTCTCCCACTGAGCCAAACTCGCTCCGTATTATACGTATACCTATTGCAAATAGGGAATGGTTGACCAAGTTCGCGAGAACCGGATACCTGGTTCTTAGAAAGAGAAAACCCACTTATAGGGTTCTCTAGTTAAAGGTAAAATCATTTTACCAACATTTTATACCATTTGTCGTCTACTAAACCATATTGTTGAATCCGAACGAGCTTTCTCGAAGGTAGAATTTATTTTTAGCAAGACTGAACAATAATATTATATTTTGGATGATCTAAGTACCTACTTCTTTTGTGATGCTTTTTCATGAGACATACTCTTGTGACTAACAATAAAATTCTTAGGTATTAACGATAGATTGTCATTGATATGTTCATAATTCATTGTCATTTACTAGGTGGTAGGACCAAAGAAAACTAACTATTAGTAGGACTCTCGTAAGCAGGAGATCCTCTGAGTAGGTATCTTCGCTTTGCCAGTTATGCTGCCACCAAACAGTAGTGCGCAACAATGACTTTGTTCCGGTTTAGGTTAATAAAATAATTTACATGTGTTTTTTTTAAACATCTAAAATACTCGTATATAGCCCTTTATACGTATATTCTATATAACTAACCTTAGCTATAAGTCTGCGATAAGTGATCTAACTAACATACTGATACTATGGAATTGTATTGGTCTGAAATAAAGTCTTATTATTTTTTATTTTATTTTTTATATTCATTTTCGCTGTGACGAGTTAGCGCGGGCTCCAAGCGAGAGAAGCGAGTGGGCCGCGCGATGCAGCGTGCGGCGCAGCGCTAGAATCGAAATAAGTAGATTATCTCTAGGTTAGGAGTTCAGGACATATATTTTAAATAGAATTGGTATTTCGAATGAAGTAAACGGCGCAAATTTCACTTTAAGGTCTTTTTTACCCGCCTACGGCAAAGCCAAAAGGAATGGTAATGTTAATAGCAGTCTATGTATAATGTTTGTAATATTGTATTGAAGTATAAGTTCAAAGTTCAAAAGTTCTTATTCATTTTTGGCATCACAGACGCACTTATGAACGTCAATTATTACAATGACTCTACCACCGTATCGGAAAAAGAACCACTACTCAGAAGATACGGCAAGAAACTGAGGGGCATATTTTCTTTTTTAGAACTTTTTTACAATATTTTATGTTTGTTTTTGACAATATTAATTTATGTTTCTTATGTGCCAGTTGGCTACTTGGCAGAAGCGGAATGATCCATGCATCTTTGTCTTCTATGTAATCACTAACTGTATAGTATGCTTTTTTCATTAGAATATTTTTCACACGCAATTTGAATGTACTTTCTGCGAGTATATTCCACCGTAGCGCTTAAACTACTCATCCGATTTTGATGAATGAGGTTTCAATCTGTTGGTTATGTTAGTCTCATCCACAACGCATTCTGCCTGTTTTTACGCGATTGCGACATCACAAATATCACGTTGTGGCCGTATTTTCGTTTCTTGTACCTACCTAAACATATGATTAGGTTTCTTGTTGACCATTGTTACAGTTTAAACAACTTTGTTATTAATTATTCTCTGACTTAGCTTGAAATCTTCGGTTGTCTGGAAGAGATAAGACCACCGATAACGCTTAGCGATAAGACCGCCTTTTGTACTTATCAAAAGAAAGTATGTTAAAAATGTAATTACTTCTTAAGTGCAATAAAGTGTTTTCTATTATATTCTATTCTACCTATATTTCTATCTTTGATGAAAATTCCGAAAGAGACCACTTAATTTTTTTTCCGATCAATGTTTGATCAAATGGAATTCGATAATAGGTGTTTTTTTAATACTGGCTATATTTAGAAATTATTAGCTTAGTTTTCTAAAATAAAAAGTATTACCAACTAATATTGTTTTAAGCGCAGGCTCGAGCTATCTCAAAGCTTAGCGATTTCAAAAAATATTTATTAGAATATGACTTAGTACATAAGAAAAGTCCTGAGCATTTAAAATCTAGTACCTGCCTCGTCTTAAGGCTCGTCATAGTTTAGAATAATTGATATATCTTTTTTTATATGTAACTGAATGACGAGATAAGCTGATCGTTTGCCTGATGGTAAGCAATACGCCAGCCCATTATAATAACAGCACAACCCAGAACTTTGTTTTGCAAAATCCTTCGCGGCGTTGCACTGCGCTCGTCACCCTGAGACAATTAGCTGCTACGTCTCATAATGCCCAGTAATTTCGCTGGCTACAATGCCCTTCAAACCGGAACACAGTAAGACTTGAGCACTACTGCTTAGCTAGCTTAGCTTATTACTTAGTACAAAAGAAAAGTCCTAAACATTTTAAACGAGCACCTGCCTTGCCTTAAGGCTCGTCATAGTTTAGCGTTGTGTTTAGAAGTTGATATATATCAAGAGGGTTTCAAACCCCCTGGGCCCTCCCTAGTTACGCCCATACATAGCTCCTCATTTTCACTTGATGAACGCCAGGCCGGAGCTCACGAAGAATAAATAAGTGCATATTTTATTTAAAACATGGGTAGAAAGAGAGAAAGGTCGTAGTAGGTAATAGTTTCAACATTTTCAAACTGACAATTGACGCGGCGTCAGTTATTTCCGGCAAACAAAAAGAAAAACAAACATTTGTGACAAAAATCCCCACATCAACATTGATACAAATAAACTTTCTTTTTTGTCGGTTGGGATCTACGTTTGAACTTCGGATTTAGGCTTCATATTTTTATTCAGATAAGGCATCACAGAAACACTTATAAAGGTCAAGTTTGTTTCAGGACTATACTGCCTTTGCCACCTGGCTTTTCTTTTTATCAACATACACTTATGTAACATCTGCATAGGTAACATCTATCGAATGTTGTTTATGATGCTAGTCTGCAGAAGCAGAAAGATTTATTTTGAGCATTATGAAACAACGGACATAAATAAAAGATCACAACTTCGTGCGCTCTTTTCAAATATAGTTAAGTATTTAAGTACACATACTCGTACTGAAGGTAAGAGTAAAGTTAATATATTTATTTGTTTATAAGATCTGTCAACATTTTCTCCAACTAAAAAGAGCATCTGACTTGATTCTGCAAAACGCAGTAGTGGAACTACGTAAAGAAACCAACAGAGTCGTAGCAAATATTCACCAGTTTCATAATTTTACCAACCGCATTTTTTATTTTTTATGGAACTGAGTGTTGAGAAGAGCAAGTCGTTCCTGATGGTAAACGCCACGCATGACCTTAACAATGGCAGTGCCACCCAAAATGTTTAATACCATAAAAAGCACTTGATAGCGTTGCATTGCGCTCATCACCCCGAGACATCATGCCCAGTAATTTCGCTGGCTACAATGCCTGCAAATCGGAGTAATGCTTGCGCACTACTGCTTGGTGGCAGAAAAACTGCACTACCTACCCACACGAACCTAACGATCAACAATAACGCAGCAAAACTAACAATAAGTCATCCAGAAAGAGCATCAATTTGAGGACACAGATTTACTGTTTTGTTTGGTGTGGTGTAATGAACCGACATCGAAGTCACATCATCGGGAATCCTTTTGAACCTTTTATATAAGCGCGTACCCCCAAAAAACCGCAAGTAATACTTATCTCACCCTCACCTTTGAATGAAAGTGTCAACACCAAAGCCTTAAAGCAACACGGAAGAATGTCATTTCGAAAAGGTGCCTCATGGTAGATAAGAAGCGTTAACCAAGTATATAGTCAACAGACTACTTGAAACTGTGTCTGTTTGCGCTTATGTAACTCTAGATCCAGTGATCTCATTTTCTTTGTTATGCAGGTCAGTACCCGGTATCTAAGTCCCCTCTTGCATACAATCAGGATAGTTTTCACCCGGTGCGGTGTGTTGCAAGTTGCAGCAGCTTACGTTTAAGGCGTTCCGCGTTAGCATTAGCCTAAATAATATGAAAGAAACATCAACGAGAAACTAAGCAGGTATGAGAATATTTTTGCACTTCTGTGTGATGTAAATATAGATATTCTGATGTGTCAATAAGTAGCAGGTAATACATATCAGTACTGCTATTTGAAATAGCGTAGTCTCAAACTATTTTAAATGGTAGTCACGTCTAGCCACTTCTTCAAAGTAGCCATTGGTACATAAGAAACAATACTGTAGAAAACGAAAAAATTCTAAAAAAAATGCCCATCAGTTTTTTGCCGTATCTTGTAAGTAGTGGTTCTTTTTCCAATTCGGTGGTAGACTAATTGTGATAATTTGATGTTCATAAGTGCGTCTGTGATGCCAAAACTGATGAAAGAGATTTTAATTGATTAAAAATACTCTTTTTGAGGTAGATGGGCAAGTTATATACTATATCGATGAATACATCTACTTGGGCCAGTTCGTTTCTTTCGAAATCAGTCATGAAAGAGAAATCGATCGCCGTATCGATAATGCCTGGAAAAGCTACTGGTCCATAAAGATGCTAATGAAGGAAAATCTCCCAATCTCTGAATCGCAGACTCTTCGACATGAGTATACTGCCCATCCTAACCTACGGTGCTCAGTTGGTCATTGACCGAAATGCAAAAGTCCCGCCTCGGGGTCTGCCAGAGAGCGATGGAGCGCAGCATCTTGGGCGTGAAAAGATCCGACAGGGTGCGTAACACCACGCTGCGCTCCAAAACGGGCATAACTGATGTAGGCAATAAGGCTGCCAGGCTCAAATGGGATTAGGTGGGCCACGTTAACCGTATGCATCCTGACCGCTGAGCAATTATTTCCACACAATGGATCCCTAAAAACGCACAACATCGCCGAAGCCGACTTAGAAAAAGATGACAAGACGATCTAGACGCACACCAAGATAATTGGTATGAGATGACGCAGGAGCGAGACAGGTGGAAGGAATTGGGGGAGGCCTTTGCCCAGTAGCGGAACAGTATAGGCTAGGAAAAAAAATACTCAATACTTATTTAAGGTTGTGTCGCTTTTAACATATTGATCCTACTCATACTATAAATGGGAAAGGTTGTGAGGTCGGATGAATGGATGGATGTTTGTTACTCAATCACGCAAAAACAACTGTACTGATTTTTATGATATTTGGTCTGTTGATACTTTAGGACCTGGAAAAGGACATGGGCTACTTTTTATCCCGGGATGACGCATGTGAAACCGTGAGGCGCAGCTAGTTAATGATAATGATAAGAAGAGTTTAACGGTGTACCTACTTGCAATTTGCTGAATTAGGTAGATTGCAATGGCCGTTTAAAATTACAAGTAGAATTAGTTAATTACATAAGCCCAGTTTTCGAAACAGTTATAAAACAGTATTGCGCCTATATAACAACTTCAATATCCTATGATAATAATTATAGGTCTCTGTAATAAAGTGTGACAATATTTAAAAATTCTACTTTATGTGAGGAGAGAGGGTGGCGTAGGCCGGCAGCGGCAAATGAAACTAATGAATGAGCGCCTGCATTTCCTGCGTCTATTGACAGAAACTATGTCGATGTCGTAGGGAAGCCAGTTTTGATTTTATAATTATTTTCAAAGCAGTTTTACTTCGAAATTAATTTCCATTCTGGTTGTGCAGTTACTAAGTTAAATTATTATGGTCATATATTAACGTTACGGTTAATTAGAATTTATTATAACCTTCGTGTTTAGATTTTGAGTTATAAAATCCCAGGAAAGTGCGAGCAACCGTTGCACCCGGCGGTTATCGTAAAATAATATAAATATTCCATGCCAGCACCACACACCTCGGGAAAGTTACCGCTATTTCTTCTCATTCCAGAATAAATTTGTAGGAACCACTTCCGCAATTCGTTACATTAAATATCCGCACCAACAGAATATACAAGCAAATTGTTTTTAATTAAAACGGTTCACCACAGATAAAAGCGTTCCCAAACGGAGAGTCAATTTAATTAATTACACGTATAATTATAATACAACAGAAGCCATACAATAATTACTTGAAAATAATTAGATATTCCAATAAACTTACAACACTACATCGCTTGACAGTATCGAAGGAAGCATAATCCATGCAAAAAGTTAAAAAATAGAGTTCTATTCGAAAAACTTCGCTACAAAACATAGTCGCAGATAATTTTAAAGTTCACCTGTTGTAATGTTATTATTAATCACTTGTGCTGTCACTTTTAAGTGGTGATTATCATGCAATCACGCGCGTGTAGGCATTAAGTCAAACATAATCAAACATTACGTTTACTCGTTTCGCGGGAATAGGGTTAGGCGGGAAAGTTCGCGCGTGCAATGTCCTTCGCCGCGGGAAGCCGACTGGCGGGTTGGGTGGTCGGGTGATCGGGTGGGCTGGTCGGAGTCGGACGACTCGCACTGCACTCCTGTCGGCCGCGCAGTCGCTCTCCTGCATGCTTCGACTTCCCGTGATGTGTGAACTCGTGAATGTGTTGTGAGAACAAACACCTCGCCGCAAATAGTGCGCCGACGACATCTTTGAGTATCAATAGCCGGTATTGTGTGCCAACAACGAAGCCGCTTTTTAAATAAAATTATGGGTATGATTGTAGAGTAGTTTATCGCTAGGTGTCTATATTTTGATTTATGGTTCATCTTTACCATAAATTTGACACTTACAAACAGCTCTCAGTATATCCACTCAGCAATCAAAATTGGTTCATCATCATCAGCCCATTACGTTCCCATTGCTAGAAGTCGGGCCTACCTTCGTACTTAGATGTAGTACAGGCCATAATCCACCACGCTGGCCCAGTTCGGGTTGGTGGATGTCACATGTCCTTTAATTTATGTGATAAATTGTTAGACATGCCGGTTTCCTCTAGATGTTTTCCTTCACCGTGTTTAGAGCGAGTCTTAAATCCCCATATAACTTAAGAGAGTCAGTGCAGGTTCGGGGCCAGTGAGATTCGACCTCCGGTGCGTCGGATCGAAAGTCGCACGTGGTCCCACTGAGCCACACTCGCTCTCAAAATTGGTTACCACCTATGAATCACGGAACGTGATGGGCTGATGATGATGAAAATTTCAAAACTCCGACACCACAAACCTATAAAAATTAAAAAACGGCTGAACCGATTTTGATAAAAAATCTAAGAACCACCACTAGAAAAGCTGCATTGAAATAAAAAAAACGTATCCAAATCAGTTCACCCGTTTAAGAACTACGGTGCCACAGACAGACACACATAGTGGTGAAACTTATAACACCCCTCCTTTTTGCGTCGTTGGTTAAAAAATAAATTGTATCATGTCCCACAAGACACCCAAGCGCTATTTTTAACGTTTGTTTAAATATCTGATAATAGGAAATGTCAATGACACGAAGGAAGGTTCGATCCCTGCCCGAGCAATATAATTTTTATTTTCGCCTAGCATGCGCTAATGCATTCAATATCAAAAATAGGTATGTCAACATTGAGGAATGAGACCTCAATGTATGTCAAGGATGTTATGTACGAATAAGTGACGTAGCACCGGCTGCCGTTCGCTCAAAGAGAGGAGAGATAGGTAGAAAACAAAAGCTTCTCGTGAGTAACGGGGACTAATAGGCACTACCGTGTGCCATAATACCAGCCCGTGGCGAGGATCAGCGTTCGAGGGCGGTTATAACAAGCAGACCTACTTTTGTAAAGGACACTACGGGATTCTACCCTCTTTCATTGATACATAAATAACTAGCTGCGTCCCGCTGTTTCACCCGGCGTTTTCAGGGACTTAAAATATCCTATGTCCTGTTCCAGGACCTTACATATCTACATACCTACTAAATTTCTCGAATGGATAGACATTCTTGTATAATTACACAGGCGCGTTCGAGAAATTAACAATCGAATATCCAAAAAACATTTAGGTACGACGGCTCTATTCGTTATTTCAATTGGGTTAAAGTATTTATTTAATTGGTTTTTGGTTGGCTGGGTTAAAGAATTTAATGAAGGAGCTTGATTATAATATTTGTAGGGTTCATCATCATCATCAGCCCGTAGTCGTCCACTGCTGGACATAGGCCTCTCCTAATGAACGCCACTGAGCCCGGTCTTCGGCTCTTCTCATTCAGTTTCTTCCGGCTACCTTTCGCAGATCGTCACTCCATCTGGCCGGTGGGCGTCCTGCACTACGTTTGTCAATTCGCGGTCTCCACTCAAGGACACGTCTACTCCAGTGGTTGCCCGTCCTTCGTGAGATATGACCAGCCCATTGCCACTTCAGCTTGCTAATTCTATGGGCTATGTCGGTTAATTTGTTTCTCTTTTGGATTACCTCATTGCGGATCTTATCTTTCAGAGAAACTCCGTGCATAGCCCTCTCCATAGCACGCTGAGCCACTTTAAGCTTGTGGATTAGTGTCACTGTGAGTGTCCACGTCTCGGCTCCGAAGGTCATTACTGGTAGGACGCACGCATTAAAGAGTTTTTCTTAAGGCACTGTGGTATGGACGACGTAAAGACTTGGCGTAGTTTGCCGAACGCTGCCAAGCCTAGCAGAATCCTTCTGTCGGCTTCCCTCTCGAAGTTGTTTCTACCCAGCCGTATTGTTTGTTCGAGGTAGACATATTCTTCGACAACTTCAAGAGGTGTACCGTTAACGACGATGGGTCTCGGGGTAATAAGATTGCTGTACATGATTTTAGTCTTATCCAAGTTCATCCCGAGCCCAATACGTCAGGAAGCATCAGCCAGGCTGTGTAGCAGTTGTTCGACTTCCTGCACCGATTCCGCTAAGGACCGATAAGGACTATGTCGTCGGCAAATCGTAAATGTGAGATGTTTTCGCCGTTAATATTTATGCCCTTACCTACTTACTTTACTAAACATCTCAATACTTCGATATATCGCCAGTCCACTTGGCACCGGTGCAGTGATTTCAGAACAGCCCAGGTGTCAACGCAGTCAAAGGCCTTCTCATAGTCCACGAAAGCAAGACACAGGGACTGGTTATACTCTTCGGACTTCTGCATAACCTGCCTCACTGTGTGGATGTGGTCTATGGTGCCAAATCGTCCGCGGAACCCAGCCTGCTCTGGAGGCTGAAACTCGTCAAGTCTTCATGCGAGACGATTTGTGATGACCCTCGAAAACAGCCCATAGACGTGGCTCAGTTGTGAGATGGGACGGTAGTTTTTCAGAAGCTTTATCCCCCTTTTTAAAAAAGAGTACTACTATGCTACTATACTATATTTTTAGGGTTCCGTACCTTAAAAGGAAAAAGGAATCCTTATAGGATCACTTCGTTGGCCGTTTGTCTGTCAAGACCCTTTTTCTCAGGAACACGTAGAGGTATCAAGTAGAAATACGGGATCGGACAGTAATCGAAAAAAAACTTAAATGTAGTTAGAACGAATGTTTGTCGAATACAAAACATCATTCAATCAATATTTTTGTAAAATAATGATAATTTAAAGTTTTAAATCCATAAATAAAATCTGTAATTCTAACATTTTTTATCGGTTCCAAACCACAACACAGTGTATGACGTCATTTGAAAGTAAATACCGTGTGCGAAGCCAGTGTTTCTTTTATATTTTTGATTTTTATCTAAATCAAAATGATGTTTCTTTATTCCATGACAACCCTTGAACTTCTCAAAAACCTATGAATCACTTTGCAAGTTTGCTTTTGTAGAGCTTGTCGTTTCGTTTGCTTTCGACGTCACATTTGCTGAGGTAACCTTTTGCGCGGCAATACACTTCTCATCAGAAAAATAGAAACACCTTGCAAGTTTATGTTTTTTAAGGATTATCAGCAAAATGTGTTTATTTAGGAATATATGTCAAATGTCGTTTAATAGTGAATAATATGAGGTTTTCAAATCCTAATGTTAATGTTCTAAATTCAAATTAAATTTTCATAGGTTTTTTATTTTGTTTAACAAGTCATTTTTACCCTGTATGAAGTATGAAGGAAATTGATAAAACAACACACGTAAATGAAAAAAAAAGCTAAGAAACGTTTATTTAATAACTTGTATTCCCTCCCCGAGCTCTTATTACTGCTTCCATACGGTTCTTCATCGATCGGATGAGAGTCAGGATCAAATGTTGTGGCATTCCATTTCATTCCTCTTGGATTGCATTTTGCAGCTGGCTAAGTGTGGGGCAGGATCTCTTGAACGAATTCGTCTCTTTAATTCATCCCATAGATATTCAATCCGATTCATGTCCGGGCTTCTTGCTGGCCATTCCATAATGGAAATACCGACTTCGGTAACATAATCTCGTACGACGCTCGCGGTGTGAGCCCTAGCATTGTCGTGCATGAATATAAAACCGTTGCCAATTAAATGTGCATAGGGCATCACGTGAGGCTCAACACACTGTTCGATGTATCGATAACTGTTTATTTCAGCCAGACGTGGCCCAGACACAAAGACAAGCACTGTCTTACCGTCGGCGCTGATTCCTCCCCAAACCGTCCACGAACCGCCACCATAGCTGACCTTTTCTTCAATGCAGCATTGTGCAAAGCGTTCTCCATCTCTTCTGTAAACCTTGTTCCTTCCGTCGTTACCATACAGCATAATTTTACACTCATCAGAAAAGAAGACTTTGTTCCACTGGCGGTATGACCAATTTAGGTGCTCACGTGCAAAGTTAAGGCGCGCTCTTCGATGGTCTGCAGTTAATTTCGGCCCATTTGCTGGCTTGTGCGGTACCAGTCCACGTTCCTTCAACCTTCTTCTAATTGTAGAGTCACTTACAGCCATCCTACGCACAACATGAAGATGCTGCTGCAGTTGAAAAGCATTAAGGCGTCGATTTCGTAAAGAAATTGTTACAATAAATCGATCATCTCGCTCAGAAGTGACCCGATTCCTGCCAAATCCTAAACGGCGCGTGAACAAACCAGTCTCCCGATAGCGTTTGTAGACTACGAACAGACGACAGGCTTAAATGCAATCTTTCAGCCACAACACGCTGACTAAGTCCAGAATCCAACAATGCCACCACTTGGGCGGCTTCTACGGGCGAATATCCATATGTTTTAAAAAAACCTTTTTCAGTCGTCCCAAAATCACAGTACACACACAGTATACAGAACACAGAACAAAAAGTTTTAAGATAAGCGTTAATTTTTAGTTTTCAAAGGTAAAATGCACTCCAACTCACACACATTTGTCTCAAAACAGTGAATCATTTCATTTATAGGATAAACAAATGAAATTCTAATTTTGAATTTAGAATTTTCGCTTATCACTGCCAAACTGCCAGCTATACAATCATGTGATTTTTTTCATGGAATGAAAATTCTTTTGTATTAAATTAAGACAGAAACCATAAAAAGGCAAGTTGATGAAGTTGATTTTTCTGATGAGAAGTGTATTTGAAACATAACATTTAAACATAGATTTTAGGTGGTTTAAGGGCTTTATTTAATTAAAATATTATTGTTCATGACATTATAGCTAATTTTAAACACTCTCTGCAAAGTTGTCCGACCCTCTATTAACATCAAATACACACTCTCAGGTCTACACACCCTTGGGGCTCTAGACCTGAGTATTTGAAAATCAAGCTTCTAACCTCACAGCACAAGTATAAATGAAAATATCTGAATCCGAAAATTTGTAATTATAAATTTCTTTTACTTTTTGCCATTAAAAACTTACATTTGCAGATGGAGAATTGAGCGTGACGAACTCGTTTATATCGTTACTACAAAGGTAAGTTTGGTTAGAGCAATGTTCGGTGAAGCAAGTTTGTACGGTACCCTCGGTGCGCGAGTCAGGCTCAAACTTGTCCGGCTTTTTTCATTTTTCGTTACTAAAATTAAAACTATGTAATCATCAGTATATAATGAAAAAGGAAATAAAAGATCATATCTGGATACACATTACTGGAATCGAATGTTTTCTCTTGTTTTAGGTATAACTGGTTCATCATCATCATCATCATCAGCCTGTATTCGTCCACTGCTGGACATAGGCCTCTCCCAATGAACGCCACTAACTGGTTATGAAAAAGGAAAAAATATCCTTTTTCGTAACTGATAACGAATCGCAGTTTTGAATACAGGAAGAAGAAAATTGGTTCAGCAGTTGGCTCGGTGGCCCAGTAGTCGGGTCGGTAATCCGAAGACGCTGGTTAAATTTTTTTACGCCTAGGAGAGCCTACACTACTTTGAATCCTGAGCAGAGCGAAGAATCCTTGAGTAGGATGAGTAGCAGATTTTAAAGTACAATTCTGTGAGCAGCAAGGAATTCAATTTATATTATATAGGTACCTACGCCGAGGAAAGTTATTTTGGGGCTGAGTGATATTACTTTTCAAAAGAAATAAAAGGATGTAGATCGCGCTCTTTTAATTTGTAATTTTTTTAATTTGTAATTTTTAATACAGCCGGCGCACCGCCGCGCCCGGTCGGTCCGCATCGGTCAGTAGACCTGTAATTTTTAAGCTATTGCATAGCTTCTATCGCGGGCCTTGAGCGTGGAGACCGAATCCAAAAATTCCGTAACGAAAATAACCTAACACCCCCCACTCCGAATGCTATGTAATAGCTTTACCGCGGCAGTCTCCGAGTGCCACACGTCTTTTTTATATAAAATATTTTCATTCTATCTGTTTGTTCGCAGATGGAACAATTATTCATGTTCCTCATTCAAATCAAACCACATTAATGTCCGCTAGGAAAGCCTCCTGAAGAAAAGACTTATGTACTTACTTTGCTCACATTTATCGCTATCACTTAGCCTTCGGCGAACCAATCATCGTTTTTCAAATATTTAAATTAAAATTGACATTTTAATTGACACTGGCTAAATGCATACTCCGCGCGAAGCTTCATGTAAAAAAACATCCAAACAGAATGTCAGAAGAATGCAATGTTAAAAGTCAACGTCAAGCATGACAGTTTATGTTTTGGCTGTCATTTGTCATCAGCTGTATTTTTGTCAAGCTTTTCCTTTTTCCTCTTCACATTTATTGTTTACGCGGTTTCGTTTGAACGTTGTTTAATTTGTATATTAAATAATAAAATGAAGACTAAATCAGGCTTAACGCGGTTTCACAACTGTTACATTTTGCGTGACAGCAAAATTATTAAAGAAGACTTATGGATACGAGACGGCAAAATCGAGAATCCTGAACAGGTATTTTATGTAGAACAGCGCGAAGCAGACGTAACTGTAAACTGCGAGGACTTGCTGATCGTTCCTGGGTTCATTGACATACAGATAAATGGTATGTAACCTGGATTTTTTCAGTAAAATGCACAATAATATTTATGTTATAGATTCTACCTGTTTCTTCATACTTCGCAAGTACGCTAAGTCTGCTTGTATTTATTTCAACCAAAGTTTTTAACTATGTCAAGGGTAAAATCGATTAGTTATTAAGATATCATGTTTTGTCTCAATTAAGTGTAATCATTTTAAGTACATACTTACCTACCTAGGTACTTACAATTTCGAATTATTTGATCCTCAACCTCAACTTTTATGTGTAAAAAAGTACGTGAGGCACTTTTTCCATAAAACCCATTAAACATGTTATTATAGTCCTTCATCATCATCATTATCACCACCAGTCCATAACATTCTCACTGCTGGGTGGGACACAGGACTATAATCTACCACTGGCCCATTCAAGTTTGGTGGATGTCACATACTCTTAAACTTTTTTTTCCCTCCTTACAATGTTATATTTCACCGTTTTTACAGTGTTAAAAATCCACACATAACTTAAGAAAGTCAGTGATGTGGGGCCAACAGGATTCTCTCTATGAGGGAAGGCCTGAGTCCCAGCTGTGGGAATGTAATGGATGAACTGTTATTTATCTTTTTTTTTAATTTAAATGCCCATTATAGCTACTTACAGTTCTTACCACATCTCAGGCATATAATCAAACTACTCTTAAATGATTCAAACTATTCTTGTTATTGATTCCCAATAATAATATTCTCTAGTTTATTAATGTATCAAAACTTTCTAGGTGGATGGGGTGTAGACTTTTCATATGACCAAGAGAGTGTAGAAGAAGGCATAAACAAAGTAGCCAAAGCGCTCTTGGCGCATGGAGTGACATCATTCTGCCCAACCATGGTTACATCTGACGAAGAAAAGTATCATAAGATATTGCCAAAAATAAAGAAAACTCAAGGCGGAAAACATGGGGCTACAGTGCTTGGTGTACATTTAGAGGGCCCTTTTATAAGCTTAGCTAAAAAAGGAGCTCATATGGAAGAATATATTAAAGTTCCTGATAAGGTTTGTGTATTATCAAAATATTGGTAGCAAATCATTTTATTTCATCAGTTTTGATGCTCATAATCTCTATAATTCTTTAATTTAATTAATCTTTGTACTCTGTACATGGAACACTATACATTTTTTATTTTTATTTAGAGCAACTTTATAAAAACGTATATATATTACAATATTTTTTTTTAATTTTACTTTATCTTGTTGTGATGTCTTGGCTATATATTTTATAATAGTAATGGCGTAAGTTGGTTAAACATTTTTTTATAATATAAATACCTTATTGTAATGATAAACATAAAAGTCTTTACCACAGCAGCAATATATCATGTTGATAAAAGTCTTTATCAACACTGTGGTTGTGGTTCATTGTGATGCAACTCTATCAAGCCCCGACACAGACTTATCATTAACCTACTTTGGTGAGAGAACATGCTTGGCTATTGAACTATTTGTATACCATTGAACTTGTTATCAAGAATATCTCTGTTGTTTGCAAACGGACAAGTTTTTCAATAATGCGTCCTTGGCTCTTCTTTGTAATATATGTGAATTACCTCCTACTTGCCTAAGGCATACCGAATCTTGAAGACGATTTCACTTTTCATTGAAAAATATTTTGAACTTACTCAGTAAAAACTGGCTATTATTTCTGGCCTAACTTCTTCAGCCTAAATTAGTCAATTTCTGAACATTAGCGTTGACCAAACAATCTAGCTGCAATGCACTTTATAAGAATTAAAGGCCTGATGTTTTTTGAAGTTGGTTAAAAACTGTATTACTTATTTCGTAATAACATTCCAAATTGGCTTTAATTGGTTATGCTTTCAGCCAGTTTCAGAAATGTCCCACTGCTGGGCCAAGAGCTTCCCATTTTTCCATATTTCACGATTTCTCGCTAATGATGTTCAGTCTTTCATAAAAGACTGGACAGCAATAGGTCTTCCTGCCATCACCTATGTGTTTTTTATTATTCCAGGGTCTTGAATCCATGAAGAAAATATATGGCTCATTTGATAATGTTATAATTATCACATTAGCACCAGAATTGGAAGGTGCCACGGAGGCTACTCAGGAACTCACCAAGCTCGGCATAAATGTTGCTCTGGGGCACTCAACTGCAAGTCTAGCGCAGGGAGAGAAAGCAGTGGCAAATGGAGCTAATCTTATAACGCACTTATTTAACGCTATGCTTCCTGTAAGTATGTAGTTTTGTTACTTTAATTACCTACATGGGCCATGGTAGACAGGACTATAATAGAAATCATTTAATTAACATCTGGATTTTTTATAAATAGAACTGGTTCTGACGGTATGCCTTTACCTGTTCAAGTTCAAAAGTTGTTTATTTAATTTTGGCATGACAGACGTACTAATGGACGTCAATTATTACAATGACTCTACCACCGTATTGGAAAAAGAACCACTATTCAGAAGATACGGCGAGAGACTGAGGGGCATTTTTTTAAATTTTTGGTACAATATTTTATGTTTGTTTTTGATAATATTTTTTTTCTTATGTGCCAGTTGGCTACTTGGCAGAAGCTGAATGTTCCGTGCATCTTTATCTTCTATGCATTTTCGTGGGTAATTTTTCTATAGTAACATTTTTATTTATTTCTACCAACCTGTGGAATGTGTGACACAAGTTAAAATTTCGAAGTTACCATATTTCTAACAAAACATTTTGTATTATATAGGTGATCCTTTAAAATCCCGCGTACGGGGAAACTAGACCTTCAGGGCCAAGTGTTCCGATCGCTTTGTCCGATCAATCAGACCACGAGAACTTTATACCTACTGTTTAAGGAACATGACCCAGCTCAAGGGATCACCCAGTACATTGAACAGTTATATTGTACATTTTAAGTTTCATCATCGTGATCCTGGCTTGGTAGGACTTCTGGCTTCAACGACAAACAGACAAGTATACTACGGTATCATATCAGACGGCATCCATACTCATCCAGCCGCATTGAGGATAGCTAGCAGGACAAACCGTGAAGGTAAGTTTTACTCGTTTTATCATTACCACGCTTCCTTGCTACTTTCGTTCCTTCTTTTCGTACTTGTTTCTCTCTTTCTTTCCCCATTTCTAACACTTAAACTATTTCACAGCTCTATGTTTTTATTCAAAAATACTTTAGCAAGCATTTTATAGTACAAGTGCTTAGGGAAACCAACATCACATACAATAAACCGACTTCAGATGCAGATGGGACCAGTCTGGAAGTATATCCGTTCAAATAAAATAAGAATATTCGTAATCGGTTTTTAGATGATGGAATTCTGAGTTGAGAATCTCCTCCTTTATGGAGTCTGTTAAAAGTGCACGTAAAAGTTAAGCAGCAATGCTCATAATTTTAACAACATAACAGAAGCGTCCTGGTCACTAAAAGAGATTTCCACCAGGCAACCTTTAGTAGAAACGAAAATATTTTAGTCACTAATTCGTTATTATTCGGAGAAAGTATTCCAATGCGTTTAGGGACTTTGGACTTTGAAAGAGGTATATATAGTTTGTATGTTTCTGCACATTTCTCTTTGTTCCCATCAATTATCTAAATGACTGAACAGATTTCGATTGTACCAATCTACCTAGTTATATGGCAATGACTAGATTATTTCAGTTTCGGATTAGGCCGTCACGCCGTGCGATTTCCAAAATGTTTATTTGTTTAACCCCTGATGTGAAAGGTGGGGTTATAAGTTTGACCGCTGTGTGTGTCTGTCTGTGGCACTGTAGCTCAAACGGGTGAACCGATTTGTTTACAACTGTTTTTTATTTAAAAATATCTGGAATAAAAAAAGCCGTATCCAATCTTAATTTACTGATTACCTATTGAATCTTAGTTTACCTACTGATTATTCTTTAATTCTCAGGATTAGTCCTAGTGAGCGACGCAGTGGCCGCTCAGGGTCTAGCGGACGGCCACTATCGAATCGGACCGCAGTCTGTCACAGTGAAAGATGGCCGCGCTTACGTCACCGGCACTAACACCCTTTGTGGTAGCACCACTGCTCTGGATTCTTGTGTAGTCACATTCAAAAAATCTTTAGGTATGTATCTCTAGGTATCATCGTATACCCGGGGCGTATTGTCTAACTTTAACATCTATCGTGATACTAATTTAATTGCCTATTTAATAAACTTGTTTTGACTGAGATTTGGATACTACGATCAAAATAGACATCATCGACATCGATGCTTCCTAAGAAATATTGCTTTTTTCAGACTGCTGCTTAGAATATGCACTAGAAGCTGCATCGCTCCACCCAGCCAGAGCACTAGGCATCGAAAACAAGAAAGGAAATCTAAACTTCGGTTGCGACGCTGACTTCGTACTATTGCACCCTAAAACGTTAAAGGTCCAGTCCACTTGGATTGCCGGCGAGTGCGTTTATAAGGCTGATGAGAAATAGATGTCCCGTCTTTCTGCTTACCCCAAAATACATGTCATGCATGGCTTAGTACTAAGACTAAATAAAATATCTCAGTTCTAATTCAACACAATATATAATTAGTTTGTTTTATCATTATTTATACGTAATTTTACAAAAGTATGACACAAATCATTTAGGATACCGCCTCATATTTTTGTTTAGAGTTAAGTGTCCTTTTGACTTGTAGTGTCTAGTTTTCAGAATTATTATGATTTTGCGAAACGGTTCAAAGCCTTTATAAATATTGTGATAATGTTCCGTAGGAACAAATATGAAGACTACTTTCATGGAATTATTTACTTATTGTACACGTTTTAAGATTAATAATGTTATAAATTTTATGAAATATATAAATATTTTTATTTTTCAATTATGGTGTTATTTTCGATTTCCAGAATTTCGAGAACCACGCGTGCTAGTTTTGGACCGGTGAAATTATCTTTCTATGATATCAATTACGCGGAGATACGTGAGCCTAGAATATGTAAAGATTCGATTTTTACACGAATTTCCACACAACACCCTATGAGCCTAGTACCGCAAAGATTTCATTTTTACATAGTAGAAATACTCTAGGATAGGGATCGGTGAACAGCCGTTTATGTACAGTATATACAGTACATGCGGTGACCGTAAAACCTTTTTTTTAATATGACGTACAGTATGACCACGAGGACATGTATATCCGCGTGAAAATACTATTTTGTCATACCAGAATCACCAGTATGACACTGGGATTTCCACACGAGACTTATGAGCCTAGAGTAACGAAAAGATTTCACTTTTACACGAATTTGTATATGACGCTATGAGTCTAGAGTAGGTCACGCAAATATTTAATTTTTACACGAATTTCCACATGATAGGTACACGAGCTTAGAGTACGTAACTCAATTTTTACACCAATTTTCATGAACCACTCAAAAAGCCATAATGATCCGCTGAGGGCCGGTTCCGGAATGTGAAGTCTGATTGTGGATCCTTGTAATCGGAAGGAGCCCGAGCCGGAAACCGGCATACATAAGGAAAACGGATACTGAGCTAGGCTAGATGCGGTTTCCTGAATCTCATGTGTAGGCGTATGCGTGTTTCTACTTTTCGGCGGAAAGCCAAAATACCCGTATACTAAATGCAATAGTCAAGCCAAGGCCATTTATCGACTGATGTAATAACGCATTTCTCATACCACTAATCAAAATTATTATAGTGCCACACTGAAGTTAGCTCCAATTACAAAAAATCTTAGAACTTAAATAAGACAAGATTACAATAATGTATTATTGTATGTTACGTGGATAGTAGGTACTCTAGTAGGTCCCGAATTACCCCTATTTAAAAACGGTTGCCCTATTTAAAGAGCGAGTATGGCTCAGTGGGAGCACGTGCGACTTTCGATCAGACGCACCCGAGTTCGAACCTCGCTGGCCCCGCTCCACTGACTTTCTTAAGTTATGTGCGGAATTAAAACTCGCTCTAAAAACGGTGAAGGAAAACATCGTGAGGAAACCGGCATGTTCAAGAATTAATCACAAAAATTCAAGGACATGTGACATCCACCAACCCGCACTGGGCCAGCGAGGTGGATTATGGCCCATACTCTCTCTACGAGGGAAGGTCCGAGTCCCAGCAGTGGGAACGTAATGGGCTGATGATGATGAAAAACGGTTGAAGGTTGCCTTAACTGATTCCTACAATTGATTCACAGAAAGTGCCAAAAAAATAAAAAGCTTATTACTGGAGAAGTTTTGCAAACCTCAAGTAAAATCACATACAGTAGCGACGTTAGCAGGTGAGACTGGGCTGTTCTGCTTCTGATATCTCCAGTTTTCGGACATCAGGAAGAATTTTAACTGTTTACTGTACCAGTTTATAAAACTGGGGGACAAAAGATAAAATTCTTCCTGATGTCCCCCCCAAAGTTTAAAGAAGTGGAGTCAACGGGCAAACCTAGCAGTGACAAACATGACGGCCCTCTCTATGGCGTCATTTAAATTAATACTGCACCTGGGTATTGCCTATATAAATGTAACAGAGTAATAAGTGATTTGTTTGTGTATTGGAGAGGCCTGTACCCAGGTGAGGTTTGCATTGGGAAGTGATGCTGTGGGTGATGTGTATTGGAGAGGGTGTAAATAAAACATGAAATTAGTGGCATGGAAAATCTTTATTGAAGTAAATATATTTATAAAGTCAGTACAATTTAAGTTCAATAGTTTCCAAAAATATTAAAGTGCAGGTTGCTGATCACCTGGCAATGTTAAATATGATTATTTCTTAATTAAAATACAAGCTAATATTGAGAAAACTGTAATATGTGAATAATAACATGTATATACCTAAATAAAATGACAAAAATATATTTTAGGCAGGCTCTGAATTACACTGCTCTGTGCTGTTGTTATCCTGGCCACAGTTCACGTTAAATAAACTTATAATTAATAAAACCGCTAAGGTCACATGAAAATTTGCACTCACCGTTAAAATAAAATATAAAAATAAAAACAAAGAGTGCAACAAGACTAATGTCCAAATTCTCAAGTTACTTCAGCGGCGAATAAATTTGGTCAAAGTAAGATGTGCAACAAATCGCAGTCCGCAGTTAAAGTATTCTACGGCTGAGACGAATACGTAACGCTAGGAAATTATATTCACTCAATTCCTCCACATTTGCCACGTGTAAGGACAGACAACCAGTTGGACATCTTATTTTTACACTAAATTAAACAAACATCAAGTTACAAACCACGCAATGTATACCATATTACTAAGTGTATGTATGTATATAATATGTAAATACATTTGAATGAAAAACAATAATATCATGGAATATTCAAAGAGCCAAAATATTTGAGATTAACTCTACCTTGATACCATTAACTTCTAAGATCTAGGCACAATGCAGCAGAGACTCCTGTATGGATTACATAACAATTTTCGTTGACTGTGGGGCAGAAATAGTATTAAATATTCAGTCAACACCATCACACAAGGTATGCTGAAGACATTACTTAAACTGCTTAACGTTACCTATTTACGGAAGTTATGGGTAAGTACAAGTATTTGAGAGACCGATATATGCGGGAAAGCTTTGGTGTGAGTAATGTGAGTGAGAGTCAAAAAGGCAGTTACAATAATGGATTCAGATCAATACAGTACTCCCCATGTGCTGATGCTGCTGCCGCCTGCAGCTTGCCGCGCCTGCCGCAAGCTGCCGTAAAGGCATTAACTACATCTAATAAAAACATTAACGTTTACATACTTTCAATGTTACGGAGGGTATTGTCTGTTAGATATATTAGTGTTGGAGTCCACATTCACACTAAACACGACGTGGACTACACCTAAGTTTAAAATACTTTAACAGAATTAAATTATTGAGCAATATATTCTTAAGAGAATATAGTACAGATTTGCTCGGCTGCACCAACTCTACAGAATAATTCTTGTTAATTCTAGTATCAAATACCAATGCACACTCCACAAATGTCATTTTCGTATAATAAGAAATTATAATATTAATTAAATTACATACAAGGAATAATGAAATCTTTGGATCAAAATTAATATATGCATTTGGAACTTGCACCTTTCACACTAACAATTACAAATAATTTCACATGTTCAACATAAAAATGACGAGAAACATAAGACATGTAAACTAAAATACACTTAAATCTAATCCCAAAACAAAACAATAGCCATTTAACACACTTATCTAAACAGAGGGAACATCACGGGAGTTGCAGACATTTTGACAATGTAAACTAAATTGATTCGGTATGATATGTTTTGTTATACATTATACTGAATAATTTGTGAGATGAGAAATATCTAAATGGCCGCTGGTGTGAAAAAAATTATGCTTATATAGTAATAGAATCAATTATAAAATAAGAACTACAATAAGTAAATACCAAGAATTGTATATTAAAATATTTGTACTTTTACTGACTAAAGGAAAAACATTGGCAACTGCTAATAATCCTACATTTGTAAAAAAAATAACTTGTATAATGTAGATTGAAAACGGACATCTCAAATTCGTTCACTCTAAGATGTGGAATGCAATTAGAATTCTTTAACAATATTAAAAGGTATAATAATATATTAAATTTTTATAATCAGCTCAACAATGTATATAATCTATAATAATTTAAAAGCCTAGATCCAAACTGTGATATTAATTTATTGCACAAGCACACGTGTGTGGCATTAAGATTCCAAAGGGAATAGAGCTCACAACCTTACATAATATTTGTTTTAGAACAGTGGAGAACTAATAGGTGGGTGTGAAAATAAAAATTAAGTCGTTTCAATTATTTGAGCATGCCGTTTCTAAAATATCTAAAAATAATGGAATCATTTTGAAGACTTAACTGAGAAAAATACAGTATCCGGCCGAAAATACAGCACGTCTGAAATTAGTAATGGATCACGATCTTATTATGGTTGGGTATTGCTTACTCCTAAAAGGATCAGCAAAGTAGTTCGAAGGACCACTTGAACCACTACGGAAACAGTACATCACTGGACTCGCATACCTTCACAGTGTTGATAAAAGCAGTTCCCAAATAATTTAGATATCCCTATCAGTCCCGCATATACTCAAGCCGTTCCGCACCAAAATAATCATTAGTCCCTTGATCTTGTGACTTACAACTCTGTACAATTTTTTCGAACTTATTCCAAATGCGTTATATTATCTCCCGGATACTGTAAATAAAAATAACCCCACTCACGGTCAAGTAAATGTTCCAGTTGTTACAGAATCGAATTGTTATGCCACAAGACTCCAACCAACCAAACTGTGCTTGGTGCCACTAATAGGCAATACGCCCACCTCCAATAGGGAGGGTAACATTAGAGTTCACCTTGTGCGCTGCGAACCCTACAACTACCGCGACATCTGGCACTGCACATCCGCGACAACCCTAGGAATTCTATTCATTAGTGTGCAACCGCGTCTACAGTGCTTGTGTACAACGATACCAGAGAACGATCGCCACGCACAGTGCCACGCGACACGATACTACACAACTACTGAAGTATTTATTGCTGGATACATAAGGGAATATAGATTCAAGAGAAATATATTTACCAAAATTGCTTTTAAATGTATATATAGGTAACTTTTAAGATTTTCAAGAAAGGCTACTGTAATGTACTCTAATGATACAATTATTATCGAGTAACGTCAATGGACAATAGATACCATTTGACTTGCCATTAATCCATGACAAAGTGCTTAACCTCTACGGCAAATAATACAGCCAATCGGACGCGGCGAATAACCGCCGTGCCCTCCAACCTCTAATAAACATCTCTAAACCACCGTAATAGGCAAACTTGTGATACTGTTATGTGTGTATATCAATTGAAAAATACCTTCTAGTCCTACAAAAAATTCTACGCTGATCCCTAATAAGACATATGGCAAGAACAGAGGAAACATTGACGATGAAATATCACCAAATTAACGCACAAGTTAAAATAATAATTACAAAAAGAATAATAATACTCTGAAAAATATTCATGTCATTGCAAATATACGAAAAATATAATATAAATAGATATTAATTCAATGACAACTTGAAATTTTAATATTGGAATTCACACATAAAATAGTAAATTTGTAAAATTATCCAAAACTTATCACACCACTTTTTAATATTTTTTGCAACCCTAAAGCAGTATTTTTATTAGCGTCAAACGCTCCCTTTGGGGCAATAATAAGTTCTATTTCGGTTAATTTTACTTCACTAACACGCATTAATTTTGATCAATTACAACGAATTAAAAATCGAACATCATAATATTAAAACCCTGAATAGTAATAAAACAAAAAAAATTGGCAACAATTAATAACTAATTTTTTTACAAATATCATACAATAAAATAATTACTATGTGCATGCACAAATATCGTAAGAAAATAATTTGGCAGTAAAATTCGTAATTCTAAAGGCCCAAATACTGGCCAAAAATACTATTCATATATAGGCCCGGAACATACAATTAAAACAAAACAATAAAACGACAAAATCAGAGTATTAATCACACCTGCTCATATGCGAGGGGTATGTATTATAGTAGACTTGTTAATTAAGCCTAATTAAAATAAAGAAAATAAAATTCCCTAATACTATTGGGACAAAAATCCTGAAAAATAAAACAAATAACTTAAAAACAATACGAAAAAATAAACCCAAAAGTTTACTCACTAATTAATAGAGGATTCAGACTCAATCGTCAGAGTAATTAAAATCACTGGCTTTGTTGCAGATGCTCCTCTTTCGCCTTCCCTTTACCACCTCCACTCGTGTCTTTCGATTTATTGAGTCGTGTAAGTCTTAAATTGTTGGATAATTTATCACATTGAAATTTTAATGTAAATCTGTTCCAATACATAACAAATACATAAATAAATACCTATTGCTAATTAAGTACAAACATTCATGTTACACATAATATTATTTTGAAATATTTATAGTGTTAATATTCTTATTATTTTTTAAATTATATACTTATGGCTCAGGAATATGAATAGGTATATTGCCTGATTTTTTTTTCTTTAGTAGCAAGCATCACATTAATAATAATATAGGCTGTGAGATTGATTCTTGTACCGCTGTATGAGTAAAATTTAACGTTTAATTTGTAATACATTAACATTTAAATAAAACATACCAAAACGAAATTAGAGAGCAACATTTAAACTGGAAAAAATATCACACTTAATTTTAGGTGGTCTCTTTAAGTACTGTGCTAAAACAGAATAATTTTGTATATTGCAAAACAAAATAATGGTCACTTACAAGATCAGGAATAATTTTGAAACAAAATTATTATTATTGGAATTAAATTGACCTTTCAGTAAATATGGTGACACATTTTGCTACCATTTTTGATAATTCGTCCAAAAAGCCTAATAAAGTTGGAAGACCATGGATTCGCGGAATTAGATATTCTTCTGTATTATTATAATAATTGTATCTGACCATTACTTATGAGTTACAAACATTGCACCACGACGTATTGTGTATTCATCAATCGTAACAGTAATATATCGCGGTCCCCGCACTAACTAGTTTAAAAAGACAAAAAGGGGACCGACCATGCATAATGTGACTATAAAGAGGTAAATATGGTGTTCACTTTTATATAAATCGCAAACATGTGTTAATATTTTGTAACTATATGTACCTAAATCTATTAAATCTCAATTTGAATATAAATATGGTTAGTTACAAAAATATATAATTTGGCGAACTGTATACATACATAATAAGTGTTTGAACAATATACGGGCACATTATGTAGTGTTTATTGTGGCAAATTCATGTACATAACAAGTGAGAAGCGTTTGCGTTGGGGACTAAGGGATTAGCGATGGGCATGGAACACATACTACGTATAGTTACACCTATCGTCAACTCTACCGACGCTCGCATCGATTACCAGTGCAACGTCGGCAATGCCAGCTAATATTAAACGTTAATACAAGCCATTAGTGCAATTATTATTGTTAGAATTACAACAAATCTCTACACGAAATGTAAATGGCAATGACTACTATATACTCGCCACATACAGGAACATGCCAGATAAACCAACTAGGTATAATATATAATATACATACTTCTTTTTGTCTACCCAAATTACGTTGTACAAAAATTATTGCGTTGATTTACAGCGGTTTTTATCTAATTTATATAGCATTACAATCTATTATTAAGATACATATAATAAAACGGAATCTTAATAATGCAATCGTAATGCAATAATAGCCTACTTTTGAAAAACCTTTTAAATATGTTATAGGCTCTCAAAACAAGAGAACACGAAAAACATTTTGTATAGACACAAGAAATTCTGTAAATGGTAAATATATTTTAACGGACAATATATAATATTGTATACGAGATTAACCTAAACTAGATGGCACGTTTTTATAGTGTCGCCTCCTTTGGTCACAATAACACTCAAAATTTTGTATAACAAATCAATTGTGCGTTAACATTTGTTCATAGAGAAATAAAAGTACAGATCATAAGCAATATAATTTTGAATATTTACGTATATAGGGATTACTTTAAAAAATAAAATAATAACAATAAAATGAGGCGACACTGCACGCAGTCCCCTAATTGACATTTTTTAAATATTTACTCGAACTAGGAACCATACCAGCTGCTAATTTAGAAACAAATAAGTCCTGTCGATGGGAGTTCTTTAGTTAAATTTGGTTATGGTAGTCGTTCTTTGGTGGGACATGAAAGTTCCGGCTCTATATTGCCACCAAGCTCCGATCAAATCACCTTATTCATAATAATATTATATGTTTAATAAATCATCCGAATCTGGATACAATTTGCATACATTCCGAAACTTATATCCTCCATGACCAAATGTAACAAAACAATAGCTTAACTGGACTAAGGAAAACAAATGGAACTGAATATTATACTAACCTTTGGATTTTCGTTACAAAACTAAATGCAATAAAACAATAAACATGGAAGTGAACATATCTATGACTTATGAAATCCACTGCAGTGACATAACGACCTAACGATAAAGTACCTACAGAATCCTAAAATGCCACAAAATAATAAAAAAAAATCACGAAGCGTATAAAATAGGATGACTCTTCTAGTTCACTGCTAGTGGAGGTGTTAAAATCAGACTAATGTGTGAAATTTAACACAAAAATAACGAAAGTAGTCAAATACTGGTTTAGCAAAAAATGTTAAGCTTTGTAAAAACAGCAATTAAAATAAAATATAGGGAATAAATGTGAGATCTTGTAGTATGCAGACTTACAGCCATCGAGTTAACTCCTCAGACAATGTAAAGAGTGTTGAGGACTAGAACATGATGATTATTCTTAGCCAGAGTGACAATGTAGCCTTCCGACGTGATCTTCAGGCCGCAGCAACGAGAAACCTAAAAACAAACAACTTTTATTAATATTGTGGCGATCTCAGCTGCCACATAAATCGAGGACGTTACGCAAAAATGCTCACAGATGGCGCTGACATAAAGTAGCATAAGCGCTCATACAAAGTCGCCGATTTCAATACAAATCCTGCATCGCGCAAACGAAGTTCGCACGACAGATAAGACCTATCATACAAGTTAGAAGTAGGTTCTGTCGGACAGCTGTCTCCGGGCCAATAACTCCTGCCTCGGTCGGACGATCTTCCTTATTCAAAGGAGATGCTTCTACAGTGGACACCTACCTATCCACTACCCCCACTCCTCCATAATATCTAATTAAAACTAATTTGAGATGGTGAAGCCTACCCGAAGTAAGACACGATACACGCGTAATGCGAGGCAAATTTGTATTGATTGGACCAACCCAGTCTTGCCTTACATAAGGGTTGCAAAAGGTGACCCGTCTGGCTTGTCTCCTCTATACGTAAAGGTATTCGAACCTTGCGAAGGTCACGTTATTTTTAGACAATTTAGCGACATCGAACTTTATTACTTGGGAATCTGAATAATTAGAAAATTTGATTCGATTCAGGAAGTTGTAAATACAATGCAATAAATAACCTTCCCTGGGTTCTCATGCACAGTATAAGTTGCGTATCGATCGGCCAGTTTTACAATACATAAAGTTGGTGATTGATGTAAGGGTAAGTATTCAAACACGGAAACGCATCTCGTTCATAAAAATAAGGTTATATCGAAAACCTTTTCTGAATGGTGTATAATAAAGCGCCTTGTCGACGTGCGAGTCCCAAAACCCTTTTATTAAACGGGACATAAAGGATAATGCAGACATTTCTACAAATATCTGAAAACATGTGATGTGACATTTTCCAAATAAAATACGTCGACATCAACCCACGGGATCTAATAACATAACATGAGTAGGCGGGACTATCTAGACAGTGTTATTTCATTTTGGTACATCTAACATTAGCACTGAGGAGTTAAAGTCGACGCCAGACGTTATATTAAAAAAAATACGTATCTATTGTTCCTGATATTTTAATAGCATGCATAGGAACATCATTACAATTCTTAGCATTGATGTACCTACATGAAATTGAAATGAATTTAATAGCAAAACCTAAAATGAAGGGATTGGTTATTTATTTTAATTTGTCCGACATCAGGGTTCGCCACACTCACACAAGTAACAATTTGACGCAGGGGCACTCGAAACTCACTAACCTTGACAGGGGCACTCGAAGCTCACTATCCTTGACCTATGGGCACTCAAAGCTCATTAACCTTGATAAAAGGGCACTCGAAGCTCATCAACCTTGGCAAAGGGGCACTCGAAGCTCATTAACCTTGGCAAAGGGGCATTTGAAGCTCATTAACCTTGACATAGGGGCACTCTAAACTCACTATCCTCGACCTAGGGGCACTCCAAGCTAACTAACCTTGGCATAGGGACACTCGAAGCTCACTAACCTTGACGTAGGGGCACTCGAACTCAGTGACGAGCGCACCATCCCTCGAGAACACAGCCACGTGGAACTTGTTTCCGTGCGAGTCGCCGATGAGCACGTCTCCAGCGTCAGACACATCGATGCCGTTAGGGAAGTTGGTGACATTCTCGCACCCGATGCGGCGCAGAAAACGCCCCTCGTCGTCAAACACAACCACGCAGTGGCCTTTAAAATCGCACACGTAGAACTCCTTGCCTGTAATGGGGAGTGATTTTAACAAAACTGGACGAGGTTTGGGTGTTTCAAACACGTACTGTTTTACTACTAGCGAATTTCAGTAAACTAAAATAAAAAAAAATCCCCGACACAAAAACCTATAAAAAGCGGCTGTACCGATTTTGATAAAACATGTCTAAGAACCACCGCTAGAAAACCTGCTTTGAAATTAAAAAAACCGCATCCAAATGGATTCATCCGTTTAAGAGCTATGGTGCCACAGACAGACACACATGGTCAAACTTATAACACCCCTCCTTTTTGCGTCAGGGGTTAAAAAATTAAAGAGGTTTGGGTATTTCAAATAAAACACGTATTGTTTTCGCATTAAAAAATTGCATAGTTCGCGTATAAAGACGCTTCCACACCTATGCGGTTTACGTGCATCATAAGAACATAGTATGCACGTTCACGAGCGGTTCGCTTGCATCTTGTGGCAGGCGTGGAGTGGATACGCCTTTATGCGACAAGATTAAGAATTAACGTAGACACGCCTGTCACTAAAACGTCATCCAAATTGATTCAGATTTGCTGACTAACTCGGACCAACTGCCCATAACAGTTGCATAGCCACCCAGAACCTTCTTTTGCACAGCACTGCGCTCATCACCCTAAGACAATAGCTCACAAGTCTCATAACGGCCATTAGCTCCGACAAACAGTGCTCTTCAAATCAGAACTCAGTAATGCTTGCACACTTGTGTTTAGCGGTTGAATATCAGGGAAAGATATGGTATTTCCTAAGGCGGTCTCTTGCAGAAGAGCCCTACCAGTACAAATCGCTTAAATTATATAACACTTACCACTGATAGCGATATCCGACGGCTCCCTCATGCACTCGCTGCAGTCAAACCAGCTCATGAGGTCGCCTTCCTCGGACAGAATGAAGACGGTCGGCGTCACGCTATCGACGGCAACGATCAGTCCTTCGGCGGTCACCGCCAGACCGGCGACTATGTCAATGAACCGCACCTGAGAAAAATATCAGTTAAGAATTGAATTCATGAGAATTTGCGAGCTTTGAAACTTTACACGTTAGAATAAATACGTACAGCAATCTTCTTGAGGAAATGCCCGTTCTTAGTAAATATCTGCATGCGCGACCTCTCGTTGCCGCGGTCGCAGACGACAAACTTGCCGGTAGCGCGGACCACGGCCACTTTGCGCGGATACCACAGCTGCCCTTCTTCTTTGCCGGCCACGCCGAAGTTGAACTTGTGCGTACCGGACTTGTCGAACACCTAAACAGAATGGTACGTAAGTTCTGCTCAGAGAAACGGGTGATATCCTGAATTAGCTTGTCGTTCGTTCTAAACTGAGGCCTCGCAATTTCCACATTTTGGACCTCAATCTAAATCCTCGAAGTCACAACAGCGCCTATCCGATTTAGCTTATCTTTAAACTTGCAAATTCTATCTAACTACCATTACGACTTTCATAAAGATCCGAACAACCAGTCGAAAGATTTCATCAAACAAACATAGGCATACCTACAACCTACATACAACTATACAAGTTTAATGCCGTGACGTGCGTGACGCCCTAGTTGTCACTAAGACCTCACTCCGCTCGGTCAATAATGCGGGCGGCAAAGAAGTGGAAGTCTTTGTCATTGTCATTTTTACTGGAACCTTTCTGAGAATGTTTAAAACGAGTGAGAATCAGAAACAGAAGAAAGAGAAACAGGTGAGAAAGCTATCTTCTAGAAGGTGCTACATCTTCGACCGCATCGTCGCCGTCGCTTAACGGCTGAATGTATTTTGATACAACGTTTAGAAATCATTTCTAGTCGCACGATACATTGGTCCAACAGTCTCTGTTTAATCTGATAATGAATGTACCTATCTCGACAATCCACATGAAGTCGCAGGAAATCAGTAAAAAAATTTTGAATAATTTTGCGAAATGAAAAGTGACTAAATAAGGTACAAGGGTAGGCGGTTATGACATGAATTTGTAGGTATAAGAATAAACAGTCTGAACATGTCATAGGTAGATAGGTAAGGACAATCACATCCCCATCTCAGATTCGATGAATGGACGCCTTTGTCCGCTACCGTCTGGCGCGAACCGGCTTATACAATTCTGATTTGTTTTTTGTATAAAACCGGCAGAGAACAAAACTACACTTATTGTTCTATTCAGACTAGACATGTGCTTCTGGGAAAATCGAGACACTTGAAATACTTGACCAGTCAGACACAAGACGTATATATTTTTTTTGCAATTCCCATGGCCCAATAAATATGCCGTTCTTGAAATAATGGTTGATTCGATAGGGATTCTGCGTCAATGGCCATTACGCAAACAAGTTTGAGACGGCCCGGTAATACCATTAAAATCTCACCGTGATGCGATGATTGTTTGTATCAGCCACGATAATGTCCTCATCGTTGCCGAGACAAAAGCCGTGCGGTGAATTGAACTGGCCTTTGCCACCGCCGAGCTGACCGAACTTGAACCTAATGTGCATAGGCGTAGCCTTGGTGGCACGCACGAGGGGCGCCGGGGGGGCGACTAGAGCCGCCTCTTCAGCGGCGGTAAGCAGAGGCCTGCCAGGGGACACGCCACGGGGACCTACTCCGCCGATGCCACCGACGCCACCTACTCCGCCGAATCCGTTCACTTCTGCAAAAAAAAAACATACGACAATGTACATTTCCTCTTAAGGTGGTCCGAATGAAATCATTTATCTCTCCTCAGCAGTATTTAACTTACCAGTGTTCAATCCAAGTTTGGCAAGAGCTTGCAAGTTGTTATAAGCCTGAGGCGAATTCAGATCGCCAGCAAGCAACTCGGCAAGAGTGAATGAAGGAGCCGGAGACGCGTGAGGCGGCGGCGGCACGTCCTTCTCAGCGATGCTGGCAAGTTGTTGCAAGTTGTACTCGACCATAGACGGCAGGGCGGGGACGCCACCTACGCCGGTCACTGCGCTCACTCCTGGCACGTTATTCAGGTTGACACCACCGGGCATGACGCCTGCGTTCCCAACGCCTACACCGGGCACGCCGCCCAGAGCGGGCACGCCTGCCACGCCAACCATGCCACCCACTCCAGAAACTCCGGTGACGCGGCGCACTCCAGCCATAGGGAAATCATCAAATACCGGGGCGTTGGTCACCGACACGGCCGGTGAATGAGAGTTAGACGCGACGGATACAATAGCGGAAGATTCGCTGGCGCGCTTCCTCTCTTCGGCGCGAGTCGCTTCGGTGCGGAACGTGCCGAAAGTTTCTTCGGTGATGGAGTCGAACTTATCCAACTTGCTGCAGAACTCCAGCGAATAATCGACGTCGAACTCCGGTGCTCCTTCCAGCAGGCGCGAGAATTGAGACGCGACGGTCTTCTTCAGCATGACGATCTCGGTTCCGTCGCCGCGACGAAGCAATCTAGCAGCAAACTTGCAAGCGCAATCAATGCGTTGAACGGTTTTGTCAACGCGATCGAACAGATCCATGACTTTCAACTCTCTCTCCTTATGCAGACGCTCCAGTTCCTCGAGTGCTTTCTCACGACGTCTCTCGAGTGCAGCTTTGTAAGCTTGAAATGCGTCGTTGATGACACCCTCGGCTTCATCGCGCTGGCGCTGCAGGTCTCCAAGGGCGTCGTCGAGTCTTGCTGATGCGCTACCTGCGGTAGCAGCGCGAGCATTAGCTTCCACGATGAAATTGCGGAGCTCGGCCCGCAGGTTAGGTTCAGCATCGACAATACGCTCACAGCGATGTTCTCCAACTTTGTGATCGACGGTCAGGCATTCTGTGCAAGCGCCCACCTCGCACTCGCAGCAGTAGAACTTCAGGCTCTCGCCAGCGTGGCGAATGCAGAAAATCGGCTTATGCACGGCGGACTTCTCCTTGGATGACCGCAAAGCGTCAAAAGGTACGACTCGGTGGTTTTCGAAGCATCGCATAAACTCATGAGCAGAGTTGCAGTTGGAGCATAGAAAATGGGAACAGTCGGTGCACCTGGCTACGGCAGGCTCCTTGCTCTTGCAGCACGTGCAAACGACAGACTGGTCCATGGAGGATACATCCAAAATATTGGTGATCACATAGTCGGAAGGAAGTGATGCCGCTCCTCCTCCAGGAATCTAAGAAAAAGAGAACAAAACAAAAGTAAAATGTTGTCTGTAATCTTTTAAATAAAATCAAAGTAAAAAAGTCACCTTAGTTTCTTGTTTGCAGATTGGACATTCCACGGCTAAATCAAATTTCAAAGAATCTCCAGCCTCATTTACCATCAGCTTGTCAATGCAGGCTTCACAGAAGACATGAAGGCATGACAATACCCGTGGACTGCACAACTTATTGCTGTAAAAATTACATTATTGCAATAAAAAAACCTTAAGAAGGTACTTATAAATTCAATAAGGATAAATCAATACTACAATGAACCCAAAATATCCCAACTGATATTATTAACATAATTTTTAGAGCAACTATGTTAAGATTTTTTCTATAGTTCGGTTATTAGACGTCAAACTGAAAAAAAATATGATTCTCACTGAAACATTAATACAATTATTCAAGTATGTAAATTAAACCAAAACCTATAAAAATACTTTATAATTTCTAGAAAATTGAAAAATAGTACTTATTGTAAGTAAATTAATAATAAACCAATTTCAGACCATAAGTCAGACTTTATCCTTATATAACCAAAATTATAGAAAGATAACTAAGCAGTATTAAATATAAATCCCCAACAGTATCACAATGATTTTGAATTAGATTCAATAACTCACTCGCAAATGTTACAATTTTGATCTTGTTTCCCATTATCTGTGGACTCCAAAGAGCCCTCTTCAAGACTAACAAGCCCATCCCCATATAGCTCCCCATTCATTTCCTCCATTTTTGCTTATAATTACTTGGTGTATATGTAAATCCCTGACCGCGCACAATGAGAACCTGAAAATATATTTGTGAAAATAAATTCAAATCACTTTGTCAGAAATTTAACAAAGTCAAATCAGTTTTCCAAGTTGCTGATTACCCAAGAACCAAATTTAAATAAGAATCCTTACCAATCCTTACTAATATTATAAACGCGAAAGTTTGTATGTATGGATCTTTGTTACTCTTTCACGCAAAAAACTTCTGAACCGATTTTGATGAAATTTGGTATCGGGAAACCACGGGTGGAACCGCGGGGCGCAGCTAGTCCAAAATATTTAATATTATAATGTACTACCTAGTATACTCAATACGAATGATACCAAATTAAAATATATCCCTTTAAATTCATTTAATATTCTAACCAAGGCAACTTCTCCGTTGGTTGCTATCATGTTTCACAATTTACATTGCAAATTTTTAAGTTGTTAAAAATAAATTATTTATTCACGAAAGATATTCATTAGTTTCATGTTACAAGTATGTGGGTATACTATATAAAATACCAGTATTATACATTCTGTGGGTCTAAGCCCCTCCCTTACTTTATACCAGTCATTTAAGTCACTTATACTTATACCAAGACAATTTTGAAATAAATTTGAAATACTTTGGTAAACAAGCAGACTTCTCACCACATAGTATTAAAGTAATCTGTTATCATCCTCAATGGACTATGAATGTTGTCACTTTATTGGCGACAATGTAAGTCTATAAATTGATACTATTACAAAAATTATAAGTCTATAAATTGATACAATTACAAAAATTACAGGTTATTAAATAAGAAAATTCTCAAAAGAAACTACTGGCCATTATGAAACTTAAGAGCTGTAGTATCAGTGGCGCGTGAAGTACAGTGCCGGCAGCGACACAGGATTTTGCAAAATCAACATTTGCAAAGCACCTGTTTTGCCTGCTTTACCTTCAGGTGAAGGATCAGCTCGTCTCGTCACTCAATTACATTAAAATAGAAATATACTTTGTCTTAAATGATAAATGTACATATATGTACCTAGTAATAATTTTTTTAATTTTGTATAATAAATTAAGTTTAATTTATATTTTATTTTGTAAAAGATAAGCAACACATGTGCTGGTATGTCTATGTCATGGCCAGATTGTAGAATTGATCATATCATAAATAGACCAGGGTCGATAATTTTTAAAACCAAAATAAATAAAAGTAGGATGAAACCCATTAGAAAAGGAGGGGAATATTATAAAAATGAAAGGAAAAATAATTTACGGGCGATCTGAGGTCGGGAAGAGGATGGGGGTGAGTTTTTAAGGCTAAAAAACGGTTTTTTCTCGATTTCCGGCAAAACTAAAAGTCTTATGGAAAAAAGTCAAATGGCAAAGTTGTAGGTAATAAAAAGATCTAAAACTTTTGATATAATTTTTTTTCACATAACCTCAAAATTTATGTGATAAATTCAAAAAACCAAGTTTTTGGTTTTTTATTTTTATCTTTTACAAAAAATTTTTTTTTTTCACGAAATTTGGTGAACACTTACCTTTTTATGTCCCAAATACGCTGTAATTTATTCGATTAGAAACATTTATTTTTTCACCTTATTTTGAATTAATAACGAAAAAGCACCCTAATTTTCAATCGAAAATTCACCCGCCAAAATAACAGCTTTTTTCAAAAAGTTGGTATGTTTTCTGTTCGTTGAAATCTCTACTGTCCGATGGTGAAAAAAAAAATATATGTTACTATAGTAAATCTTCTCAGAAAATGCAAAAAACCGAAAAAATATCGAATTCGAATTTTTTTTTTAATTATTATAAATAATTTCCTTCATAATTTTATCGTGAGTGTACCCCATGAAAATATAAATATAAAAAAAATAAATGTCAAAATATATAAAAAATATATTTTAAATATATTAAAAATCTATAAAAAATGTATAAATATATAAAAAATATGTATAGTAAATATATTTTTAATAACTAACTTTTGGCCGATTTTCATGTATATTTCATATATTTTAAATATATTTTAGATACATTCAAAATATATCTTAAAAGACATAAAAAACATAGCTAAAAATAAAAAAAATATATATTTTGACTATATCTGAAATATATTTGAAATGTATAAAATATATATGAAAATCGGCGAAAAGTTAGTTATTTATAAAGTATATATTTACTACACATTTTTTATATATACAACATCAGTAATATGTCCAAACATAGATGGACAAATCAACAAAAGTTGACTCTTAAACATTAATCTTTGTGTTAAAATTGCACAGCATTGTTATGGTAGAATGTTAGGAATTATCATTATTATTTATCATCTTTATGTACAACATTCTGGCACTAAAGAATTTGATTTGACTTACAATATGGTCAGTACAACTAGTTTGCCATTTCATAATGTGATCAATTCCATGGCCATGACATCTATTGAACACAGTATTGAAAATCTTTTCACTATCTCATTTTTGTAATAGTGTTTGCTTAGGTATTAGTTTGTAGCCAGTTGTCCAATGAGTTTTTAAAACTGTTAAATGAAGTGGCTGTAACAAAATCTTCAACAGTCGGATTCAGTTTAAAAAAAATTAAATGACAAGGAGTCTCTGAGTGTATTTCAGCAGTAACCTACCCCTACTACATCTAAAGCCCGATTTACACGTTCAGTAAGTACAGTAGCGAGTTAAGAAAGCAGTCACTTAAGTAACAAGTAGTAAGTTGTAAGTAGCATCCAAATGTAGGCGAGTAAGTAGTCTTAAGTTACCGTTCCGAGAAGAAGACTAGTCGCGTCGGTTGTTTTGTTCCTCTGAAACAGTTGTTTTAATCCAGAAAATGGACATTGAATTACTTAATAGCAATTTAATAATAACACGTGTCTGCGTCCACAGTCTACATATTTATGCATCTGCCTCTAAACAGGTTTTTGCTATCACTTTTCAAAATAATTTATAGGCAAAAATCATTTAATTTATGTTTATGTCTATAGATATGTTGTTTAAGTCTATAGTCTAGTAGTATAGTATTAGTCTA
Organism: Petrophora chlorosata; assembly: GCA_951640565.1. Classification (NCBI taxonomy): domain Eukaryota; kingdom Metazoa; phylum Arthropoda; class Insecta; order Lepidoptera; family Geometridae; genus Petrophora; species Petrophora chlorosata. Next base: position 10,230,579 of record OX621193.1, on the reverse strand, counting down.
TTTAGAAAGTAGAGTAAATATTTCAGCATTAAAACTATCTTAGCTTGAACAAGCCAATGATTTAATGCAAGTAGTCCTTATATAACTTATATTATTATGTCAAGCAGCATACCACATTGGTTATAAAAAAATGTCTTCAACAGAGCTTATACAGAATCTGTCAAGTTCCCTACCACAGCACTTTTTGCAGTGTTGATTAGACAGCATATTTTGACAATAGATAAGCTGCAATTAATGCATAGTTGTTTATGTAGTCTATTCATTTTAATGTACTAATAATGATAATATTTTTACAATATACTTGGACAAGTAGCTACTGATGAAACTGAAATAAATAACAAAATAAATAAATTGTGATTATATTTTTTCACACTGTAAATAAAATACCTTATATTCAATTATTTGTGAATTTGAGATTCACACAATTTGTTCCATTGGAAAGAATGTAATTTTATGTTCAAATTATAAGTACATAAAAAGAAAATTGACATGTATGAATGTGACAAGACTACAATTTCTTGGATCACACAAATTGTCTCAGGCAGGCACTCAAAAAACTGATTTGATTTTGCCAATAACGCCAATACCTTTTTGCTCAATTACATTGAAAGTCGTACAAGGACATTTTTCAATTAATTTTAAATGAATACAATCAGTGAAAAATCTGTAAAATACCCGTAGATGGATCAAATGTACGTAACGTACAACAAACGCAATGCACCATGCAGACAATGGCGAAGGTCGATAGTCCATTTGCACATGTTCTTGGAATAAAATACCGAAAATGCCAATAATATAGCCACGTATGGATTAAAAATAGTAATAAAAATTATTTACTGACCTTAAAACAATTCAATTTGCAGCAAAAGCAGGCAATCAATGCGAAGAATGTTCTACCACGCCGTAACTATGAGAATACTCATCACTTTGTAAATAAATAAAAAATGAGCATCAAATCTCAACAGTTATTTTTTTAAATAAAAATGGTTTCTTCGATGAATTAAAATTAAAGTTTTGTCACGTTCTCATTTTAAAAAGGAGAATACATCACGGTGTATTGATTTTCTGCGTAGTCGGTCGGTCAGTTCACTCGTTGCGTTGCCTTGCTTTAGGTTGCTTTGCGCTGTTTTCTAGGGATGTGAATTGCGAAATGTTGTATACAAAATATCGATAACTTTGTAAATAGTCGATAAAATATTTGTTGTGCAGCAAAGCGCGCTGTCTGTCCAACGACGGTCCAACCAACGACAAGTAGCGTGCAACGCTGCGAGGTGCTTCTACCTCGTCTGTCTTTTTTGTTAGTTATAACGTAGCGTATAAAATAGCACGCAATAAAAAAATTGCGCACAGCACGTTATTGACATTAGGAAGAAGACATAAACTAGGAAGTAGACATAAAGCTTATCGCAGGTATCACTGGCGAATGGAGTAAACATTCAAATGTCAAAATTGTTCGCAACAAAGTTTCTGAAATACTAATGTAGACTTGACTAGAAGTCTTGAAGACTGGTACCAGTCTATATTTTGTGCACAGCACCCCTAGCGAGACAAGGTTTGTTGTACCTCGATTTAGACTGACTATAACAAATGAGTACTTCATGGGCAGCTAACTGCGTACGTTTCTATAATAAAATTCCAAAATATATCGCAATTATTATATAGGAGACATAAAGATGGCTGAAACATTCCACTTCTGCAACGTAGTTAACTAGTATGTACATAACAAACACAACATTGTATAAAACCAACAAATTGAAACAAAAATCTTTTTTTTAATTGCTAATTGGCTTGCGTTTGACCACTATGTCACCTGATGGTAAGCGACGATGCGGTCGACGATATACAACACGCTTACCAAGATAGTGTCTGTTCACTCGAGACTTGAAGATTCCCAGATTGTAGCTATCGGAAAAGAATGACTCTGGCACGGAGTTCTACTCGTTAGCAGTACGCATAATAAAAATGGAAGCGAAGCGCTTAGTACGCGCAGGAGGAATGTCCACCATGAAACGGTGGCGTATTGCCACACGTCTTGTAGTCCTATGATAAAATGGAGTTAGGGGAATTAGTTGGTGCAATTCCGACGCACACTCTCCGAAATGTATCCGTAAAAAAACCGATATACTGGTAATTCTGCGTCGATGTTCAAGACTGTGGAGTCTTGACTTTAATAACGCGTCATCACCAATGAGTCTCTTGGCTCGCCTCTCGATTGATTCAAGTGCCTCAAGTTGGTATTTAGCTGAACCATCCCAAAGGTGAGAGCAGTACTCCCTATACGACCGGACTTGTGCTTGGTACAGATTTTTCGGTGTGAAGTAACTTTTTGGCAGCCAACTGAGCCTTTGATTCAATGTAGGTCCCAAAGTTGAGGGAAGACGTGAGTGTAACGTTTAACGATCTCTAAAAATGCCCCTTTTTGTTTCTTACTGTACCTATCTTCTGAGCAGTGGTTCTTTTCCCAAAACGCCGGTAGAGTCATTGTGATTATTTGACATTCTTATGTGCGTTTGTGAAGCCTGACTGAAAACTGAATAATTTTTTTTTAATTGATTGATTGATTAATTGTATTTTCGAAATACAATGAATGTTAAAAAAATTCATCGCTTAGTACGCGTCTTACGTCAATATCCGTGCACATTCTTTCCCGCACGAATGCGAACTGAAGTGATTTGCTAATGCCGTTGCAAATGCGAATTTACGGGGAGAGTCCCGTTTCCCCGTGCGTACCTCGCCCGCGCGATTTTTCAATCAGTATAATAATTACTATTATACTGATTTAAAAAATAATGCAAATGATCATGTGAGCTAGTTCATGTAAATTTATACAGATTTTTATATCACTGCTATATCTCGTGACAAGCTACTAGTACGACTACTTAATAGATTATTATCGATTTATTTACGGATAATCACGTCTCTCGGATTGACAATATTTTTCGGGATGCACGGTTTGACATGGTTTGACGGTGTATAGAACGTAGAAGAATACCTACTTTATCTATGGTATGTTTTATGCCTGGCGCCTAGCTTTTCCTTCGGGCACGTTCCGAAAGTAGTTCACAACGCCCGCCCGGGCGATTCGCCGCGGTCGTTGTAGGCGAGCACTAAAATTAATTTTTCGTTATCAACAAAAAACAAGAATAAAGCAACAAAACTATATGGCAAACAGGGCAGGGCAGGGTTTCGGCAGCGTTGCCCCTATGTACTAAGAGGCTTAATGATTTTTGGGCAACGCGGCAGCTCTGAGGGATCTCAGAACATTGTCGAAATATCAATACATTTTCTTTTGTATTGTACGACTACGGCCGGCGGCCCTGAAGTTTCCATAGCCAACGTTACCAACTCGTAGTGCACGCTTAGCTGTGTGGATACTTGCAGTGGGAAGGGTGCGCCGTTTTAAAGTTTGAGCCTGTTTGGTAGCTGCACTGCCGCCGCACACCGCCGACACTTTTACCTAAATAAAAGTTAAGCCTCATAAGGGGCAACCACGGAGCAACGCCATCAGGGGCGCGTTCAATACCTACACTTGCTTCATCTTTAAAAATAATTCTAATATCAACTCCCCTTCCGTCTTCTCATTACGTTATAAGTACCTATTGTTTCAACAAACATATAGATTTGTCAAGAAAATTTAAACTTAGTTTACATTTTCTTGACAAATCTATTTATGTATAGTTGCAACCAATAGCGGCACGGAACGGCCGCGGTTGCACCTCGCTGACGTACGGAATGCCATAGTCACAGTATTACAATCCATACAATAGCGCAACGCAATGCCTTTGATGTCGGGCGATGCCGCCGCACGTATAGGTACTTACTCAAGCTGTCTCTCTCAGATGTGCAAGGGTTATCACCAAATAGAAAATTAAATATATGTGATTGGTATTGTTTTTCATTTACAAGTAAGTACCTACCTAATACCAACAAAGGAATTAATTAGTAGTGTAGGCACTTCGGAACGCGTTACCCGAGATACAACTGTGGCTCGCTCAAGATCATAATAACGCGATGCTGAGGTGTGATGTAGCTACATAGCTAATATAAATTATTCCGATTGTACATTTTTTTACAAAACTTGGTTTTTCTCTAGCCCAAACTCAATTCTACTATACTATTACTATGTAATAGAATCGCTCGCTCTAAAACGGTGAAGGAAAACATCGTGATGAAACCCGCTTTTACGCGCTTTGGAGTGGTAGGCTCTGGCCGTGGTTGTAATACCACCCACCGAACAAAGCCATGCCGTCAAGCGACCTAGTCGTGTTTTGGGATGATGTTCGGTGAACCATCGAGGAGGTGGGTCTGAGCAGCCGCTCAACTGCCGTCTCTCTCTAGATCTATGTGCTCCATCTTAGGCCACATCATCGCTTCACATCAGGCGAGATAGTGGCCAAACATAGATCTATAAGGAGTAAAAAAAATAGCTATACCTACTTAGATGTTATTTAGTACAAAATGAATGTAAAAATAAATAATAGTAGGTACTAGACTATAAGTTCCAACATATACTTCAGATTGCAGGTATGTATGTATGTATGTACCTATTATGAAATTATAGGAAAATGATACCTCACGTCACGAAGCAACCTATGAAATCTTAAATCCTTGTTGTATTTCATTGTCAAGGTACATCCGTACACAGAGCAGGTATGCACTATTATAATTTTTGTATATAACGATTCTCGTAAAATTCGCTCGTAAAAAACAAGTTCGCGTCTGCCCTCAATGTCGCGTACTACAAACTATGCGAGTTTGTAGGACGCAGCCCGCGTCGCCCGCCGCCCCGCGAGATCCCCGCTGGCCATTGCTCTATGCAAGTATGTACATTCATTGCACTACTGCATGGATTGTAATACTGTGCCATAGTTGCTATCAGAGCGTAGGTACTGAACGCGCCCCAGTATTCTGGGAAATTGGGAACCCAGCCTGACACTGACAGTTATAAACTAGGACAGCAAGCTGCCAGTGTGAAAATGTTGCCAAGTATAATGGTTTACCCATTACACTGGACAATGTTTTTTATATACAACTGCATAACAACACAAGCAGATGTCTTCATCCGCATAACCGATAGATGAAGCCCATATTCATATTTTTTCCTCGACCATCTTAGCAAGACCTCCCCAGTATATGAGAACGTGTACTACGAAGAAGTCAAGCTGTATCTTCATAGTCGTCCAACCGATTTTGATGTAACATACCCTATAATTTAAGTTGGGACTAAAGCTGCCAAACCCTGAAAACCGTATTAAAATCCATTCACAAGTTTCCGATATAGATAACAAACAAAAATTCTAAAATTCACGTTCTCCCAAATAGTCGATCCCAGTTGGTTTTTTCAAAATATATTCACTGTATAGAAATCGCTCAGTTCCATTTTTATAATGGCACTAGCTTTTGCCTGCAACTTCGTTCGCGTGGAGCACAGAAAAATGTTTATGTCGCGGATTGTTACAATTATCCGGGATAAAATGTAAATGTTCCAAGTATGTAGTTGATAAATACCTTTTTAGCTTCTACGAGAGTAAGTCACCTAAAGCCATTAAAATATGATACTATAATCAAAATCGGTTTCTTATTACATGTTCAGAAAGACGAATTTTATGTTTTATATCGTTCTCTTAATTTCTGGCGGCAGCTAATTTGTGATAAGAAGAATTTAAACGCAACTCTCGTTGCTCGCTCGTTTCACAATCTCTCCGCAGCCTGGTGAGTAGTGACTTCGTTCAGAATTTTAGCGCTCTTCTTCATTTTGACTGATTGACTTTCACTTAAACGACGAAGACGTATTATCTTCACGTCCAATAACAGACAACGAAGAGTGTTCTCCACAAAAAAGAGCCCATTTTACTTGCCTCCTTCTTTTCGTAATGTATCAGTACCGATAGGTGACCATCTTGAGCATCTAGGAATCAACCTAAATGGAATCCAAAGCCAAAATAGATGCAAACAAAATTGGTATTTTGTTCCAAGGTCAGGCGGTACTTCACTCCGGTCTAACTTTTGATCTGATACAAAGCTTAGGTCCGTTCTTGTATGAATTACCTTTGGCACGAGTCTGCCAAGTACCAGCTCGATTAGATTTAGATTCGATCGAAATACATGCAAAAAAGCTCACCAAGACGACACGTTGGTGGAAACCAGACTCCAAAGCCGGGCATATCGCCGTGAAGTTGACAGCCTGTCGGTATTCTACATAATCCCTACGAAGAGTGTGCTCAGGAACTGCATAATTCAAACCCCCATCGCCACTCCACCATCGGATACCAATATGATCAGCAAGACGCCCCACCAATTCATACGAAGCGTTTTTGCTTATTCTTCTTGATACCACACAGCGAATTAAGCAGTGGAACGCCATCGTTTGTATTTCCTGTTAAATAAAACTAGTGTATGTTCAAATCAAGAGACACTTACTCGGCAAGCATGATAAATTTTCGAACGCATCATCACTTCCCAGCAGGTGAGATCATGGTCAAACGCTGGCCTAGCATTTCAGACGTAAAATAAAGTTACAACTTTTTGGAGGCATGTTGAAAACCTCTCCTGAAACAGAGTGGTCGTATCACTGGCTACTATTTATTTTAAGCGGCTTCTTATTTCTTGTTATAAGCAGGCGTGGCACTTGCTTGACTCATTAATCTATTCAAACAAAAATATAGGAATTTGCTTTTCCTGCATGACTTCGTACACTTATGTAAATATATCTCAGCATTGCGATGTCATAGCGCTATAAAACATACACCAGTTTTTAAGTTAAAATGAAGGCTATCAAACACTGAAAACGGTATTAAAATCCGTTCGGTAGTTTTCGAGTCCATAGATAACGAATACAAACAATCAGAAAAAAATCTAATACATAACCGGCCAAGTGCTAGTCAGATTCGCTCACGAAGGGATCCATAAAAACGGCAAAAAAATCATGTCTATTGTATGGGAGCCCAACTTAAATATTTATTATTGTTATAGTATTTGTTGTTATAGCGCCAACAGAAATACATCATCTGTGAAAATTTCAAATGTCTAACTATCACGGTTCATGAGATACAGCCTGGTGACAGACGGACAGACAGATAAACAGACGGACGGCGGAGTCTTAGTAATAAGGTCCCGTTTTACCCTTTGGGTATGGAACCCTAGAAACCATAGAATCATGTTCAGTACCCTCTTAATAGCTGATCCCAGTTGGATTTTCAAAAATATCTTCATTGTACAGAATTGGCTTAGTTCCATTTTTATAATAGTATCGAATCGATAGTTAATAGTTAAGAAGATGAAACGGTATTTTAAGAAACAAATACCGGTAGTTTAGTAATTTTATTATTTATATATCTATCTAACTCCCTTGAGTTTTTCATAGACGGTCTCGACGCATTTAGTTTACAGTTTTTTGTTAAAGCTAACACGACAGATTGCGCCCCGGTGACATATTCGTCTTTCAACATTTACATTTCCGTGTTTCTAAATTAGACACGTAAACGACCGTTAGTAGGTAGGTACATAAGATAGGTATATTGTATATTTCTTGTTAGAAAAGTCTTAAGTCAATAGGAACTCATCTCATATAATAGGCTGATGTTAAATTATTTAACAACATTCATTATTACTTTTTATTTTTACATTACTCGACACAAATTAAACCAGTCCAAACTCGAAATACAATATTCTATTATATCACATTATGGAATTATCTTCGAAATTTAATTTTGAAGTTATGCATGTCACTTACACAATAATATTGTGAAAAACGTGCAATACTTTTTTTATAATTCGCCCATTTGAGCAGGCTTAAGTCTCTTGCACCATACTGCCTTGTCTTACGTAGTTTTGATAGTTTGTAAAAATTACAATAATATTTTTCGTATATCGTCGTATAAGGGCCATCAGCAACAAACCGCACCCTCTCTTGGTGCTTCAATAAAGTGGTGGAACTTTATTCAAGCTTTCTTAGGATTTTTTGGAAGAAAATAAAACGCAATGTTTTTTCCTATTTTGATGCATTTGCCTACACTCGTGCACTTTTACGAACACATAATGGTTAATATTATACATGATCACTCGAAATAATACTTGTTTGGAAAATAAAACAAAATTGAACTGCATTACTTTTCACTTCCCGCCAAAAAGTCAAATGTGCAATTAAATACCTTTGGATTATAAAATAATATTATAATATAATTGATGACATCAATGGTCTGTTTCATGTCTGTGTCACTGATTTTACTGGTTAAGGCACAGAAGAAGTAAATACTACGTAGAAGAGACCGATCTCAATGGTTTTTTTTCCATTTGTATGGGGACTCATAAAATACTATGGTACTATTAAGTATTACCAAATGAATTTCTGTGGTACTAGTGTAAGTTGTACTAAGTTTCGAAAGACTGGGTTAAGGAACTTTTGATATCAAGGAGGTAACATTTTTGTTCAGTTTTTTTTATGATTTCGGGTTTAGTCTTTTTTTTAGGTTATATTACTTGATATAATACGTTGTTACCTTAAATACTATGTAGAAAAGACCGATCTCAATGGCATTTTTTTTCTATTTTTCCATTTGTATGGGTCTCATAAGATATAGGTACTATGGTACTATTAAGTATTCTGTGAATTTCTGTGATACTAGTGTAAGTTGTACCAGTGCAGTTGTACCACGTTTTACTAAAGACTGGTTTAAGGAACATTTTGATATCAAGCTGGTAACATTTATGTTTGGTTTTTTTTAAGTTAAGCCTTTTTAGGTTATATTACTTTGTTACTTTTCTGTGTTTACGTGTAAATATCAGAATCGAATATTTTATCGAGTTTGTATTAGGAAAAGTGATCATATAAATATGACATTTATACCTAACTGGGAGGAGTTCGAAAAGTCCGCGGAAATGTTGTATATAAGGGACCCAATAAACACAAGATACAGCATCAAATATTCGCATTCGAAGGGTGTTTTTATTGTTAAAATAACTGACAACAAGAAGGTAATGCTCTGATTTACCTAGTTAATGATTTGTGCTGTTCAATTACAATTATTTTATGCCTCAAGATTTGACTTAATATTGCAGAGCAGTAATAATTGTATTGTTTTTTTTATGGTACTGAGTGATGAGACATGCAAGTCGTTCGCCTGATGGTAAGCGCCACGCCTACCCATAACAATTGCAGTGCCATCCAGATCTTTTAATACCATTAAAAGCACTGAGTAGTACAACTAGTACAGCATGGCACTCATCACCCTGACACATCAGGTATTAAGACAGTCTCTTATTCCCAGTAATTTTGCTGGCTACAATGCCCTTAAACCAGATCATTTGCTTGTTTATTGAAGCTAAGAACATTATTAATGTAAATTTATATTACTTGTCTGATTTTAGATGAAATAAAGATAGTTTCTCGAAAAAAAACACTATGAAAAAAAAACTATGAACTGCAGTAACAATAATGTACTTTTTTTACTTTTCAGTGTCTTCAGTACAAAACCGAGATACAACAAGATGTCAGAAAAATCGATCAGTTCATATCAAACTTAATAAGGCATATGGCATCAAATGATAACTAATTATTATTAAATAGAAATATGTGATTTTTATTGTTCCGCCCCTAGGTTTTATTTTGCCTATATGAAACTAGAGATCTCATGGTTGTGGTGTCTTTCAGAATTTACTATAATAGTCAAGTTGCAAAAATACAAGAAGTCCACTCATTACTTATATATGCTGGGAATAATCCATTTTAAACCTGTGCCTGTGAAAGAGTACTTAGATTTCCATGCATTTAGTAGTTAAGTGGGCATAATAACTTGTTTTATAGGTGGAAAGAATAAGGAGTTCAAATATTTATTGCTGTTTTATCTCATAACTTGTAAGTACATAATAAACGTAATAATGAATGTAAGTACCTAGTCAGTGCATATACAAAATCATTATGCATACCTGCCTAAAGTTGCTAATCCGCAACTGTTTATTTCTATATTATTTATACGTAACTTTTTAATGCGCAAGTAGATTTTAAAGCAAAACGCAATTCGAATGTAGTGGTTTAAGATTTTTCTAGGTAGGTATATGGGTATAGTTTTTTGTATCTCTTTAAAGTATAAATAGATGTTTTATCTATAAAAAGAACTAAAAGAAGCACAGTTTACAGTCTATTTAAATAGACATACCTACACATCTACTGTATTGTTTCTATCACAGACTAGGAAGTATACTATGGTATCTATGTACTAGATATTTTTACTCTTATTTCTACAATCTGCCTACTCTAAGCAATCTGCATATTTTGCACTTAATTTACTTCCATCTAGCGGGGAATAAAAACATGTTATGAAGTTTTCATTGAGGTCTTACCATTGAGGAATGACACTAGACCTCAATGAAACTACTATATTTTATCTTTGTTGCACTGAGGCAAAGATAAAATATAGTAGATAGATAGACCGAAAAAAGTTGTACTTCCAAAACAGAATGCATCCTTTTCTACTTCTCACAAAAATTACTTGAAATAAAAGAGACCACTATAGTTGCTCAATACTTAAAAAGTGTCTCCACTTGGCCTACATATACTTGCTTATCAATTGGTTATACATATCAGAGATAAAATATAGTATAATTTTTCTTTGGGTTCTGGCAATGTTTTTTACACCATTCTTATTTACCTAAAGACCTCATGTACACATTGGTAGTCCCTGTGTGTGATCAAAAACAAAGCTGGAACCGCTTCCGACCTGATTATAGGCCGATCTCACTAGCTTGAATTATTGCAAAGGTGCTCGACAGTCTGCTCGAAAAACATTTACAGAAGCACTTAAAAATTAACGACGCGCAGTTTGGTTTCAGACCTGCTGAGCCCCTCGACTTGGGCACTAAAGAGACTGTTGTCTATTTGTGAGTCCTATGCGGTTGCCCATGGCCTCAAATGCAATGCAAAGAAAAGCGAGCTCATGGTTTTCAAAGCTCGCTCGAAAACATTCAGTGCCGCAAGTAACTTAGAGCGGTACTGTGATAAATGTGGTGACGCAGTTTAAGTATTTGGGTCACTGAGGATCTTAGAGACAACCTAGATATTGAGAGGGAGCGCAGATCGCTGGCTGTCCGCAGCAACATGTTGGCTCGTAGCAAAGACGTAGTATATAATTAGACGTAAAACAAAAATATGAACAATTAAACATATACACATTTCTTTTATCTCAATAGGCCGTTTGCATGTGTTAAAAAGAGAAAGCATTATGCGCATGGCACCATCTTTAAACCCTGCGGGCCACCAGCCAACGGGTGTGACGTTTGGTGATGTTTGGTCGATACCAGCTGGTATTTTATTGTGTGCAGTGGTTTTGGTGTTTTCCAAGGAATTTTGCGGGAAAAACATTATATCAAGCAATAAACAACAAGTAAATGAACCATGGCGTGTGTTGTGGTAGGCTGCAAGAGCCACGTCAGTGATTTAAAGCATAAACCAAGGGCTATAACATTTCATCGGTAAGTCTGATTTGTGTATATCACCTCCTAATGCGAATATTTGTATGTGCTAACCTTCTCGTACGTTTGAAAAGTATGTAAGTTACACTAGGTGCTATTTTAGCTTTACATGACGAGCAGAAGAATTCCCATATCTAAATAAACACGGATTTTTGCATACCGATCGACGTGTTTGGCATTTCATGTACTCGTCTAGTGATATGGTAAAATTCACAACCATAGTATGAATATAGATATGATAATAGAACATAATTTATTCAAGTGGCACACTTTAATATGTTCTAGTTAATTTCACAGTCTATATTTTTCATTTTTAACCGACTTAAAAAAGTTGGAGGTTATCTATTTGATGGTTTTTTTTATAATATGTTTGTTACCTCGGAACTCCGTCATATATAAAGTGATTTGGAAATTTCTTTTTGCGTTGTGTTTAGTGTGGATTAGTATAGCGATGAAGTGGTTCCATATAAATTTCATCGATATGTATATGACCTTGGACTTCGAAGATACATTGAAGTCGTTTTTTTTTTATAAAATGTATACTTGTAGCTAATTAATTATGTTAAATATATTTAGAATACTTAGGTTCTTGTTTTAGGTTCCCGGTGTTAGCAGAATTGCGAAACGCATGGATAAAAAACATGCAGAGGTCAAAAAGAACAAGAGTGGGGCTCCCCCTCTACTAACTTCTAACATTTAATATCTTTGGACTTAAGTATTGGAAAATGTAATTCAGCTCAATTTCAGTATGTTAAGCTGGGTTGCTTGACATAATAAATAAAATTCAATCAATTGTAAGAAATTATTTGAACATTTATTTAGTGTATTCTTTTGTATATTCATTTTTCTAAGTATATTCTTTTGTTTGCAGAAAATACCTGTGAAGCGGAGACTTATAAGATGAGCTTCGCAACCTATACCTAGTTAATACTGATAGTAGTGCTCGCTGTAATTAATAATTAAAATAATCATAAATAATAATGAAATTATTCTTTATTGTATTGTATGTCATGCAATCTTAAAAGCATATTTAGCGTTCTTATTGGTTAGATGTTAGATGTCGCCACTAGCGTATACAGTAAATAAATAAATTCAACGTATTTTGAAAGAGTGTGCGTTATTAATTTATTCCGTTCCAGCATTCTAAAAGTCAATAGCCGGGTCCACACCGGCCCATCCAGAACCGCTCGAACTTGCGCGGTGCACAGTTGTAGTCGGTGTGGACGCGTCTTGCCTGATGCACCTCTATGTGATACCTACTGGGTGTATCACATTATATTTCTCGTCCGACGCGTGTATGATACAATGCGTTTGTATCATGCACGCGTCGAACGAGAAATCAAAAGGAAACCACGAACTAAACACCCGATCAACTAAACAAACTTTTGATCGTGGACCGGAATGTAGGTCGGCTGGTGTGAAATAGCTAAAGTATGCTTTATCTAGCGCGAACGAAAAACGAGATAGTCTAAAGTGTTAATAAAGCATACACTACTTCCAAGCATACAATCAGTTCATCGTAACAAGTCCTTTCCTTCAAAACTTTACACGAGAACATTTCACCTCCGGTCTTACAAAAAAATTTTGAACATTTTCTTATAAGACCGGAGGTCGAAACGTTTTATCGGTATGAAAATAGGACATCGCTAATGTACAATATATGTATAATCATTTGACAAGTAAGTAAATATAGACAAAGTGGAGACAATTGGGTATTTTTTGGGTATTGAGCAACTATAGTGGTCTCTTTTATTTCAAGTAACTTTTGTGATAAGTAGAAAAGGATGCATTCTGTTTTGGAAGTACAACTTTTTTCGGTAAATCTAATACTATACTAAATCTTAGGCTCGTAGATTTGCACGTTGTACAAAACAAGTGAAGGCGATGCTGTTTAGGGCTTACTGTCAATCCTTGTACACGTGCAGTCTATGGATTCAGTATACGCAGCGGACATACAGCGACCTGCGCGTCCAGTACAATAACGGTATTAGGGTGCTGATGGGGCTGCCGCGCTTCTGCAGTGCCTCCAGTATGTTTGCGGATCTGAGGACAGATGGCTTTCATGCCATCATCAGAAAACGTAGTGCATCACTGTTAAGTCGTTTGCGCGCCAGCACCAACAGCATCCTGGCCGCTTTGGCAGACCGATGGGACACCCAGATGTTTGTCCACTGGATGCGCTTGCATTCTGTGGCGCAATTAGATGGTCAGCACACTGGGTGACTGGCGGCTCGTCTTTAATTATTTTTTTAATGAATTTGGAATGTTTTAGTTTTTATATTCAAAATGAGTCGTTGTTACTTTAAATAAATGAATAAATAATAATAATAATAAAAAAACTTGTTACTTTTGTTTTTCCTGTAAATAAATCTTGCGTTTATCTTTCGTTGTCGTTTTTGCGTGTCGTGTCGTGCATTAAAATGTCTCGTTGTTCGGCTATCGCTCCATGACCAATAACCAGCTAGCCTTTATGTTCATGCCAACATGCCTATGTTATAAGACAACAGGCCTCCGACAAAAAACAACTAACGTTTGTTTACTGATTACGCTGGTAGCGCTCCTAGCGGGACAAATTGCAGTATATAGAATAGGCCCATGCCGAACAGCGTTGTCGCGTATTTCTTCACTCGGCGTAGCGTTTTTCGCTTTAGCATTGCCGAAGCCAAATACGCGAGTGTTACGAAAAAAACAGACAGACAGGACATAACGATACGAAATGTCAAAAATGTTGATGGACATTGGACATGTTATTTTACTGTCATGCAGTGTGAAACATAAATAAAGCATATAAGTTTTTATTAAATCATGACTTAATACTCAGGCCTAAACGTATAATATGAAATAATACATTTAAAAACATAACTACCACTTAAATATTTGTTTTAATTAATGACATTATGGATGGTTTAATTCACGCGGCATTGGAGGCTGAGGTACTTTCATCTCTCATTATTTTTAATTCCCCGCTTTGAATGCTATTATATTGCTTTAAAATTAATTTGTATTTGATGTGTGTTTTTATTTTAGGTAATACTTAACCGAGCGAAACATGTGAATGCAAACTTGTCACAATTTGGTAGTGGTGTCTCAGACCATAAAATGACTTGGACCCACGATAAAATGCACCTGGCTGAGTCTGTAGACGAGACACGAATGAAGTTTCAACGGAATTCTGTCGGTTCTTGTTCTAAGTCAGCAGATAAGTTTGACCTATTCAAAAAGCTCCATGAGTTGTTCAACGAGTTAAGTAGAGATGAATCGGCACACACAAACTATGTAAGTACCATTGAAATATCAGTTATTCAATTTAATGCTTTTCATACCATATAAAATCTAAAGCCATTATGAAGCTATGTGTTTACATTACTATGATACAATGCTTCATTGTAATTTACATATAATTTTCTAAAACATTTCTGGTTCCTTTCTAAATTGCAGCAAGGCCTGAAAACTACATCATATTTGTTAGAAAAGTTGTTGGCGACATATAATCTCAATACATTGATAATTAACTTGTACCCGGGCAATAAAGGATATTCGCTATCGTTAAAGATAAATGGCAATACAGAAAGCTTAAACCCACCTGATTCACATGTAAGTAGCAAACAGTTTAAATAAATTATCATTTCATGTCTTTATTGTTATTTTCCAATTGGTTAAACTGCAGTCTAATCACTTATCTATTAAGTAATGGAAATCATATTAATAATAAAACATTATGCTATTGAGTAATAAAATGTGAAAAAAAATTCTCATATTTGGTTGTCCGATAAATCAGACTAGTAGATAACAAAAAATATGCTGTGTAAGCCTAATTTGACAGTCATTTATTTTGAGTTCATAATCTGCTTAATATTTTATATACCAACTAGCTCTATTATTAATAATATTTTACGGGTGACACTCACATTTAAATTGGAGCTACAACTAGCTCTAATTTGGATGAATGCTAATTCTTTATAAATATCTAGTCTACTCAAACTTTTGTAAATTCTACAGCATGATTTTTACTGTGGAATCCCACGATGGGAGTGCCCTGCGTAAAATTTAATCAATGATAATACAGAGAGAGACATTACCGTTCACATGCACCAACGGCTAATGCAAACAATAAAAAGATAGATTATTCTTTTTAAATGAACTCACACAAAGCTAAATATTCACTTGATTATGTTATGCACACTTTTAACTCATAAAAACATAAATATTTTGTTCTCGAGGGAAACAAACATGTGAGTAAAGATTATAAGACATGAAAAAGTGGTGTGCCTACATAAATGCAATACCTACCTAAATAAATTTGTGGAATAATTGCCCAGTGCATAAATTAACTAAACTTCTTTATATATAAAAATATATACATTGGCTGCTAAAAATAGAAGAATTAGGTACCCAAATCTAATAAATATTTTCTGTCAGGTATCAAACCAGGATGAGACATTAATAGAAACACCTAGATGGCCATATGAGGAAGAAGAATTACTAAGCTACATAGACAATGAAGAATTACCTGTAATATTATTAGATCTATTGGAATCGGAACACTCATGTCTTTTCTATTCGGGATGCATAATAGCACAAATTCGAGATTACAGACAAGCCTATCCAAGTTTTGTCTGTGATACTCATCATGTACTCTTAAAGCCTACAAATCAGGTATTTCCAAGTTTATTCATTTAATTTTTCTTTCAATATAGAGCACTAATCACACTATTTTTATAAGTGATTGTTACCCTTGCACACTGCAAGGGCTAAACGGATTTGGAGAAAATTTCGAATGAATAGCTTATACTTTGGATTAACACAAAGGCTACTTTTAATCCTCGAAAACTGCAGGGGAAACTGCGGGGCGCAGCTAGTATTACATATAATACTTGTTAAGGTTTAATTCTTAAAACCATACAACAAATGCATGATTTTGACTCATGATGTACCTAAGTGCTAATCATATAATATTGCTGAACAGACAAAATACATTATTTAAATTTTATTAAGATCAGGAGTTATTAAGACCAATCAGTTAATCTGGATGAAAAGTCAATAAAACATGAGGAAACAATGGCAGAGTTATAATGAAAGAATTTAAGATAGATAATAAATATAGACAATAAAGTTTTTGTCATACCTCTAGATATGATTCTATTCATCTTTGTAGTAGACTATGTTCTAATTGCACATTTTAATATTTTCAGAGCATAATAACAGACGCAATGTGCATTGGCGGTAAATGTGGATGGGCGGGAGAAGAGAGGGGTGCTCTAGAAGCTGTAGAAGCAGCATTAGTGCATGCCGCTGCACCTCCTTTATGTCTAGACCCTCGGCCAGCAGTGGGTCTGTTAGCAGCAAGGTTACATGCAGCCCCAAGACTATTTAACACACCCAGGATAAGGAGGCAAGCGAAAAGGTTTTCACAGGTCAGTGGTTGCACAATTGTTTTAGATAAAGCTACTTGAGTCAGAAAGAGAGGCGACACGGAAATTGGAAGCACTGTTTAACAATGTTGAAGAAAACATTATTTTACATATTGAAACAGTACATATTCTTTATAGCTCTGATTATCGCTTCGATGGTTCTCTTTCTGTACAAGCTCTTCCATCATTACCGCGTCACTCGCCCACAAGCATCACGTAACATAAGCCACAAAAACAGGATGTACAGTAGAACACTGTAGAGGCTGAATTACTAACACATAAATCAGAATAATGTATATTAAAAATGTTACAAAAATAATAATTCATTGGACTTATTAGAAGCTGTCTATGATTGCATTTTCTTATTGATGTATGTACTATGGTCTGAGATAAGGGCTGTCCTGCCTGCTTTTTATTAAATGCTCTACTAGGGGGCCTCTACATGTTGGGCCCATTTCCCTATGCAAGCTTAGAAAGCACTTGGATAACCCTTGGGAAAGAGCGACATAACACAATTACTCAGTTCATGATCAGTTCAGTTAGACAATCACCATGATCAAATAAATGTCATAGACAGCTCAGTACTCTTATTTTATTTTTAAATGTTCACCCAGGCTGGAGACCCCATGTAAGTAACATCTAGAATGCTTATCAATACTATTACGAAACTAACAGAAACCGTTTGTTTTATAAAGGTGGCAATAAACAGAAAGAGGAAATTGGATCAGTTTACACACCACCATGGATTGGAGCTGCTTGATTTAATACATCGCCAGAGGGCTAAAAATAGCAGGCAATCTGTACCTCATACAAGGCTGACTTCTAAATATCCTAAGAAACCACCAGAGGTAACTATAGAATCATCATCATCTTGCTCTTCCGTCGCCCTCGTAGGATTGGGCCTTGGGGTGGTCCCCATTGCCCAGGTGGAAACGCACGGGGGCATCTACCCCCGGGGAACTGGCAAGTCGCTAGTGGCTGCTCCGATAGCCGGGGCGCCTCTCAACGGCTCTGTGTTGGTTGGCCCGTTGGCCCCCTCCTGGGGTCTTCTCTAAAGGCGCGTTCACACTTGTACGATGAAATGTACAAGGGTAGACAAATGGTGTCGAACTAGACTGCGTGGCATGGCATCGCTACAGGAGTCGGTCGGTAGTGTCATGCTTCGACCACCAGGCAGTTAGTCGTCGTCTGCAGAAGAAAGAGCGGAAGTAAATTTACACTTGGCTTGTGCTAGTGCAGCCTTTATATTACTTTGTGCTTGAAAATTATTAAAAAAAGAAAAGATGAAAAAAAAAGACGTAGGCGATGGTGGCACATTGAGTGTTTCAGAAACAGGTAATATACATATGGTGGAAATGCGATGCTAATATTCCGATGTTTGTATCTGTGTCCTATTCCGTGTCTGTATCTGCGTCATTTGGCGTTCTTCGACGCGTGTCATAAATGCAAGTGTGAACGTCTCCTGGACACGCGGACAACGCGAACATCCTTTGAAAAACCGACTTTCGATGGATCGGCTCGTAACACATGACTTAGATGCGTGACAGTACACAGACCAGCGTCCACACTGGACCCGGCTAGTAGATCGTAACTCCGTACATTGTCCTGCCGTTTATTCTGTGTCCAGCAGTTTCTTTCAGCGTTCGGAATGGATAGAATCGTAACTGCAGCTTGTGACAATTATTCGCGTAACAAAAGACGTCCACACACACGTGTTTCTGATACGGTCACGGGATAATGTTCGGTAAAATGTCATAAGTGTGGACCCGGCTTAAGGCGTTGTTGGTTACCCTCGTCTTGTTTCTCCTCATCTTGCTGTGCTATACCTATTGAGGAACTATAGAATTGATTATTAAATACCTAGTATAGTAATTAAATACCTAATAAGTATGAGTGTGCAAATAGAAAGCAAGTATCGCCGTAACTGTGCGATTTTCAATTGACGCTCTAGAGTTCGAATTCCAGCAACTCCCTGCACCTAATATTTAACGGTGTAAGAAAACATCGTAAGTAAACCATCATCATCAGACCGTTATCTGTATTATAGTATAGAGCACAACCACCATTCCCAAAATTCCTAATATCACAAAATTCAAGGAATACTACCATGCGGCTGTTGCGGCCTCAATACGGCGAGGTGGATATAAAAATGCTCCAAAATTTTAAAAGTTTTGGAATAAGTTGATAATGAAAATGATGACCTCAAACATATAAAAAACAAATACTAAAATTAGTGTTCTTTCTTTTTTAATGTTTTGTTACCTCAGAACTTCGTCATTTATAAACCGATTTGGAAAATTGTTTTTGCGTTGGGTTCAGTATAGCTACGAAGTGGTCCCATATAATTTCATCGATATTTGATC
Organism: Petrophora chlorosata; assembly: GCA_951640565.1. NCBI lineage: Eukaryota > Metazoa > Arthropoda > Insecta > Lepidoptera > Geometridae > Petrophora > Petrophora chlorosata. The sequence continues at coordinate 10,211,339 of OX621193.1, read as the reverse complement.
TTGGATTTAGAAGATACATTGAAGTTGGTTTTTTTTAAATGTAGGTATACTTGTTAATCTGGCTATCCTCTTCCAGGTGTTCAAAGTAATAGAGCCGCCCAAGATGGACCCGCTTCCGCTTGGGCCACCGAGCGAGGCAAGCGGGCCGCTCCGCTTGGCCCGCGCGTACGAGCGGCCGCGCCCGACCCCCGACTGCCAGCCACAACTAGTAGAAGAATACATCCTTGAGACAGAGAAGTCACCGCCGCAGCCTGGCACGGGCTGCTTCCATATAAAGCTGTCGATACTGCAGAGGCCGTCCGATCAGGAGTTCTTAGGGGAGCTGTATGTAGATAGAGATCATGTGGAAGGGGAAAAGAATGGAGCGGCGTGTAGGTTTTCCTTAGGTATGTTTTCACTCTAATTTACCCCAATTTGAACCTTCTTCTTAATATATACCTTCTGTATGAGTCAGCCGCCAGTCTGAAATGGGACGAATGAAAACGACGATGAGGATTGAAAAGAATACTATTTATTGGCAAAAATTACATGTTAGAACCATACAAATTTTAGGTTCAAAATCAAGTAAAAAACTGCAGTGACATTTCGTCTCTGCTGTTTTTTTTAGGAGACTCGCGGCTGTCTCCTACACCTACCTAAGTGGCGAGACAAGCTGGTTCATCACTTGATGCTAAGCAACACGCGCCATCTAGAACGTCGTCTAGCAAAATCCTGCGCAGCACAGCACAGTGTTCATTATGCTGAGAAGCTCTTTAAGTCTTAATATCCATGCGTAATACCACAGAATACTAAGGGACAGAAGCATCACTCCGCAAAGAAATTTAAACTAATAGCGACTCTTGCTATGACGCAATAAAATTCAATTCAGCTCGTGTAGTGCTGCATACCTCTCTTTCCATCGCATAGCTCTTACCTCTTCTGACGCGGCACGTGTAACGACGCGCGACCCGCCGCCGGTGTCCGGCTATGTACTTGTAGCTTCGTACGGGCGTATTTCCGAAGCACTGGTAGACTTCAATTTGAGTATAGGAAAGAAATGGGTAAACATACTTACCTTTTTTTCAAAGTCATGTTAACATAAGTTACAATTTTTAACATTTTTTATTTGTATCATGTGTTTATGACCTTTAAAAGTGCACTTTTGTGCCTATTTAATAAATGATATTTGACTTTGACTTTGTACCTACAGTGCGGAGTTCGCTAGGCCTGGTAATACTCTGGGTGGTTGCATCTGTTATGGTCTGATGTAGCACTTACCACCAGGCTGACAAGGCTTACGACTGTGAACATTTAATTATTTCATTACATAAAAACAGTTATGAAATGTCTCTTCTTTCTTTATTCTACACAAAATATAAATACGTCTTCTGCAGTATCATAAACCGATCCTATCCAAAGGTTGGGAGCGCAAGAATAAAAGACCACCCATTGTACAATTTCTTCAACATTGTACAAGCTTCTGTATGTTTTTAGTGTACAATAAAGAGTTATCTGATCTTATATTTCTATTTTAGGAACAAGACTGCACGCCAACAAATATATCCAACAGTTCACGGAAATCTTTACAGAGGAGGGTAGGAAATCAGTAAGAATAAAGCACATAGTACCCGGCCAGTCACCACGGGTATCATTTACCGGTGGCATGAGAGAATTGGTGAGACAAGTAAATTATCAACTTCCAGTGTTCTACTAATAACTAGGGGCTTTTTACTAACCATTGTGATGCTGAGTTTCCTTGAATGGCAAGATTTCATGGGAATATTTTGGTACTGGATTTGTGTTTGTTTGTGTTTTGTTTTCCGATATTGTGTAAAATTAAAATGTAACAGATTGGAAGGTAGACTGAAAATATTTGATTCCTTTTCAATCGAAAGGAAGAGGAGCTTGGACCGAATTCTTTGAATTAATAGCACTTTTCGCTACGCTAATTCCATGCATGATTTCTTTATTAAAATTTCTACCCATATTCTACCTATTAACAGCTAAAAGAATTTAAAAACGCAAGGAGGTTTGGCGTTACAGTTTTTCTTTCATTTTTGTTGACGATTTTCATGTCGCTCGAACTCATTTGTTTATCGCAACATTGTTCTCTGACTAAAATGTTGCAATGTATGTTGCAGGGTCAGCAAATGTTGCTGCAACAAAGAAACGCCGCTGCGGCTGCCGCCGCTGCCGCAGCGAGCAGCTCGGCCGTACAGTTGCATGCAAACACAGCGCCTGTTGTGTAAGTACTTCATTTGTTCATTCATTCACTCAAACACATATTCAATCGTTTATCAGTTCAACCATTCATTTTCATTCATTCATATTATAGTCGTACATTCATTCATTCAAAGCCTTTCGTGTAATCTAATAAAATCTAGCAAACACATAGTTAGATGTAGGAAGACTTCTAAAAGCCCTGGTTTGGTAGTGTCATCCCAGTGTCAGTTATTCTGTGTCGAATAGTATGGTGCATACAATGCTGTTTCGGTTTGAATGGCGCTCATGCATGTTTTTTATGAATGGCGCTATCGGCAGCGAAATGAACTGGGCATTAGATTGATCGAGCATAGTGTAATGCCTTAAAAGACTTTAATTCCAAGTTCTGGGTAGAACTGCAACTGTTAGGAACGACTTTCACAGAATAGAAGAACTACCTACCTCCTAGTCCAAGTGAAACTAGTTCTGTTTGATTGTAGTTGAGGTCTAAGTGACAACTAGGGCGTCTCGGCATTTGTATGTTAGTATGTATCTATGTTTGATTGATGATATGTCGATATTTTTACATATAACGGTTGTTAGGATCTTTATGAAATTAGGCAAAATGATAGTGTAAGTTCGAAGATGAGCTAAATCGGTCTACATTTAGAGGATATAAGGTCCAAAATGTGGAAATCGCGAGGTCTCTCAGTTCGGAGCGAATCTCTAGTATATAGAATAGGTACTATATTTGCGATCCATTATTGCTAAGAAAGCAAATAAAACAGTAAGTGAAAGAAACTCATTAGATGAAAACATTTCAGAACGACAGCGATAGCTGCGACACCGCTGAATACTCACACAACCCGACAATTACCGATACTGGTTGGTATATTTGTATTTTAGAATAAATAATGTATTTGTGAGAGCGAGTGTGGCTCAGTGGGAGCACGTGCGACTTTCGATCCGACGCACCTGAGTCCGAATCCCGCTGGCCCAACTGACTTTCTTAAGTTATGTGCGGATTTAGCACTAGCTCTAAATACGATGAAGGAAAACATCGTGAGGAAACCGGCATGTTCAAGAATTTATCACAAGAATTCAAGGACATGTGAAATCCATCCGCACTGGGCCAGCGTGGTGGATTATGGCCCATACTCTCTCCATGAGAGAAGGCTCGTGTCCCAGCAGTGGGAACGTAATGGGCTGATGATGATGATGAATGTATTTGTCAACATGATTGGCGATGTAATTGGCATTATTGCATACGTTGGCGACATATCACATGATGTGGTTAATAAGATTAGCCTTAGCTTATCCGACTGTTTGGTGAGTTTCCATCAGGCTTGATACTTTCTCTCACTTTCCATTGATAAAGAAGACGAATGCACAATTGACTGGAAGAGAATGCTTTTAGCGATAAGTCCGCCCGTTGTGCTATATTCTGTAAGAATATTTCGTGTACCTTGTTAATTTCTTGTTTGGTGTACAATAAAGCATTAATTATTATTATTATTATTGAATGCAATACAACTCTCATATAAGTTTATACGTCCGCAACTTCGAAACATATATACCTACTTCTGTGTGTATTCTGCGAACTTTTCTTTTGTATTACTGCAGCATTCAGCATTATGTGCCATAAAAACGGTAAGTAACCTACAGCATAGAACTTAGCCATTCATTTTCCTTGTCTATAACACAGAACTTTTATTTTAGCAGGCGCAGTTACAGCAAGTCCAACAAGTCGGTACCGTCACGAACGTTGGCAACGTGGTTACGAACGTCGGCAACGTGGTTACGAACGTCGGCAACGTGGTTACGAATGTTGGCAACGTGGTTACGAACGTTGGCAACGTGGTTAATGTTGCCAATGTTGGCGGGGTGGTAGGCAACGTTGGTAACGTTGTGAACGTGGGCAGTGTGGTGGGAGCGGTAGCTACGACGCCGGATGCCGTATTAAAGCAGCAACCTTCGCCTAGCACGCCGAGATTATCGCCCCAGGTATGTTCTATATAAATTGTCTTTTCTTGACGTTTCACGGGCGTCACCAAAGATTTGAGCTGTGAGAACCAGCGTTGTGGATTTATCCACAGCATTAGGCTGAGCTCAGACCTTTTTTGACGGCACTGTACAAGGTAGCGATTCTCATACACAAGCACCTAGTATATCATTTATCAATTGTTTTGTCGTGTTGTGATCATTGTTGTACCTAGTGCAGTTTTATCAAAATAAATGTATACTTTCTCTCTTTTTTCTTACCTGAAAAATACCCTGAAGACTGAGAGCTGACCGGCCTGGAGGACCAGACCATAGCGGCTGACCCGACGAGTGAATGAAAAGAAATGACAATAAAAAGAAAAGACGTGGTGGTGGCCTTTCTTTCTCGTTGGGTCAGTTGTTATGGTCTGGTCTTCAAGCTGGTCAGGTCTTCAGGATTCAGCAGTCTTCTAGGTATTTTCACCATTTCGAATCAAAACTCTATCGTCAATAGGTCCATGTCAAACAGTCAGCCGGCTTGCTCTACCTCTGTAAAGCAGGCCGTCGTCGTTGTTTCCAGAGATCATAACTTTTATTTTTTTATTATTTTATATGTTAATTTTGGAATGGACCCGTTGCGCCCGGGGACTATGTTTACGCTGTGGCGTGAAGGCTCAATCGTCCCGCTGCCCCAATTGGGACGCAGCTCGGGACGACTCTCCCCAAGCCTCTTTAGAGTTTACTATAAGTTTCGGGTTTATTTTTGTTTGTGATCTTGCTTCACCGAATACTGACGAGGGACTGCAGTTTTGTGAAGGACTAAAAAAGATTCTATAGATCTAGATTCTAGAGAAAGACGTAACGTTTTTGGCACTGAATACTGAATTGGGGTCAAAGATTTTTTTCACCTTATCCTATTATGACACTTCTGAATGAAGGCGGTTTCATCTTCGTAATACTTATGACTTATACGTTAATTGATTGATAAACATATACCCATACCCTCATATCTACCTAGATAGGTAGCCATAGCTACACTTCATACCTCCAAGACGGTAACCTTCAAGGCCTTAACAAGTTAAAAAAAACTTGTCATCTATTTTAATCTACAATATTAACAATCTTGTTTAATCTTATTTTGCTTAAAGACTTGTAGTGATTAAAATATAAAAGTAGATAGTAATTTAAAGCCATTATATTTATTTAACCTTTTTTTAACCTATTTGATCCCACTGCTGGGCAAAGGTCTCCCCCATCTCCCTCCATGGATCCCTCTCCATTGCGATCTCAGGCCAGCAACTACGGAAAGCGTCCAAATCGTCCCGCCAACGCTTTCTGGGCCTTCCTAGGCGTCGACGCCCGACTTCAGGCACCCATTGTGTAGCTATTTTGGCCCACCTTTCCGGGTGCATTCGACAGATGTGGCCCGCCCATTCCCACTTCAGCCTGGCACTTTTATTGCCTACGTCAGCGACGCCTGTTTTCGAACGCAGTACAGTGTTACGAACTCGGTCCATTCTTTTCACGCCGAGTACACTGCGTTCCATCGCTCTCTGACAAACCTTGAGTTTGGACTTTTGAGACTTAGTTAATGACCAAGTTTGAGCACCGTAGGTTAGGACTGGCAGAATACACATGTCAATGAGTTGGCGCTTCAGTGACAGAGGAAGGTCGCCATTCATCATATATACATATACTATTAGTTTATTCAAAACCTGTAATGTATATTATTATTATACTATACATAAAATATTTAAGTTTGAAGAATTTATTTCCCGAAGATTTATCCAGTCTCCTGCCTTCATCATCATCATCAGCCTGTAGTCGTCCACTGCTGGACATAGGCCGCTTCCAATGAACGCCACTGAGCCCGGTCTCGGCTCTTCTCATCCAGTTTCTTCCGGCTACCTTTCGCAAGTCGTCGCTCCACCGTCGGTCAACTCCTGCCTTACTATGATCATATGTTGTAACTTTTGACGCCGCAGTTTTTTTGTGCATATACTTAAAAATGATTTGCATTAAATACCTACTACTTATTTTCAAACAAATAAGTATGAGATACAAGTAAATCTCTTCTAGCCTCCCCATTTAACCCCATACCTACAACCCTATGATAAAAAACCTCTGATAGAAGTCCCGTTCATCAAGAAGCTTGCTTTTGACCACTATCTCACTTGATGGTAAGTGATGATGCGGTCGACAATGTAGCACTATTTATTCGTAACTTGAACAGACTTGAGCTATCTATACATATTGAGCTATAATAAAAATGGAATTGAGCCAATTCTGTACATATTTTTGAAAAACCAATTGGGGTATATTTAGAGGGTAGTGAACACGAATCGACGGCTTATAGAATTTTTGTGTGTTTCTTTGTTTGTATGTTCGTTATCCATAGACTTGAAAATGCTGATCGGATTTTGATGTGATTTTCAGGGCTTTGTAGCATAGACTTAGATAATAAGGTATGTTACATCAACTTCGGTTGGGTGATTACGAAGATACAACTTGACCTCTTCGTAGTACGCGCTGTCATATACAGGGAGGTCTTGCTAAAACGGTCTTGGAAAAAGATGAATGGTCTTCCTCTGTCGTCCACGCAGACGAAGTAGCGGGAAAAAGCTAGTGATATTTGTCAGTCTCTGTGATGTAGTGGTTGGGTAGGTTAGCTCAAATTTCATACGCCAGTGAGGTTGCGGGTTCGATTCCCGTGACGGGACATATTTTTGTGCATAGAAAATAAAGCACAAGTATTTATTTCGTGTCTGGGTGTTGTGTAAACATGGTCCACCCTGGTTCCCTAGATAGCGGGAATCCTTAGTTAGGGACCAAAGTCTATGTATGTGATCGTTGGTTTACTTGTGGTTGGATTTAATTGGTTTTAGCTTATACCCGGCGTGTGCTTCTACGCTAAAAAAGAAACAATGTGCCTAATGTATTGTTTCAGTGGTCTAAAGCCATCTTCGTATTATTGCCTTTCTAATGAAGCCGGTTTGGGGCACATCGGTTGGATGATTTCAAAGTCTATAACGGACATAGTTAGAAACAATTTTTGTGTAAAGATATATAAATGTTTGTTTCACAGGCGTCTACGAATCAACTCCTAGCGCAACAGCTGACGAACCCCCCGCAGCCACTGAACACGCAAAAGATGCAATCCGCCATCATACACATACAACATCCGCTAATGTCTAGTGCTGGCACTCCACAGGTAAGAACGACGTTATATCTCAATTCTTCCTTCTATTTAAATTTTGCTAGCTTCATTTTAGACGTTTTGCGTTTCAGTGCAGAAAAAAAATTAAATTTTACTCTCATCCCCGTAGATACGGACAGGTGTCCTGCTTATGTTGGGCTTGCTCCAACAGACACGGGCTTATCCGCAAATATGGTCTGAACACTTGCAGACAGTGTTTTAGGGAGTACGCCAACAAAATTGGCTTCAAGAAGCTGAACTAAGTGCTTAGATTATAATAAGCTTTTAATTGATTGAAAAATCAAAATCATGACTTATGCAAGTATCCACAGAATCCAATTTTACATCTCACATACATAAGAAAATAGTAAATTATTCTTCTTTCGCAAATCGCTAGTGTGATAAGCCTTATGCATCTAAACATTAACCTTTGTATTACATTTAAGATCCAGTACACAACAATATGTGTACAATTTAATTCTATTTGGAAAACGTACACTGAAATTTGTTAAATTACTAATGTTAAAACACATCTAAAAACACAATTTAAACGTTTCCGCATATAATGTGTTAATGTGGCAGTATTCAGTACTATAAATAAATATAATATACTAGATGCTCGCTGTTTCACCCGCGGATTCCCGAGAAAAAAAGTAGCTTTTTCCTTTTGTACCTACATACAAAATGTCATCAAAATCTGTTCAGAATTTTTTGAGTAACAAACAGTCATACATCCATCTGTCCATCTGTCCATCTGTCCATCCGTCCATCCGTCCATCCTCACAAAATTCAATAGTCTTATTCCAGTTCGAGTTATCCCTCTGGTCCGCAAATGATGATTTTTTTGGAGTGGTAGGCTCTGGCCGTGGTTGTAATACCACCCACCGAACAAAGCCATGCCGTCAAGCGACCTAGTCGTGTTTCGGGATGGTGTGCGGTGAACCATCGGGGAGACGGGTCTGAGCAGCCGCTCAACTGCCGTCTCTCTCTAGATCTATGTGCTCCATCTTAGGCCACATCATCGCTTCACAACAGGCGAGATAGTGGCCAAACATAGATCTATTAAAACGTAAAAAAAAAAAAATGATTTAACCCGGAAAAATATTTAAAAGAAATGAGAAAGTATTCAATTTACGTTGGGTGTGTTAGAGTCTAAAAAAGTCATAAAAGTCTTACAATTATTTTTATTTCGCATAAATAAAGACGTCCATAATTTCAAAATTTCCAGGTACAAAACATCCAATACACGACAACAACGACGACGCAGCAGAAGGCGACTATAACAAAACCGCGGACAACAAATCCCGCCATCAGCGCGCTAGTTACAAGTCTAATGAACTCCGCTCAACAGTTCCAACAAGGTACGTCTAGTTTAGTCACTACATTACCTACAATATATATCTCAAAGAAAAGAGGCAATTAGAAGGCCTTGGGGAGGTCTTTGTTTAGAGGTGGGACGGTATAACTAGAAAAAATAACTAAAATACTCGAGGTGTGACGTCTTTTCTTGGTAATTGTCCAGTGTAATGGATTGGGGACTGTATTTTCAAATCTAATGATTCGTGCTGTGGTATGTTCGGCAAAAGTAGCACCCGCCTTTTTCATAGATAGGTACATATGAGTTGGATAGACTGATTTTCTGATCAAATCTGATCTGAACAAACATTGACCATTAATTGCTATGAAGAATCAATTCAATTCATTTATTAATTTTCAGATAAATATAATCTTTTTTGTTAGTATCAGCTTATAGAATATGACTTTTTCCTTATAAAGGTTTCATATATTTAATAACGTCAATTCAATAATAATAATAAATTTGATTAATAATTCACAAAATGATAATGTCAATAATAAAATCATTCAATAAATAGTAATGAAATACCTATTCATTTTGTCTCCAATTTATTCTAGTTCTATGGGACTCCCTTGCCCTAATTTGCTTACGACCGATCTTCATGCAAGCTAATAATCAAGTTGTTTCTTTACGCACAGCGGCAGCAAGTCAAAATGCGGCTAAGGCGCAAGTCAGTACAGCGAACAGTAACGCCACGATACTCAATCTCCTGAACAGTGCTCCGGCCGCCATGACGCATACGACTAGCGCAGAAACGATAGACGCACACAAACTGTTAGGCCGCGTGTCCATAGCGGGCGCGAGGCTTATAGCTACTACAGCCACGCACACATTGCCCACATATACTCCTCAGGTAAGTAAATTACCTAAAGCTTCTTCCTTATTACTGATGCTATGACTATGGGACATCTCACTCGCCCTTCTTGTTTGACATTCTGTTAATTTCAATTCATAACCAATTGTTCAATGTTATATTTCGATACATTATAAAAGAGTTGAAAAAAAAAGAACGTAGAGTTTCTTGGTGCTATCTTCTCTAGCGGGCGTATTTCCGAAGAACTGGTAGAGTCAGTTTTCGCATTTCTTTTCTGCACCAAGACTTCAATTTGAGTATAGGCAGGCCTAGCGCACTCCGCACTGTAAGTAAAAAGCTACAAGTACATAGCCGGACACCGGCGGCGGGTCGCGCGTCGTTACACGTGCCGCGTCAGAAGAAATAAGAGCTATGCGATAGAAAGAGAGGCGCTCTGTAGGTTAATATGACTGGTAGGTATGCAGCGCTACGCGAGCTGAATTGAATTTTATTGCGGCATAACAAGAGTCGCTATTTGTTTAAATTTCTATGCGGAGTGATGCTTCTGTCCCTTAGTATTCTGTGGTATCGGAAAGAAATGGGTAAACATACTTACCTTTTTTTCAAAGTCATGTTACCATAAGTTACAACTTTTAACATACATTTTTTTTTTATCCTGTGTTTATGACCTTTGAAAGTGCACTTTTGTGCCTATTTAAAAAGCGATATTTGACTTTCTACTTCTCATGTGGGTTGTTCAGCCGTTTTTAACTTTTTATAGGTTATTTGTTACGGTTTTTTTTTAATTTTAATTTACCGAAAACGGTTATTTTGTTTACAGCAGGGTGTAACGAGTGTACAAGTGATGAGCGGGTACGCACGCGATAACGAGCAAACCAACGTGTCGAGTAGTGAAAGTGCGCTCCTAGAAAGGCTAATGGGACCTGAGAGCCAATCAGCGCCCGCCTCGCAACCGCAGCCTGTGTGTCACGTGCAGGTACAAAAAATTCAAACAAGGTTTTTCGGAAAGAAAAAATACGTTCACTAGCACCCGCATCACAATCTTCCCTAGGCGCGGGAAGGGCTCTGCCCAATTGAGCTACGGTGGTCATCAAAACGTTTTTTACAGTTGTAAATGACTAGAGGACCCGGGAGACAGTTTATAAAAGCGACATCTTTTGACAAGTAGCGGTATTTATTTATCGGAAATCTACTTAATGTGCGCAGTCATCAATGGATTGTCTGTCTCTTTCACAAAAAAAAAACAAAGAACTAATTTACCTTACTTTTTAAGATCGCGCGATTTTTCTCCAGTAACGTGATATATTTCGACGTGAAACTTACTTACCAGACAGCACCAAAACCTTACATCCCTGTGCAGGGTCTAAGCTTGACGTCGCTCCAAGGCCTCCAAGGACTGCAAGGGCTTCAGAACGTCCAAGTCCAAATCCCGGGGCTGTCGGCACCTATCTCGCTCTCTCTGAACGTGTCGGGAGCTCCGAGCGGGCTGCTGGTGTCGGTGCCGCCGACTACGTCGGTTGTGCTCACTAACCAGCCCTCGGTACTCTCGCTACCTATAGGTAAGTGAGCTAGTCTATAATGACGTCACTGTGAGGGCTATAGATACAAATCACGGGGCTGTCGGCACCTATCTCGCTCTCTCTGAACGTGTCGGGAGCTCCGAGCGGGCTGCTGGTGTCGGTGCCGCCGACTACATCTGTTGTGCTCACGAACCAGCCCTCGGTCTTCTCGCTACCTACAGGTAAGTGTGCTAGTCTGTAATGACGTTACTTTGAGTTCTATAGATACAAATCCCTTGGTTATCGGCGCTTAACTCGCTCTCTCTGAACGTGTCGGGAGCTCCAAGCGGGCGCGACGGATTAATTCATTAATTTAGAATTGCTTATTGCGACAAGAATTTGATTAACAAGGCCAAAATAATAACTGGCGCCTCTAAAATGTACAAAGTAGCAGCTAGATGTCAACCATGTAGAATTGTAGATCGTTGTTGTAGTATACAAGGTGGAGATTGAGATGGGATATATAATCTATGGAAATGTTGCAATTTATAACTCTTGTACTACCTAAACTCCAATTGGTCTCAAAGAGGCTTTTGATCCCGAATGACACCATAAAAATAAAACATTAAAAAAGTCAGTTGTATTGCTGAATGTATCTGTGTAACTCTGTGATCTGTGAATGCAGTTAAAAATACCTAAAAATATGAACGTTTTCGTGTAACTCCAACAGTTCAAGTAGCTACCCTTCAATACAATACAATACAATACAATAACACTATGTACATCAAATAAAATAATTTATGTGAACTCTGACTAATAACATGTGAATATCGTTGTGGACTAAATAATTAATAATATTAATATTGTATAGGTTAAGTTATGTATACTTTATAATGTAGTTATTTGCTATTTCAAATAAAATAAAATTAAAATAAAAACACAATATTGGAAAAATAAAAGTCACAAAATACATGGTAGATTTGACGTACAATTGGCGGTCTTATCGCTTAGAGCGATTTCATTCAGTCAACCTTTGGATGGATAGAACAGGCCCTTCATATCCAATCTCAAATTATTTCCTGATATACTTTCTGACTAAAAAGCACAATGTATTCTATAGCCTAGGGACTGGGGGACTACTCCGAGTTGCTTTCGTTCGTTCGTTCGTGCGGACTAAAAAGACCCTTTTATGCCTGTTGCATAGCGCTGTCCCTTTCATCCGACAGAACGAAGACTTCGTCGGTTCGATCGGAACTACTTTTTAGAGTACAGGGGCAAGACTGACTCCTATTTATAAATTTGTTGAAATTGCAGCGCAACTGATGACGGGCGGCGGCGGCGGCGTGAAGGGCAGCGTGCGCGGCGGCGGCACTGTGCAGGTGGTGCGAGGAGCGCGCGCGGCGCGGCCCCCGCCCCGCGCGCGCCCGCCCGCCTCGCCCGCGCACGCGCACGCAATGCAGCCCGCGCTCTCGCACCCCGCGCCCGCAGCCTCGCCCGCCGCCGCAGGTACTGCTGCCATACCTACTCTCTTATTTTTACAAGCTTCTATTTAACTTGCGATGTTTGTTTGTTTGGGTCAAATCTTGCAAGTTAAATCAGAACCACTTCCTCTTATCCTACGGAGTTGAAATTTTGCATAATCATAATCATAATCATAATCATCATTTATTGATATTTTAAAATACAAATCATCAGTCTAATAATAAAATAATAATATAAAAAAACATAATTGAACATTACAATTTTACATTGTAAAATAATATTAATATTAAAAATTCACTATACTTAATAACAATTATGTAATAAAATGTCAATGTTCATACTTGTCAAAGTCCGATGAAAATGTAATATTATGGTGACAGCCAGCTGATCTGATGATGGAGACGGAAGGTAGGCAATGGAACGCCTTGACGGATAATCGTAAACTACTAGTGTGTGAGCTCATTTTAATCTGCTCGCGGTTCCGTTCGCAAATTTGTTAAAAGCTTGTCTTGAAAAAAATATGTTTCTACAAAAATCTAATGTTTGCCTAAATTTTATTAAGTCGCTTTCTTGTCTGTCTGTTTATTTGTCCGTTCGATAACATTTGTACAGAGTTTGGTACGATTGTATAAAGGGCGTTTTAAAACCAACCGGAAACATTCGAAGAAAAAGTAGCTTTCTGAATAGAATTGCTCAAATCAAGGGATCTCGAAATAGAATCTTCGTTCCTTTCAAACTTCCTTGGTGTGGCTTTCTTCCTTTCATCGTTCCTAAATTCCTACTTTTTTCTTTCTTTCCTTTACTACGTCGTATGCAACGTGTATCAATCGGAATATCTCAATCGTAGACCGCTAATCATTTACCGCAGCCATAGAAGAGCTACGATAATAATTGACGTGTTTCATATCAATATCCCTACAAATTGACACATGACTTTGCTAGTGGATGAATCAAATTGCTGAGAATCACTTGTTTATTCCAGGAACGGCGCAATTCATCACCCAAGCCCAGGCGCAAGCGTTGACCGCGCATCAAGTGAGACGGAAATCGAACGCGGACAGTTCATAGGGACTAATGCAATCTAAGCTCTACTGCCGATGTACAGTGACATTATCATAGTTTTAAACGCAAGGCCAATCTCAGATGGCGCCACTAGTATAACGCAAACATTCAAATATATTTTTTATTGTAAAAATATATTTGGTAACAGTTCTGTGACACGACTGATGCGTTGTTTGCATGTGCTAGTGGCGTCGCAAATGGTGAAAAGTGGCAGTTTTCTTCCTTATTCTGTAAATATCGAATGGGACTGCAGCGCGCGTTACGAGATCCGACATTGTGATCGCACGTAAGTACCTAAAGGCTACTTTATCCACCAATAATAATTTATTTAATTCGCAATGTAGATTGTTAAGTTTAATAGTTTAAGTCGATGTCCGTAATATAAGTTCGTTGTTAGTTATATTTAGACTGAAATGTGTTTGGGGCCTTACTTGCATTATGAAGTATGCTCTTTATTATCAAAAGAATTAACGAAACTCGCTCTAGACATTCATTCTCTCAACTTATAATGACTTTGGTTAAACGGAAAAACTTTTTTGATTGTCTACACTATCACAACACGCGTGTTCTATTAGCTTATTTTAGCAATTGGCAATTAAAAATAAATTTCAATAGAAAAGAAATGTTCGGTCTATTTCGTTCATTCATTCGCGCTCAAAACATGAGGTTTCTTTAAGGGCGGAGTGAAACCTTCGTAATGCCAGAAAGGTCCCTAGTGGTGCAGCCAACCACGAGTGAATGTGTTCTTGCTATTCTTTTTTTAGGCTATCTAGTCTTTGAACGGTCGACTATGAGTCATGTTCTCTCACAAATGCTGAAAAACTTATAGTGTGTCTAACGAATCATACCCCACAGACTATACTACTTTAATATAGATAATACATTTCAAGATGGCGGACCACCGCTATTCCTACCACCATTTGGAAATATTACAAATTATTGACCATCCATTTAATTATTTTTTTTCAACTAGGTGTCGCCGTTTATCAAAGTTAATTATAGTATACACAATTTTAAAATAGATGGTGAGACACACGTGCTAACAGCTATTATAAAATTAAAACAGTTCATTGGTAAACTGGTAACTAGATAGTAACTAGTATATTTTTTTCTTTTGAACTGGGCCTAGCATGCACGACAAAATGATCCGCCATCTTTTGATGAACTTTATCACTGACACAACATATTTAAATCAATGCTATATCATAACACAAGCTCAAACACACGTCGTGTCGTTTCAATAAACAGCGTGTTTTTAACATGATTGTAACGGTTTTGTTAAGACGCTAAATATTTATAACCGACTTCAAAAAGGAGGAGGTTCTCTGTTCGATTGTATTATTACTTTTTTTATGTTTGTTACCTCAGAACTCCGTCATTTATGAACCGATTTGGAAAATTCTTTTTGCGTTGGGTTCAGCATAGCTACGAAGTGGTCCCATATAAATTTCATCGATATGTGACCTTGGACTTCGAAGATACATTGAGGTCGGTTTTTGTTTTTTTCTAAAAATTAATTATTATTAGTCTGAACCCCCAATAATGATAACAAGATTTCTACGTTTGAAATACTCATAGCAAGTATCTTAATTTCGGAATAAAAAACTTATGACATTCTTCACCCCAGCGCCTTTTTGGCACATAGTCTTTATGGAGAACGGCATTTATGTTCGTAATTGCATTTTGTTATTTTCATCGTAACATGTTCTACAAATCTTTATTTAATATGTATGCCAATGAATTCCGTTATTGTTTTTAATCATTTATCTCCATTTATTTCAATTATGATACATCAGTGTCTGGAAATATAAATATATTTATTGTAGCAATTTTAATCATGTATTTAAATTATTATATTTGCGTCACAAAATTATTTATACAAGTTGCTTGGAACGGCTGACTGTACAACTCACGTTTGACAGCCTTTGATTTGGAATGCATTTGGATCATGACATGAGTGATTAATGTTTTATACGTAATACGTAATTAATTATACGTATCAAGTTATCTGTGAATTAAGTATATCGTGACAAAAAATATTCCGACAAATCAACATTAACATGGATCACGTGCTACTTATTCTGACGACGAAAATGAATTAAGATAAACAAATGAACATGGCTGACCCTTAGTAGGTATCGGCGCCATTTTCAAAGTCTAGTCACGTGATACATGACCAATGATACTGTCGCAAACAACTGGTGCCAATTTGAGCCCTGTTTTATTCACACTACAAATGGCTGGACTTTACAATCGATGGTGCCAGCGAAATTAATTAGCGAGATTTTAAAGCTGATTTCTGAGATGTCCAGGTGGAAAAAAAAATGTTTAACTACAAAAATTTGTCATAGGCTCAATGACTAATTATTTCTAACCTCAACAAGTGACGAATGTAAATGTTGACTTTGTGAGGCAGAATTACAAATAAAAGTTTATACTACTAATTTTGCCTTGCCATCATTGCGACCACTCGTGCCGTAAATTTTTGTTTACTCTGGAACTCTGTTTGAAAGGACGTCAATTTGAACCCCTACCACTGCACAGATAAGTTGGTAGGTCTCTGTAGGTAATTTATTAAGGCCCGATATTACTAAATTAGAGATTTTATTTTGTTATTGGAATTAACATAAATACGGCTATAGACTTGTGTGTGAGCTAAATTAAAAGTAATAAAATAACCATTATGTATGTATAGCAATAATTAATTTTGTATGAGATCGTCGGGCGTTAAAATAATCAGTACTTAAAAAAATATTAAAGTAGTGAAATTATTTAAAATTTCACTCGATCAGTATTAAAAAATATTGCTGTAGCATGACTTATGAAGTTTTCAGGACTTAGAAAGTACAATATCTTTGCAGTGATTCGAGAATCTGTGTTATATTTAAGTTTGTAAATATTGTAATATAGAGTCATGTAAGCATCACAGATATTTTAAACCATCATGGTCACTTACGATAGAATTAACTTTAGGAACGTTTCTCTTGACGAAATATCTATATCTCAAAAAATCAAATCCGTCATAAATATCTCGTTTATAAAGTTAATTCTATAAAGAATTAATAGAATGTAATACAAATGTTTATGTCCAGTGAATATAATGTGACCCTGGAATGTGACACTGCATTGACTTTTAGATATTGTGCTGATTCTAACAGGGTCCCCTATTATGTGTATACGTTCTCGCTATCTCGCTCTAGGCGTTACAGTTCTCAAAAATGAACTTTAAAAGCTGGAATCAGTACCCTCGGAATTCATCGAAGCAATAACATACAATTTTGCCTTAACGTAACAATGCAATGTAGAAACTATTCGAGACGGGTCTTAGTGTTCAATGATGCCATGATTTGCATCTATAGTATATATACTTACATAAATATATGTTATCCTATTCTGTCACTGATGTTATGTTAGTCGCAATAATTAGTTGTTATAGCAGTGCTTAGGCGGATCTAAAGAATAAATCTAGGGGAGGTACGATATAAGTAGGCTTAGAAGTGTGCAGACTGATTGATGTCTATGATAAGCAATATGAGTTTCGCCATGTAGCTGTTATATGACGTTTTTGCTTATCTGTCCCATATTATCACCATCAATTAATTACGTTCCTAATGATGGCTTTTACGGTTCATTATCAGGGCTCAGTGCGACTTGGCGTATGCCCTCTAATTTGACGGCCTTAGGCCAATTTCCTCACGATATTTTCCTTCGCCGTTTTTAGAGCGAGTACTAGGTGGTAGGTTTCGCGTATGCGAAAGGCTGTATTAGGTGGCCACCGCTTTGCCCTTTATTCTGCCCCCAAGCAGTAGTGCGCGAGCATTGCGGTGTTCCGGTTTGAACGGCGTTGTAGCCACCGAAGTTACTGGGCATTGTGAGACTTAGAGCTATTGTCTCAGAGTGACGAGCGCAGTACAGAGCAGAGCAGGATTTTGCAAAACAAAATTCCGAGTGGTGCTGCAATTGTTTTGAGAAGGCGTGTTGCTTACCATCAGGTAAAAACCAGCCCGTCTCGTCGCTCAACTACTCAAAAAGGAGTACTCAAGTCTACATACCAGCCGTGAAATAAAATCGTACATTAATATCACAGAATACGTATGAATGAGCTTTTATTTAATTCACCAGCACTGAAGACGTTCGATTTTGTTGCCTTCCGTGTTTTCAAAAGGTTCAGCTCGTGTCCCCTTTCACATTTCTTCTTTTTTGATTCGCCGCGTAACAGTGCTTTTCACTCACGTCGTATCGTCCAATCTAGCTTGTTATTTATTAGTCCAATTTGTTCTGAAGCTTATGAAATCGTTTCTATTGATACACGCACAAATGCATATGATATTAACTATTCTATTATAATAAACATTATATTTGTTACCTAATCGAAGTATATCAGTCCATTATAGCTATCTGTTATATTGTACATATGTAGGTAATTATACAGTCTCATAGTGTTGCTATTATATTTATTTTAGTTACGGGATCTGTTCCTACATTCTATTAAATGCGTTTTGTTACTGAGTGCTTGTGAGCTGGCAATACATATATCAAGTGGGGAAGAATGGAACATACTAAAACATTTTTGTTTCTCACGTAGTGATAGCAAGGTGTAACGTAGCTCTCTTTTGAGTACCTAATTCTTTTGTCTGTAGGTTCAAAATTGTTTGTCTGGATATTCCTATAGTCGATTAGTCTGTATTGTTTTATTTTTTCTTCCTTGTTATGTTTGCGGCCAGCAGTGTGTGCTAGGCATGCGATAGATTGCACGGACATATCTTGCTATTAATAACACAAATATTGCATTACGTAAGTTGAATTGTAGGAGAGTTATCGCGAATTGTTGATCTCATTTGTTTACGGACATGTAGCTCAATATGTAGATGTTTTTGTAACATAAATTATATTTGGAAACTGCGAATATACCTATATTTTAAGAGATAGTCAAATTATTATAATTGTATATATTTTGGAAAGGAGATTTTTATACATAGACCGATAGTTCACTTCAAGGGTTGTAATTACTATATGAAGTCTAACGTCAACTGTTTCGTATGTACCATATTGCGTTGTATATAATTTAATTTGAGATGTGATATGCATTCTGATGTTTTTAACTTACATAAAGTGTACAATAAAATTTATATAATTGCGTTGACAAGGATTTTTGTGTATAGGTAAAATTGATATTGTAAAAATTAACTTGAATACGTTGTTCAGAGATTGACGTTTCAAACAAATAAAATAACTTTTACATAAATCTGCTTTTATGTTTTTATATACTTTGCCTGTTAGCTAATTTAAGATTCTACCTTGCAATATTAGAATAAGTGCTAAAAAGTATAGATAGGTATATGTAGTTCCTAAATATGTATGTACGTTATAATACCAGATTAGATTATTTTTGCATTTATCTATTCATAGGAGTAAGGGATACTGATATAAAACAACAGCTTATTTGGTTAAAAAAGTATGCCTTTTTATTTTTTCAAATAGTCTTCATCTAAATTTTATAAGAACATTGGACACGATCGAAGCTTTTTTACCGATAAATAAGTATAAATAATTTTATATTCACATAAATTATCTTATCTATACATACATTACATTTATTTTTAATATCAGTCCTCTCAAAAGGTCCATTCTCTCCCTGCAAATTAAATATTATTATTTACACAGCGATAGGGATTCGCGTCTACCGTACATACATACATCAACAATTAACAATTAATAGAGACTATGTACAAAATATATCACGCTCACTCACACGAACATCCGTCACCGTTCACACACACCGAGTCACATTCACATCATTTGGCATATGGATGGCGGCACGTCACTAGCAGAGGTCGTCCCAGGCGAGCCACCAGGGCGCGCGGCAGTCCTCGCGCTTCCGGCGCCGGCGCTCGGCGCGGTCGGCGCGCTTCTTCACGAACCGCACGTTGTACGGGTCCTCGGCCAGCTCCGGGTACCGCGCCACGTCGTGCACGTACTCGCCCTCGTAGCCCGCCGCCGAGCCCGCCTTCTGGATCTCGTCCAGCTCCGCCGCCGACCAGTCCAGCGAGCCGCCTAGCCCCTGCCGCAGCGCCTCGCGCTCGCGGTGCCACGCCTTGCGCACGGCCGCCGCGCGCGCGTGGTGCAGCAGCCGTTGCCGTTCGCGCTCGGCGCTTGTGCCGTAGCGCAGATTCACCACGCTCGTGCGGCCGTGGATCTTCACGTCCGCGTACGAGCGCCCGCCCTCCGCCACCTCGTGGAACGTCACGTTCAGTTTGCCCTGCATGCGCTTCAGCTGCTGCTTGTCGTCGGCCGCGCGCCACGTGTCCTCCTTCACGAAGTAGAACACGTCCTGCTGGTCGCCGTGCACCACGAACGAGAACGGCAGGATGTGTGACCGGTTGAACACGGACGTGTACACGTCGCGGTAGATGGCGTTGGCGGAGGGCACGGCGGTGACGACAGCACGGCCACGTGAGTTGCGGGACACGAGGATGCCGCGCCCGAATGGAGGCTCCGAGTCCGACCCGATCCTCTTCGGGGTGAGGTTGAGGGCGTCCGTTTTCAGCGCGGACATGGCAGGAATAGAGAGACTTCTGAAGTCGGCTATTCTCTTGTTGGACATGTGGGAGAGGAAGCCCGATTCAATGGTGACGGTGGGAAGCAGTGACATGGCCGAGGGTAGGCCCGGACCGCTGTCTGCCGGCGCAGTGCCCCACACGGGCCGGCCGAGAGGAGCGCTGGGCAAAACGGAGCCACCGGGCAGCTCATCGGGATACAGCTGTGGCGCCAGGCTCTTGGTGTCGTAGCCGAGAAGTTTCAACCATGAAAGGTGGTCTGTGGAAGATAAAAATGTATTAATTTCACTCGGATATAGACCAAAGACATGTTACGGTGAGTTTCACTTGAAATATTTAATTTACCTGTTGGTTTTTTATTCTGGGGCATCACATTGATCGGATCGTTTCCATTAAATCTGTACAGATGCAACTGAGTTGGATTGTGGATTCTCTCAATCAGATTCTCCCATAGCGGCGACATCCATTGTCCGATCAGGGGATCGTATACTTTTCCATTGGCCATGTGAACTAGAGACGTCACTTGATCCAATAGTCCACCGCAGAAGTCCACAGGTAAATATAAATATGGGTTGGAGTCGTAGACGATGTGACCGTATGGAGACCTCATGATCTCACGAATTCCTTCACCGTACTGATTGAAAACCATCACAGGAGTTCCACATTGGTCTGTTGCGATGTAGTATTTGTGTCGGGCAACCTAGAAAGAAGCATAAAGTTAATATCGTTCTGAGTAAACCGTACGAGACTCAAACATCTCAATATTGGAATAGGCTTTTATCATTTACCTGTGTGTAAATCAGGTGCCCTCTGTCGTCATAAACCAATGTCATAAATCTGTTCTCTCTTGGAGAATAGATGTGACTGACTTCATGAGGGTTCTCCTTATTTGTGTAGAAGAATTGAGTTACGTTTCCGAAGTTATCTTTTCTGGTGGACAATCTGTAAAAATAAAATATATGGGTTTACTCCATTGAATGTGGAACTACGTACCATATTATTATGTAAGGAAGGTACAAATATGAAGTAAACCCACCTGTCGAGATGGTCATAATAATAACGGACATCGAATCTGCCTCTCTTCATAGCTCTAATCAACAATCCCTTAGAGTTGTATTGGAATCGTTCTTCTCGAGCATTCTGGGAAACCAGTCCTCGACTGTCATATCTGTATTGACCCTCTCCGAACTTGATGATACGGTCCATGTCATTGTATTCCATTGGTATCGTGTTTCCTCTGTACGTCAACGAGAGCATATTGCCGTTGTCGTCGTAGCGGAAACCCCAAGGCTCTTGAGCTTCGACTCCCGTCAACTGGCCGTCGCAATCCCAGGTGTAATTCTTCACATTGGTATAAGTATTTACTCCAACGTTCCTTGTGTGAGTACGAGTCTGGGATATTCTACCGTGTTTGTCATATGAAAATTCCATTCTGAAGACTTCCATCCTATGTATGTTGACAGTAACTTCTTTCTCGAGGAACTGCTCATTTAGTACTCGCGAAAACATCGCTATGCCATCATAAACAGATGTTTCATTCCACTTTTGTTTGGATACAGTGAATTGACCTAATAGTTCTGGAGAACCAGTTTTACTATTGTACACAATGTGATGAGGAATGAGTGTCTGTCCACCAATTCGTCCTTGAACAGCTGTTATCCTGTAATTATTGTCGTATTCGTAAATAATTTTCGCGTTACTCAGTCCAGTTTTGGCGCCGTAGTCGAGTCTTTCCTCGACTAGAAGGCCACCGACGTACGTCGATTCCCAACGGTAGTCAACGTCTCGGTCCACATGCAGTATTTCTGACGGTAGACCACTATTCTCTGCATAATGTATTTGCGTTTGACCGTCGCCATGAACCACTTCTGAAACTTTATTAGTCGTAAAATAGCGGTAAACCACTCTAGCTCCGTCTCCAGGGAATACAGTTTGCAGGAGTTCACCGGTGTGGGAATAATGTTGCAGATATTTCTTTGATGATCCGGGTGGCGCGTATGTAACCCTCAAAAATCCAATAGACGGTTGTACGCTAAATGAGTGATTCGTTCCGGAAGGCAATACTACATGTGTCAGTCCACCCTCTTTGTCATACGAGTATTTGTAATTTCTTTGACTTGCTAATGATATCTTGGATACGAGATTGCCTTCGTTGTAATATATGAACTTCGTGCCGTCTTGAGGGCTCGTTATTTCTGACAGCATTCCATGAGGATCGTAACTGTATGATTCCTCAGTTTCACCCCACTTCCAACCATTGACTCTGTAGAATCTGTCGTATGAAATGTTCAGAGGCACCGCAGCGCCGTGAGGTGTAAAAGACAGTGGTAATCCGGCCAAATCGTAAGTGATTGTAAACAGGGGATTTCTATCGGCGTTGAAGAAAGTTTCCCGACTCTTTCGTTGGTCAAACTCTATGATAAGTACCCGGGAATCATTGACCCATATTTCACGGTTTAATGTCTGCTGCGGGTTTCTCACGTCACCAACTAATGTGTAAAGAGAGTACATATTGTTCACAAGCCCGTCCCCAAATGTCGTTGTTTGATGGGACCACATGTGGAGCATTTCAGCCTCAATAGGCAAAGCTGCTTCTAATAGCGGATGTTTGGCAGCTGCGATGCTTTCAAACTTTCCAGACCAGGGTGTTTCGAGAACAAGCGTGTTGTTTGTGTAAATTCGACCTTCAGTTATTTGTTTTCCATTGTTTATGGTGATCTGTTTGAATGACTGACCGTGTAAGACATATTCACGTTTCTTAGCAACACCCACAGGTATTGTGCTAGATGGGTTTGAAACAGTGACAGCTAAGCCATAGTTCTTAGCTAGTCCCGATGTTATGTGTACTTGTTCGCCGGAAGGCATTATGATCTTGGTAACACGTCCAAGCTCATCATAGTTGTAAATGACAGTGTCTCCCGCCTGAAATGAATTACATAGTTTAGACCTTGTTCAATTTAGTAGCCTAGTTATAATGTTTGAATTTGAAATTATTCAAATACTTACGCCTGAACGACTGTTCAGTAGTCCACTGCCAGCGTCATAATCGAACTCAATTTCAGTGGTTCCCTTTTCAGCGATCTTAGTCAGATATCCAATTCCAGATATCTTTAGTTCCAGTTTATGATCTTGCGTATTCTCAATAGAGCTTACGACGTTGCTGTAATCTCTAAGAAGTTGAATTTTGTTTCCAGAAGCATCAGTCACAGTCGAGAGCTTGCCGAAACTCGTGTTCTTGGAATATAAGAATGAATATCTGGTCTTTGCTGAAGTCAAATCTTTCGTTGTAATGTGTTGGCCGTACCGGTTAAATACGTATATCTCTGACGTTGGAGGATACGGTATTCTGAATTCTCCATTTTCGTCGTGTTGGGGCAAGTAGTGTTTTAATGCCAATATATGGAGAGATCCTGTACGATAAAATGAAAGTTAGAATCAATTAACAAATAATACACACTA
This sequence comes from Petrophora chlorosata, assembly GCA_951640565.1. Lineage (NCBI taxonomy): Eukaryota > Metazoa > Arthropoda > Insecta > Lepidoptera > Geometridae > Petrophora > Petrophora chlorosata. Next base: position 10,187,752 of record OX621193.1, on the reverse strand, counting down.
CAAATGTTAAAACAAATAATTACAAAATGTGTATGTGTTCTTTTACCTTGATCAACAACATTGAGAACGCCATCGGGTGTGACGGCAAGCGCAGATATCGTTTGGAATTTTGCATTGGATGACAGCAATGTCTCAGTGCTGGTAGGTGGTTCATCGCCTGCCACCACACTCAAACGACAAGGGCAGCCAGCGCCCTCATCGCGAGAGTTCGAAGGAACAGCTGTAGCCGATACAGAGGTATTGCATTCACAGCTTAACTCTTTTAGATTTTCTTGCAGTTTGCCAGCAAAGTGCATTATCTTTCCAGAAGGGTCAATCGATTTTATCGTGTTCGTCTTTTTAGAGTCAGATTCGGCGACGTAAAGAATACCGCTCGGAGCAAACGATAGTGCTAATATCGTGCCCAAGCTTGAATCTTCTCTGAAATCAGTATTGGTTTTGTTCGTAGGTTTTGTAATGGGTTTACCATCACTACCAAGGCGACAATGAGAAGGTTGTCCAGCAACCACTTTAATTTTCATGTCCACGGTCAGTTTGAGTATAATTCTGTCGTCAATGAAGTAAAGGGATCCATCGAGAGGTGATAAAGCAACACCAGTAGGCCATTGCAATTGTGCTTCATAAGGAGCTATGGCGCCACGACATGGTACAGGGGACCAGTGGTTATGATGACCGTGGTGTCCTACTAAGGTGTGGATGATTCCATTGGGATCGACTGCTCTTATGTTTGTTCCATCTGCGATATACATTGTTCTGTCTGCTGCTATTGCCAGACCTGCAAAGAGAAATAAACATATTTAATATCAAACCGTTGTATCAGTTATATTAGGTTATGTTTAATATTAGGTATCACTTGAAATGAGAATTGCTAATCTTAACCTTTAGGATGAGCCAACTTGGCTTTGATAGCAGGTCCTTCATCACCACAGTTGGAATCGTCTCCGGGCACACAGCGGTCTCCGTTACCCACGACAGGTTCAGAGTTCATCGATGGGTCTCGAACTTTCTCCAAAGCAATCACTCTTCGTACTTGATGCCTTTCCGAATCGGATATGTAAAGGTAACCGTCGGCTGGTGATATGCAGATGTAGTACTGATATGCGACTTGCGTTGTTCTAAAAAGAAACATTCCCATAAGAAACTTGTATATAATACCTAAATCATTTAATTTCATCGGTTATATACTCACTCAAGTTTTAGGACAGTCATGACAACGCCTTCAGGAGTGATCCTTCGAACAAGGTTGAAATCACCGACATACAAAGATCCATCGGGTCCTGATGTTAAAGCAGTTGGTGTTAGTAATCGAGAGTCAGCTGCCTTGCCATTGCAATGATCGGGGCATTCAAGAGCTCTTTGAAGACCAGTACCCATCACCACCTAAAAGTGAAGCATATTATTAGGAACATTTTAATTTCATGACTCCTTTACTAATATAATTTCAAAGTGACTTTGTAAATGACGTGTACCTGAACAGTTCTTGGATATTGTTTCAAATGAAGCAATGCTCCATCACCTTTCTGGAGAATACCTTCGTGGAAGTTGTAATGGTGATGAATATCGAGTCCCCATCCACCAATATCAGAAATGTCTACATCAAATCCTGCTAAAGTTGCAGTCTGTGTTTCCCATACAATTGAAGCGCATGACGAGTATTCGTATCCAATTGAGATCTTCGCTTGAGCTTGGCCGTAAACCTTCTGTTTGTAAACGTTCCTCTTATTCCAAGCGAACACATGTGTCAGATCTGGGTCGGCTTCATACGTGTGCGTGTGTAGAGAGCCTTCTATCTCAACCCTCACATGTACTCGTGATAAAGATGCTGGAACAATCTTTCGCGTCAGTTGGATGTGGACGCAGGATAAGTAGCCAGCGGCTTGCGACGATCTGTATGTCAGTTTCACCAGAGAGCCGGGGATGCCGATGGACTCGCTAACAATCTGAAAATATTAATTTAAATGATCACACGTGTTAAATGTCCATACTGCGTATTACTGACAAAAAGCTTCGAAAAGATTGAAATAGATTTACGTAGAAGTGGCTTTACACATTAGTGTGAGTGATTAAACGATAAAGGTAGGTACCTGAGCTTCAGGGTAAACAACAGTAGTAGTGGTAGCAGAAGAAGCAGCTGGTGCTGCAAGCGGTGGCACTGCCACGACTTCAGGGCGAAGACGCTCATGGTCGTGGGCCGCGCATGGAGGCGCTTCCACCTCCCACCATTGTGGAGTAGGAGCCCAATCTAGACGTGGAGGTGCCCTGAAATTATCAAGGTCTTATTAACTTTTATTTAAATAAATCTCTGTTGGGATTCAATAATATTTGCAGTGCATAGTGTTTTCTAGAAAATTACTTCTTCCAAGAGTACTAATATTAACTTTACGAAGAATATAATGTCGTTAAACATTTTAATATTCTTTAAAACGATATTAATATTGTCATTTGGTTAAGAAACTACATTCTACTTTACCTATGCGTAGTTACGGCCTGAATAAGTTCGCGATAATAAAAGGTTTTTTAAATATACAGACGACACTTGATTTTACAATAAACGGTAGCTGAATAAGTTCACGCTAATAAAGGCGTTTTATATTTCAAAGAACAGACAAGATTTACCTAACTAATCCTCTTACTCATCGTATATATATCTTCTTACCTATCTTTGTTGATTTTGTAACGAACGACCTTTCTCCGGGCCATTAAGGTTCCAATCGGAAACAAGACGGTAAATACACCAATTTTTTAAAGGAAAAGAAAAAAGACTGATCACAATAATAACTGTTTGAAAGAAGGCCAAATTACCTCGGCGTGGGTACTTTGACGCTTTCATCGCTGAGTTCCATCTGCACTGGAGGTAGCACGACTATCTGGTTCCAGGGTACAAAAACGGTCTTCCGTAGAGGCTTGAAGGGCGAACGCTGGAACTGCAGGGTGACGGCTCCTCCACCGTTCACTAGCACGTCGAACCTAAGGGTGGGCGGCGATTAAGAAAAGCTGATGCAAATGAGGATTTCCACAATTTGATCCTAAAATTTGCTAAGAGGAAATTGCGGTTTGTCCCTTCGATAAAGGTAAAGGTAAGTGGATGAGGCATCCTTACGCCCGCCCGTTTTACAAGATGTTTTCCTAATTTGGGAGAATTCCTTGAATTTTATAGTAAGCTTATTAGTAAATTATATCAAATATTAATCAAAATACCGCTAGCCTTGTTAGCGTTATTTTGATTAATATTTATTTTGTCCGTTTTAGGTTGAGTATGAACGTGAAGATTTGATAACATCATTTAAAGTGTGTGATTCACGTGATATTTTTCGTACTTTAAGCTTATATAACTCTTGTCCATCCAAAGGTTGTCTGGAAGAGATCGCTTCGAGCGATAAGACCGCCCATTGTACTACCATAGTTGAGGACTGTGTTATTGTCTATTTCTATAATTTGGTATACAATAAAGAGTTTTTCTATTCTATTCTATTCTAAATCTCATAACCCCAGTACTTTCGTTACCTATAAATATTTTTGTTAGTTTTTAAATATGATAATCTATCAGATTACATAACTTAAGGACAATATGATAGTTTTGTTACATTTTCGTATCCAAATGTCAATCTGTTTTATCCAATAAAAGTACCAACCCACATGAAACTGAAGTGTCTAGACGTTGCCTATTTATTCCGCCCTTGAAGACTGTGCCTGGTTATGATTATAGTACGGGATTAAAATTTGTTCGAAGTGGAAACCAACATTTCTTAGGAAAAATCTTCAGCCGTAACTTCTTTGAATTACTTATTTCGAAAAAAAATTTTACACATTTATTTATGTTTTGAAAAGTACCTGAACGAATGATCTAGCGAAGTTTTAAGATTGCGATCTTCCAAGAATTTCAATCGCTACGAAACAAATAACAAACGCAATTAGCCCGATCGTTACACGACTTCTCCCTAATTACCGATGTTTACGAAAATAAACAAAGAAAATGTAAACAAACAGCGAATTCCCTTTAACCGGCATTTAAATGGTTAAACGTGACGCGATATTCGATTACCTGTTCACATGATACGAGTATCGATAGCGAGTATACAGGTTTGGTTCCGCCGGCGAGTAGAGTAATTCGATTTCATACTCGATGCTTTTACGGAGACGTGCGGGGAATTAACGACAACCGTGACTGAAAATTAATGAAGATTGCACGGATGTTATCTCAAATATTTAACGTTCAAATTCTTATACAAATATTTTTTGTTTGACACGCGATGCTTACAATGTAGCGCTATAACGGTACGCCTTTGTGCCTTTTATAAATCCATGACTAAAAATATGGCTGTGACTAAAAAAAGCTCGATTTTGCTGTGAAGCGTGTTTGATTGCTATTATTCAATAAACGCTTTTAGTGTTAAGGTAATTTACATTCTTGGGTTGTGCGACTTTCACATGATACTTAAGTCAATTAATTTTTTATACAGCACGGCTGTTTTAAACATGTTTATAACTTTATAAACTTACTATATAAATAGATTATAACAATAGTTTAAACATTTTTGAAATGGTCATGTAAGTCAGCCATAAACATGGCACGATAACAAGATGCATGCAGGTATGTAACAAGCAAAAAATTCCTTTATTGTGACCAAGGATCCTTTTTCTTATTACAACAAGGTATGTAGGTCCAAGGTAGGTACCGTCTTTCTCTTGATCTTTCGCTTTAGCCCGTTAAATAACAGATCTAAGTATCATGACATAACTAAATACGTAATCAAAGCAAATAATTAATTGATATAATTCATCGGTCCACGCGTTTTCAACTTACAAAGTCACCAGACACATAGAAACAACACAAAATGAAACAACCTCATATTCAGTTTTCATATTTTTAAAAAAGTAACGATTTCTTACTAACCATCCACCCTGTCTGGTAAGGGTAAAGCCGAAGCGAGCCTCGCGGTCCACCGAGACCCTGATGCCGATGATGCCGAGCCCCTGGGGCGAGACCACCTGACCCCTCATCACGGAGACGCGACTGCACAGACCAGCTCTCGTCAGTTGGAGTCAAGGAGGGCACAGCACAGCGCAACGGGCGATATGTTCCTAGGCGTTAGGTGAGTCAACTCTCTGACAACTTCAAAGTTGATCGATTGAATTGCTTGATTTTCTTGAAATTGAATTTAAGGAAGCTTGCTTTCTGAATAGATGTGTTACTTTTTTGTAAGGATGATTGATCATATTTGTGGCACACACATACAATATAGATTTGACGGTAGAGCCTCTTATTTTAGAAATAGAAGAGGCAACTAGGTGGATAGCGATCGTTCCTACGTCGTGTCATGTCACTGTCTCGAAAGTTTGGGAATATGATATTGTATGTCCATCATTTAACGGATTACCTGAGACTGATGATGATGAATTATTAATATATCACAGGTACAATACAATACATATACCTATTTTATCGGGTATGATTCATAACGAAAAGGAAACCTTCAAAAAAGGAATCTCAACCCAACTAATGAGATATTTTTTGCTAAATGTGTTAAGTACCTATTTAAGTTTTGAAGGTCTTTCCATCCCTTATGACTTCCACTTTGTTGGCTTCACAAAATGCTTAACAAAATTCGAATTATGTTTGTGTTTCCGTGTTCTATTAAGAAAGCAAAACTTTAAAATCTTCGAAACATATCGCCCAATGCGCTCCTTCGATCAAAAACTGACCGAAGCTTGTGCTGTGCTTTGTATTTTGTAAACTCTGTGAGAGTGAAGTAAAGTATGAAAATAAATTTGGAAAATAATATAAAATAAGAAATTTTTAGCATTGCACATTCTCGTTTAAGGATCAGCTAATGTCTAGGATACATTTCGGTTTACATATTATAATGCACTTGTTCATACCATCACTGCCTTTTATAAATCTCTGCTTCATAAAAGAGAGAAAATTATTGTTTAAGTAAACAGAAATCTACCTAGAAAGATATGTATGTATGTATGCATGTAACAGCTGCCACACAAACCATAGAATCGATCGATTTTGTATTAAAATATTGTTTAATAATTAATGAATTTTATGTCAGGTGAAATTGGTGCAATGATAATGTAAAATATTGTAATTTAAAACCAAAATGTAAATATTGGCAAACAGCCCGTTTTTTTTTCAAATAAATTAACGCGAGAAATAAAAAATGGAACAAAATTAAATGTGCGAGTTCGTGTCACATGTTGACTATAATTTTTCTAATAGAATTTTAGTACTTTACCCGACTGCAAGGGTAAGAGACAGGGTTTTTTGGAAATTATTTCCTCAATAAATTTAAGGAGTTATGAATTTCAATAAATGATGTGTCATTAGATTTATCCTAATCCCTAGAGTGCGACAAATGCTAAACCCAATACAGCGAGCTTGGCCTCCATGGCAGTCGGGTTACTAAGCTAGGTATATAGTTACTAAAGTTGTTTAAAATATGCATTTGGGAATCCAAACATAAAGTATTTTACTCTGAATATACCTTATCTATTTCTGAAATTAAATTTCAAGCATTATATTAAATGTAAACCTTTTAAAAGCTCTAACATTATCACATCATTATGATTTCAATGAAAATTTAATGATTGACCGATATACAATCTCGAATTGCTGAAAGGCCATGATATTATGTTTATAAAACAAAAATAACTCTTGACCTATAGGTATATATTAGTTACATATATATTTCAAACAAATTGCAGATATAAAAAATGTAGGCATATCAAAATAAGTTCGTAATCCACCTGAAAAAGAGTGTTAAAAATACACAAACCCTGAAATCTCACACTAATCTCTACAGTAGATAGATATTAATATATTTTTTACAGTATACTTTGCCCAACCATCAAACAAGTGCGTGTAGGTTTAAAAATATAAACACAAAAATAAAGTGGCGGATTTTTTTGTTTATATTTTTATGCGGTATAGCTCTATAAAATTCGGATAAAATCTAAGCACTTCAAAACTTCTTTTATATTTTGGGCATGTTTAATCAGTTTATTACAAGTTTTCTTCTTTCTACAAGTTGGCGTATAGTATGTGAAACATATAAATGTACATAACGGAACTTATAAGCTATCGTTGCACCAATTTCTTAGTAGTCGTTGTAACTTTTAAATATAGTGATCAATGGAAGCGATGGTTGTAATGTACAATGTCGACACTCTGTAATAGTCTCGCTGTGAAGTAGGAATACATTCAAATAAGTTGTGTTTGGTTAGTCACAGAGGGAGTGAGGATCTAAACACATAAAGAGCTCGGGCGAAGGGTAGGGGGTTGGTTAACAGATGAAAGACGCAGACAAAGGGTAAGGAACACATAAAAGGGTAAGTTTATTTGAAGCTTAATTTGCGTGTTCGCTGGAATTTTGCTCAATTGATAGGTTCTATACAATTTCGCGTCACGTTTCGTATTTTTACAAGCCCTATCCCTATCGTGTTTTAGACGTTTTGCGTGAAAGCGTAAATGATTTTCCTAAGTTTCATTCAGTACAACAAAATTATACCACAGTATATAATGTCAACTATAATATATAAGCACAATAGACGAGACAAATAAATAAGTACAAAAAATACGTTTGTGACTGCGGCAAATGATATTTGTAAGGTGAAACCGCTCGCACGCGAGCACCGGGTACCGGGCAAGGCCGCGTGCATTACAGAGAAACATCCAGTTTGTCGCAGCCACGAGAACATTCAAGACAAACATACAGATGTTACATACACATAGAGAATGAAACGAATACAGACAAAGGATTGAACAAAAAGTTAAAAAGCACAGTGGGTCCGATCGCATGCCTGTAATGGGCAAGCGGCGGACGCCGGCATCACACACATATGCAGGAGTCGCAACAAAATGGAAGAGGTGAACAGATACTGAACACTGAGGGGCGAGGGCGGGCTGTCTGACACTTACCATGGTGTAAAGGAATTCCAGAACTCGCTAGGAGTGGCGGACACACGGCGGCACAGGGACACAGAAAGACAGGACAGATTACTACACAGATACCTACATCCCTCAGTGCAACCCCACCCCGGCGCTAGGCAACCGCGCGGCCGATTGCACTCGTCTAATTTGGTTACCTTGCGTTAACACTTGTTAAAAATAATATGCAATATTCGACTCGACAACGAAGCCCGTTTGCATTAGAACACCACCACAATAGATCTGAATGATCGTACGTGGGTCGAACAACATTTTGAATTTGAAGGTTGCACTAAAGATTGTTACTGAGTACGAGCAAAAGAAACATGCTGGATGGTGGACGCACGAAGAAACCCGTCGCGTGCCACGGTAAGGTACGAAAAGGGCCGATGGAACAAATGCCGGAACGCAATATAACCACTCTAGACTTTTGAACTTAAACAAAATAGTGAAGCGGCTCGTGTTTTAATGCAAACAAACTTTTAGAGGCGCTTTTGCATATTAAGCGAGGTGGGTTGACTACTTTTGTTATTCAGTTTTGCTTTGTCTTGTTTGTCAAAGAGATTGCTAGAAAGTTTTATCAACGCACACGGTACGGCAAATAAAACTTTAATAATTTAAAGAACTCACTCAGATCATGAAAGACGCAATGAAATTTTGAATGAACACGACTAGGTACCATTTGCCAATATCCCCAATTTTAGATTCGAGTACAAGTTAAGACGACGTTTGATTACGACGATATTTTAATCTATACTAATGTTCACGCACGCTCCTAAGCATATTGTTTGTCTCTCATGATGCGAGTTACACTTATTTGAATCTTAATCAGTTAAATCTAACCAATGAGTAGACAAACAAAACTGTTCGAAAGCTATTGAGCGCTCATTATAATTTGTAATTCCATTAATTTGTAACTAAGACGCTTCTGTATTAGGTAATCAGACAAACAGGTAGGGTTAGACACACACAAGGGATGAACATTAGACAATACACAACACATCGGATCTGGTGTGAGAACATAAAACAACACAAAAAATAAATTACGACAAATTATGTTTAATGATAAAACATAACCATGCTAGGATTGCAAATAATAACTCAATATTTTACACGCGAGAAAACACAGGAAAATCAAAACACTTCCACCAGATGATAAAATAAATCCAAATTTAAGTTTTAAAGTAGAACGGTCACAATGTAAATTAAAAATAACCACACCAAATCCACGGAGAGGTTTAGGAAGATGAGCAGGAGTGGTGAAGGTGCTAAGTTCTTAATATACTTTGTCATTATGAATTTTGTATCTTCTTCTTACGGATATACATTACATACAGTACGGCGATGATATCACGGATCTAAAATCATTGTAAAGTGCAATTATATTAAATTTATGAACTGTGCAAACCGATAGGTCAGTCCTAAACCAACTTGCTTGTAAAAGATATCGTTCGGTCCCGATATTGAGTACTCATTGGAGTGAATATCGGGATTAGGGACGGTATCTCTTACATACATGAAGTGATTTGGTGTTTGTAAAAATACATCATTTCGTGGTAGAGGAAGCACTTACCTCTCAGAATATTCGTCCATGTGAGCGTAGCTTTGTACAGAGTTTTCTTCGATGAGGAATTTGACGCGTTGGTAGAAGGAGGCGGTGACTGAAGGCGGCTGTTTCCGGAGAAGGACCTCAACGGGGTCGTTGGAGGCTAGGCACATGATGTGTTCGGCGCACTCGGGCCGGCTACAGCATTCCGAGTCGGAGCAGTCGGTCATGCCATCTTCAAAATGGTAGGGCCATTGTCAGCCAATTTTGCACATCAGATTACCAATTGCCCACCACCAACGAATATTTTTGCTAATATAAACCTTGTTTTTTATGATGCATGCATATTTGACTTTGAAAATGTAGTAAAAGTAAAAAAAATAAGTTAATCCAACAGTATAAACATAAAAACTATGATTAACTGTGTCGGTTTTCATAAAAAAGAACAAAATGATAATTAAAAAACCTGTCCCATTTTATATAGAATTCCATGTCTCTGAAAATGTAGAAAGTCCTACCTTCATCGTTGTCTTCGTTATCAACGCAGGACAGTTCCAGGGCAATGGAACAGTCCGTTCCGGCCCAGCCGTCGGCGCAGGAGCATCGGTAGACGCCGTCTTCGAGGAGGCACTGTCCGTGGCGAGTGCAGGCGTTGGGACATCCAGCTGTAGGCAAATTAGGTTAACATTTGGCTTTTCGAAACAATAGAACACATAAGGGACATTTAAATAGGTGTTTGGTATCTAATACTATAGTACGAGTATATAATTTTTTAAATAAAATTTCTGAATACCAGAACTTGACTTATCAAATCAAATCATAACGAATTCTTTATTGCTAGAATGTTGTAAACAGATGATAAATAAAGATTATTCCTAACATTCTACCATAACAATGGTGTGCAATATTTACATAATTTCAAAAAATATAAATAAATTAAATTCAAATTATCATATAATTTTACGTTAATTTTAATTATTGTCAAAATGTCGTCAATTTAAATGTCGGTATTAAAAATATTATGATAAAAAGTAATAAAAATCGATATATATAAATAAGATAAGTATATTAATATTTCAACATTAAGTAATTACAAAATATATAACATAATATTGTATAATAATTTAATAATCATTCCGTATATGTCATGTGCTCTTTCAAATCATAAAAACATTTTTAGCTAGCCATTGCGTTAATTTTCTTTTAAAAGTCATCAGAGGCAAATCTATGAATGAGTTCGGATTTATGCACTTTTAGCATAGGTAATTAAGATCCTATATATACGAAAGTTGGAGTCGCAATTTAAGTACACATTCTGGTAAGCTAGGAAGTATCAATTTACTGAATTAAGTATTCCTCTTGCTGCAAACCTCGAGATTACCATAACCAATATCAAATTCAAACCAACTTACGCAAAGTGCAATGCCTGCCATTCCATCCTTGGGTACACACACAGGTACCGTTCTTGCACTGTCCGTGCTCGTGGCACCGCGGATCACACGGGCGCTGGTCGCACATTGAGCCGGTCCAACCCTCGTCGCAGCGGCACACGCCTTCTGCACACACTCCGTGCGGGCCACAGTCCAGAGAGCACACCACTGCCATAAAAAACACACTTTAATATACCAGACTACTATATTATTTGTCCCTCTACAATTTGGCTTGGCACACCCACGATCAGTATTCTCTAACAATGTTATCAGGTCCGTATCTTATTCAAATTAGAGCTCGTTGTTTTCATGTTTATGTCTTCTTTCAGAAGCTGTGACATTTGACGAATATATGGCTGAGATGCGATCTCTTGAGACTAAAAAGTAGACAGGTCTTAGATGAGCTTTCAGACAATTTTCCCATTAACGGTAAAATTGTCTGATATCATACATGTATGGCACATAGTTCGTACAAAACGTAGTATAAGTATAATTTAGTAATTTAGTATAATTTAGTATCTTTATATGTTCTCTCTCTCTTAGTTTTGGTATATTCGTTTTACGTAACATTATAAACAAGAGCTCAGAACTATAACTCCTGCATATATTTGCTACTGTTTAGTAGGTAATCATCTAAAGATTTGTAGATTCTGTAGTTTGTTAGTTCTTTTGTTTTTACCTTGCGAGCAATCATCTCCAGTGTATAGCGGGTCGCACACGCATCTTCCAGCATCCAGATCATACACTCCTCTTTGGGAACAGGCGGGCAGACATCGCTGGACGCGAGCGTCGCGCTCCGTGCAAGCGGCACCCCGCCAGCCTGCCCGGCACACGCAGCGTCCGCGTACGCACGAACCGTGACCTCCACATGTCGGGTCTAAGCAGTCCTCTGAAAAAGTTGTTGATGTTATGTAGTTGACTTAAACATTGTTATACTTACTACGAGTATAAAGCGTTGAACTAAGATAGTGCTATAGATAGCTTTGAAATAACAAAACGAATACTATTTTTTTATATGGAATTGAGTAATGAGACGAGCATGTCTTTCGCCTGATGGTAAGAGCCACGCCTGCCCATAACAATTGCAGTGCTATTCAGAAGTTTTAATACCATAAAAGTACTGCGTATATAGCACTGCATTGCGCTCATCACCCCGAGACATCAGATATTAAGTCTCACATGCCCAGTAATTTCGCTGGCTACAATGCCCTTCAAACCAGAACACATTAACGTGACGTAACCGGAACACAAAACGGTGGTGCCTACCCAGATGGTCTCCCGCATACGAGTGACCTACCACGAGTTAATCTATAGTTCTGTGCATATACTAAAGTATTTGTTAGTTTTAGGTTTTTTTACCTTCATCACACTTTGATCCCTTCCATCCAGGTTTACAATGGCAATGCCCGGCCACACACTGTCCTCTACCAGAACAGTCAGCAGGTTCACAATCATGAGCTGGTATGTCACATTCGGCCCCTTTCCAACCTTCAGAACAATGGCAAACTCCACCAGCATAAGCGCCGTGTCCCGAGCATAGAACTGGACAAACACCTGTCAAAGAAGTGGTCCTATTAGTAATCATACCTACTATATCAAAATGTATACAATTATATGTGTGTAAGGCACGTATCACTTACTTTTAGAACAGTCATGACCTTCGTACCCATCCATACATTCACATTTTCCTAAATAACAAGAACCGTGACCAGAACAGTCGTCAGGACAGGAGTTGGTAATTCCCTCGGCTTCCGATACGATCATTTCCACGCTGTGCGGTTGCAGTTCGTCGTTGTATATCGAAATAAACCATCTTCCTGTATCGAGGTACTGTAATATACTGACGTTGACTCTCATATCGGTCGATCTTTTACTTATCGTGTGGTTCCATCTCTGAAATGGGCCAGTCGTGCTTAGTAACTCATTCCAGTCGACGAAGGTATTTTCGTTGTCAGGTCGAAGAGGGCTTCTTCTTCTTCTGAGTCTATGGTCAACGCGCCCGCCTCGAATGAACTCTACGAAGTCGTATTGTGTTACGCTGGGCGCAACGTTTCGTCTCCCGTAAACTGCGAAATTAGCTCCCCATGGCACGGTGAAGTTTAAGCTCACATAGGCTGGTTGTTTGTTACGAAACTCCGAACTCCAGAACTGATAAGCGGGTATCGTTGCATGGTGCAGTTCGTCGAATTCTCTAATTTCCATCGCTGGTGACCAGGGAGGGGGCGCGGCCTGTTGTGCTTGTTGTGGTATCACTGCTGATTCAAATGCCGCTTCCGCCGTCGTTGACCAGCCTCCCAGCGATGATGTTGATATTGATTCTGAGATAAAAGGGGAATGTTACATAATTAATTAAATTCATTAGTGTGCATAAATTCCAAGTACAAATTAGAATAAAATCTTTAATTTAACATACCGTCTGATGGTGATGACGTTGATAAAGCATCTCTAATTCCTTGTGCGTGTGTTACTGCCTTTACATCTTGTACCAGGATGCAATTTGAATTGTCTATATTACTTTTAATTGACGATAAAGCTGTAACAAGGGAAAACCATTTAATTAGATTGCGCTACTAAAGCTTTTTCATTTAATGTGGGGACCAGGTTCGCCCGTGAGTCTATTTCGTAACGGATTCCAAAAGAGCCTTTCAAATAAAACAAAATTATGTCGTAAGGCAAAATCTTTCGCTCAATCTGGCTATCCAATTAAGTTTCCGTTAAGTTTGCGTCTTATCGAGGGATCACATCGATAATGCCCAGTAGCCGAAGAGTAATTCTATTAAAGTTCACACAGGCAGAGACACGGGTGTCGCTCTAAGATTCTGAGCGACGTTACGAAACGCAATAGAATAAGAGATGTCATTTGAAAGTCGGAGAGGTGCTAGAGCGGGTGCGGGGTAGGTTGTAGGTGACGTGACGTCCCGCCGAGTTTTAATTAAGCGGAGCAGGGCCGGCCTGCGTTTCGTGGCGGTGTGACGGAGCGATTGGTTCTACTCCCGTGGCCGCTGGCGAGCACGTAGGTGGCTCGGCGACACCCAGCGTTTCTTGCTCGAGGGAATGCCGTTGTCTCCTCATTATGCGACAGTTGCAGCGATCGGATCGATCATAAAATGCCGCGCTACGCACTCTAATTGGATAATTTTTCACGGTGTTAACTGAGAAGCGCACGGGCTCCGGTGACACGAGTCCCGAGCTCGGCTGACATGATTTACTTTTTACGTTTTATCCGCTCAAGCGGAAAATAAAATGTTTCAAACCATTTTACCGAGATAGGTATATTTCTTATTAAAGAGTTGCATGGAAGGTTGCGATGATTCGTTCATTAAAAAAGTTCAACGGGCGCTCGGCGAATAAACAAAGTCTCGGGTTCGTACATAAATCATTAAGCTCTTACATCACTTCAATTAAGTACAAATAAAAGAAATATTGCAAGCCCTGCTGCGTGCCGGTTCACCGATACGAAACAAATAAAAAATGCAAAGGAGCAAACAGACGTCGCTATTATTGTAATGTAAAGAGAATTTATTGTGTTCATTTATTAGTTTTGTAGAAAGGAAGGAGAGCGGGTGCGGGGATTTGTGCTCGATGGGGCGGCGGGGGATATTTGCCGGCGCGTGCGGTAGGACGGCAGGATGTGCGGCTAATGTGACGCACTGCGCGCTTTGAACGCCGTATTTCAATCCGTATTGAGTTAATTGACGTTGCACCGATTCCGTCCGACTAATTAGGGATTGGAGTGCGCTTAATTTGTCGAAAGAAATGCTGCATGTTCGAAATAAATTATGACAAATAACCGCTAATTGATGTTCTAATTGGCTTTTTTATAGACTAGAAAAATAGAGTAATGATATATCGAGATTCATTTGTGTGCTACTTACAAATTAATAGACATTTGGTTACATATATTTATGTTATATACGAAAACCTAACGAACATACATATATGTAAAGTAATAGGTACGTATAACGATAAAAAAAAAGACATAAATAAAATACGTGAAAATAATAGAGTATCTATGTTGAAAATAAAATTTTGAAAGATGGTTATTTCATTTCTTACATGGCCGTAGGTCGTTATGCCGATAATAAAGTAACTGTCAATAGAGCTGCAATAAACAAACACTTAACGAGTCATTTCCCTTTCAATGTCCAACGAACAGTGAAGATTTCTAGGCAATAAAATATCGAGTGCGGCGCGTGCAGGCCTATTTACCATAATTCCTGCGGCCCCGGAGTTAGAGCAATTAACTTATCTATGTTATCTCCGTTCCCTGCTCTCTGATCCCTCAGATCCTGCTGCTAGATAAGACCCGAGCGTTGACGCCATTTGCCAGTTCGAATTGCACAGTTACATTAACCCACGATGCTCTTTGAGGGTAGATACGAGTCTGATGACAATGACCTTTATCGGCTTACCATCGATGATAATTAGGTGATTTATATTCACTGCTGTTGCGATGCAGTTAGATTGCAGAGGAGTGGAGTGAATCCAATAATATGGAGTTAATCTTGACTATTTGTAGTTTTTTTTTGTTTATATATCTATGCACATCTTCATAATTGTACTTAGAAAATAACGAAGACTAGCTCAAAACAGGTAAACGCTAAAAACTTCATCAAATTATAAATATATTTTTAAGATAGAGAGCAAGAGAAGAGCAACGTAGCAATAATAGAGCAGCCGTAGAGTAAAATGTAGTTTAAGTAGTTCGAAAACTTCGCGTTTGTTTCATTATGCCAGCAATATCCATATTTTACCAATCTGACTTCCCCATTACGGCGACATATCCCGTGAACAATACGAAACCTGTAGACAACATAAACAACGTCACTGTTCCGAGGATAACGAGCGTGGATGACGTCACTTCCTCACGAGAAAAATATGGCAATGCGGTGAATGGCCATCCCGTCGATGATCCCTCGTACTCGTAAAATCTATAAATTTTCGCCAAGGACGGAAATACACAGAAGGTCGCGATGCAGCGACCGTGTGCAGATGGACGATGTTTGCTATCTCATGTATGCTATTTTTCGAGTTAATACAATTTATTGTAATACGATTCAGCATAGATTGCATCGTGTGCTGGGGGAGCGAAACTCGTTTGATGGAGTCCCGAGGGAGGCGAGCCATCGCATCGCGCCGACGATATTAGTCACGTGATAAATCTTCCTCTATTCGTCTGCCATGTCGCCCCATCTTGCCGATACAGCGTCTCAGATAACGGCTCTTGTCACTTTTGTAATAAGAACTACATTCGTTCCTTCGAATTTTTTGACCCATTTAAACCGAAGCGCGGACAAGTACAAATGTCTCTAAATTTTTAAACCCACATCTAATTGAAAATTGTTATCAATTTGACTCCGGCCATTGTAGATTGGATTAAATTGCTATAACGTTGTTTATTTGGTTCTTTTGGCGGGAGGTAAAACGTGATGGAGCTGATTTGTTTTTATTTTTCAAAATAGATAGGTTCATATTATATAATTATGGTTTACAAATCGTACACTATTTATGAATATTAAACTTTCTCCTGAACTTCAGCAAAGTTTTTTGCGACTTTACTGAAGTTCGGGAGAAGCGAGGCTGTATGATGTGGTTTTAGACTAGGTATGTATGACCCGTGTTAATACTTAGTTTGAAGTGATATCATGACACTTTTGTTGTCACTTACTAAATTAAACAATCCTATAAAGCCCGTAAACAAAAATAAAACATTTGTCAGTTCGTTTTTTTACATTTGTCATTTTTTTCTATCGTTTATTTTTTTATTGTACTTTATTCAGAATACATACAAGATCACATCCCTACTCGTCCGTCGACGTAGTATGCGTCCATGAACTTTACTTCACTAACTTCGGACTTAAGAAAATCTATCGTTTATCGTCGTTAACAATTTATTTGTGAAGGTGCCATGTTTTAACATCATGTTCAAGCAACTAATCCTCCCAAAAGTTTATACTTATTGTAAAAAGTTGGACAGGTTTAATCGTGTTATTTGTTATGTATAATTTTTTGTTAGCAGATGTAGCATTAATCGCGAGGACCACTTCACAAGCGTTAATGTCTAGCGCTCAGAGCTTTAATAAAACATTTGGGGTCCTCACAATTTCAATTACATTAAAAAGTTGACGGAGCTATGTTTGCCCCATTCATCCTGCGCCACGTTACGTAATGAAGGGTGCAACAGATGGTTCACATTTTTTCATTACAATAGTAAAACTACCGGCATACAGGAGATTTATGTCGGATTAAACTACAGAACCGCTTTTTATTCGGTGCATATCCGGAATACCAGGAGGCGTGACCGATAATAATTTACTTTGTTAACACAACGCAATCATGATCCGATATTTCTGTTCGAAATTAAACTTCAGAAACGTATTTTCATAGAGCTGTAATCGATACGTGTCGCATTAAATAGGTAGCGTTAACGGTGTCATTTGATTATGTTTATTATCTCACGGAAATCTAAATGTGGTAATTTAGAATCGTATGCGTCGTTCGTTTAGAGAAACCTATTTCGTTTTGAAGTGGACACTTCGCCGCTGCATTGATATGCGACGAGTGTCTCTTATCTTCTGTCCCTATAATTTAACGGGCATCTAAATGAACCGAGATCCGATACGATAAGCCTTATTGAGTCGAGACACCTAACATTGAGTCGATTCATTACATTAGTTTCAAGAAGCATTGAGTAGATTTATTTAACTGTTTCTTTATTATGTCGTCTAAATTAGGATTATCTCACGAATATATTCGTAGGTCTTTACAAATAACAGATATTACTGTTCAAAATGGCGGTTGGAGATATGATCGAAACAAGTATAGCGTTTTTATGTGTTTGAAGGGAGTTGCCGAAATAGGTGAACTTGTTCGCGTGCTCAAAACTTATTATTTAGTGTTTGCTGAAACAGTTTATTAAAGCGTCGGGTTAACTTAAATTAAAACCATAGTCGAAACGAGCTTAATATGAAGTTTATATTACAATTTTATTTCAATTTGTGATCGTAGACGTTTCACATACTACCCTATAAACAATATACATACATATACTCATTTTTTTTTAATTTACGACCATTATATTATAATTAATTTATATTTAATATTGTTTATAGTTTCTTTTCTAATACCTACCCTACCTAGCCTTTTGATATCATGTTTTCAAACAAAGTTAAAAAAACTCAAAAGTAATTCATACTGGGCCCACAATCTACAACTACCTACCTCTACCATTCTCTATTTTTATTACAGCAAATCACGAAAATACTACTTTAAAAACCGAATGCTGCGGTTTGATTTATAAGGTTGGCACTTCCAATTTTCAGTACATTAAACAGACGTGGTATGTATTTAAAGTGAAATAAACATAAGTAATTTCCTGACATTACAGCGAGTGAGCATTTTCAGCATAAATGGTACTCTGCAGCCAACAACACATTGTTTCTGGGAACGTACAACTGTTATACGGGACTCGCGTGACAGCACGGCGGAGTGCCTTGCCAAGCCCTAACTATTGGTGAACTTCCACTGAACACAATGCCGTTCATTGCACTAGGCTAGGGCTTAATAAAACCTCAGTTTTACAACTTGCTCTCATTTACCCGAGCCACATGAAAGCCGAGATATGGAGAGAAACATTTCTCTGTCTCATAAATCGTCCCCGCTCCTTGCCCCGATATCAACGTAATTTTTAAAAGTTATTTTATGGAGTTTAATCTGTTCCAACATACAATAACGTAGGTCGTTATATCCTTTATCTAAATGACTCATGTTATTTCCATTCGAGTTTTTATAGTAGGCGTGAGGGGCTCGGCTCGGTATCGGCAGGGTAAATGCTCGAGTGGAAACTAGGCCAGAGGTAACACTCCCGTAGTTCCCCGTGTCGACTTTGATGCTATTTTTGTGATATCTTATGTGTCTGCGGACGGAGTTTTATCGCCGACGACTCACTTGCGGTTGATTGCAAGAGCTTTACTTTACGAAACACCTAACCGTATTGTTTCAATACCATTTCTATTTTATACGTCTCCCGGCAGTTTATTCCACGCCGCCACCGCCCACCGTACCTCATCGGGTAGAAAGCTTGCAGCTATGTATACTTTATGTTAGTCATGTTTTACATCGTTAGTGGGAAATACTTGTGAAATTCATTCTATAATTATGTAGGTATTTCATGCATTTGTGAGAATGTGCCATTTCGCTAGATATAAATGTAAAATATCGCTTTATTATACCGCAAGGCTAGGATTAGTTATTTAGCGTTAAATCAAGTTGGGATTTACTTTCGCGATTTATGCAGCATTATGTATGTATAAATTATGATTGGTCGTTCGGCGGGTAGGCCGGGATTGCGAGTGGCTGATATATCCACAGTAAAATAATATGGGACGTGAAAGTGTAAGATAATTTATAACCGAGCTAACGCGGGCCGCGGGCCGAGCCGGGCCCGAGACACGCAGCGCGCGTTGCCTTAGGTTAGGCGCATCATTTATATTTTTCTGATGTTTGTTTAGTTTTTTATAGAGCTCTCTGTAGATGCCGGTGTGGGAGATCTAAACAAAGAATGATAAAAGACTAATGGTCGATGTCTGTTTTCGTCAGAAAGCCGATGTTTAATCAACTCATTTGCATGCACGAAGTGGATGTTTGAATTTATCACCTTTCGTAATTGAGTTTTGA
The DNA here is from genome assembly GCA_951640565.1 of Petrophora chlorosata. NCBI lineage: Eukaryota > Metazoa > Arthropoda > Insecta > Lepidoptera > Geometridae > Petrophora > Petrophora chlorosata. The sequence continues at coordinate 10,168,167 of OX621193.1, read as the reverse complement.
TGTGTTGATGGAAATATCTTTCTTTATGATTTGGTTATAAAACTGATACTCCCATATAAATGTTTAAAGCCCACGGCTTGGAGAAATAAAATTTGTGTGATGACGGTAAAATAGCGCGCATGCTTACAAAAGCTCGTGTGCTATATTCGTTAAGTATTCAAATTTGATCGAGCATTTCCGATGAATATAAGATAATAAAGATTGTATCGACGGTGCAAAGAAAGGAGATGATAACTCTAAAGCTGTGATTTATAAAGGCTATTGAAATCTGATTGTTGCTACTGTTTCGTATTGGATTGGATCCCCTGAGGGCGTCGTAATCCTACGTGGCTCGAAGGCTACCCCTTTTTAATGGTTTCCAATCATAGAAGACAAGAACTGCCCCTTAATTGGAGTGAGCTCGCTGCCCCGGGCACGACGATTTTGCTGCTCGGATAGACAAAGGATTACATTTTTTGCAATCTATAATCAAGGCGAACAGCTAAGTTTTTGTACTTTTATTGGATGGGCTAGAAATTGCTCTGTGTGAAGACTTGAGTGGTTTCATAAAAAGCCCTATCTATCTATCGATAAGACATGTGGCTTAACAGTTTTCGGAGCATGTCTTAATTCGATGCAACATTAAGCTTACATTAATCAAACCGCCTACATCAATAGAAAACGTCGATTTGAGACTTTGAAACATATCTTCGCTTGGGTATCGAACGTATGTAGTGAAAGTCGTATTCAAAAGGAGAGTGCGCATCCCAGCGTCACGCTGGCACAACAATAAACTTTTGTCTCGACATGCTCCAAACGAGGACTGCTCTAACGCTAATGGATTGAGAAAGAATAATGTTATGAATATTTAAATCGGCATTCCGAGCGAGTTAATAAAAATACTGTCCTAACGAATGCTCCGAACGTCCCGCTGGGATTTTATGAACAAACATAGTATCGACATAACTTGTAGTTAAGAATTCAATATTTAATCAATAGGACCCTATTACCTTTGTTTTTATTTATAATAACTTTTTATTTCAATTTTATTATATTTCTATTTCAATTACTAAGTTTACCTTGGGAATACGTTAAGATAAGGCGGCTTAAGTCGTAAGCTATCTATCTTCAACTTTTCGATCAAACTTAACTACTATAGTTTAGTATAAGTTCGCCTACTTACTCTGGAAATTGCAACAAACTTCTTACTTACTGGACGAAGAACATATACATTTCTTAATGAAATAATTCTAGCGATGTTATCAAGAGCTTCGGTAGAAAAGTTGTTTATCTTAGTTGTATGAAGTAAAACGCTTTATCTTAATTAAACTTGTTATAGTAACACAACAATAGTCACTTAAAGATTGATGAGTTTATATGTTTTGTACTCATTAACTTAAGGTCTTTAGTTTTTCGGTAAAGAAATATATATAGAATGTTTTGTTAAAGTAAAAGCTCCATAGTTATTAAAAACCGCAGATATCTTATAGGTACCTACTTTATGAAATCGCTTAAATAGAGATAATGCTAGATGAATATCTCAGAACAAGCAACAAAATTACTAATTGTTTTTTTTTACCTAGGTACAAAAAAAAATAATCTTAATGAGCTTACCTATAAAATAGGCGAGCATAGCCGCCAGTATGACACACAGGCATATCATGGAGATAGCCATGCATTTCCACGTGCAGCGGTGCTGGCAACGCTTGTCTATGTGGAACCTCGAGGGGGAGTAGACAGGCACGGGGCTAGGCTGGCTGGCCCTCAGGGGGAACACTGGCATGACTAAAGGCTGGTTCGCCAGCTGGCAGTGCCCGCTGCCAAGTGTGCCGCCGCCCATGCCGCCTGACATTTGCGGCCCGCCCAATCTGTGGACAATGGAAAACTTTATGAGAAAATGTCAAAAGCAGCTAAAGATATGGCACAAAACGGAGTAGCTTCCTAAACCTGGTAACAAAAAGTTGTCGATTTGTTCTTAAATTACATCATCTGATGTGTTAGAACAGCCGATCATGTTTATGTTTTTACAGATGCAACAATAAAAAATCAATTGATATGGTTTTTATTCAAGAAGTCTTCACATGTAAATGGGTGGTTTCTATTTCGGAAGCCAGTACCTGCTTCCATTTCAATTAGATGAGCTTTTATAGCCCGTAGTTTATTTTTAAACTGTTATTCCTAGAAGCAGTCAGTATCGGATTCCAATTTTAGCGAGTGAGTGATGCGCTAGTGACGTGACACAATTCTGAAACTGCACTTCAGCTCAAAATAGAAACACAGATAAAGAGTTTTATTCGCGTCTCCATTTTCAAAGATTCAGTGGTAAAAAATCTGGATAAAATCCAGGACTGAGTGCTTTTTTATTTATTTACCTCTATTACTACTAGACAAGTCCGGGATAAAAAGTATCTCTTCCATAGTCTTATTCCACGGACTGAAGTTCTTACTCATCCTAATACGTTTTACTCAATTACGGATTTATTCATTTTTAGGATGGTTACACTACCACGTATTAGCAAAAAAACTAAATGTATTAGTAGTAATCCTCACATATATGCTTGGCATTTATGATATTAGGAGTAAAAACTTTTATTCCCTCTAAATAATATAGAGATAGAGCACAACACAAGTAAATATTGTACTTTGTTTAGAATTAGATGTAAGTGCTTACATTTATTTTACTTACTTGCTATCTTTAAAACGAGTAATAGAAAGAGTAGATAAATAAACGACTCCTAATTTCGTACAGTTGATACCAAAAAGTTACAAAAACTTAAGCATTAAATAAAATGGAGAGAAAGTCCCCAGTAATTGCCTATTCCCTTTTATTTGCTTGCTCGAAAAACTTATTGGATTGGTGTCTCTACTGGAATTCAAATAAGGCGTAACTAGATAGTTGCCATGTTCTGAAGGAAAAATCTAAACTGTTGCAAGTAGGTATTTTTGCTATGATATTTATTTATTTAATTATTTTATATATTTCAGGCTATAAAGCAGTTACAAAATAAAAGCATCAGAGGCCCATAAAATATATACCTTACAGCCTAAAATATATATAATTATTATTATTATATTAGTTTGTAAGTCGGATATAGTATGGTAGGTCTCAAGATCGAATAGGTCATCTTAATCACAAACCGTAATGAATATCTTAGCAGATGTACGTACATCATACAATTTTGAAAGTTATTCGAGAGAGATCGTTCAATGTAGAATTCGAGATACAAAAATAACCGAAGATATTTCTTTAGTAATAATTAAAATATTTGTTTATTTATTTATACTTTAGCACAAAACAGTTTGTGCATAGAGGACTTAATGCTAGATAGCATGTTCTTCAGGACGTGCAAGAAAAAAATGGTAGCGGTGCAGTAAAGTGCGTGATGAGAAATTTAAAAACATTCTTAATTATTGCCCAAATAAAAGTTACATATCCATAGGTAGTACATAAAAATATATACTATTATTAAATTACATATTTTTTTATTTTACATTATTTTTATTATAATTTGTGTGTTACGTATCCAAATAGGTATATTATTTAGTAACTACAGAGTTACAGATAAACAACGGCTATAGTAGTTTTATAAACTTTCTAATTTGGGTAAATAATAAATGATTAGTTCGGCCCAAGACCTGTTGTTTTGTTGAAGGAAAACAAAAACAAAAATACGATACTTAACTTCCATAATAATTACTTCTATTGTCTAGTTTAATACTCGAAATACCGGTATTGGGCCTGAGTCATTGGAAAGTTGCGCCATTCAATGTTGTAGAGTTCTATTACAGGTAAATAACAAAAGAGGCAAAACAGAAAAGCTATTTTCATTTATTATAAATGAAGGATAGTGGCAGTGACATCCACCAACCCGCACTGGGCCAGCGTGGTATATACTCTCTCTAAGAGAGAAGGCCCGAGTCCCAGCAGTGGGAACGTGACGGGCTGAAGATAATGAAATGATAGTGGAACACAGATTGATTACCCTCCGGCATATCTCAGGTACATTTAGGTACCTGTCGCCCCAACAGATGCCATAACGTATTATTATAGCCACCTGTTAGCGGAATGAATCTGTGCCTCGCGCCATATGGTGCGTTCTTTTATTACGAGCTCCATAAAAGACAATCAGAACGTATCATTAACGGGGATTTCGACAAAAAACGATGATCGCAGCGTTTAAACACGTCCGCCCAAATGCCATTAATCAATTATCCGAGCTTCACTGTCACGACTAAATTTAAAGGCTGAGAACATATGGTGCATCGGCCGCGCCGCCGTCCGTCGAGCGCTCACCAACTGACGCTACTATAATGACCTCTAACATAAAGGCAAAAGCAAAAAAGAGTAGAAATAATTGGACCGAGTTCAGCGAGAACGAAGCGTGACTCCTTAAAGGGTTTGTTTCGAGGAGGCTCTCGGCTGTAATTTTCTTTTGAATAGCGGCCGAGAAGCCCGAGGAACGAAAGAAGGACGAATTCATTAAAACGTGTACAGAAATCACAATGTCGGAACGCGGTGCCCTTAAATGGCCTGTAAAATGTCCGACCTCGGAGAATATTTCCATGGTGCGATATATCTTGAAGACAATGGCGGTACAACATTAAATGTACCCACATTTTGAAAATCCTCGGCCCTTAGTCTTACTCAGCGAGCATAAATACCTTATTATAACCATGTTCTACAAAAGCGTAAAACTCGAATTACTTACGTGCTTACATCTGACCTGATGCAACACTAACGGCTTATAAGTACCTACTGATTATGTCGATATTCTCTAACTGTATATACAAAATTGATTTTTTAAATCCATCAACGTAATGATGATGGATTTTATTGTTTATAATGTAGCGTCGGTTCCATTACTGGTTACAGCGCATCGTTTCCGCACCTTACCGGAATGAGCAGAACGTTATCATTTTGTTTTTGTAAAAGAAATGATGCGGCTTGGCAATAAAACGTTGCACAATATGCAGAGCGTTATTTCAGTTTTTGGGAGCGGAAATAAGTCGTCTATTTTACGAGCACAAAAGTTGCGCTTTTAAATAAAGAAGATCCCGCGAAGGCGAGACGACTAGACAATTAACGAGACCGATGACAGGGTTATTGTAGGACAATGCTGCGGTATATCTAGCAACCGTGCGACAGACAGACGGACGGACTGGCGTTCGGGAGATTTTGACAGGCGCTCGTCGTGACGCGAGTGAGCTCTTAATGAAGCGGTAAATAATGAGCAGAGGTGTTGCGCTGCACGAGAGCCGTGTCTAATTAACGCGAGAGAACCACAACCAGTTTACACACAAACCGACGAACCAGCAATATGTGGTGTTCACACCATTACCGATTTCAAACGTAAAGCTACAAGTGCAACGGTAATGCCGTATCGTAAACAGTTAAAGGAATGGCGTTACAAAAAACCGGGCAGGTAGGCGGAGGTTCGTTAGGCGTCCATGGATCGCCGCTGTCGCACAGTTTTTATCTCTGGAATCGCGCGTGCAGCGGTCACTTCTAGTTTGAGCGACCTCTAACTCGGAAACCAGATGAAACAAAAAGAAGGAACGCAGGCACGGGCCGTGAGAACGCGTCTCCTTGGCCGCGGCGGCAGCGGCGGCGCTCCGGACCATCCATTTATCTTGCACAGTCGTGCGGGAATGGACCGGACAGCGATGTGCTTTTATTGCATTGCGCCCCTAAATATAGGCCTGCGGAGGCAACCACAATGCTTTTAGCCCTAAAATGATTGGCCTGTTGAACTGGCTTAATGGTATGGAAGATATGGCGCTGTGGAGGTTGGAGCGTATGATAATATCTGCCGATTTTGTTACCGTCGGAGCTTTTGTTACATTGCTTCTGTGATTTTTGAGTTGGCTGCTGCTATGACCTGCGGACTCACTTAACATGTTTGACTACTCAAGAGCGCAAATACTTCGGTTTAAAATATCTCAACATGTTGTTTTGGAACAGCGAACGTAGCAGCGGGTGCGGCATCGAAATGTGTGCTCACCTTTCTCAGAGAGCAAATTCTTGGCAGTACCTACCTTATGGAAGGTTGACCTTCATACCTTCGGCCACATTGTGTTTCGATTCGCATGGGACACAGGTGGAATCATACCGGTTTAACTACTAGAATGATAGGGCTGTCATTCAAACGTTAGTATCTTCATTCTCCGATTAACGGTGTGCGGTTTACTTGTTCATAAAGTGGGTTATGGATATATTTTCATTATTAATCCAATCGTAGTAATCGTAGTAGTAAGCTGTATCAAAAATTGAGTGGGCCACGTAAATTTTGATTCAGCTTCCAAAAATGTAATGCAGATAATAATTATGTGTGGTCTTTGAACGATATTTAATCAGGGGTTCAAGCTTCAGGGGTTTTCACTATAGGTACATACTTGATAATGTCAACCCTATACTAACAACTAGATACTGACACAAGTTGTTCAATATGTAACTACGTACACGCATACAGTAAGCTATATTTAGGATGCAACGGGATTATAATTGTGATATAAAAACGGGAGATGGACATTGACATTCAAATTAAAAATAAGTGATCCTACTAGAACGTTTCTTATTTTTATTATGGAACTGAGTAATGAGACGAACAAGTCGTTCGCCTGATGGTAAGTACCACGTCTGCCCATAATACTTTTAGCCACCCAGAACTATTGATACCGTAAAAAGTACTGCGAACCACTGCAAAATCAAATTAAAATCAAAGTCTCTTTAATCATTTTGGCATCACAGACGCACTTATGAACGTCAAATTATCACAATGACTTTTCCGCCGTATCGGAAAAAGAACCACTACTCAGAAGATACGGCAAGAAACTGAGGGGCACTTTTTTTTAGAGATTTTGTTACAATTTTTGCATTTCTGCATTGCGCTCATCACCCCGAGATATCAGATATTAAGTCTCATATGCCCAGATTTTTGTTGATTTGATAAGAGCTATTAAGTTCAAAAAATACGACCTCTTGTCTTAGCTATAACTATAATATATAATAAAAAATAGGTAAAAGTCACCAAGATGTGGTAACACCTAAATTATTTAATTTAAGATAGAAATAAACATTTGGATTCATTAAAGTAAAAGTCTAACCGAACCTTTCGGTCCGCAGCCGATGACTTAGTCACGTAACCATAAAACTTAAAGCTTAGTCTGGAAACGTGTAATTTAGTTGTATGGTCCTTTATTTAAATGTGTTGTTGTCTGCGACAGATAAGATCTAATCGATTGAAAAGCAACTTGTTGGAAATGGAAGGCTCGAGCATGGCTCTACCAGCGGCGAAAAACAAAACTTTTCGAAACAAAAGAAAGAACACACGAAAGAATAGCGTGGTGGGTTGGTGCTTCATTTTATTTCTTTTTCTCAATCTCAAAACGCCCCTTACATTCATTGCGAGGGTCGAAAAACGGTTGAAGTGATGTTATCGACCGTTTTTAATACGATTAACATTTTGTAATAATGCTATTGAAACGGCTTATGCATCGATATTTTCAAACTAATTGCCTCGTGGGTTCAACGGCGAACAATGAGATAAACACGAAATAAACTCGCTGCATGGGCGAGGTTCCAATCATTGTTTTGTATGAAACAATCATCATTTGTGTTGGTTGCAAATTAAGTTCGCAGAAGACATGGTTGAAGGACAATGAGATATTTTTAAAATAGCTTGCATACAAATGTCAATCGTAAAGAATTTCGAGATAGAACTGCTTTTGCTTGATAGTGATGGTCTCATTTGAAAGTGGAATGGAATTCAAAGTTTCAAAGTGACTATTTGTTACACCTATTTGTCACAAAATAAAACAGTTTTGTCGACACAAGCCCGCTGCCTTGCAACGAAGACGCGGTTTCCCTCACCGACCACCCTCGCATTGCAAGTCATGGGTGTAAATTCAAGAAAGCTCCCCAATTTAAAACGAACTGAGTAACAATAGCATCGCCCCGCTCGCTATGCCAATTCCCTCCCTCAGCGAACGCATTCACTACAAAGGAACTGAATAAAATTATCATCCACACTTACCTATTATTTAACATGAAAAGTTGAAATGAGGTAACATTTCCAATTTCAGACTACGATCGCTGCAGACGAATACAAAAGGGAGGAAAAAGAGGAATGTGAAATAAACAAGGGAGTAAAGAAGTGGCGCGTATGCCCATACATCGTGCCAGAACCGCGGTCGACCACGCCCGGAATCTGTCCACTTAAATAGCTGCCTTATTCGACACCGATCACGCCCGCCGGATTAATTAAAAAACATTTGTCAAAATGGCCGTTTAAATGGGAATCTTCTCGGAGCATATAATCTATCGCTAGATTAATTACATGTTAAGGTAATAAAGTAAGTAATCTATGACATCCAATTAAGTTTGTACAATCGTTTAGATCGCGGGATGAGTTCATAAATATAGATTGATATCGTAATTGATTTCCGCAAAGGCGAGCTTTAACTCTGGCTCTCATTAGACCGAAGGTTTATCTACGTGGGTAAATGTGCGTGGAATACCGCGGTTATACCAATGATACAACGATTTAAATGCAGTACGCTTGGATTCAATGAACTCGGCTCTCGTATTAATAACTCTCATAGCGTGATGTTTGTTTTGGTCGTCCCGCGGCACGGTTAGGTAATGCTGAAGTTGATTCATGAATGGGAGAGTGCGCGTGCTCGCTGTACAAGCCTAGTGCAAGCACCCACTAGCGTATATTTAGCGAGAATAATTTTCTTGGAAATATATCAGACGACGGAAGTTGACGACGACGTCTGCATTTCACAAGTGGCAGTTTTGCAGAACATTATCATAATTTCTTATATTTTATTTTACTTCTATAATATTTATCTATCTGATGCATAAAATTAAATTAATAAGCTGCGATGTATAAGCGTTATTTATTAAGGATACTGCCTGAGTATAAGTTGTTACATTTATTTCTTATTTTATTGCAGCGATCTCGAAGTACTCGATATGTATCTATGCCTAGTTATGAGTTAGCGTAATAGCTATACTTACTGCCGCTCGTTGCGCTATTTTGCTACCATCTATAACATCGAAGTTATCAGGATGTTGATCTACCTACTGTGTACTTAATGCAAAGTTATCGATCTATAATAACAAGTAAGATGAACTTGTGCAGTGGAATCAAGTAAGCTTACCGAGCTTGCCAAACGTGCCGCGGGCACGGCGACGGGCGGAACGGCCGCGGCGTGCTAGGCAGGTTTATCGCGAGAATTGAATGGAAGCGATATCAAATAAGCGGCCAATTACTGGCCACTTGTAGGCCGCTAGACTGCGAGGATCCGCACGTAAATCCTGCTCACGCGCACGGTTAGAGTGTCTGCCGGCCAGCCTGCCATGGGCATTGATAAACAATTTTCCATTAGTGCAGCGGGGGGCTTGCACAATTTACAATTTCCATACCTAACGGAGCACCGTATGCGATAACGATAGCCTTCTATTACGGAGTTTGTCGTTTGAAGATATTATTATGGTAATACCCCACGAATGCAAATTAAGTACAGCAATAAATACGGAGAGAAATAGCCCGGGTTGGGCAAAAACGGCAAGACTAAACCTAATAGGCCGTGATTCGAAACGGACACGATGCATATAAAGTAGAATTTAAGCGCTTACCGAGTCATGGAAAGCTCTTCTTGAGCGGTAATCTCAGGTAATGAATGTTAGGCCGTGAGATATATTAAAGGGCGATATAAAATATTATCGGTGTTTCGTGTGACCCGATTTAGAAAGGTACGAAGAAAAGTCCTAAACTAAACGCTTGGTATTGTTCAGCGAAACGGAAAAACGGTTTCGCAGGAGGCGTCCCTCTGCGGGTGCTCGTATTTCACTGGAGTTCAATATTATTTCGCCAGGGCCGCACAAAGAGGCGGAAGGCCCGCACCGCCGTCGCCGCAATGCCTGCCGCCGCCGTGTGTTGCTCCAGTCGCACCGCCTCGAGTCGCCGCGGGCGCCTCGCGTATCGCAACACAATATTGTCCTCCCGCCTAGCGCCTGGTGCCTCGGGTTACACTGTAAATATTTTTTGGCGGTTGCCTGATTGAAAATTTTTATCGCATTCCACCCTCCTCTTCTGATAATGGATTGTGATCGCTTTTAGGCACACATTGACAATGCGTTCGTAGAACCCTCTGTCTACCGGTTCGAGGCGCCCATGTGCGAGTGTGTCGGGTGTGAAGCACATAAATTAGCTATCAGAGATACGAGTACGCTTAAATAGGCAAAAGCTTGTGATCAAAGTGAAGATGTCTGCTTTGAGAATTTACAGCTTTGTGTGGAATTTTCAATGATGAAAGTTTCCATGCAACTGCACAGAGGTAATGTAGTCAGATGTACCTAGTTGCGGAATAGACACAAAGTGAGATATTATGGGAGCACTAACTCAGGTGCCTTTTCATATATAAGTAACTTTCCGAATATCTCAGTGGACGTCCGCTGTACCACGGACTACGTAGGAAAACTTTAGACGGGCTTAGGTGGTGTACAGCATTATGTTATTCTCTCAAACTTTTGCAACAACTATTTTCTACGCAAACTTTGAAATAGAATATTCGCCGTAAACTTAATCGCAGATAGCCCGTAAAATGAGTGCCGTTTACGATATAAAATCACTGCTCGAAAAGCATTAACCTACAGCTATATACAACGGGTGAGTATCTTCGTAGTAATAAAAGCTTTCCAATGATCGATTCATTTTGATCCTTAGTGCACTGACCCAAAATCTATGGGGTGGTGAAGTAGGTAAGGGTAGATATAGCACAGTTTAGTATCGCAGGTCAACACGTGCCAGGACAATATCTCTCTAATTATATTTGATTTAGACGGCCGTGAAGCGTGCGGATCGTCGCTCGACGCCATTATTTATACAGAGGAAGATACAAATGAGGATCCATTACTGGATTTCCTCGATCTGGGCCTAATGAAAGACAAATAACTTCGAGTTCAAAGCGATCGATAAGGGCATTTGCGTTAACTTGATTTACGCGATTGCTTAGAGAGATGGCACTTTGGATTAGACATTTAACTTCTGTACCAAATATTTGGGAATGGATCTGTGCGATTGCGATAAGACTTTATTGAATCTTTTAATAAAAAGGGGTGCGAGTGGTGCGACTCATTTGTTAAACAAAGCATTACCCAAGCCACGGCCGTGTCAGCACAAAGCGGGGCAAACCCAACCCTACTTTTGAATTAAACCCGATTGACATTTTGTCTCATCTACATTTTTTCCCTATAACCTACTCTATGGGCCGTGAAATTTATTAAAGGACAATTTCGTGTGTAATATTTTATCAATTAAGCACGGTCGGTTTCGATTTCGGAATTATATCGTGCCATTTGAACAACCCGCAATTTATTGCTCACAATTTTATAATTCAAAATGTCACAGATTCGCTTGTAAAGGGAATTACAATTCGCAAATGGTTAATGTTTATGTGCGATGGAATATTGCCAGCAACTTCTTAGTCGAACGTGTTCCAGGATTTCATCGTTATTAATATTGTTTACGCAACATTCGAACCGGCTCGTCAGTGTAAAATGATTCTAGCATTTGTAGCAGAATTTCCAGGCGAGCGGGGCCTCTACGCGATACAAGATAAAGTTGAAATATGGCTTTATGCTTCAGACACGTAAAGTACGGAACCAAAGCACGATGACTGTCGTTTATTTTAATTTATGAGTAAAAGTGGTCTTGCTATTGCCTCGGCGGAGCGTGGAACGACCGGCACGGCCTCCCGGCGCCCGTGCCGGCTTGACCAGCCCTGCCTGAATGATAAGGGTCATTCGTTCGCTTGCACTAACACATTGAATTGCAAAACAGTTTACTTGCGCATTGAATATTTACACGTTCAATGGCTGTAACGTCAGTTAATGACGAGTGAACACTGTTGCCATTTAGGTACCTACTGTGAGAAGACAAATGTGTTGTTACGCGTTGCAGTCATTCTAGTTACTCTACATAAAAGAAAGTTGTACCCCTTACTTAAAAGCAAAAAGTTTACAAGTTTATAATTGTATAACTGCCATAAGACTGTATATATATGTATTATTGATTACTTTCTACCTACATGAATGATGCAAGAGATAAAAAGTAAAGTAATGATATATCACGCAGTGGAGTTCATCAGCCGAAGCTTATAAAACTAAGCTCATTAAACACTCACGTAAGATTACACCGTTTAAGAGAAACGTATAGCCGCTGCAATAAGATATCGAAGTTTATAGTCGACGTTATTATTGTAGGTCAGAGGAAGAGCTAGGAATTCGGAGAAAAGGCAATATACCGCAGCCCGATCAAATAAAATAAATCCGACATACTACGTGTAGATTGGGGAAAGGCAAATTTAATGTTAGCTGAGTTTAGCCAAAATATCTCAAAAACTAAAAATTAGTTTTCATGACCCATTTAGTTTTATATTGGACGATGATAAACGTGTCTGGTCGTGTTTATATATCTACATCTTACATTCTATAAAGAAAGTTTGAAGAAGGAAATTATATAGTTTTATACAAAGAAAAAATGTAATCTCATTATTTATCCTAAAATTATATATTATAAGGTAATTAAAACACTAAATTATTTAAATTCAGAATTGAAATATATTAACCCATAAACTCTATAATAATCATATATTGCTAGTGTTGCTACGTATTGGCCTAACATTCAAATTAATTTCCCCGTTTATTAGAAGAAAGTAATTATCATACGCGATAAATTACTCGATCAGATGGATGGCGTAACATTATTTTTAATTAATCGACAAGTTAATTACAGAGGTATATAAATTGGTGGATGTATGAAAGGCCAGGCCAGTTTAGGGATTTATATTAACTTGTTTTCACAGCAATCGTCATTCCGATTCGCCCACGCGAACTCTGACTCGTATATCTCCTTATGTCACAGTGGCACCGAAAAGTTACGATTATTTTATAACTGGCGTACTTTAAGTGTATCAAGATCCTGACTCGCAGTCGTAATATTGTTTGATATATGCCCTAGAGCGTTAACCCTACCAAATCAAAACGGATTAATGTGTTTCAAGTGTTCGGTGTGTTTTGGTGTCTCTAATTACATTTATGGTTCGGCGAGAGTTATGGTAATGTTCGGCAGCCTCGTAGATACCGCCGCGGCGTCTCACTGATACTTACGACTCAGAATTTAGGGTCTGTAGGGCGAGCCATTCGTTAGTCACGCCCGGTGACGTGTACCTTGGACAAGACCAAAACTGTTATTAGAATGATTTCGTCGTCAAACCTCTTTAGGTCGGTACTTGTCTTAAAAGGTTTTTATTGGTTTTTATTTTATATCCTCGAACTGTAGCGGCATATTTAAGTCTCAAGCTCATGTTGTTAAAAGATAATAAGGCATGCAGCGAAATAGCGACGGAATTGTTGAAATGAGTCATCATAAGTGGAACGGAAAGGTCGTTCCTTTGGTAACTTATGCATCTTCCCTTAACTGCATATTGTGGCAAAATGCATGAATTTCCGGGCAAACAAAGGCACTCGGCACGCAAAGCATGCGCTAGTACGAGGCCCTAAAGGGTAAAAAAGTCGTTTCGTGGTAAAAAGTGAGTTAAGGGGCAGCTTTGTTTGTGTATGGCTCGAGTTAAGTGTTTAGATAAGTGCAGCCGAGAGCAGAGCACGTTTGTTATCTCTCAGGGAGTATAGAAGCTCAGACAAATGGAGCCACCCTGTGTGGTCCGTTATTTGGTCGACTCTCACCAAATATGTGCACTCAAATCAGAAACTCGCCTAATATGTCTGGGGAGAGCACGCTTTGCAGATGTATACCAGCGGTTTAAATATTAACTTAAAAGTTCAAAGTGTTAGTTTCCAATTTGATGCATGCGACAGAGACATGCATTCGTTAGAAATCCATAAAATGTCAGAGTGATCATGAATGTTTATGTGATTTCATGCTTTTCATCTCTAGAAGTGCCGGTTCTTGCTCATTTTTATTTAAATACGGAATCTTGTATATCTCCAAGAAGTCTCCGAGTTCATTTTATTGATGTAGAAAGGTCACATAGACTTCTATTGTATTCTTTTTTTACCGTTAAGCGTATGCGTACGTTTACATTTCCACAGCATCCACGTTAACTGTTTTGGCCTCCAACCGCTTGTTTGTGTAATGTACGTTTCATTGTTGGGAAATGAGGGGCCAATCCTTCCAAATTATAAAAAAAATAATAAGGAGAGAAATAAATCCAGGCGAGGAAACGTGGACATTACATATTACTGCAGGAACGCCAGCCGCCTATTCATTACAGTTATTTATAGGAAGCAGTGTCAAAGCGAGTCTTGTATTTATTCGGACGGAGGCTTATTTATTTTTATAGCTGGTTAGGCTGAAATACCGTGTTCCGATAAGCGTCCGGTGCCGTCTCCGATATGCACCGAAATAGTTGGCCACGGTCTGCGCCGGCGCTGATCTCCCGATACCGCTGATGTCACTGTCATCGTCCAATATGCGCCGTCTCCGACAGGCCCGACCCCGCATGACGAAATATCTCATCTATTAATAGACTTTCAGTATAATCGGTACAGTGAACTCTTTGTTTACCAACTCTACCTGCATCGTAATCGACTTTAATGTAATACAGCCGGTTCTGAATGATTTATTCAAATTGACACCCCAAGAAGAATTGACCATTAAAATTAACTGACACAGTATCCGTCCGGAAAATAATTTTCAAAGCAGCACTGGTAGTGGTAATAGAGAGATGAGTTCAATCAATATCGAAGTTAGACAATAGGCATCTCTTATTCAAAACGGAAACTATTACAGTCTCGCCATTGTATGCAGGGCCTCACCTCGTCGAGTGCATTATTCAAACGAAAAGTGGTTTGTTTACCAACCTCGGAGAGAGAGATAAGTATTAGGGATAGTCGGTGACAGGAGATTATTATGTTTGTGTGTGTGCGGTGGTAACTCAAGAGCGTACTCGCTGTCGATCGATGTCAGCGTGAAAGATTTATGTCCAAGTTTGTGACAGTGGTATCGTCGAGCAGCATCCAGGATTATCCTTTGTTCGTGGGACGTCATACATTGCTGATAAGCTTTGTTATCCTATTGACGACGTCCGTAAATAGAAACTAAATTGAAACTCGTGGATAGATAAACGTAGAATCAATTTCCTTTGTACAAATAGAGAAATGTTTTATTCTGTTGTGACAATATGTACCCACCTAACATTTAATCTCAAAGGAGATTATCAATATCTTTGTTTCTATATGATTTCTAATATCTTTAGACTAAAACATATGTTACCGACAAAATTATAAGTCCGTTTGATCAAACCAATTAAGCGCGATTGAATAAGCAAGATTCAGTTAAATGAAATGATTGTGTGGACATTATACATTAAAGTTAAAAGAAGATAATTGAACTTCCTGCGGCGGCTGCGGCTGCGATTGGTTTGAAGTGGTCCGCTCTTATCCCCCTTTCATATTATATTTCCAAGAGGACACACGGTGCCACGGTGCTCTCTCGATGGGGCGTTTCCTCTAATTATACGAACTATTAATAAAACGCGCGAGTTACAATAAACAATCGATCACTGGGCGTTCTAATGGATCCGTAAAAGGATCTGGGAGCAACGCAACACCAGTGTGGAGTTCAAGGGCTATGCACGAAGCTTGATCTGAATATAGTAAAGTCGTTGATGTTTCATTGGTTTTGATAAGTTGATATTAGGATTTTAAAGTTGTAACTTACAACATAGCCATTTAGGTATGAGTCTACGATAAACATGTGAATATAGTGAGTTGTCAGAAACTACATTCTGACTTCTGACTAATGCTATATATAAGTAACATTAATTATAATATAAAAAATTTAACGAACAGGATGTAAGAGATGTAAATGTTACATATATATAATTTAATATTTCTTCAGCTCTATTATATAGCTAAAGCAAGATACTAAAATCCAGCGTCATACAAATAAGGAGCAATACTTTTAAATATCAATAAAAGAGCTTTTACATAAGCAAATATAAATAGAAATGGCCGTAATATAACTATAATTTACATATTAAAGGGTGGAACACACCACACCCAGCAATCTTTGTAATAGCTGAGGGAGTAAAACGACCAATATGTGGAACAAAATGTAGCTACATTCGTACTAGCAGCAGTTATTAGCTTAGCACAAATGTGTTTATATGGTTTAATGTCAATTACACAATCTAACGTAATTTTAAGGAAAACGAGTGACCAAATGCTGGAGAAAATCTTTTTGGGTCAACTGATCATTGCCATTCAACGGGACAATGCTACCAGCATCTTGGATTTGCTGCCACGGAAGTGACACTTGAGTATAAATTTAGGTAATAGGGCTGTGACAGACAATACTTAAGTTTTCTAGCTTGCTTTTAAAAAAGGAATTAGTGTATGAAAAAACATTGTTACCAATAAATAATATTATGTTCGAGGTCATACTTGTTCCAATATTAATAAGGTTCCAGAAACGACCCAGTTCTTTCTCATTCCATTTCCATGCGTCTCTTTCCATTATTCCATGCTAAATATCAAAGTTACAATAATAACAGAGCAACTTTCGGCAAACGAACTTTCTGCCATGTTGATCCTATAGTTGAAATTAATAGTCGATATCGAACAACACGAAGTCGGTAAAGTCGGTTTGAGCGAACACGGAAATTGGGCACGAAACGTTTGCGTTGCGATCGTCTAAACGCTATTAACTAAGTTGCAAGTTTGTGTTGGAGTTTGATGGGTGAGCGGTGCCGGTGTTTGCACTGTCCGGGCAACGTATGGAAATCATTTCTTGTTCAGGAGAACTTTCCGGCTCCATATATGCCCAAATATTTGCCGTCAGTTCCGAACTCCGAACCGGTGATCGTGTCTCTGCAGACATATGGCGCATTTGCCGCTGTTTGCGTTACCCCGTTAATTGCGGAAACTTTGAAAGATCTTGCGAGAATGATTTTAGATATACGTTTAAGATCATTAGCGAAAACATTATATAACCATTTCCTTTTGTATCAAAAATAAATAGGTACCTATTTAACAACTTCAAAGATAGGTTTGGTGTCCTTAGTTAACAATATTATTATAACAGTATGTGGGAATATTTGCGTCAGTTCCGATCCCGCAACCGGTTATCATGATTTATTATGAATTTGCTTTTATAGGTGATGTCACATGTCAGTGTCACCGCCTATGAATAATTATTTTTTTGTTTTATGTATATTTTGTTTACTCTTGTTATATATTTATGTTGTATTCGTCTCTTATCTTACTGTTCGTGATGTCACGGTCATAGGTTCCGGCTGAAAATCAGTACTAAGGTATTTATTACCTTAGTTTTATGCTGAGTCGGAACCTTTTCCTGTCATCGCGCAACGTTCCATTATACTATAATTATATTATGTATTTATTATATATGTTATTACATGTGTTATTTTTTTCTGTTATATGTATAGTATAATATTATTTGTTATGTATATTATAGTATTATAGCTTAATGTAATGTTGTGTGTATCTGTCTTGAATAAATGTATTTTCTTTCTTTTTTTCTTTCTATTTAAAAAAATATTAGAGATATAAAAAAGATATATTATTTTCTGGCTGAATCACTTGTCAGGGTTGCTAATTGATACTTTGTTTTGTATTCGCCAAAATTGTTAATAAACATTTATCGACAATTTGAATTTGAATGAACAATGGTGGCAAAGTAGTGTATTGAAATTCAATTCATAAAAATAAATTTTCTATAAAAGGCGTGTATAAATCATAATCATGTTTACAGACCGCTTTTATACGCTTTTCATGCAGATGTTTGTGCCACCACGCTGTTTTTGTCCGATTTTTAGAAGGTATAGGAACTATAGTCTAGTGCGCTTGCGTACTAAGGTAGGCAATTCACATTGTTCAGCCGGGGTTGCGTCTCACAATGACGGTTTCCTCCTTGAAGCGTGGCGACGAGCGCGCTTGCTCGCCTGTTCACTTGATCACGAGGGGCGCCCGATGATATCTATTCACTATTGTTGCGTGCACTTAACCGACGATACAGTTCGCCTTGTATTCCTACCTTGTTAACACATTGTAAAGGAAATTACATTCTTCACTCGCCGTTGCGTCGTCCTCAAATACCGTTTTCTTTATCGATCTTCGCCGTACCGTGTCTAATTGTCATCATTAGAGCAGTCAATAGTCGTTTCGGTTTCGTTAATGTAAGTAAATGAGCATTAACGAGCCATATCCTTTGAATAATTACGTTCGCACCTGTGAGTAATAATGGTAACAGTCACCGAGTGCGGAATCTAATAAGCTCGCTCTTTTGCCCAAATAGTCCAAGGTTTATGAAGGTCCCGATATCGCAATATTAATAGTTGGGATTCGCCCTCGAATCTGTTGAAATTAAGCTGAGCGGCGATTGGGGTGTCGCAGATGGCAGTAACGGCGCTATCTCCACTGGCCGCCGCCGCTACCGCGCTCGGAAAGTATAAAAATATGATTTACGACTGAGCATATAGCCGCACATCCGCCTCGGGCTTGTCTAGTCCACCGCCATTAGCACACACAACATCTACATACTTTGCTATTCCTGACTCGACCAATAGAATAAACCACATTTTGGAATTTCTTATTGTTACTCCGATCGGAAGCCCCTGAGGAGAACCCAAATAAGAGCCGCAGAATTAGTTTTGTGTAGTGCCTTACTTTAATAATGTTCTGTGGTCTTCAGAGGTTTGAAGGGGGTTCAGAGCGGCCCGTGTTTATGTAGCCGAGCGGTATATGAAATAGATGTTTTCTGGCTTCAGGCTCTTTATTATTACTTTGAACTGCGACTTGAATACAGGGGTGGCGTAGACTTAGGGGTCGGGAAGTAAACAAGTGCCGCGCACTGATTCTAAATAGTCAATCGATTCGAATATCGCCCTATTCCGATTGGAATTTCTTTTAATATTTCGATTAACTTTATTGCGCTGAATCACTCACCGATTCTGTTTATTGGTACCTATCTATGATAGCTATATTTATGTGTAATGTTACCGTTGTACACCGGCATAGTTTGAAACCTTAGAAATACTTCTGCTTTTACCTGGTAACTCGTACAATATTCGGCCGATACCGGTTATGATTCATAGTTAATATATTTAATAGTATAGCTACAATGTTTGGCATGTTGTTCGAATGGATATAACTGATGGGCTTTCAACGATGCTGATGTTACAAGTATTAAACGCGTCGTAAATTATATGCCTTCGACGACTCCACTAATACCTGCCGTCATTGGAAATGATTTTAAGATTTATTATTAATCATATAACAAGTTTTGAATGCAATTTATGTTTCGGTATGCATGGGTCAAGATTGTTTTGATTATTAACGGTAAAGCCAGTGAGAGGGTCAAAGGGGCAATGTAAATATTATGAATTTCTTAAAATTTATCTTCTTCTCAGCATAACATGTGATAAGTATTTATGTATAAGTGTATAAAATGTTTCCATTTTTATGTTATATATGTATTTATTATTATATTGTGGCTTCGATCCGACTCACCCGAGTTCGTTGGCCCCGCACCACTGACTTTTTTAAGTTATGTGCGGATTTAACACTCGCTCTAAAAACGTTGAAGGATAACATCGTGAGGAAACCGAATTGAATTTTTGTGATTAATTCTTGGACATACGTCCAAGTACAGGACGTGTGTCATCCACCAACCCCCACTAGGACAGCGTGGTGGATTATGGCCTATACTCTCTCTATGAGAGAAGACCCGTGTCCCAGCAGTGGGAACATGATGATGATATATATTTTATTATTTATGGGGATATAGAATTTCACAGTTTTAATAAAAATTGTTAACGTGGAGGTGTGTTGTAGTAACGCTTCTTCATTACGTAAGCACACCTAAACCCCTAAAAGCTAGAGATTCGAATGTCACGGTTTTAATGTATGAGTCTAGACTCTAGCAAGAGAGATTCCTGCTTAAGAAAGTAGGTGATGTCATTATTTATAGATTTAAGGTTTTATACCGCTTTGGCGGCTACCAAGACTTACAAGTTTATCGTGCATGATGTTCATATATATGCTGCTTCCCTCGTAAATACAAAAAACAAGGAGAAAGATTGTTGGTGCATTAGTAATGAAATTATGAACATACTTACCTGGAGGAAAAGTTGTTAGTAGAGGTTTTCCTTCGATGAATGGCAATTGGTGGTTAAGTAACTTACCTAGGGTCCACGAAAGGTTCC
Organism: Petrophora chlorosata; assembly: GCA_951640565.1. Lineage (NCBI taxonomy): Eukaryota > Metazoa > Arthropoda > Insecta > Lepidoptera > Geometridae > Petrophora > Petrophora chlorosata. The sequence goes on along the minus strand of OX621193.1, from coordinate 10,147,932 downwards.
GCGTATATATTTCTCACTGGCTGCCGTCGAGGTAAGGGCGGAGGCACCGGGCTGAACCCCTCCATCATATCGTCCCGTTCACTATACTTCAACGATTTCATCGTCATCCTGACCGCTCCAAGTCCACTTCACAAACCTATCATCACTTCGAACGTTCTTATCACTCACATCTTTAGTCTCACTGCGTTCATTGACATGTTTAGATATTTCACTTGAGGTTAATCGTTATCATTTCCACTGGGTTTTTTTTATTTTCTGAAAGGTTTCATTGATGTTGTTGTTAGTTCGACGACCGATGTAACGTGACGGAGCCCTACGTGCGCGTGTGGTTCCCGCCGGGCGCGCCTCGCGTCTGAGCCCGTCTCGGTCCCGCGTCCCGACCCTCGCGCTGGAGCTTTTGTCGTTTTTTGCGCCCGCGCCGACCGACCCGTCAAAAGCTTGTCGAGTTATTAGACAAGCGCACAAAAAATACCAACATACGAGGGACCAATGCAAGACTTGACGCAACAACGAGCTCGAACATGGGTGTGCTCGCTGTTCGACTCAACGTGGTGCGGTTACAATTCCTATTGTATTCTTCCAAAATATCTACTATGTGAATAAAAGATGTTTTGTTTGAGGAGACGAGGGTGCTTTTGTAAGATGCCGCGACGGATTTGCTTCAATAATATTTTTTGCAAGTCGTTTTGTCAGATTTATTGATAAGTAGTTTTTGATCTGCAGCCGATTAAACACATGCTGTTTTTTTCACAAGTTCACACATAATGTCTGAGCTTAAAATGTAATAAAATTTTATTAGAGTTAGTAAAATTTCATTGAAAAAGTTTCGAAGGTGAACGTTGAAATGATTGAAGTTTAACCAAGAAAGGAGAAAGTATCTAATCGATACGATTATCGAAAGGATGAGGGTCGGGTCGGCCCGGGCACAAAGTTCCTTCTACTAAATTACACTGAATGATAAGATAAAGGTTAGTTTAGACAAATTATTCTTGCATAGGCCGATGGTGAGAGAATTAAAAAAAAGGACGTCATTTCAGGCGCATAATTCATACGCCCACCGAGTTTTAGAGTTCATTTTGTATGGTCTATTTGTAGCTTAGTCTTTGAGCCTTCAGGCCCGGTAACGAGTGGCAAAATTAGATGCAAATAATGTGGAAGCTAGATGGAAATAGTGCAGGGTATGGGCATATCGTAGTGTGCAGGGAACATTGAGCAGAGCACGGCTAGTTCAAAGACCTGCCGCGTCCCCCACCGCGCCGGTTGATCTCGAAGCTTTGCATGTCTAACAATTACCCCTGACGTTGTACACGACAAATAAGAGAGGCGTACACCCGTTACCCCTTTTTGTTAACTAAAATGTTTGTTTTCTAAACTCGTTACCCTTCGTTCAAATTTTATTTACGATCGCCGAAATTGAATTACGCGATGTGATTTATTAAATGTTTAATTTGGCGCTACCAGTTATTACTATGCGACCGAAAACTCTCGCAGAAAAGTGATTGCGTAAAAGCGTGCAGTGAGCGGATAGAAGGGCTGCGGTAAAATTATGTTAAAACCTGTCCTATGGGCCCGAATTATCCCGCAAGGATAAGGAATATAAGAATATAAAAGAGGCTTAGAGTTTTCCATACGGCTTTTTGAAGAAGCAACGAACGCGAGATTTACATACATACATGTGGGTAAACATGTTCGTTGCCGAACTCTTCAAGTACCTGTATAATAAATTGATTTAAGCGCCTCCTGACAGCTTTAAGTATGTTTTGACAAACATTAGGGAATTTAAAGCCCCAGTGACTAAACTTTGTTTTGTACATTCCAGCCATGTCTATCGGAGAGGCGTGAAGTCAATTTTCTTCAAGTTTGTAAACGTTTCCCCAACTTTTTATTGCAGTTACTTTTTATAAAACGAGCATACGTTTAAAGCTGTAGAGTCTGGAGACTCAAGGTCTAGTGATAAAATATTAAAGTGGGTCGTCTTAAAGGCATGAAAAGTTGGACCCTAATGGATGTGATTTAAGCACTTTGAGTCTGTAACTACAAGAATTACTCTGCATAAGCCGACGACCAAGTTGATGTATACCTACATTACCTACTTATAATTAATTGTGTTAATCGTAATATAAAACTAAATAATAATAATAGCTTGGTCGAATATAAATAAATATCCTATTAAATGTACATCTGCATATTTATAACGATATTAAAATATAATTTTGCTGGAATTAAAATCTTTCAACGACTTAGTGGCATGAGTCATCCCATAATCGCCCACACACGTCTAGACCTACTTATACCGTTGTAAAATAGATTTTTTGACAAATCTGATGTATTGTTATTACAAGCGTCGGTCGTGCAAGTTTCTTGAGCAAATTAAAAGGTGTGAGAGAAATGCAAATATCGTGTACGACCATATCTTGTGCAATAGCGGCCGGTGCATATATGGCGAGAAAGAAACAGGCCGCGTCTCGGAACATTTTCCCATGCCACAGACGCTGTCATCGCTGACTGATGTATTTCTCGATCTACGCAGAGCCTGTTCTTACACTTGAACTTATAACCGCTCTTGATTGTAAGTTGTAACGTACTCGAGTCGAGCAGGCATTATACGACCGTTCTTATCTAAGCGTTCCGTTTTATTTCAATGAGTAAACCTTACAATAGGTTCGTTATTGGTTTTAAACTTAAAAGCAGGAGCTGTTAACGTTTTAAAAACAATGTTGCAGAACTCTGCACCAATTACACGGCATTGTTTGTATTTCGAGTGCTCTATAGCCCACTCGAACAGAGCAGTTGTAGACTAATAAACACGTTTTACTGAGTGTATTTACGCTAACATTAACAAGGCGCGGGTTTCGTTTGAACCATATTAATCTTCGCTCCTGGCCCAAATAACCGGCATCCATCAGCCGCTGAGCCACAAAAACTCACTCAACTATTTTAATTGGCGTAAAAGCTGGAAGTTACTTTGTCGTAGAAAAAATATGTCAACGAATTGTGGCACATTTAGTTAAGTATAGCATCCGTCGATTCCTTACATAGCCTGGCGAGCTTAATTCAGTAAGTTGCGGTGTTAAGTTTATTCCAAGTTTAGTCAGTATTAAAGATCTAAACTACAGCCACTTTCATTCATCTGACTCGTCGTTGCTAAGCTTTTACTATTTTCATTTTCAGCAACAAAACGCGAGTCACGGGAATAATAATTAAACAGAACTTATATCAAGAGTTAAGAGCAGCCTTTAATTAAATCTCCCGAGTTTTAGAGACCGTGCGAACAAACACGTGCGAGAGCGAAGAAATTTGGATTAATTATCGCTATCTGCCTCTATATTTGTATATTTTATTCGTGCGCTGGGAGTCGGGCCCTCAGGTGTGCGCGTGTGAGTGCCGCGAGCCTGTATACGTATGTGGAGCACGTTCCATAAGATAAAAGACGATATTGATTCCGTGACGAGCCGAGAGCGGGCTGTGGGAAACGATTCCTGTCCGTTTAATAGATGCCTCGAGGAGTCGAGTACTTCGACTTCGACACTTCTAAGAAAACCCATTAAAAATAACGCTTTGAACTTTTGGGGTCGAAAATAGACTTTTGAATTAAAAGTGGGCTGGAGAATGTAACGTGTATATCAAGTTAGCGAGTGTAATTAAGGAGTTAAGGTCCGCATCGAGCACTTTATTCCTAGTTTAGCGAGGCGGTCGGAGGCTGTCGGGCCGCAGGACTTGGCCACATTCTCGTCGGGTAATTACGCACGCCCGCCTCGTTCCCAAGCCCCGAGTCCCGACTTGTCTTGACTCTAACATTTTATGCCTCATTTCGTAGTGTATGATTTGCTGAACACGTTATTTACTATAATTATCGTGGGAGCAAGACCAGATCGCGTGCGAATCGAATTCATTCAATCGGATGTCGATGATACCTATTGTTTTGATGTCGATACTGAGATCGAGTCACATTTACATACTCGTACTTAATTGTAGCTATAACTTGTAGCTTTTGTAGCGTAATGAAGTAGTGTAGGGTGATTAAACTTCAGCACAGTAACAAATACAGATACGAGTCATTAATATATGCGCAATCAATAAATGTGGTGGATAAGTAGTAATTTCATTTGATTGAAGTGGCTCAAGAGATTTTCCTTCTTGGAATAATAATATCCTTAAAAGGAACACAAACACATGGAGTATTCAAATAATGATTGATTAAACGATCCTACAAAGATGTTATTGCTGCTAAGCATGAGCGTGCTGTGTTGTGTTTTGAAGCCGAAATTAAGAGTTTAACAAAGGATCCGAGATCAAACGACTTCGCAGTAACCGAATGATGATTACATCCGACGTGCCCGTTGATTTGTTGTCCGACGGAGTTATTCGGTGCCGTGCCCACTCCGTCCGAGCCGAGTCCACTCGGTTCAGAATAAACTGTCTTCGCAAAACATGGCCCGAAATAAAAGGCCGAAGTAGCTTTTTATTCAAACGTTTTTGTCCTCTGTAGCGCCTTTTCACGAGTTTTTAACGGTTAATTTGTCATTAGCCCTGCATCTGTCAGCGCCGAGTTTTGTCGCCTGCAGAGACTGCCAGACCGCGCAAAAACAAAGCGTTTCAACTTTAAATGGTATTAAACATCAGGTGGGATTAACGAAATAAATATTATACGGTTTGTCTCAAGATTTTATCGCCATAATGAGGCGCTTACGTTTTAATAACATTACTAAACGTTAATGATATGAACCTCTGTCGGCAATCAACATTAAAATAATCCATGATACCATAGAGGAATGGTGCAGTAATTAATTACATAGGTAAACTATCATAACAAATAACAATTTCAAGTTTTATAATAAATCAAGGAAATGATAGAGCCCCCCCCGATGCGGGCGCTTCAAGTTTCAGTTAATAAATAATAATGAAAAGACAAAATCAATGCAAGGGAATATTAATGGTGGTGGCACCGTTAATGTTTATAATGGTTTGGGAATTGTTTCTTGTGCGTAATGGCGGGAAGGTGGGGCGGGCCCGGAAATTGTCCTCTTGTCGGGCCACGGCCGCATTAGTAGAGGACATTAGGCCAGTCTGGCGATGTGTGCGTGTCGTGTATCATTCGTGACACGTGACATATGATGGACACTGCATGGAAGACTAGCCCCGACAATGACTGGACAGATTTGCGACATGTAGAACGAATTGTGACCGAGCGGAGTTATGCAATGCAGATGTGAACCGAACAGGCGCGGCCCATGAAATATTTGATAAGGTTAATTAAGCTAATGATTAATGCGAGCCAAACATACGGGATACGGGAATAGTTTTCAGGCATGCTGGTAGATTCTTAATAAGAAAAATACGAAAGGCGAAATTTCTGGGCATATGAGACTTAATATCTGTTGTCTCGGGGTGATGTGCGCAATGCAGTGCTACTCAGTACTTTTTATAGTATTACAAGTTCTGAGTGGCACTGCAATTTTTATGGGCAGGCGTGGCGCTTACCATCAGGCAAACGACTTGCTCGTCTCATAACTCAGTTCCATAAAAAAAACAATAAATTCTTACCGCACTGAAAGGTTAACCACAAGAAGAAAGTAAAAAAATGTTATCGTATGATGCTCAGAAATTGATAAAAAAAATTAAGAAAAATTACTCTACTCTAACACATTTGTCATTGGAACTATTAAAATCAGTACATTCAAAGTCAGACACGTGTCATACAAAAAAGACTTGCAAATTAATCATCATCAAAGCGCCCACGTCAAATCGAACCATCCAAATTGTCACTCAAGAATTCGAAGTTCACACAATTCTTTACCCGTGTGAACGTCGTCCACGCCATGCCACGAAGCCACACCACGCCACGCCACGCTCATGTGTCACGGTTTATCCGAAGCATGAAGTCAACGAATCTCCAAGCAATTTAGCTTGAGTACATAATTGCGAGAACAAGTCGAACCTAATTGATGTCCGGGCGAGTCGGGCGACTCGGGGGTTCAAGTTGCCGTTAGTACCTATTCTGGTTGTGTGCATACGGTTTCACATTAATAGCGTGTGACTAGTAATGTGTACGGGAATGCTTAGGTAATTAATGTTGCAGTAACTTCTGCTCCATAATCTGCGTCTATCAGTTTACTCTTCGTACCTGTACTTTTAAACTACTTATGAAAGTATAATCCTATTTTTACGATCATTTAGAGAATTTCTTAAGGAAGAAGAAGAATTGTGTGTATCATCATCATCATTATTATGCTTTCGCAGTCCACTACTAGACATAGGCGTCTCCACTGCACGCCACTACCACACACCACGAGCACGATCTCCGGCTACTCTCATCCAGCTGTTGCCAACTACCCTGCGAAGATCGTTGCTCTTTGACTACTTGGTCTTAAAGCGTCCTACACTACGTTTGCCAATCCGTGGTCTCCACTCAAGAACACGTCTGCCCCAGCGGTTATCGGCTAACTAATCATGTGAGCGTAAGGTAGCATGTCTTTCAATCTTTTATAGGATACATTTCGGTGAATGTGCACAGGAGCTTCACGACCTAATTCCACCCTCCCCCTTCCATCACAGGACGAGTAGAAGTTCGGCCAAATATCACCCTTATTTAGTAGACATTCCGCCAATTCGTACAAAGCGTTTTGGTTCCACATTTGTAGTGCGTACTGCTAAGGAATGGAACTCATTGCCGTCTTCTCTGTTTCCTGATAACTACAATCTGGGTATCTTCAAGGCCAGAGTGAATAGGTATCTTCTAGATCTACGTGCTTCATCTTCGGCCGCATCGTCGCTTAACATCAGGCGAGATGGTGGTCAAACGTAGGCCTATATTTTGTAAAAAAAAAGAGCTATGTTGGTGATTTTGGTTCTCTGTCGGATCACTTCTACCGGACACAATCATTCAGGGTTTTCTTTCTGTAATCGAGTAATGACATGTAATTGAGCAGGTCGTTAACTTGATGGTAAGCAACACTTCTGTCAATAATAGTTTCAGCACCACCCACAAAATGGTTGTGCAAAATCCTCCACGGTACTGCACTGCGCTGGTCATCCTGATACAATATCTGTTAAATCTCTGTGGCCAGCCCAGATGTATTCTTCGGTTGGGTCAAAGGCTTGTTTCGAAGTTGTTTTTCCCAACTGCATTGTTTGCCCAAGGTAAACATATCACTTAATAACTTCCAGAAGGAGACCATTGTCAGTAATCGGTCTGGAGTTCATCCGGAGACAAGGCGTTGGGAAGAATCAGCTAGGCCGTCTAGCAAGAAGTCAGCTATAATATGTATTATATAATGACGATAGATATCCTCCACAAATCACAACTGTGAAAAGTTGATGCCCCGTCCGTTCTGGTCCAGGGTCTTAAACATATCGTCCAATGCATTGGTAAACAAATTGGGGATAATAACGTCCCCTTGTCTTACTCCTCGACGCAAGTGATGTTTAGTTTGACGCTATTATTTTGATATTCAGTATTTGTCAAAGTACCATGCTATTCATTTTCATACAATACAACATTTTATTACACAACGTAAAGAAATTCAGTTTTTTTAATAAAACATGAGAAAAAGAGCATATCGAATGGTCTTGTCGCTAAGCAGCGATCTCTTTCAAACAAGCTTATGATGGATTTACTCTTACATCATAATATTTTTGTAGTGGTCGGTGGTGTAGCTGTATCGATGTAAGTATAATAAATTTCAATGATGTCTTAGGATCTTCTAACTACCTACGAAGATACTTTTTTATGAAGAATCGTTGAATTTTAGTATAAAAAGTTATGAAATCGAGCGTAAAATTGGTATAAAAGTGTCATAAATATCAGTTTTACACTAAAATCTTCATTATAAGAATATTAAAGAATATCAATATCGCATTAAAATTATCGAGCCTATGTTATTTATGTCCAGGCGAGTTGGACGAGTCTGAGGGTACAAGTTGCTATGAGTAGGTAGTAGATTTTTTTTTCTGTTACTGACTGACGAGACGAGCTGGTCGTTTGCCTGATGGTAAGCAATACGCCAGCCCATAACAATAACAGCCCCACCCAGAACTTTGTTTTGCAAAATCCTGCGCGGCGCTGCACTGCGCTCGTCGCCCTGAGGCAATTAGCTGTTGAGTCTCATAATGCCCAGTAATTTCACTGGCTACAATGCCCTTCAAACCGGAACACAGCAATGCTTTCGCACAACTGCTTGGCGGCTGAATAACTGGCAAAGCGGTGGTACCCACCCAGACGGCCTCTCGCATACGAGAAACCTACCACCAGTAAAACTTAACTACTTATATATTTTGATACTTATATATTTTGGTTACAAAATCCTACAAACCTATTCTTCATATATCTTACTAATATTGTAAATGCGAAAGTTTGTTACGCAATAAAACAAAAACTCCAAAAAATTTTTATGAAATTTAGTATGTATAAGTATAGGTAATTTAGGTCTTGGAAAAGGCTACTTTTTATCTCGGGAAAATGCGAGGAGCAGCTATTATTTTAAATGCGAAAGTTGGTGAGGATGGACGGATGATGTATAACAGAGCTCACAGAAAGTAAATTCAAATTAAGCGTAAAGACTGTTTTAATGAGAAATGTATACTACCTATACTGTAATTACATACAAGACAAAGATTCTTGGAACATTCCACTTCTGCAAAGAAGCCAACTGGTACATAAGAAACATAACTTTGTAGAAACCTAAAAAATAACAAAATCTCGAAAAAAAATGCCCCTCAGTTACTTACAGTATCTTCTGAGTAGTGGTTCTTTTTCCGATACGGTGGTAGAGTTGAGATGGATGGATGTTTGTTACTCAATCACTCAAAAATTACTAAACAGATTTTGATTAAATTTGGTATGTAGGTACTTTAGGTCCTGGAAAACATAGGCTACTCTTTATCTCGGGAAACCGCGGGTACAGCTAGTAATATATTATGTTGTGTACCCATTGAACACTTAATCGAACGTGTGCACAGTAACATTGCGAATGATAAAGAGGAAGGATTGCCATGAATTATCATATCTGAGAGCATCGTCTATTGAGTTTGACTGAAATAAAGTGGTCAAGTGCGTGTTGTGACTACTTTTTATAAGAGAAAGAGAAAAAGACCACTTGACAAGAAGACAAGACAATTTGTTTAAGTCACTTTATTATTAAGTCATGCAATTTGCACCTTCGAGCTAGGAAGTCCCTACTTCCTACTAATATTATAAATGTAGAAGTTTGTGAGGATTGATGGATGGATGGATGTTTATTAATCAATCACGTAATAACTACTGTACGGATTTTGATGAAATTTGGAATTAAAATACCTAAAGTTCCGGAAAAGGACATAGGATACTTTTTAACCCGGAAAATCGCGGGTGAAACCGCGGGGAGCAACTAGTCTTATTACAGATTTCTCTATAACTCAATAAGTTTAAATCACACAATGTTCCAAATCAAACAAATAAAAATAGAAATAAAATCTTTAAAAAGAATAAGAAGGAAAATAATCTTTGAAAAGATATTAAAAATTTGATTAGTGTACTAATCAAATTTTTAAGACCTTATCAAAGATACCCCACATTAGGGGGTTCAGTATTTTTTTTGTTTCATCCCCACCTGTAAGAGGGAGCTAGCTACCCCTAAAATGTATACCTTTTTATATTTTATAATTGAGATCTACATCGTTAAAATCATTTCATTACATGTTAATTATGTACTTACAATTATAACTGTAGAAGTAATGAATCTGGATTTGGATAGACAGACAGACGGACGGACCTTGTAAGAGTTCCTTGTTAGTCTACGGAATCCTAAAAATATAACACACCTATGGACTTGCTGTAGTGTGTTAAAGGCTACTGGTAAAATCAGCGTTTCTGTATGTATATGTTTGTTACCGCTTTCAAAAGCTTAAAGTACATACAATATGTTTTTAAATAACGGTATAATGATGATGACATTGAAGGAAACCTATAAATAAATTGTGAATTTTGGTGTAAAAATATGACAATCCAACATCTACTGAACTGCAACATCATACAGGTTCCGATGAATGAGAGCTCATTTTATATTGGTTTCCGTTTTTACCGATGCTGAAACTCTCATATATATTCTCTCATATATATTCATACTCTCATATATATAAAGTTCTCGTTTATACAACGTGTAACATAAATGTGTAGTAATAATTAAACCACGCATATAGAAGCTTATTAATAATTCAAGTCCAAGTGCAAATCACCAGAAACTTTTTAAAATCACAAGATATGATAATTTAAACATTTCTGGTAATCAAGTTCATTTCAACCCTAACAATCAGCTGATAAAGAGCAATGAACTTGTGACAAAGAATATTAGTGCGCCGCGTGTACAGATCTGACAAACAAATTTTATCTTCAGTTAGCAAAGCCAGCTGTCCTACCAACCTTACTTTACAACTAACTTTCAAGCAAACTGCTTTTTACGCGACTCCCCAAAAAAGGAATATAATGTTTTCGGGGTTAATGTATGTGCGTTTTTTTATTACAAAATGCCTCAACAGATTTGGATGTATGGGGTATCCTCGGAATCCTTAAATCATCCCAAGTGATAATGTTTTTGGCAGGGTATTTTTTTATTTTTATTAATGCTTACTTATTAATTACAGCATTAAACATCATCGCTCCAATTAACATTCAGGAATAAGGATCTAATCAGTGTAAACGCCTAATAAGAGCGAGCATGGCTGATGTTCTTAAAAAATACGTGAGGTCACCAACCACCGTAGGAATAGGATGTAAAAAACATCATGCATGAATTTCAACAGTAGGAATGTAATAGGCTGATAATGATGATTAAGACATTTCCAACATTTGATTTCATTGCATAGTAAAAGAGTGTTCGTAAGTCAGTAATCAATAAAGCGTCTTTACTTAGTCAGTTTTCAGAAATAAACCTGTTTAATCTTTGACAAAACGCGGCAAACACTAAAGCTATCAAACATTCGCCGCCGCTTCATGATTCGCTAGCCTTGTTTCGTATTGCACCAATCATAAAGATGTAATCCTAATAAATAATAGCCGCTGCTCCTCATTGGTCGAGCGGCACAAACAAAGTTACCTTCTAACGCCGCCCCATAAAACTCCACCGAAGAGGACCGTTTTCGTTTCGGAAATTCTTTTTAGGTTATTTCTGAATATGAATTCTAAGACGTCAAGTTGGATAAAAATTTGAAACTAATCAAGGCAAGGCTAAGTCGGGTACGTTCGCGGAGATTTTTTTGTATACCGGTTCCGGAACATGCAAAAAAACTATGGTAAAAAAAAACTTAAACCTATGTTTTTATTATGGTTTTAATGCATTCAAATCTGTCCAGGCAATAAGAAGTAATGGTGGAATAAATAAATACATACATACGTAAACCCTGAAATACTCCTTTTTGGGCAGTCGTGTAAAAATGTGGAAATACCCTTTTTTACGAGAGTTCCGGAACGGAAACGACCGAGTCCGAAGATCCGTTCAGTATGAAATTCCGGTATTTGAGACTCGAAATCAAGCCCTTGTAAAATGTTCGGCGTTTTCAAAGACAGAGCGCCTAGGCCACAAAACAGATAAATACAGAAGTTAATCTCATGTATGTACTTTTCATACATTTCATACCGGACGGCGCAGGAAGTTTTTGGGAGGAAAATTGATTGATTTAAAAATATAACTGTACACGATATCGACATAATTTTTTCGCAGTTACTATTATAACTGAATAAAGTTGTTTTGAAGACAAAACAAATGCGATTAGTTTACATTAACATCTTCCTCATTAGATTATTGAACACAAGGCTAACACAGCTTATACTACAATAAATATCTAATTTTAAATTGTAAAAATATGACAAGGCTAAAAACTTATGTTCGCTTGTTCGGCGCAGGGCTGGGGGCTGGGGCGCTTACCTACCTACCTAACTATTTTGTGTTACGTGAAAACAAACCATCAAAATACAAGCAAATACCTTCTTACCTCTCTGAAACAACTGGTAGCTTAAAAAACGACAATTCACCGTTTAATGTTGAATTTAAACAACCGTCCACCAAACAGTTATAATAACCTATTTTTCGTTGCTCCATTTTTGCACAAAAAAGTTCACAGACGCGTGTCTCAAGCGGATGGCACTCGCATCCCAACTGTGCCCAGATATCGTGTCTGTGAGCGGTGTCTATGTGTGCGTTGCTCGAGCGCACTTTGTATGTATGTAGATTTCTGTACTAATCTGTTTTGTGCCTAGGCACAATGTAGCTCGGTCAATGACCCGTACTACCGGACTAGGCCACAGCTTGTTAGGATTGTCCAAAATAATTCAAATAAATAATTTTTAAACTTTGTATGGAAAATATAATAGTGTTTTTTTGGTTGTATATTCTGCCCAATGATTCATGACTAGATACCCATACACACCTTTCAGTATTACTACACATTAATGTTATTCCCTGTATAATAAAATTAATAATGACGTGTATATATGTAACTTAAATAGACATGAATGTAAAACTAAGGTTCGAAGTTGGCTTTTAAACTTGTGTTACGATCACACAGAAAACTTACTTACATACAATCATTAAATCTTCAGTTCCTTACAATCTCCAAAGATTTGAGCACGCGTATTTTCCCCTACGTCTTTACACACACACACACACACACACACACACCCTCACACACACACACCCCCACACACACACCACTACACGTAAACACACCACATAACTCCTATGCTAAAAATTGTCATACTTACATACACATTTGTATACACACACATCTGCTTGGACAATTGCTCTGATACTACTAAGCTAACAAAAAAAAAAAAAAAAAATGTCATAACATTGCTGTTACTGTAAAACTGTAAGCTTTGGAGAACAACTGAATCCGATCATACAGGTTATATTCCTAGTTTCGGATTCAGCGGTCTCATAATTTTAGTTGTATCCCAACAGCCCTTCATACCTACATAAATGTAATACTGTTAATTAAGCTTAAATAACTTAAATTTATATGTGGCAATGTGTATATGTATGTGGCTATGAATAAACATTTTTTTTTTTTTTTTTTTTTTTATTCATATATATTATCATCGCACATAAAATCATGGTACCACTTCACATAGAACTTATATAAGCAAAAGTTGGTATTGGTCGGTTATATTTGTATATCGCTATGATATTTACAAACAGAGTTAAATAAATAAGATAACTGAATAAAGTCTAATAAATCTTACCAACTGCGTCTTCACTATCATGGATATCTATAGAAAGAAACGATAACACTCTATACCTAATTAATGAAACAGCCCCCCTACCCATATGTCCCTCAAGCGCCAATCGTATATCGTGTTGAGGTCGAATTAAGGTATAGCTTCACTGCGACTAATAAGATACGGTCTAATTATTGTCGATTCAGACAAGAAATCGAATTAATCTCATTTATTTATACCAAAATACGATGACTACGAGTTGAGATAAACTTAATGGGACAATATATGGCAACATAAAAAATTGTCGCAGTGAATCTACACCTTAATCTGAGCTCAACACGATATACGATTGGCGCTTGAGGGACATATGGGTAGGGGGGCAGGTTCTAGTACTCTTGATTTGTCTCAGCAATAATATTTAAAACACGAAAAACGAATACGTATATAGAAAATATTGTACACGTAATTACAGTGTTCAAAATAATTACAAATTAATAATAGAGATCACGTCGAATTAGCAAGATAATAACAATTAAACAAAAACATATTTTGTTTATTATGAACGTGAAAGGCGCATTTTAATAGAAAACAAAAAACAAATCATACTGTGATCCATTAGCACACACTTTAAACCAAGTAAACAATTTGTGTGAACTTTAAACCTCAAGAGAGCTTTTTGCCACAAAAACTTACACGACCAAAACACGTGTGTCAGACCTCATGTCAGAGGTTAAAAAATTACAAAGCGGGTAGCACATTTATGGGAAATGGTAATGCTCCCTTCATCAGTTTTAGGTCAAATTACGCATAATTTTGCTTCATCCGAGAGATAGTGAGAGTGACATGAATTCACGATTTTCCAACCCTCGTTTCCATCTGAACGGCTTATCGGATTAGATTCTTAGTCCCAAATCATCTTACGCCAATATAGAGGCAAAGGGACGTCGTATTGACATTGTATTTGTATTTATTGATCCGTTAACACAGTTTTGTGTTACAATATTTGTACTAATGGGTCAATGCGACAAAATACTTTAAACATTATTTAATCATTTCCGATTCAATTTTGCATCTACTTTACGTTTATGGGTTATTCAAGTAGACCCAATACATGCTCATAATATGAAAGTCCTAAACCTATAACGCGTTACGGCCCGTATTCATAGAACCGTATCATGATTTATCGGTATAATACAGATACAGTAAACATGCCCTTAGGGTATGTGATAAATCATAAAGGTGCTAATATATTCCAAACGGCCAATAAAAGCTGCGATAGTGCAGATTAATGTATCTTTCTCTTTATTTTCTTATCTGTAAAATCTCTGTAGATTCTTTTTTATTTATATTTTAAAGGTTGCTGTTTCTGGCAGCTTTTGATAGCTTAATAAAAATCTATGTTACAAGCGACTCAAACCAAAACAACTGACTCACGCCCAGAGTTGACGTAAACCGCTGTCATAAATTCACTCCTCAGGCACACATTCCCCGCTTCCAAACTCAAGGCATTTTTACTACGATGAAAACACATTTAACGAAAACAATAAACACCAAAAACAATAAAGAACAAATTAAAGTCGGACACAGAACGAGCGGGTGTATTGTGCCGCTCGAGGATATATTGCAGGATATCACGCTACCGAGGGTCGAGTCGGGCTACCTGCAGGTGCATGTGTCAGAGAGCGAGGCACGGGCCGTCACGTCACGTCACATCAGCGGATCGCGTCGCGGGGGCGGAGGTCGCCGCAACCAGCGCGCGAGGAGACGGTATCGGTCAGTGACCGCGCACCAGGTCGAGCCGAGACCGTGCGAGCGCCTCCTCGGAGGTGCCGAGTGGAATGAGCGCGGGAGACGGAGACGAGACGCGCGCGGACCGGCCGCCCTCCGCAGGCGATTTGATGCCCTCCGCTCGACGCCTCTGCGCGCGCACTCCTCGCGAGGATAATGCCGCCCTATCCCATGTCGAGCTATCGAGTTATCCGCGGGTGGATATCGCGCTTAACCCTGTCACTTATTCCAACTGATACGTGAAAGCTCGAGTGCACTCTATGAAAGATGCTTCCTATTCTTTTATTAGCCGGGTGAGAAGAAAATCCCTGTTTAGACGTTTCTTGACGTTATGTTGTTTCAGAAAATAGGTGCGGTGGAAATGCTTTTCAGGAACGAGTTTTAAATTTTATAGTAAGAGAAAGAAAATGTTAATCGACAATAGACATCCCTAAACAGATTATAATTGGAGCATGCGTGGTAGGAGGGTTGAGGGTAGCAGAAGGACGATGGCGGGTGTGCGAGCGGCGTGGTGCGGGGTGTCACGCGGTGGTGGGGCGCGCGGGGGAGAGGGGTGCGTGTCGCCCGCCGCGGCGCGACGCTACGACGTGATCTTGACACCGCATGCACAGCTTGTGATGCTCCACATTTTGTAAATACAATCTGATAATAATCATTCAAAACAAACAATGGATGTAAATGAGATTCTGGATCTTCTGTGTGAGTAGAATAATAAAACAAAAGCTTTTGTAATAGAAGTTCTATAGATACATCTTAACAACATTACATTACCGACGTTTGGTAACGTTTGATAACAGAAACAGGCTTACCTAGCCCAACATCTGACTATTGATGTTTGAATCATAGATTTAGATATTTTCGTAAAGTTCCTTTTGATTAAGACCAATTAAAAGTCGATAAAATAATTGAAAAGTATAAAAATAAATTAACACAAAATTTTACAAAGTAGTGAAATTTAAAAAAAATTACGAAGAAGAGTATGACGAAAAGTAACTAAAAATGATACTATCTTAGTAAAAAATTACAGAGTAGGCTACCTCCACACATCCTCACGGTTTTGTTTAGCTACTTCAGAAGCACCACGTAGCGAGTGTCGTTTCACCGCTTTTGAAACGTAAGAGGTTCCGTGATGGCACACTATCTGCATCTCCTTACACTGTGGCTGAAGCTAAGCTCTTTTATAGCGGTTTTTTTTCTGTGTAACAGTTTAGTATTAGGTCTTGTTTGTGTACGTACATCGAAGACATTTAGGTATAACATTTTATGATATAGGTTCAATGGTTCCTGGATTCGCTGTCAGGTTGTTAGCCTTGACATGAAAATGTAGTTCTTGAGGGATTTTGGTGACGTTTTCACGGTTTTGTAAATTAAGTTTTAAGATAAATACTAAAGCTAATTTGCGTGAAGTCTCCACATCAGAATTTTGATGTAGCAAGACGCGCGCCGGTTAACGCTGGTTGCTTCTGAATCGTAAAAGATTCCTAGATGACATACTATGCTCATGTTTTTACTCTGTGGTGACGCTAAGTACTTTTACAGCGTGCTTTTACTTTATTATTCTGAATGGATTTGAGCCTGCGTTTTGTATGCAATCTCGCTTGCAGAACTTTAAGAAGTGATAATGTCAGTAAAAATAGACAACATCTCGAACAAAAGACAACAAGAGAACATATCTCGAAGAAAAGTTATATAAACCTAGCCTTAGCTTCCTAGAAAGCGGCTAATGAGAAATGACAGCTTCTGTAGTGTAGTGGTTGGAAGGTCGGCAAATATCCACGGAGGTTGCGGGTTCGATTCCCGCAACGGGACAAATGTTTGTTTACGCATAAAATATACAAATATTTGTTTCTGGGTATTAAGGGCTCATGGTCCTCGTATATCTTGGTTCCCGGAAATTCTGATAAAGTAAATTCGGAAATTGTACTAATTATTATTCAGATATTTATTTAAGTTCTCAAGGTTTTAAAATGAACGTTTTTTTACCTTACTTGTATAAATACCTATCTATATATGTACAAAAATGCTATGAAAACCTAAACCTAAAGTGACGCCAGTAGACAGGGTCCATTAAACTACAGGTGGTTAGGGCTGCAGATTAAGAAACCTCCTGATACGTGCCGTGGCAAGAAATGTTGAGTTAATTAGCGACCACTTTGCCCATAATTTGATATACAGAAACTATCAAGGAATCTTCAAATTTCGAATGAACAGGTAGTATCTTGGCAAGCATGCTACATCGTCGACTGCATCGTCGCTTACCATCAGGTAAGATAGTGGTCAAACACAAGCCGATAATGTATTAAAAAACCTTAATTTATAGAGTGCAAATTTCTCGCAAAAATCTCCCACATTACTATAATAAGGTTTTGATTAGCCATCTAACTACAGGAGACCATGTAGAGTCGTGGATCTAGTATTGCAATTATATATAATCTCAACGTTATTGAACTTGGAATATTTATTATAATGTTATTTCATTATTTATTAATCTATGTGCCTCTATAGTTTCTTAATTGTTTAAATTGAATATATAAGCAAAGTCAAATTTTATAGAAAATTTATCGTGACTAAAAAAATTCTAATATAGACTTCCAAATAAAAAACAAAAAGTAGAAATGATTCACTCTCTTGATGCTTATTGAGTACAAACTGCACAATACCGTTCGACACTTGAGGGAAAGCAAAGATGCGATCGACAGAGCACGAGCACTTTTGTCTAGACTACACGATTTTCGCTTACTCTAAGCCCTTACCACAGCATCTCTTATTCCCCATTTATATTGAATAGAATTGATTTATTGCTTTTAAAGATGCTTTACTCACATATACAGAGCCACTTTCTTATTAATAGAGTGGCAGAATGTAGACCTACTACAACTCATACCTATCAACTTAACTTCATTCAACTTCATAGCCGTCATAGAAGAATGGCGACGCGTTGTGAAGCGTGTATCAACATCAAATAAGGATTCCAATTGGTTAAAAAAATAATTATGAATTTCTCTCATATCTTTATGTGTGAGGCCCTAACTACTAAACTAGGCTGTTTGGGCTGTGTTATGTGTTAATAATTAATTCCTTCCCATTTAATTCAATTTCTTTTAGTTACACAATTCACAATTTCATTCAGATAACAATTAAAAAAAATTATAGTACTTATTAGCTTAGCCTAAACAATAAAAAAAAAAATATTGATGACTACAACCTCTTTGACAAGAGTTAAGAAGAAGAAAACTTCACACGCCCTAATTAACGTCTCATATATATCATACTTGGTAGTACTGTATACCTCTCAATTTCAATACAACGCTTTTGTGCTCTATTGTTTTTGAAAGCTAACTTTCAAACCGCGCTCTCACCAGACCACGACGGGCCATTTGTGTAGATGATCCATCCATGTAGGTACTTCAATACTGGCATTACTTTCTGAGTCCACAACTGCCCTGTGTGGTTACAAAAATCTTTGACGCGTGACTCTAGTTCACGCTCCATCGACTTTTAGGTATGTCGTATCTACAAAACAATCTTCGAACGCAGAAGCTTAACTAACTCGAATACTTTGGGGTGGAATGCCTTAAGAACATTCTGTACTTTGATGCAGTGACATCGAACTTATGCTTGATAGCGAAATTCCTAGGGGGAACGCTGAATAAGAAGCGTTTAATCCTTTAACGAACTATGGATGTCAAAGGTCGGTGAAGCGTGCTGCTTGAATATGAGACGGGGTACAGATATGAGTCATATGTAGGTACATAATTCATGTACTATTCTAAATTAAGTCAAAAGTCAAAAGAAATTTATGAAGTAGGCACAAAAATGCACTTTTAAACGTCATATACACATAAAACAAATCAATTAAAATACGTTATGAATTATAACTTAAAATATCATGACAAGGAAAGCACGTCTGCCCATTGCTTTCCCATACTCAAATTGAAATCGGGGCCCAGAAAAGAAATGCGAAAACTGACTCTACCAGTGCAGTGCTTCGGAAACGCGCTCGCTAGAGAAGATAGCACCAAGAAACTCTGCAAGGATGTTATTTATTATTAATCATAGATAATTAATTTTGTTGCATTGCTTTATACACATCGATCGATCATCAAGCAAGAACAATCTATTTTTATTTTTAAAAAGATGGATAAAATATGCTTGAGAACTATATCCAAATTCATAACATCCTTAACTACTCGTACTTATAAAACGAATACATACAAACGACAACTTATATAACCTAAGGTTCACGTACATAATTGGTTTTATTATTCATGTTGTTATTCGTAGTTTATGTCGATGAGATTTCGTTGCTGGCTCGCGCCCCGCCGCGGTGGGTAGGGTTTTGTTTTCTTTATAAACAGGCGAGAAGGTGCTGCTAACGACCCTTTGAACAAATACGAAATTCGATCTTCCATTACGCATACAAATGACTCCCCTACTAAACGCTACCTCCGCAAAAGCATTGTCTTCCTTCCAATCTGTGATCACATTCAGTGTCGCTTTACAATTTGGCTTTGGCATTGTTTATGATTTAGCATCAGTAGTACCTGTTTGTGATCTGATTATTATTACCTACAGTGGTGACATTAGCGGAGCATCACATTGTTAAACTCTTAGGAGCTGTTCCTATTACAGTAACAAGTACCTACCAACGTATACGAACTCAGCAAACTTAGTAAATTAATGAATTATTTTTTATTCGAACTCAATTGGCTCAAGTAACTAGTGGTAAGTGTAATCTAAGTTAAATAAATAACTACAAATGAAGTAGCAAGGGAAGATACCTAATTCTTGATTTGAATATTGTATTCATTAAATTGAAGTAGGAGATTATTATTCGTTGAAATTTTATCATCTCTCATTACTAAATTGACAAATTAACTATTCAGTTACCTTCAAACAGGCATGAATCATATCGTGTGGGTATGTAGTATGAGGGTACCGATATACGTTACTGTTAAATATTTCACCTCAGGTCCTTGAGGGTTATCATCCCTTATCCCAAAGCATTTTGGGAATACATATATTGTTTTTTTAAAACCATTTTTGTACATATTTTTCTTAAACTAAAACCTACACAAAAATACCTATATACCAGAATATACCTAATATGATGAAATTTACAAACAAAATATTTTTGCGTTTTGCTTGACCGTTGTGAAATTGATTTGGATAAGTCTCTTATCGCTGTCAATATTAAATCTAACTTAATATTAAAAAGGAAATTAAAGGTACCTTTCGTCTCTACACAGAAGCTAAAGTGTTGCTATCGTTTCCATCTCGCGGAGGTATTGCCATGCTGCCTTCAATTTTTGCTAAAGATATTTAAATTTCGACATTTAAGTGACTACGTAAACGATAAAGGACAGATTTTGGAATTGGATTCTCTTAACCATTGAGTTGACTTAATAGATAATATTATATTGTATAGTACTGTAGAATCTTCAATTTGCTTATTAAATCATTACAGAATATTTTTTATAGGTACCGTGAACTTTATCAACGACTTATGATGCGTTAAACGTACATTCTATCGTAATATATTAAATTTAAATTAATCACATTACCACAGTAAAAAAGTATGACAGTAAACAGACTTGCTGAATTTTTGATATTGAATGCATTACCGCATGCTAGGCGAAAATCTCAAGATTTTTAAAAAAATAGGTAAAAGCAAAATGATATTGCTCGGACAGGGATCGAACCTGCGTCTTCGGAATACCGTCCCAACGCCTTAACCACTGGGCCACGCGAGCACTGAAGACGCAGGTTCGATTCCTGCCCGAGCTATAATATAATTTTTCTTCTTCTTAATTTTCTAAAAATCTTTCTCTTCTTTTCTTTAAAAAAGACTTGCCGAAGTGTAAAAACGACTACAAAAATTAGACGACCGAAAACAATTTCAGGTTGCGCGCTACATTTATTACACGATCGAAATAAAAAAAGACATCTGACAAAAAAGGCAGAGGTGGGACGTAAATCGAAGCATTTCTATTGAGGACCATGATGGTGCATAAACGGCGGACACGAATGTTGTTTGTCACCGCGCAGCCAGTTGTGTACCCTCCCTCCGTAGGGATGCGGAAGCATCTAGGATTTGTCAAGACTGTCCTGATGTCTTAGGAGTTAACGATGATTATAATAATAACTCCAAACTTCAGAAATAAGACACTGTTATGAATATGTACCTGCTTTGAAAATGGGCCATGGGTAAAGTAAACAGATACCTTATCTTGAAAGAGATTGACATGTTATATAAGGAGAGAAGATAGAGAAGAGAGAAAAAGAGACTACCATGGAGTAAGTTATGGCAAGTAAGTTAGAGAATCAACAAGGATACCTCGACCTCTACAAAATTTATAAACGCCCCCAAAACCTGTCATATTCTAAAATAATAATCTCTATAATATAAAAATGAATCCCTATTTCCCTTGGTCACGGCATCACGCGTGAACGGCTGGACCGATTTCGGTAATTCTTTTTTGTTGTGTTTGTTATTTTCAGGAGAAGGTTCTTATGAATGAAAAAATTAAGAAAGTTGCGCGGAACATTAGATTTATAGTTAAGACAGGACGACGTCTGTCGGGTCAGCTAGTACATTATAAAAACGCCCACCTATCACATACCTAGATCCTGATCTCTAACAAGGATTCTGCATCTAGGGAACCAGGAACTATGAGAACCGTGATCTCACAACAACAAGACAGGTAGCAAGCCCTTTTTTATGAACACTAATTTGTTCTGTACCGGGAATCGAACTCTGCCCGCAACCTATGAGATATTAGCTGACCTGCTGAACCACTTAACCACAGAGGCTGTAAACATTTTCAACGTAAAGGGATTAGAAAATAATAAATCAAGGGATTTTTAAGTGCCTTGTCATCATTATATACATTTTATGCCCCACTGAAATGCTATAAAATCAACTACTTTATTACCTTCTGGAAAATAGTAGATACCTATTCGTATTATTCATGATAAACATAATATTTCAAACCAAATTTAATGACAAGACTACATATAAGCGAACAGCACTAAACAACAGATCGCACGATAATGCCACAAAAATGACGGACGGCTCTGCCTTGTTACTTTGAAATTATTAATACTGAAAAATTGTTCGTTGGATACGTTGTTTTATCAACGATTATGATGCACTTCTATCTTATCTGTCAATCAGAATTCTAATCCGCTTTACAAAACAAGTTGCATTGTTGCGAGTTTATTGTTGAGCATGTTTTTGTATCTTTGTTTATTTTAACTATTTGTATGCGATGGGGTAGTCAATCATGCCATGCACAGAGCTCTCACAATCGTTAAAGCATATTGCATTTTTAGAATAAAGCTAGATATACATACTTCATTTATTGAGTACCTAGATTTTTTGCCTTAGTTATTTATAGGTACAGGGTAGCACAAAATTTTGAAGCATCAAGAGTGGCTGTTAAGGTTAGACAGATCTGGTCTTAGGAAAATAGCTTAATTTTGAAATTATTAAATACTTTATTATTAGAGTTTTGAGAATAGGAAAGTTAGCAAGAAAATTGACATGTAAAAAATATTAAGTCAGGTTAATGCAGGGCTATTTCAATCAAATATTTTTATGGCGCTTGTAGAAATTACTTCTATTCTATTTTATTTTTAGACATAAAAATTTATGCAATTGGCTTAAAAAGAAACATTGAAAAATTAATAGGTACTAAATAGGTGTGTATGTATATTAAACAACAATCAATTACCAGTTTGGTATAAAATGACCGCCTGGAATCATATCAGACTACCTCTCTACGTGAAACGTTCCATTAGGTAGCTCGCCTCTGGATTTACGAAATACGTCAGTGCATTTCAGTAGATAAAGGCCCTAGCCCCCATTAGGTTCGGGGGGTTTATTCAATTATCGCAAGTTTATAGAGTGTCGCGCGCTCGCCGCACCGTGTCGTATTCGGTTACAGCAACCAGCAGGCAATGAAAATCGACCGCATCAGATTCTCATAATCGAGATTGAACGTGTGGCTAAAACGCTTTAGGTGCTTTGCTTTAGGGAAGCGAAATCGCGATGTAAACCTTTAAACAAAACCTAGTTATTACATTGATTATTTAATTTTAATTGTATCTATGTTACGGTTGTCACCGTTCGGGCACTTAATTATATTTATGAAAACCTAGGAACTATATTTTGGCCTGAATAAAATATTTCTCTGTAAAAATAAGAACATTAAAAAGGTATTTAGACAGATAAAAAAAATTGGCTTTAAATATAGACCATTGTTATCTTGTTAAAAACATCTGGTCTTCATCAAAAGACATTGAAAATATTTTTTGGTAACAAATGTTTGTAAGTAGATATCTACCGACCGCTTGAAACGAATGAATTAAATACCAAAAGTCGGTAATCTTTGTGTATTCAGTAGCTATTGAATTTCAAAAGTAGGTATGTTGTGATAAAAAAGCGGAGTGAAACTCACATTTCAATGGAGGTCTAAAAACCAGACAATGTAAAAAAAGCGCGAAACTGTTGCTTTGCTGCTTTATTATGTTGAAACGAATTTTGACAATCGCTATTTGGCTAAATGTTAGTTAGTCTTTAGATTTTGGACGGAGAAGTCTTCATATTTCGTAATTAATCCAGAACCAGAGCAATTTGTCAAAGCCTTCGTTAATTTTTCACTGTTTGTGGGATCTAGAGCTATCCGAGAGATAAATCTTAAACATCTTTAATTTACAAAACAACGCGAACGGTTAGCTCGATCTGATACCGGCGGATTGTCTAAACTCTTGTTAACCCAACTTGATAAATTGGACTACCAAAGCAGAATTGCAATACTGTTTTTGTTGCTACAATTAAATAACGTCTAACAATATTGATTTTGTTGCGAGCTTCCATTGCGCATTTCTATAGATACGTGAACAGATATTTTCCAACATAGAAGTTATGCTGCTTTTCACAGATACATGTATAATGCTATTCATATTGTCTGTGTGTATTCGTAATGTTCTGTCATTGAAGCTTCTAAGCCTTTAGCATAAAAGAGACCACCACTCTAGACAATTAACATGTCTCAAGCCAAGTACGAGAATATCTTTTGATCTTCGAGTCCGGCAACCTCGAATCACGCTTATTATGATGTCCAAGACGAAATGAACGTATGACGGCGTACTATTTATGAGGCTACGGACTATTGTGTCGACACTGATTACTCTTTATGGAGATTTGGCATCCTAACACGACGCGCCCTACATGCTCGCTCAGTTTACCTACACCAACGGGTTGTATGAACGTAAAAGTTTTATGCCTCCACCGCGTTTTACAGCGGGCCTTTTATTATTTAGTGAAAGGAACGACGGTGATGTCATAAATCTCGCTCCTGCGTGAACTTTGGCCTCTTATCTCGGCGAAGAAATTATAGAACTTTCTGGCTTCTACTAGACAAAGTGTTTGGCTTTCGGGATCGCGGGTCACTAAAAGCTTCTCACGAATTAACGAGGTTTTGTAACGATTTAATGTAACTGGTAATCAATAGTGTTTATTGATTCACTTTAGAGTTGGCCGTTAATCACTGAAATCTTGAAATTGTGGGCATAAAATATTACCAGCAGAGCAGCAAGCAATCTTGTATCTGTACCGTGGTGCTTCATTAATCTTGTATTAACTAGGTTCTGTGTGGGTTCAATGACAAGCCCTACATGTAATTAAATTACGTTTAGCGTCGTCGCTGTGGAACCTCTTTAAATCATATTTGAGACGTAAATGAATTCCGAGTGAGGCAGATATGATCGGTCATTATAGTGCTAAACTAGGGTCGAGCGTTTTGTTTATTGTTTGCGTTCCCTGCCGTGATTCTGTTTGGATACATTATGGAACCGGATCACGTGCCGACTTTACTTTCTTGAACGTTACCTGAAATAGAAGATGGCTTATTGCGTTTGCCTTTTTAAGGACAACCTTGTGCTTAGTATTACTTACTTCAAAGTATTTTTTGTATTTATGAAGGTCAACTCGTCAATAAATTCATAGTTTTTCACAGCTGTAATCGTACGCTTCCTTAGATACACTATTTTGGATTAATGACTATTATTACGAACGTATTCTTTAAGTTCTCGAATTAGTTGTTAACCATAATATTAGTAAAATATATTATAGTTTGCCGACTCAATAAGCTTCTGTTTCACCCGTCGTTTACCCATTTACCTAAAGGAATCTTAAAAACCTTCAGCTAATAAGCGCCAATTTTCAATAGAAGGTTAGTAGTTATGAATCAATGAGTAAATTATACTTTTATATTCATTGCTAATTGGTGGATCACTATATTTTTCAATATCAACTTTGTATAAGACACACATACATTTCACATTTTATCCGTCACTGTTGCTATAAAACGTTATTGAACCTAATAACAAAAGCTCTTTACAGCTTTTAATGATAATCATATAACCATGATCGACATCTCACCGGGCATTGTTGTGGACAACACGCCCGATACCCGATAACACCGAGCGACGCGACGAGCGCTGGAGGCTTATACAATAAAATTAAACAGATAACATAAAATTAACGAACCTCACTCGTAAACATACTCGCTTTATTATCTATAAACGTCACTAATTAATTAATTGTATAATGATACAGTACCTTCTTCTTCGACGCCGCACCAACCGGCCGCAGCCATTTTATCGGAAAGCAATATTGCAGAGTAACTCGGTCGTCGTCACATTTGCCTTGTTAATTCATTTATCTATAATGTCATATATTAGTAGCCACCATGGACGACGAATCAAGTTGATGAATGGATAAAACTTTTATGGCAATTAAATGACCGCGATAACGGTATCTAATTAAATTTATCTAGGGCGGTCCTAGTCGAGGATCGTTAGCGGCTTGGAGTAGCTTATTATTTAGCGGTGTTAGCTCTGTAGCGCAGTAAATCTCGGCTCGTGGCTGTGACGGCGGTTAATGCAGTCTACCTAGGCTCCGGCAGATAAGCTAACAAGCCTCTTTAGCTAAACAAGAGGCGGCCGAACAATAAAGGCTCGCTGAACGCAGAGAAGCGTCGTGAAATATGGCGGAGACGAGTCGCGATAACTCAGCTGTTCAGGCTTGCTGGCCGGCCGGCTTCTTTTCCCCTAATTAGCCATTCAATTCCCGTAATCTTGTTTACTCGCCGGGCGCTCGCCGGCCAGGTGCGATAATGGCCGAGCTATTTGCATGCCGCCATATTGTTTCCCCATGTTTGGCTCGCAGCCTCCGATCCCATCCGATGCGACCCCCCGTTGTTTTGGCCGGGCTTATTGGATCGGCTCGCGATTACTTTGTATTGATCCTGTCGTCCATTATCTACATTCGTTTATTTCGGTATCATGGTAATGATGGCGGGTGATGTCCGCAAATCCTACGTGTCCTACAGTTGTTGTTGGAGGCCAATTATTCGTGTCTTGTATCTGTATGGGGTTTTCACGTTTGGTTTATATATTTTAATGGGCCGTTTATGGAATTTTGAGATACGTGTTCAAATACGATCCATAAATGTATTTGTTTCTCGTTTCTAGCTTACCACGCTAAGTATGATTGTGATGATGGTAATAAACGTACTTATTACTGCACTGAGATATGTTTTGATGGTTTATCTTAATTATTCATGAGGCATTCATGATTTAAATTTCGATGCGAAAGTCTCACAGGTTATCGCACGGTCACACTGGGCTCAGCTAATATATTTTTAGTTTGTTGCTTAGCTACCTATTTTTTCTCTAGTTTCTTAAAATTTCATCATCTCATTTCATTGCTGCGCAATAAAATGAGGACCATGCTGGTACACAATTACTCAGGCACGTGCCTAAAAATAAACATTTTGTGTAAACAACATAAGCTTAATTCGTGTAATCAGACTTTCCCTAATGCCCTTTACGACTGTTAGTAGCTTAATTAAATTATCACAACATTAATCCATTAAAAGAATTAACAAAGTTGTTAAAGCATTTTATAGGAAGTAATTGTTGAAATAACTCCGGTAATTTATATTTTCGGAGCGTTGGTAATGTATTCGCGGTGGGCGGCCATCGGCGGATTTAATGTAGGTCTCTATCGAGGAGCTAATCGTAATCTCGAACAGAAAATTGAAGGCGATCCGTGCAACGAGGCGATGCCGGCACATCTTCTATAAATACATTACTGAACACGCTTTATTACTCCGCCATCTTCATCCAATCCTATTAAGTGTCTGTTCCCGAGAAGCTTTCCTTTCTCGCGAAAACGTTCCCTTTTAGGATGGCCATTTTTTAAAATAGTATTAGGGTTCGATAATGGCTTTAACACGGGGCACCCCCGGCACTGGCGTCCTGGCGTCTATAGGAATTGGGCTCTCGGAGGATATGCTAAACGGGCGGTGCGGTCCGCTGACGTCGCGTCTGGCCCGGCGATGAGATGCGATCATTTAACGACAACGCTCGCTAGAGATTTTCCTTCGAGCTTCGAGCAGCGATATCGGCGATATTACGCCCTCTTACCGCGGACCGCGTTTCATAATTCAGACAGCCATCGCCTCAGGCTGAATAACATTAAAGGAATGTTATGTAAATGTTATTTTGCATAAGATTGGAAGGATATTAATTTTCTGATACCGCCGTTACGCTACTTCATAGCTTGTTTCGTCAAAAATCTTGTACATTTTGTTCCCGCATATTTCATAAAGTTACACCGAGAAGTAACAGTTGTAAAAACAATTTGAAATTAGGGATACTTTTGACAGGAGCGATTGAATTTTGTATGTTGGGGCGATATTTATGGGATGAGAATATATTGTTCAAAACTGGGGAAAATTACATTAAATCTACGGAGCGCATTACGTTAATTACCTACAGTGCTTTATCCGCTCATATCAGCGGAGCTGTTTCATTAGGGGTGTCAACACAATGCCTGGAGGCGCGTACAATATGTCTGTACAGACCACATGTCAATTTAATTTGACCCCCAATCCAAGATGGCGGCGGCGGTGAACCCTTCGCTCGCGGCTCGAACTCGACTCGACCGAATGCCTGTGGTTAACTGCTGTTTACTAATTGACGTGTTTTGGGGAAACACTGCATGGTTTGTGTCTGTGTGCCACCAGATTTATTTAAAAGGGAAACTATTTATACAGACGGCTTAGGAGAATTTCGAAATTCTAAATGGAAGTGGCGTGGTGAAAGTGTATATGAATCTAATTTATTCGGTTTAAATTACCTGTACCAGAAATAAATTGAGAGTGTTGCCAAATCATCAAAAAAAGTAGAATGTTCGGTAAGATGTGTTGACATCAGATGGAGTAAAGCGGTCAGGCAAGGACTGGGTAGGTCCTTTTAATTTCGGAAGATAGATGTTTGGCCGCTACGCAGTCAAAAGATAATAAACTCATAATGAAACTTTCTTTTCAAAAGAAATAATTGGTCTAAATTTGTCACTCATCACAAATGAATCTAACAGATGTTAGTGAGAAATAAATCATAAACATATAAATTTAAGTTAATAACAAGAGGTGCCTATAAACTAAATCAGTAGAGACGTTTATAACGAAAGATAATATCGTAAATATTTTACGAGGACAGCTCTCATAATACCTACGCATTGAATGGAATGATCAGTTGAAGATAGTTCGTGACCATATTTATTTGTTCGAGAAAAAACAATATCTTAGAATACCTACCTAGTATTATAGTTATAGCCTGTAATGACCTACGGAGCCGAAACGTGGACACTAACACTAACGGTGAGGCTGGTCCACAAGCTCAAAGTCGCTCAGCAAGCTATGGAACGAGCTATGCTCGGAGTTTCTTGAAAGGATCGAATTCGAAATGAAGTGATTCGGCAAAAAACCACAGTGACCGACATAGCTCAAAGAATAAGAAAGAAAGAAATAGAAAGAAAGAAAGAAATAATTTATTTTTGACAAGACTGCACACAACAAACAATAGTACATACACAAGTGTAGGATAACAAAATAAGACAAATTTATAAGACCAAGACAAACAATTACAGCATGTGTATGGAGGATCGCTGCCGTGTCCAGTGCAGCCAAAAAAGGTCTGTGCTCAGCATAATGTTGTGAAGAATCCACAACGCTGGTTTTCAGCACGGGCCCTTGGTGACGCACGAACTTGTTGTATGATATAACGCTATAAACATTAAATATATAAGTGAAGCTAAATAGAAATATATATTATGTTCTTAATAGTATAAATAGTATATATATACAATGCCTATCCGCAATACAATAAATAAAGAAATTAAATAAATATTGGAAAATATCAAAATAAAATAAAAATAAATAAAATTTTTATGCAAGTGAAGTTGTTATAAATTGTTACAGTACCACACAATAAATAAATAGTACACAGTAAAAAATAAGAAAATAGAAAACGAAACCCGTAAGCAAGCTGAAGTGGCAATGGGCCGGCCACATTTGTCGAAGAACTGATAACCGATGGGGTAAACGGGTTCTAGAGTGGAGACCACGTTTAGGCAAACGTAGTGTAGGACGCCCTCCGGCTAGATGGAGCGACGACCTGCGCAAAGTAGCTGGCTGCAATTACATGAGGAGAGCCGAAGATGTCTGCGCCGCGAATTCAAAGCGTAAACTCCCGGAAGAAGGACATCTTAATTTTCCGAAACCTGGTTGGAGTTATTCCGACACAATCATAATGTGAGTGTAGCCGTTTATATTAAATGCATGAAGTCAGAGTCATTTATTATTATTTCTATTATATTATTTTTAAACGTCATAAATATCAAAAGATTTTAAGTTTACCGCATAACTAGTACAAATTAATTAAAACACAAAAATAGGTAGGTAGTATACTTCTGTTAACATAACTTTGTGAAAAGTTAAGTACGTCTACGTTCTTTCCAACACTCAAATGAGGAAACTGATTCCACCAGTGCTTTGGAAATATACGCGCTATAGAGGTAGCACAAAAAAATTATTGCGGGGTAAATTATTGTCTGTGGGAGTCTAATGAATCAGGCGTGACTTTGCGGAAATTCATTTCAAATCTGAAACGCAATGAAACAAAACGGAAATACACTACATATTTCCATTGCGTCTCGGGTTTGTGGGAGTGCCGCGGAGGATTTCGCAAAACAAAGTTCTGGGTGGTATTGCACCTTTTAAGTGCGGGCGTATTGCTTACTATCTGGGGGTACTAACAATATGGTCGTGTTGTAACTAAATTACATAAAAAGTTCGCGTATGTTTTTAAGCTATTGCATAGCTTCTATCGCGGGCCTTGAGCGTGGAGACCGAATCCAGAAATTCCGTAACGAAAATAACCTAACACCCCCCACTTCGAATGCTATGCAATAGCTTTACCGCGGCAGTCTCCGAGTGCCACACGTCTTTTTTTTTTGTATGTTTGTTACGCGATTACTCCGCCAATTATGAATTGATTTTGATGATTCTATTTTTGTTTGGTAGGTCATACTTCAGAAGTCCCATATACATTTTATCGAACATGATTCAGCACTTTTGAAAAAAAAACCGAAAGCAAAAAATATAAGTTTAATCTTGAACTTTAGTTTAGCAATATTTAGGTCAAATCTTGCAAGTTGAATCAGAACCACTTCTTCTTTCTAATTTTGCATAGTTGTCAAAGTCCCATGACAATGCAATATTATGGTGACAGCCAGCTGATCTGGTGATGGAGACGGAAGGTGGACGGAACTCCTTGACGGATAATCGTAAACTACTACTGCTACTGCGGTTCCACGCTGGGCGCTAAACATATTTAATATTTTAATGATGACATAGGTGCATAGCTCGTGGAGTAATAAAAACTTAAATATGACTGAAAATAAATTGGTCTTATATTTTCTTCCTTAGCGCGTATTCCCTTTTTATGAACGGCATAAGTATGTCATCGCATCGGTCGGTTATGACTATTTATACGCTACTTAAATCATTTTCTTAGAAAGCATACGTGGACGATGAAAGGCGTGGAACGGTAGGTAAATTTCTGTTAAGCCCTTCAATCTTTCAAGTTTGTTGACGATTTTATTAATGGATATTTTAATATAGTTAGCTGCATATATCACAATACTAAATCCTACTTAATAAATGCGTAAATATATTAGGGTGGGTGGATGGATGGATGAAATTTCTAATAAAGACCTGAAGTAGGTATATCATATACTTAGAGGTTTATCATAATACACCATCAGAAGAAAACCGCGGAAAGTAACTAGTGTATAATAATACTTACTATTTATTTTTTATAAAAGCTTTGTATATTCAGAATTTTATGATCTAAACTAATATTATCAAGAGGAAAGATTTGATTGTTTTTTGTTTGTTTCTTTGCATTAAATAGGCTCCGAAACTACTGAACCGATTTGAAAAATTCTTCACTTCAATTCACTGTTGGAAAGCTACACTATCCCCAGGTGACACAAGCTATATTATATTTTCAAAAAAGTTAGGGATCCTTACTAAAACTCCAATAATGTAACCCAAGGTGTAAAACAATTACCTAAAATATTCTTTACATCGCGTGCGCTGCGAAAACTATTGATGATAGAATAAAATAATGTGCTACAACTTTGCAGAACACATCATTATTTACAAAAAGTGTCGCGACAGCATGTCTGACTATTATAGTTATGCCACAATAAATGTTCCTTTATTTTAAAAATTTAATTGAAATTCGGCCGCTAGAAAAGACTCTTTATTTATATCTTGGTATTAATTCTTATCAAAATAAATTACTTCATATTCAAGACTGCTTCAATACCTTTATATAACTTTTTGAATTATTCAATTCGTACATTTAATTCGAAAGATATCAGGAGTTTAAAAATGTAAGTATTAGAAAAAAGTTGCGTGGTAGCCGCCCACCCTGCTTGGCTAGCTAGGCAGCACCTTATGCAGTGTAGGCGTCACTGGGGTACGGGCCGTACGGGAGGGGAGATGTGTGTGTATTATAATTTTGAATTTTTTGTTAAATACCCGTGCGAAGCCGAGGCGGGCCGCTAGTGTTTAATATATCAGATAAACACACCTTTGTGACACAATGTGACTAGATGGAGCGACGATATACGCAAGGTTACTGGAAGAAAAGCCGAAGATCGGACTTAGATGTTACATCAGAAGCAGACTGATGTAGGCTGATGATGATGACACCTTTGTGTGATGGCGAGTGGCACCAATGTATATCTCGACAATCTAACAGCAACATATATATATTTCCCGCAAAATTAATTTATATTTCTGACTTTTCTTCGGACAACTCATAAAATGTGACATAAATTATAAATTGTTACCTTCGAAGATACAAACATGCAAGAAAAAAAATGAAGTTGCTCGGGCATCATTGTCTTCGAAAAACCGTCCTTACCACCTGGCCACCGAGTCATCTGCTAGAGCAACCAAATGTCTTCTTTTCCATAGGACACAATAGATAATAGTAGTTTTTAAATTACGAATTTATATTTCCTTACATTGTAAAATTCTTTAGAAGAGTGTTCCAACTCAGAACCACGTTATAATATTTTCGCGGGAAGACAAACACAATGGCGTCTATTTTCAAATTGAGAGCGCGGGAGCCCGTCAATAGACGCGAATGACATTAAATTGGTTAAATTGCTTTGCCGAGCTTGGTTCTGCAACTCCTTTGGGAGGTGTCCGCTCGCCCGCGCCCGCGCGCGGCGCGAGATTACTACAGCTCTTTGTACACTGCTGCTCATCTCTATACATTTTCCTCGATGCATATTTTTATTTTATGTTACTGTTAAGGTATTTGCACTCTGTTCATTCGTAATCGACCTGAATAATTACGCCGACATTTTACAGGTGTGTTTTTGTACAAACTATAAATCTATAGGTACAGGTAGTACCTACCCACGCTAGGTGGAGGTATCCATTAGGAGAGAACATGGCCTTAATCGGCCTTAATTGCACGTTGGACAATAATGATTCCGGCTATGCCCATTGTCCGAACAAACATGCAGGCGACCACTAATAAAGCAAATGAACGCTTGTGGTGCTTCACTAATCCAGGGCGAAGTGAGGTGCGTCTATCAGACTGACAGATACAAACCCGGCCGAAACCAATCAATCAGTCCAGCGGAGCGTCGCGCAAATTGAACTCTTCCCTCGAAGCACGTCGATTCAATAGATAATTACAATCGCAAACCAAAAATTACACGCGGCATTTAACACTAGGACCCTATTACGTTTCACAAAGCTGGGTCGGTCGCATTCGATCGACGATCTTTGCCGGACGAAGGATTAACTCGCAACGGCGCACAATGAGGCCTCGAGAGGAGACGAGTGGGGAGGGGATGTATTAATAATGGTCTCCGTAGTGAATGGAGCACTTACACGGTCCGCCGGGAGCTGAATGTGTGACTATCGCGTTAGAGCAAATCGAATCGGTCCGGTCGGGCGCTCGCACGCGCCGAATCCGCCGTTTGACCGGAAACCTTCGACAGGAAGATACACGGACACGGAATTGGTAAACATCGTAACATTGACACGAAGAAACATTATTGGCCTAACTAGTCGGGAGGTAACGTCTGCTAGCGGTTGAGGATAATATTATATGCCTATGTAGCTGTCATAACTCATTTTGATTTCATTATAAAATAATCAAGTTTTAATTTTTCAACTATGATAAGTACACAAGAAATCGCTCTAAGCGATAAGACCACCCATTATTTATTTTTTTGTATTGTAATTTGTATTGTACACAAGGTCCCAAGACAAAAAGTTATCATCAGGCTTATCCTGACCCCAATCTGTAATATTTCTAGTTTCAAAATTTGCAAATCTATAGCAATGATTGTAATCGTGCTCTAAGCAGCTGCTGCCCACTCATCCCCTAGTGCGGCCAGCAAACAACAAAACACGAAACTGGTTCAAAGAATCGCATCATTGTATTAAACGCTGCGATTTGACATCTAAGATGACACGAAAATTTGCATTCAATATCATTCCGCAGCTCGATCGATAAAAAACAATCATTACAGGTAACGTAACTTGCAGACTATAGGTATTATTCAGGAAATACGCGACGGGCGGCGGCCGAGCCAATTACCGCTGTCGTAATATGCAAATCACAGTACTTTGTAGGACCTTTCGACAATAATACTCAATTGAAACAAACAACCCCCATGTTTTATGAATGAAAGGGCCAACTAGAGCTCGCCTATCGGTGCGGTTTGTTCCGCTCGCGACTTCGTTATAAGACCACCCACACCACAAGCATAAAAAAATATTGATTTTATTCTAATTTCAAACTATCGGTTGCAGATAATGGAAAAAGTTCATTGCTGTCTCTCCCGTTGCGTAGCCACGTAGAACGTTGAACTCAACTTGTTTTTTTAATAAACTTTTTTATTAAGATTGTTATTGGAAAAAGAACATTAATTTAATAACGGTTATTTTATGTTTCGCTATTTAAATAGCATCTTATTTTAAAATAGCTATTATCAATTGACTCTTTGTTACTATTTGAAGTGGTTTGAATAATACAATCTTTGTGTGATATTTCAACCAATTGTTTATTTTTTCGAGTGGATATTACTATTTCTACTTTATGATATAATGTCTATGTTCTATAGGTACTCTTTGATACCTTAAGTACCAGTGTTGATATATTCTGTATATGTTGTTAACAACAACATCTCAAAACACGGAATAAGAACAAATTTATATCTAGGTATTATAGGTAAATATATTTGTGTTCCGAATCCAAAACTACTAGACTACACTTCGCAGTCGACTCGTACTTACATCCTGTCAGGTTTCCTTTGTAATAAAAGCACTTTTTCTTCACAAGAAGTTGAATTGAAAGTCGATTGTCGAAGTAGTTGTAAGGACGAGTTTCGCATCACGAAGCGTTTGTCGCGTCTCGTCTCGTATTGTCCTCTGCATACTAGTCTAGATATCGTAAGCCGCACGTGATCTTTGTCAAGACATGAGCTCAGCATTTCATGCTTACACTCTACGTAGGTATACCTATTATGATGAAGCATATAGGGATTGCAATCCCGCAGCTCATTCAATCCCGCGGGATTGATATGCGGCATTACTGAATCCCGCGCGGGATCACGCGGGATCCCGCATCTTTGAAATTATGTAATAAAATAAAATTGAAACTACAGATTTTTGTGTGAAAATCAACTATTATTAAGGAACAGAAATTATTTCTTTTCTATTAAATAAGTATACGTAACTAGTAATCTGTTTTCTTAGATTCATCTTTAAATTTTTGGCATAGTTTAATAGTTTTGTTTAATTTTACCCTTACTCCAACAACAGTTTTATATTTTTCTTCATTTATGTGCAGAACGGCCACGTCGCCCTAATGCTACTCGCGATTTACGCGAAAGTTTTAGCGCCAAATTTTTAATTTTCGGGATCCGCGGATCCGCGTTTTGAAGGTGTGGGATCCAGCAGATTAATAAAAGCAGCGGGATCCCGCGGGAATGCGTGATCCCATTTTGCGGGATTGCCATCCCTAGTTGCATAACACTTGACGCGATGTTTCGATCTCTCATCCGAAACTGCTATTTTTAGGATCAAACAGTCTCTGTGGTGTAGTGGTTGGGCAGGTTGGCTCAAATCTCATACACCACCAAGGTTGCGGGTTCGATTCCCGCAATAAATGTTTATGCACAGAAAAAAGAAGCAGAGGCATATGTTTCGTGTCTGGGTGTTGTGAGACCATGGTCCTCGTAGTTTCTGGTTCCCTAGATACAGGAAATCTTAGTTGACATTACGAAACATTTCACTGTGTTGTATTTATTGTTTTTTGTTTTGCCCCTAATTTAGTATGTGTGTAATGTTGTGTGATGTCTGGAATAATAATTCTTTTTTTCTTTCTAGTTAGGGGCCAGGGTCTATGTATATTTTTGATTTTAAGTGGTCGTTGGGAAGGTAATTTTCATGACCACTGTTATTTTCACCTGTACGAGTAAATAACAAGAATACAGCTCAGATCTGAAAACGGACCTACCACAAAATGATGAATATCTAAGGCGCTCAGATACTTATTAGTTATTCCTACCTTGGTTTAAAAAATAAGCTTCGAGGTAAGAGTAACATTTTTTTATTCCATACTCTGTTTGTCCTACTGTGAAACATTTACGCTATAAACTTTTTGGCTCATAAGTACATCACCAGATTCTCAATTCACCAAATTCTCATCTGAACAGCTTTGTACAGTTCAAGAACATGTTGATCAGTTGTCATAATTCTATGTGATTATTACACTTAGTCTGGCCATAAATACTGCTACAACTAAAAATAAACAAAATATTACCCTTGAATTTGGAATCTGTCATTTTAATAAGATTGTTCATTGAATTTTCTCACTTTGGCGCCAATACATTGTAGGTACACTATTTTGCGATATTAAAATGGAGTGGGGTGATAAAGAGAACCGAATCGTTGTGATTGCATTACACAAAGTAGGTATGGAGCTAAATGCAATTTTTAAAACTCTCCATACGCTTGGTATTAGTAAAATGTTTGTGTACCGGGCTATTAATAGGTACAATGAGACCTCCTCTGTTTGTGACAGAAAAAGATCTGGCCGTCCACGTAGTGTTCGTACGAAAAAGGTGGTTGACCACAGCAGTAAGGGAAAGAATTCGAAGAAATCCTGTCCGAAAGCAAAAGATTTTATCTCGGGAGATGAAGATAGCACCTAGAACCATGTCGCGTATTTAAAAGATGACTTAGGACGTACAGCCTATAAGCGACTTTTTTTTTACGCTTAATAGATCTATGTTTGGCCACTATTTTGCTTGATGTGAAGCGATGATGTGGCCTAAGATGGAGCACATAGATCTAGAGAGAGACGGCAGTTGAGCGGCTGCTCAGACCCGTCTTCCCGATGGTTCACCGAACATCATCTAGAAACACGACTAGGTCTCTTGACGGCATGGCTTTGTCCGGTGGGTGGTATTACAACCACGGCCAGAGCCTACCAATCCAAAGCGCGTAAGCGGGTTTCATCACGATGTTTTCCTTCACGGTTTTAGAGCGAGCGTGCAAAATCTGCACTTAACTATAAATCATTGGTGCAGGGCCGAGTCGGGATTCGAACCCAGGTGCGTCGGATCGAAAGGCGCAAGAGTTCCCGCTGAGCCACATTCGCTCCAAACCGTACAGGTCATTTCTTAACTGATAATTTAAAAAATAATAGGGTGGTAAAATCGAAACAACTAATGAAGCGGTACGCAAAGGGAGGTCACAGAAAATTTTTGTTTACGGATGAGAAAATTTTTACAATTGAGCAACGTTTTAACAAAAAAAAATTACCGTATTTATGCTCAAAGCTCTAAGGAAGCTTCCCAATTAGTCGGCAGAGTGCAACGTGGGCACTATCCGACTTCAGTGATGGTTTGGTGGGGTATTAGCTATGAAGAAGTGACTGAGCCATACTTTTGTGCAAAACGTATCAAAACATCGGCACTAAAGTATCAAGATACCATTCTTGAGAAGGTAGTGAAGCCCCTTAACAACACCATGTTCAATAACCAAGAATGGTCCTTCCAGCAAGACTCGGCGCTGCGGCGCCGAGTCTTGCTGGAAGGACCATTCTTTACCGAGCTTTATGACCCGCGGGTCATAAAGCTCGGTCTACGCAGTCTTGGTTGGAAACGAACGTTTCGGACTTCATCAGAGCTGAAAACTGGCCGTCGTCTAGTCCCGATCTTAATCCGCTGAATTATGATTTATAGTTAGTTTTTGAGAGTACGGCTTGCTCTAAACGCCATGATAATTTGGAGGCCCTCAAACAATTCGTACGATTGGCAGTGAAGAATTTTTCCATTGAAAGAGTGCGTGCTTCTATTGATAACTGGCCTCAACGTTTAAAGGACTGTATTGCAGCCCATGGAGACCACTTCGAATAAGCCTTTTATATTTTAAATTGTTTTATATTTATGTATTATACTAGCACACTGTAAAAGTAGTAAATGCTATTTGCAATAGAAATTTTTTGTTTGTTTCAGTAGTTATGGCAAGACTAGGTATACCTAATAAAATTGCAATAAAGACATTTGCATATAAATACTTATATATACTAACTAGCTGCGCCCTGCGGTTTCACCGGCGGTTTCAACAACCCTTATCACTTAGGGGTATGAAAAATAGATAGTAGCCGATTCTTAGACCTACTGAATATGCATATAAAATTTGGTAAAAATCAGTAAAGCCGTTTCGGAGGAGTAAGGTAACTAACATTGTGACACGAGAATTTTATATATAAGAAGATTAGATATTGATATTAGGTTTCATAAAATTGCACTACGATACTAATTGAATGAAAAACTTTGCGATGATTTCAACACAATTATTTATTCAGTTTGACTTTCAACTTGGACATAAAAGAAAAAATGCTAACCATCTTCATTCAAGCTCCAGCTCCTTGTCAACGCCACAGAAGACAAAGTTGATATTAAAACATAAAAGAAAAGCAAAAACTATGAACTGAATTATTTTTTATAAAGTTTCTCTTCGTTAAAATAATAAAATGTAAATGATCTCATCACGACTCGAAATTTATAAATAAGTAGGCTCGTTATTACGCAAACTTTTCTGAAAGGAACCATTGATTTTTTGGAAAATAATTTTGTTAAGACATTGAAGAGTGCTTTAAAGTTACGATCTGATATTGACTTTAAGAAACTTTGAGATAAGTTAAGATCTTTAGATATTTTAAAGCCTCCGGGATATTCTTCGTTGAAAAAGGTGATTGTAGATCAAAGAAAATTCACAATGTAAGTATACATTTTAACGAACAGAAAAATAGACAATATTTTGTTTACTCGTTTTGTAAATAGCTTATTTACTATCTCAAGATTTTCTTAATCAGATTATCTTTGCCGAAGATACTCAATACCGGTGAGTAACCTTTAAAGGCATTGAACTTCACCGCAAACATCAAAGCTGGAATCAGAGTGCAGGTATTAACAGTTTATAAGTTGAAGCCATTTACCTGAGGGATGTAAAGGATCTTGACACTTTTAAGGTTTGTAAAGGATGCGTAGGTCATAACGCCAGGTGTGACTCGTGCGCTTCCGTTTCCTACCCGTAGGATCACCATGAGATAACTTTTTATCCGACTAATATTATAAACCCGAAAGTTTGTAAGAATGTATGGATGTATGTATCCATTCAGTAGTTTTTGCGTGAAAGAGTAAAAACTACTTTTTGATGGACCTTTATAATAATATAGCGTATACATCAGAATAACACAGGCTACTGTTTATCCCGGGAAACCGCGGGTGAAACCGCAAGGCGCAGGTAGTTGTAACATATACTTTAAGTAATTTCGAAGATTTTGTAGCATTCAGTTTAGGGTGCTATTGGTGAGCTTATAAAATAAATATTTGGCATCTCGGTAGAAGCAGAAAACTAAGCGTTTTGCCTAAATCAAAATGCATACGTAAGTACTTTCCTAATATTCTTGCATGTTTTCTATGTCTTTTATTTCCTATTAAAACTGTTTTGAACGTAAAGCAGAAAAAAGGAATTGCATGAAAAAGCAAACAATAATTATTATTGAAAATATATGTATATTTTCAATAATAATAATAATTGAAAACATATGCATATTATGTAATATAATTGTTTGCTATTTCATAATAATTTCCAAAGTTATATAAGATTTTCATCCAGGAGTTCCATAAATATCAAAGTGATATTATGGTTACCCTACTCACCGTCGGCATTGTCCCCTACCACAGATTAATAATAAGATACTTCCCCATTCAATACGTGGACAGGTGGTCAATATCGATCGATGACCGTTTAAATATAACACAAATAAATTGGATCTGATAACATCTGTGTATGTGTAGTGCTTTGTACAAACAGTTGTGGTGGTCGTTTAATAGGGACCGAAGAGTATTAATAACGAGGGGTTTCAAAAGGAGTTGACGGTTTCTTCGGCTATATAAAGAATGAGCCGAGATTTTATTGGTCGTATCGTAGGTGTAAGCTACTTAACGAATGCGGTGAGCAATGCTCCTTGGAGTCACGACGAAAATACCTACGTATGAAAAGTAGCTGATGTAACTGAAGTCAAAAAACCGGCCAAGTGCGAGCCGGACTCGCGCACGAAGGGTTCCGTACCATTTTCAATAAAAACGAGCAAATAATTCACGTTTGTTGTATTTATTTTATTACCCCCTTAAATATTAATTTTATTCTGTTTTTTAGTATTTGTGAAAATTTCAACTGTCTAACTATCATGGTTCATGAGAACAGCCTGCTGACAGACGGACAGACAAACTGACGGACGGACAGCGGAATCTTAGTAATAGTGTCCCGTTTTACCCTTTGGGTACGGAACCCTAAAAAAGGTAGTACTTATCTATAAAATACAATAACAGTTTATTGCACACCAAATATTAAACACTAAATACAGGAAAAGAAATAATAATGACATAATTAATTTTTAGAAAAAAGCCAAAACCGACTTCAATGTATCTTCAAAGTCCAAGGTCACATATCGATGAAATTTATATGGGACCACTTCGTAGCTATACTGAACCCGACGCAAAAAGAATTTTTCAAATCGGTTCATAAATGACGGAGTTCTGAGGTAACAAACATAAAAAAAAATACAATCGAACAGAAAACCTCCTCCTTTTTTGAAGTCGGTTAAAAATACATCAGTTTGAGGTACAATGCGAATGAATGAGGCCTTTTCGCTTAGAGCGATTACTTCTAGACAACCTTTGGATGGATAGAACAAGTATGAAAAACAATGCGGCGAATATTCTACCTATGTGACTTTCAGCCAAATTTTAACAATAAAGAATTTCGAGAGGACTTTATAAAAATAATTTTCATATAAATGTGATATGTTTAAAAAGTGTCACATTATCAAAACAAAATGACTTGAAAACTAAAAAAAATCTACGAAAATACGACTTCAAAGGGATCAAAGCCAAACCCGTGAGACCAAAAAATAATTACTTTTATTAGGCAGGGATGAGTTTAGAATGATTTATTAAAATTACTTATAATCATTATAATATAATAAAATATAAATCAAAACAGTAGACTACACATACTCGTTTAATATACAGTACACTACAAAGGTCTTTTTAGTTTTACTTAGGTTTCTTAAAGTTTAAAGTATACAATAATCTCCCCCACACAACTGTCTGCACTACAGAAGAAAGGCACGGAATCACCGGCAGACGTAGACGGTATTACCGGACTCGGCGTGTATTGTTGCAATTTCAGAAATTCCCATTATGGCGGCGCGAAGAGGAAATAACAACTGCCGGACAATAAATACCGTAGCTGTCGGTGGAATATACTGAACAGTAGGTATAAGTGAACCAATCTAGCGGTATTTGTGTATGAAAGTATCAGCAAACGAGTGCTCAGTCCGATCAGTCATCATCATCATCAGCCTATCACTTTCCCATTGCTGGGATACGGGCCTTCACTCATAGAGAGAGTATGGGTCATAACCCTCCACGCTGGCCCAGTGCGAGTTGGTAGATGTCACATGTCCTTGAATTTTGTTATTAATTCTTGGACATGCTGGTTTCCTCACGATATTATCCTTCAACGTTATTAGAGCTAGTGTTAAATCCACACATAACTTAAGAGTGTCAGTGGTGTGGGGCCAGCGGGATTCGAACTTGGGTGCGTCGGATCGAAAGTCGCACGTGCTCTCACTAGGCCACACTGCTCTTGTATCCGATTGTCCGATCTGTAGCATGAACATTTCGAAAATTAGAAACGTAATAGGTACGTATCGAGATTACAAAATTTACATACGACTTGATACAAATAAGTACTTAACAAAATATCGATTCTTTTGTTGTTAGTAAATGAATTATTATAGGTGATCTCGGCATAGCACATAAATACGACAGTCAATTTGTGCCGATTATTATTCTAGACATTAACATTCTATTAATATAAGGAGAGCATGATCCAGCAAACGCCTGCTAATCTTAGTTTGGCTTTGACTTTGTATTCCTGAATTCTCTCGAGGCACGTTTGTGCATGACGGTGCTTGAAGGCCTTAATCTCGGTTCAACGCTTTGAGGTCGAAGGAGCTTGCGCTCAACCCTGGTACTAACTACTAAGTACGTCATGGTTTTAGAGAGATTGTGCGGTCTGTCCGTAAAGCCGACCGACGCGGTGAAAGGAGTTAAACAACACTAAGCTACATAGGTAAGTTGCTATCTGGTTGGTGACAACTGGATTTGTTATAATAAATTCAGCCAGTCTTTGAATGCTATGTATATTTACTTTATTATAATTATTGTATTCAGATTCAAGGCAAATGCCGTCTTACTTTCCTTCCATTTCTGGCAGTCTTGGGTTCTTGGGTCAGTTTTTTAGGTGTGAGTCCAGCCCGTCCTCTCATCTCCATCCCCGTCTGCCGGTTGCCTGTTACCACTGTTGGGGTCCTAGTCGGTTGTAACTTTGGTCCAAAGTTCGCTAGACGTGTGGTTGACGTGCCCGCATTTTCAACTTATTTTGTTATTTGTATTATTATTATTTATTTATTAAATCAAAAACAAAGTACTACAACATAAATATCTTAATTTTATAGTATAAAAAAGGGCTTAATCGTACATAGTTTTAAAACATAAAAGATAAAGATAATCACTAGTGTACACCTGTGTTGAGATGCTAGTTTTTCTATGTATTATAGTAGTATTTTCTCTGTTTTTTTGGGCTCACTCAAACGTGTTCTAACTATTTATTATAAAAATCTCTGATATTGGATAGGAGGAGGTGCGGGCATATGGATTGTGGCGTATCCAAGCAACACCCGCTTGAGTCCTTCATATCTACTTATAACATGTCTGTACGTCTACGTCGATATGGTAGACGTATAATAGCCATATAAAGAGAACACCAGAATTAAGAGAATTCCAATAACACTTACTGCCGCTTGAACGATTCCAGAAAACGAATATTGAAGAAATTCTCGACAAAATAATAGATTGGATTTATTTATATTTATCGTGGAGAGTTCACAAATTCTTATTTTCAACGTTTAATATACCTATGTTATATATATATATAAAACGGCTACACTTATGTTACGATTGCGTTGGAATAACTCCGACCAAGTGTCAAGATACAACTACAATGATACAATATAAATGTGGAATAATTAAAAATGCTTATAAAGTTTAACTGGATTTTAATTTTTTAATGAAAAGATATTGATTCAGTATAAGGTTACCATAATTAACTTTGTAGTGGACGTATGCTGAAAAAGGCTTTAATTTTTTATCCCACCAGTGTGATTTATTAACGAAAATAAATTGAGGCGTCAGAGCTTTCGCGATAATTAAGTTTATTAAGCTCACACGCATCGTCATTTATCTTCGTGATTGAATACCGAGCGTGTAAATAGATGCGCCCTCAGTGGATTTTTGCGATACTTTCCGGACCTCAAAGAAAGCGGCCTCTTTCTTTTACCAAACCGGGAACGCAATGCTTCCCTCTCAGCGTGGAAAATACCGACGATCGATCGGGTATTCGCTGCGTTCTAATAACATTCCGGGACGATATTTCACGCACCTCGATCGCGACTGTGTACATCACTTACCCCGACACAATGCTACATGGACGATTTATTGTGAACACCACGCAGATAAAGCGTAGACAATGGCCTATCAGATAGCGGCGGGTCTGCCGACACGTGTATGCTTTTAGCTCTAGACTTCGACACCCAATTACGTGACCGCCCCGTCGCCGTCGCAGGCTTCATTCATCACGTACAAACGAGCAATTTTTTTATAGGAACACGAGGTGAGAAAAACAGGAAGACGGCCGAAGAGCAAATGATGTTAGAGTTACCGCAGTTATACGGCAATTAAGGGCAAAGTTACTCGTAACGGATTTTGTGAGGATTACGCACTTATTCGCGGAGTTTCCAAGATGTCGTTGATGTCCGAAAAAAGTTTGGCAAGTTTGTCTGCATCGGATGGATTGGGTGTAACGTAACATGAAAACTTCCGGCATCGTAAAACTGGCATTATAGCTTGTCCAAGAATTCAACTGACGTAGACATTACGGATACTCAAAGAAGTTTTTCTGTTTTATTATTTTTATAGGTTACAGCGCATTACATTGGTTGACTTTCGATGTGAGTTACGATACGAGTTTGAAAACTTATAAAGGAAATTTAAAAGTGTTCGTCTAATATGTAAAACATCTTACCTTCGAAACTTTTTAAATAAAAGTTTCGCTTCCAGTCATGTTTCATATGCCTGGAAATGTAGTCTGCATGTATAGACATAGCGACTAATAAAGTTTTATATTATTGGGCAATGAAAGTTTATGATTAGTCCCGACCAGACAGACGGAACGAGGTCAGCAGAACAGCCAGGCTTAAGGGCTTATTAACATTCATTGTGGCATAACACCTACATTGCTTTTGTTA
Organism: Petrophora chlorosata; assembly: GCA_951640565.1. Taxonomy (NCBI): domain Eukaryota; kingdom Metazoa; phylum Arthropoda; class Insecta; order Lepidoptera; family Geometridae; genus Petrophora; species Petrophora chlorosata. The sequence goes on along the minus strand of OX621193.1, from coordinate 10,103,543 downwards.
CTTTAGTTTTCAGCAAAGTTTGTCAGGCAATTTGCTGGTTCTTTGAATTTTAAGTAGATAGAGATTACCTGCATTAGGTTAGGACATAAAATAAAAATTAAAAGGAAAGCCGCCACTGTTTACCTTGGTGATTTTATTCCAAGATGAACAAAGGATACATATTATTTCAACTTTGTTCAACCGGGTGATTTGATTCCGAGGTGATCAAAAAAGACTTAAAATTCCACTTTTTTCACCCATGTGATCAAAGGTGAAGAAAGTGGAATAATCTACCAACAAAATTGTTTGCGCAGAAGGATTTTCTCTATCTATTTTATCCCTATATGCATAATAAACATTTTAGTTTGAAGATATAAAGTCTCTTAAATATCAAGAGTTTTTATTTTCATTAAAACGTATATAGAGATTAGGGACAACTGTGTAGTAAAACTTATCGAACCACTTAAAACTCTGCGTGTCACTAATTAAGACCATTCATAACAACAAAAACTTAACAGTCGCGGTTGTCAGATCCATCAGCAGGAGGGTAGAAACAAGTTAATTGTGTAAAGAATTTAATAAAAGCTATAAAACTCGCATCGTGACATAAAAGGTGAAGTAAGACCGTAAAAAGTGGGGTGCGAACTGTTTGCCCCCATCGGTGATGTTCTTGCCACAGTGTAGAGACGGTGCGGGATCTATATAAAGTAGTAGGAACGGTGGTTAGGTTGACGATCATTATTGCTCGCAGTACATTCAGTAAGTGACACGGACTTCGACAAAAAGTGCCACTACTTTCCTAAAGTCTACTTTTATATAATCTCGAACTTTTCATTGAGCTTAGCGTCTTTAATCAACGTCTATATAAGGTTGGAACTATTTACGTAACCATAGCACTGAAGCAAAAAGTAGGATAAAGTTTTTTTTGTAATATTAGGCCCGCGCGTCGCGCCCACAGTAGCCACCAATGCACCGTGGAAACGACCGCCATCGACTACATTCGCTTTTCACGCTCCAATGCAACTCTAGATAAAACATCTCTTACAATAAAATGACACAATGCCACAGAAAAAAAAGACACTCTTGTTTAGGGAGTAAATATTTTATGTGGAGCATCTCGCGTCATAAAAATATGAAGATAATAATGCATGAGTATAAAATGATTTGTGCTGAAATTTTGTATTACAGATTTTATAAAAATATCCTTTTATTTAAAATTACTTTGTATAATACATTTTCTATGTTTATATTTTTTTGTTGCATTTTATACATTACTTCGTACGGCTCCGTGGCGTCGCTCGCGGTTTTCCCTTTTTCCCGTGGGAATTTCGAAACTTCCTTTGTGCACCTGTACATCCTAAAATGTGTTTCTCTCTTCAGTGGTGTAGGCTGTAGATACTGTTGCTGTTTTATTTTGACGCGTCTTTAAGCAATATCTGCTTCAGATAGTGCTAAATCTAAATCAAATGATCTTATGTATTGAAGCTTAAGTTATAAGTTTTAAGTTAGAAGATGTAAGTTCAATTAGTACCGAGTATAATTATTCACTTCCAAAAACTAATGACCATTATTATAATATCACTGACACAACACCACACCGTCCCTTGCAGTTTCTTTGAGTTCTCTCCAACCAAAGGTTGTCTGGAACGGATCGGTATAAAAGATAAGACCGTCCATTGTAACACTTTAGCTTCAAGTATTGTTTTGTAATAATTCTTGCTGTTGTGACAATAAAGCGTTATCTAATCTAATCTATAATATCAATCATATTAATTTCCTGTGATACTTCGCAGGTCATTGATATTTCCAGTCAAGCTTTAAAATGATTGTACACAGGGATGGACCGCATTAGCCAACCCGATTCAAATGTGGTGGCATTAAATTATTGTCGGTGTGTCACTATATAGGTAATTGAAGCTGATATTTTGTCAGGTCATTATTTATTGCAGGAGGGCTCATTTACATCTATTAATTAGAGCTGTGCCATATACGTTCGATTTTGGGTAAAGCTAAACAATGGCGTTGTTCATTTGTTTTCTTGACATCGAATCCCCGTTTACGAGTATCGTTGAGTGTAATTGACTAATGTAAACCCATTCCTTGTTCTATTTTCGTGAGGTAGTACATAGCCTATTTAAAGCTAAAGCTGTTGACAACGTACCCTTCCGAAAATAGGTACCATTTCTAAATGTCATGAATTAAATAAATTAAGCCTTGTGTGTTGGCGGCTACATATTAGGAGCGTCGTTGTTATATTATAAGTAGGTACTATGTCAACTTCATAAATCTTTTGATTGCCCTAATTATTTTATGGGCCATGAGTTAACATGTGACCAAGTCTGGGAACACACGATATATAGGCCAAAGACGGACTCTATTGCTTTTATAAAAACTAAATTATACTTTTTAATAGAACCACATTTGAAAAATATACTTTATATTCATATAAAGTACAATTTTAAAACGTGTTTTCATTCCATTAACCATTTATATTCCGAATAATTCATATATTTAAAATAGGGCTCAAGGCCCTTTGAACTTGGTACATTTTTTTATGGAACTGTGTGATATGACGTGTAAGTCGTTTGCCTTGGTAAGCGCTACAATTAACATAACAGTTATAGCGCCACCCAGAACTTTTAATAAAAAGCACTGCGTAGCACTGCATTTCGCTCATCATTCCGAGACATCATGCCCAGTAAATTCGCTGGGTACAATGCCCTTCAAACTAGAACACAATAATGCTTACACACTTCTACTTGGCGGCATAACTGGCAAAGCGGTGGTGCCTGCCCAGACGGCGTCCAGCTTACGACAGTCCAACCACGAGTAAATTCCTATTCCTGGAATATCGTAAGATTTATGCAATTAATAATATTTTATAATGAAAGTATTTCCAAGAAAACATACAAACGTTTACCAATGCTTGGAAGCCATGAATAGATTTCTTGAAAGGAATAATTAATTTTTAGAAAAAAACAAAAACCGACTTCAATGTATCTTCGAAGTCCAAGGTCACATATCGATGAAATTTATATGGGACCACTTTGTAGCTATACTAAACCCGACGCAAAAAGAATTTTTCAAATCGGTTCATAAATGACGGAGTTCTGAGGTAACAAACATAAAAAAAAAATACAATCGAACAGAGAACCTCCTCCTTTTTTGAATTCGGTTAAAAACAACAAACTCGTGTTATGATTATATGGATTTATTGCAACTATTCTCACAAAGATCTGAAATGAATCAATGTATCTGATCCTTTAGCTGAACAATGAATAAATTAAAAGTTTAAAACACTATTGGAACTGAATTGTTCTCCAAATTATTAGGAAAACATAATATACTTGAACTTTTCAGTTTCGCGGAAAGTTTGTTTTAATTTCGTTAAAATAACACCGGCCGCTATTCTACCAAAAATTTACTTTTCGTTTTGAATTGAATTTCGATAATGTTGGGAAAACATCTAGCCACTTTGAAAGTAAAATTAACTTTGCGAAAGTCTATTTCTTCTGACTTTGGTCTTCTCAAAATAAGATAAGAGCTTTTATCTTAGAGGAGACCTAAGAGCACGTGTATCACAAAAAAACCGGCCAAGTGCGAGTCGGACTCGCGCACGAAGGGTTCCGTACCATTATCTATAAAAACTTCAAAAAAATCATTAACTGTTGTATGGGAGCCCCTTAAATATTTATTTTATTCTGGTTTTTAGTAGGTATTTGTTGTCATAGCGGCAAAAGAAATACATCATCTGTGAAAATTTCAACTGTCTAACTATCACGGTTCATGAGATACAGCCTGGTGACAAACGGACAGACAGACAGATGGACGGACAGCGGAGTATTAGTAATAGGGATCCGTTTTACCCTTTGGGTACGGAACCCTAAAAATGAGGAAAATTTTGAAAACAATTACGTTTTTAACCCCGACGCAAAAAGGAATGGTGCTATAAGTTGTTGCGTGTCTGTTTGTGGCACCGTATCTTTTAAACGGGTGAACCTATTTGGATGCGGTTTTTTTTTATTTGGAAGCATGTTGTTCATCGGTGGTTCTTAGACATGTTTTATTGTGTCGGGGGTTTTCAAATTTTTCTTTTTCATTTATGCATCAATAATTTGGACATGACCATTAAACATCGAAGCGTGACTAAGTGTATACGTGACATACATAAATTAATAGGGCCCATTCACAGGTACCACAATCACACCACACTACAAACACATCACAACGGTAACTACGTGGGCAGGCGCAAGTTTGTATGAAAACGAGTTTTATTCACACGGACCACATTTTGCAGTTTACGTCAACTAACTTGGATGATACCGACCACATCGCTACCACCAGCGAGCGCGCACGAGCGGTCGGCCAAATCGCAAACAAAACGTTACATGCATGTTTTCTTTAAGGAATACATTTTAGATAGATATGAACGCTGGTTGCGTTATGGTTAGTGGTCGCAACTACATTGCAATCATATCGCAACTTATCTAATAAGTTACGGCAACGGCAACGTTTGAATAGTTTCATCATGAAAAACACCGAGCGCATCACTAACCTTATCTTCAATACTATTCAAATTAACATCCATACAAAAGCACCACGGCGTACAATCAGTTTTGTTTTGTCGTACAAAAATAATAGCTGGTTCGACGCAGCTTTTCCCCCGTGACATCTATCGAGGCCGCATCGTGTGTCACTACGCCTGTAGACATCAGTTCACGTCGAAACGTAATGCTAAAGTGATTTTTATTACATTCGATTCGGTTGCTTTGTTCATATTTGAAGCCCTTCTGTGACAATAAGCCTGAAAGCGTCATACATTTGTTTGACAGTATCAAAGGTAGGACGATTTTTGGGTCGTCTCGAATAGTCATCGGTTTTTGGCACGGATATCTAGGTATTATGCCTCGATATGTCGATGTATCTAATAGCGCTAAAAGCTGCGACTTTAGATCCGACGCACACAAGTTCGAATCACGCTGGCCTCGCACCACTGAAGTTATGTGCGGATTTACCACTCGCTCTAAACACGGTGAAGGAAAACATCGTGACGAAACCGGCTTATCCAAGAATTATAGAGAAAAGTACTAGGACATGTGACATTTACCAATCCGCACTGGGCCAGCGTGGTGGATAATGAAGGTATACTCTCTTTATGAGAGAAGACTCGTGTCCCAACAGTGGGAACGTGATGGGCTGATGATGATGATGTCGATGTATCTAAGAAAATTTCCGGACGGGATTTAAACCAGTGACTTGCTGCCTGTAGCCGGTAGATGCAATGATCCTATTCTACAAGAAAACTTACGTCCTCGGCTGAATTTTGCGCTTGATTATCGAAAGCTGCCAGCCAGCCGATCAGTCTGTCCCAGGTCTGTCTGTATGATAAGAAATAAAACAATTATTCTACGACTATAGGTTAAAAAAAAATTGTTGGGATTAGATTCACAAATTTTGTAACCAATACTAGTTTGTAAGAAGCTTTTTGTTAGTTAATTCACTGTGTCACTAGTACATTACACAGAAGCGTACTGCCGCGGAAAATACTATCAGCTGATATTCGGAATTTTGTCTGGAATTGATATCGTGACACGGTTGCCATGCTGAGCGTGAACGTTGCTTGAGATGATAAATTGCTCGCATATTTGATAACAAAAGCATTTTCAAGTGTAGTCTGGGAGTGTAGTTACTCTAGATATTATGTTGAAGATGTTTTAGCGTATAATAATAATCGGAACGTCTAATATAATGCTTGGAGTTGAATATTGTTATTAGTTTACAGTAATATAATCATGACTGTAGTAACGTGAAACTAGCATACCTAATTGAATGTAAGAATTGATTCAAATTGTCAGTAGGTATGTACTCGTAGGCGGGACAAGCCCCTGAAATTTTTGTTTTTTTTTGAGTCCGAACTCCATGCTGTCCAAGAGAACCTGTATGACGAAATGTCATGGTTTTTTTAATCTTGCTAGATTTCAGAACTAAACATTTTCACGTTTTTCTTGAAATAGGTTATTTTTGCAAGTAACTTAAGTTTTCGTCGTTTTTTGCTTGAAAGAGGAAACTCGCGGCTCCTTCACTCGTAATACCAAGCAGTTCTCAGCTATGATATTGTTATTAAAAAACATGATAAAAAATGGCCGGGTATTTTCTTAAGTAGGTTCAATTAGTTTGAAATATTTAATTTATCGGCTAACTATTATGTATTCTGTGCTACAGGCACAATGCTTAATACTCGTAGTACTACGTATAATATATATAAGCCGGAATTCAAATCTTAGGTTAGTCACTATGATAATTTTGATATCGATAACATTATTTTATTTATGGTCAAAATTGTACTATTTGTACTCCACAATGTACGTCAGGTATAAGTTTTAATATAAGTACAAGGATTAAAAAAGCGCAGATGCGGTTGCACGTGTACCTAGCTAACGTATGCGGACTAATTGCTAATACTTATTAAGTTCATAAGGTTTCGTTCGCGGCACCTGGGCACAGGTGCCTTATGGTGTGAAGGCACGCGACCGCACGAACACTTTGAGCACGGCTTCTGCCTGTCACATGGCATGACTTGAGGCATGTAGTATCAGACGATCCATGTTAATACTGCCTAGTGGCGCAAGAGTCGTCATCTGACAGGATCTGTGATTCTACAAATCGGTCAGCTGGCAAGAGCTTTACGTTACCTACGCTTTGATATCAATCTGAATAATTTAAGTCATATACCTGACAAAGTCAACAAGCGACACAAACTATGTCGAGTCCACAAACGACATCCCAAACACGCATTGTGGGTCCGGCTAATTACGTTATCTTGCCTGTAGACGACGTCTGCATTCTCAAAGACTATCTTACCTACCGAGTATTCTCATTCATTCGAATGGTAACGCACAAAGTAAATGTCTAGGGTATAGTTTGAATGGAGCATGTTTGAAAGTGGCAGCTGAACATAAAGGAATGGAGAACGGTGTGCCTCGAGATAGGCACTCTGTGCAGGCTTGTAATTTTAGATATCGAGCCTCCCCGTCACTCGGCGAATCCCCCGACTCATCCGACGTTGCCGTGGATTAGAATGAAAATACTACACTTTATTATCTTCCCTTTGACCGTGTGTCTTACCTTCCCTTTCCACTGTTTCCTAACTCCACCTATCGGTCAAAAGTTGAATTGTTTGTTTTATTAATCAACCTTTATTCTTGTATACAAAAAAAAACTCGGCAGAAACTCCCGTGTTTTCACCGAACTCGTCGGTGATTCTACATGTGAAATTGTGCATTTTACAGCTACGAAAGACGGTATCGAAGATTTTTATTAGAGACACGATTCCACCGACAGTGGATCGTGCTACAGGCGACATTTATCTTCCAGCGCGCAGCGGGGTGGGGCGGGGTGGCTTTGTAAAACGTTTGCGGGTGAAAGATTTCCTCCTTTTATTATTTCACGTGTAATTTATGACACTTTTGAATTCACGATTTGCTGAAATAAAGTCGGCTTTGAACGTTTGAATGAACGATATCGAGTTATCTTTTTTTAGCGTTTCCTTTTGAATTCCAATACGAACTCGTGGAAACATTTTATTTTGAAAACGAAACACATTCACTAGATTTTTATGTTTCCCATCTCGGCTATACGCATAGAGCATCTCCGCGATTTAATGCGAGCGGAGTGCGGAGATCAAAGGGCCTTATGCATTATATTAAAGTTTTATCCGAGGCCGACGCGCGCCGCGCCGCCCAGCCCGGCAATTTCCTTTTCAATTACGCCTACTTGAAATAAAAATACAATTTTTATTTGTGCCGTGGTAATTAAAAAGGGATTCTGTAATGAAAAGGTATACCGGCAGTTCCGGCTGCTCCTCTCAATTTCACTTCCGTTTGTTTGTTCCACGGGGGCCACGCCTCCGGGGGCTGAACGCAAAGGGTTGACTGCTGCGTGCTGTCGTCAAACGTGTCCTAAATCACAAACACTTTAATGAAAATCATTTTGTAGCTAAAGTGCTGGCCAAAAATACAAGGGTTAGAAGAAAACAACTTTGATGAAAGCTTCTATCCGTTCCTTTGATCTAAAAATTATACCAACCGTTTACTTTTTCTTATATATAAACAATTTTTGAATCAAAACCTATGCATTTTACCTTCATAAACGTGTACGTAATATATATCTACTTTAGCTTGATCTGTGGTCTTTTAAACTTCATAGTTCAATTTCACGACATGATTAAGTTCGATCCATATGAATGTTTCGTTGATATCCTACAAGTACAAAATAATTAAGGTTTAGAAAAAAATTAAAAATCGACTTCAATGTATCTTCGAAGTCCAAGGTCAAATATCGATGAAATTTATGTGGGACCATTTTGTAGCTATACTAAACCCAACGCAAAAAGAATTTTCCAAATCGGTTCATAAATGACGGCGTTCTGAGGTAACAAACATTAAAAAAAATTAAAACAATACAATCGAACAGAGGACCTTCTCCTTTTTTGAAGTCGGTTAAAAATGTCCAGTAACCCAAGCAATTCCCGCAGTATTTGAAACAATGAACAGCAACGCAAAGCTGATCTAGACGGATACGCGCCGATTGCATACACATTAGAGACGGGATCCCGTTTCCCGGACACAGGAAACGGAATGCCGCCCCTCTACGGTGGTGTGTCTCGGTGTGATTTCCTTTAACCTGGTATTGTAAAGTCTCGGAGGATGCTGGGAAATTCGGATTCTTGGTAAAGTATCAAGTACTCAAGTAATTAAATCATAACAATACAATACAATAATACTTTACTGAACACCAAAATAGGAAACAAAAGTTTACAGTTACATAAAATAGCTACGTCCTCTAGCGCATTGAAACAGGTCAACTTTACACGAAGCTTCCTATGGACTAATGAAGGAACAAAAAAACAATGTGTTGTTTCATTTCATGTGCACATTTACGAACACTTATGGTTAATAATTCATCAATATTACTAATCGTTACCCGCAGTAATATATTTTTTAGAAAATAAAACAAAATCGAACTTCCTTCCCACCAAGAAGTCCTAGGATCTTCACATTCATGCAGATTTAGAATAAGTTCAGGTTCAGATTCAAACCTTCAAAGTATGTCAATCGTGTAAAAGGATTTTTTTAATAATATTTCATACATAATTACAACCTGTTTTGTATATAGATTGAAACTCTTTATTGCACACGTCATAATTAAAAATTAAAAAATAATTAATTTTAGAAAAAACCAAAAACCGACCTTATCTTCGAAGTAGTAGTAGTATTATGTATCTTCGAAGTCCAAGGTCAAATATCGATGAAATTTATATGGGACCACTTTGTAGCTATACTGAACCCAACGCAAAAAGAATTTTCCAAATCGGTTCATAAATAACGGAGATCTGAAGTAACAAACATAAAAAAAACAATCGAACAAAGAACCTTCTCCTTTTTGAAGTCGGTTAAAAACAATAAGAATCATAGTAACAGTTTTGCAAGTGTTGCCACAGAATACTAAGGGACAGAAGCATCACTCCGCAAATAAATTTAAACAAATAGCGACTCTTGCTATGACGCAATTAAATTCAATTCAGCTCGCGTAGCGCTGCATACCTACCAGTCATATTAACCTACAGAGCTATCGCATAGCTGTTATCTCTTCTGACGCGGCACGTGTAACGACGCGCGACCCGCCGACGCTATCCGGCTTGTAGCTTCGTACCTACAGTGCGGAGTGCGCTAGGCCTGGTGTTACAATTTTAGTGATAAAGCTGTCCAGTCCAGAGCAATATAGAATGTTCAGCCTTATCACTAAAAGCTACATCTTTCTGCTCGTCACTCAATTACATAAAATAAAAAATAAAATAGATAGGTATATTAAGTAAAGCCCGTGTCCCCGCAGTGGGAAAGTACTTAATGTTTTAGATTTTGATATGACAAGCCAATATACAGAAGCGATGTTGTGATTAGTCTATAGCTGAATCCAGACCTTTAAATCAAAATTTTAATAATGTCTTCTCATCCTCATATAAGTACCTACATCATGTGTTGAGTTTCATCATAACATACGTTCTGCGTAAACATAACATTAATATTGAATGAACGCGACAGCGCAGTAGTTGTAACTCGAATATATTGTGCTTGCATTTGTTTTTCATGTATTCACGTCAACTAGTTCTTGTATTCATGGACTGAGCTCTATTTGTTCACAGAAACGGGAGTTAGTGGTCTAGTGGTGTTTCAGTTCATTTTGTTTACAGGTGTAAAGTTGTGTTGCGGGAGATTTGGTTATCTTGCTGTAGTTGCTTCTTTATTGGTTTCTTGACTTCTCCTATTATACATATTTATATATATGTATTTTAGAATATATATGTTTTTACTTTATTATGATGCACTTTTTATGTACCTAAGTATCTATATTATTATTATTATTTTTATTTACCTCTATATTATTATGAATATGTAGTCTGTATATGATAATATTATTTTATACTGGTTAGTATTTATAAACAACACCACCGTCCCTTACAGTTTTTTTGAGTCATCTCCATTCAAAGCTTGTCTGGAAGAGATCGCTATAAGCGATTAGACCGCTCATTGTAACACTTTAGTATTGTTTTGTAATTGTTTCTTGTTGTTTTGTAACAATACCATGTGTGGGACCATGGTCCTCGTAGTTCCTGGTTCCCTAGATACAGGGAATTAGGGGTCAGGTTAGGGACTAGTTAGGGGTCAGGATCTATGTATGTGATCGTTGGGCGTTATTATTATTAATACAACATGATCTAATCTATTTTTTAAGATATTAAATTTTAGGTATTACTTAGGGTTTATAGTAAATATTATACTATTTAGAGAAGGTCAATGATCTACCTATATTTATAAATTATATTATAATTACACAGTTATCTAATTAATACTCTATACCTATGTATAATGTGAGAGCAAAAGATTAAAACGAAAACAAAATTACGCACTCTTATTAATAGGAACTAAATAAGAATGGATCTTATTTAGTTCCTATTAAAAATAGTAGTAGATAATAACAACTTACAAATTATGCTTAGTCATAATGATACGTTATTAAGTTCGTAATAGAAACGAATAACTTTAAACTTCCATGTTTGGGCATTACGGAATTCTAATTGGTGGGCTTAAAATGCTGACCCTACAATTAAAAAGGTAGGAATTAGGCTGCGCCGTATTAAAGTTTAATTTAGAAACACAATGAAAAACTCGACGACGATCTTGAATTTTATGAAGAGATAATGTCCTCGAAACGCAAGCGACCCTCTCGAAATATTCTAAGAAATTTGCGATTCAAATACGCAAAGCCGTTTAAAACGCCTAACAAATTAGAGATGGACTCGTTAAAGCAATAATTACTGATTACATTATGAAGTAATGCTATCTTTTTAGTGTGAACGGGCATTATTTATGGTAGAGGTAAATGGTGAAGTTGCCCAACATTAACTTGACAGAGTTTAAAATTTATGAGGAAATCATTTTAGAACTTGTTAAATAACTGAGTGCTGAAGTGTGCTCACTCACACAGGAAGATCTCAGGATTAATCACCAAAGAGCGTACAATAAGCCACGTACGGCGGGATCAAAAGGAATGAGTTTTGCTGGTCGCTCAGAGTTCAGCAGGACGCTTATGTTTTAATATTTTACCGGAAGCTTTGCGCTGAATCGCCGAATGCGCAAACAAAGCTGCTACCTTAATAACCGCGTCGCCGCCGCCGCAGCGTGCGCGGCTGAAAGCTTCATAATCCGACCTCGGCAGCCCGCTAGCTAAAGAGTACGCGAATGAAGCTTTTTAAAAACTCGTACCGCGTTTAGATTAGCGCCGATAGAGACGACTCTACTTGTCATCTTACTCTCGGATATATTTTACCTCCACAGCCCGCCGGGAAGAAAAATAAATAGGCGAAAGATTTAATCTGTGAGCGTTTCCCTGTCTGTTTAAATAGAAGTCACAGGAGACGGCGTCTTATCGGCGGCGCGGGCCGCACCTATTTGCCGAGCCACGGCCGGCGCCCGCTCGCGACGCCGTAACTTCCCTTGTTTGCAAACTCGGATTGGATCTCGCGTTCTACTTTCCGCAGGACATCCACAATCTACTTTTATGACTTTAAAATGTTAGCGCCGCTGACCTAACCGCGTGATCATGACTTTTAATCTCGCTTCTTGCTCTGTTTATGACAAACAACTCCATTTTTATTCGATTCTAAAGCTTTGTGATACTCATTGTTTTTGTTTGTGCTCTTCGATACTCGGATAATACATGTGGTATTATTTTGGTTTAATTTTCGTTTGCTTTGTACCTTTTTGAGATAAAATTATGATACACGTGTTTACGTATCTACGGACATATTGTATAATTAATTTCCGAGAAGTGAGTGATGGACCGTATTGGCGGGCGGAACCAAGTCGGCGCGCGGCGACGTCGCAGTGGGAGTCCGACTTTAACAAAAGGCATTCAAAGGACGGCGACACAAGCGATCAACCTGATGAATGCATAAATGACTTTGACCAATTGATTCGAACACTGCATTGTACCGCTAGAGATACGTTCGGCGTCGTTTTGTCGTGTTTACCGACACCGGTAAAAGAACCAAAACCCATTGTTTGGCGTCTTTCATCAACGTCAATGAACATAATGCACATGTCGTGTCCCTAAGTAGAAACATTTTAACTATTTCAAACATCTTTTACTCAAACTCTTTGTTTACTCCTTACGTCAACCATAATTATTTATACAATCTTGTTCAATGTAAACAGTGAAAACATAAATAAACATATTCGTAGACATATGTTGGTGAACAAGTGCACGCGCAGCGGGTGGGGGAGGCGTCAGGGCGGGGTGGGGTGGGGGAGGGCAAGGCGCGCCTGACGAGCCTTTGTTTAGACCATAAAATTATACGACACCAATAAATTCTTTGTTTACTCGATAAATGAACGAGTCCGTCCGACGGAAGACCGATCGATCCTGTGTGACTTTTATTTCTTCCAATTTTATTATTGATCGATCCTTCATTAAGGTATTCTTGGATATTTAACGTAGGTACCAACATTAAGACCAAGAAAACAAACCTTTGGAACAGATTGTTTATAGATCGCAATCTAAATAAAACCTTCCGTTTCCAGAAATCCCTTGAATAAACAAGCATTGTCAAAGCACTCGACTATATAAAAGTTTAAAAAGCGAAATGTCAACTCTTCTCGAGATAATACCCATTATCTGGTTTACCTGAAGACAGTTTTGGTTAACAATGGGTAGGTACGTCGGCAGATGTCTCCGCAAAACAAACTTTACTAAATCACGGCTCGGAGATAAAAAATGTTGGATTAATTATAGCACATAGAGTCAGCGGCTTGTAGGGTAACAATAAATCGTCATCATTGACGTGAATCGCGGTACGAAACGTTAATGCCGCATATTATGCCCGGACAACAATGACGCATTGTGAGTGGAATTCGGGAACCGCCGCATGTCACACACAAAAATTACAAACGTCATATTGTTTGGACTTTTTTTATCCGACACATGCAGATACTATGACACTCTAAAAAGATATGATGCGTGAAACCTTTTGGAGTTTGAAGTACGGGATTTAAATGTACCATTATATGGCATACCTTTGTATGGGAAAACTAATGAATGTAACATAAGGTAAGTGATTTAAGGTGTGGGAATTAATGTAAGGTTAGTAAAGTCAGTATTGAATAAAGGGCTGCTTTTAGATTTTTAATTTAAGTCGTAGTAGTATTATTACTCCCACTTTAAAAAAATATAAAGATAGGAAAACAAACTTTTATATCTCTTACTTTTTCTTTTTATTTATTCACACTAACTCTTTCAATCAAAGTAAAAGTAATTCCTAATGACAATACTGTAACCAGGCGTGTCTTAAAAGTATCTTTGAATCGTAGAGTACTAAACAAATATCCGAACAATCTTCAAATGCATACAAGTTTCAAAACTTACGTATCAAATCAATAAAGATTTGGCGCAACCCTCAGTCTGCGTGTACCTGGCCTGCGAGCAGATAGGTCGCGATACTTGAAGGAGGATTACGAATCGTCCTTCAGCCGTCTTTATCCTTTAAAGGAACCGATATTGTTGCTTATGCACGCCGGATTCTCAAACCCGACTCCTTTCTTAAGAAGGATTCCAGAATATTTGATTAGGCTACGTCCTTATCTGGCACTGTGGGCTATTAACATTTTCTCCGCTCGGACGGAAGAACTTCTTAGAAAAATCATTGTTTGCGAGCGCTGCGTTTTGTCAATCGCCTTCCTTGGAGCTTAAGATTTCGCTTTGATAAATCCCTGCTTTCAATGCGAAGGCAAAGGTATGCAAACTACGCAATTCAATGTATTGTAATGAATTCCTTTTAGGCGTCATCGTTTACGCGTGAGTTATTGTGATTAGGTCAGGAAGTTTATTGTATTACCTATGTGAAACTTATTCGAGTTAATATCAACATGGATATGTTTGGCTCTTTCGTTTTGATTTCGCATTCCTCCCCTTTCATTACAGGTCGGGCTGAAGTTACGGTCTTGTTATTAGTTGAACTCCGTCTGGTGCGCAGATGTCGCCGAGCTTGCAACGGATAACTACATGTAACCTTCGGGCGACGCACAAAAACATACCACCCATACTATAATAACTACAGCTGTTCAGAACATGACATTCTATCTATCCTACAGACGGAGCTTGAAACACAAAAGGATTTGTCTCGTTAATTCACGTATATTATTTACGTTTCGTTTCACCTCTTTAGCGGGAGATGATATAAGATCGAGTTACGATACCCCTAATATTGTCTCATATTACTATTGTTGTTGGATAATATAATCGGAATTACCTCAGGGTGGGCGTTTAGTTCGTCTATGAACAAAAACCCGAAGTTACAATGGATTTGGGCCCCTTCATTATCTGCAATGTGACAATCGAATCAGTCTGCAAACAGTGACCCAATAGGTAACTTGCGAGAGTGCTTCGTAAATTGGGGCGCAAATAGCTGAAATTGTCTACAACTAACTGTTATTTGAAAGGTCGCTTAATCACTCAAGGGCACGGAGACAGTTCAAACACAAATATTAATTAATGCGGCGATTCCGGCTTACCTAATTCGAGAAGTTCGTCGTATCTGAATAAACAATTAAACTAGAGAAGTGTCGAGAACCGGCGCGAGAGCGGAGAGCGGGTCCGAACCCGAATGCGGACCGTCTCAATTTAACTACTGACGAAACGTCTGGGGTGCATGATTAATCAAATAATTGTAAATTGTAGGCACGCATATTTGATTACAATAACTAAGAATTTCTAACGAGTTGGAGCAGTAGCAGTGATGCAAATTTTTGGGGCACGAATGCTTAAAGTTCACTGTTACAGTTCTAGAAGTTAAGTTACCATCATGAATAGAAATTAATAGAATAACTCGTTATTGTGTACAATTACACTAAAAATACAAACAAAGGAAAGATAACAGAAATAACAATGGACGGCGTAATTGCTAAAAGGCCACCCATTGCTTCTAGGCAACCTGTAAATGAAAATGATCATGACTTTTTTTATTATTTTAAGACCATGTTTTCACTTATTTTAGAAGATAAATCTCAGATTTTTGTTGTGTAATATATCTGTTAAACAATCGTTCACTCCGAGGGAAGGTTGAAAAATAACGACTGTACAAACTATAATATACGAGCACTGTCACAAACTATATGATTAAAATATTTGTAGCAATTTGTGGTCAAACATATGAAAGTGATATTGAGAATTACGTGGATGGATGTCAAAAAGACCACATACAACGCACCGCAGCCACGCGCTACGTTCCAAACAGGGCCCAGCGTGTGCCTGACGAACCGTGCAAAATGATAATTAAGAGAAACCGCTCAGTCATCGTTGATGCGATAGCCAGTGGTGGGCGAAGTAAGGGAGGTGTTTTGGGGATTTCAATCCTTTACAAAATCGACATCAACCTTTAAAACTGAATAACCTTCGATTTCGGAAATTCGACATCATTATAAAATGGAATCCCTCTAATTCGATTAACCAGGAAATACGTTTTCGTTTTTAAATCGCCCTGATCTCCCCAGATACCAATCCCTGACTACGGCCATGAAGCCAGCCATGATGTAAATTACAGCAGCGGTGTTTATAACAATGCCAGCACTCCGCACTCGATAGCGTTCATTAACAATTTAATAGAACGAAAAAGCAAACTCAAGTCGAGAAGCCTCACGTTTTATTTAGAAACTTTGTAACGCGGAATGCTTTGTGACGTTTCACTTTCAGTTAGGGCGTTTGAAGAATGTGGAATATCGGAGGCGCTTTTTAAAAAGCTTTTCATGTCTTTTAGAGATGAGGCTGAGGTGGGTCGTTGTGTTGATGGTTGTCGTTGCGGGAACGTTCCGCCCGAGGGCGCTTCATGCATTGAACAAGGACTGAGGCGACTGCATGAGGTACGCTCACATGCAGCGGCCGCGGTTAACCTCTATTCAGTATACATTTTGCAAAACAATTATGACGTCAGCGCGTGTTTCGGTGGTTCAACTTTACTAGGTGGCAGATATAGCTGAAAACTAGATGATTTTGATGAATTGTGAAATGCTTACCCGTTCTTATGAAAACTGAAACTATGTAGATAAAAAAAAAAATATGCCGTGGTAAGTTAATTATCTACCTCGATGAATTTATGCTTTGAATATAATTTACCTTATAGGTATAGGTAAAGGCCTATTAATATCAGGCCTAATAGGTATAGATTTTTTAAGCTTAATTGAATGTTTTATGACTACCACTTAAACAAAATCTATAAGATATCTAGCATTTAAACATAGGCATTGTTTTAACACATATATGCTAGTCAGTTTGTATAAATGGAAAAACGCTTTTAAACAGCATTTAACCATCGTGCAAGCCGAACGAAGTTCAAAGTGGTTTAATTTAATAAAACAAATGACAAGCAAATTTATTTCATAAAATTGCAAAACTCATGTTTACACGAAGCATTTTAGTATAAGCAGCTCAACACACGTAACTTTAAGTTGTGACGTTTACGTAAACACATTCATGTTGTATGTAGCGGGATGTCACAGCGAGTTCGCGAGGGCTCCAGGAGGCTCTTGAGTGTCATTCCGCTAACACATTGTCTAGCGTCATTGTCTGCTGGCGGCTCTCGTTACACCGACGCTCAACTTTTTATTTACGCCCAAGTGCACTCCGCCTCGACGCGACGAGAGCTGAATTAAGGCTCTTCTCTGATATGGGAGCATTCAACCCGAGAATATCGAATTACGCAGCGCGCTGGCCGCTTTGTTGGCTACTTGCACGTGATATTTCTTTTGTACCGGCTCCCAAGTTATGAGCTGAATTGAGCTGGGCAAGTTTAAGACATCGTACCGTTTGAAATGCAATCCAGTCTCTTGTTTTTCCTCGGCGCGTTCCAACAACAACTCCCGACGGACTGGAACTTTGTCTCCCGCACTCTAATTACCAATACTGGAGTGGTAGTTTACAACTTTTCGAAATACGAGCCTCCTCGAGATGCAAACGCTTATATTGACTTGCGCCTTTTGCTTGCATTTGTAACTTTGCCTAATTACGTTCGTACCACAACGTTGCTTACTTGTGATAAACTTGAAAAGTTTTTGGTAATTTATAAATTTTGGTCTGCATTAATTTTACGAGTTTAGTTCGGTTGTTGCTTTAAGGAGGATTTTGTTATTCTATTCTGTCTAGATAATTATTCAGTGTTTCTAATTAATGTAGACGTACTAATTAGTTAATTAACAATTGAAAATTCAGATAGCTTTTGATATGAATTATGCAATGATATTCAAAGTTGATAGGTACTTAAACTAACATTGTATAATTTGTTTATAGAAATATTTGTCTGGGGTACATTTGCTTTTAATTTATCATTTTAACTTCATATATGAAAATGAATTGAAAGGTACTAAAGCGTACGCTGAAATTAATTCTACTGAAGAACTCGAACAGTGGTCGTGAATAGTGGACTTATTACGCGAACCGGTACCGGAAATTGAATCTGAAGGTACGCACTTTCCGGTTGGCGCCGCACATCCGCTCGCGCCCCGTCCCCGTACAATTTACCGTTTATTGTAAAATTCTGCTGGTTGTTTGTATTTCAGATATTTTCCTGCTAGATGTTGGTTATTGGTTCTGAAAGTTAATAAAATAACATTTTATGTACTTATCAACATTTCTGCTTGCGCATTTTATTTGGTGCATAATGTGTTTTAGGACGGTTCATAGGATTTCTTAGGGTCTTACGGGAAGGAGAGAATTAACATGGCCCAGCTGTGGGGCAGTAGGTATAAAATACCTTCCAATAAATACCTGTTTAGGTATATACCTGCTAATAGGTACCTATACCTATATAAAAGTCAGCCTATGTACATTTTTTCATTTTACTAACGACCCGCCCCGGCTTCGCATGCGTCCTTTGATGTAGTTGTTGAAATGATAGTTAAAACCGCATTAAAACTATTTAGGAATAATAAGCGAATATTTTGATCGACGCAGACTTTTTCTTACACCTACTGTTGAGAGACATTTTTAACTTTTAGTACCCAACAGTTGAGCAAAAGTAAGGCCACACGAACTGGCACACGATTTATTGCAGCCCATAGAAATGTTTTTAATTAGTCCATTTAAAATAAACACAGTCGGCCTGCATCCGTCATTGTTTGAGTCCGGACCGATCGCGTAAATGCACACCATTTCGCAAATTGAGATCGTACATCATTCAATACATATTCAATTTGGCGCGAACAATGTTTCAGAAGGGCGTTTATTACGAACTTTAATAAAGTTATACGGTCAAAAAACTTGCATAACTCAGTTGGATCGTGATGTTTTTCTACTAATAGCTGTTCGCCCCGTAGCTTTGCAAGGGTTTTTGACCTAATGTGAGAATTAAAAAAATTTGGATGCCGAAAAGGAACATAGGCTAAGAAGTTCTGGGAATTTCGTGATTTGTGAAGTTGCGATTGATTGATGAATGATGATGAGCCAGTCGTAAATCGCTGTAAAAATAAGATTTTCCAAAAGAGACAAGGATTTCTTCAATTTTATTAAATTATTATTTTGTCGTCTTTTATTCCGAAGCGTATTCAATAATTCTTTTACAGATGATGCAAAATGAATTTTCTTACAAGACACAAAATCGATAAATCTCATAAATATATCTGGATATAAAACAAATCAGCAGCAAAATAAAGATAGTTTACCTTCCTTAACAACAAACTACGACAAGCCTATTTATGAGGTAAACGTGCGTCTTTATTTGGCTATTTCACCGTATTTCTGTTTCGAGACGATCGGCTGTGTAGCAATTTATCACTCATAGAATATTTCCGATGACGGCTCAGGAACGTTGCTGGAAATCGTCAATTTCTCGGAAATAAAGGCAATGTGCTCGGTCCAGTCTCCGGTCGCACTACCAACTGTTCAAGTGGAGCTTCCGAACGCAAGGGAAAGTGTGACTTGGCTCGATGCCAACCGCACCGATGCTCGTCAAAACGCTCCTAAATTTATTAATACCATTCATACTCTGAAATAAACATACGACCGTAATTAACATTTTTGTCGTCGAAAGGATTAAGGATAACCAATTAATGTGTCTCAATATTTCACCCAATGAGATATTTATTTACGGTGACAATAAAATTTAATGAATCAATTGTCATAAAAATAAATTCGACGAATGTTTGTCAATATTCTCACCAGCCGGAACTTTATACGGCCCACATGGGACACGTGGTGATGAATAAAGTTCTATAATCGTATATATTTTGTACGATGAAAATTGGGATGTTTGACAGGTGGGCTTAAAGCGCTTAATGGGTGAGTTAGCGAATATTTGGAAATTAATTGCGTATAAAAATTGGTAGACACGTATCTGAATTTCGATTTCCATCGGCAGCGGTGCTTTAATTTAAATTCAAAGCATACAGCGGCGTGTCGCTGAGTCAACAGAATATGTTTGTTTGTAGAGGCCGGAGCGCGGGACTGTCAACACGAGCATGTAGAGCTGTAGAGCGTCCAGCTTGTTATGCTCACTTTGTTCTGCTATACTTGCTTTGCATCATTAGTTTGGTGATATGAAGTGTGGAAAAGGGGTTCTTCAACAATGTACAATGTTTGTTTGTAATCCAACCGTATCATAGTATCTTTTAGCGTATAACAGGATTATTTTATATTTAATGAAAGCTCTACGTTCGAATACTTTGAATAAGAAATAAGAAAATCCAAGACTCTTTCTATCTACAATATTCAAGAAAATATTTTCAATAACATCGCAATAGGAAACTGGCGGCTGATACGTCTGTTTACCTATTCGACGCCATAGCAGATTTCCAATCAGAGTCGGCGGCGTGAAAGAGATTCTAATAACATTCAAAACCCGTCCCGCGGGAGTCGGTGTCAGTTTAATTACGGCGGAGCCTCGGCCGCGCCGTCTCCGCACTGCCATCACAACGGATTTATTTTTTCAGTGGGACAAAGGACGATTAAAAAAGTTCCTAATGAAAGTTGCTCGTCCAAAGCAAAGGGTTGAAAAACTCAAAATATTTGCACATTCAACTTTCCTGTATCGTCATTTCGACGGTAACACGGTAACCTCATGCGATGAATGCCGCTGACGAAATTATTCGCGCGTTCTTGAATCGCATATTATTTTTCAGTCGAATGGAAAATTCTTTGTCAACTGGACATGTCAGTCTGGCAAAATTGTACACCTAACGTACGTTACTAACAAAGAACGGCTGCAGTGTTCGGGGGAGTTTCCGGCTGTACATACGAGTAACGCGGCGCGCGGTGGGAGCGAAAAGGTATATAATTCGACGCATGCCGCACAAAGCCGTCTTAACTAGCTATTACGAGAAGAGCTGAACTTTCTGGGGCCGTGTCTCCTCGCTTGTCACGAAGTTATTCACTAACGCCATTCTCTAATTAACTCCATTTGACATCTAAGCATGAGATCTGCTGCGATGTAAACTGCTTTTGGGCAAATTAATGCTTTGCGAGAACACAAATGTTTTGCGAGTGAGATTTGTTTGTGGGGTTACGAAGTAATTAGGAAATGATAATGTAATCTGGAGCATTAAATATTAATGTTTGACAATACCCGCGCGAGATATCCACACAGAATCCCTGCGCGAGTTTTAGATTTCCAATGAATATTCCATCAAAGTGGTAGTTGATTGCGTGCAAATGTTATTTTTATTTGAATACAGGTTCGTTAAAATCATAGCAGCGGCGGTTTGTATAGGCTTGTTAGTTAACTTTTTGCATATTCCCAACTAAAGTCCGTCTAAAGTAGACATCAAAGAGATACCTCACAGAGTTATATTGGTTCAAATTATTCCCACTTCAGCAGTTCGCCTTTCCCGTATTACGTTCATCTCATTTTCGTATTCAGAGCGCACATATAAAAATATAGAACGGCATACCGACTGAAGCATTGGAACACGGTACCTGGAACAAAAAATGCAGGGTTTTAAAACATAACGAGGTAGATGGTCTTTTTTTAGGCGATCATTAACATAATTTGAGTCGTGTAGGTGTCGCATGTCGGCGTGACCCACCCCGCGACCGTATGCAGATTATAATGGCATTTGAAGTATCACAAAATGAGCGGGCGTGACGGTAAAATGCCGCCCGCGAGAGCGCTTTGTGTGCTTCAGGAAGAGAAAGAGATAACAGGTGACTCTCCCGGCGCGGAATTGATGCCGTTATTTGAAAAAACACCCTGATAAGTCCCCTCCGGTCCCAAATAAAGGTTGGATTTTCAGCCGACGGATAAAGGTTTCAAAAATGTTCACCTTCATTTAAAGTTACGAGGGCGTTGATTAGAATTCTCTTTTCATTCATTGGAATGGTCGTAACGATTTTTTATCTGATGGAGATGCCAGAATTGGCACTCGGAAGGATTTTGCGGAGGTTGTCGTTTTTGGAATGGCGAATTATTGCTTAGTTTGCTCGGAAGTTAGCACGTTTGCTCCAATTCCAAGTAATGCTCGGCGAGGAACAATAATATTTCCTGCAACCTGCTACTTTGTGCGCTAGCAATGTTAGTACCTGTTCTCGGATACCGTATGTAGGTTTAAAATTGCTGCTCAGTTAGTAATATTACCTATTCTGTGCCTAAGTAGAAGAGTGAGATAAGTAACTCTTTGTCTCACTTCATTATATTCAGTAACTTTTGCCAAAGAGACTACCTAGAAACTACACTACTATACTTACAATTGTAAACTATAATATCAGTTATTACTAATATTGATTCTTATAATCACGATGAAAGAATTTGGGTGTATCGTGATTGAATACCCGTCTTGAATGTCTCATTGTTGTATTGTTACCTTCTTTAATAACAGTGAGACTCGATGCTTAATGAACTTATAATGCATGTCATCAGAACTCGACATGTGTATTTTCGAAAGCATACATCTACGTTCATTCGAGTGGTACGAACAATTATGTTCGTCGTGAAAACGTCGTGAATCTTTTCTCGATAACGCTGTGTTTATGCATATATTCTACACGATGATAAGTGTGTAAGTATGCATGGTTCTTCAGAATCTTGTTATTTATTTAAATTTCTACAGTATTACTAAAATAAATACCTACATGAAGGCTTTCGTACAGCTGCTTTATAAACTTTAGTTTTTCGATATTCTTATTATTTATATACCTATAAATATAAGGTGCTTTAGTCATATTAAGTAGCTTTGCAATTAATTTTTATGCATTTTACAATAATTTTAATTCGGGAGGTATCTATAGAAACTATTGGTTACACTCATCATCTTAGGTATTTCGTTAGCAACCGTACTAGGATTCCCTGTGTTCCTTTCTGGACAATAAGTTATAACTGCTCTAAAGCTTTTTAGTAGATATTATAATGAAAATATCATATATTTTCTCTTGAAAAAAGATTACTAGCGCAGAAACTACATATTGTTTGACTAGAAGAATAAACCATGCTTTGATACAAATCGGCTTTGACGATTTTCAGGTAAGCCGTCTGTATCAGCTAACAAAGTGTTTATTCTCACATTGTTTATTCTTGTATTTATGACGTCAGTCGTAAATACTGGGACAACCTTACATATAAGAGAATATTCTCTTTAAAAACTTACCTTCTGTTCTGGTCTCTCATTAGATACCAAGCAAAGACTAAAATCACTTGTGTTGTTCAAATGTTTTAGGTTTTACCTAGTATACAGGGTGAGTTTTTCGAACAGAGATCCCTATGACTACTACTCTACCCATTAGAAATAAAACAATGTGTTGTTAGATATCCCACTGAAGTATTCTGTATGTTAAAAAAAGCGACTTTTTCAATATTTTTTTTACATTTGGAGTACTCTGCACTGTGCTATATCCCGCAGTTGTCGGACGCTGCAGTACCTATTGCAGCACTACTACAAGTACTGTAAGATCATTTCATATTCTTTACAACCGCGATTTCTTCTTCTGCCTTCGAACTGCAGTGGTGTCGTATGATGTGTTTCAAGGAAAAATAAGTATACTAGCTCTCCATGATATCGTATTTTAGGACAAGTTTTGGCTTCAATTTACGCCTACTAAATGTAAAAAGATTTTTGCGATTTCTGACTTCTCTAGTACCTAAACCTCTGTTAGTTGGTCTCAAAGAGTCTTTTGTTCTATATGAGAAACCTGATCATTAATTGTCACTATAAAACAAAATGTGAGGATTGCTCTTTTTCTTGCTTACTATAATTATTCTAAGATCTTTGAATGCTGTTTATAATAACTTCTAAAAATATGAATTGCCTCTTAAGAACGTTATCGTGTCAATCCAACGGTTCATGTTATTAAACCCTTTATGTCCCTTCTCACTCAAATGTCCACCCTGTAGGTATAGGTACTTAGTGTAGAGGTAGGTATTATAACTATAATAGATACCAAAGAACGTCGTCAAGTTCACACGAGATGCTTATTAAACTTTAAAAGATTCCTGACTCCCTTATTTGGATTAACAATAACCACATGAATCCTCAGAAGAATTCGTCGCAAATACTTCATGTAGATACCCATTATTCCGTCAGTCACAGGAGAGTTCAAGTGAATCACCGAGATCTTCGTCACGAAGTGGCTGTATCAGATAACTCCGGTAGTTTGTTCTCGGGACGTCTGCGTCGTCCGTCGTTTGCGTACGGAGCGACGACGACGGTGCAGTCGTGACTGCGTAGGAGGCGACTGAGACGCACTAATGCTTTAGGTGGAGAAGGCATGACAAGCATTAGATTATGTGCTGGATAAGTAAATATTAAAGCGCTAATGATGCCATTTCACTAGATTTACGGCGCGCTGTCATAATTAAGAAAATTTGCTTTTTAACTTTGTTGAATACAATACAATACAATACAATAACACTTTATAGCACACCCAATAAACACAACACAAAAAATATTAAAAGAAATAATAGTGGCAATATACATTAATTTGAGGTACAATGGGCGGCTTTATTGCTTAGAACGATTTCTTCCAAACAACCTTTGGATGGATAGAACAGGTATGAGAAACAATGCAGTTTGGTAGTGTACATAATAAATACCTATGTGTGATCGGTAATTATGTATATAGTATGTGTTTACGTACCTACTTACATCTATATAAGGGGTTATATATAAGGGGTCTCATAAGAGCGAGTGTGGCTCATTGGGAGCACGTGCGACTTTCGATCTGACGCACCGATTGATTTTGAGTTCGAATCCCGCTGACCCCGCACCACTTTCTTAAATGACTTTCTTAAATTATGTGCAGTTTCAACACTCGCTCTAAAAACGGTGAAGGAAAAGATCGTGAGAAAAACGACATGTCCAAGAATTAATCAGTAAAAATTAAGGACATGTGACGTCCACACCAACACACGCAGGGCCAACGTGGCGGATTATGGCTCATATTCTCTCTATGAGAGAAGGCCCGTATACCAGTAGTGGGAACATGATATAGGCTGATGATGATGATGTATAGGGGCAGTCGTGTCCTACCCCGGCGCACAACACGATGAGAGTGCATCGTGCTGCAAGCTCTTTCTTATGTACTTACACATAAAAATAGACAGGTAAAGGTAGGATCTATTTGCAAATAGTTCGTATTCTTTGTTATTAGGTAGGATGTAGAAATATGTCAAGTCTGACTGTGATTTGTCATTATATTTTTAGTACTTCCTATAGGTACATACCAACAAAATTTTGTCAGTTGTTTTTATAACTTGGCTATCTAATCTTCTCACTTCAGTAAATCAAGCACCTAGATACTAAGTTAGCCTCAATTTAAAGCACATCCAATCACCACTGAGGCATTGTTGATGATCGCCCACGCGCGCCATGTAAGGAATATACCAGCGCACGCGCAGGCGCAAACATTTCGTGCATTACGCGCCTAATGTATTGCCGCCATTAAAGCGGACGGTGAATATTTCCTTAAATTATATTCTACTTGCCTTTCACACCAAAAGGAAACAGATTGTGTAACAAATGATAAAGGCTTGCAGATGAAGCATCACACTGTATAATATCACATACCTATACATATTATATTACGCATTATACTTCTAATCTAATATTATACATGCAAAAGTTTGTGAGGATGGATGGATGGATGTTTGTTACTCAATTACGCAAAAACTACTGAACGGATTTTAATGAAATTCGGTATGCTTAAAGTCCTGGAAAAGGACATTATATCCCGCGGATGAAACCGCGGGATGCAACTAGTTTTATATATATACATAAATGCGAACGTTTGTAAGTGTGTATGTTAGTTCTTCACGCTGTAACCGTTCAATGGCTTTGAGTGAAATTCAAAATGGAGATAGCTTATACACTGGATTAATACACCGGCTACTTTTATTCCTGAAAACCGCGAGGCGTGGCTAGTATGCATAAATTCTAGCCATTAATAACTTTCTGTTTAATTCCATTTCTTACGTTTATATATTTTTAGAATCTCTCTATGTTCCATTTAGGTAAATGGTTTAGGTAAACGAAAAGAATGAGAAACTTGTGAATTCGGATATATTTTTTGGTGCTTACTCGAGATAACCAATAAATGGCGAAACCTATATATTTTTTTTCTGTCTGAAAATAAAAGCAGGGTTTTCTTATGATTGCAAAGTATCTATTCATAAACGTAATAGGACAATGTCAAAAATAGACACATTGTACGGTCTCCTTAAAGATTATTTTTGCGAAACATGTTTTCTTCTTCCAATTCCACGTAGCTTGTTATATTTCCTGTAGTAAACATACATTTCTTAATAATAAAATCTAATAAATATCTGAACTATTACCTTTTTGAAAGAGTACCTATATTTCAATACAGAGGACTAAAGAAACACTTCAATAGAAACACTAAATAAAATATTGTATAAAAAATATGGGAAATAAGTGAATAGTCAGAACAATATTTCATTTGATCTATTTTGAAGTATGCTTCGTTCTTGTATAAACTCGTATCTCGTTTCGCGTGGCAGGTGGGCATTTCACAGACAGTGCAGAACGACTCATAAGGGGAGAAGGGTTACAGTCTGCATAAGAAATAAATGATACAAAACAAGAGTAGCTATTTATATACCCACCGAACAAAGCCATGCCGTCAAGCGACCTAGTTGTGTTTCGAGATGATGTTCGGTGAACCATCGGGGAGACGGGTCT
Organism: Petrophora chlorosata; assembly: GCA_951640565.1. Taxonomy (NCBI): domain Eukaryota; kingdom Metazoa; phylum Arthropoda; class Insecta; order Lepidoptera; family Geometridae; genus Petrophora; species Petrophora chlorosata. The sequence continues at coordinate 10,076,844 of OX621193.1, read as the reverse complement.
GAGCAGCCGCTCAACTGTTGTCTCTCTCTAGATCTATGTGCTCCATCTTAGGCCATATCATCGCTTCACATCAGGCGAGATAGTGGCCACACATAAACCTATTAAGCGTAAAAAATAAAACCTACATAGGTATGTTATGACAATGAATAAAGCAAACCTTCCGAAAATCATTCATTTTTAAATCTATGTAGATCTTTTATGTGAAAAGCCTAAAAAGTAAAAAGCTTGTTTACTTCAACGGTTTTTCATTCTTCCTCCCTTTCTTACCTCCATCGTTCATTCCTGTCTTTCTTCTTTCCCTTTTTTCCTTCCAGTGCATTGGTTCAGGTATGGGACAACTCCCGATACGTAGAATACAAATGGAGGAGCATACTTCTCATACCTAGCCTTTCTCGCACTCGTCCGTTTTTATTACTTTTTATTCAGTGTACATTAGGTACCAAAAATGCCTATTTTTTTGATTATTTTTTTTATGGAACTGACTTTTGATGTCAAACTAGCCGTTCGCCTTCGATGGTAAGTGCCACGTCTGACCATAATAATTGCAGTGCCACCCAAAACTTTAATACCATAAAAAGTATTGAGTTTGCATTGCGCTCCTCACCCCGTGACATCAGATATCAAGTCTCGTATGCTCAGAAATTTCGCTAGCTACAATGCCCTACAATGTAATGCTTGCGCACTAATGCTTGGAGGCAGAATAACTGGCAAAGCGGTGGTACCTAGCGGTGGTCTAGGTAGACGGCCTCCCGCATATGAGAGAACTACAACCAGTAAAGTAAAACGTATTGAACGAATATAAATTACAGTCATTCATATTCGTACAGATATACTTCAATCTACCGTTACACCAATCTCATTTACAGGACCAACAGTACCATGCCAGTCTGGTATCCGGCTAATCAGCCCCCCGGAATGCGGAGAGCACTCGCCCACACACTCGTAGTGGCTACGCTCGGCCAAATGCTGAATGTACCATTAAAAATTAGTTGCAAATCTGGCTGAAATTCACTGAATGTATCACGATAGCTTTGAAAGGGAGAACTTTTTTAAATAAGTTCTACTATACGATAAAGTTTGTTTAAACAACACTGATATATCCGCGTTACGCTGGCGTCTCGTCAGAAAAATGTATGTGTGGTAGGTAACCACGCGCGTCTTTCAGAGATAAGTTTAAAGAAGCTGCCATTACCTAGCTAAAGCTTCCCATTACATATAAAAAAACTTTCTGGCGAAGTTTTTGAAAATACCACAGGAATATACTTCTGAAAAACACTTCGATTTAACGCTCAAAACTTCACACTCATAAAACATACTTTTAAATATGCGGAAATGAAAATGCTCGACACGGCGCGTCAATGTACCGTCGCTTACCAGAAATAGGGCGTGATTCAGACAAATAATACTATAATGTGTATAGAAAGCTTGGTTTATGTATACCTAATAGTTAACTAATTTATATTACTGTTGTAAGTAGTGACCTAAATGACACTGGGCCTTAAATGTTAAACTACGAAATTTAATATTATAATAATAAAGATAATTATATACTGGTGTTAAAATACTGTTCTATCCCAAAACTATAATAAAATATGTATACATTATTGCCCACAGAAACCTTCATAAGTCCAACATTTTAAAATTCAGCTCACGATACACGCAAAATTCCATTTCACATTTAATCCCAACTACAAACTTCACACCTACAAAACATACTTTAAAAAATGCGGACATGAAAAATGCACGCGAAACGGAGCATCAGAGTGTCGTAAACAGGATCGGCAGTGGAAGGGCGCAATTTGGTCGGTATTCAGAATCGCGATGCTGTAAAAGCTCGCCATATCTAATTATCGTCGGGTTACGATGCTACTACGAACTCGCAAATGTTTCATCTCGACAGACAATACTGGTTTATTAGCCCGCGCTTCCACCCGCCGGGTGTCGACGGTTCTGTCGAGCAAAATAATTTTCAGTTGTATGAATAGTCGCTCTAATCAAAATGTTTCATTCATGTTAATTTCTTTGGTTGGTTGGTCGGAGTTGGAGGTGTTTCTCTTGGGTTCAAGTTGAAGGTTGCGATTAGAGATAAATGTGGGATTAGAAACTTTAACAATCTAAATGAATTTGAAATTTACTTTGGTAAATGTTTTAACGTAAATAAAGATATAAATTGCGATAGCTGCAAATGTCAAAACTTAAGTTATTATGTCTAAATCGTCCTGATTTACTCGTTCCATAATTACACGTTTCGTTTCTGAACGTAAAATAATGCTTATTTTTTACTTTAATTTAATCAGTCTTAAAAATCGCAGCGAGATTTGAATCGAGTAGAAATAGTTGCTCCAGTAACACACTCCACACCGTCCGACTCTAGCACTATAACTGAGTTACCGGCGACGTTTTTAAAGCTTTTTGCAGAGAGCGTTCAGTTCGCAGCGGTACGGCAGGCGGCAGCTAATCAGCGTAATATCGCGTGTCGGCCAGTGGACCCGCTCACATGCCGCACAGAGCTTGGTATTCAATTAAAGAGGGTGCAAAGTGCACATAGAAGTGTATAAAAGAGTATAAAATTTACGTTTTGGTTAGGCGAAATATGCACACGTATTTCAGGAGTACCTTTATGGTGCCTTCTGAAATACTGTGTCAATTACCTTATGTTATTTGTTACAAAATATTATAAAAGCAATGCGAGTATTCCTGAACACAAAATTGCATTACGATAAATTTATTGGTCCTAAAAGCGCCTTAGGTTCTTGGCGTCAAAATGTAGAGCTTTATCGAAAACGCTTTTAAATTACGTACTTATTTACATAAGAGTAGCATATTTTTATCTACATGTTACCTGACCTGAAGAGCGAGTGTGACTCAGTGGGAGAACGTGCGACTTTTGATCTGACGCACCCGAGTTCGAATCCCGCCGGCCCTGCACCACTGATTTTCTTAAGTTATGTGCGGATTTAACACTCGCTCTAAAACGGTGAAGGAAAACATCGTGAGGAAACCGGCATATCCAAGAATTTATCACAAAAATTCAAGGACATGTGACATCCACCAACCCGCACTGAGCCAGCTTGGTGGATTATGGCCCATATTCTCTCTATGAGAGAAGTCCCGTGTCCCAGCAGTGGGAACGTGATGGGCTGATGATGATTACCTGACGGTGTGAACATACAGGATAAATATTTACTTATACATAACTTCATAAGCATTTTTATCACAAAAATAAGTAATTATGTGTGTTGGCTGGTTAACTGATTATATTATTGAACTAATTTCAGATAGTTCATTAACACTGTTCTCGTAATTATCACACTTGACTGTCGGTTCGTTTTGCATCGGCATATCTGTCCGAGATATTTCGATTTACTGCCGCTGCGCTGAGTGTACTAGCCACGTTCAATCAATCACTTCACCGGCATAATGCCTACCTATATTAAGACCTATTTCCACCGGGAGGAAAACTAAGTCAGTTTCAACTAAGGCTAATTAAAGTTTTTTTTTATGGAACTCAGTGATCCGACGAACAAGGCATTCGCCTGATGATAAGCGCCACGCCTGCCCATAACAATTGCAGTGCCACCCAGAACTTTTAATTCCAATAAAAAGCCCTGCGTAGCACTGCATTACGCTCATCACCCTGAGAAATCAGATATTAAGTCTCATAAGTCCGGTAATTTCGCTAAAAAGTTCGTGTGAGGCCCGTCATTTCACGATGGAAAGAGCAATAAAAACTCCCTTTTGCTATGCGAACTAAACAGCTAGACTGAGACGTAACCAGATCGTCATTGCCACGTGCCTTTACGCTTTCACTGCTGGGATATGGGCCTGCTCTCATATAGAGAGTATATGGGCCATAATCCACTAAGTTGGTCCAGTACGCGTTGGTGGAGGTCATATGTCTCTGAACTTTGCGATTCTAGAACATATCGGTTTCCTCACCATGTTTCCTTCACCGTTTTTAGAGCGGCTGTTAAATTTGCACAAATATTAAGAAAGTCGTTGATGCGGCCAACGGCATTCGAATTCCGCCAGGTGCCTCGAAAATAGCCCGCTGAGCCACACTCGCTCTGTCATCTATATAATAAATATAAATATAACTATAGTGCGACAAGGTTCTGGATGGGCATCCACGTTCAAGCAAACCCTTGTGGCATACTAGCCCGACATGCCACTGCATGAATTCTACATCCATGTGTCTAATATGCGATGTTTATATATAATTTAATATATATTTACAATGAAAAAAAATAAAATTTGAATTAAAAGTAGACACTTTTTTTTATTTTGATAGGATCCGATAGAAACGTATTCCTCTGTTATTATTAGCTATAAAAAATGCACTTTTGACGTAGAAATCATGCGTAGGATCTCGGACTATACGTTTTACTTGCTATCATTGACAGTTTTGAGAGAGCAAAAATTTGCTACAAAAAATACGCTATAGCTTAGCAAAGTTAGTACTAAGTTTATTTAGTACCTAACTAACTTAGCTTCGTTAGGGGTGGTATCATGGTGGACTATAGGTTTATGCATTGAAGCGTCATTTAGCAAAATCAATTGCATATCCCATTGACGGCTCGGCTAGTGTGAGAATAAAACAGGGCCTGCTGTCAATGACGGTTGTGACAGAGCGGGCGCACTCCTGATTCAATTAATCTTCTAAACTTAATTTTAATACGCAGAAGTAGAGATGAGATTAAATAACCGTTCCTTTTTAAACACAATATTATTTTAAATGGTTTCGATAAATTTTAAAATTAAAAAAAAATTAAAATGCATTTATTTCGGGTTTCTGACGACCCATACATACAATTACAATTATCAATTCACAGAGCGAACAATTAATTATCAATTAAATACAAATGAAATAAAATTAAATTAGAAATTAAAAAAGAATGTCAATGTCAATAAATTATAATGGTCAAAAAATATAATTATATGTATGTAAATTTGACACCAGTTGGCAAATTGGCTCATCTCATACACCATCTCCTGAGGCTGCGGGATCGAGTCCCGCGACGGGACAAATGTTTGTGCACAGAACAAAAAAAGCGCAAGCATTTGTTTCGTGCATGTCTGGGTGTTGTGGGACCTCATAGTCCTCATAGTTCCTGGTTCCCTAGATACAGGGAATCCTAGTTAGGGACCAGGATCTATGTATGTTGTCGTGTGATCGTTAGGCGTATTTATTTATTGAATTTATAAATTGATTTAATTTAGGTCGAGCTTGAGTAAATGAGTATTAGGCTGTTGTAATAATTATGTAACTATGATTTAATTATAGACTTTAAAAACAAATTAAAAAGCTGCTGTAAAGGTAATATTTAAATGCAACGATAACGAATAAAATGTAAGGAGGTGTTTTAACATAATAACAAGTAAATTTCAGTAAACTCAAATTAAAAAACCTCCGACACAAATAACTCATAAAAAGTATAAAACGGCTAAACCGATTTTGATAAAACATACGCGATTTATTTGAAAGCAGGTTTTTTAGCGGTCGTTCTTAGACCACCGCTAGAAAACCTGCTTTCAAAAAACCGCATCCAAATCGTTTCCCCAGTTTAAGAGCTACGGTGCCACAGACACATATAGTGGTCAAACTTATAACACGTCCTTTTTGCTTCGGGGGTTAATAAAAAGTTTGTCTCGAATCAAAATCACGTTGAATCTTACTCGATGGCAAAAACAAAATAATTTACCTGGCAAATACTTTAAAATATATTTCTAATACACGTATTAAATGGCAGAATCCTCCCAAGGATTGGATATCTATTGGGTTAATATACAACCTTAACACAAGATACTTTTTTAAACGGCTTATTAAAAAATATTTCAATAAATGATTTTTCACCCGACGTGACACATCCCTATGCTGAAGCATTGCTAACTGCGACTCTAAAACCAAGTTAATAGAACGTCGAGAGGACTCTTTATGACGTGTGTCATATATTTCTTTCAAAATTCTAAAGTTTTAATCACTGGCCCGTGTCGAGCACATCCGGTTGACATTTGGAGTATTTTAGTTTTTTAATTGAATTTAATAGGTACCGGTTGAGCGTAGTAGTAGTTACCTATAATTAGTTTCTGTAGAAAAAGTATAGGAGCTGTAATAACAGAACTTGTATATGAATTTTAAAGCGATTTAAAAAAAGGGGTGTCGTTTAGGTAGGTATCTATATAAATCGTTGAAAACATACATAGTGTTTATGCATGCACCTAAATAAAAATCTTAGCATAGTTTAAAATATGAAATTAATAGTTATTTTTAAAATTCATCGAAGCCAAAGCAGCACATCAAAATGATATGTTATTTAAGATTTATTTAGCGCATCACATCTCACGCTGGACATTAGTGACGTCTACTAGTTTTATACATTTGTCTGGTATCTTTTCAGACCGCTTCTACATAAAAGAAGAGAATATTTGAGGAAGCTTTTTCGGTCGAAGTATAAATCTTATCACAACGTATAGCTACAAGTTTAACCGCAAGCGCCCACACTTTTGAACTTATGAATTTCACAAAGTACTCCTTCATTTTATAAAATGTACTGAATACTAAAAAACGTTTATAAAAAATATAAAAAAATATATAAAAAATAAATAAAAAATGTATATAAAAGGGGAGTAAGACCAGCTCTACTATATGGATCCGAGTGTTGGCCGATGAAAAAGTTGGATGAACAGAAAATTCACGTCACGGAGATGAAGATGCTGCGTTGGTCTGGCGGAGTATCTAGAACAGATAAAATAAGGAACGAATACATCCGCGGTACTTTTAAAGTTGCCCAGATACACGATAAACTTAGGGAAAACCACCTCCGCTGGTACGGACACGTGATGAGACGAGATGATGACCATATGACTAGAAGAGTAATGACCATAGAAGAGAAAAGAAGAGGTCGTGGACGACCACCAAAGACCAGGTTACAAACAATAAAAAATGACATGACATACACAAACACGAAAGAGGAGACAACCCACAACGCAGTGTGGCGCAGGAGTACTAGGAGGGCTGACCCCAAATAAATTGGAACAATAGCCAGGAGAAAGAAGAAGTACTAAAAAACATCGGTCCAGTTGTGGGTCAAAAATTTTTCGCAAGGGTTATTATACTGGGGTGCGGCAATGGACAATTCCACAACACATGGAAGCGTTTTCCATCCTAATACTTTTACCGCGCCTGATTTACGACAGCGGCTGCTATACAAGTGTACCTACAGATGATGTGTTGGTGCGCACGTTTAAGCCCACGAAATTCACACGGCTCGCTTGTCGCCACGCGCGAACGCGCCGCAGCCGCGCCGCAGCCGGTCTCATTACGCAGCCCCTCTTGACGCCATTGATTACACTCAATATGTCGAATATAATAAACATAGCTAGCATAATGTAGTGTGTTTTTAATATCAAATTGAGTGCTGTATGCGCGAAATATAAGGCAAAAATGATGTCAACCATAATTAAATAATTTTGGATGATCAACTATTTTTGTTTTTAATTATATGTAGAATTCACAGGTATATAACTTCATTTATTAATAAAAATAAAAATATATTAAATTTTAAAACACATATTTTAGAGAGAATTATTGCGTAAGATAATATAACATTTACGATAATGAAGCGCGTTTCATTATCATATTTTGAATTGAAGCTAAAATTAATCGACACTTATTATCATTTTTATTATTTCAAGATCCATTTAGTTTAATTAAATATAGTTGCAGTAAAACTAATCCTTTACTAATTGAAAGACCTAATACGATCTAACTTCAAAGTCAGTGTTTCGTGGAACTGACAGGTGATATTAACATTCACTGCCATAATTATTTACATAAATATTAATGTATATTCTCAAATACCTGTACAAATGAAACTAGAAACTTGTACCAATTTTGTAGACAAGGTGAATGTGACCTACAACATCTAGGTGTGCCACAGTGAAAGCGACAGTAGGTGATCTCAGCGTCAAATACAATCAAATTCGATATTTGTACTATTTATTGTATAAAGAAAGCAATGATTGCAGTAAATATATCAAACTATTTAACGTACCAGTTAATAAATACAAATTATAACAGTCTTGCGGTATTTCCAGCAGCAGATTCTTCCAAATAGAAAAGTTTTGGATGAGAGTATCGTACAATAGACGTAGGAACATAAATAGAAAAATAGATTAATTAATTTATTGTACCTACCAGAATTTATAAATGACTTTTACTAAACTAAAATTTAAAATGCCCCCGCCACAAATAAACCTATAAAAAATAAAAAACGGCTAAACCGATTTGATTAAACAAGTCTAAGTACCACCGCTAGAAAACCTGCTTTCAAATATAAAAAAAACCGCATTCCAACCAGTTCACCTGTTTAAGAGCTACGGTGCCACAGACTGACACACAGACAGCACACATAGTGGTCAAACTTATAACACCCCTCCTTTTTGTGTCGGGGGTTAAAAACAATTAAGGACATATTGAAGGCCCCACTGCAATTTATCATTTGCGTTTTCTCGTATCTTCGGATGAAATAGTCAGAGTGGTAATGCTATGGCAGCAAGAAAACTTGGATAAAGGTAAGAATTATATTTTCTAAGAAGTTTCTACTCTGTTTATGAACTGCGTCTAAACCTTAAGTTTAGATCTTGGGAGTACATGTGATTTGTAATTTGAAAGATACGTAGGAGGGTTTTCATTTAGTGTATACATTAAATTGTTGAGTACCTATATTAATAAATATTTCTTTTTTAATTCTATGAACTTACGTTTGACAGAGAAAGATAATGTTATTTAAGTAAATGAAGTTGTATTTATTTGAAATTACATGAGTACGCAGTCTGAGTATATTAGGAAGCTTTGATTTTGTATTCCTTTTCGTTCGCCTAGTTCTTCCACCCATAAATAGTATTTCATAACTATTTTGCAAAAATACAATTTTGACATTTGTTAATTTACTGTATAAGCTAGTGGCGACATCTACGATAAGCTTTGCCTCTTCTTCCTTATTGCATTTGAAACTTTAAAAAATGTTTCAAATTTCAGACTCCCAATTCCTTCACTAGCAAAGAGCCACGCATTTTCTGATAAATTATTCCTATTCTTTGCCGTACACTTTGATGCTTCACTGCCATGGGCGTAGCAAGGAGGGGCGTTAGGGGTTCAACGCCTTTCGGCCATAAAATACAAGGCGATATATATTTATTAACCAAAAATCTACACCGCTTCATACGAACTCCTACGACACCAAGTATTAAAGTTTTATCTAGAGCTGGAAACCACCTGATACGACCCTGACTACACCCATGTTTCTTGCTTTGACTCTCTACCTTGAACGACCCGACGGATAAATAATGCATTGGATATCAGCTTGGAATTGAATATTTTTTCAGATTTAATTTGATACAAAAGTAAATATCCTTTTTATATTTCTTATCTGCTTTTAAAACAGATTTATTTATTACAAACTAGAGCCAAATTTATGTATCTAAACAGTATCTATGTTATAAAGATTTATTTCAGTCAAAAGAAACTTGATAAATTTTAAAAAAGCTGTTTTTTATTTATAATTTATTATAGACTAGCAGCCTCTCGCAACTCAGTTCGCGTCGACAAATAAATTATAGCCTATGTTACTCAGTCATAGTGTAACTTTTATCTCTGAAAAAAATGACAAAATCAGATCAGTAGTTCCAGGCGGAGATAGTCTCCTACAATCATACTTACGTACTTACAATTTGCCTCTTTATAATATTAGTATACTTCGATACAGACAGCTAGAAACAATGTTATAGGTTAAGCATTCCAATAATTAATTATGTAAGGTAAGGTAAGTTAGAATGTCAGACTAAAATATATGTTTCAAAGGAGTCAGGTACGACGTTTATGCGACTGGAGCTTACATTCGTGTACTTGCAGAAGCCACGTAGTCTCTCATACACAAGTAAGATTGCTCGTAAAACCTTAACAGGCGTTCATTGATCTTGGCAATCGAAGCGACCCAAGTCTGAACAACTGAAAACAAAATGAATTATACTAAATCAGTAAGTATATATGTAGTATAGAACGAGTGGATCAATAACTTGTTATGAAAAGCTAAATATTTCGCACCTTCGGTGCAACAAAGTCACAAATAGCCAAAACTGCAAAAGTGAGTTAAGTATGCCAAATTGTCTTAGAGCCATGCCTATATCGGGGCAACAAAAACACCCGCGAAAGTATCGCAAAAACCTACTAAATAGCGCGAGTGCCTTTGTGGTTATTGGTGCATTTTTCCATTCGTTTTGGGCCAACAAAGTTTGATTAGACAGTTGTGCCCCCGTGCCTGCGAGATTATGACGTGCGTTGGAGCTATAGCGCCACAAATGATGTAGACGAGTGCAAAAAGCCTGACTGAAATGCCTAAATAATAAGGCATAACTCATTTAACTAAATAATTCCTGGTGCAACAAAGTCACAATTCAGGACACTTTTTTTGTTTTGCGTTTTATTAGAATAATTTTAGTAATTTGAATTAAACTTTTGACATGAAACTATAGAAAACACAATAAAGCATAAATTTTATAAAGATTTTAAACCTACTACAATTAGACATCCAGTAATAAGGCAATAAATGCGAAAAAAATCTTCAAAGTCCTCTCCTGTAAAATTCAAAACTGAGCTGTTGTGACTTTGTAGCACCGAAGGTGCGATTTTGTGAGTAACATAAAATACAATATTTGTATTTTATGTTAATGTTGAACTGTATAGATATATACGAGTATAGATTATAACACTACTGTGAATTAAGAGTACCTAGTCTATTTTAATGTCAAAATAATGTTGTATCAGATAAGCTATTCTTGTTATTATAACATTTTTGAAAAGAAAATCTACATGTAAATATTTTAAACAAATACAATAATGTAATCTGTTAAATAACAACATTAAAAAATCGACACTCAAAGTGCATTATATTATAACGAATCTAAACAACCTTCTGTTGAAGTTGTGTTAAACCAACATATAACGATAATAATCTATATAAATTAAAATTAAATGCTTTTCGTTGGTAAACACATCACTTGAGTATTGCTGCGGACCGATTTGATTGTTCGTAATAGTCTGAATTAGTTTTTTATAGAATGGAAAATTGGGAAATTCTAGAAAAACTGACAACGTCAGTCGGGTCACACTTAATATTATAAATGCGAAAGTTTGTTTGTTATTGTGTTTGTTCCCTCTCCACGACGCAACGGCTGAACGGATTTGAGTGAAATCCGGAAAGGAGATAGCTTATACCCTGAATTAACTTATAGGCTATATATATCCCAGGAAACCGCGGGTGAAAGCGAGGGGCGCAGCTAGTAATTAATATAAATTACAGAGCTGTGCTGTGTGCTGTATGCAATTATCATCACAGCAGAGACACTGCTATGAAAAAAACAGCCAATTAAAACATTTTCATCTCCCTAAAACAGAGCGGAAAACAATATCTGATAGAAATAAATAAAGTGTTGTGAAATGAGTTTAGAGTATCAGACTTGCAATCGGCAGATTGGTTCGCTTCAAACTGGGTCGCAGGCAATTTAAAGTTTTTACCGAATAAATAAAATAAGCCAAGTCAAAAATTCTAGCAAGCCTTCCGAAGTGAGCGACCGTACTCTTGGAAATTAAAGTGGCTTGGATGGTTGGAACTTGAAGACAGTGTATTAGATGCAGTCATAAATTTATGAATGATATTCTAGCTTAAAATACAATAACGTGATGTTCACAGAACGAAACCCACTGTCTTGAGATTACAGATACCTATGAAACAGCACACACGCGCCACGTTATGACAAAGCTATAGGACATTATTTAAACGGTAATGTCATTTGAAATCTAATTCGTTGTTAGATTTCAGTTCCTTGGAAATTTTATTGAAAATTTCAGGGCACAAATTGGAGATATCTTGGTCTTGATTCAACACACTTCGCAAGCCCGTTTTTGTAATACGAGTAGAGTTTTGTTACAGTGTGATTCAAAAATTTTGCAATGGAATCATTCGCTGACAAGAAGTCTTAGAGTTTAAAAGCAATACACGCTGTATTTGTTTAACATATCTAAAAGTGTTTACACACGTAGATCTATGTGAATTTACATAAAACATCTGAAACGTCAACGCTGCTCTCGAGCAAAGAAATAGGTCCGGCTTGCGATTAAAAGAGCTTGATTCTTCTATATATGGCCCAGCCGCACTTTAGTGACATCTATCACAAATAAAAAATTAAATAAATATACCAATGGCTTCATTTCATAACATGGCACTTCAAGTAGCTTTCAAGAAGATCTATCGATCACATTGTTAACTATTGGTCAGTGCCGTTACTTCGTTTGTGCTTTTGGTAGATATATGTACCTGTAGCTAATTCTGTAAGGAGCTGTATTTTTGGGATAAAACTATATATCTGTACTTAAGGTATAAAAGAGTAGCAAAGAAACAATCAGATCAACCATTTGAATTTATAATGTTCAGCATGGATTAAGATTAAGAAAGTAGGATTAAAAAAAATACGTCCGCTGAGAAATACAGTGGAGAGAAGGCTAAATACCTAAATAATCAAGTTCAACAGTCCAAAGGTATGCTGAGAGTTGTTTTACAAAGGTTAAAAGCTTCCTTTGGCCTTGTGTATCTATCCTAGACAATGAGAGCTTATGTCCATATTGAACAAAAGGAAAGGACCCGGGTTTAGAAAGGTCACGCTAATTTTGTCTATGTTTACTAACGAGTCGCTAAGCAAATTGGTTTAAAAAAAATTGCTAATAGAAATATTTTAAATGTGGCTCATTTCAACATAAAAAAATCCTTCAGCTTAATATTTCAACCAACCAAAAGCTTTTTATACACATAAATTAAGTTAGGTAGCCACCGTCTACGAAGCCGTTTCAATTTTTAGTTCCCGTTAATAATATTTGAAGTGGCAAAGAGAGAATTTACGCGATACTTTTTTAAAAGGCAATAAAGTGAAAGAGAAAGCGTTGTTAAAAATGTCCTTTGAAGTCGACGAATCTCCAACGGGCACCAACAAAATTGTTCTTTTAGCCTTCATAAAATATGTGTTCGTACTTTGCTCTAAGTTTTTCTGTAGTATCAAAGTGAGTCAAAGCGTGACAAAAATACTTACAACTTGAAATTCAACGGCGCAGTGACAAAAACATTCAAAGTAAATGATTCCTTTGAATTCATATTCACTATGCGCGTTACATACGATATTAAGAATGCCTCATTTATTTTCAAAACTCGCTGATCTTTTAATATTAAATTATATAAAGTCTGTAAACTATATCTAAATGGATATTTGTTAAAAAGTTTTACTAAGTCATATTGAGACGAACAAAAACGGCTCTTTCCAAAATAGTTAGGTTACTTAACTTTAATGAAGATCTATCTAATCTCGAATGAATCGGCTATAAATCAGTCCTTAGATAAAGAAAAAAAAAACATATTGTCTCCTATTGAACGAGAAAACGAACATTATTAGATTTTCTTAAAGATTTATCTAACAGGTTATATTTGGTGTTGTCCACGTCAGATAATTTATTTCTTTAATTTTAATATACCTCAGTTTTTCATTCGCGCTTTGGAATTATTATATTTATTGAAAAATATTATTTATTTCACTAGTTTTTAAATAACTAACTTCTACGAAATGTTTAATTTTACCGGGCTTATTTTAATATTAATAAGTTTGAGCAATTCGTCCAAAATACTATAAAAACACAAAACCAGTCGTGAAAGACAGATTACACCAGTATCTGTCAAGGGCACAAGTCGTCAAGCGAGCACTCTGGCCTCCCCTTTAGAACCCTAAATTCAGCTGATAGAGGGATTTCCGAATTGATCCGCACTTTGAAATATTTCTGACGTATAGTTTCCTATGAAATATAGAGTTTTTAAGTCACGAGTGAACAGGTACTATCTTCGCAAGCATACTACAACGTCGACTACATCGTCTCTTGCCATCAGGTGAAATAGTGGTCAAACGCAAGCCAAGACGAATAAAGAAAGAAAAGAAGAAGACAGATAAAGAATAAAACAACATATACGTTACGCTATTACGCGATTTAATGAATTAACGGCTTCTAGCGCGTAAAGCAGAAATTTTGAAACCGTCAGTGAAAATCACTTTCATGATAACAGTACGGGACATTACATATGCTCACTTTGCATCTACTAAAATGGATTTAGTAACTCTCTATGCCAATCCACTTAGTACCGAAGTTTTGTTACAATTTGCTAACAAATCATTTTCTATTTACTTATAAGTTTTTGTCCCATATGCTAACTTTTTAGATCTTCTAAAACACTTAGGTAAAGTTTTTCGCAAGCATTATCGCGAAGACAAGAGATTACGTATAAACTCAATTACCCTATTTCGTAATTGCCTTGTTTTGACGTCTACCCTTTGAGAGGCCGTCGCTTATTTCCGAGTCTACAGATATTAATAACCATCTAAGTCGGCGGCTGTCTTCTATGCCGCAGCTTGGTACCAATAAACACTTTTATAGGTAGTACCGAAGCTTGTGCGATTTATGTTCATTAAAGTTAAGCGCTCCTAATTATATCACCGATGAGAGAAATAACTACACGCCTGGGCTATTCATATTTCGTGTGTATCTAATATCTCTCAACGAAATAGTTATCGCCTCTCTATTTGTTCTATTTGTTGATTTGTCGACTTAACTGTTAATCTCACTTAAGAAACAATAGAAATACCGTTCACAAGTATAGTTTACTCGCTGAGTTACTATGACCTTTTCAAAGTCAGTCTGTTAGCGGCCAATAAGTTCTCACCAACATATAGGAGGCTGGGTCAGTTAAAGCTTCTTTAAGCCACTCTGTTGTCTTCCATGTTACATACTCTTTCTCTCAAGCAATTAATCAATCAAAAGTTCTTTATTTAATATTGGCATTACAGATGCACTTACGAACGTCAATTATTACAATGACTCTACCACTGTATCGGAAAAAGAACCACCACTCAGAAGATACGGCAAGAAACTGAGGGACTTTTTTTTTTAACTTCTATTACAATATTTTATGTTTATTTTTGACAGCATTATGTTTGTTATGTGCCAGTTGGTTCTTTAATATTTTTAGGAGAATAAGTCAGTAGTTAAACATCAGTGAATAGAAATCAGTGAACATTCAATTTAATACAAAACATTACTAGGTGGTATGTTTTATATGCGAGATTTTCTATTCTATATGCGAGAGGCCGTCTGGGTTGGTACCACTGCGCACTGCATTGCCGGTTATTCTGCGCCAAGCAGTAGTGTGTAAATATTATTGGGTACCGGTTTAAAGAGCATCGTAGCCAGCGGAATTACTGGGCATTATAAGACTCAGGGTGACGAGCAGGGCAGTGCCGCGCAGGATTTTGCAGAAACAAGGTTCTGGTGGTGCTAAAACTATTATGGCTTAGAGAGTTATATATACTCTAAGTATTATGGGCAGACGTGTTGCTTACCATCAGGTGAACGACCAGCTTGTGTTTTAAGTCAATTATCTAACAAGCGAATTTAAGTAACCTCAAATTTAAAAACTTAAAAAATTAAACGCATCCAAATCGGTTCACCTGTTTAAGAGCTACGGTGCCACAGACAGATACACAGACAGACACACACATAGTGGTCAAACTTATAACACCCCTCCCTTTTGCGACGTGGGTTAAAAAAAGATATAAAATCGTTAGTTGATTCTATCTTCCTGAAGCCTAATCACTGCCTTCCAGCTCCACTATGTCTTTGGCGGTGTAGACTACCTCCCCTCTCCCTGTTCGGTCGTGTTTTTCGCTAATACCCCTTCGGAGATGATAAGATGATGGCTTTACAAGCAAGCAGTAATTACGGGCGTCCTATTACCGCTCGAGAAGGGAAGCGACTCATTACTAAAATGGTCTGTTTCGCGAATATACCTAAGATATTTTTAGAATATATACTTTTTTATTTTTACTTCATTCGCTGACTAAATATAGACGGGCACAAAATTCACTGTTAAATTAAAGTATCAATCTTCTTGCAAAGTAATAATCCGAAACGTAGGTACCTTAATGTTCGTAGTAATTAGTTAAATCCTAGACATTAGAGGGATTTAAGACGTAAATATATGTAATAGGTGTCGTTACAGACGACACGGTGCTAAGAGCAATAAACTTAGTTAATAGAGATTTTTACGACGCAAGTTAGTCGTCTACTCAAAGTACTTACTGCACTTCGAAGAAAAATATACACTCTAGAAGTACCATTAGCGTATTTATAGCAGGAAATTAGCAATGTTTCTCTAATCTTGAAGTGCTTTAAAATCAAAGTGGAGTGTGTTAAAAGGAAACCATAATTAGAGCCGACAAGTTGGTGTGGAGACGGGAGCGAGCCAGTGGTAGGTGGAGCGAAAGCGGCGAGCGAAACAGCGAGCGAAGTTCTCCCCCCAGTGCCGCTTCCCTGTAATTTCAGCTCGCAGCTCGCACCGGTCGTCGTCGACTAATTTGTCATCCGAATATCAAATTACGCGTGAAATGGTGCGTTACGGTACACTTCCAGCTCCGATATCGCAGTTTTAAAACATAATTTAATTCACCGTCTGGTTGCAATAACAGGTAATTGCAGCCCCAGCGCGTTGACAGCGCTAATAGGCAAGTAAATTTAGCGGCATCGAATAATTGAATACGAAACGAAAGAATCACGTTGTTTTAACAATCAGGTTTGTTTACCTGTTGTGTTAAATTTTTTTAACACTGTGGATTTGTTTCGTTTGGACCGTACTCTAAATTAACTTGTTAAAGCTGTTTCTTTTTATTGTAAAACCTTTTGGCATGCAAGCGAGGACTCTGAACTCTTCTGCTACAATGGACGTTCAAAAGAATTGTTAGTTTGCAAAGATTAAATTATGTTTTTTTGTCGTGAAACGTTTCTTTGAAACACACACATATACATATATGTACTATAGGGTTATTTGCCCTCGAATGTTGTTTAAAATCACGAAAAGCATAATTTGTTTTCTTGTCGAGTTTTATAAAATTAAAAAACTTCTTATTGTCTTCTTATTTTAAATTTAACGATTCCTAAATAATTTATCTAAATTATGCGATTGGCCAGTGTCAGTGTATTAATTATATGGCATCTGTATGTCTATAGAAATCTTTTCATTTTGGTTTAACCCCAGGATGGTATTTTATTACGGCTCATTTACGAGAGTAGAGCGGAGGGGACGTTCTTGCGTGTGTTGTGGTAAGTGGTCGCCATTTTGTGCAGTGTCGGCTACGCACGTAGCTATGGTATTGCTACGGACTACGGAGGGGCACGTAGTCGCTACGTATTTCCAGGGTTACGGTGCTACGAAAACTTAATAAAAGGTTAGTGAGAACTAAAAGCTAATAATTAAATCCGTCTGTCTTCGCAGCAATTTATAATTTTATCTCATAACTGTTTTAACAAAATAATGAAATATTATTTCCATTCAAGATAAACGTAAATTTAAAAAGGAGCTGATATTTACAGCAATTTTCTCATTATCTTATAGTTAACAATTAAAAAAGGTCTTTCAATTATTATTATAGTTATTTTCGTGTCAATCATTCAATTTGTTCTGGTCCTAAAACGATGACTGAGTTCAAGCTAAATCTTTGGTAGATGGCTGAGGCATTAAAAATCATGCGTATACAGTATACACCGAATGAAAAAAAATTAAGGGAGATCTCGAAAACATAAAGCAAGTCTTTCCACTTATCTTAGTCCATCAGCAGATAGTGGCCAAACATAGATCTTATCTTATCTAAACTTAAAAAAAGCAAGATAGCTATTGATTTTTCCAGATTACAATGCCATAAGACGTAACGATGCCTAATTAATACTGTCTATCATATCTCTGAGGGCTAGGATGCTAAGTGTAATGTAAAAGTAATAAAAAATCCATTTTTGACGGTCTTGTGTTAAGTTACATATAACGATATAACCTACAGTCAAAAAATCATTTCACAGTGAACGTGATGTGAGGAGAGTTACAAATAGTTTTAAAAACAATAAACTTGTAGTTCATTTACTACAAAAACCAATGCCAATAAAAATAATAAGTTATAAGCAAATAATACTCAGTAAAAGTATAGTATACTTTAGGGGCCCTACGTTACCAAGCAACTCCCGCTCTATGGGGTTTTCCGGATCACAATGAAATGGCATAAGACGTAACGACATCTAATTAATAACGTCTATCATATCTCCATTGCTCGGCTTATGTGGGGGCCGGTATGTAGGCTTAGCGTAAGAGGATTGGTTATAGACGCATGATTTGTTCGGGAGGTCGTTAATGGATGGGGTTTTGGTCATTATTCTTTTTGAATTGATCAGTCAAATGACGATCTTTGTTGTAAAACTGTATGTGTACTGTGCATTCGATTTTTATAAAATACTAGCTGATGCCCGCGACTTCGTACGCGTAGTGAAGTCTTGATCCTGCTTCGGACCATTTTCCGTCCCACCATATTTCCGTTCCAGTTCCCGTCCCGCTCCTATCTTGTTACCGTACCGTACCGCTTCTGTTCCGTTACCTTCTCACTTCTATCCTGTTACAGTCCCTTTCTATATTCCGTTATCGTCTTGCTCTGCTCCCGATCCTATTCCGATCCTAACCGGTTCCGGTTTTTGATCATTTACATGACTCTGCGGTGCGGTGGCAGCGCAAAGTCATGTAAATGATCAAAACCGCGGTCCGGCTCTGGTATGTGTCCGGCGCCATGTACAATTGAACAAACCTAAATCTTCTATTTACATAGCTGTTGCCCCCGACTTTGTAAGCTTAGTGAAATAATGCATTTTGCTCCCGGCTATTTCTGGCAGCTCTCGCTTCTATGCCGATTTTGTCCTGCTTCTATCCCAATCCTATTTCGAATTCGTCTCGTTTCTATTGCAATCTCTTTCAGCTCTTATCACGTTTTAAATAGACATAATACTTACATTATAAACATAAATTTTCTATACAAATTTTACCACCCGTTTTAACCTGTCAGGGGATGGTATTCAAAACAATGGTAATAATACAAGTATATACAATAGTTTTTTTTTTGGATAAGTATATGTAAGTATTTTGGCCAATGGTCAATCATCGTGGCTCCAGAAAAAATATTGTATGTCGTAGGGACATGAGGATACCAGGGATTTCACGAAATCTCTTGGGATACGACGTCCAGTTTTGATAAATAGGCTCCAGCCAGAACTCTCGCTTCGTCATCCCTTCGCTCCACTCGCGCATTCGACCATCACTCCACTCGGGAGGTCGCCGGCTCGCTACGCTCGCCACCTCTCCCCCTCGCTTCATTCTGGCCTTGCGCACTCGTTTTGCTCAGGAACTCCTCGCAAGCTTCTGGCTCCGCGCTTTTTATATGCACTCTAGGGGTAAAAGCTAGTCGGACCGCGGAGAAGTGGTCCTTCCCATACATGATTATACAATGATTTCGTGTTATCTCTAGGAATTTTGCGAAATCTCAGATATCCTCAATTCCCTGCGACACATACGGTCAACTACAAAAGTTGCTGAATATTTGTAAATCTTCGATTGACTACACCTTTAGAATTTCTTATTTTTCTGAATGTTGCATTTAAAAGTCAATTGAAGTCCTGACCGAATAAGGAAATTGTAAAAAAATGCATTACGTTAGGATTCATTTCTTTTGCCTAGTCTCTATACCAAGTTTTGGTTATACCTTATAAACAAGGGTTTTCCACACAAATGTTTGCCATCCCGTTTAGACCTTTTAAGATGTTTAAAAAGTGCTGAAACATGTGCGTATTTTCGATTAGTATATGTAGTTATTGGCTGAATATTTATAACAAATTTCAACATCGTAGCATTAAAAAATATTTGATACTTTCCACCCTGTTTAACCTTGTTAGGGTGAATTTCAAAAAATGGCGAATTACGTTTCAATTTATTTCTTTTGCTTACTGTGTACCAAATTTAATTGCCATAACTTCATGAACACAGATTCTCCATATAAACTTAACCACCCCGTTTGAACCAGTTTAGAGATGATTCCAGCAAAATGGTGAAACAGGTGCTTAAAGTTTATCTGTCTGAGTATATGAACCGAATTTCATCGTCGTAGCTTCAAAAAATGTAACTACATTCCACCCTTATTAAACCTGGTTAGGGCAGATTTAAATTGTGAATCACGTTTTAATTATCTCCTATTTCTTATTTTGTGTACCAAGTTTCATCATAACCACAAACTTCATATATATAAAAGATTTTCTATACAAACTTTACCACCCCGCTTGTTGGGGGATGATTTAAAAAAATGTAAAATACATATCTATATTTCATTGGCTAAGCACATATACCACATTTCATCGCTGTAGCTAAAAAATAATAATCTTCACTTTCCACCCTGTTTAACCCTGTTAAGGGATGATTTTCAAAAATTATAAATCACGTTTTAATTATCTTCTTTTACCAAGTTTTATCATAGCCACGAAACTTCATATACAAAGATTTTCTATACAAATTTTACCACCCTGCTTAGGCTTGTTAGGGGATGATTTTCAAAAAATGGTGAAATACACATCTATTATTTCATTTGCTTACCACGCAAACCACATTTTATCGTTGTAGCTTAAAAATAATAACCTTCACTTTCCACCCCGTTTAACCCTTTTAAGGGATGATTTTCAAAAATGGTAAATCACATTCTAATAATGTTTTGTTAGGTATGTACCAAGTTTCATCGCTATAAACAAAGATTTTTTTATGTAAAATTTACCACCTCGTTTAACCCAGTAAGGAGTTGATTTTTGAAAAATGCTGAAAACTTATTTTTAAACTTAATCAAAATTAATTTATTCACCCTGTTTCTTTACTGTAGCTATAGTGTCGCATTAATAAAAAATCCTACTCCATACAAACTTTGCAGCCCTATTTAATTACCTTAGGGGTTGATTTTTGAAAAGTTACTGAAATTATATTTTTATTTTCCTATGTTTAGTCAATTTACTAAGTTTCATAACTTTACTAAAAAAACCTACACCATGGAAACTTTGCGACCCCAATAAATGACCTTAGGGGTCGAATTTCGCAATATGCCGAAAACAAGTTCTTAGTAATTACATGTTTAATGCTCACACAAAATTTGATAACTACTGGCCAAGAAACAATCACCGTAGCATACATTATAGTTTCCGCATTCCAATCTAAAAAACCACACTAAACCCTCCTTAAGGGTTGATTTTCAAAAAACTGTGATACACGTGCTCTTTTATTTCTTTTGCATAGTATACTGCCAAAATTTCGTGACCATGCGACAAAATATTTTTTTTTCCCCATACATTCTTTATGACCCCATTTGACCCACTTAAAGGTCAAATTTCGAAAAATCCGTTCTTAAATGACGCCTTCACTACTTGTAAAATACGTGGTCCAAATTTCAGGTTTCTATGTTAAGCGGTTTTGGCTGTGCGATGATTGTAGAAAAAAATCCTGTTCTTTTATTATATAGATTTAAAGTAAATAAAAAAACTGTTTCTATAGGTTTGACTTGTATTTACTAGAAGCAAGCAATTTTTTACCCGGGACGCAAAAAGGAGGGGTGTTTTAAGTTTGACCACTATGTATACGGTATTTCTCCTTTTTGTATTTCTGTTTTCTTAGTTTGTGGTCAATTGATTTTGTGGTTGTCAAATAAATGTTTTTTCTTCCTTTCTTTCTTTTATCAAAATCGGTTTAGCCGCCTTTTCCTTTTATAGGTATTTTTTGAGACGGGGGCTTTTTAAATTTTAGTTAACTGAATTTTTCTTGTTAATTTTGTTAAGCTTAACATATACATATGGTTATTCAGGACCATAATATTTAAATTGAACCGTTACAAATAGCGCACTCTCGTCTTGAAGTACTCACTAATGTAATGCCTGTTTCCAAGCTGTTACATTCCATAGAAATGCTCCCGGTGAGACACATGAAACAGGATATTTTCAGGAAAGTCAATCATGTATTACCATACAAAAGGTAGATAATTAGTGCCAGACCGGAACACGGTACGCATCAACGCTTGACATGTTTCATGTTAATTGAATCGCATAGGACAATGGGCCACAACTGATGCAAACGCCGGGAGGGGCGCCACTGTGCAGTTATTATGACATATTGTTCCCGAATGGAACAATTCAGCGAATTTGACAGACTGGACTGGGAGTCGAGCTTTTTGTGTATGTGGGTATTCATCTATGTATTTTTTGGACAACGCTCATTGAATACATATTATATAGTACATGGATAGGTTCATAATATAGTCAATCTTGAATTAGAGGGTGAGAATTAGTTATTAGTTTTCAGTTACTTGAATATTTATGTTTGCAAATTATACTGGAAACTTAGTTGCCTCTCGATGTTTGAGGGAATTGTACCGACCGCAGATTATTATCAGATTCCTGTGAGTTAAGCCGAATCACATCTCTACGGAAGATTCTACGTACGTATAGTTTGGAGAAGGCAATAAGGATCATATAACCACCGTACTTGCCCATATCTTTATTGTTATTGTAATTTAATTAATTTAATTGATTCTTCGGTGGGCGAATTGGCCACATACTGTAATGCCTATCGAAGGAATGTGTACCTATATGTAATAAATAAATAAGTTTTGTTGCTTTTTTATTCTTTTGATATAAAATCAAAGCCATATTCAGTTACTTCATAAAAATAGTAACTTGAAGTCCATCAGCGTAGTGCGTTTATATTTAACGTATACTTCCATAATTGCTACAAAGTTTAAGTTTAAATTACGTGGTAGTAAATTTATGGCTCGTTAAAAGATTCAATTTAATAAATAACATTGCATAGTCGCACGCATTTTCAGAGTCCAAAGCGAACGGCCGTGTCAAAACCAATTAAAAGTTTAACGCTGTCAATTCCCGTGCTCTTTCAATATGAGATACGGTGCAGGTTTGTTTTTGCGTTCATTTTAGAAATCTGGAAAATTGCAAAACAAAGGAATCATACTTTGAAAAGGGCAGTTGGTCAGACATCTTGAATGAGTTGTCTGCATAACTTCATGAATGAATACCTTATTTTTTTCTATTTCAAATTGCCGAACATTTGAAACTTAAGTCCGAATTGTCTCAGGCTAACAATAAAACATACACTTGAACAGTGTTTTTGAATGTTTCTGCGACTAAATATTTGTCGGCTACTTGCCTGGACTTCAAATTATTAGAACACCTATTTTAATTATTCTGATCTAACTTTCACTTGGTGGTGCAAATGCACAAAGGCGTTTTGCGTCTATATTAATTAACATCTGAGTGATGCACATCTTATTGAAAAACAGTAATACTCGTATCTACACTGAATTTATAATTATGTATAAGCGATGAGTAGGTTTTCTCTCTAACCGAAGTTATAAGCAAAGTGGAATCACAAAGATTTGCTAAACAATTCAACTTGTGTTAACGATCCTTACTATGAGCTCCAAATAATACGTCGTTCTTCCAGCATAAATCTTTTATTAACTTCAATTATATTTACATGTAACAAAACGTCCTCTCGCTCTGACAGCTCAGGGTAGAATGCCATACTTATTACAATGATTTATAAATATGTATTATTTTTAAGATATGCTATTTAGGCATGTAATCAATACATTACATCATGTTAAAACTTAAAATAAATGTAGAATATTTTTGTTGCTTTATAGTGATCTCCAACAGTCGGCCGTCCTCTCACAGGAATGTCCCTATTCCTGGACTCTCGGCCTTCCTATAGTATGGGTTATGACCTCATACCCAATTTTTGATTATTTGCACAAACACCTATTATACCTTCAGTATAAAATATTATAATAATTATTGTAAATATTTTTGAATATAAAAAAAATAACTAGTTTAACAAGTGCAATAAAATTCAGACCTGTATGAAATCATTTACACAAAAAAAAAGTCATAAACATCGATATATAATTATGTACTTCGCACTAGATTGCGCGATCCGAACACTGACTGTGTTAGACTGAACTGTACTGCAATCCGTACACCTTACGTTAGTGTGGCTTCGACATTCACACAGTTTGGACGCGTACGGAGCGGCGCTAATAACACGAGAATTCGAATCAAAGTGTGAACCTGGACATAAATAATAATTCAGTAGTCAAGTAAGTAAAAATATTTGTTGTTCAAGTGAATAAAAAGGAATCAATATTGTAATATCACAATAATACAGAAAATTGTTCATTTAAATGGCACGCCATCTAAAATCATAGACTAAAATATGCAAATGTTCCGTTAAAAATATGTGACGGAACACAGACTTGATGTGGTGTTCTTTTTCAAAAAGTGTTTTAATTTGTATAATTATTTACTTACCAGCTTAACATTTTTTTCTTTAATATTTATTTTATATTCTTTCTTTTTAGTATATCATACCATATATTATTGTATAAAATAAGACAGATATTCATTTATTACTTTACTTAAACAAATGCATAACAGTTAATTTTCTTTACTTTTCTAATTTACATACAATACTATAAATATAATTCATTCATTTAACTATAAATAAGTTTTTAAATGGAGTATGAATTCTAATGAAGTTTTGTAGGTACAAAAGCTCACGCTCAGTGTCACTTCTTCTGTGGTGTAAAATCTATAGGGACGCCATATTGTTACACTATCTTGAACAAAACGCGTAAGACCTTTTGAGACCTTTTTGTCGCAAGTAAACAACTCTTTAAGCGATCTAGCGCTGCATGTTTTAATAGTTTGGTTATACGACATAACTTAAGTTTTAGCGCTGCAGCGAGCTTTATGTCTCACTCACCAGAATTTGAACAAATGGTTTTCATGAATGCGCTTGTCTATCGGTACAATATATGTCAATAGTCATAAATATACATAGTTAATAATACAATCACGAGAAATCTTAAAAATGTGACCAATAGACATCAATCATTATTTAAGTACATATTTTTACCATTAAGAAAAATAGTTGGTACATTAAACTCTTCATAATCAAACCTTCTTCTAAACTTATGTTATTTCCATTAAACATGATTTAGACAGATAAGTTTAAACTAATTACGGTTAACAACATCAGATATAATTTTCTGGACAATGATGATTTATTATTCAATGGGTTACCGTTTGCCACCATCGGGAAACGGATCGCCGATTGTTCATGGACGCGTCTACCATTTGCCACCCTCGGGACATGTTCTGATGTTTGATTGTTGCTGCCAACTACCGTTTGCCACCCTCGGGACACGGCCTGTTGTGTGGTTGATGTCATGAATTACCGTTTGCCACCCTCGGGACACGGCCTGTTGTGTGGTTGATGTTATGAACTACCGTTTGCCACCCTCGGGACACGGCCTGTTGTATGGTTGATGTTATGAACTACCGTTTGCCACCCTCGGGACACGGCGTGTTGTGTAGTTGATGTTGCGAATAACCGTTTGCCAACCTTTGGGACACGACCTGTTGTATGGTTGATGTCGTGAACTACCGTTTGCCTCCCTCGGGACACGGCCTGTTTTCCGTTCAATGTTTGCCGGGCGACATGACCCGTTGCGATCCATCTATCATTGCATACCAAAGCTGTAATTGTAAGAATCGGGATATTAGGACAAGGAAAGTACATTATTGCCATATTATGTTTAAGACCTTGCTCGAAAATAGGTGAATCATCAATTCTTATTATCTACATCACAATCTCCTCCGATACAAATCACAATCCAGAAAAGAGGTTTAAGATTTTTGTTGGAGCACGCGTTTTGCCAAACGTTGCCTTCATCTTCTTTTGTATATCTTCAATATTGGCTACTACCTTTTCTTTCCTTTTTACTTATTCTATCTCTTTTCTCTCTTTCTCTATCACTTTTCCTTTCTTATCTCTTCACGTTCGTTTTCCTCTGATGCAAGTGCTGATTTTAAGATATTTTCTGATAGTCCCAAGGTTCTTCACCCGAAAACAACTTCTGCTGGTGACTTACCTATTCCTTTGTTTAGGGTATTGTACAAACTCCACTGGAGCTTTTGAACATTTAAATCCCAGTCCTTTCCATCAAGACCATGATTCATCGCAGCCAACGAGCTCGAGATCGTGCGATTGTACCGTCCAATCTGTCCGTTGGCTCGTGGCGTGGCAACTGCATTGCGCACATGCTTAATTCCTAAGAATTCTAAGAACACCTTGAACACATTAGAGGTAAAATAAGTACTCTGACCCAAGATTAGCACTTTTGGACAACCAAAATTTGCAAACACATCTGCCAGAATTAGTATTCTAGTATTCCTAACAGCCTTCACGATGCATTTCACCGATGAATTTACTGAACCCATCTATTACACCTAGAATATATGTATTACCCCTCTTGACAAAAAGACCTAGATGGTCAATATGAAGTGTGTGGAAGATCTTCGCAGTTTAGGGATGGATAGGGTATAAGTATAAGTAGCCATATTTATTGACAATAAATGTAATTTATCATTATGAATTATTTTATAAACAGATGTTTTTTTTTTATACTTTTGACATTTAACTATTTTGACATTATAATTAATATTGATAATTGATTATTACCCTTTGTAATACTGACACCGCAACATTTTTGTAGTTATAGTACAATCTATTATTATTGTTTGTGTGTTGTCTTTTATTATTGTATGACATTTATTAATTTATATCATTTGAATTTGTGTGATTATGATTAGCCCGTTTTGTGTCCACACATCTCTTTGTTGTAGGCACAATTAATGCAGGAAGCAACATATTTTCTGACGTATCGTTTTATTTTGGGAAACTAGTAGTCCGCGCTTATTATCAAAAATGTTCTCTAAACAGAAATGACTCACTTCGTTATGGTCTATTTGACATGTGCGCCACCGTGCACTATGGGGTATCACCCACTTAAACTTTTCGTCCCACCCGTTTATACAACCTATCATCACGGAGGACGTAATTATTTGTGAAGTCCTTAAGATCTTCTTCCCAAGTGCTTAAAATAGTTTTTATGTGCTTTAAACGGGGATCAGTCATTTGGACAGTATGTATATAGCCAATCTTTTGTTATAATTTGGAGTATTTCTCCGATTATCTTACGCACGTTCACTAAAAGGTAGCCGGTACGGCTTATAAGTAACCGGGGTATCTAACCGGGGTAGGTACTAACACATAACAAGAAAAAATGATTAAAATTATATTAACATAGCAATATTTCTAATAACGAAAATACTTGGATACAAAATAATATGAATCATTGTATTTAGACAATAATGGCCAACTGTCGTGCACTCATATGCAAACACCCTCACAGGGTCCTTGTACATACCTACCCACTATGATAGCATATACGAACTCAGCTGTATTTAATTTAACTTACATAATATATTGAATGTACAATGGATACAGTAAATAAATAAGTATCATCGTTCAATCGAATACTAATTCATGCTACTTGTGTCAAGCCAACTTCTCTCATATCAGAAGCAAAATAACTGCGATAGCGATTGAGGAGAGCGAGTAGTTTCTCATTTTGCTCTTTAGATACCATGGGACCAATATTAAGCATATATATTTTAATTGGTGCCCTAGTGCTTTTGGATGTTCAGAATGGTTCGTTTTCCGATATAGAATTAACATAAACGTCACGTGATTTATCTTTAGGTCTTTCCATGGAAGACAATATCGTAGCGCGGGCAAGAATTTTATTGTTTTAGATATTCATAGGCTTTCCAGAGAAGTTGAACAGGATAATGCGTCCTTTTCCTTTAGTAAACTCATATGCCCCTTGCAAGACACAGTATTCACTATTATCCTTCAAGCACATGTATTTGGGTACAAATAAAAGACTTGTGTATTCGGTATCCTTAGTATGTACGTTAATATCTTCCTAGCCATTTACTGTGACGTTTGAAGAACTAAGTAACGCTACACGATTAAGTTTAGTATCGTTACCATACTAAGTCAACTGTGTACCTACTCGTTTTAAACACTACAACCGATGGTAACTTTGTGAATGATTATCCTATCAAAACATCCGTATTCTATAAATCATCTGTTACTACATACGCATCGACGTCCGCACTTACTGTATCTACCTCTGTAATATCTGTTACACGCCCGAAAGGCACTACTACCCAATCCAAAACCGCAAATTACAGGGAGACGTGACTTGTCCAACTTCATAGAATATTCTTCCGCAACCTTAGATTTTATGAGGGTACACTGACTACCGAAGTCTATATAATATATATCTTGACCATGGCATACCATTTAGTTTAATTTGTTTAAAATATTTACCATTATCTGTTTGATCCTTGATTATCTGTAAGACTCGTTTGGTGTCTGGTTTGTTTCCCGAGACTGCCCTGGGCTAGCCTCAGTCAGTAAAAGAATTGCTGTCACCAGAGGTATCTGAACTCTAAGTGACAGAGCTCGTTGACGTATATGACGAGTCTCGATAACTACGCTGACGGCGATCACCACTGTTAATGTGCCGTCGACGTCGCTTTGAAATGCGGTGATCCAATTCATCATTGAACGAGTTACTATATAAAACCACCGGATCCGAATCCCCGCGCCGGTGTCGACTGCGATAAGTGGCGCGTTTCCGTACAGATCTCTTATTTGCCATCTCAATACAGATCTGTTATTGACCACTTTCTGCGCTTACAAGCTTTACTACTTCAAACAGGGCTTCTGGAAGTTCTGTCGCTTTTGTCAGCAACAGCTGGCAATGGCGAAGTAAGTGACCTATCCGACATGACTCAGGCCTATGCTATGCCTATGGATATATGATATAGGCATGATATATGAGTGGCTTGTTAGCCACTCATATCGACTGGTGGCAACTAATAGGTGGGTAAGGAGTGTAAATAGGAATGAGACAAAACATCAAAATGTTGTTATTAATGCAATTAAGTTTAGTAGACGTATATGAAATGTACCTATCTACATTGTAATATACGTACATAATTATAACAACACAAGTAGGTACTTTATATGTCTGTGATTCTTAATATTGATTTATGTTTATGATTACGCAGTATAGTAGATATTGTTTCAACACTGACGATCAGCCCAACATAAGTAGGTACCTATAGTTTAATCACGACTGACATCAAAAGTTCGTATAGGACATCTCCACATTATAATTCACACAAATAATTATAAAACTGAAAAATGAATTTGCTACCTAAATAAAATTGTAATAACCTTAACAGTGTATGACAGCCGGTGCATAGATGCATCTACCATTTTAATAATAGGTATCAATGTTTTAGAGATAGAATGATGATGATAGCCGATACCCGTCACACCATAAACTCACGCATCACTCATCACCACTTTGAGGGCAGGTTGGTAGCGTTAGGTAAATAATAGCAATAACGCTAACGATCACATACATGTATAGATATCCCTAACCAAAACTCCTTGCATCCAGGTAACAGGAACCACGAGGGCCACGTTCCCACAACACCCAAACACAAAACAAAT
Source organism: Petrophora chlorosata (assembly GCA_951640565.1). Taxonomy (NCBI): domain Eukaryota; kingdom Metazoa; phylum Arthropoda; class Insecta; order Lepidoptera; family Geometridae; genus Petrophora; species Petrophora chlorosata. The sequence continues at coordinate 10,047,358 of OX621193.1, read as the reverse complement.
GCCTGCGCTTCCCTTTTCTATGCACAAACATCTGTCCTTAAGCGGTAAGCAAACCCGCAAATCTGCACAGGACGCTTTCTAAATTTGATTTGTGTAAATGATGCCTTATCATTATCATTCGGATCAAGACACGAATCTTATAAGCATAAAACTGCATAAACCTTAAAAGCGAAGACACTTATTCAAATTTATTTTGATTCTGACCATTTACTTGTTTTACTCACTAACAAGACTTGTCATATTCAGAACGGAATATCTTCTAAGTATCAGTATACACAAATATTAAATATGTACAGTAATTAAGTACTTTGTTGTAGTCTGACGGAGACTATCAAGCAGAATATAAACAACAACGCAATATGCAAGTCATGCAACCATAGATCTACTTACACGTAGGTCTGTACTCAGATATATTGATTTATTATTTAGGCACCTGCATATTTCATTGTTGAATCTGTTATACAACATCTTACCTTCATTAAAATAAAACATTTGCTAACCTACACACTTAAAATATATTCGTCAAAAGTTCATCTTGATGTAAACAACAAACAAAATAATAAGTATCTAAATTTACTGAACCTACACCTAGTAGGCACGAAGCAAATGGTAGGTAGAAGAGAAAAATCTAATTGTAGATAGGTAATAAGTATTTTTACATACCAATGGGTGTTTTCCAATGTTCTTACCACTTCTGATGTTAACGATCCTTACTATGAGCTCCAAATAATACGTCGTTCTTCCAGCATAAATCTTTTATTAACTTCAATTATATTTACATGTAACAAAACGTCCTCTCGCTCTGACAGCTCAGGGTAGAATGCCATACTTATTACAATGATTTATAAATATGTATTATTTTTAAGATATGCTATTTAGGCATGTAATCAATACATTACATCATGTTAAAACTTAAAATAAATGTAGAATATTTTTGTTGCTTTATAGTGATCTCCAACACTTGTTATTTACAAAGTTTTCCATTTCGTAACAAATTTGTTTTAGCTTTTATGACAGATAATTTGTCAGGGGGTAGCTCCGCGCGAGTCAAAGATAATTTATCTGTCTCAGCAGCTTTATTTATTACACGCGTACTTGGTTGAGCCCTTAAAGTTGGTGGTTAATGGACCTTCTTTGAGGCTGAGATGTCAGTCACTTCGAAGGGGCCGTCTGCATGCGGTCACCCGACCGCTCCCGCCCAACCTGTCTTTTTTTGCTTCTTTTCCCTTTAGTGAGTGACGGGTTGATGCGAAACAAATGAACAGTGTAGTGTCTTGCGAATACACTGCTTCGTTTGAGGAAAACGGAAGCGAAATGTGGAGTTTAGTGCTTGGAAAAATTAAATGCCTGTTTTCCTACCGAAATTTTTTTTGACGTAAACGAACATCAATTTCGAAGCTTTTATATTTGTTATCGTAAAGCTCTTTATTCAAATACTTTTATTAATTCCGCGTATATTTTTGTTAACATTCAGTACATTCAGTATTCATATCAGCAATAATTAACTTACCCGCAAACTTATCAGCAGCCATTTCATTCCACAAAAAGTAAAAATAAAAATTATTTATAAAACCCAAAAGCTTATCTCGCCGAATGCTTCTACCAAAAAATATTAATCTACGTACTTTGTTTTCATTACGTGCCAGTACGCGTAATTAAAATTTAATGCATACTAGCCATGCTTCATTTAGAGACGGATAAAAGATGTCTCCACTCCGCGCTAATGCGAACATTCGGGGCTAAAAGGTAGATTTTCTCTCCGAAAAACCATTAGCGCCAAATCCTACAGGCTACATTGTAAAGGAGATACGGACTCCATAATATTCTCGGCCCTTGATTTTTTTATTCACCACGAGATTAACCTGCCACTCTGTGCTAATGTGTTGATCTCTAATTACGGCTCTCGGCTTTAACAACATACGTCTACGTAACTAGGTGGCTTTTAAATAAGATATTATGTTGACACAGAATACCTAATTTTGACATGGAGTAAAATGACCGCGCGTCGAAACTGAATTTTTTACTTACCTGCTGGATTCATAAACGCAGTAAATTTTAATAACTGAAGTCTCAACCAATTTATTAGGATAGTCCTCCAATGTCTTACGAGTATCTGTAGGTAGATCTATCTTGGAGCAGATACTTCCTCAGTCTAATTTACGAATTCAAAAACAGTGACGAATAAAATTATTTTGTTTTTGGAAACGACCCAAATAATATTTATTACTATTAAAACCTAACACGTTCTCAATTAAACCAACACGTTTTAAACAAATTAAATTACTGAACAGTGGGAATCCATTTAAACAAGGTTGTACTCGTAAAAAGGGAGGTATTATGATTGATGATAGGATACGATTCGTTTCCACTTAACACATCGTAAGGGGTTATTTTATTATTGCCCCCGGCGTTGTTCCTGGGGTCATTGACTAATGAACCTAGTGACTCGGCTGTTTTCAAGTAGTTGGTTTATTATGATAAGGGATCGCTTTATTGATAGATTTTTGGGTGATTTAAAACAATATTTTGTTTCTAGCGTGATTCTCATGTACCTAGAGACTGGATTTCAAAAGAGATTTTTATATAGTTTTATTACAAAATAAAACTTTTCGAGCAAGATTGACAAAACGACTGACGAACGATCATTTGACTTGTTGTTATATGGAGCATAAGATTTTTTTTAAATTCTGTTTTAGCCATACTATTGGTTGGATATGACTTTGTTGTAAACAAAGGGAGTGAGTGAGCACGTGACGCCATTTAAGTTGGACCTCGACACACTAGCGCCACGGCGTAGTTGGTTGCAAAGAAAATCCAAATACTACGTAGTTGTTGGGTTGATGAAACTTTAGTTATTGGGTTGTTGGTGAAACTTTGGCGTCATTCTTGCTCGGATTATCATCAAAGCAGCAACTCCACCAGAAACCGTCTCGACACATTGAGTCCTACAGTGACTTGTTGTTTTGTAATTTATTAAGATTATTGAGTCAGAGTATTAAACTAAAAGTTCATAACGATATATTTGAAATTTGTCATGAAACCTTGAACTACGAAACTTAAATGATAGCGACCATATACGACTCTGCCGTCGCTATATTATAAATGTTTATTTTATAAATACTAGGAAATAAATACTGTTTATAAATACTAGGAATAATAATGAATGATGTTTTTCTTTTATAGTTGTGTGCGTTTTTCTCCTTTGTATTAATTTGTCACTTCCAGTCTGCCACCACCCTAAACAACCTGTTTCACAACTACGTCCGCACTATAAACTTAAAAATTAATTTCCCCTTACACGACTGCTCTGCGTAGATCGGATCATTTCCTTTCCAGAAAACCTGCGCAAATTTTTAAATCGAGTCTTAGAATAGCTGTTATATTATTTAGGTTCAATTTAGAATCTAATGCTTTAAGCCGCGTTAGGAAACTATTCTGTAAACGTGAATAAGCAAGTATGCGGGCGGGCACGGTCCCCTAACGTATTAACGATCTGCGTGTCCTACAGAAACGAGATACGGTTGTATTAAATATTCGTTAATATTTGTGCTGGCTCATCCTTAGTGGGTATTGAAACGTGAACGGCAAAATTTTGGATCATTTGTTTCATGGTTTTTTGTAGGAATAATTATTTTAATATCAAGGGATGGTTTGATAGTATGATTATTTTATTTAATTTGTAACGTGAACTTTAATAACTCAGCTGCGTTGGTGTTAAAATTGCTACTTAGGTAATTGTTGTTAGCTCCTGTACAAATCTATTAAGAAATAAACAAAATACTCTCCAAAAAGTAACTTTGTTTTATTATTAAAGATCCGGGGCAAAGCTTTGAAAAGACTTTAGTCCGAAAAATGTAGTTATATGATGCACCCAAAATTATACCAAATGCAGGATAATTTTAAGAGATAAAAAGTTCAACAAAAGCGCAGTGGTTTTGGTGGTAAATAGATTCACTAAAGCATTTTCCGTGTCTCGTCACCGCGCAACGGGAGGGCCCGTCTATGCCGGCACGACACTTGGCCAGGGAGTAGAGACCAGGGAAATGAAGTAAAATGCGCGCCGAAAAAGGAACTGTCGAGCACTGGCCGGCTGACCAATTTACAGGGAGGTCGGAAACAATGGTAATGGTGGTTCCGTGTTTTAAGTTTAACAACATAGTGATAAAAGGATGGTGTATGAAGACACACAAATCCTACTTCTAACCGAAAGCAAAAACTTCTTAAACAAGCTGCTTGTTCGTTACCCTTCAAACACCGTTTTGGATGAAATTAGATCGAATCTAGAGAAAGCTACAGCCGATATAGCTTTTAATAAACCAAGCAGTCAGCTGCCGCCAAGCAGTAGTACGCAAGCACTAACTATATTCCGGTTTGAAGGGCATTGTACCAAAATTATTACTGGGCATATGAGACTTAATATCTGATGTTTTGGGGTGATGAGCGCAATGCAGTGCTACGCAGTGCTTTTTATGTCAAAGTCAAAGGCAAAGTCAAATATCATTTATTAAATAGGCATAAAAGTGCACTTTTAAAGGTCATGATACAAATAAAATATGTTAAACATTGTAACTTATATTGACATGACTTTGAATAAAAGGTAAGTATGTTTACCCATTTATTTCCTATACTCAAATTGAAGTCTGAGTGCTGAAAAGAAATGCGAAAACTGACTCTACCAGTGCTTCGGAAATACGCCCGCTCGAGAAGATAGCACCAAGAAACTCTGCGGGGATGTCTTTTTTTCAGCTCTTTTAAAATGTCTCGAAAATAACAATGAACAATTACGTATAAATTAGAATTAACAGAATGTCAAACAAGAAATGCGAGTGAGATGTCCCATAGACATAGTTATTTAGTTTTCTTTGGTATCAGTAACAGAAAAGTGTAAATAAAATATAAGTAGGTATGACAGTAGCAGTAGGAGTGACTAGAACAGACTAGTCCCCGCAAGCAGCACCCGTTCACGAGTATGACTTGTGGACCAGCCATCACCCCCCTCAACCATAATGGAGGGAAGGGAGTGACCCGACACACAGAGCCGCCGCAAGCAAAGACATTTGAGTGAGCATGACTGTAAAACCTAGTCACTTCCAACTCAAATACAATTTTTATAGCTTTATTTAAATGACTAACAAAATTAGACATCTCACATAGCACTGTACAATCCAATAAGAAATAAATTATAAATATCATGCACACACTTATGTGTCAATCTAATCATCATGGAGCTTAGGGCATACAGGCCATGCATTTTTGTCATTAACATATTCATTTATTGAGTAGTATGCTTTTTTCATAAGGTTTATTTTGATAAATGATTTAAATCTACGCATTGATAATTTGTCAATTCCCATGCCTATGGTATTAAAAGTTCTGGGTGGCACTGCAATTGTTATGGGCAGGCGTGGTGCGTACCATCAAGTGAAGGGCTTACTCGTTTTGTTACTCAGTTCCATAAAAAAAATTGATAGTTACCTATATATTCAGTGCCTTTCCTTATTGGTTTAATTAAACAAATTGTCATGCAATGTAAGTAATGTAAACACATATAATTTGCATTTAAACAGTATGAACTTCTTATAAAAAGTCGTTTAAGCTTGCCACTATAATACCTTTAAAATATGGAAAGGAAAACTAGATATTACATGTACGTATGTATCCTTGCACAGTTGCCACCCACACAAGTGCTACAGTGCTACGAGTAGCTACCTATTATCCGCAAATGTCAACGCTCTAAAGATCCATGTTGACAGCTTGTTAGTCTGGATAGTCTGGAGCAAAGGTTAGGTAGACGACAGCAAACGGTCAAGTATACCACAAGTTTATAAAATTCCCTGAACAAGCGGAGCTAAGCTGCTTAGTCACATCTGGCCTCAAGTTGTCAACTAGTCTCAGAGTTTTACCATTTCACTGTAGATAAACACGCTGTCACTTACCGAGATTGTAAACTGTTCGACAAACTCATTTCAATATCTGAAGTTTTTAGATTATCCCTAGACTTTTTTATGACAGCCAGACTGCGATAAGCAGCCAGCGTCCTCCTTAGGTAAGGCTTTAAATTAACTTATTTATAAGCTTAGTGGCTTTTGCCGTGACTTAATAGACTCTAAATATTAAAGAAAGCAAAGATTCTTCATAATCTTTAAACAAAATCTCATCATAGTCATAGCTTCCTGCCCTGCGGCTCTACCCGTCTTTTCTCTTTTTCTGTGGAATTTTCAATTTTTCTATAACCGCTTTGACCCTCCCAGCTATTTATGTAAAATACAAGGCGTTAGATACTCTGTTAAAAACAAAATAAAGGCATTACAATGTTTACTCTTTGATAGACGTAAGGTTGTAGTTAATGTATTTTTTCCCAAACTAATATTTTTTTGACGTAATAGAAAAAGAAAAGAAAATTGTATTATGATAAAAGCACTACAATATTTCCTTAATAATTTCATAGGTTTTATGAAAAAATATTGAAATAGGCATTATATTTCTACGTGCTATCTCTCACCCCGTCAGCAGTTCCAAAATAGTTTAACACGGGGGAACGTTATCAAATTCACCTTTGGGTCAGGGCGGTGAGAGGCCAGATTACGTTGGTGCCTCGGGGGATAACGAACGAACATTCGCGCAGTCCGGGCACGTAGCCGCGGCTAATGTATTCTGATAATGGCAGGAGCAGTGCGGTGACATGCACGGGTAAGCAGGTGCAATGCAGTCTGAGAAAAGTATATGGGATAGTTACAAGGAACAATTGCTTTCTCAGTATCTTTTATTGCATTGACTTTCAGCATTTTACATCATCATCAGCCTATTACCACTGCTGAAACACAGATTTTTAATGAACGGAGAGTATGGACTTTTATTTACCAAACTGGTCCAGTGCAGGTAGGCTGATGTCCTTGAATTTTGTAATTCTTGGACATGCCAGGTTTTTCAAGCAGGGCTCAAACTCTGCTGCGGTAGATCAAAAGTCGAACGCGTTCCCGCTGAGCAACAGTCACTCTTTATTTTGATAAAGTCGAACATGTTAATTTTAAAACATCGTCATCTCATATAAAAGGGAGTCAGCATCGTTGTACCAAAAGCTGCCATCGGCAATAATTCCAAAATCGTTCTTGACAATACGTAAAGGACAATACGGAGGTAAATGTTATCTTTCTTGTGTCTACAATTCAAGTTTTCCATGTTCAGGATATCTGTCTTGACTTGAGTACTGTTTACGTTTAGGATAACAAGAGGCGTCGTCATGATTAGTTTATAGTTGAACGTGGCGAAAGTGAGATCGCGAAGAGCCTTCTTGGTTGGTGTAACCACACGAAACTAACAAATTATACATCTTTAAAACTCAGTTTTTCTAAATAATATTCCAGGTCTGGGTTAAAATGAATACCTTTGGATATGCGACCGGTAGATCTCTGTGCAAAAGCTATTCCTATTCATTCCAGTGTTCATAGGTATGGCGCACGTTAATTAGGTAACGTTATGACGTCACAGGGGAGCGTCGCGCACAGGTGAACTTGTAACGTATGCACTTTCGCAATTTACTGCTGTTTACAAACTATTTGATCACAGCTGCACTATTTAATAATCACAGCGAGTGACTGTACTGAGTTGCTTCTCTTGGGGCACCTTTAGGTTTTTTAATCTATATAAATCTTCTATATAAATAAGAATGTATCGCCGAAATGTTGGTACGCGCATAATTTCCGAACGACTACAATTGGAATTTTAGTAGAAAGATTAGATATTTTTTTGTTAAAAAAAATATAGCGGTACGATGTTCGCCGCGTCAGCTAGTAAATAATAAATGCGCCCAACGATCGCATACATAGATCCTGGCCCCTGACTAGGATTCCCTTAATGTAGGGAACCAGAAACTATGAGAACCATGGTCCCACAACATCCAGACACGAAACAAATGCTTGCGTTTTTTGTTTCACAAACATTTGTCCCATCGCGGGAATCGAACCCGCAACCGTATGAGATTTGAGCCAACCTGCCCAACCACTACACCACAGAGACTGTCAATTACAGCATTAATCCTCATTCGCATAAGAACAAAATTAACCCATTATATTTAAATGAAAAAATAAACTTTTTGCTCCTAAACTTATTTAGATACCCTCTATGAATTCAAGTACACTTACAAGCGTGACCTGATCAAATTACGCGGGGCCAAAGTTATTATTACAACTGTAAAGGGCGAAGCTTTTACACTTTATTCAATTTTAAACTACTAGTAAAACACTTATTTTTTGCTGTAATAGCTACCTATATACCTATAAAACGGCAATGTGTGCTAGTTATAGCAGATTGTGAGAGGTAGACCAAATTTCACTTCGAAGATATGAAGATATTCCCATCGGCAATACTTACCAGAGAATCGGCTTTTCATAAAACATGGTATCTGCCTTTATGTAAAAGAAGTTGCTCTCGATTTTCTTGTCGTAGGTCACTCATATGCTGGAGGCTGTCTGAATAGGCACCACCGCTTTGTCAGTTAGTCTGCCGCCAAGCAGTAGTGCGCAAGCATTACTTTGTTCCGGTTTGAAGGGCTTTGCAGCCAGCGAAAATACTGGGCATATTATAATTAAACTTCTATCCTTCTTATATCGTCTTACGAGGACGATTCTACGTCATCTGTCTTCAATGTTTACATTTATCAATGGAACAAGTCTAATATCTTAAGATTTTCGCCTAGCATGCGCTAAAGCATTCAATATCAGAAATTTGATAGGGCTTGCGTTACCATTAGAACATGTTGCTAATTGTAATATTAGACTTGTTTGGTTTATCAATGTAAACACTGACGACAGATGAGAATGATGGGATTTTTATGGAACTGAGTGATGAGACGAGCAAGTCTTTCGCGTGGTTGTAAGCGCCAGCGTGACACCCACAACTTTTAATACCATTAAAAGCACTGCGTAACACTGCATTGCGCTCATCACCCCGAGACATCAGATATTAAGCTCATATGCCTAGTAATTTCGCTGGCTACAATACCCTTCAAACCGGAACACTGTAATGCTTGCGCACTACTTCTTGGCGGCAGAATAACTGGCAAAGCCTATCTGGGGATTAAAAGTCAGCCCTGAAATATTCCAGTTCAAAAAGTTTACAACTAAAGGCAAGCGTAAAAGCTTAGCAAACCACTAATTCCCTAATTAAAGTTAAGCATTTAAACATACCTACAGAAGTAAATAGAACTACGATTAAAAATGTAAATTGGACATTCTCGATTGCAAAGTTTAAAGTATTTTCTCGCGGGTAAGTTTAAATTAATGTGGACCGTCACTGGCACTTTACTGGAGCAAGTCCATCAATTTTTTATTAGCTCCGAGATTTTGTTTTAAAGAATGGTCTCGTCCTATACGAGAGGTAGTATTTCATTAGAGGTTACTATTTTTTATGTAGTCGTTAAAATGTATCATTTTATTGTTCTGAGGGAACAGTCATTTCAAGCGAAGGCGAAGGTTTTAGTTTTTTAGCTTTGTTCAATAAAATCGGTACATGAATTTATTTTTATAGGGCAATTTATTCAAATTTTAGGGCTTCGTACCTCGGCAGAAAAACAACAGAATCCCTAAATAATCATTTTTGCCATTCTACTTTTCTTCTTTCCTTTCTTCTTTACTTCCTTATTTCCCTTCTTCTTCTTTGGAGTGAGTATTTACCTACCTCGATGTTATCATAAACTATGTGGTCGAATTGCGAAAGTTAAGGAATTAAAAAGGATTATTGCACACCATACTAAAAGAATCTGTAGGTACATGAAAACAACTTATAAACTACGATTATTGCTACCACTGATTTCTTAAAAATGACGTTTATTTTTAATGACCACTGGTTTCTCCATCCTACAAAAATGGAATAGATTTCTAAAAGGAATCATATCATGAATGCAAATGCTCGTAATTAAGGAAAGTAAATGCAACATAGCACCACTAAACTGAAAACAATTGCCAACCGTTTCCATCTCACTCAGAGTGAACGCCCTGAACCGAACTGCTCATAATTTCTCGAAAACTCATAGAACCCCACTTCATACAAATCTGACACGTCATAATTTGCTCGTTGCGTAATTCGCGTCGTTGTCCGTTCAATGCCAGCGCGGTATGCAGACTATTTTCGATCCTTTTGATGATCCTAAGATTAATTTCAGAGAGCTTGTGGAGCTCAAAGGAAAATTTAGAATATAAGTGCATTAATAAAGGTTTTTCAGAGGGCACTCCATAGCAAAAATGTCTTTATTAAATTTTGTGGGCTTTTATGTGCATATTCGGTGACTTTATTATTCGCGTAAAAGCTTTTGTCAAAAGTATTGGGGGCCTCCGATGAAATATTTCAACCTCACTAAAATGTAACTAGGTTATTTTTGGGTATGAGTAGCAATACTCGTACTGAACTTCACTTTTTATTCATAAGTATTTTTTTTATATTGATTGTACGATACGATAGTTTGTAAGTTGAATTGAAATCGTATGAATAATAAGCGACGTTGCACTTAATTAAAAATTCATTCAAAAGTTGATTCGCGTGTTTAGTAACTCGGATACAGCGAAAGAATATTGAAAAAAAAATTTTGATAAATGAAATTATTATTTTTTCTCAAGTAAACGTACATTAGTGTTATTGTCCAAATTAATACCTACACTAGACCTTTGTCTTGATAAATTAGTTGCTTCCCGTTTAGTTGAAATGTCTTTTAGATATTGACCATTTTATTTATTTAGAAGACCAACAGCACTATGATAAGATAATAATACAAATATTTAAAAGATTACACTAATACAGCATACATAATACACTTGTCCAATCCATCCGAAGGTTGGCTGTAAGAGACTGCTTTATGCGATTAGACAGCCAATTGTTTTACCCTAGTTAAGGTTAATATGTTTTTTATTTAATTATGTTTGTTCAATAAAATGTGATTGTATTGTATTGTAATACAGCCAATTATAAGTCTCCCGAATAGTCGAGGTTGTCATTTACAAGTAATCTTTTTTGTTGGTCTAATTTAATTCGAGGAAGCGTAGTTTATGATCTTGTATCTCCATAGTATCACCTTTTGAGGGTTGCGTCTTTTGAGTATTTTTACACATTTTTTGTTAATTGACAAAGTTCTACTTCATACCTGTGATGACTGGAGCTAGAGTGGCCCGTCGTAGAGCTGGACATGGGTGAGCGCGCCGGGTAGCTCCCTCCCCCTGCACCGCCTTCCGACATTACAAATTCTGGAACAATCGGAAATTATCGGTAAGTAAATTGCTTTTCTAAAGTTTCAAATGTTAACCATGATTCAATCTTAGCTGCCGTAATGATGGGATGTAGATTAAGAACTACTTTACGCTTAACTTCAGCTTTAATGTTATTCATGTTCTCAGTTCGCAGATTGTTCTTTTATTTCATTATTAATGACTGTAATCAAAATCATAATCATTTATTCATTGCAAATATGGGTACAATTGGTTTTGTTGTCAAAATATTTGTAGCGGTGCTCCATATCTAGCCATATTATGACGTGCAATTAAACAGAGGAAATAATACAATATAATAAAATTAGTAATACATAAGCACAATGTCAAATAATGTGTAATGAATCATTACAATAATAAAGTATAAACAATAATTGAAAACAATATAACAACTCTCTAGTGTTAGACCCTTAGAAGCAGCTTTGGATGTCTAATTATTAAGAAATCATACCTAATTCATAAATAAAAGTAATTGGTAGCGAGCTTATTGTACTCAGTTTACATTTTAATTGCATCATTTGTATTTTCATAGAGACTGTACAGTAATGTTTCGTATTTATGCTCATCATTAATACAGCTTGTATTTCACATTGGTCACTCTGCTCTAATATGAAGTATGTTTTTGTCCACGTGCGAAACTCGATAGGACAACAGAGCGGCGAGCGCGAACTATCAATCCTTCTGTCACGCTATCGACAACGCATTAGTTTGGTCTCACCATTTTTGTCTCAGTGTTCCTCCACCACTGTGTTGGAGTGGAGCTACTGGATATAAACAGTATGGGCGGTGCGCGCCTGTTCGACGGAACTACAAACGCTCAGTGGATACTCTTTGGGCTAACCATACCTACCGAATGGCCGTTTCTTAAGAATTTTGTTGACTCTTTTCTGCACTACTTGAAGCCAATATACTCAAACACCATTAATAGGCGTAAATTTATTTGTGTATATATCCGCATGACCACTTATTCTAATTTTTCTCAGATTAAACCTATGTTTACTTACAGCTAATAATAGAAAGCAAGTTAGAGTATATACCGCTCTATTTTTATACTACGTTCGAGGGTCGTAGCTTGCGCGGCCGGCACCGGCTATCAATCTGCCGACCGGCCTCTGAGCATGATGGATGCACGACCGAAGAACGGAAGACTCCCCACTTCCACACCTCCACGAGACACCATACATTTTGCCGAACACGTTTTTACACAAAGTGCCTATCTAACTTTGTCGCAGCGATCTAATGAATTATTTACTTTGTTATCCTAGCCCTGACTGATATTTTTTCGAGTAGATTTTACTTTGAAATAGCCTCACTGGTTGCTGACATGTCTAAAGTTTCATATTTTCATTGCTTATTAGGTGTGCGGAGTTGCGTCGAAAGTTTCTTTTGAATACGAAATGTTGTTTTAACTTTTGACGTATTCTGTATTGGATAGGACGTGACATGACGTGATGATACGGTCGGACCGACTCGTTATGCCGGCATTCTCTAAATTATAACTTCTCGTTCCGTTTTGTTCATCATCTCGAAAATATTACGTTGCTCTTCCGTTTGTGTAACAATATGTAAAATAACATGTCGAATGAAAGGAATGGCAACAAATCTGGTGGGTTCATGTTACTCATTAGGTGAACTTCCGCGATGAATTTGATTTGCGTACTTCGTGCACCTTAACCCTACAGAAATGTTGTGCTCGTTGTTGTTCATAAAATACATAAAAACTTTTTTGTGATGCTCTCTAATTTAATATTTTTTTGCGTAAACAGCATGATAGTCTTTTTACAAACCTGTATCACAAATTCAACTCCCATTAACTATCTAAAATAAATATCCTAACAGAATGGCAAAACAAAACAATAATTCGTTTACCAATTAGCAGTATATCACAATAACAGTGTTACCGTTTCATTTCTTAAGAAACGTAATCTGACGAAAATGAAAATTGATCGCCCCTAACTAAGATAAGTTTCGAAAGTTATGACGGAATGAGACTGCTTCCGTACTGGAGACGGGACGAGAGTGCTAAAATACTTGTCGATTCGGTTCCAGAGACAGTGTTAGACTTGCCAATAAATGATAGGGCACACGAAGAATCTGGCTTCACTGAGCCAAATAACTACGCCGTATTGCCTCCTTGTTTGCCAAGTGAACAAGGTTTTGGGTGATATACAATACAGAAAAGAACATAATAGAAAGAATACAAGAACAATTCAGTAAAGAGAACACAATTTTATTAGAAGGCTGATACTACTAAATTTTAAGGACATGAATGTTTTTTTGTGCGGTCTTGAAGTACTCCTCCCATATTGTTCCCGAGGGCAGCGCCTAATCCGGTGTTTTCCAATGACTAATTATTGTTCAAACAAGAAACTTAACGAGTGTGCCCATTAATCACAACCCATTTATGTCGCTTGCTTTGTTACCAAATGGACGTCAGCAGCAAAACAAATACCACCTGCGTGTTAGCGTCCTCGGTTCAATTTATAATTTGCGTCAAACGTTTCGCGGGAAATCAGTATTTTGTTTTCGCGTAGATCATTATTATTGTTATGTTAATGACAAAAATGCATGGCCTGTATGCCCTAAGCCCCATGATGATGAAGATTAACACATCAGTGTGTGCATGATGTTTATATTTCATTTCTTCTTGGATTGTACAATGCTATGTGAGATGTCTAATGTAGTTAGTCATTCAAATAAAGCTATAAAAATTGTATTTGAGTTGGAAGTGACTAGGTTTTACAGTCATGCTCACTCAAATGTCTTTGCTTGCGGCGGCTCTGTGTGTCGGGTCACTCCCTTCCCTCCAATATGGTTGAGGGGGGTGATGGCTGGTCCACAAGTCATACTCGTGAACGGGTGCTGCTTGCGGGGACTGGTCTGTTCTAGTCACTCCTACTGCTACTGTCATACCTACTTATATTTTATTTACACTTTTCTGTTACTGATACTATGACTATGGGACATCTCACTCGCATTTCTTGTTTTACATTCTGTTAATTCTAATTTATACGTATTTGTGCTGAAAAAAGACATCCCCGCAGAGTTTCTTGGTGCTATCTTCTCTAGCGGGCGTATTTCCGAAGCACTGGTAGAGTCAGTTTTCGCATTTCTTTTCAGCACTCAGACTTCAATTTGAGTATAGGAAAGAAATGGGTAAACATACTTACCTTTTTTCAAAGTCATGTTAACATAAGTTACAATTTTTAACATTTTTTATTTGTATCATGTGTTTATGACCTTTAAAAGTGCACTTTTGTGCCTATTTAATAAATGATATTTGACTTTGACTTTGACTATGCATAAATAAAAAATATTTAGTTGATCGTAAATATTGTAATGCGTTGTTTCTGTTAATTAAATAATTAATTGATAGTTATATTTAATATACCAACTTCGAAAATGTTTATAGACATTTATCAAGCATGTTTCTGGCCGAGTATTAATATGTACATTTACAAGTACCTACTTAAGTTTGTTTTCATGTAAAAACGGCAAACTACATAAGAGTTGTAAAATTAATTAATTCACGTTACAACAGAAAAACGTTAAATATAAATGAGATGAGAAATGAAAACTTACCTATACACGAAGCGCCCCACAGAAGTGTCCCGCGCCGGGAGCATTTATGAATACCATATGAGCATACCGCTATTTTTACATGCAAAAATCGGCACGGAATCAAAGTCCACATGTCCGTTGCGGCCTACCTTAATTTTCCTTCACGGTTCGCGCGCGGAATAACAAAAACAGAAAGGACATCTGCTCTACCCTAAAGCACGACCTTTCCATACAAATTGTCAAAAAGGTTGCTTTCGACTAATATCATAACATCGTTTTGTAATGCTGATTTAATGATGTTAAATACGAAATTTAATTTGGCAGAAACGCTTGTGGAAACGCTCGGTGTCGAGAAGCCGACAATGCCGGAGTAATTTTGCTTATTTCGGCCTAAATTACTTGATCTCGTTTACGGCCTTTGAAGATTGTACAAAGTTTTCACAAAGTTTGTGTCTAATTTATTGTTTACCGTCACTTTCTTGTATTTATTTAACGTAAGTTAACTGCTTAGAACATTTTTGAATCGGTTTGTTTAATTAGATTTACTTGATGAAATTGAAAAAGTTTGTAAGAGTCAACCAGAATCAGAAACATATAAGATTAATTGCCTTTCAATCCAAATTAATTCACTTACCTAATAATAGTTAAACAAGTAAATAGTTTTTAAATTTCTTTCTTTGTTGATATATTTTATAATTATCAAATGATATGAAATATTGTAATTAAAATTATTTAAATTAAAAGTGTACCTAAAATTGTATACTACGTAATCTAATTTAAATATCTTAAGCTGATTTGGCTTTAATGTGGTTTTATCTGGTCCATTGAAACTACGTGTTTAGTTGATCCATCTTTACTAGTTCGTCTTCTATGGTTGAATCTATAATCACCTGTTAGTCTTCTAGCTAACTTACTCAAGGTCTTTATATTATAACACGTACGTGATACGATCCAATACAATGTTTAAGGTATCAAGATAATAGGAGAATACCTACATACGCCAGTGATATTTCTGGGCATATAAAACTTATGATGTCTCGGGGTGATGAGCGCAATGCAGACACGGCGTGCTTTTTATGGTAAGTACTAAAAGTTCTGGGTGGCACTGCAATTGTTATGGGCAGGCATGGCGCTTACCATCAGGTGAACGACTGGTTTCGTCTCATCCATAAAAAAATAAAAATAATGCGCCTACCACAACTATATTATTTCTTATCTGTAATATCTCTTCACGCTTAAATTAAACACAATTAGTTTTGCTATGTAAAGTTAACAACACACAAGTTAACATATCACTTTGCGCGCGCGTCGCTAGTACGCTAATGGCGCGCGCTTATTCAATCAAAGTAAGAATTTAATCTCAACTTAAATGAAAGTGATTCCCTTATAACTTTCCGACGCAGTCGCTAATAACGAAACTTGCGGTTGATAGCGTTCAGAAAGGGAGGAGGGGGTGGGTTGTAGGTTGTAGGCCTCCAATATTCGAGACAATTCAATGGGAAAATCTGCCTTTGTGTAACTTCCATTGTAGTTAATATTCAGTTATATATCGGAGTAGTTTAACGATGTATGTTTACGTACGTATTAGATATCAAAGGTCGATGTGATCTGGGAATTTTGGCTTTATTAAATAGACAGGGAAATAAAGGGCGCCCCGGAAAATATATTATATAGGATTGTGCAAAATGTACAAGAATTAATCTCGTAAATGGAAATGCTTGTAGCTAGTTTGAAGTAGCTAGTAGCTTTAAATAATTATAATTCCATAAGGCAAGGCATGCCAATCAAAAATTTGTTGTTTAAATTTGCGTTCGTCACCCTGAAACAATTAGTAATTGGTTAAAATAGTGTCCTTCAAAATTAAAATAAAGTTAAAATAGTGAACACAGTAATGCTTGCACACTACTGCCTGGCGGCTGAATATCTAGCAAAACTAGTACTTCCCAATGCAAACTAATTATTAGAGGCATTCAAATGTCGATAATATTTATTTTTCTATTGTTAAATGGGCACACGTTTGACGACATCTCGCCTGATGGAAAGCGAAGGTGCGGCCTAAGATCGAACACGCTTGCCCATGAGATACCTATTCACTTTAGACTTAAAAATACACAAGTGGTAGCTGTTTGGGAACAAAGACGGTGGCAGAGCGTTCCACTCCTTAGCAATTCGCATGATAAACAGTAATATTACAGCGAATAAGTCTCTGAATCCCATTTTCTTATTATTTCTATTTTCTGGGACACCATGTGTGTACCAGTATTGAAAAAGAGCAATATGTGTAGAAATATCTTATTTCTCGTAGGCAGAATATCTATACATTCTCATGTGCCAGTTAATGGTTCACTTTTTAGCCAATAATGGTTGTATTAAATATTAAACGCGAGTGCAGCGTTAGTGTCGATAGAGCTATTGCAATAAATGGGACACTCACGGATTTATAGATACCCTCATAGAGTAATGTATACTTTGAGAGCGGGGCTTTCAGCGCACCGCGAACATATCGAATCTTTATGACGTCATTAAACATATTTTTACGAGAACACCGCCGTGTTCTGTTATTACTCTGAGGGAGAATACAGGCATTTCATTGGCCAGTAATTCGCGGAAGTGAACCTTCATGGGAATTGACAACCGCGGTGTAATAAACAATTTATAGTGTGATTGCAACGGGGCGTTGCACTCGATCAACTTCCCAGTATATAAACCGAATGTATGCTCCAAATATTGTTATATTATTGATGAATATGATGATCGAGGCAATTAACATAATTTTGATATGGAAGTATCAAGGTATAAACTATAAAACATCCGACTTCAACAAAAGAAGAAGTTTCTCAATTCGAATGTTTTTGTTTAATGTTTGTGACCTCTAAACTCCCTCATTTATAAACTGTTTTGGAAAATTCTTGGGTCCAATATTGCTTCAAGGTGGTCCCATATAAATTTCATCGATAATCGACCTTGGACTTCAAAGATACATCAGAATTGAAGTCGGTTTTTTTATATGTTATAAAATGTATTGTTTGTATTATACCAGACTTGTAATCGATCTATTCGAATGTTCATATTTCAAGAACCCATCCATTTATTTGTCATCAATAAGTATAGACCTATTAAATATATCTATTTCAAAATCTTTTTGCGGTTACAACAACATCAATTAAAATTTGATTGATTTGAAATAACTTAAGCCGCTTACAGCCTGTTGACAAGAAGGACTAATTAAATAGATGACTCCGGCAAGGAGGAAAAATTACTTCGCCGATGGCAGCCAAACACGCCGAGAAGCTGACAAAATGCCACGCCGATCTACCAAATTACCCAGTAATTGAACCGAATTTCGGAACGAAGCTCATGCAATGAAAGCAGATAAAAGAGAAATGAAAGAGGGGATCATTCAATTCGCTTGCGAGCTCAAACTGACACTGACTTAAGTAGATAGTTAAGATTTAGCCTGAGAAGCGCCCACTAATGTGTACTCAGAAAGTAGTCCCGCCTCAAGAATTGGCCGCTTAAGTACCTACGGAAACTTGCCATCCATTAGCTACTTGTGAGAACACATTATAGTTTAACTTTTGTTTCTCTTTAGTTGGCGCTCGCAAACAAATGGGTACAAAGCAGGTATCTAGTTTCGAAGCAATTTTGTTCAGCAATCTAGAAGGGAATTAGTTTAGTGAGCTAGTGGAGACTTTCAAATTGGTTGTAAGGTCGGTGACGTCAGTTAATGTATGGGGAGGACACTAAATTTTGCAATGGCCGATGGCGCAACTCTTGTCAACAAGCGAAACGTTTCAGCTAAATAACTCTCAAGACGCCAGAGTCCGTGCACTTTACCCGATTGGATTTGAGGTTGACTCTCCTTGAGCCCTTACCTTCATTTTTATTAACTAATCATTACAGGGACCCAAGAAAACTGACGTCGACATGGAAAAAGGTTGTTTGTGTTTAGAATAGGTTTCGTCGTCATAGCAATGTATGAAATTCTGGTACATACAAAATACTCTACCTATATTTTTGAGACTGAAGAACGCTATAGTGTCAAATATAGAATAGAATAGAAAAACTCTTTATTGTGTACCAATTTAAAGAAATAGACAATAACACAGTCCTTAACTAGGGTAGTACAATGGGCGGTCTTATCGCTTGAAGCGATCTCTTTCAGACAACCTTTGGAAGGACAGTATCGGAAGAAGTAGACGGCGGTGTACAACAAAATTTATTAATTACAACTAAATACCTACATGATCATACAGACATGCTAATATTTACATTCTAATACACACAAAAACAAAAATATTATTATTAAAATAGACTAATATATACTTATCAAAATATTGTTTTAATACATTCAATATAATACATAAAAATAATAATAGCAGTGTTGGTAGGAGGATAAATAGTGAGCCAATACACTGTACTTTCAACTAAAAGGTCACCCACCCACCACCATTCTATTTTAATAACATATGAATCTAAAATGACTACCTACGAGCGAATGTTAACCATAATATAATTGAAATCCACGCAGTTTCCCTTAAATGACTCGTGCCACCAAGTTTATCTACTCGCCACGTGATATGAAGGGAGACAAAATGAAAACCCCTTCATAAAACGCCAATAGCTTGCGAAAAATAACCAATGGTAGCACATTGTCTAAATAGAAAACCCGCACGGCCATATTGTAAGCCAAACTATTGTTGTTGACGAAATTCAATTGTTTACTGCTGCGTGATGGGGCGACGCTCCCGCAATTCACATTGATTCCTTTATGCGACAGGCGATAGCTCGACAACGCTGTTGACAAAAAACACGAAAAAAGAAAATCGGCAGCCAAAAATATATGCCTTTTAAGTTTATTTACGGAATATCTTACCATATTTCCTCAAGAATATGAAACTGATCCCATGCATATCTGATTCGATCTTCATTCCTATGTTTGCGTAAAATCTCCTCTGTAAAGGAATCTACATAATCAGAGTCAGCCAAACGCTGTTGAAATACGAATCTGTTGTGTGAATTTAAGTTAAACACCTACCTACAGTTTTGTATAGAACACCTCCACCAGTCGACATCTAAATATAGGTACGAGTGTATAAACAATTCTACTCTCTCCAACGTCCTATACCTACACGTATACTCGTGGTAGGTCTCTCGTATGCGGTAGGTACCACAGCTTTGCCAGTTATTCTGCCGCCAAGCAGTAGTGCGGAAGCATTCCTGTGTTCCGGTTTGAAGGGCATTGTAGCCAGCAAAATTACTGGGCATTAAGAGAGTTAACAGCTAATATCTGATATCTGATGTCTAGGGGTGATGAGCGCAGTGCAGTGCTACGCAGTCCTTTTTACTGTATTAAAAGTTCTGGGTGTCATCGTGAATTGCAGTGACATCGGGCGAATGACTTGCTCGCATCATCAATCACCACATCAACCACATCCAAAAAAAAACACCCACTAATATTACGAGACTATTTTTGTCTTTATTATTGTACTTCTGTCAATTAAAATAAAACTAGTTTCGATTTATTAAGTACATATTTAAAACATATATGACATAATGTACCTGTGTTATTATAATAATTAATTTAATTCTAATAATAATACATAAGTATAGACATAAAATAATGAATTCGCCTACGATAATAATTAATTAATGAATTGAAATGTAATGCAATAATAAATACGAACAAAAACAAATTAAAAATACATTAAACACCTAAATAAACAGATATTAAATTAAACTCCGTTATCCATCAAAAAATCTTTACTAATAAACCACTACCAGTGGGCAACGTTCCCAAAATGCTGGCAGCATTTCCACGTTGAATGGCAATGCATAATCACCATTTCACCAGTTACAGTGACATAAATAATTATATTCTTAAGAATGCGGTTGTTTCATGGTGACAGCGCAGTGCGATGTCTTTGTAAGTTATAGATTAGGGTAATAACGTTGAAAACTAACCTAATATCCTAAGATCAGTGTACAAGCCAACATAAAAAGAACAAAAACACGTCTACGCACGTAAGTATATTTCATCAGACTCATCGATCCATCAGATTCCCTGACATTATACGTCAAACAAGAATCCCCGCTACGTCGAGTAGATATTATTTTTGAAATAAAAGGAACATTATCGCAAGAAAGCAATACCCTAACGCAATAAAACATTTGAAGCGGCGTTACTCGCATGATCACATTTCCTAATAAGTTGGATCCCACAACGGGCTCAATGTGGCGAAAACTAATATCTTCCATCTCGCTTCTGTTGCCGTCAGTCGCGCGTCCGCCCAACCATTCTCTTCCCAGCCTCCACTCCATTATATTTTGTTTACTTCATGAAATACTCTATTGTTACTGGTACATTTCATAGTAATTTCTTTTGTTACCCATTTCCAGTCCGCAGTTAACAGTATGATATTCTACTCGTACCTACGTTTACGAAACCCACTGATATTAAGATATTACAACATTTATGACTGAAATGTATAATATAATATTTTCACACATCAGGATTTGAATAATGAGAAATGTAAGTATAACAACAGTTTTTTAATACATTTTTTTTTTTACGCCTTTTAGATCTATGTTTGGCCACTATCTCGCCTGATGTGAAGCGATGATGTGGCCTAAGATGGAGCACATAGATCTAGAGAGAGACGGCAGTTGAGCGGCTGCTCAGACCCGTCTCCCCGATGGTTCACCGAACATCATCCCGAAACACGACTAGGTCGCTTGACGGCATGGCTTTGTTCGGTGGGTGGTATTACAACCACGGCCAGAGCCTACCACTCCAAAGCGCGTAAGCGGGTTTCATCACGATGTTTTCCTTCACCGTTTTAGAGCGAGCGTGCAAAATCTGCACTTAACTATAAGTCATTGGTGGAGGGCCGAGTCGGGATTCGAACCCAGGTGCGTCGGATCGAAAGGCGCACGAGGTCCCGCTGAGCCACACTCGCTCTAAAACTTGTTCAAAAGTTTTTATGAATGTCAATTATTATAATGACTCTACCACCATATCGGAAAAAGAACCACTACCCAGAAGATACGGCGAGAAACTGAGTAGCATTTTTTTAGAACTTATTACAATGTTTGTTTTTGACAATATTTCTTAAGTTCATGTTATTAGAATAAACTTACAAATAGCCTAAAGGTGCCGTTGTGCCAAAATTAATCGTGAATTGCAGCTTGATTCTGAACTTGTATTATAAGTTTTCTTGAGTTTCGATTGAATTGTTTCATGAGCGTTCCCTAAGGTATCGAGCGTTGAATTTGTTGTCGAATTGTTTACGTCAATATTCGACAACAGGTGGAACTGATTTTGGGTCAAATTTGACAGATTAGAAAAAAGTCTGAATGACGTTTATTGACGGCGCCACTTTCGACGTCGCGGTGACATCTATACCTACTTATAGCAAAGAATACCAACTAATACTTACGTCTTATAGTAGCTGCAAAAATTATAAGTTCAAACTTTGAATATGTTCAACTCTTCACCAATATCCCTGTTGCACTATATTACATAGAAATGCCATACCGTTTGAATATGCAGTTTATGCAGTTATCGTGCCACAAACTTATCTGATCTGGTGACAGCGTCGCTGCTGTCTGAATTTCTTTTTTTTTGTAATGAGACCGATGAGATGTTCGCCCAACGATAAACGTCACGCTTGCCCATAACAATTGCAGTGCCACATTCAATACCGACAAAAGTATTGCGTAGCTCTGCATTGCGTTCATCACCCCGAG
Source organism: Petrophora chlorosata (assembly GCA_951640565.1). NCBI lineage: Eukaryota > Metazoa > Arthropoda > Insecta > Lepidoptera > Geometridae > Petrophora > Petrophora chlorosata. The sequence goes on along the minus strand of OX621193.1, from coordinate 10,024,796 downwards.
ACATCAGATGTTAAGTCTCATATGCCCAGTAATTTCGCTGGCTACAATACCCTTCAAATTAGAACCCAGAAATGCTTGTGTACTTCTACTTGGCAGCATAATAGCTGGCAAAGCAGTGACATTTTTTCTGTTAATCTCAGTTTTTGTTTTCGTTAGTTCCAGTTTTGGTCACCGGGGTCAGTCAAGTTTAATACCATCACAACTGTCAACTTATTCAAATGCCTCTGTAAAACCGGGCAACAAATGGGTCATATCAATTTCTTAACGCCGAGCTTTTTTCCGCTGCATATGTTATACGGTTTTCTTCGAAACCGGCCATAAATTACAATTACTGCCGCACGGTACCTACCGAGCAATTACGTTCTACGTGAAGAATTTATTCATCGAATGAATAAGGACTGCGTTGCAGTTTTAATCTACTCTTTGACTAAAATTTTAGTAGTAAAATTCAAAGAAAACCTTTCATTGTTCATGTGTTTTAACAAAGCAAAATAGCTAGCACGCTGTGTATGAAAGATTTTTGTTGTTTTATTTTATAGAATTGAGTGATGAGACGAGCAAGTCGCTCGCCTGATGGTGCCACGCCTGCCCATAACAACTGCAGTACTACCCAGAACTTTAAAAAGGACTGCGTAGTACTGCTTTGCGTAGTTACTCAGGGTGACGAGCGCAGTGCAGCGCTGCGCAATATTTTGCAAAACAAAGTTCTGGGTGGTGTTATTATTTTTATGGGCTGACGTATTGCTTACCATCAGGCAAACAACCAGCTAGTCTAGTAATTCAGTTACAAAAAAAAAGTTGCGCTCATCACCCCGAGGCATCAGGTATCATATGCTCAGTAAAGATACATATTTAGTAAACAGCCAAATTTAAAGTAATGCGAGATAGTTAAAAATGAACGTCAGCTCGGTTATGATGAAAATGCCAATTCAGTTTTAAGTAATTGGTATTACCTTAATACTCCAATCAGTTGTGGTGACAAGAGGAAACACTTACTTTGCCAATTACCCACTAGTTTCACATAGGCATGTGCACACAGTGCATTTGTCACAGTTTTAGCCCGTTAAATATACATTACAGCGGCTTGCGGTAGGTGCGAGCAACGGGGTGCGGTCACTTACGATTACCGGTCGCTTAAACCGAATTAATGAATTAGCTATAACTATAACTCCTTAGAAATTTCAAATGATTTTCTTCAATTATTCACAATTTATGATTTTATAACTACAATATGATTTTGCCAAGTATTAACTACTGGTTTCACTAAGGCATGTGCATACAGTGCATTCGTCACAGATTCAGCCCGTGAAATGTTCCATTACGGCTTGCGGTGGGTGCGAGCGACAGGGTGCGGTCACTTACGATTACCGGTCGCTGAAACCGAACAAATAGATTAGCTATGACTATAACGCCTCAGAAATTTCAAATGATTTTCTTTAATTATTTATGTTTTACGATTTTACAATAAGGAAATGAATCTTACCAAGTATACCGACTAGTTTCATAAAGGCACGTGCACATGGTGCATTTGTCACAGCTTCAGCCCGTGAAATGTTCCATTACGGCTTGCGGTGGGTGCGAGCGACGGGGTGCGGTCACTTACGATTACCGGTCGCGTAAACCGAATTAATGGATTAGTTATTACCTAATACATTAACGCCTAATAAACTCAACATGGTTTACTTTAACTGCTTATTATTTCCAAGCTGTGTTATGGTATATGTGAGCCATTACAATGCATTGAGATTGGTAGGTAGGTACCATAAAAAGCCCGTCACATACATAGCTATAATTATTACAACATTACATGAACATTACAAATCAAAGTAATACGATATATTTTCTATAATATTGTTTGAGTCATCAGAAACGTAGCTATAACATATTTATTATCCATGACACTATACCTATATATCAACCTACATTGAAACGCTTATTCATAAGGGCCATAGTGGAACCTTCCCGAAAACTTCTCAGTATGACAGTATGACAAAATAATCCATTAATATAATTTAGTTAACCGCGTGTCTCGTGTATAGAAATTATTATTCAGTATGTTAAACCTACTAAACCAGTTAAATAGAAAAAACGAAGATATGAATTGAAATAACGACTTTAATATTTCAACATTCACGCTTACTATCTTTCTATCAATAATTAATCTATTCTAAAGGCATGTCTGTCAAAATCTAAATAATTCACATGCCTAATGACGGCCGGCCGTCAGGACATATAAAATGCCTTTCTGTTGTTTCCCAACGTGGATACAAATGTCCATTTCCGGCCACGCAATCCACGCATTAAGGGAGCCAGCCAAGTGTCCCTGTCGATAAGTGAAGGAGTTCACGGGAATGGGGAATTCTGGTTTCATTAACTTAGAGTTTTTTAGAAATACTTGATGTAAAGTGGTTTCTTGGTCGTATCTAATGTTGACTATACGTAATTATGGTTACGTTTTCTGTCACTTGAAAGCCAATAACTTGGCGGGTAAGATTTTATGGTTCTCACAGGCATGGTTTATAGCTGTGGTTTAAACTGAATCCCAGCTAAAAATACGTAACCATATTATAAATATACCTAAGATTATATATGTTTCTTGCCTGTGAAACTAGTCAATTACAATATTATAATAAAATTAAATTTAAGAGATCGTCTCTGACAAACTTACTAGGACTTGGTGACCACCGTAGCTCAATAGAAGATTGTGATGTAGGTTCGAGTTCCAGCCGGTGGTTGTATTTTTTCTTTTCGAAAAACCTTGTTACTAGGTATATCCATCAACTATGCAGTCCCCTCAAAGATGAGTCAATATTTCTAATTTTCGCCTCCACTTCCACGACACAATTCAGACTAATAACAGTTTTTGTGACACTAAACAAGAAAAAAGCTTTCTCCGTTTAACGGAGCGTAAATGTGTACTCCATGTTACCGCCGCCCTTAAGCAGACATTATTAGGGGGGTGTCGCAGGAACGTAAAATTTTGTAGCGATTTTTTCCTCTAATACCGTAAAGCTATATAGACTGGAGGTCACGTTGACGGCATAACTTGTACCGCGAAATATATTCGGGGGAGAAATGAAAACTTAAATTGTGATTTGCATCAATTGGAGTTGGATGGAGCTTTCTTCCGCAGGTGATTTGTGCGGCGAGGGTGCGATTCTGTGTTTACTGTACTTTTTGCGACTTGGATATTTGAATTGGTCCCTAAGCTATAGTTCACCGTAAAAGTAGATTCACTTCTTATTATAACTAGTAATTAAAAATTATTTGACTCAAGCAATATATTTGAGATCAGACAACTAAAAATTAATTGTTTAAGACGTGTGTTTGTAAAGGGATAAATCATCCTCAATTTTTTATTTAACTATTAAGCCAAGGCACACTAAAACGATTCGATATTTAAAAAATAATAATATTACACAAACTCCACATGTAATAAAACAATTATGAATTACACTGAAAATAGTTGTCAAAAGTAAGCCACTTCGTATTTTTTCTAGAGAAAACAGATGGAGCTATACAACGTTCCTTTTAATAGTAATTAGCAATATTTCGCGAGAGGCACAAAGGATTGTCGCCGTTGGTCGTCCTGTCATATGTAATACAGTACCTAAGATTCGCCTAAAAGTCTGTTTATTGTGATAGAGTCATTGTAATAATTGACGTTCATAAGTGCGTCTGTGATGCCAAAAATGGATAAAATAATTTTGAACTTTGAACTTTATTACATTTACACACACCAAATCAAACTGTTACATGCTGCCAGGACAATATAGGAAACCAATCGTGACTTTAAATAAATTTCTAAGAGCGCAAAATAATGCATTACAGGTTTTGCGAGTGTACAGCAATCATACATTTAAGGAACTTTTCGTTTGAAGTTTTAGCGTAGAACACTTCCTTCAAAAAGTTCCAAGCTTAGGTACTGGTCTGAAAAAGTTCAGGCCTTCTCCCGACACAAAGCGTCGAGGCACCCGCACTACAAAGGGCTTAGGCTCTAAATGTTGCCGCCCTGAAATTTGTTTCATTAACACAAGCAAGCCTAAAATTTCTTTTACGCCCAAGTTAAATCCCCTGTACCGTATTTTGTAGAGCTCCGCTTACCAAAGAGTTTTTGTATAGAATAAATAACAATGGACGAAATTTTAGGGTGTCCGGTAGATAGGCCCGAAGCTATTTTCTATGAATCGGATTCAAGTTTCAATGGTTTTGTGCTTTCATTCGAAACTTTGTTTCGGCTTTAATATTTTTGGGCGCTAAAATTCAAATTCACGCATGAATACCTCAATGTTTTGCGTATCTGTTGCAAATATGTAGTCGTTAAATTGATTCTTGCATTGAAATATGAGTAAGTTTAATTTGTTCATTTAATTGGAAATATTGCTCGATAACATATTTTATGGTAGGTACGTAAACAAAATTTTGCACTAATAAATAATGATATAAAATAAAATATGAAGAGGTTACATGATATTGCTAATCTTACACCTCACATATATACCTACTGATACTATCGATTATAAAACAAACGTACATAAATGCCCTCGCTGTTGTAGATTTTTATGTAAATTTCCGATTACAATCTCATCTTCAGATAAAAGGATAGCAGATTACCGCCATCAAAAGCACAGAGAGTGTTGTTCTTGATATAACAGTGTTAAATAAAAAGCTGTTCCGAGGAACAAAGCGGTACGTGAGGCAAATTATTTATGTATTGCCGCGGTCGGTCTAATTACGCCAGCCTTTTGTTCTTGTAGCCCCCGGCACAGTGTCAAGACGGAGTTTCAGTTCAGTGGAAGAGGTCGGTTTTCATTCACACATACTAATGTGAGTTTGCTAGTCTACTGGGCGGGTTAGGCATGCGTCCAGCGTGGGCAGTTCGTTCTCGTATGCTTTACGAAACAATCTTTATGGACGTCTTCTAGTCATGAAATGGCTTTGTAGATGTTTGACAGCAAACAAAAACGTAACAGTTGTTAAAGCTTATTTTTACCAAAAGAAATTGACTTAATTAAGTTCAATTAAAAAAATCTTTTCAGTCCCTGGTTTGTTTTCTGGAATTTCAGTGTAGTAATAGTAGGAGTAGTAGAATATCAAAGCTGTGTAATAATAGGGCTCTAGGTATAATAACTGGGCTCTCTGATATAGAAAAATCATCTTTTCCATTCAATGCGACCTTGGGTACCGTCTTCATTTTCATTGTGTCGACTCGGCCGCCAACCGCACTTTACGTCCCACCTATACCCTTCCATATAGTATTCCAGTAGATGTTGCTTAGATAACAGTAATGTAATGAGCCTGCGACCCACTAACTTAAGAATGTGACCGCTTCGTTAACTCACACGGACAATGCTAAATGAAACTTAAGCTGCAATTTGAAGCCAGCAGAACTTAACATTTTAGCTTACTAAAGTGTTGGTGGTGTTGTTGCTTAAGTCTATACAAACTAATTTTCACTTTTTAGACATCCTTTATCAGTATTCAATATTCTTTTCAGTTATTTTATTTTAAATTATGAAAATAATACGTGTGCAGTTCCGAAAATCTTTTCATTTACGAGTTACTTCGTTCTGTGCAACCCCGGCGCGACTGAGCGGGGAGACTGCAATCACACTTGGCGCAAAGAAGTGGCATATGATATTCACACGTAATAAATATTAGAAGAGCTGCAGTGATTGCGCGAACAGGTGTCGACTTACAGCGACCGGCGTAAACCAGCCCCTTTACTTTTTATTCGAAGGACCATTTTGAAATTTGCCGAGTTTGCACGTTATTTTACTGTGGCACTCGAGGGTAACATTTTATTACCAGTCGGGCCCTTATTCGATACTTCCAATCTTTTTATTTGTTGGACGTTACGCAGGTATCGGTGGTAAATGATTGAACGAGACGGTAACATAATAATAACGAAAGCTGAAATAATACTCGCACCTTTCCTCAAGGTTTTCAGGTTAGTCCTTGAATTAGGGTTGAGGTACTGAGCCAAATACTAGGTGCTAACTTTAGGTATACAGGTCAGGTGCGAACGTGACAGATTTCAGGTTACGTTGAAACAAAACCAAATAAATCTTGTTTATTTGAAAGGTCAGAAATATATTTTCATTTCCCTTGATAAAATTGGATACCTACCTTTAAATATTTTTAGTAATGTTCGTTTTAATACATATAAAGTCAATAAGAGAAATAACAATATGAGAAATAATAATATTGCAGAATTATATATGTTATAGGTATTTACAATATGTTCGCCGATTATGTCACTTACTATGCTATATAAATGATAAACAATGTAAACTAGGTATGTCTCAGGTGTCATTTACCTATATAAAATTAATTTAAATATTTATAAATAAGTACACTAATTATCCACTATGAGGAAGTGTATTTATTAAGATAGTTATATTGTTAGCTTAGGCAGTGCGAGCTAACTAGCCATAAGCAAGCGAATCGTGAGCGCAACGTGAGCGATAGGTGCGCGATTGTCACAGGAGTGATGCTCGCGAAGAGCCATACGGGAGGCACAGCGCGGTGGAGACTTCGCCCCCCGCGCCTCCCTTTATCGATTGCCCCAGTTGAGAGCGGGGCGGAAGTAATGATAGAGCGGGATGCAACCACTGCCCGATCCGATGCCCAACTCCACCTAGTAACTGTAGTGCACTCACTACAAATATTTGCTCAAGATAATATTTAATATTCCCTTTCTTTCGTCTAATGCAATTTTCGATAACGCCTCTTCGACGAGCACTCTACTCTTCAGCGGATAAAGTTGCAACACGTAAACGTAATCTAGGATTACCCCAACTTTAATGTCAACGTCATTCATAATACAATCTCATCGTATTTCGATTATAAATTTTAATAAAGTCGAATCTTAATAACTCAGTCTCTTCAGATGAATTAGTCAAAAGTTCGAATCATCAAAGTAAACAAGTTCACAAGTCGAGCGTGGAAGTGACATCCTGCTTATATCTATCTGAACGGATCCCGTAATAGCTTCCTCAATCTCAGCGTCAAAGTTCTCATAAGGCGCTTCTTAACTAAGGCGTTAAGGAAGATAGTTAGTAAGAGGCCTTCGGCAGGGTCTTAAAACTTGGTCGAAACTTGCGTAACTCGATCTGTAAGATCCGGAGCGGGCGTCAATGCGGCGATAACTCACAATACGTTATTAGCATAATAATGATATAATTGATCTACAGATGTTCTCGCCTTCGATCAACTCCATACTTGCCAAATTTTCCGTCACACAATAGAACTTCCGAGTACGTCCTCCTCATTGTCGTGCTCAATTTTGTTAATGGAAAACTACTCCATGGGAAGGGACATGTCACGTCGTAAAGAAGTTGTTAAAACGCCGTGTTTATAAGGACACCCAAATGGCGATTCGATGTCCATCGTAAAAACGTAGTTCATAAGCCATGACGTTTCATAGCTGAGCCTATAATCAGTAATATTGATTTTGCGATAAAACTCGTCCAACAAGAGAGTGTCTCCTTCGCGCGGTAAATTGCGAAGGAATCTGAACCAGCGTTCACTTCCAATGATAATAAAGTGTAAAAAGAGTCTCCGTTTTAACGTCCAGTTTATGGGCACTTCCGGAGGTCAGTATAAGGTTTAGAATGCGCTAGATACGGTCGCTGTGAAACTTGTCCGCCAATCGCTCCTGCTCTTTGTCATCGTCAGATCGCATGCATATTCTCAGTTTAGCAACATCTCCAGCTACAAAGACACTAACATACGCGACAATTTTGCCAGCTCTTTAGGAAAGTTGCGTAATGGCACCGGTTTATTATATTAGGGTTGTTCATATATAGATGGTTACTTCATATTTATTGCTTATTATACTTACTTTTGTATTGCTAAAGTAAACTTTATATACTCGAATTTGCCGCCATGATTTAATACCTTACTTTTATTTACTTTTATAGTTTATTTTTGGGTACACGTAAACACTACTTAATACTTTGAAATCAATTATAAATCAACTTAATCACTTAATTTATAAGCAAGCAAGCATTATTAGTGAAAACAAATCCAAAGTCGTAAAACGAGGACGTCTATTTAAAGTGGATCGGTCTATAAAATAAACTTGAGAATCCAATTAAGAAATGAGCGGAGAAAGGATTTATTCTAGTCTCACTTTATTAGCGTACATCGTAATAAAAGGAACGATCAGACTTTGTATATGAGTCGCATAGAATTACCAATTAAACTAAACACTCTTTAGTGCCTAGTAGTCATTAAAAATGATGGTTAGAGTACCCAGGTACTCATAATAAAAGACTAGCACGATTTATTAAAAAGGTAAACATCCACGAACAGTCATTATTTGTCAAATTCTTTTGTGAAATATTTTTTACTCTCTACACTCGGCAATCAGTCAGTTTATCGAGGCAATTTGTATTCCTAGAAAATCGTAAAATTTTGCTTTAATAACAGTTGTCGAATCAAGTTTAATATTGAATTTAATTATGATTGACTCTTCAAAGTATAACCTCTCATTCAGAATAAACAACTTACGATACAAAGTCTTGCTAAAGCCCTTTTCCATCTTTTAAGAAACGTTTCTTCTGACCTTGCATTAATTCCTTAATACTCAAAAGCAATAGGTATATATCACTGCCATCTAAACAGAGCCCGCTCCTCGTTATAGGGCCGACATTTCCTGTGGCTATTAAAATTTTACGAGTGAACTGGCGAAATGAATGCCTAAATTAGGTTAAGGAGTATCGCGGAACAAATCGCGTGACGTACGCCGCTCTTTCTTCTACCTAATTTAAAAGTAAAAAAACAAATGTGGGTACTATGTTACTATTCAATCCCTCATTCAACATTTTATGTATGTTTAAGCTCCAAACTAAACTAACATTTTATATTACTAACGTCGTAAATTTAATGTTTGCAATAAAGCTTTCCTCTATCTATCTATCTAGTAATATCAGGCGAAACCAAAATTTTTTTTTATTATTAACAAGAAATATGGTACAATAAATACTAACTAGGTTATATTACTAACTAGGTTTCAATAGAGTAATTTTAACTGAAGTAACTATTCGCTCGCTGATTTTTTTGAAAGCAAAATCAGTAAGTAATGTATCAGCCGCGTGGTTCTGGATCGTTGAGTTTAAGTTTCGATTAAATTGTTTCTTGAATATCAAAGTTCTCGACCGCGATAGCTAGTCAACCGAGAACACCAGGGTTTTGTTTATAGAGCAGGAAATAAACTAATAAATAAATAGCCGTAAGCTATTCGACAAAATGTATATATTTGTTAACAAGTTGCATGTTTGAGAAATTAGGAAAATTGCAGATATATGAATTCACTGGTGGTAGGTTTCTCGTATGCGAGAGGCTGTCTGGGTGGGTACCACCGCTTTGCCAGTTATTAAGCCGCCAAGCAGTAGTGCGCAAGCATTACTGTGTTCCGGTTTGAAGGGCATTATAACCAGCAAAATTACTAGGCATTATGAAACTTAACAGCTAATTGTCTCAGGTTGTCAAACGCAGTGCAGCGCCGCGCAGGATTTTGCAAAACAAAGTTCTGGTAGTGCTGTTATTGTTATACGACCAGCTTGTCTCGTCATTCAGTTAGGTATATAAAAAATATAAAAAAAATGGTAAAGTCACCGGCTGAACCGACCAAGCTTGAACCTAGAATTGGTTTTTAGGTGCAAGCAACCAAGATTCAAGCGCAGGATCCCGTTTGACAGACGCTGCTATTTGCACGTCTGTCGTCGACGTTTATTTGATCAAAAGAATGGCGCCATAAAAATGTAATTCGTGTTCCAAATCACAATAAAAACACTATTAGATTGATTTGATCCTCATATCTTATTTATATTATTATACATCTACAAGAAATATTTACAGTTTTGAATCCGAAGGTAGTGAAATTCAAGAATCCGTGAAATATTAGATTTCTCACTCAGTCTGATTGCTTCACTTGTTAGGTTACTTCGAAAGTGTTGAATATTCAATCTAAATAATTGGTTCAGATTAGGGTAGTAAAAGTTAAGCTGTAATAAATTAGAGATGTAAACAAAGATAAACTATACATCGATAACGTCAATAAATATATCTCCTGTATGCAAATGGGTGTCACGTAGGCGTAAATATCTACTATACAGAAAATGTCAAACAAAAACTATTTACCTTATTTTATTGTTACAAGGGCGCAGGTTAAAACCGTTTACAATTTATTAGTACATATTACAGGGCTACGTTTAATAAAGGTACGATAAACAACGGGCAGGGCAAAGAGGCACCTTTCGATAGATTTTCAGGGCTATCGAGGCCCGCGCGGATCGGCATTCGAGGCACGCGCCCGTTTCTTTGTTTCTCTTATAACGAGATATTGTGATTCCTTCCATTATGACACCACATACACAGATGATTCGAATATCAAACACCGCGTTAGATACACGTTTTCTTATTAAGGCGTTGTATACGCTGAATAATAATGCAGTGTTGACGAGGCGAAAGTTATTACACGGACCGATAAGAGAAGTAAATGATAAACATACTTTTTAACTGGGCTGAAAATATTTTAAATTCATTCTACAAACTTAAATCATGATCTTGGTTATTTGTAGTAATTATTGGATAAAGGAGTTATCACAAATCTCTATCCAGTACATATTCCAATTAGTCTTTTGACAAAGCTGACCTAAAAATATCACGTACTGGGTTAGAAGTAGTGTTTCATGTATTCGTTACGTTTGGGCTTACTTTTTTAACTTTCAACATGTATCAAAAATTTTACTTTAACGTTTTTTAAACGTAAAAATATATCAAGCCAGACTTCGTTGGAAAAAAGTGCCTATATGGCAAAACTTATTCTTTAATACGAGTATGTAGATATATAGTTCTTCCACAGATTTTGAAAAGGCCTACATAGGTATGTATGTATATAGGTAGGTACTACATACTATACACGTGTGGCTAGATAGGTATGTGGTAGGAACTGTGGATTGGCTATTTAAATTAGGTAATGTATCATGGACCATATGGTGCCGATACAGTTCTCCCTCTATCAAGATTATAACGACGTCATCATATCAAGATTATAACATAACAAGTCTATTATTTGGTGCTTCGTTGGTAATTTTATTTTTAACGATCGTGTATTACACGATATCAACAAAATCTTATACCTAAAACAATTTCATTAAACTTTATTTTAATGAGTTCAAGCTTAAAGGTTTAATGTCGGTACGATTACTAATTATAAAAAGGCTTACCTGTACCCGGCTTCCGATGTCTCGTGGCGTAACAGCATGTTACGCAACGCTCATTACGTAACTCAGATAAGCAAGGGTGAAATCCTATCTTATTTGCACCCTGGCTTAAAATTAAATTTTATAATGCCGAGCAAAATCGCGCTACCACCGCCATCTCCGTATAACTTACTAGGTGTCTATATCTCATCTCTTCTCACTCTAGCGTATTGTCTAAAATCTTAATTTAATTTCATGTGGACTTATAAATATGAAATCCATTTGTATGGGTGTTAACAAACAGTTGTCTGACTTTTGTTCAAAAGACAACGAGCTCTTGTGTTTTAAGGGAATATTAATTAAGATTTTATTATTACATTGTATTGTGGTTTACGCTACATAATTAGGTGTAGCTTACTGACTAAACAAGAGTTTTAATTATCTTTAGACGTACCTACCTAAATTAAGGGCTTAAACCACAGGGCATTTTATAATAAGAGGCAGATGAAAATTTTACTGTAGCGGGCATGTCATATGTATAATAAAACGTAGTAGTTAACTATTTATCTCATAAACTTTTTCTCAAACTTGTTTGAAAATATTACACACTTTGGAATGTGATTATGTGACATGTCACGTTGAGTAAAAAGGGGAACACATTAACATAAAAATACATTCCTACAAAGGAATACATTCCAATTACAAAGATTTGTGTAGAAGACGCCAATAAGGAACTTAGAGAGGGGAAGATATGGCAATTACATTGTATCACATCCGACACGACGCGACTCTCGAGTCGACATATTATAATTTTCTTTTGCACATGCTTCGTAAGTCATGCATCGATATGAGAAAAATCTGATAATATTATCGAAGAGTCGCTCGACGCTGTTGCCGCTTCGCCGGCATCTTTTGCCTACTAATAATTTTCGAAACTAATTTTGAAATGGAGTGTAGAAAAAGGTGTTTACTTGAAAATTTGGCAACAGCTTTTGAACGTTCTGAATACAATAAGTAGTTAAGTTTGCTTCCTTCTTTACTACAGCACACATAACCTATCACGCCAATACATAAGCAAACAATTATTTCAAAAATAAAGGCAACGAAGGGATAACTGCTTAACGCTGCGCAACGCGCAATACGCCACGCAGCACGCATCCCGAAGCCAATACGAATCCAACTTTTAAGCATTCTTTATTCAGCACATTAAAAAGTTAACAGCCAAATATTTCAGTAAATACAAATTAGGCTTACACGTCTCGCGTGACGTTAAGTGTTTCCGGAACGCATTATTTTAGTTCCGAAAACTTTTCCGGAGCTTTTATACGGTAGAAAAATATTGGTCTGAGGCATTCGAGAGTCTGTTGAATTTTCTTTGCTCTTGCACGTGAACAGCGAAAGGCTGTTTCCGTCGCGAACAGAACACGGAAATGTACTACACTTGGTGACAAAAACGCGAGCTCGAGCCAAACTAGTTTACAAAAGGTAGTCGGCGACAAACTCACTTCCGATGGTAATTATTTTATATAACGTGCACTCTGCAGTGTGCACTAGTAGTGGAGCTTCGTTTAACTATGAACCATCACATTCTAGAAAGTATGTAATAAATCGAACATGCAGAACCAACTAAAGAATTACTGAAAGTAATGTAATTTTAAAGAAATAAAATATACGAATGAAATTGTACAACAAAGAAAACTTTATTCCGTCTGAATGTTTTAAGTCTTTTATATTCGCGGCAGCTATTACCGGTGGTTACCGGACGGAGGATAAAGACAGAGATCACGCGATTCATTCCTCTAATTGTGTCTGGAATTGTATTCTTAAAGGGAGAGACGCAAAGATAATCAACTAAGATTTATTTTATCGATAGTCATCAAGAAGGTACACATTGGGTCTCATAGGGACACGTTTTATTAGTGAGCGTCATAAAAGCAAACACTCGAGCCAATCAAACGCGTATGATATTACAAACTCGACCATCCTCGACATATTTTCGTTGCGACCAATAATGGGCCGTCTAATTTTGCGATGTGTTAGCACAATATGGTTTTGGTTGTTATAGCGGGTGTCAAAACACCGGTGCTCAAAAGGCTCGCTCTGGCTCATAAGTGTCCATTAGCCGACGAGACTGATACTGTGTAACCCTATATGTTTGACATTCGGCAAGGGTCTGAGAGAAAATGGGACGACAGCGCTGATAGCGACGCATTTTCAGGGATTTTATTAGCATTATTTTATCAGCCACTTATGAAATAGGCCTTTTTAATATTAGTCCTATAATTGCAGCTACTCTGAGTCTTTTTAACTACTTACTTATTAAGCAAGCGGTGGATATGAACAAAAGTTTTTGGGATGTAAAGGTAGGGGAGGACAACGAGCTAAATGCACGCAGCGCAGATAGCAGCCGCCATTCAGAAAAGCCACTGGCTTCACCGCTGCAACAGGGCTTTAAACTCCTAGATATAGTACAGTACTTACAGAATGGTTGAGTAGCATTTAAGTTTAAGCTTCTATAGGTATTTAATACCTACCTTGGTACTTATAAACTGGAATATACTTGTCTGATTTAAGTTTTGGTTAGAGACAATGTTACCTTGGTTTAGTAGTTAGTTATTATATTATTTATTAATGGCCATGCATGGGTAAATTGGAAATATTAACAGAGTTATGTTAAGCTTTCATGAGTGCAAGTCCGATACAAATAACTGATTTTTAACCGTGTACATATCAGATACAGTTTCGCTATACATATTTATTTTCGTTGCACTTCCATTATCATACAAACATGTATGATGAGGACGAGAAGATGATAATGTCTCCTAGAAAGATAGAATAGCTGACACTTTGCTTATACTGAGATAAGGTTATTAAAACGTTTAAAACGTTTTTACCACTTAACTTTGCTATCTAAATCCGTTGAAGCACGCGTACTAAACCATTAGAACACGAGACCGGATGCGAGCTACAGCGGCTACAGCTTATCGTGGCTCTGCAAAGCGCACCTTCGATGTTTTGCGCCGAACATTACAGCTCGGGCATAATAGCGTCTAGAGTTGGTCGCTAAATTAAACGACGGCAATTTCGTCTTTATTTGCTTTGTAATAATGTCTGAATCGTTTGGCAAATTAGATTATAATTGCTATAAGGCAGTGAACCGAAATTATTTTGCGGAATAGTTGTATAAAGCATAGACAAAATTTCCAGTAGGTAATGTATTGTAATGTTTATAGGGTTTTTTATCTTTCGCTAAGCGATGATGTGGCCGAAGATGCAGCACATAGATCTAGAAAAAAGACCGCAGTTAAGCGACTGCTCAGACCCATCTCTCTGATGGTTCACCGAACATCATTCTGAAGCACATCTAGATCGCATGAGGGCAACACCGCCTTTGTCGCCATACCTACCCCGGGTCCCTGTAACGCCTAAGGCGAGCACTCGCTTGTTTGGCCTAGCTATATAAAACAGAATAAAGCAAATTGTAGATAAACGTTAATTTCTCTCAAACATACCTAATGCTACTCAGTAGTACACGCAAACGCTAAAAAATCAATTTTACTATCAAACAAAAACAATCTCAGCGGCAGTGCAAAACGGAGATATCGGTTAATCACAAATACATGACAGGCTCTCCATCAATTGGCCGGAGCAGTGAGCCGTAAGAGTCGTCAACGGAACGGGAAGTGTGCCAATTATCCGCCGCCATTAGACCGGGCCCCGGGGACCACTGACGTTTTTCATCAACACGGCCTATTGCTGGCTAGCTTTATGAGGCTTTGTATAGGTTGAAGTCGAAGGACAAAAGATGAGTTTAGGTGAGCGCTTTATATTTACGCGTCTCTGGTGAAGGTACTTCGGAATTATAACAATAATATTAGGTTTTATAATAATAACTATAAATACTGCCTTTCAAACTTTATTTAGTTATACAATTCTCTTTTATCCTCTTCTTAAGCTAACAACATACACGTTCACGTATTGGAACTGTTTCAAACTACGCAAGCTACAAATATCTTTACACGGATGCAGAAAACGTCCGGTTTTTCTTCGCTTTGTTATATTCAAATAACCAGCCATGAAAAGTGATGGCCACCATTCAATGTGCAAGCTTCCGCCACCATATCACGCTACATAAAAATAAACTACAAAACAAACGCAACAGGACAAGCGACCGCCGTCGCGCCCCATACGACACTCACCATTAGTTTACATACAAATGGGCCTCGTTTTACATAATCCATCGTGCACAATGGAGGTAATTTGTTGCAAACCGTGTGGATAAGCAAACTGATCGCACACTGAGCGCAGCCTTCGTGGCGCAAACCTGATAGCTTATCGAAGCGATCGGAGGTCGATACTCAGTTATTGGTATTATAACGTGAAAGTTTCTCGAAGAAGTTGTTACCAGTTGCTGTTAAAAGTAGTTATTAGTGTGTTGTAGATTCATGGGTTTGATGTACATTATAATAACAGGTTTATTTAGGTTTTTTGTTATGCCCAATTCTCATGCCATTGTCGTCTTAGTTCTTCGTTCCTACAAGGATTCCTAGCTAGGGGCCAGACAGCGTATGGATAGATAGATAAAAAAACAACTCTTATGGTATGATTGTTCGGCGTTATTTTATTTTATAAATGTGATGTTTTGGGATGGCGAAATTGCTTTAAGTTTTATGCGTACCTATATTATCCAAAAAAAATATAAAGTTTTTAAAGTCCAATTCACATTTATTTTATTTTAATCTTGCGCGCTCATCATTTATGCACGATTCTCATCTTACGCCTTAGAGTAATTCATCATATAAATTACCTCTCATACAACTGAAGAAAACTTTCAAGTTTGAAACTAAATTTGGAATAGTAGAAATGGTTTGGGGTTCACCTCGAATAAGAGAAAAGTTATGTCTACTACATAGTTAGTAAATATAGTAAATTTATGAAGAATATGAATTGTTTATTTATCACATTTTAATTTCACACGTCATATAAATAAAGTACCTTTAACCCGTTGACGTGGCTGCTATGCGTGTTATCGTACCAATTTCGTACTCGCGATGCCTCTGGGCTAATACTATCTGCAATTCGTCCAAACACTATTCATCATGCTAATTTTCTTTTAGCCTACGTTTGACAACTCAGATTTTTCAGGCAGCATTGGATTTACCAGGACATGCGATGGAACGAAAGTGTAGAGTACTTATTTACATTTCAACGCTTTCGGGAGCCACGTATACCTACGTACCTACCTACCTACAGTAGGTACCTGTGTGGAGGAACAAGCGGCTAACGAACGCCGCGCGGGAGGCGATACGATTTGTCTGCCGTAGATCACTATGAAATGGACAGGACATTAAAAATAATTGTAATAAAAACTGATACAAATCATTTTCTTTTTATATAAATACACATCATCAGCCTATCACGTTATCACAGCTGGGACACGGGCCTTCTGTCATAAAAAGAGTATGGGCCATAATCCACTACGTTGGCACAGTGCCAGTTGGTGGTTGTCACGTGTCCTTGAATTCTTGGACATGGCGATTTCCTCACGGTGTTTTCCTTCAACATTTTTAGACCGAGAGTTAAATCCGCACATAGCTTAAGAAAGTCGTACGGGGCCAGCAGGATTCGAACTCGGGTGCGTCGCGTCGGATTGAAAGTAGCACATGCTCCCACATTTGCCAGTTTGTGTAGTATTTTCATCTAAGCGCTGCCGTTCTTCGGAGGCCCGGTGGTTGTCTACAGTTATGTTCGACAACAGTCGTTAGGCCATGACGGAGACCTTCGGGTGGTCTAAAAACTCTGACACCAGGCCACACACCCACGTGAAAGAAGAAGAAGAATGGATAGATTATATAACCATTGAATTGCTTTACTCAGTCTGGAAGTCTTGTAGATCTACCTACTTAACGTTATTCGGTATTATTTAAATTGCAGAACATACGAAAGAAAGCGGCTACGCCCGTAGCACCTTCGTAGCTTCGTAGCTCCGTAGCGAATATTTGCGACGGCTGCAAGTGGCGATATTTCAGCGCTCCCATTCCCTGTTTGTGAAAACTTTATTCACGTCAACGACTCTGTCTGTCAACGCAAACCAGAAATACCGCGTTATTACATACAGAAGTAACCATAGAGCAAAGGAGCTATGTAAAACAATATAACGAACTAATTTTACATCCTACTGATATTATAAATGCGAAAATTTGAAAGATAGATGGATGGTTATTACTCAATCACGCAAAAACTACTTAACGAATTTTGATGAAATTTGGTATGTAGACTTTAGGTCCTAGAAAAGACATATACTCTTTATCTCGAAAAATCTGAGTTGAAACCACAGGGCACAGTTATACTTGTATTCAAGTCTGGCAAGGAATGGAAGAAAAACCAAGTAATGAATTACGTATAGTAGAATTATCAAGTAATCGTCTACGTACCTATTTTTGTACGTATACTACGACCCGTATACGTAGCTCCTGTCTGTCAACGCAAACCAGAAATTCCGCGAGAGAATAAAATACTAGTAGTGATTGTTGAGTCTTATTACGAATTGGGCCCGGACTTTGAATACTTTATTAAGTTACTCGCTTTTTGAAAAACTTGCTGCTCTACGAGGTTTCACCCGCATAGTTTATAGTTGCTCCCTCAGGAACTATTCAATTTTCTGAGATGAAAAGTATCAAATGGCCTATTCCAGGACCTACATTAAGTACCTACATATTATTTATCACAGTGTCGTCAATATTTGTGCAGTAGTTCTACGATTTAACACCAATCATTTTCTTTCATTAACACTTAAATACATTATGAAAACAATTTCAAATATTTAACGTAAATTAAAAAAAATAACTGAATACCACGTTTTTATAGATTCAGAATGCATGTCATCGAGTTGTGAGTTACCCTGAAAGTTTCAGCCGAATAGCTTATCAGGAAGAGCTCGAAATTTGAGTTTCAAGACTCCACCCAGAACGACAGACAGACAAACAAGAAAGTGACTTAATAAAAAACAGCGTAGTAAAATGGAACATATCACGAAGTAACCATTTCGAACCGTTGCTCTCCACCTACATCCTATTCCACTTACAAATAGTACGAATAATGTGAAACCGCCGCAGTCTGAATAATTCTCTTTTATTGTAGGTTCGCTTCAGCTGAAGTTTGTCGGAACTTCATTTGCATCTTTCACTTGCTTACCTTTACCTACCCTACTTAGGACATCATAACAGGTAAAAATCCTGTTTTCGAATTTTGGCCGTACTACAGAATTATACAAACCTAGTATATAATTATATGTATTAAAAAAGTACTTTTATCATAACGAAATTTAAATAAATAAAGTTGTATAATTAACTAGTGAGAAAGATTGAATCAAGTCTTGTGATGTGTGAGTGTTGAGGTTTTTTACTTGGCGTAATGATCGAGACATGGTCTAGTAAAGTATTTTTCAACACACCTGCTCATAAAGTGCCTCTATGGTTACCGCAATTAGGCACAGAATGACACCTATAATCAAACTGTGACTTTTTCATTGCTATCACTCACTAGTGAGTTATAATTATTTTTTTTTATTTAATTTTATTGGTTGAGGTGCTTTGTTCTTAAAGCAGTTTTTATTCAAAAAAAGATCGTGTTTAATAGAACAAATAAATTAATGTTCCTATTGCTTGCTCATTTCATGCAACTTCTTATTTAATTAGATAATTTTAACTCGTACGTGTTTAATAAATAAAACTTTCACTCAAATATAAATTTTGTTTTCTCTGTAATAAAAGAAAACTTTAAATTGCCCATTTTGTACGTGGCAGAATAGGCGCAAATACTATGCGCGGAAAATAAAAAAAAACCTCATCCCTTTAGTCTGTGGCTGATCGCAATGCGCGCGCATAGGACAACTGATTATAAATAAAATGAGTTTTTATTGTTATTTTATTCACAAGTGTGTTGAAAAACGTCGTATGATACACGTGCGTATTGATGATGACCGTCCTCGGCTCTCTTAAGACCCTCACCTAACGGCTCGGGTCTCAATGGCGCCTCAGCGGTCATCACCAACATTACACACTAGTACCATAATGTACTATAGTATATTATTATGGGGTGTATTTTATAAATACTGCACGATTTCTTACACAAAATAATGAAGCTATTTCTCATTCTTCACTCGTGGTAGGTCTATCGAATGCGGGTGCCCATCCTGGTAGATTCTAGAGACCACAGCTTTGCCTACCACCAAGCAGTATTGTGCGCAAGCATAGCAATGCTTGCGCATACAACACAGCAGTGTTCCGGTTTGAAGTGCATTGTAGCCAGTGCAATTACTGGGCATATGAGACTTAATTTCTGATGTCTCGGGGTGATGTGCGCAATGCAGTGCTGCGCAGTACTACGCAGTGCTTTTTATGGTATTAAAAGTTCTGGGTGGCACTGCAATTGCTAACGTTAGGCGTAGAGCTTACCATCAGGCGAACAACTTTCTTGTCTCATCACTCATTACCATAAAAAAATGTACACGGATAATTACTGATAATAATGGATAATATAATTATTGAATGTTTTTAAATCTTCAAAGCCCATCATTCCGTTGGTTTTCAACTCCCCACTAGAGAGTTGAACCCCTTCCGTTACCCTGGAAACCCTGATCCGGGTTTTACAAAAAGTAAATTACGGCACACAAGCATAATAACTTTACACTTTGATGTCGTTAATTATCCTATTTTCAACGAATTCTCGTACGATCGCGGCAACGTTCGTCACTTTGTGGAGTTTGTGCTAACTGCCACATTAGGGGTAAATATTTGGAGAGAGTAGGTCGAAATTCCTTTGCAAAGTGGAAAAAGGTTTGTCAGCGTTTAGGGATTAACTTTAAAGTTATATTGACTAGACTTCATTAGGCACTTTTTTTACAATAGTGACGAGACGTGCTAATGATGTTCAATATTTTTTTGAGCCCATAGATTGATAGCCAAAATTATTAAGGTGATTTTGCCATACAAATATATAAAGTGTTGTTAATTATTTTCATTTGTACATAATTATTGTACATCATAAAAGGTTGAATATTATATACCTAAAGTCAAATGAAACAACCAAAATAATAAATATTATTTTCAATGAATACATACAATATTGCAGTCACTTAAACACCTGATTATTTCTATAAAACAACACAAAACGTTGAGCAAAAATGGAATATTTATCGATGTAATTTTTATATTAATCGATTTAATAAATTGATTAAATCGATTAAAACTTATTCTTAAAATAAAATCGACTGTTTTCAAAGTAATCCAAGCGAAATCGAATCAGTAACGCATTTAGGACATCACTAATCGAGCTGTCAAAAGATAAATAAATGGTTGGACGGAGGATAGTTTTCCAATTCATAGATTTTACACTGTGCATGTTAAAAGTCGCAAACTGACGCCTCATGCAAAATGTAGTGGTATACTTCTCTCCCTAAATGAAGACGTAGGTTTCCCAGCAAATATTTTCGCACACTGAATATTGATTTTCGTCGTTGTAAATTCATAGGTAGGCAAATTATCAGGCGATGTCGGCTTGCGAGCGCGAGGCTGGCACGTGCACGGCTGGCTGACTCCGATCGTACGCGTCACTATTTTACATATAAATGGACTTCGCTCCATAATCCGTCTAACACAATGGCTTTAATTTGTTCCGTGTATGTGTGCGTGTGCGTAGACGGAATCCCGAAATCTGGCTATATATGCATCGTGGATACAAATATAGATAAAGTACTACTTGTTTGACATTCTATTAATTTTAATTTATACCCAATTGTTCAATGTTATATTTCGCGACATTATAAAAGAGTTGAAAAAAGACATCCCCACAGAGTTTCTTGGTGCTATCTTCTATAGCGGGCGTATTTCCGAAGCACTGGTAGAGTCAGTTTTCGCATTTTTTTTCTGCACCCAGACTTCAATTTGAGTATAGGAAAGAAATGGGTAAACATAATTACCTTTTTTATATAAGTTACAATTGTCAACATATTTTTAATTGTATCATGTGTTTATGACCTTTAAAAGTGCAATTTTGTGCCTATTAAATAAATGATATTTGACTTTGACTTTGACTTTGATTAGTCAAGCTGATAAAGTGGGAGTTGAATTTTAAAGAACTTAAATAAAAAACGCTTTGCTTTCAATTCTAACCAGGTTAGAACAAGGTTCATTGATGGGGTAGCTGCCGCAAGTCTACGACGAGTTCCCGTGGTTGAACAATAAATGATCATAAAGACTAAGAATACTGAGATTGTATCGTTAGATTCGTTAGATGCAGACAAGTTGAGCAAATAAGTTAAGCTTTTCTTAGACTTTAATATGCAAGATCAACTGATTACTATTAGTCACTGCCCAACAACCACAGGGCAATATTCATAATGTCTAGGCAATGTGATAAATAAGGAAGTTCAACTTATAATTTATTATATTACACAACCATTTAATTATTTAATACGTTGTTACTAATAACATGAAACTAGAAAAAAACCTTAAAAATATAATTATTTATTTCACGCGAAGTAGCTTGTTATTATTCATAATGCCCGGGGATTATGAAAAATGCCCCTATTTATCACTTGGTCCATAACATATATAGCTGACAAGTACAAAAAAAAAATGTGCGTCTCAAGACCTAATGTTTGATATATTGGTTCACTATTACTATATTTTTCAACCTTGATACATGTATGAGGCAGGGGTAAATCACTAGTATCATACAATTGGTCTAGTTTACAGAAGGGATTGCGCGGAAACGTCGCATAGTTTGAGTCTCATGCGCCATGAACTACGAGTGTTGTTTAGTTTGACTTAACTAACAGAGAAGTTAAATTAGTGCGGGCATTTCGAAATGCAAATCCCGTGCACGGCGAGCAAGAGTGCGGCACCTGCGCTGACAGTTTGTGTAATAGCTTGGAACCACCGAATTAATTTACAAAACCTGTCTCCAACAAAATAGTTTTTGATCCCGGTTTGTGTCCTGAGCGCATCTAAATATTTTTTTACGTAAAAATTGTTTAGGCTTTATATGACATGTTCTTCAGCATGGAGTAGAATACATGAGATTATCTAAGAAATGCCAGTCTTAAAAAATGACGCTACCTAATAATTATACTACAATAACCTTTATATTTCGTTATTTCTATCTACATGTGGGAGAGTATCATGATTTAAAAATAAAAATACTAATTTTAATTGTTTGATAACGATTGTTTTTCAAATAAGTTGCGAAATGACTAAAAGACTAGTCCAACCTCCCACCGAGCTATTTCCTATAAATACGCGTGGCCGTATTTCAGAGCAGTCAGTCTGTGCGTGACTGCTGGCACAGACGGAGCTCCAATATAATTGGATGTCAGGTAACTTATGTCGTTACTATGTCCGTGTATGTATATAATAAATATTTATTAAAATATTGAATAAATATAATTATTTGATTTGGAAGTATATCAGGTTTTTCTTAAGCAATCTCCCACATACATTCTGTCAAATAATCATAACATGATGGCCGACTCAGCATGAGCATCGATGTGTATCTGATTTTATTAGCAAAAGCAATTGAGTATATGACAGGGTAGAAGGTGAAAGTTCATATAAAGCTAACAACAACTTTGAAGCAATATTCCAAGAAGACTTCTGATATTGCCAGCACCTGTTTACATTCAACCAAATAAAGAAATAAAGAGCCCTCATGTGTGTAACTTTACAAACAGGCACCTTTTTACTCACTGTATTTTTCTAGTTAAAAACTTTGCTGTGAAAGGCAATTTCAGTTTTGCTTCGTCCCTTTGAGGGTGAATTTTGAGGGTCAGTGCTAGTGACACTTTCGACGGGCGCCGTGTGCCGCCATGTCGTGCCAAAAAGCGAACATCTGTGATCCAAACAAAAACTACAAGTTATGACCCCGCATATTTTGTTGGTTCATAAAGTTTGTTCAAATTGTATAACTTTATGTTTATCCGATCCCATAAACACTGACGTAGATTTATATATCGTAATGAAGTTACGCTAAACGCCTTTGTGGTACTGATTTCTATTGAAAACAACATTTATTTCAAAAACCAAAATGGCAGGCAAATAAATATTTTAATTATTTATACAAAGACCAGCCTAAATAAAAATGACAAGGTGATCTTAGAATCCGATGTTGAACGTAAAGTCTGCATCCAATTAAAACTCATATTATTTTCTCATTCCATTACCCCGCGGCAGGTGAATAAGGATAAACATCAGCATGTTTATAATAAGGGTGAAAACCCACTAAACCTAAAAATACGATAACAAATACTACTTCATGTAAACTAGTCAATACATTCTTCTTATAAGATGGAAAAACAATAACAAAGTTGAAAACAATTTTTTTTGCCAAATGGAAAAGTATTATATGCATTTTTAATTTTCTTTTTTACTTTAGATCGTTATCTAGACTTAGTGGGGTTTTGTCCTTCAAACGAGCTCCAGCGGGGCCGCAAACAACTTTGAAACTGGCCCAGCCACGCAGATGTGCATGACATCTCTTTGAAGATAAAGACGGGAGATAATTTTGCAATTTTCGTGCCGAGAGTTCAGCGATATGTACCTGCCTCTCATGCTCCTCAAATTAACTTTTGATGGCGAGCAACTTTCACGTTTGTGATGACGGATTTACTACGGAAATGTGATGCGAGTGGGCGACCGACCCCAATTACCAATTTCGAACTTTGATCAATGTCAGATCAAGAAATCTTAGGTACGCGTTCTGAGGCGACGAAGTTTCTGATTTGATTCTGTTTCTCGGAAATTCGTTTAGATATTTGATGGCCGTTAACAGTTAATAATAGTCACTATCTGTAATATCTAATCTTTGGTTGTGTGACATCACGTTTGAGCCGGGGTTCATGGTCGATACTAAATAGTCGAATGTTATGAAAGACGGTTCAAGTTATAATCTCTCTTCATAGCAACCCCGCAAGGGGTGGCGCGGTCACACGTTTGAGCGCCATTCACTCGCCATTCAACGCATAAGCTGGCAACTCCAACACTCAAAAATTATTTCATGTCGCAATAGGCATAATCTTTAGCATCTGCCGTTTTTATATTTTTTCCCTGAAATAAAACAGACAACATTTCAGTTGCTAGATTGTAAATCCACTTAATATCTGTATTTTCATAACAATATCTTACTGTCCTAAAATACAATTTTAAATATTTATAAGGTCCATAACAAAAAACAAACATAAGTTTACTTAAACTGAACATGAGAATTCTCTGCTATTTGCATGAAATGTGTACACTCAACAAGCATTCACCAGCAACAGCTGTTGGCAATCTGCTCACATCACAACCATTATGATAAACATAGCTGTATGAAAATGAACACGTCAAAACCTTGACAGCCCAAAACATACATTTGTCACTACGATTATGTCAAACACAAAAATAATCCCGTCATCTATTTGGCGTGTGTCGCAGCACCCCTGCCGTTCACGACTTGCAAATTTGGGGAGACTTTGGAAGCAACTACAAACGCAGTGGAAGATTATAGAGTGCTCTGTATAGGTGATCAGGCGTCGTCAACCTCGTGATGTTTTGAAAGAGGAGTGTGGAGGGCGCTGGTTGCCATGGATAATAATACCCGCTCCATAATACGCCCCCAATATGTTGGTGGGCAATTTTCCCTTAGTTGTCGCGTTAGCAACAGGTCCCCATTTTATATAGCAAAGCTTTTTATATCATTTCTCATGCTTATAACTTCTCCACAAGCGCACGGCTCAAAAGAAGTCAAAAGCATTACTTTTCAAAGGTGAAATCGCTTTGATTCGAGGCAGTCTTTTAAAATGTCAAGAACACGTGTTTTGTATGTTTGCTGGCAAATTTGGAAATTTTAGGTAGAAACGGAATGGATTCTTGTCATTCTTATAATTAAGCAACAATAATTTAGTCTACATTGAAGCTTTTGTAGATCTTTTACACAATGTTTCATGATTTTTGTTTATATTAATAATCATCTAGATATTATGTTTATGTATGTAACTACACGAATATATGTATAATAGCCCTTATCAGAAAATTAGAGTTAGGTAATGTTTAACATGATTTGATACTGTTTAGCTTCATTAATGCAGACTTAAGAACCTACTAGTCAACAGGACGTACTATAACGTTGACGACATTTTTGACTGATGAAATGATTATTGATCCAAATTTAATTAAAAATGATATTGATTAATTAATATATATAGAAATTACAATGCCATGTTTATTATAATTTATATTTATTATAATCTTTCTCTTCTTTCTTCTCTTTTTCTCTCTTATTATACATAATTATCTTAATAATATCATAAATATCTTTTTATACATAATTTTATGGCTAAATTGTAATTTAATAATTGAACAAAGATGTTTATTCACAATATTATCTAATATTAAGAATAACCGGACATGTGAGCATATTAATAAACAAATAAATTGAATTGAATTGCTAATGAAATAATGACTTTAAGTAGGTAAAAAGGTAAAAATTAAACTTATTCAATATTATTTTGAAGTAAACCTATTAAAACAAATACACACGAAACACGACTTTTCTCCGTAACCTCTCAGCGCCAACCATACTTATAAAGTCATAAAAGTGCCGAAAGTAATTAAAGCAACGTCAGTGCCAGCAAAGCAAACAGGCATTAAAGGCTCCTAAAGAGGGCGCTGGCTATTCCTAGTAACGTTTTAATCAAACAGTAACCACGCCCAGGACTGTCATGTCGCGTATTTATGAGTTGTAAAGGGGATCTTTCCGCCGGATGGTGGCGGTGGCCATTCGTCCGCAATTTATACGGACAGCGTTCTAATAAAAACTGTAGTAAATCAAAAACAAAAGAATATTGCAGTAGTTTTTACTGGCTTATAGAATCGCCTGCTCTAATCATCTTGGAATAAAGTTCGGCCCGAGAGAAGTCTCATATAAGCACATGTAAAGGCAAACACTTTACAATCATTGTATTTTACTGTCTATGCTGATTAATACCTGAAAAAAAAAGCACTAGTATAACTTTATTTCTTGTCGTCCTTCCAAAGCAGTAGCAATTTTACCTAAAGTCTTAAGTTTGATTGCTATTGATAGTGAAAACACCTTATCACGTCACGTCACTATGTACATAATTGACCATTTAATGTAGGTATATTTAATATTTTGCTAGATACCTCACTTCTTACATCCTTGTGCTTTAAGAAACTAGATAGTCTTCGTTCCCCATTAGAAGTAATATAACGTATATACTCACACCTAAACCAATAAATACTGAGCGCGATATCTATGTATAAATCTTGAGCTCTATGTAGATCTTTCAAGGCTCTATCATGATTGCAACCTTCAATTTCTCACGTAATGATACGATGATGCAGTAATTAATATTTATTATATAAATTGGAATGTGATATTATTATTATTTTTTTGTATAATTCTTTGTTTTATATTATTATTTAAATGCTGGCTTGATCCGCGTCTTAGCGTCGCTGTAAGTGCAGCAAGCGTTTACATATCTACAAATTTATATAATATGCTAATCTCGGTAGCGGTTACATATTTGAGATGAGATTTTAAAAAGTCTGTCAGAGCGCCTGATCAATATGACGCGTGACCAAAATGCTGGGTCTTATTTGGCTCAACGTATCAGTATTGCAATCCAACGGGGCAATACTGCCAGCATCTTGGGTACGCTGCCAACTGGTAGTGGGTTGGAGCATTTGAGCTATCTATAGGCCTTTAATGGTCTATGGGTTGTCCAATTCCTTTTAAGTAGTTAGTTTAGTTTTAGTAAGTAGAGTGTAGTTTGTTTGCAGTAATTCGCTTAAGGCAAAGCGCGATTAAGGCATTCGCTCGTAAAAAAAATTAAATATTAAATAAATAAATATGATATTCCATGGGTGACTTCAATATGTTACAACTGGAATCACTGAATAGGCCTAGGGTTTAAAAATACTCTACACAGCACGTACAGCTAAATTCTCCACTGACCTGCTAGCTTCACTAGGGTGATGTGCACTGAAGTGTGGAACGAACTAAAACAAAGCCAAATGTGGGAAAAGGGAAAGTAGGCTAAAACAGCAAAATCCTGCATACGTACAAAAATATTTTTCACATAGCTTTAGACCTAGTAGGGTACATTTCTAAATTCACATTATAGACTGTAATTTAGCAGTAAATGTAGTAGCCAAGAACTATGCGTAGTAGGCACTCAATTATCTGTAGGTACTCATACAAAATAATCTTGTCGGGTGTCCCTCTGAACTTCGACAGCTCTTTATTTCGACACGACAATTACTTCGAAAAAATATAGTTCGACAATTCATCAATTCAGTTTTGACTGAAAATAATTCGACAAGTATTAGTTCGAAAGAAAATATTTTTTTTTTTTTTTTTACGCTTAATAGGTCTATGTTTGGCCACTATCTCGCCTGATGTGAAGCGATAATGTGGCCTAAGATGGTGCACATAGATCTAGAGAGAGACGGCAGTTGAGCGGCTACTCAGACCCGTCTCCCCTATATTTCAACAACACAAACATCCTCATAGACCAGGTTAGGTTATGTTAGAGCAGTGAACGCACATCGCGCGAGCCGAGCGAGCGAACCGTAGACCTACGTGTCGAATCATGTTCAGTCGAAACAATGATTTGTCGAACTATATTTTTCGAAGTAAGTGTCGTGTCGAAATAAAGAACTGTCGAAGTTCAGAGGCACGCCGAATCTTGTCTGATCGTTCTTATCCTACTGTTGTGAGAATCGACCCCACCGTACACGTACACGTTACAACAGCACCGTATGTATTACTAATTTTAAGCCGAATTGCTCAACCACCGCACAGACGCTGTCCTAGTTGCTAACTCCATGTGCTGGTGACCCTAATCACAGTTCACTTTGTGCGGGCGTATGGTAATGGCATGGATATCGTGTGACGTGCGCTGACATATGTCAGTAGCGAAAATGAAGTCCAAACGAGGCTGTAGTGAAACTGTGACACGACCAGCTAGCAGCTTTTATGGTTCTTCAAGCTTTTGATAGTGTCACTTAGTTTAAATAATTAAACAATAAAATTTAAAGGTGATTCTGCCGCCAAGCAAAAGTGCACGAGCATTACTGTATTCTGGTTTGAAGGGGATTGTAGCCAGCGAAATTACTGATGTCTCGGAGTGTTGAGCGCAATGCAATGCTACGTAGTACTTATTACAGTATTAAAAGTTCTGGGTGGCACTGCAATTGTTATGGGCAGGTGTGGCGCTTGGCGAACGACTTGCTCGTCTCATTACACTAAATCGGCTGTGCTGACCCGCTTATGAGTACAGCATGCCTTAGTTATTAAAAAAATATGGAATTCCCGATAAAAATATAATGTTTTTCGTATTTCATTCTGATCCCCAATATTACCTATATTATTTTTAGTCTTAATTATATTATTTAGAGCCTTAGTTCAATATTAATCACTGCCATATTAATTATTGTTTATTAAGTATTGTTTCCCATCCTCATAACATTTACCTACAATATAAGTACATATAGGTGATCGTCATGACGTTATAAAGAGCTAATATTGTACTAAGCAGAGGCTATTTAGAGTTATTACATTCTGAGCATGACGGGTAAGAATGTAGCTGGCCCTAAAAGGGACGGCATGTAGGGCAAAGTGGCCTCACGTTTTAATATATCACATTTTCTACTTATATTCGCTTGTATCTTTCACTATATGTACGTATTAGGAACGATTTTGAGAGAAAATGTGTCATGTAATAATATTTGATTAATCATAATGATTTCGAGAGAATATTTCATTAGGTACCTATCGTTGTTAATAATGAGATCTAGATAATATCAGGTATTTGTCGAGGTGGAATTTTCTGAGAGGTTTGAAATGATATTAAAGATTTGCTAAGTCAGATAAAGAGTCGTTAATACAATGGCGGTCGTAATCTGCCGGGGAATTTATGCATAAGAGAGGTAATAGCGCGGCTCATTGGTTTTTCACTCAGTTTCTCAAATGTAGACGGATGAGGCCGTCGCCGAGCGCGCCCGAGACAATTGTCAGCCATCGCTCAGTGTCCCCGCTAATTGCTAATTCTCATCAGCTCCATTTAAATCCAGATTGACAAGAAAAGGAATGCCGACCACCGCTTAAAATTAAACCAACTATAATTACGCAATCTCAGAACTAAAGTTTCAAATCGAAACGATAAATATTAACCTTCTAAATGGCTTCTAATTTTTGGTGAAATCGAAGTGAACTTCGTCAAATTCTGCAAACATTATATATTTCCAAAGAAAGGCAGGCAATTTGGGCAGAAAACTCGTAGTAAAATAAATTCTTTGTACCAATTAAGGATCCCTTATACCTAAATACCCTTTCAAGTGGTTCGGAGGAAGGAAGAGGGCGCGAGCGGAAGAAATTCTCGATAACAGGGAGTAAAGAGTGGAAAATTATAAAACGTTAGAGCCCAGACAACGTTTTGAGTGGATAATATTATGATTATGATCGTCGGAGTCTGAAATAATGCTGACGTAATAACTTGACGATATTAGGTGTTCTGTTTTAAGGACTTTTCGGTTGAGTGTTATTGTTATATGCATAGTATGATAATTTAATTCCATGCAAGCCTTTTCTTTCAAAGTTTCTTCTACACTTGTAAAAAATAATGCTGTTACAAAATTTCTTTCATTAATCCAGAGTATAAGCTATCTTCATTCCGAATTTTAGTCAAAACCGTTTGCGTATTCAGCCGTTGCGGTGTGAAGAGGGAAGAGACACACTTACACACAAACACACTTAAATACAAACTTTCGCATTTATAATATTAGTGTGATTTGATATGACTACAATTTTTAATTTTAGTTCTAATGCTAATATGAACAGAACTGACTTAACTTGTACGCAATCATAGCAAAGACTAACATGCGTTGCCAATTTTTATTCATTCCCTAGCAAAATCAACATTAGTAGAAAGCGTAGACGGGGGAGGACGACCCGTATTAAAATATTTTAAGCAGGATATGAATATGCAAGAACACGGCTCTCGGTGGTGGTGGTTAACGATTTGCACGTTTTTGGACCACTTGCTAATTGCAAATGTGAACGAACACTTATGGCAAATGTAATTGCTTTCACTGATACCGCATACCTCTTGTTTGCACTTTGATTTGACGCTGCAACACAAATCCAAATGGAAATTTATTAAATCTCGCTTATGCGAAAAAGCGCGCGACTAGCTTCAATTTGCCGATTAAAAATATGTTAATACCGCCCTCCGCTTGTTGTTTTGTAGGTTTTATTTTCAGCACAATGTTGATACATTTAAAGTGGCATCAAATTTTATTTAATTGAATAATTGAAGTCAGATACGTCATTATATACGAATGGCCATTGCAATGATAACAGATTATAAGGAAAGTAAAAGTATATTAACACATGTCATGTTTTTACAAATGTGGTGACTATTATAGCGACAGCGTTTTTTTCAATGGAATTGGGTGATGAGACAAGCAGGTCGTTCGATTGGTAGTAAGTGCACGCCTGCACAAAACAATTACAGTGCCACATAGAACTCATCACTACATAGTATAAAACAAAGTCGCTTTCTCTGTCCCTTTATCCCTATTTATGCTTAAATCACTTCATCTTTAAAACAACGCAACGGATTTTGATGCGGTTTTTTTTAATAGATAGAGTGATTGAAGAGGAAGGTTTATTATATGTATAATAACCGTGTGAAGCCGGGGCGGGTGGCTAGTAATACCATAAACAGTACTGCGTAGCGTTTATCACCCCGAGACATCAGATATTAAGTCTCATATGCCTAGTAATTTTGCTGGCTATAATGCCCTTCAAACCGGAACACAGTTATACTTGTGCACTACTGCTTGGTGGCAAAATAATTGGCAAAGCTGTAGTACCTACACAGACGGCCTCCCGCATACGAGAGACTTACCACGAGTAAAATGATGATTTTGCATGACGACAATCAAGGCGCAATATATTTTAGCCCATCCAAATTACAGCATCATTGTACAAAGATCCGTCCTCCAGCATCAAGTTTCTTAACAAGATCAAGCGCAGAGTGCGATTCCGTGTACAATATTATATTAGCCGCTTGTTGCCGCTGAACCTATCTGGCCTTTTCAGTTGTGATTAAGGTTGGATTGAAGCAAGCTACCGACGTATCTATTCAATTAATGTTCAAGTCCGAGACGGTACATTAAATACAGTAAGGTATCTCTTGTGGTGAAATAGAGAAAAATACCGATACGAAAAGTGGTATTACGATATACGTATGATGAACTGAGATATAAACAAGGTACTAATCATGGTCACCCTCCTTAATGAGAAACAAGACGAGACCAAATATGTTTAGTGTAGTCATGCGCCACTCTATTAAAATTCACTCGAAAAAGGTATGAGGCAATAGGAAGAATGGAGTATGGATTGATGACTTGGCCAGGGTTGTTGGACAGATGTATAAGAAAGGCACATGACCAAAAACGTTGGCGTGATTAGGGTTTTAATACCCAACAGCAGGAGGAGAAAGGCTGAAAAAAATAATAAGGCTAGTACAATTTCTTTGCGCAGAACAATCTTTGATGTTTTGCATCGTGTGTAAAAAGTATATTTTTAGATATCCGGCCAGTGTTCTATGTGAAGAGTCTTTACTGTCACAAATTGTTTGACCTGAGATTGGCCAGTACTTCAATTTATACTGCATCAAGTCTGTAAATTGACCCTATTTGTACGAAACCTGCGCTTGGAAAGCGGCGGGCGGTCGAGACTGTGGAATAGCGTATGGCGAGTTGAAATATGGCTACTTGCAACGCATAGGCCGAGGCAGCCGAGGCGACCGAGGCGGCTTCGACATATTGACCTGTCTGAGAGTTATTTATATCAGCAGTGTGTTTCGTTATATTTGTGGAACAAAGGATTTATTTATGTTGAGAGCGTGTCTATGAAAATTTATTAGGTAGATATATAGATCAAATTTCGCGCTACGGAGAAGCGAATTTAGTCGGAACCAGTTTGGACGATAGAATTTTCGTAATTTTACGAATTTCTAAATAAGTGTTGATATATACTAATCCTTCATATTAAAATGTTTTTGAGTCTTTTACGTAACTAAGACTTGTACTTTAATACTGAAAATGTTATGAGTTAGGAACCCCGTGCATAGGATTCACCCCCATCTAATATTTATTTGATATTTCTATGCCTTGAACCGCTTCGCGATACGAGTTTTTAATATTCTTCCTACATGCTTTCCAAAACACTATTAAACGTACAGAATGATATGAAATTTGAGGGCGAAAGCAATCTTGGTAAATGGCAGACACTTAGCAAGCCATTTTCCCATTTCGATGCATTTCCTGTTGGAAATTACTATCATTTGTTAAAAGAGGGACGAGTGTTAAACAGTCCATGTAACAGTTTATCAAAATCATGTGTGCGAGCGAGTGTGGCTCAGCGGGAGCTTGTGTGACTTACGATCCGACGCAACGGAGTTCGGATCCCGCTGGCCCCGCACCAATGACTTTCTTAAGTTATGAGCAGATTAATAGCAGTACTCGCTCTCAAAACGGTGAAGGGAAACACGTGAGGAAACCGACATTTCCAAGAATCACAAAATTCAAGGACATGTGACTTCCATCAACCCGTATTGGTCGAGCTTGATGGATTATGGTCCATAGTCTGTCTCTGAGTGAAGGCCCGTGTCCCAGCACTGGGAACGTAATGGGTTAATGAATTGAATGAAAAAATTCTAGGTATATACTATATAGTAGACTTTAGATTAATTTTGTACCAGGTATATTATATTACGATCCCGTATTTTTTGTATCATTTTAAAAACTGGCAACCAAATATAACAAAAAAGAATCAAAGAATTCCACCATAACATGACAAAACAAAAGCTATTCGCCCAATTTTAAATAAACGCCCCCGGTATAAAATTGTGCCGAACAGCAAATCTTGCCAAACTGTCTATAAATCTGACCATAAAAGTAAATCCCTGCAATCAAATCGCGAACGGCGGAAAAAGTAAGGTTGTTGTTGCTATCTCAGGGAGCATACATGAAAATAGCTGAGAAAAGTGAGGAACTATTCTCGGAAGGTCCTCGGACCATGAATACAAATATGTGCCGGTCCGTGCCGCTAACTAGATGGGACTGTGATATCCGATCTCTGATTAGCCTTTTGACTTAAATTGTCAAGCTTGAGATGTCTACTGAATCTAGCAATAACTTGGACGCATAGTTTAGTACAGTTTCAAAGCGACTACTATTTACTATTATTATAGGAACGAAACGATGAGGCGTGTCAGGTCAGTTTGTGTATCGTTGTTGTGCTAATTAACCGACTTCAAAAAAAGGAGGAGGTTCTCTGTTCGATTGTTTTTTTTAATGTTTGAAACTTTTTTTGGAACTTCAGAACTCCGTAATTTTTTAACCAATTTGAAAAAATCTTTTTGCGTCGGGGTCAGTATAGCTACGAAGTGGTCCCATATAAATTTCATCGATATGTGACCTTGGACTTCGAAGATACATTGAAGTCGGTTTTTGTTTTTTTTTTCTAAAAATTAATTGTTTTATCCTACTAATATTATAAATGTGAAAATTTGTGAGGATGGATCGATGTATGTTTTTTACTCAATCACACTACTGAACGGATTTTGATAAAATTTTGTATGTAGGTACTTTAGGTAAATGACAAAGGCTACTTTTATACAAAGAAACTGCGGGTGAAACCACTAGGCGCAGCTAGTTTATCAGTTTATTTACAGTAGCAAAATTACCGTAGATTATTTAATGCTATAAAATTTACTTGCAACCAGTCCATCAAATACATGATACAATGAATAAATACAAATTGAAAACAATACTCGGTCAACCCTATAAGCCTCCAGGAAAATAGCAACAGTATAAAATGCAAGGACCGGAAATGAATACACCCCTGCGCAATATACGTGGCGTATTACTGGAAGTTACATATGGTCGAATATACTTCTGAATACATTTGAATTGTGCTATTTATCTCACTGCAATAAAGCTCAAAATCCTGCGACATGATGTCACAGTGTCTAGTCCAAAGAAGGGCATTCGGATTCTCAGTACAAAATTTTATTAAAACGTGCATATCCTATTTCTTACAAAACAATATTACGCAACACGTATGCACAAACATCTCTAAGTTCGAACTATAACTGTAGACTGTTAAACTTAGAGACACTCAAATATCCACAACAAAAACATTGAGCTAGTCCCAACACCTGAGACTAAAACATAAAGATGTGTATATAGCGTTACCTAAACGTAGGTAAATTATAGAACGATATTAGAGCACTATCCTGCACCAGACTAAATCAATTAGCTAATCGCATTCAGGCTCTCATAGAACTTTAAAACCAGTTAGCTAATAACGAGGTTTCAAAAAAGCTTAAAAGTTCTTCGTCTAAAAGCTTATGGCATTAATACGTATCATTCAAAGAGCAAGTAACGTCCGATTTTGGATATTTTGAGTTGCCTCATACACGGAAATCTTTTAGTGAGCTATACAGGATTTGTTAATTTATATAATACGTTCTACTTTGCAAGCAGTGAGTGCCACGAGCGTGCCGCATTTTGCTGAGAGTTCCATGTGTGGTCAACCGCAGATTTAGTCATTATAAATTTAAAGGCAAAGCCTGAGAGTATGAATTCAAATGGCGAGCATTTCCGCGTGAATTCTGCCTATTCCAGTTCCGATTACTCAGCCGTCACCGTGGATATCAACCAACCAATGCTCTGATGCCAAAGGAGGTGTTTGTCAGATTTATTACCTACCATTTCGATTTGTTTACTCAGTTGTTCAGATCCAATTACTTGGCACTGTTTCTGTACTTAATTAAAGGGACGCTTGATTACTCGCCCGCAGTGGGGCTTTGTATAATTGCTATTGTTTAGCAAATGAAGACAAATGAAACTTTAATTTAATGACACTGTCTCATTCAGACGCACGGGAGAAGTCCTGCGTTCGCGCTCAACAACCTCGTTAAACTTTAAATTAGGTAATGTCGAATGTACCTCTATACAACCTTCTTAGGTACTCTATCTATATCGAATCTTTTCGATTTCAACATATCTTATTATGCGTGAATAAGTACATAGATATACCTTGTTTCATTTTATTGGATTTTGTCAATATTGTCAAGTAAAATCACAGCATCAAAATCTCGAAGGCTTTTCTAGATACATTTATTTTATATTATTGAGAAGCTTCAAAGATTTTTGTTAAGAAAGCCAAAAGAGTTTTCATATTAAATTTGCATGAATAGAAAATATAAAGCATAATATTTTGTAATCTAGCAAGTCTAATAATCATTCGTAGAAATCATCTAAGCGGTGTAGATTATGATTATTTCACAAACAAGGTTTTTCGGAAAGAAAAAATACGACCGGCTGGGTTTTAAACCAGCAACCCAATCTTTCCTCAGCGCGGGAAGCGCTCTACCAATTGAGCTACGGTGGTCACCAACTCGAGTGTCGAATTTTTTCTTCCGTTATTTAACCATCTTAAGGTTGACGTGTACGCCATCTATTGAGATGGAGTGAAACTTTTTCTCAATTTTAAAAAACCTTATTTGAGTTTTTTGCTTGGCATTCGTTAATGCCTTCAATAAATATAATAATGATTATTTGTGTCTTTGCCAGAAATCCATCGATAAATCGATTTTTCTATAGTTCAAAGTTTAATTTTTAGTGATCAGGGCCACATCAATATTATCACTGAAGTCAAGCACAATTAGAATTTATTGACCCATTGCAGCAGGTACCTATAGCAATTTGATTCACTTAATCCAAAGAAATCAGTTTAGGAAACCTCGTCAATCTCTCAGTATTCTTTGTTTGTCTCAAGGTGGCATCAGTAACAAATCAACAGTAACTCGATTCTTGAGGTGTCTGCCGGTGAGAGTGGTATACTTTTAATTGGGAGTAAGTGTGTTTCGTGTTATTTACTTTGTTTACCTTTCGTTGCCGATTGGATTTACATAGTTTCTTACTGAATAATGTTTTTATGGGTAATGTAATAATTGTCAAATAACATGATCATTATTGTTTGATCATTACCAGATGACAAAGTCATTCATCTGCAATTCTAAAGTTGGAGTCTGATGCGGTTAACATCATTTAGATATATTTGGGAAAAGTAAGCAAAAACAATATTTTAATACAACAATACAATACAACACAATAATACTTTATTGATCACCAAAACAGGAAACAAGCTTACTATTACATATAATAGTGATAGAACAATGGGCGGCCTTATGGCTATGCAATTTCTTAAAGGCAACCTTTGGATGGACAGGAATTACTAATTTTAACGTCCTTCCGTTATAATGAACTACTCATAACTACACGCTAAAAGATCAAAAAACACATAATAGGGTATTTAGCGTCATTTTTCGGGTCTCAAGGTGCTCTCGCAGCGGTAACTCGATTCTCCAGCCGCCGGTGAGAGCGTGGCATACTTTTAATTGGCAGTAACTGCGTTTCCTGCAAGCGTGATTCGATTACCTTCCTGCGCCGCTTGGGGTGGTACAGTTACTGAATAATGCTTTTAGTGGTGTTTTTGAGCTTTTGCAAAACAGTGGGTAAATAGGTAACCTTGTGGGCAAAATTAATTAGCACAGTTTACCGGGTAAATGTTGACAGGCTATATAATGTGACCTAACTATCACCTATAATTATGTTCAGCTTATTTGGCTGAAAGACAAGAAATTAACGAGTTTCTGGTATCATTCAGCAATCAAGAGATTAAACGAATTAAATAACGGAAAAATTTAAACATTGATTGCAAAAAATATCTCGAAGAATAGAACGATACAAGATTTTTGATGACAAATACATTTTTAGAGACAAGCTTTTAACACATTCGTAATCGGAACCGCGAGCTGATTAAAATGAGCCCAAAAACTAGTAGTTTACAGTTATCCGTCAGGGAGTTCCATTATTCACCTTCCGTCTCCATCATCAGATCAGCTGGCAGTCACCATAATACAATACAATACAATACAAAAGTGCTTTATTGTACACCATAGCAAAGAATAACAAGTTACAGAAATTGGCTTAAAACTACAGTACAATGGGCGGACTTATCGCTAAAAGCGATCTCTTCCAGTCAACCTTTAGATGGCCATTTGACCCAAACGAATAAATAATAAACACACACCTATGTAAATTACCTGACGTTTTTAACACTGTATGTAATTTTAAAGAATTTACTTGTAAATAATTATGTTGTGGTCAATTTTTTTTAGTACCTGGTAGGTATCCATTTGACCGCAGTCTCACGTGATGGAAAGTGATGACGCGGTCGACGTTGGATCATGCTTGCCTAGAAGATACCGGTTCACTCTGGACTTGAAGACGCCCAGATTATAAGAATCGGGATACAGAGATGCTGGTAAGGCGATCCATTCCTTAGCTCATTATAAAAATTAAAGCGAAACGCTTTTTGTTTCAACGCATAACTTATATCAGAATTTTACATATGTTTTTTAAACGCACAAGATTAATAAGTAGCTACATGAGAAAAAAGGCGTCTAAGCAGTATTTTGCTACTCTACAATATTGCATTTGTGAAAACAACAATCTAATTTTAGCCGAGCCAGCCATTTTTATCTCGCAAACCCTTTTTTAAGAACTTCGTTTAACACAATGACGTATTTTTAAAGTGCTTGTTTCAGCTAACTGCGAGGACTTAGTTCATTTTTGAGTCGTAGAGATAAACTGGTGATTTTGTATGCCGGTTGACACAAACGTTGTTTATTGCTCGAGATTGAAGCAAAATCGAGCTAGCGTCAGCGGGAGCGGTGTCATAAGCGACAGCGAACAGCGTTTATCGGACATCGGTCATTGTGTTAGTGGATCCGCTCGAGCGAGCTCGGAATAATTACATCAGGGAATTCTCCACGGGTGGCTACCGACGCTCCTGTTTTTACTCGTTCTGAAACTGCTACGAGATAACCATCCCTGCTTTGATGTAAATTTCACGTTCATTTCATTAAGGTTGTCAATCTATTTTGAAGCAACCGGAAGAATTAGAACCCAAGAAAAATGTATAGGACATTTAATCAACGGTGAGCATTTTACCATGAAAGTGAGTAAAAAATAAATAGGGCAACTAATAGAGGCTTATAATGAAAAGTAAAATTACTGGGGCGCGGACAGCGAGCGTTTTCCGGTTTTCCGACGTCGACACATAATTCAGCGTAAGATTAAATGCCTCTTGGCCCCCTCCGGAAGTCCAGTGCTCCATTAGACAACCGTGGGCCTGCAAGTTGGCCTCTTCCTGTAAAAAAGCTCGTATAACTGAAAACTCATGTGGTATATTAAAATGGAAAATTGCTAGTTAATGAAAAAACAAATATCGCGCATACTTAATTAAGATTAACAATCTTAATTTGCGATTACGTCAGTACAACGTTAATGATTAAACAAGTATTTAAACGATGTTAATCATCGATACATAAATTGAACCAAAGTAAACTGCGAAATTTCTCGAAGAAGCAAAATGTCAAGTGTGCCGAGATTCTAGAGGGTCTAAAATAAGGAAACGCCCACGTCTAAATTGAAATGTGTTTATTCTCTAATTAGACTAATTTATGTTTTGTTTAAAAGGGGGTGTTGATTGCAAAACTCAGAGGGCGCCTTTGTTTAGTGAAACACGAAAGTTGTATTGAATACAATTTTTCAACGAACTTACATAGAGAGAAGATTTGGATTTTGGTTATGTTTTTATAAATACGCCCAACGATCTCATGCATAGATCCTTGCCCTTAAGTAGGAAGCCCTGATCTACGAAAATAGGAACTATGAGGACCATGGTTCCACAACACCAAGACACAAAACAAATGCATGCTTTTTTTATTATTGATAGTAAAGTATATTAACAAGCCATGATGTTACAAGTAGCGATATCAGCAAGTTGTTTACCTGATGGTAAGCAATATGCCTGCCCGTAATAGTTGCACAGATCTTTCCGAAATCTTGTGCGGCTCTGATAGATATCGTCACCCTAAGACAAATAGTTCTTATGTCTTAAGTCTCATAATGCCCAGTAATTTTGAACCAGAACACTGTTTGCACACTAACTACTTGGCGGTTGAGTATCTGGCAAAGTACTCTCAAGGTGGTGTCTTGCAGAAAAGGTCCTCTATACAGTTACCATTATTAGCACACACATCACTGCCTATGTTTATTTTAACTTATATATATGAAGTAACAAAAACATTACATTTTGTTCCTTTATATAAAAAAATCAGTCAAAATTTTTATATTCTTCGATTATCTATAGCTTTTAACAGCGTCATGAAGTCTGAACTCTCCAGTATAGATCTGTTTACTAGTAGTATAGCGTCAGCAAATGCAATAATGTTCAAAAGGTATACCACCGCCTACGAGTTGTAGTGGCTATGCATGTTAATCACTAAGAAATTTACTATTAAGACACTATTTTGTACGTAATCTTTTTTAACTTACTTTATTACCATCTGTGGAGACTTGTAATTGGCTCTTTGTTAGCTACTTGTACTCATGTTTTTTGTAATTAATAGCTGTAAGTCCCCCAAATAGAATAAAATAAAAAAGAAATATATTCTTCGTGACATTTTCGGGCATATTTTAAAACCAATTCAATTAATTTATTGATCGAATAATAACAATGTAGGTACGTTATATTAGGCATGTCATTATTATACAGAATTGATTCATTATAATCTACTTAAAAAAAGAATTTTTGAATATATTAAATTAGAAAATGAACATTTCTGCCTTCCAGCATTTCGTCATAAATTCGTTCATTGTGTAGAAAGGAAGTGTCAAAGCAAGTGCGAAGAACGCTTTAATTTTTGTTTTGAATTCCTACCTAAAAACACTTGGAGACAATTTTCAGAATTTAAGTTAATATTTTACCACAAATGTTTAGTAACAATAATACCTTTACCCCTCTGGTTAAAATTATACTCGTCTATTCATTGCCATGGTAGCGCCATTCGCGTTGATGGGGGCGCGTCTATTGTTCCGACTTGGATGGACTTGGGACACGGTGCGACGCAGTTGCGAAGGTTTGTGCAAAGTAGCATGTTTGCACTCAAGAAGGCTACTAAATTTACATACCATATTATTTTATAAATGGACTGTATTTGTGTCAATTAAATTGGCCATCATTTACTGTTTCAAGCGAATTTATTTATTTATTTGGTCTTTATTTCAGGCAACATTAGATAAGTTACATATGTAATTTAATTATTCTAAGGCTCATATAAAATTACCTTAGAACTATCATACATACAATTTATATTAAAATATTTAGCTTGCAGTTAAAAATACATAATATTTTCTTTCCCAGATTCAGATACAGAACAGAGACAAAAGTTAAGAATTTATTAGACACTGTTAGCTTTTTTGCTAAAACGCCAAATGAAGTTGTCGTCGAATTTATACTTTTTAAAAAGCTGTTATTCCAGCCTAGCCTGTTATTTCCGATATTTATTATATTTCCCGTCTCGTCATTCGGGTACATTAACAAATAATATTTTTTGCGAACCATGGTCAAGTTATAATATATCTATATAAATATCGCAACATTTATCTGATTTACGACTCGAACTTAGGTACTGTATCAATAAATGCTACGCCACGGGTGGACACACGTAATCAATAGAGGCAAGGATTAGAGGAACGGGCTTAATTATACTGCCACGTGTAAGTGCGGTCATAAACATGGTCCGACTGTGATTAGCTTCATTTTAAATAGGCTTTATATATATAGCGTATTTTAATTTATGTGAGAGAAAATAAAATTATTAACAGAATTGCTTCGTGAATTAAGATTGAAACTCGTTACGTTTGGTGATTGGATATATTTCAGTTTTCATATTTTGATTATCTCACAGTGTTATTTTGCTGTGCAAATTTAAAGTGGTAGCCGCGCCAAATTGCAATAGCATCTAAAGTCGACTGAAGAAAAAGATTTCGTGGAGTAGTTGATCAAAAAAAGTTTAATGAATTATTTTAGCACATAGTCAATTTATCAATGCTGAACTTTTTCAAAGAGTTGATTGATGGAAACTTTATTGGCTAATTACTACACAAAAGATAAAAGTTAGTCACAGCTACAGCGACAGCTATCTCAACTTTGGACTGATTCTAGTTTGGGATTACCCTCGTTTCAAGCCGCTTTGGTGTGGCCACGGAAGCGCTGATATAACGTTGCCATTGTCCAGGCGTCCACGTAATCAATGGAGGTAAGCTCTGGGCACACAAACCTAAGCGACTAGTGTTCTGCCGTCTACCACTTCGATAGTTTGTATCAGAAACTTGGGACGAAATGGTTGGTGATTAAATAGTTACAATGTCGGGCTGGATTGGACTATGATTTGATTATTTTCAAATTCCAATATTATATCTTCTGTTTTGTAATGCAATACAAACTTTAGTATGCCTACTTTAAATAAAAAATTACTTATTAATAAAAACTACTAAATTGTTATTGATACGCTGAATTGTTAGACACATCATTCTGAAAAAAAGGCAAAAATTGTGACAATAATTCATTTTATAAAAAAAAACGACTTTAATTCTGATGCCTTTATTACTGAAAACAACTCTACACTCTACTTACTAAAACTAAACTTATTACTTATAAGGAGCAGCAATTGAATAACCCATAGACCATTAAAGGCCTATAGATAGCTCAAATGCTCCAACCCACTACCAGTTGGCAGCGCACCCAAGATGCTGGCAGTATTGCCCCGTTGGATTGCAATACTGATACGTTGAGCCAAATAAGTTCCACCATTTTGGTCACGCGTCGAATCGATCAGGCGCTCTGACAGACTTTTGAAAATACGACGAGCTCCCGGTCCCCAGGGAACCAAAGTCTCCACACCAAACGGCTCAAATATGTAACCGCTACCGAGGTTAGCATATATCCGCCGCTTGAGCTACTCGGCCGAATTAGCCGCCGCGTCAGCCTTATTCTGCGTCTCCGGAAAACACATTCTGATGTATTTTCGATCGTATTTTATAAGTCCAAGGTCGATATACTGAACCTAGTGCAAAAATAATTTTCTAAATTGGTCAGTAAATGTCGGAGTTCTGAGGTAACAAACATACAAAAATACAATCGAATTTAGAACCTCCTCCTTTTTCGAACTCGGTTAAAAACATCCGCATCTTGTTAAAGGTGAGATGATGAGTGCTCTTAGTGTCATTCCAAGTTCGAAAAAGCGCTTAAATTTGGTGTATATTTGCAGTCGTGCTAGTCGCTTAGAATTGTCCAGTCTAGTGGTAAGGATTAGAGACGAGGGTAAATTCCACCACCCTCAAATTGCTACTAGCCTCGTGTCCGTGCAGTCATAAATATGTGGCATGGTGAATTAGGCTCATATGGATCGACGCTGTGATTTGATTGAAATGGACCTCTGCTACTGAGATTTAATGGGGTGTGTTTACTTTAATTGGCCATTATTGCATGATTTTCTCCAAGGTATGTACATCAAATCATTCATCATCATCATCAGCAGCAGCAACATTTCTCTTTATCCACACCATCACGAGAGAAGAAGCTGGGACAAAGGTCTTTTCTTACAGGGAAAAGCAACCAATATTGCAATATCATAATTTGACTTATATATAGAAACATTTCCCAATGGTTGTAATCCATAAAGCTTGAAAAGGCATAATTTTTAATATATACTGATCTAGCCTAATAAGAGTAATAAGTAATTTTAGTTTGATCACAGAATACTAAGGGACAGAAGCATCACTCCGCAAAGAAATTTAAACAAATAGCGACTCTTGCTATGACGGAATAAAATTCAATTCAGCTCGCGTAGCGCTGCATACCTACCAGTCATATTAACCTACAGAGCGCCTCTCTTTCTATCGCATAGCTCTTATCTCTTCTGACGCGGCACGTGTAACGACGCGCGACCTGCTGACGGTGTCCGGCTATATACTTGTAGCTTCGGACCTACAGTGCGGAGTGCGCTAGGCCTGGTTTGATTTAAATT
This sequence comes from Petrophora chlorosata, assembly GCA_951640565.1. Lineage (NCBI taxonomy): Eukaryota > Metazoa > Arthropoda > Insecta > Lepidoptera > Geometridae > Petrophora > Petrophora chlorosata. Next base: position 9,981,503 of record OX621193.1, on the reverse strand, counting down.
GATTTGTATAGTATAAATAAGAATGTGTCCATTTTCTTACTGTCTCTTTTAAGGTACATAGAAGAAAATGTGCCTTCGATAATAACATCACTTCACACAAACTGGTGACCAAGCTTGAAAGGGCATAGATTGTTTTATATACTAATCGGTCTCAAAAAGACATCCCATTAACATAACAATCTAACCTAATAAGACTAATAAGTTTTTTAGTTTGATTCAAATTGTTATGTATAGTATAACTAAGAATGTGCCATTAACACTTTTCTTACTGTCTCTGGTGTACATAGAAAAAAATGTACCTTCTATAACAACATCAATTCACCCAAACTAGTGACCTTTACCACTGTGCTAATATAATTGAATTTAGCTGTAGGCGACAGCTTATCACATTCAAAGTAAATCAGCTAAGAAGGTATAACCTCAGAATTAATCAAAACCAGCTCCCAAGGAATTGTGTCTATTACCATGGCAACAAAAATCCAATTACGAGTTACGTCACATGGGTAATGCCACAGTTTGCTCCTGGGGCGTTCGCTTCGGTCTTATCATCCCCCTGTAGATTATGTGGAGGCAGTGATATAAATAACAAGTATTTACAAAACAAATGAACATATAAAATTATTCCTCTTCTTTAACTGCCACTTAATGAGGTGCTGGAGAACAGTTAACTGCGTTTTGTGGAGCGTTAAATTGTTTCTTAAAAATTGTACTTCTGTAGTTTACATGCATCGCATGGACTAGGTGGTATATAAATCAACTTCATCATTCGTTATTTCATATAATTATAATATATATTATAAGTTCTTATGGTCGCCTCACTAGTTCTAATATAGTTTTACCAACTCGTATTTATTATACTATTAACTAACTATCAAAATATTTATTTGTCTACTTTAAAGACTGCTTTAAGCTTTGCACACATAACAAGTACTTAAAAATAGATGATATTAATAATAATTTTCTATCATAAAGGAGATTACAACTTATATATATATTATTATATATAGATAACCTTATCTTTATACACAGCGTCTTTCACTTTTCCTCACATACAAACACTACACACTACACACATCCACCACAAGCAAAGCCACAAAATTTGTAATATGTGCTTCAAATGCGTATAGAATTACTTATTTATATATAGCGACTTTAATAAAACGTATAAAAAGCGTGAACCTGTTATTGGCAGTATGAGTAACTTAATATGCAATGTTATTATTTTCTTTAAGTGCTGTTGGTTCTATGACAAATAAAAAAAAAATAGATCCTCGTAGACAAAGTGTTAGTAGGTATATCAAACTTTGACTTCATCTTATTATGACAGTATTTTATTAGCTTTTAAATAGCGTAGCGTAGCGCTCACAACGTATCTCGCTTAGCTATATAAGCAAATCTGCTAAATTAAGCAACGTCATTACTTAGATGGGTGACCGTTTGTGTGGTGTTTACATTAGCGCTGCCTTGCTTTAGAGGGCACGTTAAGCAGTCGGTCTTGGTTGTCGTATTAAAACAATAATCGTTAGGCCATGTCGGAGCGCTTCAGCCGCGCTACAGCTCCAACAACAGGGTCAGCCACACACCCCTAAGAGACGACTAAATCAGATTGTTTAAACCTACTCTCCCAAACATTGACAACACTTCCAAAACTTAACAACACAACCAATCAATGTTACCAAAAGCGCAACCACCTGTCATGCACTAATTGAATATTCGTGCGGGTAGTTGCACGCTCGTGCTCTCGAACGCTATTAGCTGCGTCGCGCCAAACTTCGATGAGCAAACTTCAATGGTGTCCATTACGCGTCTTATAGGTATTATGGCGAAAATTAACTGAGAAGGCTGGAGCGAAATTGATCCTTATAATATAGCTATCTAAGTTTAAACATTGCTGGATTGATTTGAAGCTTGCTTGGATTGGATATTTCCGGAGCACTGGTAGAGTCAGCTTTCACATTTCTTCAATTTGAGTATGGGAAAGAAATGGGTAGACATGCTTACCTTTTTTAAATCATGTTAACTTAAGGTACAATTTTAACTTATTTTTAAATTGATTTGTTTTATGACGTTTAAAAGTGCATTTTTGTGCCTATATAATAAATAATTATTGCCTTAGACTTTGAATTTGAATCACACTAAAATTATAAATGCAAAAGTTTGTATATAAGTGTATTTGTTACTTCATTATGCTGTAATGCCTCAATGTAATTGGTAAAATTCGGAATGAAGATAGCTGACAAGCTACACCGGGAAACCACGGGTAACACCGCGAAGCGAAGCTAGTACAAGATATATTTAGCAAACCTTATTTTAGATAATAATTATTTATTTGATTAATGACTTATTGATTGTATTTTATTTTGTTTGAGCATGTTATTTTATATTTCGTATTTGTAACTCACTTTATAATGTAATTGTATGGGTTTTTTAATTACCTAGGATATTACCTAGGATAAGAGAAAGTGGTTCTAATTCAGCTTGCAAGACTCCACCCGGACAAACATACAAACATTGCAAGTTAAACAAAGGCTTTTACAATGTATACAGCTATTGATAAACGTACTGCATCGCATACAGAAGAAATATCTTATATTTATATCATATTATATTATCATCTTATATTTAAAACATAAACCTAATATTAGGTATTGTCTGCGAAGATTTCTTAAGCTAAGAACCAAAATTAATCTCACTCCATTTTCCTCTCATTGGGAACCTCCTGATTTATTTAGTTCATTTATATGCGAACCACGTCGTTTAATATTTTAGGGTTGAGATATAATTGGATCCGCTGTGCATTCGGATGCAGCCTGTATCCTGCCATCCCTGGCAGCATGCCACGGGTTGCATAATTTAATATCTCTCTATTAGATATATTAGTATGTCACTCTTTTTGCTTTCACTTCTCTATGTCTGCTTACTAAACTGGCGCAAATAATAATTAAAAATTCATTAAAAAAAATAACAATTTCCTCCTAAGTTATACGTACTTAGGAGAATAATTTATAATTTTTAATATAATTTAAGCACATTGAGTTGTGTAACTACTACATTTCTATTTGTTCTTTCACATCAATTAGTACCTACACTTAATTTGATGAATAACCGTGCTACTTCGTCCACGAAGAAGGTTTATAGTCGTTCCCTAAGGAAATCTTCGTTTTTCCAAGATGTACATAGTAGCATAGGTCTTATTCCAAAATCTAAAGAACCTACATACCAAATTTTATATAAAACCGTTCAGTAACCAAAATATACACACACAGACACATATAAAGTAGGATGGGAATACTAGCTGCACCCCGCGGTTCAATTCTATGTCCTGTATTTAAGGTACTTATATATTATCAAAATTTTATCGTAATTCGTTAAACAGTTTGGCGTGATTGAGTAACAAACATCTATACATCCATCCATACATACGTTCTTGTTTGGCACTAACAAGTTTTTCCAAGAGTGCCTAGGTGCCATATTGCTGCGAGTATATTTGGAGTGGGTTTACTAGAAACTTGCCTCGTGCCTTGAACCTTGAGAGCTCGTTAAAAGAGAAGATCCTAACTAAATCACAGAATACTTTGGAATTGCGTTCACTGAATCACATGACGTTCATCATTCTAAAAAGTGATTTTAGAAGTGTACCTCATAGAGATGTTGGTAGTTTGTATTTTTGATGGATTGCGCTCTTGCGGCAAATTTGCCGCGTAACCGCTAGATATACGTTCGCAAATTGCTAGTGTGAAATGGCCCTCATAGGTACATGATATAATTGAAAACCAACAGCTATACGTGAATTAACGATGAATTCATAAATTAATAATTTCTCCATATCAGTTAGTTGATAGATGATATGCATTATAATTCTAGGTTGTTTTGTAGCGAACGTATTTATTTCATTAAATTATTCATAGTCGTGTCCATTAACGGGATATGAGCCGATTGTCATTTAAATTGATGAATAATTTGCGAGGGATCACGATTTTGCACAGGAATGTAGAGTAACTATACAGATAACGGTAATCATCATCATCATCATCAGCCCGTCATGTTCCCACTGCTGGGACACGAGCCTTCTCTCATAGAGAGAGAATAGGCCATAATCCACCACGCTGGCCCAGTGCGTGTTGGTGGAAGTCACATGTCCCTGACTTTTTGTGAAAAGTTCTTAGACATGCCGGTTCCCTCACGATGTTTTCCTTCACCGTTTTTAGAGCGAGTGTTAAATCCGCACATAACTTCAGAAAGTCAGTGGTGAGGGGCCAGCGGGATTCAAACTCGGGTGCGTCGGATCGAAATTCGCACGTGCTCCCACTGAGCCACACTCGCTCTACCGATAACGGTAATACCTCATGATAATCTGCAAATGAATTAACATCATTGTATCATGGTATCTTTAACGCCCTTCTTTGTTAAATCTGTTCGTAAAGTGAATCTGTCAAGTATTATAATGTCATATTTACCAACAAAACATATTATAAAAGTAGAAAGAATTATGTTACGGTAGTGTTTCTTATTGCACTGGAAAGAAAATGTATCGTATTGTTCTACTTATTTATAGTTCACAGAAGTGTACCGGAGAAGCCACCACGTATTCGTATGGAAATTTTAATTAAAACCGAATGTAGTATGAATTTTCCACGTCCACAGTTAGAGCTTTAATTGAAATTCGTTGACTCACCGAAACGATTACTCAGTAATTGATATTTTAATTGTTAATGCTAACTTGAACCCAGCTACTCTTGCGAAATCTTTGAAACGTTCACGTTTGAAACGAAGAATCAACGCATCGCTCAAAAATAAAATTGTATTTCTTCCCAATGTAATTCTATTTCACGAAGATGACTTCTTATAACTCAGGAGTAACAGGCAAACCGAATTGATTCCAATATTCCCTCTTCACTTTTCTCAGATATTTTCTTTCCTGTTCTACATTTTACATAAACTAATTTCCTTGGCAATATTGGTCTTGCGACAGTTCCGTAGGCACGGGCGCCTCCCTCAAAAAGAAACTCTTCGAGTCGGGCCTTCGACGACCAAATCAAATCACTCGACCTTATCGATCACCCGGAGAAAACTTACAACTAAATTTATTTGCGTATCTAGAGGGTCCCTTGATGCGATAGCCACGGTAAAGTGTATATACTCACATACTTTCAAATCGCAAACTATAAAACTATATGTAGATATGATACAGTATTAATCCAATAGTACTCCTGATTTAACGCAATCGCCGAGGTTGCATCCCCCATGAGCCGCAGGGCCAGTCACCCTTCGTTGAAGGGGAAACGCTAATATGAGGATATGAGAATTTACTGTTTAATCCGGCTGGAGGCCAATTTGTTAATATTTTCACTCAATCCACTTAAAAGCTCGAATATAAACGTACAGCTACATAAAGCCACGTGTCTTTGTTGGGCTTAATCGCCGAATGGTCTAGATGGATTGAACGCGCAGAAAAAATATTGAAAAGCGATGCGCGGAATGACTTCAATAAAATTTTCAGCGTCGGAAATAAAAGCGGCCGTTATGATATGGGTGGATTATCGTGAGGCATTTATATTGTGGGAATAAACATTGTCGGGCGATGTGTTTGATGTGGTCGCTCGGGCTGGCGCGCGCCCTTTATCAATTACGGCTAAACAAGAAAAATGACCGTCCGTAAGCCTACACGAGACTAATTAAAGCAAGTAGGTAAATTTGGGAAGAGCCAGTGTCCCCACCGTTCTCGTCTCCCCTCCCCTCTTCCCAAGTCTCGTGTTCTGTTCATCCCTCTAGGAACAGGTGGTTAAACTTTTTGCTAATTTCATTAAGAGAGACGTATATTTTGATCAACTCGCAAAAATGTTACTTTTTTTAAACTAAATTATTCTGTTATGATTGTTCTCATTAATTTTAATTTGGTTACTTGATTTTAATCAGCTTGGTTATTTTGGGAGTTATTTATATTTTAAAAGGTTGTTATCTAAAAAGAAGCCTCTACAGACAAGCAATGGGAGTTCCGATAACAATACTAACCTTACTTTCTTGTACACTTTTCCTATCAGTAAAACTATTTGAAAACGTCTATAAATCATTCACGCTAGATTAAATAGTAGTTGACCTCTCCCTTCGTTGAGCAAACACCATTACAAGTAGTTTAGGGGCGCTCACGAGAGAAAAAATCACACCTAGACGCCTACTAGCAAGTAAATTGTTCATGACGTTCCATTTATTACATTTTTGGAATCTTTTAAATATCTATAACTACGTACGTATAACTACGTATCTATAACTAATACGGTCAATATGTAATAAATAAAAGTATCCATATAATGCATACCTATTATACAATAGTTAAGTATCTATACTTATAAATAATAAGGCTAATTGAATGCTGCTGTAGATCGTTTTTGTTGGAATAGTTTACAGTTAGCAAAAATATGCAACAATAAATCTCTAAAATTATGATAATTAATTACCTTTTTAACCGACTTCAAAAAGGAAGAGGTTTACAATTCGACGGTATGTTTTTTTTTTTTTTTTTTTTTGTGTGTTTGTTACGCGATTTCTCCGCCAATTATGCATTGATTTCGATGATTCTTTTTTTGATTGGTAGGTAATACTTCAAAGGTGGTCCCATATAAATTTTATCGAAATTCATTCAGTAGTTTTTGAAAAAAATAGCAAAAACAAAAAATATAAGTTTAATCTTCAAGTCGGTTCTTGTTTTTTTCGTAACCAAACTTTCTTAAGGTGGAGGTTTTGTATTCGACTGCTTCACCTGCTTCACCCAGGGTTGACTTCCGGTGAGGGAACTCCTCAACGGTGAATAGTACAGACACAACATTTCGTAAATGGATTTAACCATAATAGCCTGTTCTAAATTCCATCATGATATGGCAGATACACCCAGGATTGACTTCTGGCGAGGGAACTCCTCAACAGAGAATAGGACAGACATGAAATTTTTTTGTACATGCATTTAATTGTGATAGCCCATTTTAAACTTTGTCATGATGTGGCTTCTAGATCATAAAAGCTTGTCTTTAAAAGCTTTTTGAATTAATTTAATTAAAACTTGTTTTTCACTAAAAAGGGTAAAATAAATTATTTTTCAAAAAAAACTAAACCGACTTCAAAACCACAAATGGCACTCAAAAGTAAAAAATAAATTAATATAATTATCATAAGCGCTACCCACTCATATATTTGAAGTCGGTGCTAGCCAAGTCTAAAAGGTAGTAGATAGATACTACCTACAAGTAGTACTTACTATATACATAGTATTTAATAATATAAGGTAGTAGATAGATACTACCTACAAGTAGTACTTACTATATACATAGTATTTATCTGCTACCTATTACACTTGGCTGGCACCGACTTCAAATATATGAGTGGGTAGCGCTTATGATAATTATATTAATTTATTTTTTACTTTTGAGTGCCATTTGTGGTTTTGAAGTCGGTTTAGTTTTTTTTGAAAAATAATTTATCCGCATTAAAATTTTAACAGAGTTGGTAAAATAAACTTAATTCAATTTATTTTAAGCACTGTCCAATTTTTCATCGTCCACCAAAATGGAAGGATCCGTCAGGTGAATTTTCATAATAAAATAAGTGACATTTTAATCGCGGCTCAAACTAAGTAGGCTCTACGAGCGCAGGCAGGCTCAAGCGGATTAAAACTTTCTCATAATGGATTCCACACTGAAAGTAATAAAATAATGCCTTTGTGTTCGGGTATTATGTTCTATATTATCGCGAACCACGTTAGAAGTTAGTAGGGTATGCTTGTCTTTTGTGTGATGTTGAACTTTGACGTGGAAACAACTCTACACTCGGTCTCCGGACTTTCATGAAAAAACTGAAAAATATTGTGTTTTTCGTAGGAAACACGTCGTGATAGATAATAATAATAAATAATAAAATGTTTATTCATAGCCACATATACACATTGCCACATATAAATTTAAGTTATTTAAGCTTAATGAACAGTATTTTATTTATGTAGGTATGATGTTAAAGTACAGGACTCTGACAGGAATCTGAATAAACATGGGTGGCATTTAGCTATTTTATGCGATTGAGCAATGAGACGAGCCAGTCGTTCGCCTGATGGAAAGCACCGCGCTTGCCTATAACGATTCAGTGTCACCCAGAGCTTTTAATATGATAGAAAGAACTGCGTGGTACTGCATTGCACTCATCGTCCTACGCACTTAAAATAGAAATGCTTCCGCACTACTGCTAGGTGGCAGAGTAACTGGCAAAGCGGTGGTACTAACCTAGATGGCCTCTCGCATGCGAAAGATCTACCTGGTATCACTTTCGACGTCGAGGTGACTTCGAGATTTGTAACAATGTTTATTGATGGGAACAATTTTATTATTGGTTTCTATTTTGTCCTGATAAAGGATGTGGCAACAATCTGTCTACTAGTTCACACGTCACCTCGACGGCGCCGGCGACGCCTACTTTGCATTATAATCGAGTTTCCACAAAGTAAAACAAAATCTCGTGGTCCCATTAATATTCAGTGATAGGGCTCAACGCATCGCCGGCGGATTGACGTTTAACATGCAAATTGCATACTGAAAATCTAGCAAAATTGTGTGCCACTAAATATTTTCGACATTATTAATTCAGGACGCAGTTGTTTGAATCGGTGGCTAGAATATAATTTAAATGTTAAACGAAATTGTGCCACTAACGCTAAATTAGACTGGGGTGCTGGCCGCCGGGAATTTAATCGGACAGGTGAATGTACGGAGGATAATGGGACTAGGAGTTATAGGTATATGGATGTATATGTATGGCTCTATTAATGGTAAATCTATCGCAAACATGCTTAACAAAGTCAAAGTCAAAGTCAAATATCATTTATTAAATAGGCACAAAAGTGCACTTTTAAAGGTCATAAACACATGATACAAATAAAAAATGTTAAAAATTGTAACGCACCTAGTTATCAACTAAAGGCATTTGTGTGCCCGCTTGAGTGCATTATATGTGTTGCATTTCGCGGAAAATAGGTAAACAAATCTTTTCTTTATATGAGAGTTGACTAAAAATGGCGATGCGTTGTAAATCGTATCATACCATCCAATAAGGACTTCAACTGATGACCATGACCACTATGACAAGAGTAAAACGACTAAGAAGAAGACAATATACAAGAGTCATTCTCTCAAAACGCTCTACACTCAAGAAATTCCATCACATGACATGTTATGTATATAGAAACTGTGTCAGCTCCTCAGTTTGACATTCTCTGATGACTTCACTTACTCTGTACATTCTTCAAAAAGACAGCAAACAACAGCGACATTTTTCAGGTCTTTTTGGCGACAAAATCCTTGGTTACACTATATATACCTACGCCTAAAATCGTTCATCAATACCATTGCATTAGTCATTGACCAATGGTAAGTGTTCATATTCCCGCGTTGCTTTAATGCTCCTTAGTCAGTCAGTTTCAACTCTATGGACTAATAAATTGCACTGATTTGATTACTCGCGTGTTCCAACTGGCCAGAAATGTGTATAAATCAACAAACATGGTCAAATACTACCGCAATAGGAATTCTATTATTGTTTTACTATACGTTTTATTGTTAAGTAATTTGCACGAGAAATTCCTCTTTTTTACGGTGCAGTGGTAAATGTAGAGTGGTAAAGAAGTACTTAATCGTATTTTCAATCTAGTATACGTAATAAGACTGTATGTATGTAATAAAGACGTAAAATGGCTTGTTATGGCTAGTACAAAACTCGCTAAGCATTTTGTATTTCTTATAAGATCTATAACATTCGTTGAAAACGTTTAAAAGACACTTAGAGCACCTGGCTGATGCGAAGCGTGACCAAAATGCTGTACTCGTATCAGTATTGCAATGCAACGGGGCAATGCTTAAATATTTTGTCTGAGCGTCGACATGTAGTCTTCAAAAGTAACACACATGCTCTAATAAAACTAAATCTAAAGTCTTCTCACTAAGAAGCCAGTTTTTTGTTTTATAAAAATACTTGTGTATATTAACAAAAGTGGTAATAAGTATTACTATAAATAAATAAATAAATAAATACGCCCATCGATCATATAGATAGATCCAGGCCCCTAGCTAGGATTATCTGTATCTAGGGAACCAGGAACTAAGAGGACCATGGTCCCACGACACCCAAACATGAAACAAATGCTTGTGCTTTTTTTAAACACAAACATAAGAATTATTTTTCCCGTCGCGGGAATCGAACCCGCAACTTCAGCTGTGTATGAGATTTAAAGTCAACCTGCCCAACTACACCACGGAAGATGTATATCTTGAAACTTAATTATTGTATTATAACTTGTTTATCGCTTAAAAATCTATACATGTTTCGCCACTATCTTGCCGTTGATGTTGAGCGACGATGTGGCCGAAGATGAAGTAGATCTAGAGGAACACGGCAGTTAAGCAGATGCTCAGACCAGTTTCCCTTATTATAGTAAACTCAGAAGAAGTTAGAAATAGGTTTATACTTGTTCCCTAAAAACTGTTCGTTTTTCCGGAATATAAAGTTATAGAGGTTATAATATATAAGTTATAGCGGAATATAAGCTATGTTCTAAGTCAGACCATAATCCCTGTGTGACAAATTTCATTCAAATCATTTTACTAGTTAGATACGACGCGACTGAGTAAGAAACATCTAAACATACAAACTTTCATGGATATATTACTATTTTGATTAGGATATATTTATATATATATACATATATATGTAGGATATATGTATATATGTGTCAAGCAATTATCCATAAACTATACACATGTATTTCTAATAACAAAAATTATAGCAAACCTATTTGTAGTGCCAGCAGAAACTAAAAGAGTTACAACCAAATAAATAGAGGCATATTACTTAATCGGCAAGTCTCGAAAACTGCAGACGATTAGAGAGGAGGGGAGACAAAACGTCTCAGCTGAGAGCCGGGTGATGGATGCGGAAAATAAATCAGCTCTCCGTACTCCAGATGACCAGATGTGGCCTTTCTGTGAAGGTCAGTTTGTACTCTTAGCTTTAGACACAAATTTCTCTGCTATTTTAGAGAGGAGAAAATGTCTTTAACCTCTTGTAATCGGCGAGCAGATGTGGAGCAAAGTTTTTAAATACCCTGCTCCAATAATACATTTAATTTGAGCACATCAGATTATAACAGTCAAGAAATAAGGGTTTCGAAGTTAGTAAGCCCTCGGGCATGTATTGTCTTAAAGTTACAATGTTTGCTCTTAGCTTCTTTAAGATCTTTAAAGTTTCGTAATTATATAGGGTCTTAAAATTGAGAATATTGATAACATACAGTAATGGAAGTATAACCAACCCTCTGTGATCAAATTCATACACTACGACATACAATATGGCTAATTCTCATAGATTACATACTCGAAGCTAGTGATTAGAAGGCCAGTAATATAATAGGGTGTCCACCCGCTACAGTGGCCGACTCTAACTTCAAAGCACAATGTCATGCTCAATAAAACTATTAACGCTCCCCACTTTAAACTAATTACAATCTGCAATTAACGAATGTGTTTTATTAATAAATTAATATTATTCTGCATGTCGCCCTTTTCTCTACCCCTTCAGGGTGAACCCTCAAGTTAATTTACTAAACCAAAACAGAGACGTTCGGCGGGATAATAAGAGATATCCCTAGTGATGACATAACGTGCCTCTGGATAACTCAGCTTACAAATAATATCAATATGACAGATATTACAGTAAATTCACGTCGTCTGGTTCGGAAGATCTGATAAGCGAACAATGACGCCGCCGCATTGTGTCAGAAGGGATACAAAATTGAACACTATTAAATTGCATGTTATTTTGTTGATGTTATTTACATATGTAGCTGACATCGCCGTTGTGGTGTTCACATGAACATGTAAACAATAAACATTGAGTTGAAATGTAATATAATACGTTGTTAGGTGGTTTTTACTTTGTATTCGTTGCGATATCCATTATGTAACTTATCTATCAAGTGCACAATGTTGTCGACAGCATTGACAGGTAACATCGACCCCTCAGATCTGAATCGACCGTCATCAACACATGAAAACTCACTGCGAAATCGACTTCACTGCACAGCATGAACCGCAGGAAAAAATACAGTGAAAACATTTCGATTAGTTAGCAACAACAACACGACCGGGCTTCGGTAACGTACAAATATAAACGGGAAATGATTCATTCCCAATTTCGACATATGTTCGAATTGAAAGGTCGGCTGCGAGTGACGTATTTTTAATTACCTTCTACCGCGTTCTCGACTCGAGCATATTGAATGTCTATAGTGGACAATAAATAAGTTGGAAGCCTCCGCATCCCGTTAACTAACCAACTTATACGAGATAGCGGTAAAGTAATTAAAACTCTGTCTGTGTGCACTCGATTCCGTTAGTCGTTATTAAAAAGTCAATTTTATGAACAGTGGCTTATTGGAAATAGATAACGAACGCAAAGCAAATTGTATGAAGTACCTAGTTTATGCCCCAAAGGCCTGTTCGATATTGTGAGTTTGCGAGGGGTTTTATTTAGGTAAAAAGTTAGGTATTTTAATTACCCCAATCTTGATCGAATCTCCGTGCGAGCTTGATTGAATTTCCGGGCGAGGCTATCTCTCGTATTTGCGGAGCGCTGCGGCCGCCCTCCACCGCCCGCCCATTCGCTCCGGCTCACTGGCCTGCGACGTCACACCGACGAACGATTACGTTGTTTTTCATTATTTTCCACTGTAAACAACCGCTCATAAACTCGACTAAAGCCTCGCTTTGATGCGGCGCTCACCATACTATAAAAGTTTTCTTTGAAATTGTCTTGCTCACAAACTACATATTTTAAATTGATTTTTGCAAAAGCTGAGTGTCACACTGTCGCGGGTTTATGTTTCAGTTTACGGTTAGATGATGATGCATCGCTACCATACATCAGGATGTAGGCACGCTTCCCGCGAACGCAACAGCAGCGATTGCGAAGCTTCAAGCCGTACGTAGGTAATACTACACTTTTGGGGTTCCATGATTGATGTGACGGGTAATAAGGCCCTCAAGTATTGCAATTTGTTTACCCTTATCGCATTAATATACCCGAGGAGAGGTTCAAAGACAGGTTTTCGTATCGTATTTTATACCGATCAACAATACCGACCCCGACGTTCGACAATAATTGGAGAAAAAGTCCCCGAGGAGCCAATTTTGCTGACGCTACTTGTAAAGCGGGTTCTATATCTAGAAATAAATTATAAACGATCCATCACTTGCCATCGTTGACTAATATATCACACAACACGTTTAATATTATTACGGGAAATATTATATACGTAGGTAGTCATGTTCACAATGTCTACTGACGTAGTATTTCAGAGATTGAGTTTAACTCAATTCATAAATAGGTAAAAATCAGCTAGTGTGGGAGTTTATATTAATCATCAATAAAGAAGTTGTATTATTATAAGAAACTGAGGAAACTGGCATCTCCAAGAATCTAGGACATGTGACATCCACCAACCCGCACTGGGCCAGCATGGCGGATTATGGCCCATACTCTCTCTATGAGAGAAGGCCCGTGTCCCAGCAGTGAGAACGTAATGGGCTGATGATGATGTATTATACTCGTAGCATTAAATTACAAGAATAAAAATACAACTCTTTCAAAAAAACCATAAAATTTGAATAAAGCTAATCATTATAGTTATTATTATTTATACTACCTATATTCAAGGGGATGATACAAGAGCCGTGAGTTTAAGGTGGTGTATCAACTATATAAACGCATTGGATTATGGATAAACGCCATACGCCCAGCTCCAGCGCGCAACATTTCCACTCTAGTTAACTCGAGATTATATTTATCAATCGAAGAACATAACTGTCAATTACTTCGAGCATTCCATGTTTTTTGTGGTAAATACGACATAACGAGCTCTGTGGGCAAAAAACAACAAGCGCTTAAAGCGATTTTTAGGTGTGGACATTCATGACGCTTTCGTATTATACAAAGACCGGGAGCGATGTATGACCCTGTAAATAATGTTTGCTTAGTAATGCTTGACCTAAATTCTGTTATCGGAAAAAAAATATCACTTCCACTGATACTGGGCGTGTCATGAACATATTTATTAAACGAGGCGTGTAGTAGGATAATTTCTTTGTGACCGGGATGTGTTATATGTCAATTGATTACGTTTGGCTATGGACTTGTACGAAATCACATGTTAGCGACTATAAAGGGTAATTTTTTTAAATCCAAAATCTTTCGGATTTATATTCCAAATATTCAAAGTAACAAAGGTCCATAGGGGAGTCGGGTCTGACCAGCCGCTCAACTGCCGTCTCTCTCTAGATCTATGTGCTCCATCTTAGGCCACATCATCGCTTCACATCAGGCGAGATAGTGGCCAAACATAGATCTATTAAGCGTAAAAATAAAGAAAAAGATACAACTTTTGTAATACGTCTTTTCAAATTTTATTTAAATTAATGTTTTTTTAAACACAAAATCTCTATATTATTTTTAAATCTCATATGTGTTATTACTCTACTTCTCTCTACATATATAATTATACCTATGACCACAAAGTACATTTATATACGAAACCTATGACTTTGTTGACATTATGTACTAATAACGAGTCCATTGGGGAGACGGGTCTGAGCAGCTGCTCAACTGCCGTCTCCCTCTAGATCTATGTGCTCCATTTTACGCCACATCATCGCTTCACATCAGGCGAGATAGTGGCCAAACACAGATCTATGAATCGTAAAAAAAAAATCTGCACAACATGCTACTACAGTATTATGGTAAAAAATTGAAATGCTAAATTAAAAAACATCACGTAAAAAAATTTGTTACATTTAATGATTGACATTCTGGTCTGAGAGCTTTCTAGTATTCACAAAAAAACACAACACACCGTGCACTCTTATAAATTTTTCAAAATTATTTATCAATAACAACACAGCATTTATTGCATGTAAAGATGTTATCGTTTGACTTTATCCAAGTATTTTTGCGTTATTCCTATTTCACATGGTTATCTGGAAGAGATCGTTTTCAGCGATAAGACTGCCAATCATTACGCTTTTGACAAGCTTTTATTAGAATAGAATAACTCTTTATTATAACACCACAATACAGAAACAATTAAAATCTAAAATAACAATTAATTTTATATTAGTGTCACAATGGGCGGTCTTATCACTCAAAGCGATCTCTTCCAGACAACCCACAAGTAGAGGAATGTAGACAAAAATATACATGGATGGTGTCACAAAAATATTTTCTTAGATTCTTATCTAAGTACCATTATAATAAATGTAATAAACATAAACTAAAGTCATTACATAAAATACATAATAATAATATACATAATAAATATTTTGATATATAATATACAAATAAAAACCTACTCGTATACTATAAATACAAAATAACATATGAGAACATAAATACTAACAAGAGTAGTAATTTATTGTTAGTTGATTAAATAACTGTGTATTTCAATACGGAGTAATTTAATTCATTTATTTTTATTTCGCATACAATTATTACACATCTGTTTACAAGCTTGAGCCCACATGAAAGAAATAATCTATTCCTATTTCTAAAAAATGAAGATGTCTTAATTTTTTATTAACACTCGACAATTTTAAAAGTATCTTCGGTTTTCTTAAAAGTTTACCCCGAAAACAAACCTCAAACGTTATATCATTCTATCTACGTATTGTTCCAAGTTTTGTTTTGTATGTGATCAATACGCTGTCTTGTCGATGCGGCACGTGTTTGCCATAAACCTGCTTCTAAAGGGACACCCCGCCCTAACATAGCTGAAATACAGTAGACTTTGCAAGACAGTACGTTAACTCTATATTTGGGATGTGATATTAAGTATATATTCGATATATTCGATATATTTAAAACAAGAGTTAAAAAACATTATCTTTCCTTATAGCTTCGGTTTAAGGGCTATAAGGTTTAAGGGTTAAGCTCGCGTTTGTACATATATTTTATAAATCATCGATGTCAATATTAAAATAGTGTACAATAAAGAATATAAGAAGTATGAAGTCCGGTTCATGCAGCTACGTACTACAATGTAATGTAATGTATTTTACGTACCTATTTATTTTACTTACAACAAATATATATATGCTTATTATTATTATTAAATCATTTATTTCAGATAAAAATCTATATTACACATCATTAGCTTATACCCTGGATTAACATATAAGTTACTTTTGAAAACCACGAGTGAAACCGTAAGGTGCAGCTAGTTAGAAATAAAATCATCCACCATAAACTCACACCATGAGAAATAGCCACATACATTTTTTTTCGTTTTCGTTTGGTGTTTAACCAAAATAGATAATAACAATTTACATAAATGAAATGTGACAATTGCACCAATTTTAGAGTACTTTTGTTTGAATGTCAAGCACTGTCTCACTGTCTTATTCAGTGACAAGGCAGAGGGGAAGCCGCAGTAAAAACTTGTCGACTATTAAGGGCTTTCCGCGTTACTAGTTTTTATCAGCCGGGTCAGCACAAAAAGGAAGGCGACCGTCGTTAAAGTTTCACTATAATTATGGTCTCTCTGAATATCCTAATACCTATTTTTACTTTTCTTAGTTAATTGTTTCTACTATCTCAAATTTGTATCACGTTTTCAACACGCAACTGAGTGAAGTTCAAAACAATTGATGCTGAAACATAAACAAACTTCGCCCAGCTCAGTAAAACTCTACTTATAACCGCAACATACAAGAATATTACTCGCATAACTATAAAAAAGTTATATCACGAAAGTTCTACGTTTTTTACTCCTTACCTCATTGTATAAATTTGTAGTTCGTAAACTATAATATATTCACCCTCGGCCATCGTTTTATTCTAGCAGTTCTTATTTCTGACATGATAACATAATATTCGACGTAAACCTGCCTCATAAGATAACAGTGGAGGTACAGAGAATGCTCATCGTCGTGGTGTTGCAGCCTCGGCAATATAACGAGAGTGTCACGCAACAGAGACAGCGCTCGTGCCACCTGACCTTGGTAAGAGAGAAACAACTAACATTTTCTCCTTTCGTCTCTAATTTCCACAGGTTTTATTGCATTCCCCGCAAGCTCAGACGCTTAAACTTTATTGCTCTGGGATTAAAGTAATATTTGCAGCGGCTAAATGATGTCGGGGCAATTTCATGATATTAAAAGCTGTCTATGCTGAGGCTCAGGTCAATAGTTTGGTGTTTCCGCAGTAGTTTGCGTGGTATAATCGTCGGGAAACTTTCTGCCTCACATTCTTGGGGAGGCGACGTGCGATAACAATACGTTCCTTTTGAACTATTCGCCGCAAATGCACAGCATAGTTGAAAGGATCTGTCTCCCGTGTATCTTGGAAAATGGTTTATCATTTCCTGGGATGCGTTGAGATAGTACATTCTACCACTTGCACTTTTATAAAAAGAAAATTGCCTGTAATTCTACTATTTACAAATTTATTTGGAGTTATATATAAAATAAGTATAATGGGTTTAGAACAAGATTCAGATGTGATTCAGAATCTTTTCACATTACCCTTTTTTATCCAACAATACAATGATAAAACACTTAATAATCACTTCTCTGAAAAATTTTGCTACTTAAAATTACTTTTTGACAGATAAGTTAACTAAGAATCACTTCTTTGTTAGGTACATATTTTGTTTATATTTTAACTGATTTTCAAACAAAGATATGTAAATACAGTCCCAATAGATGTAAAGATGCTCTTATTTAAATGCACTCCAATCTTCAAAGTACATTAAACACACACGTGTCGAAGTATCGAATATCACTGCAGTTTACACTTGACTGATTTTGACAATTTTTCAGTAAAGAGACGACAGATATCTCTGCGAGAACCTTTAGAAAAGAATCGTGAAAGTGCAGGCAGGAAGAAGTGAAGTGCAGGCGCTATTGGTGTCGTTTCCGGTTCCTACGAGCAACAAAGTTGGATTCTACTAGTACAAAGTAGGTTGGTATCGGAATGCAGTCTATTTGATAGCCTCCACAGGTGCCAAGCTCAACGCATTCATTGGACATGTGAAAGCAGCAACTGTCTGGAATTGCTACGGTTGAATAAATCGATGTAATGCAAAAATTTCAGTCAAAAGTTTCGAACAAAATGCAATCACATCAATATCTGAAAAATCTAAGCAAGCAAGCATACAACAAGTGACCAACACTATTTTTTATCCATATAAATAAAGACATTAAAAGATTTACTCGTTTGATTTGCGACCGACAAAGGTGTGCTGAGACGCATGGTATAGGGTAGCCTCGATCGATCTTTTCACACCCTCCAGATATGATTAGCGGCTAATTGAATTCCGGGGTGAGATCCACAGTTTAGTTTTCTAATTTACGAGTCTTTCCTTTGCCCGCCGGAGTGAAGGGTTGAATTTAATTATCTTCACGTCGACGACCCCCAACTAAACTCACAAAAAACGGATGAAATTGCATCTCAATTTGAGAAAAAGCTTCGTTAACCTTCAGGCTCTCATTATTCCGAGTCCATGATACACCGCCGTAGCAGACAGCTCGTAGCATCGTAGAGCCGCTACACTGCTACGAGTTCGTAGACCTCTCGATTCGTTATTGCAAATTGCTATTTGATATCTTGAATAAGATCAATTCTTTTTGCAACAAATATTTGTGTAGTAAAGTATTTTGAGGGTCCAAAAAGTTTCAAGGATTTATCCTTCCGTGGAAACCCAAACTGAGGAAAGTGAAAGTATTTATACGACTTTTAACCTAAGAGCAATGTTTTATTTGGTCTTATGTGTTGCCTTTTTCATGAAATGAGGTATCAAGACGAGCAAAGTCATGTTTCTGTAGTAAGGATCACGCTTGCTCATAAAAGATGCAGTGCCACCAACAACTTTGAATGTACCCTGATAAAAGCAGATTTTTGTAGAAATATGTTTAGACAAGGTATCTTACCGTTGTTTCTGTAATAAAATACTGCTTTCACTTTCATTAATAAATAAATAATGTAAAGTATTTAAATTATTTTATTGTTCTATAAAATTAACGACTCTTAGAATTCTATAGGCACCAGTGAAATTGCATTGTTAATCGGGCGCTATTTTTTGCATAGAATTCGGTGATAATCACTTTCAAGTTCAACTTTGTATTCCGTAGGCACACCACCCCTCCCCTCTTCTACTGTGAATT
Source organism: Petrophora chlorosata (assembly GCA_951640565.1). Taxonomy (NCBI): domain Eukaryota; kingdom Metazoa; phylum Arthropoda; class Insecta; order Lepidoptera; family Geometridae; genus Petrophora; species Petrophora chlorosata. The sequence continues at coordinate 9,962,262 of OX621193.1, read as the reverse complement.
TGATAATGAAAGGGGCCCACTTGTGTGCTGCAGAGATAATGTAAATAAGTATGCAAATTATACACCAAGTTCCATTCAAATGAACCTTTGCGGCTCTTTAAAGTTTTGCTCAAAGCTAACATGTATCTGCGCATAGGAACCTTCCCCTGCATTAGAATATTTTGAAATAAGGAAATGGTGTACAAACAGACGCAGATTCATGTCGGCAAAGTTTCCCGTCGAACCCTATTTATGAGGTTAGGAGTCGAGCGCACCAGACCGAGCCAGCCAATATTGCGCAGAAATGCCTACCTATCTAGGTTTATAAATAAGTCTAAAAATAATACGTGCAGCCTTTGAAGGGCAGGTATCCGTAATACACGTAGGTGTTATGAAGAACTTCTCTAGGAAAGTGCTAACATTACGTGGCACGTAAAGGTGACGAGTGCCGTGTCATTGTCGGTCGGATAGCTTTCTCATTTCACCCGACATTGGCACGGAATGTGTAAAATATTTTCGTTGTAGCTAAGTGAAAGTCGCGCGTGATAGCGCACTGTGACGTCACAGTGCCATCAATCATTTATCCGAGAGACGGTTCCAGCGGTACCGGGGAAAACTCTGAGACGACGCCACTTTGATAATGTATCACGTTTAAAACTGACTTTTAAAGGCTCCCCTTCTTCGCTTTATTATTGGACGAAAGGAACCGTGCAAACAAAATAGATTGATACTGGTTTCTGATAAGCGAGAATTGAGTTTTATTTTTTGGGATATTATTGGCGACGAAATTAGGTTTTTTTCAATAATTTTGTAACAACATCCCTACGGAAAAGATAGCTATTTCACAGTATTTGGTAGGGTAGCAGCTTTATAAGAAAGAAACGAAATACAGAATCAGCTTTTTATTATTACTTGGACTAAAATCATATTTAGCTTACTTCTCATTAAACACCTCACTCGTCAGACAGACGTCAGAATGAGATTATTGTTGTTTAGTTTAAATAATGGTACAAAATATATGTAAGTTATGGGGTTCTTCTAAACCGTTGTATAGTGATTTACAAACGAGTTGTATACCATGTATTTCACTTTTGTCCGTGAACATAGCACTTACAGTGGTGCCGAAATATCGAGTGCTCAAAATAAATTAAATTCATACTAAATATTCCTTTTTAATACGATCTTTTAAAAACTCATAAAATTGTTATTTTAAGCCTTTTTTATACGTTACTTCTCAATTTTGCTTCATATCTCATAAACAAGAGTTCGAGGAATATGACGACTTAACACACTAAAATTCAACGAATTTACACGTACCTACATTCACATATTAATATAATAATACTAGCTGCGCCTTGCGTAAAAGTAAAAGTAGCCTGTAATTCCGGGGCGTAAGCTATCGCCATTCGGAATTTCACTCAAATCCGTTAAACCGTTACAGCGCCAGCGTGTAGAAGTAACAAATACACTTACATACAGGCTTTTGCAGCTATAATATTAGTATAATAATAACGTCTATGAATCACATGATGGATTCTGGTCCCTAACTGGGATTCTCTGTACGATCCCTATCTAGAGCACCAAGAAATACAAAAACCATGGTACAACTCAGACACGGAATAAATATTCTCACAAAAATTTGTCATGTAGCGGAAATAGAATCCACTACCTACGTAACATGCCCAAACACTACACCACAGAGGTTGTCTCAATATACCTTCCAACAGCGTAATTCATAAGCAATACAGGGAGGGATCCTTTCAGTTTGAGAGCTCGATAAATTGGGTTATCAATCAATATTACTCTTCTATCTTCAATTTATGTGGAAATTCTTTCTATTGCGCAACACGTAAACAATCTTCGCTGTTTCTTATTATTATCGCGCTTTGAAAAGAACCTTGATGCTATATTTGGAATATTGATAACGAACGATGTATTTTTCGGACCTAATTGGTACCATTACGACGTCATTACAAGATATAGTCGCTGTTTTCTTACAATGTAAGTCGATAGAGAGCTGGGACAGCGCTCGTAATGGGTCAATATATCAAATAGGATTATGTGTAAATGAGCAAGCGCTTCCGACTGATACTTCGTTGTGCGACACAACCAGAATAGATATGAAAGGATTTAGCGAGAATTTTAAAACTATATTTAGCAAATTGCCAATTCAATACAGCCGGGGTACGGGAGCGGGTGCAGTAATGCGATTAATAACAAAGTGAAAGTAGATACGCGCCCCTAAAGCACTCCACGGCGAATCAGTTTAGCGTATACGAAAACATAACTAAATAATAAACGGGCGTCTGCGTTCAAAGTAGCCCGTCTAAATCGTATTTGGGTACGGAGAAGAGTGCACAGCACTAGACGGTAGGTACGAATTCGCAAACGTTTTGAGTTTTTTCCACTCGAGTGGTGAAGCGCAGACGGTCTAGGACGGTAAACGATTTGTTGGCACTGCCTATCTAGAAGTGTTATGTCTGTATGTGTAAGCTTTTATATGTTAAGTCTGAAGACAGTAAAGGTTGGGGCTGTTTGCCTATTTGGAGAAGTGTTTACGCCATTTATAGGTAGGTATAGGTGTTGTTAATTTAGAAACTAGTGGTACCTACTTCACCAAGTTGTTAATAGCTTGTCGTAAATTCTGAAGGACTACCCGAAGACAGTAAAAAACCTCAAAAAAAGTGAGAGAGTCGTAATGAGCTTTTTGCCGGATATTTTACACACGATTAATGTGGACGGGGCGGATCAGTGACGACTCGACAACGGGATGGGAACGTTTCCCAGACGTCGTCTGTCCCAACATGACTTTCTTTCTTGATTAAAACTCGGAATAATAAACGGCGAAACAATTTTGCTTCGTCGCGCTCCGTCGGCCATCTCTCTTAAGAGCAAACTAATATTGGAAATGAAAATGATGAGGATGGTTTGGATTTAGCTTACACGAATAGGGATTAATTTTGAAATAAATCATTCGCCCGTAAGAATCAGCCATAATATCGATGATTTGGCCAAATCTCTTAGATTTGTTTTTGTATAGCACTAACCACATTCGTTTTAGGGTATATTCGATACATTTTTACGACCATGAATCAGTCACCCAGCATTAGTAAATCCATTTGAATGCCGCCGTACCGTCCTATTACCATAATTAATATTTTTATATTATTCATCAGTATATATGTACCAATCACTAATCAAATATTTAGACTGAAATGAAATCAATGCTGCTGTTTATGTTGCTATAATTGCAAATCAAATGTATGGAATAAGATAATTTCTACCACTTTTTACAGATTTGTAACAATTAGGTATATTTTAGGAAATACGAATAACCTGGCGGGCATCAACTTCAATATTTTCTTTTTCGATTTGCTCTTCGTGTCGTTTAGCCGATAAACTAAAAATTCAGCGACTAACAAAAAAGAAAAGAATCTCGTGAGTGGATCGTTTTGGGAGTTTGCGGTATTCACGTTCGCTATTGACAGACAGACGGACGGAAGTTCGAGCTATCAGACGCAATAGAAAATACCCGATCCTCTATATAATCTGACGATGCATTTTCCACATTTATCATGCTAACAGGAGGAAATTGTACTTGTAAGTATCAGTTCTGCTAATAATCCGCTCCGAGATACGACGTGCATCTTTTGCAGTGCATCATTTTTTGCTAACTCAGCGGTGGGGAAAAGTCTTTACTTCATGCATATTTTTGGGCATAATTTTAATAGTTTTAAAGCTATCTACATTTCAATTAAAACTGGACAATACTTTACGAGTACAAAAAGATTAATGAACACCGTCTGTAGTAAGCGGTGATCGAATTCAGATCTCCGTTTTATATTCAACTCAAATATGATTGTCATGAGTCGATATTTCTGAGAGAGGAAAGTTTCAAAATAATCCTGATCCATCGTTACATAAAAGTTGTAAGTTGTTCGCGTCTCAACGGATAATCGAGTTTATACTTGGAGGACCCCCATCAATCATTTATCCCGGACTGTGTGGATGGATCCGTGGCGCGGTACGCGGAAAAACTTTAAAGTGTTCAGAGTTACTGTGACGTATAGGTACTCGCTCCCTTCCCACTTAATACTCCCCTAACGTTTAATATTATGTTTACATGGCGGAACATTACTCTAGTGAGGGCAGAAATAGGTAAGTCAACATTGATTAGACTTTTAACCAAACATTGTTTTAATTCAAAATATTTGTAATTATATGGAGTTCAATCCATATCAAACTATAAAATGGAACTAATAACTGTTAGCTATTAGTTCTATTTTATAGTTATAAGCATTGCGTACTCTTATGAGGTAGCTTTACTATAAGTATCTTGAATCTTTTAGTCCATTATGCACTTTATGCACACTTTTTATTAATAAAAATATATTTTATGAATACAATTGAGGTAAACAAACGCGTGAGTGGTATTATCAATTAGGAATATACTTATTTATATATATTTTGAGCTAAAATAATTCCATTTAGTAATTTTCGCTGAAGAGTCATAAAAAATGCTCAACTAACACAACTGTCACAGCCTGACGTATTTTAAATTGGTATGACCACGTAAAAATAATTGGCTAGGTTGTGCAGTCGTAGGCAGCAACCACCGAACAAACAACACAAAAGAAAAGCCGGATACTCGTATGAGTGTTTTATGAGCACTTGAGTACTTTCCGGACGGGGATGTTTAAACCTCTCCTCTCCTCTTTCCAGTATCGCAGATCGAGTGGAACTCAAAACATGACAATGTCGGATTTGAACTCGGGCAAGCGCGCTGCGGTGTACGATTCTGAGTTTATCAATGTACAGTTGGGTGCAGTTTTATAGATTTTTGTGTTCCTAAAGGTTTTTATGGATTCATGACTTGTTAGATAGATGCAGATGCAGATGCACACATTTTAGAATTTAGGGATATAGATAGGATATATGTTGTCCTGTTTATGTTGTTTGCTTTTCCAAATGCATGACAGTGTAAATACAAGACCAAAAAACTATAATATGATAATTTTAGGTGTACTGTGCCCTATGGGCAAAATACTTTTAGTCAAATTTCACTTCCCAAAAAACTTATCTCTCTAGTTATATTTCCTAAATAAATCTTTAGCAAATTTACATTTCGCATTTTATTCACTCGGCCAAATTATCATTTGGCATCATTTTACTTTGTAAATATTTTTACTTCAAATGTTCAACATAATATGTTTGTACATCTGTACCACACATGGTTAGTTCAGGGTAAAGTCGTGCACAGGTACGACGACGAGCAAAGCGAGCAGGAGTGTTAGGTTACTGGTGCACCATTACGCGCGAGCCGAGCGAGCGAAGCGAGCGTGCCGCGGCAGCGCCCGGCGATGAGCCAGAAGAAGAATAAGCCAACAATAACTTGTCAAAAATTGAGCTTTGCTATCTGAAAAATTGCGGTAAGTTGAATTGACAAATGCTTTTTTACGATGCGTTATTTTGGGAAAATTGTTTTGCCCATTCATTAGTAAACAGATATTTTGATAATAATAATGATAATAATGAATTGAAATTGACATATGTAGCTATACTAAATAACGATAAAGACTAGTGATAAGTAAGCAACTCCACTCAGAACTTGTGCAGCGCCTTTACAGGGCTAAGATATTTTTAAGACCATCATCACCACATTAGCGTAATTTAGCATGAATAAATGAATGTGAATATGAAAAAAAAACAATAAACAGACATGATGTGCCATGGAATTACCTACAACATATATTGCCCTTCGCCCATCTATGAATGTGACCCCTGATTATGATATTACGTTACATTATGATTACCAAATTGGCATCACAACACACTTTTAATACTTTCCTTAAAGTTGTATCTAAAAAATATGACAAAAATGCATGGCCTGTATGCCCTAAGCTCCATGATGATAAAGATTAACACATATGTGTGCATGATATTTATAATTTATTTCTTCTTGGATTGTACAATGCTATGTGAGATGTCTTATTTAGTTAGTCATTCAAATAAAGCTATAAAAATTGTATTTGAGTTGGAAGTGACTAGGTTTTACAGTCATGCTGACTCAAATGTGCAATGCGGCTGCTCTGTGTGTCGGGTCACTCCCTTCCGTCCAATATGGTTGAGGGGGGTGATGACTGCTCCACAAGTCATACTCCTGAACGGGTGCTGCTTGCGGAGACTGGTATGTTCTAGTCACTCCTACTGCTACTGTCATACCTACTTATATTTTATTTACACTTTTCTGTTACTGATACTATGACTATGAAGATTTCATGTTTGACATTCTGTCAATTCTAATTTATAAGTAATTGTTCATTGTTAATTTCAAGACATTTTAAAAGAGCTGAAAAAAAGACATCCCCGCAGAGTTTCTTGGTGCTATTTTCTCTAGCGAGCGTATTTCCGAAGCACTGGTAGAGTCAGTTTTCGCATTTCTATTCAGCATTTAGACTTCAATTTGAGTATAGGAAAGAAATGGGTAAACATACTTACCTTTTTTTCAAAGTCATGTTAACATAAGTTACAATTTATAACATATTTTATTTGTATCATGTGTTTATGACCTTTAAAAGTGCACATTTCATTAATGATATTTGACTTTGACTTTATGTTCATCCAACAATCATAACAAAACCATTCCAAAAGCATCAATTCTATTCCTAGCTAAAAGTGAAAAGAGATACTTATATCTCCAGCTGTAAATTTCTCGTAAAAAGGGTATTGTGAAATGTAACGACTGAAAGTCCGTCAAATGAAATAGAAGAGTGCCGACAAAGAATGCTTCAGTTATATCAATTTTACCGCGATGTTAAACGATGTAATAACATTTTTATTTCGCCATTAAAAGGAAGAAATAAACGTGTTACGTATACAATGCGGCAGCGGCCGTCGGAATATAATGAGATTGCGAAATAACCCATTATTGACGTTGAGTAACAAAAGCGGTTTAAGTGCTTTAATGGTTTTTATACACACGACTACGTTTAAAATTTTCATATGTTAATTTTATTGTATATAATTTTATTTGGCCTTTTCCTAATACCATACATATTCTTTTACAAGGTATAATAAAACAATTTCTTTTTAAGAAAATTTAATTCATCATTTTTGCACTATGTATACATATGTGTACTTATACATATTAGGCATGAAAAAATAAGATCAAAGTAAAGACAAAGTTATTAAACATTGAGCAAATTGGCTGCTGAATGTAAACGGAAAAGAAGAGAAAGTATTATAATAACAGTAGGCAAATACGACTAAGTATTCGAGTTTTAACTGAAAACAGCGTTTCTTGGAAGCTCTAACAATACGACATCGTAAAAATTAAATTACAGAGAACCTCCGGGGAGGTTTCAATTTTCAAGCTGGAGGTTGACTCGAGACGCTCGACTTCGCTGCAAAATAATATTGCATGTACAAGCACCTATATGGCTTATTTAGTTGATAAGAAACTTACGTCGCGTGGGTATATGTAATAATATGTTATTTGCTGAATGAAATTTGCTGAATGTAATTCATGTAATTGTCTGTATTCAGTTTAAAAAACTTTACTAACACTACTAGCTTCGGCTTTAGATACGATATTTACGTTTGTATATTTGAACTTTATACCTCTTACATTTCTGTCAAGTTATTGTAATTAATATTTATTGAGCATAAAACTATAGTTCTAGATGTGCTCGAAGCTCATATTTAAATAGAATTCCTTCATTCTTATCTCCAAAATAAACAGAAGCGCACCTGGCTTCTATTAATCTTGAATAAGAAATGGTAATCTGAAACACAAAACTGTAGAGGACCGAGTCCAGCGGGCAAATTAGAGGGAATAGAATATAGTTTACTTTAAGTTAAACTTATTACGGTCCTCGAGAAACAAGCACCGGGAGGCCCGCTCGGCGCGCGGGTCAAGTGCTCAATTTGTCACCAGCGCAAACTTCCGACTACTCCGCCGGCCCGATGTTCGATTCCATTAAACTTTCAAGACCTTTTGAAGCTATTTTCTTGTTTGAATCAAGATTTGCCTAATTCATTTCCATGCTTACGTACTTTCGACTGCCTTCGATGTATTTAAAATTCTTTTAATACTTCACTCTCTCTGTTTGATAACTTTGTCTCTGAAGTCGGTTTTATTCTCAGCAGCTGCTGACGTCCACATATTTATAGGTATATAACTCGTAATATTGACAGTCTATTGAGGCGAGTGACCTCACTTAGGCGGGGAACAAAACCAAATAAAACTCTCACCGGGACGCTTACAATGCGCTATCATAAAAATTAAATTACGGTAAGAGTTTCTCTGTAAGTGCGCGCCATTTTAGCGAGAGAGGTGTACGGCAGGGGGCCGAGGGCAGCCACATCAAAGCGACTCATCCTGCTCTCGCTCAAATCAAATTTAGCAGCTTTCTTCTTTCGTTACGGTGCTGAAACACGACCGAGTCTGACCCGCGGCTCACTCACCTGTCTCTATTGACAGTTCGTACAACAAAAGTTGGAAAAATTTACAACAATTTATGAGAGGATACGGCAGCTAATAAATGCGAGTTGTAAACAAGAAAATATCCGTCAAAGGAGATGGAGAAGAAATTAAAAGTCTGAGTTCTTTACGTACACACGCCTCGGGCGCGGCGAGATCAAGTGGCTAATTTGTCAGCGCGGGTAAACTGTGCACGGGACGGAGTTGCGGACGATGCGATTCGATTAAACTTCTCCCGAGTAAGAGTACATACAAGAACAGAGCCTACTTAACTGGCTGTACATTTACTGCGGAAACTTAATTAGCAAACTCATCAGGAAAGTGGCCGCCGCCCCGTGTGTGCTGCGTCAAATCTTTCCTACTGTGATTCACTGTGGAATAGAGACGCTTAGAAGTGTCATTTACATTAAGATAATTATGTAGCAGTTAATAATTGTGTTCAACTAAAACTGACATGATTGAAGTAGGTAGTAGATATTAGTACAATAGAATAAACTAGTTTTTTTCATACACTACTTACACTGTATTTGATAATATCTTAACATACCCATGTCATATATTAGTATCTACAAGCAAAACAAAGGCTTCCGTCGACTATGGATTCGTTCAACTACTAAATTTAGCGAACTTTAGAGAACCCTCATCTTGAAACTTAGATTAAAGGAAAGTTTGTTTGTGAAGCTGATTTGGCTAGTGTTGTAATAAATAAAAATATCTATTATCTAGGTATTGTGTATGAAAAAGTAGATGTCAACTCAAATAGGAAGTAAAATTTTATACGAGGTAATTTTAAAAACTGTATCTTAGGAGGTTACAGATAAGGCTCAAAGTATAATAAAACTGGTCTAAATGAGTATGGTATTTTCGTCTACTATAGCCGGAGGCGTAGATCCTACATTCAATTTCCCAAAAATATGGTTACCTCAAACTAAAAGTAAATAGAATGTAGGTGAAAAATGCCAACCGAAAGAAAACCTAATAGGCGTCTGCCCTTTTGTCACCTTTAGATCTATTACATGAAAATTTTTTCTTTCTACTCTTAAATGTATTTTATCCTATTCATAAAGCTACAACAATAATGTCATGAATTTGAATAGAGTGCCTCGTATGCTACTTGATAAAACAAATTTGTTATTTCTGCTCAATTTCAACCCTTGTCTGGAGATTTAAGGGCAACTTCTCAATTCATTCTGAAAGTAAGATGTAAATGGCAGCAGATAAAATACAGCTCTTTTTGTGTTTAGAAAGAGCTTTAGCTTATTTAAAATAGATATTGGTAAATTACACAGTATCGTCAACAGAATGAAAAATATTGCATTATCTATAAGAGTACTTGGATGCTGTAAATACTTTATTTTTACGTTTTATAGATCTTTGTTTAGTCACTATCTTGCCTGATGTGAAGCGATGATGTGGCCTAAGATGGAGCACATAGATCTAGAGAGAGACGACAGTTGAGCAGCTGCTCAGACCCGTCTCCCCGATGGTTCACCGAATATCATCCCGAAACACGACTGGATACTTACATAGTTTTAGAGTTGCCTATTACGCACTAAGTACTTCGTACTAAAGTAGGTATTAATTCTTCGCCATCCACATGTCAAGCTATATAAAAACTTATATATTGTCATAATGCATTACAACAATTCACTTATACTTCATCATCATAACCAATCGGACTATCCATATAAATAAATATAAAGTTATTGATATTCTCGACGTATGGCCTCTCGGATGTTTATAATCCCTAATTTCACCTGGTGGAAAAAGCATGCTTCTTCTGTGTGGCAAGTTTTGGATGTGTCAGCCTCAAATATTTAATTACCGGTCCGCACCCGGTACAAGTTTGTGCAGTCCCTTGTACATGATATCTACACGATATTTTCTTGGTCTGACCACTTACCTTCAGACAAGTATAGTCGATCAGCATCGGCCGGTGGCTCAGGCCTGTGTCTGAGCGTGACGTGGAGAGATGGCCCTCGAGGAGGCACCTCCGGCGGCGCGGGCTCGGGAGGCGACTCACACTCCCGCTCAGAGGCCTGGCCGCCGCCGGCGCCGTTGGCTGTGCCTGTTATGAATGCATTTAAAAGCGTATGAAGTTACGGAGGAAAGAAGACACGGGGAGCAGGTAACTATTGAAATTAAATTATATTTCATTTAATTCAGATTGTTTTGTTTGAAATAAGTTAAACAAATGAAATAATATTTATATGCTATGGTGTAGTAATTATGAGATAGAAGTACATTAACTGAAGTATTCATGATAACTGATAGACAACGATAAATTGACTACATATATACTTTTAAAATAATTACGCATTTACACCATCAATATATAGGCATATATAGGTAAATGAAAGTATAGTTTCATCGTCAGTGAGAAACTAAGCACTTCGGCTATATATTATTTCCAGTCTATTCCTTAATCTCCTAATTTCGTATTATAACAGAACATCGTCTCTTCATTACACGCATGACTGCGAAAAATATTATATTCGTTCTTCTTGGCATTTTGTACATGACATGTCTAATATTACCATATCACATCGCCCAAGGTCTTTCCGTTGACTTCAAAGACTAAAGAGCATTTCGTTTTCACCTGCCTTACCTGCCCGTGACACAGCCTTGAACTATTCTTGTTTCATATCTTACTCGTTGTCTCTTGTCTCACCTACATACCTATTACGTAGTAATATTTAGTTTTCTTTGCTATTACCTACATTCTGTGTGCGTTTGACATCTCATCAGCGATAACTGTTATTTCAGGGCCTGATATCATATTCCACAGCTACTTTAATTACGTATATTAAAAACTCTTCATATGAATAAAGTTTTTTGAAACATAAAACCATATTACCTACAGGTGGGGTTTAAACCCACATGACATGATTCTTAAGGAATCTTAAGCGCGAGAATGACTTAAAAAAGAGCTACAGACGCTGCCGTGGTCAGTCCAGAGCCGATTTTTTTCCGTTACGATGTCTGTGACGTTTTTCCAATTTATTTTGAAGTTTTCACTGAGAATGAAAAAAGTTAAATCATAGTTAGCATTATTAATTTTCCACAGCAATCGACGTTTTACTCAGCCCTTAGACAATCTATTCCGAACGGCATAGACGGAAGGATATCATTTAAGTATGCAATATTAGTTTGCGAGATATGTATGGAATGAATGAGGCATTACGCACGTTCTAGGATTCCAATGTAGTTATTGTAGCTAGGCATTCTGCAGTGGCTGGTGGCCCATCATGGCTGTGTGGCAGCGATACCGAGATGCCTTTGATGAGGATGCCGCGCATAGTTCGCAACACACGTGCGGTTCGAGGGGAAGCATGGGTGTTTATAAACTGTTGTTAAGGGAGACAGAACCATTTTGAGATATTGAATAATCGAACGATGATGAGTTTTTCAAGCCATACGTCACTTTTATTTTACTATCTATCGTGGATCATGCTAAAGCATACGTTATACAAACCTACCTCTAGATCTCATATGTATTCACCTCAGAGAAAGTATGTTTTCTCGGAGTTATTCCACCGTTAGCGTTTCACTACATGGTTTGCCGCTACTAATACCGACTTACTAGAGAGACTGCTGATTGGATCTACCAAACGCCCTACCTTTATTCGCAGGTTACGTCGTAAAACCGCAAGAATTTTTCATTAAAGGTGCGTATATTCCTTGTTCTTCTTACGAACAAACAGGTAAAGTTATCTTACCATTGTTAAGGCAAAGGCGTGCGTTTCGTGTGTTGTTATCATGCACGAAGTCCTCCGTGCGGCGATCCCGTCGGCGAGATAGAGTGCCTCCTGTATCATTACTAAATATTTCTTCACCTGGAAATAAAGAGAAACGGTACCTATTTAAACACATCGTGATAAAACTGGTTGGAACAAGAACACAACATTCGGGGATATGCGACATTCATCTAGAATGTATGAAGTATCTCTCTCTCTCACACAGTCTTTCTTAGCAATCAGGAGAACCTATATAACTAAATATTAAAACTAAATATTATTCAAACTATGAAACGATCAACGTTTTCCAGAAACAAAGTATACGTTAGACCGTATATATATCTAATGAACTTTGAGCATGCATAATGATTCGCCTCATACAAGGTTTGAACTCGGGCGGGACGTCTTCCTTAATTTCAGGCTAAATTTCTCGTAACCCGTAACGTACATACATATGTAATACCTATATATATTTTACAAGCTTTTATTTAACTTGCAATGTTTGGGTCAAATCTTGCAAGTTGAATCAGAACCACTTCCACTTATACTTCGGAGTTGAAATTTTGCATACTTGTCAAAGTCCGATGACAATGCAATATTTAGGTGATAGCCAGCTGATCTGGTTATGGGCACTGAAACTCCTTGACGGATAATCGTAAACTACTAAATCAATCAAATTATAAAAATCTTATTTCTTATAGGGTCGAAATATTCATATATTCACTACAGTCGAAAATATAATATCCTTGTAAGATCAACCTAGGTCGATATTTCTAGAGCATTAACTACCTACATCTAATTCTCTCTTTATCGGATTTTATAGGTGCTCAATCCTCACCCAAGCTTGTTCAGTACTTGTTTAAAATGATAAATCCTAGAGCAAACTGAAATACGTGCTCAAAATATTTTTTTATTAAAAAGAATTAACTGCCTGTGTTTCACAGCCCATTTCCACTTCAATAAAGTAATCAAAGCACTTTCAATATTTTAGTTACCTATATCATAACTTAGTGTTTATCAACGTAACAGGCATATGCATGACAGTTGAATTGCTTGTGTAAGTGTAGGTCGAGTACGTAAGTCTGTTCTACTACTGTAGTAAGACCAATCTATGGCGATGCTTAACGGGGACAATCCGCTTCACGAGGCAAAGCACTGACCTAGTTCCTCGTGTCATGGCCTAAGCCTCGGACATGACATCCTACGCATAGCAACAAAAGACAAGGGTCTTACTCATGCTGCGTTACTATGTATATGGCCAGTCTTTGACCTAATGTTAAGCGACGATGTGGCAAAAGATGGAGCACATACCTAAGATACTTTGATCTAAGATGATTAAGATACTTTGATATAACAAGATCTAAATGAAGACAGCAGTTAAACAACTGCTCAGATATGTCTCTCTGATGGTTCACCGAACATCAGAAAGACAGATAGACGTCTGTGTTTCCTGACAACTACAACCTAGGAGTCTTCAAATTGAGAGTGAACAGAGGTATCTTTTAGGCAAGCGTGGTACATCTTAGACCACATCATCGCTTACCATCAGGTGAGATAGTAGTTAAACGCAAACCTATAAATAGCAAAAAAGATCATCCCGAAACTTATCAGTCACACAGTCGAAACATGTCAAAAGTCTTGAGTTTGTTCTGTGGATGGTATTACAACGCGCCAGAGAATATACCACTACATACCGCGAAAGCGGATTTCCTCACGATGTTTTCCTTCACCGTTAGAGCGAGTGTTCAAAAGAACCTACCATTAAGTCATCGGCGCAGGGCCGAGTCGAGATTTACACTCGGGTACGTCAGATCGTATAAAACGCACAACTGATCGCTCTAAGACTATGCCTATAACATCAGCACAAAATATGCTCAAACATACCTTTAGAATTCCTATTTTTCCTATAGTACCGTCGATTGGTGCTTTCATGAGGGAAGGGCGAAGACTGGCGTTGTGGACTGCTGACAAATCGCAGCGGAGGTTCGTCACCGCCTTCCGAGCCATAGATTCTTCTTTGCTCACCTAAAACAATTTAAAATAGTCTAAATAAACATTTATTAATCGGGATTTATTGGATAAGTTCATTGTAAATCGCATAATATTTGTAAAAATACTTAATTCAATGGCGTCATTATATACACAAGTCATGACATTTTACAAGTATTCTAGATGTAGCAAATTATAAGGTAACTAGCTGCGCCCCGCGGATTCACCTGTGATTTCCCGGGATAAAAGTAGCCTTTGTCCTTTTCCAATAACTAAAGTAGTTCCAGTAGTTTTTGCGTGATTGAGTAACAAACATCCATCCATCCATCCATCCATCCTCACAAACTTTCGCATTTATTATATTAGTAAGATTATGGAAACGTAAACTTTTAATGGCACTGTTAACTCTCGTCACTATAATTCATACACACTACACACTATAAGGTACCTAACCAAAATAAGGTATCGTAAAACTTTCCGCCTGCTGTTTAATAATTACTACTTCCAAGCACCGCACATTCACCGGTTAAAAACTTGTAGGAAACCACTTAGTTATTGTTACGTTCAAGTAATAATTTTCACCACTTTACCCAAATAGGTCAGTATAAAAGTTGGGGGTGGAAACTTTGGAATTTATGACGCGGTCTGTTTGGGTAGGTAATTTTGAACAATAACAAACAAATTGTTATACTGGGAGGTACAAGTTAAGAGGCCGCAGGCGCCTGTGCGCCGCTCCCGGACAACTGGAGTGGAAACCGAATCGTCTCGCTTACGATTGCAACCGACGCTCAGCACTAAGTGAAGCCACGACTGGTGTTTTAACAATTAGATGTAAAGACTGGCTGTTAGAGCAATGAGTTGGAGATGAGAGAAAATTGACATTAAATTGAAGATGTTTTTAACTAACAACTTGAAAAATGTATTAAAAAATATTAAATGTATTTAGTAGTAACAATAGTTCCCCACTTGAAAAATATTTTCCCTATGTATGAAGATATTTTTGGTCGTAAAAGTATTTCAAACGGATCTTTTTGTTCCAATCAAACAAGGAAATAAGTATACGCTTTCAAGTTCTGTATAAATGTCCAAGGAAGGTCACTTCCAACGCCAACGCCGCGCCGTGAAGACCACATTATGACTTACAGACAATATTTTCAAAGAAAACATACGAGGCTTGATTCATTTTGGCCGTTGACATAGATTGACTCATGCATGACTTGTACGATAACATGTTTTCCTAATTCTATTTTCGAACATGATTAAAGTTTTTAATAAGTTGTCAAAACGCGGTGACTGACAGCTGTTGTGACACAAACATTGCGTATATTGTAAAAGTTATTAAGTAAAAGTTATAACATTTTGTAATGAACACGGAAACACGCGTTAACAAAGGCTGTTTTACCTATAAAAAGTTGCGAAAAAATAAAAGGCGCACGAAAGTTTTTAGCCAAAGAAAATGAATTTGAAAAAGACTCGCTGTGCAGATTGGTAAGTTTTGCAATACTTTCAAAATTTGTTGGCAGCGTTAACAGTCTTGAAACGGAACGTGAATAAATTCTCAATGAGGTAATAACTTATGTATTTTGCTGTTTCGATAAATTTCTTTTTCTTTCAAATTATTATGTTACGTCAACTTTACGATCAACAAATCAGTTTATTGAAACTCATTTCAAGCCTCTGTATTTAGCTAAATTTTTAATAATTAGTGTTCCATGAAAATCATGGTCTCAATCCAGTGTCCGTTCAGCCGTTCGTATATCACAGACACCAAGATAAAGACAGAACAAGCTAGTTTGTTTATAGATCATATAATATTATATTCATATATTATTTTTATTGTAGTCATAGTCATCATGGATGCGCTATTGGCCCTTGAAGAATAGAAGAAGGTTTTCTTCTATTCTTCAAGGGCCAATCCTTCCAATAGTACTCGTAGTCCAGTTTGTCCCGCCTACTCCGTCGGAGCCTGCCGTGTTGTCTCATTCTTATTACAAAAAATATTAAAAGAATGTAATACCGCAGTTGAATAAAAAGCCTATTAATTCTTGCGTTATAAAATAACTGAAATCAACCATTATTAGGTAACTATACTCGTAGTTATAACAATAAGCCACAAACCACTAATCCTAAAACAACAATATTTTCAAACTGAAATAATGCTCCTAAAGGCCCCGCATTGCGTTACGTTTACCAAAAGTTAAGTCGTGGGCGTAGAGTAACACATAGCCAGAGGCTACGAAACTAAACACCTTGTTTTAGTTTACTCAACGAGTCTACAAACTCAATTAGCATTACAACCTCCGAAAGCAAATTTAGGTGGAATGGTATAATGCAAACGCGAAATCTGGTTAACGCTTTTACCCTTTAACCACTCGAATAATTTCATAGTGCTGGAAGCCTCTGATAATTTATTTATCTGGAGTGTAAATATAGAGACCGGTAGGTAGCGAATTCCATTATACACGGTTATCACGCTAAATCTCTTGTAAAGTCTTAATTTTTCCTATTGATATACACTGACTGATATGTGATAGTAAGCTTATAGGTTTTTCTGTCTGCAATATCTATATGTAGCTCGAACTGTTTTTTCTTATCATAGATCGTATGAATATTTAAAAATTTGCTCAACAGTTTCAACCTATTTTAAACCTTATGTCACTGAAGTTAAAATTCTAATTTGTATAGCAGCTCTTGAGGCGCGATGCTTCCCTAGTAAACAGCTCAGGATTGAATATGAAAATTTAATCATCTAATTTAATCGAACGACGATACCGGCCCAGTGCCCGGCTCCGGCTGAGATATTAAAGACATCTTAACGTTAGATTACGACTGTAAATATGAATATCTGATTATGTAGATGCCTATTTGGATAAGCCTTATTTGTCCCTATTGTAATATAAATGAATAGAGATCGAATCTTAACGCTTTCGTAAGAAAATGGCGCTCTTTGCAAGGAGTGGAATTAAGTGAAGAGTTTTTATGATTTCTAGAATTATTCAAGTCTGAACCTAGCACTCATTTGCAAAGCGCCAAACTTTGACAAGTTACGTTGCATTTAAATGCCAAGCGGAGTCTCGAATGTGGAGGTTACAGACCGACGCCACCCTCCACAAAATTTGCATTTTTCAAAGTCTTTTGTGCCCCAAGGTTGAACTGGGCTGCGTTTCCGTCCCTTACATACGTACAAGTGCACAGTTTTAAGAACACAGCAAAAATTGTATTCACAAAGATCGCCAGACGCTAACGGCATTAAAAACTTTCACCTCTTTGCGCATAATAACAATGAAGCGTCATAATATTAACAACTACGAGTACTAATGGCTGTTACGGGGAGTCGAGGCGAGCTCAACGTGGATTGCATAAGTAAACAGAATCAGAGCGCGTCTGCTGCGAAAATATTATTTGTATTAATAACCATCTTTGGGGAAAAATAATAGATTCCTTCGCCGGTGCCACGAAAATGACCGGAATTAAATTTTCACATTCAATCGTCGGCTGTTTGCCCCTGAGAGCGATCGCAACCCGCCGCTCGCCGCAACGCCCCTCCGCTCCCGTCTCCCCCCGCTCACTGTCTGCCGTTTCTCATCATACTTACCTATGTATTTATGATTGCTATGAAAATTGTTTGCTACCTCTATAACATTTATTACTTTTGAACTGCGTGAAATTATAGGTGAAAGTTTAATAGCAATATTCGGACTGTGGAATTGGGGATCAAAGGAAGCTTATTGAACGAAGCTCAAGCCGTATAAATGTAACACGACATTGCTTTAATCAAATGCGTAACTAGGTACCTACGGCGAGCTCTCTGATATCTAGAGATACTTTGTTAAAACACTTCCGCCCTTTGACCTACTTTTAGTCCATTCATTGTCATTTAAGTCACCGCAAACAAAATAATAGATCGCTAAGAAACCACTTAGAGCTATTTCCCGGGATTGCGTGATAGCAACACTTAATTTACAAGCTCCATTTAATTTGAACTATTTTGAGGCTCAGACTGGAATTTAAATATCTGCAGATAAGGAGCTCACGCGAATGCCTCCCCGCAACGACATAGAAACCAAGGCAGTAAGTCATCTTGGACAACAATTGTAAATAGAGCTGCAAAAAACCCAAAAAAGAGCGTAAGCAAGCACTACTTAACCAGAATTACTTTACTAAAAATATATAGGTAAAGGTCATTTTTATCATGCACCATAAATAACCAGTACTATATGCAGACCCCCCCACACTCCATACAAATTCGCCGAGCTATCTGTCTAGTACTACTACTGACGCAGCGGCCTGTCCGCACACGTTTTGTGTGTGTACGTAATTATTGTAGGGATGAGCTAATACGAATCGAGCGCGACAAGGACAACGCTATACGTAAGCAACCTAAGTGTTTCTCTTTCATACCCACTATCGCTTGGCTGGGAGACGCGAAAAACCAAAAAATCTTCGATTCTTATTTGTGTAAGTGGTTTCTTTGCATCCATACACAGAACAATAACGAACCATTTTAAAAGAGATAGGCAGACCTCCGTCAGTCAGGTCAGGTCCTGGTCAGCTCCACCGTCTTCAGCCGTTCTTCGTCTTTTTCTCAATATGTTTCGTCTATATGTCAAAGTCAAATAGTCAGCCGGCCTGCTCTACCTCTGTAAAGCAGGTCGTCATCGTCATCCAAAAAGGTCATACAAATCTCAAATAACATAATTGATCGCACATATAAAATAAACATTTCAATCTCACTCATTATCTTTGTTTTTTATTTTATTTTGTAGGGTATTATTATTTTAAATGTACAAGTAAAGTTTTTTTTTTTTTGTTGATGAGTACAGTCAATTTTTCATTATTCCTATAGCAACACGGGTATCAGCTGAAAATCAGCGCCGAGTTGTGTAAAACTCTCGGCATTTTATGCTGAGCTGAGCCCATTCGGCTCATATGTTTATTATTTAAGTTTTTATTTTTTGTATTTGTTTGTCGTGTGCCGAATAAATGGTTTTTCTTTCTTTCTTTTCTTTTTTCATTAGTCATTCGCAGCGAGCGGTGACAACCGAGTGACGCAAGCACGGCATTGTCGATTTTTTCATCGATTTGTTGCGGGTGACAACAAATTAGCGGGGGGTGGGAGTGTCGCTTCTTTACGTAGTAATATTTAGTTTTCTTTATATATTACATAAGTACATGGGTAGGTAGTTGGTAAAACACTGCTAAAACTTTTACTGAAGTAGGTACTATTTCAAAATCATTACCCTAACTAACTAAAACAAACTTTAATTTAATGTTATTTATGCTTTAATGGTGTGTGAATGTATGAACGTATTTGCTAGTAGTAGTAGCAAACAGACAAATTTTACGAAGTCTATGTGAACACTCTACACACAGATTGAAGAAATAAAATCTGGTTAGTTGAAGACTTCGATCATATGCACCCGATCGAAGGTTGAAAAGATCCCACACTGTATTTAGCGCACAGTACTACAACCGCAGAGCCTCGGTTAAATTACGCTCTTAACAAATAAATGCTAAGGGAGGGTTCCCAAGGTTTTTTGTGCAAAGAAATAAATGGTATCCGAACCAGAGGATAGTTTCAAGTGCCGTATTCTGGGACTACGAGAATCTCGGAAATATCTATTTGGCGCATTCAAGAAAATGTTTAAGATTTGCATTTTTCTGACCGGGAAAAAGTTCGACAAAGCTTGCTCTGCAACTTTAAAAAGTGCGGGTCAAACGCAAGCGAAAATCGCAATAAAGTAAGCAATTTGTATTTAATAAGTTACTTTTAAACTATGTTGATGGACTATGTGTACAAAGAGTGTTCTGATTAATTCGATTTATATGGATTCTCTATTTGTCCAAGCCGATTAACGAGTTACCCACGACAATAATACTCTTGTTGGTACACATAGAAGTATTTAGTTACGAACAAATTGCAAGAGTTCTACTTTAAACCGCGTAATTTCCACAATGCGGAACTTTTACCGAGGATAGAGAATACCAGTAGGGAACCAATTCTAATCATGCAATTAAAAACCAGGAACCCGTGATACCTACTCCAGGCTTACGGTGGAAACCCACCGGGTTGGGATAAAGCTATGAAACTAATAAAATTGGATAAAATGCAGGTTCTTTCAAATACTCAATACTCAATACTCAATACTTTATTGCAAACATATGTACACAAAAGTTCTTATTGTAGTGGTGAGATTACATATGACCCTACTAGGGTATAGCAAATTATACATTATAATGCATTATAATGGGAGCGGACCGATTTATTCTACGTCTTTGTCAATTACTTATCATTTTATCATTTCATTCTTATTTTCATTAAAAAAGTCATTTAAATTATAATAACATTTTTCTATCAGGAATTGTTTTAATTTTTTATTAAATTTTATATAATTTTCCTCTTCTTTTATTTCGTCAGGTAGATTATTATAAATTTTTACTGACATTACATTCGGACCGGAACTATGTATGTTCAGTCTTGATATGGGTAATACTAATTTATGCTTAAACCTAGTTGCAAATCGCCGTGTTTGTTCTGCATGCTTTAAGAAGAACTGCGGATATTGTCTCACAAATTTACCTACTTCTAGTATATAGATTGATGTTGGGGTCAAGATTTTATTTTTAACAAAATGTGGTTTACTACTTTCCTGTTTTTTGATGTTAGCAAGTATCCGGATACATTTTTTTTGGGCAATAAATGCATCTTGCACGTCAACACTATTACCCCAAAGTAGAATTCCGTACTTAAGCCATGAGTGTGCGTATGCATAGTATGCAGACAGGGCAGTTTTAAGGTCAGTTGCCCTCCTAAGTTCTTTTAATGCATAAGCGAAGCTTGAAAGTTTTGTTTTGATTTTTTGGACATGGGTTTTCCAGTTAATATTTGTTTCTATTTCTATACCTAGCAAAGTAAACGCGTCGACACATTCTAATTTAATATTATTGTATGTGAAATTAATGTCAAGGGATGGTTTTTGGTAAGGTCTAAATTGCATTAATTTCGTTTTTGAAAAATTAATGTCTAGGTTGTGAACGTTCATCCAATTAATTATAGTTTCAAAGATGTCAGTAAGATTATGATTTAAATTATTATTATTATTACAAGATGTCAAGATAGAAATGTCATCGGCAAATAAAACGCAGAAATTATTAATTATTTTTGGGAGATCGTTAATATATAATAAAAATAGGATACATCCGAGTACGCTGCCCTGTGGTATTGAATTGTTTGTTTGTATTATCTTATATCTTATTAAATTAATTTTACCGGTTTCGGAGTCGAAATGTTCAATTTCTACAAATTGTTTACGTTGGTGTAAATATGAGCTGAACCATTGGTGTGAAATCCCGCGTATTCCTTTATCATATAGTTTGTCCAATAGTATTTTATATTGTACTTTATCGTAAGCTTTAGTCATATCCAATAAGACACCAATTGCGTATTTTTTATCATCAATTATGTCGAGTATCTTATGTATATATTTATAGACAGCTAGTATCGTTGAACGATTTTTCCGGAACCCGTTTTGTGAGTCATCAAATATTTTATGTTTCTCACAGAATGAATTGAGGCGCTTTTGCATTACCTTTTCAAATATCTTAGACGATGTAGGCAAAAGTGCTATAGGTCTATAATTGTTTGGGTCTAGTTTTGATGCTTTTTTATAAACGGGTTTAATTATGGATATTTTTAACAAGTCAGGGAACATGCCTTCCTGGAATGATTGGTTAATCAACAGGTAGTATGGTAAGGTCAGTTCTTTTGCACAGTTTTTAATCAAAATAGGTGGGAGCTCATCGATGCCGTGACTATATTTGCTTTTAAGGTTTCTTATAATATCATATAGTTCAAATATCATGACCACAGAATTATTGGACCACCTTGCAATGTCGCTCCAAATTATTTATTTTATTAAAAGTTTTGATCATAATACTTTAGCTATTTAACAATGTGATGGTCCGTAGTTACTTAAGCAACATTATTCGGGTTAAAGAATGATTATTTTCTCAACAAAAAATTACATTTCACTTATATGAGTAAAAGTTCTTCGATTCAAATAGCTCTACAAAATTTTATTACATGCCAATTGGTAATAAGCTTTTCTATGAATTGTGTAGTTTTAAAATAAATGACAGAAAATAGATAATAGTTATTGAACCTACGTTTCGAGCAATACTATCGTTTTTTTCCGTTTTTTTGTCAACAATGAGGATATTGCATCCAGACCCTGTGGGTGGTGTGTGGTGTACATAAAGTTGTGGAGAATACTAGACTGAAAGGCGGCTTCACACAAAATGTGGGTGATTACCTCTTACTCAGTTTAAATTAGTTGGAACTATTCCTTCTAAAGTTTGCTGCTGCTTCCTATATTACAGTGGAACTTAGAATTCCAAATAATGGTAGGGACTAGGGTAAAGATATAGGTATATAAGCCACATCTAGCAATATAACAAACACGAATCCTGTTCAACTTTTACAATGGAATAAAAACAAAACTTTTGTATGAATAGGTATACATTTTACATGCTTTTATTTAACTTGCAATGGATATATGTATGTATGTATGAATGTTGCTGCAGCCGTTACGTCCTTCCAGAGTGGCTCAGCCGGAGGCCTTGATGGCCTCACACCTCAACATCTAAAAGATATTTTATGTGGAATTTTGGGCGAGGTTGGCGAGGCCCTCTTGAGGGACCTGACGGCTTTAGTAAACCTGATGTTGTTAGGCCAAGTCAACAGCGACATCATCGATATTCTATATGGTGCAAATTTATGTGCCTTGAATAAAAAAGATGGTGGGATCAGACCCATTGCTGTTGGCACCACATATCGCCGCCTCGCGGCCAAAGTCGGCTGTAGGAAAAGGGTTGTTCCTTTGACCAACCTTTTTCAGCCCATACAGCTTGGCTTTGGCTCGCGGGGAGGCTGTGAGGCAGCCGTTCATTCACTTCGTACTTTTTTAGACCAAAATTGTGGAGAGGTGCTGTTGAAGGTGGACGTCAAAAATGCCTTCAATTCTGTTGATCGGGGCGCCCTTTTGACACAAGTCAAGGATAAAATTCCTGATCTTTATAATTTCCTTTGGCAATGCTACGGCAATCCTACAAAATTAATTTACAAAAATGACGTCCTCTTATCCTCTGTCGGGTGTCAGCAGGGTGATCCTCTTGGTCCGGCTGTTTTTAGCCTTGCCATCCATCCAATAATTCGACGTCTCCAGTCTAAACTTAATGTTTGGTACTTGGATGACGGAACCCTGGGAGGCGATGTAGATACTGTTTTCAATGATTTACGTATACTTATAGACGAGTTTCGTCTCATTGGCTTGGAACTAAATTTTTCAAAGTGCGAACTGTTCGTTTGCGATTCTTATTTGGATAAAGATTCGGTTATCGAAAAATTCAACAATTTGGCCCCTAATATCAAATTGGTAGATAAAAGTTCACTTCGTCTCCTGGGTTCACCGATATTAGACGAATCTTTCTCACCTTTTGTAGAAGAAAAAATTCAAAAGTTTATGAACACATCAGATAAATTGCTCAAAATTAACGCACATATGGCGTTTACAATTATTAGATTCTGTCTATTCGTTCCAAAATTTACCTATAATTTACGATGTTGTCAGCTGTGGAAACACAGTGAGCTTCTTGCAAGCATGGACAACGTCGTAAAAAATACGCTAGTATCAGTTCTGAATGTTGACATGGATGACAGGGTCTGGTCGCAAGCCTCTTTACCTATCAGATTAGGGGGCTTAGGGATACGAAAAATTTCGAGTGTAGCTCTGCCGGCGTTCTTGTCCTCCGTTCATGGTACGTACAAATTAATAGAAAAGATCCTTGCACCTTCTTTAGGCAGTTTCGATGTAGCTTATTTGACTGAGGCCAAGAATACCTGGGAGATAGCATGCCCAAATACCGAATTTCCGAAAGTTTTGGCTTCACAGAGGCTGTGGGATGGGCCGCTCTGCGGACTAGCACGGAAACATCTTTTAGATACGTGTCCTAGCGTCGCAGATCGTGCCCGCCTTCTTGCAGTCTCTGTGTGGGAATCAGGGCTTTGGTTGCAGGCTATCCCCTCTTTTAATACTGGCAATTTATTAGACCCATCTGCTTTCCGTCTTGCTATTAGCTTACGTCTGGGTGCAAGGTGTTATGAAGCCCATCGTTGCCAGTGTGGTACTGCAGTTGATCAACTCGGTCACCACGGTCTCTCATGTTCCAGAAGTGCCGGTCGAATTTCGCGTCACGCCAGTCTTAACGATATCATCCGCCGGGCTTTTACCAGCGTTAACGTTGCAGCCATTCTCGAACCGAATGGTCTAATGCGTGACGATGGTAAAAGGCCTGACGGTATGACCCTGATCCCCTGGAAGTTGGGGCGGCCTCTGGTGTGGGACGCTACTTGCGTCGATACTATGGCGCCGTCGCATCTTCCGGAGACGCAGAATAGGGCTGGCGCGGCGGCTAATTCGGCCGAGCAGCTCAAGCGGCGGAAATATGCTAACCTCGGTAGCGGTTACATATTTGAGCCGTTTGGTGTGGAGACTTTGGGTCCGTGGGGACCGGGAGCTCATCGTATTTTCAAAAGTCTGTCAGAGCGCCTGATCGATGCGACACGTGACCAAAATGCTGGGACTTATTTGGCTCAACGTATCAGTATTGCAATCCAACGGGGCAATACTGCCAGCATCTTGGGTACGCTGCCAACTGGTAGTGGGTTGGAGCATTTGAGCTACCTATAGGCCTTTAATGGTCTATGGGTTGTCCAATTGCTTCTCCTTGTATGTAGTTAGTTTAGTTTTAGTAAGTAGAGTGTAGTTTGTTTTGAGTAATAAAGGCATTCGCCCGTTTAAAAAAAAAATGTATGAAACTATGTTTGCCCGAGTGAAATCTTGCAAGTTGAATAAGAACCACTTCCTCTTATCCTACGCAGTTGAAATTTTGCATACTTGTCACAGTTTGATAATATTGCAAAATTATGGTAACAGCTGATCTGACGATGGAGACGGAAAGTGGGCAATAGAACTTGACGGATAATCGTAACCTACTATATTGGGCTCATTTTAATCTGCTGGCGGTCCCGATTACGAATTTGTTAAATGCTTGTCTTGAAAAAAATATTTTTCAACAAAAAACTTATTTTAGGATATCATCTCTGAATTCACATTTTTTGCATTCTTTATTTTTATGTTAGGATTTGACTCAAATAAAGCCTCGCCATTAGTATTACAATCTAGCCTAATAAAACTAATAAGTAATTTAGATTTTAGAGTTCATTGACACTTCACTAAACCAACTTCAAAGATTTAAGATATCATCTATTTGCAATTCACATTGTTTGCATGACAAACAAATTGTATTTACCGATACGACGAATGAAAATTACAGACCTTCCATTTTGTCGTGTATCAATATAGAAGTCCAGCGCACACGTATGTAAATCGAAGGAAACATTAAAAAAGAAGAGGGACAGTGCACATCCGAGAGCAAAGTGCAGAGATTAGAAACGTTCCCCATCAATTACGAGTAATCCGAGACACGTGCGTACGGCTCGGCGAGAACCTATGGGGATTATTGAAATTTTCTCTGCGCACGGCCGTCCATGCATGCACACGTGCTTTATAAACTCACCGTGTATGTCGAGCTTAATTTGGTTTGAGATAGAGGGATGGTAGGCGTGCTGTGAAATAGTTTTGAGATAGTGTCGATAGGCTGTGCCCACAGATAACGGAAACATTAGGTGCCTAATACCAGGTTGATGTCTATTTTTCTTAATGAATGGATGAAATGTTATAAATAACGATGAATTGAAGAATTGAAATTGTTCGAGTATTTGTTTATCTAAGGCAGAAGCTACAACAAGGTAAAAGCAATTAAGAGGCAAGCTAACAGTATAATTCAGCTGAGCTGGGCAGCATTTGGTAACTTCACTGGTGGTAGGTTTTTCTTATGCGATAGGCCGTCTGGGTGAGTACCACCGCTTTTCCAGTTATTCAGCCATCAAGCAGTAGTGCGCAAGCATTAGTGTGTTTCAGTTTGAAGAGAATTGTAGCCAGCGAAATTACTGGGCATTATGAGACTCAATCAGCAACAGCTAATTGTCTCAGGGTGACGAGCGTAGTGCAGCGCTTCGCCAGGATTTTGCAAAACAAAGTTCTGGGTGGTGCTGTTAAAGTTATGGGCTGGCGTATTGCTTGCCATCAGGCAAACGACCAGCTCGTCTTGTCATTCAGTTTCATAAAAAAAAGAAAAAAGAAACTTCATCATGTCTTCTCGTCGCCCATACCCCAGTGCCTAAAGATAAAAGTAAAACTTTAAGCGTCCTACCTGTCATGACATACGGAGCCGGAACGTGGATACTAAGAAACGACTTATTCTTAAAAAAGGTCACTTAGCAAGCTGTGGAAAGAGCTATGCTCGGTATTATAAGTTAAAGTGGGAGGCTGGTCAAATTTGTGTGAACACTCGCTTTAAGTAAAAGAAAACATCTAGTCTGGAAGCTAGCAATCTTTTCTTGTCTCAATACAGTCTACTTTTTTATTATCTCTCAAATTTTCGAATCCTCCTTACTATGATCCCTAAGGGTTGACTGGCCAAGCACAAACTAACTTATTATTTAACAGTCGTAAACAAACAATATAATTTCTCATCAACAGAACAGATATACGGCGACCGTAATATCATAAAAGTGATAATTTAATATGCACATCCGCAAATCCCGGTGCTTGTGCTAGACGGTCTCTTGAAATATTCAGCCGACCCCGTTGGGTGGCTAAACAGAATAACCAATTAGCTATCTACCTATACCGGATCAAGTATGTGCTTAATATTACATTGCAATTACATTATTACAAACAGAAACCTGGTAATAAAAATGTTGTGATTCGTTAAGGAAAGTACATATTGTTTTTATCATGTGGGAAAGCAACACTGCATTTCTACACTGTACTAAAGAGATAGGTTTTAGGACCTATTAAGATAACCATTAATTTTAGTCATCTTCCATGGCTAATGGATTATTGCCAACCATATAGTGCTATAGAGTACGCGACGTACCTAAAGTCAATACCAGTGTTAGGTTTGAGATAAATCTAATCAAAGACCGACGACGTCTCAACGTGCTCTAAAAAGTGACTTTGTTCATCACTGTGACCGACCAATACTTCTTGACAGTAGTTTTAAGATGACGGCGTCTTTGAAAACTAAAATATCGTTTTGAAAACCAATTAAAATAGCTCAAAAAACGCCACGAAAAAACTAAAGTAAAAAGAACAGAATAAAGAACCATCAATCCAGCCATCCGCAATTTAACCAGTATTGTGATTCAATTGCTAAAACTCAATTAATTTAAGTGTCCTTACCGCATTAAACAATTTGATATCTCGCGCACCTGCTTCCCTCATGTGGGTAAAACTTCACATTCAAGTCATTAATAAAATGAGCATTCTACTTTCCAAATAAAACGTAATGCAATGTTAATGACCCGTTCGAATCTACCTGTAGGTAGCACCGGGATCGTGTAGCTACAGACAGTTATAAATCTTTTTCTACTGAGTCGTATCCTGCTTCATTTTTCTTGCATAGGCCAGACATACAATAGCACGTAATTGTGAAAAACATTATCTTCCAAATTTTAAATTTTTGAAAATGTTTTGTTCCCTTCATTAATTAAAATTGCTTTAAGTAAACAAAGTTATACTCAGATAACTTCAACCATTTACCACACGAACTGATTTCTAAAAGCGGAGTTAGGTTACTGTATGTATAATAATCCCGAGAAATTAGTCACTTCACTCGTAAGTAAGCGCGAGGCAACTGAAAACATTTGTACAAAGTTTTGGCACTGCTTTATGTTATGTTACCGGGTACGCTTGCGGTTTAACGGAGTCAACTGCGACCGAGTAAAGAGCTTGTCTTCGGCGCCCTCTCGTAACCTCCCGGCGAACGAAACGACAAAGAGGCAACATTTACAGAGAAAATGGCCGCGGGGCAACCGGCCGACCCTCCGCTGCCTGTACCCTTTGTTTTCTTACAGCACTGCTCGTGCTGAACTAAACCCAGCCAACCGGGCAGCGAGCACATTGCGGCCTCTCCTCTAATATTAATGTGAACTGTAAAACATGTTTATTAACTTCTGCGTTCATGGCCGAGTGGGCGGGAAAGTTGAGGATTAAGTCAATAAGTATCTGTTTGTTTTAGGAAAGGCTGGTTTCTGGTTTCATAGACGGCGGTATGATTGAAATAATACGTATATGTAGGTATAATGCCATAAGTTTATATATTAGTGGTGTATATTGTACCAATGATTTTTTTTCTGGCACATTGAAAAAATTCTTTGAAAAAAGAAGAAAAAGCAATTCATAAAAACTTTCCTATAAAAATGTAACAATAATGTTTTTCTCCATAATCCTTGAATAATACAAATAAAGTAGGTACAGTATATGTAGAGAGTGGTAGAGGCGGGCGCGGCAAGCGAGACGCATACCGCAGGAATTTCTAAATCTTCATAAGATAATGGATCGCTCCGCGGAAGAAAGGGACCTCCTCGAGACGGAACTTTGTTGAATTCCTGACTCGTAATTAATAAAATTACTTTTTGGGAGCTTTCCTCGACTTCAAAGAATTTTAGCATAAAAGAAAAAGTTAAGTAGATGAATTATTTTTGAATGATAAAGGGAATAATTTCGGATATTTATACACTCAGGAGCTGAGCTATTCCGAGGAAATTTCGTTCGCGATCCGTATCAGCTGAATCTAGGAATTTCATAATCTATCAAAGTTATACCTAATTATTTACTTGTAAAAATAATAATTATTATTTTTTAGAAAAAAATACAAGAACCGACTTCTAGACCAAACTTGTATTTTTGTTTTTTTTTTATCAAAAAGTGCTGAATCAATTTCGATAAAATTTATATGGAACCACCTCTGAAGTATGACCTACCAAATAAAAAAAAATCATCAAAAAATCATAATTGGCGGAGTAATCACGTAACAAACATACAAAAAAAATATAAAAAGAACATACCATCGAAATGAGAAACTCCTTCTTTTTTGAAGTCGGTTGAAAAAGGATTTCTTCCGATGTCTAAGGCTATTTCTTACGAATAAGTTTTGATAATAATGTAAAAATATAATTATTTACAAATGGTGCAGAAAGTTTTTAACCCGCAATTGAATTCTACGAGATTTATAGGGTTTCCTCCACCGTACCTCGCAGCATACACGACGGGTTTCTTATTTAAAATAGCTAATAGAAATGTTTCTATAAAAGATAATATAAAATAAATTGAATGTGCAATAGTTACCTATAAATACAATAGAAATATGGTTCTAATACAACAAATGGTTCTAGCAATCAATGAATGTTCATATAGGTATATATATTTTTATATAATAATAGACGAGGCTGCTTGACAGCAGAATAACTGGCAACGCGATGTGAGAGGCCGTCTGTATTGGTATTACACCCAGACGGCCTGTCACATACGAGAGACTTACCACTTAGGTATTATTATCTAAGTTGCTCAAAACTACGCAAATATCCGAGACAATTAACGGAAAGATGTCACGTCACTACGATTGACGGCATTGACAGAGACGGTGTTCAAGCTTTTTTGAAATTACCAATTTGAAATTGCATTCATGACGGTAATCAATATAATTAGTCTTAAACTAAAAAACCCGGCCAAATGCGAGTCGGGCTCGCGCACGAAGGGTCCCGTACCATTATCTATAAAAACGGAAAAAATATCATGTCTGTTGTATAGGAGCCCCACTTAAATATTTTTTTATTTGTTGTTATAGCGGCAACAGAAATACATCATCTGTGAAAATTTATACTGTCTAATTATCACGGTTCATGAGATACAGCCTGGTGACAGATGGATAGACAAACAGACAGATATGGACGGACAGCGGAGTCTTAGTAATAGGGTCCCGTTTTACCCTTTGGGTACGGAACCCTAAAAATTTTTTTTAAGTAAAGTATCAATGGATGGTCTTGAACCGGTGACAATCCTAGTCAAGCAGTACCAATGTACTTACTAATCCTCGGGCTGCAGCCGTAGCGGGCAACAGCCTGCGCTTATCTCGCAGATATAAGGACTCGCATTTCTGATCACGACAAGCATTCATACTCGTACCTATATGGTATGATTACAGCATGCATGTACCACCTTTTTATGTCGAACTACAACGACATTGCTAAAAAATTAAACATTTGTCCCACATTTGTATTCGATTATATGATTCGTACTATCACTTGTGTTGCGCTGTTTAGCAGCAAAAGGCCAAGATCGTAACTTGGACCCAGACATCTTTAAAATTTTAACACTACGATGGAATATACAAATACCCTTATAAAACACGTGAACTGATGTACTGTAGATTTAAGTGTAAACTCAGTAAGCGTCTGGCTGTAGCCGTGTCTGCGCTTATCTGCGCTGATAAGAGCCCGCATTCGTGACGCCATTGCGTTTAAGCGCTTAACGCATTCAGTGCAATGATACCGTAACTGCTAGTTACTAGCAGTTACCGCTACTCGTAGTTTAATTTAACCAGCATAAATCCTAGTTTGATGAGGGTAGACGCGAGTTTTGATTAGATATGAATTCAATGCTTGGGTCGTGATAATTATCATGTACAAAGGACCCGTTTGCTATAACTATTTTGCTATGAATATTGAACGGCATTAAGGGTCATAACTGGGGAAGACCATGCAATACTATGGGTATGTATTAGCAATACCACTTTACTCCTGGTAAGTCTCTCGTATGCGGGAGGCCGTCTGGGTAGCTACCACAGCTTTGCCAGTTATTCTGCTGCCAAGCAGTAGTGCGCAAGCATTACTGTGTTCCGGTTTAAAGGGCATTGTAGCTAGCGAAATTACTGGGCATCATCATCAGCCCTTTACGTTCCCACTGCTGGGACACGGGCCTTCTCTCAGAGAGAGAGACGTACTGGGCATATATGAGACTGAATATCTGATGTCTCGGGGTGATGAGCGCAATGCAGTGCTACGCAGTGCTTTTTATGGTATTAAAGCTCTGGGTAGCACTGCAATTGTTATGGGCAGGCGAGGCGCTTACCATCAGGCAAACGACTTTCTCGTCTCATCACTCAGTTACATTTAAAAAAATATCGGATAATGTTGCGTGAAGCATCTGGGCCCTGATTCTGTTATCTATTGAACTAAATATTGATCTACGTTATCGCTAGTCAATTGTTTGAAATTTGACAATATTGACAGTTCATTGTTAGATTTCGTAGTCTGTTCACTATTTAGTTTGATCGCGGGTTTGTAATGTCCACATGTTACTGTGAAACTTGATATGTGACCGGCGCCAATGCCATATTTTACCTGACTTATTAAATTTGTGAATAGATAGATGACCTACAAAGGATGCTGTAACTACCTAATGCTTTCATAAGTTTCTCTATTTTTCACCAGTCTAAAAATGCTAAAAGTACATATAATTTTTTTTTAATTTTGCCATGCATAGCTCTTTTTCCTGGGTCATAAGGACTTTTTGGTTTTGTAAAGTACCATTCCTGTCCTGAAAAGTACCGTCTAGTTCCTCGTATGACAGGCTAAGTCATCTTGGTGAAAAGATTGGTCAGGGAAAGGCAGATAAGGCTCATATTCCAATAAAATATAAGAGCCTACTCTAACTCGACGTACATACATAATTTCTATTGAATTTTTCGTATATATAAACCTTGTTAAACAATATATAATATAAAAGCAAGTTCTATAATCTTCGATATAATATATATTTATATCACCCTAACCGATCGCAAAACACGCAAAATGCGTTTTCGTAAAGTCTTCGTGTTTGCGATGACCACGGGTTCTGGTATTACTCGTATTACGTATCTATACTTCACATAGGAGAATTTATTTAATAGGAAAAGCAACAAAAAGGCTTTTAAGTAAATCAACCCATAAATTTATTATGTTGTCCCTGTCCCCCATATTTATGGTTAACTTCCTTACCTCCGCGACTCAATAATGCGTCAATAACGCTTTGTAGACAGAGAGCTAAAAGCTACTTTGAGTATGTCACTTTTATATTTCTTAATATATTTTTATTGCCTTTTAGAGTAAAAATATGACACGATAGTTGTCAAACTTTTATGTACCTACTGAACTTTTATGCATCGGTATTATAATGTCGACTGTTTAAATTAGAATAATTGTAAGAGTTTTGTTATAGATCTGAGCAATGAGGCTATGTTTACTTGTGAAGCTTATTCGCAAAATAATGAGTGATTATATAAAGCTTCTGTAAATTGCATAGACAAGGTATGCCACTTTGTATGGTCCTCCATGGATATGGGTCTTGACAGCCTCTGTGGTGTAGTGGTTGGGCCGGTTAGCTCAAATCTCATACACCACTGAGGTTGCGGGTTCGGTTCCCGTGATTGGGCAAATGTTTGTGCAAAGAAATAAAAAGCGCAAGCATTTGTTTCGTGTCTGTGTGTTGTCGGACCGTGGTCCTCATAGTTTCTGGTTCCCTACATACAGGGAATCCTAGTTAGGGGTTAGGATATATATATGTATGTGATCGTTGGGCGTTGGTATTTTTATTTTTTTAATATGTGCTTCAAACTAGCTGCTATCTCCTAAACTACATTATGTCAATAATGTTCGCTAACGCACCTCCCACCCGCTCCCGTCACAGAACCACCTGTCGTGAAAACATTTATCATAATTCCATCGAATTGCCATCAGCCGTGTGTAAAAACTTAATATCCGCTTGTAATCTTAACAACATTTATGTATGGTAAGCTATGTGTGGATTTACTGTAAGAAAGCAGTAACGGTGATAATAATTGTAATAACTAGGTACCACATTTAAAAATTGATGACGATTTTGGAAGTCGATTTTCGACAAGTACCTATACCTACAAGTTATAAAAAAACCGACTTCAATTCTGATGTATCTTCGAAGTCCAAGGTCGAATATCGATGAAGTATGGGACCACATTGCAGCTATACTGAACTCAACGCAAAAATAATTTTCCAAATCGGTTTATAAATGACAGAGGTTCTGAGGTAAAAAAAAAAACGTGACACGGTGTCATTTCTTCCGTACCAACTGTGGAATAGGCCTTACAACATGCCACTACTGCATGCGGGGCGGAAGCGGCGCGGTGTAGACAACCTACCTACTTGTTGTATCCATGCACATGCGATTTATTTTTATTTACCTACCTTATGTTTATTTTTTTAGAAGTACAGTAATATTGTTTTAATTACTTACCTAATTTAACAAAACATAGATCTAAATAGTGCATAAGCTACTCTTAACGACAGTCAATCTTTAATACTTAAGTTATTAAGTTATGCGTAAACTATCCAATTGAGAACCTACTCCTTTTTTTGAACTTGGTTAAAAAATTAGATTAATACTAGCTGACCCGGCAAACGTTGTTTTGCCATATAAATTAAAAAAAATGTTAAGGGTGAACAACCCTTATCACTTAGGGGTATGAAAAATAGATAGTAGCCGATTCTCAGACCTACTGAATATGCATATAAAATTTGGTAAAAATCAGTAAAGCCGTTTCGGAGGAGTAAGATAACTAACATTGTGACACGAGAATTGTATATATAAGAAAAGAAATCGGTGAGTCTGTTAATAAGAATATTTGATGGGGAAACTTTGAATCCTAATTCTGGTAGCAAACTCCTCTCGACTGACTCATGTAAAATACCAGAGAAATGGATACAATACTCCACATGGCGTATTTGGAGTACAGTAAAGATGTTGTTTACAAAATACTGTGGAAGGCCTCCAATATGCTTGAATAGCCTCGAACTTGGACGCCTAGGGTCTAGGCTATTCAGCGATAGAGTTTCGGGAACATTAAACTAAATGTTGCCAGTCGTGACTAGAGCATCAATTGTAACAAATTGATACGTATCCAAGGCTATGGACAGTCCTTGTACTTCATTCAATTTGCCTTGAAAACGGTTTGGGTATGATTATATGCCCAGTCGTATTTGAACATGCTTAATTTCCGCCCACTGCAAAAGCCCTTATTTATATAACTATCGATATTTTTATTGATTACATTCATATATATTAACTTATGAAAGAAAGAAGAAAAAACATTTATGTGACGACCACAAAAAATATAACGAAAAGAAAACAGAAAACTAAAAAGAAAAAAAATATAAATAAATATATAAACAGTGTAAAGAGACAACCTAACTTATATAACTAACTTGTCATATATAAGTCTTAAATATTGTAAGGTAGGTAAGTACTTGAACTCTGTAAGGGCGTTTGCAACTAAGTGCGGGTTTTATACATTCTGTCATGATTTATATAATTATTTTCATTATTAAAAACAATTGTCTAATTAAATTTAATCAAATTTGCATTTAAACTATTTGGGATTACCATATAGTCAGTACTAATGTCAGTACAAATATATACCTAGCTAGGGTTTCAATAGTACGGAAAACAAAAGCAGACTACATAGCCATAACCTCAGATATTCAATAATAAATTAATGAATTCCACGCTCGTCCGCGGGCAGTCTCGCACTTGACGGGCTTTTTCCATACGTGCCAACCGCACAAAGGTCCGTTTGCTCGGCTTAATTGAATAAACCTAACTGCTTGTGATTCAGGGAGGGTAATACCAGGTGCCTCCCTCGCTTTTGAAAAACAATAACCCGGGAACATTGCGCGGAAACCTTTATACAAAAGAGAGTCGCTCAATGAAGTTGCACGCCGAGGAATCTCCATGCAATAACGGCGGCATAGGCCTGACGCGGTGGAGTCATCTTACCAGTACTTAAGCTCTTCAGCTAATATGCTTCACTTTTAATATCTCATAAGACGGTAGAACCACCTTATTCGTAATATCATAGCACTGAAGAAATGCTAAAAAAGTGATAACCATAATATAAACCCAAAAAATATTATACATCATCATTATGGTTAGAGCTCTCACTCAATGACGAGATATGAAATTTGTCCGCAAATAATCGTATTTGGAGCACACAATACTTCGTCGTAATTTCTTTGAGTAAAACAAATATTAATTAAAAGCCCTATAAATATCCCCCTATTGGATTAATTAATTACCAACCGATGTACAATCAACATAATAGCCCCCGCTTACGCTAGAGGCAGTGCTCGCAGCTCGACTGCAATCGAAGTTTAGGAAGTTGAGTCTCTGTTTTCCACAGCAGCGTCGGTAAGGATTCTTGCCGAGACCCGGAGATATTGCGTACTTACTGGGCTTGCCTCTAATAACACCGATACCGTTTGCGTAAGGAGAAAAATACGAAATGAAATGGAAACTACCCGCCGCCTTATGGTTTCCAATCTCGCCTAACAATGTACCTACACGGCTTATTCTTTATTTAAATATTAGTAGATCTACCGAGATGGTTGGATCAATATACGTGGCAGCTACATATAGATATGACATGTATCTCTGCTATGGTTTTGATATGCAATATGCATGCACTTTAAAGGAAGAGCTCTTTTGCAGGAGCCCATCTAGCTGCAAGTACCTACCAGCGCAATGTCACTTACTCTGTCGGGAAGTAGTATTGTGCACCCTGTATATGAGGCTATCTTCTACAAGACTTGCTCGCCTAGGGTAAAAGCTAGAATAACAATTGTACCAAAACATGTATCATTATTTGGGAACCTAGGTAGTGTAAGAATCAACGTACAGATGTTCTAAATTCCTTACATTGATTTGTTAATACAAGCATTATTGTTTTGGTGCAACGTTAATAATTTTAACCTACTTTATTTGCTTACATGCTCAAACAGCTTCCACAGAATTTTATTACAATAAATTAGTGTCGAAACAGCGTTCGTTAGGTTTGGTTAATCTTCTACGTACCTACTTTCCCTCCTAATATCAACTTAAAATGTAAACATATTACACCTAGTTCTGAGTTTTCTCTAAACATCTACGTATTATACAGTTATCCATTTGCAACCCAACAAACGTAACATAAACACTGCGCAAAACGTTGTCGGTTCGGCAAACCGTCTACATCTTGAATGTATTCATACTTGACACACGAGACTTCCAGCAAGCGAACTGACGGCACAAACTTAGTCGCATGTACCCGACCAACTGCTTCTTAAGAATTCGCGGTACACAGTGCACATACAGCCGGTAGGAAAACTGTGCTGTTTCTTTGAAATTATTAACTTACTAGGCAAGAACAGGTGAATAAGATAACGGTCAAATGAATTATCTTCGATGGGGATCATTATACTCTTATCATCATTACCTTTCTGCAGAGACACTGGCTTTCTCACAAGGATACCTACAGTAGAGCGATAATCCAACCATGATCCTCCTCCAACCTGGTTCCCTAGATACAGGAATGTATTTGATTGCTGAGCGTTATTTAGTTAGTCAGACATTTTCAGGCAAAGGATTTAGTAATATTCAAAAACTTTGAAACTAGTCAAAACTCAGACTAACTAAAAACAATTTATATAAAGTAAGTGTACTGATATTTTGCTGTGGCCGAGTTGCTTTAACAACTAATTTAATTAATATTAGTGAGATTGTTCGACTCTTGCGATACGTTAGAGCTTTTCAACGTACACAAAGTTTCTTGCTCTACATGTTTCTGTTGGACTTTACATTTTTACTTAGGTCGTTACGCTACAAACTTTCTAAATCCTACTAATATTACAAGTACGAAAGTTTTTGAAGATGGAATGATGGATGGATGGAATTTGTCCCTTAATGACGCAAAAACTACTGAAAGGATTTTGATGAAATTTGGTATAAGGTTCTTTAGGTCCTGGAATAGGACATATATTTATTTTTGTCCCGGGCAACTGCGGGTATAGCTGCGGGGCGTAGCTAGTCACCTATACATGTGAATTTTAGATGAAAGAGGGTTATAAACCACTTAAAACTTTTATTAAAATGTTTATATAGCTAAATAATGTTTATAATCTCTCTCTGTTCGCTTGTATGATTTGAATTTAAAGCTAATAATTTATTCCCAAGATGCCTCAACTTTATCTAATTTAGGTTTAGAATCTCGAATGATTAAATTAATACATCAGGCTAATATTCCTAATTCACCATTAAGCATCGTTTTATAAAAAGATTATGAGCCAACGCTATATATTAATATAAAAGCTCTTCAAACACTATTAGAACATTATTTTAGAATTATAGCAAATTTTAATTTGAAGGACCATTAATTTACCTTAGAAAGTTAAACCAGTACTTATTATTTTTCAGTTCTTTTAATAATACTCTCTATGCATATAGTAAATGTAATATCTTTAAAAATGGAATAGAAAATACGTATAAAAAACTAGCTTTCGATATTTGCAGTGTGGTGAAAAACTTAATGAAAATGATTTTCAAAGTTATAGCAATGTTATACAAGCTAACCCTTCAGTTGTTTTTATTATGCAGTTATTCCTATTACCAGTATTACAAATACAGTACATTTACGAAACATTGACGCCATAAATAAAGTCTCAGATTTGGTTGATCGGTAAGTCCGATGGCCACTGTATTGTGATACTATAACCAGCAAAACATGCAGTGTTATATATATCTAAGTTACTAAAAAAAAATTATCCAAACAACATGCAGTTTTCGCATATAGAATCTAAGTTTACACTTGTTTGCAGGATATTTGAGATATATGTAACTACGTGATTAAACTAGGGTATTTAAAGTAACTGTAGACGACTGGACAATCAGGGAAACACACCAAACCAGTCTTCAGTAATATTTAGTCTAATTGAGTTGGTGGATGTATTAAATAAGTCAAATTCAGGAAAGTCTTCCAGTTTGTTTATGGAGTTAGATCTATACATCTAGTGTGACATTAATGTTTTCTTATTCTTCTCTCGGTGTGTGGCCAAACCTGGTGTCGGAGTTTTGTTACACCGTACCGCAACCGACGTTTTAACGTGCCCTCCGAAGCGCGGTAGTGCTCAGATGTAAATACCGCACAAACGGTCACCCATCCAAATGGTGTCCGTTGTGAACGTTGCTTTACCTAGCAGATCTGTTACGAACTTTTAGAGTGTCATTGACTTTGGTTTTATGCTGGTTTATGCTCTTGCAAAAACCAGAACAAGGCTAGATTTAACAATTTTTTTTTGGACTTCTGTCTTACAAACTAGTTCGTAAACTGTACCTTGCAAGACAATGTTCCTACTGTCGTCGGCCAGGACGGGTTAGCCCAATAAAGTGCGAGTATTAAGTTAATCTATCGTCTCGAACTTGACTTTGGTGAAGGCAAGCGCAAAAGGCAATAGGTATCTCTGTCAGTAAAAATACAAGCGCCGTACTCCCACAACAAACAAGGACAAACACTCTAGCGTCCCCTGTGAAATCTTGTTCCACGACTTTCAAAGACATGTCAATCAGGCTAGCAAATGCAGGGTAGCCATTAAACTTGTTACCTTTGGCTATAGCACTAACATGATCAGCGTCGGCGACCGTTCGCGAGTTGCGCCACTGGGCCGCTATAAATGAGTTTTCAGATTTGGATGATCGATGAGTCTGGCAGTGGAGTGATAACCGGCGGCTGTGTGTTGATGCTGTCACAGATCTACTGGGAACTATGATAGGTGCGAAGTGAAAATTGATGGCATTTTTGACAGTCCATGTTTCAGTTGCACTATGTGTATATCATTGACCTGCCCTGTACTTATTCTATAACATATTTTTGCGAACATCGTACTTCTGAACCTTTGACATGATGTACAAAACAAATTTTGATCTTCAAATTTTAGTATGGCAGTCTATAAATTAGGCTAAGTAGGGTGTGCTGGTGAGTAGGTTACCTCAATCTTATGGACGTATATATCTACTTATAAAATAAATACGTCATCTTGATGTATTTATCCAAATATAACACAGCTTCTATAGTGCATCTTCCGATTAAGACAACAACTAGTACTAAATTTTATATATCCAAGAATCGTCTTAACTTTTCTTACCTCATCTCTTTTTCTTTACAGCAGCGATCCAATCCGTATAAATTGTCATAATCCCTACCCCACTATGATTGTTCCAACGTGAAAATTGATAGAGTTTTTGCCGTTCATACGCAATGTGTCGATACTGCCAATGAATCCTGATAAATTGGAAACCCATTAGTGCCTATCATGTCGAATACATTCAATTAGTCGGACGAATGTGTGGTGCTTTAGTAGTACTTTTGTCTACTGACCAAAATCACTATTCAATGAGAATGACATTGGATGATGATGATGATGATGATCATGATCATGAA
Organism: Petrophora chlorosata; assembly: GCA_951640565.1. Classification (NCBI taxonomy): domain Eukaryota; kingdom Metazoa; phylum Arthropoda; class Insecta; order Lepidoptera; family Geometridae; genus Petrophora; species Petrophora chlorosata. The sequence continues at coordinate 9,922,791 of OX621193.1, read as the reverse complement.
AATAATATGACTAGACTTATTTTCAATTATAAAATAAATGAGCTATATAAATGAAAAAATGCTTTGTATTGTATTGTATTGCATGAGCTTCTTTTTTTAATCTGCATTTTTATGAGTATAAATACGTAACGTAAGACATATTTTCTACGCAGCAATATTTATTAATGCCGTAGCGAGAATCGAAACCCATAAACTGCTTAAGAGCATAACAGTAACTGCCCAGCCACTTCACTACAGCTGTTTTGAGAATGTAGCCCGAAGACGTTACTAACTGGTATATGGATTCCGCGGTTTAAAACTGTCACAGGAATAAATGAAAAGTGAATGCCCGCATGAAACCAGTGACGTATGAATTCTCTCCATTCAGAGACCTTTAGTCGCGTATTGCCAAAATGTAGTACACTTGTACTGTACTGTTGCGTACTGCACTCCTGATAATGTAGCGGCAATTCGTTCAGCGTGGGTGTAAATACGCGGCTAATTGAATGATCCCATTGATATGGATGGCGGTAGGATTTCCATATGTCGTTAAAAGCGTTTAAAATTGCAACGACGATGTGCTGTTTTTTGCAAATAGTTCAAAATATTGAAAATTATCTAAGAATGTACAGTTTTAAACATAACGTTCAAAATATTACTTTAACAAGAATCCGTAATATATTAAAAAATTAATACAAAACAACCACGTTTTTATGGACTTCAAATGCATTGTCATAGATTTGTGAGCTACTCTAAAGTTTCAGCCGGATAGCTAATCGGGAAGTGGTTGAAATTTGAGTTGCAAGATTTCACCCGGAACGACAGACAGACAAACAAGAAAGTGACTTAATAAACACGTGGTAAAATCGTGATGGCTGTGGATTTCTCTAAAATTCGTTTCATTTATTCTTGTGTAGAGCTGCATCAAAACTTGTATCACCTTATAAAAGTTAAGATGAAGTATATGATTTTACTCTACCAAAATAGGACGTAAAATAAGACACAGATTTCTAGTAAAAGGTTATAAAGTATCTCTCATGGGTGAGACCTTTGCCAGCGGCATCACCTAGGTTAAAAACAAAAATTATATGCCAAACCTAGATATCGTAATGAGCTGCCAAGTGTATCAAGTAATTTACCAAGTAGTGAAAAACGTGCTACCTACTTGCGTAATGGTTACCCTATGCATTGAAAACCGAATGAAAGGACGTGAACATTTAAACGTGCGTTGCGGTGCTAGTTTCGACAATAGAGATGGTTTGTCCATACAGTAATGGATTGGGATAATATTTTGTTTGATTGTGTGTCCTATTAATATTTTTTTTTTTTTTTTATTATAATGTCGTGTCACAAAATGACACTTCATTATCATTACAATCTAGCCTAATAAGGCTAATAAGTAATTTGAATTTAACTTAAACTGCTAAGTAGAGTAAAACTAAGAATATGTCCATCAACACTTTTCTTATTGTCTCTATTAAGGCGAAGTCACTATGTTCTTGTGTTCTTTACGGGTAGCACTAACTTTACTACGACACACTGTCACTGCACTAAATTAACTCAAAAGGTTTTGTCCTTTTTAGTCTTCTCACTAGGTCTGTGTTGTCGAGGAGCTGGATAGCCTCGACGTTCACGTGATGGTGAAGTCTACGTTCATGAGCTTCGGCGAACTTTTTAATTACACTATTAACGAGGTCCACTTTCAGGTCCTTATGGAGGTCATCGTTTCTTATGTACCACGGAGCATTTACGATACCCCTAAGCACTTTGTTTTGAAATCTTTGTATGATTGCAACATTGTTTTGTTTGGTGCATCCCCACAGCTGGATACCGTAAGTCCATATTGGCATGAGGACTTGTTTGTAGAGTAATATTTTATTGTGCACTGACATCGTAGAGTGTTTTCCAAGTAGCCAGTACATCTTCCTATAGCGAAGCTCTAGTTCGTCTCGTTTCTTTTTGACGTGTGCCTTCCAGCGAAGCTTTGCGTCTAATGTCATGCCAAGGTATTTGGCTGTATTTTCGTACGGTACCGTCTTGTTATTGATGTACACCGGATGGTAATTTGTTTTTTTGTTCGTAAAATCTATATGAATTGATTTCGACTCATTGAGTTTTATTTTCCACTTTGTCGTCCAATCAAATATGGTGTTGATGGATTTTTGTACCTTTACCACTGCCTCCTCTTGAGTGAACCCTGTAGCCATGATAGCCGTGTCATCTGCAAACGTTGCAATGGTGTTTTCTTCTAACTCTGGGATATCACAAGTGTACAATAAGTAGAGGACCGGACCTAGTACACTCCCTTGTGGTACTCCAGCTTTTATTGGCTTAAGTTCTGAATAAGCATCGTCTTGTCGTACTCTGAACATTCTCTGAGTTAGATAGGAGTGCAAGAGATCTGCAAATTGATGTGGCAGCATATTCTTTAATTTAAATATGAGGCCTTTATGCCACACCTTGTCAAAAGCTTGTGCTACGTCTAGAAAAACCGTAGAGCAAACTTTTTTTTCTTCTAATGCCTTTTCTATAATGTTGGTGATTCTGTGGACTTGGTCTATTGTGGAATGCTTTTCTCTAAATCCGAATTGATAATCAGGGATAAAGTTTTTTTTCTTCTATGATGGGCTTCATTCGTCTTAACAGTAGTTTTTCAAATAATTTAGACATTATTGGTAACAGAGATATCGGTCTGTATGATGAAACATCATGAGGTGGTTTACCAGGTTTGGCTATCATTATGACTTCGGCAACTTTCCACATATCAGGTACGTATCGGAGTCTAAACGTGGCATTGATAAGAGTGGTAAGTTTAACAATCGCTTTACGTGGGAGATTTTGCAGTACTTCTCCAGTAATAAGATCGTATCCAGGAGATTTGTTTCGGTGCAGTCCTATTAATATGACATACCTATCTTAGAACTACCACTAGTTTATACTAAGAGTTACATATTAATAAATGCATTTTTTTCTATGTAGATTTGACACGTGAGGTTTCCCTCTTGACAATCTGTTCTAAGAAATAATTTTCGCAATTCCCATGGGAAGCGCAAAAACCGCTCAAAACAAAGCCGCAGGGAAAGCCAGTTTATCGTTTCTATTTATTTTGTTTTAACTCTTTGTTTTATTATAACCATAATTAATTTATCTTGGCACATAGTATTTTTCCCTGAAGTATAGTTTTGTTGAATCAACTCTAAGTTGGCCTCACACCCACACAAAAGAAGAACTCTAGGTTAATATCGGATATATAATTTGCCAATTACTCAGAAATGCAAATTAAACCACATTAATAAAGTGTTTGTTTTTGCGAATGAAATGAAAGAAAGAAGGAAAGAAAGAGAGATACAATTAATTTTTGACAAAACTACACACAACAATCAATAGTACATAATACACAAGTGTAGGAGAACAAAATAAGACAAATTAATAAGACCAAGGCAAACAATTACAGCATGTGTATGGAGACCGCTGCCGTAAATGTATCCTATACAGGGTGATTTTTTCAACTGAATGTGGCAAATTCTAAAACCATAAGGAATAGAGATAAATATTTAAAGGAAAAACCATTCAAATCATGTCAATGGAGTCGATTTTGATAAAAACTAAAACTGCATCGATCGAGACTCCTTTGAGCATTCTTCGCTATTCCTAGTTATGGATTTGGCCCTCCACACCCTCTTGAAAAATAACCCTGATTAGGACATAAGATCGAGGACACCAAGTTCATCAAAATCCGTTCTATATTTTAATTATAATTTTATGATAAGTGGATAATGCAGCTCTTACCAGCTGATAATGAGCTGGATTGTCCGCATCGCCATAGATAGGCGCAAAAATGAACTTTCAGGTACCCTTCATTCCCTATGTTCAGCTTTATAGCCTCATAACTTCTTTATAGGCTTTCAACACGGACTATATAAGTATATACTTTGTTAATATAATAAGGTTACGAGTTGGCAACGTCGAGGGCCTGATGGTAAGCCTTGTCTGCCTATTACAGTAAGTCATAGAGAAATATTTATAGAACACTTAGTATTATTTTTTATGAAACTGAATGTTTATACAAGCAATTCGTTCGCCTGATGTTATATATTTACTGTCACCGTATCGTCAAGTAGCAAGATTGTAAGCTACCTAACTCTTAGCGCAACTTCGATTAGCGGGCGATAGTACCTCAGAAAGCCTGTATGACTGTATAAAATTATGCACTAATTTGTCTAATATTGCGTCTTACATTGTTAGTTTTATTGTCCGTATTGGTTAAGAATAAACTGACGGTGCTTACAATGTTTCGGTGACATTCATATCAATAGTTGCAGTGCAAGTCCTGCGCGGCACTGTGCTCGTAAGTCTGATGTCAGCTTCAAGTCTTGATTACCCAATTTTTTCACTTGGATAATGCTATTTAATCTAAAACACCATATTTAACATATACTAATTCACTGCAGAAGAACTGACACTAAGATTTCCAACTCAACATGGTACTATTAGATTTTTTCATCGCGAGCTATCAGAGCTGATTATCCTTTATTTTTCATAACCATATTTCTGGCCTATGAGTGCACCCTAAAGTATTATAAACAGCGAAGGAATTCCTTATCTAATAATTTTCCTGTTCATATATTGCGTATGTTGTATCCCGGATGGAATATTACAACCGCGGCAAATATCGTCATACTTCCGCGAATAGGAACAAATTATATGTACCTACTCGTATGTGGCTTAACATAGGGGATTCGTTAGAAATAGACAAAATAAAATGGACTCCGTATTAAAAAAATACAGTGAAGAATGATTATTTTATAACAATACAAGTAAAAGAGGGCCGCAATGGTCTTATCGCACAAAGCGATATTTTATAAACGTATTGAGGTGACTTGCAAAGTCATATGACAAACTAGGCTATGCTAGGCTAGGCTGAAGATAATTAATCATACATCTATTGCAAAACTTCATATAAAATAAGATAAATTTATATAATCTATTCAAAATGATCAGTGTTTTATATGTGTTTGTTATCATAGATACATTAATACAAATATATTATATTATTATCTACATTCATTTCAAATGTAGATGCATTAGTACGAAGCCGTCGTTGGTGAATAATAAACCTAAGAACAAAATTGGACAAAAACACTCAACATTAAAGCTTAACCAACAGAGTTTGAGCGAGAAGTATATGCCTCACACTAACAAAATAAACTCATTGTGCTCAAATATAGACGAGACAAGGTTACTAATATTAAAGCAAAGTGAACCACCTAAAAGTAGTTACGCCGAGGCCAAATAGATAACGCCATTGTCGTGGTTATTACCGAGCAAGGTAAAGAAGACTAAACGCGCAATATCTGAGCCTCAATAACATGAACCTTTATGATAATGCTACCCGCTCGTTCCACGGCAAATGTACCTCTTGCATATCGGGGAAATATTAAACTGGGAGATTTACACCCGATTACACATACTAACGAATGGGACCTAGTGCAGTCGTTAGCGACGATCGATGCGGATATGATGTGTCAGAACCATATCTAGTAAAGCGAGTTGTAAGATCTTGCTAATCGCTCTGTCATCTTTCAATCAATTCATGTAATGTTAAAGTAGGGACAAGATAATAGGTCACTTTTGACAGATGTCAGTTTTATATTCATAGTGAGGTGACCTGCTTAAAAACATCGATTAAATGAATGAATGGAATGAATCGATACAGACTTGAAACATATGTGAATTTTAAAAATGATCATGCGAATCCCTGTCCCATTATTATTTTTTCTTTCATAAATTAAAGGAGCAAAATAAGACAAGTACCTACGTAATTTAACAAAAAAATTGCTTTTATTCACTTGAACTATCGGAACTGCTATCTTCATCACTGCTGTCAGCACTCAGAGATATTATTAATTCATTTTCAATAATATTGTCTATTCTCACATCTCGTTCAAAATCTTGTAAAATTATTTTCTTTGTCTTCTCCACGACTTTTCGCCAGTCTTCTGTAGTGACTTCTGCACATGCAGTTTGTAGCAGAGTCATCATTTTAGCAGTACTGAAGGGTGGTTCAGTATTGTTCCGCGCTGCATGACCCTTTATTTGTGCCCAAATAAGCTCGATGGCGTTATACTGGCAATGGTAGGGAGGCAATCGAATAACTTCGTGTCCATGCTCTAGGGCTAGTTCATCGATTACATAGCGGAGCTTGGACGGCTTAGTTGCTTTTACCAGATTTAACAACTCAATTTTTAATAAAGTTGGACTTGCCTCCACACCATTTCTTACCAGCCACGAGACAATTTCTTGCTTTTTATTTGCTTGAGTTGGTGGTTTATCAACTTGTACAGAATGATACGGAGCATTGTCCATTATAATTTTCGATGGGTTTTCTAAGCTGACTAGCAGCTTCTCAAACCACTCTTTAAAAACATCAAAGTTCATTTCCTCATGGTAATCTGTTGTAGTTTTAAAGGCTAATGCGAGGAGGCAGTCTGGAATAAAACCTTGAGAAGCTGATCCCGCGTGACATATAATAAGTCGGGCTCCTTTTCCCGATGGAACTTTTGAGGTGGAGGCCGCTGTATCATCGGTCCATGTCCGCACAACCGTATGGTTCGCATTCAACCATGTTTCGTCAATAAACACGACATTGTCCCAATCCGTAATTTTATTTACCTGACGTAAGAATGTTATTCTCTTCAAAATAATATCGTACCGTTCTAGCAGGATTTTCCGCTTGTCGGATTTTTTAAATCTAAAGCCAATCGATTTCAAAACCTTTGATAGAGACGATTTGCCTCCAAAAAATAAGCCTGCGCCTTTTAACGAACTCAATAGCTTTTCCCGTGTAGGATATTCTTTTCTCGAGTAATATCCATAAATGTGGTTGCGAATTGCAGCAGCATCAAAATTATCAACGTCAACAATTTTCTTGTCCCTCTTTCGTTTTTTCGGTGTACGTAAAGTATTATCTTCTGAGCCTGATGGTCCGTATTTCTCTTTCAGAATTTGAGTTACTGTCTTCTTCCCTATTCCCAATGCTTCGGCAACGAGTTCTCTCGGTGGTTTCAATGGTAAAAGAGACCCATCGTTAACTGATTCACGTCCAAAATAATTGTACAATTTCAGCACTAGTTCGCGAGATTGACTGTTTAGAGTTTTCCCCCGTTTCGACATAGTAAGACTGTAATGTTTTTCTTGTTTAATAATCGTTAAGCAATCGGAGTCCAATTTATAGCCAGGTAAACGTAGTCAGTAAGATCAGGTTAAATGAAAAAGCCGGATCAGAAGAAAATAACAGAGAGCACACCAAAAACGCACAGTCACTTCGCACAACAACAAAAGACTGCGTCATCATCATGTAATGGCGACATGACATGCGTCATCGACAGGCACTGGTGTTGCCAGCAACATCCACCTAAATTGCACCCAACATCAATGACCTTTCTATTTAGTTATTTTTTTGTATTTTTATAGTTAGTTAAAAGAATAATAAATATGTATAATTAGGTTTTATTATAATCACAACGTGGTTATAAATTTATGGTGATTTTTCTTCACAAGTAATCATTGCATTCGATTCAACTTACAATCCTATCAGCTTTCGATTTTTAGAGTAACATCCCTAGTGTTTAAAAAGAAAAAGGGTTGACTGACGCAACATTGTAACGACGTTCAGTTCTTTAGATCAGAAATTGTTTATTATGTTTAGAATGGTTTATTAGTGAAAGCAAATCGTAAAATTACTCGTATCGGTCATTATTACAATAAATATGTAAACGTAATTGAAAAAAGTTAAGCAATTGTGCAGTTCTTATTTTATGCCCGCCGTTACAAGGTTACGTTGTTGAATTTTGATGAAATGTCAAAAGTGACCTATTATCTTGTCCCTACTTTAGATCATTAATTACAGAATAGACAATTTATGCAAGACCTTTTTAGAGTTTTGCAATATGATGTACGACTTCATCAAGCATCACTCACGAGGCTAAGGCTAGGGTTTACGCGTAAAGTTTTCCTCATAAGCTCACCGCAGGGCGCTCCCCTATCAATTGCCGTAGATCCCTCCCCGCCAGTCCACCCCACCCCTTGGACTCCCACTAATGATCCCACTTGTTAGGGCTCAACGCGGACCTTCGACCGTGTCACTCGGTGAATAACAAATTCTAAGCTGATCCCGCTACGCCGTAGCTCGTAGCCCGTAGCAGCCGCCCTCACTCAAATATTACAACCATAAGATATCGCGCAACAAGCTATTCACGACGGCTTATGTATATTTCATTATTTGTCTCGTTTACGTTTGCTTGTTTGTTTATATTAGATATTAGTTAGGTACTCGGATTTGAAGGGTGAATGATACATTAGGTAAGGTGATTAGAAAATAGGGAAATAAAATTTTGAAAAGTTATCCATCATTTTTAGCGGGCAGAAAACATTTTGCTAAGTCTTAGCAAAGAAAACTAAATATTACTACGTAAAGAAGTGACACTAAGTAAGTGTTGCTTACGTATAGCGTTGTCCTTGTCGCGCTCGATTCGTATTAGCTCATCCCTACAATAATTACGCACACACACAAAACGTGTGCGGACAGGCCGGTGCGCCAGTAGTAGTACTAGACAGTTAGCTCGGCGAATTTGTATGGAGTGTCGGGGGTCTGGTCTTAGGAGCGCAAGCGAACAATATGCCAAATAATGCTCATATTAACGGTATTAACGCGGACACGCGGTTGACAAGTGGCAGCAACTTGATCCGGTTTTCATCTTCCTTATTAAGCCAGAATGCCTTTTTTTTACTAATGAAGGCAGAAGACGGCTGGTCATCTTTGCTGCTGTTATACCACTCCAGCTAGCACTGTCATTTATTGACAACTTGCTTAGTAACCCGGCCGTAGCTGAACTGTTGCGTGGCCTAAGCGAAAAGTGACACGAACACTCGAGTGACTAGTGCTGCGCGGTGGCTGCGGCAGGTGATTAAATTTTCAATTGTCAACGCTGCGATGACAGTTACTGCCTCACTCCAGCAAGAACGAAAAGCCTGCTTCATCTTACATATAAAAACTTACTGTCGAACTGATGCGTGGCCTGAGCGAGAAGCGACGCGAACACTCGATCAGCGAGCGGCGGCGGCTGCGGCGGGCGGTCATCGTCGCTGCTGCTATAGCGGTCGCCACCCCACTCCAGCGAGCGCTGCCGCCGCACGCCGCCGCCTGACGGCAGCCCGCCCGACAGACCGCTCAGTGAGCCGGCCTTGGGCCGCCGCCCGGGCCGCTCCATCCGAGAAGTGCTCATCTCATAGTGTCAGCACATCTGGCGACAAGAAAACTCATATCGACATTCACATACATACAACACGTATATGCAAGCAATAAAATAAACTCAGAAATAGTTCTGGATATAAATTGATGACAATCGGCATGTTTTCATTAGGCATAGCATTCTTTAAAAATCTAGTGATAGTATCACATGCATAGTTTGTTTAAATTTTGCTCAGAGTCATAACTCCATTCCTTCCCAGACAAAACAAACGCGATAAATTTTCTTACAAACCGATGTGAAACTTTTTAAATCAAACAGAATTATTAAAACAACCACATCTTATTACGAATAAGTTCCGTATAACTACGTCGTAATCCCCCGGTCAAACAAAACGAATCGCCGCGATATTTTATCGAAGCGGTAACAACATCGTGAGCGGAAAAGAACAACTGTAATAAAGAGCCTACAAGTCGTTTGGTTAGCGACCCAACATAAATAGGAAGTCGGCTCGGCTGTGCGTGTTGGAACTCTAATCCGGAGGATCGCGTCGCGACGAACGCCCTCGCGCGTACCCACAGTGTACTTTCCACTATTGACTTTGTATCTACAACCACTATATTATTGTCAAGTGCGAAGTGATTGCACAACTACTGGTTGTTCTGGGAAATATTATGTCTCGAAGTAAAACCAGTCCTCAGACGGGATTAGTTAATATTGATATAGAATGTAAGGAAAATATTGAACATTTCGAATACCTGTTTAGTAAGATAGATTGCTCCTGTCCATCTTAATAAGCATGTTTCGGTAAAAGATAATGCCTTTGGAAAAATCGCAAAAGTCTTCGGAGAACTATAGAACATCTGGGACATTTGGGACATCTTTTAAAGCCTACTTACCTACTAAGTGTTGATAAAACAAAGACTATCTAGTACCTCAATATATGTGTATATCAAGTATTGACAAGTTCAAAATCAGTAATAAACAAATATAATAGGGATATTTATTATATGGAATAAGACATGCCCAAATATATGTTAGCTACATTGATTCCTAGTCTATACATGTTTCCTTATCAGACATTTCCTTTAGTACTTCCTGCTCCCAACCTATTTCCCTTTGCCAAAACTGTAACAAGTTATTATGTAAACATTAATCTGCCTGTTGATTCCGTCTAAAAGGCGGGCGTATAATGTATTTGACAAAACAAAATGATGTACCTACCATGAAATACCTACTTTACCTCGGCTTAAAGTTTTTCATGCCTAGAACTCCCAGACATGTCATTTATTTTTAAGTTCGAAGGAAGCTCCTGAAACCGACACTTTGTTTTCGTAACAATTCAAAACTAAAGCTAGACTTGTGTGAACGGCTCGATTTCACAGGCTTTAACTGTTGCAATATACCTACATGTTTCAATCCATTGGTTCAAGCTCTCTATTAGGGATTTAATTAAATACATGAAAAGAGCAAGCATTGGTCTGTAGGTACGTAAGTTGGGCGCCGACCGATTGTTAAGGTTTACTGCACTCATTTCTCATTTCGTATCGGCAGAATAAACAGAAGCGGATTCATTAGAGATTCGCCGACAGCGCGTAGACATACGTACTTTTAGACGTTCGTACGAATGTTTTAATGAAAAATCTTGTATAGACTCATGAAAACTTGTATGAGTTATGATGCATGCTTAACATTTGGCTCGAGTAAATAATGGTTTTTGCATTAGAGTTCATTCGTGGAATATGAAATACGTTTTATCATCGTAAATTATTAGTTCTTATGATGAAATATTAAATATTGTTTTAATAAAACGGCTAGGATTCAAGTAGTTTATCGAATTAGTCGACCTAGTTTTCGAGCATATACGATGCTCTTCATTACGCTGCGAAATCGCAACGACCACTCGCGGTACAAGGTCGACTAAGTTGACAAACTACAATACAATACAATAATACTTTATTGATCACCAAAACAGGAAACAGAAGTTTATAGTTACAAATAATAGTGGTAGAACAATGGAACTACGTGAGTCCCGGCCGTTTTATTAATTATTTATAAATAAATATAGTTTTGTTTCTATTATACTATAGTCAAGTTGACTTTGTTGAACCTCAACACTTATAAAGAATAATGTAAATGTGATAAATAATTGTTTTAAAAACACAACAACTTCAGAAATGGAGAAAGATGAAATAAAAAAATACGCCGCTGTTGTTTTGTACCAGACGATACAAGCTCACAGTCTAATGGATCACTTAGCTGCATTAAACAAATAACGATTACACGAATGTTAATTCATTAGCTACTATTGAAAAAAAAGTTATCGGGTCTATGAGACCGCTCGGTGAGCGGCGCTAGTCGACGCAGGCTAATAGCTAGTCTGATGGACCGCTCGGTTTAATATAAAGTAGATTCCCTGTTTACCCGGCTGTGTCGCTACGTTAATAAATATCCGCTTCCTTTACACTCTCTGCTCTGTTTCCGTTTTTACTCAATATTTACTCTCATTGTACGAATAAATCGCTTTTCGCTAGAAGTGACGTTTGGCATTCGTTTAATTAATTTGTCGTTACTTCAAATGTTTATTTTTCGTTTCACTCTCTTTAGCTAGAGTAGAGTTTGGGTGGCTTTGTAAATAATTTACAAGATCTGTAAGTATTCGTCAAAATATCTTTCACCAGTTTCTTGGCGAAATTCGTGATAAGAGCTACAACAAGCTTTTTCCATTTGTGTGTCTCAGTCACAAGCAAAGAGCAAGTCAATTTATGATGAGCTTATTCAATGTTCTAAGTTACTTTCATTACTTAGCTGAATTCTGAGAACACTCAGAACCAGAGTAGAAAATCAAATAATATTAATGATTTTAGGCATAGGGTTCTCAAAACTGTAGCTGTTTCAATTACTTGAAGATTCCATCTGGTCAACCGAGGCACCCGTCGTGCGTCGTTCGTGTCAGCAATTGCAGCGCTTGCTGCAAGCGCTGCCATTCTGCTGTATTCGGCACACGTGGACTGCCTGATGCCTGTCCGACCTATTCCCTACGTGATGAGACTTCCACATTTTAAAACATTCGTTTCATCCCGGGTCGTATTCAGGGTAACGGGCTATATTGCTGACTGGGGGTAGCAGGCTATATTGCTGACTGGAATATACATAACTTATAATTATATAAGATCATTATTAATTCTATTTGTGATGTGTTTGTGTACCATGTTCAGTACTAACAGAGCAATTGACGAGTGACATGGACGTGGTGCAGCTGTATGCGTGTGGATTGCCGAGCTTATTGATCACAGGCATAAGAACAAGTACTAAACCATTTATAAAAACACCTGTTAAAAGTTCATTGTGTTGAACGAGGTTTTCCAAGTGAAATAATAAGCAAATAGCACAAGACACATTTATCTCAATAGGACACGAAAAAGGTTTGTGCACCTTATGTGTTTTACAGCAATCCTACGTTGCCATATCATAGTTATTGCCCAAACTGAAATCCTAATTACAGCCCTGCCTCTCGATGAGGTTTTTGATCACGTCCAGATATAAATTGTGTTTCACTTCTTACCTCCAATCTGATTGTAAGTGTTACGTATTTTAAACTTTTATATGATGTTTAACAAAGTTTTAAACCTAAATGAGATTGCGAGAGCTAGCTTTTTGAACAATGAGCATTAACTATGTACGTAACATTATTAGGTTGTGTTCTCACTTCATAATTTTAAACGGTAATATGTAAATTGTTTTGATGGCACCGTGCATTTGCATGGTCAATTTTGCTGCAAACGAGCGTGTATTGTTTAAAGGTAATGCGTTTGAGATTATAAAAGGGCTTGACGTTATTACTTTTATTACAGAGTTATGACTGTAAAACACTAAACAAATGACCGTTTACAACTTATTACGTTTCATTTGGTTATTGGAAGAATCTACTTTGTTTTTTCGCCATTGCACAGGTTTTTTTTTACTGCTAATTGGCTTGCATTTGACCACTATGTCACCTGATGGTAAGCGACGATGCGGTCGACGATCTAGCACGCTTGCCAAGATAGTACCTGTTCACTCGAGATTTGAAGATTCCTAGTATAGATTGTACCTATCGTGAAAGGCTGACTCTGGCAGGGAGTTCCAGTCGTTAGCAGTGCACATAATAAAAGTGGAAGCGAAACGCTTAATGTGCGCAGGAGGAATGTCCACCATGAACCGGTGGCATGTTGTCGTACGTCTTGTAGTCCGATGATAAAACGGGGATGGGGGAATTAGTTAGTGCAATTCCGACGCACACTCTCTGAAATGTATCCGATTAAAGACCGATAGACTGGTAACTCTGCATCGATGTTCAAGACTGTGGAGTCTTGACTCGAATAACGCGTCGTCGCCAATGAGTCTTCTGGCTCGCCTCTCGATTGAATCAAGTGCTTCAAGTTGGTACTTAGCTGATCCATTCCAAAGGTGAGAGCAGTATTCTATGCACGACCGGACTTGTGCTTGGTACAGATTTAACAGCTGTTCCGGTGTGAAGTAACTCTTAATCTTTGCTAGGATGCCCAGCTTTTTGCAGCCAACTGATCTGAAACTAACAGTTGGAAAAACTGAGATAGCGTACATTAGCAACATGTAATTGTAAAAAAGCTACGTACTTTATGCCCAACAAAATTGTCGCGCTCGTTATCCTAACTGGATGACGAACGCGACGATTCATAAAATAATAAAATTAAGATTAGATAGAGAAGAACAAGTAGGTAGGTAATTTATATAGAACATTACAGTAAGCCAACACCATAATATGCAAAGTAGACGTATCTGCCGACAAGCGCAAGATGCAGTTTTAATACAGAGCGTCCGCGCGTTTCGCTCGTATTTCACACGCTTGTCTCGCTCCCCATTGGGCTGACGGTTATTTTATACGTGACGCGGGACCGGAATCACGGATGTACTACTATTACTAATGTCTTGGTTTAGATTTAACTTGTTACATAATACATGTTATTATAGCAATGATATAGGATGTATACGTAGAAGTCTTTTTAAACACGTCACTGAGAATAGGTTTAATATTTTGGGAAATGAAAAAAGGTGCTTACAATTTAAATGTATTACGTACTTTTTTAACCGACTTCAAAAAAATGAAGAGGTTCTCAATTCGATTGTATTTTTATGTTTGTTACCTTATAACTTCCAACTATACGTAAACCTCATTTATAAACCGATTTTGAAAATTATTTTTGCGTTGTTAATATAGTTTGAAGGTGGTCCCGTATAAATTTCATCAAAATTTAACCTTGGACTTCGAAGATACATCAGAATTGAAGTAGATTTTTTTTTGTTAATTTCATAGTGTTCGGGTGGGACTCTCATTTATTTTGTCGTATCAAGGTTTCTGAGTGGCCTACATTCCGTTTTGTTTGCTGTTACTAAAAATGTTTGTGTAACGTGAGAAAAGGTAGAATATTAGCAAGGCAATATACACGTTAAAACCAATCCGTATGCACAATCCTATAGGTGCATTCAAGATATGTACATAATGTGCATGTAGGTACTCCTATATCTATAGTATACCTATATATCTAGCACACAAACGAAAATTATGATTTCAGGAGAAGTAAATTATTTAAGGCGAATTTTCCGAAGAATGTTGTCATACGAAACGATTGCACTTGATTATGCTTATTTCGTGAAGTTTCAAAATAGAGTCAATTTTATATTTTTTGTTTGAGAATGTCAAAGTTTAATAATGTTTCTAATAAATCCAAAAAATTTATAGGTATTAAACTAATACATTTATTGGATTTATATTGGTAACCAGTGAAGATTTTTAATGGCTATTATTTTGTTTTGCGTCATACAAAATTATACTAATTAATTTTAATAATTAATATTTATAATTATACTTATTTATATATATTTATATATATTAATTTAAAAAAAAATACAAACCGACTTCAAGACTATGTCCATATTTTTGATTTTTTCAAAAAGCTCTGCATCTATTTCGATAAAATGTTCCTATATGGAACCACCTCTGAAGTCAAAATCTATGACCTACCAAACAAAAAAAGAATGATCAAAATCGGAGTATCTACTCAGTAAAAAGTAATGCGTGGTCATGCATAAAAAAATATATTATACGCGTCGCCTTGAGAACCTCCTCCGTTTTTTCGTCGGTAAAAAACTAGAAGAGCATTTTCAATTTATCATAGATTTTTTCTGCAAACTAATGACGTGCCTAAATCTAATTAAGCCACTGATTTGATAGGTAATGCAATATCCCATCTCATACCTACCTATCGTCTTGTTGTTCCAATGAATGGCCGTATTAACTATGCACAGGACGTGCTATGTATACAGTAGAGACAGATGATCCCGAATTAGGAGTTAATTAATTTATGACGCAGCCGTAATTAGATATCCAATAACATATTGCATTGAACACAGCTTTACGTGCCACTAATAATTGTAAATCACGTATCGAATCAAATTACATTCTGCGGTTCATAAGCTGATTACGTTGTATTGGTATTTGACGTCTGAGGCATGAGCATTTAGGATGTCGTGATTGGTTATGGTTCTCTTTTGCGTTCACGTAATTGGATAACGAGTCCCAGGCATAATTAGCTAGGTAGGTGTTTTTATTCAAGACTAGTCTTATAAATTTTCCTTCCTTAGGTTCTTTATCTGCGCTTGAACATGCCCGTTTAAGATGACAGGTTTAATCATCCTGGTGCAGAGACAGGTCTGATAAATTACTTATTTAGACACTGTCCAGGTTTTACCCAAAGGGTGTTTTATGGTTTGAGAGATAATAATAATAATAATAAAAATCATTTATTCAATAAGGTTGTTAAACTTATTTGGCTAGTTGACAAATTTATAATATTGGGGTATCTGCTGCCGAACTAGGCTCATCGCCCGTGTTTCAGCGTACAGTGCCCTCCTCTAGGGTTATACAAATATAAAGGCTAGCCTGTAATAATTTTTCTTAAATACAATGACAAAAGAAAAGAAAGCATAAAGATCAGATATAAGTGTCTATATGATATTTTCTAGCTAATTTTGAATAAGTAAGTAAAATCCATTCTCATATTCATTTGTTTTTTTTCTACTTTCTATATAAACCGTTACTTGTTGGCATTATCATTGACACATTTTGTTTACTAGTACTGACTATATTACCTACTATTAACAGACGGCGCACAATCAAACAGACAGCTACAAAGGGTAGTCGAATCAGCCATAATTCAATGACGTCAACTCTACCTATACCTATTTCCGTGCAGATTAATACAATCCAATGAATGTCTCACATAGTGCTCTCTCAGGACACCGCACAACGGTACAGTCTAAAACAGAGACAAAGATCACCCGAACATAGGCTACGGCCACATGAACCAAGCCTCAACAGCCAGATCAAATAGAAATAGTAGACTACGTAATTGGGACCACACCTCGGTACAGTCAATTAGGATGTTTTCTTTGGTACATCTGCAAAGAAAAACAAACAATGGATGAAACCAACTTCTTAATTGAATAACATCTACCGTTACATCTACCTAGTTATTATAGAATAGAGTTATGTAACTTTATTGTAAAATTGTATTTCATCGCACAGTAACGATCTATTGGATATCCATTGGACATCTTTTGTAGAAATAAAAAAATGAAATAAGAATGAACATAAGTATCTTACGTGGCTCTCTTTTCCTCAAGAAAATGACAGACTAGGTACTATTAAATATTTTTAATTTCCAAAATATATTATTATTCCGGTGGAAAATCACATCTAGCCTCCTACTCTGATTCATAATTACGATCTTCGTTCCGTCGGATGAAAGGGACAGCGCTATGCAACAGGCATAAGAGTGTTTCTTTTAATCCGCACGAACGAACGAACGAAAGCAATTCAGAGTAGACCTGACTCGAGTATTTCATCGCGACAATATAATAATAAGCTTAGGTACTGCGCGACACGATCGGCATTTGATTAACAAACTGAATATTCCGGCTAACATTCGCTTCACATTAACTTGCTTTGACTCGAACTTTTAACGACCAGCATTCGAACATCGAGCAATTTAAGCATTTCAAGCAGTGCTATAAGTCCGTTACTACGAAGGAACTTCCAATTTAAAATACGCTAACATAATATAAATGATATACTGCGCTCCAAAACTCAAATTACAGACGTCACCCAAAAAGCTGCCAGCTTGAAGTGGGACTGGACACGTCTGCCGCATGCCGAACGAAATTTGGGCCAAAATAACAACTGAGTGGCATCCTAACAACGGCCGACGGCCCCGCGGCAGACCTCGACGGAGATGGCGGGACGACTTGAACTCGTATAAAGAAGACTGGACTACAATGGCGATCAATCGTGAAATGTGGAAAAATTGAAGGGAGGCCTTTGCCCTGCAGTGGGACGAGTCAGGCTCCATATAATAATAATATAAATGACCAGTAACTTACGGTTAATTCCGATGGTATATAGTTTATATGTAGGAGTAATTGTGAGTTCTCATACATACAATGTCGAAATAGCATGATTAGTTTTAAGCTACAGTCATCATCATCATCATCAGCCCATCACGTTTCCACTGCTGGGACACGAGCCTTCTCTCATGGAGAGAGTATGGGCCATAATCCACTACGATGTCACATATCCTTGAATTTTAATAACTAATTCTTTGACATGCCGGTTTCCTCATGATGTTTTTCTTCACCGTTTTTAGAGCGAGTATTAAATCCGCACATAACTTAAGAAAGTCAGTGGTGCGGAGCCAACGGGATTCGAACTCGGGTGCATTGGATTGAAAGTCGCACGTGCTCCGATTGAGCCACATTCGCTCTTATGCTTATGCTACAGTAACTCGCGTTAATTATATTCAAACAATAACACATAATAAATATAGCACACGCTACCACCAGGATGTCTCAAACTATAGATTACATATATACTTATATGTAACATATACACAGTGATATCAGAACTATGACGTGCACTAATGTAATCCGGCAGTGGCTAATCTGATATCGAGTCGGGCCCGGACTCTCGCCAGTTTAATTGGGTTGCGTTTAATCCCCTCACTGGCACTGCACTGCAATGCAACTTTGGTCTCATTTTCGCTTGTCGAATAACACATAATAAATATAGCACACGCTACCTACACACGGTTCCCACCAGGATGTCTCAAACTATAGATTACATATATACTTATATGTTACATATACACAGTGATATCAGAACTATGACGTGCACTAATGTAATCCGGCAGTGGCTAATCTGATATCGAGTCGGGCCCGGACTCTCGCCAGTTTAATTGGGTTGCGTTTAATCCCCTCACTGGCACTGCACTGCAATGCAACTTTGGTCTCATTTTCGCTTGTCGAATTACACTCACATACTCAGTATATATAGATAGGTTCTAATAATTTGGTATAGGTACGTTGTTCAACAGGTGCCACCTTTTTAATTTTGATAATTATTATTATTTTTTGTTGTTTGATAAAATGTATAATTGCGGTATAATGCGTTTATATTATGATAATAAATAAATGACATTATAAGTATTGCTGATATTCATATTATTGTATTGACATTTTTATTCTATTATTGACATTTTATTATATAAATGTAATTTTATAATTTGTATGTATAACTTTTTGTGTGATAAATGTAATTGGTTGAAATCGTTTTTGTCACAATAAATAAATAATAATAACAAGTGACCCGCCCCGGCTCCGCTCGGATGCAATTTACTAGTGTGGTGTAATTTATTGACGACTTTATTACAAAAATTGAAATTTCTCTACTATACAATAACTTAATTAGAATGTATTTTACACATTAACTTTCCGTAAAATTATCTACATGACAGTGAAAATTGCATGGTTTAGAAAAGCAAGCGAAAAAACAGGAATAGTGAATTTGTTATATACTATTTAAGAGATATAAAGAGAGATATTAATTCAAAGCCATTAGAGATACTTTAAATGTGACCAATTTAATTTATTTTTAGCCACGAAGTGACGTCTGCCTTTCAAGCAGTGGTAGAGCCACCCAAAACGTTACGATTTTGTATTGTAGAAGTTTTATAGGTACCACTCACTCGTATTTTGATGATTAGATTTTGGACGGTCTAACCAGTAGGGATTAAAAGGGGGGGATGAATATTACAGTAATATGTTGACTAATCTAAGCCGCATCATCTGCATGACTATTGAATGGTTCGCATCTATAATTGGATGCACACAACACTACAAACTGTATAGGGTAGTCTCCGAAGTAGGAGAAATCAGTTTGTATATAGCTTTAGTGGAGTTATGGAGCGTAGTGTGCGAGATCGCAATGAAAACTACACTTCCACTTAATTCACAGTTTATTGCGTAGATATAAATTATGTACAGTTCTTTTGAAGGCGAACGGAAGGGGAAAGCCAAGATGTTGGTACAGAGCAAAAGATTGAAGGAATAGAGTGAAGAGAACAAGAGATATACGAGAGTGAAAGTTTATGCGCGGGAATGGAATAGCGACACAGGTCCGGCGTGCGTACGATTCCGTGGAGCACTGGCGCAGGCGCCGGCCGACTGGGGGCAGGTCTCAGATCCGCGCCACCCGCGCGCTGCCCGCACACCGCGCGCGCCTGGACGGGTTTCTGTTGTGCGTAGCGGCTAGCGATGCGCCGCCACACCACCCCCCTTGGAGTTTGGAAAACCCGGTATTCGTAAGCGCTCACCATATACCATCTCAGCTACAGAGCATTGCAGGTCTTCTTTCCAGGCAGACCGTATGCCGAGCAGGACCACAGGTAAGATGTCTGTCCAGCGCTGCTCGCCTTGAGCCATGATTGCAGCTTTCAGGGTGCGGTGGAACCTCTCGACCATCCCGTTGGCTGCTGGGTGGTATGCAGTCGTGTGGCGCAGCTGGACTCCGCATAGGTCTGTAAGAGCTTTGAAAAGGTGAGATGTAAATTGGCGACCCCTATCTGTAGACAAAGTCTGCGGGCAGCCAAAACGCGAAATCCATATCTCGTAGAATGCCCTGGCAACTGTTTCAGCTGTTATGTCCTGCAGCGGCTGTACTTCCGGCCATCGTGTGTATCTGTCAACTGCTGTGAGACAGTACTTGAATTCGCGAGATGGTGGCATCGGACCGATTAAATCGATGTGCACGTGGCTGAATCGTGATGGCGGTAGTTTGAAGTTGCCTAGAGGTGATGAAGTGTGACGGTGTACCTTTGATTTCTGGCAGGCTTCGCAGGTTCGAACCCAAGCACGACAATCCTTCCGAGCTGAGGGCCAAATAAATCTGTCGGTTACCATCTTTGTCGTTGACTTTGCTCCAGGATGACTCATCGAATGGACCGAGTTGAAGATCTGCCGACGCAGCTCCTTCGTAACAAAAGGACGGGGCCTCGACAGAGAGACGTCACAGTATAAAGTGATGTTCGTACCTGGTACAGGTATTTGTTCCAGTTTCAATGAGGTTGAGTGGTTGGAGAGAAGTTCCTGAAGTTCCGTGTCATGTTCCTGAGAACGAGCTAGCTGTTCTAAGGTCGGCGGTGACGCTACGGCTTCAATGCGCGTTAATGTGTCTGCAGGGATGTTGTCCTTTCCAGAAATGTGCCTAATATCTGTAGTGAATTGTGACACAAAATCGAGATGGTTAAATTGCCTGGGAGAGCACTTCTGCTTGTTCTGATGGAATGCGTAGGTGATGGGTTTGTGATCCGTATATATAACAAAGTGTCTACCTTCAATCATATAGCGGAAATGTTTGACGCTTTCGTATATGGCAAGCAACTCTCTATCGTAAGCGCTATAAAGTTGTTGGGACTTGCTCAGCTTCTTAGAGTAAAAAGCAAGCGGTTGCCATTCTCCTTCTACCAACTGCTGGAGCACCGCACCCAAGGCCGAGTTGGAGGCGTCGGTCACAAGAGCAAGCGGTGCGTTCATGACAGGGTGTGCAAGCAGAGTGCTTTTGACAATACTTGCCTTGCAGTTGCTGAAAGCGACAAGAAGCTCAGGTGTCCAGGTCAGTGGTTGAGTACCCTTCACTTTAGGTCCCGACAGCATGTCGTGTAGTGGTGCTTGATCGGCGGCAGCGTGCGGTATGAAACGCCGGTAAAAATTCAGCATTCCTAGGAACCTGCGCAAACCATTGACGGTTTTTGGTGGTGGAAACTCCTTTATAGCTGCAACTTTGTCTTCCAGGGGTCGCGTGCCATGCTGGGAAATGTGAAAACCAAGGAAATCTATCTCGCTCTGGCCGAATTCACACTTTCCTTCATTGATACGAAGTCCGTAGTCATGCAGGCGCTTAAAAATTATTTCCAGGTGTTCCAGGTGTTCAGATCTACTTCTGGAATACACTAAAATGTCGTCAATATAAGAAAAGCAGCAGAAATCCAGGCCTCTCAGCACTTCATCGAGAAACCGCTGGAATGTTTGGGCAGCGTTGCGCAAACCAAAGGACATAAATGGAAATTCCAGCAGGCCAAACGGAGAAGTGATCGCAGTCTTTGCTATATCCCCTGAAGCGACTGGAATTTGGTGGTAAGCTTTTTCCAGGTCTATTTTAGAGTATGCTGTACATCCTGCTAGCCTATGTGCATAGTCTTCTATGTGCCTAATAGGGTACCTGTCAGGTATGGTGCGCGCATTGAGTGCGCGGTAGTCCCCACAGGGTCTCCAGCCGTTTTTCTTAGGGGCCAGGTGTAGCGCTGATGCCCATGGTGAGTCAGACGGTCGCGCGGTGCCATCCCGAATCATGTCCTCGATCTGTTCCTTAGCTATCTTGAGACGATCAGGAGCCAAGCGTCGTGGTCTGCAAAATACTGGGGGTCCAGGTGTTGTATTGATATAGTGAACAGTCGAGTGCTTAACTTCGCGAAAAACTCCAGAAGGCTTGGTCAATTCAGGGTAACGAGACAATAATTTATGAAACTCGGTGTTACCTGATATCGATTTGATACTGGTCTGGTTGCAGGTCTTGACGGTTCCAGGTGTGACCAATGTTGTCACGCTGTCTATCAGGCGCCTGTTCTTGCAGTCTACCAATAAACCATAATGCGCGATGAAGTCAGCTCCGATGATTGGTCTGTCCACGTTCGCCACTACGAAGTTCCACACGAAGTCTCGCCTCAAACCTAGGTCCAGGTGCATGGTCATGGTACCGTAGGTGCTGATGACGCTACCGTTTGCAGCGGTAAGACTGTAGTCCGCGGGTTGTCTGGGCTGGTGCAGGAATCGACGCGGGAGGACACAGAGATCCGAGCCGGTATCTATTAAATATTGTACCTTTGTTTTTCGGTCGGTGATGAAAAGGCGACTGGTAACACCTTGACAGTCGTCTGTCGCCTCTACGAACTGCCGTTGTGGTTTCCCGACTTGTAAGTACAAGGAGATGTACACTTCTTCGCTTTATCCCCAAAATTATTGTGGTACCAACACACTCCAGGTGTTCTGCTGCGGCTACGGCTTCTCGATCGGTCGCCTCGATAAGTAGAACGGCCGCGAGAATTTATGTTGAGTTGCGAAATCTGTTGTTTCAACTCCGTCTGTATGCGCGACGCGATCATGTCGTCGATGCGCTTCAATAAACCGTCGAAATTACTAGAAGCGGCGGTAGCGGCGGCGGTGGGCGTGGCGCTTGAGCTTGCAACTTGATGTAATGGCGCCGGCGCGACCTCACATATTTTATCCGCCAGTTCCGCGGCGTCTTCCAGGCTGCCGGAGGTTTGCGACACAATAATAGCTTGAACATGAGGTGGTAAGCGACTCGACCACAAACTACGCAAAAATTCGTCCGTTACTCCGTCTGCCGCTAGCGTTTTTAAATGGCGTAAAAACTGCGACGGTTTTCTATCGCCTAATTCTTCGTGAGAAAGTAGCTGCGTAATTTGGTGTTGGCGAGAAATAGACAACCGCTTCGTAAGCTCTTGCTTCAATTTCTCATACTTGTTGGTCGGCGGCGGGTTTTTCACTATGTCTTTTATTTCACGTATGTACCTCTGATCGAGCTGTGAGATCACATGATAAAATTTCGTGGTGTCTTCTTTAACGCCCGATATTAGAAATTGCGCCTCCGCTTGCACGAACCAAACTTCCGGGTCTTCTGGCCAAAATGGCGGCAAACGCACGGCCACTCTGTTCACCGCGGCGCCCGCTGATGCATCATCCTATTGTCCGTCAGCGTTGTCCGTTTTAGCTGCGTGTCCGTTCGTCATTTCTAACGTCGGTGGTCACCAATATGGAGCGTAGTGTGCGAGATCGCAATGAAAACTACACTTCCACTTAATTCACAGTTTATTGCGTAGATATAAATTAT
Source organism: Petrophora chlorosata (assembly GCA_951640565.1). Classification (NCBI taxonomy): domain Eukaryota; kingdom Metazoa; phylum Arthropoda; class Insecta; order Lepidoptera; family Geometridae; genus Petrophora; species Petrophora chlorosata. Next base: position 9,899,244 of record OX621193.1, on the reverse strand, counting down.
GTACAGTTCTTTTGAAGGCGAACGGAAGGGGAAAGCCAAGATGTTGGTACAGAGCAAAAGATTGAAGGAATAGAGTGAAGAGAACAAGAGATATACGAGAGTGAAAGTTTATGCGCGGGAATGGAATAGCGACACAGGTCCGGCGTGCGTACGATTCCGTGGAGCACTGGCGCAGGCGCCGGCCGACTGGGGGCAGGTCTCAGATCCGCGCCACCCGCGCGCTGCCCGCACACCGCGCGCGCCTGGACGGGTTTCTGTTGTGCGTAGCGGCTAGCGATGCGCCGCCACAGAGTGATTGGCATAGGTACGGATTATACTGTGTCAACTCAATACATAACGATTTTTCAAAAATGTTTTTTCAACACTCTTATACAAATCTAATGTAGTACTAATATCTATTCTGTGCCTAAAGTAAAGTAGACACAATCCTACGTAGGCATGTTTACAACTAGGTAGAAAACTCGATATTAATTTTACATAATTAAAATTATTTCAAAACAATAAATATACAGAAACTATAAAAATGGGTCAGTATAGAGAACTCGTGGTAGGTCTCTCGTATTAATATTTATAATTATACTTATTTATATATATTTATATATATTAATTTAAAAAAAAATACAAACCGACTTCAAGACTATGTCCATATTTTTGATTTTTTCAAAAAGCTCTGCATCTATTTCGATAAAATGTTCCTATATGGAACCACCTCTGAAGTCAAAATCTATGACCTACCAAACAAAAAAAGAATGATCAAAATCGGAGTATCTACTCAGTAAAAAGTAATGCGTGGTCATGCATAAAAAAATATATTATACGCGTCGCCTTGAGAACCTCCTCCGTTTTTTCGTCGGTAAAAAACTAGAAGAGCATTTTCAATTTATCATAGATTTTTTCTGCAAACTAATGACGTGCCTAAATCTAATTAAGCCACTGATTTGATAGGTAATGCAATATCCCATCTCATACCTACCTATCGTCTTGTTGTTCCAATGAATGGCCGTATTAACTATGCACAGGACGTGCTATGTATACAGTAGAGACAGATGATCCCGAATTAGGAGTTAATTAATTTATGACGCAGCCGTAATTAGATATCCAATAACATATTGCATTGAACACAGCTTTACGTGCCACTAATAATTGTAAATCACGTATCGAATCAAATTACATTCTGCGGTTCATAAGCTGATTACGTTGTATTGGTATTTGACGTCTGAGGCATGAGCATTTAGGATGTCGTGATTGGTTATGGTTCTCTTTTGCGTTCACGTAATTGGATAACGAGTCCCAGGCATAATTAGCTAGGTAGGTGTTTTTATTCAAGACTAGTCTTATAAATTTTCCTTCCTTAGGTTCTTTATCTGCGCTTGAACATGCCCGTTTAAGATGACAGGTTTAATCATCCTGGTGCAGAGACAGGTCTGATAAATTACTTATTTAGACACTGTCCAGGTTTTACCCAAAGGGTGTTTTATGGTTTGAGAGATAATAATAATAATAATAAAAATCATTTATTCAATAAGGTTGTTAAACTTATTTGGCTAGTTGACAAATTTATAATATTGGGGTATCTGCTGCCGAACTAGGCTCATCGCCCGTGTTTCAGCGTACAGTGCCCTCCTCTAGGGTTATACAAATATAAAGGCTAGCCTGTAATAATTTTTCTTAAATACAATGACAAAAGAAAAGAAAGCATAAAGATCAGATATAAGTGTCTATATGATATTTTCTAGCTAATTTTGAATAAGTAAGTAAAATCCATTCTCATATTCATTTGTTTTTTTTCTACTTTCTATATAAACCGTTACTTGTTGGCATTATCATTGACACATTTTGTTTACTAGTACTGACTATATTACCTACTATTAACAGACGGCGCACAATCAAACAGACAGCTACAAAGGGTAGTCGAATCAGCCATAATTCAATGACGTCAACTCTACCTATACCTATTTCCGTGCAGATTAATACAATCCAATGAATGTCTCACATAGTGCTCTCTCAGGACACCGCACAACGGTACAGTCTAAAACAGAGACAAAGATCACCCGAACATAGGCTACGGCCACATGAACCAAGCCTCAACAGCCAGATCAAATAGAAATAGTAGACTACGTAATTGGGACCACACCTCGGTACAGTCAATTAGGATGTTTTCTTTGGTACATCTGCAAAGAAAAACAAACAATGGATGAAACCAACTTCTTAATTGAATAACATCTACCGTTACATCTACCTAGTTATTATAGAATAGAGTTATGTAACTTTATTGTAAAATTGTATTTCATCGCACAGTAACGATCTATTGGATATCCATTGGACATCTTTTGTAGAAATAAAAAAATGAAATAAGAATGAACATAAGTATCTTACGTGGCTCTCTTTTCCTCAAGAAAATGACAGACTAGGTACTATTAAATATTTTTAATTTCCAAAATATATTATTATTCCGGTGGAAAATCACATCTAGCCTCCTACTCTGATTCATAATTACGATCTTCGTTCCGTCGGATGAAAGGGACAGCGCTATGCAACAGGCATAAGAGTGTTTCTTTTAATCCGCACGAACGAACGAACGAAAGCAATTCAGAGTAGACCTGACTCGAGTATTTCATCGCGACAATATAATAATAAGCTTAGGTACTGCGCGACACGATCGGCATTTGATTAACAAACTGAATATTCCGGCTAACATTCGCTTCACATTAACTTGCTTTGACTCGAACTTTTAACGACCAGCATTCGAACATCGAGCAATTTAAGCATTTCAAGCAGTGCTATAAGTCCGTTACTACGAAGGAACTTCCAATTTAAAATACGCTAACATAATATAAATGATATACTGCGCTCCAAAACTCAAATTACAGACGTCACCCAAAAAGCTGCCAGCTTGAAGTGGGACTGGACACGTCTGCCGCATGCCGAACGAAATTTGGGCCAAAATAACAACTGAGTGGCATCCTAACAACGGCCGACGGCCCCGCGGCAGACCTCGACGGAGATGGCGGGACGACTTGAACTCGTATAAAGAAGACTGGACTACAATGGCGATCAATCGTGAAATGTGGAAAAATTGAAGGGAGGCCTTTGCCCTGCAGTGGGACGAGTCAGGCTCCATATAATAATAATATAAATGACCAGTAACTTACGGTTAATTCCGATGGTATATAGTTTATATGTAGGAGTAATTGTGAGTTCTCATACATACAATGTCGAAATAGCATGATTAGTTTTAAGCTACAGTCATCATCATCATCATCAGCCCATCACGTTTCCACTGCTGGGACACGAGCCTTCTCTCATGGAGAGAGTATGGGCCATAATCCACTACGATGTCACATATCCTTGAATTTTAATAACTAATTCTTTGACATGCCGGTTTCCTCATGATGTTTTTCTTCACCGTTTTTAGAGCGAGTATTAAATCCGCACATAACTTAAGAAAGTCAGTGGTGCGGAGCCAACGGGATTCGAACTCGGGTGCATTGGATTGAAAGTCGCACGTGCTCCGATTGAGCCACATTCGCTCTTATGCTTATGCTACAGTAACTCGCGTTAATTATATTCAAACAATAACACATAATAAATATAGCACACGCTACCACCAGGATGTCTCAAACTATAGATTACATATATACTTATATGTAACATATACACAGTGATATCAGAACTATGACGTGCACTAATGTAATCCGGCAGTGGCTAATCTGATATCGAGTCGGGCCCGGACTCTCGCCAGTTTAATTGGGTTGCGTTTAATCCCCTCACTGGCACTGCACTGCAATGCAACTTTGGTCTCATTTTCGCTTGTCGAATAACACATAATAAATATAGCACACGCTACCTACACACGGTTCCCACCAGGATGTCTCAAACTATAGATTACATATATACTTATATGTAACATATACACAGTGATATCAGAACTATGACGTGCACTAATGTAATCCGGCAGTGGCTAATCTGATATCGAGTCGGGCCCGGACTCTCGCCAGTTTAATTGGGTTGCGTTTAATCCCCTCACTGGCACTGCACTGCAATGCAACTTTGGTCTCATTTTCGCTTGTCGAATTACACTCACATACTCAGTATATATAGATAGGTTCTAATAATTTGGTATAGGTACGTTGTTCAACAGGTGCCACCTTTTTAATTTTGATAATTATTATTATTTTTTGTTGTTTGATAAAATGTATAATTGCGGTATAATGCGTTTATATTATGATAATAAATAAATGACATTATAAGTATTGCTGATATTCATATTATTGTATTGACATTTTTATTCTATTATTGACATTTTATTATATAAATGTAATTTTATAATTTGTATGTATAACTTTTTGTGTGATAAATGTAATTGGTTGAAATCGTTTTTGTCACAATAAATAAATAATAATAACAAGTGACCCGCCCCGGCTCCGCTCGGATGCAATTTACTAGTGTGGTGTAATTTATTGACGACTTTATTACAAAAATTGAAATTTCTCTACTATACAATAACTTAATTAGAATGTATTTTACACATTAACTTTCCGTAAAATTATCTACATGACAGTGAAAATTGCATGGTTTAGAAAAGCAAGCGAAAAAACAGGAATAGTGAATTTGTTATATACTATTTAAGAGATATAAAGAGAGATATTAATTCAAAGCCATTAGAGATACTTTAAATGTGACCAATTTAATTTCTTTTTAGCCATGAAGTGACGTCTGCCTTTTAAGCAGTGGTAGAACCACCCAAAACGTTACGATTTTGTATTGTAGAAGTGTTATAGGTACCACTCACTCGTATTTTGATGATTAGATTTTGGACGGTCTAACCAGTAGGGATTAAAAGGGGGGGATGAATATTAAAGTAATATGTTGACTAATCTAAGCCGCATCATCTGCATGACTATTGAATGGTTCGCATCTATAATTGGATGCACACAACACTACAAACTGTATAGGGTAGTCTCCGAAGTAGGAGAAATCAGTTTGTATATAGCTTTAGTGGAGTGATTGGCATAGGTACGGATTATACTGTGTCAACTCAATACATAACGATTTTTCAAAAATGTTTTTTCAACACTCTTATACAAATCTAATGTAGTACTAATATCTATTCTGTGCCTAAAGTAAAGTAGACACAATCCTACGTAGGCATGTTTACAACTAGGTAGAAAACTCGATATTAATTTTACATAATTAAAATTATGTCAAAACAATAAATATACAGAAACTATAAAAATGGGTCAGTATAGAGAACTCGTGGTAGGTCTCTCGTATGTGGGGGTCGTCTGGGTAGGTACCAAAACTTTGCCAGTTATTCCGCCGCCAAGCAGTAGTGCGCAAGCATTACTGTGTTCCAGTTCGAAGGGAGTTGTAGCCAGCGAAATTACTGGAAACATGAGACTTATTATCTGATGTCTCTGGGTTATGAACGCAATGCTACGCAGTGATTTTTATGGTATTAAAAGTTCTAGATGGCACTGCAATTGTTATGGGCAGACGTGGCGCTCACCATCAGGTGAACGACTTGCTCATCTCATCAATCATTATCATAAAAAAAAACTATTAGAAATGAAGAAATGTCTTGCATAAAACGACTACGCCAACATATTTAGAACTAGGAAAAAGTGAATTAATTGAAAAAATTTCTTCTCTGAGTTCACCCTTTCTTTTTATAAATATATTTCATTTATATACTTCTGCAATCAAATAGTATAATCTCTCAAAGAGAGTGACGTTGGCAGACAAATTAAGAACACCTCAATTCTCCCCTGAGAAAAGATACAGGATGTTTATAAAACCGAGTGCGTTCCAAATATACGCAGCTACTTTGCTTGTTTAGAAAAAGAGTGCTTAATAGAATCGTTCGTTTTTCGTAATTTCACGGCGAGTAAATGCAATAATCTGTGCCACAGATAATTCAATTTCATTGTAAGTACAGGGCCCGTTGCCGAATTTCCTTTGAGAGATGGAGCGTGCGCGGTTACAGGCGCGGGCCGGCACGTCTCTCCGAACTTCGGAATTCCAATTTTGAAAAGTTTCCCAACAAGGGCCCGATATTGACAGCCAGTGTCAGAGGGCCACTCAGCCATCCCTGTCCTACTAAATAAGTTTTCAAGTTTCAAGATGTCAGCAGGTCGAGCACACAAATCAAATATTGAAAAGTGGGTACCTACCCGGATACAAAAGTAACTTACAATTGATTCGAAGAACTTATGGTTAATAGAAAGCCGTTCGGTTTATTATTGTGTTACCTACCTGAAATCCTGTAAGATTAAACATTAAAATTTATTTTGTTTTCAGTTTATTTACTTTCAATAATGTAATTTCAAAATAAGGTGTTAAATATAGTATCATAATTCATAACATAAGTTTATAATGATGCTCGTTTACCACAAAATAATGATAATAAAACTTGTTTAAAAACTGTGGGAATGGAAAATAAAATTATCCCCTAAAACAGTACAATTTAACACACAATAAAATATACGCAATATTATACGAAAACAGTAGGTCATTATAGTGATTATTTTATCTAGGTAAGCAATAAATTGTCTGATAGTTAAATATAGGTTTCTCTACCTCTACAATTCTACCATAGAAATCTATACATACATGACAATATAAGCTCATTGAATTCTACGTCCATAAGCTATGGCCTAATATACAGACAAAGTTCTATAAACTAAAGCACAAAATACCTAATAGTACTAAATAATATATAGAAGCCTAAACTTTGCTTAAGCGCCATCTATGCAATCATTAGAGAACTTCGTCTACACCGCGAGCTTTTCGCCTGCTAGCGCCATCTATACAACGAGGAAAGAACTTAAAAGCTTTCTCGACCTCTACGTGGCGAAGTGGGAACCCTATAAACGGAACCTTTGCGAGTTCTCAGTTGCCTCAACTTTTCATGGTTAGAACGGTACTGTGAGGGCCAAGGGTTTTCTTTACATCCTGAGGACAAATTTAGTCTGGTAAGTAAATACGTTGTACCTACAATTACGCGAAGCTCTATCATATTTTCAGTATATCATAGGTATGCACAGAATACAAAATAAACCTAAATAGTTAAATTTACAACCACTTATTTATGGAAAGAAGTATATCAGAGTAAACAATGGTTGAATTTCATTATGTGAGAATTACAGTCCTGTTGAAAAACATAAATTTTTATTCTGATTAAATTTCATAAAAATCAATAACAAAGTTACACACAATAATAAAATTCAATGCAGCAAAATAAAAGTCACCAAAGAAAAAACATCTAGGTACGTGATCCAAATAACTCTACTTACTTACTGTCTCTTATCTCCAGGCAAAAATACAACACAAACTGTCTACACAGTACACGGTGAAAATATCTATCCATTGGCTTCGCAAGCCGTCTATCAAATAAACGTCAAGCTCAACAAAGAATCCAAATATTCGATACGTATCGGCGGGCAAAAAAAGTTAAAAGAGTGATTGATAGAGCTTCTATCTCCCTTAGACAGGGTATGTACCTTACATACACAATCGAAAATATTTGAGACTTGTAAGGTTATAGGACGACTAGAAGGTTTTAAAATGCTGTCATAATAGTTTATAATATTTTGGCCACGAAATCATGCAATGATATTAACGAATCAGCTTTACATTCCCAAAATTAGCTTGTGTATGGGAGTTACAACTTTTAGCGTTTGAACATTTACTTGCCTAGAGTTTGAATTTCTAATTGGAATTGTTTTCATCCAGTTGTTTCATTGTCTTACTTCATACTTTGAGTCTTTTTAAGAAGGGTGACATTGTCACTATCTATGTGACAAAACCCCTTCCAAAGCAATAAAAAATAAAAATCTTTCAGGAACCAAACAGTATGTAAAAGTTTTGTCAAAGGGAGAAATGACTCACAAAATTAATGACGGAGCTGGTACATTCGTTTCTTTCATCATTCATTGGGGAACTGCCCACGCACCTCTAAAGGTCCGATGCCCACTTTAGAAAATAAATAAAATGCTTCCATTGCCAATAAAAACCTGGCAAGAAAACTTGGAGTGTTCCAGGATTTATGCGGCATGAGGCTGTTCATATTTTAAAAGAAACAAACACATAACAAAACAGCCAACAAACGCAGTAGGTGATAATTAGTAATAACTCTCCATATCAGTTAGCTATTATTTAAATTCATGGTTATTGCTCAGTTTGGGAGTCCGATTCGTTTTCAATTTTGAATAAATAATCTAAGTTCTAAATTTCTAGCTTCTCATTGTAAAACACTGTGGTAGGTGTTAGTATATATATGTATATGGAAAGATATAAGTTTTTGCGTTCCTTTCTTTTCATGTATTGAGGTAACGAGCTGAACAAGATTTATTCGATGACATCATCATATCATATAGGTACTATCAGCTTCTGACTCTTAGAATGGTGGGCAAACGTGGGTCCATGATAAACTCGCGCAACATGCTAATCTCTCGTGCTCTATATAATTCTTAAAAATCACCACTTCTTATAAATATCAGAAATATAAAATTATTAACGACGTTATAAACTTTAAATACCAAAACCAAAAGTACCGAACCTTCAAGACAAAACAGCAAATACCCGAAACCCACTAGAATCATTCGAGCAGACGTTTCAAATCGAGTGATTTCCAAAAGCTGCTTAGCCAAGCGTGAAGACTGTAATAAAGACTTGCGGCCGGGTAGAGATTAATTAAGATAGAACCTCAAGAACATTTCACTGACCACGCCTGCCGGGTTCTTCGTTTACTGGCACCTTATACTTCACCTTTTTTGTTTAGGTAGGACTGCGGAATAATTGCCCGTAACAGCATGTTTTTATGGGACTATTATTTTAGTAAAACTAAATATTTATGCATCTGCATCTGTGTCAAATATACAGGGTTAATTTCCATATCCGAAACTATAAGGAATAGCAAAAAATGCTCAAAGGAGTCTCGGGGCCCATTTTGATAAAAACTAAAACTGCCTAAATTGATTTTTGAAACACATTTATTCCTTTCCAGGAAACGAACACATTGATTTTATGCTTCCTTAAAATATTTATATTCCTCGTTCCCCCGAAAATCACATAACTTGGTATAACCACATAAGCATAACCACATATAATCACATAACTTGGTAAACTCGGTATACAGATCAAAACCGCACGAGTTTCACCTCGTATCCATAAAATATTTTGGCCAAGACAAATATACCAAATAATGTTTGGAAATGCTTGACCGTCAAGCCTTGCCGTTGCATATCGTTGACATGGCCATATTAATATAATATCGTGTTCGTAATAGTTAATAATTACCTGTATAAATGTTCACTTAATTTTCCCAATTAAAACAACATCGCTGAACATAAACGCTGAATTGGTATAATGACAGTTGTGTTATCCTTTGCGTCCTTGGCATAACATTCCAATATCTTTGCTATTTCAGCTTCGTACCTACCTAGTAGAAAGTTACACGTCCTAATTGAATGTGTGCGGTGTGCGTAACCTACTTTATTAATCCCTACTAGTTGACGTCCGTGACTTCGACGGCTTAGAATTAGGTTTATTTAGGCACTGCCTATCCTATGCTATTATCCTGGACATGAACTAACTCTGTTACAGATGTCAACTTAATCGGTTCAGTATATAGTTAAAGCGTGAACGCCTTACAAACAGTATCTAATACTTTCGGAGGGATTCACCAAACCTACAACACAAAAATAAGCCTAATGTGTCTCGGAAGCATTCTGCGAAATCTTCAATTAAGAAATGTAATTAATCCTTAAAGTACTACACACTCTCACCACTTAATTTCTCATTAACTCACATCTATAGATATTGAATTGTAATGGCATTTACTTACGTAAATTACGCCTTCACGCAATTATCTGATATGTGTGAAATAAACTAAACTTTTTTTATCAATCGTGATAATTCCAAAAGCTACTCATATATAGACTGAGAAAAATTACTGTTGGAACACCTTTTGAATACTCCTATTAAAAATTAAATTAAAAAGATCAGGGAAAATGCAAAGGATTAAATCCAATCTCAATCTTTAATTCCACTGCTACGTTACGTAAGAAACAACCTCAGTCACCAAGCAGATAAGGTATCTGCACCGTTAACTGGCTGCAATTGATATCACTGGGACGCCGGAAGGAATCCTCGCGTGAAATCCATTGACCCAATGCCACTGTAATTCACGACTACGACCGCGCGGGACACACGGACTATAATGGGCCCCATAATTTGCCTGTAATGGGCCTTACACTATCGCACTGTCAGCCCCGCCAAAAATAAGCTCCTTTACCTAAATCTTTCGGTGATGTAGGCGATGAGTTTTACACTCTTTTAGGACACATGTTAGCAGAATGGATTTAAACTTTCCTATTTTACATTTTACCTGACATAGGTATTCTGATGGAAGAACGAGATATAGTGAACAACTTATTAAACTTATTAAATTACATACGTAATTTAATAAGTTTTGCACTTTAATTTTCAAATTACATATGTAATTTAATAAGTTTTGCACTTTATCTTACGTTTTTGGATAATAACTTTTTAATGGACCTGAGTGATGAGGCGAGCAAGTCGTTGTTTGATGGTAAGCGCCACGCCTGCCCATAATAATTGCACTGCCACCCAGAACTTTAAATACCATAAAGCGCATTGCGTAGCACTGCATTGCGCTCATCACCCCGAGACATCAGATATTAAGCCAAATTGGTTGGTCTTGATCGAGCTTGTTAATAATAAAACCAGAACCACTACTGCTTTTTGGTAGAATAACTGGCAAAACTGTGACGCAGATCCAGACAAGAGACTTACCATGAGTATTCTCAGTTTGTTTTCTATTAGAACGAAGAATCTCATAAAGCTGAGCTGCAAGTATGTTGCAAATTCCACATCTTATTAAAACAAACAAGCTACCAATAGCCCATTAAAGTTCTTCAAAAGAGTTTTAAGTGAAAAATAAATTAGAATCAATCCACTGCTCATTTAGGTTGGTCTTTCACAGAATTCTTCAAAGTGCTTTTGAACCTCTTGCGACATACACACACAAACGAAGCCTACCTAATATGAACCTAATAAGTCAGCCGCAGCAATAAGGTTTCATCACATGAAAGCAATTTTCCCTTTCACTTTATGTTCCGAGGTCTTAAATTAACTTCCAAGGTGTCTTAATATTTCAACGAAGCTCGAATTCTCCATTCTTGTACTGTACAAGAAAAGTAAAATAAAAACACATTTGATGAATTTATTTTATACCTACTGCCTTTTGTTCTCTGCGGAGAGAGTATACTGTATGGCTCACCGATCCTAAAATGTATAGATATGTTTTCCTAAAGGCATAAAAAACTTTGAATTGAAGAGCAAGTGTGGCTCAGTGGAAGTACAATTACAATTACAAAACTCTTTATTGCATACCAGATACAAAACAATAAAAATAATAATAGCATAAAATTCCTTACAATGGTAGCACAATGGGCGGTCTTATCGCTTAATGCGATCTCTTCCAGACAACCTTTGGATGGACAGTATCAAAAGAAGGAGTAAATGGCGGTGTGCAATTACAATAATAAATACCACGATATAATAGAAGTACGTGCAACTTACACCCGAGTTCTAATCCTGCTGGCGCCGCACCACTGCCTTTCTTAAGTTATGTGCGGAATTAACACTCGCTCTAAAAACGGTATCGTGAAGAAACCGTCCAAGAATTAATTTAAAAAAATCAAGAACATGTAATATATATTCCAATCTACACTAGGCTAACGTGGCGGATTATGATTCATACACTCTCTATGAGAGAAGGCCTGTGTCCCAGCAGTGGGAACGTGATGGGCTGATGATGATGTGAATAGAATAGAAAATCATTGACAAACTGTACACATGGAATTTAGAGTAAATTTTTTAATAAAAATATAAATTATGTCAACACAATATAGTCTATGAATTTACAATTACACTATATACTAAGTATTTGAATAGTTCAGGTTCATCAAGCCAATCCTCAATTGGTCAAAAAATGTTTAAGTGATTAAGGGATTTAAAGCATTTAGTGCCACGGGTCACCGTAGTCACAAATAGCGCAGTTGTTAATTTACACCTAGTTAGCACGTGTACGTAATCTAACGGACGTCACGTAATCTGAATAAATAAATTACATCACACACCCGTGGCTACTAACATGGGGTCCCAGAGCGAGCCGCGCGCAACTTTGACGAAGTTAACCCATTAACAAGGTCACTAAATCACCCGCGTCACTACCCACTGAGCTCACTTGCTTGTCTCGCCAAATTATTTTAATTACCGATACAAGTTCATCAAACTAAACCCTAACTAACCCCAATCGATCGACGACGCGTCGCAACTACGCTTTGCATCCGGAATAAAATGCTCTCGGAACTTTAGTGCCGGTTCTCTATTAGGCTAACGACGTAGGAGCGGCAATTATCCTCGTTGATTTAGATAGTTGTCCACTGATGCGCAAAATAGAGCCAGCTTAAAATCGGACTTGGATCCCAAGGCGACTACAAAGCGGCAAGCGGCCGATTACGGTCAAATTATTACTGTCATTATGGTCCGGACTTCGGTGCGATACTGGGTAATCACGCCGCCGTTTCACACTCGAATGTGCGCTGCATCTCATTTGCGAGCGAAAAATATGTACCCGAATATTTGGACTCCAGTACGCATTATTGTGTCGCGATAATGCTCCATGCGACGCTATTATACAGCTTTCCCAATTGGAATTCATGTCTGTTTCGGTAGTCTGAATACTGGAGCTCTGAACTATTAATTCGCTGGTGCGGCTACTTATTCGAGATCGGTGCTACATTTCACGCTCAGTTTCTCATGTAAACATCAAGATATTAAATGTGCGTCTACGAGTACAAGACGCGCTAGATTTATGCCCACGAGCGTCCGCATCTAAATTAGGAAAGATTACGTTTGTCAGAACAGAAGTGAGTCCCTCCGGTGCTGCGTTATCAATTATTAGAGGACGGCGTCAGAATATACAACACAATAACGTAGTTACAGAATAATTCATGAGCAGCGAGGTGGTCCTATACACTAACGGAAAATAATGGCGCGCTCAACGCAACGTTACTACACAATCGTCGCTGAATTATTGCCTTCCAAAATAGAGCTGTGTATTTGAATCGTAAATATTTCTGATTTTCAATTTTAAATTATAAAAGGTGACAGTTTTATAACCTTGATGAAATATGGACCGGTTCAGCAGTCAGAACGGAGGACGTAGTGCAAAGTGGAGATTAGGTTCAATGCACAGTATGAAACGCGAGCAGAATAGAGCATCGCTTGAGAATGAGACTCTTTCGTCTTTTGTTCAAATAAAATGAACGTTAGTCTTTCAAAGCTTTCTTCAACATTTTGTGCATGGCAATGCAAACATTTCAAAATGACCCTATCTTGCATTTGTAAAATAGAAAGTTATCTATACGAATGCTGAGGAATTTACATATTTTATCGATTATCGTCCATAGGAGTCTGATATAGAAAAACGTTACCTTTTAAGTTAGTAAGCAGGAGACTCACGTAGAGTATAGAAGAACACGATCTGGTAATAAATCAAAGGAAAGCAAAATATAGATAGCTAGTTTTACTTTCATGTGCAGTATTTCAAAAGCTCCTTTATTCTTGTAAAAATGTTACGTGGTGCTCCATAAAGCAAGTTTATAATGTCGTTAAATAATGTCGCTTGTGTGACAGGAAGAACTGAGCTCATAAACGCTTTAGCTTCTTCCCTCAATTAAACTTCATGAGTTCATGAACGTATTATTATTTGTTTGGTAGAAAAATAGTAGATATTATTTTTATTATGTTAATTTAACAAGCTTGATTTAAATTATTTCTTAAAAGACAGTCTGAGCATAAGCTCACTAGGTAATTCGAGAACTTTGTTGATAGAATATAATCAACTTTCTCCTGTAGAGAATTTACTCGAAACTTTTACTGTTACTGTTAGCCTGTGTCGTCCCAGTTTTGGGTAAAGGCCTCTCCCCATGACTTCCAGGCTTCGCGATCTTGCGCTATTGTAGACTAATAGTTGCTAAAGGCGTCGAGTTCGTCCCGGCATCTCACAGAAACTTTTGCCTGATCTAATTTCATTTCAACACCATAACGTCCAAAGATTCCTCACATCTAGAGAATCAGAAACTACAAGGACCATGCTCCCGCAGCGTGGTGGAACCCGCTAGTATTTATGATGAGTACATAGAAAGGAGCAGTAACCTTCGTAAACATATTAAAGCTCAGCTAATCAATATATATTGGGGGCAAACCACTGAATAGTTTGAAATCGGGTTCGGTCAGCGAAAGAAAATTACTCGTCGTTTAGGTAACGAGGTGCCCTGATTGACGCCCTCCTCTCCCGCCTTGATTAAACTGATCAGTTTTTGTCTCTTAAGGTGGGTCTTAAGTTCTTGACCGGGAACATACAGAGTGAGTTATTGGAAATGTTCACGTACTAAATTAAGAGCGAGCATTTCAAACAGGAAGATAATTTCCCGAAATTTTAGGACTTATTGAATGTTCGAAAGTAATGCATGTTGTTTAAAATGTATTAAACAACTGAGCATGCACACTTAACGATACGGTCGAATCGGCCGGGGTTGTTGATGAGAATTTTGCTTAACATTAAAAAGCAAGTAATTCAGGACTACTAGTTCGTCGCGTCGTCACTTCAAAACAATGTACGTAAATGTGAACTAATACTCGGCTTGGATAAATCTTTGTACTCATAAACGCTCCCAACATCAACGCGCCTTTATCAAAAAACTCGTTGAAAGTAACTAGCCACGAAATATGAGCAAGGCAGTGAAGTCTTTACACTGCCAACGAATGAAATTACGGACGTGTATGGCGATGGGTTCGAAACGTTTTACGTGAATTCGTCAAGAAAAGTGATTTGGGACTTTTCAAACTCATGCTATCAACTTATATGAAGCATTAAAAAGTTTCAAAGTGTACGTGGTAAGTCATAACCGTCGGGTTCCGTCGACCTACGAGATGTAAAAAGACAAAGTGTATGGATAGCTACTTAAGCATTAAGGCACGTTTTGCATATGAATAAAATGCTGTATTTTACAACACATACACACACGATATACCTATGTTGCAAAGCAAGAAATACCACACAGAAAAGAACATAAAAGCTCACGTAACAATGATTCACGCAATCATTAAAAAAAGGTAAAGCAAAATATAGGTTCAACAAATATTCATAAATATATTATCCTTTTTCCACGGAACCATAAAAAGAAATAACTTTTATGATTTCATTTCATGAAAAATACGTATCTAAGCGGAGATTGTCTGCTGAACAAAATTAATATTATTCAGAAATACGAGTGGGTCTATATAATCAGAGTTTTGAGATGAAGCTCGATAAATACAGTATTTTGTCAATATCATTAGGCTATCAATAAAAATATTAATGGTTTTGATCTTCGTAAGTACCTACTGGGTATACCCATAGCGTATATATATATATATATATATATATATATATATATATATATATATATATATAGGTATCTATTTTGTGGTATATTACCATCAGGGAGACGGGTCTGAGCAGGCGCTCAACTGCCGTCTCTCTCTAGATCTATATGTGCTCCATCTTAGGCCACATCATCGCTTCACATCAGGCGAGAAGTGGCCAAACAAAGATCTATCAAGCGTAAAAAATATATACACATATATTCGTATCTACCTACTTAGTATTTTATTAATTTACTTACCTGTACTTATAATTACCTACTTATTCTTGTAGATATTTATTGCTTTAAATTCTCATTTTTGTATGTAGATGCGTAATTATTACTTTCTTTTTTAATAAGTGGGGGTCTCTCTCTCTCTCTCTCTTCGATATCCACTTGAGAGATAAATAAATAAAGCCCAACCATCACAAGTAGACCCCGACCCCGTATCTAGAAAACCAGAAAATACGTGGTCCTTAGGTCACACCACATCCAGACACGAAACAAATGCTTGTATGTTTTATTTCACAAACATTTAACCCTGGGTGGAAATGGAACCCGCAACCTTCGCGGTTTATTAAATTAGAGCCTAACCACTACGTCACAGACGCTGTCAAGAGTAAATAATCCGTTGATAAAACTAATTAAGTTAAATAAAAAAAATCAAAAAGAAAGAAAATATAAGTGAAAATAAGTACCCATTTTAAAGCACATGTGTAAATAGAAGTACAGATTTAGACTAATCGTAGATTCATTCAGTTCATATGGTTCAAACTCAGACATATTTGATTTTCATAATCAGAATAAATAGCCCGAAGAAAAACCCAATGTAAGAATTTTTTATTACCTTTCGAAAGAACCTTTTTCCGTTCATAATCTGTGCTTATTCTCATATTTTCCGCTTACTTAAGCGAAATATATCCCCCATTTCAATATAACGACGTAAATCTCTCCCGCAAACTCAATTTACATACAGCATTAAGTAATCGTAACACAATCTCGGATTGAAAACAATACGTACCTACCTAGTTGAAGTAACAAAGTGCGCCGTCGAATGGAAGAGGGTTCGATCCCTTTAATGTAATTGGAACTGCCAGAGCCAAACAGGCAAGCAGGTAATTATTGCCTGCCGCTGACGAAAATAACAGGTCTGCGTCGTGACATCCGATGCAGCTTTGCCGTGATATATAGGTGCTTGCACACGGTGAATATTATATACCTTGTTTTGTTTTAGTAGTCACCCGTGCGTGATTTCGTTTTTCATAGAAGAAACATTTAAACGACTCATGATCTCCATGCAACCTTTACTGGTGGTAGCTTTCTCGTTTGCGAGAGGCCGTCTGGTACCACCGCTTTGCCAGTTATTCAACCGCCAAGCAGTAGTGCGCGAGCATTACTGTGTTCCGGCTTGAAGGGCATTGTAGCCAGCGAAATTACTGGGCATTACGAGACTCAACAGTTAATTGTCTCAGGGTGACGAGCGCAGTGCAGCGCCGCGCAGGATTTTGCAAAACAAAGTTCTGGGTGGTGCTGTTATTGTCATGGGCTGGCGTATTGCTTACCATCAGGCAAACGACCAGCTCGTCTCGTCATTGTAACATAAAAAACAAAACAAAAATACCTGGTGGCACGGGTTCTAATATAAATTTCTTTCGTATAAGCAACCGTGGTTGCACCAGGTCAGCTGCAGGTTAGCAAGCGGTTTGTGATGACAAACATCATCAATTCATTTTTCGTTTCAGAAGTGTAAACGTCTCACTGTTCTTTGAAAGTGTGAAACTGCTAACGACGCCGTTAGCCGAATACGTATAGTAGGTAAATGGCATGGATTTATTTATTTATTTCAGGCAATATTAAAGTACAACAAAGTAAAATTAACAAAGGCCCATAAAATATTTATATACCTTACAAACTAAAATATATGTACAAAAATATAATTCAAAATAATATACACTACTTAACATGTTTCTAAAATTTCGCTCCCTCCCTGTATCTCCGATATACGGGTAGTATACAGGCCAGAAGTCAGACTTCAGGAACAGTTAGTTCCTTACGCACCGCCGGAACTTGGAGCCTATAGGACTTGAAGTCAGTAGTCCTAGTCGATTTATGATGATTACTACCAAATTATAGGTACTATTGTACCTAACCATGCTCAACTAATGTGTAAAGTAAGAAGCGCATGTAGTTAAGTTGATGTCGCATTGCGATGAAACAACGCCGGCCGTGGTAGCACAAAATACAAAATTGGGACCGTGATACCGCAAGTTGTCAAAGTTTTTGCGAATGTTTCACTGCGTAAGTCACCGTGTGTAGCAACCCTTACTTACCCCATTCCTCCCCTACTACTCACATAACATCCTAAATGTGTTTATTACGTTCAACAACGAAGAAAAGACTCCGGATTCTTCAGCAAAGCGTAAACTTTGCGCTATTTTCAAACTTTTCGTGGTTGCAAGCTTGGGTTATGTAAAGTTGAAAGATGTTTGTGGCTCAACCCCATATTGTATTATTATATTATGCACTGGTTGGTATTAGGCAGACTTATTATTTTGAATATTTTAACAAGCGCCAACCTGATCATGATCGTCACGGGCTTATAGCTCCACGAGCTTATGGCATCGACGGCATTTGTAATACAACGATACGACTGCCTTTCTGTCTATATGACGGTCTTGGCTATTGTTGAGAGCTTTCTTGTATATACGTAAGGAAAGGGTGTGCGAGCCAGGTGAAGTCACGCGGAACCATCTCTTCGTCGGGTCTTGGTTTCCCTGAATTGTCCATAGCCTACCGCCATCAGCGCGCTTATCGCTTATATACCGCAAGCGTATCTGTTGCAATTTGCGAACAAAGTAGGATTATCTCTTGTTTGTACTAGAGGTACAACTCAAAATGCAAAGTGCTCTCAGACATAGTATATTCAAATAATTGTCCTGTAGTTTTTTTTTTTTTTACTATTTATAGGCTTGCGTTTGACCGCTATCTCACCTGTTGTTAAGTGACGATGCGGTCGAAGATGTAGCACGCTCGCCTAGAAGAAACCTCTTCACTCTTGTCTTAAAGACACCCAGATTGTAGCTATCCGGAAACACAGATGCCGGCAGAGAGTTCCACTCCTTGGCCGTTCGCATTATGAAGGAGATCGGAGATTTTCCTCCAAATTCATAACGTATGTTTATATTTAAAATAAAAAACTATGTTTACAAATATATATATAAATAATATATATACCTATATACGATGTAGTTCAAATTTTCGTTTTAGTAACATAAGTAGTATTCTAACCTATGATATAATATTATATCTACTTACTATGTTACATTTTAATTAAGTAGAAGTTAGTAGTTTGATGAACTATAAAGCTGCAGCCAGAACAGTAATCCTTCGTGAAGGTAAGCGTCTTTACGCGACCACAGGATTAACAAGCAAAGAAGCTACTAATTTTCTCTTCAGAGCTAACTCTTGAATAGCTGAAATTAACTCAGGTTTCAACAGAACCAATTTTAGCGCGATTTACTTGAACTTAACAGTTTTACACAATTGATCGAAAAAGGATTATTTTAAGAACAAGTAATTAAGCTATTTAAAATCGTTCACACACGAACGTTTAGAACTGCTAACTGGAAGTCGTGCTCGCTCCGTAAGGTTGTTTCTTAGGGACAGGATAAAAAGGAAATATGTATAAAGAAAACATAAAATGCATAACAAGTATACGTTTTATCTAAAAAAAAAACCGACTTCAATGTATCTTCGAAATCCAAGGTCAAATATCGATGAAACTTATATGGGACCACTTCGTTGCTATACTGAACCCAACGCAAAAATAATTTTCCAAATCGGTTGATGAATGACGGAATTTTCAGGTAACAAACATAAAAAAAGAAAAAAAACGATCGAATAAAGCCTTCTAGTTTTTTTAAGTCGGTTAAAAATAGCCTTATAGGAGTCATCGTGGGCACGTATTTACAAACCAATGATTGATGCCCTTTCGTTATCGTCGCTACCAAAAAGTAGCGTGTCTAATAAAGTCAACTAGAGAAAAAAATTAGAAAAATCTGTGGCAGGTAAATTATGTTTAATTAAATTATTAAAATTAATAGGTACAAACGACGCTAATACGGCATTCATAAAGAATTTTAAAGATAAAACTTTTAATGACTTCAGTGTTAATTTCTGTTACGGACACGCTTTATTTATGGGGAGTTTCGCAGTTTCACTGGCAACTTCGCAAACTCCTCGCGTATAATTAGACGAGCTACAACAGCTTTGTCCGATTCCAGAATTTGATTACTCGCATTGTCTAGAGAAATTTCGAAAATATCGGTTACTTATTTTATTAGAATTGGTAATTCAATTACAAATGGAAATTACGTTGAAATTTCTAGCGATTAACGCCTAAAAGTGGAATAGGCCAAATTTCAAATCAAGGATCATTATTCATCGGAATAATGAATTTAAATTTATAATAACTTCTACAAGTGTATGTTGTTACACTTATATGTATAAGTAGCTATTGACTCAATGCCTCATAAAAAGACATTTCCAAACGTATAAAGTTATACCATGCATAAAGTAATCACTAATTTGTACCACCATGCTTGGAGTTTAATTGACACACGATTTTTATTCCACCTTGCCGGTAGTAGCTCGTAAGAAAGCATTTTTTAAATATTGCTTGCGTATTATATAAGTATACGAACTCAAAGATTTTGTAACTTTTTCGCTCGCTTCGCTTGCGATTTACAGGTCCTATTGCGCGAATTTGAGCTGTATTTTGTCCACTGTAAAAGCTATGGTTGCATTAATCCGTATAAATGGCGGCTCGGGCGTGGTGTCGTAAAATCGCCCTAAGACGTTATCACGTCAAAACCAGCCGATTGACCCAAACAAACATCGTCACCCATTTGTTAACTTAAAGAAAAGCATATAACAAAAGAAAAGCTTTCTCTCGTATTTTTTTACATTGTTTAGAACAAATAAAATACGGATTTCCGCAATTCAGGTCAGCAAATCGATGGGATCTCACATCGTCCGCGACCCATCGCGTATAAATCAGGCAGCAAACACAAAGAGCAAAGTGTTTACCATAAAATCGCATACGCGTCCCTAAATCATAACACAATAAAATTTATAGCGAACGGAAGGTCCGGCCTCAAGTGCTGATAAATCAAACACATTTTCTTCGTGCGACTGAAATGGAAAATCTTTCCGGCAAATATAGCAGTGACGACGCCGTTATTTATCCTCCCTTTGTATCTCCACAAGTGAAGTTAAACCTACTCGCTCACGCGGCTCACTTTTCTTACCCCCGATTATTAAAATTAATACAGCGATAAACACTTCCCGGGGAACTTTTATGAAGCGATTCTTATACTTCGCATACTTGAACGAAATAAACATTTATTTCTGAACACATTAATCATCGTCAATTTCATTGGGTCTGCATTTCTTTGTCTTAGAATATCTGTTGTTTGAGTCGTTATTTAATTTGTGAAGTCCCGCTGGGACCATTATGTTACCGATTTAAGTAAATTCAGTGAAGCATACTGATGCAGTCTCTCCTTTGTAAGGACAATGAGAGAAGCAATGAGTTTTAATTTAGTCGTTTATTACCTTTTGTTTAAATAAACCGTTAGAATTATTAAACAACCACTCCACCGTGAGGTCCAAAATTTAAAATTATTTGTGTTCTCTCCATTCAAAAATAGAATAAATAATCTTTTGTAATCGGAACGTAATAATCATTGTATTGTATGATAATTGGCAAGAAAATATACATAAGTAAATAACATTACTTACGTCCTTAGTAACGAGCAAAGACCGGAAATCTGATAATCCACTGTGCAGAATTTATTAATATTATTTGCATTAATCACACTGCAAAATAATACATAAATCAATTTACAGTTTTAATTAATGTGCGCCGGTATTTTTACAGCTGTTGTTTTAACTAAGTTGCGGGTCTAAACAACGTTCAAAGTGTCATTACACAAAACTTATTTGAAAATGATAAACGAAATTAACAAAAACGTTGCAGTAACTTGGTCGCAAGGTACAAAATAAATAATTTATTAAAGACAAGTTAACAAGGGTCTCATAAAGAAGGCAAGAGGTCGGCTATTTGCTTTCAGCGAAGGATGGTTCGCCCCACTTTGTTATTTAGAGTTTGAGAGAGTTGCAGAGGCGACGTCAATTCTCCCTTACCCACAAAACAACCTTAAATACTACTTAGAGTGTCGCTTGTTATCGACTTCTCTTAATACACAAAGCGCAATTTGCCGTCTCCAAGTTCTCCGTGCGTAAGAGTGAGTATGGCTTAGTGGGAGCACGTGCAACTTTTGACCCGACGCACCCGAGTTGAATCCCGCTGGCCCCGCACCACTGTCTTTCATAAGTTACGTGCGAATTTTAACACTCGCTCTAAAAACGGTGAAGGAAAACATCGTGAGGAAACCTGCATGTACAAGACTTTATCACAAAAATTCAAGCACATGTGACATCCACCAACCCGCACTGGGCCAGTGTGGTGAATTATGGCCCATACTTTCTCTAGGAGGGAAGGCCCTAGTCCCAGCAGTGGGAGCGTGATGAGCTGATGATGATGATGGAGTTCTCCGTACCACATTTTTCCATTGCCTATTCGATCTCATATCAATTTTACTGTTCAAAACTCTGTTAGTTACGCATAAGCTAACACATTTCATAAGAACTTACCTACCTATAAGATTGGCACATACCTGTCCAGGTAATCTAATGGAAGCAATTTCGCTGATAGAACTGGTCGTTTACTTGGCCTACCCACCCAATTATAGAACCTCAGCTACATATGCGATGACGTCATAATGTCTGAAACGGACTTAAGGCAAACCACAGTGCTATTGTCTTTAATTTGGATCCGGCTTAACCAATGCATTTTATTAACATTTTTCTTCTTTATTCAATTCCACACAATTTTTCTTTTAACTGTTATCGAAATTCATTTCACTTGTTTTATTATGTTTAAATATAGTAACTTTTTTGATATACAAAATATTTCGCCGCAGCCAAGAACTCGGGACATTTTCCTTCAGTACAGGAAAACCTGGTAAACTATAGCCAAGCATGCGTTATTGCTTAGAACCAAAAATTCTATAAGTAAAAATACTAGATCCTAAGTTAAATTGCGGCGTTGCTTCTAAATATATCTACCTAAGTATAGGTAATACTTTTCTTTGTTTTCACTTCGCTCGTTGTTTAATCAAAACGTTCTGAAATATTCTAATCTCAAATTCTTTTAAAAGAATTGTAATAACATGTTTAAGTATGGGGTTTTTGACCGCTTCAAGATGGTAAATTTCTGTAAGTATATTGAAGCTTTATCTAGTTGGTTTGCTTAATTAATTTAGAAATAAATTAAGATTTTTGTATTACGTGTCTGAGATACTGTTTTAGTTTTTATAATACATCATTCAACTATGTGCAGGGACTAGCAGGATGTTGACAGTATTTACAGAAAATTTGTCGCTATCACAGTATTGGGTATATAGAGACGTGACTGTGGGTGCACAATGCCATCCTTGAAGCCACAATGGCTGAATTATGGCGGAAACGCGACAACTTCCGGCGCAACTCCGATACAGAGTGCTACTAGTGCCATATACCTAGTAGAGCTGGTGTCTATGAACGTATGTTTCAGTATAATGAAATTATTAATAGATATCAACTTTTCTTATATATAATATATGTAATATATTATATGTATGTACCGTAAGTATAATAAACACACGCCGCCATCAGAATGGTACCTGTCAGAGACGAATGACACCCTTGGCTGAACCACCGTTCTATATTGTTCTTCTATTGTTGGAATGAACTGTACATTGAATAATGAAATTAATATGGCTTGATTTGTAGAGTGAATTTACATAAGTACTTACATGAAATATGGACCAATTTGCTGTTCATTTTATTTTAATGGAAGTTATGATCTACCTTCACGGAGAGAAGGAAAACACGCGAACCACTTAAAAAAGTTAAAGTCTTAACTAAAATCTTGGCAAGCTCTATAGATAAAGCTGCGCGAGGTGATGGGTTCGAGTCGCCCCCAGAGTCGTATTATGTACCCTAAAATGTATTTTTATAAAATAATTTATTTTTGTGTAACTGAGTGACGAAAGTAGCACGTCATGCACTATAAGTGGGGTGCTGTCAAATTACTAAAATTGTTATTTGCAAATGGCAGGTTTCACGGTATTACCACAATTAGAGATTCAGACTTGCAAATAGCAACTCAGTTCGAAATCCGTCGGCTTGCCATTTCCAGGAATCTTCTAACGCCGGCCACAGGTTGAATATTATTTTCAGTTTGATCAATCTAATACAGTAAATACCTACGTTCTGGGAACCTTCTAATATTGATGCCAGTTAAGTGATGTTTTCAATCATGTTTACCAATAGAGCATAGTTAGTATAGGTACTAATGTGTGTAATTATTTAGCTAGTGTGTGTGTTTTGAAATGCTAATGTGAGTATATGAATAGGGATTTTAAGAAATGACGTTGTAAATACGTATTTTCTAAACTCACTTGCAGACTCTAATACAATGCAATACAATACATTAATACTTTATTGCAGACCAAATAACATTTAAACAATAATGAAAAATAAAATAAGTCACAAAATACATCGTAGTTTTGACGTACAACGGGCGGCCTTATCCCTTAGAGCGATTACTCCCAGACAACCCTTGGATGGATAAAACAGGTATAAGATCTAATGCGGTTTGGTGGTGCACATAATAAACAAATATTATAGTCACAAGTAATTTATATAAATAATAAGTGCATACGAAAAAGAAACATACAAATAAAAATAAATATACATATATGTGTATATATAAATATGCAGAAATATACATAAATAAAATATTAGTATATATAGTATAATATATATTAATATAAGTACTAATCACTGATACAATTTGTCATTGTATTGAAATTTCGGTCATTTTAATTTTAAAACACTAAAATGACTATGCGAACAAAGTAATATTGTCAAATTTACATATGGAATGGAATCTTAAAAACCGTTATACCAGACAGGGCAGATTTTTATAAAGTAATTAACTATCAAGCTTCCTAAAACGTAGGTATAAATCTAGCAGGTAAAGCGTTCCATTTACATATTACGGTTGTGTTAGCAGTAAGAATTCCAGCTAGGGTGCTATCTGCTTCATGGCTCCAACTTAAAACGTGTAGTCTAAATATTTGTCTGGTGGCACGTTACGTTTTACTTACAAATCTGTCTGTGTCTGTGTGTTTTACCATCTCATTATATATCCTAGAGAGCGCTGAATAGTGTATAGCCAGCATCTTAAATCACGCACACTAAGCTCGGGGTTACACGACCTCTAGGTATGTTAGCTATACCGTTCCTACTACACCAGTCGTGTTTTGTTTTGGCAATAGAAGTTAAATATTACAGTTATCAACGTTAACAATGTACACAAAAAAAAACCACTAACAGTTCATTTCCTATAATAATCAATGCTGGTTTTCAATTAACCTTCGCCCAAAAGGCCCAAATGATATATAGAATCAACGCTCGTGTATTGGTGCAAGTTTTGCTACTGTCTATATTGTTACTCTCCTCCTCGGGCGTCTACGGTAAATTCTTGAGCTCTCGTTTGCGTAATATCGCCATTGTAGCAGCACACCTTTGAAGATAAAAGCCTTTCATGCTACTTCGTCCGTTGCCTTTTCGCGGTCTGGTAAGCCCCGAAGGCAAAATTATACAGATAAAAAATGAACAAACTATTTATACGCGTTGTAAAACATGCCGCCTCTAGATTATGTGAAACTTGTTACGGAACTCGCCATAAATGTAAATAACGGCATCCTTTGGGAACATCAAACGCAAATGTAGCGAGCACAACCGAACGTTAACGAGTGTTTATTTAAGAGGAACGAAAGAGTGATAACAATATAGATGATTTAAAACAAGATATATCGAGAATCGCTATTTAGTAAAATTTAACCAAAGTATATTATATCATCATCAGCCCATCACGTTCCCACTGCTGGGATACAGGCCTTCCCTCATTGAGAGACAATGGGCATGTCCTTGAATTCTTGGACATGCCAGTTTCCTCACGATGTTTTTCCTTCACCGTTCTTAGAGCGAGTGTTAAATCCGCACATAACTTCAGAAAGTGGGGGGCCAGCGGGATTCGAACTCGGGTGCGTCGGATCGAAAATCACACGTGCTCCCACTGAGCTGGCTCTCATAGTATATTATATGACTGCTTCGATATTGGAGCTATCTTCTCTAGCGGGCGTATTTCCGAAGCACTGGTAGAGCCAGTTTCACATTTCTTTTCTGGGCCCGGACTTCAATTTGAGTATGGGAAAGAAATGGGTAGACATGCTGAACGTTTTATTTAATGTCATGATATCTTAAGTAACAATTTTTAACGTATATTGATTGATTTATATGACGTTTAAAAGTGCAATTTTGCCTATTTTATAATTATCTTTTTACTTCTAACTTTTTCATTTCTATACATCAGTCATATATAATTGCAGCTTTTGTTATTATTATTATTAAACTCTTTATTTCAAGCAATATTAAAGTACAACAAAGTAAAATTAACAGAGGCCCATAGAATATATACCTTACAGACTAACATACATACAAAAACATTTTTATTTTATTGAAATCATAACAATCAATCAAAGCAAACGTAAAAAAACAGAACGGTAACCAAACTCAGTTGTATTTACTGTATTTTTGTTTCTACGCAATAAAGCATACCTCGCGAAGTTTAATAAACCTTTTTGTTGTTTTGGTTTTCTATCCAGATGAGTTTGCTTTTTTTTTTTTCAAAAAGATAACTCAGATGTGGAATAATAAAGTAGAATAAGAAACTGATAACTATGAAATGAAAATTAAGTATTAGAAATAAAACGTGACTTAAAAATAAAACGTAAAAACGTTAAAAAGTTCAACAGAATCCATAAATAAATATTTCGCGGAAATAACTAAAATTAATCAGTAAAATTGGAGACGTGGTCTAAAATCTTCATTCGCATGTCGCAGGGAGTAAACACCTGAAATTAGTCAGGGAATGTGAGACGGTATTTCGATAGAACCACGTGTCGGCGCGGGTATTCGGCCCGGTACTATTGCTCGTACAATCCTACATGCTCAGCAATCAGAACATATTTTCCACGCCGATTTTGATCGCAGCTAGCTTACAAAATTTTAACTGTATTGATTTTTTTCTTTAAGCTATATCTTAGTAGATATACAAGCGATTTAAATAGCTATGTATTTGTATATGCTTTTTTTATGGAACTGAGCTACGACATAAGCAAGTCGGTCGCATGATGGTAAGCTGGTGCTTACCATTACGATCGTCACCCCGAGACATCAGATATTAAGTCTCATATGCTCAGTAATTTATTCTGCTTAGCAATCTTTTTTCATTCATTATACTCATCCGTTAGACCGCTATCTCACCTGACCACCGTCTAGTCGTCCGATGATGGAATGGGGATGGTGGAATAAGTTCATGTAATTCCGTCGCACACTCTCCGAAATGTATCCGGTAAAAGACCGATAAACTGGCAACTTTGTGCCGATGTTCAAGACTCTGAAGCTTATTCTTAACCAGCGCATCGTCACCAATGAGCGTTTTGGCGTCTTTCAATGGTCTCAAAAGCTTCGAACTGGTATTTAGCGGAGCTGTCCCATAAGATGAGAACAGTAATCCATACACGACCGGACTTATGCTTAATACAGTCAGAAGCTGTCTCGGTGTGAAATACCGTCTCACCTTGGCCAATATACCAAGCT
The DNA here is from genome assembly GCA_951640565.1 of Petrophora chlorosata. Lineage (NCBI taxonomy): Eukaryota > Metazoa > Arthropoda > Insecta > Lepidoptera > Geometridae > Petrophora > Petrophora chlorosata. Next base: position 9,871,906 of record OX621193.1, on the reverse strand, counting down.
TTTGGCTGCCTTGTACTCTATGAAACTGAAAAAGTTTAAATTAGATGTCAGTTAGATTTATTATTAGTTCTCTGCTTACCACAGCAATGATAATTAGATATGGCAGACACAAGTCAATATAAATATAATTTATATTAAATCCAACAGCAATCTAATCTACAAACATTTTTGGAGCTACGGGCTTTTTTACATTATGCAAACGCTTATTGACAGATCATGAACAAAAAGACCTGTCTTGGCTGCCTCGCCGACCAGTAATTTCACAGGATCTTCTTGACTTTTTCAGTGTTCTTATCAGATGGAATGAAAAGGTCACAGGTTGTGAATAAAAGCCGTAGTAGGTGAATGTGCCGCCGCCGGTAAGACTTATGTTCAATAGACTCGCGTGTCGCAAGGTCTGTGGACATGCGCAGGTAGGGGTGACACTTTTTGCAAAACAAGTTATAAAATGCGAACGTTTGTATTTTGTCACTCAGTCACACTGCACCGGTTTTAATGGCATTTTGCAGTGTATACTTATACACTATGAGGGTCAATGATTATACTTCTTTCCGATTGGTTTAACTTGAAAATGAAAAATACCACTACAAAAACAATGAAACCACAATGAGAAAAGTTAATGTACCCACTTTTCGGGAGGCAGTGTAGAATGTAGATATAATAAAAAAGGCGTAAGGTGACTTTGCATACTCTGTTAGTTAGTTCCAACAATGATTTAATTTTCCTCAAAAATATCCTTTAAAAACACGTATTTTAGTGAGAGACACATACATATTGTTATTTATTTTTGGAATAGGTGTGCATTACACTGTAGGTATTATATTCAGTGTAAATCAAACATTTACATTAGATTAGTTACCTAACTCTAGGTATTGTTACACCACCAGAAATGATAACAACAAAGCTAACAAACTTAAAAACTAAAGTATTACAATGAGCGGTTGTATCGCTTATAGCGATTTATTATTACACAATTTATAATTATTGGAATAACTATAACATTTATTACTACTATTTAATAATATATTTCTAGAAATGGCAGCCCTATACGCACTATGGTACACATCGCATACTTAGTAAATTCCGTTACGCGTAAACCACATTTTGTAACCGTACACCGTGTCGTGAATATGACTATAAACTTAAATCTACGAGTACACGGTGTCATAAACAGAAGCTATTTTAATCCTACTTATGATAAATGCGAAAGTTTTTGAGGATGTATGGATGTTTGTTACGCAAAAACTACTTCTTACCGGATTTTAATTACATTTGGTATAATAATAAATAAATACGCCAAACGATCACATATATAGATCCTGGCCCCTAACTAAGATTAACTGTATCTAAGGAACCAGGAACTATGAGTACCATGGTCCCACAACACCAAGTCACTAAACAAATGCTGGCAGTATGTAGGTACTTTAGGTTCTGGAAAAGGATACCTATATATAAAATCTTCTAATTCTTAGCGCGGGAAATCGCGGGTGAAACTGCGAGTTGCAGTTATTACTTACTCATTCAAGTAAAAACTACTAAACTAAAAAACTAAAATCCGTCCTATTTCACCTACTTTAAATCCTGAAATAGGACATACGATACTTTTTATTTCGGAAAATTATCCACGCAGTAAAACCACTAGGCACTGCTAGTTGAACCGAACCAGAGAGGTAACTACTGTTCCGTAGGGTCTCCAGTGGTAATAAGCACGTCTTGGCGTCTATAAACAAGTATATATACGAAACTAGATACAACGTATTCTGCAGAAAACTTAAATCTTATCTAATTAAAAATGTTATTATTCCGTAGATGAATTTAAAACTGACAAGCATGTGGAAAAAAATGACTCAATTCCGTGACACTATACTGACATACATATAAAATATACTGACTTTAATAAAACATAAATCAATATAAATTAAAATGACTAAATGTACTCTCGCACTGACTTGCAAACGCCCTTACAGGGCTCATATACCAACATAAGATGTAATTTAAGACCTACATGATAAATATATGTACATGAATGCATTTAATAATAAATAAATATATAGTTTTTGCAAGCAAGTTTCTTTTTTTTATGGAACTGAGTGATGAGACTAACAATTCGTTCGTCTGATGGTAAGCGCCACGCCTGCCCATAACAGTTAGTATTATAGTTGTAGTTCGGTTCTATTCCCCGTCACGTCCGCGCGTGCGTTTGTATTTTGCGTGCGCAAATATTTACCATAAAATACAATATAATAAAAAGAAAGAGTTTATCACGCGTTTATCTTTGATCAAATTTTTTATGTAAATAACTCAAACAAAAGGCTTGCCCGCTTAGCCAAATTAACGATGGTAATTTAACCAAAGCCAAAAATATGAAAAGTTTGTTGATTTATTTATATCTCCCGCAGCCCTGGAAATCCTTACCTCAAAACAGATTCCTGAGATTTATTCGAACAATTTTCTTTCAATAAAACTTTCCTTATATTCATGATGACGAATAACAAAAATCATAAATAAATGGCGACAAAGAAACATCGGCCAACGTGTTTGCGAAATCGAAAATGTAAGCGATCAAAACGAATATACAAATAAATACTGAGCAATGAGATTCCGATTCCCGTTTTTCTCGAATGGAAAGCTACTAACATAAAGCGCGTCCGGAATCATCCTGTCCGATTTTGCAGGCAGTTGACCGTATGCCAATAATTGGTTGAATCGCAAGTCGCGAGTCGTGATAAACGTCATACGTAGCGCGCAGGGGAGCGCGTCTGCTAAATTATTCAGGTGTACGCCGACAGTCGCGCCCACAGCTTTGAAAAGGGTATGAACCACAACCTCTAATGACTGACTACTGAGACGTACCTTCACCTTTCGAAATATTCGATTGTGATCTATTATTGTTTGGAATTATCGCCCGTGCTCTTCGACTCCCACGTTACTTAGGAATTATACATTATCATACCACTTTGATTATAAATTAGGCGCGCGATATATTTATAACAGACAGCCTCTGTGGTGTAGTGGTTGGGCAGGTTGGCTCAAATCTCATACACCGCTGAGGTTGCGGGTTCGATTCCCGCGGCGCGACAAATATTTGTCCACAGAAAAAAAAGCGCTAGCATTTGTTTCTTGTCTGGGTGTTGTGGGACCTGGTTCCCTAGATACAGGGAATCGTAGTTAGGGGTCAGGATCTATGAATGTGGCCGTTAGGCGTTATTTATTTATTTATTACTAGCTGCCCGACAGACGTCGTCCCGCAACTTTCTTAATTTTTTTCTTTCATAAAAACCTTCTCCTGACAATAACAAACACAACAAAAAAAATATTACCGAATTCGGTCCAGCCGTTCACGCGTGATGCCGTGACCAAGGGAAATAGGGATTTATTTTTATATATATAGAAGATTCATTTATAATGTATACCTAGCCAGAGCAATAATATTTTTTTTTGCTACTCATTTTATGTTCTTTTAGGAAATAAATTTCTTTGAACCATAATATATTACCTACACAAAAGAAGAAGCTTAGTTTGAGCCAGCTTAGGAAGAATTTAATTTAAATAGTGATCATTCAATTCTTAATTAACTAATCATCATCAGCCCATCACGTTCCCACGTGATATCCGTAAGCTGGGATACGGGTTATAATCCACCACGCTGGCCTAGTGCGGGTTGGTGGATTATTAAGTATTATCGAAGGCTATTTCCTATCTAAATATTTTAATTAATCAAAAGTATAATTAAATATTGAGTCAAATCGAATACCTTTAAAATTCTTGCCGTTTACGCCAGTCACAGAAAAAAAGAGATGGCTACAGTTCACGCACCACGCAAAGAGATCACATAACCCAGCCAAATTTTATTTATAATGCAATTTTAATTGCCCAAAGCGATGATCCGGAAACCGCGTTACTGTCACTCTCGCACATAACTCAACCATCGTACCCTCATAAATATCGCCGTAATGTAAGTATTTCACTCCCGTGGATAATATATTACGCACATGGAAATGTTTGCGCTGGTGACATACGCGTCAAGTGATGTATTTATTGCTCAAACACTCGAAGGACCTCACAATATTCTCGAAGGTGGCCTTAACTCATTCACAATTAAATAAGCGTCACCCGATCCTCTAGACGGTAAATTAATTAGGACAGAGCCATTAAGCCAGCGGGAATTTATTTCCTATTCTATTAGTTTAATAGACGCCTTATGTGGGTTACAAGCATACAAAAGACGTGGATAGCTTCTGTTTCTTTTTGAAACTGAGCAATGTGACAAGGTAAGTCGCCATTTCGTAGAGTGTGCGACGGAATTTATTTATTTCTTTATTATAGATGCACAATACAAACAACAATCATTGCTTATACTAAGTTACAATTATTTTAGTTTAGATCTGGATTGCAAATCAAACTAATGAACATGAACTTATTCCGACATCTTCATTCCACCACCGGACGACCAGACGTACGGCAAGCCGTCAATTAATAATAATGAATAACAAAATATCTTTATTTGGCCAGCTAACAATTAACAATTTTTATACATATCGGAGATGTGGAACAATTTGCAATTGTTAGGTTTGTTATGCTATGCAAGGTGAACCCTAGAACCGACACTAGGATAACCTGTGTCGCAGGATTCAGTGTCTTCCATTTAATGATATTACTTAAATGTACATAAGTAGGCTTAATATTATGTATACAATTTATGGTTGACATCCCTCCTGCTAGCACCAAGCGCTTTGCTTCGACCTTCATAATGCGAATGGCCAAGGAGTGGAACTCTCTGCCGGCATCTGTGTTTCCCACGCTGGCCCAGTACCATGCAGTGCCACCCAGAACATTTAATACCTACCGTGCAAAGTACCACGTAGCACTGCATTGTGCTCATCACCTCGAGACATCAGATGTTTAGTCTCATATGCCCAATTTTTTTTACTGGCTTCAATGCTCTTTACAATAAATTAATTATCTACGATCTTTAACTAACGCATAACCTTTGTGTCACTCTTGATAATAAATAGTAGGTATTTCGCTTTATTTCTAAATACTAAACTACTAGATGCATTTTGATGCGAATTACACCATCATTTTGAACGTTTCTTGTGGAAGGCTTAAATATACATTAATATGCATTCATTCGAAGCGGGTTGCTAGTGTTATATTAAATTGAATACTTTAGTACCCATTTCTGACACAGAATAGATAGTAGTATTATGGTTCTTGTCAAGAACTGCAATATACGTAAGGTCTTAAGTCCACTATTCCTTAAAGGATACAGTTAAATATGATCACACCATAAATACCGTACTGAGACCAATGATCCTAAAGCGAACACAGATGTAAAAAGTAACCAACTATAAAATTGTGTTATCTTCTTAAATCGCTTAGCATGTCTAGACGAATCGATCACAGTTTAAGAAATAATAAATAATTTAGTTATTATCAAGTCCCACGATAGCATTCGGTTCAAGGCTCTTCTTCTGTTCATTTGAATGTCAATAAACTAATGAATCCGAACCTGTATTTTGACTAAACCGCCTGTAAAGTGGTTACGTGGCCTGATAGTTGACGATCCAACCGTCTATCTGTGCGTGGTCTCAATACTTATTTGAAATTTTGAGATATAATATCCTTCAACCCATTGCAGAACTGTCTATATATAATGAAAAATAAGATACTTATGCTGTATTTATACTATGTTTTTTTTTATTTTTGTTTTAAATATTTTTCTATTTTGTCTTTTTGTAATAATAATATACTTACCTATAAGTTTCTATTAAAGCCAACAGATGACTACGTAACTAACTATAAAATCATATTATTGTTTAGATAATTTAATTTAATTTTCTACAGACAACATTTCGGGGAGTGTGCACAAGACCTGCATCAGCTGATTCCTTCATCCCCATTCTATCTTACGATTACCAGGTGAGAAGAGTCACTTCACCCTTACGTTGTGCACATACCACCAGTCCGCACAAAGCACTTCGCAGACTCTTTCATTATACGTACTGCTAAGGAGTGGAATTCTCTACCAGAGTACTTATGTCCTTCCAATTACAACCTCTTTCTAATCCTCTGTCTTAAGAGACCCTCTTTAAGACAAGAGTGAATAGGCACCTCAAGGGCATACGTGCTCCACCTTAGACCGAAACTCCACTTACCATCAGGTGAGTTGTTGTCAAACGTGAGCCCATTTAATCATTAAAAAAAAACTACGATTTATATTATAACATAGTTCATTACAATTACAATATAAAAGGTAATACCGTTGCATGCGATCATTAAGACATACAGAAATGGCAATTTTAAATAACACACTGCTTACTGTTCAAATGTAGCAGAATTACCTAGTCGTCATCTAGGATTAACCACTAATAATTCACTGCACGTAGCCGAAAACTAAATTATCTGTTCTAGTAGCCCGGGAAGTCTGCCAACTCCCATCATATTAAGGCGAGATGATAATGAACGCGGTGTTTCTGTTGCTATTTTTCACGAATACTCGTGCTCGGTCGAGTTAACTTTGATATACAGCAGCGCGCACTTTTTCATTGCACATTTAACACCGCGGGTGCTCTGCGAACTTTCAACGAGGCACTGTTCTACTCACCACATATACTTCTCTTCGCAAAACATTTGTATTCTCTGTGCGGTTATCGTTCTCAGTCATTCTCACAACATTCGGAGAAGACATCAACTCTAAAGACATTTTCCGATATCCCACAATCCACACAAACCCCGCAGTGAACGACTGAAGCTCAGTGGACTCTAAAGCCGCACAATCGAAACTAACTAAAGCGTCGAACGGAATCCTAGGGCCGATTACCCCGCACCCTATTTTGGTAACATTTATTATTATGGAGCTTTTGTTTCCATGATATTGAAAATAAAATGAAAGTGTGATTAACAGGGCGGAGAATTCACTTAAATTACTGAGTGCGATACTCGTTATAACAATCGGCAATTTTGTTTCGAAGTTATTAATTTATACATCACGAGCAATTGGAGCTGTAACAACGCTATAAAATACGTCGAAGTTACCACTAATTGCTGTAGAACCGGCAAGTTCCCATTATTAAAAAAAAAACCGAATCGAACACTTGTCACTCGTTTTAAAAGTTAAATTAGTCGAGTTAGCCGTTTCTCGACTATGCACTATGGTGTGAATAAAACATAAGTCTTTTAGTCGTACTAATGAGGCGGGTCTCTTTGTTTTTCTCGGCGACTGCATAAGTTGTGAATGAATGCGGGATCAGCGGTGACCGCGGGTGTCGGATCAAATCGCACTTCATTTGTCCGCGTCAGGCGCTCCGCGACCGCCCCCGTGATGGATGACAGCCGGCTGCCGCGGTCGTTGCGCACTCCACTTTTAATTGATACCGTCATTTTTATGCTGACCACTGGCAAGGTCTTTGGGGGCCTAAAACCTTTGTACGACGACTTAGCTATGAAAAACAACGACTTGGAACAATCAGCCCACAAAGTTTTTACCATTAAGTCTGAACAAAAAGCATTTCCTAATTCAACTTGACTACTTGACCTTGATTCTTCCTACTAATAATGAGAACTCGGTTCATTAGTGGCAAGTGATCGCGACTCAATCCAGTTAGTGCCTGCTACCACGGCAGTGCCGCGGCCACCGCCCGCCGCCGTCCGCTGCCGCTGCCAGTACGACTCCTTTCATTACACAATGACACGAAATGCTATCACTCGTTTATCCTTCACATCGACAACAAATAAATAAACCTTAACATACCACACTCCATTTCTGTGCAATGAACAGAATAGAGCCTGTCTATTAACGTTGATGGGGGTAATTTGTTAGATATTTTATTTCACATGCGACCCATACCACGATAGGATACAAATTGGAATATGATAGCTTATGTTCTAATGCCTATATTCTTGAAATGTACAGGGAAGAATGTAAATGTAGGCTTTATATGAATAGGGCTGTACGAATTATAGCTTTGAAGCACGTAATTACCGCGGTGGCTACACCGCTATTAATGCTCACTCAGTGACGAACTGCCGTGATTGATTGCCTTATTATAAGTGATCGGTGCTAAGAAACGTCAATAACATACACAAAGCAAGAAAATTACGAAACAATTTATTCCATCTATCTTTTCAAGTTTCACGTAGAATTTTATTTTGTATAATGTACATAAATACACGTAGTTGTAGAGCAAAATGTTAAAACACTCGACCTACATAACTTCTCGACGGTATCAGATAAAAAAAGAAAAAAAAATACAGCAAAAGAGCGATTTATTCACGATGAAAGGCACTTCAAGCTATGCAATGCAACCTACGGCTACAAGCTACGAGGCTACGAGCTACGCCGTAGCAAACGTAGCACGTAGCAGGAAATGGAGTTACTCTCCTGGCGAGCGTAGGACTTCTGCCAAACTCGGGGAAATGATAATGAGAGCAATTTATGTCCAGTTTTTGCTGAACTTTGTTGATTTATCTTTTAAATCCATTTAAAGGCTTACAATTAATGTAGTACTTACCTTCTTTATAAAGTAAGACTTTTAATTATCTATATCTATAAATTCTACTACTCTTCAATACAAACAATACAGAAACCACTGTTATTGAAATTGAGTGGATCATCTCCACACCCTTGTCTTGTTTGAGTTTTGATCTATCGTAACAATGCTCATCCTACATACATACTTATATTATACGTATACCTGCTCCCGAGGCTAAGCCAATTAGTTTGTCCATTTGTATTAATTAGTTGACATTCGTCAATTAGAAATCAGTTATCCGAGTTGACAGGTTTACTTAATTTTCATAATTATTATGTGTTTAGATAGAATTCATATGACAAGCAATAATTAGTCGTTTTTATAATGTTTATGTTAAACGGAGCTTGTGATAAACGGAACACCAGGGCCCTAATTCACTATGACAACTTGGCGATTCCTTGCTTCAAGGAAACGTCGATTCTTTCATTAATAAACGACATCTGCGAAATTTGTATTCTCTATGACGCGTCATATATATGAATATATTAATGCGTCATAGAGATGTTTATTAATGAAGGTATCGACGTGATTTCGAAGCAAGGAATCGACGTGATTTCGCCAAGTTGTCATAGTGAATTGGAGCCCAGATAGATTGATAAACATAAAAAATAGGTACTTTTTACAGTTAATAACGTAACGATATTTATATATCTTAAATCTGAGCAATACTCGGTCTTATCGCTTAAGGCTTTATGTTTAGAACAACTTTTTGACAGAATATAATTATATAATTTGGGTGGACGGCGTTGCTGTGACAATGTTGTAATTACTGTTTGACAATATTACATAATCATACTGTTTAAAATGTATGATATCGATTTTTATCGAGTTGTAAGTTTAGGAAAAATTGCCGTGCATGTTTTGCTTTTAAAAGCAGCATGTTGATTAATATGAAAATCATAGTATCTATTTTTTTATAAAGTTGTACATATGTTCAGAAAAGTGTGCCCATACATTTTTTGTTTGACCGTCCCTGTTCAAAAACTCACTCTGTATGTGTTAACTGTTACTCGTATCTTTTCCTCTACAATGGGTGCATTTCCTTTTTCCACATTTGCTTCCTGTAAAATAAAGATGTTACAAACATTTTCTCTATAAAGGTCTGGTACAGAAAGCAGTTGATATTTGTACCTATGGCTCATTTTTAGAGTATCGTAACTCCCTGTGATTACCGATAAGCGTGAGGTAAGCTCCTCTGTCGAGCTGTGTAAGAGACATTTGTCGGGATCACGACCCTATCGCGGGTGAACCGTGAATCCTCCAGAACCGTGAATACTCATTTGCGTAATGTGATTACAAAAGCACATCTTTCGAGATAAAAGCGTAGGCTTTCTACGTAAGTAATGAATTTCCCGGTCTCATCTGAGAAAGCCGAAAGCCTCATAATTGTAAGAGAAACGCAAAGAGATCTATGATCGTGTAAGCACTCCCTAAAAACAGGCTTTGGATTTTTCTAACGAACAAGATGTCTCGCATTTTCAGGGTTTTAGTGCCTAGTCTGCAATTTTTGTCACCAATCTCTTTATTTGTAATAGTGTGTCGTGCAGTTGATAACTAGGTATCGCTAGAAGCATTACACAATTCCGTTATTCAGTGTCTGCCTAGCAAAAATCTTTGTATTAACTAGTTTTGCATTTGGGCTGAAAAAGGCTTTTTCGTTACTTCAAAAGTTGTTTTTGAAAAGTAATATAAAGGGGAATCATTGACAAAGAAAAGGAAATAATTTTAAATACGGACCGAAATTTAATTTCAAAACTTTATTTTCGGCAGAATGATTTTCAGGTTACCTGAATTTAGCTAGTAGGTAGCACGCAGGTAGAAAACACCTGCAATGGTTTTGTGCACAGTCAAAAAATTTCGTTACTCATGTTTAAGAAATATATGACAAATCTTTTCTTAGCCTACAAAAATGTTATAGTACCGACGTACATACCACATAAAGTAGATATCTTAATACTATAATCTATTTAGATTTGGATTTATGCGCGATATGAGAGTTTACGAATGTACATTAAACCCTTCGACTTTTTAGTTGACTAATATGAACATTATTAGTATCCAAGCCTTACCTAAAGTACAAAACATTGCACGCTGTGCGATATAAAACTCAGCAAACATAGTCCGTATTTGGCACCGAACTCAAAACGTAGTTTAGTGGAAGAACAATTTTTTAAAATACCCGGCAAACGAGCTTTAAAAATGACAACATAAGTTCATCCTTTTCCAGACAATCTCGTCTTCTAATCTTTCCACAACATCTAAAATGATACAATTATATGCCCACTAACACATATATGAAACCAAAAAGCTTACTCTCTATGTCTGTATACGTGCGTTTGAAAACACTGATTCAGTGCAAAGCTACGTACCTAATGATATAAAATTTCAACAGATGTAGGACATCACCGCGCTGCCCGTTGTCTACAAATGTATTCGTTTCCATTAATACACGTCAGCGCGCAGACGTGATAGATTAGTGCGCATTACACGGCACCTGTGAATCGGAAAAATCCAGGTATTGTTGACAAGGACACAAAGACTGGCAGTGCTATCTTGAGTTTACATTTCTTCTCAGTACGTGTTTTTGCGTATTTCTACGGTGGAATTGTTGTATGAAAATACAACGTATACAACTATCAACAATCACCATCAACAATCCAATGTTGTCTATTAGGAATAGAAGAAGTATGATAATCGCTGATGTAGGTATACGAATCAAGCATAAATATTACTTGTGTAGCTGCCAAGAAAATAAGATCAACTTGAGTCTTAAAAAGCTTTCTAAGGCTTTTAGAACATTATACATTTATTTTTTAGCTAGCTTTGACAGCCTCTGTGGCGTAACGATTGGGCAGTAACGGTTGGCTTACAGTGAGGGATTGTTTCAAATATAAGAGCGTAAAAGTACATTTTGTCCATAGGTTTTATATTGTAAAACTGATTTTCCTATATCTATGTAGGACTATGATTCTCATAGTTTCCTCGTCAGTATCCTAGTAAGTCTGTATAGTTTTTGTTATGCACATAAGGTTCAGTATAGGGATTCAAGGAAATCTTTCTTCTAAAAGATATAGGATTGAGATAAGATTAATCCGCGATACAAAAACGTCAACATTGTTGAACGGTTAGTACTCGTAAAGTTGCCTACATTTTTTACTACGGCCTCGGACAAATTACGGCGGGAACCAGCTGCTGGCTGTAAAAAGTTCGCACAGTAAAATAATATCTTACCGACACTTCCCTCTCTGGATACAATTAAAACACGAAATACACTCGAGTTGTTCTGACTATTGCTGCACTACAATTACGTATGAAAATCTCATCAGCTTAAATAAATTTCTGATATTTTTGCATCGCTTTTATGATGGCCAGAAGAGACGGATCTACATAATATCATATATTTCATCCATTGTTGAGTCAGTTCTTTTACGGGAGCAGCTATAAAAATGAGACTTACTGATGCTGTATATACATCCACGTTCTTTCAGGTTATTGCCGTAACAACTTGCGGGTAATCTAATCTTTGAGTCGGTTCAAACTTTCCATATATCAAAATGCAGACCAAAAGTCAAAACCATCTCAATGTACCCGCATCCCTAAGCAATGACATCGCAAGCCAGCCATCCGTATCTGATTTTTACGCTTATAGTTCTATCTTTGGCCACTATCTCGCTTACAGCTAAAGCACATAGATCTAAAAATTACTGGGCGTTATTCGACTTGAGAACTATTGTATCACGGTAACTAGAGCAGTGCCGCGGAGATATTGCTAATCATAGTTCTGGGTGGTGCTGCAACTGTAAGGGGCAGGCGTGTTGCTTACCAACAGGTGAACGACGTGCTCGTCTCGCCATTCAATTACATTTAAAACAAGTATATATTTTATAAAAAAAACCGACTTCAATGTATCTTCGAAGTGATAGTGATTCGGTCAAATATCGATGAAATTTATATGGCTATACTGAATATGGCTGTACTTTGTAGCTATACTGAACCCAATGCAAAAAGAACTTTCCAAATCGGTTCATAATTGACGGAGTTCTGAGGTAACAAACATAAAAAACATATAATCGAATAGAGAACCTTCTCCTTTTTTTAAGAGAAAAGAGATTTCGGTTAAAAAGAAGGCCATGGAGCAACTGCTCATATCCGCCTCTCTGATGGTTCACCAAACATCATCCCGAAACACGACAAGGTCACTTGACAGCATGGCTTTGTTCAGTGGGTGATTTCACATTTCAGGCTGGAGCCTACAAATATCCTCACAACAAATATCCCAGCCCCTCTGGTGTTCGCCATATCGCCAACAATCAATGCTAAAACTATGAAATTAGTCATGGTAATCGGCTGAAAGTTGAATAAATGAAAGCGGTTATCACAAATTATTCAACCAACATTCGGCACAAGGCCAGCGGGGTGTTAGTTGAATTTCACTAAACTATTCACGTCGAGAAAACCGCAGCAGTTCAGTTGTTCGCAGCTCTAAGTTAAATTTTCTAAGAGGAAAAATAGTATTATGGGTTTTACCTATTTAATGGTAACTACGGTGGCAATATATTGGCGTTACGTAATAGGCGAAGAGCGAGTGTGTCTGAGTTGCAACCCAACTCGACCGCTCACCATCATTATCGCTCACCATCATTATCGCTCACCGCTCATTTACGTTATCTAGGAATTTTCAACATTTGCTTTAAGTTAAAGAACGTGACGAAATTAGCATGTCAAATGTATTATAGTAGTGATATTCACCAGTCTACCAAAGACGTGTGTTACAGATTAGAGATCATATTCTCTATCTTAAAGATGGACCCAAGGGTTGAAACGATTTACGTTAGACCCCTTTTTGTCAGTTCGTGTTTCTTCAAATCCCTTTTTCGTCAAGAGTGTTCCGTCAAGTCCCTTTTTCGTCAAGCTCAAGTTTCGTCAAGTTCAGTGGAAAGTTAACGGACTGATGATGATGATGAAGAATAGGTGATTGCTGTCGTTTATATAAAGTTCTACAACCAGCTACTCTGTTCCTAATTATATTGACTTTTCATATGACACTTATGTTTATAATGGATATGTAGAAACACCATTTACTCACGAATATTTTGTCTGCAAAGATTAATTATTTGGTTTGTTTTAATTAATATCGCAACAACATAGCAAAATCTGACACTACATTCAAAACAGGGCATTCAGAGTCAGCTCCTTCTTTCCCCTAGAAGCTTACAATTATGTAAATAGCGAATAATTTTCGGATAGAAACGTGATCGGCGCAAACAAAGGTTCCGTTCATCCCTTTACGAGTGCTACAAGGTTTTTACACGTGCCTACGTCTCCCACTTTATGGCTGCTTTTACACGGAACATAATTTATTTTTAATCTTATTGCTCACGTTTCAACTCACGTAATGCTGCCGACATAAAAGTTCACCGCGTCCAAATTGGAAACTGCTCATGTCGCTTTACTTATAATCAATATGAGTTCGAACGTTCAAGCTGGAGCGACACGGATAACGCAGCTGAGCGAAGCGGAATGTGGAAACTTTTTAAATCATGCATATATTACCGTCACGGACAATAACTGTGCAGTATTACTTGGTTTTGTTCAAAATAATAACGGTAAACTCGTAGTCAAGGATTATATGAACGTAGTTTTTGGTACTGCCACAGAATACTAAGGGACAGAAGTATTACTCCGCAAAGAAATTTAAACAAATAGCGACTCTTGCTATGAAGCAATAAAGTTCAATTCAGCTCGCGTAGCGCTGCATACCTACCAGTCATATTAACTTACAGAGCGCCTCTCTTTCTATCGCATAGCTCTTATCTTTTCTGACGCGGCACGTGTAACGACGCGGGACCCGCTGTCGGTGTCCGGCTATGTACTTGTAGCTTCGTACCTACAGTGCGGAGTGTGCTAGGCCTGGTACTGCATAATATCAATTCAAGATCACAAAAGAATACACTCAAAATAGATAAATATATTGATCTGAAATGTATTTTAAAGAATTTCACGTTTCACACATAACTGATGGAATTGTTTTTGTTTACAGGTAACTTGGGAACAAAATGGAGGTTGAAGTTGTTTCTGTCTGCCCTGCAGAGTACTTCGCTAGAAGTTGGCTAACTTCGTAAAACTTGGCATTGAGTTATAGATTCCCAACTGCCTTCCAAATACTTATTTGTTTGGTTCACTTTGACAGTAAACAAAGATATATTTTTGATATATTTATATAGTAATAGAGATGTGGAAAAAAAATTGTCAGTGCAAATTGCTCCTGTAGAATAATTTTACTGTATTTATTTTCCTTAATACCGGCATTGTGTGTTCTACTACCAAGTAATAACGTGGTGTTAATTGCTACGGAGCAAATATAGTACAGATAGGTAGTAGATACAAAGTATCTCATTTACGTTTAGGATAGCCTAGTTTTTCTACCAAACTAAGAATTTGCTTTTTTTATGTGTCTTTATACCTATAAATTTGACATGCGTCGATTTGAGAATGAGGTAATGTAAGGATGGAATTACAAAAATGAAAAGAAGAAAAATTTTCAAGCAATAACAATTTATTTTTGTCGCAAGCAAATATCAACGCTTAAAAAGTTAGTTTCGAAATAAAACTAAAAACGATATACAAACCGTTTGGAATTCAGCACGGAGTTTCCGCAGCCATTCGCAGTTGCACCAGCACTCGCCAGGAAAGTGGGTCAAGTTTTTGTATAGCCGTCGTTCATACGTGCGTGATCCACTATCTAAGTCTGGAGTAGATGAGAGGGCCGATAGCGTCCTGCCATAAAAAAGTCGGATCTAGGACGCGGAACGGCGCTCACGTCCCGTCACCTTCCGCCCTACTTTATAGACGAGTGTCCCCTAAACCGCAATTTATGTCCTCTCCGCCTCCACCGCCTCTCAAATTAATTACCCTCTCTTATTTTTATGTGCCCGTGTATAATAAAACTTTCATATTTTCCCGTATATTACTTCTTCGAAGTTTATGTCTACCATGTTGCTTTGCCCTTAATCCTTGGGCCTGTATAACTTCAAGCCGATCCGAGTTGCTGAGAAACAGACGATTATGGCGATTCAAGTGTCACAGACTTTAGGAGCTCGCTTGTGGTTTTCCACAAGACGCTGATGCCTAGAATAATGTCCGCTCTTACTTAATGATTAGGATTTAGTCAGAGCGAAGTTATTCCCGCATTTCAATAACGACTTCTGCTAAGCCTTTTCACTAGATTTACTCGAAACTTTGTCCTCTGCAAAACTTTATTCCTTTTGATAGCGCGAAATTCCTTGAGGAACTTTATCACTTTCCCCGTATACTGATCTTAGGAAGTTATTAAGCTAAACATTATAAATCAAAGACTTGTTTAATTTATTTGTAAACGAAGATATGTCTACAGAAAGTTTATATTAAGTTTTGAGTAGTACAACGTCAAAAAGTTTTAAAATCAATTTGACTAAATTGCCACGTTTTAATCACAGATCTAAGAGCTTTATTTAGGAATGTCACAAAGCGTAAATTAATATCTGCACAAAACGCGAACGAAATAACTATTTTACTCTCGAGGGTGCTGAGCAAACAGGTAGTAAATTGGCTGTCACTTACGTAATTAGATCAACTAATATAGAGGTACTCGGTTATACGTTATAGAGGTACCTATGTGTAGACAGTCTACATCTACATGTATATGTAAGGTAAACGATGGTGTGTTGAAATTATATTCCATCAATGAATGTCAATCAATAAAGATTATTTAATGTTATTTACATTCGTACGTACGTGAGCATTAGTCACTACATTAAAGGTTATGAAGATTAATCGAAATAAAATATTCCTGCCTAACATTTGTGTCCAAAACAAACTGATAATATCAATTATCTTAATGAGAAATAGTTTAAAGCTTTTGCCATACACGTTGTATCGCTGTGTAAGTGGCATAGATCTGTATATAAGTGGCGATCACTAATACGTTTTCCTTGCTGCGAAGTTACGAAGGCACTCCAGGTCGACTGGTCTCGACAGCGAGGGACAACACGTAGCCTATACGAAATTATCTGCCCCGAGAGGGCGCCGCGGGCAGCTCCAGGAAAATATAAAACGAAAATAAGTTACGTTTACCCGCTTGCCGCCAACCTAAGCCGTGTGCCAGAGTTTTTTTGCATTACCACGGTGAAGCTGCAAATAAAATGCTTATTTTAAATTAACGTTTGCTCAGGTATTCCCCGCGTTAACGTTGTTTTGTTGTCCGTTCGCACAAGTGCGACGTGCAGCTAATTCAGTTAGCGAACCTCGGTTTTTGCGGAAACTTTAATTATTTCTAGTGGCGCGTTAGGAACAATGCCCCGGAGCCGACGCTGGATATTGAAACCGCAACGATACGTAATAGAAGCAACATAGTCCTTTCGATATTATGCTCTGAATGGCTGCAATAAACTGACTCCCATGCAACTGTATTGAATCGAGTATTTGAACGCGGAGAGAAAACAGGACGAGTATTTTATTGACTGTATTTATATTTACTTACGGTTATATTCGCAAATGTTCGATTGTGAAAGTAAACGCATTTGTAGTGAAAGCGTGTTCGCACCGCAACTCGACTTCAGTCAGACCACACGATATTAAAACTATAAAGTGGCGCGACCGAATCTCCGCCCTCGACTCGGGTCCCGGGTCCCGACCCGACTTTCTTTTGTTTTTCGCTTTCTTTTATTTAGCACTTTGATTTTTATTACACCTGTAAACCTCTATCGAGCGCCTTGAAACTTTGTTTTGTTCCGTAATGAAGAATACTAGCTTTATAAAAGGTGTAAGAGTAAAGGAATTTGAATAGAATATGGAAAAGTATATGTATGTTTATGAAGCCCCGCAGGGACTCACATGTTGAACTTCCCAGAGAGTAAGTACACCTAAGCAAGAAGGGGTGTGCATAAAATGACTAAGTTATCGCTCTCAGAAGACATAGGCAGTCGTAAAAGTTGAAACGGAGCGGCTCATATGAAAATAATCAAGGAAGAATCGATGTGTCGTATCTTTTCATTTGGAGAGAGCTCTCGATATATTACGTCTTGGTACTTAGATACTTATTTTGTTTTAAGTAGGTACTAAATGTACCTCCGAGAGCAATTGTGTTAACAACAAGTGTCGTTAGGATAATTATTACTGTGAGAAAGGAGGGCGTAACGACAGACTAACTAGTAGGTACATTTGTATTATGTAGCGTTTATATAGATTTACACAATATTTAACTTCTATATGATTTTACAAAGTAAACCGTTAAGGATTTGTTCAAGGATTAAGTTGGTGTTTGTCATTTATTATGGCTAATTGTGTTTATTCTGTAACTACATACGTATGCTGCCTTTGTTAGGTTTGATAACGACTACCTTCTTCAAATTCATGTGAGCTATAATTAAAAAACACTTACACGTAGTTCTAGAATAGAAGTTATATATAAGACAATGTGACAAGAGCGACAAGAGCGAGTGTGGCTCAGTGGGAGCACGTGCGACTGTCGATCCGACGCACCCGAGTTCGAATCCCGCTGGCCCCACACTACTGACATTCTAAAGTTATGTGCGGATTTAATACTCGCTCTAAAAACGGTAAAGGGAAACATCGTGAGAAAACCGGTATGTCTAAGAATTTATCACCAAAATTCAAAAACATTTGACATTCACCAACCCGCACTGTGCCAGCGTGGTGGCTTGTAGCCTATACTCTCTTCACGAGTCCCAGCAGTGGAAAGGTAATGCTGATGATGATGATTAGACAATGAGAATGTCATAGATGAAAATTTCAGTACTTGTTATATACAAATAATGAACATAGATTAACTCCATCCAAAGGTTGACTGGAAGAGATCGCTCTTAGCGATAAGTCCGCCCTTTGTACTTTAGTTTGTAAGTAATTTCCATGTACCTACTTATTTTTTATTTGGTGTACAATAAAGCATATTTGTATTTGTATAGATCTAAATTTTACCAAATTCTATTATATAAACATTCTATTCTATTATATTATATGTTAAAATCCTATTCACCAAAATAAACATGTTTATTTTATTTTTCAATCCAGTTAAAGCAGAAGCATTAGTTGTAGTAGTACATTGAAGAAATACGAGTGGGCCATACTTCAATTAAGTTAATACAATGGAACAATGTAATTGTACAGATCCTATCTGTTTTTGATAGGTATTGTCAGAGTATCTTCTGTTTTCTGTTCTCCCCTAGTGTTCAACAGTAATTTTGTATATATAGGCCGAGAGCCATAAATTTCTCGTAAAATTACTGGACTCCTCCGCAAGGAAGGTAACACGAGGTTGATTTGCACTTACAATAACTACTTCATTGTTAGAGGTAAAAACTATTATTCTATATTAATGTAGCATGGGCATCGATTTACTATCTAGATTTCAACCAGTGGCACAGTGGTTGACACAGAGTTCAGTTTTTTTAAACTGACTCTTTGGACGATATTAACATAAATATAGTAGTCTCAGAGCGCAGTGAAACAAAGTTCTGGCTTCGGCTGTTTTGTGCAGGCGTGTGGCTTACCATCATTTGAACGACCTGCTCTAACAGGTGCTCATGAGCACTTACGGTTTGAACAGCTACGATGTAGGTGGGTACCATACAATTTTGGCTCAACCAACGTCTGATGCAGCGAGAGACCTGTTCAAAATTTTGGGTCTCCATAAATAAGTCTACTATATGGCTGTTTATAAAGACCTTTCACTATAGTATTAGCATATACGATGGGGCTGACATGTACCAACCAATATATAAAAGCCCCCAAAATAAAATAGATAAAAAAAACGACCTGCTCGTGTCGTCTCTTTGTTACAGAAACAATTATACGTTTTATTAAACAAAATACCGAATTTAATGTATCTTCAAAGTCCTTGGACTTTGAAGATACATTGAAGTCAAATATCGATGAAATGTATATGGGACCACTTCGTAGTATACTGAACCTAACACAAAAATAAGTTTCCAAATCGGTTCATGAATGACGGAGTTCTGAGGTAACATATATAAAAAAATCGAAGAATTTTCTCAAGTAACATCAATTTACATTGATAACATTTACATTTACACTAATAGTTACCTATTAGTGTGTCCCTAAAAGTAATTAAACGTCATCGAACCAAGTCATTTGCCTAGCTGTTTGATCAAATGGCTGAATATCATTCAGGAAGCCAGTTGAACGGCGCTGTTTAGTAAAGAGGCTACGCTGTTGATTGAATTATTAATGTCTTAATAATCCTACTTTCTTACTAATATTATAAGTGCGAAAGTTTGTGAGGACGGGTGTGAATAGATGAACGGATAGATGTTTGTTACTAATTAACTGTTAATCTACTGAACAGATTTTGATGAAATTAGGTATGTACGTACTTTATCCAGGAAAAGGACATAGGCTACTTTTCATCTCGGGAAATCGCGGGTGAAACCGCGGGGAGGAGCGAGTTATAAATACAAGTGAAACCTTCAATAATCTCAATTACATACATAGAAATAGAAGCCAATGTAATATAAAAGCGATTGATGCTGAACATATAAATAAATTATATCAGCGCTGTATACTTACATTTACTTGTCCAAGGCCTTGTATAAGCACCTTACCAAAATTACTAGTGGCTCTCCAACTACGACTGTTCGATTATGGCTCTCACGTTTTCGATAACATGAGATTTATCAGACACATTACTCGATAGGATATGTCAAGGAGCATCTTACGGGGTATTAGGTAGCGTAAGTTATACCTAGTGCTGGGGTTTGTACTGCTACGGTTCACAGTATAACCTTGTTAGCCTTCGTGGTGTGTTTGAGGTTCGTTCATATTACAATAGGTGCGGATTCAGTTCCTGCTACAGCACTAATATTTTTCTTAAAGATGGGAATCTCTAAATAGTATAAAACAAGAAAGTGAAAGACTAAAAAAATGTATAGATATAGAAGAAATAAATAACTATGCTACTACAACAACGAAGTAGTACATCAAGTTTTATATCCTAAACTAAAAACAATATTTTATATCCTAAACTACATACATATACTGACAATTCTGCGGCCGAGACGCGGCTTGCTTGTTGGCTTCATTAATGTTCATGGAAGTAGCGTGATACCTAGTCCTGCCGCGGCTTGAATCATCTCTCGTAGTTAGAAACGGCCTGTGATAACGATACCATTATTACAGCTCCTACAACAATACCCATACGAATACATTACATATTTCAATGAATAAGTTAATTAAATTACTCTCTCTAGAGAGCATTGGCCTTTAACTTAATAAAGTAAGATACTTGTTTCTAGAGAATCATGAACTTTGAGGGCCATGCACCCATCCATAACACAAAACAAATATGTACTTCATTTTTTCTGTGTACAAACATTTGTTCTGTGTTGGGTATCGAACCCGCAATCTCCAAAGTACAACTATGAGATGAGTTGACCTGCCCAACCACTGCACCACCGAGGCTGACCAATGCTTTAAGGCCTCCCACTTAGATCAAATTCTTACCTATTAAAAGGACCAATTAGTGATCCGCCAGATAACCTACTGGAACTTTAGTCGGTATTTTTTTGAGTGTACATTTTATAAAAAAACCGACTCCATAGTATCTTCGAAGCCCAAGGTCAAATATCGATGAAATTTATATGGGACCACTTCGTAGCCATACTGAACCTAACGCAAAAAGAATTTTCCAAATCGGTTCATAAAGTTCTGAGGTAATAATTATATAAAAAAATACAATCGAATAGAGAACCTTCTTCTTTTTGAAGTCGGTTAAAAATACTCAAATTCCAAATTACTTTCAAGTATTCATTAAACAACGTTAAATAAGTAATAATAACCCAACTACCTACTTACTGAAATTTGATTATGCTTAGGTGAAATTATGGAATAAGTAATTTTTATTTTTTTAATCTAAGTCATAGTGAATTATAGTTAAGATTTTTTAACAAATGTATTTGTGGCACGACAATTTTAAATTTGGAGCAAAAACAGTTTATGAGTACAAACTATACAAACCTACCAACTTAGAGTACTTTTATTATGTGCCAAATATTCCTATTGGCTTCTAAATAAATAATTATTTATCGTCCACGAGGATACGAAAAATCACAGAATGGATGCTTACTTTAACTCTTTTGAATAACCTAGTACAAAAAATAAACAATACTTGTGTTATAGTTACTGACGAAATGAACTCTTCCAGAGCCCATGGAAAATAATCCAGCTTCGTGTAGTTCTTTAGAGTTTTGTTTGTACATACTTTTTTTTTATGTAACTGAATGACGAGACAAGCTGGTCGTTTGCCTGATGGTAAGCAATACGCCAGCCCATAACAATAACAACACCACCCAGAACTTTGTTTTGCAAAATCCTGCGCGGCGCTGCACTGCACTCGTCACCCTAAGACAATTAGATGTTAAGTTTCATAACGCCCAGTAATTTCGCTGGTTACGATACCCTTCAAACCGGAACACAGTATTGCTTGCGCACTACTGCTTGCTTATGTCTAAAGTGAATATCGGCAAAAGATTGTTCAGCCTAATAAATTTCCATATAGCTTTATATATACCTACTAAGAAAGCCGACGTTTTTGTTATAAAACAAGACCCGCCGTACCCTCACGGCTCCACCGCAAAACAAAATTTCATCCGACTAAAACAGTACTGGCAGCGTGTACTTGAGAGCCCCTAGTGCCACATTTCACTTTCGAGCATTTCGCCTGAAAGCCGAGAATCGAAACACGGGATAAAATATGGCTCAGTGCCGAAACAGCTATGTTATCGGTCGACTTCTTTTCATGTCAAACAGCAATGGCGTTGAATGTCGTTGACCGCGCTACACAAACAGCGCAAGTGGTGATACCAACCTACCCTTCCCCTCCGTTCTTCCCCCCACTTCCACCCACACTACTCACCTACAAAGACCACCTTAGAAAGTTCGCAAGCAATGACTTCTGAATGCTAAGCGGCTTTCGGTGAACTTGTGATCAAAGTTTTCGCGTAAAAATAGATCGGATGCTGTTCACGTTCAGTCTGTAATTACATATGTAAGTAATTATCATTAACTATTCGTGTTACTAATGTTTAATTATCAAAATAGTACCAACACAGACTTGATCGGATTATTACAAGTATTTACTGTAATCTAATTATCTAGTTCAGTTGTTTATTATTTAGGATTCGCTCTGACAGTATAAAGCTCTAGTACAAAATTGAATCAAAAAAATTAAGTAATCAATATCTTCTCGTCTTGATAAGCCTTTCAAATGTTATTAATTAATATTCACGTAGTAATTTTTATTATGCATATGAACATTTCCGTGACTGAACTACGCACAGTCTAAGATTTAGAAATATATTTTCCCTGGGCCACAAAGGAAGGATTTTTCAAAATTCCCACGGGAAAACGGGACAACCACGGGCGAAGCCGCACGTCGGCGTCGCAAATTTGGCTGGCTGGTATAAAATATACGTTGAGCAATGACTGTCAGAGCTCAAATTAAAATTATATCAGAAGGATGGTAGAGTTAGCGCAGAGTTAAACTTGGTTCTCTTCAAGGGCTACGCTACTTCATTATAAACGAATACAAAAAAAAACCACCTAATAATGTTGACTCATCTCAGCACTTAACCAACAAATCGATCTAGAAATACTTCCCTTAAACAAATCGTGTGTTTGATTCACAAACACACTCAATGGTGCCTAACACAGATTCGAGGGGAAGCGGAAACCGGTCACCAGGTCACCTGGCCATGGGACAACTACCCACAAACGCCTACAATTGAAAGCAGCCGCTCAATCCTGTCCGCAATTAAACACAGCTGGGTTTTTTACACCGCGTCTCATCGCTGAGGGAAATTGCAGGGGACTCAATGTTTATACGTCACGTAACCTCCTGAAGCCTTCCATTAGACGTTGTTTACTTAGTCGGTGCGCAAATCTTGAGAGGTCGACTCACGAAAATGCCCCATGAATATGCGATGACACAAACCGTACACAGTTTTTCCATTTAGTAACCATAATGAAATCTCACGCACGCACTTTATTTGTTTTTCAATCAGACGGGACTAAATATTTAAATTTTCTGGTATAGGTTTGTATAAAATATTGTTTTCGTACTTATTATGTAGAAATCGTATGTTTGAAACATATTGAATGTTACCTGCATTCAGGTAACAAATATTCAGAATGAACCAGCGACCTTGCATGGTTTGATGAAATTTGGTATATACGTACTTTAGCTCCTGGAAAAGGACATAATAGGATACTTTTGATCCCAAAAACCGCGGGTGAAACCCCGGGGCACTACTATTAATTATATAAAACATAATGTCATCAATAATGTTAGAAACATTATTTAAAAGTCCGAGAACTTCCCGATCCACCCAAGTCGAGGTATATAATTCCCAATGTCTCTCTTAACAGACTTTATTATACGAAACGCGAGCAAATACGAAGCAAAACTTACACAAAACTTCTCTCCAATAAGAACTAGTGAGTGAGAACTCCAACTGTTATAGGACTTGTTTCCTCTTTCCTGGAATATATCAATAACTCAACTACATGGAAAAACCTCAAATATGAATATATTATAGTCTTTGTATCCTACATTAGCATCACATTATTAATATATTCTTCTCATTTTGTATTCAACGCTCCATTCCAAGAAAAGAACACGAGACTTACTTGTTAATAAATAATGTTTTTGGTTAGTGAAGCAGTAAATGAGATTTTGAACAACACAAGAAAATGGCGAAGTTTTTAATCTTAACAACAATACGGTGTGTTGCATTAACTCGATTAAATCGATTCGATCGATCGATTACTCGATTTAACAGGAAAAGCAGATATTGAATTGCAGTTGTTTTCGAATTTCGCTACAAAAAGCAAATGTTTCCTCGTTACGATTCGTCTGTAAGTAAACTAGCGAGTGTGTTTTGTTTGCTTGTCGCATACGTTTTCGCTAAATACGCTTTCGATAAGGCGGACGTCGCGGGCGGTAGAGCGAGCGGGCGGGCGGCACGCGTGACTCGAGCGCTCCGGTGGATCGAGCGAAGCGAAGCGGCCTGTAAAGGAAGCGTGATTTGTATTTGCCGTCGTCAGTTTTTCCGCCGTCCGGATGCACCGCGCCGCTCAACACTGCCGTCGAACTAACGAACCATTCCCTGCCGAACCATCCAACCGAAATATTTATCCCGATCATTTGTATTATTTTACGCCATTTTATTTTAATGACGCTTCGCATCTGAAATTAAACGTCGGAGAATGTACCGTGTATCTTCATTATTGATTCATTATTTGTTAATTCACTAGCGTGCAACATAAAAATTAAATGCCACATTACATGTAAAAGTCCATTATTACTTATTTAAATTGTATTGCTATATATTTTAGTGTTCAATAAAGCATTTTTGTATTTGTGTTGTATACAAAAGCTTAGATTGCTTTTTTTACTTATACGTGCAGATATAAGTCCTAATTGACGCAGAAATAAATATAAATAGAAACAAGTAAGTACATTGATTTTTACTGTTATGATAGATTCATGCTTAATCATTACATTTTATGTTCCACCAAAGTGATCCAATTAACTCTACGCCTTCACTAATTATATAACGGAATACCTGCTCACCTCCAAAAACTGTTAAATGCCATAAAAAAGACATTTTAAATTCCCGTTGTCGACGTTAAAATTATAATGAACTTTTCCCAACTTTCGTTAAGTATTAAACCATTGAACTCGCGCCTCCCTTAAACATTAACATTAAACCTGCTCAGTATGACGGTCACGTCGTCAGGTATTTTATATTAGAGAGACAAAAATAACGACCTAGAGTAATCTAAATAGCTTATTCATCTCGCTGAAAGTATTTCAGACTTATTTGAAGTTTAAATGACTTAAGAAGGTGTATTATGTAAATACGCTGGTGGATTACCTAAAAAAACATATTGCTTCATTCTTTCATGCATCCCACTAATAAAATTATTAATAAATAAACAATTTAATTTAATTTTCAATTAATTATTCTGTGCTATTTAATTTGTAAATGTTCATGTGAGTCTTGTGTAACCAGATTTTTTTATAAACTCGAATGTTTACGCCTGCAGATGAAATTTGGTATAGCGATAGTTTAAGACTAAAATAACACATATAAAACAACCCGCGACTTCTGTCGAGCATAAAAAGTACCCTAGTAGGTACTTTTTATCCGCGAGTGAAGTCGCGGGACGCATTTATTAAAAAAAAAATATTGGCTTTTTTTATATTCAATAGTCAAATTATTTTGTAACAATAGCTGTTAATCCCCCAAACAAAACAAAATAAAATAAAGTAAAAATAAATAAAATCTATTAAAATAAAATCAGAATGTTGTGTGGTAGCGTAGAAATTCTATCAAAACTAATTTGGAACAACATGATACTTAGCTTAAGTTTAGTAGGTATAGTTTTATCTGACGAGTTTATTATTTTCATAAAGAGTGTCGTACCTGCACAAAAGAGCAGAGTTTTTAGGTAATAGTCAAGCTAATGGGCTTTGAAATGAGATTTTAACCAAACTTCTTTCTTAATTTTACAATTCAATTTATTAAGGTCACTTTTAAAACTGATCCTAAAATTTAGACGTGCCAACTTGCCTCGAAATTGTTGGGCAAAAAGCAGGTATTTTAAATGCGCTCGGATCCACACGAGCCATTGTTGGTGGCGGAATGCCAAATGAGTTTTGTGATGGAGTCCCCTTGTGGAAACCCGGATAGTGAACCCTGTCTCCTTAACTAAACAACATCTCGGAACGGCTACATTCTTTCTCATTCTAACCGCGGGACGCTCCACTTAGCTGCCAAGCACCTTCGCATGTGACATTTGAATGCGAAGAGCCTATTTTTTGTTACTATTTCTCATACCATGGACATAACATCTCGCCTGTGACGGCTTATAGTCGTATTCTTGCAAACACTCCTTCGAAAAAGCAACAGATTGACAAAAGCCATGATAAAATCTTTAATATTAAAAAATTCGTCCGAGTTCGGCTAGATCCTTTCCCATTTCTCTATTTCAACGAACAAATCTAGCTGAAAATCTAAAAAAATATTACGCCGTAAATGTTTTGTCTAGTCCGTTGGTTTGCTCGACGCAGCGAGGTCCACGTTAACTGCGCCTCACCTTATCTATTTTGCAAAATAAAACTATAAACATGCACTGAAAAATGAGGCGATGAGGCGCGAATGCCCAACTTTTTTCTCGTTTGTGTCATAAAACGTAGGGGTAATTTCAAGCGGGTGCAATTTATATTTTGCAGCCAACCGGTTCCAGTGTCGGACCACTGAATAAAGCCTTCACCGCTCGCACTCAACCGGCCCGCCGTATACAAAAGTATCTGAATTTACTTTCAACTAGCGAGCAACGCAACAAAAAATACAAGCTTTTTTAAGTGTGCCAGTTATAGTGTACAGTCAGTGTTAGCTTGTGCTATATGGAATGAGCTTCTATTTCTAGGAACTCAAATTTATCGGAATTCACTTGTTACTAACGAGCAGAAATAAAATACCTAGAGGTTAAGTGTGTCAGTGAGTAAGAGGTACTGTTAAGTAAAAAAATTAAGAATATGTTTTAGACCACATTTGTGTGTAAGGTACATACTATTAATAAGCAAATTAGAACAAAATGTTGTAGGTACAAAACAAACATTGAAAGCTCTACTATCATGAGCACTTACCTCTCGGGGTAAATCTTGAGCTGCACTCGCAAAAACACAAGCACACACACCTAGAGTCCTTATCTCTCACCACCTACTTTAGAGAAGTAGCAAAATAGCCCTACAACACAATTACTCAGTTTGTATGTACACTATATAGTTTGCAGCTACACGTATTTAAACATATACGGAAAGTCAAAGATAATTAAAACGTATCTATCCTTACACGCCTTATACTTATTATGTACACTCTAACACATTATTTTATACACTTTTTTGTAGCGATCAGTTTGCTGTTTGTACACTTATGGGTAACAGTTTAGTATCAACAATTGACTATCGGTTTCATAACTCTGTTCAGTTTATTAGGATGATTGTCGACAAGTCGCGCAAATGTCACGCGTCCAATCACGCGTCGCACCCACGGTTTCCTGAAACAAGTTGGAATATATTACTTCAACATCAACTACCCACTATTATTTGGAATTCGTCTATTTTTGTTACTTTTGTGCGTTTATAATATGTGTAATTTTTTTTTTATGTATCTGAATGACGGGACGAGCTGGTCGTTCGCCTGATGGTAAGCAATACGCCAGCCCATAACAATAACAGCACCACCCAGAACTTAGTTTCGCAAAATCCTGCGTGGCGCTGCACTGCGCTCCTGAGACAATTGGTTGTTAAGTCTCATAATGCCCAGTAATTTCGCTGGCTACAATGGCCTTCAAACCAGAACACAGTAATGCTCGCGCACTACTACTTGGCGGCTGAATAACTGGCAAAGCGGTGGTACCCACCCAGACGGCCTCTCGCATACGAGAAACCTACCACCCGTTACGAGAAACCTACCACCAGTAATAATGTGTACCTAGTATATGTATGTTTATGTAGGCACTCAGAATGTTGCTATTATTTTGTATGTATTCTTGTGTATGATGCCTCGTTGGCTAGAATGCCCTTCAAACCGGAACACAATAATGCTTGCGCACTACTGCTTGGCGGTAGAATAACTGGCAACCTACCCAGATGGCCTCCCGCATACGAGAGACCTACCACGAGTAATTTTATCAGTTCATATCGGTATATAAATCCTGTAGATAATGCTGGAATATTTTCCAATAAGGTTCGATTACAATACAATAGTATTAATGTACCGTTCTAATAATGGGCATACGGCACCGGAAGATGACCATTACAGTGACAATTTCCGGTGTAACAATATTAGGGTTCCGTACCCGTCCGTACCAAAGGGTAAAACGGGGCCCTATCACTAAGACTCCGTTGTCCGTCTGTCTGTCTGTCTGTGTGTCTGTCCGTCTGTCACCAGGCTGTATCTCATGAACCGTGATAGTTAGAAAGTTGAATTTTTTACACATGATGTATTTCTGTTGCCGCTATAACAACAAATATACTAAAAAACAGAATAAAATAAATAATTAAAGGGACCCCATACAACAAAAAGGGTTTTTTCCGTTTTTTGTAGATAATAATGGTACGGAAACCTTCATGCACGAGTCCGACTCGCACTTCGCCGGTTATTTTCAATAGAAACCATCTTACTGCGAAGGCCAAAGTTAGTCAAGCTCATAATTAAATAGCCATTTGTTGAAAATTGTACGTTTCTATAGATTTTAATGTAATTGAGTGAAAATACGAGCAGATCGTTCACCTGATGGTAAGCAACAAGCCTTCCCATGACAGTTACAGCACCAACCATATCTTTGTTTAGCAAAATCCTGCGCGGCCATCAACCTGGGACAATAGCTCTAATCCTTTGTACTCCAAGGTTTAAAGTTACAAAATTTTTATCAAAATCAGTTCAAACGTTTAAGCATGATTGAGTAACAGGCGAGAGGCCGTCCAGGTGGGTACCAACCACCGCTTTGCTAGTTATTCAGCCGCCAAGCAGTAGTGCGCAAGCATTACTGTGTTCCGGTTTGAAAGGCATTAGTTATTAGTAGCCAGCGAAATTACTAGGCATTATGAGACTCAACCGCTAATTGTCTCAGGGTGACGAGCGCCGCGCAGGATTTTGCAAAACAAAATTCTGGGTGTTGCTGTTATTGTTATGGGCTGGAGTATGGCTTACCATCAGGCAAACAACCAGCTCGTTTCGTCATTAAGTTACATAAAAAACAAACTTTCCCAATTATAATATTAGTAGGGTTGTCTATTATATACACAGCTATACACAGCGCTACAACTAGCATAAGCATTATTTACTGTAAATCAATAGAATAGAATAGAAATAGAAAAACTCTTTATTGTATACCAAATTAAAGAAATAGACAATAACACAGTCCTTAACTATTATTATTATTACTTCTTTATTTCAGGTAACTTAAGAAAACAATAGTTACATTAGTGACTAAAGTAATTCTAAGACCCATATTATATATACCTTACAGACTAACATACATATTATAATATTAAAAACTATTTTTATGAAGCTACAACAGGGAATTGTTTTCGCCTACTTTCCCTGTACCGGCGGTAGACTATCCCTGCAGGCCAGAAGTCCGGGGCGAGGAACATCTTCGCGTATTCCGCTGGAACCTGGAGCGCATAGGACTTGAAGTCAGTGGTCCTAATCTGCTCCAGCCGCGACAAACTCATGTTGATGGGCTCCTCACGCGAATTCCGGTACATGCTTATTCTCTCCCGGACGTATCGAAGGACTTCTTCACCTTTCGTCTCTTTGTCCAGGCGGGAGAGGTATATCTTGATGGTCGTACAATGAACTATGGTAGTACAATGGGCGATCTTATCGCTTGAAGACTTCCAGACAACCTTTGGATGGACAGTATCGGAAGAAGAAGTAGACGGCGGTGTACAACAAAATTCGTTAATTACAACTAAATACCTACATAATCATACATACAAATCAATAAAATATTACTCGTATAAGATTTTAAATAATTAGGAAGAAGAAAAATGATATTGCTCGGGCAGGGATCGAACTTGCGTCTTCGGAATACCGTCCCGACGACTTAACCACTGGGCCACCGAGCCTACTGCTCGAGCAACCAAATTTCTTCTATCCTTCTTATATCGTCTTATAATACTAAAATGCAAGCAGTTGACATGCATCCTACTTAATTATACTACTCAATCTGCTCCATTGGATTAATTTCACGCGTCATTGCTACGTTCAAACTAAAATACTCATATTTATCAGTATCAGAATACCATTCCAAGTTTGTTGTTTGCATTTAGTTAATGCATAACAAGGACGGAACCAACTTAGTGCACAATTGTCTAGTGGCGAGAACAAGAATACGACACAATATAGAACAGTTTTTAAGATTCAAACAATCAAGAAAATTACCTACCAAAGTCTCCACGTATAGAAATAAACCACTAGTAAGTGTTAGACCTTTTAAGAAACTCGTATATACTTGTCTTGTATAAAAACCTTATATATTTATAATTCCAAAATATGTAACGGATCTCACACAAAATGAATTCAAATTAGTAGTGAAAACTATTTAAATGAAAAAATCACACGATAATTCGGTAATACGGGAAGCCTGGAACAATCCGCTTTTGCCAAGTAGGCAACTGGCACAAAAAAAACTTAATAAAATTTCAAAAAGGCGCTCCTCAGTTCTTTGCTGTATGATGCTGTGGAGTGGTTCTTTTTCCGATGCGGTGGTAGAGTCATTGGGATAAATTGACGTTCATAAGTGCGTCTGCGATGACTAAACTGAATAAAGAGCTTTTAAATTTTTAATTAAATACAATTAACAGTGAACTCGTATTATTATCATATTAATTTTATCTAGTACCTAATCGTTATCATTGGTTATAAGGATAGGTAATTTAGTATTTGAATATGCTCCCAGAGCTACGATGCCAACATCAAATATCATGGATTTCGGTAGTGAAAGTCGGTAGTAATCGCTTATATTTATGCTAGGTAGGTAGGTGTCCCGCCGTTGTTGTTATGTCTCACATCCAGTCTTAATAACAGACAGTGCGTCCTGTTATTGCAAATGTTATCGCCCAAGAAGATATCCTTAAGATATTCTATATTATGCTGAGTATCGTCGGTAGTAGCTTGATAGTAGCTACCTAACACGCTTGAATTGAGTGGCATGCATCATCTCCAGATCTTCAGAGAGAGAATGTAGGTACTTAGGTACTGACCACATAAATAGAATGCTTAGTGAGCGTCAGTCTCCACTCGCATTTCCTTTATTTACGGTGATTTGTACTCGCTTCCAAGTGGCAAGTCTCTGAAACTGTTCCTTGCTGAAACTTTTTTGATAATAAACATAATGGGGCCACTGAAAACTTTGTGTTGTCTTTGATCAGTGGCGAATGCTTCTGAGTGGAGATTTTTAAACCGACAACAATGGCCGCACTCCAGCGGTAACAATGGGAATGCTTTAACAGACGCTTTATTAAAACAATTTGTAGAAAAACCGAGCTCCGAGATATAAGCTCCGGTACCTAGAATAACTAGTTTGTTACTTCGTTTCAGCTTGCTACCTGAATGACTTTCAAGAATCAATATTGAGTACAATTAAATTAATCGTAACTCATAAAATGTGTTAAATTACGTTTGTAGAAGTTATAACTTTACTGGATAACATCTTTCTAAAAAGAAATACCAATATAATAAAAAATAAATAACTCAAAACAACTTTTACATAATATGAGTTAAAAGAGTACCTTACGTAAAAAAGAATGATAATAATTTCGTCGGAAAGTTGCCAAGCAGTCGTTCCTTTATATCGTCGTATAAGTTGACTCGTGTTTTGATCGAAAGTCAAGTCATGAGGCGGAGCAGATGTTGAGAAATTGCTGAGCACGGCTCAAGAGAATATATTTCGGAATCGGGCGCGTCGAAGCGCGCACGTGACCGCGTGAAACTTGCGGCGCCTCTGCCTCCACCCTTATCAATCACATGAAAACTATGCATTACTTTCATCATTTTGGTACTCAATAATGTACACCCCTAAACTCCTCCGCAACATCTTAACTACGAAGTTTGCAAACAATGCGCTTTCTATAGTAATTTGATCTAGACAACTTGTCTACTGCTTTAGCTATTTTGAAAACCTCAGCGGAATGTATAACTCAACAGATCTTTAACACATACCATTATACACGACAAAACCAATTTGAAATACCTACTTGCTACTGCTTGAAATAGCTGTTATGAAACTTTACTTCGGCTGCAATTTCGTCACAAAAACGCTGTGCGATTCGTCTGTATGGCCTGACCAATTTAAGTAAATCCTATTAAAGGCACGTTTTTTGAGTCGCGACGAAAGCTTTAGGACTCGATATGCACTAATGGCATTTCTGCTAACGAGCGGTCGCGTATCGAACATTGGCATCCCTTTGCTTTTTATAAATCTTGCTCCGAAAACTTATGACTGGGATAAAGAGAAACTAACGTTAACTATTTTCAGAAAATTCATCTAAACTAAAACGTGCGCTCGGCAATAACACACTTTTGCTGAATTGGGTAAAAGCAAACAACGCGATAATTCCGTTAAAATGTCCCAAACACGTAGCAGACACTATGTTATGTTGGTGTTACCGAAACTTTGGACATTTTTACTGTCTAGTGAAATCCTTCTTGGAGGAAACAAGAAATAGGTGAGCGTGTCTCGGGGCGTTATCACACAAATCTTGACAAAATGCCGGCTACACAAAGAGACGCTTCAATATTTTGTTCTTGTTTTACGAGCCATGCTGTCGCTAAACTTTTTAAAAATATGAACACATTTTATGCTTTTAAAATTGTAAATGGTACACTTCATATCTCTTTTAATTGGTTGGTTGGACTGAGGACTTGTTGCATATTAATCGATGCACATACCTTATACATATATTGAGGCTTTAGGTGAATATATTTGATAAACGACACTTGCTATAAACTGCTATGTATAAGATTATAATTATCCCTAAAGTCATACAATGTTATTGTTTGTTACAGTTTAAATAGAAACGCATGGTTCGTGAAGATTCAAGGTTCAAACATTCATCCCACGTGCGCAAACAACCTACATCGTGACGACAGCAATATCATTTAAATATCAATGTAGAACTAGGTATGAAAGGTCGTAAATGACGTACAAATACTAAGCTCACGTCTTTGCTCTATCGGAAACAAAATATGTTGCTAACTGGCCATTTGAAACAGCATCCAGTCGACAGATATTCCCGCCACGTGTGCAGATAACCTATGTAGCGACGACACCAATATCATTGCCAGCTGAATATAAATCGCGGCTCTATTCGATATGTTTAGATATGATTGATATTTCGTACCCGAAATGGCAAACGTAGTTATACAATGTATGACTATGCTACATTTTTCGCAGAGGAAAAAATATTTCGGTAGATTAGGCAGTTTTTTTATTGCTTTGATGAGGCAAGCAGTCGAACACTTTTACGGCCTTTCTAGATTCGGTCTGTCAGCGATTTAACTTTTAAGATATATTCTTATAATAATGTTATCAAATATAGGAATTTATTTATTGAGATAAACAATTTGATTTAAAAACATTCAAGTTATAATACTTTTTATAACCTGACAATAATAAATAATGTTCTATTTAATTTAGGTATACTACTGTACATAATGGGCAAAACGTCCCAGATCAAATGTGTACCTTCGTCAACCGTTCACACGGCCTCGGCCCAATGTTCAATGGCCCAAGCCAAAGCCAGCTCAACTGATTCAGATCGCTTACTAAGACATGAGTTTTGAATACTGCAAGCGAGCCGAGACTCTCAGTACTATATAGGTTAACTATAATTTTAATTGAGCAATTGATATTATGGCAGCCGTAACTTAAGGATCGATTATTCAAAGGTTGTTTGTTTATATTGATGACGTTAAAACTCTCACACTAATTAGACGTTTTGTTAAAGTTTTCCGAAATTCAATTAAAATATACTTGTTATATATATTCTATTCTAATTATACATTAATATCAGTAGGGTAAAAACGAAGAACTTGACCTCTCCGTAGTACGCGCTTTCATTTACTGGGGTTATTTTGCAAAATAATTCTAAGAAAAACTACTATAATACTATAATTACTGGGCATTATGTGACTCAACAGCTAATTGTCTCAGGGTGACGAGCGCATTGCAGCACCGCGCAGGATTTTGCAAAACAAAGTTCTGGATGGTTCTGTTGTTGTTATGGGCTGGCGTATTTCTTACCATCAGGGAAACGACCAGCTCGTCTCGACATTCAGTTACATAAAAAAAACAAGACTGACTTTTCTGTGTTCCACGCGGACGAAGACGCTGAAAAAAGCTAGTATTAGTTACGTTTACATGTTTAAACAAAGTGGGTTTTTGTGTTTAAAAACATCTACTTGTCAACAATCAACAACGCTCTTCGATACGATACTTGACTCGATCCCACTTCAAAAGTAAAGTGAGTCGAGTCACAGCCCCCCTCGATATTTTCTATGTACGTAACTTGATTATGGTCAGATTGGTAAAACTGGTGACAAAACAATGGTTCAAAAACTCGCATTGGAACGGCTATGGAATGCTTTGCCACTCAGACATCAGTCGTGCCATCAGACTTTTTCAATCAATAAACACACCAAGATCTTTAGCAACGGATTTCCTTGCAAGAACAGAGCCCTTGAGGGAATAGTCTACAATAAGCTTATGCTTCTTTCTTGTGAAGCTGATAATAAAGCATTTACTGACGTTGAGCTGCATATAGTTTCGATCACACCAAGTTGAGAGGGTGTGTAGATCATTTTGCAGCTTGCAGGCGTCTTTAGCGTTATTGACGATATTAAACATCTTAAGGTCATCAGCGTAAAGAAGACATGGACATGAGAGGGAATCGATTAGATCATTTATAAAAAGAACGAAGAGCAAAGGTCCCAAATGGCTACCTTGGGGTACCCCAGATGTAACCGTTACTGGTTCAGATAGGTGACCTTTCACTGCAACAAGTTGACTCCTACGACTTAGGTACGACTGCATCCACCGAAGAAGACTACCGTGGATACCAAATTAAGCCAGCTTTTTACAAAGCACGATATGATTCACTTTATCGAATGCTTTTGCAAAATCAGTATATATAGAGTCCACCTGAAGACGCCCGGCGAAAGCACTGCATAAGTAATTTTTGTATTCAAGAAGATTAGAGGTTGTTGACCTATTAGCCACAAACCCATGCTGCTGTGGATGTAGCATTGTCTTGACATGACTGTAAACAACATTTTACATCGAATATAAATATCGATATATTTTTTAAGGACACCCCTACTCCCAGGCTTTACATCAAAGACGAATTATATGATCTTTGCTTTACATGGTCTCTGTGTGAGACCTCAATGTCTCTGCCTCTGCCTGCCATTGACATTGACACCTTTTTTTCTCTATGTCTGCTCTGGCTGTCACTCAAAGACAGTTTGCTGCTGAACCAAGTTTGCTCGGTTTGCCCAAAACTTTGGTTTCAGTTTATTGTTTCTCAAACAGCGGCTTTTATAATGTATAGAATTATAAAGATTTGCTTTTACTTAATGCTAATAACCTTATTCAACTTATTGACCCTATCAGTTATGTATGTCAATTACTACCAAACAGTGCAAAGGGATTTGCAAGTCGCCGGTGAGCTTCAATTTTCTTGTAACTTTTTTATATTTTTCTCTGGTACTGGATAATAGCATAAATATTTGCGCACATGAGGCCAGTAGCCAAATGCGGGAATATTTTGCACGAAACACGGCTTTGACAGATGCTTGCAAGCCTTCGAGCGATAATGGACACGCGCCATGCTGATGTCAGTTACATGCACCGCCTATCCTTTCTGGCGTAAAAAATAAATAGGTACAGCGAAACTTTGTACAGAATTTAAATTGCGTGTTAGTAGTCGCTTTTATTAAAGACTATCCGTATGTTTAGCCATTAGTACATTAAATTGTAGGTGTATGATAATTTACTGTTCCGCTTCGATTATCACAGTCGCATAGTTTGGCGGAATTGCTTTTATTGGCAAGCTATCTGAATGTAGTGGGCTGATAAGAACCTTCTCCGTCAGGTTTCCTAATTTCTGACTCAATAGATGACGTATACGTGACCACCGTAGCTAAGTTGAGCAGAGCACTTCCGTCTAGGGAACATTGTGATGCGGGTTTTTTTTACATCTGTCTAGGCAACCGTTTAACAACGATCTCACCTGATGGGAAGTTCCACTCCTTCGCTGTTCGTATTAAAAAGGATGAGCCATAACGCTTCGTACGAATAGGTGGGACTTCTACCATGTAAGGGTGGTGTTGTGCCGATCGTCCTGTTGTCGGATGTTGAAATGGCGATGGCGATTAAATTGTGCAGTTCCCGAGCACACTCTCCATAGTGACTTCGGTAGATTACCAACACGCTGTCATTGATGAGCTTTTTAGCACGTCTTTTATCAACTGATCAGGATGACAGTCTTGGGAACCGCTCAACTAATGAACTGCTCAAAATCGATCAATCAAAAACATAAAAATGATAAGAGTTTCTAAGTTTTCCGTATTCTTTAGAATGACTCCACTCTGCTTTGCGCAGTTTCGGTGGATCTTTAAGGACTATAACTCCATTCAATTAATTTATCTTTAATAAGGTACATGCATTACCTTTAATTTACAGATTCCGAAGAATACTACTTGACAGATTTTGCGGTCGACGAGCTTTAAAGTATCACGCTGCAAGACTATGGTTAGATTATGTAGTACTTTTCATAAGCAAATATCAGGTAACTTCAACGAGAAAAATATATAGTTATAAAAAAACGTGAACAGTTTCATTCAAAGAAAAAACAATAGAGGCTTGATTTATTACAAGATCTGCCTCAGTAGATTTGAGTAAAGTAAACACACTCATCAAGTTTGTTGGTGGTACTTCCTAGGCACCAGCCAATGGAGCGCAGAACGTGATTTTTGCATGTACATTAGACAAGGGCTAGAAATGTGACGCGGGTTTATCACTTACCTACCTACCTATTGGCTTTCCCATCATCGACCTCCGCATGCCGCCGCCGCTAGCATCGCACACGTGTCGTAAACGCATGAGACGAGCGTGTATATAGGATTCAGGCCAATGTAACTTTCAAGTAAGCTAAGTATCCTACCCGACTCCAATCAGAAATGCTTCTGGAGTCACAGATGTCCAAAGTTGGCTATAGAGCCTTCTACTTGTTTGCCAATCTTTAACGATAAAAAAGGAAAAGGTTCCTTTAGTTAATTGTATTGTGTGGTATAAACATCTGAGCGCTACCTTGCTTCGGAAGGCACGTTAAGCCATCGGTCCCGGTTGTTGTGTTAGGTCAACAATTATTAGGCCATGTCGGAGGCCCACGAGAGAAAAAGAAGAAGTTAATTGTATAAGATCTATGTGCTTCATCTTAGACCACATCATCGCTTCACATCAGGCGAGATAGTGGCCAAACATGGATCTATTAAGCGTAAAAAAAAAAGTGTGAAACAATGAACGTGCATGTATAGTATAGTTATAATATGCTATGTTTACAAGCATGCGGGAGCGCGGTATGGACCTAATCTCGTAAGCAACCAGCAAAGGAGCAAATAAACAAACAATCTCCAAGACTTGTCCACTATGAAGCCCTTTTGATGTTTAAACTTTATTAGTTCTCGGTAACATGTTACGGAATACATATTGGCTTGTAATATACCTACTTTTATGATATTTTGGTGAATGTATTGATAAAGTCAAACAAAGTATTAGTAAAGTCAAACAGAATTTGAATGGGTTCGATATTAAATATTCATGGCTGGACGTAATCTGTAGTAAGAAGAGGACGCTAATGGATATTTAGGATTTAAATAACTAAGATTTTCTGTATCTAGGGAACCAGGAACTACGAGGACCATGGTCCCAGACATAAACAAAGCGCGCGAAACCAATGAAGCCAGCGCTTTTTTTTATGCTTTATAGATCTATGTTTGGCCACTATCTCACCTGATGTGAAGCGATGAAGTGGCCTAAGATGAAGCACATAGATCTAGGGAGAAACGGCAGTTGAGCGGCTGATCAGACCCGTTTCCTGTGCACAAACATTTCTCCCGTCGCGGGAATCGAACCCGCAACCTCAGTGGTGTGTTTGAGCCAACCTGCCCAATCACTAACCACAGAGGCGTTACCTACTTACTTAATATGTGAGTAAGTAGATTAGGTATATACATTAGTAGTAGAGTTCAGTATTTTCTATATGAGAATTTAGAACTACATCGGTATCATCATCATCAGCCCATCACGTTCCCACTCTGGGACACGGGCCTTCTCTCATTAAGAGATTATGGGCCTTAATCTACCCAATGCGGACTGGTGGATGTCACATGTCCTGGAAATGTTTCGATTAATTCTTGTGGTGCCAGCGGGATTCGAACTCGGGTGCATCGGATCGAAAGTAGCAAATGCTCCCACTGAGCCACACTTGCTCTATTGCTTTAATATACCTATACATCATCATGCTGCTCTTGTATGAAAAAGGTGAATTGAATCCTAAATACTTCGCATATGACATTTTTTTTTTAAACCGTTACCAAATTTCGAAATAACCAAGCTGACAAAACCAATAAAAAAATATACGTTCAAGTATTCAGTACAAATATTACTTAGGTACAAAATCCTAGGTCTACGCTTCAAATAGTGTAGCTGACTCCAAAAGTTAACAACTTTTGACAGGGCCTATTGTTATCCTAACCCAATAACCTCGAAAGCTTCGGAGTGGGCTCCTTTCATGACAAGACGCAGTTTTCATGGAAAGTCAAATGGAAAAGCGTAACCAATCTTAATGTCTCCGCTGCATGCACGCCCTGTGTTGCAGAATTCACACGTGATAATAAATAGATGGCTGTTCATGGTTCATAATCTTTTTAACATCTATGTTCGCGTCGGTGTCTATTCTACCTTTAATGTCTGCCTGACATGACACACTTATTACTTAGAAGCTTTGACGCAGTTTCGCTCGTGGGGTATGACACAAATCTTCCTCAGTTTTGACTCTTTATATTTCGGATGTATACCTACTACTAGATAGGACAACATAAAACAACAGGGCCCCAATTCAATATGACAACTTGGTGATTCCTTGCTTTGAAATCACGTTGATTCCTTCATTAATAAACGACATCTCTTTGACGCATTTATATATTCATATATATGACGCGTCATAGAGAATACAAATTACGCAGATGTCGTTTATTAATGAAAGAATCGACGTTTCCTCGAAGCAAGGAATCGCCAAGTTGTCATAGTGAATTAGGGTTCTGATCTTCAATGGTTATAATACACTAACGTAGCCCTGGAGCAGCATAAATATTATTTTTCTGTATAAAAAGGATCCTATGTCCTATTCCAAGATCTTAAGTGCCTGCTATAGTGTGAATGAAAAAGTACTATGTATAGTGAAGAGTTAAGTCGTGATTAAGTCCTTTATTTGTATTATTTAGTCCAAAGTAAGTTAGTCAATAGTCATTTATTCATAATAAAATATACGTCAAAAATTATATAATAAAATTAAATCATTACTGACTAGTTCACCAATGTCAAATTATAAAAAAAATAGTAATATTAAATTACAATTAAATAATATGATTTGGTATAGTAAAATAAATTAATACAATATTCATAATAATATAAAATTCATAAAAATAATTCATCAAACCTGTAAAAGGTTTGGTCGATAAGCCATCGTTTCAACCTGATTTTGAAACACTCGATATTAGGTGCTTCAGTGATGTTCGTTGGCAGTCTGTTATACACGGACGGACCCATGACATGAGTAAGCTTGCCAGACTTGCTTAGTGTTCGAGACAGCGTCGCTAGCTTTCCTGCACGCCTGGTATTGTAGGAATGGTAGTCTCCGTTTTTCTTAAATAAATTTAAATTATCGTGCACGTATACAGCTACTTGGTACAGTACAATGGAGGGCAGCGTAAGTATCTTGAGCGACTTGAAATAGGGCCTTGCTGAGTTATCTCTTGGGATGCGTGCTATAGCGCGGACGGCGCGCTTCTGCATGCGGAAGACTCGCTCCCAGTCGGCAACGCGTCCCCATAGCTCAGCACCGTATTGCAGCAAGTAGTGTACCGTCGCGAAATAGCACGATCGCACCAGTTCGGCTGGTAAAAAACGGGAAAGCCTTTGCAAAGCAAAGCATGCGCTTCCCATCTTTCTACACATCCTACTAATGTGCGCTTCCCAAGTGAGCGCTCTGTCCAGCTCAAAACCGAGGAAGGTAGTACTTTCGGTTTGGTCCAGCCTCGTCCCGTCACTTGCGTACACATTTAAACTTCAGGGCCTGCGACCCCAAAGACTAAAATGGATATAGTGGGTTTTGGTTAAGTTCAATACCAGTCCATTTCCACTGAACCACTCCGACAGCTGGCGGGCGGTGTCGTTTATCTTCCTTTCTAACTGATCTATTGATGGCGCTGATATTATTGCCGCAACATCGTCGGCGTACATTAATGTGTCGACGTTATGTATGGTATCAGGCAGATCATATAGTAGTAATGAGAACAAGATATCCGACACCGCAGATCCTTGTGCCACGCCCATCGTGAGTGTGAGTGGGTCTGATCTCGCCGCGCCTCCATCTCCAACGACTACCTGCGAACTGTTGCGCATCATGCCTGTTAATAAGCCTATTGCCTTGTCTCTAATACCGTAGTGACGCATTTTCAGTCCGAGTATGGAGTAATCGGCCACATCAAAAGCTTTTGAGAGATCACAGCACAGCACTGCTACTTGCTGCTTTCTCTCTCGAGCGTCCATCACGCGGCGCACCTCCTGGCGCGCCACGCACGTAGTCGATCTGCTCTCCCGGTAAGCGTATTGTCTATCTGATAACGCGTTTGTAGCTGTTAAGTATGCCATTAGTCGAGAGCTTATTCCATTTTCTAGTACTTTAGCCAACGCTGGTATTATCGAGACTGGCCTATATGCGTCAATGTCCTGTCGCTAGTAAAGGGTATAAAAATTGTTCTATACGCTGAAATTATATCTCTGATATCAGATAACGAATGACAAGATTCACGGTCCATTTTTCTGAAAATAATGATAGCTTTTTAGTAGATTGCTACATAAATTTCATTTGTCAAACCATGCGCCTGCAGTGGGTATGACATCATGACGCAAGAAGCGCATGCGTAATATAAAACACAAAACCAACTTCACATAAGGTTGATAATCGTGGAGCACTATCACTGTGCCCAGGGTTGGGCGTGTAGGCCCACTGCTACATGTCAGCATTTCAAAACACTGCTGACGTAAAATCTACCGAAAGCTTTCCAATTAAAACGTAATCCGCTTTGTTATCATTTTGCGGATTAACAAAGAGAAATTTCATTATTTGTAAACTTTTTCCATTACTTTACATTTCAAAATATTTCCAGTTATTATGTAAAATGTCATGTCTAGTAGATGTTTCAATAAATATCTGTAACAGTAAGTGTATTCGTCGCAACGGCTATGGAGATCAGAATCGATATATCGGATTGCGAAGGCATTAAAGGCTTTACAGCTTACAACAGTCATAAGTTCAACGGTCAGCGAACAGTCGTAGCGAATACGGAGCCAGTAATTTGGAGTTACGATACGAAATACAAGCACTAGGTACTATACACATGCTGAACTCGGGCCAAGGAACCAGGAAGAACGACTTGTTTTAAGCCTGAAAGCTCATGAAATTTTCAAATAATTAAAGTCTATATACGGCCAAGTAAAACGATCCAAATTACATTATTTATAGTAGTGGGTCACTGACAATAACAGCACGTCGTTGGCCTGCATGTTAAATCTACAGCTTCATTTGAAAGACAAGACAAATAAAAATGAGTTATGAGCAACTAAAAAAGAACCATTCATAATGTTTGCAGTGACGTGATATATCAGCGTTCTTACAACCCATTGTTCAGGAACTAGCCGTCACTGGAAATGCGACTGGAATTCTCGCATTGGTTTCATTTTCCTCGTACACGTTGAAAGAAAGGATTTTACCAAATTGTCTCTTTTATGAACCATTATGAATGTTCTTTGTTATGTGCCAAGTCACCTTTGTTTACTTTGTCCTTTAACGTTAAACGATAGACACTATACATATTTACATATGCCTAGACATAATATATATAATCTATAATCTAATGACGCAATACTAACAAACTAAATAACAATTAATCATATAAAACAAACCGTGCATCTATTAAAACTCTTATCGTGATAAAAATAAATAAAGTTTCATGACATAAAAGTTTTAAAATCAAGTTAAGCACGGAGAGTCGACGTTTGCATACCAGTATAGTGTCACGACTGATACCGATGGTGCGGAATTAAAGTACTCAAACTGTGGTATCCACGTGAGCTGTCAGTTTATGCGACACTTGATTAAATTAACGAGCGTGTAGGGCGCGAGAGGCGGAGCGCGCGCGCGACGTTCGCTCGCGGCGGTGGAGCGGCGAGCACTGCCGCCCCGCCCGCCCCGCGCGCATCATCCCTTAACTTCCTCAGTCACCACCGGATACACCTATAAGGTGCAGCTTGTCGTGCGATTGTGAAACTGCTGACTGCTCTATTGCCAAGCCCCGTCTTATTAGCATAAAGCAAATTAAGATGCACCGGGCTTAAGCCGCAGAAGCGGGCAACGTGCCGAAACGCAATTGTTGCCAATACATGTGTATAATTTGGGATAGAGCTAACCTTATTTACGAATTAAAACGATGTATAAGTCATTATCAGCGCCAAAAACTGTTCTGCGTGCATAAAGTAAAAGCACTGTCAAATAAAGAAAACATAGATAAGCAGAAGTAGGTCGGCACCATAAATTGTAATTAAATATACTCCCCCATATACCTATTCGTAAAGTTAATTTAAATAACAAAGAGCGTAAAGAGTATAATTTAAGTCTAATTATTGCACATTATAATGCTTATTTACGTTGCACGCCCAGCCAGCCGGCCGCCCACCGCGCGCTCCGCCCGCCCATCTAATGGGCCGGCTTTGAAACCTAATACTTTTACTCGGCACTGCTGTTTTAACAACTATCTAACTATGCTAATGAAAAACTAAATACGATGCAAAAAACAAAACACGAACGTCTTAATTAAGAATTTAACCACACACGCTACTTTTAGCACCCACGATTGGCATTTTGGCGATGGAGTAATCAAAGTCGCGCGTTTCAACGATTACTACTGTTAGGATCCGCGATTTATTCGATCACGGTATCTAAATCGCTGCGATATGCGTGCGATGGTGTGCACAGTGAAGCTTCATCTGGCTTCCTAAAAGCGAACGAAGTTCTGTCGATCGCCGATCCTAAAAGTAGGTGATATTGTTAAATAACTAACTGCGTACCGCGGCTTCACTCGCGGATGAAAAGTGTCCTATGTGTTATTCCAGGATCTAGTGTACGGCTATACCAAATTTGACCAAAATCCGGTCAGCAGTTCCGGCGTGAAGAGGGACACATACTTACACACTAACACACACTAAATACAAACTTTTGCATTTATAATGTTATTAGAAGTAGGTATAGGATTCGTTAAGAACTTATTTGTTTTATCGCTTATGGATATATCATCTCGCGTAAAGTTAAGCGACGATGTGCCCAAAGATGGAGCACGTATAGATCTAATCTAAAAGAAGACGCCAGTTGAGTGAATTCTCAGACCCGTCTTCCTGATGGTTGACTGAACATCATCCCGAAACATGGCTATTTTCACGGTCTTGACGTCATGACTTTGTTGGGTTGTAGTACTATTGGAGCCGAGTCAGGATTCGAACACTCTTCGTTGTTCATTGTTATATTTTGAGACATTTTAAATGAGTTGAAAAAGAGACATCCCCGCAGAGTTTCTTGATGATATCTTCTTTAGCGGGTGTACTTCCAAAGCTCTGGTACAATCAATTTTCGCATTTATTTTCTGAGCCTGGACTTCAATTTATGGGAAAGAAATGGGTACATATTTCCCTTTTTTTAAATCATGTTCAGTTACAATTTTAACATCTTTTTAATTTGATTTGTATTATGTGTTTACGACGTTCAAAAGTGCATTTATGTGCCTATTTTGACAGCCTCTGTGGTGTAGTGGTTGGGCAGGTTGGCGTAAATCTCATACACCACTGAGGTTGCGGGTTCGATTCCCGCGACGCGACCGACGGGACAAATGTTTGTGCATAGAAAAAAAAAGCGCAAGCATTTGTTTCGTGTCTGGGTGTCGTGGGACCATGGTCCTCATAGTTCGTGGTTCCCTAGATGCAGGGAATCCTAGCTAGGGGCCAGGTTCTATGTATGTAATCATTGGGCGTATTTATTTATTTTATTTATTTATTTAATAAATTATTTTTTACTTTGAATTCGTATGCGTCGAATCTTAAGGCTCGCGCAAGTTACAGCTCGGCCACAAATGTAATAAAACACATAATTTGAGATCTACTGAACGAACAAAAGAAATTGTTTAATAGCAGCCAACCCAATTACTGATATTTATTTTATATACTCTATCAACCCCCCGATTCAGAACCTGACGATAACGAATACCGAATCAATTCGATTGATATCGATCTCGTTTTATAGGTTCATGTTCGAGCTTTTCCGTCCTGAAAATTCGATACGGTT
Organism: Petrophora chlorosata; assembly: GCA_951640565.1. NCBI lineage: Eukaryota > Metazoa > Arthropoda > Insecta > Lepidoptera > Geometridae > Petrophora > Petrophora chlorosata. Next base: position 9,827,047 of record OX621193.1, on the reverse strand, counting down.
CCGGTTAAAAATCGGTATTGATTACATGTTGCATTTGCGGAATTTGTTTTGTTTGTAATATTTCACATCGTCATCGCCGTAAGATATGAAACCGAATCGGTGGACAACGAGTTACCGTGAGGTTTTGAATCGGCCAGCTGGTGACGTAAAGCGTCCAAGAACTTCCATGAATATACCGAGCCTAATTCCATTTATAGCTTATCCCGAACTAGGTAATAAATCGGAACAACTCACAGAATATAACAATTAATTACAACCGTCCCAATAATAAAACATTCCTACTAAACGAATGTAGGTATACGCGCCTACGGAGTACGAACAGTTAGTTTTGACATAGGATTTTTTTTCTTGAATAGGAACCGGGCATAATCAGTGTGCTTGTCAAGAAACCTATAAATAAGTTATATAAGACCTATTTCATTAAATCATTCTGTTAGGATAATAAAATTAATGGTTTCTACGAAAGAAGATTTAAAAATAGCTTGCTTGAACGTTCCGTATTCCGTACCAAAGGAAAACGGGACACTTACGTTATGCCAAAAATATTGCTTTCCAAATATTATATATAACCACAGAATAATTAATAGTATAAGGTACAACTTACCTACTTTTATATTTTAAACCTCTTTTGGGTTCATAAATGCAAAGTAAAAACGATTACGCTATAGATGCCTCTGTAAAATAAGTTGAGTAGAGAGAATAGTAAGAACCCATATAAGCTAATCGCTGGAACACTTGCATTTAGAGTTTTATATAAAACTAAAAGGAATCCCAATCTACTTCCAACAGAAAGCACCAACAGAATACAACAAAGTTGTGCGTATATTATGTACCTATACCTACGTAGGCTCAAATTCCATAATGAGTTTACCTTCCTGTCATCGCCCCGACAAATATTAAGTTTCACTATATCATGGAAGCGTCGCTTCGTCTATAATTGATTGAGACGCATAATTTATTAGTGTTTGTTGACCTACATATAGACAGACAGCGCGAAATTAGATCGAAGTGCGCGACCGCTGTGGATTCTAGATGGTATGCTCACAGAAGAAAATTGACGTACCAGATGGTTATAAAAATTATAAATAAAATATCTTTCAAGTTTATTTATGTGAAGTACATTTTTCTCACCCACCAAGGCAATATTAAAATTAATTTGTCAAAATTTAAACGACCTATCACATTTCTCATGTCAAAAGTTAAAAATCATTGTCCACGTTTGAAATATTAATGTAGCTCATCGCACTTTCATCTATTTCAACCATTTTAACGCGCTGAAATCTCAGAACATTACAAAGCCGAAAATGAGAGACTAGCCTCAAAACATTTAACGATGAATAAAATATTCTAATCTTATAAAAGGGTTTCTTATTTTATTCGATGCTAACTTGAAATAATATTCGGCCTCACAAAATTCTAAGTGTACATTTTATTGAGTTTCTTTATAAATTTTTACGAGGATTTTTATAGCATTTCGCACAATGAAACATTACTCTGGGAGCGTCGAGAGCCGCTGTAACAGTTTTATGTCCGCGCTATTGCCTATTTGTTTGCTTCTACTTCTATTGATGGCTGTGTCTTAGCTGAAATCTATACGGATAAATAGAATTAAGTGTTCGTTTGTGATTTCAACGTTAACACCAATATCTAAGACGGAACATTATAGTCTGTCGGTCTGGATGGTTTTTCGAGAACTAGATCTGAATTGAGATATTTTTTATTTAGAACCTATTTTATGACATATAGATATTTGAATTAGATAGTATCTCAAAATTTCTCGTAGATGAAGTCGTAAGCGGCACCTAGTTACGATTACATAGGTAAAGAAAATTGATTGATCCAAGAAGTTTATGGGTTTAAACGGCGGCAACAGTTGTACGTCTTCGCTTCGGACGCGTAAAGGCTAGAGCGGCCGCTGTGAGTGCGTTTAGCGTTAGTGTTCTAAGGAGCCACTGGATTATATAGAACTAACTGCGGTAAAAGTGTAAGTTCAGGCTGATAGTTTTTTTTGTATGCATCTGGATGACGAGACGAGCTGGTCGTTTGCCTCGTGGTAAGCAATACGCCAGCCCATAACAATAACAGCACCACCCAGAAGTTTGTTTTGCAAAACGCCTGCGCGGCTCTGCACTGCGCTCGTCACCCTGAGACAATTAACTGTTGAGTCTCATAATGCCCAGTAATTTTGCTGGCTACAACGCCCTTCAAACCGGAACACAGTAATGCTTGCGCACTACTGCTTGGCGGCTGAATAACTGGCAAAGCGGTGGTACCCACCCAGACGGCCTCTCGCATACAAGAAACCTACCACCAGGTAAAACGTTTGTCTGATGGTAAGCAATACGCCAACCCATAACAATAACAGCACCACCCAGAAGTTTGTTTTGCAAAACGCCTGCGCGGCTCTGCACTGTGCTCGTCACCCTGAGACAATTAGCTGTCGAGTCTCATAATGCCCAGTAACTTCGCTGGCTACAATGCCCTTCAAACCGGAACACGGTAATACTTGCGCACGACTGCTTGGCGGCTGAATAACTGGCAAAGCGGTGGTACCCACCCAGATGGCCTCTCGCATACGAGAAACGTACCACCAGTAATGAAACTCCTTTATCTACATCACCAAATTGACTCACATACACGTATCTTCTTTATAAGTACCTTAATTAGTCTATGACTAACTCACCTGGCGTCTGCTGACGGCGAAAATAACTCTAATGCTGAGAACTCATGATTCATGAAATAGTTTTACACTCCCTATTGCCCTATAAACCAAAGTCCATCATCATTTCATGGCACACTTTAACAGGACTCATTGGACGTACGCGTACAGTCGGCAATAATAAAATTATTTGCTTTTTTTTGCCATGCCATAATTATGATTATGACAATTATAATTTGCGAGAAATATAAGTCTACATAAGTCACATGGTCCTGAAATATAAAGTAAGTTTCCGGAAATAATTAAAAATGAAACTAATGACGGACAATATACAAAACAAATAAAACAATTACTAGTTCACAAAACCGATTATGCAATTCAGAAATATTTGAATGATAAATTAAATAAATAAGAACCAGGAACTATTATTTGAAACAAAATATTGACTTATAATAATTAACCATATCTTATAAAGAAATTTACATTTATTTTCTCGATAATAATACTTCTATAATATTTTATATATATATATATAAATAATTGATTTTGATATTTCTTAAAACAACGCATAAATAGTCTTCCTCTCTCCTAATTGCTGCGCCCAACAGGGTCCATACTGAACTGTAATTTTATTTACCAGCCATCAAATTACATTATAGAATGCAATAAAGAATTGAATTAAATTGATTTATTCTTATTAATTATTAATGATACTGACTGTACAAGCAAGAGCACTTATTGCATCCAATTAGAATTGACCACGATGTGAGGATTAATTGTTGTTGCCCAAAGCTGAAGTAGGCATGCTTATATATATATAATGCGAATACACTTATATATATATACACTTATACACTATACACTTATATTTCTCATGAAAACCCCTCAGAAGTGCGTCTAAGAAATGACCACAATCTTCTTTTATTTTCTGGCTCAATACACGGCAAGGAGAACGAGAACTTCTTCCCCGAATTAATAAACAAGGAACCTTTACGTGAACTGTTTTACTTATTAAATTTTTATACAAAAAGGTCCCTTTTGCACTTGACCTGCGTATTTAAAATACAGTTGTTCAATAAGTAAGGAAACGTTACGGCAGGTACTTGGGGCCCTTCTTCTGGGCAGAAAAGGTCGGAAGCCACGATTAGCCTGCGTTTGAAGTCTTTATAGCCAGTCATTTACAGAGTAATGTGCCGCTCAAATATAATTTCAAAAAGAGTGCCTCCGACGAATTCCCCGCGGACTATAGAAGATAGAAGTACCCGAGTACCTATAGATAAGGATCTCTTTGTGATTCACTGTTATTTTGGAACCGTTTCAATTTCTGATTTTCTTTCCTCGGTTTTTGATAGAATTATCTCTTAATCTGTAGGGCTTTTGAGATTTTAATATTTTATAAGGTGAACGAGCTTCTTTGTCGATAAGACTGAGGCCGTCGAGGGCGCAATAAGTAATGGTAAGTAATTACTTACAGTAATTACCCAGCAGTGGATACGTAATGGACTTACGATGAAGAATTACCTACTTATCTACCAAACTATATGTCGATATACCTATCTATAGTATATAGTAAACCTACTAAGAGCCTGGATGCTCTCATTGGTATAAAACGATCGATGTTAGCGGTTAATGAAAAATCATATTAATAAGCAATAGCTGTAGTAAGCTGAGGTCCAAATATTATAAGCCGCTTAGGGCTGTTCTTTTATAAACTTAGGGGAAAACAATAGAACGGTATCACCCGGGAGTGTCATCCATGCCTGACAAGTATAAATTACTAAAACCCACTAACTAAACACGGACCACTCTTCAATAGGTCTTCAACTCATGTTTCTCATAGCTGACCCCTATATAATAATATTATGGTGCCCTATATACTATAATGTAAAATAAAGATGTATTTATTAAGATATGTATTATATGTAATAATTAACGCATGCATGTTGAAAACCTAGGGTTTTTTATATATTTTTAAAGAAAATTGCTTTAAAAAAATATTTGACTCGAGTTAGATTCAAACCCGCATCTTCGTAATAGCATTCCGATGCCTTCACCTACTGGGCTTAAAATTTAGAACATTAGTGACCTGTACACAAGTCTACTACACAATCAAGCCAAGTAATAAAATTGTGATATCTTTCATAAAAAAATACCAAAATGAAACGTTTTAATATATTCCTAAAACACAGTTCATTTACTTAAAATAGGTAATAATTTTATTCATAGAGGGAAAGGTCGTGTGTATGGATGAATTTTAATAGGCGATGATGAGGATCCGAGAGCAAAGAGTAATTACTGCGGTCATTCTAGGGTGTGTACCTACGTAATACTTTACATGTATCTCTACTCTATACTAAGGAGTGTACTCGTCGTTGCTATCCGTATTTTTATAAAATCTGTAGGTATATTTTCGTGAATTTTGCATATGCCCGAAACAGGTTTTAAGTGTGTAGGTACAGTGTTTATGTATGTAGGTACATTAGCACTGTGAATTACTGATGAATGAGGTACTTACCTGCACCAAACTATATGTCGGTACACACTGATACTGTTTTCATAGCTCGTATGTACAAGTCTCTACATTTATAGATAAAATATTTTACTATATAGAACAATTTATTTTCTAATCAGAATTAACTATGGATATAGTCTGTGATTTCCGTGTTGATGTTAAACATACTTTAGTATATGTATTAAAAAATCGTTTTAATTAGGTACAAACATACCTAACCTATTTATTATTAGTGAAATAGAACAATAGAAATGTAATACCTACACAAACACACCCACACACTATATTATATAAGTACGTTCGCAATCAGGCTCTCTGTCAGGCCGCACAGATATTTACATATTTTTATTACATATTTTCACAATTGTGTACCTAATTTTAATTTCAACGCGAGATTCGCCTTGTTTGCAAATAAAAAAGTGTAAAGCTACACCCGTTATTCAATGTAAGAGATTTATTGTGAAGGCGACTAATATATTTTGACATGGTCATGACCTCGCATGCCGCATGGGACGTGAGAATCACCCAATTTTAATTTCTTTACTTGAATAAGACAATTCTACTTAAACCCGGTGTTATCCCGTTTTATGGGCCAATGTTAGGCACTGAGAAAGGATGCCTCTGGTTTAACGATGTCAATTTTAAATCCTAAAATTAAAATCTTGAGAAGGTGTCCTTTTTCAGCTCTTAGTGGGCTAGTGGAGTTTTCATTACCTAGCAGTTCTTAACTCTGTATACTGCTACTATTGTCTATTGCGTGTACAAAACTACAAAAGCTCCTCCATACAATGCAGATATCGAAATAACGACGGAATATTCGACGTCGCACCTGGGGTCACACTTTTGATACAATTTTTAATATTCGCCGGTGACAGCACGCACACTCACACCGAGTCGCCCCAGAACCGTCTTTCTCTCTCTCTCTCACACACACACTGGTTCTGTATTTGATATTTTTATAGCTCCCCTATATTACCATGAGTTATTGCTGAGCAATTTAAATATGAATGGAGGTTCGACAGTTTCATGTCTCCTGAAAGATGAAGAATGTGTAATGGCAGCACAAATGCCTACGTCGAAAATACGCCTCGAAGAACGCGTTCTCGTGTTCCTAAGCGAGAGAATTTCTAATTTGTATTACGCACGTAACGGATATTTTAAGACCACATTATTATTAAAGCCGCAGGGGCCGATTCCGTAACTTTAAAGTTTATTGCTTACAACAGTCTAATTAGCGGCCCACCTATTTAAATTTTAGCTTCCAGTGTCGCTCCGTTAAGTTTGTATAATTTATATGTGGCTCCTAGTCTTTGCGAAATGTCAACTCAAATTATAGTAAACTTAAAATTTTAGAGCATCGAGTCACAGTTGAGTTAAATTATAAGTTTTGAACGGCCATGTTCGTAGTCGTTATGTCGCAAAATTTCGGCATCTAACGAGTTTTAAACTTACAGCGTTTCTTTGAGCTACTATCTATCTTCACAATTTTCCTAAAATATTCTCTTTTACCGTCTCCGTCTTTATTTTTGTACACTTGTTTGTTCGTTATCTTCAGTCGCAAAATACTGAGAGCGCGATAGTCTGTGAATATTGTGGTAGGGTCGAGACAAATAAAATAAAATACGAGACCCAAAATATTTAGTTGGTCCAATACAAATGAGATTCATCCCTTAATCCTGCATTTGCAGAGTTTAATGAGGTATTTTCGATGGTTATACCCAGACTGGTCGGATTAACTGACCATAATGCGGCTTTACCGATACCAAATTGGACACTATTATTGAATAACATCAATGTTTTTAGCTAATAATCCTGTTTTTCTTTCATAATCAGCCAACCAATCATAACGTACTCAATACTGAGAATCAAACCTCTCAGAGAGCACCTTTTGCCACCATCAGGCTTGTCGAATGCGGCTTCGTATATGTCACATAACTCGAATTTAGATTTCATGACTGTTAGAAAATATGTCACACTTTCTTTCAATGACCGGTCCTCGCATTTTTTTCTTACTTCCTCGAATCAAATAAAGATAAAATGGTTCGTCTAACAATCACAAAGCAGACAATCCCATAGGCCCAAAGGTTCATCTCGTCGCTCATTTAAAATGTAGGATAACAAGCACGCTGTCCGACCACAACGTCACTCTGTGAAAGGTGACGTGACGGCAAGCCCGCGCGGTAAGAATCTATTCAGTGCCGTCACGGATTATTTTCTAAGCGCTCCGAATTTCGTTTAAATATTATAACGTGGTATCCGAGCGGCAAACCCGCTAACGACTAGACCCGAGTTGTAAAGCTGAAAGGGCGCGTACATTATGATTGTTATGGCTAAAGGTCCACTTTATAGCCGTTGTGTTGTGCCTTTACACGATCATCATTTAACGGTGTGGGGAACCCTAGATTCGCGACAGAATTATAGTTTAAAATACGAGTTAAAACCCTAATTATTTATTGTGGTGTTCCAACTTTTAGCTTTAATGGCAAATAGTTAACTCGTTTGACCGCAGCGCTTGAGTTATTGTTTTGCTATACGCGTTTGAATTTAGTTGCATGAGCTAATTTTAACGAACGTATTAACGAATGACTAATTATATCACATTAGATATAGTAACGTTACATAATGTGCACCTATATTTAAGTCTCCGTACCTCAGAAGGATTAAACGGTACCCTTAAATAGGATCACTTTGTTTTCCATCTGTCTGTTTGTCTGGCGACACATAATAATGACTCAAATCACTGATAATAATTATACAGGATCATTTATAAAACACCAGAATATAATTCCAATCATTAGAACTAACCACTTTTGTTCTACGACTTGAAAATTCTGTATTTATTCATACAATAAAAAATATTATTATTTTATTTATCTTATGTTACTCTATCTCTTTCTAACCTTTCTAACCTTGTTAACGTTATGCACTGATAAATGGTTTAAACTGCACAACATAGTATAATACGTACCTACGTCGTAAGACAAAAGTTATTATTCAATTTTGTTATGGGCAAGCGTGGCGCTTAACATCAAGGCGAAGGACTAGCTCGTCTATATGATCAGTTCTATAAAAATATGAGTGTTTCTTGAATATAAAAAAAATTACTTAACAGTTTTATTACTTAATTGTCATTAGACTATTAACAATTTATTTAGAAACAACAAGACGTACGGCAATACGCCACCGTTTCATGGTGGACATTCCTCCCGCGCGTACTAAGCGCTTCGCTTCCACTTTTATTATGCGTACTGCTAACGAGTGGAACTCCCTGCCAGAGTCAGTCTTTCCCGATAGCTATAATCTGGGAATCTTCAAGTCTCGAGTGAACGGGTACTATCTTGGTAAGCGTGCTAGATCGTCGACCGCATCGTCGCTTACCATCAGGTGACATAGTGGTCAAACGCAAGCCAATTAACAAATAAAATAAAAAAACAATTATGTACAAATACATACAGTGATAAAAACTTAAACTAACTTACAACAAAATTAAAAAATGAAATTAAATATAAAACACAGAATTTAGGTCACCGTCCGCGGGCAAGGTGCCCAAAAAGCTGGCGACGTTACCTCGTTGAATGGCCAGACTAATTCATTGGCCGAGGTAAGCGCCAGCTCTTCGGTCACCTGTTGTTTCTATGAGGCGTCTGGCCAGCTCTTTAAACAGAAGCCGCACGTTTGCCCCCCAAGGCCCCATAGTTTCGACCCCAAACGGAAGAAATATGTATCTCTCGCGCTCAGCGAGAGATACATATATAAAATATTTCTTGGCTGAGGCTGCTGAGGCTCTCTGCTGCTTCTGCCGCCGCTCCTGCCACCCTTGAAGTACCGTTGAGGTGGGACGGCGCTAGTGTTTTTTTTATGTAACTGAATGACGAGACGAGCTGATTGTTTGCCTGATGGTAAGCAATACGCCAGCTCATAACAATAACAGCACCACACAGAACTTTGTTTTGCAAAATCCTGTGCGGCGCTGCACTGCGCTCGTTACCCTGAGACAATTAGCTGTTGAGTCTCATAATGCCCAGTAATTTCGCTGGCTACAATTCCCTTTAAACCGGAACACATCAGTCATGCTTGAGCACTACTGCTTGGCGGCTGAATAACTGGCAGTGTATCGGCACAAGTGGCGTCCCACACCAACGGTCTTCCACGGCTCCAAGGAATTAACGTCATGCCGTCGGGCCTCTTGCCATCGTCACGTGAAATACCATTAGATTAAAATTGATAGGTTTTAAAGTATTTTTTTCTTTATTCACAATTTGCTTATATATTTATTTACCTCTTACTTCGGATACGAGTGGGAGATGGACGCGTAATTAATATCAATCATATTCAAAAATATGTTGTCACCAGTTTAACAACTGTGGGAGTCCCCAGGTGTTTATAATAATATTATGAATAGCGTTCACGATATGTTTTGTATAGAAGAATAACCATTATTATTTTTGAACCAACAGACTTTGTTTTTGTAATAATTTTTGATTTTGATAAAGGCTTCTTTATTGCGAATAGCTCGATTCGGATAGCTCTATATAATTTTCATTCCCAATGTTACCTATAATGTTATAAAATATGTACCTACATTGAAAAAGTGCCTATAATATATAATAGGTGCCCTACTAAGGTCTCAGTGAGCGCCAATCATTCAAGGCTTATCTTGAATGTAGTACATTAATTATCAATCGCTTTGGGAATTTCCATCTTATTAGAGCCTTAATTGGCTTGACTTGGAGGGTACGAATATAACATTTTTATAATACCTTGTAAGGTAACTCGGCTATTTTCAGATACCAGTTGGTCTCCTTTGATTTCAAAAGTTTCCAAACGAACGACAATGCAAACAATTCCAAAACAAACAAACCTTCACTGACCTATTTTTTCCGCCGCCATAAATATGTCACCAACTTCACTTTTAACTTTCCTAAACGGATGAAAAAGATATAATTACAAAGCATATTTACAACAAACTTTTATTATGTCGCTAACTTAGAAGACAAAGTATAAAATACGACATGACAATGTACTTATTATATACTTGATATACCTATACGTAACATCTACGTGAACAAGTAAATTCTAGACAGCTGAAGTAGGCAAAAATCTCGGCGTGATTATAGTAGCTAGTAAATAGTAAGAGTACCTTATTATGGGAAAAAATGCGCAAAGAAAAAATATTTCCCATAAAATAAAACGTTTACAGCGACGTCGTTTAACCAAATGCAAATCGTGTCATAGTCGACCGTGGCAGCGATTTTTACAACATGGCGGGATCGGGCGGACATAATATTATCAGATGACGGGCCCCGGGGGACTGTAAATATCTCTCCGCGCTGCGATTAGCCAACGCTCCAGGCCACACGGACTGAAATGCGTTTAACAACGTGTCTCTGTGGTAGAATACGCTGTCTAACACGAAACGTTGTGTTTGAACGTTAGACGGTTAGTTTCCTAACGAGTTATTGTTGACTTTAGATAGACAGACATTTTTTTTTATATTGAATGTATTAGCGCATGCTCGGCGAAAATCGCAAGATTTTAAATAATTAGGAAGAAGAAAATTGATATTACTCAGGCAGGGATCGAACCTGCGTCTTCGGAATACCGTCCCGACGCCTTAACCACTGGGCAACCTGGGCTGGTTAAGGCGTATTTAAAATCTTAAGACAGACACTTTATTGTTAAAAACCGTAAAGAATATATAAAATACAAATATATTTCACAGTAATCAGCATAACAGTAGACGGTCTTATCGCTCAAAGCGATCTCTTTCAGAAGCCTTTGAATAGGAAGGATAACATAGTTTGAAAGGACGGTGATTTTTAGTTAACTTGTGTTTTTTATGAATAATAACACTTAAAACATCATTGGTATTGTTATATAGATTTTTTTTAGGTTCAAGATTAGAAAGAACGATCAATCTTCAATAACAAGGGTCAAAAACAGATTTTTTCAAAGTGGTAAAAAAGTAATAGAATTAAAGTGTAGTAAAAAAATGAAATGAAAATGAAATGAAATAACTCTTTATTGAAACACACACATAAAATTATAAATAATAAAAACAACGTAACAAAAGTGTAACAATTGGCGGTCTTATCGCTTAAAGCGATCTCTTCCAGACAACCGTGCAGGGAGAGAATAGAATTTAAAATGAATAGAATTTAAAAAATCGTTGTAATAAAATTGTGGGAGAACACACAGAATAAAAAGTAAGTAAAGTTCACGTCCACATAGCACAACAAATCCTGCGATTGCAATTTCTATAGAACTAATTCTGCAGGATCGTACAATTCCAATGATTTTTTTCCATGTCCTTTGGGGCAACAAGTTGATGAAATATTTGTTCAATCGCGTGTGTAACATAGTTTCATTTATTTCACTTCACCCTAGTCACTCGACTGAAATAACAACACTCCGGCGGATGTGAATCAGCAATAAATTTCAATGGCAATACATACATAGGTATATCGTCAGATTAAGTGATGAAATATATTTTATTATGGTACAATGACGCTGTGTAGTATTTTTCGTATTGCGCTCAAAAGCAAAGCTTTCTGTTATTGGAAAGCGTATCTTCTACAATAGACACTTAATGAGCTGATCCTGAGAACTGGTTGGAAGCTTCTATTTCTATGTCAAAAGTATTTTATATCTTCTATGTCCTACTAATATTATAAACGTGAAAGTTGGTAAGAATGTATGGATGTATGTATGTTACTCTTCCACGCAAAAACTACTGAACTGATTTTGATGAAATTTGGTATGTAGGTACTTTAGGACTTGGAATAGCACATAGGTTACTTTTATCCCGGGAAACCACGGGTGAAACCGCGGAGCGCAGCTAGTATTTTATATTTGCATTAATGAAGATGAAACCGAAAAAGATATAGCATACGAGACTTTATATCTGATGTCTAGGGCACAATCCAGTGCTACGCAGTAGTTTGCATGGTATTTAAAGTTGGGTGGCACTACAATTATAGTCATGGGCTAACGTAACTATTAGGTGAATGGCTTGCCCGTCCTTGCTAAATACAAAAGTAGGCACTACCTAGGCGTAGGTAAATTGCTGCATTCTGGTAGCAGAGTTCACAATTAATTATCTATTTCCAAATAAAGAAACGCATCAGGTAACCGTAGTGTCATCTGTCGCATGGAATGAATCGGTCCCATATATTTGCCGTCATTAGTTTTGGACATGGCTATAATATGCTTCTTTTTCATTTGATATTAATTCTACCACACAATCCTATCATATCCTTCTACTAATAGTATCATGCTAAAGTTGACATGCGTATCAGAATGTTTACTAAGTAGATACTTGAGTTTAGGTTTTTATATGCTATGATGTAGCAGTACTTATTATATTAATAAATGTGAAAGTGGTATATTTGTCACTATTCAGGTCCATAAACCGCACATCCCTGGAGATCAGAGTTGAACTTATCCTTCTGATATAGTGAAAACAAACTCTGAAGCACTCTGAACTCTGACTGAAGCTGTCCATACAGCTTCGTGGTGTCGTTGGGCAGGTCAGCTCATAACCGTAACCTCCTTGTAGAGGTTCTACCCCCATTGCAAATGGTTTTGTGCGGGAAAACAAGGGCAAGCATTTTTTTGTTTTTCATGTCAATAGAAGTTGTGTGGGGTTTCTTAAATACATGGAATCCTATTTAGGGACCAGGGCGCTAATTCACTATGACCACTTAGAGATTCCTTGCTCAAAAATCACGTCGATTCCTTAATTAATAAACGACATCTCTAAGACGCGTCATAGATAATCATATATGTGTATATGAATATATGAATGGGTCATAGAGATGTAGTTTATTAATTAAGGAATCGACGTGATTTCGAAGCAAGGAATCGCTAACTGGTTATAGTGAATTAGGGCCCAGGTCTATGCGTCTGAACATTGGAGGCTGTTTTATTATTATACTGACAGCCAAACCGGTCAGCAACTGATCCAAGAATTTCCGCCTATTGAGCGTTACTAGCTTTGACCTGCAAATAAATCAAATCAACATGATAAGCATCCCCATTGAGATAAAAGCGTTAAGCGTTGACCTAAATTCCTCAAAAAATAACTCTAATAAAAACAAAAAATACTTTTTATAATATTATTTTCTTCGTTTGTCTTAAGCCACAAAGATATTGCCGAGTGACCCAGTTGTTCAATTTAAACGACCGCATTACTTAAAACACAAAGACTTTTTAGGTTGTTCGGGGAGCAAAATTCCTTATAACTAGAGATGCAGCCTGCATACATTATTTTATATCGACGTTACTAATGGTGTGTTTTAAATTATACGAGAAATCGAGAACGGTATAATATAAACTATGTATTTTTTGGGAATACGTTTTCTTTCTATATCAAATCAACCTCAATTTTCTTCTGAATTCCCAATTTTACTTTCATCAAATAAGAAAAAACTCATAACATCCTGCGAACATAAAAATATGATATCATTATTTATGCTATCGATGTTTTATGATATGAACAGGTGTGAAAGTTCGACGAACGAGTAAATATCGATGTTTTTGCCAACCCTACTTAAGAAGTTGTTCAAAGGCTTTAAGCTGCACTGTGTAGACAAGTATCAGCGGCGATACATAATGCATAAACATGGCACCTCTGCACTGCAGAAGGCTGTGGAGCCGAGGGCTCTTCACGTTTCAAGCACCCCCCACTTTGCTCGCATGTATATAGTCTGTTAGCTTCACGCGCGCTCATGTGGCATGATGTCACATTTGACTCGATGGGTCAAGTTCTCTATTATTAGGAAACCATTCTGTGTAAGAAGATAGTTTTCCTTCCCTTATAGCAAGCCAGCCCCCCCCCCCCTCCCATTATAGGTTCTCTTATAGGTTTTGCTTTGCCAAAAGAAAGTGGAAAGGAAATACCTTGAACCCAAGGCTGTAAACTATGTCTTCACAGAAAATTCAATGTGGCGAACTCTAAGACGTCATCATGTGAGGTATAAATATAGTACTTGTTTTAATTGGAAATCTTATATGACGGCCATAAAACCATAATATATTTAGCTTCTCTGTAGGCGGTCATTAGTGTTCCGAACTTTATACTGTCTTGTTTTGGGCTATGATCGAGTGTCTGCGACGTCACTGTGCTACGACTGCTACGGGCTACGCGATGCCGATCTAGTGCTACGATTGCAGTACATCTATTCTGTAGTTACGCTACGAGTATACATATACCTTTGTTTGACAGTTCGTGCTGCAATTTACAAACACAATATATAGTAATGCTTTTGCAATATTTTTAGTTTTTTTATGATGAAATGGGCTCACGTTTCACAACCACTCACCTGAGCGTAGTTGCGGTCTAAGGTGAAGCAGGTCTAAGGTTGCCCACCTATTCACTCTTGTCCTAAAGAGACCCAGGTTGTGATTGAAAGATAATAAGTATTCTGGTAGAGAATTCCACTCTTTGGCAGTACGCATAATGAAAGAGTCAGCGAAGCTCTTTGTGCGGACTGGTGGTATGTGCACAGAAAGTGACTCTCCTCGCTTGGTAGTCCTAAGATGGAATGGGCATGAAGGAATCAGCTGATGAATGCTTTTGCTGAATGAATTTAAGTTTAATGATGGTTATACTATACAGAGTTTAGCAAAATTTTGGGATCTTCAGGGTAGACGTACCTTGTACCTTATTCCAATGGCACATAATAGAAAATATGTGAAAAAATATTTTTAAATCTTCTCATAAACTTACCATTTTTTGGGTTACTTTGGGGGAATCATTCCTGATGAAACAGAATCGATTAAGCCTATGTCGTTTTCATTGTTAACTTTTCACGACTAAACGGCTGGACCAATCTTGATGAAATTTGGCTCAGATGTCGCCTATAACCTGGACAAGAATATAGGATAGATCCATCTCAATTTAACACGTGGTTCCAAAGGGATTACAATATAACTAAATCCTTATGATTCGCGCTGGCAGCAGCTAGTTACTATACGGGGTGTGGCAAAATTTTAGGCCTTTTACAGTCCATCAAATCTAAGAGGTACCGTTTGACGTTTCATATTTTTCAAACCGAAACAACTTTGTTCATACGTACATTATTCAGTTTCGATAACCTTTTTCATAAAACCATGAATTTAGAAAGATTTCATTATTGTATCTAAAAATGTACAATTCTTAATATCTAAATGTAATTGAAAACTTTCAAACAAAGCAAAATAACACATATTTACACAGTAAATAATTTCTAATAGTTATATTCTTGACCTCATTACAAAGTTACGTAGTTAGGTCACTGCACGTAGTGTTGCGACTCTTCGGATACACTTGTATGCAAAAAAATCGTTTACATATACGAAAAATCGAATGTATTATTTACAAATTACACTTGACAACCAAACAAATATTTTTTCATGTGAATGGGATTTATCTCACATATTACGATTACATAACTAAATAGTTATGTAATCGTAAAATATGAGATAAAACCCATTCACCAAAAACACGTATTTATAAATCAAATATATTTGCTTCTTTAAAAAGTTGTCGAAAGCGAAAAAATAAAATAATTTTTTTTTTTCTGGCAACACTGCCAACTACAAGCGCACGCGGTCCGCTCGGTCGGTTCGGCGTCAGCAGTCTCTCGCCATCTTGGAAGCTGACTGTGCGCGTACTTGCTTTCTCGTTTGTGTTTTACAATTTGTGACTTGGCTATTACTTTTCTGGACTGATCATTCTTTATCCGTTTACCTTGGCAATATTTATACTGGACTCCGAACTAAGCAAGTGTTTATTAATAATGTCGAAAAGAGGACGTACTTTAAACAGCCAGGCTCGTGAATTGGTGGTGAAATTACACGAGTATTTTGAGCGTGAATCTCAAAATGGTGGACTTCTACTGCCAGTTACACAAGTTCGGGATCGCGTCGGTGAAGCTCTCGGTATTGGTAGCCGCACCGTTGGCAAAATATTAAGTGAAAAATATGGGCCTTCGGGGAGTGACAGTAACGTACTTCACACACCGAAAAAACGAAAAAGAAATAAACCTGTGACAGGCATCGATGAATTCGATAGTCATGCTATTAGAAACCATATATACGGGTATTTTACAAGAGGCGAATTTCCAACATTGGCAAAGTTATGTGCAACTTTAAAAGATGCCGGGCTGTATAAGGGAAGCATAGAGTCGTTGAGAACGGTAATAACAGGAATTGGCTTCAGATACAAAAAAGTTGACAAACGAAAAATTGTTATGGAGCGACATGACATAATTATGCAGCGACTAACATTCCTGCGCGAAGTTAAACAAATTATAAACTGGGATAATGTAATATTTTTGGACGAAACCTGGCTAAATTCCAACCATTCTGTGCCGAAAACATGGACTGATGATTCTGAAGCTTCGTGCTCGAAGGTGCCGATAGGAAAAGGTGGACGCCTCATAATATGCCATGCTGGGTCAGCGTCTACAGGCTTCGTGGAAAACTCTTTATTAGCTTTCCAATCCAAAAGCACTAAAGAGTATCATGAAGAAATGGACGCAGTAAGGTTCCGAGAGTGGTTCTTAAATTTATTACAGAATATCCCTCCTAACAGCACAATTATAATGGATAATGCCCCATACCACTCTGTGCAAATTGATAAAGCACCTACGTCAGCCAATAAGAAAGCAGATTTGGTGGCATGGCTGCAAAGAAAAGGAGTGGATGCCGACATGTCACTATTAAAAGCTGAATTATTACAGTTAGTGAAATTGCATAAACCACCAAAACCGACATATGTAATTGACCAATTGGCCGAAGAGCACGGGCACAAAGTCATACGACTTCCTCCGTACCATTGCCAATATAATGCCATTGAACTGATTTGGGCCCAAGTTAAAGGTAATATTTTATAATATTATAATAATAACACGAGTACTTCTAACATTTATAATTTAAACAATGGTTTTCGTCTGCTATCAAATAGTTACATTATTTTTTTACAGGTTATGCAGCAAGACACAACACAAAACCACCCTTCAGTTTCAAGAAAATGGAAGGTTTATTAAAGGAAGCATGTGCCCAAGTTACACAGGAAGATTGGAGTAAAGTAGTACAAAAAACAAAGAAAATAATAATGGACGACTTCGAAAGAGACGTACACTTTGATAATGTAATGGACAATCAACTGGTCATTAATTTAAATGACGATGATGACGAAGACGACGATACTAGTACTAGTAGTGAATAAAAAAATATCCTAAACATTTCTTTTATTTAATTATAACAATTGATTTCTTAAAATTCAGATATTATAGTAATCGATCTCTTAAAGTTCGGATATTATAGTAATCGATTTTTTCATCCCATCCCTATCATTCAATTGTCAGAACTGTCAAACGGTACTTCTTAGATTTGACGGACTGTAGGGTAGGTACCTTTTCAGTGAGAAAATTTTGTTCTTAGAAAATTTTGGTTGAATTAAAGAAGATAATGTAAGTTTTTTATAAAATCTAATTTTTTTTTTATACATTGCCTTTTATGAAAAGAAAGCACGTGAAGATTGTTAAAAGACGTGAAGATTGTTACAAAATCGTCAACAAGTTTTATCTCAAAGGGCAACAAATAGTTGTGCTACCTCACAACTATACAATAATAAAATAAATAAATTTTAAAAGCATTTCCACATCAACATCTTAGTAAAGACACAAGCGGAAGACAATCTCAAAATATTCTTACTAAACACTCTTAAAATCACTGACTCCCAAAACAAATTGACACTTCCGTGCATTTGACTGCTCTTCACACCTGAGCAGTCTTCAAGAATGGTCCTAAATATAATGATAGTTATAAATAAGTGGTGATTTCGGTTGTTCCCATGTCATTAGGCGCGTCACAAGGCTCAGGGTAGGCGAAGCAGTGATCGAAGCTCGGTCAACCGCGAGAGATAATGCCACTGCCCTTCTTCGTTATAGCCTCCTTGTTACTATTGCTTTCATATATTTTTCATTGTTAGTTGTTATAGAATGTGTCAATTGTCCTATATACGAGTATCCTATCTACCAGGACTCAAGATCCTACGCAAAAATTAAAATTTTGTAAAGTAAAAATATTAAAATTCTTTTTATCGAAACATCATAGACAAATACATAAATCTAATAATTTTATAACAAAAAAAACTGACTTTAATTTTGATGTATCTTCGAAGTCCAAGGTTGAATATCGATGAAATTTTTATGAGGTCACATTGTAACTGTACTGAACCCAACCCAAAATTTTCCTAATTGGTAAATAACGGAGTTCTGCGGTAACAAACAAAATAATACAATCTAATTGAAAACCTCCTCCTTTTCATGAAGTCGGTTAAAAAGTGAAACAATTTGCGGTCTTATCCAGACAACCGTGATAGGAGAGCAATAACGCTAAAATATAAATTTAAGTGTACAAGTATAGTAGCCTAGATAGTGGCTACATATTTGAACCTTTTGGGGTCGAGACGCTAGGACCGTGGGGACCGGGGTCGCATACAGTTTTCAAAGATATATCAAAACTTCTTGTCGAAGCAACGCGTGACCGAAATGCTGGCCTATATTTTGGCCAAAGGATAAGCATTGCCATTCAACGTGGCTATGCTGCCAGCATTTAGGGAACGTTGCCCACTGGTAGTGGTTTATTATATGTATTAGATTAGTTATTAGTATTTTTAATTTGTTTTGTTTGTGTTTTTTTTAATTATCTGTGTGTTTCAATAAACATTATCTTATTTATTAATAAAAACATCGAGTGGAATTGGAAATACTAGAAAAAAAAGTAGTAGTACTAATTTGTTATTAATATAAAATAAATAAACAATTCTAAGTGACATATTTTATGAAAATTTAAGTTTGTTTCATAAATGACTAATAATATAGGACTTATTTATTTATTAATATAAGTAATATAAAGTGTACAATAAAGAATTTAGTCTAATATGTGAAAGGTTTGATTTTGTGATTGAACTCAACTCACAATACTGATGGTTGATGGTATAAACACGCTATTCAATTTTTTCAATAGATATTTCAACATCGGGACGTCTGTGTTTTCAGTTAAAACAAACATGTTGTAGACCTAGACGAGCTATACGTATATTTATAATTTATCTGAAAATAACCTCGTAATTACTGTGTTACTTGGTACTTAACATAATCAACACTTACCTAATAACATAATAACGTTAGTTCACTATACAAAAGCAAGCGTAAATTCTAGTAATTACCAGGTCTCAAATTGTCGGCATTTCCCCAAAGCTTTGTTTCTAATAACCCTGTAAGTCCTTCAATTTGTACAAGTACTTAAAGGTCAAATTAAATTTTACTACTTTAGTCATAAAGAGATGTTCAAAACGAGCAATCAAAAGCAGATATCGTGGCTCGCAGTAGATCTAATAAATGTCCCGTGTGTGTGCGAGCGGAGGCGTAACTTTCTCTGAATTATGGTCTATTTCATATATTTTTGTTTCGCAAACATTTAACGTGTTTACGAATACAGGTACACTTATCTTTCTGTCGCGGGTAAATTGTGAGCTAGCCCTGATTTACTGCCTCCTCTACAGACTATATAGCTCTTCCCTATAAAAACACTTAGTTTAATCCTTGCTTATAATTTTCAAAGTAGGTAGATATATCTATATCAAAGATATACTTTTTTTAATGCCAGGTATCATTTTCTATCAGTGGATACCTGATAACAGGCTGTGCAACAGACGCGAGTGCACAATTGTAGCGTTGCAGTAAATTATTATAATTAAATTCTAGTTACATAAATATTTAAAATGTGTATCATATATAAAAACTAAAAAAATATATGTAAGTATATATGTGTGTAAGTATCTATACATAAACTTTAATATAATATAACTAAGTATACATATTTTAGCAACCGTATTTTTCATTCCAAACAATGTTCATTTCTCCGGACATATCATCACGATTCAGCGTTTCCTAACGGTCAAAATTGAATAGCGCACATGTGCGGATGATAGGACAGATCTGCACCCGCTTTCCTGTTCCCGTCACGGTGTCAGGACGCGACCTACATTAAAGTCCAGGATTAAGTGCACATCCGACCAACTGGCAAAACGTACGAATAGATAATTTACTGCTAGGTGACCTTCAGTGGATTTCAGCAGAAGATATGAGAAGGGGAGTAGCGCCGGGAAGACAATGTCGTACATATTTTAAGCGGGCACGCCCCGTTCGCACAAAGGCGTAATTTATAGGGCCGCGCGGAGACGGGTGCCTGAGTTATGTCCCGACGATAGCGACGAGCTTTTAACTGCCTAATGGAGCGATTTACTCAGGCCACCTTGAGCATGGTCTGCTGTTTACTCTCAAGTACCCCGAACACTGGATCGGATGGATAACCGAGGGGAATTCGTCTCTTGTCGTTGAAAAACGAGGATAATTTTTTAATGAAATCTTTATCGTTTTATTGGTGTAGTTATAGAGGTGGAACGTTTCTCAAGTGGTGAGATTAAGTTGGTTGTTCGCCGATGTGCCGAGTAGTGGAAATGTGGAGCGCAAAGTTTTTCAATAAAACATAGCCCTCTGAGACAACATTTCAATGGAGCGGCGTGCGATGTTTACGGCCCGGGCGCCGTCGGTGCTCGCTTCTCCACACTACAGAACAATCCAATCCGAAGGTATTGATCAAATTGTTCGGAAGAAACACACGCCTAGATAAAGCATAGATATTGTGAACAGAAATGCTGAAAACAGACTTCATATCTTGAATAGGTACTGTTGAAAATTATAATCTAGACTACATTTTATTAATTAGTAATTGCATAAATAAACGAAAAGGACAATAATACAAAGACTATAACTTTTTGAACAGAACATCACAAAAATTTGTATCAGTACCCTCTCTACAGGTAACATCAAGCATATATCCGAGCAGGAATCGGAAATGGTATGTATGACTACCTCTGTATTATGCTAGTGCATTTGAATATTAGCAAGTCTCAAGAGAGCCACTTGCACGAGAGTTGACCTACTTGTTAAACTACATTTTCATCAACTGGCATAATATATCCTTACAACTCATGCATATTTTCATGCTTAAGATTTAGTTTTGCATACGTTGAACTAAGACGCTCGGTTCTTTGGGTCTGATCCCACTTCGTAGTGTTTTGTGCGAGCGCTGCCGGTGCAGTGCCTTTTGTTTGCCGTTTTGCATTGCAGGTCAAGAGCAATCCTCTGAGATTGCCTGGGGCATGAGATAAAGTAAGCCATTTGAAGAGCCTAGCAACAGCAATACGCGCTTAACTTCAAATAACAAGGGATCAAGTCAAGCTAGTATATATATTTTAGCTCCATTTATGGAAAAATATTTTCGAAAAGGTATAGTTTATGATGTGATGCCATCATCTTCTTGCCAGCCTGTTCCTTGTTATGTAATGCCAATCTATCCCGTGCTATAAAACCCTTTGAATGGAAAAAGTCGTCCACTCGTTGCATAACTCTATTTTTGGTAGACCAGCAGTCTCCAAACAAAGTGCCATACGTCCCTAACATAAATGTCCACACGGAAAATTCACGGGCTAGGTACCTAGTTACTTCCTGCTCCCAACTCGATCTATATTTAATCTAGTAGAGTAATAAACGAACGACAAGCGGTAATGGATCGTAATAATTGATTCGGTACAATTGTCATTAGAAGAAACAATTAGGTCGATAGTGGATTACCTACCGAGGGTGATTGCGTCGCGGAACGAGTATTTGTGTCACATCGCGGATCGATCCGCCTCTTCCAGCCAATTACTGCCGATACACGACCGAATATTGTTCTCGATACACTGCCTAGTGTGTAATAGAGTTGCGGTTGATATATTCAGCCACTGCTTTTTACGACTTACTTTTTATTTTACTATCAAAAGTCGGTCGCAAAGCGGCTGATGGCATAACGCCGTGGTTGTAATAAAGCAGGTCGACATGTAGCCTGAGACGAAGATAATGATAATGTTGGGATTAGCAAGATATGTGATGCCTTATAAATATTTTTAACTAGTCTTGTTACATTGTTAATTTAAAAAAATGTACTGTCTTGCAGATGTGTACTAACTACTTAAATGTGATTTTCTACCGTTCGCTCTTATCCTAATAGTTGATTTTGCATTTGGTATGACTTCCACTTTTTTCCACATCTGACTGGGTCAGCGTTTGACCACGATCTTACATGGTGGGGGGCGACGATGTGGTCGAAGATGTAGCACGCTTACCCAGTAAGTACTTGTTCACTCTTGATTTGAACACACCCAGATTTCTTTAGAACACATACTTGAGCTTTTACTTTATTCTACTTTATTTGGTAGGATATTACAAAATTCTATTCCTATCATACGTCTCAGTTCAACGCCCAGAGCACGAAACCAAACTCACTACTTACAAATTTACAAACCACAACAAAACGTTTGATATCTTTACTTATAGGTTTAGTTAGGTGCTAGCACCTAACTATACTACTATTATAAGTTAAATATGTTACTTTTTACCCCAGCGTCTTATTATCTCAATAACTTTCCATAGCCACAGTATATACAAAGATACGAATTGCAGGCGAAAAATCGTCGCACCAACTTTTTCTGGATCACCACGCCTACCGACCTTCCGTAAGCATCAACTGAGAGAACACGCGGGGTTTCTACCCCGCGTGTTAGTACTTCTGTACTTCAGCTAAACAGTGTAATTCTCACCCCAATTCAAAATAGTGTCAATTGCGTCAAATTCAGTTTTTCAGAATGCTGACTCGATTTTTAAAATACTAATTAAAATAAATAAATTAAATAATAAGTCCGCTACTTCACATTCACATAATTGTGGTAGGAATCTTGCAAGAGCTCGTCTACAATCTTCTAATATATAAAATTCTCGTGTCACAGTTTTCGTTGCCATACTCCTCCAAAACGGCTTGACCGATTTTGATGAAATTTTTTGTGCTTATCCGGTATCTATGAGAATCGGCCAACATCTATTTTTATCCCCCTAACTGATAAGGGTTGTTCACCCTTAACATTTTTTTTATTTATATGGCAAAACAACGTTTGCCGGGTCAGCTAGTAAAAGTATAAATACATAATGATATATGGTACTCCGCAGTTTTAGCTATTTTGTCTCAAAACAGTTAGTGTACTCTGTGCATATTATTTTATACTTTCAATTATTTTGAGATTTTTCTGGTTTGAATGGCAGTCACCAGCGGCTCAAAGGCTTAAAACTGGTGTTTCTGAAAATTGCAGTGTCATGCAGAAGATTGATGATGTTGATGCAGAAGATTGCCTCTGCCTCTACAAATCGCGTGGTGCTTGCCATCAGGTCCTAAACTTTGTTCGTCTCGTTAGCCAATGCATTTTATGCCAATAAAAAATAACACCTATATGGGTAATGGCTGACTGTCTCTTTAGTGTAGTGGACAGGATGGCTCATATCTCCATACACCTCGGAAGTTGCAGATTCGATTACCATTACGAGACTTATGTTTGTGCACAGTAAAAATGGTGCAGGTTTATTATTTTCGTATCTGAGCGTTAAGGACCATGACCTACCTATTAATATATATATAAAAGCGCCAATTGGCGCTTTTATATATATATATTATTAGTATATTATATAGTATTTATATAGTATTAGTATATTATATAGTATATTATATATTAGTATATTATTTATGCAATTCAGACTGAAATAATCATTTCGGCCAATTAATCGTAAACACTTTCGCAAACTAAATAATTCATGTATCAGCATTGTAATCAGTTGCAGCATTTATATTAACGTAGGACAATGAATAAGTTATATTGTTTTAATTGTTTCATAAGCATTAAAATAATTACAGAACGTTAGTTGCAGCGATAATTTAATTTTACGCGGGAATAAATTGTTGTTAATATAATGTGTTTTGTTCAGCGCCTGACGTTTGTACAGCACATATGTTATGGGGTATTTACACGAGGCACTGAGTTACCCGCTGAAAGTTTTGGGGCTATTGCCAATTTGGGCATACATCACCGTCCCTCACACTTTCTCTGAGTCCGCTCCATCCAAAGGTTGTCTGGAAGAGATCGCTTTAAGCTATAAGACCGCCTATTGTATTTAATATAAAGCATTTCTTTTGTAAATATTTGTTGTTGTTGTTGTGTAACAATAAAGTGTTATCTATCTTTCAAGTTAGTTAGAGAGCATGTTCGATATTTTCTTTGAGTTACTAGCTATTAGAAGGTGGCATATATTTCTACTACATATATATTTTTTACTGAATACTGAATATTCACGGGCAATAGAGCGTAATAATATGTAGGTAATAATTTCATAATTCATAGCGAGCATAACTCATACGCGTCAAAGAAAAACACAATTTTGTGGCACGAACTTATAAAAACAGGCACTATTAAATTTAGAATTTAGCTAAGGTATTAAAGATATTAACAGTAACCTCTGAAACGTAGACAATGTTAATTAAGAAATAAGGAACAGATACATTACTGTATGTCCTGTATTTATATCTGAGCATACCATATTTTTTAGCAAGAGCTCCCATACTCTTCATATACCTCATTGCCCGAGTCCCGCATCCACTCAAACTGGCGACCTTATCGATTATGCTAGAATACAAAAAGTATTTCATTATAGTAACTTCCAAGCTAAGAAAAAATCTGAATTAAGTTAATTATGTTACAAAAAGTTGTAGGTGTAACTTGTGATGGCGCCTTTAAGAACGATCGTTTGCGAAACGCTCGGGCAAAACCAATTCGCGTGCTCAGTTTTTATAGGTCTAGTTTATAGTTGTCGTAAATAAGAACGTGGAAGATAAATAATTATTCCGTTGTTTGTAAATGGCACACGAATAAAAGCAAACGCTTATTCTTTATGTTTTCCTATTTTGTTTACTAGCTTTTCGTTTGCTTTCCATCACAATAATCCATACTTCTTCCCACCGTTCCTACCTACGAGCTACTTATGGGGAATGGCGGTTCTATATAATTTTTTTATCCGTACAGAATAGGTAGGTATACCTAGATCTGAATATTCCTTGTGATTTCTTTAACTTCAAAACATGCTTATTTTCACCAACACCTATGACTTTTGTTTTTATATTTCAGAAGTTATTGACGGTAGTCAGAAATTATTAGAAAAAGACTACATAATTTTTATGATGCCTTCGACTGATACCACACGATCTCTTTATAATAAAATTAGCTACCTACTTTGGAAAAACAAGTCGCAGCACAGAGTGTACTGTAGAGTTGTGCTGTAGCATAGAGTAGCTACATTGTACGTCGTAGCAGAGAGCACGTAGCTCTACCTACGTAGTAATAGCAAGGCCAGGTTTGTTAGTGAAAATAAATGACGGCAACTCGAGCTTTTTTTTCATAAAACGTAACAAAGCACATCAGAAGCCGTTTGCATACATTTTTATAACGTAAAGAGGCTTTTAGGCATAATCTCATGTTTATAAAACGTGTTTGCTAAATACGATGTTTATCTTGACGAGCCGTGACGAGATCTGATATTTTTTTGGGTTACGTGTTATGACGCGATGATGTCGGGAAATGTGAAAATCAGATGTTCCAATGTACTGAAGTTTTTATAATGAAACGCAGTAATGTAACGAGCAATGTCGTAAGCCTGATTATATGTGCCACGCCACGCGCGATACTAAGTGACTGGGCTTCTTTCATTTCTGTTATATTCTATTAGACTTATCGGGACGTCATGGTTTTTATACATTTTTTAATGTTTAGCATCAACAATTGACAATCTGAATTTTATTGGTAAATGCTTAAATAACTGTAGGTATATATTTTAGTGCGCTACGAGGACCTACATTAAATTATAATCTGAAAACGCAAATAAATCTCAAGCTTTTCGTAGTTACTACGTGCTCACTACTGCTCACAACGGCAAAATCTGGAGCAGATAAACCAAATTTCTAGAAGAAGTTTCATTAAGGCTTTAGTAAAAAGATGCTTGGCTAAATAATGGTGCTAGGTGGCCGCGTGCAGTGCTCTAACGACCCTACGGCTCAAGGGCTCTCGACGGCTCAGCTGCTTCGCGCTCGTGCACTTTTCAAGTACGCACTGTTTACGCTCTAGTTCAACTCGCGAACTTGCATTTAGACGAGCGACGTCGCGTCGCTTGTTCGGGTTTGAATATCGAATTTAGAACATGAACATTACGGCATGGTTTTTATTTTCTTTTTGTGGCCTCGTAGTACAGTCATTTGTTTCGAAAAATAGTGGTTACCTGGAAAGTTTTCCGGGAGTTTTGAAAATTGGTAATTTTATAGATTTTGATGTCCTCTTTCCGAATTTCAACGCGCGTATTGGAGTACACTTTGCGGCGCTCGTACGCCAAAACTATTAACTTTATGAAAATAAGGTATATACATAAATTGTAGGTAATTGTCTCTAGTTACATTTTGTATATAATTTTTTATCGCAAAATAAGTCGGAATGGAGGTATTTTCAAAAAACTGCTTTTAGGCGCCATTTTTCCAATATGGCGGCGCGAGCGGCAAAAATACGAGGTGGCAAAGTTAAATTTTGGAAAGAGCACATCAAAATCTATAAAATTACCAATTTTCTAAACTCCGGAAAACTTTCCAGGTAAAACTACCAAATGACTGGACTAACGCGCGGGTTTGTGCATTAGACCACAGAATATATACTAACTACTATGATTGGAGTTTGTACCGCACACAGCCAATAAACAGGTATTTTTTTGCAATTTTCTGTCTTTCGTCCTTATTTAGTCTGTAAATAGGTTCTAAGTACAAATAAGTACATGCTCTACCATCTACCAGGTATGAGGTAAGTTCCTACATACAAACTTATTTGATCTAGAGTTCCTGAATTATAAATTAATCACTATCTACGTTGTGCCTGCATTATGTTAAACTTTGATTCACGATTGGGTTTATAGGATTTAAAAAATGTAAAACAACATTACGGCACAAAGATCGAGATAGTTGTGTGTTACCTATACTTAGGTAGAAATATGTAATAAATAAGTAATTAGGTACTTACCAAGTAGGTACTTTCTACAAGCAAGGTAGATAGGTGCCTACCTCGAGAGCAGTGATTAATTTATCTATGCCTTCCTCCAAACGTACCTTGTAGTTAGGCGCCATTTATTTCTTCTTTTTAGGGAGGTATATTCGGCCAGTCATGTTTTGTAGGTACGGATCTATTTGCACAACTCTCCTGAGTAACCAAACCTTATAATATTCTCGCATATTTTTCTCGTTTCCTTTTTAGCGTGTTATTGAAAGTAGGTATTGTGAAAGCCATAATAATATATTATCACAAAAACTGGGAATAGATGGAAAGATTAACCGTAATTGCTAATCCATTTGTAGTGCATTGCGTTTGATTCCAAAGTCCCTTTTACACGAGCTATACCTACCTATTATTAGAGATTTATCACAGTTTTGTTCATTCTTAAAGATTTCATTCATTATTTTAAAATTCAGATTTCTAGATTCAGATCTCCATTTTATTAGAAATCCATAACTGTCGATAAACCTACGGCTTAATTAAAATGCCTACCTGTAGGTACAGATTTTCGTAGTTATTTACCAAAATATCAACCAAATTCAGTTATTATGCCGGAAGCGCTTGAAGCAGGGAACTGAAAGGCCAGAGCAGCGGAAAGGTGATACAGAATTACCAGCTTTACCTCGTCAAGCTTTTTGAAAAGTGGGAAGTGAAATAAGTATCTTCCAACTTTATTTTCACTGGGCTAATTTGCTTTTTTTTTGTGCTAGCGTGATTATAAATTACGTACTTAAACCGTTATTTCCATTATCTTCCGGATTTCCCATTTTCAGTATATTTTTATAATTTCTCACACCAAAACGCACTTGAAGCAGGAAACTGTGTCAACCATCGAATGAAGCAGTATTAGTAAGGCTCTCTTGCGTCGCTAAATGTAAGCCATTTATCTCACCGTCGATGTACCTTTTCATTATTCAATCAAAGTAACTGAAGCTATTTGTTTCGCAGTTTTCCCAGTTGGAGTAATTGTTCAGATGTCTTGCCGGACGGGGTCGCTTGAAGAGGAAACTGGGATGTCACCCGTCGGATGGAGAAGAATTAGCATCGCGCCGGCGGCGGCGCGGCGTCCAATGCAATCCATTCAGCCGTTAATACAGTCATGAAGCCGTAACGGGTGGCTTTTCATTATTTATCGTACCGTGACACGTTCGTTAAAAATTTAAAAGAGTGAGATGAATTAGTAAAGACATTATACCTACTCCGTCCAACCATTTATTTATCTTTTCACAGCTCGATTAGTGATGTCCTAATTGCGATACTGATTCGATTTCTGAAAACAATTGACTTTATCTATGAATTGAATAACTTTTAATCGATTTAAAAAATTGATATTCCAGTTTTTCCCAACGTTTTGTATTGTTTTACAGAAATTATCAGGTGTTAACATGACTATATTGCATGAATTTGCAAAAAAAAAGAATATTACTTATTTTAGTTGCTTTATTTGCTTTATGTGACGTTATATCTTAATATTTAACTTTTATGATATATAATAATTATGTACAAATGAAAATATTTAACAACTCTTTATATTTTTTATGGAAAAATCACCTTACTAATACAATACAATAATACTTTATTGATCACCAAAACAGGAAACAGAAGTTTATAGTTACAAATAATCTTGGTTATCAATCTATAGGATCAAAAAATATGAAAGATAATTAGCACGTCTCGTCACTATTGTAAAAAAAAACAGTGCCAAAGTATTGCATTTTTTACTACACTATCACACTCTTCGCATTTTTTACTATGGTTCATGCTCAGATAAAGTATCCAGCCTTTAGCTGTCTACTCGAAGGGTCCATCACTTCAATAATTACGGAACTTCATATGCGTGCATATGCCAAAATTTAAATAAATGGTTGGACGGAGTATAGGTACCTTTTCGTTCTAAGTAGTACGATATTTCTAATCAGGTTCTAGTCGTTAGGTTACCTGCGTGCTAGAAACGAAGTTGAATATTTCATACCGAGATTTCAAGAGTTCCCCGAGAGCGCTAAGAGCAGCTAAGGAGGTGTCTACTTTCACAGGTAGGTCTACAATTAATTAGTTGTCAAAGTGCAAACTGTGTCGAAGTTGGGCCGCGTTGAGGCGCCTTATCTAACTCTTCGTACGTGGGCTGAGTTGCTAAACGGTTATTGTGCCACGAGGGCAAGGTAGATAAAATTATAGAAATCTTCTACAATCATTAAGTTGTGTAACTAATATATAGTCATATAAAAACTGATCTGGAATCATTATCTAATAAACAGTGACGTAACTTGACTGCCACCGTCTTAAGGATTTATTGGAATTTATTTTTAGATAAGAGCCTACTGTTCGCCTACACAAATAGGTAAGTAAGTGCTCTGTTATATTAATTTGTTTATTATAAGTTAATTGAGAATGTTTCGAGGAACATAGAGTCCAAGGCTAAAGTAGCAGCAAAAAAGCTGGGTATATTGGCCAAGGTGAGACGGTATTTCACACTGGGACAGCTTCTAACTCTGTATCAAGCACAAGTCCGGTCGTGTATGGAGTACTGTTCTCACCTGTGGGATGGCTCCGCCAAATACCAGCTCGAAGCCTTGGAGACCATTGAAAAAAGAGCTAAAAAGCTCATTGGTGACGATGCGCTGGTTAAAACTAAGCATCAGAGTCTTGAACATCGGCGCAAAGTTGCCAGTTTATCGGTCGTTTACCGGATATATTTCGGAGAGTGTGCGACGGAATTACATGAACTTATTCCGCCGTCTCCATTCTATCACCGGACGACCAGGCGTACGCATCAAGCAAGCCGTCATCAATATATGGTTGACATCCCTCCTGCTCGCACCAAGCGCTTTGCTTTGACCTTATAATGCGAACGGCCAAGGAGTGGAACTTTCTGCCGGCATCTGTGTTTCCGGATAGCTATAATCTGGGTGTCTTTAAGAAAAGAGTGAACAGGTTTCTTCTAGGCGAGCGTGCTACATCTTCGACCGCATCGACAACAGGTGAGATAGCGATCAAACGCAAGCCTATAAATAATAATAATAAAAAACTACTACGAATAATATAATACTATTCCGTAGGTAATGGTGCTAATATGTAATTAGGTATTTTATTACCTAATTAGATAAAGGTACCAACAATAAAATAAATAAAATTTAACTTACAATAAAGTCCCCTTTCGCAACCATGCAAGTTTTCATTTAATTACCTTATTATCCTAATCCAGTATCTAACTTCCACAGACGGGTCTTCGCGGGTCAATGCAAGCGAGTCACGCTATAATGCGGAGTTACTGTGGCGATAAAGTATAAACCACGAATCAGCTCGGCGCCCAGACTGGACTTTTACGAGGAGCCGCACTTAATTGAGCAGTAAGTAGCTCTTCATTAATATGCGTAAACATAGTAGACAGTTCAACGCTCATAGCGAAATAAAAAGGCAGTGCTGAAAATTGATCTGGATTTAGGCAATGAACGCACTAAGCCAAAAAGACGATGTTTTGAAAATGACATGAGGGACCATGTCTTTCTCTCTCTCTCTTTTCCTGGCTATGCATCCCACATAATGGTGGGGTCTGCCTTCCGTATATTTTTTCTCCACTTCAGTCTATCCAGGACGTCGCCTTCGGATAACCTGCATTCACTCATGTCTTTTTGCACTACATCTTTCCATCTCTTCTTAAGTCTGCCTCTGGATCTTCGAGACCAAAGGGGCCATGTCCTTAAAAATGTTTTGTTGTCTCAAACTTCAGCAACTCAGCCTACGTAGGTAGGTATACATTCGAAGAGAAGAAACGGCAGCGCCTCAACGCGGCCCAACATCGATACAGTTTGCACTTTGACAATGTATAGTAATGGTAGGCATAACATAACGTATAGAGAGAGACTAATATAACACACACCTATTGTAATTGTTTCTTGTAAGTATGAAACAGTTTACCCTTTTTCAAAAATCGTACAGTACGTACATAGCTAGAACAAA
Organism: Petrophora chlorosata; assembly: GCA_951640565.1. NCBI lineage: Eukaryota > Metazoa > Arthropoda > Insecta > Lepidoptera > Geometridae > Petrophora > Petrophora chlorosata. Next base: position 9,795,862 of record OX621193.1, on the reverse strand, counting down.
AACAATTAATATATTTTTTTTTATACGCCCATCGATCACATACATAGATCCTGACCCCTATTTAAGATTCCCTGTATCTAGGGTACCAGGGACGATGTTCACGCCGTTTTCACGCCAAATTTACTTTTTACGCCATCTAGGGTTTAATGCAAGCACCCAAGCTGGTACATTAGTTCACCAAATGGCTGCCTGCGGCGCTTGCATGCCCGCGCAGAAGAAAACGGTGAAAGGAAACCAGTCGTCAAATATAATTCATGTAATTCAGAAGTGACGAACGCTGTACGCATTTATTATATTTTGTCCGCATCCCATAACCTTTTATCTTCGTCACTTCTCCTCGCTATATTTATTGCCCACGCGTGGGACCCGTTCCTGCCCAAACAATCGCCAACACCAACGCAGCTTGCTCCCGTACGCAGACCAGGAGGAGGACGATTGGCCTAGCTTCGGTGAGTGCATTTGCCCTTGGCTTTTTTAGGTAGATTTGGCGTGAACTGGTCCCTCCAAGCGGCCTCCGCATTCTCCCCCCGCATCACCGCTTTTTTTTATACATCCGCGCCACCATTTTTTTTCTGGTCCTTCGAGCCGGATTAAAAACTAGCGCCTATCGCTCATTTTGCTATCGAATTCATCAAATCGCATTTTCTTTTATACTATCGCTTTTATATCGTATATATATTTTTTGCGCATAAAGCTGTTGTTACGCGGTAGGTAGGTACCATCGCATCTCCCGCTTCCTATATATATTTGACCTACCACCCTATTATTCGCCTATATGTAATATTCATATTTGTTTATTCAAAATAATTATTTACATATTTCGCATTTTCATAAAATAATTCCCGCATTCATTTATTTCATAAACAACATTTTCTGAACGTCATAAAAATGGCGTCTGACGCAAAATTGCGAATGATTATTGCGAAAAAAGAGGCTGTGTTTTCGCATATGAACGCCTTGTTTATTTCCTCGAAAAAAGCTATGCTGTCAGACATTGACACTAGAAGTAAACAAGATTTTTTGTCCGCCTCGTCAAACATTGACAAATTATATAACAACTTTAATGATTTCTGTGATCAACACAACGCATTGTTGTTAGAAAAAGATCCTGACCATCAACTTAGCTTCAATAATTGGAGTGCATTTGAAACTTTGTTTTCATGCGTACAACACGCACGTGCAGTCTTGTTAGAATCCCGTCGTGCTACCGCTGTGAAGACGCTTACGGATAACACCAATTCCTGCCGCCTACCACCTCTCGACTTGATAGGGTTTTCTGGTGCGCCAGAAACGTGGCCGCTTTTTTATCACAACTTTAAAACGAATGTGCATGATAACAAACAACTAACCGACGCTCAACGCGTACAATATTTGGTAGGTAAATTGAGTGGCAATGCTCTCAATGTGTTCGCGGGAATTATACCAAACGAATTTAGCTACGCTACTATATGGGATTCCTTAGTCGCCAAATATCAAGACCAACGCTTGCTAGGGTCAATGTACTTAAACAACATTCTCGACATAAAGCCTACTTCCGATACACCCGCCCAATTAAATAATTTCATTGAACGAGTGCATTCTTCATGGTCCGCATTGAAGCAGTTAGAGATCACTGATCTAAATGACTTTATTTTCACGCATCTTGCTCTCAAAAAGTTAGATCCGCAGTTAGTGCAAAGCTTTGAATTATCTGTCCGCGATAAGAACATTCCGACTAGTTCGGATTTAGTAAGTTTTGTGCGACATCACATAAAGGTTTTGGAACGATCTTCAGCTGTTCGACAAAACACAACACAAAATGTTCAGGGGTCCAATTCTCAAACTCGATCGCGTTATTCCGCACCAAAGGTCTCGCATACATTTGCTATTACGGAAAATAAGAATGAAAACAAACCAGCTTGTATTTTCTGCAAGACCTCGCATCACGCTCACTTATATGAGTGCATGGAATTTAAAAAACTGTCCATCAAAGAGCGCTTCAACTATATCAAAGACAATAAGTTCTGTGTCAACTGTCTTAGCACAAAACATACAACTTTTAATTGTGGTTCTCACAGCACTTGCAAGCAGTGCCATAAAAAACACCACTCACTTTTGCACTTTGACCAACCGCAACAAAATGTAAAGTTTGAGAATCGGCACCTTACACCCGCATCTAGTGCGACCGCCACTGGGCCTAGCACTAGCTCCACCGCTGACCCGCGCGCTCCGCAACCAGTGTGCATGCATACGCACACGGCTACTGTATCCGGCGCACCCGCTTCGCGCGTTTCTAACACTACTAATAATAAAGCCATTGATTCGCTCACGTTGCAGTCGTGTGACAAAATTGTGCCGTGTAATAAATTTGACAACTCATTAATTGTCTTGCCTACGGCGCAAGTATATGTTCCTAATAATGGAAACCGCGTTACTATAAGATGCCTAATAGATAGTGCATCACAAAATAATTTGATCACGCTCGCATGCTGCAATAAATTAAAATTGGATATTCACCCGCTTGTCAACTCTTCATTAAAAACAGTTGGTTCAATTTCAGCGCCTATTAAGGGTTACGTCGTGCTGACGATTCAATCGCGCGTTTCTGACGCTGAATATAATTTGACGCTTCTAGTAGTTGATCACATCACTGATCAACTGCCAACACGCGTGATCCACGCGTCAGTGATGGATCACTTCAAAGACATACCGCTCGCTGACGAGTGCTGGAACTCGCCTGGGGATATCGACGCGATTCTCGGCGCTCAGATGTTTGCATTCATCTTACTCGGAGGCAAAGTGATACCGCCACCGCTCTCACGATCAGCTGACTCTTCGGACATCGCTTGCGCTTCACCTCACGCTCTCGAAACAACTCTTGGCTATATTATCATGGGGGAGATTTCTTCGGTCAACCCTGAAGGTATAGTCTGGTCCTTCGGTCCTTTAGTGAATGAACTAAATGCGAATATATCAAAGTTTTGGGAACTCGAGGAGGTGCCTTCTGTAGATATTTTACGTCCGGAAGATGTTGTATGTGAGCAGTTATATGCTTCGACGGTCTCCAGAGATCCTTGTGGACGTTATATCGTTTCTTTGCCTTTTAAGGGTGATCCTAATTCCTTAGGTAGTTCTTTTACGCACGCTCAGCGTAGACTCACCGCTCTCGAACGCAAGTTTACCGCAGTACCCGCTCTGCGTCAAGCTTACAATGACGTCATCATGGACTATATGGATAAAGGTTACCTCAAGGAGATACCTTACTCTTCCACCGCTATAAATGAAGGCTACTTCATACCGCATCATGCTGTTATTCGGCCAGATAAGACCACATCAAAAACGCGCGTCGTTCTCGACGCCAGTGCCAAAACCGACCGAGGCACCTCGCTTAACGACTTGTTGCATACAGGTCCTAATCTCCAGGCAGATTTGTTCACACTCCTTTTGACATTTCGATATTTTAAAATTGCTATAACCGCGGATGTGCAACAAATGTACCTGAGGATAATACTATCGGAGAACGATCGCAAATATCAAAAAATATTATACCGCTTCAATGACACCGAGCCAATTCGCATTCTGCAATTCGACTCTTTGGCATTTGGTCTTCGCAGCTGCCCTTTTTTGGCAATGCGTACAGTTCGCCAACTGGCTGATGATGAACGCGCCCGCTATCCTCTCGCTGCAAAGGTCGCCGCGAAAGAGATGTACATGGATGACTTGACCACTTCTGTTCATTCTGTTGAGGATGGGATACGCTTGGCGGACGAGTTAATCCCGATGTTTAAAGCCGGTGGATTTAACCTTGTCAAGTGGGCGAGCAATTCTTCTGAACTTCTCGCTCATTTACCTGAATCGCATCGCGCGCCAATTGTGTTCACGGACGATAATGACACGATGAAGATTCTAGGACTGAAGTGGCATCCTACTACCGACACATTCTCGTTTACTACATCCACCTCGTCTGTAGGTAATACTAAGCGTGCCATACTTTCGACTATCGCTCGCTTGTTTGATGTACTTGGTTTCGCCGCGCCTGTCATACTGTACGCAAAGCTCTTACTGCAAGAACTCTGGCTTACAAAAGTTGGGTGGGATCAAGAGCCCCCTGAATCCATAACTGAACGCTTCATTCGATTCAAAAATGAATTGCCGCTTCTGTCTAATTTGCAAATACCTCGTCATTTGGGTATCGCTGCAGATTGCGTTGTGCACCTGCTCGCTTTCGGAGACGCTAGCATGAAAGCTTACGGCTGCGTCCTCTATCTGCATGTTGAACACCCTAACCGCGACATATCCATTCATTTGGTATGCTCCAAGTCCAAAGTGGCCCCACTGAAGACTGTCACGCTTGCGAGGCTCGAATTATGTGCCGCGCTTCTTCTCGCTAAACTTGTCAAACAAGTTCATGCCGCATTTCATGATCGCTATCCTATAAAGGATATTTTCGCATTTTCTGATTCCACGATTGCTCTGTCGTGGATTCATTCATCGCCACACCGTTGGCAAATATTTGTTGCCAACCGTGTTAGTAAAATCCAAGAGATTTTATCTTCTGACCGCTTCATTCACATTAATGGGATAGATAATCCCAGTGATTGTGTTTCGAGAGGTTTATTACCCTCGCAACTACTTGATCATCCGCTTTGGTGGGACGGTCCTTCTTGGATTCACCGTCCAATCGCTGATTGGCCCATCGTGCCTTTCGAATCATCCTGCGCTGAAGGTTCTATACCTGAAATAAAAAGCTCAATTACTCTCGCTGCTATATCTAATGTAGATGCCTCGCTTTTTCTTGAGCTCGCTCTCCGGGTCTCTTCCTGGAAAAAATTATTACGGATTGTAGTCTACATACTACGTTTCTTAAATAAATTACCCCGCGCGCTTTCAATTCAAATTTCTGATATTGACGCCGCTGAGATCGTGGTTATTCGTGAACTACAAAATAAATATTTCGCTGACGAAATTAAAAATATTACAAAAGGTAACTTACCTTCTCCTGCTTTGAGAAAACTTGATCCGTTTGTTGATAACAACGGGTTACTTCGCGTTGGTGGCCGATTGACGAATGCTAACATACCGTATGAAAATCGCCATCCAATATTGCTTCCCCGCCGCGATCACATAGTTGATCTGATAATTGACGATTGTCATCGCTCCAATTGTCATACTGGTTCACATCTTGTCATGTCATTACTAAGACAACGCTATTGGATCATATCCGCACGAAATATAATTCGACAACGCATACGCCAATGCAATTTTTGTTTCAAAGTAGCACCGTCTCATCCTTCACCCATGATGGCAAGCCTTCCTCCCGCTCGTGTGCAAGAAGCTAAAGCTTTTACACACACTGGAGTCGATTACGCTGGACCTATAAACATCACCCTCACCCGAAGGCGCGGCGTTAAGAGCCAAAAGGCTTACATTTGCCTTTTCGTGTGTTTGACTACCAAGGCCATACACATTGAAATCGCGTCTGATCTGAGTTCAGAAACGTTTTTGGACGCTCTTAAACGTTTTCTGTCTAGACGAGGACCAGTATCTTGCATATACTCTGATAACGGTACTAATTTCATTGGCGCAAAACGACAATTGGACGAATTGCATACTTTTTTGTCTGCTAAAGACACGTCTACCGCATTTCAAGACGAATTGAACAATCGTAAAATCTCGTGGCGAACTATTCCCGCTCGCGCACCCCACTGGGGTGGACTCTGGGAAAGCAACATAAAATGCGTAAAATCCCATTTGTATCGATGCATTGGGCAACAATTACTGTGCTATGAAGAATTGTTAACGGTCTTAGTACAGATTGAGTGTCTGCTGAATTCGCGCCCGCTGTGTTTATTGTCTGATCAGCCCCACACCATTTTGACACCCGCTCATTTCTTAAACACTACACCTTTACAATCGTTACCCGCATATGAAATTGACAATTCTACAAGTCTCTGTAATAGGAAGAAACTCTTAGACAGTTTAGTTCAGAGCTATTGGAAAAGGTGGCACGTAGATTATTTGCACACTCTCCAGTTGAGACAAAAATGGAATACTCCTGATGCACCCATTCAACCAGGTACACTTGTTCTCATTCATCAAGATGACACGCCGCCGCTGCGCTGGCCTACAGGCATTATTGAACAAGTTTATCCGGGTCGAGATGGAATTACGCGTGTTGCGCTAGTACGCACTACAACTGGAACATTCAAACGTCCAGTCGTAAAGTTGTGTCCTTTACCGTCGCAATAATTTCACTTCTTTCGCATTATAGCACAGCTATATTCGCATATATTTTATACATATATTCCTTTGTATATTCTCGCATATTATATCGTCCTTCGTCATATATTGTAGCTCCGCATTCCGCATAACCATAAACCGCTTATCATTTGTATCATCGCTTACTCATTTGTAACTTCATAATTTTAACTCGCATCCTCGCACCGCTCGCATTAGTTTCCTTTGAAATCCTACGGACTTTCAAGCCGGGGAGGATGTTCACGCCGTTTTCACGCCAAATTTACTTTTTACGCCATCTAGGGTTTAATGCAAGCACCCAAGCTGGTACATTAGTTCACCAAATGGCTGCCTGCGGCGCTTGCATGCCCGCGCAGAAGAAAACGGTGAAAGGAAACCAGTCGTCAAATATAATTCATGTAATTCAGAAGTGACGAACGCTGTACGCATTTATTATATTTTGTCCGCATCCCATAACCTTTTATCTTCGTCACTTCTCCTCGCTATATTTATTGCCCACGCGTGGGACCCGTTCCTGCCCAAACAATCGCCAACACCAACGCAGCTTGCTCCCGTACGCAGACCAGGAGGAGGACGATTGGCCTAGCTTCGGTGAGTGCATTTGCCCTTGGCTTTTTTAGGTAGATTTGGCGTGAACTGGTCCCTCCAAGCGGCCTCCGCATTCTCCCCCCGCATCACCGCTTTTTTTTATACATCCGCGCCACCAGACTATGACTATGATACCCACAACACCCAGACACGAAACAAATGCTTGCGCTTTTTTTTCTGTGCACAAACCTTTGTCCCGTCGCGGGAATCGAACCCGCAACCTCAGTGGTGTATGATATATGAGCCAACCTGCCCAACCACTACACCACAGAGGCTGTAAAATGTCAATTAATGAGTTAATGATTGGAATTTGAAATTATGCTCCGAGAGCATGACTCTGTAAATATATACCTATGGCCTACCTACTGGCACATAATACCTATAGTAGTACCTTATCAGGTTTCATCACCCTATGGGTTATTTAATACCTATTTTGTAAAACGCATGAACGTTTATAAAATATTAAATAATTCATCGTGAAGAGCTTTTGTGGCTTAGATATCCTTCCTATTCTAGGGAACAACTAAAAATCATTTTTTTACCGAATAGGCTAGCATTTGACCGCAGTCTCTCCTGATGGAAAGTGACGACGAGGTCGACGATGGATCATGCTTGTCTAGAAATACCGATTCACTCGAAACACGAAGACACTTAGATTAGAAGAATCGGGAAAGAAAGACGCTGGTGAGGTGTTTCATTCCTTAGCCTTTCGCATTATAAAGGTCGAAGCAAAATCTTAAAATCAACACGCAAACATATATCAATCAATCAAACTTATGAAAATTGTCATGTTTAAAAGTATAATATTCTCTTGGGTGAGTAAATAAATAAGTAAGTAGGTGCCTAGTAACTTGCGATCTTACCAATCGATTATCTAAGGTTATGTATAAAGCATAAAAAGAAAGTGAAAAACGTAAGACGTACCTAAGTAAATTAATTAATATAAGTACGTAAATTGTTCTGAAGCTTTTAAGAACTAAGCTAACTAAAGGATGAATTTAAATGAGGGAGAGAAACTTATGTAAGTAGGTGCCTACAAAATGCCTACCCTAATTACTTACATAAGCTTGTGAAGGTGTGTAAATAGGTTCATAACTTTTACTGAAATTGTCAATACCTACCTTATCTTACATCTAATAAAGTAGGTAGAGATAGGTATTTAATATTCTAGCCCGGATATTATAAGGGACTGGGAATTAACTAAACCGCAGAAGATATTAAAGGCCATCTAAAATTTCTGGTCTGTTTTCATGCCGCCATTTTATAATATGTATTTAAACTCGAAATATATAATATCATATCATCATAATAGGTATATTTATTTAGATAGTATAGGTATGTATATTTATATAGTTATCATAATTATTCGAAATACATAATAGGTACATATTTCGATACTGGAAAATCTACCTCGAAACATCGGGAAAAAGTTACGAGATCACGATTAATTGCTTGGAAAATTGGTACCTCATTATAGCAAATTCGAGGTAATTTTACACCTATAAAGAATATTTATTTTAAAGAAATTTATGCTAAAGAGTCTGTGGACTATTATTATTATGCATTAACTTTTGGACTCGTCACTGACATTGCACCACGGCCTTCATTTAATCACGGTTGTCAAGTCTAATAGGGGATCGGACAACTTTTCAGAAAGTGTTTTAAATTAACTACAATGAATATATATAGCCATTAAAAAACTATTTTAATTAAATAACGATCTAAAAGTACCTAAAACTATGTTTAAATATTATGTTTCAAATATTGCCGCGCAAAAGATCACCTCAAAACTTGTGATGTAATATGTAGGTAGAAAACGACAGTCTTCGAAATAAAACTTGCAAAGAGATTCTAATACGTTTTGTGAAGTTTGGGGACTATACTGTAGTTATAGAACGAAAAAAATAGCAAAAATACATTTTATGAAAAGCATAAACCTAAAATAAACACAAGCTAGACTCACGGCATTTTTTCTCGATTACTGTCCGATCCCCTATTGCCATCGATATATATGTATGTACTAATATATGTCTATGTAAATTGGATACATTCACCGTAAATACGATTAAATAAAACATTTACATTCTTATTTTATTGCGTTGTGGACGTGTACTTGTTCGTAGCATAATTATTACTACCTATACCACTCTCAAGCAATCAGAAGCCAAAAAAATTAGGTACTTATCCACTGCCTAATGAGTTAAACAAGGTGGAGGTGGTAAAATTTGACATTTATTTAGCATTTCCTAACACGAATTTCCTTAAGGAATTAGGTAGGTAAAACCCTGCGCGGCACTGCACTGCACTCGTCATCCTGAGACAATTAACTCTTAAAGTCTCCTAGTACCCAATAATTTCGCTAGCTGTAGCTAGCGAAATTACTGCCCTTCAAACCGGAACACAGTTATGCTTGCGCACTACGGCTTAGCGGCAGAATAACTGGCGAAACGGTAGTAACCCCACCCAGACGGTCTCTCGCATACGAGGAACCTACCACCAGTCAAAATCAATTAGGTTACCTACATCGATGAAAGAAACCTAGATTTATTTTATGCTATAGCTACACAACCTGGGTTCATGGTAGGTAACAATACGCAATCCATCCAAAGACAAGACGCTGTAATGGGTTTAGCCGCACTAATGGAAGGGAACCGCAGGCTTAGCGTTGCGGCTGACGTGCGGGCCTACACCTACCCCTGACAACGCAACCAATCCCCTTGCCGCATAACGTTATAAACGGAGACAACCGTTACACCTTACCTAACTCTATTAATGCCTATGGTAGGAACCTAAATTATAATAGTGTAAGTACGAATTTACATGCTCTCTGCATGTAAATTCGTACTCAGGAGACTGTATGGTGTAAAGAGTCAAGGATAGATCCCCAATCCAGTGGACGAACTACACATTAAACATAAAGGCATTATATTTTATAATAAAATATTATAGCACAGTATTACAATAATTTTAAAATAGTGGTATAAGTATGTCAAAATAATTTAACGTGTGTTCGCTACAAATAGGTAACTACTAGAGATACCTATACCTACGTTTGAAATGCATGTGGCTGTTGTTGCAAAGTTGTGTAGAAGCAAATCCGTGCCCCCCACACCGAATTACGCAATTTTCACACGTTTTAGTCGGCTCAAGTCAACCTCGGCGTCGAGAGCACAATTTGGAAGTCGTATATAACCGACTTTGGCGGTCAAATAGTTAAAACAATATATAAGTAACTACCTACTTACTCAAAACACTACCTACTGCACAGACGTTTGATGTTTTTAACAAATTTTTTTTAAGAACGTATGTGTAGGTAATGAAACCTATTTAAAAAGCCGGTGATCGTTGTTGTAAGTACATAGTTTTAATATCTGGGTACTTATTACCGGTAGTTTTCTTTATAACTGTTTCACAATGTTTAATTTCATTACACGAAAATACACGCATTGTATAAAGCGTCTTGCTTAGTCTCAGTCGTAGTGTGCCAATGCAATGGAATAGTTCCCCCAAGGTGGATTGATACGACTAATTACATGCTTTCAGCGCTGTCGCATAGCCATTTGTTTCAGCTCCCTAGAGGCGGAGCGTAGTTAGCAGAAGGAAGGTAGGCAACTATCTACGTATGTATATATACCGATATCTACCCGCTAATAGTGTGGCTGTAGCGTGTCCGATGTGTAAAATGTACCTTAAATAATTTTATCACTTACTATGTCGTAACTTAGCACGGATGCAATTTACAAATGTAGTGTAATTTTTTGAAGACTTGATTAAAAGACTTAGATTTTTTCTACTATACAAAAAATCAATTGGAATGTAGGTTATTATACCTTTCGTAAAGAAATCTCTAAATGACAATGAAAACCTTATCAAAATCCGTTGCTTGGTCTAAATGAAGTACCGGAGAAACAAATGAGGACGCGGATAACGACTTTGTTTTATACTATGCTATTAGTGAAGCACTTTGAGTATACATAACTATCTATATACTGTAGTTATATATACTCTAAGGTGAAGCAGGTATTGATATGGTGTTAGAAAAATATAACATTGAGTAGATATCATAGATATTAATACAATTTAATAACTCTTCCAATAATGATTTTTCTATAACCACTGAATATAAAAGTAAGGTAGAACCACAGAATAATAGTATGTACAATGAGAAGAGTATAACTTGATTAGCAGTACCTAAAGCTTGTGAGAGCCTTTCCAGATAGGATTTTTTTCATTTCATTTCTAAGCAACTGAGCCTACAATCTAAAACTTAGTCTACTTTAAAAGAGAAGGGCATTGTAGCCAGCAAAATTACTGAGCATATGAGACTGAATATCTGATGTCTCAGGGGGGTGAGCGCAATGCAGTGCTATGCAGTACTTTTTATGGTGTTAAAAGTTCTTGGTGGCACTGCATTTGTTATGGGCAGGCGTGGCGCTTACCATCAGGCGAACAATCTGCTCATGTCATTACTCAGTTCCATAAATGGCACTGTGAACCACTCTTATTTTAAAATGAAACAACAAAAACTAGCTTAAACTTAATGTTTATTCCTCAACAGCATCAACGTTTTCGGTCTGCAGGCCCTTGATGGAGGCAACTGGCACGTAGGTCACTAGCGTGAACAGTTTGTGGGCAGAATCTTCATCATCATTGCGCCTGCGGGATAGCCTTACACGTACCCTGAAGGGAACATTTCTGAAACAAATATATATTAATTTAATATCTATATTTTACTTCTAAGCTATGGGGAACTGCCCTGTGGTGTTTTCTAATCTATCTTAAGCTCGGGATCTGAATCATGAACTCAGATTGGTTCATTCTGATTCTGATTGGTGGAACTAAGCAGTCACACACTACATGACTACAAGAGGATTTTCCACATTCGCTCTAAATATGTCATGAAGGAAAACATTGTAAGGAAGGAAGCTCAAAACTCATAATATCACTTTTCATCAATCACTTAGCATATAACATTTTCCAATGCACTAAATAATTATTATACTTCAGTTTAATTTTTCATAATGCCTTTATGGTATGTATTAAATGTAGTTAACTAAAACTAAAAATGATGAAAACGAGACAGCAAGAAATGCTTGGATGCTTAAGCAATGGCTGAACAAAAGCCCACCTGACTTACTTCATATTTTAATTTTATTATATCCCATATGTCCAACTATCACATATATAGATCCTGGTCCCTAACTAGGATACCCTATGTGTCTAGAAAACCAGAAACTATGATGAAATTATGGTCTCATAACACCCAGACATTGTACTGAATGTTACTAATACACCAAGGTAACAGATAACAATGAATAGTTGGTTATTATAATAAACATATTTCTAATGTTCTCATCAACCACATCTGGGATGCATGAACATGGCAATGGTTCAAATACATAACAAAAGAATCATATTTCTTACAATGTTTCTTTCTTAATTATCTCAAATTTCTTTCAAGAAACAACATAGGGAAATTTAATAAGCCAATGAATGAAAGCTTATTCTTTTTTTATAAAGAAACACACAATGAAGAACATTGCATGAGGGTGTCTAACCTTGTTATGAATGTTGTGATTATAAACAGAACCTCGAAGGCTACTATTTCTGGATATAACTGATGCAAAACAAAACAAAGAGCGCTGGTACGTGCTAAAATATGTTATTAAATAAATATTACCTGATTCCCTTCGACCAAAGGTATTTGTTTAGGCGGGTGTCTACTCGGACGTCCGGGGTTCCCATTTGTTTTTCGGCGAATTTACGAATTTCTTTGATAGCTCGTGGAGCGCGTCTCTTGAAACCGACTCCATGGAGACGTTTGTGTAAATTCACTGTGTATTCACGGGTCACAACTTCATTGATGGCCGATTTGCCTTTCCTCTCGCCTTTGGGTTTAGCCATTTTGATCTGAAATTACAAGTTCCAGAATGAAAATATAGCACTCCGAAATCTCCCAAAGCATACAGGACATCTTTGATTAGCATTATTTACAGATTAATCAACACAATTTCATGATTTTTATAGATTATTTTATAAATACACACACCTTGGAGTTTCGTGTACCAAAACCAACCTAAAAAGAAATGTCAAAGTCAAATCGCCGTAGGATTTAAATTATCTAGATAATCTGTGGTCCATTCGGTCCAACCACGAAATGTCAAAACATAAGTTTACAGAGATAGCTTCCGTAACTATGCAGAACCATGGGACACTCTGTTTTTATTACTAATACACAAAATACAATACGTATGAAATAACATAAAATAGGAATTGTAAGCTCATTGCATCAAATTTAGATGTGATGCCAACAAGTGTTGTACTAAAACCGAGAACATTTCATAGTTTTTTTTTTACTGTTTAAAAGCTTGCGTTCGACCGCTATCTCACCTGTTGTTAAGTGACGATGCGGTCGAAGATGTAGCACGCTCGCCTAGAAGAAACCTGTTCACTCTTGTCTTAAAGACACCCAGATTGTAGCTATCCGGAAACACAGATGCCGGCAGTAATAAGACCAAATAGCTTGCTTCGTAAACCACAATATTAACCCATCTTGAACCCATCAATCCAAAGACAAAGTATTAAAATAGGTACTTTATCCTGAGACTTCGCATCAATCTTCGCATCAATCTTTGCATCAATCGGCATCGCGACTAGCGATTCGCCACAGATAAGATTAGATGTTACTTCGATACTCAGAGGAAGAACACTACTTCGATACTACGATTATACTTCGGACTTCGGACATTAACACTGCAGCTTTATTCCGCTAGGGCCGCTACTGGCACACAATTTTGTAGTTTTTTAAGCTTAAACCCTGATATATAAATTTTGTTGGAAAAACATTAAAGCCGAAGATAGAGACACGACTAGTTTGTCAAAACAAAGAATACAAGTGATTGGTTAGAGTTAGGTGTACAACTTTATCAACAGACGTTAATTTCTACATTTTTTAAGTAAGATAGCTTTTCTTCGCGCCAAAGGCGCGAGAAAAGCTGGGCTGCATTCAATACCTACACTCTGTTTAGAGTGCGGTTGTTTGATTGATTTTCTATTTCGCTCTGAGGTACGGAACTACGTCAGCTGTTTTATTACTTAAAATTAGAAGTATTTACATAATGTCCTTCATAAAATAACATATAATTGTGAATATGCCTTGGGAGATGCTCAACACATTCAAAATACCAACTTTTCCAGCTATTCTTTCGTCTTTATTTTTAAGCATGCACTGCGTTGTTTAACTATTATATTTGATTCACTGATTTTTTAAGGAATTATATTAAGCCAATTTTCACAATAAAATCCAGTCTACAATCATTTTTAGGGTTCCGTACATAAAGGGTGAAACGGGACCCTATTACTAACACTCCGCTGTCCGTCTGTCGCCCAGGCTGTATCTCATGAACCGTGATAAGTCAGTTGAAACTTTAACAGATGATGTATTTTTTGTTGTCGCTATAACAAAAAATACTAAAAAACAGAATAGAATAAATATTTAAGGGGGCTCCCATACAACAAGCATGATTTTTTTGCCGTTTTTATAGATAATGATACGGAACTGGTAGGTTTTATTTATAACTTTTTGTGCAAATTTAGAATTTCGAAGTTTGTTTGTTTACTGATAAGTTAGTGGCGACATCTACATAATAATAAGATTTGCCTCTACTTCCCTATTATAACATATCTTTATTGTCTGTGGTGAACTAAGCCCACTGTTCGTAGACTACTATATTTTATCTTTGGACCGTAGTATCTCTTATTAGTCTGTGCACTGACCACAGACTAGTAAGCTGACTGAACGAGTGATGCCGAGCGAGTTGTTATTTAATTTTTAATCTGTTGTTTATCTTGTTTACGTTTTGCAAGGTATTTTATTTTCCGTAATTTTCGATAAAACGTATAGTTACATATAGTTTTATCACTGAGACCCTGAAGTTTTTAATGTAATAAATAATGGCCGATGTCTATAAGTTAGTACTTATCAGCTATAAGCCTATCATTTAACAACAGAAATTCGTTTTCAAAACCTAACCTATGTAACCTTTCGTCTATGTATTTTCTTTTAGAATCATACACCCTGTGAAATACTTTACCGACTATTTAACACGTAATGTTCGGCCTGACGGCAGACAATTTCATGAGCAGCGCAACATCAAATTGAACGTTGACTCCCTGAAGACAGCGGAAGCATCGGCTGTGGTAAAGTGCGGAAACACAACTGTTGTTTGTGGCGTCAAGTTGGTATGTACAAATTGTAACAGTAACATAACAACCTTTAGAGGTCTAAACCACTGTGTTTCTTTCGCGCACACCTACGCTTGTCCGCCGTGTATTAAGAATAAGTATGAATATATACCTACAAGTGTATTGTTGTTACACGTCTCGACCCTAAGGCCTGAAACTGCGTTAAGCGGACGCCCGCGCGGTTCCATACAAAAGTGCTCCGTTGCGGAGACCCGCGCGGGCATCCGCCGCGGGGAGTCGGGCCACGCAGGCGTCCGCTTAACGCAGTTTCAGGCCTTAGCAGTAACACGCACGGGCTTGTTCAGTCAATAACGCCAATATAAAATAAGATCTCCGCGACTGGTACCCGCGACGGAGATTGTCGCGTTCCCACAGAGCCCATCCGCGTGTCCACGCGCGTAGATACGCAACGGGTGCCCGTCGTGGGCGCCCGCTTAACGCAGTTTCAAGCCTTATGATTTGAAGTTCCAGTACTGGTAACTCCAGCGTCTTCTATAAACCTTAAATATTACATGTTGTATGTAAATTTTAGCATTCCACATTAGTACCCATAATATAATAGTATCATATTTACATTCATCTATTACATTTTCAGGAATTGGCCATACCAAAAGCAGAAGAACCCGACAATGGCTTTCTTGTTACAAACGTAGAGCTGCCTCCCTTATGTTCTTCCAAATTTAGGCCAGGGCCACCATCTGACTATGCCCAAGTCACCAGCACCATAGTATCTGATTTAATTGTCAATTCAAAATTTGTTGACTTGAAGGATCTTTGTATAGTACCTGACAAACTAGCTTGGGTGGTGTACTGTGATATCATTTGTATTGATAATGATGGAAGCCTTGTTGATGCTTGTATTATGGCATTATTGGCTAGTTTAAAAACATGTAAGTATTTTTTTAACAAAGTTCAACTGGCAAATCTATTACCCATGGAAATCTATTAAGTACCAGGGTGACTTGACATCCCATTCAATATTATAGATCAAAAAATTGAGTCCTTGCAGAAACCAAAACTTTCTTCTATCATTACTGTTAGGTAGTTCAATTTAGGCCAAAGAGTTTTTTTTTATGTTACTGAATGACCTGACGATCTGGTCGTTTACCTGATGGTTAGCAATAAGCCAGCCCATAACAATAACAGCACCACCCAGAACCTTGCTTTAAAATCCTGCGCGGCACTGCACTGCGCTCATCACCCTGGGACAATTAGCTGTTGAGTCTCATAATGCCCAGTAATTTTGCTGGCTACAATGCCCTTCAAACCGGAACACAGTAATGCTTGCGCACTACTGCTTGGCGTATAACTGAAAATGAATAACTGAATAACTGGCAAAGCGGTAGTTTGAAAATGTAACAGAAGAACATGTTAATTTTAGTGTCACTTCCATCAGTAACTTATGATGTGGAAACTGAAGAGATCAAGGTGGACCCAAGTGAAAGAAAGGAATTGCCAGTGCATGGATTACCAGTAGCAACTAGCTTTGCAATCTACAACTACAATCAAAGGTATAAAAACTAAAGCAAAAGTTATTTATTCTTCATTGAATAGAAACATCAAAATAAAGAAACAAAGCTATAATAGGGGATCAGACAGTAATCGAAAAAAAAAATGTAGTTAGAACAAATGTTTGTTGAATCCTAAAGATCATTCAATCAATATTTTTGTAAAATAATAATAATTTATATTTTTAAATCAATAAATAAAATCTAATAATTCTGACCTTTTTTATATGTTCCGAAACGCAACACAGTGCATGATGTCACTTCAAAGTAAATACCGAGTGCGGAGCTTGTTTTTATTTTATATTTTTGCTCTTTATCTATATCAAAGCGATATGTTTTTAACGCCATGACGACCCTAAAGTCTTTAAACTTCACAAAAACGTATAAATCACTTTGCATGTGTGCTTTCGTCGACGTCATACGTCTGAGGTGTGAACTTTTGCGTGGCAATATTTGAAACACAATTTTAGGTAAAATATTATTTTTCATGGCTATATGTATACATTATGGTTAATTTTAAACACATTCGGAAAAGTTGTCCGATCCCCTATTACAATAAAACTCAGCATGAGTGTCACAATGGGTGGTCTTATCGCTCAAAGCGGTCTCTTCCAGACAACCCAAATGTGGAGGATTCTAGACAAAACAATTCATGGAATGTTATTCAGAATTTATTGTAGGTAGATAGGTACATGATAAATGTATCTACTTATATCTAATTAACATAACATGATAATGTTATATATTATAAATACATAAACTACGGAATAAATCCTGTAAAAATAGTACCTAATTAAAATATTGTTCTTTTTCAGTAATTTGATTATGACAGACCCATCTTCTTATGAGGAAGAAATGTGTGGAGGCATCGGGTCTAACATAATAATCTGCTACAATAAAGGATTTATTTGTGGAACTCAGAAGTTTGGTGGCAGTAACTTAGCAATAGAATGCCAAGACAAAGCAATGAAAATAGCTAAAGACAGAGCAAGTCTAATTGAAGAAGTTATTAATGTCTGTTTGAAGAATCGTAAAGAAGAGTTAGCTAAGAATAAAAAATAAAATAAAATCAGATATAATTGTTTTTAATTTAGCCAAGCTCAGATTAATTTTATTTAGGGAGATATTAATTTGTGGCATAATGTAGTGATAAAAAAATAATGCATAATTTTTTTATATAGAGGGATGAAACAGCACAATACATGCAGGGTAGAGTTGATAACCCAAACCAATAAAAATTACAATTAATTATAGAAATTCCTATCTGAATTACCCAATGCACCTTAGTATTAATTTTCACTCCACGTATTTATATGTAAATCCGCCGCCCGCCAGTTAGTCAAAATTAGGGGTTTCACCTCGAAATGAGAGAAAGTCAGCTATAAACTTGTATAAACCTTTATTTTGACACCCTAAAACTTGTTTCAAAACCTACTTAACGTAGGGTGTTCGCGACTACAGATATTCCATGGTCTAAAGTAAAAAAATCGATTTTTTACACATTGCAAATATCTCGTTTCCTACGGGTTTTATGCTATTTGTATCTATGAAAAATATTCTAGAGGATTAAATTCTCTACAACTTTTGTTAAAACATTTTTTTAATATCTTGAACCATTTTCGAGATAGAGGGTAGAGCGCGCGCAGCTCACCAACATTTCAACCGTGTTTATTATCATGTTCAGACTTGCTTAGGGTATGATTTAAAACCCCAGAATTGGGGTTGGATGCGTGATGAATTCCTAAAATCTGTTATGGCAATAAATCCTTCTTTTTTTAGGTAAGATGTAATTAGTATATATTATAAGATTAGAATTAAAATATTTCCCTTTTCTCCGGAGCTGGTGGATTCATTGTCACAACAGGATCTAGGAATTCATCACGCATTATCAAACCCCAATTCTGGGGTTCTAAATCATGCCCTAACCCTAGATAAAAATTGTATGCCCTAACCAAGTCTGAACTTGATAACAAACACGGTTGAAATGTTGGTGAGCGGCGCGCGCTCTGTCCTCTATATCGAAAATGGTTCAAGATATAAAAAAAATGCTAAAACAAAATTTGTAGAGAATTTAATCCTCTACAATATTTTTCATAGGTACAAATAGCATACAACCCTGAGATAAAACCCATAGGATACGAGATGTTTGCAACAAATGTGTAAATAAATGATTTTTTTTACCTGTGACCTTGGAATATCTGTAGTTGCGAACACCCTACGATAAGTAGGTTTTGAGACAAGTTTTAGGGTGCCAAAATAAAGGTCTATACAACTTTATAGCTGACTTTCTCTCATATCGAGATAGTTGCCCTAAATTGACTAATTTTCTTGGACTAAGTCGCTCTGTATATTTTTGTGATGGCTGCATATTTTTACTTATAATCTGTGTGTACTGTCACAGTCAGTATGTAATCAAGTAATGGCAACATTCATCTCAAAATGTCACCACGTCTCAAAATATCGAGTAATGTTATTGAGGTAAATTATGTTATTTTAAAGTGATTTCATGGCTTTTTAACTTGTTTATTGCATTATTTAAGATATCTAATTAAAGGCCTAACTAAAACCACCTTTTGTATATGTAAAATTCTAGTTTCGTTTAACCTCATACGTCATAACATCACTTTCCTAGGTTTAATTTGTATTTATGTCCATTAAATTAGGCGTCATTGCGGCTGCTATTTTATGTTTTCCAGAGGCTCTCGAAGATAGAGACAAATGATAGTACAGGATGTCTGTACGGGCTCATGTACGATGGCACTCTGTTGGTGGTAGGCTTAAGCTTGGAACTGTTCGAAAACGAAAAGAATTCATACCACCAGCTGCTGTTAAACCTGCCGGCCGAGATAGAACTATGTGGTGTCGTAAAGTTTGGTGAAAGCTTAACAACAGGGACTACAATGAAAGAAGTATTACGGGTATGAGTTATGATATAATGCCTTCTATCCAGTCTTTTAATTCGTGAAGTATATAATGCCTCACTGACTATGATGATTCAACCATGCGTAATTTTAGACAATGTTGTATTCGTTTTTTGTACATACTTTGTTGTATCAGCTTTTGTTTTATCTGGAAACCTAACCCATGAAAATAATACATGAATGTAATAATAAAAAGAATAAAAACATGAATTCATTGACTGTGTAAAGTCCCCAGACAGTAACCAACAAAA
Organism: Petrophora chlorosata; assembly: GCA_951640565.1. Classification (NCBI taxonomy): domain Eukaryota; kingdom Metazoa; phylum Arthropoda; class Insecta; order Lepidoptera; family Geometridae; genus Petrophora; species Petrophora chlorosata. Next base: position 9,776,113 of record OX621193.1, on the reverse strand, counting down.
ACTATTTTAAAAGTTTTATGATCATTCATATTATGTATATGGTAATGGTTTACTTTCATATTGCTGTGTCCAACCTTCACCTGACAAAAAATATTAGATTAATTTATTTCCAGGATGTTGACATAACAGACAATCCACTGGTGATCATAGTAAATGAGAGCAAAGAAATGAAAGCTCACTTCCTCGTTCATGAAAAGTTTGAGGAGACAAACTATGAGGTCCTGAATACTGATGAGATGTGGAAACAGTTCCTTCATGTGAGACTAAACACGGTGCTGCCATTAAGTGTTGAGGCTACTATTCCTGGAGTTAAGGCCATGATGCAGAACAAAAGAAAAAAGGTATTTAGAATAGTAAACCATGCCTTCAGTTATTACAAAAGTTATTAGTTGGGATATTTGTAAGATGCAATGATTTGTGAAAAAAATAATATTATATCATTAGTTTTTCATCACATATACAGGGAATAACATTAATGTGTAGTAATACTGAAAGGTGTGTATGGGTATCTAGTCATGAATCATTGGGCAGAATATACAACCAAAAAAACACTATTATATTTTCCATACAAAGTTTAAAAATTATTTATTTGAATTATTTTGGACAATCCTAACAAGCTGTGGCCTAGTCGCGGTAGTACGGGTCATTGACCGAGCTACTTTGTGCCTAGGCACAAAACAGATTAGTACAGAAATCTACATACATACAAAGTGCGCTCGAGCAACGCACACATAGACACCGCTCACAGACACGATATCTGGGCACAGTTGGGATGCGAGTGCCATCCGCTTGAGACACGCGTCTGTGAACTTTTTTGTGCAAAAATGGAGCAACGAAAAATAGGTTATTATAACTGTTTGGTGGACGGTTGTTTAAATTCAACATTAAACGGTGAATTGTCGTTTTTTAAGCTACCAGTTGTTTCAGAGAGGTAAGTAGGTATTTGCTTGTATTTTGATGGTTTGTTTTCACGTAACACAAAATAGTTAGGTAGGTAGGTAAGCGCCCCAGCCCCCAGCCCTGCGCCGAACAAGCGAACATAAGTTTGTAGCCTTGTCATATTTTTACAATTTAAAATTAGATATTTATTGTAGTATAAGCTGTGTTAGCCTTGTGTTCAATAATCTAATGAGGAAGATGTTAATGTAAACTAATCGCATTTGTTTTGTCTTCAAAACAACTTTATTCAGTTATAATAGTAACTGCGAAAAAATTATGTCGATATCGTGTACAGTTATATTTTTAAATCAATCAATTTTCCTCCCAAAAACTTCCTGCGCCGTCCGGTATGAAATGTATGAAAAGTACATACATGAGATTAACTTCTGTATATATCTGTTTTGTGGCCTAGGCGCTCTGTCTTTGAAAACGCCGAACATTTTACAAGGGCTTGATTTCGAGTCTCAAATACCGGAATTTCATACTGAACGGATCTTCGGACTCGGTCGTTTCCGTTCCGGAACCCACTCGTAAAAAAGGGTATTTCCACATTTTTACACGACTGCCCAAAAAGGAGTATTTCAGGGTTTACGTATGTATGTATTTATTTATTCCACCATTACTTCTTATTGCCTGGACAGATTTGAATGCATTAAAACCATAATAAAAACATAGGTTTAAGTTTTTTTTACCATAGTTTTTTTGCATGTTCCGGAACCGGTATACAAAAAAATCTCCGCGAACGTACCCGACTTAGCCTTGCCTTGATTAGTTTTAAATTTTTATCCAACTTGACGTCTTAGAATTCATATTCAGAAATAACCTAAAAAGAATTTCCGAAACGAAAACGGTCCTCTTCGGTGGAGTTTTATGGGGCGGCGTTAGAAGGTAACTTTGTTTGTGCCGCTCGACCAATGACGAGCAGCGGCTATTATTTATTAGGATTACATCTTTATGATTGGTGCAATACGAAACAAGGCTAGCGAATCATGAAGCGGCGGCGAATGTTTGATAGCTTTAGTGTTTGCCGCGTTTTGTCAAAGATTAAACAGGTTTATTTCTGAAAACTGACTAAGTAAAGACGCTTTATTGATTACTGACTTACGAACACTCTTTTACTATGCAATGAAATCAAATGTTGGAAATGTCTTAATCATCATTATCAGCCTATTACATTCCTACTGTTGAAATTCATGCATGATGTTTTTTACATCCTATTCCTACGGTGGTTGGTGACCTCACGTATTTTTTAAGAACATCAGCCATGCTCGCTCTTATTAGGCGTTTACACTGATTAGATCCTTATTCCTGAATGTTAATTGGAGCGATGATGTTTAATGCTGTAATTAATAAGTAAGCATTAATAAAAATAAAAAAATACCCTGCCAAAAACATTATCACTTGGGATGATTTAAGGATTCCGAGGATACCCCATACATCCAAATCTGTTGAGGCATTTTGTAATAAAAAAACGCACATACATTAACCCCGAAAACATTATATTCCTTTTTTGGGGAGTCGCGTAAAAAGCAGTTTGCTTGAAAGTTAGTTGTAAAGTAAGGTTGGTAGGACAGCTGGCTTTGCTAACTGAAGATAAAATTTGTTTGTCAGATCTGTACACGCGGCGCACTAATATTCTTTGTCACAAGTTCATTGCTCTTTATCAGCTGATTGTTAGGGTTGAAATGAACTTGATTACCAGAAATGTTTAAATTATCATATCTTGTGATTTTAAAAAGTTTCTGGTGATTTGCACTTGGACTTGAATTATTAATAAGCTTCTATATGCGTGGTTTAATTATTACTACACATTTATGTTACACGTTGTATAATACATAGACTGCATCTTCAATAGGTACCCTGTAAGTTTATAAAATGGGTTAGCAGTTACCATGGTGTTATGATAAGTATTTATTATGTATATTTTATTGTTATGCTATGTATTTTATGTAATGACTATAGTTTATGTATATTATATATATTATAATGTTAATTAAATAAGTGTGGATAGATAATTAGATACATTTATAATTTACCAACTTACAAAATTTTGCTGATAATACCGTCCATATATATTTTTGTCTACATTCCTCTACTGGGTTGTCTGAAAGAGATCGCTTTGAGTGATAAGACCCTTATGACACTAGTATTAAGTTAATTGTTATTTTAGTTTTAATTGTTTCTGTATCACGGTGTTATAATAAAGAGTTAGTCTATTCTATTCTATGATGAAATGTCAAAGGTGTTTGCAATTCCTTTCCCTCAAGCGCAATATATGTAAATGCTTGTTATTGATTGCTTTATATTTTTTTTCTAGATTGCATCAGGTCAAGTGTCATTTCACATTGATGGTACACAAGTCTACTTATTTGGAGTAGCATCAGATGTAGGATTAACAGGAACAAAGACAGAGGCAACTATCGGTGAACTATTAGACTCTATGAGTCCAGAACAGCCATCGAAAAAAAAGAAGTATAATACTAGTGTTATAGTAAGTAACCAGTGTTTGTTCCAATTGTCCCTATCAGCACCAGTTTTGTCCACTATTTGGGTACTTTCCTTTTTTTTTGCAAGGCGTTATCTGTTCCTCTTCTTGATATTCCATATGCTTGCAAATCTATAAGCCATATATATGGCATAGAAAAACAGCAATAAATAATGATTTTCTTCTATATGTGATATTAAAAAGAAAGTTTAGTTTCTTCTATATTGCCCATAGTAATTGTACTCAGATGCTGAATAAATACTAGGTGTTATCTGACAGTAGATCCTTGTACTTAGTTTATAGAAATACGTTTCACCATCTTCTTTGCCATAATATTTTTTTTATTATTCTAGGATATAGTTCCAGTTAATTTTGTAATGAAAGCAACAAAAGATATATTCTCAGATAAACTTGTTAAAACAGCTGTTAAAATGATGACAACACAACGGAAGCGTAAGTTACTCTTTTATTATTAACTAGCTTTTTCCCGCGTCTTCGTCTACGCAGACAATAGAAAAAGCCTATAGTCATATCGTATTTTTTTCACAACCATTTTAGCAAGATCTCTAGTATATGAGAATGCTATTACTGAGAAGTAATATTCATAATAAGTATGTTAGCTAACCGTTTTTAATATACTATATTATTTCATTTATTTATTAATGCTCACATGTAATGTATTGCATACCTTTTCCTGATAATACCTGTCATATTATAAATACTTATGCTACCAACCCCCTAAAAACCCCAACTTTTTTCACAACCGGGTTTTCAACCAATAATGATTTGACTTTGTAAATTTTTTATTTCTATTGTACTGAGTTATGAGACTAGTAAGTCGTTCGCCTGATGGTAAGCGCCACGCCCGCACATAACAATTGCAGTGCCACCTAGAACTTTCAAATGATGTTTATTCCGTGTATTATTTTTTCTTCCCGACAAATTTTTTTCTTTATTTATTTATTGCACAGAACAAATTAGGATATAAAAAATTCAATATGTATTAATATTATTTCAGCTTCATTCTGCATAAGTATGCCATTAAGAATAGACACACTTGCCATGATACATCGAAACACCAAACTTCTGGATTTGTACACAGTCCTAGTGGAGGCAGCTTGCAGGTCACTCAAACTTCTGGAAACTGTACTGCTGGAACAGTTAGGTATGTAATATAGTACATAATAATAATAATAAATACGTCCAATGGCCCCTAACTAGGAATCCCTGTATCTAGGGAACCAGAAACTACAAGGACTGTTCTTATATGGTAGCACTATCTAAATTGGAAGTTAATACAGAGTATTGATTCAAATAGTAAAACAGTTTATCTTCGACACGTTCGTTTAATAGATCAATCTCGTCAATACTACTTCACTATTGTAGACACAGGACCATGGTCCCACAACACCCAGACACGAAAGATATGTTTGCGCTTTTTTTTTCTTTGCACAGACATTTGTCCGGTCTCGGGAATCGAACCTGCAACCTCAGTGGTGTATGAGATTTAAGCCAACCTGCCCAACCAGTACGCCACCGAGGGCGAGGCTGTCACATAATATTATTATAAACATTCTTACTTAAATTTGAATTGCATACTTCGTGGTCTCTTGCTTCCGAATCGGCCTTTTCAACCGCGTGAGAAAATGCCGACAAAACATTTTAGCTATGGATGGCATATTATGATTTAATTTCATGATAACTTATTCTCTGCAGGTCAAGAAGGCATTGGCGATGGTGCCGGTCTCCGTCTACCGGAAACGCATCATTACCTGCCTCCCGAACTAGGTCACTTTCTCACGAGGATAGTCCCTAAAGGCATACCTGATGAAAGTATGGGTAAGTTTGCCTTATCGCTTATTAGCCGACCCGTGTCGGCTTAGCACGGATGCAATTTACTAATGTGATGTAATTTTTTGACGATATGATTAAAAAAGTTTTGAATAGGGGATCGGACAGTAATCGAGAAAAATCTAAAATGTAGTTAGAACGAATGTTTGTCGAACCAGAAAGATCAATATTTTCAATATTATATCAATATTTTTGTGAAATAATAATGATTTCTATTTTTAAATAAATAAATAAATCCTGACATTTTTAATCTGTTCTTCATCGCAACCGAAACTACAATCACAGCGCATGACGTCATTTGTAGGCAAATGCCGTGAGTCAAGCTTGTGTTTATTTTACGTTTTTGGTTTTCATAAAATGTATTTTTGCTATTTTTTTCATTCCATTACAATATAGTCCCCAAACTTCACAGAACGTTTTAGAATCTATTTGCAAGTTTTGTCGTTTTCTACCTACATATGACGTCACAAGTTTTGAGGTGACCTTTTGCGCGGCAATATTTGAAACATAATATTTAAACATAGTTTTAGGTACTTTTAGAGCGTTCTTTAATGAAAATAGTATTTTTCATAGCTATATGTATATATTAATTGTACTTAATTTAAAACACTTTCTGAAAAGTTGTCCGATCCCCTATTTTCTGTCCTATACAAAAGCTTAATTAGAATGTACTGTACATTTTAACTAGAAGAAAAAAACTGGAAACTGGAAAGAAGAAACTGTATGAGAAGAGCCGAAGACCGGGCTCAGTGGCGTTCATTAGGAGAGGCCTATGTCCAGTAGTGGACGACTACGGGCTGATGATGTACATATAAACATTCTGTAAAAAAAAACTCGAAATGACAATAAAAACCGTATCAGAATCCGTTGCGTTGTTTAGAAGAAATAAGCGGAGAAACAAATGAGGACGACTGCGACTTTGTTTTAATACTACTTAGAGATACATAGATCCACGTTTGGGCGCTATATCTCGCGAGTCAGTTAAGCGACGATATTGTCAAAGATGAAAATACCACGGAGTTGAAATTTTGCATATTTGTCAAAGTCCGATAACAATGCAATATTATGGTGACAGCCAGCTGATCTGATCATGGAGCCGGAAGGTGGGCAATGGAACTCCTTGACGGATAATTGTGCTCTTTTTTTTTTTTTTTTTGGCTCATTTTAATCTGCTCGCCATTCGTAATCGGAATGGCGAGTTTGTTAAAAGCTTGTCTTGAAACATATTTTTTTTTCAACAAAAGTCTTGTTTCAGAAAAAGAGAGGCGTATGCTCCACGAGCAGTTAGCCTTGCCGATAAACAGGCCCGTGTTCCGCCGCGGAAATGTTTACTTTGACAACACCGGCGGTCGTCTGTTGAATCCCCACGAGGCCGTAGCTCCCCAGCCTTCCAAGCCGGATATGCAAGTGGCGTTAGTGAAGGGCCGCTATGCGTACTACCATTACATGCAGGATAACTTCAATGATGACGGGTGGGGTTGTGCCTACCGTTCTATGCAAACGATATTCTCTTGGTTTTGGTAAGTGCTTGATTTAATTTAAGAAATTATCTCCTTGTTTAATTATTTAGAGAAAAAAAAATTATCGAGCGGGGCTGGAATCCGCCTCTTCGGAATACGGTTTTGGCGCCTTAACAAAACTAGGCTACAAGCACTGCTTGAACGATTCCCTGTTAGTTTTCGCTGAGCATACGCATACTAGCTAATGTATTTGTTATAATTTATTTATCTCCTTGCACGTTTCAATAGGGGATCGGACAATAATCGAAAAAAAACCTAAAATGTAGTTAAAACGAATGTTTGTCGAATCCGAAAGATCATCTAATCAATATTTTGGTAAAATAATAATGATTTATATTTATAAATCAATAAGTAAAATAAAAAATGTCAGAGTTATTAGAACTCTGACATTTTTTATGTTCTTTATCTGAAATACACACACACGGTGCGTGACGTCATTTGAAAGTAAATACCGTGTGCGAAGCTTGTGTTTATTTTATAAATTTGCTTGTTATCTAAATCAAAACGATATGTTTTTCATTCCATGACGTTAAACATCACAAATTCGTTTAAATCACTTTGCAAGTTTGCTTTCGTAGAGCTTGTCGTTTCGTTTGCCTTCATATGACGTCACACGTTCTGAGGTGACCTTTTGCGCGGCAATATTTGAAACATGACATTTAAACATAGTTTTAGATACTTTAGGACTTTATTTCATTAAATTGTTATTTTTTCATGGTTATATATATTATATATATATATATATGTCGCAGCCAACTAGCTTAATTCGCCGTTCCATTAACAGCCTAGCCTCTTAACTAAACAGTGCCGTTCAACTAGTGGCCTGAATGATATTCAGCCATAGCGTCTATTACAACATTTAATAAACTGGCTGGCTAATGCTTAGGCATGAGGTTAAACTTAGATGTATCCTACGCGAGATTGTAAACTGTCGAAAGATTGTGAACCGTCGCATTATTTTTCGGTAGACTATAATCTATCGAAGTGATAGATTTTAATCTACTTACATTATATTCGTACGTAACATACATGTTCGCAGCGTTGGGGTGGCCCAAGGGCCACCCCAGCCGCACCCTAACCTACCGAAGGCTGCAGCTATATTCATTATTATTGTCACCATTGTACAAGTAATTTGCCTAGCTGTTCGATCGATACAAGTCATTTGCCTAGCTGTTTGATCAAATGGCTGAATATCATTCATTCCGCTAGTTGAATGGCGCTGTTTAATTAAGGGATAGGCTGTTGATTGAACGGCGAATTAAGCTAGTTGGCTGCGACATATACATTATGGTTAATTTTAAACACTGTAAAAACTTGACGGATCCCCTATTGTACGTCTTATTTGATTGTGTCGGGGCTCTGAGCTCTCAGCTAGTACAGACTACTCCATATATACTTATTGTCACCGTTTTTTTTTTTTCAGGTATCAAGGTTACACAACAGTGAATGTGCCAAACCACAGGGAAATTCAACAGTGCCTTGTTAAAATTGGCGACAAACCGGCATCATTTATAGGTTCGAAGCAATGGATAGGCTCCACTGAAGTCATGTTCTGTTTGGAAAAGTTGCTCGGAGTCACATCGAGGATTATATTCGCTAAAACTGGACAGGAAATGTTGAGTTACTCACCTGAATTGGTACATCATTTTCAAACGCACGGCAGTCCTGTTATGATAGGCAAGTGTTATATCTACTTTTAAAATTATTTATATATATATATTCTTCTCCTAAAATAGTGTAAAGCCGGGCCCAGATACGTGTAATGTAATGTATCATTGTAATGTAACGCGAATAGTGTGGAGACGAGCATTCTACGCGAGAAGTTCGCGTACACACGCGACAGGTGACGTATCAATAAGAAAAGCTTTGATGGACATTATTTTTAGTTTTACTCTACTTAGGCCGCGTTCAGAAATCACCCAGTTAATGTAATTATTACCCTAACGCCGTTCAGAAATGACTCAGGTGAACTTTGACATTTACCCTGAGCCGTTCAGAAAACCAATTGGGGAGAGTAAAAGTTCACCTGACAGGTGAAAATATTCACCGATAGAAATACGGGTTACGATTCTCACCTGTCAGGTAATAGTTGTCAGTTGTCATTTTCCTTTACATTTTGCAATATTTTTAAATTGATTTTTATACATATAAATAAAATAAGCGATTCGTGTATTTGAAGCAAAATAAAAGGTAAAATTCCGATATTAGCCAATATAACACAGTTAAATCTGATAAAAAAAGCGCGGGAAATCTCAGTCTTGAAAATGATTGGTTTTGATTGGCTGGCTTATTGTATTACTCGATGCCCGTTCAGAAAGGCGTTAGTTAATTTTTAACTTGGCATATCACTGAGATTAACTGACAAGCATTCACTCGTGAACATTTACCCATTTCTGAACGCGGCCTTAGTTTACGTTAAATTCAAATGACATATTAGTATTTTTAGGCTCCAAAGACTGTAATAAAAGTGACCTGACGGATCGGTGTAAAAAAGACCTGACGGATCAAGGCGAACGCCGGCACAAGTGATAAATATTGTTCTCGTAGTTTCCACACGACGAATTACTTACATTACATGATACTTATTTACAACATTACCTACACGAGTATGAACCCGGCTTTAAAGGGCTTTAGTTTCTATAACACACTTGCTTGTAAAGTACTTTTTATTGCACCTTTTTTAGGTTCATAATGCAATGCTACTAATATTATAAACGCGAAAGTTTGTAAGAATGGATGTATTGATGTACCTTTGTTACTCTTTCACGCAAAAACTACTGAATGGATTTTGATGAAATTTGGTATGGAGATAGCTTATACACTGGATTAACACATAGGCTACTTTTTATCCCGGGAAACCGCGGGTGAAACCGCAGGGCGCAGCTAGTATATTATGATTTTATGATATTACCGCACTTGTGCTTTTTACTTTTTATTCATTTTAAAATCTCAATAGATTTCGTCTTAAATTAATATTTATGCTCGTTTCCAGGCGGAGGAGTTCTAGCCCACACAATCTTAGGCGTTGAGTATAATTCAGTCACAAACGAGACGCGCTACCTAATCCTGGATCCTCACTACACAGGCCCAGAAGAACTACCCGTCATCATCAGCAAAGGGTGGTGCGGCTGGAAGACTTCAGATTTCTGGAACAAAACTGCTCACTACAATCTCTGTCTGCCCCAAACTAAACCCTGTGTCTAAGTCCTTAACAATCTGTCGAACAGTGCTTTTTGTTTTTAAATTCACGTTGAAAAGGTCCCGTTTTTATTATGACGGTTGTTCTTGTTATGCATTTTTATTTTGCAGCTTTGATTGTTAAGTTAACTTTAGTTGTCAGCTTAATAAAGCTAGCAGATTCCCAGCGCATTTCAAAATTCCATGTTTTTCTGTACATTATGGTTCTATTATTTACAGTATATTTGTGTATTGTTAGTTAAAGGGGTGGTGGATCGCCTTGGATAAATTAACCGAGACTGAATTAAGATGTGATTTATTAGTTTTCTGTCGAAATGAAAGCTTGTGCAATGTGCATATGTTTAAACACTGATAATTTAATGTAAATTATTTTATAATCGGTATAGTTCTGGTTTATTTTTTCAGTGCACTAGTTCATTGTTATAAATGTACCTAACAAGATTAATAGCAAGTTGTAAAATGATAACACCACGACAGATTAATGTATTGTTTTTTCTCAAATATGAGCGATTGTTTTATGATAATAACTATATCAATTTAATTTAAAGTCTTTTTATCGCCATTTTGTTATTTTATAGAGTTGTGACAAAATATGAAAGGCATGTAAGTTAAATGGAATTATTATATTTTGTACCAATTAAATTAAAATTAAAGCATGTTGAGTTTAATTTAATATTTACAAGAGCCAAGTGTTCTGGTATTGTTTGGATTTGACATGGGCACGGGTGGTTTTTTTTCCCAACAATGGGACACTGGCTATATCTTAATTATTAATTAAAAACTAGCTGTTACCCGCGACTCTGTCCGCGTAAAATTCGGTTTCTAATTGTTCCCTGTGGAACTGTTCATAGAAAAGTACACTGTCCGATTTCAGGTCCTAAACTACCTACATACCAAATTTCGTCAATATCTGTTCAGCCGTTAGGAAGATAAGTGGTAACAAACACAGTCTTTCGCCTTTATAATAATAATTATTAGTAGAATAGGTTGTTAACAAAATAAAAACAGTTTAATAACTGGCAACAGTTTATTTACATTTTGTTTTAGTGAACATAAGCTTATTGATTACATCACTTACGGCTACATATTTAAATTATGTACAACACTAAATCACAGAAGAATACAACATAAATGGGAAAACTTAGCGAGTTAATACGCGACGATATCAAGGCACACACGTCACAAAACTTCTATTTAATATAAAAGGAAACCGTGACGGAATGTGATTCATAAAATGTTTTTAGGGACAAACACCGTATCTACTTACATAAGGAAACCTTATGCAGCTACGGTGTACCTAAATTTGATGATGTAGTCCGTTGTCCCGTAAGTCGTGTCCCCGTTTAACGGGCACAGTAGTACTTTAATAAAAAAAAAGATAAAAATACGTCCCGATGTCCCCTTACTCTGTTTCCGTTGATATAGTAAACTTCATATGGAAAAACTACTTTTTGGCGCTTCGCTCGCTCTGCTCGCGCTGTGTGGTCACAGTTCTAACATAACCTGACCTAGTGGCTGTATATCCGTAAAGGGGACAATGGTACGAAAATTTTAATGACGTCCTGTTGTCCTCGTGGCGGGGACAAGGCCTACGGGAACAACGGACTTACACTAACTGGATGACCAGTAGACAAGATTATCTATCCAAAATAACAGGAATTTATGAAAATAATATTTGCAAAAATTTTTTTAGGTAGTTTCATGTACGACTTACATCAAGAATAAGTAAAAAAACAGCTTACTATTCACTCCGATATGGTCGTAATGTGTTTGACATCATGTGACCCGACTGCGAGGTTGTCCAAAAAAAGTTATGTTTTAAGAATATCTAAGCGATTTTTCTATCAAATTCTAATACATTACTGTAGCAGGTCATTTAAAATGTAGGTATGTATCCTATTTTATTGTGTTGAGGCAACTCCTGCTAAAATCTTTCTGCAAATTGCGTCGTCCGACTAATTTATTCAAAGCCCCGTTCTCGCAAAATGTTATTGTAGTATTCATGTTAAAGCTTCAAAGTATCTCCAAATCGCAGTGCCGAATTTGCGGAAACTTTTTCTGAAATAAAAGAATTGTAATGTTAATTAAAAACGGTTATATATTTAAGCCGTTTAGTGTAGAGACTGGAGACTGGGTCGTTGGGACCGGGAGCTCATCGTTTATTCAAAAGTTTATCAGAGTGCCTGGTCGATGCGACGCGTGACCAAAATACTGTGACTTATTTGGCTCAGTTTTGCAATCCAACGGGGCAATACTGCCAGCAATTAGGGTACGCTGCCAATTGGTAGTGGGCTGCAGCATTTGGGTTATCTATAGGTTACTTTTAGTAAGAAAAGTGTATAATTATTTTTAGTAATTAAGGCATTTTCCATTGCTGTTAAGGGCCATTCCTTGTCGTCGCGCCACCTACGGCGGGGCCGGCCCCGTGGTCGTGTTGAGAAGAAGGAGAATGAAGAGAGATTCAGATCAGAGGGTCATGGAAGGAGGGAAGGGAGACCTTTGCCCAGCAGTGGGACGAAACAGGCGCATAAAAAAAAAACAAAAAAAAAGCATTTTCATATTTGCACGCATGCGTTTAATGAGGAGTTCTTTGAGGTGAGCACTAACAAGCATTTGCTAAAACATAATTAACGTAAACGATAGCAATTTTCAAAGATAATAACATAATTACAATGTTACTGCACTCCGTTATTAGGGATTGCATATTTTGAATAACCGGCTACATCAAGCGGTACAAACGCTCATCCTCAAGGATCGAAGGAGGATATCGATTGAATATTGTTCACTTTTGACACTAAACTGTGGAGGCTAAGGAGTCCCATATCTTAAAACGTTATGATTATTGATTTTCAATAATAATGTAATCTCGATATGTTTACGTTACTCACTGTCGGAATGTCGCGCTAACCCCACTGATTGGTTGCGGTGTCTTACTCACTCAGTTCGGGGCGAACTACAAGTAATTTAATCGGGCCGCTCCACACATCTACATGCTTCTCTATCTAAGGGTTGAAAAGTCGGCCCCTAACGTCACAATAAAAAATATTTACCCGTAGTTTGAGCTCTATCCTATCGATCTCTCCTCCCAGCATGTCCACTATATTTTCACCGTGTTTCAGCAGGAACGCTTCGACATCGTCGATTGTTTCTACTTTCTTAATGTCCTGTAAAATAGTAAGGATTTTATTTATACTTTATTTTATTTTCAAGGAAAACGAACGGCTAAATCAGTAAATAAGTAACAAAGTAAGCAAATAGCTGAAGGCCAATTAGAAGTTTCACAGATATTTAGAGAAGAATATAAACAAACATATACAGTAGATACACGGACGAGCACGGATAATTAGCAATGAAGACATAGAGTTTCATAAATACTCCTTTTCATAGTGCATAGACATTATCTATGCACTACGAAAAGTAGTGGTCATTTAGTAGACGCTTGAGTTTGAACGATGAGGTGGTGTAAACAAGTCCACGTCCATTTCCCTAGCGAGCTCATTGTAACACCTGCATGCCCTTATGAGGTAACTGTTCTGTCTGTAGTTGCAACGTACAGGTGGAATATATAGGAGGTTATGTTTTGTTAGTGCGGTAGTGGGGGCACGCAGCCCCAGCTGCCCGAGCAACTCTGGACAGTCGATCGAACCGTTTACTATTTGTTTATTGATGAGGTAATGCTATGTGGCTATGAGGCTATGTGTTTATTGATGAGGTAAGATAGGTCTGCCACACGTCTTCTTTCGTGAAGTGGTAATAAATGAAATTGCTTTGGCTGCCATGGCGTAAAATATAATAATAATAAAATGTTTATTGTCTCAAAATGGTCTTCATACATCTATACACATCTTTATAAGATAAGATAAGCATTACTTAATGCAAAGAGTATGTAACATAATACAAATTTGTTGCACTGATTTAAAGACCTGAGACTGACCAGAGACTGTGTTTTGACAATTTCAATACCTTCCTCTAAACTAAGTATAAAACTTGTGAACAAAGAGGAAGGAGATCTACTTTGGTCGGAACTGGGCACGTACAAGTTACGTAATGTTACTGAATGACGAGACGAGCTGGTCGTTTGCCTGATGGTAAGCAATACGCCAGCCCATAACAATAACAGCAACACCCAGAACTTTGCTTTGCAAAATCCTGCGCGGCGCTGTACTGCGCTCGTCACTCTGAGACAATTAGCTGTTGAGTCTCATAATGTCCAGTAATTTCGCTGGCTACAATGCCCTTCAAGCCGGAACACAGTAATGCTTGCGCACTACCGCTTGGCGGCTGAATAACTGGCAAAGCGGTGGTACCCACCCAGACGGCCTCTCGCATACGAGAAACCTACCACCAGTAAAATATCATTATTATTATATCTATACCATACCATTATTATTTATTATACCTGCATACACTTTATGCATGTACTGTAGCGGAAAAAACAATATGTAAACTCACCACCAATAAAGTATTTAGCTCGTGTTTTTCTAAATATGATCTGGTCAGTGCTCTTCCATCAAAGTCCACTTCAGCCTAAAACAAGAAAAATATAAACTTGTTAGCTGCGTCCAGTATTCCAAGACCTAAAGTATCAAGATACCAAATTTCATCAAAATCCGTTCAGCCGTTGCGGCGTGAATAGGGAACAAATAAACACTGAAACGCAATGAAAATATATAGTGTAATCCCGCTGAATATTATGTAGGTTGTTGTTAGTTCCTAACAACACTCTTTGTACGACACGTGTTTCGCCGTCTGCACGAGGCATCATCAGGTGTCGACTCGCCGAACGCTAGTGAAAGCGTAGGAACTAACAACAACCTACATAATATTCAGCGGGATTACACTATATATTTTCATTGCGTTTCAGTTTTGAGATGAATTTCCGCAACGTCACGCCTGATTCCATTGCAAACAAATAAACACACACACACTTACAAACTTTTGCATTTACATATAATTGACCGAGCGATCTCCGAGTTTACTAGAATAAATCGATGTTTGTATGTTTGTTCGATGATAATATGCGTGGCCTTGATTCGATTTCCATAAAATCTTGTAACCTAATGCAGTTCATGTAAATAAAAATGTTAAAGTACGAACATGAGCGATAAGACCGCCTATTTTTATGCTGATTACTGTGAAATGTTCATGTACCTTTAAGATTTAACATTAAATTGTTTATCTATCTATCTATTAGCAAAATCGGGGGGTTCGGGGTGAACTACTACAAAATTTGGTGAAGATCTGATTAACGGTACGCAAGTTATCGTCGAACAAACATAAGAACGTCCCAATACACTCGAAGAAGACCGCGCTTCCCTCGGTCAAAAAAAGAACTTCAGTAAACTAATATTTAAAAAACAACCCGACACAAAACCTGTTAAAAATAAAAACCGGCTGAACCGATTTTTAAAAAGCATTTCTAAGAACCACCGCTAGAAAACCTGCTTTCAAATAAAAAAATCGCATCCAAATCCGTTCACCCATTTAAGAGCTACGGTGCCACAGACAGACACACATAGTGGTCAGACTTACACCCCTCCTTTTCTAAAAAGCCAGCGGACTTAATTAGGTGAAAGCCTAAATGATGGTACTAAAATTTGATTTATGATATTTGAGGTATGGTAATGCGTACGGATGTTTCATTACCTTATATCTTATGAGGTTACTTCCTATATCTATTCCCTTGACGTCATGGATGGCTCGGATCATAAAGTCCCTCTCAAGTACGCTATTGATTTCGTCCAGTTGCTCTTGTGGTATTGACCTGCAAACATTAACATTTTACAATCACGTTTTCATTGCCCTGTGAGAGTTGGGTCATAATCCTCCACAGTAGCCCAGTGACTGTGCTTGACGATGTTTTCGCTATGCTTCGATGTAGTCGCTGTATTATTTCAATTATGTATTATTAAAACAAAAAACTACCTGGCTAACAAGGGATTGTAATTCCGTTGCGTCGTATCAAGAGTCACACGAGTAAAACTTTATGGACGTTGACCGGCACACCACGTGATCTGCGCAGTATACAAATTTGTATTGATTTTAGCTACTGCGCAGGTCACGTGGTGACTGGTGTGCCGGTCAGCGGCCATAAAGTTTTGCGCGAGTTATACCTATAGTGTGTTTATCTTCTATTTTAGATTTGAAGCCAAATATGTTTGCACGCCGTGGGGTTTTGCTGAAAACCAGCGTCGGGTGTCAAATAACGACACTCGATATTTGTGCTGAGCGAAAACCCCATTTGTCACCACTAGGAGACATTTAAGTTTAAACTGTTGTCTCTTTATACTGTTTATATATTTATTTTTACTTTTTGTATTTGTTTCCTTTATTTTGTTAGTTGTATGATTTTGTGGTCGTCTAATAAATGTTTTCTTTCTTATACCTAACAGAATTATAAAAAAATATTACACTCCATTCACTACGGGCAAAACTGGAACTTGAATTATGGCAGGCCTAGCGCACTCCGCACTGTAGGTACAAGTACATAGCCGGATACAGTCAGCAGTCAGCGGGTCGCGCGTCGTTACACGTACCGCGTCAGAAGAGATAAGAGCTATGCGATAGAAAGAGAGGCGCTCTGTAGGTTAATATGACTGTTAGGTATGCAGCGCTACGCGAGCTGAATTGAATTTTATTGCGTCATAGCAAGACTCGCTATTTGTTTAATTTTTTTTGCGGAGTTATGCTTTTGTCCCTTAGTATTCTGTGATTATGGCGCATCGGGGCTAGCCTAACAACACACCTGCCAACCAGCGCGCCCACATTGCTTAGTATAATGAAGGAGGCGACCCCGCCGAGCAGCGTGCCCACGAGGATGCTGCCGAGCGCGTCAGGCAGCGGGTTGCCGGTCACCTGGGCCACCGCCATACAGGACGCTGCCACGATCACGCCGGCCACGGCCGCCGTGTCTTCCAACAAAACCACGTTCACAGACGGATCGGAGCTGCGCAACACTAAAACATTTGAATAAAGTCGTATACATGTACTAGCTGATATCCGCGACCGCGACTTCATCCACCTGGAAGCTTAGTTTAGTTTCAAAATATCTTTATTACTCAGAATAGTTAAAAATTTTACAAATACTAGTGTAGATTTAACCTAGTAGTACAAGGTAATATAAGCAATGAGACATGTGCGGTTCTGAACAGGGATGTGATCGGGTAAGAAAATTTCACATTCTCAATCTCTTCAATCTCTTTTTCACCAAAAAGTAATTTTGAAGGAGCGCTGTAACATTGCCACATATAAGTGTAAATTTCTGGTATTTCTTTTTGAATTTCGGTCAGAAGTACGCCCCTATCTACACATTTGATGAAAACTTCGTAATCTGTCGAACCCAGAAACGTACGCGCGGCATGCACAGCCGCCTCACAGCCAGCCACATAGTCGGTCCTGGATTGCTCGGCAGCATAATTTGGAGACGAGACGTCTCAACGTACTGCCAACGGCAATCGGACGGACTCCTCCATCTTTCTTCGTCAGTGCCACAAGGTTGGCGCCGTACAAGATTGGGGCTATTTCCTCCGGGACCTGACCGGCTAGCATAAAATTGGCCAGCGCGGTCAACTCCCGGAGAAGAGATTTTCCCGCCTCACCGACGAAAAGAACAGTGAGATCTTTTAAATGTTGAGGAGTTATACCGTCCAGGCCGCCGGCAGACCCATTGGGAAAGGGCTTTATGGCCAATAGGCTTCCTCTTCAATGTGCATGGGCGATACATTCAATGAAGAGGGAGGGCTCGGGAGCTGGGTGTTAGACGACTGTGTCGGGTGTTTATTACATAAAGCTGGTATAAGTCTCGGCAGATTTCATGGCCAAGGAGTCACTAGAGAAAAGAAGCTAAATTAAAACTTAAAAACATGGGGGTTTAACTATTAAAACATGATTAATACAAGAATTACAACAGATACAATTATAAATCTACATGGAGGGTTACCCCCATTTGGTCCCCTTAATTCGACCCTTTCGGAAAAAATCACGAAATACCACAAGGTGTTTAAAGTGAGATATCACGTGTATTTATTTTTTCGTTGCAAACGCCCAATTTGTACTGGTGGTAGGTTTCACGTATGCGAGAGGCCGTCTGGGTGGGTACCACCGCTTTGCCAGTTATTCAGCCGCCAAGCAGTAGTGCGCGAGCATTAGTGTGTTCCGGCTTGAAGGGCATTGTAGCCAGCGAAATTTCTGGGCATTATGAGACTCAACAGCTAATTGTCTCAGAGTGACGAGCGCAGTGCAGCGCCGCGCAGGATTTTGCAAAACAAAGTTCTGGGTGGTGCTGTTATTGTTATGGGCTGGCGTATTGCTTACCACCAGGCAAACGACCAGCTAGTCTCGTCATTCAGTTACATATAAAAAAAAAATGTAAACCGAAAAGCGTCGCGTGACCCCGGACTCGCCGTTGGCAGGCAACGTTCAGAAACAACCTTAACCTTAAATGTCCGTCTCGAAATTTTTATTAACGCAGACTACGATATATAAGATAACGATTAACGGACTGGCCGTTGTAAAAAAAAAATGATTATACCATCACTACACTATATTAGGTTCCACTTACATTCTAACAGTTTTTTGTGCGGTAGCTAGGAAGAATAGGTAGGTAAAAGATTTAAAGATTTGTACGATACAGCAAAAAATACTTTTCCGACAATGTAAGTAATATCACAGAATACTTAATAGTACCAAGGTAATATGTAAAATCAATCTATTCAAGTAAATCGAGTACATACAGTACTCTTATCTTGAATGGAATAACATTGACTATATACGAGTATAATGGATATTTTGCATTGAACTAGATTCAATACAAAAATTGCACACAATAGGTACTTTGAAGATACAAAAGTTCATACCGTAATCATAGAGCGACACGTTGGCTTCCTTAGCGCCTTTCCGAATTGCACTCAATGCAACCATGAAAGTAGCACCTTCGGATACTACCGCTCCACCGAGCACGAAATAAGCCTGTAATAACCAATTTCAGTAAACTAAAATTTAAAATACACGACACAAAAAACCTATAAAAAGTAAAAAACGGCAGAACCGATTTTGATAAAACATGTCCAAGAACCACCGCTAGCAAACCTGCTGTTAAATAAAAAAAACCGCATCCAAATCGGTTCACCCGTTTAAGAGATACGGTGCCACAGACAGACACACATAGTGGTCAAACTTAAAACTTTGCGGTGGGGATTAAAAACAAAGATGAGGTCGACACATATATATATTAGGTCCTTACATATGAAATTGGCGTTTTGTACGGGATTCCTCCCGTAAAGTAATTTTTTTTTTGTAAAATATATCTTATAGATCGTACCTACTCATAGTTTGGGCAGCACAAATCAGTGTGATTCTAGGGCATTGCGTTTAAGTTCATTATATTTCATGATGCTTTGTGTTATTTTGTGCAAAGAAAACTTTAACTGGACTTACCCAGTAGAAGTCATGAAGTGGTTGCGGGTCCATAATACCAGTGACTCCGTGATAGAAAGACAGGCCACTTCCAACACAGAATATTCCCACTCCAGATATTAGAGAAGATACATATCTCATGTTCGTATAGCCATATGGATGATCAGGATCTGCCATCTGAAATATGGAAATAGCTTTGTAATGAAATTTTTTGAAGAATTAGACTACAATAGAAGAATAGAATAGTGATAGGTGACATCCATCTGAGAGATTATACATATCATTGAAATATAGTTCCGTAGGCTGGTACTACATTAACCAATCATGTGATGTGCTAGTTCCCATACCAATTGATTGATCGATAGAATAGAATAACTCTTTATTATGACATTAAAACTAAAATAACAATTAACTTAATACTAGCGTCACAATGGGCGGTCTTATCGCTCAAAGCAATCTCTTCCAGTGAACCCATAAGTGGAGGAGTGTAAACAAAAAATATATATGGACGAAGTTATCAACAAAAAAAAACATAATAAATATAATATACATAAACTATAGTCATTACATAAAATACTTACATAATATAACAATAAAATATACATAATAAATACCTTAATATAAAATGTAAAAATAAATAAACCTATATAAAACATAAATACAACATAACAAGTGAGATATATAGTGAGATAATAACATAAATACTAACAACAATAGACGAAGCATAGGTAGCAGCTATTGTGCAAGATAGAACTGCTTTACACGATTTTTAAAGATGTCAAGACAAGGAGCTTGTTTAATTAAAAGAGGTAAGGCAGTCCACAGTCGAACAACTTTGACAGTGAAGGAGGAATCAAAAAAGGTAGTAAGTACTATGAGCAGGCGTTTTTAACAGTAGATTCTCTGATGACCTAAGTAATTGTGAATTTATTTATTATTTTTTTATTTTATTATTATTTTATTTTTTTATCGATGTAGGTTGATGGCGTCGATTAGCGTAGATTGATGTGTTAGCTCTAGCAGCTAATTGGTGGATGTTATAGGAACTGTCAATGGATGTGGACTGATCTTATTTTACTGTAAATACCCTCATCAGTCACATACATAGATCCTGCCCCTAACTAGAATTCCCTGTATCTAGGGATTTAAGAGCTACGAGGACCGTTGGCCCCACGACACAAGCACAAACATTTGTTCCATCGCGGAAATCGAACCCGCAACCTCGGTGGTGTATGAGATTTGAGCCAACCTGCTCAACCACTAAACCACAGAGGCTGTAGGACTCTAAATCAATGAGTGTGGTAACAACCTTATAGTCTTATAGTCCAGTTACTTGGAGATTTTTACCTGAACAGATTTATGTATTCCGTATGCCAGAATACATTGATTCACTGTGTCAGCTAAAGAGTGAATGCACTCAGAAAATAAGCTGTGCGACCCCGTGTAAAACCATGCACATAGCTTGAATAGAAAATTGCTGCCGTTTCTGTAACAAATAATATGGATATATATGTACTTAGACTTATAATAGATAGCATATCCTATTAAAATGATGATGAATCAAGCAGGTTGTGTGCGTGAAAGTAACCATCCAGCTTCTAATGCCATTTGAACATGAGGCCAGTTCAGTTTAGCTGACAGTTCAATCACTGTTCTTTCAGCGGCATTGTAGTTTTTTTTATGAAACTGATTGATGAGAAGAGCTAGTCGTTCGCCTGATGGAAAGCGCCACGCCTGTCCATAACAATTGCAGTGCCACCCAGAACTATTAATACAATAATTTCCCTTCCCTCCGGACCTCTGAGCAGAGTGGACGTATTTGTGTCCGTATAACTTAATTTTCAAATTTAATAAATTAAATTTCGTCTTCTAAAATCGCGTGAAATAATAGGACCTCATAAACAAGAAGAAGTTCGCGCTAAATCTACACTACGCGGAAGCGGAAGCAAGCACCCTCTTCGTTGTATATGTGAGTACCCTATCACATACAACCTTTGACGGAGTATCGCAGCGAGGTGTGCGTGAAACTATCTCCATCACATTTTGCTAATTATACAAAGGCACTCAACAAACAGAGACAACAATACTGCACTTGTTGCTGCACACCAGGTATCTCGTTAAACTGGACGGAAAGCGAATTTGTACTAAAGTGCCGATTGCGACCAACATACTAAGACCTCTGGCTGTTCAACGTTGGCCTAAATACTTGTTCTAATTTCTGCTTACCTGGTACATCATATTAAATCTGCATGATGACACGTACGACTCGCACCCCCCCGCAGTGCACTCCCCCGCCGCTCCAGGCGCCCGCGCCCACGCCTGCGCCCGCGCACGGACCCATGCCTATGCCTACGCCGCCAGCGCCTGTGCCACTGAACGAACTTCTACTGCATCACGTTAACTCGGACTCAGCGCCGGACTTGACTACAATCGGCGCGAATGAAATGGGATGCACGTCCTTCGCCTCTAACAGATTTAACAAAAGAAAGCGCGAAATTGAGACTGATGATTTGAAAACATCTATAGACAACCTGAACAAACTTTTTTCTTCTACTATGGCAAAACAAGAGACTAAACTCGCGGTCGTCATATCCACCGTTAATGAAATTAAACAACAGAATGAGAACATCGTAAAATCAGTCGATTTTTTGACAGAGGAGAACAACGAGCTAAAAAAGAAGCTTATTGCAATTGAGAATGAAAGAAAGGACCTACTTCTCTATGTAAAAGCCCTGGAAGAAAAAAATGAAACCTTTGAACGAAACTCACGTGCCACGGACCTTGAATTACGAAATTTTACGCAGAAGAATGGTGAAACAAAAAAGGACCTAACTGAATTAGTTATGAAAATTGGCGAAAAGCTCAAAACACCGATCCAAATACATGAGATAAGAGACGTCTTTCGCCCTAAAACTAAAGCTGAAAATAAGCCTATCATTGTTGAACTTACTTCCGTGCTTAAAAAAGAGGAAGTCTTAGAATCACTTAAACAATTCAAACGAGAAAGGAACGGGCAATTAGACTCTTCCTCCTTTGGCATAAAGGGACCTACTACAAGAATATTTATATCAGAAACCTTAACCCTGAAAAATAGACGACTGTTTACTCAAGCTCGCGACTTTGCAAAGACCAACTCGTACAAATTCTGCTGGACGTCGCACGGATATGTATACCTACGAAAAGGGGACGGACAGCCGGCTATCCGCATTACCAGCGGCGACGATCTTGAACGCCTTAAATGTGTTAAATGACTAGTATTATTGTATGTACTTTCTAAGTGCAATTGTATTTTATACCTAAACCTAAGTTTATTATTTGCGCTAATAAGCATTGTTTACGTACCTTTTTATATTAAGTATGTAATTCAATTAATATTTAGCCTTAGCTTACAAACACAATTACTTACACCCAAACACTTCACACGATTTACAACACTCACACATATTCATACACAATTCATATCTTCTCTCAAAACGCACCTCCTACCTCCAGACGCAAACATACTGCGAGCACAAATTCACATCCCCACTTATAGTATAAATTGTAAAGTACAAATAAAGTATAAATTATTGGTAGCCCATGGAACAAAATTAGTCGGAACATTGAACTTTTCTAACTGTAATTATGGATAATACACTAACCAATATATCCTCTGAATTGGATGATCACAATATTACACGAGCTATAGCATGTGAACCTGAAAATTGTCTCACGCATATTATTAACGACAGAAATGTCATAATGACCATCAATATACGAAGTATTTATAAAAATCTAGATCAGTTTCAACTACTATTATGTAGGTGTAAATTGGAACCTCAATTTATTATTCTGACTGAGTGCTGGTTAGAATCCCACAAAACACCCCCGAGCATGCCTAACTATAAGATTTTCTTCACTACAAACTCAAAAAATCAAAATGACGGTATAGTAACCTATGTAAGTGATCATGTGGAATGTACTATAGAGGAACCAGTTTTTAGCGACGCGACTTGCCTATTGATTAAATATAAAGACTCTGCTATAATTTCAATCTATAGATCACCCTCAGTAAGAGTAATTAATAACTTTCTTAATTCTTTGGAACAAGTGATAAATAAACTCAATTGTTACAAAAATGTATTTATAGTCGGAGACATTAATATAGATATTAAACCTAGAAACAATGATTCTAATAGTCCAACATATCTTGATCTTCTTTATGGTTTAGGATTTTTACCTGCACACACACTACCTACTAGGGACAAGAACTGCCTTGATCATATTTTTATTAAATCTAACTGCACAGGCACATGCCTTGTTCTTAACACATTCATCACTGATCATAAAGTGGTCCTTCTTAACATTAATGATATTCCAAAAACTAAACCTAAGCGAATTTTTAAAAAGGTTAACTACGATAATGCTATCAATCACTTGCAAAATACTGATCTTAACATTATTTTTGAAACATCTGACCCTAATCTTGCTGCTGATACCTTAACATATGCTATAATGAACTCCATAAAAATTAATTCAAGAATTTTAACTATACCAAGAACTCAAAAAATTATTAAACCATGGATTACTATTGGTATTTTGAGATGTATTCGTAATAGAGATCGTATGCACCTAAAACTCAAAAAATGTCCCGATAACGATGTACTAAAAATTACCTACACAAGATACAGGAATTATTGTAACAATACTTTAAGAAATTTAAAAATTGCTTATGAAAAGTCCGAATTAGAAAAAGCCAGTAATAATAGCAAATTAATGTGGAATAAAATTAAAGATATAACAAATACAAAACAGTTAAAAACCTCTCCAATTGAACTATTATCTATGGAGACTGATCCAAATGACTCTGTAGATAAAATTAATGAATATTTCGCATCAGTTGGGAAGGACCTGGCCCAGGATATCACTAGCTCTAATGACTTAGACTCTAATAGTCACATATATGCAAATTTACCGCCATTTAATCTAAATTCCCTGGTTTTGCTTGATCCAAATGAAGCAGAAATTGAATCTATAATCTTAAGCTTAAAATCTAGTAGTGCCTGTGGTTTCGATGAAATACCAACTATATTTATAAAAAAAGCTAGACATGTAATCATACCTTACTTCACAAAGATTTGCAATTTATGTATTGAAAAAGGTGTTTTCCCTAACGTTTTTAAAAAATCCCTTATCCACCCAATTTTCAAAGATGGTGATAGAAGTGCGGTTAACAATTATCGGCCCATCTCAGTACTACCGGTTCTTTCAAAAATTTTAGAAAAAATCATTAACAAACAACTGATAAACTTTCTGGAGAAAAATGAACTTCTATCAGTGTCCCAGTTTGGTTTTCGAAAGGGTAAAAGCACAGAAGACGCAGTTAACCATTTAGTCAACCATGTCACAAGTTTAGTTGATAAAAAACAAAAAGTAATAGGAGTGTTCCTAGATCTAAAAAAAGCTTTTGACACTGTGTCTGTTCCTACCCTACTTGAAAAAATGGAGAGGTATGGTATACGTGGGATTCCGCTTCAACTTTATAAAAGTTATCTCCAGGATAGATACCAGTGTGTTAAAATTAACGACTATATCAGTACTGACTCTCCTATGACCTTCGGAGTCCCACAAGGAAGCGTGCTCGGCCCAAGTCTCTTCCTAATCTACATAAATGACCTATGCAACATGGCACTACGTAATGGTTCTGTCTTCAGCTTTGCTGATGATACCGCTCTTATCTTTCACGGAGATACTTGGACAAAGGCACGCTCATTCGCGGAACAAGGTCTTAAGGACGTATATAATTGGCTAAATCATAATCTTCTCACATTAAACTTAAATAAAACAAAATTTATGACATTTACCATCACAAATTCCTCGCAACCCACTGATGACTTCAAAATTAAAGTTCACAACTGTGACCATCCCTCTACTCATGCATGCCAATGTATGGAGATAAAAAGAACTAGAGAAATTAGATACCTAGGTGTGATTATTGACGACCTTTGCAAATGGGATCTTCATATTGACCTCATTACTAGCAGAGTTCGTAAGTTATCGTGGGTTTTTAAAAAACTGAGACGTGTTGCAAATAATGACCTTATTGTCATAGTTTATAAGGCTATCTGCCAATCAATTGTACAATACTGTATATCCATATGGGGAGGTACGCATAAAACCCACCTTTTGCAACTAGAAAGAGCTCAAAGGTCTATTCTGAAAGTCATGTTCTTTAGACCATTTAGATACTCCACCACAAAATTGTATAATGAAAGTAAATTACTCACCGTAAGACAGACCTACATACTACATACTTTACTAAGAAAACACAAAACTACGCCTTATCAGAAAACTCGATCTACCAAAAGGAGAAACAAAATTTGCGTCAATATCTCACCCCGTACAAATTACCTGCAACGTCAAACCACCTATATGTCAAACTTTATGTACAATAAAATAAATAAAACTAAATATATTCATGAATTAATGCTCTCAGAATGTAAATTTACAATATACAAGTGGCTTTTGACAATGGATTATGAAAAAACGGAAGAATTTGTAATCTTGCGTTCCTAAATTTAAAGTTATAATTTTTAACTTGAGAGTTGAAATACGCACACCTATTTTTATTACATTTGCGCATACATACTCCACACATGCACACACAAGCAGCCACACACTCACACACCCTCTCACACCCTCACATTCACACATACGCACACACACACCCTCTCACCTCTCCCTCCCTCCCCCCACTCACGCACAGTCATGAACTACACCTGTCACACTAGAGGCATACCCTCTCACTCAAACAAACTTATGTCACCTATGTTTTGCCTCTTAAGTTAAGTTATTTTATATTTTATAACATATTAGAAAATGACGTTTTTCTTTTTGTCATTAAAGAATATGTATCATTTAGGAAGGAGGCCCCCAAGATACAGGTTTACCTAGTTTGGGGACCAATGGACTATGTATTTGTTAACTAAGTATTTTTTCAATAAAACGTTATTATTATTATTATTATTATTATAATAAACAACACTGCATAGTACTGCATTGCACTCATCACCCTGAAACATCAGATATTGTAGGGGCTAGTTGCTCAGCCCTACATATTATGATTGATAATTGCTTTGATATGAATAGGTTTGATATATTTGCTGGGTGAGTACCTAACAGACACTTGATTAAATGATAAAATATGTTGATCGCGTAAATGCTTTATTAGTACCTGAATGAAATACATATGTACATGTATGGTGAGCCCATACAGATATTAAGTCTCTTATGCCCAACAATATCGCTGACTACATAACAATGCTCTTTAAACTGGAAAACGTTTTTACAATGAAATTCCAAAATGTATAACGGAGCTCACAGAAAGTAGATTCAAATTGAGTGTGAAAAATATTCTAATGAGAAAAGCATACTATACAGTTAGTAATTACATAGAAGACAAAGATGCATGGAACATTCCGTTTCTGCCAAGTAGCCAACTGGCACATAAGAAAAATAATATTGTCAAAAACAAACATAAAATATTGTAACAAAAGTTCTAAAAAATATGCCCCTCAGTTTCTTGCTGTATCTTCGGAGTAGTGGTTCTTTTTCCGATATGGTGGTAAAGTTATTGTAATAATTGCTGTTCATAAGTGCGTCTGCGACGACAAAATTGAAATAAAGAATTTTTGAATTGAGTTGAATTGAAAACAGGAATGCTTGGCAGCAGAATAACTGTCAAAGAGGTGGTAGATGGCCGTCCACATATGAGAGACCTACCAAGAGTGGAAGTGGCTTACTGAGCTGACTCACTACATTGACCCACAAACTGGCCTTGTCTGTGTCTGTGTCCAAAAAGCGTAAGTTACAGTGCCACAGACTTTTAATTACAAAGTCTTGCCACTTCAGACATTTAAAATAAATCACAAGTGCAACAATATGCACAAGCTGCTATATTGTATCATAAATATTAATAATAATAACATACTCACATGGCTATTGCCGTTAGTACCACTCTTCCAGTCCTAGTTCTTAAACCTACTTCCTCGATGTCTGGTGCGAATTTTTTGTAACTCATTTCACGTCTGTAATTTCTTAATCTTCTTTTAACAGTGAAAACATCTGAAAATCAAATAGAAAAAAACTGGTACATTATATGAAACTAGAAAAAAACATTCTCTTCCTTTAAATACATATAGAACAAGTTTACCTTGTTCATATCGTCTTCTGTCTAATTCTCTCCTCAAAAGTTCCTTTTCCAGGGCATCTTTTGACCCCCAAACCTAAGATAATATTTGAAAATTAGCTATTTATGAGTTTCCTTAGTTTACAATTTTAGAAAGTATATTAAAACATTAAGATAGATGAAATGTAAAGACTGTTTATAGTAGGACACCCAACAGATGTATGAATCTTGTAGAAAAACTATAACACTGATTAACTTCAAAAATGTTCATAATTCTAGAAGGAATACAATAGTTTTGCATGCACTGATGTTACAGAAAGAAACAAGAAGCGCTTTCCATAGATTTAAATATTGAATTATAGAGATAATTAATATTACCTCAATAGCCTTTGCTTCAACATCCTTTCTATAGTAAACAGTAATTGGTGGTTCTGCTTCATATGGTGACCTCCGGAGAACTTTAGGCAAACTTTCCAAATCAGTCTGCTTCAGTAGGTATTCCGTCATGGCTCTCATGGGTGTGATAAAGTTACGTTCGGTGTAAGAGGCTGAGAAATCTATTAATAGCCTTTTCTTAGCTGTTAAAGAAGTTTTGTAATGTATGAAAATTTGTAGCACATCTAAATATTAACTAAAGTACTAAGTACATTGGATGTAAAATTGTCTATAGTAAGTTATATTTACGGTTACCTGGAGCTTCGGATTTCGTGGAATGCGGCGATTGATTTTTCTCAATAGTAACTTTGGTTACAACTTTGTTAGCATCTATTTCAGTTTTTACTATTATATCACCAGTAGCACTTTGCGAAATTACCTTCTCAGATTGTTTGTCTTTTGGAGGTAGGACTACATCAGTGTCCTTAGTTTTTCCATAAAAGTAAGCGGAACTATGAATACACCTCCAGGAACCTCTGGTGTCGGCATTATACAAATCTTGGTGTAATACCCGCGTAGCACCATTGCAAACAGAACGGATATATTTGAAATCAGCTGATCGTCCACTTAATTTTCTATAAAAAGCCTTCGCAACAATAGACGGCAACATGTTTTGTGTTTAGTTTTTGATTATGCCAACCTGAGCGTAGGTTTATCTTCAAACTTTGCATACGATTAAAAATAAACTTTACATCATAACTAGGAACACAGTTAATTGGTTTTCGTTTGAATAACAGATAAAAGGTACATTTCTATTTAGTAATGTAAATTAAAATTATTTAGGCTGAATTTCATTATTATTTAGATCTTATTTTTTTTTTATTCTTGACGAAATGCATAGAGTGTAGGTAAGTAAAGTAGCACGCAATACATGACATAAATGACATTTCACATTGACATTAACATATCAAATGATGACAGACTTTTTGTAGTGATAGTCGACTCGAGTAACTAACTCGAGTAAACTCGAGTTGGGCTTAACTCGAACCAACTCGAATTGAATTCTCTCTGACTCGAGTTTGAAAACCGAATGAAACCGACATGGAGCGAAGTTTGCCGATCATTTGAGACTATATTAATTCTTAACAAACAGGTGTCACATTTATGTAGATTTGAGGTTAACTTTAAAGTGCCGGTTATTGCTGTAGTTTTTCGTGTTTTAAATTCTGTTTTTGAAAAATGCCAGGTCCTAGAAGAAAATCTTTGGTTTGGAATGTATTTGAATCGCCAGTGAGTGGACGTGTTACGTGTAAACAGTGTTCAGATTCTTTTAAATATAATGGAAATCAGACTACATTATTAAACCACATTAAAAAGAAGCATCCAAGTGCTACCGTCGAAGAAAGTCCGACTTCATCATCAACAAATGAAAATAATACGAGTACTTCGGTCGATTCATCCCAGTCACTGGTATCCACATTAAATGTCATCAAACCCGAATTTAAAAAATCATTAACTCTTTCATCTAGTTAACTCGAGTTACGTAACTCGAGTTCAACCCGAGTTACGTGAATTTTAACTCGGGTTAAATCGAGTTTTGTCTTTTCCGAGTTGGCACATCACTACTTTTTTGACAAAGTAAATAATAACAGGCTTTAGGGCCGCGTTCAGAAATGGGTAAATGTTCACGAGTGAATACTTGCCAGTTAATCTCAGTGATATGCCAAGTTAAAAATTAACTAACGCCTTTCTGAACGGGCATCGAGTAATACAATAAGCCAGCCAATCAAAATCAATCATTTTCAAGACCGAGATTTCCCGCGCTTTTGTTTATCAGATTTAACTGCGTTATTTTGGCTAATATCGGAATATTACCTTATATTTTTAACCGACTTCAAAAAGGAGGAGGTTTACAATTCGACGGTATGTTTTTTTTTTTTTTTTTTGTGTGTTTGTTACGCGATTACTCCGCCAATTATGCATTGATTTCGATGATTCTTTTTTTGATTGGTATAGGTAATACTTCAAAGGTGGTCCCATATAAATTTTATCGAAATTCATTCAGTAGTTTTTGAAAAAAATTGCAAAAACAAAAAAATATAAGTTTAATCTTCAAGTCGGTTCTTGTTTTTTTCGTAACCAACTTTCTAAAGGTGGAGGTTTGTATTCGACTGCTTCACCTGCTTCACCCAGGGTTGACTTCCGGTGAGGGAACTCCTCAACGGTGAATAGTACAGACACAACATTTCGTAAATGGATTTAACCATAATAGCCTGTTCTAAATTCCATCATGACATGGCAGATACACCCAGGATTGACTTCCGGCGAGGGAACTCCTCAACAGAGAATAGGACAGACATGAAATTTTTTTGCACATGCATTTAATTGTGATAGCCCGTTTTAAACTTCGTCATGATGTGGCTTCTAGATCATAAAAGCTTGTCTTTAAAAACTTTTTGAATTAATTTAATTAAAACTTGTTTTTCACTAAAAAGGTTAAAATAAATTATTTTTCAAAAAAAAACTAAACCGACTTCAAAACCACAAATGGCACTCAAAAGTAAAAAATAAATTAATATAATTATCATAAGCGCTACCCACTCATATATTTGAAGTCGGTGCCAGCCAAGTCTAAAAGGTAGTAGATAAATACTACCTACAAGTAGTACTTACTATATACATAGTATTTATCTACTACCTATTAGACTTGGCTGGCACCGACTTCAAATATATGAGTGGGTAGCGCTTATGATAATTATATTAATTTATTTTTTACTTTTGAGTGCCATTTGTGGTTTTGAAGTCGGTTTAGTTTTTTTTGAAAAATAATTTTGCTTCAAATACTCAAATCGCTTATTTAATTTATATCTACAAAAAAACAATGCAAAAATATTGCAAAATGTAAAGGAAAATGACAACTGACAACTATTACCTGACAGGTGAGAATCGTAACCCGCTTTTTTATCGGTGAATATTTTCACCTGTCAGGTGAACGTTTACTCTCCCCAATCGGTTTTCTGAACGGCTCAGGGTAAATGTCAAAGTTCACCTGAGTTATTTCTGAACGGCGTTAGGGTAATAATTACATTAACTGGGTGATTTCTGAACGCGGCCTAGAATGGGAGATTATATTGTACGGACTTTTTGGCGGAAAGTGAAAAGTGATACCTCTACAGTTTGATTTTGTTTTATTTTCCAAACAAGTGTTTTGTCGAGTGATCATGTATAATATCGGTGGAATATTAACCATTATGTGTTCGTAAACGTGCAGGAGTGTAGGCAAATGAAACAAAATAGAGAAAACATTGCTTATTTATGTTCTCCCAATATGTCCATGGAGAGCTTGAATAAAGTTCTACCACTTCATTTAAGCACTAGGAGAGGCTTTTTGCTGTTGACCCTCATTTTCAACAAAGTATAATATATGGAATATTAAACTATCAAATAAAAACTACGTAAGACATGGCGGTATGGTCCTAGAGACTTTAGCCTACCCTAACTGGCGAACCTAAAAAAAAATGAGACCTCAATGGTACTGCCATAATAATGTACGGCCAAAATTGCACAGCCAATATTGTACAGCCAATATTCCATGTACATCGGATTTCAAATACTCGGCCGGCTTTTCCTGGACGGCAAATATTGTCCGTACAAACTCGGCTCGTGTCGATATTGCACGGCCATTATTTAGAAGCCATGTACATGAATTATTGGGTGTGCAATACTGGCCGTGCAATATTAAGCCCCCAAATATTGGCTGTACAATAGACGGACCCTTTAGAATCGAACATGTCCGCCCGGACCGCCAGCGCCAGCCATACCCAGTCCGTCTCAGACTTCGAGTAGACAGGCAAATTATATTATATCTGAGACCGCCGCGCGCCGCCCGCGCCGGTTCTACTTACTAGGTAGTATAGTAAGCCGCGCCACCCGCCGGCCCCGTTGCGTCACCGAACTTGATGAGAAACAGTCCGGGCGGGCCGGACATGTTCGGTTGGCCCGTCCATAGAGTAACTTGGCACTCCATTAATCTGAGCACCATCACAGAACAATGTAATTTTTAGCACAGTTTTTAGTGGCTCAGTGGCATTTTCAGGCATAGAGGCATGGCCTCCGACTCATATATAATTGGTTAGATCCAAGAAAGTAACGTCATTGGTGATATGATGCCCAATTAATGTTGATAGCTTTGTTTGCTTACAAAACAATGACCAATCAAAAGTAAAACACTACAAGTGTCAAAAGTGATTACTGTGCTGAGTTACTGTGATGCAAAGACGAAGTTCACTACGACCAAAATAACTTGGCGAGTCTGAACATCGCGCAGACGGATGCGCAGTAACACATTTTAGGAACCAAATGGTGGGATGAGGCAAAGTGCGCGGGGAGGTGGTCTAGGCTAGTTATGTACCTTACGTAAACACAATCAATCCTTTAATCGATCAATTATCGCAATCGATTATTTTTATTTACAAATCATGAATTTTGTTTATTATGAGACATTAAACGGAATAGATTTACTAATATAATGAATCATGTCGTTAATAAAAAAGATTTTGTTAATAAAAGAAAACTGATTCTAATAAAATTACATTTTCTCGGTTGAAATAAATCATTCACATAAATTACAGTTATCTATGTTTGAAACCTTCTTATACAATTGAATAGAAATATATTTTTATTACTTGATTTCAATCGATTTTAATAAGAATCGATTAAACTTCACTCAAAGGCACGCATATAGGACATCCCATTTTGTTTACTACGTAAAGCTTCGTGTTTTTTCGGCAATGCTCAGTACGAGATAATGTATCTCAGTCACACGTTAGGATTGGTGGCACTCCCTGTCTTAAGTACAATCGGTTACTAAAGTGTTTGTGGTGATTTCCTCGGATTGTTTTTATTACTGATTCTTATTGTTAATGTTGTATATATTATGTGCTGCTATTTTTACTTTAAATATAAATTCTTAATCCATGACGGATCAATGGAAGAGATCGGTAGCGATAAAATGTGTATGTTTGTGCTAAATATTATGTGTGTGCTAAGTGCTAATAATTTGTGTTTGTGAAAAAAAATCCGTCCAGTAGTTTTCGCGTGAAATAGTAAAAAGCGTTTATACATCCTCACAAACTTTCGCAATAAAAGTATACAATTTATTCATTTTATTTTTAATAACAGCTGTAACAGTTTTCTTCATCAGTGTACATGCGCTAAAGTTCGCAGAGCCTATGTTCAGACTCGCCAAGATACGTTGGCCGTATTTACTTAATTTTCTCTTTGGCGCTGTCTCTTCCCTTGTACAATGGTTTTTGGAAAATAACTATTCAAGTTTAAACAGTGGAGCCCTTATCTAAATAACCCATAGATCGTGTGCCAAACCAGCATCGTACATTAAGAAAAACAACTTTGGCTCACTGATCCTATAAAGTTTTTACAATGTTTGAACACGCAATACGGCATATTTTTGGAACTAAAATTCACGCGTCACACAGTACTTACTCAGCCAGCGCTTCGTTGCGTACTGTTGTGCGTTGCGCCTGATGTGAAGCGATGATGTGGCCTAAGATGGAGCAAATAGATCTAGAGAGAGACGGCAGTTGAGCGGCTGCTCAGACCCGTCTCCCCGATGGTTCACCGAACATCATCCCGAAACACGACTAGGTCGCTTGACGGCATGGCTTTGTTCGGTGGGTGGTATTACAACCACGGCCAGAGCCTACCACTACAAAGCGCGTAAGCGGGTTTCATCACGTTTTCCTTCACCGTTTTAGAGCGAGCGTACAAAATCTGCACTTAACTATAAGTCATTGGTGCAGGGCCGACTCGGGATTCAAACCCAGGTGCGTCGGATTGAAAGGCGCACGAGTTCCCGCTGAGCCACACTCGCTCTAACTGACTGACTCGATGTAGTACCCGCTTTGTGTAGTGGTATCCGCTTCGTGCGCTTCAATCCCGTGTTCCGTGCGTAGTATCTGACTTGTTTTATAGGATCAGTGCTTTGGCTCAACAATGTTTTCAAAGTAACCCATCAAATCAAATCGTAAGTTTTGAGAAAAGAAAAAAGTTATAATATTAGACTAAATGAGATGCGGTTAGTTGAGACGAGTCCAACGATGTCGTATATTGTTGTATTTTTTTTCTTCGGAAATAATAATAATCTTCCATTACTAAAAAGAATAAATTATGAACTAAACACCATTTAGTAGTTTTCGTTTATAGAACTAATCGGTCAATTTGTGCGGTTTTATACTTATGCTGCTAAAATCATAACTTTACTTATTATTTCATCGAAGTTGGATACAAACTGGTGATATCGGGTAATTTTTTTCAATCTCGGACTTTTCCTTGTTTGACTGCCGGCAACATTAGCCGGCATCGGCATCTAGCAACGTAGCAACCGGCGGGTCCGGTTAATGTACAGCCAATATTTGGAGGCTAAATAATGTACGGCCTGTATTGCACACCCAATAATTCATGTACATGGCTTCCAAATGTTGAGGCGTGCAATCCAGGCCGTACAATAATGGATGCGAAATAACTGCCCGAGCCGATTTTGTACAGCCCGTATTGCACAGGCAATAATCCGAAGCCGACAGAAGTTTTTTTCAATGTACACGAATTATCAGGCTGTGCAATTCAGTACGGCATTTATTGTCACGGACAGATTTTGTTCGGCCAATATTGTACAGCCTATATTCCGAGTCCATTGTTATGTCAAAGTCGAAGCCTCGTTTGGTTATGCCAGTGCTCTTTTTGCACAGACTATAATTGACCAATTAATTGATGTCAATGTCATGTCATCCTCATCACCGATTGGCACCGACCGGTCCTGTGGACTGACCGACCGACCTAGTAACCGGTTTGAATCAGTGTTTGTTTTGTTCGTTTCCGCTTTTCCGTTGAAATTACAAAGTACTATAGGTTGTTTTGTTTGTTATATTATGTACTTTATAGGACAGGACACAGGTCAAGTCAGGACACATATTTTATCTGTGGCTTGATCTTAAGAAAAAGAAAAGAAATTCAATAAAGCATAGAGAAAAAAATCACTACGTTGTCACAGGCTAGGAATTATACCAGGGGGATGAAGCTTTCTTCGTCTGTCTGCAAAATTACTAATGTATGGAAGGTGGCGTCATCTGTGGGACGCGTCTATAAAAGTTACTGCTAGTTTTAAAATTTGAGGCAGATGGAACTTAAACATGACTGAAGATATACTTAGTGCAACTTTTTTACTAGCTTTTTCTTCTATGTATTGTCTATAGATGGTTTCTGTAGAAACTGTTTATGTTTATATGTCATTATTGTCATGTGAAAAATAATATACGATTTCATCCACCTCTGAAGAATTTATTTAAAGATTAATTCTTAATATGGTAGCAGAACGTAAACTAGTGTAAAAGTGAATGAACAACCGGAGGATACTTTGTCGAAGTAAAGAAGACAACGAGAATAGAAAGTCTGAATAAAGAAAATAATGACACATGGGCAATGCAGGCCAAAGCAGTCCTAGTAAAAGTAACAATGTGGAACCAATGGATGCAGTAGACCCGATAGACTAGAAACTCAACGTATTTTTATTGATTTGTATTTGACGTTTAAAAAAGTGCATTTTTTGTATTTCATAAACATCTTTCGACTTGACTTACTTGACTAATTAAATTGGCTTTTCATTTATCATTCAACAAATAACCTTTTTGTATGTTACTAAATTTAAAAAAAAGTTATTGTAAAAGGTGAAAAATATGTAATTGAATTTTAATTCAAAAGATAAAGAAATATATGCCTAGGTACTTATTTTGTTTCAAATCCAGTACGTGAATTGTTTATTTTTGTAAGTAATATAATCAATCAAGTAAACTGCGTCAAGTAAATCTATCTGGAAACTATGAAGCTGATCAGCGCCATCTATTGATCGCTTTTCAACACATCCTAAATTTTAAACATAGTGGCATATCTATTCTCGTATATCGTATGTGATGTATCTGTATAGGTATGTATGATCTATGAATTATGTATACTACTTAGCGTAGTATTTTTACTTTCTGTATTGTGTACTCTAAACGAATAAAACAAAACAACCGGATTGAAAGTTTTAAACAACAAGTGAACTTAAAAACGTAAATTGTAATTATAACTTTACATTTTTATACGTCGGATTGCAATAGATGAAGCTAGCACAAGACCGGAATGAGTGGCGTGAACTAGAGGAGCCTTATACCCAGCAGTGGGTGGATACGGGCTGATTAGTAGCAGTAGTAGTTTGTTATACAAGCTGTTGATTGCTATAAATCGGTTCCGTAAGGCCTAAAAACTCTAAACATTAATTTCTAGGTTTGAGGTTATGTTTACATGTATATCAATCCTTATCCAGTTGTCTTTACATATGCTTTACATTTACAGTGCTTCAAGAGAATCTTACGGAGACGACGCTGTTGTCAAATGCAAGATGTACAATGAGCACAAAGTGAGGTCATAATAATAACCTGCAACTGTAATGGTAGAGCAAGACACATAAAGTAATAAGTTGCATGTGCCATGAGTGTGCTCCATCGGCTGGAGACTAGAAGTGTATTGTGGCCTTCTTGATGTAGGTCTGTCTGTGAAATGAAGAACTTGCATGTACAACATTATATGGATTCTTACTGAAACAAACCAACGGTCCAGAGCAGGCACTTTGATAAAATTCATATTATTGGTGGAGCAACTATTGCGTAAATTAACTTCATATCATGCCAGCAGCAGTGAAGTTCTGTCTGAGTTTCTCCAGGCCTAAAATAATGACAAATTATAAACTGCGAGTTGCTTCAATACCAAATTGACAATAAATGCGTAGCCATTAATTGCACAGGAATATTCCATGATATTGTCTCCGGATGGGATATACAAAGATGCAGTTATTGAAATAAAATACCCAATAACTAATAAAAATAAATGAATATTGTTAGAAATAAAATTCACACTTAGTGAAGTAGTGTGTGTGGTTTATTAAATGTAATGTAATATTTTTGTATGTATGTTAGTCTGTAAGGTATATATTCTATAGGGCTCTGTTAATTTTACTTTGTTGTACTTTATATTGTCTGAAATAAAGAGTTTATTAATAATAATAGTAAAATAAATTGTGTTAGGCATGCAGACTTTGAAAAGTCCAAAAACATTTACATTATTGTGACAATGACCATGGACATACCCAGCAAAGTAGTAGGAATTTGAAAATGCTTTTTATTTACTGACCTTATTTCAATAATACCCTGCGTGTGTTCTGGCTAAATCTAGCTAAAACGTTTTCAAATTTATAGTGTGGTTACAAAAACCTTTTCCTATGCACACTCATAATGTCATATCATGCAGAGGCCGACTAGCCGGTTTTCTATCATTGTTGACCACAACGAAGTTTTTATTCTGCGTAAAATACTGACTGACCTTTCGACAGTGCACAGTATACTTCCTAGTCTGTGACAGTGCACAGTATGCGCCTGTTTTATGGCAGGATAGGACAGTTGTGTTTCTTTAACTAGCGCAATTAAATAAATCTATATCGTTCAGTTCGCTCTGTGCCATTTATTTTGCTCCCACACGTTATACCACAGTTCAGCCTTAAGTTCAGTTAGCCAGGAAAACCATTTAAATTGTAGTAATTAGAAGAACCATTGTTTAAAAAACACCAAATGAATAATTAGTTTTTAATAAACCGAATTTAGCTTCGAGTCTGGGACTAGGGCACACAACAGTCTGTTTTGTGACTAGGGTGGGGCAGATGCCCCACCGTGGGTACGCCCATGACAATGACCATGAGTACGAAGCTACAAGTACATAGCCGGACACCGACGGCGGGTCGCGCGTCGTTCCACGTGCCGCATCAGAAGAGATAAGAGCTATGCGATGCGACACAAAGAGAGGCGTTCTGTAAGTTAATATGACTGGTAGGTATGCAGCGCTACGCGAGCTGAATTGAATTTTATTGCGTTATAGCATGAGTCCTTGATGCTTCTGTTCCTTAGTATTCTGTGATATCAGTTAAAAGTATGCCAAACTATGTAGATAAAACGCGTTTTAACAAAATTAAAATTCTTCGGGCGCTTCCCCGGTCGCTGCCGCAGCACGCTCGCTTCGCTCGCTCGGCTCGAGAGTTGTGGTGGTCATAGGTAACTAATGCTCTTCTCCTCGCTTCGCTTGTCGTTGCTCGTATATATGACATTGCCTTAGATTAGTAGATGCCCGTGATGTGCCGACACGTCAAGAAAGATTTGAGTATTTTTTTAACATTTACCGTATGTCTAAGGTATAACCTAAGATATACCGAGTAGGGCATTCAGTCTCGAACCAAAATTGACTCCCAGGATCAGTCTTTAAAATAATACCTACCCTAGTCCCGGGATTCCTGCCGGGATTTTTAAGACCCATGACAAAAGTAAAATATATGAAGAATGTTTATTATAAAATAATATAATTCTTTATTTCTTATCAGAAATTATGAATTATAACGATTTTTCTGTCGTCGATAGTTTTCTTCGAGTAGGCAGATAGTTTCTTAATATTTTATTTTGTTTGTTCAGGGGCGTGGAAAAATCGAGCGATACGCAAGAATTGTAAATAACGATCAAATGTCAGTGGTATTGGTTGCAGCTCAAACCAGACTAGTTAAAGATACCGTTTTGCTGACTGGTACCTACCTGTACCTATCTTTGTTGAGATTGGAGTTATGCGAAGCGGTATTATTGTCTAAACTGATGGAGAAAATAAGTAGTAGGTAGGTACAATGTATTGACGAAAACAACGTGGACATTCACGGCTGGACGGACTCTATAGTGGTGAGGTAGCTACAGGAAGATCCCGGTCGCTGGAAACCCTTTGTAGCTAATAGAGTTCAGAACATAATAAAGGTCGTAAAACCGAGCAGTTGGCATTATGTGAAGTCTAGAGTCCAATCCAGCTGATTCAGTAAGTAGAGGCATAATGGTTTTAAAATTTAAAGCATACGACACGTGGTGGTACGGGCCTGAGTGGATGAAGGCAACAGAATTACCACTAGTCGAAAAACAAACGGTTTACAAGACAAAAGAAAAAGTGTGCAATGTGCATGCTGTGCAGAAATATTGTGAAGAAAGCATCATTCAGAAGTTATTAGAGAGGCATAACTCATTCACAAAGATCGCAAAGATCTTAGCATGGTCATTACTAGCAATTAAAACAATTCGACGCGACAACGAACTGTAAACAACGGCTAATCGTATATCACATTACAAAGTTAAAGGCGGCGAAGTTGCTTGTAATAAGATATATGCGGTGTAGTGAATTTAGCAACGACATTGACTTGCGACGATTTAAATTGATTTAATAAACCGAATAGCAGAAGCAATTTGGTAAAATTGAGTCCGTTTTTAGATAATCAAGGGATATTGCGAGTGGGCGAAAGATTAAAAAATGCGAATATTAGTAATGACATGAAACATTCCGAGGTAACGAGTTAATAATGCTAATTATGAAACCCATCACTTAACTTATCCTGGGGATTAAATTTAACACTAATAACTGCTCATCATCGTCAGCCCATCACGTTCCCACTACTGGGACACGGGTCTTCTCTCGTAGAGAGAGTATAAACCATAATCCACCACGCTAGCCCAGTGCGGGTTGTTGAATATCACATGTACCTACTTGAATTTTTGTGATAATTTCTTGGACATGCCGGTTTCCTCACGATGTTTTCCTTCACCGTTTTTAGAGCGAGTGTTAAATCCACACATAACGAAAGTCAGTGGGGCCAGCGGGATTCAAACTCGGGTGCGTCGGATCGAAAGTCGCACGTTCTCCCACTGAGCCACACTCGTTTTATATATAATGATGACTGTAACGTTAAACTAATTTCTGTTAAGTTGGCACTTTATAGCAAATAATTACTATTGTCATAACCACGGCTTCATAGTGAAAAATGTATACGCCTATAAATAATAATATAATAATAAATAGGTGTGTTATATATCGGCACAATACAATCTAAGAATACATTTTTATATATTATTGTTTGTTTGTTTGTAATGCTTATCAATTTAATATTACAAAAACTTTCTATCAAAATGTATTAACCACCTATTTATAACCAATTCATTAACCGACGAAAAAAACGGAGGAGGTTCTGAAGTCGACGAGTATATATTTTTTAATGTATTACTACGCATAACTTTTTACAGAGTAGTCCGATTTTGATTGTTCTTTTTTTGTTTGGTAGGTCATACTTCAGAAGTGGTCCCATATATATTTTATCGAAATTTGAATCAGCGCTTTTTGAAAATATCAACAAAAATAAAAAATATTGATATAGCTGTGAAGTCGGTTTGTTTTTTTTTCTTAAAATGTTTTTTTTTAATTTAAAACTAACAAAAAAAAGTAATATTTTTTTTAAGTTAATATCTAA
Organism: Petrophora chlorosata; assembly: GCA_951640565.1. Classification (NCBI taxonomy): domain Eukaryota; kingdom Metazoa; phylum Arthropoda; class Insecta; order Lepidoptera; family Geometridae; genus Petrophora; species Petrophora chlorosata. Next base: position 9,735,743 of record OX621193.1, on the reverse strand, counting down.
TGCCTTTTCTTTGTCAATCGCTTATTTACCTAAATTTAAGAACACTTACAAACGTAATTTTCATTTATGTTTTGTAAGCAGCTCTTAGCGATTATTTTTATAATATGTAGTACCTAATATGAGAATAGCGTTGTGAGCTGCGTTATTGCTAAGCTTTTTATATATTTGTATTTTTTTAATGTAGCTTAGCTTAGCTTAGCGTATTTGGTGTGCCTAATATATAAAAATAAAAATATTAATATGTACCTACACCGTTGGCCTATCACAATAAATAACACTAGCAAACTTGAGGCAAAGGCAGTGGTCGGCGCAGCGTAGGGTAGATTGGCACCCCGAGCGGTTTTATATTGAGGATTCCTACTTAAAATAAAACAACAAATTTAATACTAAACATGCTTACGAGACTTAATTTTACATTATACCTATTCGCTAGCATTAACAAAATTGACTTCCCTGTCTCTTTCAATTGATAAAATTGAAAGATTGGTAAGTCGCGCTTGGCTCCTTGTGGACCCTAAGTAATTTAATAATTTAAAGTAAAGATTTTAATAATTTTAACTTTGAAAAGCGTCTTTCACATGGAGTAACCGAAACACAGATTGTTAACACAATCATTGAAACAGAGCAAAACGCTAGAACGCAGTGGCAGTTGACATCTAAGATAACACAAGATATCAGGAAGAAATATAAAAAGGAACATCTAGCGCAACTGACAATCAGGAGTAAATGGTTCAATCAATAAGAAAATGTGAAAGTAAGAGATAAGATGTAACCATCCAAGACGACAACCTTCTCCGCGGAAAGTGGATGATGGGTAGAATTTTGGAGCTGTTCTTTGGGAAGGACGGATTAGTGCGAGTACCTACTAGAAAACGAAAAATGTGTTCATCAATAACTTTTTAAATATACTAATAAATACTACTACACGATGACTACGTATAATAAATGAAAATTATCACTAAAATTTTGTTTATGACACTTATCTGAAAAAAGAAAAAAAATAATATATCAGTTAAAGTTAAATGTAAATTACTTATAAGCCTAATCAATTGGCTAGATTGTATTAAAAATGGAGATCATAATGGCTATGAAACCATACTAAGGAAAAAAAACGTAGGTATCTGCAGATCTCACAGCTCTTACAATATTAGTTAGATGTATGAAGACAACGAATTATATTTTGACAGGATTGGGAGTACGCAATCGGTAAGAGATGAATGGAAATTGGTGACATTTTATTATTTGAATCCATTCTCGAACGACATAACAACATTAACATATTAACATTATTTGGTGGTAGGTTTCTCGTATGCGTGAGGCAAGCATTACTGTGTTCCGGTTTGAAGGGCATTACTGCGAAATTACTGGGCATTATGAGACTCAACAGTTAATTGTCTCAGGATAAGGACCGCAGTGCAACGCCACGCAGGATTTTGCAAAACAAAGTTCTGGGTGGTGCTGTTATTGTTATGGGCTAGCGTAGTATTGCTTACAATCAGGCAAATGACCAGCTCGTCAGTCATTCAGTTACATAAAAAAACATGCAATAAGTTCAAAGTTCAAGTTCAAAAGTTCTTTATTCAATTTTGGCATCACAGACGGTCAATTATTACAATGACTCTACCACCGTATCGGAAAAAGAACCACTACTCAGAAGATACCACAAGAAACTGAGGGGCATTTTTTTAGAACTTTTGTTACAATATTAAATGTTTGTTTTAGGTGGTTTTAGACAATATTAGGTTTCTAATGTACCAGTTGGCTAGGTACTTGGCAGAAGCGGAATGTTCCATGCATCTTTGTCTTCTATGTAATTACTAACTGTATAGTATGCTTTTTTTCATTAGAATATTTTTCACACGCAATTTGAATCTACTTTCTGTGAGCTCCGTTAGATATACATTTTGGAATTTTATTGTAAAAACGTAGGCAATTGCCCATGGAGGACTTATTCGTTTTACCAGTTTTACTCAGTCTAAGCCTAGGTACTAAAATTCTATCCTTATTTCTAGTGTTTATGTTGTGATTTGTGATGGTCACTATTCACCTTGAACTGCCGCCAACTTTCTCTAGATCTATGTGCTCCATTTGATTGTAAGCCACATCATTGCTAGGTGAGATATTGGCCAAACATAGATTAAGCGTAAAAAAAATGTGCAGATTTTTACGAACATACATTATATTGTCATAACTATACAGAGAAGGTAATCCTGGCTCCTAACTAGGATCCCCTATATCTACGGAACTAGGAACTACGAGGACCGTGGTCTCAAAAAACAAACAAAGGAAAGCCATTAAATCTACGTTTGAGCAATCTTGATAAATCAGCCAATATTTTAAAAGAGGAAATGCGAGCTCTTTCTATTAACGTAGGTACCTACTTAGGTACTATATGTACGCAGTAAAATAGAGATAGGAGTAGTCGGAGTGATCCACTGTAACCCCACTGTACAGGCTCACCAGAGACCTAGTGCGGGGGACAGAGTTCTTTAAGGGTAAACTATACTGTTTTATTATTTAGTAGGTATAAGTAACTGTTATCTTAACGACCGGAAATATGTTTTGGAACAAATAAAGTTATAATAATATTTTTTACTATCATCAGCAACAAATTACATTAAGAGTTCATGCAACTTATGTAAATATGTATATTTGGTAGGTACTTTTAAATTAAATAAATGAAACTATCATATTTATTTTATTTTCCATCTTGTGAGTGCCCTGGCATAGTGATGGTTGACTCGAGTAACTAACTCGAGTTAACTTGATTTGGGCCTAACTCGAACCAACTCGAATTGAATTCTCTCTGACTCAAATTTGAAAACCGAATGAAACCAACATGGAGCGAAGTTTGCCGATCATTTGAGACTAAATTCATTCATAACAAACAAGTGTCACATTTATGTAGATTTGAGGTTAACTTTAAAGTGCCGGTTATTGCTGTAGCTTTTCGTGTTTTAAATTCTGTTTTTGAAAAATGCCAGGTCCTAGAAGAAAATCTTTGGTTTGGGATGTATTTGAATCGCCAGTGAGTGGACGTGTTACGTGTAATCATAATGTTAGTTTGATTTTATTTTGAAAAGACTGCAGTATAATTACATAGTTTTATTAATAACTAGCGACCCGCCCCGGCTTCGCACGGTTATTATACATACAAACCTTCCTCTTCAATCACTCAATCTATTAAAAAAAAACCGCATCAAAATCCGTTGCGTAGTTTTAAAGATTTAAGCATACATAGGGATATAGGCATATAGGGACAGAGAAAGCGACTTTGTTTTATACTATGTAGTGATAAATATAAATATTTTAAAATATTAAAATTCAAGCCAAAAATACATAAATAAAAATTAATGCTAAGGTGGGGGAATAAATTAGTATTTTTTTTTAAAAAACATTAACTCTTCCTTCTAGTTAACTCGAGTTCAACCCAATTTACGTGAATTTTAACTCGGGTTAAATCGAGTTATGTTTTTCCGAGTTCGCACATCACTACCCTGGCACATCCTGTGGGCACATCTGCATGTGACAGCAAAAGTACCTACACGGGTAGCGGTGTCGCCTAACGTCAAAGGCGTTTCGCTACTATATGTATTGTAATAATGTGGTACTACTAACGCGGCCGTACCTACTTGGTACCTACTGTCTTCAAAAACAATCCAATGGACATTCGACCTTAAGTTGAAATATTGGACAAAATAATGCATTCGATATTATTTCAATGCTGATTAACATTTGTATTTTTTATTTTTTCATTAGAGAGAATCTTGCACATTAAAAAATATTCCATAGGAAAATGTAGATATGGAAGTATATCTATTTTATCAAAGTATCGATAATTTTGAACTGTAACAGAATAAGTTAAATGCACCCACACGTATGTCATAATAAATCACTTATGGGCAGATATATGTGTTGAAAAGCTGGTACTTAACCTAACTAAAACCAACTATGTGTTCTTTGTTTTGACAAAATAGTTATTTCTCGTTGTTCGCCTACCTAGCCCTATGTATATCCAGCAATATCTTATTAATAATTGTTTTAGTTCTTTTGTACGAAGAAAATAATAACTTCAACATTAACGAGCACTAGCGCCCCTAGCGGGATAAAGCTGCAGTCTATGGTTCGATCGGGACCGAACATGTTTTGATAATCTGTGCTTCAAAGACTCGCTTGAAACAAACGAGGCATCGTGTGAAATGCTACTTTTGTCTATGGATGGCTTCGTATTATTGCCTGTACAATACTGGCTGTACCAAACTCGTCACGGGCTATATTTCGCATCCAATAATGTACAGACTGGATTGCACACCCTGACATTTGGAAGCCAGTACATGAATTATTGGCTGTGCAATAATGGCCGTGCAATATCGACACGAGCCGAGTTTGTACGGGCAATATTTGCCGTCCAGGAAAAGCCGGCCGAGTATTTGAAATCCGATGTACATGGAATATTGGCTGTACAATATCGGCTGTGCAATTTTGGCTGTACATTATTATGGTCGTACAATATAGTCTCCCGCAACCGGCAACAGTCGGCAACACTGTTTCATTCGTTTGATCACTTTTATTGCATGCATTTTGTATTTGCAATTTTGCATTTATCTCACTCTCTCGTTCAAGCAGCAAGGAAGTGGAAAAAGCCATAAATTTAATTATTTCAAGAAACCACTACAATCTAAACGGAGATCAAAAACTTCAACGTTATTCAAAACCACATTCGGCGAGTTACCATCAGTTGAATTGAAAATGCCCGCAAGCAGCTTTGATTTCTATCTACAAGACGCCAGAAATAATTTTGACGCTGTTCGCCCTGCTCCGATTCCCACAGATGCCAACGTTTCTATGGGTCAATGTCAGAATAACATTCACATTTCCACAAATTGCTATTATGGATACCACGATCCAAAGAACACAAGGAATCTGAATGTAAGCACCGATTGCGAAATGTTGGAAGTTGCTATCACTAACGGGACGGTGTCAACGCAAACAACAGCAAAGAAGCGAAGAGCTGATAACACAGATTTTCCTCATAGCAAGCGGCTTCGTCAAGGTAAGATCAATTTTAATATTCACCGGAACCTCACTGAATGTAGACCAATTTCAATAGTTGTATAAACCTTCCAACATGTGTATAGAACAAGTACATATTTACTTAACATGATAACAATATTTAAAATGGGTTAACACTCAGAATGTAATTCAGTGAGGTTTTATCTACCTATCTTTTTATGTTTTCTTTCTAGAATACATTAAATTGATATGTGTATCATAACCTATATTTTGCTTGAAGTTTGCAACAGGTTTGCAAGTACTTCTCCTTCTAGTAAATGTAAAAAATAGCCAATTAGAGCAACTGGCAGTTCTACTACCATTATCCTTTTTGATTCAATTATTATTAATATCATTTCACATGCTTCAGCCCTGTTGCAAGTTATTATATTTTTGTAGGAAGTCTCTAACATAAATAGATATATAGATGGTGCCATTGCCACCCATTCAATTTCATTCAAACCTACTTAAAAAGCATGATAAGTTTTGTTGCAGTTTCACAAAATTTTAATGTTTATACTAATGTATGAAAGGGAGGCACAAATGTACCTATATAATGTTGTATTCTCTGACAAATATCAAGTACTTTTCTTTAAACCAAGCATATTAGTTTAGTGACACATTTGTGATTCACTAGTAATAGTAGTTTTGTTAACAATGGCCATGAGCCCATGGGTAGGAATATATTTTGGATGAGTAGATACATAATTTCAGAGAGGTTACATTTATAATTGATATAAAACGGCTAAGACTCACTGTTAACGTCGTAAATTAAGTATCAGTAAGTCTTAGCCGTTTTATATCAATTATGAATAATAACACTCACGAAAGTTTTCAACATCTAGGTTACATTTAGATAGTAAATACATTTTAAAGAAAATGTCCTGTCAATTTAACACTGACTAGCAAATAAACTTCAATAAACATTACCTAATTACCAGTTATTATGAATAAATTTAGTAAGTGCAGCCATATGAAAAAATGTAGTACACACATAGTTTATAATTTTTTTTAACAGCATAATGTATCTTGTCTTGATAGCTATAGCTTTTTTAACATTTTTGAATGCAAAGTTTTATATTATGTACCCAATTGAACAGTACCTCAAGTTGTACCTTTCAGGGGCTGTTTCACCCTATCAATAGCTGACCATGCAAGCCTAATGTGATTTCTAAACCATTAAAGAAATAAAATATTGCTTTTCATCACCTATTAATACTTTTATTGACAGGATGTACAATGATAAATTAAAGTCACCTTTAGCATAAAAGTGATCAATAGTTTTTTGTTAGTTATGGTTTACATCAGTGAGATACTTAGTGAAACAGCCCTTCTGTCTTCAAAGTAGTTTGTAATTCATTATTATGGATTCTTACTTAGCGCCACTAGTCATAAAACATGTCAATTTAATTCAATTGGTGGGCTTAGAATAAAAATGCATCATTATAATGTATCTTGTTATAAAAACAAGCTCACACAATAGAATACCAGACATAATACAAGAGTAAAGATTCAAATGAATAAAACTGTCTCACTGTGCATTTATTAAAGAGCATTAAATTTAGTCTGTGAAAAATAGGTTTTTAAGTATCAACACACTTTTAGAACATTTATTTGTTTAGCTTGCTTATAAAGTATTATAGAGTACTTATAGTAGGAGTATAAGTACTTATAATATTATGGCCCAAAACATAATTATGTTATATTTACTCTTCATTTGTTCACTCGCGCCAAATTCACTCATGAGCGAGTCTCTCGCAGTGACTGCTTTGCCACCAATATGAATAGAAATCACCCCATTAAAATCCGCGCCATATCTACGCGTTAGGAGGAAGTTGTACTCGCGGATGCCGATTGGTTAATCAAGATAGCTAAGTAAGTATTCAACGAATCGCCGCGAGAGATTCACTTATGAATGTGTCTAAAATTCGCAGAATTCTTATAATGTGGCCACAAAAGCATTTTGTTCAATTTGTTTTAGGTATGTATATTTTAAAGTTTTATACTTTTAAGAATAACTATATGAATATTTATGGACGCGGACGTTTTAGGCAAACATGCAAGGTGTCTGTTTGCGGCGTTACGCTCTCCGGTTCATTCATTTAGCGGCTGGTTTGCAGCGAAAGTTTGCTATAGTCGGCTGCTCACTCACTGATTTACTATGCAGACTTAGCTTGAGTAAGCCTCCGATTTATGCAAACTTTGCTTAGTACTTCTAACTATTCGCATCAGATTGCATCTGTTATGCAGCTCAACCCTAGTCAACCATACATTGTTTGCTTAGTGCGTTCGCGCCTTAATTCTAAATGTGACTATGTAAAAATTTAGTTTTCATTAGATAGGATACTGCGAAAATCTTTTGTCCTCAGCAGCACAGCGATATCGTTTCTTTTCTGTTAGGTACTTTGCGCAAATTCTCTGTTAAAAATGATAAAATCAGCTGTAGGGTCAGTAGACTAGTTTTATTCAAATTTAAATTATTTATTTCAGACAGACCATATAATTACAATCAAATAAAATGAGATACAAATTAAAAATAAAATAAAACATGTCAAATAAATCTAAAATTATGTCATTTTATGTGTGTTTTATGCGTAGCCGAACTGCGGGTTCAATGATAGGGCAGTCAAATCGGCCAGCTACTACGCGCAGAATGCTGTTGGTGCTGCTTCGGACGTGGCTTAGCATCGAGGCGGCTCGTGTGCATAATGCCGTGGAAGTCATCTACACGAGCGTCAGCAAACATGCCCGACGCAATGCATTACCGTGGCAGCCCCAGCAGCATCTTAAACGCGTTGTTGTATTGAACGCGAAGGGCGTCTAAAGCGTATAGTTGACCCACAGATTGCACGTATAAAAGTACTGACAGTAAGCTTTGAACAATGCAACCTTAGCTGCAGCACAACGTGCATTTATCACATTGGATACTAATATGTACCTATCTATCACAATTTATTTTTATTAGACCCTTGTTTTAATATATGAAGCTATTGGTTGGTATTCATTAAAATCGTCCGCGTAACGCCTTAATCAAACTCGTAATGTTATTCGATGTTGTCAGGACGAGCTCACGCCACTGAGATCACCACAATGACTCAATACAAATTTCATCATGCATCCAATCTATTTCAGAAACGAATTATTCGAACCGATCAATTTAGAATTGATATATTTAGTTGTGCTGATTTTCCACATTCGCTTTGTAATTAGTGAAGGAAATCGGTCGTATTCTTGTATTACATTGGATATTTAATCGGGTTTTAAAATAGGTATAATACGACCCACAAAAGATGAGACTTGACAAACCACGTGGTTTGACTTGCGCAGTAGACGATTTATAGGTCTCTTTAGCGGTATGAGGTCTGAGGCGGGAAGGGATCGGGGATCAACAGGGCAGCGGAAAGAGCGCGGGAGGTGTCGGTACGGCACTGCGCATGCGCGTCAGTTGCCTTCCGTCCCCCTCACCCCGTGCACGCACCGCTTGACTCCGCAGTACAATCGAGTGCAAATTGTGTTTATAAATTTCTACTTTGTTATAGTTGTGTTGTATACGAGTGTAACTTTGTGAAATCTTAATTATGCCTCGAGGTAAAACATTAAGAAGACAAAGTAGGTAGATGGTTTACGACGTTTACACTTACATCATATATTGTCAGTGACAGTGACTAGGACAATCTGCCTTTTTTATCATAAATTTTATTATTTAGTAATAAATCTATGATAGGTTTAAAAAAAAATATACACCTACCTAATTCTGAATGTTGTCAAAAATCCCTGAATAGATATACAAATTATGGATAACTATTTCGTACACGACTGTACCTGCGCAGGCTCCCCACTACTGACGCTTGTCAAGTCTCATCTTTCGTGGCGCGTATTATACAAAACGTAATACGTCAGTCAAGTCTGCGGACTCATCGCGACTACTAAGCGTAAAAAGCTTTTATAAACGGTTGCGATCGCTGTTTCAACCATGTGGAAATATTTCCGGGATAAAAAGTATTGTCATAATATAATCTAAATTAACAAAATTTCATCAAGTTTTTCGCCATTGAGTAACTAACATAGGTACATCCATCCATGGTTACAAACTTTCGTATTTATAATATAAAGTTACAATCCACACTTATCACATCAAACTAATATTATAAACGCGAAAGTTTGTACGTAAATGTGTTTGTTACCCTTTTCACGATGTAACTCACCAGATTTCAGTGAAATTTGGGATGGAAGTAGTTTATACCCTGGATTAGCACATCTTTTTATCTTGGGAAATCGCGGGCGCAGCTAGGAATATAGTAAATGCGAAAGTAGCTATTTGTTTGTTACCTTTTCACGACTAAACGGTTGGACCGATCTTCATGGAATTTGTAGAAATAGCCTGTGATTCGTGAGGGATCGCGTTAAAACAAAATCCCACACGAAGTGCTATATTATAACTACAAATTTATAAAAATTAGAATCACGAAGATGATTGTCAGACATAAGCAATATTTTCGTATATTTCACATAAGAAATATTTTCATTATTTTAGTCGAATTTGTCAAACTTCGTCTGTACTATCTGTAAATTACATTGTTTTTAAAAAGTTAATGAAACGGCAACAAAACTTCACGTAGAGGCTTCCTGCTGAGAAGAGTTGGAGCCCAGTGTGATGAAGTTCCAAAATTTATTTCAGAGGGTATGGTGCCACCGACTACCAACTACAATCCATGTTTTCTACGCCCAACCCACAACAATCCCGATATATCTCGTTGTCTCATGGCTCATATGATCTAATCTCTTCTAAAATATAAAGATTATAATAAAGACATTTGAATCTAATTCAAAAATGTCATTTTATCTGCAGAAGTACAAAAAGAGAAAACCATTGAACCTGAGACAAACGAGACCCTGAGATTGGAAACTTCTTCAGAAGATTTATTGGAAACACTGTATTGGAACATTCACGGAGGAAATGTGTTTCACTTGGTTCAGTGTCTGTGACTATAGATTTTATGTGCAAATGTGTGATATTTTAACATGTGTAATTGGGACTTTAAGGCATTAATGTTCATAAATATAAATAAGATGTTCTCACATCATGTAAGGCTTACTAAATAAACAAGTTTAGGTAAAGGGAGGGTCTTTTCTTTCTATCACAAAAACGAGCATTATTTGCATATACTTTTATATATTTATTTATATAATCAAATTCCAGCATATTATTTTACGTGAACAATATAGTCTTCATAGTGTTGTTGTTATTGACATAAAAACAATAAATAAAATGATATTTGTTTTAAAACGACGAACGACCATGTACATGGCTTCTCAGTTCAATCTGAAAAAAAAGAAAAAATCTAATCATGGTTGTTCACTTTTTCTGTTCCAGATGCAGTTTTAATGAAGATCTAATATGTAATTACTTTCCAGGATTCATTCAAACGACTTCTGGGCCTAACGGACCAAGTTTGAGTGTTTGATCAATCATTACAAAATAATAAAATCACCTTTTTGCTTTTCAGATGCTTCTTCCATGTGCAGCCTTGTTGGCACACGGTCAAGTCCAAGCCATTCCGCTTCTGCCTTTAACGTAAAAATATTACCAAATTACATGTTGTATTTGTACAAAATTGTGCAATTTTTTACTATATTGTAAAATTTGTAAATTAGATCCACTTCAAGAAAACTGTGATATGACAAACTGTGATAAAATTATCTATTATTAAAATGTGTATTATGAACTTAAAAGGTTTTTTATTATTAATCCTTTTAAAGTCAAATGTGGAAGATTATATAAGTGAAAATGCAGATTTTTATTCTTAAATTAAGTTTAATATAAAATTGCAAAATGGACATAATAATTTACATTTAGGAAATTCAGCACATTCATACACCAGTTAATTACACAATAACTGACCCGCGTTACTACTTGTGCATTTTAACATAAAGCCAGTAGTGATGACATTTACCCATTACAAAAATAAATTATGTATAAAAGCTGTTGGCGTATATAATATATGTAGGATTATGTATTATTTCAAATAGGCAAGGGTTATTTATGTTCCCAACACCGAAAGAAAACAGATTGCTTGCGTTGCAGTATTAAAACAAGTGCTTTATAGCCCATATAATATAAACAGGAAATTTATCATGGGATAGAATAAAAGTCTGTATATAACAAATTTAAAATAAACTTCTCTGACTAAAACAATAAAATGACAGATCTATGAAGAGTGTTATTGCAGACAATTATATACCTAAACTACAATAAAATAAATCAAGTAATACAAGATGAAATGAACATGACTAATGAAAAAGCCAAATGTGACTAATCAAAGAGGATGACACTCGTCTAAATGTGAATTAAAAAACGATGTTAAGCTTTCACAAGTGAGGATGTTATCGATTAGCACAATTGGTTAAAAGGTAAACATCTACAATACAGCACATGTTCCATTACCTCGGTCGGGGTGACTTCCTCCGTATCCACGACGTCGGGAAGCGCCTCCGCGGCCGCCGCCGCCTCGTCGAGAGCCCCCGCCTCCTCCATGTCCGTCGGACAGGTCTGGTCGGCCTCCGCCAGGTCGCCGTTGTGCATCTCCGTACAATTAATCAAGTCCACCTTCCCGTCTTGACTAGATCGAGCGCTGTTGTCGTTCATATCGGACGGCTCCATGTCCATGTGGACGTGTCCCGGCCACATGTCGTACGGGCACGCGTTCATTTGATGCAGCTGACTCTCGCTGGAGCTGAACAAGTTGAGCGACCCCGCCACGTCCTGCATGATGGAGGACTCGGGCAGGTCGTTCGCGAGCTGCGGCGGCTCGCTCTCGTCGCTCGCCGACATCAGTAGCGGCAGGTTCTCGATGACGTCGCTCGATATCTGGCAAACTCTCATGCCCTCATACTTGGCCAGAAACTCGAGAAGTCTCCTTTTTGCCTGCTGCGAGTATCTTCCGTCCGGGGCGGCACCGCTCAGTATCTGAGACGCGAGCGCGTCCAAAAATTCGGAGGTACAATATTCATCGCTTTTTATCAGCAAAAAGCGAACGATCTTGTGATCGATTTGCATCGTACCACCGTTGGCGTTCTGTGGGGGGAGCGAGTTGCAATCGTTAAAATTGGCGGCGTCGGCCGACGTGGTCGACACGGCGTCCGGCCGGCCCTCCTCCTGCTCCTCCTGGCTCTGACTCTCCAACACGGAGCTGTACTGAGACAAGATGTGCCGTATGGACTGCAATACCTTTTGTCGCAGCGCGTCAGAACTTATCAGCTGGAGTTCCCTGAACAACTGAATCAAAAAATCCGGATGCGACTCGTTCACCCCGATCAGGGCCGTCACCTCGGAATAAACGTTTTCCTTAAGAAGATCGAATAGCTTCGAAGTGGCTTTGTCTCGAACCTCGCGGCTGGTCGACGCCAAATTGGGGTTGGGCGCCTCTGAGGTGCTCGCAATGTTTATATTGCTCGTCTGGGAGTAATCCAGCGTGAAATTCCTCCGATTCGGCGGGTTCTTCGCCGGGAGTTTCGAGGAGGATTTCTTCTTTCCGTTCGACGCGTTCAAGTTGTTGGAATGCGACTGGATGATCTCGGGGATCGGGTTCGCGATGTTCAAGTTTCTAAAGTTCGGCGGCTCGCGGCGATTGATGTTGAGGTTCGCGGTCGCGTCGTCGTTTCTCGAGTGGGTCGGCTCGGGGTCGGGGTTCTGGTTGACGTTGAGGACGTCGGGCGCGGAGGAGAAGGAGAGCGAGCGTTCGTAGGCGAGGTTGCGGCGGCGGCGCTCGGCCGGCTCGTCGTTCGTGTTCCGCTTGGGCGCGGGGGGCGGCTCGGCGGCGGCGCCGGCGCCGGCGCGGCGGTGCAGCGGGTTGTGCGCGCGCTGCGCCAGCGGGTGCGCGTGCGCGTGCGCGTGCGCCGGGCCCGCGCCCAGGTGCCCGTCCGCGTTGGCCTTGTTGTTAGCCGACAGCAGGTTCTGACGCGAGTAACTGGAAACGTTGAGTGTTATTTATTCGCTGTAATTCACAGACGCTTTTCTAGTATAATTTATTACGATAAAACGAGAAATGGGTTAGTAACGATATAGCAGCACAGTACACATAGTTCACTCTCATTAATAATGTAGAGGCAACACAATTTTCAAAATGAGGGTAACACGCACGCACACATTCTCACCATAATTTGATTCTATCTTGAGAGGTCGTCGAGTGTATAATAGATAAATAAATATATTACGTTTAAATAAATATGATTTAATTGAATAGTAAGATTTGGTTTTTGTTCTAATATCTGAAAAGAAATACAGTTTTGTTTTAAACGGGTACTGGAGGAAAGGAAACAACAACAAAAAAAATGCTGTATCTATTTATGATGGTTACCTTCGGAAATTGTCCCAGTAGTTGTTAGCGCGGTTGCCGGGCGGGACTTGATTGTTGAGAGTGTGGGATGCCGTCTCGGCGCGCCAACGTTCTTCCAACTGAAATCCAAATGTATTCTTTCTCAGCATACAAGTAGATAATGGCAGTAAGGACCTGGTGGTGCCATTCATGAATAGGTAAAAAAAAATATTGAAGTGCGAAGCGACACATTTTATTCTAGTTTTGTAAATTGTAAGACGCAAGAGAAGTTTCTTTTATCACAAAAATTCAAAGACATGTAACATCCACCAACCCACACTAGGCCAGCGTGGTGGATTTTGGCCCATACTCTCTCTACGAGGGAGGGCCTGACTCCCAGCAGTGGGAACGTAAAGGGCTGATGATGAAGAGAAGTTTTATGTACAGTTACAGCATTTTACTGAAGCATTATTATAAATACTAAGAAAGCTTACATACAATTTTCTACTTTTTATATTTAATTACATACGTGGTATGGTAGCAGTTACATGAGTGAGTGGTGTGTATGTAGTTACGAGTGGTGTCCTGATACTTACGTGAGTGAGCTGGTCCCGCAGCTGGTGCAGCTCGCGCTGCTGCGCGGCGAGCTGCTGCCAGCACCACGCGCCCCACAGCGCGCAGCCGCACGGGCATCCGCACCCGCCCACCATGCCTGCACCAACATACAACATTATAGGCTACTAGTTGCTCAACGCGGTTTCACTTACTGTTTTTTGGAATACAAAGTTTCTATGTCCTTTTAACTCCTTTTCCAGAACCTTACACATACCAAATTTCCAGCAAAATACGTTTAGTAGTTATTGCGTGAATGAGTAACACACATCCATCCATCCTCACAAAGTTTCACGTTTATACTTAATATAAGTAGGAGTTAGTACCATTTGACAAACATTTGTTGATTGCATCAATCAACTCACATGAACATGCTGAATATCAGAAATAAAAAAATATCGATATCTCAACTAACACGATAAATATTGAATGGTAAAGGTTGATAATAAATATTTAATAAAACGGCTAGGACTCACGTAGTTTGTCGAATATGGTTTTAGCGAGTTTACGCTGCGACATCGCGGCGTAAACTCGCTAAAACCATATTCGTTATGCCGTTTAATTAAATATTTATAATGAAACAATCTCACGAAAACTTTCTTATTAAAAATGTTGATAATATTTAAAGGTGGTGGGGGACGCCTGCCTCTGCCCTACAATCAAAAAGTATTGAGTAATAAAGTACCCTAAAATGTCGTTTCCGAAACATTGGACATATATATATATGGATTAATGAAGGTTTAATCAGTTTCCTTTGAATTATTTTAGTAAATACCGTCTTGGAATTTATATTTAATAATCTATTTATATATGGAATTTTGACCTTCAATATCTCAGAAACGCAACAACTGCGGATACTTCATTATTGACATCTTTTTTTTGTATTGATGGACTCTATATATTTATTAAGGTTTGACAATTGGCTACGATTTCGATAATTTTTCAAAATGGCGGCGACACGTAAACAGACCAGAAATGTAAGATGTCCTTTGGCTTACTATTATCATCTTACCATAGGGCATCATCATGTTAAAAGGCATTGAAGGAGGGAAGGACATTTGCGGAGTCCCCAGCAAGCGGTCCATCGTCTGCGAGTGACTGTTCTGGGTGAACTGATTCGTACGCATATCCTGAAAAGAAGTTAAATAAGATATTTATATAGAAAACTTCACTGGCTACCTAAGTAACAAAATGTTAAAAATGTTCTTTAAAAAAAATCCCCCATTTTCTTGCCGCTTTTATTTAACTTGCAATGTTTGGTAAAATCTTGCAAGCGGAATCATAACCACTTCTTCTTATCCTACGGAGTTGAAATTTCAATGACAATGCAATATTATGGTGACAATCAACTGCCTGATGATGGAGATGGAATGTGGCCAATGGAACTCCTTGACGGATAATCGTACACTACTAGTGTTTGGGGTTATTTTAATCTGCTCGCGGTTCCGATTACGAATTTGTTAAAATATTGACTTGAAAATTTAATTTTTCAATAAAAATCTTATTCCGATACGTTGTTAGTGTTTGTGGTTTGACTTGTAAGTAGTACACTATTGAATAATAGTGGTTTAATTTTATTTTATTTAAAGCAGTTACGTTAGCAAGTTTGTACTGCTGATGGTAAGCACCACGGCAGCTCGCAGCTCTTCAAAACAGCAGTGCGATCTACGCAACACTGCATAATGCCGGCGACAATTTCATTCACAACATTATTTATTTTTATTTTATATGGAACTGTGATGTGACTAGCAAGTCGTTCGCTTGATGGTAAGCGTCACGCTCACAACAATTGCAATGCCACCCAGATCTTTTAATACCAAAGCACTGCGTAGCAATGCATTGCGCTCATCACACCGAGACATCAGATATAGTAGTTTTAGCTATGTATACCCATATTCAAAGAAACTAGTAGCCGCCCGCGACATCGTCCGCGTCGACACAATAAATTATTATAACCCAAGTCATTCGAGGTTAGTGCAGATTTTAATCAGTGAAATAATTTTTAGGATCAAATAAATAGTTTCACAGATTACCCCCTACAAATATTCATACTTATACACAACTAACTCTTTATAATAAACTAGCAAAGGCCTCCGTCTTTGTGTCGACACAATAAAATATTGCCTATGTCACTCGGTGATAGTAAAATTTTCAGAAGCGGGTTTGTACTGCCAAAGATCCTACAAACATACAACTTTACCTCTTTATATTATTAGTATAGAAGTATAGATATCGAAGTATACATATATGTAGGTGAATTAATATATACCTGATTAGATTTTGTATTCCAACAAGGTGGCGGCAGGTGAGGATACGGCATGTTTCCGGTACCTTCAGCTGTGAAAGAGATACAATTATTGTTTTAGCATACGAAAAACTCAAATTGAGCCTCTCTCTCTCTCCCACAAGGGCGGATCCAGCTTTTAAGTCAGGGGGGTCGGATCATATAGTCGAGGTCTAGTCAGGGCAGTCTCCAATTCGATTACATTAACAAATCTAATTTGAAAAGTTAAAGCATTTTATTCTTATAAATCAAAATATTATTTGTTATAAATATATCTAAAGAAAGGCTTAAAGTTTGAATAATAAAGATTCCTTTTCGTTATAGTATACTTTTTATACCAAATAAGTACTTTCTAATATTCGTCGGAATGATTGAAGTTGAGTAAGTTTCATGTTTTTTCTTGTAATGCAGAGCCGCATTACGGCGTGCAATTATAACTAGTCCACCTAGAGCCAGCCCAGCACCCGTACCCATATCTCCCTCAAGCGACGATCGTATATCGTGTTGAGCTCAGATTATGGTGTAAAATCACTGCGACAATGTCTTATGTTGCCATATATTGTGCCATTAAGTTTATCTCAACTTGTAGTTATCGTATTTTGGTGTAAATTAATGAGATTATTTCGATTTATTGCCTAAATTGACAATAATTGGACCGCATCTCATTAGCCGCAGTGAAGCTATACCTTAATTTGAGCTCAACACGATATACGATTGGCGCTTGTGGGACATATGGGTAGGGGGGCAGGGGGGGGTCATGACCCCAATGCCAATGCAATTAGTGAGAGTAATCAATGAAAGTATTAAACTTACGGTTCTGAGATATTGGCGGCACCATGTTTACGTTAGACATGAGCTCAGGTCTCGGTTCATGTCTGATATTTTGATTTGTGTTGTTCGATTGCGCCACCTGCGTTAAATTACAATGACATCAGTACTAGAATCAATATAAAGTTCAATTGTCATGCTCGTAAAGTTTGGCATATATGCTATGTACAAGCAGACTTAAGTGGCATTTTAGGCTCCAAGGGTAAAACGTGTTATATATGGATCGCCTTACCCCCTTGTTCAACAATCTACTACGAGTATACATTTTGCTTTTGAAACTAGTGAGAATTTATTTTTACTTTATTTATTGACCAAATCCACAGATCTTACAATAACAGTTATTGCTAAGTCTTACATCTAATCACGGATTTTATAAGTTTTTACTACTTTTTATAAGCTAACTTGTTCAGAGAGAATCATTTTATTATGATAGTGTACCAAGATAATGAGTTGTTTTGTTTTAGATACAATTAAAATTACAACAAAGAGAATGATTAAAACTAAAGGCATGTTACAGTGAGCGGCCTTATCGTTTAAAGCTATCTCTTCCAGACAACCTTTGGATGAAAAGGACTAAAAAACTAGGTTTTTCAGCTCTTGAATCTTGAAACTGACAAGTATCAACTCACGTTACTCTCTTCCGACAGTCTTTCTTGTGTTTGTCGTCGTCGCGGACGATTTCTCTGGTTCGATTTATTTCTTGAAGCACTGCAACAAAATCGAGACAATTCAATACACTTCCACATTATATAATACAGATGTACCTATGTATATTATTCATCATGACATAGATTACCTATCGCTATCGCTGCCATAGTTGCTTCCAATATGCGTAGGCAATGCGGCCATGGGCCTGCTACCGAGAGCATTGTCGCCGCTTGCCTGTGAAGTGGAAAATTAACTTTATTGCAATGAGTTAAGTCTCACATAAAACTCAGAACGTTTGACTTAGTTTAGGTTTAAACATTATTTCAGCAATAGGGGATCGGACAGTAATCGAGAAAAAAATCTAAAATGTAGTTAGAACGAATGTTCGTCGAACCAGAAAGATCAATATTTTTGTGAAATAATAATGATTATATGATAAATAAAATCTAATAATTATGACATTTTTAATCTGTTCTCTCATCTCAAACGAAACAACAATCACAGCGCATGACGTCATTTCTAGGCAAATGCCGTGAGTCAAGCTTGTGTTTATTTTACCTTTTTGCTTTTCATAAAATGTATTTTTGCTAATTTTTTCGTTTCATTACTACAATATCGTCCCCAAACTTCACAAAACGTATTTAAATCTCTTTGCAAGTTTTATTTTGAGGTTTGTCGTTTTCTACCTACGTATGACGTCACAAACTTTAAGGAGACCTTTTGCGCGGCAATATTTGAAACATAATATTTAAACATAGTTTTAGGCACTTTTAGAGCGTTATTTAATTAAAATAGTATTTTTCATGGCTATATATACTAATTATAGTTAATATAAAACGCTTTCTGAAAAGTTGTCCGATCCCCTATTTAGTTATTCAAATTGAACATACCCGGAAGGTTTCGATTTCCCTCGAATTTTGCGACTCCATTAGTAGTTGTTCAGATCTAGAATCAGGCTCTTCTTGTTCGCTGCAAAATATAAAGAAAAATAATATTGACATATGTAATGACCAATGTATCTTAGGCCACATCATCGCTTCTCATCAGGCCAAACATAGATCTATTAAGCGTAAAAAGAAAAATGACCAAGTGCAGTAAATTAAATTACGTAAGTCATCTAGAACTTACCTGTTGTAAGATTGATTGACAACAGAAGCCGTTTGAGATTCAGGTTTATTTTGAGCTTCTTGGGTGGATACCAATACCTTCTGAAAGAGAAGAGATCTGTACATTATATACAGTCCGTTTTAATTAAAGTAAAATAAATAAATATTTATTTTGCGTCAGTTACTACGGTAACAATTCAATAATTGCAGCATTTGCCATGACCTAAGGACTTTCTGTCATTATTATCAATAGCGTATATTCGCCTATGGTCGTATGACTGGTCTAGCTAGTTTACACAGCAGGTTACAATATTTTTGAAATATTTTTTGAATTGTATGCAATTCAAATATTCTGTTTTATTTGTTGTGAATATTCGTTTGTGGAACCATGATCGTCGTAGTCCCTAGATACAGAGAATTTTAGGAGCTTTAAAAAAATGTAACTAAATGGACAAACAATTACCTAACCGAAGATATCTTTGTCGGCTATTTCATTGCAAGCAAAGCACATTCCATGGTAGGTACGACAGAATGGCAGATTAAGTCTTTCTATTGTGAAGCCGACTGCTAGCTCTAGGTACTGCTAGGTCAACTCCTTCAAATGATAAACATAGATATCCCGTTAATAACAGTAGTGTTAGTTACCATGATGGTTTAAAAACTTATATAACGCACCACATGACCTACGCAGTATACTATTTTGTATTCGTTACCTCGCTTTGAGACGGCGCTAGTAAATCTGTCACTGCGGCACAAGCATTATAAAACTGGTTGCGAGCGACTCGGCCCGGGAACCCCCCGCCACCGCGCCGCGCTGCACCGCGCCCTTAAGTTTGACGCGCGAGCGTACATAGTGAGCTAGCAACTTATAATTTTCTGTCTACCTGCTCAATTATAATTTTGCTAATTTTGTCAATTAAATTTTTTTATGTCTACTTGCTCAATAATAATTTTGTAAATTTAAGTACTATACTAATGTTAAATAATTAAATAGTAAAATGTGTGTTCCATATGAGTTAATTTAGTATACTAGGCTAAGTACATTAAGCTTACCGGCATTTATATTTTAATGTAAAATTGTTTTTCTCAGCAAGTGAATTTATAAATTCTTATGTGAAATAAATTCTTTAACCGTATTCATTTTCGTTCCTGTGCAGGTCACGTGGCGCCTGTCAGCGGCCATAATGTTTGGCGTGAGTAAATACCTCTTTGTTCAAAAGCGCTTCTAGCTCCCGTTGTTTTTCCGCGAGAATAGCGCGCAGTTGCATCTGGCGGCGCTCGACCGGCCCGGCCGCGCCGCTCGGCCCGGCGCCGGCGCCGGCGCGGACTTCCTCGTTCACTTTCTTCTGTTTGCGACTCACTTGCTGCTCTGCAAAAATAATACAGGGTCTCTATTATTACTTGGAGCATTTAATAAGCCACAAATATATGTAAAGAAATGGAAACTGGATCATGAAACGTAATATTTTCTGGGAATTGAGGAAACTTTTCTTGGCGTAAATTCAAACACTAAGAATATTATTTAGGTATAATTAATTTTTAGAAAAAAACAAAAGCCGAGTTCAATGTATCTTCGAAGTCCAAGGTCACATATCGATGAAATTTATATGGGACCACTTCGTAGCCATACTGAACCCGACGCAAAAAGAATTTTTCAAATCGGTTCATAAATGACGGAGTTCTGAGATAACAAACATAAAAAAAAATAAAAAAACAAATATAATTAATTTTTAGAAAAAAACAAAAACCGACTTCAATGTATCTTCGAAGTCCAAGGTCACATATCGATGAAATTTATATGGGACCACTTCGTAGCTATACTGAGCCCGACGCAAAAAGAATTTTTCAAATCGGTTCATAAATGACGGAGTTCTGAGGTAACAAACATAAAAAACAATAAAAATAAAAAATACAATCGAACAGAGAACCTCCTCCTTTTTGAAGTCGGTTAAAAATAAAAAAATACAATCGAACAGAGAACCTCCTCCTTTTTTGAAATCGCTCGGTTATCTCTGTCTCCATCGTTGATTCCAAGATATGGAGATTGTTGAGGTTTCTAAAAAGGAATCTCGTATATACCTTTGTTAGATAACACGTCCTTGATACGCGCACGTTCGTTCATGATCTTTTCAGTCTCCATACGCAACTCTTGCGCTAATTCTTGTAGCGAAGCGATCTTAGCCTCGTGACCTGAGGGAATAACACTTCATGGTGGGAACAATGAACGCTAGAATAGTATTACGTACTACAAACTAGTCGTCAGTGTAAAATATGTAAATAAGCGAGTGCGCCTCAGTGGGAGCACGTGCGACTTTCGATCCAGCGCACCCGAGTTGGAATCGCGCTGGCCTCTCACCACTAACTTTCTTAAGTTATGTGCGGATTTAACACTCGCTCTAAAAACGGTGAAGGAAAACATCGTGAGTAAACCGGCATGTCCAAGAGTTAATCACAAAAATTCAAGGACATGTGACATCCACCGACCCGTACTGGACAAGCGTGGTGGATTATGACCCATATGACCTTTAAAAGTGCACTTTTGTGCCTATTTAATAAATGATATTTGACTTTGACTTGACATACTTTCTCTATGAGAAAAGGCTCGTGTGATGATGATGTACATGAGATCGGTTCAACCACTCATGAAAAGAAAGCAAACAGACAGACAGACAGAATTTCTTTCACATTTAAAATATTAGTGTGGATGTGGATTAGTGTGAATGTGGTTAAGTAAACGTCTTACTTTGTTGTTGTTGTGATTGCTGTGGATGGTGTTGATGCATCTGGTGCTGCAATTGCTGCTGATGATTCTGCAATTGCTGATGATTCTGCAATTGCTGATGATTCTGCAATTGCTGATGATTCTGCAATTGCTGCTGATGATTCTGCAACTGCTGATGATTCTGCAATTGCTGATGATTCTGCAAATGCTGTTGGTGGTTCTGTAACTGCTGTTGATGATGCTGCGGCATCTGCTGCGCTAGCTGCTGCTGCTGTATCTGCTGCTGCTGTATTTCCTGCTGCAAATGCTGCATTTGCTGCGAGTGATGTTGTTGCGAGTGCTGTTCGTTGGTGAACTTGTGTCGCTGTGGTAGTGTGTTTCGCACGCGGCATACGCTGCCGTCGTTCGACCAACCGCCCATACTGCCGCCGCCTTCCGACTTGCTGGAAATCAAATATATTGTGAAATTTTCTTTTAACTGTATAATAATCATAGGTACAAGTTTGGCAATGGAATACTTTAAAAAAAATATATACTTACTAGAAAAATACATTATATTTTTTGACGCATTTAGGGCATGCTAAGGGAAAATCTGTTTTTTTGAAAGAAAATATGCGACTACTGGCACTTTACCTGTAAAATGTTTAAATAATGGAAAAAATAAAAGGCGCTCAACTTATTGACCATCGTAGCTTAATTGGGCACATCCTTTCCTACGACTAGATAATTTTGTGATGCAGGTTCAAGTCTCTGTCGGTTTTTCTTTACAAAAACTTTGTTTTGTAAAATCATATGCTAAAATGACCACTTACTTGTCATGGATGTTGGAATGGCTCGACATTTCCCTGAAAGAGTCATCGTGGGCGCCCGAAAGTTGTTCACTTTCATAGTTCTCTACAGAACGCATCAGATCTGTTCACAAAATCATACATCAGTATAGAAAACTTCGATAGTTTAGAGTTAATAAAACTAAATTTTAAAATTAAGATTGCATACAATATAAGCCCCTTATTTATAAAAAATCTACATAAATAAAAATTAAATGCGGTCCGTTGGCGAGCGCATCACTTGACAACGGCAAAACCGATTTGGGAATACTTTTTTTAATGTTCGTAATAGTCCGAATTAGGTTTCTATGGAAAGAAAAATTGGAAAAATTTCCCGAAAATAAGGAAATTCGAGAAAAACTAAGGGTCTTTTTAAATTGGTTTTTGTATCAATAGGTCAATGTCTGTTGGGTCAGCTAGTTATTTATTTTATTTATTTATTTCAATTTAGGTGTCCGCTACACTTACAGTACTACCAAAGCACATCAAATATTAAGCGTAAAAAAAATCGTTACATAAAATTAATAATCGTTAAAGCAAATTGTTATCTATAAATGTTGTCACTTACTGGCATAGCTATTCATTTCAACGTAAGTTGAAGTGTGACAAAACATGTTATACATCGTTTTAGACATATCGACTATTTTAGAAAAAGGGGAAGTGTACCGGCTTACCTTTAGTTTTCTGCAGAGCAGTTTTAATCGCCTTTATTTCCATAAGTTTGAAAGGATCCTCATTTTTAATGTTGCCTCCGGATTTGTTACCTGAAACATTGACACTGTCATTATTTTATTCCAGATACGAGTTATAAATAAACTACAGAGTGGAAACGACACTACGATTTAGCGCAAAAACAACAGAAAAATAATATGTTTTGTTAAAGCTTTGTAGGTTTCTTAAGTTTTTTTATCACCACTGTTCTGCAGATCAAAAATTTAGGCATTAAAAGATTATTTGCGTCTAACCGAAATGATTATCGTGGTTTCGTTGTCACAAAGTTATATAAAAATTACATTTACGCGTTGGTTCTTCGTCGGCGCTATCTTCTCCGGAACTGGAGTATGTGTTGTGAGTGCTCCCGATACGTGTTGCCATTTGAAGCTTCTGGAACTCCGACACCTAAAATAAACAAACATTTGGATGATAAATAATGTTTAAAACCTCAAGACGCGAATAAAAGACATTGTCTATTCAAAATATTCAATACTCATTCAGGTTGCATACACTATTATTCAAAAGGGTATTTGACAAAAATAAACAATCAACCCACATAAACATCCCGAAAGTTGAGCAGACATTAATTTTTTGATGTCTGAACTAGTAACACCAACGATATTCAATAGTAAAGATCAGTGGTGGGGGGAGGCTCCGTCCTTTTCTAGCAAAACGTCTTATTTATATCTTGTATGCCGCTGCCAAAGAGTGACGTCATAAAAGCTATTGCCATTTCTTTCAAACTACTGAATTTTAAATGATTTTTCAACAATGAAACGAGAGAACATTATTTTACGTCTATTTTTAATGACAATAAAAAGCACTTACTTTTTTATACTCGTCAACTCAATTGACATGCAAAGTGCACAGGAAGGACAGCGTTTATTTACAGAACGTTCATAAATGGGAATATAATGGACTGATGATGATGATATCGGCGGATTAGCAAGCTGAAGTGGCAGTGGACTGGTCATATTTGCCGCAGAACCGATAATCGTTGGTGTAGACGTGTTCTAGAGTGGAGACCACGAATCGGCAAACTAGATGGAGCGACGATATACGCAGGGTTGCTGGTAGCGACTGGCGAAGGAAAGCCGAAGATCGGGCTCAGTGGCGTGCTATGGGAGAGGCCTATGTCCAGCAGTGGACTGATGTGGGCTGTTGATGATGATGATATCTAAATATCTTGTAAAAGACAATAGTTCATACCAAGCTCTCCATGTGTTGTTTCTTCATGTGCAATTCTCGCAGCTTCATCTGCAGCATCTGTCCGCGGGCCGTTAGTTCCACCTCATCTTCCTCGCCTTCACTGTTGGCGCCGCCGGCGGCTTCCTAAACATATATGGGGGGGGGGGTTATTTGAAGGAAACTTTTCCAAGAAACTTTTCCATTTAGAATTGACCTTTGTAATCTCGATACGTTTACGTTACGCACTGTCAATATGTTCCTGCTCACCCCACAGGTGATACGATTTTGCGGATTTTTAGGCAAAATTTGGTAAAAACAAGAGGCTAGCGGTTCAGCAGACGCCTCGGATATCCATAGATATCACATAATATATTTTTATAACGGGCGAATGCCTTTATAACTGAAACAGCTCTACACTCTACTTACTAAAACTAAACTAACTACTTACAAGGAGAAGCAACCCACAGACCATTATAAAGGCCTATAGATAGCTCAAATGCTTCAACCCACTCCCAGTTGGCAGCGTACCCAAGATGCTGGCAGTATTGCCAAAAATGTCCCAGCATTTTGGTCACGCGTCGTATCGATCAGGCGCTCTGACAGACTTTTGAAAATATATATGTATATATGTTTGTATGCTCGCATAATTAGTGACCGCAGTGGGATTGGCGCCTTAACCGGAATATATATTTGCTATCCTTGTCTCCGAATATCGGCTTATCGACCAAACATACCTTTGATGTATTAATGTTATGAATTTTATTGTACTAATGAATAATATACGACTATTTTGTAATCGTTATATAATATTGCTATTTTTTGTTAAATTTAATATTTAATCTGTTGTGACTTTAATATTTTTATTGAATTGTTGATGTACAGTCAGCTGCGCTATTGTGTATACACTCCCAAGTTTTGATGGGTTCAAGCTCGGGACTTTATACAAAATTTTGATAAATTGTTTACCGCATTCTGACAAATAAGATGACTACATATATTTCAAAAATGTTTGTGTGCACTTGTTTTTGAAAGTTATGAGTATATTAAAAATTTTAAAACTTGGGAGTGTATACTATATACTATATGTATAATATCAACGCAGCTGACTACCTATATTTTTTATGAAAAAAACATTATTGACTATTGAAAATTGCTACCTCGCCACTAGCAGGCTCTCTATGCGAGAACCTCTCATCATGCGAGTGCGAGTGCTCGGTGTCAGCGGTCGCGGCGGCGGCAGAGGCGGCGGCGGGCGGCGCGTGCGCATCCACAGCGTGCGGCAGCGTCGTAGCCACGCCTATCTGGTTAGCGGCGTACATGCGCCCAGGGTGGTTGTAGTTACCGCCGTGTGCTTGATTCTGTAAACATTCAATCATACTAATATTATAAAAACGATAGTTTGTAAGTGTTAGTTACGTCTTCACGCTGTAATGACTCATTGGATTTGAGTGACATTCGGAATGGAGATAGTTTATAACCTGGATTAACACAAAGTCTACGTTTTATCTTGGGAAACCGCGGGCCGCAGCTAGTAAAGTAAATAAACAAAAAAAAATGTTTTCTAAAAACTGTTGCCAGGGCAGTGGAATGGGGGATTAAATTTAGAAACCGACCTGGATTCCAGAATAACTGTCATGTGAAGTAGACGGCTGAATTTCTTGGGATACGTCCCTTTCTCTGCTCATTTCGTCTAGCTGTTGTTTTGTTTCCTCCTGCGACATAACATGTAGTTAAAGGTTTTGAAGACATGTTCGAAAAACGTCATGCCATGGCATGGCGAGAAAATAATTGCTTAGTTTTTCTATAACATAACTCACTTGATACTTCAGAAGCCGCTTTTGCTGCTGTTTTAAAGCAGCCAATCGCATTTGCGACATTTCCATCTTGTTTTTAATTTCATTTTGCCACAGCTCATTGTCACTGTACGCCGATCCATTGCTTTGAACAGACACCGGTCGAGTAACAACTTCCTAAAATTACAACAAAATGTGAATGATACGCAAAATAATAACATGAAAATGTTTGGTGGTCAGTGAGTTATGAATAGTAAAAACAAGATTAAAAATTAATTAGACAACATTAAAACATGTTCATTCAACCACAATGTATGTGTACAGTCATTTATGTTGCTCATACCAGTTAAATATTAATCGTAAAGGGATGA
Source organism: Petrophora chlorosata (assembly GCA_951640565.1). Taxonomy (NCBI): domain Eukaryota; kingdom Metazoa; phylum Arthropoda; class Insecta; order Lepidoptera; family Geometridae; genus Petrophora; species Petrophora chlorosata. The sequence continues at coordinate 9,709,283 of OX621193.1, read as the reverse complement.
ATGCTGAAAAAGTTACAAGCTGAATACAACATTATCAACCGACGACACTAACAATGACTAGGTTATTAGAGAAGGTTATTTCGTAGTCTTGGATTCAATACATGCTATGTTTCAATCCAAAATAGAAGAACACACGACGCGGCACACAACACTAACAGAAACCTGATCGTCGGATAGAATCGATTCTTTGGAATTTTTCCTCTCCTCAATACGCGATACTTTTTCCACGCAAGATAGTATGTTCTTACGCAATAAAGCGTTAAGCTGCTCGTCTTCTTTTTTGACTTCTGGACTCTTGGGTGCTTCTGGCATTTGTACTTCATTGCCTTGGTATTCTGTAGTCACTGCTAATGGGAGGTTTTCAACTGAAACTTCATTTGATCTGGCAATTTTTTCTTGATTCTGATTCTCTTCATCAACCTTGATGTTGTGCAATGATTTGTTCAATTGTTCATTTTCAATATTTGTAACTTTCTTCAAGTTATTGTTTATTACGCTAGTGTCATTATTATTTTTCACATTGCATGATTTGTCTGGCGCTTCATGAGGGACTTCAGTGATTTCTATAGCGCTTTCAATTGTTGGAAGGGACTCGTCATTCTCGTCAGCTGGTACCTCAATATTGTCAGGTTTTCTTTCAGTTAATATCACATCTAATTTAGTTTCGCTTTCTTTTAACTGCGATATCATCTGAATCAGTCCATCATATTCTTCTTTTGTGTGTTCAATAAAAGCCTAAGTATAAAATTATTTAAATATTTTTTACAAAATAAATTAACTTTTAAAAGAAACAATGATTTCTTTAATTCATCTTAGAAATGCTATAACTTAATTTTGGAAACTCAAGTTACGTGATTAAGTTGTTTGCAGTTTATTTAAAAGTTGTTCATTTATGAAATTGTCACAATACATACCTCATCCTCTGAGTTACGCATGGTGTCTACAAGCGAGGAAGTGACTCGAATGTACTCCCTAATCTGTCCTAGCCGGCGCTCCACTGCTACCGCATCGGGACATGCCGCCACTATAGCTTCGCCTAAAGCCCTGGCGGATTCTCTATGGACCTTAAGAATTTTTAAATCATTAGAAGACTAGTATTTAACTATAAGCCTTATAACCCTGAGTGAGCTTGTGCACAGCTCTGTATCTGTAAAAACACGAACCGTGTACACAAGGGAAGGAACATGGTTCTAGTGCACAACTTTTAATATAAATCGTACTTCGGATTGTGTTTTTATGTATCGTATTTTCACAAATATAGACTGCAGTGCTCAAGCTCTTCAGTAGGTAAGGATTCTTACATGATTATTATCATTGAGATTATTGAAGCTGCCTCCCTGTCCCTGTTCATACATATTGTTCATCAAATTAACAGTTTTTGGTCCAGTCCTAGAATTGGATATTGGTGGAGTGGAGTTATTATTGTTGCTGGAGTTACTGCCGCCTTCAAAGTTATTTCGTGCTGGATTCAAATTCCTTGTCAAATTATTTCTGTTCTGATTTGGAGCCTGGAATAATTATGTTTTTTTATAAAGTATACCATGAATTATTTGTTTATATTTGGCTTGGTTTTGTTATTTTAGATAGACTAAATCATTATAGTGTATTATACTTGCATTAAATGGTTGAGAAATGTTTCCCGCAACAGCATTCGGCGTTGTAGGATTCACTATCATAACCGCAGTAGCAGCGTGATTAGAATGTGGAATTAATCCTGAAAAAAAAATTTATCACTAAACTGTTGTTTCTGTACTTCGCTCCTTCAGTTCATACATCAAGTAAAAAATTAAAAAAAATTTAAAATGAAAAGAAAAAAAAGGAGTCCTGTAATGCCTTCCTATTGCAACCCAAACATCATATCTAGGTGTCTATTTCATCAAAATATATTTACCATTCTGCATTTGATGTGCGTAAGGATGTAAAGTGTGACCAGACATGGAAGACCCAGCCCCATCATCCTGGTGTTCAGATATGTTGTCACGATTTTGCACATTCAATGGCAAAGCTCTCGGCTGAGGTCTCACTGGCACAAACCTTCCAAATCCACTTTCAAAAGAAACTGCGTTGTCTGAAAAATAAAAGAAATAAAAACTGTACCTTACCTATTCCTTCCTAACAAAATATTTTGGCCAAAAATTCACTAAATAAATATTTCACATATTTCTTCATAACTATTTACCAATGTCAGTTAGTTCTTGATCAGAAGTGTTATTGGTTGGTTTCCTTGACTGACTGTAATTTGATCTGGTATTGTATTCTGAAACCGGGACCCAGTCCAAAGAGGTCTGAAAGAATTAATATTATATTATAGATAGAACACCAATTACACAAAGTATTTAATAAATAATAAACATGTAAATGAACTTTCACTGTCAGTAAGAAAATTCCTTGCTAATTTAAAAATAGGAACATTAATAATCTGAAAGTAGAACACACCTTCTTCTGACTAAATTTAGAAAAACAACCACCCATATGGACTATTCCATATCTGAAGTTTATTACAGGTATATTACAATTCTCACTTTATTATTAATGATAGATAAACATCAACTAAATAGTGACACAGTGATGAAATAATTTTGGTAAGTAAGTCTGTAGCAGACGTTGACTGTACCAAGTTGGCAGATGTTCAAATTACAAACTCTCATGGTTCCAAAAATAAATCTCATACACATGTTATATTCGGAGCAAACTTCAGGCTGGAGGCAGACTGGCATTTGCATCAAAACAAATATGCATTCTACATCTTTCTATGTTGGATTTGGTTTAAATTTTAACTGTTATAGCTTTTCACATAGTATGTATCAGAGCCAATTTCTATCTGTTGCCTATTGCCAGTTTATCCAACAGTGAAATTAAAACAAACAAATTTCTAACCATTTTAAATGTATTTTTACATAGAATAAATTCATTTTGAATGAATCTGAATCTGAAACTATATTGTCAACCATAAATTAAGCCCGGCGTACAAATATTGCATTGATGTATATACTCCTATTGCTTCACCTACCGCATACTTACTCGTATCAACCATAAACACATTTATTGGCTGTGACTCTTCTCGTACCCAAACTCTATAGTCTGGTGATGGGGAGAGATATCACTTCTAATAAACACACACATATCCCCAAACACACATTCCACACATATCCCCACACACATTTTTGCTTACCATGCCTTTCGACACCTACACATTACCAACACACATTGTCTGCACTGCATTATTACTTATTATGTATCAAGAATATTGTATCACTAGATTTGTTTTTGTTATAAACAAAGCTGTATAACTATAGTTTTTTATATAGGACCATACAGAAATTACGGCGTAATATCGAACCGCGGGAGGGCACTGGTGACCTGTAATACAGGTTCTTTAGAACCTACCTCAGGCACCAGTCTCTCACAACGTTAGGTAGTAAGTCTTAGCTTTAGTCTTAAATCCTATAAGAAAATACCTTTGTGAGAGAAAATAAATAAATGTTTTATTATTATTATTATTATTATTATTTTTGCAATTTGATCATAAATGAAGGCCCAAACTCTAGTGTAATGAACTGAAGTTAACAGACAGTTCATAACTTCTAAACTCAAATTGTTTGTTTATTGGTCACCTGATAACTATGGCAAAGTACATTCAAAACATAAAAGAATGGTATGTAAAACAAGGCTGTAAAACATACAAGTTTGTATGAAATCTAAAAAGACCATGCTGTGGTAGGTATCTATCTATTAAAATTGAAAGTTGCAATTTCACTTATTGAATTAATATGAAGATCACTAAGCGTTATTAAGGTGTAAGCTAATTATTGACACGTGTGTAACTAGAAAAACTCTGAGATTCAGTCAGTACCTACTTAACTATCTACAAAACTATCGGCACTTCTTGCTAACAGCATTATGCAAAGGTAAAATGAAAACTATTTGAAATATGAATAAAACAGCTCTTACCGATACTAAATTGGTAGTCATGTCTCTCCGTGTAGGTGTAACAGCTTCTTGAGGGACATTACAATTGTTTCTTACTTTGGTCTTGGGAATGGTGCCCGTATGGTTGGGATGCCTTCCGTTGTTCCCAGGAGCCATAACATTCAGTTGTTCTGTTTCACACACTTTTAACTATTCATAACAATAAAATTAATAGAGATTAAAGTCTAAATGCCGCAAATATGTTTACAAAACTATCGAATTTGCACATACGATAACAATGGTAGGAACATGTTTGTACATAAAGAAATCAAAGATATACAGCTGCCATCATATAATTTACTTAGTTTTAATATTTTTATCAATTTTTACACACGGATTTCTGAATAAATCTAGAAATGAAAAGAATTTATTTTCTTCACTTTCACAGGGTTTTTTTTTTTCTTGTCTTGACACTTGACAGTTACATACGTAAAACTGGTTTTATCTGCGGATGTAAACGTCAGCACAGCATCAATGGGGTTTCATTAAAAAATCTAAACCAATGAGATCGAAAATAATTGTGACGTCACCCATAACAGTTGTGCGCGGTAAATTCAAAATCAGACACGTTTTTGTAGAGATATAGAGCTATGAGCAAACATGTTTGTCGTAGCAAAGAATACTAACTATTACTTACGTAAGCTAAAAGTATGAGCTTAAATTCGTTTCAATTGTTATTCGCGATCATTAAACAAGGCGGTTGAATTTCACACTCATAGCATAGAGCACCTACTCTACCTAATTACTTATAATACTTATTTATATATGATATACCTAAGTTTTATGTTTTATGGACATTAGAAAAATAGTATGTTACATTAAATCTGTAAGAGATTATCGTACCATAGTTTCATTGATGCAAGAAACCTTTCTAAAACACAATATTATCTGAAAAGCTATCTACAAATTAGTAACATAATCCCAGCACCTTATAGAATAACATTCAAATCGCGACTCTACGTTTAATTCACGGGTGCGATAAACCGGCCGGCCGGCAACCAACAACGGTCTGAGACGCGGCGGCGGCGTGGCGGCAGTGTATTGAAGTTTTTGCTGTATTCAAACGTCTCGCTCGACTCTCGACCAAACGCAGCGACCGGTGGCCGCGTCACCCGCCAACTCTCTTTGATTCAACTTTTTTAGTTTTTAGTGCGCGTTCAGATCCCGTTCGGCTAACCCGTGCTAGTGCCAACAAAGTGACTGTACGGTACCCATATAGCCAAGCCTACTATCCTACGTGTTTACATTACATAAAACGTGTCCAATCCAATTGGATATTTAATTTACGTGATAGTGCTGAGCCTGTGTTTTTTTAATTTTGGTAAATAGAAATGAACTCTTTGATAATGATCGGTAAGTGATTTACCTAAACATAAGTAGGCAGGTGCCATTATAAAAAATATGTACCTACCTAACCTATCCTTATTATCTTTCAGTTAAAAGCTTATGTTTAGACTTTAGAGTTTTACGTGAATTGCGACCTGCTTTAATTTTATAAATGGTTTTGTCACTATCAATCTATTTAAGTATTTTAATAACCTACCTACTGTAATTCTGAACAACAAAGTAGGTAATTGCATTAATCATTATTTTAAAATATATTGATAGAGAACAACAAAAAGTAGAGAGCACATACATGAATCAACAACAGCAAAAGATGCAGGGAAGACATGGCCAAGCCGGTTGGACCGGTCTCGGTTTTGTTTTTGCGAGAGTGCTTCAAGTCTGAAATGCAATCTTCGAGTCGAGTAGAAATTTAAATTAAAAAGACATAAAAAGGGAAATTTATATAGGGAAGGTAGGAAATTAAAAAAAATGAAATAATTCTGCTCAATAAAGATGAAAGAGTAAAAAAGACAACTTTATGTGGTGGCTACGTAATTAGCTCGTATCAGAACTTTATATATACTGGGAAGGAATTTTAGCCTTATTAAAATGGTATTAATTATGAAATGCTTACCTGTTTTCAAAGTCATGTTAACTAAGTTACTATTTTTAACATATTTTTAATTTGATCTGTATTATGTGTTTATGACGTCTAAAAGTGTATTTTTGTGCCTATTTATAATTTTTGACTTTTGTCTATATTTTGTCGTTTGCCTCCAAAGATTCATAAAAAATAAAGTGTTTATATTTTATATTACCCTTTATTACCTATACATAGTATTCTTTGCCTATACGGTGGTTGCCCTTAAATAATACGTAGGTATAGGCAGTAAGTAGGTCAGTTATATATAGTTGGTACCCATTACTACCTATATGTATCTACATATAGCTAGCCATAAAAGGATTGGCAATCACAAAATAAGAATTCCCTAAGTAAGTGGCCGTAGATACACACACATAAAACAATTCATGGCCAAGTTACCCATATTTGCCTGTCTATGGCCGGGCCGGTAATAGGGCGTGAGAGCGCGAGCCGCAAGGTGGGCTAGGTGCCACCCCCGTTTCACCTGTGACACATTTTGGGGTGCGCCGACCTAGATACTAGAGGATTTTCCAGACAGTTTAATTAATAAAAACTCAATGCTTCTAAAGCCGCGCCTGTTTCACTTAAGGTCATTTATTTTTCCAAGGTTGGGACCATTAGTTAACAGAACGTTATTGCGACAGGAACACCTACGTAAAATCTAATAATAGATGAAAACCTCATTTGCTATACGGAGCGTGGTGGTATTATATGAACGGTGCTACCAGAGGACCCCAAAAGATTTAATAGCCTCTGTGGCAATGCATGATGGAACCTCTGCTGTGATGTAGCCGTAGGGCAAATCGGTTTATCTCGGAGGTTGGCAGGTTCTCGGGCGAGCGAGACTAGAAACTCAAGTAGTGTTATGTTTCTTTTTAGATGAGTATGAATAGCTTATCCCTCCCTAAATAAAAATAATGTTACTTGGCCATCACGTTTGGGGGGATCATTGGGTTGTCAATGAGTAGAATTACCAATTTAATATTTATGTATTGATGATATAGAACCATATCTTCTTTTTTCGTGGCGATAAGACTGGAGAACTAAGTAGTAGGTACCTAGTTATACCTACCTATCTAGCGACTTACTTTAAAGTATACCTAAAATAAGAGTCACTATGTAACTCTCTAAGAGTTTTCCCATTGCTGCGTTGGTATAAGAATGTATACATATCATGGTGATGGCTTAAAAATTGTTTTAAAAGATGGCAATTGGCGATCTTACATGCCCTGCTGATGACATCATAAATGCCGTCATATTCGTAAACCATGGAGAATCGAACCGGTTCTGCGGGCGCTTGCTGACCTCAACTTTTGTTAATACAGTTCTATCCACTCCTGTTGACAATGCCGATTGCTGACGACAGGCTGACACTCAATTAGACACACTCGTACCCATACCGTCCATTTCGAAACAAACGAAAATAAATAAATATCGAAGGCTCTAAATCTAAATTACACACAAAAGATACTCTGTGATCATGCTTACTTTTATAAAACATAAAGGAAAGATACCTACTTACAATGTATCTTCCCCTATTGTCCACTTATATAAGGTAGCTTCAAGTACTGTAGCTAAACTGGAGAATCCAACGAGGCTTTTGTCATAATATTAGCCTGTTTCAGTATAGACTTCAATATATGAGTATACGAGTATGTCTCTTTTAAAAGTATATATTTTTCTTTTAATTTTGAATTCTGCTGAGCTTACTTTTGCTTTGCTTCTGTCTCATAAACTTTTCCAAGTATTTCTAAGCAATATAAACTTCCACATTTCCTACCATCTCTATGTGTATCATTATTACTAGCTATTCGTGAATGTCTGCAGCACATGTTTCATTTCTCACGTTATTATTACCCTTTTTGTGTACGTTAGACAATATAAAAATAAACTAGCTCGTAATTGGTAATGGCGAACAGTATGTACCTACCAGCTGCCCAATTGGTAACAGCGCACGACTTCCGTTTGTGGTACCTACTATAAAAACTTTGCTCGTTATAGGTATCCACAAGTTAGGTCACAATAGAAGCAAAATCGAAATATCCATTGGCAAAAAGTTAAGTACAATGGTAAATTATAGAAGCAATCTCAGTAATCTCTCGCACTTCTAGGCGTTTAGATTACGTATATTTATCTTTAATTAACTTAGCTGACTACCATCAATTAGATAGATAGAAAGATACATAAGAAGGTAGGTGCTTACTTGCAACGATATTATAATATTGCGGGTGTTGTGCATAGAGAGTTGAGAGGAGAAAACAAAACAACGCTGTGGCCTAGTTACCAAGCCATACCGTGACGGTGAATGGGTATTTACCACGTTATCGATGCCCAACTTGTAGCAAATTGACTGATAGGTATAGAGCTGTTACTTAAATGCTTAGGGGATTTTATAGAGCTTATTTAGAACCAAGTTAATAAACTGCAACAACTGCAATGGTTGCTTATTTTTGAGACGCATTTATATAGCTCTCGCCTATGAATGATGTTTTGGTCATCAAAAGCACAAGAAATGTAAAAGTAGAGCATAACGCGCAAATTCAAAACAGTCTTTCTGTTGAATTTTTTTGTTTCGTAAACCTATTTGTATAGTACTTGAATAAAATTTTAATTTACCTGCTTACCTAACCACTGACCACATATAATTTTCAGAAGTAGAATAGGTAATTGCGTCTTTACCACACACGGTTAAGACGCATTAACAAGAGTTCAACGCACTGCTATTAACGAATTTGCGAGACTAATGAAATGCTATTATTACATCAAACTTAACTGTACCTACCTATCTTGTACTCCTTCACATCTTACATGTGGGTTTCTTTAGTTTTACCCTGACGATTTAAAGAGATTCGAGTCCTTCAACCAATCAGAATTCGACATGTTCGAATATAGTCGTAGTCTGACTGTCCTACTAACACTTCAAAATAATTACAGGGCTTAGTACGAAGATTGTTGACAAATTCTCAGCTATTATATTATAGTGTTTGGTACAACGAACATGAACCTGTCAAAGGTTATCGTGCTAGCTCTAATCTGACCAACAGTGCATTAAAAATCGCTGCTCTTGTTTATTTTTAAATACCTCTTGCATAAAAGCTGTCCTCTAGATGATGTCATCGCCTTGGCCGCAGCTAAAAAGTATAAACGTGACTGGAAATCAATTATTTTCATTGACAAACGCTATGAGATATTCATTGAATCATTGTTTTATTTCTTATGGGCCAATTAATGGACATCTATTAGCCAACGAGTTGATGAATCGAACTTTAAATTGTTAGCAGTGTTAAATAACAATATACATCATCCTGCACATTGACCCATTTCATTTGATTCTACATACCATTGCCTACGTTACCCACTTTTAACTCTCTCCTGCCATTGCGTCTCTCAAAGAATATTGTTTATTTTTTCATTTCCGTTGTTTTACTAGCCAGGCCCAAGACGTGGTGTTTCTAAAATGATCGTTTACAATTTTACATCATGCTTATTATTGGAGTTTATATGCCGGCACATTCGCGAGGCCCGCGCTGGCGTCTCACAATCACAAGTCGCATGGACCTTCTGTGCGATTATAGCGGTGACGCCATCATACATACTCCAGGCGCGGCGACTCGATGCTCCAAAGCACTTTGTAAGTTTGTAAAGTCCTATGCCAGTTGTCAATGATCTGCTTTTTACAAACCTGTTCCATTCGTCTGCGGTCATGTGACAATTGTACTGAGCTTACTTAATTATTCTGCGGTAGAAATGCATTACTTATTATTGTATATATGCTAGAGCCTATGATAACAGCGCCTGCCCTTGACAATACTTATTTAGGTATTACGTAAGGAGGATTATTGATTTTCTTTTCAACCGAGAAGCTGTTTATGAAGTTATCTTTAATAACGCCCTAACCACGGATGCTACCCGCTCCTCCTTGCCTCCTTTGTTTGCTTCCGCGCTGGGCATATTTACGTACGGGGCACTTTTATAATAATTCATCATCAACTGTATCGAATGCCACCACACTAACAATTTCTTCTAAGGATATTTTGTAATCTATCTAGGAGTAGGTATATCCCAGGTCTTATTTGAGGACATGTGTCATCCCTGAAAGGCCGTGTCATGTGGTAGACCGTCATTTGCCCAATACTCTCATAGAGATTGGAGATGGCCTACATCCCATAGTTGTGCATGGGAACCTAAAGGCCTGAAGACGGTGACACTCATGAAAATGATATGATTATGTATATTATGATTTATGATTGTGATTAATTATTAATCCTAACAGACAATTAATTAGAATTAGAATCTAACTAGAATTACACGGGTAACTTAAAGGGCTGAAAATGGTGACGCTCATAAAAATCCTGCCATAATTTATGATTATGTATATGATTTATGATTATGATGATTATGATTAATAATTATTAATCCTAACAGACAATTAATTAATTAGAATCCAATAAGAATTACACGAGTAACTTACCATAAGTAGACGAGGCTATTTGAAATTCTATAATCGTTCGCTTATAATGTATGATTGTAAATGCCAGTTTTCATTAATTATCCACCATTCATATTTAAGTAAATGGTTAATCTCGTTTTACAATAGCATAATTATGCAGAAGTGGTGGTAGTGGGAAGAATGAACGATCAATGATGTAATGTAACGATGATGACTAATTAAATAAAGCTTCATTTTACACGCAAATCTTTAGATGTATAAGTTGCGATGACTCAAACAAAATATGATTTATAAACAACAGATATATTATGTACCTAATGATCCTTACTAATATTATAAATGCGAAAGTTTGTATTGTTTATGTTTGTAACTCTTTCACGCAAAAACTACCGAACCGATTTTGGTATTAAAGTACCTACTTTAGGACTTGGAATAGCACATAGGCTATTTTTATCCCGGGAAACCGCGGGGCTCAGCTAGTATTTTATAACTATGGACGCAATAAATTTATTTTATTCTTATTTCACTACGTAGACACGTGTAAGTGCAAGAATAGAAAAGATGTAGTTACACCTACCTAACTTTACAAAAGTATTTTCCCAAAATAGCGGTAGGTAGAGTCATTTCGTTACGGTATACGATCACCTCAGCGCATATTTTTTAATAATGACTCATTTGAGTCTTATCTTGTTTCCTATCTACTGGAGTTTATATTGCATTAATAGAACTTTCGTCACTTTTGTATCGTTGATTCGAACCTCGTGTTCGGGCATCGACCACCGTGCCCGTGCCCTACTCGCAATTTATCAGACGACCTTCTGACACGCGAAGCAACTATTGAGCTATATTGGTCGGTGAGCTTCGGTATTGACACGAAATGTGATATTTAACTAAGATTATAGGCGCTTTACCTATTATTACTTAACTTACTCAATTATTCTACGAATCGAAATGCCAATGTGTTATAATTGGCCAGTTGCCACCATAACCGAAACGGCCGTCGTGTGAAACTTTAGGACAGTAATGTTTATGTTTATGCAATTGTAACCTGAATATTCTGCTCTGTCCGGTGCTGTTTTTATTTAATAATTCAGCTGGCGAATGTCCGGAACATGAAGGCAGCTGTTGAATTTACTCGCAATTCAGAAAGCTAAGCTTCAGAGTCTTGAACATCGGCGCAAAGTTGCCAGTTTATCGGTCTTTTACCGGATACATTTCGGAGAGTGTGCGACGGAATTACATGAACTTATTCCGCCATCTCCATTCTATCACCGGACGACCAGGCGTACGGCAAGCCGTCATCAATATATGGTTGACATCCCTTCTGCTCGCACCAAGCGCTTTGCTTCGACCTTCATAATGCGAACGGCCAAGGAGTGGAACTCTCTGCCGGCATCTGTGTTTCCGGATAGCTATAATCTGGGTGTCTTTAAGACAAGAGTGAACAGGTTTCTTCTAGGCGAGCGTGCTACATCTTCGACCGCATCGTCACTTAACAACAGGTGAGATAGCGGTCAAACGCAAGCCTATAAATAATAATAAAAAAAAAAATTCGAAAGAATCCGTTACAAAATTTACAACGGATTCCTTTCATGAGTAAAAAAAAAATTATATTAACCCTTCAAAATCGCAAGGATGTCGCAAGGTAATACCTGCTTAAATTGCCTTAACTTACATGTAATACCTGCCTAGATCCTATTGTTATTCATTTAAGACACCTACGTATGATTCATATAATTATATAGGTATGGCTTCGAAGTAAGGATTGCTCAAATTGAGCTCAGTCAGCTTGAAGAATATTACGGCATTATGTAGGCACCTGGCACCTACCTATTTATGAACGTGACATAATCGACGAAACCGTTACTTGGGTTGCGAAACATTGACCTGGTTGGCTATGAATTAAATTAGATTTTTTTTTAAATGAAGGTATTATTTTATTCAACATCCTTCAAGATCTCACTATATAAGCACTGTCGCAGCTATTTGGTAACCTATCGAATAAAATTGCTAAATATTCAATGGGTGGGTTCTGTCTGGATGCTTTACGCATCTCTTTGGTTCGTTTCGGAGTGGCGACTCTCGGTGCATGTGTGCAAGGTTCGGAATGTGTTGTACTCGCGATGAGATCACAACAATGGGATCGTTCATGCTCGTGTCATTTGGTGGCACCTATTTTAATTCTGTATCGGTTAGCAGCCGTTGTACCACTATGCTGTACATTACCGACTTCATAGTCTGACTACATTGAGACGGTTGTCCGTAGGCGTTTAAATAAATTGCCGTGGCCCCAATCCATTATACATTCTACCATTATCCATTATTAAGAATTCTATTTATTTTTAAATCATGACTCATATTTCTCAGGAAATAAAGTTCAATTTGTCATTTACAGACATAAGATGGTGACGCGCCTGACCAAGTAATTCAACGACGAAGCAATCGGTATTCCTGGAAAAATGAAGGAAATCGTGAATAAGAATCTCATCACGCTAAAATGCGTGCTCTTCTGTTTTCTGTCTGGTAAGAATTGGTACCTTATATTTAATTGCAATTGGTTGCATCGGATAACATTCTTATATAAAAAGATCTCAAGTTTCAAACTAAGTGAACCTTACAATTTCCCTGTAGATTAGGTGCGACTTTCACTCAACGCGACTAATATAAGTGCCTACTTAATTAGGTACTTGATATACATATGAAAGTAACTACTAATATATATCTAAGTAATAGAAGTACCACATGGGGTATCGGCAAAAGAAGAGCTGCCGGTGCATAATAGCGGCTGTACACTCTGGGCTAGAAAGACCGAGACAAGCCGAGGATAAGAGTGTACATTTGGGAACTCTCGCACGTCCTCGGTGCATCTCGTCGGTCCTCGCCCGACCAAACCTTTCGTCGGAGAGCCTCCTCGGACAAATCATCGCGAGAGCACCTGGACGAGAATTTACAGCCGCCATAAAAGTACCCACTGGCATAAATAATGCTGCTCGTATAATATATCATAGTATATATATAAATATATATCGCTAGTATAATAGTCTATTAATTTTTACAAGACAATGTCTCTATTTTGCTCATAAAGTAGAGTTTTTCTTCATTTGATTGATTGTAACATCAAGTTAATCCCCATTCAGAATTAAACAACCAACTGGCGCTCACATTGATATGTATCAATAGGTAGGTAGGTAGTTAGGTACTTGAGCGGAGTGTTGCAAGCTTCCTTCTAAGGATTGTCGCGCACCGGCATCGCTTAGGCACCGCGTGATACGGGGACCATTCACCTCGGTCTTGCTGCATTGCGGTCGCGATGTGTGACCGACCTATTTACCATAAATCATTGCGGCTCATGGTGAACACTTTACCAGACCTTTATGGTTATATATGCGACCCACGAGTAGGATGAGTATGCCCATAGGGCAAAATTTCACTCAACAATTTACTATGCTAGATGGCTTCAAGATTATTTTTTTGCATTTCTTATTTAGATGACTAAAGTGGAACCTATCTGCAATCAGCAATTTGACCTTCTTCACAGGTGTGGGGTGCATATTCCCGTTTCTGCCACTGCATATGCTGTCAGTGGGGCTAGACAAAGGGGAAGCTCGCCTCATATCGGCCGTCGCGCCATGCATTGCCCTCCTCGGCCCTGCGGTACTGGGGCCTCTTATTGATAAGTAAGTGATGTTTGTGATTTATATTATTCTCAGACGTGCGTAGATATGTCCTCGGTCGATGGCCAACACAATGATTACCTCATACCTACTTATTTACTAAAGTCAAGCATGACAAGATGAGATGTGAATTCACAATTGGCACTTACTGCTCTGAGCATTGAATTGAGATAAAGTGAAGTATGAATGAAAGTGATCTTAAATAAGACCGACCAATCAAATGGTTTGTTTTATTGGCTGGAGAAGCTCGTACTTTTAAAATTGCCTCTTCGAACGTTAAGGATTTTGCAGGTCATCGATCGGTGACCCGTAAGCCATAAGGTTAATTCTTACAAGTACTCGTATCTACCACCATCCAACAGCAACATTATGGGTTAAGATACAAGACTTTTATTCAATGAACGCAACAAGTGTTTGTTGCTAATATATTTTCGGTTTGCACTGCCGACACCATTTTAAGACGGTCGGTGATTAGTACTCAATCATAAGATACTTGTTAAGTGGTGATAAAACTCGCGTTTCCCATTCAAGGGCCGCCAATAGTGTAATAGGCGCTGAGTGGCATTAACTCTTGAACAAGTAAAACAACGAAGCTTGAGTGGAGTATTCTATAACTATTATAAGCAGCACAACCATTGCTAAAGTGTACTATATACTTTTCGCGCATCGTGTAGAAGAAACTCTTGGAAATGCGCGATAATCATATCACGCATCTGTATCAACAGACCAGTGTGCTACTATTACCTCTCTCTACGATCACATCACAAAAACTAACATGTCTCTGAGACATTTATTTTAAAATACAACGCAATAATGTATGCATCTGTCCACTGTCCAGATTATCAGTGGGCCGAGGGTCAACGGGCGGCAGCGGCGCGCCCAGCGGCTCCGGCCGACTGCTCCGCGTCATAACGGCCATATGCCTCATTTTGAGCGCCATTTTCTACACCATTCTGCTCGCCGTGCCCTACACGGAACGACATGAGGTAAGCCCTCGTTTTGCGTGATTAGAATTAGGTATATTATTTTTTCTTGCTATTTTTGTCAAGGTCACATTGTGGTTGGTTTTGGCTTAGCAGTGGGATTATCTACTTTATTGAATTAGGTGCACCGAATAAGCATAGTACTACAAATTCCGACAAAATAGACTAGAATGCGAAAACAAACAAAACAATGCGTTATGCGAAAGTTAACATTAATTTATTTCGTAGAGGTATAAATATAGAACGATTTACATAGGTCTCCCCAAAGTCAACTCAAGCATGACTCCATGACCCTATGCCCGACTTCCAAGCCTGGTGACATTGACCGATTTAAAATGATTACCTATTACTTTTAGTCAAAGCCTCTTTTGTTAACCAAGCTTGCATGCCTCGTAAGGTCATGATAGACGGCATGCGAATTCAAACCGATCCAATAGTACCTATACAATTACAAGTAGGTACTTACTTATTGTAGCGAAATAAACTTGCAAAATTTTACCATTGACTTATCCAGAGAACTCTTAAATATAATAATCATCAACCCATCTTTCATTTCCTACTGGAACACAGGCCTTCTCTCGAGTTTCTCGAGTGGGAGTATGGCCAATATTTCATATGGGCGGTTTAAAAACTCCGACACCAGGGTTGGCCACACACTTACACGAAAGAAGAAGTAGGTCTTACAATACCTTAAACTACTTTACTGATACCACTTTCAACATCACTTTAACCACAAACCTATTGCGTGAATGTCGCATGTGATAAGATCACATAGGTAGTAGTTACACACTATACGAGTTCTATTATGTTTTCTGTGCTATAGGAACATTTTAACTACTTACCCTGTTAACTGTGTAAAATAGTAAATGTTGCCTCGCAGGCTCGCCGCCCCCACGTCTTGTTTATGTGCGATGCAGACAGCGCCTACGTTCTTCAAGAGGTCTGCGAGGAGGACATGCGATGCAACCGCTGGTCTGGAGAAAAGGTAAGCTGTAATCTCTCAAGCACATACGATTATCCGTAAAAACTACCATTCGCAAACAATAAATAGGTCTGGCATTTTTGCTTTAAACATCTTCTATGTCAATGTCACCTATTGTTAAAAGTGATTATAATAAAAAATATTGGTCCACATGGTAAAGGTACCTATTAGGTAAACGGTGACGTTGGCCGATAAGATATTCTAATGAAAAAAGCATAATATACCGTTAGTAATAACATAGAATAGAATATACTTTATTGTTCACTGTATACAAAAATGGTCTTAAATATAATGTATAAATGAGTATCAATAGCTGTGTCTTTTTCTAACATACAATGTTTTCCTCTAAAACACAAAACAAAAGAGAAAAAAAAGTTAAATATTAATTAAGGTGAGAAAAATTCACCTAGGTTATAGTAGGCTTTTTCTAATAACATTTTTTTAAACTATACTTAAATATTGCCATTTAAAACCTTTAATTCTACTGGCAAATGGTTGTAGACTTTAATGGCATTTATGAACGAACTAGAAGACAAAGATGGATGGAACCAATAAAGCACGGAACATTCCGCTTCTGCCTAGTAGCCAACTGGCACATAAGACATTATTGTCAAATACAAACATATTGTATCGAGAGAGTATCAAAGTTCTAAAAAAATGCCCCTGGCTCCGTTTCTTACCGTATCTTCTGGGTGTTCTTTTTTCTTTTTCCAATTATGGTGGTAGAATTATTGTAATTATAATTAAGTGCGTCTGTGATGCCAAAATAAAAAACTTTTGAACTTTGAGGACATAAATAACCAAAGGCTTGCTAGTTGTCTTTAACAACTTAAATTTTTATCTCTGCAAGCGGTGTATATTGTTCGCGCATTTAGAAAATAAGGTTGTTGAGAAAGCAGTGCTTCCCTTCATTGACAATAGGCACAATTGAAATGGCCGCCATTGTGGTGTTTGTCTAATTAAAGCGTTTTATTAGGTACAGTTTTTTTGTGAGTTTAATTGGTGGTAATTGTCAAGAACAACAATAAAACAAAAACGTTTGCGTTGCATTCATAAGAACATTTAATAGTAATTGCTTCAAACATACATATGTACATTGTATAGTATACATATGTATGGGGGGGTGACAAAATTTTGGGACCTCCAGGGTAGGACCTTTTCTCTTGCAGTGAGGAAGTTTTGGTTGAAATATTGGTTGATTTTGAACAAAATAAAACCTGCTTATTCGGATTTTTTAAATTTACAGCCAGGCTCAAAAAAACGTGAAATCTGTACAATAAGTATATTTTAGTATGAAAGTTTTCGTGAGTTTGATTCATTATAAATATTTAATAAAATGGCTAGGACTCACGTAGTTTGTCGAATTAGTCGTCCTAGGTTTCGAGCATGTCCGATGCTCTTCATCAGGGGCGAGTTTACGCTGCGAGATCGCGGCGACCACTCGCCACGATCGTGGAAACCTAGGTCGACTAATTCGACAAACTACGCGAGTCCTAGCCGTTTTATTAAATATTTATAATAAGTATATTTATACGACATATGTAATAGTACTCATGCCGAGGTCGGCTGGAGCCGACTAATATCATGCTGTACGTAGAGAGCACTTTTACGTGAGTTGTGGTATATCCGACCTTGGCGGCCATTTGATTATATGGCAAAAGGTATAAAAAGTGAAATATTGTGTTCCAGACGGGGGTGTTGGCAGTGGGCGCTTGCGAGTACGGGTGCGCAGACGACAACATGACGTGGGTGAAGCAGCCGTTCACCACCACTTCCACCACGACTACCCTCAGTCCAATGTACAGCGGCGTCGCCAACGCAACTACGGTCATTATCCACACTATCCACATCGCAATCCACACTAATATTTATATATAAACTAGCTTTTTCCCGATCTCGATTTTGTCTGCTTAGACGACAGAGAAAGTCTTTTTAAAAGACCATTTTAGCAAAACCTCCCCTGTATATGAGAGCGCGTAGTGTTATATCTTCGTAATCACCCAACCGATGTTGATGTAACCACCCTATAATCTAAGTTGGGACTTATGCTACCATATACAGACAAATATTTTCAAAACCGTCCAATCGTATTAATTACCCTCTAAATAGATAATCCCAGGTTTTTTTAAAAATAGATTAACTGTACAGAATTGGCTCAGTTCCATTTTTATAAAAGATAGATACAAAAATATGTAAAATGCTTGTCATTGTGTTGATTAAACCACAACACAGTAACGACCTACGCACGGCTGAATTTTTTATGCCAAACAGTCAAACAAGCCTGCAAAAGCCCAACTAACATACAAGCGAATTTAACTAAACTAATATTAAAAAAAAAACCCCGACACAAAAAGCCTATAAAAAGTAAAAAATGGCTGAACCGATTTTGATAAAACATGTCTAAGAACCACCCCTAGAAAACCTGCTTTCAAATAAATAACATAAAATTAACATAGTTCTATTAAGGGTAAAAAAAAAACCGTATCGGTTCCCCCGTTTAAGAGCTACGGTGCCATAGACAGATACAAGTAGTGGTCAAGCTTATAACACCCCTCCTTTTTGCGTCAAGAATTAAAAAGTTGTCTGAAGCTGAAGTGATGCAAATCTACTGTTTCTTTCAGACTCAAAAGCCGAACGCAACCTTCGAAGAGGAAGAACTCGGCGGCATCGGTTTCGAAGTGAACCCCCCTCACCTGTGCTACAAGGGACAGTGCTTGGTGTACATGCGCCATGTCGACAGGATGCGGGTACCGCTGTCCTTGCTAGCTCCGGAACCTACTGAGGACAACTCCACTGAGGACTCCAAATGGTGCACTTATCGAACAAGTACGTTGAATAAAGATTAAACGTAGAATAATAGCTACAATGCACTATTTACATACAGGGTGTGGCGAAATTTTGGGACCTACAGGGTGGGTAACTATTTCCTTGCGGCAAGAAAGTTTTGTTTTGAGGAATCGGGTGCATTTGTGAGTAAATAAAAAATGCGCGTTTGAATTTTTAAACAAAGGTACAGTCAGGTAGAACAATGACATTTCTCAAAAAACAATACGAGTTAATCTACCCTATTTCAAATCAGGAATGTTTCTCTTAAACAAACCCATCAAACTAAATCGTAAGACGTAACACTTTTTTCATATTTTTCAACTCTTTTCGACCCTGGGGTTCCTAAATTTTGCCACACCCTGTATGTAAATAGTGCATTGTAGCTATTAGATGAGATGAGATTTACAGGAAATCTCTGACACTTATATACAGTTTTTACACCCTGTATATCTATACCTATGTTGCTATTTAAGGCATGTGTATCAATCGCATATGAATGCCATAATATAAGTAGGTACACACACATTCAAATTTTATAGAGCAGTTTGTACGTGACTAAACAATAAATAAGGGTCAGATCAGGTATGTGTGTAATATGCATCATATCAACCTTGAATAACTTAGTTAGGTACCTACATATAAGAGCGAGTTACGTGTTAGACATGCTGCGTGCTTCATCTGGTAATTGGAAATTATCCTTACGTATAAGTAGGTACCTAATTAGCTTTCCAAGCTAGATTTAAAAGAGACCGTATGCAAGATGAGTTCATCATCAAGTTGTATCAAGTTTAGAAATCTTGCCCATCGAAAAATCTTTATTTCCATAGAACCCGCTAAACGCGCTAGTAGTACTACTTGTTTTGGAACCATAGCTTTCGTAACTAGCTCCTGATAGTTCCCTAGTTATAGTTACAGAGAATCTAGATACAGTGAATTCTTGGGGCTAGATTTATTTCTGTTTTTTTTTACGTAACTGATTGACGATATGTGCTTGATGGTAAGCAATACGCCTACCCATAACAGTAACAGCACCACCTAGAACTTGGTTATGAAAAATCCTGCGCGGCGCTGCACTGCGCTCGTGACCCTGAGACAATTAGCTCTTAATATTCATAATGCCCAGTAATTTCGCTAGCTACAATGCCTGTCAAACCGAAACACAGTAATGTTTGCGCACTGCTACTTGGCGCCAGAGTAACTGGCAAATAGATACAGGGAATCCTTGGGGCTAGATCTATTTCTGTGGTTGTTGGGCGTTATTTATCTATCTTCCCATCCAATTCTAGGCGGTAGATCCCAATGCGTGGTGCCAGCAGAGCGGCTGAGCGAGATAAACCAGGAAGAGAGCGAATGCAAGCCCGCCGTGCGGTGCCAAGTGCTCGACCCTTACGACGAGCCGGACGGCGTGTTGGCTAACGCAGAGTGCCGGCTGGTCATCGGAGACCCTTCGTACACCTTCTGGAGCTACCTTGTTGTGAGGTAAGAGATCCTTTAGGTAGGAAGTCTTAATCCTTCCTTTTTATTGGTAAATGGGCATGCGTTTGACGACATCTCGCCTGATGGCTAGAGAAGATGCGGCCTAAATGGAGCACGCTTGCCCATGCGATACCTATTCTCTCTAGTATTAAAGAGACACATGTTGTAGCTGTTTGGGAACAAAGACGCTGGTAGAGCGCTCCACTCCTTAGCAGTTCGCATGAGGAAGGAATTTGCGAAACGCTAAGTATGGATAGATGGGATATGAACGACGTACGGGTGGAAAGACTCTCCCCGCCTGGAAGGCCTTAGGTGGAAATGAGGAGAAGGGATCACATAATCAGCCCATCACGTTCAACTGCTGGGACACGGGCCTTATCTCATAGAGTATGGTATGGACCATAACCATCACACTGTCCTAGTGCGTGTTGGTGGATGTCACATGTCCTTGAATTTTTGTAATTAATTCTTGGACATGCCGGTTTTCTCACGATATTTGCCTTCACCGGTTTTAGAGAGAGTGTTAAATCCGCTTAATTTAAGAAAGTCAGTTGTGCGGGGCCAGCGTGATTCGAGCTTGGGTGCGTCGGATTAAAAACCGCACGTACTCCCACTGAGCCACACTCGCTCTTCTATTTAAGCGAGGCCTGCTCTATGGAAATAGGGGATCGGACAGTAATCAAGAAAAAATCTAAAATGTAGTTAGAACGAATGTTCGTCGAACCAGAAAGATCATTCAATCAATATTTTTGTGAAATAATAATTATTTATATTTTTAAATGAATAAATAATTCTGACATTATTAATCTGTTCTTCATCTCAAACGGAACAACAATGCATGACGTCATTTGTAGGCAAATGCCGTGAGTCAAGCTTGTGTTTATTTTACGTTTTTGCTTTTTATAAAATGTATTTTTGCTAATTTTTTCGTTCCATTACTACAATATAGTCCCCAAACTTCACAAAACGTATTAGAATCTCTTTGCAAGTTTTATTTCGAAGAGTTTATCGTTTTCTACCTACATATGACGACACAAGTTTTGAGGTGACCTTTTGCGCGGCAATATTTGAGACATAATATTTAAACATAGTTTTAGTTACTTTTAGAGCTTTATTTAATTAAAATAGTATTTTTCATGGCTATATATATTCATTGTAGTTAATTTAAAATGCTTTCTGAAAAGTTGTCCGATCCCCTATTGTGTAAACCTTCGCCTGTTTATTGACCTCTGCAACACTAGAGACGTGACCGATACGTTCTGGAGTAGGTATAATATACCTACTTTAAAAATGCATGCGTTTTCCAACGTTTTCAGGGCTGCATTTAGGTTCCACACAGATATCTAAATTAAACACTAAGCGAATAAACAATAAGAACTCATAGATACTTTTAACCGACTTCAAATAGGAAGAGGTTATCATACCAATTGTTTTCTTTTTTAGATTTCCGTACTTAAAGGGCAAAACGCGACCCTATTACTAAGACGCTATCCGTCCGTGAGTCTGTCTGTCTCTCTGTCTGTCTGTCCGTCGGTCACCAGGCTGTATCTCATGAACCGTGATAGTTAGACAGTTGAAATTTTCACAGATGATGTATTTATGTTGCCACTATAACAACAAATAATAAAAAATAAAATAAAATAAAGGGGCTCCTATACAACAGACACGATTTTATGCCGTTTTTATAAATAATGGTACGAAAGCCTTCATGCGCGAGCCCGACTCGCACTTGGCCGGTTATTAAGTTTGTTACCTCAGAACTCCGTCATCCATAAACCGATTTGGAAAATTATTTTTGCGTTGTGGTCAGTATAGCTACAAAGTGGTCCCACCCAATTTCATCGATATTTGACGTTGGATTTCGAAGATACATCAGAATTCTTTTATAATAAATGTATACATGTTTAATTCCAGGATATTAGCCGACATCTGGCCGACAGCAGGCCTCGCTTTGCTAGGCACCGCTTGCGTGATAGCCACGCGGGAAACGTCTTTAGGCCGTGGGGATGTAGGGAGACAACTGGCGTTTGGAACCCTAGGCCTGGCCATCTTCCCCCCTCTGGCCGGGTTGGCAGCAGAACAGATGCCTGAAAACCCTTACCTGGTGCCTTTCGTGTTGCATGCCGTCTTCATGTTGATCGGCGCGGTTATTTTGATTTTCGACAGGTGAGACGTTTGCGTGAATGTATTTCTAATAAATATCAAAAATAGAACGTAAAAACAGGATAAATATAACAAAAATATTTATTCAAAAAGAAAGAAATATTATTTGCCTGAGCAGGATTCCAGAGAAATTCATATCGAACCAATAGTTATAAATAATAAAATAACTTATCATTCGGACGCCTTAACCACTGAGCCCACTCGTGCTACCACTTTCTCCTATCCCTTTACCACGTTTTTATTTATTTGCGTCTGTCTGTCTTTCCGGTTAGAATCTTAGAACTCAAATTTCGAGAACATCCCGATTAGCTATCCGGCGGTTTTAGATTATTTTTTTAGTCTATTACTTTCTTGTTTGTGTTACTGGAATGATCTTCAAATTTAAAAATATTGGATGTTCACTAGCAAGCGTAGGCAAAATGTTACCATTTCAAATTTTTAACCAATTTCTAGAAAAGGAGGAGGTTCTCAATAGATTGTTTTTTTATGTTTGTTACCTCTAAACTCCGTTATTTATAAATCAATATGGCTTTAAAAAAATATTGTTATATTTTATTATTTTTGCGTTGGGTTCAGTATAGCTACAAGGTGGTCCCATATAAATTTCATCGATATTCGACCATGGACTTCAAAGATACATCATAATTGAAGTCGGTGTTTTTTGTTATAAAATAAATTATCATACAATTTAATTACGAAATCTTACTATATGCGTTCTCCAGTCACATGCCGCTATCTACCCCGGAGTGGTGGTGGCACACGTCCACGGGCGTGCTGACCATGCCGATGAACGCGGTGCGGCGCTACGGCGCCGAGACCGCCGCCGTGTTCGCCGTCGTCGCGCTGCTTGGCATTCTGTGGAGCGGGATCGACGCTTATCTACCTTGGTGAGTTAATAATCCTACTCATCATCATCATCAGCCCACATCAGTCCTCTGCTGGACATAGGCCTCTCCCATAGCACGCCACTGAACCCGACCTTCGTCCATCTAATCGCATGGCGTCCTACACTACGTTTGCCGATTCGTGGTCTGCACTCTAGAACACGTCTACCCAAACGGTTATCGGTTCTGCCGCAAATATGACCAGTCCACTGCCACTTCAGCTTGCTAATCCGCTAAGCTATGTCGATAACTTTAGTTCTCTGGCGAATAATTTCGTTCCGGATTCTATCGTTATTAATTCTATATGTTCTTAGTAAGTGTAACTCGCCTTGTAACACCTATTTGGCATCGCTGTTAGTAAATATTTTTAAATAATATAATTTGACAGGACCGTGCTGGATTTGAACGGGACAATAACCGAGGTTGGCCTGACGCTGACAATAGGCGCGCTGCCGGCCGTGCCCGCTCTCTTCTGGGCGGAGGCTCTCGTCGACTACATCGGACATTCCAACGTTTTCATCATGGCGTTCACTTTCTACGGACTGCGGTATACCGGTGAGTTAAAATACTTATAATGGAACAAATATAGAACTGAGTAATGACATAATTGGCGCCACCCTGTATAAAGACAAAAAGAGAGCGAGGTATATATATCTATATATACCTATTTACATTTAAAAAGAGAAATATTACAATTAAGGTACTGCAAAATGTTCTCTTTTTTTGATTATATATCAATAAAGAGATAGAGAGGTAGACATGAAGAGAGGGGAAGAAAGTAGAGAAAAATAGAGAGAGTTAACCATCTAGCGGGCGTATTTCCGAAGCACTGGTCTACTTACAAGAAATGTGAAAACTGAATCTAGTAATTTTTTGCATTTCTTTTTGATTTATTTAATTTGATCATTATTATTGAATGATTTGGTATTGACATAATTATTATTATTTTATGAATTATTAATCAAATTATTTATTGAATTAATTGTTTTAGTATAATTGAATTGACTAAATGACATTATTTTACATGAATTTATAAAGAAAAAATTACTTACATAGCCCGTAAGTTAATACTAACAAAATGGATTGTCAATATCTGAAAATTAATAAATGAATTGAATTGAATTTTCTAGGCCCGGACTTCAACTTGGGTACCTATACGAAAGAATAATAAATAACAAAGGTAAGCATGTCTACCCAAAACATGCTTACCTTTTTAACCGACCTCAAAAAAAGGAGGAGATTCTCAATTCGATTGCTTTTTATGTTTGTTACTTCAAAACTCAGTCATTAATAAACCGATTTAGAAAATTATTTTTGCGTTGGGTTCAGTACAGCTACAATGTGGTCCCATATAAATTTCATTGATATTCGACCTTGGACTTCGAAGATACATCAGAAATGTTTTTGTTGTTATAAAATAAAATATATATTTTTCCAAGTCGTGACATTTAACGTATTTTGATTTGTATTATTATCTCTCTGTGAGGGAAGACCCGTGTCCCAGCAGTGGGAACGTGATGGGCTGATGATGATGATGATGATTTGTATTATGTGTATATGAGGTTCAAAAGTGTATCTTTGTGCCTCTTTAATAAAAAAATTTATTAGTAGAAGTAGTTTAATAACCCTTGCCCCATTTGTCCAGGGCTCGCGTTCAGCACGGACTATACGTGGGTGGCGGTGTGCGAGGCGCTGGAGGTGTTCACGCTGAGCCTGGCGTGGGTGACGGCCGTGCTGTACTTCCGGCACCTCGTGCCGCGCAAGTACACCGCCACGGGGCAGGCGCTGCCCGTCATCGCGCACTTCTGCATCGGTCTGTACCACACTTTATAGCCCTGACACTTCATCGTTTATTCATGCTCATACATTATTATGTACATATGAATACAGGGTGTGACTGTTTCGGGACCTCCCGAGTAGGTAGAGATACCTTTTCCTTTGCAGTGAGGAAGTTTTGTTCTCAGGAATTATCGCTTGAATTTGGGAGAAAAAAACTGCATATTTGGACTTTTGAAAACAAATACACTTAAGCTCAAAAACTAGTTTTTTTTTTAAAAGCAACATGGCTTTATCGACCCTTTTTGCCATCAGGTCCCCAGTTCACTATGACAACTTGGCGATTCCTTGCTTAGAAATCACGTCGATTCCTTCATTCATATATATGATGCGTCATGGAGAATACAAATTTCGCAGATGTCATTTATTAATGAAGGTATCGAAGTGATTTCGAAACAAGGGATCGCCAAGTTGTCATAGTGATTTAGGGACCAGGAATGTTTCCCTCAAAGTACCTAACCCATCAAATCAAACCGTAAGTTTTTGAAAAATTTTGAAAAACTTTTTTCCATACATTTTCTTATGTAACGTGATGCATCAGCTAAATTGTTACCCACACCACAGAATATTTAGTTGTATATCAACTCTTCGTTCCAATAAGTAATTTCAACGTAGGTATTTCGTTACCGCAGGTCGTTGCATCGGCGCCATCGTCGGCGGGCTGGTGACGCTCGAGCAGCCGCTGGAGTCTGCGCGCGACGTGTACCGCGCGCTCGGCATCGCGTCGCTGCTGGCCGCCGCGGTGTACCTCGCGCTCTACCACCTGTTGCTCGCGCCGCGCTGCGCCTCGCCCGCCGTGTCGCCGCCCAGCCATCTGCTACAAGGTACCCACCCACCACTATTTATATTTACTTTACTTTATGGTGCCACACTTTTTGTTTTGATTAAGGCTTCGTACGGTTTATACATTCAGTCAATATTAAATAACTATGATATTTTTTCGAACGCAATAAAATGAGGTGTCTGTACTTGGCATGCTTTAGTAGGTAAAGCTTATTCCTGTACGCAGTTCACCGTAATAAGCTTATGCTTCAACTTTTGTTCATCTATCCCACACGAAAATTTAGAGAATTAATTCAATTAAGAATTAAGTCAAATTAATGAACGTCTACGAATAATCTTTAGTGCTCATAACCAAGCTTCCTTTGCTTTTTTGACTGATTAAATCATAGCCCGTAAAGGTGATATCTCAGATCAACTACCCAATGATTCATTGTCCAATTAAAATGCTATGTGAAGATGATACGTCATCTCGATATCGGTACCTCTTCCAACATGTATTTTTACAACACCCTTTTTTTCAAAAGCTTCCACTGTGGACGGTCAGCTTGATAAAGGTATGAACTGTGAGATACAAACAAGACATGCTGAATATTTTTTCTAAATTCTCGTAATTTTACAGGATTAAACGCAAATGGAGGCTCTAACGGCAGCTATTCTCCAATGCGGGTTTACCATGAAGAGCGGTCGAGGAAAGGACACTTCCGTTATTAAATGGAACTTTGTAAAGATCTTGGAATAGATTTTAGCTTGTTGAGGTCTAGCCAAGCAAGATTTTAGGACAAGCACGGTATACGTCATAATGTCTGCAACTTTTCAGTGGTAGATATAAGTTCAGTGGAAATCTCAAAGATAAATTAGGTGAGCTACGCAAAATGCAATTAAAATATGCATGATATCTAAACACGTAAGTGCCTTTGTTTTTAGTGTTAAGTATATTTGATTGTCTTTAAATACCTGTTAATTTTAAAGTACCTATAGTGTATGTCATAATATTAACTTTAATCATAATATTTGTCGATAAGCTAAGTACAGAATTGTGATATTGTAAGTGCTTTTTCACTAATGTATTAATATGTTTGCAATCTTAATGTTATTTATTATATAAAGTATTCAAGTCTATAGTTTGCATTTTTAAGTACATTTACTAAGTTCATTGCCTACGTTTTTTTAAATAAAATCAAGTCACTGCCTTTATATGTTTGCCTGTTTTTTTTAACTCTCTGCTACTTTGTTAATTCAAAAATACATAGGTAGGTACCTAGTTACTATTACACTACCTAGTAAATTTTCTATGAATGATGCGAAACTAGCCTTTTGCAGGAGGTTTTATCTCTATCGCATTATTAGATCTATATTGGACCACATGGCGGTCATACTCTTTCAACCAATAATAGAATCATACAAACTGTTCCAGTAGTTTAAGAGTAGGTAACCAGTGTAAGCAGAGTAGGAAACTTATTTGATACTAGGTTTTAGGCTCACGTGGACGATAGCGGAAGCCCATAGTCACCTAACCAATTTTGATGTAGGTAGCATACCCTTATAATCTAAGTTGAGACTAAGTCCACTACTACGCTGACAAGCCCAGATAACCGCATTAAAATTAGTTCAACAGTTTTCGAGTAACAAACAAACAGACAAATATTCTAAAAACCGTGGATTCATATTTAGTACCCTCTGAACTTTAGAGGCCCGTCCCTCTGCACCTGTGCAGATACCGACTCGCGTGTGCATGTCCACCCCTGAACGTGCGTACGCCGCCGCCGCCGCCTCACTACGGAAACCAGAGCGGCCCAATGGGGGAAAGCAGAGTTGCGGCGCACCTGTTCCTAAGGGTGCGCTTGTGGCTGCAGCTCTAACGAAACAGTGTGACGAGGAGGGTTTCATCAAGGTGGAAAGGAAGAAGAAGCTCACTCGTCAGAACCAGAACAAGTGCGGCACCGCGCCGACCGGACCGAGCCACGTGCTGCGCCCGGCGATTCCCACGACGCTACTCTACCGTGTCCCGCCTACACTTCTCCATCAAGGCTGAAGATGTTACTGAGTACGTTGAGAAGAAGACCAATGCTCTTCTGAGGGTCGTGCGGTTGGAGTCGCGCCACAACGTGAGTTTTAATTCTTTTGTTGTGCGATTTCCTACTGAACATCTGTCGACCTACATGTGTGAGGAATTCTGGCCGAAGGGTGTCGTGTTCGACGATTCAGAGGACGGCTGCAAGCGTCACCGCTGACTCCGCAAGCTGACACCGCGCAGTTGCGTCACACGTCGCCGACAAAACGTGTCACATAAATATTTTAATGTAAATTATATATGTCAGTTCTAAGGTATTTTTTATATGGGCCGTAGAATAAGTAAATAACATCTGTAACTTATTTTAATGTTGCCTGAAATAAAGATTATGTAACAATAATATATTTATTCTCAATAAATATATAGCCTCTAAATAAGTCGATCCCGGTATGTTTTTCAAAAATATCTTCAATGTACAGAATTGGCTGTTATAGTTTTACAAAGTACCTATAGATTTTTTAGTTTAGATTAGTTTATTGAACAGAAATACAGAACGACATGATAAAATATAATTTGACTTCATTTTATCATAATAATATTAATAGTATTTATTCGTGTCTAGGTAAAAGACGGGTTCGGCAAGATAATACACAAAAATTAAAACTCACAATGCAAGAACTGAAACTAACAAGAGTGCAAAATGTTTATCTTATCAATTTATTCCCTGCAAGGTTCCGAGACGGCGATCAATTGGAAGTAATACTGTGATGACGGTATTCGCGTGGGCTCCATTCATCCGCACAGAAATCACAATGGTGGCTAACTAACCTAAATTACTTTAACTAGTGTAGTCAGTGTATAAAACGAGATCGCGATGTTAGATTCCTTAGTTATTTAGGCAAAACCTAATTTTTATTTGCACCGCGTTTAGGATACTCTTCGACCAACACAAAAAATACAACTAAGAACTTAAGGACAACTGTAATTCTGATCAGCTGTCTGTGAAGATCTCAACGATATGCATCATCAAGGATCAAGAAGAATCATATCAAGATCGATGGTCAAGAAGTCACGGTAAGATAAAAGATAAAACAATGTTAAGATTTTTTATCTACAAATAGATTAGGTAGTTATCTAGTTAATTTTACTATATTTCACAAAAGAACAATAATAAATTCTGATACGAACAATTCAAACATGTTCCATTCCGGTACATTTTTACTTAGATGCATAATGGTTAACACTAAACCACACATTGCTGAGAAAAATATTCCATTTTCAAGATTGTGATAATCATGTTCAGATGAATTTACATATGAAATACCATGAAAAATATAAATTTCACCAATAGGTTTTATTTAGGTTTTATTTCGTCAAAAGAGTGGAATGCCTTGCCGTCGTCTGTGTTTCCACATAAATACAATTTGGGTGTGTTCAAATCTAGAGTGAACAAGTATCTACTGGGTAAGCGTGCTATATCTTCGACCGCATCGTCACTTCCCATCAGTGTTATAAAATTTTATAATGTATATTAATCCACTGGTATTTTATATTTCTAAAAAAAAAACAGAATTGGCTAAAAACAGTTATTTAAATTGTTTTGTTTATTGTTGTGACATCGCCCTTCGCCATGATTATGACGTCACTCTTGTAATAAACGAACATAATACCACAGTTATACAATATACTATGATAATACACAGAGAACTTTACTCAAAGACTGTCTACTCGAAGCTCAAAGACGAATAATATAATTAGACGTAGAGTAAAAAGTTCAACAATTGAACATATACACATTTCTTTTTTCTCAAAAGGCCGTTTGCATGTGTTAAAAAGAAAATGCATTATGTGCATGGCACCATCTTTAAGCCCTGCGGGACACCAGCGAATGGGCGTGACGTTTGGTGATGTTTGATTGATACCAGCTGGTGATTAAATTGTGTGCAGTGTTTTTCGTGTTTTCCAAGGAATTTTGCGGGAAAAAACATTATATCAAGCAATAAACAACAAGTAAATGAACCATGGCGTGTGTTGTGGTAGGCTGCAAGAGCCACGTCAGTGATTAAAAGCATAAACCAAGGGCTATAACATTTCATCGGTAAGTCTGATTTGTGTATTTCACCTCCTAACGCGAATATTTGTATGTGCTAGCCTTCTCGTACGTTTGAAAAGTATGTAAGTTACCCTAGGTGCTATTTTAGCTTCACATGATGAGCAGAAGAAATCCCATATCTAAATAAACACGGATTTTTGCATACCGATCGACGTGTTTGGCAGTTCATGTACTCGTCGAGTGATGTGGTAAAATTCACAACCATAGCCACTTGAATAAATTATGTTTTAGTTAATTTCGCAGTCGATATTTTTCATTTTTAACCGATTTAAAAAAAGATCTATTTGATTGTTTTTTTTTATAATATGTTTGTTACCTCAGAACTCCGTAATTTATAAACTGATACGGAAAATTCTTTTTGCGTTGGGTTTAGTGTGGATTAGTATAGCGATGAAGTGGTTCCATATAAATTTCATCGATATGTATATGAACTTGGGCTTCGAAGATACATTGAAGTCGGTTTTTTTTTATAAAATGTATAAGTACTTGCAGCTAATTAATTATGTTAGATATATTTAGAATACTTAGGTGTTTGTTCTTGTTTTAGGTTCTCGGTGTTAGCAGAATTGCGAAACGCATGGATAAAAAACATGCACAGGTCAAATTGGGAACCGACTCAATACCCTCGAATATGCAGTTTGCATTTCGACGAATCGTGTTATCGAGAAGGTTCCCAAAAAAGGCTTCTGCATTCTTATGCAGTACCAACAATTTTCTCAAGTCAGCCAGTATATACGCGACAGGTAATTACATATTGTAGTCTTATTAAAAAAAAATGGCCCACTGGTAAAAAATTTCAAGTCTAAAAAAGAACAAATTACTTTTTGCTAGAAAGGGAGCGAGGTCCCCCCTCTACTAACTTTTAACATTAAATATCTTTGGGCTTAAGTATTGGAAAATGTAATTCAGCTCAATTTCAGTATGTTAAGCTGGGTTGCTTGACATTATAAAAAAAAAATCAATCAATTGTAAGAAGTTATTTGAACATTTATTTCGTGTATTCTTTTGTATATTCTTTTTTATAAGTATTTTCTTTTGTTTGCAGGAAATATCTGTGAAGCGGAGACTTATGAGACGAGCTTCGCAACCTATATCTAGTAATACTGATGTTAATAAGTAATGCTCTAGCGCTGGTTAGATTTGTATATGACTTTTATATAGGTTGTCCCAAAATAAAAATGTGTTGTCTGTCAAATGTCCATAGGTACTGTAAAATGTAATTAAATCGTAAGAAAAGTTAACCCATTTCATCGTGATGATGAAACATTGACTTTTAGGACACCTGTATAAAAAGATAGATGTCGCCACTAGCGTATACAGTAAATAAATAAATTCAACGTATTTTAAAAGTGTGTGCGTTATTAATTTATTCCGTTCCAGCAGTTAGTATTTTAAAAAGTCAATAGTCGGGTCCACACCGGCCCATCCAGAACCGCTCGAACTTGCACGGTGCACAGTTATAGTCGGTGTGGACGCGTCTTGCCTGATGCACCTCTATGTGTTACCACAGAATACAAAGGGATAGAAGCATCACTCCGCAAATAAATTTAAACAAATAGTGGCTTTTGCTATGACGCAATAAAATTCAATTTAGCTTGCGTAGCGTGCATATCTACCAGTCATATTAAAAAAAAAATACTTGTAGCTTCGTACCTACAGTGCGCTAGGCCTGGTGATACTGGGTGTACTTCGAGTAGACAGCCATGGGTGTATCACCAGGGGTTATATTTCTTGTCCAACGCGTGCATGATACAAACGCAAAGGAAATCAAAAGGAAAAGACGAACTAAACACCCGATTGACCAAACAAACTTTCGATCGTGGACCGGAATGTAGATCGGCTGGTGTGAAATAGCTAAAGTATGCTTTATCTTGCGCGAACGAAAAACGAGATAGTCTAAAGTGTGCATAAAGCATACACTACTTCCAAGCATACAATCCGTTCATCGTAACAAGTCCCTTCCTTCAAAACTTTACACAAGAATTTTTCACCTCCGGTCTTAGAAAAAAAATGTTTAACATTTTCTTGTAAGACCGGAGGTCGATACGTTTTATCGGTATGAAAATAGGATATCACTAAAGTACAATATATGTATAACCAATTGATAAGTATATATAGACAAAGTGGAGACACTTGGGTACTTTTTGGTCTATAGTGGTCTCTTTTATTTCAAGTAACTTTTGTGATGAGTAGAAAAGGATGCATTCTGTTTTGTAAGTACAACTTTTTTCAGTCTATCTAACTCTCAGAGGAATGAAACTAATATAACTACATACTATCAAATGGCTGAATATCACTCAGGCCGCTAGTTGAACGGCGCTGTTTAGTTAAGAGGCTAGGCTGTTAATTGAACGGCGATTTAAGCTAGTTGGCTGCGACATAAAAACAGTAAAAAAACTGATATATTTTTAAACCTATTACTTGAGCGGAATTCTCAAAAAATATATGACACATTTGGCTGCTAGAAAGGAATTTTGATCGAAAGGAATGTACTCATATTATTGAAAATAAAAAGATAGTTTTCGGTAACCTTTTCACTATTTTAGCAGTGAAAAATTGCATCATTTACCTTTCTGTTCAATTCTTATCAGCTGCAAGCTGAAACTACATTATATTCCTCCTTGAAGATTTGTTATACAATTAAATTTCAGAACGAGGGGTCACTATTTCACACACAGAAATTCTAATCGTCATCTTTTAGACACTTTTTACTTTGAAATCTCTAAATTTAAGTCAAATCTGATGTTTATAATGCACAACAGAATAACAAAATGCGACAATAAAATTGAGATCCTTAACTGATTTTAGACGTGACTCACTATAATAAAGTTTAAACGTGCCACAAAAGAATAAGAGACGTCGTTTGACAGGACCAAACATAACATTAGACTAGTTTGCCACAACTGAGCCTGAAATCGTTCATTTTTACAATTACCTACCTGCTATTTCCTGTTTCTGTTCTTTGTCATAAAAATGCTTTAGACATAGATTATCATATTCTGTTTATTACTCTAAAAACCAATAAATAAAAATTATAGTAAAAGTAACTATAACTCGACTACGACATAACAATGTGTCGCGTGTACGTGTTTCATGGCATTTTTATGTCGTTGTCAAGTTTTAGTTTACAACTATCTATAACTTTTATTTTATCAAAACCTAAAAAATACTTAACCGAAGTACCTACCTACTTTAGCTAAGCGTTTGCCGCTATACCTCCGAGTAAAAATAAAAGAGTCACATTTGAAATACAGGAACTTGTTATCAATGCTTTAATACCAGATCAATTTTTAATTACATAAATTTTATTAGCATGTAATTCTGTATATATGTCGCAGCCGACTAGCTTAATTGGCCGTTCAATTAACAGCCTAGCCTCTTTACTAAACAGCGCCATTCAACTAGTGGCCTGAATGATATTCAGCCATAGTGTTACAACATTTAATAAACTGGCTGGCTAATGCTTAGGCATGTGGTTAAACTTAGATATATCCTACGCGAGATTGTAAACTGTCGAAAGATTGTGAACCGTCGCATTATTTTTCGGTAGATTATTATCTATCGAAGTGATCGATTATAATCTACTTACATTATATTCGTATCTAACATACATGTTTGCGGCGCGGGGTGGCCCAAGGGCCACCCCCGCCGCACCCTAACCTACCGAGGGCTGCAGCTATATTCATTATTGTTATCACTACACTCTTCCATTGTACTATTTTTCATTAAACTTTGGAAAACAGGCTTTATAAATGAATAGCCTAGGCAAATAATTAAACGTCATCGATCCAAGTCATTTGCCTAGCTGATTGATCAAATGGCTGAATATCATTCAGGCCTCTAGTTGAACGGCGCTGTTTAGTTAAGGGGCTAGGCTGTTGATTGAACGGCGAATTAAGCTAGTTGGCTGCGACATAATAATATATATAATTTGTATGTAGTCAAAATGTGTCGAGACACTAGTTCACTTGTAAACATGTTTAGAAGCAGTGTAAATGTAATGATGTTTTAAAAATATGTCCAGATATGTAATAAAGAGTAGGATTTACAAACATTGTGTCTACAGGTGAACCAAGTAGGTTAGACTTTATACAAACATTTAAATGTATCTAGCTAGGCCAGAGCCGAATCTCTACATATAAAACTTTGACAACTTACAAAATTACTCCTATAAATTATGGAAAGCAGGCAAAATCAAAAGAAAAATTTTCCTGCTTATTTGACTGTTTTCTTTCTAGTTTAAAGGAATTATTAACTCTTTCAAATATTTATGTACTTTCTGTTGCCATCGTTCTTTAATTATATTATCAGTTATCATATTGAAACGAAATCACATAAATAACATGGTCTATGATAGACCTATACAGCTAACTCACATCTATCACATCAGAAAAAAATACATACAATCCTAATTTAGCAGCAGTAGGAAGAAAATATAATAAAATAAGCAAAACAATTTCGTCGAGACGAAAACCAAAAAATGTTAACAAAATGTTTTTTCTCCTATGAAATGTCAGAAAGAAAAGCAATACAGCGCTGCATTATATAATAAACCTATACAATTTAGTAACGAATGTTTATAACTTGCAGTAGATACGATAATCACATATCATTGGGTCATTGTGATTAAATGAGAGACGGGCTTT
Organism: Petrophora chlorosata; assembly: GCA_951640565.1. Lineage (NCBI taxonomy): Eukaryota > Metazoa > Arthropoda > Insecta > Lepidoptera > Geometridae > Petrophora > Petrophora chlorosata. The sequence continues at coordinate 9,674,518 of OX621193.1, read as the reverse complement.
TTTATACAAGTTTCAGAGCGAGCCAGGGGGGAAAATATGCATAAACAAAACCCTATAAGACATATTTTATGCAAGGCCAGGCCTGCTTTAAACACTGCAGCAGTGCCATGAAGTTGGGTCATAATTCTGAAAAGTCGAAATCGAAGAAAAGTGAAAGAATTCGGCCACAAACTCATCAGCATCACTAGCATTATTATAGCATACATACATGGTACATCTGAAAATCTAATAACAAATAATGGAATCACAAATGTTATTTGTTGATCATATTTATAAAAATACACTAAGTTTGTGCCACTTTTACTTACATACGGAAACGTTAAAAAAATCCGCTTCGATTTTACTCATAAAACTATAATATTACTTTTACTTGGCCCTTCCTCCACCGTATCAATTACGGTCAACTTGTCTTTTACAAGGTTGCAATACAATTTGAATCCCCCAGGGCTAGATGACTCACCCATATGCCATCGTTTAGTTCTTTTACGATTTGACAGGATAACAGAGGCCAATAATCGCACGTTTTATTGTGGACACGCACAGCGTTTCCCTACATCCCCACACATTTTGCTTCCCTGTTAAAACGTTACGGTAAAAAATATGACGCAATGCTGTTATTGTGGACAATTATTAAAATGCACCTATTGCTATAATTCACTTTCGCACCTAGAGATATAAAGAAACTCACTTAAAAAATTCGTCAAATAACTTAGTGACTTCAATAACAAAATAGTTTGCAAATACATACAATCTTATGCGGCACCGGAAAGGTGAACCATGTATGATTTCACTGCATTAGTATTTTCACAATACTACATAACATAATCAGACCTGCATAAAAGCATGTCTTTTCAAACCAAATAGTAATAGTTTCTTGAACAAAATTGAATTTGTTAGTGATTACGGCAACTTACCTGTCACTTCGTCACTTAATTAATTACTAACTAACATTTCATTAACTTGTATTTTTACTAACAAATATGGATGTTGTGTCTGTCAAATTAATAAATGAATTGAAAAAAACATTGAATCACAAATGTGTCAAGAAAAATAATTTCAAATCATAATTTCTAATTTCTATCAAGCATGCTTACAACAGATACCCTTATATGCTAACTTACTCTATATAATGTAAGTATAGTTATCTACCTATGCCATAATATGTATATGTCTGTCTAAAGTTACACCATCCATCCTAGAAAGATAAACCTACTGTTTGTCTCGAAGTGCTTCTGGTATATCCAAACTATTTGTATTCAATACATTATCAGTACCATCTAAAGTATCACCTTTCAATAAATTCTCAATCAGTTCCTCACTCATTTCAGTATCTTGTGTTTGCTCATCATCTGGATCAGCCTTAATTTTCGATACATTTTGTTCATTACTATCAACTTCCATACTTGCTTCATTATCAATATCTTTTCCACTTTCCCCATTGACTTTGTCAAGCTTAGGACTAGTAATCGATTTCGTGATAGATTTGGAATTTTCGTCTGTGTCATTATGTATCATTTTATCATTATTTTTATCACCTTCCCTTTCTATATCATCATTTTTTTTGTCAATGTCTTCGGTATCGGTACATAGCTTTTCGGTCACTTCGTTATCTTCCTTGGCGTCAGACTCGTTCTGGTTGCCCTCCAAATCGGCATCCTGCTTTTCTAAACTAGAATCTTGCTTATCATTCGTAGAGTCATCTTCATCATGATGTTCAGTGAGTAACTGACTTAATATAAGCGAATTCTGTGCTTCACTATCATTAAAATCGACTGTAGTATTGTCAGCATCTTTATCATTTTCTACAAGATTATCATTAAGTGTAAGGGGGTCTGACACGTTTTTATTTTCAGCGCTCTCATTATGCTCGCTACTAGCGAGCGTTAAATCGACTTCTTGACTTTCATTACCATTCACGGAGTCCACGGAATTTTCATCAATAAATATAGGATCCTCATTTCCTGCATTGGGAAGAAATTCAACATCGTCATCATCTTCAGACATATCCCCACTGTTGTTAGCGGCTTTTCTTGTTATAAATTGTTTTAATTCCTTGTTCAAGCTATCACGAATTTCAAGGAACCTTTTAGACGACGTACTCAATAGTTGCTCCAAAGATCTGTGCAAATATTTCATTTCATCAACAGTTCGAGTACGAAGATGTGCGGTAGTCGCTTCTTTTTTCAACTTATTTAAACGCGACAAGGAATAATCCATAGCATCTACAGCATCAATCAAATTGTACCGATACCATTCCACGGGTACTTTTAAATCAGGTTCTCTTGGCTCTTTAGAGGTCTCTTTCGTCTTGTGTCCTTTATTTCGCGGTGTTATTTTTAGTTTCGATTTGCGACTTTTGCCGCTGGTCTTCGAATTAGAGACGGAAGGTGTCGGAGATGGGGTGATTGCGCTAAGTTTAGCAGCGTACGTCTCTCCGCCTTTCGGAGCGATCTTGCCGCTAGAGTCCGAAACCGAAACTATTGTGGCCGAGTAACCACCAGGCATATTCGGATTCGGGTTGATAGCAAAAATTCGACCATCTGGCAAGCGATACATTTTTTTTGACGATAATGTTTGGGGATCAACTCGGAATTTCAGACCTCCAGTGAGCGAGTTAACTGTAACATCGTTTTCTGTCATCTGTACAATGTTGTCGCTTGAAAGGTCAGGCAGCGACCGAGGGACAAGGGGTGGCGGGTTACTCATCTTCGGAGGTACCACTGGACCGGGCGTAATACATTCGACATCGTCATCATTATCTTCCATTACCTGAAAATAATTAAATAGAAATTAAATAGATTTTTTCAACTTAATACACTTTTTTGTTGAACTTCAGCCAAAATGACAGCAAAGACGCGTATATCCTATTAATCCCTTGTGGAAAAATATATATTAATCCCTATAGTATTTTGATCAGGTATATTTAGTATGACTCTCATTAGATATACGAACCACTACATACCTATAGCTCAGAGCGGGTGGTACATTTACGTTTAGGAGCTCATTTTATTATTCGTTACTACTAAATATACTCAGGCAGAACCTTAAAATAAGTAAGGGATTGAAAGATAGAAAGGAAAAGTCAATATTTATTGCTTTAGTACGAGGGCTGCCTTTTCAGTAGTGTCGTTTGCAAAACTCCCGCAATTAAAAAAAAATGGCTTTTTCAATTTATAATTCGAAAACAAAAGAATGTTTTTTGATCGATCGAACAGTTTTATTGTAGCGTCTATTCAAAGGTGACAAGTCGGTTGTAAAAATGGAAATATCAAAAGAAAATATGCGTGCGATAATTTTCTACAACTTTCAAAGGGGATTAACGCGACTTCAGTGCTTTGAGATCACTTTTGTGTTTAGTGATGCAGCATCATGTCTTAGGACTGTAGAACGCTGGTATTTAGAATTTCAACGTGGGCAGTCTAGCTTCAGTGACAAGCCACGTGAAAGTCGTCCGAAAACCGCCATGAAGCGAGAGAATATCGCCGCCGTGCGGCAGCTAATCGTCAAAGATCATCATGTGACATACCGTGAAATAGAGGCAGCCGTGGGCATTTCAGGGACTACTATCCAAAAAATCCTGCACGAAGAACTCGGCGTAAGAAAGTTGATCTCTCGTTGGATACCACATTTGCTTAGCGACGACCAAAAAGCAGCCCGTATTAGATGGTGTCGCAACACTCTGCAGCGATTCAACCGAGGAGAGTCAAAACACGTTTATGATATGGTTAGTGGTGACGAGTCTTGGATATATGCTTACGATCCAGATTCCAACCGTCTGGGTCATCCAAGATGAGTCAAAACCGACCAGTCATAAGCTCACAGAGCACTTCAAAAAAAATGGTTGCCTCGTTTGTGGCAAAACGGTTAACGCTGACTGGTATACCACTGTTTGTTTGCCACAAGTCATCACAGAGTTTCGAAAAAACAACTCAAGACGTCGTATAATCCTGCACCATGACAATGCAAGTTCGCACACCGCCCGCGATACAAAGATGTTTTTGAGCACCCAAAATGTCGAAATTTTACATCACCCGCCTTACAGCCACAGTACAACTTGAGCTCTAACGATTTTTTACGTTCCCCAAAATTAAGCAGTCTTCGTGGTCAACGTTTCAGCTCACCCGAAGAAGCTGTTGACGTATACAAATCGGCCATTTTGACTACCCCCATTTCGGAGTGGAATAAATGTTTTAAAAATTGGTACGAACGCATGCAAAAGTGTATTAAATATCGCGGAGAATTCTTTGAAAAACAATAAATGGTAATAATCTATTAGATTGTGTTTACTTATTTCAAACGACACAACTTAAAAGGCAGCCCTCGTAATAACTTTATTTATAATGGCTTCTGCGGGGCTGCCAGTTATTGAGATCAACATGAATATAACTGACAAATAACATGTCTTAGAACCACAGCTAGAAAACCTGCTATCAAATAAATAAAACTGCATCCAAATCAGTTCACCCGTTTAAGAGCTACGGAGCCACAGACAGACACACATAGTGGTCAAACTTATAACACCTCTTCTTTTTACGTCGGGGGTGAAAAAGTAAAACAAATCCAATATTTACCTCACATAGTGGTTCCAATGGAAAGTCAGGAGTACAAACAACATCATTGTTGGATGAATTATTGAAAGCTGCCACAGCAGACATGTCCAAACCCTGGAAATAAATTTATCATAAAATGTTACACCACTCATACGATGATGAAAAACAATGAATAATTTAATAACATTAACAAATATATTACTCACCTGAGTTAACGATTCCAATGACAAGTTTAAATTGTCACCCATGATGCTAGGCATGTTGACAAACTGGTGGCTGATGCCATTAAAAGTTGGATTGACTATTGGTATTGGAAAAGCTGGTCTCAGCCTTGGTAGCTGACGAGAATATGTATTCGCAATTTTTTTGTCATTTCCGAACCTCACTGGGTTTATCATAGGAGAACTCGGCAACTGAAAAATTAATTGTTTACAAAAAAAGTCTTTCATATGAATCAGTTTAAGATATCAATGAATGCTACACTGAAAAGCCACATATTCTGTAAGGAAGAATATTATCTAGGTAATATTACATAAACATTTGGATAAAATGTTGCTAAAATATTAACCTAGACTAGAATAAACAAAAGCAAAGTAGTACAGTCATTTGGTTCGAAAATGAGTGGTTACCTGGAAAGTTTTCCGAGACTATTGAAAATTGGTAAATCTATAGATTTTTATGTGCTCTTTCTGAATTTCAACTTTGCCACGTCGTACTTTTGCCGCTCGCGCCGCCATATTGCAAAAATGGCGCCTAAAAGCAGTTTTTTGACAATACCTCCTTTCAGACTTATTTTAAGATAAAAGTTATATACAAAATTAAACTAGAGACAATTACCTACGCTCTACCTACTAACGCTCCTACGCCAAAACTATTGACTTTATGGAAAAAAAAGTAGGTACATAAATTGTAGGTAATTGTCTCTAGTTTCATTTTGTATATAACTTTTTATCGTAAAATAAGTCAAAGTGTACTCCAACGCGCGTTTGAGTACACTTTGCGGCGCTCGTACGCCAAAGCTATTGAACTTATGAAAAATAGGTATAGACATAAATTGTAGGTAATTGCCTTTAGTTTCATTTTGTATATAATTTTTTATCGTAATATAAGTCGGGAAGGAGGTATTGTCAAAAAAACTGCTTTAAAGCGCCATTTTTCCAATATGGCGGCAAGAGCGGCAAAATTACGAGGTGGCAAAGTTGAAATTCGGAAAGAGCACATCAATATCTATAAAATTACTAATTTTCTAAACTCCCGTAAAACTTTCCAGGTAAAACTACCGAATGATTGGACTAAAGAGCAAATTAATAAAAAGGCCCATTATACTGCAAGCAAATGTAAATTTGTACATATTTGAGTATTAAAACAAGAGTACAAAAAAGTCTTTGAGTGTTTTAATACTCATCTCATTGAGGCAAAATAAAATCTAATGTATCTATTAACTTACCCGGATTTTCTTTAACATGGGTGGAGTAGATATATTACATGGGGCTATTGTAATAGGTTTCTGAATGTAACCTGGTCCTATTTTATTTTTAGGGCTTAATGGTCGCTTTTGCGGCTTTTTTTCGATTTTAGGTGTCACCTCATCAAGATTTATTGAAGCGAATTTCTTCACCTGCAAAAAATAGTAACATTGTCGATTTTCAATTCAAGTGTTTATTATTGAATCAATTCCTTATTGAATAGAAGGTCAAGTTGTAATCAGTTCACTAAAGACCTTGTCGGGCACGCAATTTAGAGGGGAGGAATTCTGCTTCAATGTATATTTTTTTATTTCAATGTCTTAAAATTTTATAGCAAAATTATCAAATTAGTAAGGAATCAAAACAATAATAGTGATTATTTAAAAAGTCTATGGTTAATTTTATTTTCCTAAATATAGCATTTTCACAATATTTTTCATATAGCTTTTATACTGTTTGCACACCATTGTTATGGTAGGATGTACTGAATCTAATTATTACCATCTGCTTTGTACTACATTCTGGCAAATAAATGATGATTTGATTTGATACTTGTATACTAGCTTTTTCCCGCGACTCCATCCGCATGAACGATAGAGAAAGCCTATATTCATATTATTTCCAGACCATGTTAGCAAGACTTTCCTTGTATTATGAGAGCGCGTAATACGAAGAGGTCAAACAGTACCTTCATAGTCACTCAACCAATTTTGATTGAACACACCCTATAATCTTAGTTCGGACTTACTATTAAACCCTGAAAACTGCAATAAATTCCGCAGTTTCCGAGTCTACATTCAAGTAGTACTCACTTGTATAGTTGGAGGCAGTTTTGGTATAATTTTTTTAACATCTGCCTCTTTTTCTTTCTTTTTAGCTGAATCAGTTTTTTCTTTTCTTCTGCCTTTATTCTTGCAGCACTCAGAAGAATCAATAGCAATTGATTTTTGATATTTCTCTTTCAATTCAGGATCTTGAGTATGAAACACTACCCTGAAAGAAATAGAAACAAAGTATATAAATAACTCTATTGTATTCTAATAAGGATGTGTTGTTCCATTTCTTCTCGAAATAAAGTTAAGATGGTGAAAAGAGAATCGGGCACAAAACTTTGACAGTACTTGTTAAAAACTGAATCCAAACATATCAAAATTATGTCAAGATGATATCTTTTAGGTGCACAATGGACCTTAAAATGTTTCTTGTTCAACTGTTTTAAGTAGTAGCAAAAATCCAAAACATTTTAAAATACAATTTACAATTTCACATTCACTCACATGCAACACATGCCATGCCATACCAGCGTCTGATGTCACCGACATTAGACATATGTGCTGAGTTGTAGTCCCTTTTGGCACCATAAACTTTATCTATTCATGTATTTCGTATTTTTTTGTTTTAAATAAATGTTTTTTTTTCTTTCTTTACATGTTTAAATAAGTATTGTATTAAAGTAGTATCATTAGTGAAATAGAACAAAACATTACATTTTATAAAGTAAAATCTATAATCTAGTAAGACTGGTAACTAATTCAAACTTTAATTTTGCCATTGGTAGTAGCTTTAAGGATTAAGTAATACTTACTTATTTCGTAGATCACAGTAACGTAACAAAGCCCAGCACACGGCGCGCAGGTCCCACAAACATTTTGGGTTACATTTGAAGCATTTCCAATCATCAGTGTTTTCAATTTCCTTGATTTTTGCAGTTCCCAAATTCCGTTTAATGCATTTCTATGAACAATAACAACAATTAATATAGAAAAGATACACGAGATTTATTTTATGTTTCTATTAGGGTTGCCATTTTTCGAACAAATAGTTACCAAGTCGATCGAGCCACTACAAGATATTTATTTACATAATAATAAAATTTAATTTAACATGTTAGCTGTTCTTGCACTACATACTATATAGGACATTGAGTAAGTTGGCCATGATATCCATGCTATATTTATAAATAGTGATATTGTAATTTCATGTAAAAAAAAATCATTTTAGTCATATGGTATGTTTATGTAATAAGTTCAAAGTTGACACTATAAATAGTATTTATTTTGGAAAACAATTTTTGTCAACAACATATTATAGGATAAAATAGCTAAAGATCATTCTATAACAGACTGGAGTAACATCCTGTAGTAAGAGTTTTATTTAGTTGGTAAATTAACAATAGTTTTTAACCTTCCCAGCGGTCGCGCGCGTTTTGTGAGTCCGCAGCGAAATTATTTTAGTAATTTTACTTAAACTATAAGCAATAGGCGCTTGCGCTTCCGTGATATCCTCAAGGATGTGAGGTACATCGTATGCGCACCTGCTGTTTTATATGTCATTGCGGTCTCAAATTCCACGCGCGATCGATCGTATACTACAAAAAATCAGTGGAATGAAATTGAAACCTGGGTGAGTATTTTATGTTAATTACTTACAAAAATGTTATTTTATGTATGATATACAAGCCTTATAAATTTAATCATTTATAACGCTGTTTGTTTGTGACAATGAGCCAAATGTGGAAAACACATGTGTCTAGAACATATGACTGTTATATGCCGAGAACATGCATCCCCAGCAGATACAATGTATACTGATGATTAATAGGGTATGATTTTATTTCTTATTTTATTAGAATAGAGATTTTTTTTGGGTAATCGTAGCTTATTAGAATAGAGATAAAAGGCAGAGTTTCATAAAGAAAGCAATAAAAAAATAATATAAGTTTTGAGTTATAACTTGGTGCACTTGATTGATTTCTATGATAATTGAAGAATGTATATTAGTAATTACGATAATTAAATAATATTACATATTGTCATTTTTTTTATGTAACTGAATGACGAGACGAGCTGGTCTTTTGCCTGATGGTAATCAATACACCAGCCCATAACAATAACAGCACCACCCAGAACTTTGTTTTGTTTTGTATAAATTAAAGAAATAATGAATAAATAATTTGTTGTATTATTATTTACACAGATAAACCTTTTTTTTAAATCGTGTGCTACACAATTACTTGAAATATTAATTTGTTTTCTTAAACTAGACCCGTAAAGTAGCGAAATCATAGACCGCGCGCGACTGCTTATGTTCAGTGCGGACTTTTTGGCGGGAAGTGAATTTTGTTTTATTTTCCAAACAAGTGTTATTTCCAGTGATCATATTTGATATCCGTGGAATATTAACCATTAAGCGTTCGTACACATGCACGAGTGGAAGCAAATGAAACAAAATAGAGAACAACCAGGCCTAGCGTACTCCGCACTGTAGGTAAGAAGCTACTAGTACATAGCTGGACACCGACGACGGGTCGCGCGTCATTACACATGCCCCTTCAGAAGAGATAAGAGCTATGCGATAGAAAGAGAGGCGCTCTGTAGGTTAATATGACTGGTAGGTATGCAGCGCTATGCAAGCTGAATTGAACTTTATTGCTTCATAGCAAGTCGCTATTTGTTTAAATTTCTTTGTGGAGTGATGCTTCTGTCCCTTAGTATTCTGTGAAAAAAACATTGCTTTTTATGTTTTCCCAAAAGTCCATGGAAAGCTTTAATAAAGTTCCACTACTTTATTGAAGCACTAGGAGAGGGTCAGGTTTGTTGCAGATGACCCTCATCTCAACAAAACTATAATAAATGGAATATTAAACTATCAAATAAAATCTATGAAAGACAAGGCGGTATCGTCCTAGAGACTGTAGCATGCCAAAACGGGCGAACTTAAAAAGAAATGTTTGGTGGAAGAGTGCAACCGCTGGAAGGTTAAATGGGTTTTATTTTGTATGATTTAATTTATATGATTTTAGTAACTAGCACCCAAATCCATTTCACAACAGTAGGTATTCTAAGCACAATCATTTCACTGACTGGCAGCATCAACAGACTACAAGTTTTCTATTGTTTACTGGGCTCCCCACCAGCCTATAAAGATATTGGTAGATTGAGGGTTAAATTTAAACTTACTGCACAAAACACATGAACACAATTTGAGCAGCAGTACACTTGGCCACCTTGACCACACCATCTGCAGTACAGTTCTGATCCATCTTCACCCTTATCAAACTCTCCACTGTTGTAGAATGAGTGACAAGTGTGGCAAATTAGAGTTCGGAGCATCGGATGAGGCCGCATTCGATTCTCATTCTTCGCTGAACAACCCAAGTGGCGATCGCAAGCCGTGCAGTGCAGTTTCACATTCACAATGGCATTCAAATCTGAAATGATACGTATATTCAATTGCGTTCAACTCAAGATCAAATTCAAAGTAATGATCTGTCAAATCTGTCAGAGTATTAGATTTACCAGGGAACTTGTTTTTGTAATGGGTTTTCTCTTCTTCTGACAAATCTTCTTCGAAATCGATATCCATAGGCACTGTAAAATATACGTAAATTAATTGAAGACATAAAATCCTCACAAATAAAAACTAAATGACAATCGGACTTACCAGGGAAAGGCGGGAACTTTACATCATCATCTTGAACCGGCTTCTCAGCCTCGGTAGAGGCACCCTCACTGGTGCCAATTTCACTCATTTTGGAAGATTTTAATTAGCTCCACTTAAAGGTCACATTAAAGCAACAACTATTGGAGCACAGACGGATGATTAAATTGTAGGAACACGAGCTTTCAGTAAATTAAACGTATAAAATTTCGCACGTTTACAAAATTCTAATCAAAGCCACAATTCCGCCATCTTGGCATCATAAATGTTGCCACCATGTTGGCACTTGCCAGTTAAACTGGCAAACTGGCCCAGTTTGCCAGTGGTTGATGGTGCCAGTAGTATTCACAGATTAGTAAGAGATACTAGGTACGTAATGGTAGTAATGTTCAAAACGGGTATATGTCAATAACGCGCTAAAGAGCACGCGCATTTTTTAACCGACTTCAAAAAGGAGGAGGTTTACAATTCGACGGTATGTTTTTTTTTTTTTTTTTTTTTTTTTTTTGTGTGTTTGTTACGCGATTTCTCCGCCAATTCTGCATTGATTTCGATGATTCTTTTTTTGGTTGGTAGGTAATACTTCAAAGGTGGTCCCATATAAATTTTATCGAAATTCATTCAGTAGTTTTTGAGAAAAATAGCAAAAACAAAAAATATAAGTTTAATCTTCAAGTCGGTTCTTGTTTTTGTTGTAACCGACTTTCTAAAGGTGGAGGTTTGTATTCGACTGCTTCACCTGCTTCACCCAGGGTTGACTTCCGGTGAGGGAACTCCTCAACGGTGAATAGTACAGACACAACATTTCGTAAATGGATTTAACCATAATAGCCTGTTCTAAATTCCATCATGACATGGCAGATACACCCAGGATTGACTTCCGGCGAGGGAACTCCTCAACAGAGAATAGGACAGACATGAATTTTTTTTGTATATGCATTTAATTGTGATAGCCCGGTTTTAACTTCGTCATGATGTGGCTTCTAGATCATAAAAGCTTGTCTTTAAAAACTTTTTGATTTAATTTAATTAAAACTTATTTTTCACTAAAAAGGTTAAAATAAATTATTTTTCAAAAAAAACTAAACCGACTTCAAAACCCAAATGACACTCAAAAGTAAAAAATAAATTAATATAATTATCATAAGCGCTACCCACTCATATATTTGAAGTCGGTGCCAGCCAAAAGGTAAAAGGTAAAAGGTAGTAGATAGATACTACCTACAAGTAGTACTTACTATATATGTACATAGTATTTATCTGCTACCTATTAGACTTGGCTGGCACCGACTTCAAATATATGAGTGGGTAGCGCTTATGATAATTATATTAATTTATTTTTTACTTTTGAGTGTCATTTGGGTTTTGAAGTCGGTTTAGTTTTTTTTGAAAAATAATTTATTTATTAATGGCGCAATTTACACAGGGCAATTTTTTATTACAATTTAAAATATGTAATTCTAATGACATTAAGCTTTGAACATGCTCAAAACATTCAATATACCAACTTTTCTAGTTATTCTTTTTCCTGTTTTTTAAGCAGCACTTCAGTATTATAGTTGATTCACTGAATTTGAAATGACTATATTAAGCCATTTTTTTACTAAAACTTCCTGTTAAAAATCATTTTTCATAACTGTTTGGCAAAATACAAGTTTGACATTTGTTTGTTAACTGTATATGCTTGTGGCGACATCTTCGATAAAGTTTGTCTCTTCTTTATAGGATAGGAATAATGGAAGAAAGTATTGCAAGAACTATTGTGCCTCGCTAGAATGCTTCTCTAATCACGTTATTGCAAGTTTAATTCCAAATCATCGCCTATAGTAATTACATAGAATATCATTATCGTTAATAATTACATAGAAGACATAGATGCATGGAACATTCCGCTTCTGCCAAGTAGCCAACTGGCACATAAAAAACATAATTTTGTCAAATATACATTTATAATATAGAAAAAATGCCTCTCAGTTTCTTGCCGTATCTTCCGAGTAGTGGTTCTTTTTCTGATACGGTGGTTGAGTCATTGTAATAATTAACTGATTTAGATGTATCAGTCACTTATGAAAAATTTCGAGAAATTTTTAAAACAGATTTTAATATTTCGTTCGCAGTTCCTCGTAAAGATATATGTAGCACTTGTGAAAAATTTCAAGTAGATATTCAATCTGCAGAAATTATGAAAGACAAGGATAAAGTTGCAAGTTTAAAATCTGCACGTGAGTTGCACTTGCGCAAAGCCGAAGTATTTTTGAAAAAGTATAGTAGTTCAGAAAAGGAAGAGAAAAATATGAACAAAAACAAATTATCTATTTGCTTTGATTTTCAAAAGAATCTGCCATTGCCGGTCACTAATGTAACTGATGAATATTATCTCAGGCAATTATGGCTTCATAATTTTGGTATACATAACTTAAAAGAAAACTCAGCAACTATGTACTTGTTTACGGAAAATTATGCCCATAAAGGGCCGAACGAAGTAATAACTGCTTTGGATGATTATTTTTTACACCATAAAATCCCCGATCAGACCCATTTAGAAATATTTTGTGATAATTGTTTCAGTCAAAATAAAAACAGATTTATTTTTACGTATTTCGATCAGTTGTGTGCGAAAGGCTTGTTTGAAACAATTTCTGTACATTATCCAATTCCTGGGCATTCAATGATGCCCATTGATAGAGATTTTGCTCTCATAGAAAGACAAAAATTAAAACATGAAAAAATATATGAACCTGAAAGTTATGTCAATTTTGTAGTGAACAGTAGAAATGCCAAAAAATTTGAAGTGGTATTTTTAGAAAAGAACCTGATAGAACAAGGGCAAATAGATAGGAGAGGAGGAGAGCGAGAAGAACAACGAGGTAACGAAAGAGTATTAAAAGTTAAAGATTATAAAACTTACTATAATGATAATATTAAACAAACAATACCGGGAATTTCAGGTTGTCGTCGAGTTTTATTTAAAAGACATGCAAAGCCAGCCTTTTCTGATTCAATGTATGGCGATAACTTTAAAGATTTTTTTTATATAGAGTAGGTATATCTAGGTATCTTCGAGATGTTCCTGCTGGTTGTTATCAAGATGCTATTAAAATTAAAGAAGCTAAAATTAATGACATTAAAAAACTTATTCGATTTGTACCACAAGAAAAAAGAAAATTCTATGAAACTTTGATTATGGAACAGGCTAAATTAAATGAAAGTCAAATTGTTGAGGAATTGGATGACGAAATAGAGTAACTAGCCTAGTTATTTTTAAAGGCTAATAGGTATTACTCATTTTTGATTAATAGAATACTGTTAAAGATGCTAATTTTGTTTTGTTAAATTCCTTAGTCCTTAAAAAGAGGGAAAGATAACTCTAAGTCCTGTTAATTTATGATAAGTCCAAAACTATTTTTTTTAAATTAAAGTTATTATAAATGCTTTTTATGTTTTGTTTTATATACTAAAATAAAGAGTATATTGTGTACTATAACTGAATGGTATTTTAATTTCAACATATCCTGTGGTTTGTTTTCAAAAAAAATTAATATGTTTATTTTTTTTATTACCAAAAACTGAAAAAGTGGACTTAGCCATTTTTCGATTTGGAGCACCCAATTGTGAGCGTTTTCTCGCCCCCCCCACTGAAAATGACAGACTTTTTGTAATGGCAATGAGTGTGCGTCTTCAATCCAGACTGGATACTTTATCTGAGGCTTCTTGGCACGTCTTTCGATGGAGTCTAAGGATTCCAGTTATAGTTGTATTATGGCCTAGTTTAGTTTCAAAACTAATGATTGACTTAATGATAAGTACATTAAAACACATTTTAATTCAATAACTTATATGTGCACATATTGTTTCTTGATTTCATTAAAACCGTACCTTAACGCATGAAATCGTACATTTTTAGACGACCGGCCGTACTATATTAAAAATTCTTACTGGCAACACTGTTCGTCGAAGCGAGAAGCGATTAGGGATATGGTATCGAAACAAAAGTATCGATACTGTACTCATGAGTAGTACCGCAACAAAGATACTCGATACCGGTATCGTACTCGCATCAAAAGTATCGAGCTACTCAGGTATCGAGTACTTTTTTTATGACATTCAATTATACAATGATTTATTCGTCTGCGAATCTAGTTCAGTATATATAAAAACTCTTGTAATATTACTTAAATGCCGTTAATTAAACTATGAGAGTGAGTGTGGCTCAGTGAGAGCACGTGCGACTTTCGATCCGACGCACCCGAGTTCGAATCCCGCTCGCCCCGCACCACTAATTTATATACAAAGTATATTATATTATTATTTATGTATGTATTATACTCATATGATATATGATTTTACAAAGTTGTTATTATAATTTAAGTACACCACCGTCTTTTGTCGTTTCACAAATCCTCTCCATCAAAAGGTTGTCTGGAAGAAATCGCTTATTATCGATAAGACCGCCCAATAAGCAAATTAAATTTTCAAGTTTTATTTTTATTTGTTTTTGTGTATTTTTATTATGTTTTTGGTGCACAAAAAATGTTATCAATCAATCACTGACTTTGTTAAGTTATGTGCGGAATTAACACTGGCTCTAAAATAATGAATAAAAACATTGTGAGGAAACCGGCATGTTTAAGAATTAACACTTAAAACATCACTTGTGCCTTTCGTCAAGGCATTTCTTGTTTCATAATTAAACTTTATTTAGAAACCACGAGCATTCATTATTATTACTTAGATTAATAAGAATTTAATTTAACATACGTATACACGAACGAATGAGAATTGGGAATAAATCAGAATGAACGAAAACGTAAAAAGTATACAGCCGGAGATACTTAAACTTGTAAAAACCCATATTCTCTAGGTCATTAGGGTCATGTAGTGCATGACAGCTTTTCCCTTTAATGACGGGGACTTCTGTGGCTAAAGCGTGTCATTACTCTGAGGCTAAAGCTATATTATGTCTATGGCCCATAGAGTCCATAGACATAATAGTCAAGATAGAACTGTAATAGGGATGGATGAATACGACGAAAAAAGTATCGAGTACGGTAAAAAGTATCAATTCTTACTCAGTATAGTATCAAAAAGTATCAATTACTAAAATATAATATAAAAATATATCGGTATCGTAAAGCATCGAGTATACTCAGGTATCGATACTTTTTGCGGATCCCCCTAGAAGCGATCGCGAACGGCGGTCCCTAGATAAAAATTGTATATACGGCGGTCGGCGAACAGCGAACGTCTAGTTGTTTATTAAAATTTAAATCCCTATAATGTTTGAGAACGTTAAGGATTGTCTGAATTCAATCTGAATGTGTGTAATAATTTAGTCATTTTTATATTTAACAATTCATATATAATGCCTCATTTTTGTTGTGCTTCAAACATTTAAAAGCCTAAATATTTTATACTGAATTTCATGTAATTACTGTGATAATAAAATTAATATACATGCATGTATGTTATTATATACGTTAAAAAGGCAAAATGACTGTAACTTATACCGGTGAAGTGGCTACATGTCGTGGTTTTGGAACATTTTTAAAAGTTTTGTACCGGTAAGTTAACGAAATTTATTATTACGCTTGTTATTTATTGTAGCATGTTCAATAAAATTCTACCTACCTACTTATTACAAATTTCATAAAGAATCAGTTAATTATCATCAGCCATTATGTCCCCACTGCTGGGTCACATGCCTTTTCTCCTATATCCAAGAGAGAGAGTATGGGCCATAACTATTATAATCCACTACACATGCTGCTCAGAGTTAGTGGATGTCACATGTCCTTGACTTTGAGATTCTTGGACATATCAGTTCATAAAATCTGTGACACACACATGTTGCTCTATATTTTGTTTATTTTAATCAATATGTACCTATATAAATTATATTCTTGAAAAAATATGTGAGGGTTTAAGAGAAATTAAATTGGTAAGTATTTACCTATTTAATTTCTCTGAAAAAATACAAATTCACTTATATGAGTAAAGAAACTTTGTAGGTACTAATTATTAGTTTGATATTTAAGAATGCTAAGGGTATGATTTTCTACGCTGTTCAGTACATCATACTCTATATATAATTAAATACCATGCCAATCCTTGAATGGAAAGGAAAAGACAACTGATGACAGTGATGATACAAAGTTTAATTTTTAATTTCTTGTCGCACAAATGGACTGACCTGCCGCTTGATACTCAAAAGTTAAAAGATATTTATTAAATAGGCACAAAAAATGCACTTTTAGATGTCATATAATACACTTATTACAATTCAATTAAAATATGTTAAAATCTGTAACTTAAGACATCTTGACTTTGAAAAGAAAAGATAAGGATGTCTTACCCATTTCTTTCCCATACTCAGATTGAAATCTGGGCCCAGAAAAGAAATGGGAAAACTAACTCTACCAGTGCTTCGGAAAAATGCCTGCTAGATAATATCCATTACAAAAAGTTATAAACTATTGAGTCTGGTAGCAAGTCCAGTTAATTATCTTTAAAATATGTTCATTCACTTCTTTAGCATAAGTAGGTTGTACTGCAGAGGGTACTATAACAAGAGAAATAAAACAATAAAATAGATGCATACCTTTATAGAAAAAAAACTTAAACTAGATATTGTGCTTAACCCTGAGACTTCTTAAATCCTCCTTATACATAGTGAAGTAGGTATGTAATTCATCACGCATCTGACCATTTCTGTCTCACCCTAATCCCGCTCATGCTGCCATCCCATGCCTATTCTGATCCCGTCCCACTCATATCCAATCACCGGTCCGTTTCTATCCCATTACAGTTCCGTTCCTATCCCGTTACCGTCCCGCTCCTATCCTGTTATCGTCCTCCTCCTTTGGCATTACCAAACACCGCCTATGCCATTAACATCTCGCTCCGATATCTCTTTACCGTTCCCCTCCTATTCCGTTACTAACGTCCTATGGTCCCAATCCCAACCGCCTTTTATCCCGATCCCACCCGCTCCTATGTGGTTACCTTGCCGCACCTACCCCGTTATCGTTCTCCTTCTATCATATTACTATCCTATCTCGAGTCTCCCTTCAGTCCTGTTACCGGACCCTCTTATCCTGTTACCGTCTTTATTTCACGTACCATATTTCTGCTGCGTATGTAGGTTTTGTAGCTTTCGATATTTCTTGATTAGTAAGTCAGTCAGTGAGTGGATTAATTTTAGATTTGTAGATGCAAACTTTACCACGATTTTATAGATCATTTAAAAAAATATTGTGAGACACGTATTTATAGCTTTTTGACAAAGAAGGTACATGTTAATGTAATCATGTCGAGTTAAATAATGTACGAAGTCTAATCGTTGTAATTCAAAAATATCAAACCCAGGCTGTTTAACCTTGTTAGGGGTTGATTTAAAAAAATGGGGGTTTTTATTTTGTTCTATGCTTAGTCTGTGTACTGTGTACCAACCAATTTTCATCGCCATAACCTTAACTTCATGAACAAAGATTTTCTTTACAATGTTTCCATCCTGTTTAAGCCTGTTAAGGGGATTATATTTGAAAAATTTTGTCTTAGTACACAAATTTTGTGTTTCTATTTCTACTGTGATGACTGTCAATGTATCGTTTTCTGCGAAATGACGAGAACACGTTTGAATCCAAAGGACTTAAACAGGTTGGGTAAGGAGTAAGGAGTGTGTTCGTCACGCCGTGTATTGTACGACAGGGTAGGCAGCGCCAACCTACAACACAGCCTTGATGGTCCTGCCTGTAAAAAAATGGAAATACGAACAAAAATGCTATTGTTACTTTCCAGAGTCTGCCTTTATTTATTATCCGTCAATATGTTGCTTAGGTACCTAAATACCTACATGAAGCAAGCTGAGCAAAGGATGAAATCTGTTCTTCGCAGACATTCAAACATTCTATTACTTACGATTGCTTTTCAAAGACCCTCCTGCACCTTTGCAGACCAATGCAGACAACTACTCTGTAGTTATTAATAATACTCTGTAGTTTCTCCGATTTCAACGACGAAAATAATTGTAGTTTCCAAAAACCAAGCGAGGCCAAATAAAACAACCCCTTCAAATGTTGTTTTCGTGCGTGACTCGTTCCTAAGAACAACGACCTATGCATATTGTGATTTCTTTAACCGTAAGTACGAATAAGAACGTTAACCTTATAAGGGGCACGTATTTGTTTGGTCAATGGAAACTGCCACCATGTTTGTTCATTACATCGGACTCACGAATTGTTTACTTACATAGGTACCAGACTTGAGCGAGTCCTCTGATTAACTGATTATGGCCTTGTTATCTTGGCTAATCACACACTTCTCTTCACGTCGCGTCGTATTTGACTTTGTCTTACTGATATATTGTGCAGTACCTATTGATTGCAGGCGGCATCTCCGCACGCAACCTCAGATGACTACTCTAAGAAATCCTGATCAATTTATCGGTTCGCGCTCAAGGACTCCAAAGCGATTTATGCCAGTTTAAATCTTTGACCTTAGGCTTTCAATAAGAAAAAATATTTGACTCGTTTAGAAAATGAGCTAATGAATGAAATAGATTTTGAAAATACCAATAATTCAATAGACATACCTATTACCTACCTATATTTTTATATATCTTAGGCTGTTATATATATTGTTCTAAGAATATTTTTAAAAGGTAGTCGCACAAGTTGCAGTTGGATCGATACTAAAGACGGACTGTGTCGCAGTATTTGCCTCTGTCTAGCTGAATCCGCGGGCTCTATGCCTTTGTCTCCCTCGGAACCGGCTAACCTAGGTAAGCAGAAATTTAATTATGGTATACATTCTAGGCGCCTATACTCTAACCATCAATGTATCTCTATGTCTTGTCCTTGAACGTCTTCACATATTCGCGGTCCGTCTTATCCTGTTTCAATTCAGGATGCCGATAACTGATATCTGCTCCCGCATCTCACATCGTGTCTTGTGTCACACTCAGAAACATCATATCTTTGATTGGATTGACGACGATTGCGACTTTGCCAAAACAAACAGGTAGGATAGCGCCGATTTGGGATTTATTTATATTATATTTGTCCATGGAAGCACTGAGGACATCTAAGGAGAGTTTTCTTTTGTTTTTGTTTACGGATGCTGAGTAAACCGATTTTGTCAATGACCCTTGTATAAACAGCATACCCCTTAACCCTAAAATGCCCTAAAGTCCATCCATATATTTTTTATTGCATATACATCCGAAACAAAATGTTGGTTATATCGGGTATATGATTATACACTAGTGGTGCACAGATCTACCTAGCCCAGGTACCGTTCTTTCTTTCTATGTAGTAAAAATATGTCTAAGCTTTTCTTGATAGATTGATTATACACGCAGAACTTGTACCTTTATTATACTTATCCCAGTTCCCAGAGTCTGTGTAGTTATAAGTGAATGCAGGTTATCCGAAGGCGATATTCTGGATCGAGAGCGAAGTGGAGAAAAAAATATACCGAAGGCTGACCCCACCACCATGTGGGATGCATAGCTAAGAAGAGAGTTATTTTTTATTTAATATGTCGGCAAACAAGCCGACGGCTCGCCTGATGGTAAGCGGCTACCGTGGCCTAGGGACATCTACAGCACCAGAGGCATTGCTGATGCGTTGCCGACCCTTAAGGACTCTGTTAATACCCCTTTTAAAGGACTCTATGTTGTAGCTCAAAGGAAATACCGAAGAAGGTAGATCGTTCTACATCTTACAAGTGCGAGTGAAGCGAGTGGTGTGGGAAGTCCAGTTTTGTAAGATATGGGGGTTTTGTAACAGATGTCTGTGTAGTTATAATAATGTATAAATTATAAACTATAATAGAAGTACAAGCAGATATGAGAGGTATCATTAGTGTTTTTAAACGTTGTAACGGATCTATACATATAAATAAACGTTATAAGGTGATTAATTGCTAGTCCAGTTTTGCGGTTTCTTTGATACTTCGCAGCTGCGCAACATGAAAAGCAAACTTTAGCTAGTCTAGTACTAATTTTATCCTACTCCCCGACTCGGTCTCGGTCTGTTTAAACTTTTATGTAAAGGTACACTTCTTATTTTAGTGTAGCATTTTTTTTTTTTCTTTCATGTTAAAGAAATGTCTCATATGTATTAAGCTTCTTCGTGACTGATGTTCTATTTGTTAGTTGTTACCAAAGTGCCACGGGCTACCGACGTGTCCTCATGTCTTACCATGTCGTTACCAGGCAAGGGACATCTATTATTCACTGAAATTACTGCACTTTCCTTGCCCCACTAGTCCGGTCAATGCACTCACTTTTCAATATCGATCCTACCTATTCTAGGAAAGGTGGCATATGTAGGGTGTGTTTACAAATTCACCCTCCAGAGGTTTTCCTATAACTAAATAATTAACATGGTATCAGGAAACATAACTCTGTGTTCCCGTCTTTTTGAAATAAAAGCCATCGTTGTATAAGTTGGGCTTTTATTGGCTCTTATGTTTAGTGCGTCAGACATTTTATTTTACCGTTACCTGCAACACGATTGCTGGTGCGTTCATTTCACAGAAATTTAAAGTTTATTTTCTTGCTCATCTTAAAATCTGTCAGCAGTTTAGTCGAATATGGAACATATTCTGTTAATGTTAAGACTGACAATTACGTAAACATGAGTAACTAACTAACATGTTTTTTGCGGGGATAATTAAATTGAGCATGTACCTATCCGTAGAATTCGCACTGATCTTGATTCTTGATAAATGTTTTGTATTCTATCGGCTGCGTTGTTGAATGCGGAAGAATTTTATCATATAGAACATATCTTATTACCAGCGTACTTCAAGTCAGCTTTTGTCTTATGATACCTAAATTATGGTTTTATGAAGTTTGAAAAGTAAATTAACGACTGTGTTATGCTATGTGTAAAGCTGACTTGAGTTGAGAGCTGAGTTGATTAGAATACCTAGCTGTATTTTCTTAGAACAATGAAAATAAATAGAGCGGTAGTTATACCTAATAAATACTTACACATTCTAAAAAAGTGATTTTATGCTACGGTGTCGGTATGATGGGTCGAAACGAGATCCTTAATTCATTAGTCTGTAATGTGTAATGTATGTGTACGTTGCCCTGCATAATTATGCAGCTTGGCTTTCCCTAATTCAGTCACGCAACGTGAATAAGGTGATGGAATTGGCAAAAAATATAGGCGGCAAATTCGTGCCGAGCATTCCCTAATGTCTCCAAACAAATAACTTAGGCAGTTGTTGCAAAGTAGGTATTACTCGTATGCTACGAGTCCTAAATTAAGGACTTTTAACAGACTTCAAAAAAGGAGAAGGTTCTCTATTCGATTGTTTTTTTTATGATTGTTACTTCAGAACTCCGTCATTCATGAACCGATTTGGAAAATTCTTTTTGCGTTGGGTTCTGTATAGCTACGAAGTGGTCCCATATAAATTTCATCGATATGTTTTCATAGCGACGCGACGCGACGGTTAGCAGATCCTTAAGAATTCATATAAATTATATAAAACGATTGCCAAAATTTATAAGAGATAATTTATAACGCTATTTAATTTAATTTCTTTTTATATTGTTGTAAAATTTATCATAGTAAATTATAAGAAATAATAATAATAATTCCTTCGTAAATAAAGTAAGTAGCATTTGACCACAATCATGATGTCCAAATGGATAGATTTTATCACAATAGCATTTCAAACAACGTCACGATGCCTATAACGACTGCTAATGACACCGTATAAAAAGGCAAGGTCAAAGTTCTGATTATGTTACTTTTGTTGTTCAGTGGTCACTCCAAAACTTACTTTATTTTCTGATTTGAATAAATGAATTAAAGAAAAAAATATAATAACGAGTAAGTATCTAACCTAAGGGGTCAAATAAAACTTATAAAAGTACAATGTAAACATTTTGTTAACCTTGCCATATCGTAAGTTGTATTGTAACTATAACACTTCGAAAAAAATACCGATTTTGGAACACTTAATGTCAAGTTTCTCCAAGTAAAAAGTTAGACATGTTGACGGGCATAATTGCGCTGGCCGACTTGTATTTTAAAGGTTTTACAAGCTTTTATTTAACTTGCAATGTATATATATGTAACTATGTTTGTTCGGGTGAAATCTCTTTCATTATGATTTTGTAGAATCTACGTCAAAAATTTATAAAGAAACTAAATTGCTTAATATTACACAAATATATAAGTATATCACCAACGTATGTTATAGTATGTATATTAGTAAAAAAGATAATGAATAAAAATCTACACTCTGAAATAACCTTTAATAAAAACATACAAATTAATAATTTAAATACAAGAAATGCGCATAACATAATATATCATCTTTTTCCTTGAACAAACTACGGAAAAAAATCAATTTTATATGAAGGAGCTTCGATCGTATATATGATCGAAGTGAAGGAGCACTACTATTCAATAAATTACCAAAATCAATAAAACAAACGGAATCACTAAACATATTTAAAAACTGCTAAAGTACACATCTTGTCAAACGAATTGTCACTTCTGTAATAATGTATTTGTTTGTGTGATCATATTTTTTTATTTGTCTACCCTAGTTAAAAATAAATATTTTTGTGTTCGCCTGCATGCTCAAGGGAATTAAAATAGTACCTACCTTATTTTAATGTATTGTAATTTCTCTTTTAAGTGAACCATGTTTTGATAAATAAATTATCTTAAACCGGAAATCTTACAAGCTGAATCTTGGAACTCCTTGACGGTTAATTGTAAACTACTAGTGTTTGGGCTCATTTAAATCTTTAACCGAAAAACTTATTTTAGTATCACTCAAGTGGTTTCACGCACTCGGAGCACTCCAACAAACCATTAATCATGGTGCCATTGATATGGTACATCCTCTATCGACAATGGGTGCAGCAAGTTACTTGGAGGAAGTACCCAACACGATGAGGGGAATGGCTTTACAAGCCTCACCTTGAAACATGCCAGTGACGTCACCAGGATTGAAAGAACAGTTAGCGAAGCTTGACGTAGTTTGTGATCGTATCATTACCTACGTCTACAAATACGTAGTAGAGTATGCAAATGAACTATTTCATACCATTGATATATATTTTGTTTAGCTCAATGTTTCATACCATTCCTTCATTGCCACTAAATTTTTTTGTTCGCTAAGTCTATAGAGTCTATACAGCCATTTTACATTACATTTTTTTTATATTTACCCGGAATTGTCTATCTTAAAAAAGTGTATCTGGATACCTTAATTATTTTCTACAGCCTGTCAAAATGAAGATCGTCAGGCTGGCTGATAAGGTTATGATAATAACATTATAGATCAAATTCGCTACTGTTTTTCTTGCGTTATGTTATTAGCTTCAGTGAATTGAACGCTACACCTAGATTTGCTTAGTTTCAAAGAATCATGCTTTAAACATTTTCAGATCGCGTGCTAATAACTACTAATAGCTAAAGTACCTACATAACTAACATCAACACGACAGAGCTGTAGGTTGAACTTTGAATTCAAGGTTAATTGTGGAACTGATACATAAAACTGATGCAAATGATCGTTATTGTCTTTGCAGTTTTTGCGATAACAGCCTTTCCAATAATTGTGTTTTCGATAAACTTAAATCAAAAGGGAGATCCTCATGTCTACGTGTCTGCCAGTAAATAATTTAAATATTCGAATTTTTCGAATATGCGTCTTCTTTGAATAATTATAAATTCTCTTGGGGGAGACCTTTGCCCAGCAGTGGGACAACATAGGTAAAAAAAAAAATTCTCGGACCGGAGCGAAGACGATAGTATAGTGTCACGCGATGATGGTGTTTCGATGCCACAATTACGTATAATTACATTTCCCCTCCCTCTGTTTTTTGTTAATAAAACAAATGTAAATAAAATAACCTTAATATGGAGAATAAAACCTGATCTTATCTTTATAGCATTTATGCTGTCACCTACTAGACATGTTGTCCTCTTCAGAGTAAAATTACCTAACACCAGTTATGAATAACCTCATGACCACTAAAATTTGATAAGATCGTATCCGATATTTAAGTGTCGTAATCCCCACTCAGATGTAGCGATGGCGACAGACTACCATTCGCATACTAAAACACAATCCTGCCATGAAATTAGTATTCATATTGCCACTTTATTCGATGTTATTTAACTTGATGGATGAACTTGAATTATACTGCCAATGCTTGCTGAATTTCATTGAGCGAACTGCACTCGTATGGTAATTAATACGTGTGCCACCTTGAATAGTATCACCTCACCATCAACCCGTTTCTATCCGTTGGACGTTGGACATAGGCCTGTTATTTCTTTACCTTGAATAAAATATACCTATTATTTGTAATGTATGAATTTTCTTTTGTTTTTAGATGGCGGGGGAGCATATACAAGTTAGTGTGGCTCGATCTGCTAGTATTCCTGCTACTGTATTACACGCTCAATTTAACTTATCGTTTGCTCTTAGATGCGGAATCGAAAAAGTAAGTATTTTACGAAATATCTATTTATATCTTTTTTATTAAGGCCAAAACAGGATTACACAGTCAATAACAGATGCGTTCTACTAGCTTAAAAAAAAGATTGTAAAAGAGTGTGTACTTTAGCGTATTTGGGTGAGGGGGTAAGGGGGGTTATCTAAGGCACAGTATATAGTACTGCGTCTAAGGTAGCCAAATGAGGCAAGTTGCGCAAGGACAAAACTAGGAAGGAAACAATAAAATTAAGCCGACCTTCTTTACATTTGCTATGTAGGTAATGAAGTGGTAATTGAATTTTTACATGACTGCAAGTCAGTAAATTGTTGTGTAAATGATGCTTGTGACAAAAGCGAATAAGTAACATAGGATTTTTTCTATTTTTCGTTTAGCTGCTTCATGTCCATACTGCGTCCTCATTCCGTTACCTACATAGGTGCGATGCCGATGGCTATTTTATCTGGGTTTGGTCACTTCCCGCCCACTATGCTCCTTGAATTCATGATGTGATCTGTGATAATGATAAGACTTTACATCCTGCTAGTACTATTATTTATTCTGTGATCCTGCCACTGCGCGTGATCGTAGGTTACATAATATAATGAATAGAATAGATCAAGTCATCGAGGACACATACTAATGATAATGATTACTGAATACGCAACTAGTATGATTATTGGAGCTCTGTTGTTCTATACCTATCTACAGCCTGAAAACTTCGTATTTTACTATGACGAAGAACAATTACGTAATGTAGTATTTAGTCTATTCGTGAACACACTAGTTTCATTACCTAGATTAATTCTCGGACATGTGGCTTGCTAGTTTAGCACGCTGGGCATTATTGTCCCAGTGTCTGCTATGAAATAATGGTTACACGGACCACGGTCATGAACATACAAGTAGGTAATTACATCTATTGTAGTCGATAGTAGTTTGAATAATGTACCTAATATAGGTATGTGTAGCAGCGGCAAAAAACCTGTAAATGGGTAATTAGTTTACATATAAATAGCCCGGGAGATGATTTAGAGTAGGTACCTACATAAAGTTACATTTTAATTGGTGAGTTACTAGACATGTTTGTCAGTGAAGTAATAATCCGATAAATTATATAGAACCATAGAGTACTAAGCGTTATTATACTCGGTACAATAAAATTAGGTGAAATAATAAATAGGAGTGCAAATGTTAATATAAAGATATATAAACTAGAAATAGAATATGAAGGTAACTGAATTAGGAACAACTGTGTGTACATTATACATAAATGCTTAGGTACGTGGGTTATCTGCGAATAAATCAAATTCCTAATATACTTACACTCTTTTAAAATGAAGCTTGCGCAGGATAGACTGAAGGTCACAGCTAATAATTTTATTTTGCTCCCACTTTTAATCTCATTCCATCTAGTTAACACGATACATTTCTTCACAGGATGTTCGAAGGCGTGGTAAATTACTGCAGTTTCCACGGGAATGTGATTCCGTTGTCGTTCGTACTGGGTTTCTACGTCTCGGTCGTGATGACCAGATGGTGGAACCAGTACACCACCATCCCCTGGCCAGATTCCATCGCCGTTTTTGTTTCCGCCACTATACACGGACAGGTAAACAACACAAAGGTAATAAAACTAAACAACGATTATTAAACTGTTTGGAAGGGTTTTCAGAGGGTTTTTAATATGCTTGACTTCTTAAGCCATAATCGTAGTTGGGTTTTAATATTAAACATACATACACCTGTGTACTGTTTCTAAGATCATTCATGGTAAGGGTGGCCATTATAAAACAATTCCTAAGTGTTCATTGTTTTCATAGAGCCTTAAGAATAAAAACCTTATTTAAGGTTAAGCTTTTTGTCTCTTTGTAACATATTCGTTTGAACGCAAGTTAAACTGTGACAAAAAATGTTTAACTCTTATTTCCGGTTTATTAATAAGGGCCGTAATGTTTACCTACTGAAATATTTATTTTATATTATGCATGGTTTTTACTTGCGGGCACTTACCTAGCACCTATATTCTATCTTATGCATATGCTTACATGCTTACACTAAATACACTATTTCCAAAAGGTTAATTGTGTTTTTGTTGACGGCTGCGCTGGTTTTATAAATGTT
This sequence comes from Petrophora chlorosata, assembly GCA_951640565.1. Taxonomy (NCBI): domain Eukaryota; kingdom Metazoa; phylum Arthropoda; class Insecta; order Lepidoptera; family Geometridae; genus Petrophora; species Petrophora chlorosata. Next base: position 9,647,456 of record OX621193.1, on the reverse strand, counting down.
AAAAATTAAGGGCTTTTAATTGCAGATATTATAGTAATCTCATCAATTTATATTCATAAAATAATTTATAAATAAATACCTGTAGTTTATTATACGATTCAAGGAAATGGATAGGCATATCTATTTTACAATAGCGGTAAATATTTTACGATATAATTCTACCTTTATAAACATCGTCAATTCAAGGTCGAGTCACTACGATCTTCGATCTTTTGAATGAAAATCGCTCTAACTTTCCTGTAAGGTTAATCTGGTTATATATCACACCTTAATTATCTTGAAGACCTTGTTGGTTTCGAATACTAGGTATTGTGTAAAATATTTCCGAAAATGTCGCGTGTTTCGCAATTCAATCAAATAAAAATAGTTTCACCGAACCTAATATCATTTTAGTATCTAGGCTGCACCTCGCGTGACTTTAAGTGGAGTTGCGTGCTGAAGACACATACCTAACATCTCACTTGCTACTAATGCTAGATGCTAATGCTACTATTTAGCACTGACGTCGTCAAATTCGTACTATTAAAATTTTTATATAAAAAATGTACGCACAAATACATAACCAAGCTATAAAAATCATTGACTGAATCACTCAGAAGTTATGTATCTAAATTACAAGGGCAAGACAAGAATACAATCTTCTTGAGTATCTTATCATTTCCTACATTGTGTACATTATACCTTCTGTTATAAAATGATAACGTCTCGCCGCCAGCAAAGTGAGAACTACTTTACTTTTTATAATACTTTAATTACTATTTTGAGGCTCCGTTCACATTTCTCCCACTATCTCACTTGGACGTGCTTTACTGATATTTGAACATATAGTATTTGAGTATAGGTACTTTATTCTTTATTCAAATGAAAGAATATTATTATTTTTGTAGCTATTTTGAGGTGCTTTATACATATATATTTTTTTACTTTGATACAAATAAAAAATCTTATTGTACACCAAACTGTACAAAAATAACATAAGACTATTTTACTCAATAGCTAAAAACAAAAGAAGCTCAATTTAGTATTAGGTATAAATGAGTAACTATAGCCTATATTTCTTAGTATTGAAACTTCAAAGTAATTGCGGCGTTTTGCGTTTAATTAATTCCCAGATAAAGAATTAATCATGTTTAACGCGGAGACGTGAATTATTTTCATATTTATCAACTTAATTCCTTGTATGGCGTAACAACTGTGGGTTGGGAAAATACCAAACGAAAAGATGATACTAGAGAAAAGGCTGCGACTAACCTTTGTAAAATTAATTCAATAAGTCCTTTTTTGTAAGTGTGGCTAAGCCAAGGTATATATTCTATGGGCCTCTGTTAATTTTACTTTATTGTACTTGAAATAAATAAATAAAATCCGACTAAGTCTAAAATTTGATATGGATTGGCGCTTTTAATTTTGCTCTTGTTTATTATGTACAGTGTAATACTCAGTGGAATCCTATCCTTTTTCTATAGTCGTAGGTACTAAATGTTATTAACTAAGTTTCACATCACATCCATTTACTAAGTTCTGGAATTAGTCCGTAGCTTACTTACATGTGTTTCTTTGTAAATTGCTGTACCACACTTCCGGCGCAGACGCCTCTAATTAGCTTTAAATACCTCCGAATTACCGATGCGATCAATTAAAATCCTCGTATTACTGCTTTGTTGCGCATTGAATTTTTATTTGTGATGAACATAATCCATTCCTCCTCCAAAAACAACTTTCGATTTTACTCTGCTCTTCGCTTCTACAGGTGCCTTTTAATATAGACGAGCAAGCGGAGAAGTAAGAAGCCTATACAAATTACCATGTTCTGGAAGTTATCTTTTGTTTCATAATAAATTTTCTGAGTCATGAAATTCCATTTTTGAGTTCTTGCCCTAGACAAGTGTTACGCCTCTTTCTTACATTGTTATTTCGCTAATTATAACTTTATTGTCCGCACAGGACGAGCGCGGGCGTCTGATGCGTCGTACAATCGTTCGCTACGTCTGCCTTTGTCTTACAATGGTACTTACAATGATCTCCCCGCGAGTAAAGAAGCGGTTCCCTGACCTCGACAATCTAGTGGAGGCAGGTCTGCTTCTAGACAACGAGAAAAACATCCTAAACAACCTCAATATGAAGTTTCCTAAGACCACCAAACATTGGTAAGTCGAACTAGCATCAGCACCACTTATTTCACTGCTAAGGTATAGATTTCGCTTGCGCCATTACATTTAGTCCGGGGAAGTCTTCAATCAGGTTTCACCCACAAACTTTACAATGTCAGTCGTCTCTTCTCGTCTGACGCGGATGACGTTGAGACGATGCTACGCTGCTTACACTGTCGTGCCACATCTACCACTACATCATTACTACCCGGTTACACACCTTTCATCTCCCTAGCTTGCCATAGTAATGTACATTTTATACCTGCTCATTCCATTGCGTGATATTTAGGACAGGCTTCTCTTATGTTTAGGGCAGAGGTTGCAGCTTGCAGTTTAGTAAGTCCACATTATAAATAATAGGTATTTATTTGTCACTTACATGTTTGTTGTCTGTAAATGTTTAGAGTTGTTATATATATATATATATATATATATATATATATATATGTATATATGTAAAAGTAATTGCTATACAATAACAAAGTTTCAATAGATGACGTAAACATAGTTTTTCCTGAAATAGTGTATAATGGAATGGGCCCTTAACCATAATTCCATATCGCTGTCGGTCGTCTTACAAGCCATTGAGTCAGCCGTAATTGACTATTAGAATATAATAGATGTACATAAGACGGTCTTATTGCTCCAAGTAATTTTTTGCTTTTTTAAATCCGGTTTAATTAATTGATCTTCGACCGAACAAAGAAATCAATCAATCCATAACGGTAATGATATTCCGTAAATCTGCATTTTCTTCTAATTGATTCACTCGTCATTTCTGCGAAATTTATCGTCGTAGAATGACTCTGGTGACTCATGATGTCATTCCTAATGATAAGTTTACATATTTATAAGGATAAAATTTTGTGTTTTTTTTCTGAATCTTATTTGTTACTTGTGATCAAAAGACTGAGATTTGATTTGAGCGGGGTATGAAATTTTATTTTTCGTGAGAGTTGTAGATTGTTATTGTAGAGGTATAATTAAAAAGAGAAGGTAGGTAAACGTAGATGTGTATGTGTGTATGATATAACATATTTAAAACTTCTTCTGTCTGTGTGAAATGATTACTTACAAAGACTTTGGGTCTCAAAGATGAAAGTGTACCTAATTAGATTCTTTGTTCCATAAAATAATGTCGTATGCTTTATTTCATACCTAAAATGAAACTGGACTTGTGCCAGCCTTTACAACTTCATTTTCAACGATATTATGAAAGTCATATGAAAGTGATGGTCATATCAATTTTGTATTTTATTATACTGTATTTTATCTTCGAGTTGGTAAAAAAATCATAATTCAGAGGGAAAATACTAAACCAGTTGAGAATCATTTCGTCATAGCTCACATAATATCTCTGCTCAGCAGCTGCAGTGTAAATAACTAGAATATATTATGAATACATAACATAGCATGATTAATTGTATTGTAAATGGTTGGAATATTGTTACTGAGTAGCACTAGAAATATAATGATATCCATATAATGTAGATTAGACTTAGTGGAATGTCGACTTTAAATATTTTTTATCGTTTGATATAACCGATTATTTATAGGTAGGTGTGACGAATATTAACGTATTATTATATTTCGAAGGTTACCAATCGTGTGGGCGACTAGCATAGTGACCAGAGCCCGCAAGGAGGGTCGGATAAGAGATGATTTCGCAGTCAAAACGATAATAGACGAATTGAACAAATTTAGAGGGCAAGCAGGACTCTTGCTTAGCTACGACACCATAAGCGTGCCTTTAGTATATACTCAGGTAAGTGTTCTAACGGCTTAGCGCATCGTCATTGTATATATTGTAAACAAATAGATAAATAGTATTATACTATCGTGTCATTTGTTTGACATTACGTCATACTGCTTCTGAACCAACCAGATGAGGCGCTATAATGAATGCATGCTTACCCATAGATTTTCGCGTTGCCATACAAAATTTGTAGAAGTAATCTTTCGTATTTTCCTTTCAGGTAGTTACAATAGCAGTATACTCATACTTTATAACTTCTGCGCTGGGCAGCCAGTGGGTAGAAAATAAACTGCAGGCATCCAGTAGCGAAGCGTACATTAGTAACATAGATCTCTATTTTCCGATATTTAGCACATTAGAATTTTTCTTTTACATGGGGTGGCTGAAAGTGGCCGAATCGCTAATCAACCCCTTCGGCGAGGACGATGATGACTTTGAAGTCAACTGGTTGATTGACAGAGATTTGCAGGTGAGAGTTAACATGCTGTTTAAAATAAAAAGAATTGGCGTATTGATTAATAATAAAATACAAGTACATACATAAACTAAAAAAAAATTATGAGCAAAAAACCTTTTATCGACTGACAAATTCCAACAGTCAATTCACAACAGTGTGACCTAAAACGGAAATCTAATTTCCTGCATGAGCAAGCGTCTTACATACATACACTGAATATAGACGGAACAAACATTATTCCTGACAAAATTGTGTTATGTTTACCTGTTTTTATTTTTTTAAAACAAAACACGTCAAATGATCCCAATCACAAACAATAATTTATTTGCTAGAATACATCAATTATTACACGGTCTTATTAATTATATTTATTGTCACTTGTATTCAGCCTTCCAGCAGGCGTGCAAATGTTCAAAAATAATAACTTACATGTCAAGTCACATTATTAATTAAAATTACAATGTCAACAATCCTAATAAAAATAAATACAAATTAAAGCATTATTAAAAAATTGTTATGAGATTATTAATTATATTATTAGTTATTCAAAAATTCAATCACATTATAAAGCATTTGTCCAATAGCCAATTTCACATCCAGGTTTCGTACATGATTGTGGACGAGATGCACCACGAGCATCCAGAACTGATCAAGGATCAGTACTGGGACGAGGTGTTCCCCACGGAACTACCGTACACGATCGCGACCGAGAACCAGAGAGAGGACCACCCGGAGCATTCGACGGCTCGGATCGCGGTGCCCGCGCGCCAGCGGAGCATGGTGATGACGGCACCTTCGCAGGTCAAGATCGACGAGATGGTACCCTCCAACACCGTGAGTTACAAGTTCGACCCGCCAGAGGTTAGACTCGCCCGTTTTTAAGCATGCTGCACGGAGGAGCTTCGCAGTGTGGCTCGGTGTGCGAGGGTTGCCAATATGTTACTCAATTTTCCTTACTGATCGTCGACCGATGAATTTGTTTACTTCTATCATATTTGTGGCTGGGATTTCACTTTACATATCGTATGGTATTTACATTTACATGGTATAATAAAATATATTATTTTTATGATACCGCAATAACGACTGTTGTTCGGTAAATTTTAATTTAATTTATTGATTACCTAAATCACAACTTAGATTTTCAAATTATGTATAATACACTTAAATTGGCAGCCCTTTTTGTGCCTAATATCGGTAAGAGTCTAACAATATTTATAATACCTACCGGTTTACTTATATGTCATAATTTATATAGTTTAATATACATATTTAGAAGCGTATATCTGTTAATCAGTATTTTATCAACAGTATTAGGAAGTAATGGAATTAATTTATATTTATGACAGGTTTTCTGATATCTAACATTAGTGCCTACCTACAGGGTGAGCGTAAATTAATAACACAATAACATTTTTTGGTTAAGGCTCTGTCTGATCAGGAATGGAAAGGCCATGAATTGTGGAATCGTGAAAATATCATCTTTTTTGGTATTACAGTTTTTTGTTCTTTTAAAACGAAAGGATTTTTGAAAATGTGACTAGCAATACTTATAGAAGAATAATTTAGCTTTACAAAACATACAAAAAGTTATCGTTTTTAATTTTGAGACATTCGTTCTAGTCAAAGTTTAGAGGTATTTCTATTTTGTTTAGCGATTGTAGGACTTCTCAGTACTTGAGATCCTCTACGCGTTGAAAAGTCCGATGTACCTATACCATGACAGAGTTTTAACAACACCTAATTTAGTAATAACACTTAACTGCTAAAAAATTCAGTACCTAATTTATGTCTAATCTGTTGTGTTTGTTAAATGTTATTTATTTATGTTGAACTTTTAACATAGTCTCCTAATTATTAACGTTATTTGTTTGTGTTTATGTTTAACTCTGAATAACTCTCATTGTCCGTATTTACTTTCGATGCTGTAAATAATCTTGCATATTTGTTGACATAATCCTTGCTTGGCTGCGTTTATGTCATATGAATAATATCTTATCTTGTCAGTTGTCTTATCATATTTGTAACATAAAAGCTTTGATAACAAATCTCTTCCTAAAAGGCAAAAATAGGCATTGACCCTGAGCAATTAAACCACGTTCAAAAACAGACACGTGACCATAACAGTTAATAATAATCTAATTTCTGAATATCACCACATCAAGCACATAGTTGATAATTTTCTTGTAGTCAACTATTTTCATAATTATCGAAAAGAGTAAATCTAAAATATACCTTATCTTTAGCCTACAGTCCTCCAAAGTCTAAATTCTGTGTCTACAAAATATCACAGCAATATTTCGCCGACAGCAATTGCAGATGAACGACGACGCCGTATCGGGTATCCACTTCATAGTGTCACGCGGGAGCAAACGCGGGAAACGTGACGATAGGAATTCCATGGGGTCTTCCAACTCCGTGGCCTCGCTGGCACAGACGCAGACGATGGCTCGCACGGCGTCTGTTACGTCGATGTTGAAGAGACTGTTCTCGAAGGAGGACCAGCGGAGCGGGACCACTCCCTCGCAGACTGACGGTAGTGCGTGTTGAATTTGCTAACTAACTACATTTTCATTTTTAACAACGGGTGTATAACTCCATTCTGTCCCTAACTTTGACGCTGCTTATCTCTAAATTATTTGCTCGCCTTAGTGCAGACACTAGAATTCTGGGTCTGCCCAGCCTAAGCCATTGTCTTTGTGTAGGTTCCTACAAAGGATGCTAAAATTTCCTAGATCTAGCTCTTTGACTACTCTATTTGATACTTCGAGTAAGCAAAAGCAGCAGAAGCTAAAGCAGTTCTAACTTTAATGCTGTTAAAATCATCTGGATATGAAAATGAATGTAATATGATAATTGTAATTATTATCTACTCTTGTCATTAATAACTTATTGAAGTTCTTCAAGAACTTGGCATGTCAGTAGTGCACAGCGTAGTGGCAGAAAACCATCCTATTCGCAAAGTCCGTTTGGTCTACGCCGACTAATCCGCATGACTATATACATCTGGAAATAGTGATGTCTGTCTAGTACTGCACAGACTCATTAGCTGATTTTATCTTCTATTGCTGTTACAAATCCAAACAAGCGTATTATCATAGTCTGACCTTGCCTATTTCCACTAATGACGTCATACAACTACAGCAAATATCCTGTGATGACTAAATGACATGTGTGCACTTTTGTACACTCAGAAAACACTAACAAATGACTAAATCTTCCTGAGTAGCAAGCGAAATGAACAAATGGTTGGAACAATTTAATCTCCTTTTTATTGCGACAAGGCACTAAAATGTTGTTTGTAGTTGGTTTGGGGTGTTTATTGGCAGACTTAACATTACTCATTTACGTTGTCTATCGTTAATTAACGTTTATTAACAAACACCCATTCTAAATTTATGACTGGCCGACATTTCGTCATCAAGTAGGTTAAAAGTATGTTGATAATCGAGACCAAGATTTTGAGACACCTGCACTACAATACTTACAAAAATTTCGTATAAATGACCGTTACAAGGAAGGTTTTGATAAGCTTGCTCTTCAGCAAAGTGGGTTATTATTACAATTTAATTCCAAGTGTTCTTTGTAAGTAAGCGCAAGATGATTTCTTAGAAAACGGTTCTGACAAAACTACATGACATCCTATGTTGAATCATCAGCCGGTTGGTAACTTCTTCTTTCATGCCTATGGGTAATTAACTCTACCATATCTATTTATTCTTTTCGTACATTATTATTTCATAGTTGAATGCATTATTGACCGATTGGCACGCAGATGGGATGAAAATACTTACGAAAACTTGGATTTTATCGATTCCTGTCCTCGTCGTGTTTAGTAGAGATTCTGTGCATGGTCACTGAACTATATAAATATCACCTACTCGCATCAAATACAATTTTAAAGCATATATTGTTGCTAACCTTTTGGTTTATTCTTTCTTTTTGCTGCTTTCAAGAGAAAAAACTGCCCAAATTTTGGAGAAGCGCTAAGGTCGTAGCTTTACTTACACCAGGTAACTCACCAACGGACCCAGTACAGTCCTATTGTTATTGTTCCTCATCCAAACTCTCGATGAACTAATGTAAAACAATAATAGCTACAGTTATACCTATTCGTCCAATATATGAAGGCTTCTCTTATGAACGCCTCTCTAATGTCTATCTATATCTTCAGTTATTATTTACTAAACACTATCAGTCGTTGCTCCTATACTGGCCAAAAAGCTGAGCTCCCATTTTGCGAGGCTGTCTCGCGAGCCGTCCTTCACAAGGTAACCCTACAATATGGAGTTGGGTTTGCTTCGCGAGGCATTGTAGCTGGTGATGAGCTGCGATATTGATACCCAGCTTTACAGTAACTATGTGTTCCTATCTACTATTGATTAAGTTATTCATGTCGTTATTCCAGCGGGACGCTTCACGATATCAGCGAGTAATCCTACACTGAACAAGCCCGCGACTGCTGGAGGTGGCAGCATGAAGATCGCTAACGAAGTCATTGAAGAAGTCGACGAACAAGCAACCATTACTAGCATGGCCAAACGACCTGAGAACAGGTAATAACATGATTACTGAAGTTAGTAGTGCCAGAACAAATTTTTAGCAAAATTTAAAACAGATTTTATAATGCCTTTACCTTTATCGTATTATTGTTTGCAATGTTGCATTCCTAAAATAATAATAAATGTGGTTTGGCGTTCCCTGTTATTGCATTTTCAAAATAAACCCACTTGGGGAAAACATCGGAAAGTACCTACCTAAGGTTTCCTTGACTGCAACTAACGCTGTCATCAGTGTGTATAATGTACCTTCTTATACACAAATTACGTATTTAAATACGTAGATTACAAAGATCCGGGGTGTGGTTGGGCAGGTCGGCTCATATCTCACATAACACGAAGGTGGTGGGTTCGATTCCCGCTACGGTAGGTACAAATGTTTGAGCACCAGAAAAAAACGCAAGTGTTTGTTTTCTTGGCGTTGTGGGATGATATAGTCTTCGTAGTTCCTGGTTCCCTATACAAGGAATTTTAGTTAGTGGTCAGGATCTATGTAAGATGGTGATCTTATCGTTATTTATTTATTAGCTGCGCCCCGTTTCCCGGGATAAAATCACTTTTTAGTAAGTTAGTTATTTATAATTCAACATGACTATTGTTATTTTGATTTCAGACCAACAGCGATGAGCCTATTCCAAAAGGCGCCTCAGCCGAGCGAACCAGTGAACATAATTTCTAGAAATTCCAATCACAGCTCAAGTGAGTTACTTACCTGAAGGCCTGAAGCCTCGGGCGCGATTTACTACTTATTACCTTTACCTACTGTGTCTAGAACAGTGAGTAATAGTATAACCAGTGTTTACACTCGTATAACATTCAAAGAAAGTGCCTTGTGGGTGTGGCCTGCCATTAAAAATATTATGCGCCAAACTCAAGGGCCATGCGTCATATTAAGTAGGCACCGTTTTCATGACGTTGTTTTGTACAATACACCGTAACGACTTTTTCAAAACGTTACAATTTGAAGAGCAAAGGTGAATTGGTAATTTCAGGTACTCGTTTGTCCTCGTCTGCGCCCAACCCGTGGGGCTACACGCGGGCGGGCTCCGCGGGCGACAAGAGCCCCACGGGGGACTCGCTCCGGGACCCGGCCTCCTGCAGCGTCCCCGCCTCCATCCCCGACGAGCCGCGCGCGCGCCTCGACAGCGACGTCGGCCGCGAGCTCAGCGCCGCCGGCAGCCAGACCCTGTGTAACTATACCTACTGTTTACGGCCCGCGTGTACGGTCTTTCCAGGATCAACAGTACGGTCTCGTTATTATTTAGGCTGACGAGACCGGAATCTATCCCTGTGCCAAATTTCATCCAAATTCAGATATTTCAATAAATAACAAAACGCGAACATCTTAACGTTCGCATTTATAATATTAAGAGTATTAGGATTCGCTTCCCACTCCCCGTTTATCCCCATTCCGACGGATACTGACCGAGTATGATTAGCCTCAAAACCGCTGCCGTGTATCATTCAACTTTCACCAAAAATTCGGTGCTTCATCTTTCAGAAAAGTAAAAAGTAATCTCAGTTGTCACTCTCCATTAAACGAGATTCTAGTGATTTTATCTATAGCAGAGTTAGGCTTCCATGAGGTGATTTCATCAGGATCAGTATTCGAGAAATAAAGTCGCAGAGCCGATGTAGAAACGTATATTGTCCAAAATATAGTTTTACATTAGATTTTAGTACTTGTATTAAATTAATATTTAAAGATAAAAATTTGCAAAACACCACGACCATGAATGGGGGGCATTGAAGAGAGAGCCCATAGACAATACATTACAAGGGACGTACGTAGGTTAGATTTATTAAGAATAGCCATAGATTAAAAATAGTCACTCGATTTCACATTATCAAAGTAAATTCGTTTGTTACAGTGGATGAAGTAGACGGAGATAACGAAGACGTGGATGACTTCGAACGCCTTCGAAGTAAGCGAGAGAAGGAACGACGAGAGAGATACCAACAAAAACTCATGGCTCGCTCGGTCAGCGCACAACAGGTAACTGAAAGGGTTACCAATTAAAATCAACCACTATCCAAACTATAAATTTAAAATTAAAAAAAACCCCGACCAATAAGACATGTCTAAGAACCACCGCTAGAAAACCTGCTTTCAAATAAAAAAAATACCACATCGAAATTCTTTCACCCGTTTAAAAGCTCCGATGCCACACTTTTTGCGTCTGGGGTTAATCATACCAAATCTATTAAGTTATCCTTTGTATCTGTTCTAGCGAGAAGAAATAAAACTAAGAATTTGAAGTAGGTTGCCATTAAAAATTAAACCACAGTGTTGTTAATTTAAATATGTTATACCTACCTATATTTGTGAGATATATAAAAGAAATGAAAAAAAAAATCAACCACTATCCAAAAAACAAAAATAATACAATATGAACTGCATTGTAACCAGTGTTTTGTTTCCATTTTCAGCGAACTGGAAGTGTAGAGCTGATTGACAACGACTTACTGTTAGAAGACCTGCTGATGCAGTCTCGTGCGCTGAAGAAAGAAGACACTAAAGACGGGTCGAGAGACGACACCACTTGACAGAGTAGTTTTATTTTCCCGTGGGACTCAAGTTTTAATATTTCCGCGCCATCTCAGTATTAAATTGTGATATTGTACATATTGTGTTTAAGTACAGTACTAGTATATTGCGGATCATGTTAATATACATAGGTTTATGTATTTAAAAGACATGTAAATAGACAAATTATCATAACTGTAGTTGTTTAATTTCTGTCTCCAAGTCTAGTTATGATACCCACCGTTTCAGTTGGCAATGTATTTGCACTTGTGGAATTTCCAAGGAGCGAATTTTTCAGAAAATAATTAGAGTTCGCACGCGGGTTATAAACGTGTTGCAATTTGTTGAAAAATACGGTCGTATATCACACATACATTAAAACAATGAGAAATAAAACTTATCAATAGTTATACAATTGGCGGTCTTATAGTCGGAAGCAATATCTTACAGACCTTTGGATATACCTCCACATAGATCAAAGCAATAAGAAATAACATTTATTTAGTTATACAATTGGCGGTCTTATGGCATGAAGCAATCTCTTACAACCTTGTGATGTACCTAAAGCTTAACACCTGGACCTGTATGTTGTACTTGCTTTTACCGATTACTGTCATTCACTGTAATACTAAAAACTAAAGTTATCTTGAGTGTGACTATGTAGGTACCTATTCTTCAAGCTATTGCTTACTTGAGAAAAGATTTATGAATGAAAGTGGGCCCCATACCATGAGCATCACTAGGTAATTTGACTAAAACTGCAATTAGTGAGCCTTCGTCTTCTACACTTTGCATGGTTGTGAAGGCAAATTCTACATAATTTGTTTTGACTTGGTCCTGCACCAATGACAGAAGTGCAGATTTTGCATGCTCGGTCTAAAACGGTGAAGGAAAACATGGTGATGAAAACCGCTTCCGCGCTTTGGACTGGTAGGCTCTAGCCGTAGTTGTAATACCACCCACCGAACAAAGCCATGCCGTCAAGCGACCTAGTCGTGTTTCGGGATGATGTTCGGTGAACCATCAGGGAGATGGGTCTCAGCAGCCGCTCAACTGCCGTCTCTCTAGATCTATGTGCTCCATCTTAGGCCACATCATCGCTTCACATCAGGCGAGATAGTGGCCAAACATAGATCTATCAAGCGTAAAAATAAAATGTTGTGAACTTATAAAAAAAACAAGAAGTTAAGTTGTTTTCAGGGAATTTATTAACTTAAAAGTATCAGTGGTGTTACAGCACAAGCTTACAGCTTGAGCTTTGTCCTCCTCCAGTGACGCCTCTTAGCGTTGTATCTGCAAAGATAAAAACAAACATGAGCATTCTGCCAATATGAATATTAACTTATAGCTAATAGGTATGGGTATGGGCAGTTTTACAATCCAATACATTACATTAGAGGTCACTGTAAAACTGTGGTTGGGTAAATTCCATTGACCGTAAGAAACTATAGGGGACTTCTACCATTTAATAAAGAAAGGGTTGAATCATCATCATTAGCCCATCATGTTCCCACTGCTGGGACACGGGTCTTCTATCATAGAGAGAGTATGGGTTGAATAATCACACAAAATAATGTAAAATGAAGTAACACCTGCTGGCCTTTCACCACAATTCATAAAAACATTAAATATATTCACAAAATCTAAATAATTGCCAGAGAAGAATACTACGAGCCGAAAGTTGAACCAGAAATAGGTTCAGTCACTGCGACTAAAAATGGCCGACCTGGCCGAAAAGCGGATTTACAGGACGTCATCAAAAAAAAGTGGTCAATTGAACAATATTTTGTTCAGTGTCAATTTCCATCACATTTGTATAACACACAACATGTATAGACACATGTTATGACTCTTGCTACTCTATAGTAAATTCAAATATAGAGCAGCCATAATTATAACTGACTGAATGAAACAAATCTTGCAATACTACAAGCATCCTCAGATATTTAAGATTAAGAACATGCTTTGCAGTAGTGCAGCTTTTGTAGATTGCGTGTTTTATTATTCATTTATTATTTATTCATCATAACATTATTAAAATTTGATATCATCAAATGGAATTTGCAGACTATAACCATGGCCTGATCTCAAGCAGTCTTTCAAATAAATAGGCCTTTTTCCTTAGTTGTTTGTCATCAATAGTTAATTACAGTACCTGTTTATATGTGTGGAATTTGACTTCAGTGGTAGATTACAAAACTCTTTCACAATATGGTTATAAGTAATGTAATTATACAATAGTGCACCATACATGACAGGTAAGCATGAAAATTATTCATCAATTTATTATAACTCTAGGCATTTTCTCTGATTAATAGCAGTGATGAGACAAGAAACTCATTCGACTGATCGTAAGCCTGCCCATACTAAATTAAACTTTACAAAAAAGCAACACATAGCACTGCATTGCATTCATCACCCCGAGACACCAGCCGGGCGATCACGTAAGTCTGTTGCGAACATCGCATGTTGCTGACTAAATCATTAAAATGCGATCATGTAACTTTTTATGTCTCAATTTCAATGTGCTTCTATCGATTACCCGACAAATTTACAAAGCGAGAGTGGGCTATGAATCGTTATGTATACTCCCAACCTACTCAATTTTACTGTGTAATATGGCTCTTGTCTATAGTTAATATATCGATATAAACTTTGTTTATCAAAACGTATTTTTATTTCAATTGAGCTTTCGTTGACGTTTGATTGCGACAAACAGGTTACATGATCGCAAAACCATCATAGAAACTGGATTCTTATAGAAATTGATTGAAATAAAAGATACATGATTGCCCTGCAGATATTAAGTCTCATAATTATGCCCATAATATATGCTCATAATTGTCTCATGATTTTGCTGACTACAATGCCCTTCAAACTGAAACACAATAATACTTGGTTGAAGATGTACCTGTTAATTATTATTAATTTATAAATATTTAACTAACCGGCACATTCATTTATCCGGTCTGATCACACTTCAGTGAACTAATGTGTGGTTATGTAGTTTAAATTTCACAATCTTATAAAATTTCCTTGCGACAGGATTCAGTTTGTAGGAAGGATCAAAGCATTCTAATTCATAGAATTCTATGGAAGTTGATATTTGTATGACACAGAGGGATGAACATAAAACATCACATCATATATTATAAATGAGTTTGTGTGTTAGCAGGTATGTTTGTTACTTCGTCACGCCGCACCGGCTAAACGGATTTCGTTGAAATTTGCTGTAGTGATTTAAAGTCCTGGAAAAACCTATAGAACACTTTTCACTAGGAGTTGTAACCGAGGTATTATATTATTTTGGTGCTCTATAGTGATAGTCAAGTCCTGAAAAAACCTATAGGACACTTTTCACCAGGAGGTGAAACTGAGGTATTATAATAATTTGGTGCTCTAATCATCAGCAATAAGTTATTAACATACCGGATAGTGTTCCCTGTGCGCATTCTAACCCATTGGGGAATAGGTCGGTTCTGTTTCAGCTTCTTCGCAAGCTTGCGCTTGATAATAAATGTTTTGTGGGCCGACTGCAACATAAAATAATATTTTGTTACTCACATTTCATGGAATTAATTAACGATTTTAGAGATTATTTCAGATTTTCTAAATATCAAACACAAACCATTTTGCCTTCCCTGAGCTGTCAAAACAAAGTGAACGAATTAAATATAGTGTTGTATGGTGTAAGTTTTGTGGTAAATTGTCAGCGATAGAAAAAAATCGATTTTATTCTGTAATAAGTAATCGGTTTCCAGTCTTGATGTCCTTGCCTTACTGAACTAGTATTTTGTATTATAAAAGAAAATCGTATTGTGTTATTTATTTGAACCCTTTACCCCTATATTCATCACTATATTCAATATAACCAATGATAATAATGTAAATACTGATAAAGTAATGTTATATTAATATATATTCATAGCAGCTGCTAAATTTATATTAGCATTAATTAAATAAATCATCGCAGTGAAATTCAATGAATGCTTCATCGCTTAGGCTTATGAATGCTAAATCATTTTATTTAATGATTTAAAAATATAAATAATTATTATTTCACAAAAATATTGATTTAATGGTCTTTCTGGTTCGACGAAAATTCATCCTAACTACATTTTAGATATTTTCTCGATTACTGTTCGATCTCTGTCCGGCTGTCATGTTGTGTTTTTTTTTCAATTCGCGTGGAAAACTTAACGAGAATTTACATGAATCAAAATCTTTGAAATTACAAAACTCTATTATAATTATGTATTGTAGCTATAACATTTAAACAAATATAAATGTGTCTAGTTTTTGGTGTGCTACGTATACAAATTACAATCAATGATTGCATGCATTGATATCAGATAGATATTGTAGATAACTATAATTATGTACTATAAATCAATAGTTTATATAAATAACTCTGTACATAATAACATTGTATTACCGATTTATCAATAATCGATTCAACCACAGAGCAGTCAGAGTATCTACTTCGTAAGTAGCAATGTAGGGGAAATCGATTTAATGGCCCTTTACTAATTATTATAGGGTGTATTCACCTATTCACATTTAATTTAATGTCACCGTCATGATTTCAGTTCTTGTCATAGTCAAAAACACTGACGTTTGTTTCATATGTCATTGCCAATGTCATGTGTATTATTTAATTTACATTTTTATATTTTTTATTCCTGAAAAGTGGAAACTGAAAATAAAATGATTGTTTCTGAAATCGTAATGTATTATAAGATTTGATCCTATCGCATTTTTGGTTGTTATCTAATAATACGCCCACGCAAAGAGCGTATACCTTGGTGGAGTTCGGAAAACAAAAGTTGTTATGAGTATTCTGTCTTGCGACTTAAAAATAGAAGAAAAAAACTTACAATGAATAAATTTTTAGCATTATTTAGTGTGAGGCGTTTAGTGGAGAATCGAACAATTGCTACGAGGCTGACTGCTGACGGCAAGGCAGTTCCTAAAAGAAAACACTTTGAAAACAGAATAACATTAATAGGTACTGATAATTCTATCAGTATAACAGATCTAAGGAACGCTGAAAATTTGTCTTTGCGAAGGGAGTTAAAGCTTGTCAAAATCCAAGACGTTGATGCAAAAACTAGGAGGCCTATTTATAAGTAAGTGCTGATTTATTAGATTGCTAAACAATTAGGTAAAATTATTACAATCCTTACATAATATAGGTAAAGAATGAATAATAACTTAATTATACTTTTTTAATAAATATGTATAATATTTTTCAAGGTTGATGACAAATGCTGATTATCATGCAGAAGAGTTAGAGAAAAGAAAAGAGAAACAAGCTTCTCGTCAAAACAATGCGTCAAAAGGAGAAAAACTATTGACATTGTCAACAAAAATTGGCGAGCATGATTTGATGACTGCTATACGAAAAATGATCAAACTGGTCGAGAAACAATATGAAGTCAGAGTTATTGTAACTGGGGAAGGAGCAGAGGCAACAACAAAATCTGTAAGTTTCCTGTTTTAATACCTAGTTCTTTTGTATTTTGCATTATACATATACTGTGTGAAATTTATGGATTTTCTTTGAATGTCTGACCAGCTGGCCAATTCAGAACCCCACGACAACATACCGAATCGATTCGATTGGATAACGATCTCGTGTCGTAGGTTTCTTTTCGAGCTATTCAGAACATCCGCCCCGAGGATTCGACACGGTTTCGGTTACGATATCGAAATCGATACGACAACGTGTTGCATTTACGGAGTTCGTTTTGTGTGCAATACTCGCAGAAAATTGTATTATTATCTAGACGATATAAAAATGTTTTCAAGTTATCAAAATTTATTATAACAACGTTTATCACGAATTAAATTATAATCAACAATTATAAGCGCCATATATTGGTAGAAATATAAAAAAACAAGAGCTTCGTAAACACCCACCTGCTGATATCCACTTAACATTAATGTTTAATCTATGCTTTTGACATTGACAAACCGCCAAATTTAAATGTCTATCGCAAATTGTTTTCTTTATCATGTTTTGAAATTATTAAAAGAAGATCGAGCGAGAAGACGAGCCTCATCAAGATTCGTTAGAAATGTTAAGTAAATACCAAAATTACTATTACATAGTATCACAGAGTACTTTATAATAATTATATAGGTACAGTGATTTTATTTCGGTAGATTTATGCATCTTATTAAGTAATCTTATAATAGTAAGTAAATAGTCCTAAAACAATCAAAGCGAACTTAACCTACAAATAAATACTAGACTTGGTAGGTACTTTATTACATAGAATTAGTTTATGTTGAATCTTACTGTGAGTTTTATTTTATTTGTAGTAGAAAATGTAGTTTATTTAACAACACACGGAATATACTCGGTATTGACGGTCAAATCTAATGCTTTCGAGTGATATGTTGCACTCGATAAGTTGTCGTGGAAATTAATCGGACGTTCGAAAACTTTGCTTCGATATCTGCATTGTGAATAACGTTCTCGGTCGATAAATACGCGTTTATCGTACGGTTACGATTGGTTATCGACTACGACAATTTGAACGTCGATTCGACTATTGTGAATTTAAAATATTTTGAATCGTACGATATCAAACCGAATCGATCGACAAATGAGTTGTCGTGAGCTTCTGAATCGGCCAGCAGGTTTTGTTTGGTAAGTACAAAACCTGGATCTGTTTCAAAGTTATTTTTACTATAACTTTTCAACGCTTAATAGGCCTACCTAAATATGTTCGACATGAATGTTCCCTTTTATATCTGATATGATAAGTTTAACCCATCAAATGATTTTATTTCAATCTCAATAAATAATAATAAAAACCAGAATACTTACTTTCATCTAATTTTTTGCTGCGCAAAGCAAATCCATCTGCAAATCCCTTCTTTTTAACTGACTTCAAAAAAGGAGGAGGTTCTCTGTTCGATTGTAT
Source organism: Petrophora chlorosata (assembly GCA_951640565.1). Lineage (NCBI taxonomy): Eukaryota > Metazoa > Arthropoda > Insecta > Lepidoptera > Geometridae > Petrophora > Petrophora chlorosata. Next base: position 9,629,072 of record OX621193.1, on the reverse strand, counting down.
CTTTTTTTTTTAATATTTGTTACCTCAGAACTCAGTCATTTATGAACCGATTTGAAAAATTCTTTTTGCGTCGGGTTCAGTATAGCTACGAAGTGGTCCCATATAAATTTCATCGATATTTGACCTTGGACTTCGAAGATACATTGAAGTCGGTATTCGTTTTTTTCTAAAAATTAACTATTTACAGTGTATCCAATAAACAGTTATAAGTATGTGTAGGATACCTGTCTCGTATTCCTATTATAGTAACCTATTAGGTTCAAATGTGAGGTGTTACCAGATTGTTTTATTAAACCAGTCCATAGCTTTTTTAAATTATCATTATAAATTATTTTAAAAACATTATTGTTTAACTTCAGTGTTTTCCTTGGTTTTACTCTCATTCACCTGCAACTTTTGCCACTTTTCAGGAGGGCATTTATTCAGTCATAGAAAAGAACGTCAAGACAGCTGGGAATCTGGTACAAAAGAGGATAAAAGGTAACACTTTAAGGTTTCAATTACTACCATTGAGAGACAGCAGCACCCAAAGTGGGACAGATCAGGAGTCAAGTGGTAATGATAAAGATAGGGGCCCACTATGACTAGGGGCTTTCATAATACTCCTAGTTGTTATCAAGTATGCAATTTTGAAAAAATATTATTTTACTAAAAGCAAATCAGTTGATGCTCATGAACCCAAACAGACAGATTCGTCTATAACAGTCAGACAACAAATTTTGAAATATTTACTATTCTGGAAAGTTTAACAACAATCGCTTTTGAAAACATTTCATTTAGTAGATTATAAGTAAGTTACTTTATATACTTTAATTGTAAATGATATTACACACCTTTGTTTGATAAATATTGATTTTTATTTGGAAAACGAAAATCTTACATTACAGTAATCATTTAGTCAGTCACAATTATGTCTACTTACATATTCGTTAGGGCTCATTTATATTATTATTTACAAAATTACACCCACTTGAGTTTAAGCAAAATACACAACCTTACCAAGCAAAATGTATATGCAAATGGAAAAATTATGATGAAAGTAAGGTGAGTACAAAACTCCCATATAAGTAATTTTGTCATGATTAGTATAAATAAACCCAATAATATAAATCTATTTAATCCCTAAACTATCTACACTTTAATATAAACATTTTCTACAATCCTACTAGGCTCTGAATATATGTCTATCATAATTACTTCAAGGTGATATTGATATTACTAACTCATAAATTACTTTTATTTTATTCAGTTGGAATTATCACAGATGTTTTGGAGATCTTAAATTCTTATATGGTAGGAGAAATATTGATATAAATTACACACAGATCTTATAAAAATATGTTATTTATGTTTTAACTATTATGACGATTCACAATGTGACAATGGAATATATGATATGATACTTAAACTATGGGTATTGGAATTATTAATGTGTGTGCGTTATGGAGGATGCTGAAATATGTAGTGTCTTAACCTAATGAATAGCATTGCAACACTGCTCCTTTTGGCAATTGCGCTAATTTTTTTATACATATTCGGAGTTAATTTTACAAATAGATTTTGTTAATTTCTTTATTCTTTCTGTGATATGTGAAACTAAAGCGAACCCATGATAAGGCAATAGCGTTTTCTTCATGAACATTGTGTGCAGTAATGAAAATTGGAATTAGCCATAATCTGTTACAAGGCAGCTAGCTCGATTTTGGTTTACTCGCGTGTCGTCACACGCTGAGCTTGCGTCTGCAATAGATGGATAAATGATAACGCTGGCAGCTATTTCACAAACCTATCCAACTAGGCATTCTTAGATAAAATACAATGAGATTCTGATGAAGCGATCACTCCTGATCCTGGCGCGTTACGAAAACGTCTTCTAAAGAGATCCACGTCCAGCGTGGACCGTTACAAGGTATCTTCTGTTAGTGAAGCAACTCTTGTCTGTAAATGCTAGTGTTCCGTTGTGAGCGGTGTTGTTTACGTGTATACGACGTACGCGTACCGGTCGCGGTCGGCCGTCGCCGCGGGGAGGTCAGTGTTGAGCGTGCGGCCCCACGTGATCAGGGGCGAGACCGTGCCCACCACGGGCGCAGCGTGAGCATTTTCTACGGACTTGTGAACCTGTAGACGAATGTTCTCGTTAGTAACATTGATTAATGCATCATTTGTTTATCTGCGTAGCATAATAGAGAAAATTTTAAGTAGTAAACGGATTTAAGTTTAATATCTTTTTAAGTATTTAGGTTAACTTAAAAAAAGATGATAAATCGAAAACTGCAGTACCTACTAAATAATAATAATAATTTATTGTGACATAATTGATATTTTAACAGAGTAGTAGTGAATCCATAGGCTCTCAAACTAGTTTAAATTGTGTGAGTGTACTATCGTATAAATAATACATATAAAACCCATAATGTTCGAATTTATAATCTTGAATTTAAGCTAACACCACAGAACACTTAATTGCCAACACACAGTTGTTACAGTTAGCTATTAATTATTCTGCGCAGTTAGTAACAGTTTCATCCTTCACCTAATAGTACAGTATTACAATATATTCCCTACTAATAGTATAGGCTACCATGCTTATCCCCACATTATTGTGTCCACACGTGCACTTAGCCAAGAAAGACAAAAGGTAAATACCTAGGTCTTTATATCTTTTGATACCTCAGCATTCTGAACATTATAGCATGAAGAGCATTGTCTCATTGATTTATTACAAGTGAGTTATTCAGTTAATCTATCATACACATGACATAAGACAGTAAGTAAGAACGTGAAATGAATCTGTTGTTGTTTTTTTTAAGTTCAACAACCTCATGTCCGGTGAGTTGTATATAATGGAGATAAGTGTTAGATATATGACACGGTTAATAAACATGCGAAAAGCGTTAATATGAGGGTTAGTACTCACTGCCCATTTATTCTCGTTTTTTTAATTAACAAAATAAATTTCGTACTTGCAAGGTTACAGATTCAGCCTGTCACCGCTGTATCCGGTTTAACGTAGATAGTTTTAGTTACATAATCTCTCTAGGTCACAGATGTGACCTGCGATGTCTGCAGAATTTGCAGATTTACCGCTGAAGCCGACTTTATACCTACACGGTATTGCAATGTCTTGGTCCAAGAGTAAACGTGTAAATAAAAGTTATACCTAATGTAATTAGGTATTGTAAAACACTATTAGATCTCACTGCAAAATGCAAGTATGATTACGTAACCCTTGTTCATACGAACTATTTTTAGTATAAAAAGGATATGAATTTAATTTTACAGCGTTACGTCTCGTTTGACTCTACAATGCGGCGCACAGTAGAGAAGCATAATAACTTCGGGATACAACGATACAACATATCCCATAGGAATATACACACATATTCTATTACAAACCCTAGTCTTTTGAAGCATACTACTGCTAGAGTCTCCAAGTGTTCATCGAACGTTTGTTTTGGGTTGAAAGTTACGACTAGGTCTTTTACAATTTGGCTTCTATTTATTGATGCAGTATCAAGTGTGTATTGTACGGCGCATATGTTTAAAATTATAAGCTCAATAAATATATAAATCCAAAAATTGGAGCTCAACATGGGGCTAGAGAATAAATGAGCAGCGAATGACAGACACACCATGTTACCCATGAGGGAGGTTCGCCGTCGGCCCGAGCGTCGCTTGCGTCGGCACCAACAGCGCGACCTCGCCCGCGCGCGGCCGTACCCGCGACTGCGTGCCCGGCCCACCTCGCGCCCGCCGCCCACCGCCGCCGGCGCGCCGGAACCTGCGCCGCCCGCCCCCGCACTCGCCCCCGCCCCCGCGTTCACTTCAGCCGAACGGTCAGCGATTATGTGCGCTTTCAGGTCTTCTAGCGGCGATTCGGAACTGTACAAAAATCAAATTAAGCATAAGCAAACCTTTTACCGCACTAATGACTAAAGTACCTACACACAAATTGTTTCTTCGACTGAACCTGCGTACGTCGTGTAGCTGTGCCACGTTAAGGACAAAATACACTGAAAAGCTTCACTGAATTCCCCGAATACAATACAATAATACTTTATTGAATACCAAAACAGTAAACAATAGTTTACAGTTGCATATAATAGTGGTAGAACAATGGGCAGAATTAACACTTAGGTACTTATTATAAATGCAATCAGGAGATAACGTGGGCCTCGATGGTAGATAAAACTTGGATATTAGCTAAAAGTTTTGTACAAAAATAAAGTAACAAAATTATAAAATACTCACTATGCGCTGATAGAGCAGTATTCACTGAGCTGCTCCCAAGTGCAGCCTATAACACAGCACTCGTCCGCGATGCCGAGCTGACGTTTCCGGCGAGCCACGGCCCCCGGCTGCTCCACTACTAAAACAAGTAAATAACAATATAAATACCTGTCCTAGTGTCACTGTTCTATGGACTAAGACGTGGCACAGCCTAGGCAGCCATTGAACTAACACAAGACTAAGTTACTCCTGTAACTTTTGTTTTAATTTTTATCCGAAAATCTAACGTGGTATCTGTGGTACAACATGAAGATATCTGTCTAGTTATATCATTAAAAATAATGTTCTCAAACTAAATATGGCTTAAAAAATGCCTAGTAGTCACTAATAGTTTAAAATAAGAGCGAAGAGTCGGAGGCCATCATGCCTGTCAGCACACTTGGTGTTATTTAGGGACCTCTGATAGCGACTAAGACTTTGCTCTTGTTTAAAAAAAATATTTGTCATTTTTAGTCGTAGTCTGTTTAGTTTTTGAACTTAAGTTTTTATTATGCTTCCGCTTGACCTGACTCTTTATATTATGTTCTACATATACGCAGTTTCGATAAGACTGAAGACTTACCAAAGAGATAAGTACTTTTTTAGACATTCTATATTAAACTCCCTAGCTACGTATAAATAGAACCTAAAAAGACCAAATGTTATTTTAATGTCAGACTAGCAAATTAGCTCATATATTTTCATAGCTTACTTACCTACTGTCTTTAATTACGACTAATTAATGGCATTGAATTGTTTACACTATAATAATTATTAGAATAAGTTAGGTATATCCAGTCAGATCTCTGTGACCTTTCATATTATTATTAAACGATAACCCTTGTTACTTTGCGGATATTATTATAAATATAGATGTTATAGAAATTATTCTGGGTTAGAGTCGAATTCAATAATTTTGATTGTTCTATTTTTATAAAACAGTAGTATTTCATTAAAGAAGCAACCCCTTTTATAGCCAAACACGCTCGATCGCGCGCGCTCGTAACACTACATAGGTATATATTTATACTTTTTATATATAGGTACTAATATATATTTGGTTTACAATTAAATTAGAAATAACCAGTTTTAACCAGACTTTAAGGCTATTTGCTTTTACTATTAGGAACAAAGCCTAATGTAACCAGCTATAATTAGCTACTTTCGTATAAAAATGTACCTACCCATACCTTACAATGAACAAATTAAATTTATGTGAATTATGTTATAAGTAATTAAATAAATACGTAGCGAATGACTTATAGCAATGCTTATTATTATATTAAATATTACATATATTGGAATAAAGTAATCCTTTCTACAACTAAATGAAACTTTGTTGACACTGTCGTGTCGTGAAGCGAGATAATTTGTTTTATCAGTTAAGCTCCGGTTTGGTATCCCCATATATATAGGTATTTTTTATATTATTTAATGACGAGACGAGCTGGTCTTTTGCCTCATGGTAAGCAATACGCCAGCCTATAACAATAACAGCACCACCCAGAACTTTGTTTTGCAAAATTCTGCGTGGCGCTGCACTGCGCTCGTCACCCTGAGACAATTAAGTAGCTGTTGAGTCTCACAATGCCCAGTAATTTCGCTGGCTACAATGCCCTTCAAAACGGAATACAGATATTTATTGAATATCTTGTAAGTTGATGTTTACAATAAAGAACAATTAATTTATCTATCTATGTATCTATATACATTTCAGAGCATGGACTAAATTTAAAATCTATCCTCGAATAATCACATCCACCATACGTAGGCAAGTACATTTATTTTTAAAGCACAAACATATTTAAATTATTTTATCAACACATAACAAATAAATATTCATATTATTTTATCAACAAATAAAACTGAGCTGAAATTAGATTAATTGTTGAGAATGAGACCCCTAGGTTATCTGATGTGAGGTCGTGGAATCGCGACTTAATGCTTTATTTATTTGGAAATCGTCATCACTATGGTAAACGCGTTTTGGTCGTGCAACTATAACATTCGTTTTCTATATTCTATGCATGTTTGTATTACGATTAAATATTGGTACCCAAATTGCTTAAGCGGTGTTACAAAAATGAGATTTTACTATGTAGGAACGCGCGGTTCAGTTCAGAAAGTACCTATTATGTTGATACGAAAAGTTCGATTTATTTACCGTATGTATCTCTTTTCTCTGAGCTATAAGCAGGATGGGAAGCAGTGACCTTTTCTAGAAGGGCAATATTCGTTTTGGAAGCCGATTTAGAATAGTAAAAAAGCTGCCTACCTGTCGGAACGTCCCAGGAAGGGCTATTGTAAGCGTGGCAGACCCGGCTCATAATTTCGCTGAGCTGCCGCCCGCACAGCTTGACTGCCGCCGTATTTGCCGCCTCGGATTGGCTCTCCCACAGCATCACCGCCGCGAGAACCACGCGTACTGCCTGATTAACCAGCATGTTTGCAACTGAAAATGACAAACGCAATCCATTAGTTTCCTTGACTGAAACAAAGAGATATAAAATCTGTTCGCTGAAAAGCTATGTGCTAGGAAGACTCGCATAGTGTCCTAAAAAGCTTGACCTGTAATAGTAAAATAAGTACAATCTGGAGTGGACCCGTCAATCTGGATCTGTGAGATACCTATTTATGAAGCAACCGACACCACATGCTTCTTGCCCAAATGTCTTCGAATGGCGTGTAACCTGAGCACGTTTTATGCTTTTATACGAAGGGTGATCTGTAACCCGACACTGGCCAACGCCCAGTTGATACAGGATACGTCCCCCGAAATACGTTTCATTTCCTAAGTATATTGCCATTTTAGTGAAATGCATTTTTCTATACACTCAATTTTTATAAAAGCTATCAATTACTATTTCGAAACATGTAACTGAGCCTTGTGGGAGATACAATCACTCCCGCCGCCGCCGCCGAGCGCCGTGCGCCGCCGAAGCAAATCATCGGGTTAAGATATTATAAAAGTAGACCAGCAAGATGGGCATAATTTTAGTTGGTTCAACTTAAAGTCTAGTAGTAGGTATGTATAATTGATTTAAAAAAGCGTTCCATGTCGCTCGGATAGTTTGTACTGGTTTCATTGTAAAAATCTATTAGGAATGTGCTGATGCAGCTCTTTAACAGAAGTTCAAAAGTCAAAATGAAGAGACTTCGTTATTCATATCCATCTCATTAAAATCCGTGAACCCACCCGTATTAATTAATTAAATCCACGATGTTTACTGATGATGAAGTTATAAAGTATTGTAAATACTAAATAATGTGATAAGGCGAAGCTCTCCTTGGACCGCATATTATGTAAACTTTGTGTTGTGAATGGTTATTTGAACTATGACTCTAAAACAATTGCGGTAAAAACATCGAGATGTAGACGTTGCATAAAGTTATACATAAAACCACTGCGTTCCTTGGCAATTAAAATTAAGTTATAGTTACGGAGTATCAGTAATTTCTCTAATTTATCGTAGTTGTATAGGTGCCAAATGATCGGACGCAACGCCGACCGACGTACAGCTAACGGTATCTACGTATCTATGCAGGTTCTCGAAAATAGCTACGACGAATTGTGGATTTTGATTTTCGTAGCATGCTGTAGCGTTTTCGTAGCTTACTCTTAGTGGGAAATATTTTAGGTTAGGTCACAGAATAAGGTTTGGGACTACTTTCAGTATTATTTCATTTATACAAGAAATACAACCAATCTCGTAGCATATCAAAATGTAATTAATGTTTTTGGATTATTAAAAAAGCTATCGGTAACTGTAAAACTACAATACTAAAACTGCAATTAAAATGCCGAAAATTATGCTTCGAGTTCATGACCCATGTGCACAATTAAAATGTTTTAAACATAAGCTTATGTTCAAAATAGTTTAATTGTTGGTTTTGACGAAGTTTGACTTTTGGAGCATGCTACAGCATTAATTTATTTCCGTAGCCTTTGCATCATAATACATTTTGGGAAGTAGAGGCACAATATTGTCACTCTTGTTTTGTAAGTCGTTCAAACAGCTTTTAGGTAGTCAACGGCAAAAAATATTTATTAGATATGCATAAAAATGCACTTTTAAACGTCATAAACTTGTAACTTCAGTTGTACGTTAGAAATTTACAAGCTTTTATTTAACTTGCAATGTATAGGTATATATATATATATATATACCGATTTTTCAACAAAAACTTATTGTAACTTAAGTTAAAAAAAAGTGATGTCTACCCATATTTTCTCATGCCATACTCAAATTGAAGACTAGGCCCAGAAAATAAATGCGAAAACGGACTCTACCAATGCTTCGGAAATACACCCGTTAGAGTAGATGAAGAAACACTGCGGGGATGTCTAATTTTTCAAATCATTTAAAATGTCTAACAAAATAATATTTATCAATGTGATATAAATTATAATTGACATAATATCAAACTAGAAGTGCGAGGGAGATGTCCCATAGTGTAATATATAAAGCAGCATTTAGAGCGACCAGACAAGACCAGTGCCAAGAAGCAGCACTCGTTCACGAGTATGACTTGTGGACCAGCCCAGCCATTTTAGAGGGAAGGGACGTATAGTGAGTTATTTTATTTATTTAAGGAAATACTATATTAAATTAATAAAAAATAGTCATAAGTTTTCCTTCTGTTATACAAAAACATGTTATTCTTTGAAGTTTCCTTAACAAGTCCTCAATAAACATACATACACATATACGTCGATGATTTCACTTCACCTTCCTTGTTCATAAAAATGCAAATCAGCTTCTTCCTTTTACTAAGTGCCATTTACATAGGGTGGGTGCCGCGATGCCGCATCGTTTTGTCCACATCATGGCATGATGAGTGTTTGCATCTTGCATCGAGATATTATTCTATTATAGGAGGAACGTCGCATGTGTTTGATTCAGGACTGGGCTATTTATAGGTAGGTGGGAGGAGCAGTGCCGGATTGAAAAATTGCGGAGAAAACAATTGCTAAGGCATTACTTGTGGGCATCACGTTTGACGGTTGGACTATTCCAAGCGTCATAATAGTGTTTATAAATTGTATATATGCTAGTCTGTAAGGTATATATTTTATTGGCCTTTGGTACTTTTAATTTGTTAACTGTATTATTGCCTGAAATAAATGAATTTATTATTATTATTATAATATGATATGTTGAGTCATAATCAAAATCTTTCCTATTTAACATTACAAAACAATATATCTCGTTCAGCATATTTTTCAAACCTAATTCTATAAAATTCTATAAACCTAATTTTTCCTTTTTCTGTTCTATTGTTTACTTTGCCAAGACCACAATATGAGATTGGTGAACTGTTAGACCAATATAAATCCTTCTCACTCCGGCTCTGCGTAGGAGTATCACAGCGTGCGTGTCCTGCAACGTGCTTGCATTCTAGTAAATGCTCTGCTCGTTACAAGTGTACAAGTAGCTTGAGGTCCCTTGCGATGCGAAATTGCTAACTGGGCCATTGTGAAGGCCTCGTTGTTATGTGCAACGCTCAGGGGGGGCGCGGTGGTATGTTTACCGCTCACTGCTCAGGGCCCCTTTATGCATTCTAGATTCTAGTCTATAAGTTCTCGGATTTTTGGGTCTGGTTTGGCTTGTACGTTAGTGGTAATGTTACATTGCTTATGAGTAGGTTAGGTCTATATAGTAAAAGTACCTACTATTATTTTGTTTTGTGGTAGGACTAGGTACATAATTATAATCTTCTAACACACCCAAGGTGGATCGATAGTGCTATGTATCATTCTATAAATTCAAAATATTGAGACTGCCATTCATTGTAAGTGATTATGACCGTCACACTGCGTACCTTTGTATTGTACAATATTTTTATATCATGTATCAAGTGTTATCTATGTCCCAGGACATATGTAAGTTATTGATCGTGTTCTCATGTTTTCCTCGGCGCCACCGTCAGTGCACTGATCTCGGTGCACTGTAGGTACCTGCCTACCTATGTGGACACAGAACGGTGTGTTTATTCGCGCAGCAACCGAGTTTGAATGCCGCATTCAGTCAGTGTCAAGTTGTTGTTGATCTTTGAGACCATGCGAGTAGTCTGTAGTACGAGTCGGTCACACGCTTGACGCGTGCGTCGGGCGTCCATCTCACACTTGGCTATATAGGGTTGCCACGACTCACAACCTATTTTTTTAAACCGACTGTCCTCCTCTTCAATATTAATACGTAGCTGAAACACTTTGTTTTATAATTGATTTGTGATGGAGATATTTTAACTCGCGGCCAAAAGTAATTGAAGAAGAGTCTTGAATGATTAATTTTTGTCAGTTTGTGCGTTCCCTCGAATCTTAATAGAGAAAGTATATAACATTATTTCGATTTCTTCTAAATAACAGTTTATCTGAGGTGGCTCTTAGTTACATATCTACTTTTAGGTATTCCAGTCGAAAAGATATTAGTAGATCAATTAAAAAAATGTGTGTGATTAGCCATCTATGTGCATGTGCCAATTCACCAGACCTAAATATATAGTGAACCTAAAGGCTATCTTTCAACTAACTAAGCTTTTGATTTTTTATGTGAAAGTTGCACAAAATTGAAGTTAATAGTGACCAGTACATAAACAATAGAAATAAGAATAGGATTGTTATAACTAGGTTTATCTTTGACAATTGCGTAGACACGTTTTTATAGTAAAATTTCAAAATGTGTAACGGAGCTTACAGAAAAAACTCGTACTATACTTGCCTTGCCTTATCTTCTAGGTAGTAGTTCTTTTCCGATAGAGTATTACTGAAGTAGAGTCTTTGTGATTAATAAAGTGCGTTTTGTGATGCCTAAATTGAATAAAGAACGTTTTAAACCTTTTTTATCTTTACCAGATCGCGGCCTATAATAAAATTTTAGGGGAGGGTTTTTAAATAATTTTGTTAACTTGTAAGATACGTACGATTGCAGATTCTGAACTCAGCATCCCAGACGCAACTAGAATTTGCCGATGATGTTGATTGGTCCTAAAGCTAGGCCTGTGTCGGGGTAAGAGCTACCCGCAGCAGTGCGCCTGTAACTCCGTGGTCCGTCCGCTAGCGCTGCGCTGCCGCGTCGCCTCGCACTCGCACCGCACTCGACGCTTGACCGCACACTGGTCTTGTACCTACATCTACATCCAGTGAGTCGGTGCTCGCGTACTCGATTGAATAATGACATAAATCTCCGACTGAGCAGCCTTGCTTCTGCTTTATTTAGCTACTGGATTACTGGGTAAAGATCAGCTTACGCGGCTTAAGATTACATCATGAAGAAGATTGTTTTACTGACATCACGAAGATTCAAACATTGAAAAGACATGCGTAACAGATTTTTGATTAGGTATAAAATGTTCGCCTATGGAAAAATAGAAAATATTAAGTAAGTACAATATTGTAGGGTAGCATAATACGTTACTTTGAGGTTTGATAAACCTACTTATATTTTTATTATAATATGCTTTACGACAGCGCAGCGTAGTTTAGTAGTAGTGATTTTTCCTAAAAATATACTTTTTGATTTGATGGGTTACTTTGAGGAAAATATGCCTGACTGTACCTTTTAAAAGCAGTATTTATTTTTTCAAAAATACACCCGATGTTTCCTCTGAACAAAACTTCCTCACTGCAAAGGAAAAGGTACCTTACCCTGAAGGCATAATTCTGGGAATTATGCCAAATCCTGTAAATTAAAGACACCTCTGTATCTAGATTAAGTATTGATTTATTTTTAGAAAATTAACTGGGTTTTATAATCTTTCATATCTACTAATTTGCGTGTTAAGTCATGTTTACTTCTAAATAAGTTCAAACAATATTTCGACCGTAGAGTCAATTCTGTACAGCCGCGTTTCTTAGAGCAAGAATAAATTTTATTGAGTATATTTTCAAGATGAAATATTTAAAGACTCGTTAAAGTAGAAAGATGAAGAATAATTTCCGGATTTTTATTTTAAATACCCCACCCCAAGAAAGAAGTCTGACAGAACTGGCCGTAGAGCACATTTTATTCAAGGTAGAGGGTATAATATATTGTGGTAGAGTTTAGCTTAAGGTCAGGATTCGTGGGCATGGAAGGTAATATTAGGTATGTCCTTAGTCAGCCAAAGGTCAGCTCGAGATTTAAGGAGTTGAATGGAAATTTCTTTCAAACCGGCTAGAAGGTGCTAGAAGCTAGATGTTTTAACTGTGAATTTAATTGAAAAATAGAGGAACCAGACGTGGATGACGTAGAAAATTATAAGCGTTGATAGTGTAATATTATTTTTATTTTTATGTGGTTAATCGGGCACAAATTATTTTCCATAACATCTCGAAAATACTATCGTAATAATGCCAAGTTGTGCCAAACTCCGTGCTTATTAATGAAACACGTTTTGAATGATATACGTTTCCTCATAATGACCGAGGTCCGAGCAGTTACCAATTTTGTTGGCATTTGATTTTTATTACTATTTATACCTAAGTCAGCTTTAACTGGAGCAGGTTGTCCGACTAAGCGCCATAACGGCGAACATTTGAATTGGCCCACCAAAGACGACTTGACGACGCGACGTACCTAAGCGTACCGAACTTGCACTAGGTGCGCGGAGTTGCGTGTTTATTAGCTATCTTTATTCGCTTAGCAACGAGACACGGTAGTCGTTGGGGGCAGACGATAGGTAACAAAAGATAATTTAAGAGTTTGTGGGGTCAAGTGCACTGTCGGCTCGCCCAATTGGCAAGTTGAGTGCGGTCAGTGGCTCGACTTCGCACGAGACTCCTCACCTTTGAGTCTAATTGATCAACTAGGTACGACGGGAATATAAGTCTGTGATTTATTTTCTCGCTCGCGCTGTTTTTTCTATCCAGCACGTGATGTTTGCTTTGAAAAAAATCCGAAATTTGTTTGCAGTTTTGGAAATCTGATATCGTGCACACATTTATATATGAAGATTTTCATATGATAATCAATATAATTATGTTATAATATGGGCTGATGATGATGATTATGAAGCTAAATGTTATACAAAGTTAGCTAATTGTTATATTTGAATTAGGCATTAACTAAATACGGCCACCGGCTGGGACTTAAAACCACATCACAACCTTCCCTCGACGCGGGAAGAGCTCTCCCCCAATTTTTTGGTGGTCACCAAGTCGAGTGCCGAATTTTTCATTCCTTTATTTTAAACGTGGTAATACAAAGTTGTACAAAGATTGAAATCTGAAATAATAGCTGTGGACTTCACCTTTCCATAACATTGTAATAACGAGGGAATTGTTCGCCCGTGAGCCAACGATAACAAACGTGAACCGTCCCTACTGAACCGTAACAGTAGATACATTGAGTTTAAATCGAGATGGGTACAATATAAAGTTTAAACATCCATTCAGATACTAACACAGCTTTTTTTACGCGGCGCTGTTTTTTAATTGAATAGACTTTTGGTATTATATTATATTTCACGTCTTATTTTTCATCTGTCTCAAATATTATTTTATTCTAGGTAGAAAACATATGAAATTAAATGAAATTTATTTGCTTTGATGTGGTCAATATAAGATGGCACAGTATAATTAATTTGTCCTACACATCACCGTCATTGGCATGCATATTTAATATTAAACCTTAAATAAAAATTTCAACATAAACTTGAAAAACATGTCAGTGCAATTTTTTTAGCAATCTATAGGCTATTTGGTCGTGAAGTTTCTCTCCCTTTTCTGGCGACGCTCATGTTCTCTTGCAGGGGTCACGAATTGGTCAATCGTGTGCCAAGTGTCAGAGTTCGTAGAGTGACCGCTTTCGACCCCAATTTACAGATGACCTGACAAAGTTCAAATACCTATATTTTGACGGACGACAAACAAACATGCGAGTTTCATGTGATTTATAATACTTACCTCCCTGATGCAGGATGTATGTATGTTTACAAACATCTTCGTTTCTGAAATGCATCTATTGGGAAATTACATCTTTCAGTTAATGACTTTAATACGACTCAATTGACATTGTTCAACTTAATTCAAATATTCGTCGCTACTCTATAAAATACTTGTTTATAATGAGTCGCGTGCACTGTGTTGCATGATCGTGACCTCTATCTCAGACATCAGATGTTTCGACATCCACGGACTGTGGACCCGTGGGTGTCGCTCGCCTACAATAATCAGGTGCATGTTATTCGCTATCTCCTATCTAATTCAATATTATCACGCTCTCTTATGAAGTTGGACCTACTCACTTCAATGACCTTCTTGTACAACATCTAGCAGTCAAACTAATCGTACATCAACTTCAAACACGATTTATAGGCGCAGGTAGCCAGCCGAACGTGGGTATGTATATATATATATATATATATATATATATATATATATATATATGTCGCAGCCAACTAGCTTAATTCGTTGTTCAATCAACAGCCTAGCCTCTTTGCCAAACAGCGCTATTCAACTAGCGGCCTGAATGATATACTATGGTAGATACTTGAGAATGCGTACTACGAAGAGGTCAAGCTTTATCTTCGTAGTCACCCAACTGATTTTGATGTAACATACCCTATAATTTAAGTTGTGATTTATGCTACCCAACTCTGAATCAGATTAAAACCCCTTCAGCAGTTTTAGGTAAGAAACATGCAAAACAAACAAACAAAGAAACAGACAAAAATTATAAAAACCAAGTCGCATATAATTTAACCCACGCACTTTTATTTGACAAAACGCAATCACGACCTTAACGAACTGAACTTAGAATATCTTCTACTCCGACAATCATAATCCTGGGGATTATGAATATTAAGTAGGCTTTACCAGAAGTCTCGGTCAACGCCGCTTCATCTACTTGACCCTCGCTCCATGCACTCGGCCTCGTAGGCTCGCTTCAAGGACCTTCGCAAGCTTCTGGCTCCGCGCTTAGAATCAATGTTCAATCTGCTCAATGTTAGAATACAGAATGTATTCTAAACATCGAGCTATTAGTAGTAATAATAGCTCAATGATTCTAAAAATAGCATAGTGTCTTAGTTAAATCACGTCTTAAAGTATTGTTCGATTATGCCGTGATTGCCTTTTGTCTAATAACATTGTGTTGTGTAGGAAAATAGGTTTGGACTTCAAAAACCATGAATTCATGTTAAATAGGTAGCCTCTAAATAAACGATTCCAGCTGGTTTTTCAATAATATCTTCAATGTACAGAATTTAGTAATAGCTAAGAAAACTAAATATTACTACGTAAAGAAGCGACACTCCCACCCCCCGCTAATTTGTCGTCACCCGCAACAAACCGATGAAAAAATAGGCAATGCCGTGCTTGCGTCACTCGGTTGTCACCGCTCGCTGCGAATGACTAATGTTATTTGAGGTTGTTATGACTTTTTTGGATGACGACGACGACCTGCTTTACAGAGGTAGAGCAGGCCATATAGACGAAACATATTAAGAAAAAGACGGGGAACGGCTGAAGACGGTGAAGCTGACCAGGACCTGACCTGACTGACGGAGGTCTGCCTATCTCCTTTAAAATTGTTCGTTATTGTTCTGTTTATGGATGCAAAAAAAGCACTTACACAAATAAGAATCGAAGATTTTTTGGTTTTTCGCGTCTCCCAGCCAAGCGATAGTGGGTGTGAAAGAGAAACACTTAGGTTGCTTACGTATAGCGTTGTCCTTGTCGTGCTCGATTCGTATTAGCTCATCCCTACAATAATTACGCACACACACAAAACGTGTGCGGACAGGCCGGCGCGCCAGTAGTAGTACTAGACAGTTAGCTCGGCGAATTTGTATGGTGTCGGGGGTCTGGTAATAGTGAGTTTAGTAACAGTTTTATAATACTGATCTAGTTATAAATAAATAAATACCTATATAATAATAATAATGATACGGCACGTATTCTTCGGAGGTTCCTCACTCTGCAGCTCTAACCAACGGTATAGTTTGGGCCCTGCCCCGCTACCGGCGCGGCGACACTCTAGGTAGGGTTTATATATATTTTTCTAGAAATATTGTAAAAAACTTAGATTTAAGATTGCAAATAAATATATGTATAATAATAATGGATCTGTGTACCTAATAATGCCTTTAAAATAATACTAACGGCGGCGGAGGCGGCGCGGCGGCCGGCGCACAGCGCGCGGCGTGAGAACAATGCGGATCGTAACTTTGCATTACGATAAGTTTGTCGGTGCTGGCATTCTAAACGTGCCCTTTAGTCAGTTTAGCTGAGCAATAAAAACGGTAAGTTATGCGTCTGGTTCGGCGAGTGCCGGCCGCGAGCGCTGCAGAAAAAGCTGAGCTTTAGGATGTCTATCCACCATAAGCTATGCGGACAGAAGCGAAAAACATTTAACCTGGGCTGTGATTTTGTAACTAAAAGTCTCATACTACGATATCAAGTAGGGGTATATCAAGTATGGCGATCTCACTCGTATTCGAAATAATCGTTGACTATTTTGACTCCAAAAATTCTCAAACAGTATGTATGTAGGTACTATAAATAATAATAAAATAACAGGTACGAAAAAAGTTGCATCCCTGTACTTACGAATACAATAATCGTAGGTTCGTTTTAGTTTTTGTTAAGGTGCCTATCACCTAACTAAGCTGTACGGAGCGGAGCAGTCGCATTAGTGAGGATAATTAAACCAATAGAAATGCTGAATATCCTTCGACATAGAAACAAAAGCGAATCCACCATCTTCTCATAGGTATTGTATAATTGTAAGAACAAGCTTGACAGGAAGCAAAAAAAACATTGATTGTATCGCATCGGTCCGCAAAGTTAAATATGGAGGGTTACCCCATAAAAGCGATGGCAAAACTGGCTCGATACGTCAACATTTCTCAGTATTACTATGGCTGATGGTTCCTAATTGAAATTACCTTTCCGACGCGACAACCGCTCAGAGAGACTCATAAAATTTGCTGTTCTCAAGTCATCACTAGAATGTCACTTTAAATGGTTATTGTTACATTTTTGTTGAACGTTTTGTCACGTTCACCCCAATTGCAGATTTATTATTATGAGTATATTTATGATGTATCTATAAGTGTACCTATCTATGTTATCAGCACGTTTTGGTAATAATTAAATTATGAACAATCATGACGTTGCCGCATAGCACAGAGAATATATTGAGGTTCAATTGAATTGTAGCGAAATTTACATTGGATTTAACAATGAACAATATGTAATGTATAATAAATAAAATACACACAGGACGACTTTTGTTTATAGTATTTGTGCTGTTCGGGGTAGAAAGTTTTAGACTGTGGGAACTGGGTTCTCATGATATTTTGGTCGTGGCAATCCGGCCAGCCTTCTGGGCACTTTTCTCTCTACCCAGAACAGAATTTTGGATTACGTTTATACGCATACCTAGGTATTAATATTTATTTATGTCTAATTTAATATTTTGGATATTTATTAAAATAAATTTTAAATTTACTATTTAAAGTGTATATTTTAATTAGTTGCTTACATCTGTAATTATAAGTAATTACACACTCACGAAGCTACACACGCAACAAAACGAAGGCTTCAGCGTTGGCACCGGTCACGGATCGAGTCGTAAATATTCCCAAATACCAGCTATATCTTTATAAGGTAAGGTATTAAACCTGTTTACATTTTTGGTTTGTTTTTCAGTTATTTTTAATTACTATTTGGTACACATATCAAATTATATTGATAAACAATACCGATTTAAAAATTTCATTTTTATATCATAGAAACACAGCTTTGACACAATAGGTCAAGTAATAAAGAGTATATAGAAAAAAACTTACGAAGGAAACTTTTAATCGTTGTTAAAACAAATTAACTACATACATGAAATTCTGTAAAATATATGGTTTAAGACATTCAACAACAAATATATGCATAAGATTACATTTATATTTTGAAGTCATTGAAAACTTACTTTGATTATAAACGGCACGAGTTCCTCAGTATATTTCTGCGCAGCTTGCAGCGAAAGATGCTCGGGAGATGTAGCACTAGTGATGTGGTAGCACGCGCTACGCTAACAATCGCGACATAGGGTACGAGCGGAGTGAGGAGTGAGCGTAGTGAGCTAGTGAGGACCTGGGGCGTCGCGTCACGTCGGGAGCCAGGGTTCGTACGTAGGGCACTGCGGAGTGCGGACCGTCCTCTCCGTCCGCTGCCTGTGCGCCGCTACTCGGGCCGACTCGTGCACCGCGGCGTTTCGCGCGCTTATTATACAAGCCAGATGGGCGGCGCGCGCGCACCCACCGACCGACACGCCTCGCACCCGCCCAGCACTACAGTTCTTTCATCCCTCAAAGAAACTTCCCGAATCTCATTCACCTTATATCCTCCACCTCGAGTCGTATGTTTGATTTTGTAACTTATGCTGTCTTCGTCGATCATCCTCGGTTATTCGGCTATTACCATCACAGTCACAGGCTGGTTTTTTTTGTGTGACTGGGTTTCATGTCTTCCAATTTATAAGCAAAGACACTTGGTCACTGGAAAATATGAGAAAGGGCCCATATTTTCCGGTGACTATGAGCTTTATTAATCTGTCAAAGCTTTCGAATTAGGTTAGATAGATATATATATATATATATAGATGGTTAGATACAAAAAGTGTGAAGCTAAGTATAGATCTAAATGGATCTTATTCAGTTCAATCTCTACGTAATTTTTTTATACATGTAAATAGTTCTTGGTTATCAAGGAAATAAACTTAATTTCAATATTACCCAGTCCAGTTATTCTAGCGCTAAGCAGTAGTGCGTACTAATTCTGCCCTTCAAACCGGAACACAGTAATTCTTGCGCACTACTGCTTAGTACTAGAATCACTGCGTTATAGTTTGAAGGGCATTGTAGCCAGCAAAACTACACGGTATAATGAGATTTAATATCTGATGGCTCGGGGTGATGAGCACAAGCATATTAACTATTGCAGTGCCATACAGTCCTTTACATGCTAATAAAAGTTCTGCGTAGCACTGCAGTAGTTAAAGGTAAGCGTGGCGCTTACTATCAGGCGAACGACTTACTAGTCTCATTGTTCAGTTGCATAAAATAATAATAATATAATTTCAAGTTATTAGACCGATTAAAAAACAGTACTTAGTCTAAGAATGACGTCGACTTAACTACTCTACCTAGCTTATTAAATTTTCCCGAACACCGATTCTACTAGGTACTCTGCCATGGATTCGACTGATGTAAAATTAAGAGACTTGAGATCGATAATCTACCAATACCAACCAACTTAATTTACAAACGAAATTTGACGCTCCGTCCAACCGTACCACATCACATGAGCGAGTTGACATAATAACGTGTGATCAATTGAAGTCTAGGATAACACTTTAATGATTTACTCATATATCTTTAATCGTTTTTTCGGCATACAATCCCACTTCTCACATCAATGACATTCTATAATATTCAATCCATTCTCAAGAAGATTATAGTCCACGCGAACGAAGTCGCGGGCAACAGCTAGTATATAATATGAATAGAACTGTCTGTAAGGAATTTTCCTACCTCCTTGTGTAGAACAGTACAGCAAAGCCTGGGTTCACTGACAGTTCGACGTTAACTAGCTGACCGGTATGCACGAGTCACTGCTCTCACCACTGACCAGCTATAATTATACCGGATTCTTTGCAATTTCCAATGCTCAATATAGATATGCTATTTTAGAACGAGGTGACAATTTATTGATGTATGGACTCCTGTGATATCACTATGTAATTGTGTCACTTGTGCTCGGACATGTTGATTAATGTTGTTATGACAAGCCTTCCTTGTTACCTTCCTGCGCGACTGTTTGAGGTCCTAAGAATTTGCACAGGTAGATGGTGCCTAATTAATTATACTTCCTACCTAGTCCGCTGAAACATTAGTTATTTACCAATTGTAAGGCTCAGTGATGATTTCTTCAAACTGATCTGCGCTAGTTGTGTTTCTTTGAAATTGTAATACGTACCTACAGGGAACAGGAACTCACATATTGAGATATATACAATTATTTTATGCTCTACGATAGTTATAATACCTGCGCCATTTTTATGTAGGAAACACTGTACCGAGGTTATAAATAAAATGTCACTTTAATTACTCAATTTCGTGATCTCTTTTAACATCTTACTTCGAACAAGATAATATACTTCTGAACGCAAATGTGGGTTCGAAAAACCCGATGCCGAAGTAAGTAGTTGTTTTAACTTCAAATATCAACCGCAACTAAATTCGATATCTCGATGTCGAAAATCTAAACAAACAGTCTTGTCAAGTCTTTTGTCTAAGTTATTATAAAGTAATTGCAGCCTGTTATTCGATACGAATCCTGTCTGCTGCACAATTTATAGGTCTGCGATAAGTTTGAAAGCTGTCAAGGACTGCGGTCGCGCTCGCCGCGCCACGCCGCCGCGCCGCCGCCGTCGCCGGCGCCTCCACTACCAATTGGGAATCTCTGCTTATTATAACTGGCAACTGCTACTCTGCCTTATCGTTCATTCTATATTTGGATAAACGCAAATTTGTTATGCTGCCTAAGTTAGGTAGGTACCAAATTACCAATTTGTGAGAAAGACCCACATATACTCGTATATTTGCTTGAATACTTTTTAGAACACTCAAATCTCTTTTGAAATATGGCGTAATCATATTTATTTTAAAACTTCCTGAACAATGTACGCAAATGGTAATTTTCGTGAGCATCCTGTTATGCAAGCTCACGAGTGCATCACGTGAAGTGCCATTTAAACGTAAAGCAATGCCGAGTTAACTCGCCGCCTCTGAATCATTTTATTACTATACTAAACTCACAAGGAAAATGTTCAATAATAAGTCGAATGTTAGCATTTTACCTAAGTCCAAAGATAAAATATTTGTCTTTGCCTAAGTCTATATCAATATGTCAGGTTGACGTCCATTTACTTCTTGTAACTCCCATAAACCTCGTGTAGGTATCTAACACTGGATTTAGACAGCCCTACTGCGCTTATAAAGGTATAAGCTTGGTCCCAGCATTTTCTCTTGAAACTTAGTTCTAAGTACCTAGTTTATTATGATTTTAGCGTTCGCAAATAAGAAAGTGCAAACCATTATGTGTTATGTTATGACTACATGGCATGAATCTGAGTGCAAGCACTGAAAACATCGATCGTTTGTTTTGTTCTCCACGGCTTGTGCTAAAATAATGAGAGATTAGGCATAGGTACTTACCTACTTAGGTATTTCTGTATCAGTCTTGATTTTATTAGATTTTTTGGAGTGGTACGCTCTGGCCGTGGTTGTAATACCACCCACCGAACAAAGCCATGCCGTCAAACGACCTAGTCGTGTTTCGGGATGATGTTCGGTGAACCATCGGAGAGACTGGTCTGAGCAGCCGCTCAACTGCCGTCTCTCTCTAGATCTATGTGCTTCATCTTAGGCCACATCATCGCTTCACATCAGGCGAGATAGTGGCCAAAAATGGATCTATTAAGCGTATAAAAAGAAAAAAAATATTCTTGGTTAATTTTTTGGCGACCATTATTGTGTTAGTAGTTGGGCCTAAATATTGTGTGCTACCTATAGCCGTAAGTAATAGTTAGTATTCTTTGCTACAGCTACTTACTATTCTCGAGATTTTTATTCGTATCTAATTATATTATCTCATAGACATATAGTGCGTAGTACATATATATCGATGTACAGTGCAACCTCGATATAACAAATCGGAGGGGAACAAGAAAATATTCGTAATATCAAGTAATTCGTTGAACTGAGGTTTGTTATGTTGAGGTTAGATTGGTCTAAAATTCGTTATAAAGAGGTAAAAGAATAGTTTAATCACCTCAATATTACGTACTTATCTTGTTATAGCGAACAACTTCTACTAATAAATGATAACACATTTTCATCAAATTACTATATGTATTTGCTATGTATTTAAAAACAATTAGGTAGATAATATTTTTTTTTCTTACATTAATAATCAAAAACAATTAACAATGTGATTATTAACAACTTTATATAAAGGTTTTGGGTTGGCAAAATTCGTTAATTAGAGGTATGAATACTTTTTCTTGATAGTTGAAAATTCGTTATAAAGAGGTTGTACGCAAAGAATGTTCGCAATGTAAAGGTATATTTTATATTGACTCTTATGGACAATTCAAGGGGATTACGAAGAATTTGTTAAATCGAGGAAGTCGTTATATTGAGGTACGTTATATTAAGGTTGCACTGTATTAATTATCTATTGTATATTACCACCACAGAAGACTTAATAGTACAGGACTACCTCTATTATATGTAAGGACTTACTGCACAAAATATAGACTTATTTTGTGCTTACTGGCCCATACCTGTGACTACCTGTAAACCCAGACACGTACTTAACCTAACGTATAGGGTACTTAATAGGGATTTTTCGGGTTGCCCCTGTTGAGTCACACCACACCTCAATGTGTGACATCATGGTCCAAATAAGTATATTTGGTCCATGGTGACATGTACCAATGTGAAATTAATTTCTCTTTAGTTACAGTGTGACACAGCGCTAGAAGGTACGTTTCATATATCACACTAATATCACAAAAAAATAATAAATGCGAATGTTTGTATGTTACCTAGTGTGTAAGCGTGTTTGTTACCTCTTCACGCCGCAACAGCTGAACGAATTTTGATGAATTTTAGAATGGATTATTTTTATCCCGGAAAACCGGGTGGGGCCGCGGGGCGCAGCTAGTAGCATGGAAGCGATCATATATGTGGGAGCGTAAATAAAAATAGCTCTTAAATAATCATAACTTATTTTATTTATTATAAAGTAACCAACATAAATAGCATTTCTTATAATTAACTTATTTATTTAATAGGCAATATACTAACTTATTTACTAAAAGTAAAATATATGTTTTATAACTATAATTTATATAACTATTTACGTAACTATAAATTATACTAATTATTTAACTACAAATTATATACTAATTATAACTAAAATATAATCAAACAATAGTAACAATAAATAGTAAAATTATCATACCTGACAGTTCAGAGCACCAGGTTGTGCCGTGTCCGCGACTGGACAACTTCTGATCTGTCGATAACTTGCGCGGCCTTTTTATATCAAAACCAGACTCGTCAATGGCGGGAAAGCAAACTAGTCAATTGCACGACTTTTAAAACGGAAGTTAACCATAGAGAATAAATTTATCAAAGACTAAAAATACCACAGATTACAAATACAACCATAGATAATTTAAAATAATACCATAGACTAAAAATATAACCACAAACAAAAATAATTGAAATTTATCTTCCACACGGCCATTCTGACGAGCAGCCTTTGGCTCGCGAAAAACAAAGATTTTCGATACAGATCATTTAAACAATATATAATAATGACACTATAATAACGTATCAGAGCGTTCAAGTCACATGACCTTTAAATATTAAATCACAATATGGTTTCAAAAATCAACAGGTTTTAAAATGCGGTATAAACCATTAACATGGCTATACTATTGTCAAATCACATGACGTTATATCAAGCCAAATCACATGGCTGTTGTCAAATCACATGACAACCGAATATTCGCCAAATCACATGGCTAAAATGTCAAATCACATGACATATGTTACAACATGGTTCTGTGATCTAGTATCCGCCTAACCACAAGGCTGTTGTCAAATCACATGACAACCTGATACCCGCCAACTCACATGACAAATTGTTAAATCACATAACAATCAGATCACAAATTTCGCCAAGTCACATGGCACCATGCGAACACCAAAATAAGCCAAATCACATGGCTTCGAGGATTAGATATCTGCCAATTTACATGGCATGTCAAGTTACGTGACAATCTAATCCCAATCACTTTTGATGGCGGTTTTCGGGAACAAAGCGGTCGTTGGCCAGACGAA
Organism: Petrophora chlorosata; assembly: GCA_951640565.1. NCBI lineage: Eukaryota > Metazoa > Arthropoda > Insecta > Lepidoptera > Geometridae > Petrophora > Petrophora chlorosata. Next base: position 9,604,904 of record OX621193.1, on the reverse strand, counting down.
TACTTTATACCCAGATTAATCGCCTCAAAATATTGTAAAATATTTGGTAAATTTTATGTTAATTACTCTGATATATTATTATCTAAAGAATCAGTCAATTCACATCCCATATCAGGGGCAACAATTCGTAAATTATCATGAGAAACGTACAGCTCATTACCAGTTTCATAGACTTTTACAGTGTATCTATCGTTATCATTTATTTGAGTTATGACGCAAGGACCTCTGTACTTACTATCAAGCTTGTTGATTGCTCGTGGATTTTGCTTAATTAACACAACATCGCCAATTTTAAAAGGAATAATTTTAGCTTTAGTCTTATCATAATCAACCTTTTGGATTTGAGCTCGTTCGTCCATCCTTTCTTTGGATTCTTGACGATAAATATCGAGGTCCATACGTTCAACATCATTTATTAAGGCAGATATAGCGGGAGGAGACTGATCGCAACCTATGAGAAGCTGGAAAGGAGTGTGACCAGTGCTTTTACTAAAAGTGCAATTAATCGCTAACTGCACTTCACCTACAGCATCTTTCCAACTTCTCTTAGTAGTGTTTTCAACAATAGTGAAGCAGTTTGTCAAAACCTTCATCATTCGCTCTACCTGACCATTTGCACGACTGACACCACTTGCAATAAAATGTAATTCTATAGACCAAAGATCGCAAAAACTTCTAAGTTCTTTTCCAGTATATGAAGCAGCCTGATCACAAACGATACGTTTGGGGGTACCAAAAGTATAAATCAACTCTTTTAAGCAATTAACAGTTGCCGCTGCAGTCAAATTGTTCACAGGTTTCATATAACAATATTTTGTAAAAGCATCTATGAACACAACAGCATATTGCTTGGTAGGTTTATTGCCACTCAATTTACCAGTAGTGTCCATATGGACAGTGTGAAAAGGAACCGGGGGCTTGTCTATTGGATGCAGGGAGACCTGTCGCGAACCAGATTGGCTTTTATTAATTTTGCATGTGAGACAGCTCTCAACGTATTTACGTGTACATTTGGACATATTAGGGAACCAAAACTGCTCTCTGATTTTATCGAGAGTTTTTTCCCATCCAAAATGTTTCAGAGAATCGTGATAAATCTGAATAATGTGCCATCGATAACTTTTAGGAACGAAAAGACATTTTTTAACTTTATTGTTTTTCGTAGAAAATATACGATACAATAGCCCGTCTCTTATTTCATAACTAGATGCCAGATCCTTGTCAATAGTGTTATCGTTGATAGATTCAATTATGGTTTTGGTTTCACAATCATTATTCTGCTCTACTTCCAACCACTCACTGTAATTTTGGACATTGTTAATATTCAAAGCTATGGGATTGCGAGATAAATAGTCTACATGAGGTATACGTTCGCCCTTACGATATTCAATTTCAAAATCAAACGACTGTAAAAATGCCCACCATCTATGCACCCTAGGAAGTAATTCCTTTTTATTGCGGGATGCTTTAAGCGAGTTACAGTCAGTCACAACTTTAAATGATCTACCAAGGAGATAATGGCGAAAATGTTTAATAGATCTGACTACGGCCAATGTTTCCAACTCGTAAGAGTGATAATGGCTCTCAGTTTCAGTAGTTCGCATGCTAAAATATTCCACAACCTTCATTTGCCCATCATGTTTTTGAAAAAGAATTCCTGCTAGACCTGCGGAGCTGGCATCTGTATGGAGCTCAACTGATTTTGTAGGGTCAAACAATGTCAATACAGGCTCAGAAGCAAGATACTTAAGCACAGTATTTCTTGCAGCATCTTGCTCAGATGTCCAGTTCCATTTGACGTTATTTCGGGTTAAATTATATAATGGGATCATTATCATGGAAAAATTTGGAATGAACTTCCGAAAGTAACTTGCAAGTCCACAAAACTGTCGAACTTGTTTTACTGTAGTTGGCACGGGAGAGTTAAGAAGGGCTTGGACTTTACCTGGGCTAGGTTTTACTTGCCCGTTGGAAACTATTCTACCCAAATATTCGATCTCCGTTTGTAAAAATTTACATTTCCTGACATTCAGTGAAAATCCGGTTTTCTGCAAAGCGTCGAGAACTTGTTTTAAATGTTCAATACCTTGTTCAGCTGAATCTGAATAAATAACTACGTCATCAATGTAAATTAGAACGAATTTGTCAATGAACGGTTTAAGTGCTGTGTTGATGGCTCTTTGAAATACCGATGGAGCATTACATAACCCAAATGGCATACGAAGATATTCGTACTGTCCATCAGGCGTAACAAAGGCAGTTTTCTCAATTGAATCCTGAGCAATTGGAATTTGATGGAAACCTGCCGCCATGTCCAATATAGTAAAATATTTAGCATTTGAAAGCCTGCTAATATGATCATCGATTATGGGAAGTGGAAAGTGATCACGAACAGTGTTGCTATTTAATTCTCGATAATCAACACACATTCGGTCACCTCCATCCTTCTTTTTGACAAGTAAGATTGGACTGGCAAAAGGAGAATTACTGTCACGTATGATATTATTGTCTTTTAAATCTTTAATCAACTCTTTAACATGTTCACGTTCAGCTGGCGCTAAACGATATGGTCGTCTCTGAACAATTTTGTCTTGATTTTTAAGACGAATTGTTAATTCACCCGTAGTCACTTGTGATACTGAATTGCCAGACGTAAACATATTGGAGTGTGATTCCAACAAATTTTGTAAATTATCCTTGTTTTGCAAGCTTAATTCAGAATTACATTTTACTGTATCAAGATCAATTTTTTGAACAAAATTGAAATTATAAGAACAAAGAGAGATTTTAGTAGCATCTTTTGAAAAATTAACTTGTATTCCAGGTATTTCGAAAAGATTTTGACCAAGCAATGCGTCATATTGTATAAACCTATCAGGGACCAAAACGAAATCTAATTCAATATTAAGGCCATCAACACACACCATGCAAATCTTTTTACGCGATGAATGGAAAGAATTGTCTCCAATCCCTCGCAAAAGAGAAGTTTCATAAATGATTTTACCTTTGACTGAATCTCCTACGCTTTCGCGCATAAGGGAGCATTCAGCACCACTATCTATCAAACACGTATAATCACTGTCGTCAATTTGGATAGTTTTCGAATTTTTATTAGTCATGATCAAAGTATTAACGTGGGTAGACTTTTCATTTTTAGAGCTTTTGTTTAAACGTTGGAAACAGTTTTCGTAACTATGTCCTTTCCTACTACAGAAAGTACAGGTTGGCACAGGGGGTTTTTGAACTACTGGCTTTGAATCTTTAGAAGTGGCAGCAGAATTTTGAGCATTTTGAGTGTTATTGACGTTAGAACGGCAATCCTTCTGTACATGACCTAACTTCTGGCACTTGTGACAACGTCTGGATTTGTAATCTAAGGATGAGTTGGGCTTAAATCTTTTAGGCGCAACATTGTGATCAGTATCTACACCAGGTCTCTTTCGTTTATAAGAGTTAAGACTTTGGATCAGCTGTGGTAAATTTTTAGGTGTAAGTCGTAGCAAATCAGAGCGGATACGAAAATCGGACATACCAGAAATAACTGCTTCCACTAGGCGCTGCTCAGTCATCTCCACACCAATCGCCTTCTTCGCCAACTCCCATTTTCGGGTGGCGTACTCTGCAAGACTGCCGGCCTGCTCGCTGGTGTACTCCATGAAGAGGGTCAGGTCGTCGTAGTAACGTGATTCGTCTGCAAAAGTAGCGATAAGACTTGTTTTAAGCTCCGGCCAATTAGTTAAACTTGAGTAATTTCGACGTGCCCATTCGGCAGCACGCCCACGTAGGTTCTTCCGAGTCAAATTTAACACTTCTCTATCAGTAAGTTCATATTCAGCTTTCAGTTCTTCAATATTTTGACACCAAACTTGGATGGTATCAGTTCGATCGTCAGGGTCAAAAGCTGGAACATAAATCTGCTCAAGGTTCCGCATGCGTGGAGTAGGCTTCACTTTCGGTGTACCGAAGGCTTTAGCAGTAGTTTCAATTAATTGTGTCATCATTTGTTGCATTATATTTTGCATGAAGTTTATAGGAGTGAAATCTACTGTCCTTGTGTCCTGATCTGCCGCTGAACCGCTGGGTGCAGCATAGCCACCGCTCGATGAAGCGCCTCTTGTAGAAGCGCCGCCACGACTTGACGGCTGGGCGCCCCCATGGGCTGCCTCTTCGGCGCCGTGGTTAGCCGCATGACGGTCAATCGCAGTTGCAGGCCTGAAGATAGGTGATGCACGGCCAGCCGCAACCGCGGTCGCTGCCACAGGCTCAAGCGTGGCTGCTGAATCGTCCTCGAGCTGTCCATCCTCTGACGCAGCGGAATCGTGGTCATCCATCTTGCAGCTTCTGAAATCATAAATATTTCTGGGCGTAGTTTAGGTTAACACTAATCCCACTTCTGATGTGGGAGCGTAAATAAAAATAGCTCTTAAATAATCATAACTTATTTTATTTATTATAAAGTAACCAACATAAATAGCATTTCTTATAATTAACTTATTTATTTAATAGGCAATATACTAACTTATTTACTAAAAGTAAAATATATGTTTTATAACTATAATTTATATAACTATTTACGTAACTATAAATTATACTAATTATTTAACTACAAATTATATACTAATTATAACTAAAATATAATCAAACAATAGTAACAATAAATAGTAAAATTATCATACCTGACAGTTCAGAGCACCAGGTTGTGCCGTGTCCGCGACTGGACAACTTCTGATCTGTCGATAACTTGCGCGGCCTTTTTATATCAAAACCAGACTCGTCAATGGCGGGAAAGCAAACTAGTCAATTGCACGACTTTTAAAACGGAAGTTAACCATAGAGAATAAATTTATCAAAGACTAAAAATACCACAGATTACAAATACAACCATAGATAATTTAAAATAATACCATAGACTAAAAATATAACCACAAACAAAAATAATTGAAATTTATCTTCCACATATATCTATATTCTGACTTTTCAACATTCGACTGTAGATACGTAGGTGACGATGTACGATGATGGTTGTCCACGCATCAACCCATAAATTGGTCTTATTCTAAAATTTGTAAATCATGTTAAGTCTAGCAGGTGCAAACATATATTATTGCACCAAAGTACTGTAAACTATTTGACGGCTTCGTACTTCTTAGATTTAGGTTACGATTGTACCTAGACCTAGACATAATAACAGCAATAAAATAGGCTACCAAATTGCAAGTGTTTGATGCACTTAGATCGTGCCGTGGGTGGAGAGGACAATAAAATAATCATTTATCAGTCACGTGTCAACGTAGAACATGTCGTTTGTCGACTACTAGGTTGCCTAGTTGTTGGGCCTAAATATGTTTAGCCTTTTGTGGGCCACGCTATAGAAGAAAATCCGTACCCCAAACGCCGAGATCCGCAATTTTTAAACGTTAGTCGGCATAAGCCGACCTTGGCTTTTTCGTATGTCATGTAGAGCTGATCTTGCCGGTCAAAGGGTTAATTGAAAACGAGACCTTACCTACATCGACGCGCGAAGCTGACACTTAGTTTGAAATACAATAAAAAATTATTGTGAATTAGTGTAACAAAAAGAAATTGAACATAATGGGAAGAAACTAACTATTAAGGCACAGGCCATACCCACACAGCCTAGTTTATTAGTTAGGGTCTCACAAACAAAGTTGTTACTGAGAGAAATAAATGAATTTTAATTTAATTAAGGTATGTACCTACTTTTAGAATTGATTTAGAAACTTCACCTACTACGATTGAAAAACCTGAGATGATTTCAAATCCAATAAACATCTCTTGCAACCGGATACCGCTTCACTTAAGTTTATATATTTGCTTACGGGTATTGTTATTGTTTCTGTTTACTTATTCTACTGTGTATTTTATCCATTCTATAGTACTGTAATAGTAAATCAACTTTATTATAGGCATTATATATTTATTTATTTTATTTTATTTTTACACTATTAATTATGTTATACACTTTTATAGAACTTTGCATATTGAGTATTTTATAGCGCTGTAACTGTATGTCCAATTATTTATTTATTTTCGTAACATAACAAGTTCGTGCGTCACCAAGGGCCTGTGCTGAAAACCAGCGTTGTGGATTCTTCACAACATTATGCTGAGCACAGACCCTTTTTTGACTGCACTGTACACGGCAGCGATCTCCATACACACGCTGTGACTGTTTTGTTTTTTTTCTGTCCTGCTGCACATGTGTATGTGCATTGTTTGTTGTGTGCAGTTTTGTCAAAAATAAATTGTTTCTTTCTTTCTTTCTTTCTTTCTATATACCCAATACGTCAGACTTCCACTAGACTGCGGGCGTCCTCAGCAGCAGATAAACATTATAGGTACGAGTAGTCGAAATTGTAAGTCAGTTACTTTTTTTTTTATGTAACTGAATGACCAGATGAGCTGGTCATTTGCCTGATGGTAAGCAATACGCCCATAACAATAACAGCACCACCCAGAATTTTGTTTTGCAAAATCCTACGCGGCACTGCACTGCGCTCGTCACCCTGAGACAATTAGCTGTTGAGTCCATAATGCCCAGTAATTTCGCTGGCTACAATGCCCTTCAAACCGGAACACAGTAATGCTTTCGCACTACTGCTTGGCGGCTGAATAACTGGCAAAGCGGTGGTACCCACCCAGACGGCTTCTCGCATACGAGAAACCTACCACCAGTATACCAAAGTAACTACCAAAGAGATGTAGGTGTGTTAGTAATAATAGGCGGTCTACACGTTGCACAGTTTATGGTTGGGTTCCTAAGAAGCGACACAAGGAGCTGTTTGTTTGTGCCATAAAGCTATAAATAGACGGGAGTGGGTTAAGCGACCCGGTTACACTGATCCTGCACTGGCAGCCCTACCGCTACCGAGACGTCCTGCACAAACAAAACCATTCGACTGCCCGCTGCCGCTGCCGTTGCCGGCTGCCCTGCACTGGCTGGAAGCTTACAGCTCAGAATTCCCCAATAGATACGTACTTTGAAACGGGAAAATAACGGGAGGGCATCATTATTATTATTCTTCTTAACAGTTTGAGGCAGTCAGGCGAATGCCCATTTACCAATAAAAAAAATACAAGTATAGGTAATTAATTATGTAAGGCGGCCATTTATTGTATGAGTACTTCACAGATTAATTACTTCGGTAATAGGAGTTCCTTTAGTACTTACTTATAGTGGGTACTTTTATAAATAAGTCTATACAGAGTGTGGCAAAATTTTGAAACCTCCATGGTAGCTATAGTGGCCTTTTACCGAATGTAACTTTCAAGTCAAGTCAATTCAAAAGATGTTTAATATAAATAGACACAAAAATGCATTTTAACGTCATAAAGGTCAAAGGTAATAATAATACGAATCAATTAAAATACGTTAAAACATTTAACTTGAAATATCATGACTGAAAAAAAGTAATGTTTACCCATTTCTTTCCCATACTCAAATTAAAGTCATGGCCCAAAAAAGAAATGCGAAAAAATTCACCTGATATTTTCTAAGAACAAAACTTGGTAACTATGCAAGGAAAAAGGTACTTTACCCTGGAGGTCCCAAAATTTTGCCACATATACTTGTATATTTTGTGCCAGCAAACATTATCTTATAGTACAAGTTTAGACCAATATATTATATATACTGTTTATATATATACTGTGTGCATTCAATAATTATAACAACATTGCAACATTTTTTACGTCACACCCGGGTCGATTTTTAAAAAAATTAAATCTTTTATGGTGAACCAACGCGGTATTTCTATAATATTATAAGAGCCCTACCTGTGTACTAATAAAATATGATTGATTATAAATTATTACTTAGGTACTCATGTTTGTACCTCGCTTGTAAGGTAGTTGCCATTGTTTTCGGGAATGCTGCATTACCTAAATCGATATAAATACGAATAAACCAATATAGGTATTTCCATTAGACTTTTGCTGTGACGCAATAAAGTTCAATTCAGCTCGCGTAGCGCTGCATACACCGACCGGACGGCTATGTACTTGTAGAGTGCGCTAGGGAGAGCAAATATATGGGATATATATATGGGAGCAAATATAAACCGAATTCTACGCGGGTGAGCGCGCGGCGGAACTAGTAATCTATAATTATTTTGTTGCATAAACATGTTTTCAAACCGAACTCACAATACTCATAAACACATTCAACACTAGTTCACAGAATAATTAATTGTTGACTAGGTGTAGGTAGTAGTTGTTGGGTAGGTCAGGATAACACGGAGTATGTTATCCCGACCTGCCCAACAACTTCACTTAGGCAGTTAAAAAATATATAGGTCAGTAGTCTACTGGATATATACGTGCTTGTCTATTAACGACCTTATATTTTTTTACTTCAATCCGGACACACGCGTGTCCAGCCCCTCGTGTCGAGTTGGTGAAAAACCCATTAAAACACGGCGCCCGTATATACCTAGTTGTTTTTGTTTACTCTAAGTATGCCACAGAGTATACTACCTACTTAGTATGGTTTATAGGTATAGATACAAAACTTTTCAGCACATCTCGCAAAAACGAAGGGCGCCTAAACAAAACAATATTTTCCACGATTCCAAGCACCTTAGTAGTTATTTATAAGGTACTATTTCCTTATCGTACTAAATTTATGTAAGTAGATACCTACCTATTAAATCCCCGTACAGTCCGATCACTCATCACATCACGATCTCTAGGATATTTCGACGGGGTCGAGCGCGCCGCGACCTTTGCAAGCTCACTTTTCGCGGCAAAATGAAACACAACGTGCAACGCTTGCAGCGAGGAAGGAAACTGCATCCTACACGTGATACCTAGGTGATAAATGCACGATAAGAATAATCTTAACTGTTCGTCTGGAAACCAAGGGTCAGGAAGAATGCTTTCATTTGAAAACGTAAACAATACTATTATTGCATGATAGATGTAATACTTTGGATGAATGTATCTGTGATGTTGCTAAGTTATGATACATATACAGATTGACTAGCATTAGGTAAGTAATGATAAAGGCTTACACGAGGTGTGCCATTTTGACCTTTAATAATTACTAATCATAACCAGTAACAAAGGTAATTTCTTCCTAATGACGCTCGGTCTGAGCTGCGGATAGGGTCTGAATCTGAATTAAGTATTCCGTATAATTATTATGACCATGGACCAAATTTTATATTTGGTCCATGTTATGACATAGGTAAGAGCGAGTGTGACTCAGTGGGAGCACGTGCGACTTTCGATCCGACGCACCCGAGTTCGAATCCCGCTGGCCCCGCACCACTGACTTTCTTAAGTTATGTGCGGATATAACATTCGCTCTAGAAACGGTGAAGGAAAACATCGTGAGGAAACCGGCATGTCCAAGAATTTTTCACAAAAAGTCAAGGACATGTGACATCCACCAACCCGCACTGGGCCAGCGTGGTGGATTATGGCCCATCCTCTCTCTATGAGAGAAGGCCCGTGTCCCAGCAGTGGGAACGTGATGGGCTGATGATGATGACATAGGTATATCGCCCATTGTGACACTATTATTAAGTTAGTTGAATTTTAGTTTTTAATTATTTCTGCATTTTGGTGTTACAATAAAGAGTTATTCTATTCTATTCTATACTATATTAGGTATACGTTATACCTATGTCTACCTAACTAATATTGTACCTAATATGTCTATGTAAATAAAGTTAGGTTACCTGCCTTTTTATGGGTCGAAGTATGCCTGCATTTTAATGCCAAAATCAGTATAGGCACAACTACATAAAGGTACAATAAAAATACCGAAGCTTTATAAGTCAAGGCAAATATAGCCTTATAATTTATTTTTTTATTATTCTTAACGTATATTTGGTTGCGTTTCAAATTGTTCAGTACATAGGTAATAGTTATATAGATACGTACTGTTACATAAATACCTATTTAAGAATTCTTAGTACTCCTTAATTCTAGTGTAATTTCCGCAGGTTATCTCACGGAAACAACACGTTACCAATTTTACAACGATCGCGTTTCAGGTACATTCCGACTTTATTTCTTGTTATTTTTGATCTACGATCACACTTAGTAGATTTTTTGAGGTTATATATTAACCTACCAGTACCAACCTTCATAAACAAATTGAGAATCGACATTAATAATAAATCATATATACATATATATATATATATATAAAATAAATAAATCGACATTAATGATTTTGTCAGATTCCAGTTAATAACATATGGTAGGTGTACTACATAGCTAAATACTTTCAAAAATAGAACAAAATCTTAAATTTATTTTTTATAAACCTGTCAGTAAAATAATAAGACAAGTATACATTTTATTAAAATCTTCAAAGTCCGATGTCAAATATCGATGAAATTTATATGGGACCACTTCGTAGCTATACTAAACCTAACACTTTTAATTTTCCAAATCGGTTCATAAATGACGGAGTTTTGAGGTAATAAATTTAAAATAAAAAATACAATCGAATAGAGAACCTCCTCCTTTTTGAAGTCGGTTAAGCACTGTTCTATTATTTCATCTTGAAATGCACACTTACAGTTTTCAGTAAGTACCTATGTAGGTTTTGTAGTAAAGCCCCAGATATTCTGCAGTCAAGGAAAGCACGCGCTCTAATATAATAGCTAGTAGGTATAGGTACTACTTATTTAGGTCTTGGTACATCCGAAAGACTTATAAAATGGAAAGCCGTTTTGTTAACTACTGTACCTAATGTAGACCACTGTAGACTGAAATCCGTCTAGTTTTCTAATCAAAGCATTACAAAACTGCAGTGCAATAGGGGATCGGACAACTTTTCAGAAAGTGTTTTATATTAACTACAATTAATATATATATAGCCATGAAAAATACTATTTTAATTATATAACGCTCTAAAAGTACCTAAAACTATGTTTAAATATTATTTTTCAAATATTGCCGCGCAAAAGGTCACCTCAAAATTTGTGACGTCATATGTAGGTAGAAAACGACAAATTCTTCGAAATAAAACTTGCAAAGAGATTTAAATACGTTTTGAGAAGTTTGGGGACGATATTGTAGTAATGAAACGAAAAATTAGCAAAAATACATTTTATGAAAAGTAAAAACGTAAAATAAACACAAGCTTGACTCACGGCATTTGCCCACAAATGACGTCATGCGCTGTGATTGTTGTTTCGTTTGAGATGAAGAACAGATTAAAAATGTCAGAATTATTAGATTTTATTTATGGATTTAAAAATATTAATCATTATTATTTCCCAAAAATATTGATTGAATGATCTTTCTGGTTCGACGAACATTCGTTCTAACTACATTTTAGATTTTTTCTCGATTACTGTCCGATCCCCTATTTAAGATTTTAAAAGAAATAGATGTACCAGCAAAAGTCGATTAAATTTTGTACCAATATCTTTGAGGATTGTGTAGAAACACAACTTTAGGCCTTGTATCTATGTCAGGCAAAAAAATTTTTTTTTAAATAGTCCAAAAACTAGTTTTAGCACGTTTTTAAAATCAGATGGAGGTCTAATTGCTTAGGGATCCTTGTTCAAAATCTCACCCTTTACCTATTAGTCCGAGATCCCTCTGCACGGTTTCTACATCCACCGGTATTTATCAAAATGCAATTTTTATAAATAGCTCGCCGACCCGACAGACGTGTCCTGTTCATACAAAAATCCAATAGAAAAAGCACTTTCAGTTTTTCCCGAATTTCCCATTTTTTCTGACGACTTTCCAAATTTTTCTTTCCATAAAAATCTAATTCGGACTATCAACTACATTTAAAAAAAGCAATTTCAGTCCAGCGAACTTCTATTCAGTTCAGGTTGCCTACGCATCAAAGCATGGAAAAGAGATTTTGTGCTCTTATCCGTACCATGATTTTATTCTTTAATTTTGATTGCATTTGTAGGATTAGCATGCGGTCAAACAATGTTTGTGTATACCTACATTATAGTATTTCGGACTTCGGTTTGTAATCTATTCCTGGTGGGCACTGCAGCTCTGCTGTTATGAGTAGCCGTGGACCTTACCATCAGGCTCACGACGTAGCTCATACTTTATTTCATAGCAAAAATACATTGGAATTTTGTTTGTAATGTCTAGTCGATGGATCGAAGTCAATAAGTGCTAGCATTGTTTCCTCTCATAGCGACGCTCATTCTCCTGACAGGCGGAGGGAAGGGTCTCGCGGGGGGGTGCCGCGCGCGCGCGGGGCGTGGCGGCAGGCGCGAGTCGGTGCTGGCGCGCGCGCGGAACTCCTCGGCGCACTCCGACTGGCCCGACGAGGAGTCGCTGCGAGCCGTCGACGTTTCCTCTTCCTCGTCGAACTCCATTTCAGTCCAGCGACGACCTGTGAAGATAGTAAAAAATCGTAACGTTACGATTGGTAGCATCTGTGGAGTTCAGAAGCGGCCGGCTCAGCACCGCGCGCGTCTCCTCCATGCGTCCGCGGGACCACTTGCTCACGTGTGATGTCACTATACTCACAGAACTGCGCGGCAGAAAAAAACTAAATATTACTACGTAAAGAAGCGACACTCCCACCCCCCCGCCAATTTTTCGTCACCCGCAATGCATCGATGAAAAAATGGGTAATGCCGTGCTTGCGTCACTCGGTTGTCACCGCTCGCTGCGAATGACTAATGAGTGAGATTCAAATGTTTATTTTATATGTGCGATCAATTGATGTTATTTGAGATTGTTATGACCTTTTTGGCTGACGACGACGACCTGCTTTACAGAGGTAGAGAAGGCCGGCTGACTATTTGACTTTGACATATGGACGAAATATATTGAGAAAAAGACGGAGAACGGTTGAAGATGGTGGAGCTGACCAGGACCTGACCTGACTGACGGAGGTCTGCCTATCTCTTTTTTCATTAAAATTCAATATATTGACTATGATACAATATTTATATACCTACCTAAAACAAAATGGTTCGTTGTTCTGTGTATGGATGCAAAGAAAGCCCTTACACAAATAAAAATCAGAGATTGTTTGGTTTTCCTTCCGTTTTTTTCGCGTCTCCCAGCCAAACGATAGTAGGTGTGAAAGAGAAACACTTAGGTTGCTTACGTATAGCGTTGTCCTTGTCGCGCTCGATTCGTATTAGCTCATCCCTACAATAATCACGCACACACACAAAACGTGTGCGGACAGGTCGGTGCGCCAGTCGTAGTACTAGACAGTTAGCTCGGCGAATATGTATGGAGTGTCGGGGATCTGACCGCGGGCTCCGTGGAGTCGGACGCGGCGCGGGCGAGCTGCCGGCTCAGCATCGCGCGCGTCTCCTCCGCGCGTCTGCGGGACCACTTGCTCACGTGTGACGTCACTATACTCACAGAACGGCGCGGAGGTGACCGCGGGCTCCGTGGAGTCGGACGCGGCGCGGGCGAGCGGCCGGCTCAGCACCGCGCGCGTCTCCTCCGCGCGTCCTCGGGACCACTTGCTCACGCGCCAGAAGCGACGAGCGTCGCGGAACACTGCCCAAACCTGAAATTCGCATTATAAATGGCTTACGATAACCATAAAGTTTGTTATAGCAGATAGCAATTAGCAATGATAAAATTGTCTATAGACGGGATTTTTCATTCAGGGATCTTTCTATGGTTCTAAGAGTTTTACGAGTTTTTTTACAATAGTTACTTCTGATAGTACCTAATGGAAATTATTGCTATTTATCATTAATTAACCATGCGAAATTTTGTTCGTTAGCATGAGATGTGCTATTGCGATACTAACGGCTAATATGAAATTTCGCAGTTGTGAATTCACGATTTCGTGCGAATTGTGCGATATTACATAATTATAACACGTGTCTTATGAAATTAGTGTTAAATACAACTAAACTATTGATCTTAGATTCTTTGTGTTTGGGCTCAAGTGAAATGGCTAGATGAGTTACAATATTATACAAAATAACATCAAACAAAGATTATTTAAAAATCTGCTTTAAAAATAGCGCAGACCAGACGCACGGGGGAACGGACACTCCGTCGATTCGCAATCGCATCAGCATTAGCAGACTGAAGCCGCAGTTTGCATTCGTGCGGCATTCTAAGCGATGCGAAGTTTTAAGAAATTTCGCAACGAGAAATAAATTTAGCAGCTTATTTATGCAGCGAATGCTATTTTATTCAGCATCGCTACCTGAACCTGATGCTAAAGTATATGTTAGGGAAGACAAACCACTTTAACAAAAATATTCTAAACCACCACTACCTCAAAATTTCAAAACCACTTGACCTCTAAAACGAATTATTTCAAATTAAAGAACTTATATAATTGTAATTTTAAAAGAAGCATAAGGGTTTTCTCATTTTTCGAAGTGTTATTGAGAACTTGACTAATTGCTAATATACAGGGGTGGCGAAAATTCCAAAAATCTTTTTCCGTACCTACATTTCTTGTAAAGTGCCACTGAGGTTGGGCGTGTCGTCGCAAATTTCGTATTTTGAACTACATAATTATTTTGTCTTGTACGTAGTAGGTAGTAGTAAGCTTTTAGAAATTTTGGATTAAAATCAAAATATCAGACAGGCAGATATTTTGATTTTATTCCAAAATATCAGTGGAAATGTATGGAAAAAGCTTTTTCAAATTCGGTTTTTTAAGTTTTACGATTTAAATTTATGGGCTACTTTGGGGGAAACATTCCTGATGGGAAATAGGGTCGATCAAGACCATGTTGACTTTTTTTAAATAACATTTGTAAGCCTGATGGTGCTTTTTTTAAAAAATCCAAATATTTTATATTTATTTTCTAAAAAATGTCACCCTTTGTGATGTAGTGGTTGGGCAGTTTGGCTCAAATCTCATACACTACTGAGGTTACAGGTTCGATTCCCGCGACGGTACAAATGTTTGTGCACAGAAAAAAAAGCGCAAGCATTTATTTCGTGTCTGGGTGTTGTGAGCCATGGTCCTCGTAGTTCCTGGCTCCCTCGATACAGTGAATCCTAGTAAGGGGCCAGGATCACGTATGCGATAGTTTGGCGTATTTATTTAATGCACCCGATGTTACATAAGAACAAAATTTTCTCGCAAAGGAAAGAGTACCTACCCTGAAGATCCCAAAATTCTGCCTGTATGAACTCTACATAAAACACATTTAAGGCAAGTAGAAATGTTACTTTCTTACCGAGAGTGGTTGGACTTAATAATATGTGTCGGTAGATATTTACTTCGATTTTATTTACACTTAATACCTATACATATAATTTTACCTGGTGACCTACATACTCGTCTGATACGACAACATACAATAAATATTTCGATAAGCTGTAGTAACGAACTTACGCATGAACGCACAGGAGCACCTACCATTCGAATAAAGTACAGTCATTTGAGACTCAATTTGGAAAATCAATAACGCCGGGAAAACTCACAACAAGGCACCGAACGCTTATAGAAATGTCAATGCCACTCAGAACTTACTCAAATTGGCTCCGATTGTAAAGTTAAATTGCCTCTCATGAGTGTTTGTCAAGTGGCTTGCAGTATGTAAATGAGCGACGTAGTGGAAGCCGCACGGTTTAATACGTAGCGTACCCGGAATGTACACATTGTACGATCCGAGATTTAACATGCTCATTTGTTTCCCCTCCCCTGCGAAATTACGTCCTACAAACACGAAATTACGGTTGTAAGACGGCGTATGCCGATACTTACTCGGCATTTGCCATGTTTACTCCCGTAACCGGATTTTGCAAACATTTTTCGGGCGTAATTGAATTTCCCTCTGAACTTCAGGATAAACTCGTTTTAGGTACGTAATAAGGTACTACTTACCAAGATGTAGCGTGCTGAAATAACGTCCGGAATTCAAGATTCAGTAAGACTAAATTACGAAAGCCATATTACTGGATAGGCACCTCGTAGTCTGCCTTGGTCCTTTAATCTCTTAATAGTACAAAACAAAGTCGGTTTTCCGCGTCCTCGTGTCTGTTTCCCCGCTTACTTCTTCTAAGCCGCACAATGGATTTTGATACGGTTTTTACTGTCATTTATAAGTATACTAATCCGTTTGTAATGTTTCAAAGCGGTGTGACGCAGAAGTGGCCTGTCACTGCATAATCTAGTCAATTAATGCTGCGACAAAAATACTTATCTATTGTTCAGTTTGGAACTGCCCAATTTGATGAGAATGTGATGTTGGCACTGTTTCCTATGGCTCTTTGGTAACAGGGGCCAGCTTCGATCGGGTATGATATGATCGAAGGGGGACAGCATTAATCAGCGTGTTTACCTGTTCGATGCTCTCGCGGACGGATATCTCATGGAAGCAGACGCAGCCGATCTCCTTGCTCCGGCGCTGTCCCTCGTCGTTGGTCACCATGCGGTCCCCCATCTGGTCGGTCTTGTTTCCCACCATCACCACAGGCGTGTCGAGGGCACTATCCTGAAAATGCAGTTACAAAAAGTATCAAGACATCTTTTGTTTTCGTTGTAAGAATGGAGTCGCACTTTCTTTTTAAGGGTTCGGCAGTTCAACAAGGAAGCCTTATTAGAACGTTTTGTCCATGACTGTCCGTATGTCTGTCTGTCCGTCTTAATCCTTCACATACCTACTCAACTTCTACAGTTATGATAGGAAAGAAGTACATGAAATTTGATTTTACAATGATAGGTAAGTATTGACTTGATATGTATCAATTTCGAAATTATAATAATGAAGTCTGGATTCTAGCTAGGTACATGTATAGTAACTTGTGCAATGATAAACCATAAAAACTCACTCTATATATTTCAACACTGAATTTTACAATCTGTGATTAAAACCTTTTTTTAAGTTAAAGTTTGCCTACCTCAAAAGTCATTGAATTAATAATAATGTGACTGCTCTAAGTAGTCTTCTTTCTGATTGTACCATGAAAGAAAGTTACATTTTTTGTATAATATAATCATGCACGGGTCTCTAAACCTGCAATTTTTATAAAGAAGTTACCTTCTTATAAGCACCTAAAGGAAAGAAAAGGAACCAATCAACAAGAACAAATACAAGATTTTCCACTATTTATCTTAGCCAAAAATGTGCTTTCCCTACATTTATTTTTTAACAATGCTGATTGCGGACTTGCAATAATAACTTGCCTTCATGGTGGAGGCGAGTCTGCGGCGGCGCTTGTTGTAGTTTATGAGGAACTTGAGCCGGTGGCACTCGTCGAAGGAGCACTTGTCGGTAACCGAATACATGAGGATGAACGCCTCAGCCCATCGAATGTTGCTCTCCAGATTTGCATATTCGCTTTCCTGACCAATTAAAAAATAATAAACATGTACTTAGGTAGCGCTAAGGTTGAGCTCTAAGGTTTTTGTGAGTTTACCTAGGTGGTTTAACCTAGTGTTGCCGTTCAAGCTAGTTTTTTCCATGGGCCATGTAACATTTTTGACCTGTTTGGAACATATAACCAGCACAAGTATTTACTCAAATGAAAAATCCACGTAATCAAACATTAATAAATCGATAGAGGACGTCCATACAAATAAAAAATGTGAATAACGAAGTATATTCTAAGTTGTCGCGTTTCCGAGATATAATATTCGTTTGAAAACATAAAAAACATTTGACATTCAATATTATATATTTCACTATCAGTAAAATCCTTTTTTTTTTCATAATATCTAAAATAAGGATATCTTTAGGTATCGTCGCACAATATAATTGCACGCCACGTAGTAAATAAGAAAATAAAACTTACGTGCGACTCCCCCGCGGAATCCAATATTTCAAAATATACCATCTCGTTATCTATAACGGTTTGGAATGAGTAGATTTTTTCTAAATTGGGATCGTATTCGCCTATAAATCGCCGAGTAATGAATCTCACCACTAGGGCTGTGAACAAAACATTGATATTAAAAAAAATTAAATACTTCTTGATTTGTGTATGTGGGTTCAAATTAAACACAATCCTGACATTCACTTCTTTCTAGGTAATAATGAAATCAATTAAATATCTTACAGTAAATGAGGGAATGATCAACCCAAAAAATTACAGCGCAGCGTACATTTCAGGACTTTTCCTATCCATCTTAGGGATTAAAGAAACTCTTAAATATAATTAATAGTAAACATTATGTGATCCAGTTTACTTTTAAAATTGTGGCTGTTTTAAATAACATTTTATTTTTTTATTATGCCAGTGTTTTTGGCAGCCCTATACAACAACATCTATCTGAAATGTTTCTAGCTATATAGTTGTAAATGTTACTCTATCCATTCCACGGCGGTGTCTCAAGGTCTCTTGGTGTAGTTATCCGGATTGGATGGAAAGACTTAAACCATGGAATACTTAATAGTAGGGTAAGCTACCCGAGATTACCACACTGTTGATTCCTGTAATGATTCTACTATTAAGTATTCCATGGTTTAACTAGGGAGCTCAACGAAGCTCCTAACCTTGTGGTTTGTAGCCAAACTAATCAAGTTCTCCTTTCGTATATTACTT
This sequence comes from Petrophora chlorosata, assembly GCA_951640565.1. Classification (NCBI taxonomy): domain Eukaryota; kingdom Metazoa; phylum Arthropoda; class Insecta; order Lepidoptera; family Geometridae; genus Petrophora; species Petrophora chlorosata. The sequence goes on along the minus strand of OX621193.1, from coordinate 9,586,448 downwards.
TAATTAGTGCAATAAAGAATTAAATAAATAAATATAATATATCACATGTACCTTATCCTTATTTTCTTTATCAAAATAAAAAAGCAATTCAAGGAAATTCCACATCAAACGAGAAACTTGACTTACCGGATTTGCCGACACCAGATTGTCCCAGCACCATGACTTTAAAAGGCTTCGGTTTAGGATATAGAACGAGCTTGGCCAGTGACGTCTTGGGGGAAGGAGTCGTGCTCATGTCGATAACTTCTAAGTTTTATATGGACCCACCAGTGGGTTAAAGTAGTGGGACCACGGGTAAAACGTCTTAATAATGGTGTGTTCTGAAATCAGTTTCATAAAAGAAATAGCTGTATGGACATAGCTAAGTATATGTAAGTAGGGTACAATAGTACATAGATTTATAGTATATAGTACATAGGTTGATATATTATACAGGGTGAAGGGTCTCGTTTGCCTAGTCTGGGGAATATAGGGGTAATTTTATAGCCGAAGGGACCGTGAAGTATCACCGCAATGAGATCTTTGCTACCTAACAATATTATAGTGTCCATGTACATAGGTACATACCTTTAGAGGGACTTGGATACATTCGTAACCACAGTGTTTTGTTCTAAAGAGTAGATAAATGATGGGGATCTGTCAAAAGTTAGAATCTGTAAAATTGGTAATCTGTAGACAACAAGTGTAAACACGGCTGTATATGCGGATACCTAATCTAGTTGCTAATTAAATTACTATCTACTGTTACTAAATAAGTTTCTTAAAATAAGAAGCGCGTTACGCTCCGGCCGCAATAGGTATAAGAATTTTTGTCTAACAGATATAATCAAATTTGGTTTATGTAGTACGGTAGCATAATATACTTAGTATTTATTTTAGGTACTCTTAATTTGTATATTATGTAGTAGATAGATAAGTATCCCGCTGGCCCCGCACCTCTGACTAGAGTGAGTGTGGCTCAGTGAGAGCACGTGCGACTTTCGATCCGACGCAACCGAGTTCGAATCCCGCTGGCCCCGCACCACTGACTTTCTTAAGTTATGTGCGGATTTTAACACTTGCTCTAAAAACGGCGAAGGAAAACATCGTGAGGAAACCGGCATGTCCAAGATTTTATCACAAAAATTCAAGGATATTTGACATCCAGCAACCCGCACTGGGCCAGCGTGGTGGATTATGGCCCACACTCTCTCTAGAAAGGAAGGCCCGAGTCCCAACAGTGGGAACATGATGGGCTGATGATGATGATAATGATGATAATGATGATGATGAGATAGATAAGTGCAATCGTAGGTGTATGAGATACGCTAGGTACATGGTAGGTACAAGATTCTGTTCGACAGACGAAGGCAACATATTTTGTAGCAACATTACGCACTGAAGAGTTTTGTTTTGCTATAGATACTTATGTGATGTAGCATGGAATTTGTACCTATTCGATGCTGTGTCTGGTGCTACTTTACTGCCTTCCGATTCTAGAATAAAAACTATAAACTAAATTCACAAAACATCTAGTAAAGTTGCGGAAGACAGCTATTTTTAATCTTGTGTGAATCACAGGCGTGGAATCGTACACAGTGCATAGTATACAGTGCAGACAGGACGTTAAACAAAACAATTACCTGGCTGTAGCTCTACCTTTGAACCATTAATACCTGTCTTCGTACTTTCTATCGATTAGTATTTCGGTGGGGCTATTGGTTACTTCCACAGTTAAAAACCAGTAAGTTCCTTAGTAAGCTTTCTCACGCGTTTAACTCATAATAAATTATTGTTATTTGTACTCTCCTCGTACATCTATCATGTAAAGACCTTGATTACATTTTGAGGGGTAGGTAGGTACAGGGATACCTACCTGTATCAAAATAGAATTTCGAAAAAATTACAACATAACATGTCATCATATCAAACAAAGCCAATATGATATACTCGTACCTATATTCAATATAAATGTATGGCTCAACGTATCAGTATTGCAATCCAAAGGGGCAATACTGCCAGCATCTTGGGTACGCTGCCAACTGGTAGTGGGTTGGAGCATTTGATTGATTGATTGATTGATAACGCTTTATTGTACACCAAAAACATAACAAGAACAAATAAAAATAGAACTTAAAAATTTGATTAGTACAATGGGCGGTCTTATCGCTAATAAGCGATCTCTTCCAGACAACCTTTGGATGGAGAGGATTTGTGAACGACTAAAGACGGTGGTGTACTTATATAATAATAAGTTCTTTGTAAAGGTAGGTATACACAAATACTTACTATTGTAGAGTACATAACATTAAAGTAATAAAACATAGCAATAAACAATTAGCTAAACAGGTAAAATTCTTTGAGTTGTTTCTTGAACGTAAAAATTGAGCTATCTATAGGCCTTTATTAGTATATGGGTTGTCCAATTGCTTCTCCTTGTAAGTAGTTAGTTTAGTTTTAGTAAGTAGAGTGTAGAGTTGTTTTCAGTAATAAAGGCATTCGCCCATTAAAAAAATATATAAATGTCCTAAAACTTATATTATATCGAATAAATAGGGTACGAGTAAGATAAATGGAGAATTATGGTAATTTCACTGGTAGAAGTCTTGATCATACATTCGTTTGATGTTCTTCACTGTTTGTTAACTGCACTGTTTACTTGTCTCCTACATATCAGCTGTAATATGTATATTTAGGTAGGTATAATAGGTAGTATACTGGCGCAGTGTAAAGTTATGACTTAGGAAACTTTTAGTCTTTTAGTCGATTCCCTGTTCGAAAAGCGTGTTTATAAATCTTTGATGGTACCTAATAGGTTTTCTAACTCTAACATAAACGTCGTGGTTCCTCAGAACTTAGAACCCTGACTCTAATAATTATTTCAGATTTCTTCATACAGAAAACTCGATGTATCACCCTGTATATTGGTCAAAAGTAACCTTAATGTCGATAATGGTATGGAAAACATGTTCGGGACATGAATTAATTGATTACTAAAGTCATGGCCATGTCCTATAAAAGTTTCTATATGTAGGTACATTACGTGGCATGGATATAGGTAATGGTATGTCCGACTTTACTACTTTGACTGAAGAAGTTAGTTGTATTGATGTGATGTGTTTGGTAGGTATATACCAAGACTATCTAGATATATACCTATATATGTAGGTATCTCCAATCATATTGATGGGAGTTGACAATTGAGATAACATGTGTGTACATCATATCAACATACCAACCTGGTATAAACCAACTTTTTATAAAGCGCTTTCACTTTGTTTATTTTAATAAAACATAGATAAAAGTGCCTAAATATCACAGATATAATGCTAACATTATTGTTCAATAATAGCCATGTAAAAACTGGACGTAGGTAACTTAGGCATGACTACATGATTATATGCCGGTAACTACCATGTAAGTGTTACCTTCACTAATCTTTACTGAATCATCCGCGGCACTGACAGGAATATTTAAAAATATTTGGGGTTATTTGAGCAACTTATAACGTACAATTTATGGGTTGTTAAAACATGTACGAGCAATAATATTTTAGCACGTGTTGAAGAGTTGAAGTGGGTGGCCGGCACCGTGCAGCGCGAAGTGAGGCGGCTCGACTGGCGCGCGGATACGACGCGAGTGCTCCACCAAACGTTATTCTTCTTCCCTGACTTGCGTACAAACTGATGTACGATCTGTGTCTCCTTCCCGTACCAACATATAATCAATCTGTGTTTACAAACTTATTCCTAATCTGTGCCCTGTCTGAATTAACATCTAGTTATGCTATGTTCGTACAAAACCGCTACCGCAGTCGCCTATCCTGTCTTTCAAGTGCTTGGAACTCGGAAGGGAGATTTAATTAGTATTCGAACTTTAAAACATTATTGCGATTGTAAAAGAAAGCAGTTAAGATGAATATCTTGTGATGCGTAGCTTGTGATTTAAATGGTTTTTTTTTTTTTACTCTTAATAGATCTATGTTTGGCCACTATCTCGCCTGATGTGAAGCGATGATGTGGCCTAAGATGGAGCACATAGATCTAGAGAGAGACGGCAGTTGAGCGGCCGCTCAGACCCGTCTCCCCGATGGTTCACCGAACATCATCCCGAAACATGACTAGGTCGCTTGACGGCATGGCTTTGTTTTGTAAATTGTTTCGATAGAAAAAGTAATGAAATAGGGAAAGGATCGACTGCAAAGAGCCATAGGTCAGTATACTCGTAAGTACCTTCTTTGTTTTTATGGTACATATACGATTGTAGGTACCTACTTAACTAGAGTTAGAATAGAGATAGAACCCGAGTTAGAATCCGTTTAATTATTGCTTAGATGCCCATCCAACTATTTTACTTACTAATAAACCTAACTAAGCATAAACTGAACATATACAATAGTTTGAATTTTGTGAGGATGGCGCAAAAACTACTGAATAGATTTTAATATTTTTAGATCCTGAATTAGACCATAAGATACATTTTTTTATTCCGGAAAATTGTCCACGCAGCTAGGCTCCGCGAGGCGTATAAAATTGTTTTCATTTATTGAGATTATTATAATTGCACATTAATGCAATACCAGTAGCACATATAAAAAAAGGATTTATTATTCGAGACGCTAAATTAAGAGCCTTATATTTTTTTCATACTACGCGCGGTTAGATTAGGTACGCCTCGCACTCGCGGCGATTACGTCGCGAATTTACAGCGATCTCTCGAAGACTTTTTTTTACTAGTTTTAGGCTTGCGTTTGACCACTACTCGTATGTCACCTGATGGTAAGCGATGATGTGGTCTAAGATGTAGTACGCTTACCTAGAAGATACCTGTTCACTCTCGATTTTTAACCGACTTCAACAAAGGAGGAGGTTCTCTGTTCGATTGTTTTTTTTTATTGCTTTTTATTTTTTTATATATTTTTTTATGTTTGTTACATCAGAACATTTATCCGTCATTTATGAACCGAATTAGAAAATTCTTTTTGCGTTAGGTTCAGTAGCTATAGCTACGAAGTGGTCCCATATAAATTTCATCGATATGTGACTTTGGACTTCGAAGATACATTGAAGTCGGTTTTTTTTTTCTAAAAATTAATTATTTACATTCACTAGCAGAACACGGGATGATATATCGACCAAAATGGAATATCAGGCTTCGCTAGCGACGGTTGAGTGCGTGTGTACAATACTGAAGGAACGCGGCAAACTCATCGCCCACTCTCGGCGAGTTTGCCACGAGTTCGCTTGAAAAAAGATTTTCGAATTTTCTCAAAAACTTAAGATTTGATTTGATGGGTTACTTTGGGGGAAACACTTCTGGTGGAAAACTACCATACTATGTTACTTTTTGAAAAATTACATTTTTGTGCCTTAGAGTTTTTATTTTCTCAAAAGTGCACCCGATGTTTCGTAAGAACAAAACTTCCTTACTGCAAAGGATAACGTACCTACCTGAAGACGCCAAAATATTGCCACACTCTGTATATGTATAAATGGAGTATAAATTATGTATAAAGGTACCTAGTTTCCTATGTCTATTCCAACTGAATAAACGCAGAACATAGTTTCAAAAGCTCGACGACGTAACATTAAGTACCTACGTCGCTAACGAAATTGAAAACACCGGCTACCTACTTTTAAATTGAAATGTATAAATGGGACAATCTTACTCCTACGTAAAATCTCAGTAGGTACGTTCAGCACACATTGAATGAAATGTTTTACAGCGATGTTATGATGTCACTGAAGTGTAATGAATGTAACACGACACCTCCACCGAAGCGTGTTACGGGTTCACAGAAAATAATAATGTCTAACTTTCCCGCCACGTATAGCCGTTTTCCCGCGAAATTTACTATCTTCCAAGGTATTATATTCTATCCAATACAAGCGCTAATACTATTCGTTGCATATATATATATATATATGCGAAAATTTTCAAAATATATTTTAATATTCATAACTACACTCGAGAGCAATGAATCCGGGTCACTTAAAGAATCCTAAAAATCTCGGAAACTAAAAATGCTAGGTTAATGCAATAAATTGTATTTAATAGACAATGTAATACTCCTTAAATGAAGGTATTAAAACTTCTTAGTTATTGTAAAGTTATATCATAAAAAAATCAAATTTGAAAAAGGGCCACTTTCGAAGATGGAACTACGAAATTACAGCATTTGGTTTTGCTTTTGTTTGTAATCTGTCATTTATGTGGGTACATAAACCATGTTGATAGTGCTCTATATTCATTATTCAAGCTGAAATTATGTCGCTTACGCCTGAAGAATGCACCAGAATACTTACAATGCTGGAAACCGGCCGGAGTCAGCGCGATACAGCCAGGACTGTCGGTGTGTCGCTGTCAACAGTACAAAGAGTTCTCCGACGTTACGAAGAAACTGGTTCTAACCTACGCAGACCAGGAACGGGCAGAACCAGGTGTACCACAGCACGAGAAGACCGATACTTGGTGAACACCATGCTTCGAAATCGCTTTCTCACAGGAACTGAACTCACCAATCAGTTTCGACGCCTCGGAGGAAGTAACCCAAGTGCATGGACAGTAAGACGTCGGCTTGCTGAATCTAACTTAAAACCCCTTAGACCTGCAAACGGCCCTAAACTGGAGCGTGGGCATCGTATTTCGAGACTAAGATATGCCCAGAGCCACGTAAATTGGAGTATTGAAGATTGGTCAAAAGTTATGTTCTCCGACGAATCAAAATTTATGCTCTACAAGCACGATGGAAGACACAGAGTGTATCGAAGACCAGGGGAAAGATTCAAGCAAGCATGCATCGAAGAAAAAGTAGCCTACGGTGGTGGGTCTGTACTTGTGTGGGCCGGAATTTCTTCTGAAAGTCGCACAGAGCTGGTGATCATAGAAAACGGCTCTTTAACTAGCGTAAGATATGTGGAAGAAATCCTCAATGATCACGTTGGTCCATTTATGGTCAATTTAGGTGAGGATGCTATATTTATGCATGACAATGCCCGACCTCATACAGGTAGGATTGTGAATGACTACCTTCAAGAGATGAACATTACTCGTATGGAGTGGCCAGCGCGCAGCCCGGATATCAACCCGATCGAGCATGCTTGGGACGAGCAAGGCAGATGCGTAAAACAACGAAACCCTCCCCCAATCACGCTTCGTGAGCTCAAAATTGCTCTCACAGAGGAATGGGAGAATATTCCCCAAAATCGTATAAGGAACTTGGTGTACAGCATGCCAAACCGCGTAAACGCAGTAATGGAAGCACGAGGAGGCAATACGAAGTATTAAAATTCAAGAAAATCGTAATAAAGTTCAAAAATTTCATGTTTCCTATTTTTGTTTTAAGGAGAGATCAGCAGTTTTTTTCTTTATGTAATTTTGTGTTAATAAAATGTATGGTGACTCATATTTTTTTTACTTTCATTTAAGGAGTATTACATTGTCTATTAAATACAATTTATTGCATTAACCTATCATTTTTAGTTTCCGAAATTTTTAACATTCTTTAAGTGACCCGGATTCATTGCTCTCGAGTGTAGTTCACCTTCTTTTCAACTTGACAATAGCAATAAATACAGATAGGTAGACATGTAGGTTGGGTGGGTAGTAGAATGTTCAGGTGCTCGCGTCCCACGAATTTATCGTTATCGAATGCGGACAAACATTTAATATAAAGCACTTTTATGAAACCGTATTATACCTACTCCAGCTCTATGATATTAATATAAGTAGGTACATATAAGTACGGGTACTTAGATGGTATCATAGAAAGGTAAACGATCGAGTCTAGTCTAGATACCGCTGCCTATTTTAAACGTGCCTATCACGTAATCGAATTCACGACAGTAACAGCGGCGTTATAGCACAAGCGGTTATGGCACTGGCAAAAAATATTTTTCTTTTTTATGGAACTGAGTGATGAGATATTAAAGAATAATTGTGTTTCCAGTGCCTACCTAGTTATGATGGATACCTATCCGCAGAAATTGCAGTAGATGAGCACAACCTACCTAGGTTAGGCTCATCTACTGCAATTTCTGCGGAAAGATTAGATTACACGCTACCTCGGAACTGCTTCTTGATTTCATTATTGTCATTAATATGGATAGTGTTTATTACAAGTACCTAGACTACATTCTTTTAATACCCAATTCCCTGTAGTAGTTAGAACAGATCTCCTGTTCAATCTAGTTCCATGCTTTAGTGAAACCTAACCAGAAACACTATAATTAGAAAGAAGCCGAGGGACAATTTTGTTTTAGTGTAGCTGAATTACGGGCGAAGCTAAACTAGGTATTGTGTTAGTACTATCATGGACCATGTACCTATATTTGGTCCATGGTATTATTAATGTTGCTTTTTTATGCTTAGATCCTAACCCCTAGGATTCCCTCTATCTTGGGAATCAGGATCTACGAGCACCAAAGTCCCACGACACCTAGACACAAAACAAACGCTTGCATTTGCACAAACATTTGTCTCCGCGAATTGAACTCGCAACCTCGGTGGTGTATGAGATTTGAGCCAACCTGCCCAACCACTACACCACAGAGGTTGTCTGCTATGGTATTAGTGAGGGGTGTCGTGGCCTAAAGTTTCCTGGCGCCTATGAGTCGGCATTTACCAAGCTTGAGCCGAGATGATTATTATTAATTTGTATGGTAATCGTGTCTCAGCTCACGGTTGACACGATTCGAACCCGACAGCTCACTGATCACATCGGAAACATGAAAAGCTTTATACAGGGTGGATAGAAATGAATGCCGACCAACTGGAACAATAGAACTTAGTTCACGATACGACAACAGCAAACACCATAATTCAGGACTTATACACAATTCTCTCTCACTAGGTACTCGCTATAACCTGTACCATTTAATGAAACTTTCTCGGTCAGCATTCCTATTACCCTAAAGATATTATTTCGGAAATAAATGATTTGATTGATTGAAAGGCCTGATGTTTGACGTCATCTTTTCAATCATAATCATCGTCATAATATTCATCAAGATTTTCGCGTTTGCGACGCTGCTTTCGTTATTATTGATCTAACTGGTTTAATTCATCCTGTATTCTGTGTTCTTTGCCCGTTGATGTAAAATGAAGTCGTTTTAGACGTTTCACTGGTTAGGTGGGATGATAAATGAAATACGTTTTCTTTATAACAGTAGCATGTAGGTATATATCCTTATAAAAATATATAGTAAAGTATTCTTATAATCACATTTAACAAGGTTGTTTATAATTATAAACATTAAATATATAATTAAAAATATTATTTATATGATTTCATATGTTATGTATAGGCACATTATGGCATATTAATTGGCAAAAATGGTACCAAAATGTGTACTAACCACTTTCAATTTTTCGAATACTACTGCACATTTAATTTTCTGTTTCGGTTCCTTTCCAACTAATTTAGTAACCGGGACGCCGACTTTGACAAGAGATTCCAATACGTCTTCATATTTTTCATCGACACCGTTTAAAGTATACGCGACGGCACCGCCGTTTAAGGCAGCATTTATGATTTTATACAGATCTTTGTCACTACCAACGTAGACGATAGTAACGTTTACAATCGGGCGCTGCACGCCGAAACAAATGCTGCTAGCGCTTACAGTCATGAAGCTTTCGTTACGCCAGCTCAGAACAATATCTTGCAATTTGCCGACGCGCTCAGAATCCGTCGGGACGGACGAAAGGCGATCCTGCAACGCATTCAGGATAACGTCGACGCGTTCATTTTCCGGCACTTTGGTCCAGGCGTTCGAGAGGGTGGTCAGTTTCGTACAGTCGGCGTTGATGGAAACAGTAATGTCTGGGTATATTTGTTCGTAGACGGGGAGGGAGGCGCGCGGGGGGCCGTCGAAGGAAGCGTAGTCGTTGAGCCAGACGACTGCAGCGGGTGAGGCCAGCGCAGTCTCATGCGCTTGCGCCGCGTCTGACGCCCACACGCTAAGGTAGCGGTTAGGGTGTGCTGCTAACAGAGCGTGCAGCTCCCGCGCGGTACGATAGGCCTCCACCGTGACGTGCGCCGCATCTCCGCCGGGCACAGTGCCCAGAGAATCACACAGAAACATCTTCCCCGAGCTGGAGAAGGCGTGTGCGCAGGAAGCGACGTGCTCGCGCGTGCACTTCCACGCGAGGGCGCCCTTCACCTCTTCATACACGCTCTCTTGCACGTATATTCGTTGAAGCTTCCACGAGGCCTGTAACGCCACGAGTCAGATTGAGCTTATTGAAATTTATTGGTGAAGTCATCATTGGAAGGAGTCATTTATTTAAACGAAAACGTATTCATAGCAGTTCACTGAAAAATGTTCCCTGTTAAATAAGTAACTTAATAATAATCTTGAACAGTCCCAACTAACTATAAACCTAATTATACGCGGAGTCCCGGGTTATCGGTATCTAATAATAAAATAATTAGTAATTTAAATGTTTTACCGTTGCAGAGGAATTTATGAAGAGGTCCAATGCAGAATCGATATCAGCTGACTCCGTAACAACTCCCGTACACCCGCAATCTGCAATAATTACAAACAATTAGGACCTGACGGTACATGATGCTTTTATAGAAATTAGGAAATAATTGTAAGCCTCCATAGGGAAATAAAAAATCCTGCTTGCCTATCAAAATTACAATCATATTATGAGAAATATCAAATGGTGGAAATGCTTACCGCGATGTTCACCAACCACTATAGGCTCACTTAAACTTTCTTGATACTTTTCAATGTCTTGTACAAAAATAAGAGGTATTTTCCACCTGTAGAGAGAAAGTTAACGAATTAACATATTGTTTTGTAAATAAAAAATCTCAACACTCAATATAGCTGAGTTGCTGATTTTTTAATCCTCGAATATGTAGTCAAATAGTTATCTAGCCAATTACTTCATTAGGTCTCTATGCAAGTGAGATGCAGTTAGGCAGCATTGCAACATGCCCGAATAAAGAAATGATTCCCAGAGCAGCGACTCGCGACAGCAGCAGACTATAGAAAATCTATAAAAATCAGTATAGGTCATGTGGTGTCAGCGACAGTTGTAGCAGTGTAGTGTTTGTATGGAAGTGTTGCTGCTGTGGTCGCTGCTGCCAGTCTCTGAATCATACCTTAAAACAAATTGTTTGACTTGACCTCACCTTAATATTAATTATTAAGTAATTTGACTATCATCTTGTCTATCAGAGGATTGAAAAATCTACCCTGAATGGAACAGAAGTATTCAATAAGATATTATGTAGTATTTATAAGGATATAATAAATATATAACATACCCAATTTCAGCACACAAATTAATAAACAGTGTGCATAATGGGGCCATCTTCTGTGTAGTTACTATGTTTACATTTCCGTTTACCACATAGAGCGCACTGGCCACACACCCCAGGGTATAAAGAGGTGTCTTCTCATTCACTATTATGTTCATTGTATCAAAACTAGCTGTAAAACCAATAGAATTTTAATGATAATGATTGATTTTAGTTGTTTGTACTACTGATAGAAATGGTTTTTATAATTTTGTAATTGTTTTTACAAAAAACAAGGCATGTATGCCAGATGATGGTGAATAGTTTTTAAATTCTGGCACTAAAGTTGCAGGTTTCTAGTGAGAGCATTAGAAAGAATAGTGTCTGGAAAACTTTAAAATGAGCCAAATTACAAGAAAACAAAGATGGATGATCTAGTAGGAACACAGTTAACATTAGTTACAACACCACAAACCTTGATTCCATGATGCGTCACAGCATTGCAAATGCTGAGTTAGTAATTTGACATTGTTCTTAACATCAGTTGCATTTGTTTTTCTTATTAAATATTCCAGTTGAATAAACCTTGTAAGATTCTCATCTATTGTCTTAGCTAATTTCCTTCCGAGATAGGCTTGTATCTGGTTCTGTGGTTTCACATGACGCAGCACCACATTATCTTTGCCCGTAACATATTCAGTTTTTTTATTTGGGTATTCCTCAATGTGCCAATATTTTCCAGGTAATGGCCAATCAACAAAGTTGTTATATTTTTTAATGAAATTCTGTAAGTAAATATCATATTATAATATTATATAAAAATATTTTTTTTGTAAAAAAGCAATGTGACGAAATGCATGTTGTTTGCCTGATAGTAAGCACCTTAATGACATGCATAATACTGCATTGCACTCATCACCCCAAGACATAAGTCTCAAATGCCCATTAATTTTGTTAGCAACAATGCCTTTTTTAACCGCAACACAGTACTTACATGTAGCATAAAAATAAATCTTTTAAGATCTACTTACATATGCCAAGTCAGTATTGACTGTAACCGGACCAAAGCTAAGACCAGCCATTTTATCAACAACCTAGAATTAAATAGTTATATATTTTACTCTAAATCATTCTGTAGAAATAATTGTTTTAGTAGGTATTATACTACTTTTTGCAATCTGATCCATGAACATGATAAACACATTGTATTTTTTATATAAGAAATTCTAATATGATATATGGAACTATGTACCAGCTTTATGCCGCATCTTGCGATTAGGTAAACTTAGTTCCGTTTGGTTCACACTTTGTAACGCCTAGCCTATCTCAGTAAGTCAGTAACATAATGAGTTAACGATTAACAAAAACGCGAGGATATGCGATATGCAGTACTATTATAAGTAAATACCTAGGTATATAGATAATCAAGTTTATATTGTCGTTTGTGTATCAAATTTGGCGACTGAACAGGCATATAATCATTGTATCGGTTGCACAATTTACTTACCAAAATACTACTGTGAAGTTGTGAACCGGTTTCTGTGACTCTGTAGGGAGGAATATTTATTGAAATCGTTATCTACCGCTGCTGGCCTTGCGTGATCAAATATTATCTAAAGTAATGTCAAATGTTATCAATTTACAAAATAATAATTCCGTTTTCAAGTATCGCAGTAGACTTTCTGAAAATACAGTATTCAGTATTATATGTTTAAGTACAACACATTGAACCACCATCGAACAAACAATAAAATAAAATAAAAAAGCAGAGTGAAAGAAATAAAAGAAAATGAAATAAAAATCCCGCCAAGAAAGTTTCTAAAATCTTAGGGCGCGGTCACGCTCACGACACTAACGCCAACAAAACGTCAAAAGTAACTAAAAAAGATTAATAGTAGTCATTTGGTTCGAAATGTAGTAAAAAGTTTTCCGGGAGTTTTGAAAATTGGTAATTTTATAGATTTTGATGTCCTCTTTCCGAATTTCAACTTGACCACCTCTGTATCTAAGGTATTTTAGCCGCTCGCGCCGCCGTTTTGGAAAAATGGCGCCCAAAACAATGCTTCCTTTCCGACTTATTTTACGATAAAAACAGTTATATACAAAATGAAACAAGAGATAATTACCTACCTTTTTTCATAAAGTCATTAGTTTTGGCGTACGGGTGCCGCAAAGTGTACTCTCTCATATTTCTCGTTACGTTACAAGTACTTTTTTATCAAACATTTGTCGAGAAAATTTTTCATTTGCCGCCAAAGTCTCTAAGCGAAATGTCAGTGTTTTTTCACGATCGAATTCGACTGGATCATTGAGGTCTAGTGTCATTCCTCAATGGACTGGATACTTTATCTGAGAGTTGTCACCAATGGAGGCACGGAACCTCAGATTAATTATTTGGATGCTCAGAGTAATGACACTATTTGGATATCTACTTGAACTACTCGACAAACGGGCGAATTAAAAAAAAAAATGAACTACTCGAAGCACGAAACGTACCTACCTCGGTCACGAACGCGGCCGTTGCATTGCTGTCATCTAACATAATATGTCATTGTCAATATATCTGTCAGTAATCTGCAGTATTGCCGGTGCGGATAAAATTACCCGTTTTCGGGTAATTTTAGCCATAGGCGGATTTTCGATATCTGCCGGGTAATTTGTCGCAAAATTACCTATTACTTAAAAAGAGTACGAACAGTACGTACGGGACCCAGCCTATATCGTTGTGAAGCGCTACAACAAATTAGATCCTACCACAAAATGTTGATAAAATTGAAGTTATCACATTAATTTATACAGGTATTTATATTGTGGCAAATTTTAGGTCATTCGAGGTAGGTACCCTTTCCTTTGCAGTGAGGAAGTTTTATTCTTAGGAAACATCTGGTGTATCTCGGAAAAAATATTACTTATTATAATTACTCAAAAAACAAAACGAAATGGGCTTAATCGACCCTATTTTCCATCAGTAATGTATTCCTCTAATTAAATCGTCAATTTTTGAGAAAAGAAAAGGAGTTTTGGTGTGAGTGTGAGTATGTTAATTAACATCTCATTTTGCCTCACATCAAAACTCCTTTTCTTTTCTCAAAAATTGACGATTTAATTAGAGGAAAACATTACTGATATATATATATATATATATATATATATATATATATATATATATATCATATATATATCAGTAATGTTTTCCTCTAATATTTATATATTACTGATGGAAAATAGGGTCGATTAAGCCCATTTCGTTTTGTTTTTTGAGTAATTATAATAAGTAATATTTTTTCCGAGATACACCAGATGTTTCCTAAGAATAAAACTTCTATATATTTATATATATATATATATATATATATACGCTGTTATAATCATAACTTTACTTTTTCAAAACTGTTTAAGTGGCTAGTAGATAAATGATTTAATAATATAAAGGATTTGTTTTAATTGTATGTAACATAGTTTTCAATACATACGAGTAGTAAGAAGTTCTTAGAAAATCAAACACTGATGAAACTAGCTAGTTATTACTATTATTATATATTTTCAAATAGTGTCCGTTCACGTTAATACATCGCTGCATCCGATGGAACCACTGAGAAAAGTACTTTGCCCACTCGTCCTTAGGAGTCTCTTCGACGGCCTTTTGAAACGCTGCCACAGCTTCTTCAGCGTCCATAAAATTTTCCTTTAAGTTTTTCTTTTATTTTTGGGAATAAATAAAAATCACAAGGTGCGAGGTCGAGACTATACGGCGGATGACCCAGTAATTCCACGTTTGACGTCGTCAAATAGTCGATCGTTCGCCTGGCGGTGTGCGACGAGGCGTTGTTGTGGTGAAGGAGGATTCTACTGCGAGGTCGTTTCTCCCGAAGTTTTTCCAAGACAAGTGACAAACAATTGTTAGTGTACCACTCCGCAGAAACTGTTTTTCGATCCTCTAAAGCAATTGTCGCGAAATGACCTGTCCTTCCGAAGAGCGACGCTACTATCTTTTTTTCCACGCTTCGACCTCTCTTCACTTTAGTTGGCAACTCTTCGGAAAGAAACACCCACTGAGCAGACTGTCTTTTGGTTTCGGGATCATAACAGTAAATCCAGCTTTCGTCACCCGTTAGTATGTCGAACACAGCATTTGAGTCACCTCCGTTAAATCTTTCAAACATTTCAAGGCACTGATCAACACGACGGAGTTTTTGGGCCTCGGTCAAAATATGAGGTATCCACCGGGCACAAAGCTTCCTGACCGGTAAATGTTCATGGAGTATTTTGTGCACTTGACTCATACCGATGCCTAAGCTTGTCCGACTCTGCTGATAGGTCACTTTTTTGTCAGTCTCTATCATACGACGCACAGAACACACGTTATCTTCGGTCGTCACCGCAGAAGGCCGTCCCTCACGCAGATCATCGGTGAGATTAGTGCAACCACGCTCAAACTCATTAAACCAGTTGTAAACAGTGGCACGAGATGGGGCTTCATCGTGAAAGGCCAATTGTAGTCTATCATAACTTTCTTGTTGACTTAAATGTAATCGAAAGTCATAAAAAATCATAGCACGATAATTTTCTCGCGTTAAATTCATGCTGACGTGACACAGGCAATTTTCAATTCGTAAAACAAATGACACTTGAATGAAACCAAATCGTAAAACAAATGACAATTGAATGAAATTCATACTCAATAATATTGGCAAAGAGTTCCATTTTTTAAATTTAAATTATTTTTTATTTATTTTGTTTAAAAGTGGCCAGTTCTAAAAACTTTCTGTTTGACCCTCGTATTTATGAAATAAATTTTCTTTCTCTTTTAATTCGATTTTTTTTCTATGACATGTTTAATAATATATTTTATTGAGTATTTATACGCGCATTGAAATGACATCATGACATTTGGTTTGAATATTCATAAAAATATTAAAATGCATTTCTATCTTTTTTTTAAATATTATACACCCATCATGGATAAATTGTTGACACCACAATGCAATTTTTACACTAAATTGTATACAATTTCTACAGTAAATATTCTTTTAATTTCGGTAATATTCATGTTTGTTTCGCCGCAGTCAGATAAAACGGGTAATTTCGGGTAATTTTCGTTTTCATTTCGGACTTTTACATGTTTGACTGCCGGCAACACTGGTCATCTGCTGTCATGCCTTGCCGTGTATGGCCGTGTTGTAAGGCCGCGTTCAGAAAACGGTAAATGTTCACGAGTGAATACTTGTCAGTTAAGTTAATCTCAGTGATATGCCAAGTTAAAAATTAACTAACGCCTTTCTGAACGGGCATCGAGTAATACAATAAGCCAGCCAATCAAAACCAATCAGTTTCAAGACCGAAATTTCCCGCGCTTTTGTTTATCAGATTTAACTGCATATTTTGGCTAATATCGGAATTTTACCGTATATTTTGCTTCAAATACACGAATCGCTTATTTTATTTATATGTACAAAAATCAATGCAAAAATATTGCAAAATGTAAAGGAAAATGACAACTGACAACTATTACCTGACAGGTGAGAATCGTAACCCGCTTTTTATCGGTGAACATTTTCACCTGTCAGGTGAACTTACTCTCCCCAATTGGTTTTCTCATTGAGGAATGACACTATAGAGTCCTCGACAGCGTATCACTTTTGGAAAGCAATAGTTTTTTGACAGTAATTTTGGAGTGTTTACCATACCTATGAAAAATTCTCCCATTCGCTTGAATGAAAATATAACGTGTTCTGCGTTGCATTGCAGCCACTATAACTTCAGAAGTTCGTAGTTGGTCTGTAAAAGGTAGGACATCTGTACTATTCTGTACCCCAGAGTGAAGAATAGGGAAATAGGGAATATGCATATGTTGTCGAAAAATCTAGAAATTACTTTTTATGATAGACTCCTGTAAACAGATTAAAAGGTGAAGGTCTCTTTTAGGTGGCCGAGTAATGAATACATTCTAGCGTGGCCACAGAATAATAGTATATATTTCCTACCTTTTACAGACCAACTACCTACGACTTTCTGAAGCTATAGTGGCGGCGATACAACTCAGAGCTCGAATGACATTGCGGTAACTACATTTCCTTACGGTATGCTTCTTATGCAATCATTAATATTTTGTTGTTAACCAGGTTTTATCTAGGATTAAACCAGTCAGGTAAATAAAATAATCAAATAAAATATATGACACATTTATACAATATACATACATACATTACTGTTTGCTTTTCCAAATAAATAAAATTAATTATTTCCATACAGGTAAAATTTACAATAGAAGAACTAGTATTTTGACATAATTTACAAGACTGAAGCACAACTGATACTTAGGATATAGGTAGATAGATAAACACAATGTTAAAAAAACAACTTGAAGTTATCTAAATAGCATTGTGTCTCAGTTAAATGTCATACTGTCGGAGTAGATCACAGACGTACTTATGAAAGTCAATTATTACATTGACCATACCACCGTATTGGATAGCACTAACTATACATAACTGTCAATTCACTACACTAACCCGAAACGGTTTGTCCTTTTGTGTCCTGAACAGCCTTGACGTTCACATGATGATGAAGTCTACGTTCATGAACTCGTTCTCACTATGTGGCGTTAATTAGGATTAGAAATCCGAGATTCGTTGCTTACATTTTTATTGTAGGATTGTGATCCATCAATGGAATTGGATGATTGGCCATAGTAATCGACAGCAAGGACCTGTAAGATAAATTTATTACACAAAATAAGAACTTATTTACAACATATGTTCTTACATAAGAGGCGAATGCTTTTACTATTAAAACAATTCTACTCTCTTCTTACTAAACTTTAACTTTTTAATTTCAAATTAAATAAAAACTATAATCATTAACTACTTTTATTACCTATATCTTAATTAAATGGTTTAAGAATGCACAATTTTAATACATTTCACATTTTACACAAATATGCAATTTGTTACCCGACGTAATGGGAACTGAAATGTTTATACGATGGCCACACTGACACACGAAACTAGTCAATGTTGTTTTAACAAAATAACACCGAAAACTGAATATATCAAGCCAAATGCAGGTTCTAATTGTCGAACCCGATGTATAGTTACATCCACATAAATTATAGTTACCGAAAAACATCAATAAACACAAGAAAAACACAAACGTTTGAAAACTTAATCTTTCAGTACAATTTTCACTTCACCATGAATGGAACACCCGAATATTTTTTCACATTTAATTCTAAATTGTTCCTAGTACACATTCACAAAGATTCACTTAAAAATAATAAAAAATACCACAACACAAATTAAAAAACCACAAGCCGACCCTGCCGAGCCACTATTTTGACTTAACATGTCATGGCCAATGTTAAGAAAATGGGTTACGCGATAGAGACAATATGATAATAGTTCTACCTCGTTCTTTATAAGAGCCTGTTGTATAGCGCTATCCTTTTTTAGGTCGGAAAACTTCGTAATTATCCCTCTATAGTGTATGGGTTTTCTGAACGGCTCGGGGTAAATGTCAAAGTTCACCTGAGTCATTTCTGAATGGCGTTAGGGTAATAATTACATTAACTGGGTGATTTCTGAACGTGGCCTAAGTTGTATCGTGTTGTCACTTGTCACAGTGATCAGCAAAGTTTTCACAGTTAGTGAGCAATGTAAGAAAATTGTTTGAATCGCCGTAAAATCTGTCTGTGAATTACCAATTACCATGTCTGCAATGGAAACGATAGAGCAATTAAAACTTCTGGGTCTAAACGAGCAGAAAGCCAAAGAAACGCTAAAGAATGTTAACGTCACCAAATATCTACTTGCGGCGTTGAAAGAGGTTATAAATATTTCTATTTGAAACTACTTAGCCCTTTGTTGTTTTCTAGCTTTAAATATACTCTTCTCTCTTGCAGGTGGTTGTAGCGAAGCTGCCTTCAGGCGGTGGAATGTTGATTTACCATCTAACGACCAAAATCAAACCTCAAATTTCGGGTAAGCTACCGTTTGTCTGTGATTATATCGCGCAAGGTAAATTGGATTCGAGCTTGAGGGTTGACGCAGCACTGGAGTACCTCCTCAGCACGGTGAATGAACCTAACGTAGACATCGAAGCTTTTGAGAAAGCTTGCGGAGTCGGAGTAAATGTCACGCCGGAGCAAGTCGAACAGGCCGTGGAGAAACATATGGCCAAATACAAACAAGACCTGCTAGAAAAGAGATACCGTTTTAACTCCGGTATTATTATGCAAGCAGTAAGGACTGAACTCCCGTGGGCTGATGGAAAAGCTATCAAAAATGAAGTTGATGTACAGGTATAAGTTAAATTATATTGTTTTGAGAACTACAATAAAATTAGTTGTGATGGCATTAGACATGTTAATGAAATATGATTTAGATTTTAGATTTGTTGGGTCCTAAAACTGAAGCTGATCTAGCACCACCACCCAAAGTTGAAAAGAAACCCAAAACTGATACTGGAAAGAAACCTAAGAAGGAGGATATAAAAGGTAAAATAGGGCACATAAGTTCTTTACTTACCTTCATCCATTAATTAGTAGCAGTGAAAACTCCTCAGTCAGTCAGACAGGTGTTTTGACTGCTGCACTGCAAGGAGTAACATCACCATACTAAAACAAATATTTTTCTTTCCTCAGAGGCTCAAAGCACTAACATAAATAATTTGTTAAATTAAATTCCAGCTAAACTTGATCAGTCTGAAAAATCCAGTGAAATTGGTAGTGCATCATCAATAAGTGAGTTAATGAAGAAGTTACCGTTCCATGCTCCTGGAGAGAACTACAAGTCTGATGGCTATATTGTCACTCCAGAGACGAAAAGGTTATTAGAAGAGCATTTGAAAATCACTGGTGGTAAGGTGAGGACAAGGTTTCCACCTGAACCAAACGGCATTCTCCATATTGGGCATGCAAAAGCTATTAATATCAATTTTGGGTATGCAGCAGCACATGATGGAGTCTGTTTCTTGAGATATGATGATACAAACCCTGAGAAGGAGGAAGAGAAGTTCTTCATTGGTATCAGAGATATGGTAGAGTGGCTTGGTAAGTTTTCCTTTATTTTCAGTACTAGCACATCATAAGACATCGGATCTAAAATAAATATTCTGAAGTAGTGTCTTTGCCCCAGCTTTGCACAAGAATTAAGATAAAATGTATTATATATAATACATAATTTTCGAAATTATCATGTCAACTGCATTACAATCCATCCAGTAGTTTAGAAGTACTAAACAAATAAGCAGACAGATGCAAATAGCAAATGTGTCCTATATTATTCAAAGATTTAAAGAAAATATCAGATAACAGAACGTTTTTATCAACTTAATGAAATTACCATAGTATTTTATTTTCTAGGGTACAAACCTTACCAAATAACTCACTCCTCTGATAATTTTGAGCAACTTTATCAGTGGGCGGTGGACCTTATCAAGAAAGACTTGGCTTATGTGTGCCACCAGAGGTCAGAAGAAATCAAAGGGTTCAACCCACCTCCGTCTCCGTGGAGGAATAGACCTATTGAAGAAAGCCTACAGCTGTTTGAGGTATAATATGATCATGACATGATTCTAAACAAAAAATCCTATTACTTTATTCCTAAAGCAATGGTTCATTTATATAACATTTAGGATCATATATTTATGATTATATAGTTTGTTCAGAAAAATATTTGTGTTATTAGTTGTATCACATTTTATTATATGATATACTAATTTTACAGGACATGAAAAATGGTAAAATTGATGAGGGCGATGCCACACTCAGAATGAAAATCACCTTAGAAGAGGGCAAACAAGATCCAGTAGCATACAGGATAAAATTTAAGCCTCATCACCGCACTGGTAATAAATGGTGTATTTATCCAACTTACGACTACACTCACTGCTTGTGTGATAGCATTGAAAACATCACGCATTCATTGTGCACAAAGGAATTTCAGTCTAGAAGGTGAGAGGTTTCTACATATACGTACCTACTGGATGTGCTGGCATGTGTAGGCAGTATTATAAAACCATTTTGCCTGTTGGTCTGATTGTTAATTCAAAAATTATTCAATTCAGTTTCAGTACTTGCTATTATCATTGATATTCAGGTGCTTTTTTTGTTTATAGCTATGAATAAACATTAAAATATGATGAACCCTATTTCGAAAATAGTTGACATTGTTACAGATCTTCATACTACTGGTTATGTAATGCTCTCGGGATTTACTGCCCTGTACAGTGGGAATACGGCAGACTCAATGTTAACTACACAGTAGTATCCAAGAGGAAGATAGCCAAACTCATTGATGAAGGAATTGTTAATGGTAAGTAATTCATTAGATTGATAAAACATATCCACTCATCTCATGCATATTGATTAAATAGAATACAAAAAAAAATCTCGATTTTCTATTTGCAATCATATTATATTGGGCCATTGAATGTGTGAAGGGAATTGCAGAATCTTAGATAATCTTAACTAACATTAACTAAAAGAAAACTAACCGCGATCCTACTCATTATTTACACTATGATCATTTGCTAGTTTAATCTTTTTATATCTAAGTGATGAGAAGAACAAGTATTTAGCCAGATGGTAAGCGCCACGCCTGCCCATAACAATTGCAGTGCTAGTAGTGCCACCCAGAACTTTAATACCACAAAAAGCACTGCATTGCGCTCATCGCCCCGAGACATCAGTTATTAAGTCTCATATGCTCAGCAATATCGCTGGCTTATAATGCCCTTCAAACTGGAACAGTGTGGCGACCTCAGCTGACACATATATCAACGACATTATCACAGATGGCCCTGACATAAAAAACGCCCGTACAAAGTCGCAGATTTCTATACAAATCCTGCATCGCGCAAACGAAGTTCGCACGACAGATAAGACCTACACAAGTTCCAAATTGGTTCTGTTGGACAGCTGTCCCCGAGCTAATAACACCTGTCCCGGTTGGTAACGCTTGCGCACTACTGCTTGGCGGCAGAATAACTGACAATGCTGTACCTACCCAGACGGCCTCCCGTATACGAGAGACTTACCACGAGTAAAATCTAATTGTTATGGTACAAAGCTCTTGTTGATGTTGTCAGACTGGGACGACCCGCGGCTGTACACGCTGACGGCGCTGCGGCGGCGCGGCGCGCCGGCGGCGGCGGTCAACGCGTTCTGCGCCGCGCTGGGCGTGACGGGCGCGCTCGGTGCCGTCGACCCCTCTATGCTGGACGCCGCCATCAGGGATGCTCTCAATGTGTCAGCGCCCAGGTAACTACAGTCGCCAGGAACTTAATCAATTTATTTGTTATTTGGATCATAGATCCATATGTTAGTAGGTAAACTTAAAATTATATTAGTAGTAACATCACAGAAATAAGGACACAAAGAAAATAGCCAGCAAATCATGTAACTGCAAGGCATTCCGTGCGGAGGCGAACCATCTTCCGTTTCATTCATCGCCCGCACGCAATGCCTCGGTACAGGCGCATGCGGTTCCTCTGCCACAGTTTTCAGGATGCTGTTTTTACCGTTTATTGATATGGGCCTTAGGTAGGCTCTTTAGTTTACGCACGGTTATCAAGGGCTCTACATATCTTGAAACCGTGCGTGTGGTCTTTGGGTGGTGTTGAAAACACTTCTATAAGTAACCGAAAGTAATGCGTAATAAAAAAAAACAACTGACAAAAATTTTTTGATGCCTACTTTTTTACTATTTGGGACGATAAATGATATTCCGGAGAAGCGGTTCGAACCCCGATCGAGCAAAAATATTCTTTCCTCATGAACAATTAGAATCTCGTCATCAACTATACACTTCGCTGATGTCAATATAATAAAACTTTTCTTACCTAATATTACAGAACAATGGTGGTATTGGAGCCACTGAAAATTACTTTAGAAAACATACCAAGCGACAAGCCGCTTCGCATCACCGTCCCAGATTTCCCCAACGAGCCTGAAAAGGGGACCCATACCGTAGTCTTCACTAACACCGTGTATATCGAAGCCTCGGACTTCAAGGAAGAACCGGAGAAAGGATTCAGGCGACTGACGCCTTCTCAGTCTGTCGGCTTGAGGCATGCAGGGTTTGTCATCAAAGTAAGTAGCAAACATATATTTTTTTATTTGCTTTGAATGCATTAGCGCATGCTGAGCGAAAACCTTAATATTTTAAATATTTAGAAAGAAGAAAAATTATATTGTCTCTAAGCAGAATCTTGCAGTAGAGCCCAACTGCTACAAAAATATTCATACTGTCTGTATAATTATTGTCACTGATACAAGACTTAACAAAACATTACAAAAGAGATTTTGTGGATTGTTACCTGATTAGCTTGACAAGGCATTGGCTGCTAGTTAAGCTTTACTTTAATCAGTAATTTCTTATTTCAGGTGAGTAAAGTGATTAAAGACAGTGTGGGG
This sequence comes from Petrophora chlorosata, assembly GCA_951640565.1. Taxonomy (NCBI): domain Eukaryota; kingdom Metazoa; phylum Arthropoda; class Insecta; order Lepidoptera; family Geometridae; genus Petrophora; species Petrophora chlorosata. The sequence continues at coordinate 9,562,797 of OX621193.1, read as the reverse complement.
AAGGTTACGGAGGTGGTGTGCAGTGCCCAGCAGTCGGAAACGGCGGACAAACCGAAGGCATTCATACACTGGGTGGCTGAACCGGTCAGCGTGGAAGTTAGACTCTACGAGCCTTTGTAAGTTATAAATCTACAAATTTTTAGTAGGGTACTTAGTTAATTCAAAACCCGAGTCCACACCGGCTGATTTACGTTTCGATTCACGATCGAACGTTTGTTCGTCGTCCTGGGGGCCTTACTCTGATTATGAATTATGATCTTTGTTTCGTCTGATGAAAGGGACAGCGCTATGCAACCAGCATAAGAGTGTCTCTTTTAACCCGCACGAACGACGAATGAAAACAACTCAGAGTAGGTCCTAGGGTGGGCCAAACTACTGAAGCAGTTTTTGCTAACTAGCTGCGCTCCCGGTGACCTGGGAGAAAAAATAGCCTGTGTGTTATTCCTGAGTTGAAACTATTTTCATTCCGAATTGAATTCAAATCCTACGACCCGTTACAGCGTGAAGAAGTAACAAACACTTACATACAAACTTTCGCATTTATAATATTAGAAGGCTAGCAGGATTAGCAACTGCGACGATTATGCAATAGTTGCAATGCGTGACGGCAGGCATTACGCGTTCTTGTTCTTGTACGTGCGCGTCACGTAAGCGTGATTCATACTGTTCCATACATTACCTACTTAACACGTTGAACGCCATGACGGACACCATGTGGCTGACATTAATTTTTCCACCGAGGCCGCACCAATAAATCAATAAACGATCAAAAATCGTTGAGGTGTTTTTTTGCAAATATGGTCAGGAAATAACATAAAAATAATGGGCGACTTACGGATACAGCGATTTACTAATTATTTTCCGAGATGTCAAATGGCAGACACCAGTGTCCGTCGCGGCCTGCAAGAACGGCTAACCGTCTTTCTAAGCGCGGGCGCCGCGCGGGTCACGCTGTCGGCTACCCCCGCGCTTCGCCGCCCGCACCCACGAGCCCCGGCGAGATAAAATAAAATATGTAGCGTTTATATACACTTATACTGAAAAAGTAAAACAAAACAAAAAGTACATTTTAGTAATTTTGATAAAAGGTAGTTTCTTACGTAAATTACCTACTGAACCCTTTACTTATTTTATTTGATACGTACTTGGCTGAAAACGATTATAATTGTAATGACCTTACGATGCCTTAAAAGTGTTAAAAATATAGTCTACTAAATATAAAAATAATGACATTTGGACGATTCAAAATACTTATTTTGTGTACTTACAACATTTTTGGAAACAACTTGTTGAAAAGACCATAAATCCTAAGTCCTTATGAATTTGTTTGTGCCAATTGGTCAGTTTGTACAGTGGGGCCACGCGGATCACTAGCCTTAGTAAAAACAGTCGAAACGCTGTCCGTCGGCCATCCAGAGACTTCTAAAGTGATCGAGGGCCTGCGGACACACCGTGCCCGACGCGGCCCACTGGGCTAAACATGGTGTTCGTTCGTAGTGTTCAACGTGTTAAGTAATAAAAGAAATAAATAAATAGATAAATTAATTAAATTACAACGTCGTGGAATGTGCGCGGCTACGCGTACGTATCCAGTGTGTCTTGACCTGTAATATCTACCTACCTATTTAAACTCATTTCTCTGTTTCGAGAGTTGCATCTATCACAAATTATAAAAACTTTTTGTTTACGGATGCTGCCGATAGTAGCCAGTGGCGCTAGTGTCTATGTTTTAACAACCATAATAATACCGAATTAGCAACCAGTTGCACAATTTTGATTGTGCTAATATGCCTAAGGATCACATTTTAATCACCTTTGTTTGAAAAATAGCATAATTTATATTCGATTCATAGATAAATATTTAGATATATATTTATGCAGAGTTATTTAAATCATAATGATCTATCTAATGGTCCCCACACTAGGCTAAGCCTGTATCTTGAGCATCTGGGTACGAATAGATACAAGTTCGTAATTTGCCCCAGCTGACAAAATATAAAGAAAAATAAAATAATTTAGGTTAACTTAATTTAACGTTAGTTTTATTATTTAATATGAGCTTAGTATTATCCGAGGTTATTTTTATCATACTGTCGTAATGTAACCAATGGTATTGATAAAAACGAGTTCCTATTTATTACTATAGTATTCGTTTGCGCACTATAATAGTATTTAGTTTATAAATAAAATAGTATTGCAGGTATACAATGATTATGCACTACAATACAATATTCAGTTTACGCACTTTATATTTTTATAGATTTATTTATATTTATTCAAATACCTATTGGTTGTGTTCCAGATTCAAACACAAGAACCCCGAGGATCCCAGCGAGGTGCCCGGCGGCTTCTTATCTGACTGCCGTGAAGACACGCTAAAGACAGTTGATGCTTACGCCGACGCTTCTCTTCTCACTGCGAAGGTGTACGACAAGTTCCAGTTTGAAAGAATAGGGTTCTTCTCTGTCGACCCCGATACTGCGGGTACCTCGGTAAGTCACTTTAAAGTGAACAGTAGCAACTTGTTTTTAATGGGCCAGTCGGCACAACTATAGAAAACTATTTGTTTGGTAACCGCGGCTCAATAGTTAATCGTATTACACAACGCAGTTTGAATAATTTTTCAAACGCTTTGGATACTTAAACGCCAGTTAATTACACTCAATTCTTTTTTTTAACCTGCATGCATCAGTTATTCATCATCATCATCATCAGCCCATCACATTCCCTCTGCTGGGACACGGGCCTTTTCTTATAGGAGTATGGGCCATAATTCACCACACTGGCCCAGTGCGGGTTGATGGATGTCACATGTCCTTGAATTTTTGTGATAAATTCTTGGATATGCCGGTTTCCTCACGATGTTTTCCTTCACCGTTTTTAGAGCTAGTGTTAAATCCACACATAACCTAAGAAAGTCAGTGGTGCGGGGCCACCGGAATTCGAACTCGGGTGCGTCGGATCGAAAGTCGCTCGTTCTCCCACTGAGCCACACTCCCTCTAGCAGTGTCGCTCGCTCGCATATCAGTTATTGTTACAACACATTTGATTTGAAACATAATTTAGTAACCAATAAAAAAGAGTAGTAAGAAAACGTTCGTAAATCGATTTATTTATATTCCATTAATTATTGCCATTAAAATCTACCATACCTATCAACTAAACAGAAATTCATTGATAAATTATAAGATTGATACCTAAGACATACATAAAAGCACTACGCAGTTCACAAGATACTACGTGATTTATTTTGCAGAGACAATACTCATAGAAGTTACATTGGCGGCAGAAAAAATATTTCTTTATTTAATAAATGAGGTTAAACATCGAAAAAAAAAAAAATGACTGCGTCGTGCTGATGTATCACTCAAGTAGTTAGCAATCACATATTGACTTAGTGTACCATCCGCCTTTACGTGTAGATTTCTATATGATCACTGTAGTTAGATTGAAATATAGAAACCCAGTGAAAAAAGACATCCATAGCTCATAATACCCCATTACAAATTAACTTGGTTTTTGTATTGTGCTGTTCAGCGTTCTCGCTTCATTTTATTTGCACTGCAATTTTATATACCATACTCATAAAAACCAACTTTGTATTTTGGATTTTATTATTTTCGTTGTGTGGCGTGAGATATATTAATATTATTTCGTTTGCTAGCCAGTGTGTAAGTATATGTGCGTTTATTTTATTTTGAGTTTTATCATAAAGATTAGTCATATGTGTATGTACCTACTTTACAGTATATTCTACAGTATAAGTATATTCTTATTGTAAATCCTAAACTTATTTTGTTTTGTTACAGATTGTCTTCAACCGGACTGTATCTCTCAAAGAAGACACCGGAAAGTAAAAGCGATAATTTATTTGTACGTTTCTAATTAAATATTTATTACACGAATTTATAAACCCAGTTGTTTTATTTGTTAATTTTATAAGGAAAATTTTCCAACGTTTGAAATCTAGTACAAAAAGTAACTTAGACTATCGAATAAAACAGGAGTGAATGCAACCGTTTTTGATGAAGATATTAATAGACATTAAAATCTTATTTAATTAACAAAACTTTGAGACTATTGCTCTCATAGAAAGAGTACAAAAATCTTTGAAGTCTATAAGTTTATAACCCAAAAGAGCAGGTAAAGTCTATAAACATAGCTAGTAAAACTAAGGTCGGAACTACGAAGAAGTCATTATTATCGGATTGGTGTGAAATGATAGCGCCTAGCGTGGGGTAATTGTATGGTCGTAAAGTAGTAAACGATCCGTAGGCGATGTGTTTAGTTAGCCAGTGATATCCTTGTGGAGAGTCCGATCGTCCTTGCCGGGGGCATGGTGTGGCGGCTACAGGGTAACCGAACCGGTAGCACTACTTTGGATAATAAATATTCAAGTCAAGTCAAATTCTCTTTATTCAGTTTTGGCATCAGAGACGCACTTATGAACGTCAAATTATCACCATGACTCTACCATCGTATCGGAAAAAGAACCACCACCACCACTACTCAGAAGATACAGCAAGAAACAGGGGCATTTTTTTAGAGATTTTGTTACAATTTTTTGGTTTTCTACAAAGTTATGTGTCTTATGTACCAGTTAGCTACTTTGCAGAAGTGGAATGCCCCAAGTGTTAGCGAATTACATCCATCCATAGCCTACGTCACACTCCGACCATAAACAATAACATGATTAATTATTGAATTAAATAGATAACACTGAATTAGTTGAATAGAATAATTGTTTAAATGTTGTTTAATTATTGTAAGGTGGTTTTATCAATTATATAAATTTTTAACAGTTGTTTCACGATTACAAACTAGTGATTGTACATTTTGGCGCCAGCAGCAGTGGCGCCACTAGTAGTTTATTAACTTGATTATCAAATCATCAATTAAATAATGTAACTAACTCATCATAATTCTTAACTAAATATTTAAGCTACTAACGTTCCTTTAGTCGGTTAATTTATTGTAAAATAACATTCTTGATATAATTTAATGAACATGATTTGAAAACTCGTAGTTGGTATAAAAGTGACAGCTATGCTTGACAGCATTCATTGTGAATTAATAAGTGCTTTAAGGCGGAAGCTCTGCCCAAAATATAAATGTTGGAACCTAAACGACGTTTTGTTTAAAACCAAATCCCGAGAAACTTCACACAAGCATCTTTGTTTTCTATGTAGGTATTATAATGTAAAACGAATAAATATCCGTACTAATTGGCTAATTCCCCTATGTTGTAAAGGTATATTTTCTATCACCTGATAGCTTTTTGACAGCGATAAGAAAATCCAAAATAAGATTGGAAAAAACATCTTATATATTTTTTGATGGAACTGAGTGATGAGACGAGCACGTCGTTCGCCTGATGGTAAGCGCCACACCTCCCCTTAACATATGCAGTGCCACCCAGAACTTTTAATACTATAAAAAAGCACTGCGAAGAACTGCATCGCGCTTATCACCCCGAGACATGCCCAGTAATTTTACTGGGCAGCTGAGGCAGCGGCCTACAATGCCCTTCAAACCGGAACACAGTAATGTTGCGTATTACTCCTTGGCGGCAGAATGTCTGTAGTATTTTTTATTATAAACGGACCAAGTGCGAATTTGATTTTAGGCTTTCAGAAATTCAGGATTCCGTTGTGTTTTAGTATTTGTTGATATTTGGTTCGAAGTAAATTGTATTTAATGGTTAAGGTAGTAAATTTGCTGATCACGTGATAAAGGAAAAGCATCAAAATAAATCAGCCCACCTTTACGTTTAAAAACGGGACTTATCAGAAATATAAGAAGCGTAGCAGGCGTAGCTGAGTCTGTAGTGAGAGTACCGCATCGCGTAGACTGTGTCGTGGGGTCTGGCGGCGGGCGGCGGGCGGCGGGCGGGCGGCGCCGCGGGCGGGCGGCGGCGCGGCGGTATCGAGCGTGGGCGGCCGCCGCGCATGGCACCGCCACACGGACCCGCGCCGCCGCCGCCGGCCGACATGCACTGCGCGGCTCCCGCCACTCAAGACCCAACGCGCCGCTCTACGTTGCACACTATGTAGATACACATGGAACTGCGACTCGACACCTAATTATAAGGTAACTCTACACAATATTCATAAGTATAACCACATTAGTCATGTTTTCCTTCTGACATATTTCCTCGTCTCGTCTCGCCCTCCACTATTCATTACCATGGTTTGGTGGAAAGTGGTTCAAGTGCGTCATTTTGACGTGCATGTGACGTAACTCTATGGAAACCTTCATTTACATTAATTGTTTTGTGGTTTCGTTGTAGTGAAGTTATTGTGAAGCCTTTCATTTGACAGGTAGGTAGCAGAGCAGAGCAGGGCGGATGCGTTCACTGTACGCACAATGCTAGTCTATAACTTTACTAGTCCCTAAGTAGACTCGAATAAAGTAGGTATGCTCAGTTAACTTAAAAGTAACTGCAGTCAAACAATATTATTATTTGGACGAATATTTTTGTCTTAGGCAGGCTTTTGTCTAGCTAGGTACCTTAACATTTAAAAATCAAATAATAATAGATTAAAATCATAAATAAAATATTATATTTAATACATTTTAAAAGTAGTACAGCGAGCTTGATAAATTCAATTTGATTTTTTTTTTATCTTGCAACAGAGTAGGTACTCCTTTTGCTTAGCTGCTGAAACACGCTGTACTAATAACTATTATATTGATAAAGAGCTCCTTTTTATTTTAATAAAAAGAATGCAATTTAACTTGAGACTTGTGTTAATGCTCTCCTCATCATCTTCTAATATTAACCATTAAAGTCCACAACTTCTTCAATCGATGGGAAATGAAATAGCCTTTTAAACAATCGCAATTAATTTACGCAAAGGACAAAAATTACAATACTTTTTCATGGACTATATTTATAATATAAATAGTCCATGAATAAGTAGGCAAGCCTTATCTAGTGTTATCTGCTTGTAACGGCAATGACTCCTACATCGTAATGCAGGCGCGATTAGTTAAAGGGAACAGAATTTGCATATCTACACATGATAGTGGCGACACCACCATACTCTTGTATTACCAACCACATTAGCTAGGTACTCGTACATACATAAGGTCATGTATTGCACAGTGTATATAGCTTTATCGCGGAGGACATGCGCAACCATTTAGCTTTAATTACCATGATGCTTTTATTTCGTAGTTTCATGAAACTTTCATCAGATTATTGCAAATACTTATAAAAGCAGTAAAAAGCACAATATTTAGACTCTACTTTCTGAAGAACACCGACGCATGCAAAATCGACTTAAGAGGAGATTGCTCCGTTTAAAAGCAGCTTATCCTGGCTCACTCTACAGTCGGCATATTAAGGAGTCTGCTTTCATAACAACATGAAGTACCTATCCAAATTAATATCGGTTTCGTTTGATTTCAAAGAAAATGTGTAAGTAAATTCAGGTTTTCTAACCTTACGCGTGGTTACTGAAGCTTGAAATACCTTGCCTTTATACCTTACGAAACCTCATTAGAGACGTAATTTCCTTCCGCCTTCGATGAAAGGAAAAGCGAGCAATTTCAAGGGATCTTGTCTGATCATTTCTACTTCGGAGCGAGGAGTGTACAGATTAATAGGCTTTTGTCAATTGCGGCTCTGTGAGAGACATTTGAGAAGGCAATTAAGCGGCGGCCTGCCTAAATATAGCCCGAAATAGCCTATTTGATTAAAAGGTAGCACAATCAATGTTTTAGCAATGTCTGCTTGGAAAGATTCTGATACGCAAAGTGGTCTTTGAAGCATTTTTGTTGAAAAAGTTAATTCTTTTAATTAGTTTTTTTTTGTCATTGAAATGCAAATTCTGACTAAATATTCAATAAGTACCTACACATAACTTGGGCTGTAACAACATATAGATATTCGTATTCATTTATTCATTATCTTGAAACTACTTAAATAGGTAGTTAACATGATATGTACTAAGCTTGTAACCAATACATTTAAATTTTAATGAATATGTAGTCTATAATTTTCTTACTCCAAATATATAATGTTACTAGCCGATACTCGCGACTCCATTCGCGTAGAATTTGGTTTATAGTTCGGTTTTATTTTCGGGGATGAAAAGTATCCTATGTATAATTAGTATAGTTTACATTAATGGACATTTTAAATTGTTATTTTATTATTATGGTAATAAAAAATTTATAGTAATTGTAATACAATTTTTATAATAAGCTTATGTTTACTGACTTGTAATTAATATATGTATGTCTGTCTATCGGACATAGGATACTTTTCAGGATCTATATGATGGAGTTATGTGCTAACAAAGAAATACACATAGTAGGATAGGATAGGAGTAGGAAGCAGGATAGCATAGGAAGTAGGATTATAATAAATTAAATTATAATTAATTAAAACTAGACAAAACCCAGGGTCGCTGCCAGGAACACAATCTTAAATGAATATCTGTCTAAACTCCACGGAAAAATAATTACCGTGAGAATCGTATAGATAAATAGATAAACGCTTTATTGCAAACATTAAATAGATACGTCATATCTAAAAAAACTTGCAACATTTTCAGCCAAATGAAAAATTAGTGACACCCAAATTCTTGGACGATTTAGAAGAATGAAGTAGATTCTGTGATTCATATCAAAGGTCAAACTGTTTTGTTTTCTGATTGCCACCCACATGTATGACGCAATGGAGATATCTGTCACGCACAGCAAATAAAATATCACGTCAATACAAACAATGATCAATCCTTCGTAAAATTATTCAGTTGAAAAATGTTTTCAATATTTAGACTATTACTCTCCGCATCGCGACTACTCTCAATATTTTCCGTGGAAATGTTTTTCTTAGCAAGCGCCTTAAATAAAAATAGTACATTGTACACCGAGGGGAGAAAACGATTGATACATAGTGCTTTATACTACACCTACGAGGAAAATAAAATACAATATTTAGAAAATTATAAGCTAGGTACTGTTAAATTATCAATTTAGTTAAAACAAAATTTAACACAACGAAATAAATTGCCGCGCTTTTTTTTCGTATTGCAGAATAAGGTTGCCATCCTCATTTCATTAAAAATAGAAAACAAAAAAAAACCGCCTCTTTTCTCTAATTATTTGATATAAAACCTTTTTGAGATTTGAGGTTTGTATGTTTCCCGCCTCTTTTTTCTAATTATTTCATACAAGACCTTTTTGAGGTTTGACGTTTGTGTTTTTTTTATGTTCGCTGCTAAAAAACAAAAGAAAGCTAGCCGGGCAGTAATGGATTTTCATACAACATTCCTGCCCTGCTTCGGAGGGCAGTAATGAAATTCCATATAACTTTTCCCGCCGCACATTTTTAAGGGAGAAATTACGAACTTTGTAACCCGTTTATGAACGAGTAATAAGACACTTTCCGAGTGGGTGTGGTATAAAGAATATTATCTCCAGCTTACAGAGCATATAGCTTTTATTTTTTATTTTTTATGTAACTGAGTGACGAGACGAGCTGGTCGTTTGCCTGATGGTAAGCAATACGCCAGCCCATAACAATAATAGCACCACCCAAAACTTTGTTTTGCAAAATCCTGCGCGGCGCTGCACTGCGCTCGTCACCCTGAGACAATTAGCTGTTGAGTCTCATAATGCCCAGTAATTTCGCTGGCTACAATGCCCTTCAAACCGGAACACAGCACCGGAACATAGCTCGGAATATTTCGTGATTTTGAGTCAACGAGTCGGCTTAGACTAGACATTAGAGCAGAACGCTCCAATACTAGGCTAGGTTAATTGTAGGAAACCTATCTGAATACCTATATCCTTAAAAAAGTACTACACTTTAAAATATCATTGTCATCTTCAGCCTGTTGCACTCCACTGCTGGACTCCACTGATAGACTGCTGGGCCTCTGAAAAATATTCAGTAGGTACTAAATAAATAAACACGCAAAAATGTTAAGCAGTTTAAATTTTTTGCTTATTTCGACAAAACAAACAACGTTTCAGAATATGAATAATTTAAGCAGTCTAATTATGTATCCAATTTACTAAAAAGTTACAATACAAAGAGCATAATTAATTGAGTTACAAAACTCAGTAGTCCAATTACCACAAATAGCAAAGGCAATCAGAGGTAGGCGAAACGCAATTTAATCAAAAGCTCCATGCGGGCCGCGGGGGTTTACAGGATGCCCTTTCAAGGTCGACGTCCCACGCCCACCCCAAACGAACTGTTATGTTTATATAACTTCAGTAAGTACCTACCTACTATGGTATATAGGGTATTTCTCTTCTACGAGCCATTAAAACTGAAAGGTTTTTGACAGCAATGAAAGAGTCAATGCAATCCGGATTTTATGGGTTCGCTATGAAGTTAGTTTATGGTTTATAAAGGCTAGAATATAGCTTGCCACCTAGGGAGGTTGAGAGCGCGCCCGAGGGAAATGTGTCAGAGCAATAAATGGGTCAAGGAGCCCGAGTATTATAACACTTATAATAGCAAACGCAAATCAATAAACGTCTGGTGCAACTCCCGAATGATTAGTTCACTCGGAGTCACCTAACATTCTCTGTGAATAAAGCTTTTTCATCCCATCTATTCGAAAAGGACGACTTGGTTCGCCTTTATGTGCACCCAAAGGTGGTGTTTTCTATAAGAAACTTTTAGCGGGCAGTAATGAGTTTTTAATCCTCTTTATAAGTGCGCCGCAATTATCTTTGCCGCGCACTTTTTGAATTTGGAACATCTTAGTGTTCAGCACCAAAGAAATCGAACGCAAATATTGTTTGAATAAAGACTGGCTGGTACGACGGCCCATAGTCACAAATGTAAATATAAGTTTTTAGTTGTTTTAATAAAGGATACTATTTAATTTCAATTTAGTTGTTACTCTATGTTTTATTAAATAATAATATTACAATAAAATATGAGGCGCTTTTATTTTCTCATAGTGGGTGATGAAAAGTAGAGTGTATCACTCGGGCGCAAAATATATTTTTGGCTCGGGCGACGTACTTTGAATCCCTCGCTACGTTCAGGATTCTTTAGTAGAATCGTTCTTTAGTAGTAGAATCCTTCTACTCTAGAATCCCTCACTTCGCTCTGGATTCAAAAAAGCGCCCTCGCCGTAAAAATATTATTTTGCTCCCTTATGATACAATCTACTATTGTTACTTACTTCGTTATTATTTGTTGTGCCTTACTAGTAGGATCATATAGATGCTATATGGTAGATAGGTATATTCTTAAAATATGTTTATTCTTTACATTTAATTTGGCTTAGAATATTAGATAAAAACACTATAACATTCATTTACCTACTTAAAACTCATCACAAAATTAAAATTAAAATTTACACTTAGATAAATGAATTTATAATTAGATGAAACTTTTACTATTTTGTATTTCTATTTTCAGGAATAAATTAAAAAGTGATAATAATTATGACAAGCAATATTTTAATACAATATGAGTTCAAAAAAACTCTTGTATAGAGAAAGTAAACGGGTAATTAAAGAGGAAATATGGATATTCAGAAGCAGCACCTTTGTCCGCGGCTCGTGGATTATCTAACTATAGTAGGAGCCCGGCCTTATACTTCGGGAAAGGGACTTGCGCCAGTACAGGTAAGTTTATATCTCTACCTTCGATAACATTATTTATATTTATTTATATATATATAGGCCTTCCAATTAAAGCGGTAACATTTCTGTTAAGCCGGATTGAAACCGGATTACGACTTTGTCCAGTTATGTTGCGTTGCGCAATATTAAACTCGAGAGGTTCTATGGTATTTAAATCCTTTATCCTTTTGTTTTATTTAATCTATTGACGGCAAACACTGCATAGTTGAACAACTATGCAGGGTTGTGTTAATCATCACACCTATCGATATCAGTTGAAAAATCCTGCACAATATTGCGCTGGGCTTGTATTATGAATGTGAGAGTCAATACTCTCACATTCCACTGTGCTGAACTAGTTCGCCCAACTTTACTGGTTCGTCTTCTACGGCTAAATGAACCTCGGCCTCACTTCAACCAGGTGAACTAGGGTTAGCCTTATGCCCTGGTTGACGCAACGACGTTCAACTAAAATCTTAGATCTCTCATTAACTTACCTACTCATTTTATATTATAATATACTTGATACGATCCAATACAATGTTCAAGATAAAAAGATAGAAATTAGAATACCTAATTATCTACCGAATTTTAAATGTATAGTCTACATTAAACTACGCTAATATTTATACAGCTGTAACTTTTTTGATGCGAGCGTCAATGTAACTGCATTCTGCGGCCACAATTCTCGAACGGTATTGATTCCTTTTGGAACAGGCACCAGAACTGCTCCGGCGGTACCCCCTCACCAACCATGATGACTTCCCGCTTCCCCTGGACATGGTTTACTTCTGCCAGCCCGAGGGCTGCGTGTCCGTGGGCCCGCGAAGAGCCCCCGGACATCTCGCCAACCGGGACACCACGTCGTTTGTCTTCACGCTCACTGATAAGGATTCTGGTGAGTACCTCTATGGATCTCAAACAGGAGCAGCAACTGAAAGTAGAATATTATAATTTCAACACGCAGTTGAAGCGAATTTGAATACTACTTTCTTTGTTGTTTTTTTTTGAAGTAGTAAATTACTTCGTAAAAGTTGTCCGCTTAAGAAACACAATCGAAAAGAACTGGCAACAAACTTTGGGTATTCATCAAAAAGTTTTCACAATGTGACAAACTCTGGCAAAGTAGACTAAGCTATTCTGCGCCTCCGGGGTTTATACATTATACTAAACAAGGAAGCAAAACGCTTTTTAATGACAGAAGGGTACACAAAAGGACTTCGCGGGCTGTATTTTCTGCCTACGAAATAAGTTTCTCCGAGTTTGATCTAAGGATTATGTGTATAATACTTTAGTTGTTTGTAGTTCCTCGAACTAAGTCTGTCATCTCCCTAACAAAGCCCGAAAGCGCCGTAGTATCCCGTAGAGTGAATCACGGAGTCTGGTTATGTCGCTGGCCAGTCTGAGGCTTTTCACACTCATCAATAATTTTACCACGATATTATAGCGTCCTCCTGTATGTATAGGAGGTAGGTTGTATAAGCTACCGGTGAATTTTTCAAGTGGGCGTGGATGGCCAAATATGGACCTATAAGTAATAGCAAAAAACGCTCAAAGGAGTCTCGGGACCGATTTTAATAAAAACTAAAACTCCATAATTGGATTTTTTTTAAACTCGTTTATATCTAATCACTTGAAAAATTCACCCTGTATACGGAATACCCTCAGAACCAAAATGTCCTAGGCACAAACACGGTCTATTTCTGAACCAGGTAGAGAATCTGATTAAAAAGAGATTAACCATTATGCTTATGGGCATGGAGTCCTGCACTGACGTCTCGCATGATGAATGCGACGAGATATGTATGCGCTTCACCTAATAGTACACCTATAAGTACTACCCAGAACTTTGCGTGGCACTCCACTGCGCTCGCCGCCCTGAGATAGTTCATAAGTCTCCTAATGCAATTCCCCAGGTAAAACCCGTTACGGCGTGTGTGTGAACTTCTACCGCGCGGTGGAGCGCGCGGCGGCGGCGGGCCCGCAGCGCTCCGTACTGCGCCGCGAGTCCTGGCGCAAGTCCATGGAGAGGAGCTCCGACTCCGCCTTCTCCAGGTGACAACCGCACTCCCTAACATTCAACCCGTCTGGCGTGGACCTCCGCGGACTTTCACGAACTTCATACTCAAATATGCAACCAATAAGAAACCTTATTGCCTGTGTGCAAAGAGTAGAGGGCCACTGTTCCTTAAGCACACCCGTATGTGCGTAACACAGAAATATAATACATTCATTAAGTAAAGATATTAGTTATTCGTTTTAGAACCTGCGTAACATTTTAAAATATAGTGTCGATCTAGAGGGAAAATTTCAGAATATTTCTAAAAAAATTAATATCATCTTAAAATTGATCACGGAAGCAAGTTTCTTTTTATTTAAAAAAAGACTTGATATGTATTCACCGTATCAAACTAATGTTGCTTTTACGCCATTCTTTTGTTTTCCGTCGCGTCAGACATGCCAGTATGAACTAAGACTGAGGTTTGTTCCAGTGACTATAGAAGCAGCAACGTGGCGCCGAGCGATTCGGAGCGCGACTGCAGCGCCACGCACGGCGCGCCCGCGCACGCGCCCGCGCCCGCGCATGCACCCGCGCCCGCGCCCGCGCCGGACTCGGAGAGCGGCGGCGAGCACGAGCACGAACGCAGCCCGCGCGCCGCCAGGAAGCGACAGGTAACTATACTATAAGCCACGTCACGACTACAGAGGCAGAAGCAGCAACGTGTGACTCAGAGTGCGTCGGCAGCGCAGCATCCGCGCGCCTGTAGGAAGCGATACAGCTATAAGCTACGCACATCATGACTATACATAGCGCCGAGCGATTGGAGCGCGACTGCAGTTCGCTAAGAAGTGACAGGAAACTCTACTCACCTCCTGGGATCACTTATGGTAAAGGGAACGATGCTCATTCGTCCAGTATTATATAGTAGACACTTAGCCAAAACCTAGGGTACTACCAAATCAACTCAGAACTTTTGTTTTAAAGCGGTATGTATAAAATCTCATTATCTGCTCAATAAGCCATTATTACTTTAACACTGGTGGTTCGGTCCGAACCGAGTCCCCGCGATTTCCACATTTTGGATCTATTACATATATCTTCTTAATCTTATCGAACCCCGGACCGATTTAAGTCATTTTCGACCCTACGAACTGTATTGTTATTTTCTGCGTTTGTATACTTGCCAAATTTTAATCAACCGGTCCAAAGATGTCGTAGAGCAAACATACAAAAAGCATTTTTTCCCAGTAGAATTGAAAATCTCGCATTGCTCGGTCAGAATAATTAGTTGGGTATTCTACAGGCTAGTGAGAAAGAGCGAGTGTGGCTCAGTGGCAGCACGTGCTACTTTCGATTCGACGCACCCGAGTTCGAATCTCGCTGGCCTAGCCAAATGACTTTCTTAGTTATATGCGGATTTAACACTCGCTTTATAAACAGTGAAGGAAAACATCGTGAGAAAACCGACATGTCTGACATGTGTTAATCCCAAAAATTCAAGGACATGTGACATCCACCAACCTGCATTGGGCCAGCAGCGTGGCAAATTACGGCCCATACTCTCTCTATTACAGAACGCCTGTATCCTAGCAGTGGGCACGTGAGGGGCTGATGATGATGATTCTACAGGTTATTTCACCATTTTATTTTTGTTCCAGCGCGTTCGGAACCATTCGTTGACGTCATTGTGCTTACTATCTCACCATCCCTTCTTCTCAACATTCCGAGAGTGCCTCTTCATTCTGAAAAAACTTATCGACGCGTGCAACGAGTCGTCCAGTCCGCGCCGCGTCGGCGGCTCCAGACAAGTGCTAAGGTAAGCAAAACAATACACAATGTTCGAAAATACATTTTGTTCACCCCAAAATATGTAAAAATAAATTACAGAAACATGTCTAAATAACCTTTTAAGTGTAGCTTAAAGAATACGGCTAATAAATCTTGTTTTTATATTCAACTGAGTGACGAGACGAGCAGATTGTTCACTTGATGGTAGGCAACACTGCCCTTAACATTTGCAACGCGAACCAGAACTTTGTTTTGCAAAATCTTGTACGGCACTGCACTACACTCGTCACCCTGAGATAATCAAATCAAATCAAAATCTCTTTAATCATTTTGGCATCACAGACGCACTTATGAACGTCAAATTATCACAATGACTCTACCACCGTATCGGAAAAAGAACCACTACTCAGAAAATGCGGCAAGAAGCTGAGGGGCATTATAGCTCTTAAGTCTCATAAAGGCCAGCAATTTCGCTTGAAAGAGTGCCCTTCAAAACGGAACACACGACTGATTGGCGGAGGAATATTTGGCAAAAAATTAAAAAACCCCCGACACAAAAGTCCTATAAACATGAACAATGAACCGATTTTGATAAAACATTTCTAAGAACCATCGTCAGAAAACCTGCTTTCAAGTAAAAAATACCGCATCCAAATCGGTTCACCCGTTTAAGAGCTACGGTCCCACAGACAAGACACATATACAGTGCTCAAACTTACAACACCCGTCCTTTTTGCGGTTACAAAATGAGGGTAGCTAACATGCAATCCTTTCTACAGAGACACAGTGTGGTCCGTTCTAACTGGAAAAGCGTACGACAACACGCCGACAATTGTCCTCCACGACGTGAAAGAGATAGAGACATGGATCCTCCGTCTCCTTTCCGCGCCGGTGCCGGTGCCGGGCAAGACACGCGTGGAGCTGGAAGTGCTGTCGCCGACGGCACACTCGCCGCTTCTCTTCGCCTTGCCGGATCACACGCGGTTTTCATTGGTGGACTTTCCTTTACATCTGCCGCTAGAACTTTTAGGTAAGATATTTTAGCTTTAATGACAAGGGTCTTGATGAAAAAGGGTTGGGGGCGATTCTGTAACATTTGGGTTATTATAAGGAAAATCTCCTTAATTTCTTTTTCTTTTTTTGTTCCTTTTGACATTAGTAATAATAATCAACCATCTGTCTTTGAAATGCTAATAGTTGCATCCTTCTCTCTTCTAATTTTGCTGTGTCCGACTTGGTCTAAGACTTTATATGTTAACCAAATTACATCTTGTAATATGTATAGAAAAACTAAATTATCTGAATCAAGTCCAAGTCAAAAAACATGTATTAAATAGGCACAAAAATGCACTTATAAACATCATAAGCATATAATACTAATCAAATCAAAATTTGTAGCTTAAGGTAACATGACTGAATAATTCATTCTTTAACATAAAAAAACCGACTTCAATTCTGATGTATCATCGAATGGGACCACTTTGAAGTTATACTGAACTCAACGCAAAAAAATTCCAAATCAGATTATAAAAGACGGAGTAACCGCGTAACAAACAAACAAAAAAACATACAATCGAATTGAGAACCTCCTCCTTTTGAAGCTGGTTAAAAAAGTTAAGCACATCTACCCATTTCTTTCCCATACTCCAATTGAACACTATTATATTAGATCGATGTGTGTATGTAGGGTCGCCATGTGGAGTAGGTGTTCTTTGCTCTGGTGATGATGGTGAACGAGTAAAAGGCGGGTAGTTTATATACGTGTGTACTGTCTAAAGGTTACATGATGACTAATCTATGCTAATACCTACTTAATGCTATGTCAGTCCTAATAATTAAATAAATAAATAACGCCCACCGATCACATTTTTTTCACTTCAAAAAAAAAAACGTACATAGATCCTGACCCCTAACTAGGATTCCCTGTATGTAGGTAGGTAGGTAGGTCGGATGTTCACACACTACAGTAACGTTTATAATATAATGTGTAATGAGTACCTAGAATATGTATGTTTATGTAGGTATTCAGTATGTTGCTATTGTTTTTGTATCTATTACTTTAGTTTATTTTATCGTCATTTTTTATGTTTTTATTAATACTGTACACGTTACATCCCCGTCTTTAACATTTTGATAATTCCTCTCCATCCAAAGGTAAGAGATCGCTTTTAGCGATAAGGCCGCCCATTTTAACACTTCCTTTAATTGTTTTTATGTAATGTCTGTAATTTAATGTTAGCAATAAAGCGTTCATCTATGTATCTAACATTATAATGTGTGTGTGGATGCAGGCGTGGAGACGTGCCTGAAGGTGCTGACGCTGATCCTGCTGGAGAACAAGGTGGTGGTGCAGTCGCGCGACTACAACGCGCTGTCCATGTCGGTGATGGCGCTGGTGTGCATGCTGTACCCGCTGGAGTACATGTTCCCCGCCATCCCGCTGCTGCCGGGCTGCATGAGCTGCGCCGAGCAGCTGCTGCTGGCGCCCACGCCCTTCCTCATCGGCATCCCCGCCACCTTCCTCACCTACAAGAAGAACTTCAGGTACACTCTAGCCCATTCATGGCGAACCAATGGCACGCGTGCCATCAGTGGCACGCGACACAATATTATGGGCACGTCACTAATATCAATCACAAAGTTAATGAACTTTGTGATAATGTGCATCATTATGCAATACGAAAATAGTGTGAAGTAGGTATTATGTGACGAGCGACCCCGAATGAACTCTACGTTCGGGAATGATCGGGCGCGGTGTGCGAAACAAAGAATTTTGAGTTGATATTATTTTTTATTATTATATTCCCAATAATTACAGACACAAAATTATTTGATGGCACGCCTATGACCTGATTAAACTTTTCTTTATAAAAATGGCACGTCGATACGTAAAGGTTCGCCATCCCTGCTCTAGCCGATATGGGGTCGAGGTACACTCGTTCTAGAGTGGAGACCGTGAATTGGCAAACGTACGACTCATTATTAGTTTTATAAGGTTCCTATAAATATAGGTAGTAAGTACATTGTACACGGATAGATTAATGATATAAAAAAATCTGTCTTAACTAGCGGATACCCGGCGTGGCTACGCTAAAGAAATAAATGATGCGTTGTTTTAGTAGTCTAAAACCATCTTCGCATTATTGCCTTTCTAATGAAACTTGTTTGGGGCACATCGGTTGGATGGTTTTAAAGTCTATAACGGATTGAACTTAGAAATATTTTTAGAAATATTTGTGGTTTGTATATATAGATAGATTGCGCTTAAAACATTTTTACCTTAACCGCGACGTTTCGTCCAAGTTGTGTAGGCTGAATAGAGTTGTCGAAGTAACGCAGTTTAGCGCGATTATGTCACTATTATTATTATTATATAAACCATAACTTTGTTACATTCCTGGCCGCTAGAATATATAAATGGAGTATTTACGATGGGTAGTATTTACCTATTGCCTTCGTTTTATACGCTTACACCTCTAGCGGCGTTCGGTTGATGGAAAAGTCTTGTATACATACATGTATATATACTCATTTCATAATAGTCTATAATTTTCATTGATTCTTGTACAGATTACCAGATGACATTTGGCTCGTGGATCTAGACGCTACGAAGCTCATAAGCCCAACAGGCAACGATCAGGACCTGCCTCCGTTACCCGAACCGGAAGGCTCCGTGTTAAAGAGCCACTTAAAACAGGTACTTGACTCATATTTATTTTGAATGTCTTAATGTGTGTGAATAAGTTTTCTTAATTTTACTCACTTAATCTTTCTCTGATACGCACTCGTGGGCGCATTTATATCGATGTCGCTAAGCTGCTGTGTCAAGTAAACGTGTTTTCGTTACCTAACATTCTACTTGTTACACTTTTCTACATGAATAATACTTATTTATTGTTTGATACGACTTGTAGTTTATTCAGAAGTGTTTTTGTCACTTGTGAGAGATATCATTCATTTTGTTTTTAATGCACATTTTTGTCTTTTTTAAGATTTCTGAACGAACTATAAGAGAGCGCGCCTACCAAAGCAAAGAGCAAAGTGAACAGTAACAAATCAATAATCATACTGATGCAGTGAATTCAATGCATTAGGGATAAGGCCAAATTAATAGGCGTCTGTCGAAATACTTTTTCCTCGAAAAATGCATGTTCTGCAGATTTTCCTGCATGTTCGAAGAAAATGTATAGTTTCAGATATATTTTACCAACATTACCGCCATTCCATAAAGTGGACTAAATACACGAAAATATTAGAATGATAAAATACCGTGTGTTCATAAGCTCTTGTCGGTGTTTAAAGTATGACCGGCTTTGGTTGTCGCGCAAAACAGTACCTAAATTCTTTCTAAACCCAAAACACTCAAATACCTCACTAACGTACTCCCTCACTTCTCTTTGTCGTCGCTAGGCTGTGCATCTCATGGGCAGTGCCGGATTCCGTGTAAATATCTATACTATACCTTATTACATTGCACACTTTGACTTTTTTATTCACATCAGTTTTGTTACAGTGATAATTATGTGTGAGTGTGTGCCGAATTTAGAATATTTTTTATTCATATTTCATTATTTGTTTCTGTTCTTGTTCGATAAAACGCGCCATTGGATTAAGTAATTTAAACTTCATGACAAAATATTTGATGATATTTATGAGTCTGAGTGTAAATAAAAACTAAGACTAGTTATAAAAAAAGAAAAAAATACTACAGAAAATTTACAACTGTAATTAACTAATTTGGATGATACATAACATTTTTAAAATTCTCAAAGCTGGATATGACTGTAACTTTAATAATAAGGCAAGTTTAAATTTGGCGCACACACCGTCCCGACTGAAATAAGTGTTAACCACACAATGAGACACATTCATCTTTCTATCAACTTGACTTGGTTCCTCTCTTTTGCTAAGCTAACACAATTTCAGTCCTGTTTGTGGTAACTTTCGCAGCATGCGTTTGACTGTTTGTAATTTGCTGATATACATATTTATGCAGCTATTAAGCTATTTTAAACTAACATGGAATTGCTAAAATGGAGTACACTCAGATATCTACGGGTGTGCTCAAAGTAGTAAGTTTGGCCTTTTATTGAAGTTATAAAATAAATTGCATCCCTATAACTGAAATATTCGCAGTGTGTTTAGTTGATGCGAATATTTTGTAAATATGCTAAATAAGAAGTGTAGAGGCTCCTTTACTAATTATTTGAATAGACTAATCGATTTTTCTTAATATAACGCGCTAAAAAGGCACTATTGTAAAAAACACTTCGAATACAGCTTGTTTTGTGGGCCATTATTTGTGAAGACTTACGGATGTTTTTGTTGATGTCAGGCGTTGAGTAGTCTGTCGAACAGCGCGGCGGAGCAAGCCACCGCGCACCTCATGCCTTCCAGAAGGGACAGCGTCGGCGGCGCCACCCTCAAGTAAGATGTTCTATCTTTCATTTACCTACCGTATAAGAGAATGATAAAGTCCCGCTGCAAGATATTTTCTTTAAGTATTAACATAAACTGTGTTCTCTTCAAGGCGAAAAATATCTTTAACTTCCATTTAGGTTATTATTATTGGTATACAATAAAGAGTATTTGTATTGTATTGTTTTAACATACTGCGTCTTTGGAATACCTTCGCGTCTCATGCACAAATTTGGCCACCGAGTCATCTGCTTGAGCAAAGAAATTACTATCTATTATATTTTCGATTACCTTGCACTAATGCATCAACAATTGTATAGTTCATTTTATAACATTACAAAAACCCACTTCAATTCTGATGTATCTTCGAAGTCCAAGGTCGAATATAGATGAAATTTATTTGGGACCACATTGTAGCTACACTGAACCCAACGCAAGAATTTTTCAAATCAGTGTACTTATGATGGAGTTCTGAAAACAAACATAAAAAAAATACAATCGAATTGAGAAACTCCTTCTTTTTATCCGACTTCTAAAAAGAAGAAAGTTCTCTATTATATTTTCGATATTTTTTTTTGATGTTTGATACCTCAGAACTCCGTCATTTATGAACCATTGGAAAATTATTTTTGCGTTGGGTTCAGTATAGCTACGAAGTGGTCCCATATAAATTTAATCGATATTTCACTTTGGACTTCAAAGATACACTAAAGGCGGTTTTTTATTTTTTTCTATAAATTTAAGTCGGTCAAAAATGATTGAGTGATCATGTGTATATTAGAGTCACATAATAGTATTGTTGTGTGCAGGGTGCAGCCGGCGTCGTACCGGTCGGCGGGCGAGGGCGGCGCGCACTCGGCGCCGCACAGCACGCCGGAGTCGCGGCGGATGTCGGTGGCGGCGGCCGCGCCGGGCAGCGCCGGCCACACGCCGCAGCGGCACTCGCTGGCCTCCCCGCACCAGCCGCAGCCCTTCAACCCGCTCATCTACGGGCACGACGTCGACTCGGTGGACGTGGCTACTAGGGTTGCCATGGTCAGTACTTACATAATGTCCGGTACATTGATACTATATTCAAGAATGACGGTCAAAAAATCAAAATAAGAATTTAATGAAACTAAAATTTAAAAAACTCAAAAAAGCGGATGAACCGATTTTGATAAAACATATATAACTGCTAAAAAACCTGCTTTCAAATAAAAAATCCGCAACCAAATCGGTTCACCCGTGAGCTACAGTGTCACAGACAGAGACACAGTGGTCAAACTTATGACACCCCTCCTTTTTGCGCCGGGTGTAAAAACTCGTTTAAACACTATAAAATTACGTAAGCCATTATTCACTTATTATTATAAATACATTATCTTTATATTTGAAATAGATACGTCAAATATTTATAAAGATATAAAATAGAGACTTGCATAGATAAATAAACGCACGACATTTTTTTACCGATCTTGTGCTACAGAAAAAAAATGGCATAACATATTATGTTTTATTTTTTATTAAAACTGTTTTTTATTAAAGCTGCAGCAATTTAATCTGGAGAGTTAACTCGCACCTGGCTAGATTTATTGAATAAAACACATTTCCGCAAGTAAAAGATGTCTAATTCTTCAGTAGGCACTTAGACTATACACCTATATATACCTACACTTTGCATGCATAAACACATTTGCTGACACGTTGCTAACTTCCAGGTCCGTTTCTTCAACTCCCAGAATGTTCTGGCTAATTTCATGGAGCACACGCGAACACTGCGGCTCTACCCGCGGCCGGTCGTCGCGTTCCAAATCAACAGCTTCCTTCGATCGCGGCCTAGAACAACCTCCTTTCTGAACAAATTCGCGAGGACACAGGTACGTTCACGAACTTCACATAGAATGTAAAATGAGCTTACGATTCTGAATTATTCCTGTATATAGTGTCATGGCGAAGATTGAAAAGTTTCGATCGCGTCAGACTACACATTGCACACACTCATATTATAATTTTTGAACTGTGTTGCGGTGTCTGTCACACGTTAGCGCGTCAGCAACGATCGCGAGCACTACTACATTTCTATGTATAACTTTATGGCTGCCGACCGGCGCACCACGTGACCCGCGTATTAGAGAAAATAAAACAAAATCCCTACGCCGAAAAATGGTACGCCGGTCAGGGCCAAAAAGTTTGTACGCGAAGTGTAGGTACCTGTATATTAATATGCCGGTGTCTTGTCGGACGTAGGCGGTGGAGTTCCTGGCGGAGTGGTCGCTGACGCCGTGCAACGTGGCGTTCTTGCGCGTGGGCACCGGCGTGCTGGAGCCGCGGCAGGTCGGCGACAAGCCCAAGTGGTTCGCGGACTCGCTGCAGCCCGTGCGCTTCGCCGTCTGGGACGACGGCTCCTCGCTCAACGGCGCGCTGCGGCAGCTGCAGCGGCACGAGAACCAGCCCACAGGTACACACACATACTCACATGTACACACACAAATGGTTCGCGGACTCGCTGCGACCCGTGCGCTTCGTTGTCTGAGGCGATGGTTCGTCGTTCAAATATTGGCTTGATTTTGCATAAAACAATCATTGTAAATTATGTAAAGCTTCAGAAATGAGAATCACATCTAAAAAGTTTCCTCTTTCTTTCAGATGAGAGTGGATCGGATTCTGAGGGAGCTGAAAGCACGAGCTCATCGTATTCATCTCTAAGCGATTTCGTTTCTGAAATGGTTTCATCGGATTTATCACCGGGTACGCCAATTTATTTTATGAACTCCACAAGCTCATACTTTAGTTTTGTATATCTGACGATTAATTAATTCATTAAATATTATTTATTTTTTCAGGAAATCCACATCAACAGCACGTGATTGGCGAAACATACAGTGCGGTAATTTCGGTACCGATGACGCTGTCCTCGTCCTTAGATCCCAAAACGGTAACTACTTTCAGCCTAATTCACACACATCAGATACTATAAAAGGCGTTACTTGACGAGGCTTTCTCTTATACAGGTATACAGTCCACCGTCGTCGCTAATGTACGGCGCCGAGGAGCGCGTGGCCGCGTCACGCTCCCCCTCCCCCTCCCCGTCCGCGTCCAGCTCCGAGCGCAGCGACGACGACGCGCCCGTCGCGCCGCGCGTGCACGACGCACGCGCCCAGCCTGTCAAGAAGAGTGTGAGTATACAGCTCTTTCTCTCTCTAATGTACGATGCGGTGGAGCGCGCGGCCGCGTTCCTCTCCTTCTTCCTCTCCCCTTCGCGTCCAGTCGACACGCTCGCGTGCGATGACGGAACGAGTCTCCGCTATCACTGTACAATCCCAATTAGTGATTAATATGAGGCGTAGCGGATGAGCATCGCACTGGCGTCCCGCATCCCCTTCCACCTTCCTTCCTTTGATTCTTGCCGCGTGTATAACGCACGTGCGGCGTACTCATGTCTATCCTGTTAAGAGCGGGAGTATACAGAACAGACGGTGGTCGCTATCCGTAAGTGGGCTGAAGAAAACCTGACGGAGAGGTGGCCAGTCTTAATTCTAAAACTGTAATATTTTAAATTTAATTTAGTGCAATAGAGCTCTGCTGTAGTTGTCGATTTAGATTGATTGAGTAAACACAAGCACATACGACAGCTACAAACATTCCATTAAAATCCACATAGCCATCAGTCTCATGCCTCGCAACCTAGCGTACTGTGCTACAAGCTATTTTCTCGTAACTAACTTATAGTAATTTGTTTGTAACCGAAATTAGATTGTAGATTCGATAGCGAATAGATAGATGGTAGTTTGCTATCATACAGGACACAGACAGCGGCAGCTTCGGTCGCGAGTCGGACTCAAACTCCACGACGACGCCGAGGACCGTGGTCCCGCGGCCGCGCGCCGCTGGCGCCGCTGACAGCGCCAGCACCAGCGACTCCGAGCGCGCGCTCACCCCCTCACACCACTCGCTGCCCCCCTCGCACTCGCACGCACAGGTAACCTGAGGGGGACACCGCTGGTACCTCACACACGAGCGTGGTACCTTACTAAACAACTTAAACGAGAACAAAAAAACATGGTCTTTCACCTTCTCCCCTCGCACCACTCAAACTCACTCAAAGCACTCGGTCACTTTGGCAAAATCAAAACTGCATCATTAGGTTCTACTAACAATTTCATGTCCACTACTGTCGTTGCCAAGCTTAAGCTAGTACATCGACTTGCAATTGGCATTGTGGATCTCATCAAGATAATGGCTGTAGGTAAAGCTTTTAGATCAGTAAAATAGTATAGATACATAGGCGTAGCATTGACACTGTACCTACCAGTATTGACTAAGACTCCCAGAAATCCTTTAGTTAAAGCTTATATTTCCAGGGTGCTAGTAGCGGGGTATCAAGACAAGCATCGCAATCGTCGTTGTTGGAGCAATTCGCGGCGCAAGCCAAGGAACTGGTGCGGGAGACCACGCGGCAGAGCAGCCAGGAAGGACTGATGGCACATATGGACAAGGTAAAATACGTCAGTCTTACATTGTAAGTGTTATTCGCGGCGGATTGAGAGAGACAAATATGAGATGTTTTGGTTTTTCAAGTCTAGAATTTCGGATTCAGCGAGAGACATCGGCGCTTTTGTGTGTTATTTATCGATTTTCAAATTTTTAGTTTTACATAATTTTTCTTTTATTACGAAAAGCAGAAAGGAAAAGTGACAGAGGGAGAAGAAAAGAAAATGTTTGCGCCTTTTGGTCAGGTATCGAGTCAAACAAGAGTGATAGCTAGCCTGTAGCCTATGCCAGAACCTTAGAGCTTAGAACCTTTATAGTAGATAATAATACCCAATAGATTATCATTACAAAGGGATGATATGATGCCTCGCTGAATTTTCTCACTTTATAAGCACACTCTTTTGTTTCTGTTGTGTTTTTATACATCAAGCGTATGCCCTAGACGACTGCATTTTGGGCCGAGTGGCTGAACTTTTTAAACAATTTCCACATAATATATATATATATATATATATTATATATAACTTAGATATAAAAGGGTCAGAAAAATGTCGTAAATATTAATTATATTGCTTTATAATAACATAATAATCATAGCACATCCTCCAAACTTCCTTCCTGAGTAGTGAAACCAAATCAGCCTTGTATATGGTCTATGCACACTGTTTTGCGTTTATTAACAGCTTGGTACATTATGTACTTTCATCTAATACATAGGGGCTGTTTCACAAACCTATCAATAAGCTAAGGGCTTAATCCACCTTTATGATTTATAAATATTATTATATTTAATTATTCAATTATTGGCCCTAATTCGAATGCTGTTTTCTCTAAACCTAAGTTAGAGTTAGATGTGTCAAATACTATTTCGTATTCTGACGCACGCTATCTCTAAACTTCACTTATTTTTAGAGAATTCGTATTCTGCGCGACTATCTGTCGCTTTTGACGTAAGTTTAGGTTCAAATATGTATTTAATCAAGCGTAATTTAAATTAAGAGAACGCGGAAATTAGAGTACCAAATAAATTTATTTATTTATATAATAAAATTTAAAGTTAAATTTAGGTTTAGAGAATGCAACACAGAATCGACCCTAATATATGTATCCTATTCTACCCTGTCAATAAATATTATTGATAGGTGGTGAAAAGCATATACTAATATATCCTATTAAACAGTTTAGAGATCACATTAGTCTAATGAACAGCTATCGATAGGATGGTGAAAAAGCCCCTTACAAAAGTAATTTCGCAGCTTACTCTTCATGCGAAGAAGGCGGCGGAAGAGGCGTCCAAAAGCATGCACGAAGCGTCTAAATCTGCACTAGAAGCTAGCAAAACTGCTTCCGCAGTCAGTAAGAACACGTTCGACGATCTTACTTACGTGGGGAAGTCTACGCTAGGCGATCTTACCAAGAGCGCAAAAGAGGTCGCGGCGAAGAAAGGATTACTTATCAAGGTTAGTAATATTTGTAATAGAAACATCGTTTTATAGTTTATGTGATTTTAAGGTAACTTGTCTAAAGGATCCTAACGGAGCCCTATTGTTGCAGCTTATTTATCTGTCTTTCTATACGTTTATAACAGGCCCCTGGCGGCCATATCGCGTAAGTTAGAGTCAAATATTAACAAATACTCAAAAATTTATGAGACATGGTCTCAGTGTGACGAGCACTGTGCAGTGTCGCGCAAGATTTTTCAAAACAATGTTCCGGGTGTAACTTTAAGCATCGCGAGTACACATTCGTTACGGTAACGCGTATGGCGATTTCAACGGGCTAAGTCCGCACTTAACGAGTTTTTGTATGGATTATTATTAAACACAGTAATATTATAAATGCGAAAGTTTGTATGTAAGTGTTTGTTACCTCTTCACGCTGTAACGGCTCAACGGACTTGAGTCAAATTCGGAATGGAGATGGCTTATACCCTGGATACTACGGACCATACTGTTTACCCCGGGAAACCGCGGGGTGCAGCTAGTAATGTTATACAATACAAAATGCTTTATTGTACAATGTACACCGAACAAAAATAATCAGTAGGTACATGAAAACAACTTACAAACTAAAGTACAATGGAAGGACATATCGCTAAAAGCGATCTCTTCCAGTCAACCTTAGGATGTAGTTATATAACGGAGTGAGAGAGGTCGGCGGTGTATATAAAGTAATGATAAGTTATGTGTTCTTATCATAACTTAAAATACAAATGCATAAATAATACCATGTGTATACCTCATATAATAATTTCAGGGCGAGAGTCAAGAATCGACTGGCAGTCCCACCTCGCGCCGCGACTCGACCGCGCTGCAGACCACGAACCAACTGTCGGCCATGCATCGGGACTTCTTCTCCAACATCAGTTCCGATCTGAACGGACTGGCTGCCTCTACTTCGAGCATGTTCAGTGACTTCTTTGGAAGCAAAGGTAATATATACTATTTGTTAGTAACATTAAACGGAGCATAAACGCTGCTAAGTTAAAGTGGGCACCACTTAACACTAGCGTTCAAATTTTTTTTGTGGAGATTGTTTAGAATGTATTCTAACTTAGTAACAATAACCTGGATGCTGTTCTTGAAAAGAAGTTCTGGCGAAATAAGATAGAGACACTCGTGAAGGTGATCGAGACCTTGAGCCACACTTGGCGTTTCAGCCTGAGGATCACCGTGCTTCCCGGCTTTCTCCCCGGGCCGCACACAGTCTTACTGGTGCTCGGCCGGGGCTACGATGTATGCTTTCTATGCGACATGTTTCATAACAAACTCAAACAATACAACAGAGCCCGCGCCGTCCCCGGCCCGCTTTCTGTTTGTCATGGGCATTAAGTATCGTGTGGTTCGTCCCCCGCAGGCAAGCAGCAGGCGGCGCGACCGCCGGTGTCCCCCGGCAGCGCGGCGTCGGCGGCCGCGTTCGGGCCCTTCTCCCCCGGCTCGCGCGGCCTCGTGCAGCGCTCGCCGCTCATCCGCCACGCGCCGCCGCAACCCGCGCCGCCGCACCACGCGCGCACCGCCGCCAACACAGAGAACCAGGCCTTCCTCAACGACGTGAGTACTGACACACATCCGCCACGCGCCGCCGCAACCCGCGCCGCCGCACCACGCGCGCACCGCCGCCAACACAGAGAACCAGGCCTTCCTCAACGACGTGAGTACTGACACACATCCGCCACGCGCCGCCGCAACCCGCGCCGCCGCACCACGCGCGCACCGCCGCCAACACAGAGAACCAGGCCTTCCTCAACGACGTGAGTACTGACACACATCCGCCACGCGCCGCCGCAACCCGCGCCGCCGCACCACGCGCGCACCGCCGCCAACACAGAGAACCAGGCCTTCCTCAACGACGTGAGTACTGACACACATCCGCCACGCGCCGCCGCAACCCGCGCCGCCGCACCACGCGCGCACCGCCGCCAACACAGAGAACCAGGCCTTCCTCAACGACGTGAGTACTGACACACATCCGCCACGCGCCGCCGCAACCCGCGCCGCCGCACCACGCGCGCACCGCCGCCAACACAGAGAACCAGGCCTTCCTCAACGACGTGAGTACTGACACACATCCGCCACGCGCCGCCGCAACCCGCGCCGCCGCACCACGCGCGCACCGCCGCCAACACAGAGAACCAGGCCTTCCTCAACGACGTGAGTACTGACACACATCCGCCACGCGCCGCCGCAACCCGCGCCGCCGCACCACGCGCGCACCGCCGCCAACACAGAGAACCAGGCCTTCCTCAACGACGTGAGTACTGACACACATCCGCCACGCGCCGCCGCAACCCGCGCCGCCGCACCACGCGCGCACCGCCGCCAACACAGAGAACCAGGCCTTCCTCAACGACGTGAGTACTGACACACATCCGCCACGCGCCGCCGCAACCCGCGCCGCCGCACCACGCGCGCACCGCCGCCAACACAGAGAACCAGGCCTTCCTCAACGACGTGAGTACTGACACACATCCGCCACGCGCCGCCGCAACCCGCGCCGCCGCACCACGCGCGCACCGCCGCCAACACAGAGAACCAGGCCTTCCTCAACGACGTGAGTACTGACACACATCCGCCACGCGCCGCCGCAACCCGCGCCGCCGCACCACGCGCGCACCGCCGCCAACACAGAGAACCAGGCCTTCCTCAACGACGTGAGTACTGACACACATCCGCCACGCGCCGCCGCAACCCGCGCCGCCGCACCACGCGCGCACCGCCGCCAACACAGAGAACCAGGCCTTCCTCAACGACGTGAGTACTGACACACATCCGCCACGCGCCGCCGCAACCCGCGCCGCCGCACCACGCGCGCACCGCCGCCAACACAGAGAACCAGGCCTTCCTCAACGACGTGAGTACTGACACACATCCGCCACGCGCCGCCGCAACCCGCGCCGCCGCACCACGCGCGCACCGCCGCCAACACAGAGAACCAGGCCTTCCTCAACGACGTGAGTACTGACACACATCCGCCACGCGCCGCCGCAACCCGCGCCGCCGCACCACGCGCGCACCGCTACCAACTCAGAGAACCAGGCCTTCCTCAACGACGTGAGTACTGACACACATCCGCCACGCGCCGCCGCAACCCGCGCCGCCGCACCACGCGCGCACCGCCACCAACACAGAGAACCAGGCCTTCCTCAACGACGTGAGTACTGACACACATCCGCCACGCGCCGCCGCAACCCGCGCCGCCGCACCACGCGCGCACCGCCACCAACACAGAGAACCAGGCCTTCCTCAACGACGTGAGTACTGACACACATCCGCCACGCGCCGCCGCAACCCGCGCCGCCGCACCACGCGCGCACCGCCGCTAACACAGAGAACCGAATTATTAATCACAAAAATCGTCGCAGATGATAGTTCATCCCAAACTAACATTATACCGAAACACAAATAGGTTCCTTGACAGCATGGCCTTATTTGGTCGATGGTATTACAACCGTGACCGGAAGCTACCACTTCAAAGCACGTAAGCGGGTTTCCCGATTTATCTTCAACGCTGTAGAGCGAGCGTACACAGGTGCAAGTAGGTCGAATTGGGATTTGAACTTAGGTGCGTCGGATCGTAAGGCGCATAAAAGTTACCGCTTGGCCACTCTTGTTCTAAATCTCGCTCTAATCTTACCAACCGGTTGATATTCTTAGTAGATCATTACTTGAAATGGAACAGTTGACGAGCGGAGCTGAGGAAACAGGCCACTAAACACACTAAGTTCAGCTTCTGTAACCGGAAGTAACTATTTATTCGCAGTTGGTCCAGCACGTGCTAGAAGGCGAAGGCGTCGGTTGGTTGAAACTGAACAGACTGAAGAAGCTAATGGAAGACGAATCCTACAGGAACATGGTGCTCAGCAAACTAAACAGGAACTTCAACAGGAGGTCTACGCCTTGCGATAAAGTCGACGATGTGGTATGTATTGAACTGTGAACTGTGTCAAGGTTACTGAGTTGAGTTTCGGCTTTCCAATCAGATTCTTTAGAACACGCTACTATGGAAACGAATCTACTTAGTAAATAAATAATAAATAACGCCCAACGATCACATACATAGATCCTGACCCCTAACTAGGATTCCCTGTATCGCAGGGAACCAGGAACTATGAGGACCATGGTCCCACAACACCCAGACACGAAACAAATGCTTGCGCTTTTTTTTCTCCTGCAATGTTTGGGTCAAATCTTGCAAGTTGAATCAGAACCACTTCCTCTTATCCTAGTTGAAATTTTACATACTTGGCAAAGTCCGATCACTATGCAATATTATGGTGACAGCCAGATGATCTGATGATGGAGACGAAAGGTGGGCAATGGAACTCCTTGACAGATAATCGTAAACCACTAGACACGTCGTTGTATAGTAGGTACCTATTTAAACAGAATGAAAAACATTGATAGAAAATATCTTTTTAATTAGAACATTCTGTACATTTAAATCCCCTAAAAATTGAACATACACTCTTAGTATAACTTACTCAGTACCTCGGTACCTAGTTTTTCAACGAAGATCTTATTCTGTCCAGTTCATCAGCAAACCAGTCTGGAAAGGCATGCTCAAAGTCCTGCAAGCCGTCGTGCACGGTCTCGAGCACACCTACTCCAACTTCGGTCTCGGCGGCATGGCCTCCGTGTTCCAACTGGCTGAGATGGCGCACACGCACTACTGGAGCAAGGAGGTGGCGTGCTTGGACGCCGGGATGGCCACGTCGGCGCTCAGCGACTACAGGCACGAGCTCGACACGCCGTCCTCGCCGTCCTCAAGAAAAAGCTCGCAGACAGGTGAGGGGAGCTCGCAATTAAGTAAGTTCTGGGTAGCACTGCAATTGTTATGGGTAGGCGTGGCGCTTACCATCAGGCGAACGACTAGCTCGTCTCATCATTCAGATCCATAAAAAAAATTAAGTTTTATAGAGTACTGCTAATATGAAGCAAGAAGGTGGCGTGTAAACGCGGGCGACGTCAGCGCTCAGTGGTTTTTTTTTTTGTTTATTTGTTCCAATACATATTTGCGGTACATTAAGATAACAGTTAGTACAACTTATACCAAAGAATAAAGCAGCATAGTGTGCCCTTAGTGTTGGGATAGGTACATCACCATTTACCCCGTCCTTAGCATGATTATTTAATCTATGGAAGATATAAGAAAAAAGATGGCCGTGCTCTCTTGTACTTTGTGTTAATTAAATACAATCAAGTTTGCTTTTTTGGAAATACAAGAATATTTGGAGAAACTGCGGTTTCAATTATGTCCTCCGAGTCCTTATCTTAGAACACTATGCTGTTTAGAACTTGTCCCCCGCACTAGGTGTCTGTTGAGACTGTATAGTGGGGTTGCAGTGGATCACTCCGGCTAGTTCTATCTCCATTTCACTGCGTACATAGTACCTAAGTAGGTACGTTTAGAAAGAACACAAAATAAAAATAACATATTCTACATCATGCACTACTTTTGGTTGTGAGTGATTTCAAAAGAAAAAATAAATATATACAGAACATAAATGTCTATGTTTGGCCAATATTTTGTCTGATGTTACGCGACGATCTGGCTGAGGAGGAAGCACCGATTTTAAGAAACTATACGCATGATCTGGAGTAGCCGTCTTCGAGGAAAAGAACGCAGACAGGTGATGGTTTTCTCACACTAGGACGTTAAGTTGTGAAAGTACTGAACAAACTGATGTCTGTTGTCTGTTTATTGATTGGGCAAAATAGCTCCGTAATCTTATACCTTAGAGCCATACAAAATAAAAATATGATCGATAGATACGTTGCCCCTGTGAAAGATTAATTTATTTATACTTATATAAAAATAATATAGTTTCGGCATTCGCGAAGTTTCATGTATATGACGTTTATTTTACACAAAACCAAATACCTATTTCCCCCACAGACATACCAACTGTGAACTATCCCGAAATGGATTCGACCGAAGCGCAGAGCACCACAGAAATGTTTAAAGACATGTTAAACCAAAAGAGAAATCTTTTGTTTAGTAAACTCACGTCTTTCGACTCCGACGTAAGTACTCTAATCTTGTTATTGTATAAATAATATGTGTTGTGAATTTGTAACTCTGTTGCATGTCTGCAATTGAAATGTTGCTCTTCCCCAGT
This sequence comes from Petrophora chlorosata, assembly GCA_951640565.1. NCBI lineage: Eukaryota > Metazoa > Arthropoda > Insecta > Lepidoptera > Geometridae > Petrophora > Petrophora chlorosata. The sequence goes on along the minus strand of OX621193.1, from coordinate 9,529,891 downwards.
GTATTATGATGTCTTGTGTCTTTAATATTTCAGCTCGCTCCTTGAGCATGGCCTTGGTATACTTTATACTGATATAATCGATAACTAGCTTAAGATTCAGTAAAATGATATATTTGTACGAAGTTTGCTGTGACTTGTTTGCCCATATTATATTCTTTCCTTGTATTTTAGCGTGCGCTTGCTGGTGAAATAAACGAAGTCAAAAAATATGTTTAAGCTGCCTAATGTATTGTCCCAACTATGTATTATCCTTGCAGAGTTGAGCACCTTTATGGACATTACCAAAGCCTTGTTTTGACATAACTTAACGTTACTTCTCATCGGAAGCTTATGTGTCTATCTATTTTTAATACACAGTTAACACAAAATTTAACTATACAAAGTTAGATAAAACAAGGCACAACGAGGTGAGATCTAAGGGCAATGAACGTACAATACTCGCCACTACTTTAACGTATAATTTCTGTACTTTAAACCAATAATCCTAACTCAGGTAATGGATAACCATAAAGTCCATAGACAATTATTTTTCTGCAAAAGTGAAAGAAGATTTGTATGATGTACTTACATTATGCAAAATGGATCCTTTATCCGAGATAGAGCTAATTGGAGAACAATCCTATAAAGAAGAACATATAAGCAGTTAATTTTATGTGTGCGATGGTGTATGTGTGTGTGTATGTGTGTGGCGAGTATCGTACAAGGTTGTTTGTGTGGGGCAGGCGGCGCCGTCGTCCGACTGCTCGGGCGACGAGAGCGGCTCGATCACCACCAACAGAGCCAATCTGTACGACCACCGCGCCTCCTTTAAGTCCAACCTCTCTGACACTGACGTCATGTTCCTCAATGTAAGTCCTAGTGTTTGCTCCCGCTTCCCGCTTCGACGACCGACAAATAGCCACGCAATCGGCACATTTTACACTCAAAATTCATCCGGCTCTTTGTCGTATCTAAATTAGTGCATGCTGTGTTCCCAGTAATAATTGTCTATTTAACCGAACTATTGTAATTAAACAATTATGTATATGAACAAATATGCTCAAATCGATATCGTCTATAAAATACACGTCATCACCACTGCGTCCATTTCATCATTGCACAGAACCTCCCGTGCCTGTTTGACTTCATGGAATATATTGGAACGCAGGCGGGGCGCGGCGCGGGCGCGGGCGCGGGCGGCAAGCCGCGGGCTGCGAGCGTGTTCTCCTCCAAATCCTCGTTGAGCTACCGCCCGCCCGTTGGGGTTCCTGTCACGTCGCCGCTCACCTCGCCGGACACGGCTCGCACCTACCTCTACCAGGGACTCATAGGTAAAGCTGACCCCGTTAACTCATGTTATTGATACTATGACTTTGGGAGATCTCACTCGCACTTCTAGTTTGACGTTGTGTTATGTTAATCGTAATTTGTACCTCATTGTAGGTTGTATAATGTTATAGTTTTAGACATTTTTAAAGATTTAAAAAAGACATCCCCGCAGAGTTTCTTGGTGCTATCTTCTCTAGCGGGCGTATTTTCGAAGCACTGGTAGAGTCAGTTTTCGCATTCCTTTTCTGGGCCCGTACTTCAATTTGAGTAAGGGAAAGAAAAGGGGTAAACATGATTACACTTACTGTGTTTCTCATTTCGAAGGGAAAGAGCGTTCGAACGTTTGGGATCAGATGCAGTTCTGGGAGGACGCTTTCCTCGACGCCGTGAGCCAGGAGCGAGATATGATCGGCATGGACCAGGGCGCCAACGAAATGATGGAGCGGTACAAGTGCCTCAGCGACACCGAGCGGAAACGTCTCGAGCATGAAGAGGACCGCCTGTTATCCACCGCGCTCTACAACCTCACCGCGGCCATGGTGCTGTTTGAGGTCGACGCGGATATAGTGAGGAACAAAGTGAGACGGTTGCTCGCGAAGAGCCACATCGGCCTCGTTTACAGTCAGGAGGTGAATCACCTTTTGGATGTAGTCCACACGTTGGTGAGTATTATGCAATTTTTATTTTAAATCGTAGTCGAGTGCTATAAGCTGTACATGTCTGTAACATGTTACTGTTATTAAAAATCGTAGTGGTTGTAATTCTTTGCGGTTCCGACGATTGTGAGTTTTTGGAGCGAATCAATGGATTGGTCTTTAGGGACACACTGGCTATTTGGGCGTAATTTTGCTGATGTTACAGAAACCGCCTTATGCGCTCAGTTGCCCCGCCACCTCAGTACCGCGTGTCCATTATTAGCCCATACATTAGCCCGACTTAATTAAGCTAGACTACAATGTATTAGGCATTTAATTTTGGAATCAATAGCACGAGTCAAACGGACTACGTGATTTTTATTTTACACTCCCGATAGAATATTCAACATTATAGGAGTCAGGCAAGTAATCGCCCCTAGCAAATTAGCTCCGTGTAAACAGTAACATGCAAAGGTCTATGACCGCTTGTAGACTTTAGGGTTGTCGCTCGTAGTACAAAGCAGCAAAACGTCGCAGATGTCCATATAAAAAAGTGTCAGAACAGTGGGTGACCGTGACTGTTTGTTTGCAGCACGGCAACGACATCGAGTTGAAGCCGCTGGGGTCGCGGCTGCTGCGGCGCGCCACATTCACGGTGCACGAGGGCGACGCGGGCGCGGCCGGCGAGCTGCGCTTCATGGAGGTGCGCGACGACGGGCTCGTGCTACGCTCCACGCAAGGTACGCGCCACCGGAGGGAACTATCATGTTTTTTCTCGAGTGGGTGTGAGACCAACCCTGGTGTCGAAGGAGCTTGGGATTTTGTATTTTGAGTGACTTTGATGATAAATGAATTTTAATTTATTTTTTTATAGACCGCTCAATGTTCTCTGACAAGACCTAACGAGATATAATAAGCGGTGGTCCCTATACATAAACTATCATTTATATTTTAAAAGAACACAACTTGACATCCTTAGCGGTATTTGTGAGAACCAGACAAAGATCGTGCTCCACGCAAATATCAAGAAAATAATACAAGAAAAATAAATTTCTTTCACTACATCGTATAATTTTTCTAGTGACCGTAATCAAGTGTAATAATATTCCAGGCACAATCGTGGAGAGGTGGTGGTACGAGCGGCTGGTGAATATGACGTACAGTCCCAAGATACGAGTGTTGTGCCTTTGGAGGAAGAACGGAGGACAGACGCAGCTGCATAAATATTACACTAAAAAGGTATTTAATTTTACATAGTTTTAATACATTCATATTAGTTTTTCTTCAAATCAAATCAAATTAAAAACTCTTTATTCATTTTTGGCATCACAGACGCACTTATAAACATCAAATTTTCACCATGACTCTACCACCGTATCGGAAAAAGAACCACTACTCAGAAGATATGGCAAGAAACTGAGGGGCTTTTTTGAGGTTTTGTTACAATTTTTGGTATTCTACATTGTTATGTTTCTTATGTACCAGTTAGCTACTTTTCAGAAGTGGAATGTTCCAAGCATCAAAATTTTGCTCATTTATTTATTATTAGTCGGCCTTAGCCGACCTAATAAAGCCTTTATTTATTTGGCCTAATAAAGATTATTCAAAGAAATATATTAAAAAAATAGGTAAAAAATAAAATATGACAAACAATCATTCCAATAGAAACGAAAATAAAATTGCAGTCATAGATAAATGAATAATGTCAGTAAAAAAATATATTATTTAAGCATGAAATTAAAAATCACTTAAAACAACTATCGCACATTCATCTTGCAGAAGAACTCCCATGGAGGACTTACTCATTTTTGTCAGTCTACCTAGGTAAAACAATCCTATCCTTATTTGTAGTGTTTATGTTATGATGTTCACTATTTACTTTAAATTTGTGCAAGTTTTTACGAATGCTAATAATATTATCATAAATGTGTTCAGGGTAGAAATTGTAAAAGCGATAATAAAGGCAGAGCTACCTATACGATTGAGCTTCAAGAAGACACGTTCAAGAGGCGTTACCAAGAAATACATTTTAAGCAGGAAAATCTATTATGATTGATTATCTACTAATGTAAGATGACCATTATTTATTTATTCAGTATAACTGAAGAATGCTGACAGTGTACACTGAAACACAAAGTATTTTAAATAATTGAAAACGATAATAATAGGACTGTTAAAATGTCGACTTGTAGAGATTCGTGCATAAATGCGTTTAATAAGAGCCACAATCATCACGACAAAACTTCATCAGTAAATTTGAAGATATTTGAATAAAAAAATATATACATATTATCTAATTTGAATGTGAATATGTATAACTAGATATTTTTTCTGTTCATAAGAAAATATTCGTGGTAATGTTTTAGTGCAAAGCGCTGTACTACTGCATCAAGGAAGCGATGGAAAAGAGCGGGCGGCGACAGGACGCGGCCGAGCTCGGCGGGGAGTTCCCCGTGCAGGACTGTGCCACGGGCGAGGGCGGCCTCATACAGGTAACAATGTCGCAGGGAATAGAACTTTAAACTGGGATAGTCACTAACAATAACGTTGACACTAAAAACGGGTTTATTCAGGAGAGCGCGGCCTCATACAGGTAACAGAATTTCGAAAGGAATATAACTTCATATTATCATGGTCACTAACAATATCGTTGATACTAAAAACGGGGTAATTCAGGCGAGCGCGGCCTCATACAGGTAACAGAATGTCGCAGGGAATATAACAATATACTATCATGGTCACTAACAATATAGTCGATAATAAAAAACGGGATATTCAGGCGAAGGCTGCCTCATACAGGTAATAGAATGTCGCAGGGAATATACTATCATGGTCACTAACGATATAATCAATACTAGAAACGGGATGTCACAGGAGAATATAACTGTAAACAATCATGGTCACTACCAATATAGTCGATACTAAAATTGGGATATTCAGGCGGGGGTGGTCTCATAGGTACAGGTAACAATGTCGCAGGGGAATGTAACTGTATAACACTAACAACATCAAGACCGCCCATTGTGACACTATTATTAAATTAGTTTTTATTTTAATTATTAATTATTTCTGTGTTTTGGTGTTATAATAAAGAGTTATTCTATTCTAACATCATCGATATTAAAGACAGGATATTCGGGCGCGGGCGGTCTCATACAGGTAACAGAATGTCGCAGGAGAATAAAACTGTATACTGGCATGGTCACTAACAACTTCGTCGATACTGAAAACGGGATATTCAGGCGAGGGCGGCCTCGTACAGGTAACAGAATGTCGCAGGAAATGTAACTTTATATCGTTATGATCTGTTACAACCTAGTCAATACTAAAAACGGGATATTCAGGCGAGAGTAGCCTACAGAAAGGAGGTAAGAGAATGTGGCAGGGGAATATAACCGCATACTGGCATGGTCACTAACAACATAAATCGAAAGGAGAAGATACATTATTTCAAGGAAAAGTGAACATGAATTATGAACTACATCCAGTACTCATTTATTAAAATGAAATGTGTTATCAGAGTCATCATTAAACTTGTGCTACCAAATGACATAGTTCAGCACAAGGGAACTTTCCCCACTCATACCTATCCTAATGCTTATAAACGCTAATTCGCTCGTTCCATTTTGATATCTGTAAATGTTTGACTTATTTTCAAGGTGTGCATGGAAGGCGTCGGTCTTCTGTTCCACCACAGCAAGGTACGTGCCGACACTTCCTCTGTTTATTTTTATATTTCTGTCGGCTTATTTATGTTATTTATTCAATAAGAAGCCAAAATCTATGATATATACCAAAACCTTTCAAGTTCCGAATTAGTTTGCCTATAGCATAGGTAAATATTCAAAATTCTAACGCTGTTTTGGTATAATCATGATAGTTAATACCAGGTAAGGTATTTGTCAGTGTATTCGCTTAATTTGGGTCAAGTCTCGGTAGGATTTGAATGACAATTTGTAGAATGTCGTACAGTGAATTTGTATGACAGTCATTGTACTTTGGGACAGCGTCCACGCTAGGCAACGCTTCATTGTATTCGATATTGTACCGGTGCCATAGCGCATTGTTATTATACTCGTTCTTGCATTTATATGAAGCTTCTTCATCAAACGAAGTTTATTAAACTCATGCTGTTGATAGGAGCAAACGATTATAATACTTTTATTAAATATCAGCTGACGCATAAAGATTTACCCCCATTTCATATGCTATTTAATCTTTGTATCCATTTATTTATATTTGCTGATAAATTTTAATACATCGGGACGCAAGGACCACTCAAACTTTCCTATTTAAATATGTATTTTATTAATTTATTAATTCCTTCTTAATTTAAAATTTTCAGTATTCTTTATGTATCTAGTGTATTTATCTATATTTTATATATTCGTAAAAATATTTTCTATTTCAAATTCGGGTGATTTTGCATTTTTATAATAACGCCGTGTTTTATCGATAACAGCTTCTACAAATATAAAATCCAGTATTTTCCCTTCTCTGTATCGTTGAGAGTCGATGTACTAGTGTAGCGTGACGTGTTCATGCCCCGTCCATGCGATGCATGCGCTATCTGTCTCGCTCGCTCGCGGCGGCGCGGCGGGCGCGGCGCGGCGCGGCGCGGTCGCGCGGCGTGCGCTCGCTAGGAACTTTTGAGATGGTCCTTGACACGCGCTCGCCCGCCCTCACCCAACTAATCTCTTGTTTTTGTCTGTTCTACTCTATCCGGACACGCCGACACGCGCCGCTGCGCTGAAGGATTTCGAGGTACATAGTGGTTCATTCACTAGTAATGGCTGGCTCTTACGACGATCGACACGACCTTCGCGACCTTATCGTCTCCGTCGCGGTCACCGTGAGACGCTCGTTTGGCGATGATCGTTCGAGGTCGTAGGGCTTTACTTGTAGTTTTGAGGCTTACAGATTGTTTTTAGCCGTTGTTAGCGTTGTATTAGTTCTCCCGAGTGCGGCGAGCGCCGAAGCGCGCGGTCGTGCATGCACATAGATGCCCTTTGTTTGTTATCTGTTTATATTATCGCACCCGACAGCTTGCATTCGTCCGGCGGTCTCGATCTTTCGCTCTCGCACTCCGTGCCGAGATTTAGTCTGTTCGGTCCCTCTCACCCGGAACCCGAGCGAGCGTCACGTCGGCGTAGCGCTTAACGCACGCGAGTCACGAGGTCAGTCGTAGAGCATTCGCCATCTCACAAGTTCCGGTGCGGCCGCGGCCTGCCCCGCCCCGCGCCCGCCCCGTCCCACCCCGCCCCCGCACCGCACCTGACCTCGCACCCGCACTCTGCCTCGCTCTCCAACCCACAGCTCTATGTACCAGCCTTTACGCTCCGATGTATGTTACCTTTTAAAAGCAAATTCACTCTGATTTGAAACCGCTAAGCTTTCGATTGATGAATCGAAAACTGAACGGATTGAAAATGTTGGTAAAATAAATCAGAGGCGTAAAAGTCGACTATCGGTCATGTTGTACTGAAATGTTGCGGCGCGGCGGCGACGCGATGGCGGTGCGGTGGCGGCGCGGCAGCGGCGCGGCGGCGGCGCTCGGTGCATCGTGCTCGTCGCATGCTGCATGCCGTCACTCATCCAACTAGCGCTTATTCCACATATAATAGTTTGTAGTTTTACAAGCTTGTTGAGTGTCGATGCTGCTCTGATACATAGTTTAGAAAGAAATATGGCAATGAATAACACCTATGCAAAATTATTAATTTTAAACGTTCCGATTAGAACTTAACGTATGACGCGAAGTCAGAGTGGCTGCCGATGCTCACGCTTAATATATCCATAATTAAGATCCGAATTACAATACATATTACAAATACATATTGTAATATGATATATGAATTCTGGTTTGGTTCGGATGTTAATGCAGTTGTAGAATTTTGTGCCTGTAGTGTTTAGTTTAGTATAGCCGTAGATACAGATATGGCGTTTTATTTTTGTAGAAAGCTTGTTAAAATGTATATATGCTAAAGGGAAAAATGACTAGAACAGTAGGTATAAAAGTATTGAGTAGGTGTTTAACCTGTAGATAATAATAATAGAGATTTACTCCAAGTTTTGTACGAACAAATGTTATGAGTAGATGTTTCTATAATCAATGAGTTTAGCAAATGTTATTCAAACATACACACCTTGATTGTTGTGTACAGTTTAGTTTCATAGATAGTGTGGTTTTGTTCAAATGTGACTTTTATAACATAGTGATTATTATTTATTTTTCAGTTTTTTGTGCGTCTTGACCATATACGGAAATGCTTCACTCAAAATGGCGGAATCTTCGTTTTAGAAGAATTTAGTAAGTAAAGTTATATCGACAAAGAAACTTATGATTAGATATATATATATATATATATATATATATACAATATATATATATATAATTTATTACTTTTCAGATCCAAAAACGAGGCAGATCATTCAAAGAAAGTACAAATCTGTGATGGCAAGTACCAATTCTTTTTTTTTATATAGAACATAATTTTACAATACCTAGCATCAAAAAATATGATGAATTTAATTATGTACAAAAATGCAACAGATACTTTAACAGATTTTAAAATTTCCACTTTTTATTTATACCATTCCATATTTTATTTTGGTGCTATTGTGTTACTGAGGCTGTGTCCGCTTCTTTTTAGTACTTGTTTTATTTGTGTTTGTTTTACTCGTTGTGTTTTGTTATAGGCAGAGAAAGTAGTGTTTGATCTCCACCGTATCTTCTCGATATGGCTTACTCATTACTATCTGTATGTGGAGACGTAACGCGCTGCACTAGTGCGTGTCACGGTCTTAGTTACCTGTCCTTGTATGTATACCTTGGTTTTGTTTTGACTATTTTAATTAAATCTGAAATAATCTAAACTATTTTAAATAATCTGAAGGCACTCCTAAACGGGCGATGTGTTACGGTATCGCTATTGTGGTTTCACTTTACGGTATATGTGCATCTCTTTATGACATGGCTGCAATCCCAAATTGCAGTAAAACTATGGCCTGTTTAGAAGTACCTAAACGCTTATTGATTGATATGCCTGCTGTCTATACTCATAACCGCACTTTTTATATTAACCAGCTTTAAAAACAATGCAAGCATTTTAAATATAATCAACAAAAGCCTATATTTAAAATGTAGTACCATTTTAAATATAGGCTTTTGTTGATCCAAGTTACAAGAAAACCCACTATCCGTTACCTAACACAACTTTTTTGAGACATACACATCTTATTAGGACAGTCCTACGCCATATTTTATGTAGATTAAAATTAAAAATAAATTTTACTTGGTTTTTGCTTTTTTACAAATCTTGGTTTGTATATAGGTATTTTTTTCTATATGCTTTGTTTACTGCACACTCAATTACATTGTCATTTAATGTTTATGTTTGTTTGACTTTGGATTGTTTATTATTTGACTAATTTAATTTTAATAATTAATACTAAATGCTATTTTGTTAATATTTCATTTTATATTTTGTCATCTAAATTGATTTTCACATGCCACCAAATGGCAAAGTCGAAGGACGAACTATTTTTATCAAACACCATTATGTCTATTTTGCTTTCGTGAAATGAAATCATATTAAAATTTCATTTATTTAAGTTAATTTAAAAACTTTTAATTTAACAAATTTAACTCTTTCTCACGTGTGTGTGGACAACCTTGGTTTCGGAGTTTACAGACCGCCCGAAAGCATCCGTCAAAAATAGAACAAAAATACAAATTGAAACACACAAATTCCAGGCCGATCAAATCTGCTACGCGGTGCTATGCGTGTTCTCGTACTTCGCGGCGGGACAGGAGCAGAAGAAGGCAATCCTAGAGCAAGCGGCGCGCGTGCCGCCCACGTCCGCTCCCGCTGCCGCGCCCGCTCCCGCGTGCCTCGCGCCCGCGCCCGCGCCCGCCCGCCCGCGGTCTGGTGACACCTCGCCTAACACGAGCCATAGCCCACAGGTAAATTACATTAACTCGTTATTCATCATCACCTACACCATGCGCCTAATTTTGTGGCCGCTGACCGGCGCACCACGTGACCTGCTCAGTAACAAAAATCAATACAAAACACAGAAGAATAATACTTGATATTTACTGAAGCGCTGAGGGTCAACAATATTCTTGAAGCATATTCGCAACTTGTTATAATTATAACCAAAATGACTGGCTCAAATCGTGCAAAGCCATATTGTTATTGTTTCCTTTCTGCTGGGCAAAACCCTTCCCTCGAGTTTTTCACTGCACTCTATCTTGTGCTGTACATTGCCAGTCTCTATCAAATGCGTCAATTTCATCTCGCCATTTCTTTAGGGGCCTAACACGACGCTGTCTGTCCGTGTTGGGTCTCCACTCCGTGGTTACAACCTATTTGGTTGGTGAATTTGACTAACCGACTTTTTCGTCCAGGCGGAGAAGAAGTCGCCAGCATCCCGTACGGGGAGCGCGCGCGCCGCCGCCGCTGCCGCCGGGCCCGCACCGGAGCCCGAGCGGCCGCCCGATCCCTCCGCAGAACTACATACTGCGAGGGATGTTATGGGTAAGGAGTTAATAGGCAGTTGTAGTTGTACGTCGGAATGTATGTTATCTGTGTTCCCTGTTTGAAGGGCACTGTTTCAGTCTCTATATAATATTATTATTTTCAAGCAGCTTTGCACCAAACGATGTTTCACTAGAGTTGTAAGGATTTTCCAAATTAATAGAGTACACCTACCTATCGAAGCACTTTGACTGCGATATATTTTTTTTTCCTAATAATTTGATTGTGTTATAGGCCCTCGGAGTGGGTCGGATCGCGGCGGCGGCGGCGTTCAAAATCGAAGTGGTGGCATGGAGCGGAGTGGCAGTATTGCGGAGCGGAGCGGCAGTATTGCGGAGCGGAGCGGCAGTATTGCGGAGCGGAGCGGCAGTATTGCGGAGCGGAGCGGCAGTATTGCGGAGCGGAGCGGCAGTATTGCGGAGCGGGGCGGCAGTATTGTGGAGCGGGGCGGCGGCGGCGCGGAGCGGGTGGAGAGCGCCCCGCCGCGCCGGCCGCCGCCGCCCGCGCCGCCGCCGCCGCGCCTGACGCGCGCGCACTCGCACGCCGCGCCGCGCACGCACGACCCGCCGCAGGTATCCACACCTGAACACTCGCTCGACTGCCGTCTTTCTCTAGATAGAATGGAGCATTATTCATGCAGCGCATGCGCACACACTGTTATTAGTCGGAAGACTCACCTGACCGCCTCATTGATGCCGAGAGACGTGTCTGTGCGTGTGAAGCGCATTATCATGTTATTGATTACTAGTAAGGTACTTTGTAAGACTTACCTCATTAAATAATTGCAATAAAATCATCGAGAACCGTATGTCTAGACAAATCGAAGTTTTGAAAGACATTAGGTACTAACCATACACGTTAATTGAAATGGTTATTTTTTATAAATAAATACATCAAAATGATCTACTTATGTGCTCCATCTTCGGCCACGTAGCTTAACATAAGGCGAGATTGTAGTTATAGATCTAAAAACAATTAAAATGTGTTATATAATATCGTTTGTTCCAGATCCCGCCGCGCGCGGGCGGCGCGCCGCGGCCGGCCGGCGCGCCGCCGGCGCTGCCGCCGCGCCAGCACTCGGCCGCCGCCGACCTGGCGTCCTCGCCGCCTAGGTATTCACTACCCGCAATATTATAATAAAAATACTTCGAAAAATTATGATAATATACTTAGAGTACCTACCTAGGTCTCGTAGCTGGTGCGTGATATAGCCTTCCGCTCAGTAGCGCTATCCGCGTTTTCCCTGATTTCTTATGACATTACGTTACTAAAATGTATAGCGCCACCCTTGTAAAAGGAATTTAAATTTCCCAATATCGTTACCAAATTGTGACATACTGGTACTTTGAGAAGTGGAATGTTGACCGTTCTATAACTTATACATTATTTCGTTTGGTCGATACAGGCGCTGAGTTTCCTCGCTGCCCACATCATAATAAAGTACTACCGATTACTTCCGCTGGCTTAATGCTCTTACGGTATTCGTTGTTTATATTCGTAGTGTGTAGGCTAGATAGAAAACCTACGTCATTCACATTATGCAGGTAGTTATAACGGGTCACTCCCTCGCTTAACCCTGCATCGATTTCCTCCCCTTTATAATTTGAGGCGAGGCCTTCGCACCGAGATCGATCACGACATAAACCTTTGCAAAGCGTAAATTACACTTCGATAATAACTATAAATCAACCTCGTATTCACTATCGATATGCAGAAAGATTTAGGATTATTAACGATATTTTATTAATAGGTATATTATATACCTTAAAGGATGTGCCTTCTTGCTTTTTTTTTAGTAAACCTTTTCAACCGATTCGATCTCAACTTTGCGTCGGTATAAAAGTTAATAATTATCGATAGTGAAAACGGTTCATTCGTTTATCATTTATCAAAAACCACGAACATTATCTGCGTATCTCAGTGAATAACAGCAGTGTTTGCATCGCAGGGCAGCGGGCGGAGGGCGGCGCGCGCCGCCGCAGCGCCAGGGCTCCGTGGGCGGCCCCTTCGCGGCCACCAACCCCTTCACCGCGCCGCGACACGCAGAATTCATCATCCCGCAACGGAACAACGTCCGACGCTCCTCCACCACGGATCGCAGTTAAACACGAGCCGGTACTGGAGCGAAAGCGAACCGACGGCTTCCAAGGCTCCTGTGTGATGTCCATACAAATTCAACCGTTACACAATGATCCGCTCCGGAATCTGTTTTGTGCTTAAACTCCCGATTTATTGACTTCTGCTCACGTTGTCGTGTAGTTCAGAGAGCCGTCATCTCTATGACCATAGCAGCTAAAAACTTCGCCTGTTTACGAATTCATAGAAACATTACTCATCAAAATATCGGGTTGTTCCTGAAATCCCCCAGTTTTCGACTCCAAAGAGGGACACGCGGAAGAATTTTTCCGGATGTCTTCGGATGCGGACGCGAAAAACGTAAAAATTCTTCTGCCTATACATATATTGAAATCACTACTCTCCAAATACCTGGTGACGCATCAAATTGTGTAGAATTTATACATATAAGTCTTTTTTCGAACACATTCCGTCTTCTGTAAACCTATCTGTGACTTATAGTTTTAAGAAAATGTGTTTTTGGTTTGTCTTGTATTCACCCTCGCATAAATCCAAAGATTAAATCTGCCCTGTCGTGTGTAGTTCAGTAACAACTGCTAAAATTTGAATCAGCGGTTCTCGAGTTACAAGTGAGCAAACGGACCTCTTTTACGTCACCTACTGAACATTATCATCATAACGCATCATCATGTATAGCGAAGCAATGCCCAAATAAACATATTTTTCTAGTTAGCGTGAAGCCATTTTCATTAATGTCGTAACCTCGCGAGTCTTCAAAGATTTATCATTAGCTAATAAATATATTAAGACGATATAAAATAAAATGTTCAAATGAAGGGTGTAGAAAATTAATTAATATATATTGTAGACGTTGAAAAGACACTGTACTTATCGAACCTACATAATCTGAACAGTATCTTGTTAAAAGCTTTTATGTACCCACTTACCTATGAATGTTTGTTATATTTTTTACGTTATGTAATATTTAGCTTGATAATTCTTTACTATTATTTCCGCTAAACGGATGTTAGTAGAATTACAGTATATTATAGTATCTCCTTTGTAAGATCATATCTGGGTTTTTGATAATTAAGAGTCTATAATATATTAACTGTGTTAACCCCTACTTGTAGATATCTAGAAACTATATTACACCAATTCCTGAACCAGTCAGGGTTTTAGTAAAAAAATATAAATACCTATTTTATTTAATGCAATAATAAAAAATAGTAATAAAATATATCTGAGTGTCATTTGTTCCAGTTCCCTTAACACTAAAAATCAATTAAATTCTCTAGAAGTCGACTTTTTTAAATTATTTATAGGCTTGTTAGTTAGTTTTATTATATTAGTTTATTATATTTATATTAGTTAGGAGTTGAAGAGTTCACTGCTCGATATTGGATATAATATGTATGTATAGATGTCTTGCAATGCACGCAACTGAGCTCGATCTTCGTCTGTTTCATATAATTTCTCTTCCCTAAGTAGGTAGGTACTTTACGTCACGCAGGCTCTATTTGGGCGGCGCGCGTCGTCCTACGCTACATTTGCTCGTCTCCACTCTACTAGGCATGTGATCTTCACCACGAGTTTCACGAATTTTATATTTTCGTAATAAAATTATTAAATATATATTTTTTATATCATACTTGCTAAGATTAAAAAAAGCATAGTTTGAAGATCCAACATCGATACGCATAAGCCCCCTGACCATAAACCAATATATTACATAGGAATCCCTTGAGTGGGACTGTGGGACAGGGTTTTTGTTACATAGTTATATTAGACTTCAACCAGGCCTATCGCACTCCGCACTGTAGGTACGAAGCTACAAGTACATAGCTACAAGTACATACACCAGCAACGGGTCGTGCGAAGTTCAGTGGGTTGTCGCGCGCCGCCTGTGACGCACGTACATTATGCGCCCGCCGCCGCCCGCGCCGCTTTACGACTAGTATTACGTGGTATTAATGTCTAACACAAATATGAAAACAAGCAAATACTGCATCGTATTTGGCTGCCTAAATAACAAGGACCGGAATTTCTTTTTTTGCACTTCCGAAGGACATCGAAAGGCAAGTAATTGTACCTACACCATTTTAAGAAAGTTATATTATATCTATTTTTAAATTCTGTGTTCTATCTATCTTATATATATATATATATACATATATATATATATATATATATATATATATACATATATATATATGTATATGTATATATAACAAAGAATTACCTACCTACTCAAAAATTTTATTCTGATATAAATGATGAATTTTATTAGTAGGTATTAGGTATTATTATATAGTCTGTGCTTTTTATTATCATTATCAATGTCTCTCGTATCGTATTTAGGTAATGAGAAGATCTGTTCAAACAAGTGACGATAGGGTTTACTAGGTCAGGTATAGCTTTGTTATGTGTTTATTATCTAAATATTTTTACTTGAGACCTAACAGGTACTTTTTTATTCGCCAATTACTATTAATAGAAACGGAGACTAAATCAAACTAAAGTATATATAGTGTATGCCTAGTTACCTACTTAGAAAATAAAAATATGCACACTTGTAGAATGGTATATATAATATTATATTATTACTAGGTAGGTATACCGTATGAAAAGCTATTGTTCACAGAATGAGAATAATAGTACCTAATAGATAGTAGAGAGATACATTACTTGAACTATTCACATTGATATTTCATCACAACACAAGTATCAACCCTAACGTTACACGTGCCGCGTCAGAAGAGATAAGAGCTATGCGATAGAAAGAGAGGCGCTCTGTAGGCAGTGGCGTAGCTACCAGTGGGCTAGACGGGGCAGTGCCCCCAAGCTCAGGGGGCCACTCGCACTCTGACTTACAAACTATAAATTGAACTAGTGAAAGTTTCTCCCACATTCGGAATATAAATAAACCAGATTCCAGGAACGCGACTTTAATAATGGCAACTTATTTGAAATAATACAGGGGTATTCTAATCAAGTCTCGAACATTTTTGTTTGAAATTTGCGGGGAGTTCCCCGCAAGTTTCTGATGATGAATCTGGAGTACGAACTGGAGTAGAACAAACGATTTTAAATAGTATAGTTAGGGCTCTTGTTTATTTTTTGCCCCAGGGCCTTTGGTTGCCTAGGCTACGCCACTGTCTATAGGTTGATATGACTGGTAGGTATGCAGCGCTACGCGAGCTGAATTGAATTTTATTGCGTCATAGTAAGAGTATAGTCATAGTAAGAGATTTTATTGCGTCATAGTAAGTTTCGTCCGGGTCACAGCACAGTAACAGCGTTGGTAAAAATTATTGATGACATCCGTCTTGGTATTGATCATGGCTTGTTAACTGTACTGACTTTGCTGGACTTTAGTAATGCGTTTAATACCGTTGATTTTGAAATACTTTTAGGAATTCTATGCTCTATTAACATATCTCCGGCTGTGATTGATTGGTTTCGCAGTTATTTGTATGGGCGACGGCAGCGGGTGCGCCTTGAACAGACTTTCTCTTCATGGTGCGACACGTTGACCGGCGTCCCTCAAGGTGGCGTACTGTCTCCGCTTCTCTTTGCTATATTCATCAATTCAATATCTCAACAATTAACTTCTTCCTACCACCTTTATGCAGATGATCTCCAAATTTACTCTCAATCTCCTCTTATTAATTTACCTGATGCTATTGCCACTATCAGTAATGACTTACAACGTATAACGGAGTGGAGCGCCGCTTTTGGCCTGAAAGTGAACCCAGCTAAAACACAAGTCATTATTTTGGGTAGCTCGCGCATGATATCTAGAATTAATTGGGTGAATCTCCCGCCTGTTGTGTTTGATGGAATCACGGTTCCTTACAAGTACATCAGTAAAAAACCTTGGCGTCATAATGGATCGGCATCTATCCTGGAGTCCTCATCTCGAAGCTCTAAGTTGTAAAATGTTTGCTTCAGCTGGTTCCCTTCGACGCCTTCGAAACTTTTTGCCTACAGCTACTAAAATTGCGCTTGCACAATCTCTTTTACTTCCTATCCTTGATTATGCTGACGCCTGCTATCTCGATCTCACCGAGGACCAATTAAATAAGCTTGAGCGACTCCAGAATTTCTGTATCAGATTCATATTTGGCTTGCGCAAATATGATCATGTCTCTAGTTTTCGTAACAAACTCAAGTGGCTTCCAATACGCCTTCGTCGGAATACTCATATTCTTTCTCTTCTTTACAATGTTTTGTTCAACCCCTCTTCCCCGCGCTATCTTAAGGAACGTTTTCAATTCCTTCATAGTACCAATACTCTTAATCTTAGGTCGTCAGAAAATCTATTAATTAAGACTCCCCGGCATGATACCACTGTTTATGGTAAGTCGTTCACCGTTCAAGCGGTGCGATTGTGGAACTCTCTTCCCATAGAAATTAGACAAGCGAAGACACTTCAAATATTTAAGCTTCGTGTGAAAAACTTTTACCTGCCATCATGAAAGTCTGCTGTTTTTATGTATTTATATACTTAATATATATACATTATGTACATGTGTTGCGTATATATTAGAATTATATAATATGTATATGTTTTATAGTATGTATAGACAATATAGATGTATTTATGTATAAATGTATCTATATGTATATATATATATTTGTATATATATATATATATATATATATATGTATGTATATATATATATATATATACATATATGTGTATATTATATTTTAACCATTTTAGTTTAAAAGCATTTTCTACTTATTATCTACTGCACACTATCCTCTTTTATGTGTTTTCCTTACCCTATGGTTGTCTGGAAGAGATCGCTGCTTAGCGATAAGACCGCCTATTGTGCTTATTGATTATGTGTTACCAACTGTATATTATGTTTTCTTTTTTAAGTGCAATAAAGTGTTATCTATCTATCTAAGAGTCGCTATTTGTTTAAATTTCTTTGCGGAGTGATGCTTCTGTTCCTTTAGTATTCTGTGCTTCAACTAGTTTGGTCAGCATTTGTTGCAACAACTTTTTTTAACTATCAAAAGGACATACTTAAACCGGAGATAACTTCGTCGCAGTAAAAGAATGAAGTGATAAAATGCAGCGGTATATTATAGGACATAATATATGTATTTATTTGCTTTCAATTCTGAAACAAAAATACACAGTGATACACATAGCATTATAACATGCTTCGAGAGCTTCATGTGAAGGTTCAAAATCAGTTCACTTGACTTACTTCAGTAGGTTAGTGTTTGTAATCCCAACATTACGATCAAAACTGGATTTAGAATTCCACATAATATCACAGGTAAAAACTTACTTAACACTTCTTTTTGTAAAAACGAAACACTTACTACAGATTGTTTTTCATTTAAGATCGCTAAGAATGTTCCATGACCAATGGAGATCGTAACTATACAACTATAAGTAATTTTCAACAAAAATATTGCTCATTAATATTACAGCAAAATAAGTAGGCACCCACAAAATATATACGTACTATGGGTACTTATATCTACATATTTCTAGCGCGATATTCTATTTCTATTACATAAAGAAAAGTAACACTAAATATCTAGATATCGATAAAAACATATAACAGGTTTCTTGTGGTAGGTATTCCTTTGGTGTGTAGGTAGGTATGTCTTGTTTTTGGTACCTGGTACAGGACATACCTACTTACATATTAATTAAAAATTAATCAAATTCAGTCTTTAGTAAAAGTCAAATAGGTAATACAATACTTTTCATAACGAGAAAGTAACAAGAATTAAGTTCTAGATACACTTGTATAGGTGCAACAAAATACCTACCTCCCAGATTCCTCTGTTAGGGTAGGTGTATACATCTAATAACAAAAACATATAAAAAAAGCATAAAATTTATGAGAAGGTACCATTTTAAACTGTAAACACACACGACTGGTGTAATACACGACTGGTCAGTCAGAGCCACTGCACACTCCATAGTAGTTTCAATATGAACCGCACCCTAAACTTGCTGAGCCACATTTCTTGTTGGGTTCCGTATCAGAAACGACTTCCAACTTAACCTTTCTCAGCACAGGTATACATAATATATACATTATTTACAATACATACCTATATTAATGTCGTACACTTTCTGAAGTAGTGTATAGGTATTATACCTATATAGACATACATACCACCCAACAATGCAAAATTACGAGTCATATTCTTAGGTATAGTTTAACCGAAACCGCTGTACCGCGCCTTAGGAAAGCGCGGCGAGGTGGGGGCCGAGATGCCGCCGCCAACGCTCACCCCCCGGTGAGCGTTAGCGGCGGCATCGGCATGCGGCAGGCTGACGGAACGGAGCGGCCGATACTCCCCCCGTCTCGCCGCGCGCATACCTAAGGCGCGGTACAGCGGTTTCGGTCAAACTATACAAAATATGTGCTGCATATAGATATATTTAAGTAGGTATGCATTTTATTTTCAATCATCCATCAATCATTGACATGATATCTTGCAGTTTTTCACTCATTTCTTCCTTGAGGTTGTCTGGAACAGGCAACGAACTGACAATTTCATCTCTTCTATTAATAGCCTCGTTCCAAAGAAGCGTGCTTTGATCTTCGAGTTCTCTACTTGTTTTTTCTAAACCTTCTATTAATTCGGTCGTCTGTAAAAAAGAAGCACATTACTTTGGTACCTATATGATTTAAACGATACCTCAAGTGCAAACTGGACAGAGTCAGGTGTAAGTAAGTTAGACACCTTTTAACGGAACTGCAGTAAAATTACATGCTCCCTAGAAGCCAATATTTGTTTTGTAATATATACCTACGAATGTAGAAAACGGTTGAGTTATCTACCATTTAATGAGCTTCTCTTGCATTAACTTGATTTGTTCTCATATTTATGTTAATGGCGTAGAATGTCATTAGACCAGTCACTGATCCTATAAAAAAGTCAGATACTCCGCACGGAATACGGGATTGAGGTGGACGAAGCGGATACCACTACACAAAGCGGATACTACATCGAGTCAGTACGCAACGAAGCGCTGGCTGAATAAGTACTGCGTGACGTGTGAATTTTAGTTCCAAAAATATGCCGTATTGCGTGTTCAAACATTGTAAAGACTGTTCCCAGAAACCGAGACGAAAAGATGGGATATCGTTTCACAAGTAAGTTCAAATATACTGATTAATACTTTGATTTTATTTTTCCGTATAGTATGTTTAGAATAGAAACACAAAACCTCAACGAGAATCGGTTAGTGTGGCTAGCCTACATTGAAATTAATTTACCTAGAAGTAAGGGTAAAACTGTAAGTTAAATAGATGTGTGGTCCATAAAGGTCTGAAATTAGAGCTGGTCCCTTTCCAACTTCAGTGTCAGTTTTATTTAAAAAAATAATAGTATTTTGGTAATTTTCATTCATGTAAGATTGTTTATAATAACTAATTATGTTCGTTACCACGTGACCAATTTGAATGCGATTTGGTTAGGATTGTGGCCGCATTGCAACTGTTATGAGCAGGCGCAGCGCTTACCATCAGACGAGTGACCTGCTCGTCTCGTTACTTAGTAGTATAAAAAAATACTTAATACGAAAATAAAATCAATCTGCCTTACTCTGAAATTGTAACTTCATTGGTCGTGATGAGTCAGTGAGTGAGATTTTATTTTGTATATTATAGGTATAGCTAAAAGATAGATTAATCAGTTATTGTCATAATGATGACAAATATTTAGCTAATTATATGTCTATTAAATAAAGACATACATCACTCTATCCATTTACAATTATATTAATAGTATATACCTACCGTTCACTAAAGAATCAGTGGCAATTTTTTTCTTACGCTAGCAACATTACACTCACACTGACGCATGTGTTTCTACAGTGTTAAAGACTGTTATCTATTAGTTGTCATGCACACATAGTTAGGTACCGGGCTTCACAGTGTTGTTCCCGAAAAGTGTATCTGACTTTTTTTATAGGATCAGTGAGACCAGCCATGAACCATAAATTAAAATACATAATTAGTTTACTTTCATATGTACAAAGCTTTTAAGTTCTAAAATATTATTAGGTAGTAGGTACCTAAGCCTATAACACTCGCTATTGCTCAGATACCTAGGTAAGCCTTTTCTTTACAAAGAAAGGTAACTGATTATTAGGTATACCTATGTAGGCTGGCCGCTAGCTGAACCATCTGCTGCTACGCTATTACTGCAAGACTGTAGTGCTGTAGGCTACAGTAGCTTGTAAGTGTAGACTGTAGAAGTATTGTTGTCTTTTGAATATTTTTTTATACAATACTCGTTTTCTGATTGAGTTCAGGGTACATACCACACTTAGGCCACACCCATAATCACTGAAGGTGTATACCTACAATATATCTACCCTACTAATATTTTTAGCTTATGTGGATAAGTATTCATCGAAGTATACTATAGATAAAATATTATGATGTGTGGTATAGTAGGTGTTTAGGCTTACCTCGCTCGATGTTGCACGTTCGTCTTCAGAAGCAGGCGCCAATGTTGTAGACTCTGTTTTTGGCGTTCTGTTTCTTGAGTATGTCTTATTCGGGCCTGTTTTCTTAAGTTTAATTTTGTCACGATTTTCTCGGATTTTCAATAATAGCTTGAAATGAAATTTACAATATATTAGTTAGACACTCAAGTCATAATCCTGGTGTTTGTTGTATAGGTATAACTATTAAGAGTAATCTGTGGTGTTAGTATCCTTAGTCATCTTAGATTTGTTGGTTCAGTGAAAGGCCCATATCAGTAAAGCCATTTAGTTTATTCTTTTTAAATCGCAACACACACAAGTCGGGGGCCGGGCGGGCGCAGGCAGGGCGCCGGCCGGGCTACATCTGACAGCTCACTGCGTAGCCCTGGCGGGATCTGGCCGGATGCATCGTGCGCTCAGTAACCAGCATAATGTCGTAGGAAAATTCAATGTTTTGTAAGCAAGTCGTCAAAAAATGACACTATTTGTAAATTGCATCCGTGCGAAGCTACGGCGGGTCTCGCTCGTAATATTATAAATGCGAAAGTAAATGTAAGAATAAATGTTTGTTACACGATCACGCAAAAACTACTGAATGGCTTTTGATGAAATTTGGTATTAATACTTTATGTCCTAGAAAAGGACATAGGCTACTTTTTATTCTGGGAAATCCCGCTTTAAACCGCGGGGCGCAGCTAGTATCCTATATGATATTATTCATGCGAAACTGTGTGAGGTTGGAAAGATGTTTGTTACTCTATCACGCAAAAACTACTCATTTTGATTTGAGGTGCTGGAAAAGGACAGGATATTTTTATCCTGGATAATCGCGTGTGAAACAGCGGGGACCAACGAGTTATACCTATATGAGTAGGAGCAGCTTGTTTTAAAGAACTAGGCCAGTAGGTGCATGATATGACACTGCCGATGCCGTCGCCACAAATTCACAACCTTCAAAAATCTGTGATTTAAAACAACTACCTAAAAAGTCTGCGCCCAGCCCGCTCCCGCTGTGTCCTGTGTCCTCAATACAATGTGTGACGTTCATACAAATTCAAACAATACAACAGAGCGCGCGCGCCGACCCCGTACTGGCCCAGCTTCTGCGTGTTTTGCACTTTATTCATTGAGCTTTTCTATCTACCTAAACAAAACCAATAATTTTAAGGCTTTACCTCTCCACATTTCAGCAAAAAGTGCAATGACAAACAAAACAAGGAAAAGGTATAAGTTAATAGAAGTAGGTAATAAACCATTCCACTTACGTATTTTTTTTCTCTTAGGCATTTAGCAGTCAATATGTTGCATTGTAAGTCTTCTTCGTTCTCTACCACATGCCATAGTAATTTAATGTTTTTCGGTATGAAGATTTTTCTAGCAAGAACCCTAAAATGGAAATAAAGTATGGTGTAAGTATATTTTTGGGCTTTGTACGTGATTAGAACAAAGGCTAGATATAATTGAACGGTTGTGAGTTGCGAATTGCAATCACATAGATATAATTATTATGAGTGATAAACAGTTACGTAATAGGTATTGAGTAAATGTATTCGCAATTCGCAAGCATTCACACAAAACATTGCTATACTGCGTACATGTATCAATGCTTTGTAAATCAAATATATTTAAGTGTGTTTTCTTAACGAATTCTATATTACTATGCTGCTAACGTAGAAGTGGGTCAATTCACGTGAGTGACCATATATTTTTATGAATATTCACACTTGACAACACTAATTACTTAAGAGGGAACGGCACGCTGAAATTTTCATACAAAAAGAGAAAACGTTTTTCTACCCCTAAACATTAACCAAATTCGATGAAATTTGGACATGTAAGAGATGTTATCATTATTGAGGTTTGTAGCTTTTTATTTTTTCGATAATTCCTATAGAATTTGAATAAATGGACCCAAAAAACTCGATACTTACTCGAAAATTGTTTTTAAGTTTGGAAGCTGTTAACTTTAAAAATAGACAAACTTAGAAAAAGGAAAACCTACAAACCTAGTTTATTCTCCATTTAAGAAATTGAGACCAAAATTACCAAATTTGGTTGAGATTTAGTGTGGTAGAAACGTTTTCTCCCGAAACGCTGATTTTAACAAAAACCTGAAGCATGATACGAATTTAGTTAAATTATTATTATTTAGTTAATTGACGAGACCGTAAACCATTATTCAAATACCTAGTGCTCGCTGGCCGCGGCTGTGCCATATCCTCTTAATTAAGCTACTTTGCAGTCGGGGTTATTGTTCCGATTAAAAAAACACACTGTAATCAATCACAAGAAACTCACTGGTTGATTTTATCAAAAGCTTCACTCTCTGTGTAAAATTCAGAATATTTAAATCCAGGGAATTCAAAACTTATTAACTTGTCGTCGTTCATTCGTCCTCGAATACAGCCAAAATTATCAACATTGTGGCATTGAATCCAAACATCTTTCCAGAGAACTGTGGCTTCATCTTCACCGTCTGATATTACAAACACTTCATCCTGCGGAGCAGTGCAAATTAAAGAAGTCTCTAGAAATTTTTCGATATCTGTTGAAATTTCATCTTTTACTGCGGTCTGTACTAATATCTTTTTATTGATTTCTTCTGGTTTTAAAATAAGCATACTAGGTACTTTACTCTTTCCCGATGTTTCCACTTCAGTTCGTGTGTCACTTTCGGAATACACAGATGTTATTTTTATTTGTGGCGCTATTTCAGCGATTGGCCTGGTATACGACGATATCGACGTGTGTGGGCTCAACTCTTCTGAATTTACTTGAGGAGAAATTTCAGCAACCGGTTTCACATAGGCCACGGACGTACATGGACATCTGACGAATTCACCCCCCGAATTATTTTTTATCCCGTCCTCAGGATTTTTTAACAATGAAATCGAATCGTTCTTTACAATGGAATTCTTATTGAATGTCGTTGATTTGTTAATAAATAAGGATGTCGCCGTATTTGGTGATATCTTTTGTAAAATACTCTTAGGTGATAGATGATAAAAACCGTTGGTACGGCGAATTTTTATAGGTTTGATGGTTTTAGCTTCAATCTTTGATGTGTTTTGTTGCAATTTTGGTACATTTTTATCTTGTTTGTCATATTCATTCAGCGATTGCTTTACATTTGTAGTGATATCCGAACCCGAGTCAAGGGTTACCATCGCTTCGTTTGGTATAGATGCGGATGGCATAAACGAAAGAGGGTGTTCAATAACTTTCATATTATCAACTTTATTGGTAGTTATCCAAACACCTCTCGTTTTTCTCTGCTTTCTAGGGTCCGTCTTTACTACCTCAATTCCCAATGGCTCATCTACTTCATATGGCCCAATAAATACACAACACTCACTTATACAGGGAATTGCATAGATTCCAAAATGTTGTGTACTGTTTTTGTCTGTACGGGCTTGTGATGATAATCTGACAGTTTTTCCTGAAATGCGAGCTAAACAAATTGACCGTTGAATCCCATCGTATGTCACATAAAATCCTTTTTTATAAAACTGAATTTCAGTAAAATCATTTTCAACTGTCATCACAAACCATTTAGACCTTTCTGAATTATCTGGTTCTTTTTGCTGAGTATCTTGTTCATTTTGCTGAGTATCTTGTTCATTTTGCTGAGTATCTTGTTCTATTTCTTTAAGCTCTTTGTCTTTTTGGAAGGGCATAGTATTTTCCTCACTAATTGTTTGTTGGTTAACCCAGTCATCCTTTTCATTGTGCAAGGAATCGTTTTGGGTCATAAGCTTATTTGTTTCATTAGATTCGTTTTCAGCGACTCGTTCAATTACTTTCACTGCCGAGCCAATCAATTCCCACCAGTGATCCCAGCCGCGTAATATGCAAAAACTATTTTCCGAATCAGTTGCATTTGTGACCAAGTTCCGTATAATAAGTGGATATTTAGGTAGGTCAGCAAAACGAATATCGTCAATATTAGTACAGTTGGCAAAAAAAGGATGATTCTCATCCACAGCCAAAAATGTCCGAAAAGGTTCCTGTTTAGAAACAAAGAAAAGGTTTTTGCGTTCTCTATAACGACTTAATATAAAATCCCAACTTTGTAGGGCCGCTTTTCCCTTTTTTGGTGCATCTAAACAATTTTTGAGAATTCCTTGTACGAGACGCTCTTTATAATTTTTGTAACTGCTTTCTAACCATACTTTCAGGCTACTTTTTCCTGTGGCGTTTGAGAAAGGATAATTAAATTGCTCACTACTGTTCATTGTTTTATTCTGAAGTTCATCATTGTTCGAAGATTCAGAACTCATATTTGAGCTTTCAGGTGTTTGGAAACCATCTTCATTAGCAGCATTAATCAATCGTAACATCTTCTTTCTTAGTAACGAATCATTTTTTTCCATTTCTGAAATCTTGTCATTAGTGTTTTTGTAATATTCATCCGTATATTTCCTACCACAATAGCCCATTGTTCTCGCGCTTGAAGCATTTAGAGCGTTGTTGACGTTGAAATCGCAAAGATTTATGGAATCACTATTTCTGGATTTCTCATGACTTTTTCTTTCTTGACGAGGACGTTGTCTTAAAGAAGATTTTACATCACTGTTTTTCTCTGCAGATATTTCTTGTTCGGGTTTTGCTTGCTCATTGTGTAAACTCTTAGGTACATTGATTTCAACAACATTATTCATGTAAGTTTCTATGAACTTCCCTTTACAAAAACACTTGTACATATTGTGAACCATACAAAACGGTTCAATATTCTCGCAATTTAGTTTATTTACATTTACTGTTAATATCCTTTTAATTTTTTCGTCGCTCTTCAAATTCATTTTGCTATAAAATTCGTTATACTTTGTTGATGATTTCCAGTTTCTTTTTCGAGACTTTAACAAGATACTTCTTTTACCGCTGACTACTACTGTTTGATGAAACTTTTGTTCTTCTTTAGCCAAATGAGAATTTATTTCATGGTCCAAATTCAACAATCCCGGTATTATTTCGGAACAGTCACGGTCTAGCAATTCAATGTCCTTGTACATAGATACTTCACATTTGCATTTAAACATACATTCAATCACGCCACAATGTTGCTTAAAGCTAAATGCACAATCTAATGACTCGCAAATACATCCCAAGGTGCAGAAAGGTTTGCCGCAGGGTTTGGTGCAGTCCCTTTGGGAGCTTTCAGGTAATTTAATGACAGTTACGTCAAGTCTGCCTAATTCGCAATATTTTCTTTTAGGTTTGTCTTTTGTGACATCATTACTTATTTCACAATGTTCTGCCATAGTTTCATTGAATTCATTTTCTGTTGAATACATAAAATCTTGCTTTAGGCTAATTTCAACAGTATTCAGCATTTCGTCCATCACTTTTTTTACTTCAATCAGTGTTGACAAATCGCTTTTGGAATTCGGATTTGCATTAGAAATACTTCTAGCATCACCCATCTGCGTGGGAATTGATGTTGATTTTTCATATGAGTTGACGTCTTCATTAGAATTGTGTGCAATATTCGTGTATGCTGTAGTTTTTACAACGTTTCGACGCATGAGTATACGGTTTTGATCACACTTGTAGTTTAAATCAAACGTTATACAGCATTCATTATCAAATTGTGCAGGAGTTTTATCTTTTACGGTTCCAACAACGGAAACGGCAAATTCAGCCAAGTTTTGAGATATGACTCCAGTTTCTCCACGCAAATGATTGATGTAAGTTGAAATTGCGGGTTCTAAAACAGTGCCATACGCCGGTGAGATTTCCAGAGCAGGTGTAGGAAGTTTGACTAACTCTATGTGACCCATTTGATATTTAAGATGAGAGTCATCAAGGAACTTTTTCTTTCCAAGAGGGCCTGGTTTAAATTTAACGTTCAAGGAATTCCGTAACAATCCTACTTTTGTTTTAAACACGTTCCTTTTAAAATAAGATGTATTTCTTAACTGTGTTTTTTTGTTGTGTTTCAAATCATAGTTGCATATAAATTTGTTTCTTCCTCCTTTACTCCCATTAACTTGGATGCATGTACCATTCCACAATACGAATTGTTTAGGATGATTGTGTTTACCGGGGTTAATATTAACAAGCATTTGCCAAGCCGACCTAGATATTGGATTATGGGCATTGAGCAGATTGTTGGCAATTTTTTTTGTATTTTCGTCACTAGAAGATCCATCTCGAATTTTTCGCAGTAAATAATTTTGTTGACGTTCGAGATCACCCGGCAAGTAACTATATACGTCTTTTTCAAATAAGGTTCTTATGTCTTTGACTGTTTTTACCTTTAACTTGGAACCTTTCTTTGGTATGTACTGTTTATCGTAGTTAGGAGTAAACTCCCATATTGTACTTTTGTTGTTCTGGAGACGCTGAGTAACCGGTTTAGCTGGTTCAATTTTCAAGAGATCATATAAATGATTGTCATTGCAATCAACTCTACTTATGTCTGAATGAAAGATCTTAATTTCTTTTTCCATTTTGTAGACTCAATCTGAAACAACAAACTTATGGTAAGTTTACAATAGAGAATATTCATGTGTTGTCGGAAAATCTTGAAATTACTTTTTATGATAGATTACTCCGGTAAACATTTAAATATATAAACATTTAGTAGTTATTTTTATTATTAATTGTGTAGTTTTTTAGTATTTTCATGTTTAATTTTCGTTTCAGTTGAAATTGCAGGTTTTAAATCAGTGCCTGAATGTATTAACGGAACGTTATCGTAAAACGCGTACGTACAACCACATGCTGAAGTCACGCGGCTTGCCGTCTGTTAGTAAATTTTTGACAATGAGCCCACCCTGTTGGTAGATTATTGAAAGACAAAGACATGTAGCATAGACATACCAATGAGAAGATCCTACGTTCCCCATATGTTGACGTCACATTTTATCTTATATATCGTCTTATTTTGGTTAAAATTGTTTCAATATTTGGTTCATGATTTTAACGATAATTATTATTATTTGGACTATCAACAGCTTTGAACTTAAAATTAGGTATTACACAAAGTTCTAATTACAGATAGCCTCATCGTGCTCCTTAGTATATGCATAAACATTTAGATTCGTCATTCATAGGTAGTAGGTAAATACATAAACCGAAGTAACCTTTAACCAATTATTTAAAGGTACCTTATATTATACATTAATTATTTATCTACTATACTAACATTAATTAACGGAACGTTATCGTAAAACGCGTACGTACAACCACATGCTGAAGTCACGCGGCTTGCCGTCTGTTAGTAAATTTTTGACAATGAGCCCACCCTGTTGGTAGATTATTGAAAGACAAAGACATGTAGCATAGACATACCAATGAGAAGATCCTACGTTCCCCATATGTTGACGTCACATTTTATCTTATATATCGTCTTATTTTGGTTAAAATTGTTTCAATATTTGGTTCATGATTTTAACGATAATTATTATTATTTGGACTATCAACAGCTTTGAACTTAAAATTAGGTATTACACAAAGTTCTAATTACAGATAGCCTCATCGTGCTCCTTAGTATATGCATAAACATTTAGATTCGTCATTCATAGGTAGTAGGTAAATACATAAACCGAAGTAACCTTTAACCAATTATTTAAAGGTACCTTATATTATACATTAATTATTTATCTACTATACTAACATTATATATAATTCAAGGTATAATTATTCTTCTTTTTTAATTCTTATGATTTATGATTAGATTAGATTAGATAACTCTTTATTGTTTCACCACCAGAAAATAATATTATATTTTCTGCAGCAGAACTTAAAGAACAACAAAAAGTACAAACAAAACTAAAGTGTTACAATGGGCGGTCTTATCGCTCAAAGCGATCTATGATTTATGATTTATAATTTATTTTTAAATTGAGGTAGGTAGGTACATTGTAAAAGTGCAGTCAGAATTTTTAGTCACTGCACAATAACGAAGTTATTTCGAGTTCAAGTTTTCATAAATCATGGACATTTACGACATTTACGACGAACCAATAATCAAAAACTTCTAAATCTTTTTGCCTAGACTTGTTCAGTTAAAGATAGTGATGTAACATCAACATCATTAATAAAATGAGTAGATAGTCAAAATAAAATAAGGAACATTTGAATCACATTCACACGCAGCGATCGGTGAAAACCGAGTGACGCAAGCACGGCATTACCCTGGTTTTTACCGATTTATTGTGGGTGACGACAAATTGGCGGGGGGAGTGGGAGTGTCGCTTCTTTACGTAGTAATACTTAGTTTTCTTTGGTATCAGTGTGATCATAGGATCATAGACGTTGAAATGCATAGGTACTTTTTATCCATTTTGTTTTTATATACCTACAAGTCGAAAGTGATCACCAAAGACAATAACTACGTTTTAGGCCCCAACGTTAAGCGCAAATAAGCCGGGCCCCGGCCGAGGCCATACGCTGTATGCGCAGTCTGATGTAGCCCGGTCCGCTTTCGCCTCGCATTATGTGTGACATGACTTAATATATTGTCTATTTATTCTGCGGCATGCTTAAAAAGAGAGCAAAGCCACGATCGTATGCCCTGACCCTAGGCACAGAATACTAAGGGACAGAAGCGTCACTCCGCAAAGAAATTTAAACAAGTAGCGACTCTTGCTATGACGCAATAAAATTCAATTCAGCTCGCGTAGCGCTGCATACCTTACCAGTCGTATTAACCTACAGAGCGCCTCTCTTTCTATCGCATAGCTCTTATCTCTTCTTTACACACACTTAGCCTCTTACTTCGCTGATAGGTAGTTACCTACCTTAGTCCTACCGTAGTATAATACTTAACCATGTCATGGCTGTACAATAAATACGGAAGGTATATTGCAAGTAGCGGGACGAAAAAGAAGCGACGTGTTCTGAAGTGCTTCTGACGGAAGTTTGTGTGTCATGCACGCACTTTTTAACGCAATATAACAACGCCTGTTAATTAAGCCATAAGCCTACCCACTGTTACCGGTTCAAACATTAAGTGTTAAATGAATGAAAGCCGGTATGAAAATATTTATCTGCCTATCTACTTACACTCACTTACCCTTACCATAAATAATACTAACCTAACTAGTTCAAACAAAACTGAATCCAAATCAGACCCGTGGCGAATTTGAGAATGAACATAGATGGACAAGCAGACTCGCGATTTATTTAAAATAGTTAGTCAAACCTAAGTGATACCTACAGTATACATTGATAATCCTATCCTTAGATAGTGACACCAATGATAAAGAATAATAAACTAAAATTACGTACTTATCAGTTTACCACAAAATGGCCGCCATGTTTATAATAAACATCGTCATTAAAATCCGCTTAAATCTCGTCAAAGTTAAACGAATTCACATTAATAATATAAAACGAGCACTCTATTTCACTTTATCTAATACATTTTTAGAATATTTTACGAGCAGTAACGATAAAGACGACAATCTTGAATATCTTTTTGCAGCACTCTGTATCCATCCACCCACAGGTAAAATATAAAATAAAAAGTTGAGCTCGTTCGGAAACTGAACTATTGACGTAAACCTTCTTCGTAAACAAGTGATACTGTACCTACATGTGATTTTATTTG
Organism: Petrophora chlorosata; assembly: GCA_951640565.1. Lineage (NCBI taxonomy): Eukaryota > Metazoa > Arthropoda > Insecta > Lepidoptera > Geometridae > Petrophora > Petrophora chlorosata. The sequence continues at coordinate 9,499,285 of OX621193.1, read as the reverse complement.
GTTTTAACAAAGACATACATAGATTTCCATGTGTTTTAACCAATTTTATTCTATGGACATCCTTGAGTCGTCCGCTTTGGTCCGTCACTCAACACTCTCTAGGTACAAAATGTTCTCTCAGTTCTCTGGGACTATTTCATATAGCAACTCTCAACATCCACCAGTAGGAAAAGTGTCAAGAAGTATTTAATCTTGAATAAAACCATACATATAGCTCAATGAATAAAACTATGCGAAGCTATCACATACAACATTATCACAATTGATAAAAAAAACTTGCGTGTATAAATGTATTGCAAGAAGATAGGTAATATGTTCAATTTTGTGTGCTTTGAATGTTTACGGCTTTACGTGTCTATTACTAACCTACAAAATGAATTGTACTTACCGATTGCTTACAGGTATAAAGTATTATATGCTTAAAATAAGTGTAAAATTATGCGTTCGGCACATGTGAAACGTTTTTAGTTTAAAATGTTCCTCTATCTACAAAAGAATATACGCATACGAACCACTTAACCTAAAACTAAACTCTTATTTTTTTCTTCTTTATAGCGTGGCTTCGCACGGTTTGTGCATTTAGCCAGTGTCAAATAATATGCTTCAATTAGTATCAGTTTACGAACACATAATAGGTTAATTACTCATTATTACTCGAAGAAATACTTGTTTTGGAAAATAATACAAAATAGAACTGAATCACTTTTAATTTCCAGCCAATAAAGTCTAATACACTTATCATTATCATAGCACAGATAAGTGACAACATTTCTTCATCAGCTCGCTTTGCGGGCATACTAGGTAGGTAGATTGTTCATCATAGGATAAAGGAGAGGCGGATTTGAGAGTTACCTTTACTATCCCTTTGCAGTGCTAATTTATAATCCTTAGTATAAATCGCGTCAAACTTAATGGCGGCTGACTGACGCACCACATGACCTACACAGTAACAAAATTGTATCTGCACAGATCACGTGATGCGCCAGTCAGCCGCCATCAAGTTTGGCGAGAGTTATACCTATGTAATAAAGCGTAAGCGTATTGCGTTGAAACTATTTTTATTGTTTCAGTTTAACTCTTGTTTTAATGACGCAAAAATATTTAGGCACTGGATGAATAAATAAATTAGCAATGCCTGAAACGATCGATCCAAAACACGACAACAACAACAACGAGGTTGAAAACCTCGTTGGGTTAGAGGTTAGTTAATCATCTGGCAACACACGAATACACTGAATGAACACCAACCAGTAACAAAGAAGTCAATAACAAGGAACTTACTTCGACATTCTGAGAAACAAAACGAGTACCTACCTATTTATACAAGTGTTCCACAGTTAAGGACAGATAGCACTATTAGCTCTAGAAATTGACGAAACAGCATTTAGTTCTTTACTCACCTTTATCACTATCACTAACAGTATTTTTTTGGAAAGGCGTCGTCAATTCGTCACAAACAAAATGGCCGATGCCCGGCGGCGTGCATGTTGGATTTTTGAGGAAGTTAAACCCAGTTCAATCTCAGGTTAACGAAGTAGATTTTCAGTAGAAATCACAATTTAAACAAATAAGCACTCAATAATCATTAATCTCAGAATATTTTTGGGGGCACAATAGTGAAAACACGATATTCTCAATAATATTCTAGATGCTTCAACACAGAAAGACCACAGATAATAAGAAAAAAATAGCACCTATGTAATTCATATAATTTTCTGTGATTGGCATGTTGGCGTTAGGGATAAAATAGAAGATAAGTATGTACACACATAATACAATTATATAAATATTTTTATTTTATTAGAATCTTAGCTTCTTCCATGTAATTTTTATACTGGCTTATATTTCTTTTGCGTGGCTGACCGCGACAAATTGGACATAATCAGCCTGTGGATTGTGGAGCTTGTGTTTCGTATGTATGGATGGTTATTGACTATCTCTATTATCTCTGTGGTTGTCGCAATCTAAAAGTTGTTGAAGCAATGATGAATCTGTATTCTGTATAGTATTGTTTTTCTGATTCTGTAACAATATGATATAATATCTTTGATTATATTACATATACCTATAGGTACTCTTTGTGACTGACTGCCTGACACATGGCGTATCGTACCGTACGTATCATTTATTTTGAGGATTTGAGGCTTAGTGTGATAGTATGAATTATATGGCTAGGTAGTAAAGATAGGTACTTTAAAACATATCATAATATGTGTTCATTTGAGGACTATTGAGGATATTTAATTGTTAAACATTAGGTATTAGCAGTAAAACACCGGTAGGTAGGTACCTACTACTGTTTTATTGTCTTGTTAAATAATAAGTCGTCTGATTTTTAACCGACTTCAAAAAAGGAGGAGGTTCTCTGTTCGATTGTATTTTTTTTTTATGTTTGTTACCTCAGAAATCCGTCATTTATGAACCGATTTGAAAAATTATTTTTGCGTCGGGTTCAGTATAGCTACGAAGTGGTCCCATATAAATTTCATCGATATGAGACCTTGGACTTCGAAGATACATTGAAGTCGGTTTTTGTTTTTTTCTAAAAATTAATTATATCTTGATACTAGCGGCGCCCCGCGGATCCACCCGCGGTTTCCCGGGATAAAAAGTAGCCTAAGTGCTATTCTAAGTCCTTAAGCACCTACCTACATACCAAATTTCATCAAAATCGGTTCGGTAGTTTTTGCGTGAAAGAGTAACAAACATCCATACATACAAACTTTCGCGTTTATAATATTAGTAAGGAAGTAAGGATTTTGTAAAGGTTACGTTGGTAGGTATGTTTTTTAAAATCAACACCTATATAGGTAGGTAATTAGGTACATACCTACCTATAACATATTATCAGCTAATGACTAAAGATAAGCGTGTCATAATTATTGTATACTTAGGTAGGTATATAAATTGAATCAATAGGTATTATATTGATTGAGGGTGGTGTGTGACAAACGGTAACTTAAACTTACCTAACTTAACTTTAACTTAACCTTTGGATATACAGGAAAAAGTCACAATAGAGACTAGGTATCCATATTTTTTTTGAGTTATTTTTAATAATCACAGATTTAAATGAAATGAAATAAATTTATTTGTCCGAATTTCGGTTACAATATTGCAAGGTGACATAGCAGTAGTTTTCTCCAACAAAATTCGGCCTTTGTAGGTAATTTTATTTATTTATTTCATATTAAATATCAATACTTTGTTAATTCAATTAAGTCACGGCGAGAAAAAATTAAAATATTTTAAAAATATTAAGGTACCTACCTACTAGAAAAGTCAGAAATCGCAAAATATATTCCGTACATTTTATTTATGTTAAATGTTTTAATGTAGGTAACTGAACGAGACGAGCAGGTCGTTCGCCTGATGGTAAGCAATACGCCTGCCTATAACAATTGCAGCACCACCCAGAACACTCTTTTAGTTTTGCAAAATCTTGAGCAGCACTGCACCGCGCTCGTCATCCTAAGAAAATTAGCTCTTACGTCAAATAATGGCCATTAATTTCGCTGGCTACAATGCCCTTCAAACCGGAACATAGTAATACTTGCGCACCACTGCTTTGCGGCAAAATAACTTACATTGGGGTTATTTACTTTGTCTTTAATTGTTACTTTTCTGTATTGTGGTGTTACCAATAAAAAAATTGGTTCATTAAATGAATTTTACATACTCACATAAATTTTATATTTTATGTCCCATACTTTCCACCCTCCATCCTGTATGGGTGTGGAAATATTTACTTAAAAAAATCACTCACCTACCTTATGTAAAATAGTATATGTCTGTCTGTTTATTTGCATAATGGTATAGGTAGGCTTCTATGCCTACGTACATACAGACATATGTATAGACAGGTATGTCTGTAATCATTATGCTTTCTATTATAAGCACATAAACCTATATTATCTATTGTGGTATTAAGACAAGTCTCGACGACGCGAGCGACGCCAGCGCGGCGGGCGGCGCCGGCGTTATAGCGTTAACTGCTATTAGGTAGGTAGGTACCTTGTCAGTTTTCCTTGAATGCCTAGCCTAATAAGTTTACAGCACAAGTGGTTCTGAAATTCAATCGTCTTGGTTTCTAGTTTATATCAGTGAACACACATAGATAAAACCACTACCCCCATTGACATTGATACTATCTACCCCACCACATTTATTTAGTGAAAAAAACTTAAATTACAACAATTAAAATTAAATCAGATGTGAAATACCTACCTACACGGTTGTCTAAGGAAAAGTATTGTTTTTGAAAAAAATCGTAGGCATGCAGTCTTCGATAAAATATAACCTCAAAAAAATCGGCGAAGTTGGATGCGTTACCGACTGCAGTCACCACGGCTGATGCCTCGCGCCTTGCCGAGCATCCCTCTGCACCATTTTCCGTCTCGCGTTTGCACTTTTACTTATTTTGGAAAACTAAACAAAATGAACCCCTGAACGCTCCACCACTGCACCGCCTCATGGGGAAAGCTATCTTTGTGTAAAACAAGTACTTACGGCACCGCACCGACTGGACCGAGCCACCTGCTGCGCCCGGCGATTCAAGCGACGCCGACGCTATACTCCACTCCTTCTGCGCCTCTTTATCAAGGCTGAAGATGTTACTGGGTACGTCGTTAAGAAGACCAATGCTCCTCGAGGGTAGTGCGGTTGGAGTCGTGCGATAACGTGAATATTAATTCAATTGTGGTGCTAGGTCCGACTGAACATACATAAGTACTTAGTCTACGTAAACAAGTGAGGAATTTTGGCCGAAGGGTGTCTATCGTTTCTTTCGCGAACCGCGAGACATGAGAGACACGTAAAGACAAGCAGTGAAGTTAGCACCATTGAGAATTAATCTTCAAGTGTCAAGACTGAACAGGTAATATATTGGCAAGCGCGCTACATCGTCGACTGCGTCGTCGGTGACAGTGACCAAACGCAAGCCAATTCACAATTATAAAAAGGAAAAAACTGAGAAGGAAAGAGAGGGAGAAACTGGATGCTGGAAGGCGGGACTGTCTAAGCGAGAACGAGCTATGACAGAGGTTGCAGTAGGTCTAGTCTGAGTTTGTTTCACTGTTTCACATGAAACGTGAAATCGAATAGCGAATCAGTTTTTGTATGGTTTAACAAAAAGCGCCCCTGGCGGACGATTTGCGAAGCTCTAGACGCGAGTCTAAGTTCTTAGAGAAACCGTGAGTTATGACTATCCACGATACGTTTAAATAGTGGACTCGATTTTCGAATTTTTAACGGACTATTTTAAAAACGCGAGTCTAAGTACTAATTTTGACAGTTCGGCGGTCGAAATGCGAATCGAATTTGCCTTCGATTCGTAATTCGTCTACACTTGGCCATTTCGCGGTGAAAGTGGGTGAGACTAGAGTGGGACTGAGACTAGAGTGAGGGTTTCACTTATCTAAACACTAAAACCGAGTTCGACAGCTCTACTCGCCTGTCACGGATTTTTAAGCAAAACTCAAACTAGGGGTACGGAGCTGGACTACATCAGTCACTTCTTCGAGTGGTCGCGTACTCTCTCTGGTTTTGAAGGTCATCGGCTGCCGGCCCCTTCTCGGGAGAACATGAAAAACAATGTTACACATTATCACTCAAAACACTTGTTTTGGTAAAACTAAACAAAATTAAATAGATTAATAATAATAAGATATAAAAGTAAATATCTTATATTGTTCGCAGAACAATATAAGATATTTATATTCTTAGCAGAACGAGCGCAATGGCTCATTCTCAAGGTTGCACATAAAAAACCCTTTAGATATCCAACAGACGACTTATATAAAAATACAAAAGAACTAAGAGTAAGGCAGCTTTTTATACTAGCGACAGCTCTTCGATTCCACAAGACGGCACTTGCCAGTACAGACCAGGGTAAAAGAACATCTAGACGCAAACATACGTGACAAGCCCCAATAACCAAGACTCGATTAGGACAGCAATGCTACAATTACTTAGGGCCACATATCTACAAATAACTGAACAAAGCACTCAATATTGTGAAAGATACCAAGAGGAAATGCATGACAAAGGTCAAGGACCACCTAAGAAAACTAAACTATAGCAGCACCGAACAATTGCTTCACATAAATATATAACTTACACACAAAAACAAACATCCACACCAACATACACCCTCACCACCAACAGGCACCTTCACCAACACACTACACAAACTTACTCACATACAATTTATTCTTGAACTGATTGATTAACCTTAAAGAACATTAGGAAGGGAACTAGCTCTCACAAACACAGGGTTTTCCTACCGCGAGAGCTAGGGTCACTCAGATCCAACAATACGTACATTATCCAATTTTGCATGTTGCATGTTAGATTTAATATAATATTGTATAACTGGCACAATTATCTATAATGATCAAATTAATGTAACATAGATTAAGTGTGTATTTATCTTGTACCTATTTTCAAATGAAATAAAATAATTAATTAATTAATCAATTGTTATAAAGATAAAAGGTATAAAATAAGTAGTACCTATAATAAATAGGAATAATATGACTGGACTGGAGCGCACATTTATTACACACTTTCAAGTATCCTATATGCATAACACTTGAAGATTGTAAGTCGGCTGAATCCTACTAGGTAATTATTATAAATGCGAATGTTTATGAGGATGGACGGATGGATGTTTGTTACTCAATCACGCAAAAACTACTAAACGGGTTTTGAAGCAATTTGGTATGTAGGTACTTTAGATCCTGGAAAAACTCGGAAAAAGACATATAAGCTACTTTTTATCCCAGGAAACCGCGGGGCGCAGCTAGTCGAAAATAAATTGTCTTCAAGTATGCTTGACATGCAAATTGACATCGACTATGGTCAAGTTTTTGGAAGCCTCATTTAAATTCTCATGCAAATTGGACGATAAACCTGAACGTGTGTGGCCGCCATTAGCTTTGAAAGAGCAAAATTTGTACCGCGCGGTTCTGCCTTGACATTCAGCCGCGCCTGCTCGCGCCACCGGATTTTGCGCGTCAAGGTGTCAGGATCAGAAAATCACATGATATTGGCCCACAGTAGATCATCTATACGCAGCTAGAGAACAGCCTAAATTGTTTGTTGCAATGTTATAGCTGGTATCACATAATTTAGTTCAATACCTAGCTCAAAACATAAAATATGAAGAATGTTTGCAGTCTCTCCATAGATCTAATAATAAAACTATTTTCTAAAATCTTAGTTCGATGTTATCTAATTTCCCCATATTATATGATCAATAGCCTATGTCGCATTATTTTATGCAGCCATCTATATTAATATATGTTGTAATTACGTATGTACCTATGTTTTCTACAATCATACATAACATACCTATTAATGTTTGAAAACTATCACGAGTAGAAATATTCATTATAAATATAAACGGCTACAGTCAGTCTGCGCCGCGAATCCAAGGCGTAAACTCCCGGAAGAAGGACCTCCCAATTGTCTGGTCGTAGTTATCCGACACAATCATAACGTGAGTGTCGCCGTTTATATTTATAATAATACATAACTATTTATTATAATGTTATCTCAGCAACCATTGATCTGATTCTAACAATTCTTTCACTGATAGAGAGCTACACAATCGCCTAGTGACATAACACAAGCTATATTATTTTTAGTGTCAACGCGAACGAAGTTGCCGGCGGCTGCTTTTTATAGGAGCTCGTCAGGCTGAAAGTAGGTACTACCGGTCAGTTATGCTGCTGATTCGACACAAGTAGCTTAGTTTCATATTGAGGCCTTTGTAAGCAAATTTTCCGGGCTGCTGAATAAAATGAATAGGTAAAATATATAAAAAGAAAATATAATAAGGAATATGCATGTGTTGTCGAATAATCTGGAAATTACCTTTTATGATAGATTACTCCTACAAAAATTAAATCGGGATATATTTTTTATTATTAATTGCGTAGTTTTTTTCTGTAATTCAGTGGTTCTTTTTCGTATTTTGGTAAAACAGAACGTAATCGCAAAACGCTAGTCTGCAGCCATTGAGGAACGACACTATAGAGTCCTCGACAGCGTAACACTTTTGGAAAGCAATAGTTTTTTGACAGTAATTTTGGAGTGTTTACCATACCTATGAAAAATTCTCCCATTCGCTTGAATGAAAATATAACGTGTTCTGCGTTGCATTGCAGCCACTATAACTTCAGAAGTTCGTGGTTGGTCTGTAAAAGGTAGGACATCTGTACTATTCTGTACCCCAGAGTGAAGAATAGGGAAATAGGGAATATGCATATGTTGTCGAAAAATCTAGAAATTACTTTTTATGATAGACTCCTGTAAACAGATCAAAAGGTGAAGGTCTCTTTTAGGTGGCCGAGTAATGAATACATTCTAGCGTGGCCACAGAATAATAGTATAGATTTCCTACCTTTTACAGACCAACTACCTACGACTTTCTGAAGCTATAGTGGCGGCGATACAACTCAGAGCTCGAATGACATTGCGGTAACTACATTTCCTTACGGTATGCTTCTTATGCAATCATTAATATTTTGTAGTTAACCAGGTTTTATCTAGGATTAAACCAGTCAGGTAAATAAAATAATCAAATAAAATATATGACACATTTATACAATATACATACATTCATTATTTCCATACAGGTAAAATTTACAATAGAAGAACTAGTATTTTGACATAATTTACAAGACTGCAGCACAACTGATACTTAGGATATAGGTAGATAGATAAACACAATGTTAAAAAAAAACACTTGAAGTATTCTAAATAGCATAGTGTCTCAGTTAAATGTCATACTGTCGGAGTAGATCACAGACGTACTTATGAAAGTCAATTATTACATTGACCATACCACCGTATTGGATAGCACTAACTATACATAACTGTCAATTCACTACACTAGCCCGAAACGGTTTGTCCTTTTGTGTCCTGAACAGCCTTGACGTTCACATGATGATGAAGTCTACGTTCATGAACCCGTTCTCACTATGTGGCGTTAATTAGGATTAGAAATCCGAGATTCGTTGCTTACATTTTTATTGTAGGATTGTGATCCATCAATGGAATTGGATGATTGGCCATAGTAATCGACAGCAAGGACCTGTAAGATAAATTTATTACACAAAATAAGAACTTATTTACAACATATGTTCTTACATAAGAGGCGAATGCCTTTACTATTAAAACAATTCTACTCTCTTCTTACTAAACTTTAACTTTTTAATTTCAAATTAAATAAAAACTATAATCATTAACTACTTTTATTACCTATATCTTAATTAAATGGTTTAAGAATGCACAATTTTAATACATTTAACATTTTACACAAATATGCAATTTGTTACCCGACGTAATGGGAACTGAAATGTTTATACGATGGCCACACTAACACACGAAACTGGTCAATGTTGTTTTAACAAAATAACACCGACAAACTGAATATATCAAGCCAAATGCAGGTTCTAATTGTCGAACCCGATGTATAGTTACATCCACATAAATTATAGTTACCGAAAAACATCAATAAACACAAGAAAAACACAAACGTTTGAAAACTTAATCTTTCAGTACAATTTTCACTTCACCATGAATGGAACACCCGAATATTTTTTCACATTTAATTCTAAATTGTTTCTAGTACACATTCACAAAGATTCACTTAAAAATAATAAAAAATACCACAACACAAATTAAAAAACCACAAGCCGACCCTGCCGGGCCACTATTTTGACTTAACATGTCATGGCCAATGTTAAGAAAATGGGTTACGCGATAGAGACAATATGATAATAGTTCTACCTCGTTCTTTATAAGAGCCTGTTGTATAGCGCTATCCTTTTTTAGGTCGGAAAACTTCGTAATTATCCCTCTATAGTGTAAGACCTCAATGTCTGCAGCCACATGATGACGTCACGCGGCTCGCTGTTCATTAGTAAATTTTTGACATAGAGCCCGCCCTATTGGTAAATTATTGACACACGCACACATCTAGCATAGACAGACCAATGTGGAGATCCTAGGATCCTACATTTTGACGTCATACGCAAATGGCGCGTTTATGTTGATTTAAATTTTTATTTATTTCATTTGTGAATTTTTTTTTTTATTAATGTGTAGTATTACATTAAAAAAATACATGCATATTGCCTACTATATCACGGAATTCGTTAAACGATGAGAATTGAAAGTAAAACAAAATAATTATATTTTAATAACTTTATTCCGCGAATAGATTTTGTCATATCTACGTAATAAATTAATTTGACCACATTTTTATATCTGCTGCAGCATCCGAGGAGCAGCGTACGTTCTTATTTTCATCTTCTGATCTTCGATTCGTTTGATCGTCTAGTAAGGCAAGTGGTTAAGCAAATTCAATAGATAAGAAAAAGGCGGTCGGTAACAAGTTTAATTATATATAGACCCGTCTAGGATTTTCCTCTGTCTTGCAAAACAGTCATGTTTTGCATATAAATAAATAGTAAATTAACATGCTGAGAAAACATGCCGATTCTAGTGTATTATGCTTCTAACGCATTTTCATTTATTTTATACCCGCCCGTACTACTACAAATACTTAATATCTCTCGCAAGGCACTTCCAAACTATGATAATACTTGAGTTGTTGCCTAACAAGGCATAAACGTGTGCAGAACCAAAGTATTGCAACGTATCATCTTAACATCAACAAAAACGAAATTAGGTGTCTACCTGAGTACCTATAAGCAAAGATTTAAAAGGATATTGTTTTTCTCTTGTTTCTTCATGAGAACGATCTCGGAACGGGGACTTTTCCTGAAATTTAAAGAGGTAATGTCAATTTAATACTACTTTGTAAATAACTAAAGAAGCTTTAGTGCAATTATCATGTCATGCATGGATTTATAAACGTCAAGGCTCCAAAAATGTATCCTGCTGTGATATACATTAATTAGTACATTCAGAAGGCAGAGAAGCTATATGACACATACCCTTTTATGATATTTCTCGTAGTGATGATCCTCCTGTGATCCATTTTGATGACTGCCCATCTTGATTACAGCTAAAAAAAAGAAAATTATCAATTGAGATTCTCGGATCGCATTACAGCTTCGTGGAAGATGCTAAATGTAAATTCCAAGGAAAGAACGGATTTAACGACTTACCTTTCTGTTCGTCACGTCTTCTCTTTTGTTCGAGGATGGCGGCCTCATCAGTTCTATCCTAAAGAAAACACGATAATATACTAAGTTATTTGAACATGATATTTTGTTATTGAAAGCACTTGAACTATAGCCATATTGGGCATAAACTAATTTTATTATAAACAATACAGTCTTCTCTTTTGTTCGAGGATGGCGGCCTCATCAGTTCTATCCTAAAGAAAACACGATAATATACTAAGTTATTTGAACATGATATTTTGTTATTGAAAGCACTTGAACTATAGCCATATTGGGCATAAACTAATTTTATTATAAACAATACTATTGCGTTATCGGTGTTTGATGGGTATCTATTAATTTTTTCAAGCGAAGCAAATACATTAAACTAAATGCAGCCCACACGAATCTTTGAGGATGATGGCATTAACAAATAGGGAAGTAATGCATTAATATTTTATTTTACAAATCTACATTATTTTACAAGCACTGCAAATCTTATGAAAGAGAGTCTGCTAACGGTGGATGCAAATTGGTCGAAACGTCGCGTCGCGTCGACGTTAACAGAACAAATGACTCCCGATTTCATATTATGTACAAACTATAAAAACATACAAACATAACATTTTATAAAAACATTAAAATTAAAACTAACCACTAACAACTAGCTTTGAGCGATAAGACCGCCCACTGTAACACTTTAGTTTTAAGTTTGTTATTGTACTTTTTGTTATTATGTTTTCTGGTGATGAAACAATAAAGAGTTATCTAATCTAATCTAACAACGGTTGTTTCACCAGCACCTACCTATCCTATTCATCATTTAAATCATGGTAATGCGACATAATATTAAGCCAGATGAAGATAACGCCGTTGCTTTGAAACTTATCAGCTATTCTCGAAATGGATGCGAAATCTATGAATTTATTTGTACCCTTTTCGTAAATATGGGAAAACCTTGCCGGATCAGCAAAAAATGTGTGGGCTGCGTGAACACTTACCCTTTTCCGACTCATCTTACGCTCTTTACGCTCATCACCCCTCAATTTAGCCTTTCGTTTTTCCTTTTCTGGCGAACGTTCCTCAATCTCTTTGCTTCCCTGCTCAGCAGAAAAATATGTTAATTTTAATTTGGTAATTTGGACACATATTGAATAACTTAAAAAAACTATTTATAGGAGTATCTCGTAAACTAAGTGATACAGAGCCAAAAGGCACTCAGAACGAAGTCAACATAGGGTTTGCACAAATGTGATCATGTTAGTACTGCATTCTTGGTGGTGTGTTGCTGTCTTCTGGGGTGCCATTGTTTTTCTTGATGATTCCGATGATGTCTGGATCACATGTTTTGGTGTCGTTCAGGATTTCATTACATATAATTTGTTGTCTTCGACATTGTTGGGTTTATAAATAGAAGAATGAGCTGCAACCACGTTGGTTAAACATCTTCAGACTGCAATTGCTTATTGGGAACTGTCCTTAGTTGATATTTCTTGGATAGTATTAAAATTTGTTTTCATATAGTTATATTATTGTTGTTACATTGTTTGAATTATTGTTGTTGTATTGTAGTGTCGCGTTTTAAATTAGATTTTTGACATTTTCGTACTCCTCCGTCTCTTAACTGATTCCAATTGTTTTCCATTCATTTTATTGTTCAGCGCTGTATCTTTGTTTTCTGTTTATGCTGTTTGTAGGATTTAGCGGGAACCTTTTAGTTTGTATCAAGTTCACGAAGACAATTGTGGTTGTAGTTAACTCATTGTTTAGTTATATGTCATGATCTGATGTCGTGAGTACACAAGGTGATGATGGCCCGATTTAATCGCAATTCCAATTCCGAACTCGAACATAAATGAAATATCCAAATAGTTTCTAATTTGAAGGTTGATTTTCTTCAGTCCTTTTATATAAGACAATATTCTCCGAAACATGTCACAGCAGTAAATTCTTCATGTGGAAACAACTCCATATATAAGCAGAAAATTCTTCAAATTCACATGATCTCTAGTAGATTCTATTAGAATGTCTTGCAGTACATAATTATCATCTTCTCTTAGTATTATCTTCTCTTCGGCGAGTTGAGCTTAATTCAAAGGGCCTTTTGACTCTTTCAGAACTAACCTTACCTATACTCACGTGGACTGGGCTGAATGGACTAACGACACACACGGTTCAATCCCATTTCGTAATGGCATTTTATTTTGCAAGAAATATTTTGTGTCTTGATACATCTTAACAGCAACAGTTGATGTCTGGGTTGGATGTTTCCATTTATCTTCATTTCCTGCATCGATTTCATCCCATCTCCCATTCCCAGTTTGCTTTTTTCCAATAAACTATTGCTTTATTAGGTTTGACTAGTATAAGAAATTCGTTCACACAACAGCATGTTGAGTTTTCGCTTCATTGATTGTTCATTCTTATGTTTTGAATATGGTGTTTGGCAATAGATTTATTTATTTACTCTGGTTCTACTCCATCCGCAGATATTTGTTTATCTTCTTTGCTTAATTCTTTTTAAATGTATTCATAGATGTTATTATGATTGTTTTTTATATTTGTCTTTATTATGAATTGATGTTTTTATTTAAATTTATTTGTCACTTTATCAGTCTTATATAGTTCATTCACTTTCGCACAAGTCTTCCGATCTTCGTCGCTCGACACTGTTGTTAGTATTTTATTATGTTTTGTAGATTTGTTTATTAGCAGCGTCGCAGTGGTCGTGGCCCAGCCCAATCCTTAGTCCGGCGCGAGCGCGATGCGAGGCCGACTTATTACAACGATACTCACCTTGCCGTTGCCGCTGCTTTCTACTTTACGACGTTTCACATCTGACAACAAAAAACCTACTATATTCCACCTCCAAAGATTTAGCGCAATATAGAAACTGAACGAGAACAAATTGATTGTGTTCAAAAGAAAACAAACGGCTATATGAAAATAAACTCACCGCGTTCTATTTCCTCGGCAGTGGAGCGATGATCGTGCGGAGGCGATACTGTCTCCAAAAAACGCTCCTCCTGGAGAAAAATTAAACAATTAACATACATTCACATTTTAATTTTTATATCTACAAAACCAATTAACAATTATTTACAAACATATAGAATGATTAAAACTAAACAATAATTTCTAACTTTTATCAGTATGTGTCGCTTACCCTGTGTGATCTTTCTCGTGGAGAACGATCTTTAGTTCGTACTTCTTCTTTAACGCGCTCTTTGAGAGTCCTGAAAACAGATGATAATTTGGACTTTATAAAATCCGTAAAATAACTACGAAAATGTTTCTTGTTTATCTATTCACATAGAGATGAGACAAGCTACGTCATGCATATTATAATATTATATCACAAGTATATTTATGATTTAGAGCATTCTGTCTAAAACTTTTTTTGCAAATATGTAATACTTACGATCGCGATTCTCGTTTTGTCTCTTTCTCACGGTCAGAGTCATCTCGACGTCTGTCGCTATTTCTGGCCTCACGCTTCTCCGGATCTATAAGATCATTTTTATTAAAATTTTATACACATCACCTATAATAAACATTCAGAAGTAATTGATATAATTTTTGGAGAATATTGGTACCCAAACTATTAGTGTGCCAAAACAGAGGTCTCCTGCGTTTCCTACTAATACCATACTAATACCGTAGGACATAGTAAAAAAGATACAGGAAATGATTTCAAAAGAGTTTGTGTATACTTAGTAAGGAGTCTCTCACTATAAACATTAGAAAGGCATACTATTTTAAATAAAATAAATAATATGAATAAATAATGTATATAAGAATTTATTAACTCCCGGGACGCATACACATTACTTATAATATTTATTTATTTAGAGTTAGCTATCAAGGATAACGTTCATGTTATAGAATCCATAGTAGCTGAAGCATAGAAATATGACTATGAAAAAAAAATTTAAAGCTGGGAAACCGGTTTTATACAATATCTATACACATCCAAACTCTACCCTTACATATAAGTTGTATATTTAAATGTATTAATATGCAAAGTGAAACTGGTTTTAAATGTATCACTTAGGGGTCTTATGGGATGGATACCCAATAGGGTAAACAAAGAGTTTTTGGTTGTGGTTTACAGTATAAAACTATTTGGTCTCTTACCAACTAGTTGCTGTGGTGAAGAGGTAGTTTCTTCCTGCTTGACTGCTGCTTCTTCTGTAACTACTGCAGGGGCAGCGGCAGCGGCGTTTGCTATCTTGTGCTTATCACCCACCTAAAGTGCGTAATAACACATTATTGCCCAATTACTTACATAATACTTCGGCAACATTTGTTGGAGAATATTATGCAAGAACTTACTTGATGGAAATCATTTTCTCTCATCATGCTGGAAGCTTTGTTCCGCAGTTGCCCGCTGTAGACGGTAGCGAGCGCATACAAATCCTGTCTCTGGGTCTTCTCTTCATCTTTCACCTAGAATAGAAAATACAGGAAAGAAGTTATTCTGCGCGCGATTTTAAATTGCGAAAAATATTCAGTTTAAAAGGCGTAGAACAAAAGTTGTTAGATTTGTTATGATCTGAGAGCTTTTAAGCCTCGTACAGATCATTTATGTGCAAAAAAACATGCAAAACATTTTCATTTTAACTTGGTCGCGAAAACACTAACAACTGCGCGCATAAAACGCCTTTATAGCGCGCGCTTTGACCCGACCGTAGCGTCGATTATTCGTTGTTCGGGTGTAAAGAGCATTGCGCTTTTGGATGTCATTCGCGACGGTGTCATCCAATTTTGAAAAATATTTCATTCATAGATCCCTAAGTGTTAGTGTGTAAGTGTTACACATCACTTTTGTTTTATAAATAAGTGATAGTATAGTGTGGAAGTGTATTTGTTACCTCTTCACGCCGCAACAGTTGAACGGATTTGAGTGCTATGTGCGGAATGGAGATAGCTTATATCCTGGCAACACATATATGTACTACTTACTATTAACACATAGGCTTCTTTTTATCCCGGGATACCGCGGGGTGCAGCTAGTAGGCTATATATTATTATGTCGACTTGAACGAAGTCGCGCGTGGTTGTTGGTAAATAAATAAATGACAATGGAATTAATAAACGGCTACAAGTACCGGTGGTGTATAATTAACTGTGCCTGAATTCTGAATTCGGGCCTTTTGGGGTAGTATACCGGAGATACAGGGAAAGAGCGAAAATTTTAAACCTTGTGAAGTAGTTGTATGTGGTTAATTAAATGTTATACTTTTGTATGTATGTTAGTCTGCAAGTTGGGACGGAACCCAAATTGGGTCTCAGGGTCTACATTCATTACAACTATGTGAATGGCATCCTAACGTGTGCGCAATGTTCACGCACATTCACTGCCAAAATTGTTTACATTAGCCATATAAGAGCATATCACCAAAGCTCAACTAATTAATTATATAGCATAAGTTGTCGCCGTAACCGAAATCGGCTTGGATGGTTATTAATATTAGTCTGCAAGTTATATATTGTATGGGCCTCTGTTAATTTTACTTTGTTGTACTTTAATATTGCCTGAAATAAAAAATAAATAAATAAAATAACGCCCAACGATCACATATAAAGACCCTGGCCCCTAGCTAGGATTCCCTGTATCTAGGGAAACAAGAACTATGAGGGCCATGGTCCCACAACACCCAGACACGAAACAAATGCTAGCGCTTTTTTTTCTGTGCACAAACATTTGTCCCGTCGCGGGAATCGAGCCCGCAACCTCAGTGGTGTATGAGATTTGACCAAACCTGCCCAACCACCAAAGGCTGCCGAGTAAAATGTTTAATAAAAGTTTTATAACGATAATGGTAAATAAATGTGAGTGCCGACCTTGTCGACTTTCTTCTCGATGATGGCTGCGAGCTTGGCGAGCACGGGGAAGTGCGGCAGGATGCGGATGAGCACGACGAGAGCGTTGCGGATCTGCACGTAGTCGCCCGAGTCCAGGCACACCACCATCGCCTTCGTGATCTTGAAGTGCCACTTGTGGCACACGTGTCTGCAACCAACAACACACTTTACAAAAACGGATTTGACATCAACTACGTCGAGTATTTTCGTAGCCTATTCCACAAAGCCTAAAGACAAAAGTGTTCAATCAGTGTATCCTACCTGTCATGACCTACGGAGCCGAGACGTGGACACTCACGGTACGGCTGATCCACAAATTTAACCAAGAATGGTCCTTCCAGCAAGACACGGCGCCGGGTCATAAAGCTCGGTCTACGCAGTCTTGGTAGGAAACGAACGTTTCAGTCTTCATCAGTACCCCTAGTATGAGTTTACAAATTACGAAAACGGTACTAGTATTCGTGAACTCGCTAAACTAATAGTTTTAATTGCAATTGGTAGTACGAGTTAAACTTTTCAAACACAGTTTAAGTACACGTTGTCGACCATCGTCTAGCTTGATTGAACGAACTTCATGCTATATATATATATATCTATCTTTCTTACACGACCGCAAAAGAAAAGAGACAAAGCATTTCGTATGTTTGACGTTTTAAGTTACGTATTTTGCGTTTCGCGGTTAAACAAGTGCAGTGATTATTTTTGATAACTTGTTTAAAAAAAAGAGTAATATGAGTAGGACTAGCCCATCACAATTTGAAATAATGGTCGACTTCATGGAGAGGTAACTATTTTCTTAAAAAAAATGGTTTAAAAGACGTTGCACGTGCTATTATAGATTCGGCTGGGTAAGTTTAACCTCCGCCTCTCTACGAGCTCCTGTCGGTCCTCATCACGACGGTCCGCTTCTACAGCCTCCGCGGCTAACCTCCATGCAAAATAACGTCTGGTAATCATGTTTTTTTTGCAATAGTCGACACTTTTTACAAGCTCTCACCGATATTTAATTAGCGAGTATCAATACCATTGAGGAATGACACTATAGAGTCCTTGACAGCGTAACACTTTTGGAAAGCAATAGTTTTTTGACAGTAATTTTGGAGTGTTCACCATACCTATGAAAAATTCTCCCATTCGCTTGAATGAAAATGTAACGTGTTCTGCGTTGCATTGCAGCCACTATAACTTCAAAAGTTCGTAGTTGGTCTGTAAAAGGTAGGACATCTGTACTATTCTGTACCCCAGAGTGAAAGATAAGTACCACGATGATTTACGAATTACAGCATTAATAGGGAATATGCATGTGATGTCGATAGTGGCGGCGGAGCTACAACGCAGAACACGAACGAGATGCGATAGGTATTTTTTACGGCACGCTTCATAGTGAATGTATAAATACAATACTTAAAGCCTCATAGACAGTCTTCCGAGAAATTCCTTTGCAACAAAATCTATGAAATTCGTGCAATCATTTTAATATTTTGTTGGTAACTAGTTTTTTGTCTAGGATTAAACCAGTCAGATAATAAAAATAATTAAAGTAAATACATAGATGATACATTAATACAATAAACTTCATTATTTCCATTCAGATAGAATTTATAATTAAAGAACTATAATTATTTGACATAATTTACATGACCACAGCACAACTGAAACTTAGGATATAGGTAAATAAACACAATGTTGAAATAAAAATAAAATAAATAAACAAAAAGGCCCCTAACTAGGATTCCCTGTATCTAGGGAAAAACTATGAAGACCATGGTCTCACAATACCCAGACACAAAACAAATGTTTGCGCTTTATTTCTGTCACAAAAATTTGACCCGTAGCGGGAATCAAACCCGCAACCTCAATGCTCATAAAAAACCATATTATAAAAACCTTAAAAGTACATGAAAAAAACAACTCGAAGTATTCTAAATAGCATAGTCATGTCTCAAAGTTCAAAAGTTCTTTATTCAGTTTTCGCATCACAGACGCACTTATGAACGTCAGTTATTACACTGACTCTAACTATCGGAAAAAGAACCACCACCATTCGGAAGATACGCCAAAAAAGTTAGGGGCATGTTTTTTAGAACTTTTGTAACAAATTACAATATTTTATGTTTTGTTTTTGCTCAGTTAAATATCATACTGTCGAAGCAGATCACAGACGCACTTAAGAACGCCAATTATTACAATGACAATGCCATCGCATCGGAAAAAGAATCACTACCCAGAAGATACGGCAAGAAACTGAGGGAAAATACTTAGTAGCTTCTCCAAGTACATCAATTTTAACTACTGTCATTGGGAGAGGCCTATGTCCAGCAGTGGATTCGTATAGGCTGATGATGATGATAATGATGATGATGTGCAACTGCAAAATCACAGAGATAATTCAAATTAAATAAAAACAACTAAATAATAAATCTTACATGCACTGTCGGTACTGCATCACGAACTAGTCTTGTTCGTTTTTCTTTAATTTTTAGTTCATGGTCCTTAAAATGTATTGAACATATCTTCGAATGTTTTGTTGGCTCCCAATCTCTTCTTCCAGTAGCCGCTATCCAAATATTTTTATAAGCTTGGGGAAAGCTGTAGTTTCCAAAATAAAAGCCTTAGTCATTAACTACTTTTATCATATCTTAATTAAATGGTTTATGTGTGCACAATTTTACTACATTTAAAATTTTACACAAAGATGCAATTTTTTACCCGACGTAATGGGAACTCGAATGTTTATATGATGGCCACACTGACCACAAAACTGCTCAATATTATTTTAACGAAATAATGCCAAAAACTGAATATATCAAGCCAAAATCAGGGTTCAAATAGTCGAACCCGATGTGTAGTTACATCCACATAAATTATAGTTACTGAAAAACATCAATAAACACAAGAAAAACACCTACCTGTGGAAACTTAAACCGTTAATACAATTTTCGCTTCGGTTCTTGCAACCAAGAATGGAACACCCGACCATACTTTAAAATTAAATTCAAAATTGTTTCTAGTACACAAGCACAAAGATTCATAAGAAAATAATAAGAAATAACACAACAAACATTAAAAAACCACAAGCCGACCCTGCCTGGACACTATTTTGACTTAACACGGCATGACCAATGTCAAGAAAATGGGTTACGCGATAGAGACAATATGATAATAGTTGTACCTCGTTCTTTATAAGAGCCTGTTGTATAGCGCTATCCTTTTTTAGGTCGGAAAACTTCGTAATTATCCCTCTATAGTGTAAGACCTCAATGATCAATACTATGAAAGTTTTCGTATACGTCAAACTTTACTACCACTAACTTGTCAAAGGGACTCGTACTGCCAAAACGCAAAAAATTACTCGAAAACTTTTTCGAATTCGTTAACTACGATTCCATCTAGCCCGTACTGCCGATTTTAGTTCCTTCACGTTTCCGCTAGGGGCGTTGCAGGTAAATGTACGGAAGGAAACGAAACTTCATATCGTTTATGAAAACTATCAAAACTCGTACTAGGGGTACAGAGCTGAAGACTGGCCGTCGTCTAGTCCCGATCTTAATCCGCTGGATTATGATTTATGGTCAGTTTTAGAGACGTACGGCCTGCTCTAAACGCCATGATAATTTCTACGATTACAAACAACAAACAATCCGTACGATTGGCAGTGAAGAATTTTCCCATGGAAAGAGTGTGTGCTTCTATTGATAACTGGCCTCAACGTTAAAAGGAATGTATTGCAGCCAATGGAGACCACTTCGAATAGGCTTTTTATATTTTAAATTGTTTTATATTTATGTATTAAACTAACACACTGTACAAGTAATAAATGTTATTTGCAATAGAAATTCTTTTTTGCTTTGTTTCAGTATTTATGGCAAGACTAGGTAGATAAAAAAAAACGAGCATCACCTGTAATTCTCATAGCCGACATGGTCATTGGCCTCGGTGAACTGGTTGGAGACCCTGTACTTGGTGACGAAGCCGGGGTAGTGCGCGCACTCGCGGTGGAAGGCGAGCTTGTCGCCGTGCCAGCGCATGGCCGTGCCCAGCACCTTGCACAGGAACGTGCCGTAGCGCCCCGCCTCGCTCTCCGTGCAAGACATCACAGAGTAAGTGATGTCGCAGAACAGCTGGGGAGAATATCATGTACATTTTTTTTATATGTAATGACTTGCCTCAAATAAAGACCCATTAAAATTACAATCTAGCCTAAGACTAATAAGTAATTTAAATTTGACATAAACTGCTAAGTAAAGTAAAACCATAGAATACTAAGGGACAGAAGCATCACTCTGCCAAGAAATTTAAACAAATAGCGACTATTGCTATGACGCAATAAAATTCAATTCTGCTCGCGCAGCGCTGCATACCTACCTGTCATATTAACCTACAGAGCGCCTCTCTTTCTATCGCATAGCTCTTATCTCTTCTGACGCGGCACGTGTAACGACGCGCGACCCGCCATCGGTGTCCGGCTATGCACTTGTAGCTTCGTATCTACAGTGCGGAGTGCGCTAGGCCTGGTAAAACTACACAGGTACACAATGATGCAAACAGGTACTACAGGTATGTCCATCAACAGTT
Organism: Petrophora chlorosata; assembly: GCA_951640565.1. Taxonomy (NCBI): domain Eukaryota; kingdom Metazoa; phylum Arthropoda; class Insecta; order Lepidoptera; family Geometridae; genus Petrophora; species Petrophora chlorosata. The sequence goes on along the minus strand of OX621193.1, from coordinate 9,477,701 downwards.
TTCATATTGTCTCTATCAAGGCGAAGACACTATGTTCTTGTGCTTTACAAGTAACACTAACAATTTATACTACGGTTCACTGACGATTTAAAAGGACAAAACCTTTTGAGTTAGTTTAGTCTTTTTCTCGTAGCGTGTATAGTTACCCTGTCGTAGCAGAGCAGCGTGGAGAAGTTGGGCGTCTTGAGTTCGTGCACAGCGTGTACGAACTCCGCGCAGTAGAGCGCGTCGTGCGCCGTGAACACGCAGCGCGGGAACAGGCACAGCTGCATGAGGCGCGTCACGGTCTCGTTCTTGGCTGAGCGCGCCGCGCGCGTCGGGAACCACCCGCCGGCCGCGCGCGCCAGCCGCGCCCGCACCGCGCACACGTGCGCGCGCTGCCGCCGCCGCTCCTCCTGCGGGCGAGCGAGGCGTCACAACTCGCGTTTGAAATGCTGCTGCGACTGCCAGGCAGCCTCGGTACTTGTTATGTATTTAGATATATGTATTCGCGTAATAAATCAGTGCGCAACTAACTAGCCTTTTGAATGGTCGCGTCCCTTTACCCGTAGATCCTAGAATATTGTACAATACTGCAGTGCGTCAGGCATGTTTGCTAATGGATGAATTTTACGCCATTGCATTAACGAGCCGCCTCGATGCTGAGCCATATCTGAGGCAGAACAGATTGAAATGAAAAATTAAAAAAAAAACGAGGCTTCATATTATAGGGGGCGTAGGGTGAGTTTATAAACAGGGGTTCCTAAACATTACCCTAACCGTTAGAGATAGAATAATGTGTCGATAGAAATCCATCGTTTGTTGTGTTTTGTAAACTTATTAAAACTGCATTTTAGGATTTTTGGAACAAATCGAGTTTTCTGCCTAAAATTCACAATATTATGTCCAAATTTTTTTTCACTGAAATCAAATTTTCTCCTGATATGGAAAAAAAGGCAAGAGCACATTTTCATACAAATCGGCCTAAAATCGATGAAAATCAAATAAAATTGTATCTATAAATTTGAACTGATTTACATCAAGTACAAATGTTTTAGTATAGCACTAACCTGGAGTTTTTCGATCAAGGTGTTGAAGCGTTCCTGTTCTTTCTTGCCCTTAGTACCCTGCGAACTGTCCTTTACGGCTTGCGCGGCCGCCAACTTCAAACGTTCGATTTCCCTGTCGTAGCTCTCTTCTGGCACACGGAGATCGTACATGGATAGAGACCTGGCAACATAAATAATATACTGGCATATTTTTAACAAAACCATTACAAATCACCAAACAATAACATTAGCACAGAATTGTTTACTTATTTCAAATAGCAAAAGAACCTTTGTTTCTTTCAGTTGTCTCACAGATTTTTTAGCATAGGTATTTATCTTATTATGTAGCATATAATTTGAGTCTTCAAGGCCAAAGTGAATCGATATCTTCTAGACAAGTATGACAGCATGACCAACGTAAAACCTGTGGTGTATGAAGTTTTGGCACTCACCAAAAAGTAACATAAAACTCTGGGGAGATATCTTCCCAGACCCTCGAAGGCAGCATCGGCGTGATAGCAACAATGACCGGTTCCAGAGCCTCCTGCGCGGCCGCCGCGTATCTCTCCAAGCTCTTCTCGTTACTATCTCCCTTTAAGTCTGCGCTCGTCCGCAGCGTCTCCACTTTAGCGGCTATCTTCTGCGCTAACACTGGACGGTGCAGGAAGAAAGCTACGTCGGCGTCGACATGGTAGTCCCGTAGCAGTTCCTGGTTACAACAAAAGTAATGTTACAAATTGCCCTCGTACTAATGGTCCATCAAGGGCCAATCGTGTTGAACTCAGATTATTAAGGTGTAGATTCATTGCAACAACGTCTCGTGATGCCATAATAGGTCTGGGTATCTTTAAGACAAGAGTGAACAGGTTTCTTCTGGATGAGCGTGCTATATCTTCGACCGCATCGTCACTTAGCAGGTGAGATAGCGGTCAAACGCAAGCCTATAAATAATATATAAAAAAATAATTTAAAGACATATTAATCCTATGAAAGTTTATCTCAACTTGTAAAGTCAAAGTCAAAGTCAAATATCATTTATTAAATAGGCACAAAAGTGCACTTTTAAAGGTCATAAACACATGATACAAATAAAAAATGTCAAAAATTGTAACTTATGTTAACATGACTTTGAAAAAAAGGTAAGTATGTTTACCCATTTCTTTCCTATACTCAAATTGAAGTCTGAGTGCTGAAAAGAAATGCGAAAACTGACTTTACCAGTGCTTCGGAAATACGCCCGCTAGAGAAGATAGCACCAAGAAACTCTGCGGGGATGTCTTTTTTCAGCACAATTACGTATAAATTAGAATTAACAGAATGTAAAACAAGAAATGCGAGTGAGATGTCCCATAGTCATAGTATCAGTAACAGAAAAGTGTAAATAAAATATAAGTAGGTATGACAGTAGCAGTAGGAGTGACTAGAACAGACCAGTCCCCGCAAGCAGCACCCGTTCACGAGTATGACTTGTGGACCAGCCATCACCCCCCTCAACCATATTGGAGGGAAGGGAGTAACCCGACACACAGTGTAGTAATCGTATTTAGGTGTAAATTTGATTCTTTTAGATTTCTTGCCTGAATCGACAATAATTATACCGCATCGCATTAGTCGCAGTGAAGCTATACCTTCTTTTAAGCTCAACACGATATACGATTGATGCTTGAGGGACTAGTAGGTACGGGGGCTGGAGCGTCACAATTGATTTCGGACAATTGCGTTCACAACAAAAGAATTGCTGAAGAGGCGCCGTGTTTCAGACATAGGAAATAAATAGCAGGGACTATGAAGTCACTGGACGACCCACACTCCCGCTTTATGGCTTAGCCGAGTACAGGAAAAATTAATATAGGAAAACCAACAAGTTGTAATGTTTGTGCAGCTGTCGGGTCGGGCATGGTGTTTATTAATTTAATTCAACAATCCAAAAACATCAATATAATCAGCTTATTTAGTTCCCACTGCACGGACACGAGCCTTCCTTTAAATAGAAAGAGTGAGATCGTAATAATTCAAAACCTAGGCAAAAGGAAAATCTGACATGCACCAAGGGGTACTGGGCCCTGGCGGGTATCAGATTTTCCTCAAATCCAATAGACTGCACATTACATTTGAGTTATTGTTACTGTTTCCGTGTATTGTGATGTTCCTAAGAGGTGTGAGTAACGAAACAAACACATTTTTCTAAGAACAAAGCTTTGCTAAGTTTCTGGGATGATCCCTCAATGTAATATACCTGTAGAGGCGGTAACCTCGCGGCGTACTCATCAGCAGAATGCGAGGAAGCTAGGAACGTGCCGAGCTGCACCAAAGCATCTTGACATTGATCCGCCAAACGCCCCACTACTTTCAACTGCGAGCCAGGGGGCGCGCCGTGTATGGACGCGTCTATGTCCTCATATTCTGTGAAATAAGATTGTGCATGCATTTCATTTGTAACTAGATTTAACTACAATAATCTGGTCTCATTTACAAAAAAAAAATAATTACAGAAGTGTTAGCCAAACTTATCATACAGTGAGTAGGTACTGCTCCTATTCTCATTGATCAAGGAGACTAAGTTGGCAACCCAAGGAGATATGAAATCGATGTTGAGCTCACACGAAGCTAGGAAAGAAAGCTACCAACTAGTACATCTACTACTAATTACTAATAGTAAAAAAATACTAGTAGTCATTGTTATTTAACATCATGATATTTGTACCCACATCTTTAAGTAAATTTTATAAAAAGTAAATTATTATGCATTACCTTTCCAAACACAGCAATGTCGCTGTTGCGCTGACAAGATGCACAGAGATATGTCCAGATTGTTCCCAGCCATAGCTTCTTTCAATCTGGCGGACGATCGTCTTGTGTTTCGTACTTGGGCGAAATATCCCGCCTGCGTGTAACAATTTAATTCACAATTTATTGAAAATCTGTGAATACTGTGAATGTAGAGTGAAATGCTCCATAATGTAAGTATGGGGCCAATGACATGGACAAATTATGATGATGTGTTATAATGTGAATAGAAGTCAAGTATTAAATGATCTTACCTCTCCTTTCAGTAACTCTCCGCCAGCCATAGCGTCCAACTGTTCAGGGGTCATTTCCTCCGCAGCTTCAATCCCGGCCATCTTTTGCACTATTTCCTTCAGGATCAGTAGATCTTGACTGCAAAAGATTTTTGAAGTGTATGTAATTGTAGAGTGTAGATATGACAGACAACAAAATAAATACATAACTCTTTATGGTATTCACAAATAGGCCTAGGCAAAATAAGGACAAAACAACTACACTCTGGTGCAATGAAATCGCACACAGCAACATTTTTTGCAAAATTTCATTTATCTTTTCTGAAATAAAAAAAATTATTTTTTTTTAATATGAAATCAAAGGTCATATCAAGACCCATCCAATGATACCATATAAGCGGTGACAAGTTCACTATTTTGCAAAAAAAAAAGAACAACAACAAATTCATCTTTATTAGAAGTTGTTTGCAGTTCGAAAATTGAGGATTAATTAAAAAAAACACAAATTTTACTAAAAAAAAACATTTATTAATACGAAGTGTTACCCCTCTGGCCCGAATAACGGCTTGACACCGGTTTTCCATAGACTCTACCAAATGTTTGATAAAGTCTTGTGGGATAGCATCCCATTCCTCCTTGATGGCATTTTGTAGCTCCTGTATATTGACTGGAGCAACATTTCTGCTTCTAACTCTTCTTTTTAATTCGTCCCACATGTGCTCGATTGGATTAAGATCCGGGCTGCGAGCTGGCCACTCCATCACCGGAATACCGACCTCTTGTAAGTACTGTCGTACAACAACAGCGGTATGGGGTCTAGCATTATCATGCATAAAGAGGAAGTTCCCTCCAATGAAACCAGTAAATGGTACGACATGTTCCTGGAGAACTTCCTCTATATACCGCTGAGATGTTAGTCCTCTTGCTTGTCGTCCTCTATTGGCCCCAGCAATGAAGACAAGCTCAGTTTTGGCTTCGAGAGAGATACCTCCCCAGAACATACACGAACCACCGCCATATGAGACACGTTCCGTGATGCAACACTGGGAAAATCTCTCTGTAGGCCTTCTGTAGACCCTTCCTCGTCCATCATTGCCATGAAGACACATCCTGGACTCATCTGAGAACAGGACTGCTCTCCATTGGTCGACAGTCCAATGCACATGTTCTTGTGCAAATCGAAGACGAGCCTGGCGGTGAGCTGGCGTCAGTTTTGGGCCATTTGCTGGCCTATGCGCAGTCAAGCCACCTTCAGCAAGTCTTCTTCTGACCGTCCACCGACTAACTTCCACTTCACGCACCTCCTGGAGATGCTGTGCAAGTTCAACGGCAGTCAGACGACGATTTCTCAATGCCGTCGTTACAAGAAATCGGTTGTCGCGCTGTGTTGTAGCTCTGGCTCGACCAGATCCTCGTCGTCGCCCATAGCCACCAGTCTCCCGATAGCGCTGGTACACACGACGAACGGAATATCAGCTGATATTCAGTTGTCGAGCTACAGCACTCTGGTTCTGGCCTGCTTCAATTAAAGCAACGACTTGAGCGGCTTTTTCTGGAGTAGTATCCATTTTCTTCTGATGAATGCAGCTGTAGTCACTAGACGTCCTTTCAGGTTGAGCGTTGAAGTGCAAGTGACGACATTTCACTCAAAACATGCTTTTTTTATACATGCAATTGGTCTCGCAAACTGCGGTGAGCTAAGCGAGTCATTTCTTTTCGAGAGTACGGTAAACTCATCACCACTTATATGGTATCATTAGATAGGTCTTGAAATAACCTTCAATTTCGTATTAAAAAAAAAATATTTTTTTCCATTCAAAAAAAATAAATGAAATTTTGCAAAAAACGCCACCATGTGCGATTTCATTGCACCAGAGTGTAGTTGTGTAAGTTGCGTGATGTATTCACCTTTTCATTCTGACGACGACGAACTCCTCGAACTCCCCTCTGTAGCCAGTCGAGTAACACGACGTGCAAAGCAACATTTTCCATACATTTATTTTTAATGTGTTCACGAATACAATTGCCCGCGTACGCACGAAACGCATCCGCAGCTTACGCATACGCTTTTGCTGACCATCCATTGATGTTTGCATTGCAGTCTCGTATACCATCACTGTATACTGTAGTGCGCAAGTATTGAATTCGGTTTGAAGGTAATTGTGGCCAGCGAAATTAAGATTATGAGACTAAGAAATTTTGTCACAACTTAACGAGCGCAGTGCTGTGTCGCGAAGGATTTTGCATTACAATGTTCTGGGTGGTGCCGCAACTGTTAAGGGCAGGCGAATTGCTTACCGTCAGGTATAATGCCTGCTCGTCTCATCACTACATTACATTAAAAATAAATTTAAAATTTAAAAAACCCCCGACTCAATAAAACATGTCTAAGAACCACCGCTAGAAAACCTACTTTCAAATAGCATCCAAATCAGTTCACCCGTTTAAGAGTTACGGTGCCACAGACAGACACACATAAACTTATAACACCCCTCCTTTTTGCGTCGGGGGTTAAAAATGGCTTAGCGTTGAACTCACCTCTGCTGCGCTTTCAGCCTGTTAGCCACAAACTGCAGTAGCGGCGTGAGCTCAATGTTGTGCTTCTTGAAGGCGGCGCCGGCGAAGGCGGCCAGCGCCTGCAGCCAGGGCGGGTGCGCCGCGCCGCCGCCGCGCCGCGCGCACAGCGCCTCCAGCAGGCAGCACCCCAGCACGTCCAGCGACAGCGACGTCAGGTACTTCAGCGACTCCACCACGGGACCGATCAGGTTGTCGTATGTTTGGATCTGACGAAATTATATACACGTAAATCTAATGGAATCAGGCGTGACGTTGCGGAAATTCATCTTAAATCTGAAAAACTCAATGAAAATATCTCGTGTAATTCCGCTCAATATTATGTAGGTTGGGTGGGTTCCCAACGAGTCACACCCAATCGAGTCAGTGTTACTGGATGGGATTTTTTTCCCCTCGAGTCACACTGTTACACTAGGTGTAACACGTTGGGAACTCACCTAAAAAAAATAGTTGCAATGAGTAACAGTATGACTCGATGGGAAAAAAAATCCCATCCAGTAACACTGGCATGATTTTCATCTACTACAGGGCGGTAACTTATAGAAATCGATCTGTCAAATCAATAAGTATGGTATATTTCTCGACTACCCCAATATTTCACGTGTATCTATCACGTTTACTCCTAGAAATTTATGATCGCCTGGTACCTTAAGACTGCACACTACCTCAAAACTGCTTTACCGTTCGCGTTTGAAGTTGCATATCAATAATAGTATTGAATCAATCGTGTTGAAAAAAAAATATAGTATAGTTGAGGATATACTCTGATGTCCATACGTTGTAAAAACACGATTACTAAAAAAAGTCTCGATACAAAAAATTCACAAACTTCCCACTTAAATTTTGTAAATAAAAAGCAGTATACAGTTAATACTTGACCTATTATAATGAAACTTTTTACACAAATCTGAACTAATATAATACGTGTATCTTATGTATTCAATTTAAAATAATGTTATTTTTTATTTTGTTAGAAATTTAATACCGAAATATTGCGTGGAAAACTACACGTCCGCGACAGCCGCTGTGTTGGTTCAGACGCGCTCCGGCACTCGCTCCCGCTCGGCCGCGCAACGTACCTACTAGGTGCAAGCGAGATAGTTGCGACTGTAGCTACGAGTTGACGGGCCGTCGCGTGGGAGCATTTTGATTTGAGCTGGGGTAGTGTGGGCTCTTAACATGTGTTTACTCCGGAGATCGCCTGGAATGTACATTTCTACAAATTTATGATCGCCTGTTACTAAGTATAAAGTATAGTAAGTATATTCCTGAAAATAGAAGGGTGTTTGATGATTGTATACTATAAGTTTATGATCGCCTGGTACTAAGGGTCGTCAAATGATGAGCGCTTTTGTTTGATGATTGTATACTTCTACAAGTTTATGATTGCCTGGTACTAAGTATTTTCTATCACGTTTACTCCTAGCAATTTATGATCGCCTGGTAACAAGTATAGGTCAAATAATGGCAAAATTTTGCTACTTTGGGTTACATTATTGCAATTTTCTTAAGGATATCTTTTATTTATGTTTTAACGAAATTGTAGCCTAATAATTTAGCATTCTATTGGTGAAAAATATGGTTGAAATCGGTCCAGTAGTTTCGGAGCCTTTTTGGTACAAACAAACAAACAAAAAAATATTTTCTCTTTATAATATTGTTATAGATTATTCACCTATTGTGATATTTTTAAAGTTAGTTTGTTACTTACAAAGAGAATTTAAGGTTAAGATCATTTGGGTTTTTTAAGGTTAAGAGAATTTAGTTACCTATATATATTTTTGTGAAGTTTTTAATCAATTTTTTTGTAAATTTACTCAAGAATATACCTATATTAGTTCTAGATGAAATAAAGTAGGTTATCAATTTTCACTTAGATAAAAATAAGATTGACAGGTTGGGAGAGTAATTTTTTTTCTTCCTAACGAGCCACACTGTTACACTCGGTGTGACTCGTTAGGAACACATTTGTAGAAATAGGTCGCAACTAGTAACAGTGTAACAGGATGGGAAAAAAAATCCCATCCAGTAACACTGTGACTGGATTTGGTGTGACTCGTTGGGAACCCACCGTAGGTTGTTGTTAGAATAATATTAATAATATATTATATTATTCTAACAAATGATAGTGATAGCAAATGTAAAATGAATTAAAATTAAAAATATACATATAAAAGCTCCCACTGTTTTTTTAAAACAGAGCATCTATGAAATAGTCTTATTGTAAAAGTCAAGAGGACTTATTACCCGTCGAAATCCATTGAAATAATAATAAATTAATTTATTTCAGGCAATAATACAGTTAACAAATTAAAAGAACCAGCGGCACATTTAAATATATAATAGATAGATAGATAAACACTTTATTATTTACAAAGTACAAGTCAAATATTTACAATGTTATAATATATAATTTATAAACACTAAAACTACTGTTAGGGAATTAATTTCGGCTTCGCCGGAATACTACGCCTTCCCTGTAGCACCGGAATACTACAGCTTCGTGCCAAAACTCAGGAGCCAGGAATTTATCCTTATACTTCGCTGGACGAAGGACTTGAAACTCGTCATCCTCGTTGACTCCAACCTCGACAGCGATAACTGGTTCAGTTCCAAGATCCATCCGCCGCTCCTCTCCTTGATAAACTGAACGACATCCCGACGTGCTCTGGTCAAATCGGGAGAGGTAGGTATATATCGCCATCCTGGGCTCTGCACCGCACAGAGTTGTTGTTGTGGCTGCAGGAGCGGTTGGTTTCGGGCCGGTCAGGGTTGACGTTTCCTCTCCACAAGGGTAAATTCATCCTTGTCGAACTTGCTCATTTCAGGAACGGGTGGTGGACGATGCAGTTCCCGATGTCCCGGGAAAACCTGCGCGAACGTCTTCTGTGGCCGGGTTGGTGCTTGCGGCGTAGGAGAAGTAAGTTCGGGCCGAAACGCAGGCTGAATCGGCGTTTTATCCATGATAGAAATCGAACGAGTAGGGCGATTAACAGCTGTTGGTCTTCCATAAAAATAAATAAATTAGCAATCTGCGGCGAAACGGTGTCGGGTGACGGTGACGCTTACTTGTTGACCGGTGCAGGATTCACGCCTCGTTGACGCACAGTAATATTTTGTGCGGACAGCGGTGAAATAGGGGATCGGACAATTTTTCAGAAAGTGTTTTAAATTAACCATAATCAATATATATAGCCATGAAAAATACCATTTTAATTAAATAAAGCTCTAAAAGTACCTAAAATTAAAGTTAAATATTATATTTCAAATATTGCCGCGCAAAAGGTCACCTCAGGTGTGTGACGTCATACGCTGGCCGAAACGTCAAACCAGTATTATTGTTCTGTGCGTCAAACTCAAACTACGAAAGAAAACTTGCAAAGAGATTTAAATACGTTTTGTGAAGTTTGGGGACTAAATTGAGTAAATTGTCGGAATGGAACGAAAACCATATCGTTGGTGTGCAGTACCTGAATGTAGAAATAATTCTATAGCTACTCTAAATAAATTATTCATTAATGCACCACGAAAAGCAGAAATGCGAAAAAAATGGATGGATCTAGCAAGACGAAAACACGAAGGGATGTCTATAACATCAGCGATTTTCTTTTGTGAGGACACTTCGATGTAAGTACCTTTAGATAGAATTTAAGCGGTGTGTAAAATAATAAGTTCCTTTTGTGTATGTATAGGTTATATTTACAAGTAAGAAGTTTAGTATAAGTGCTTAAATAATTTGTAATTTGTGTTATAGCTGCCGAATGATATGGAAAATTACATGCGATATCATATTATGGGCTTTGTAAAAAAATAATGATAAGACCTGGATGCCTTCCTTCAAAATTTCAATGTCAAACTGATAGGAAAAGAAGTTTGCCATCAACTACTATTATAGTACGTCTTGCCCCGCTGCTGTCAAAAGGCAAAGAATGTCTTTAATACAAGAAGCCCTTGCAGAAGTTAAACTGGAGACTAATATGGAAAAAGAAAATACAACTCAGTCTCTTAGTAAGTACCTAGCTAAATACCTACTAGTTTAATTTGAACCAATACCTTTTTCAGAATGGTTAACAATAATGACCAATTTACCTTTGTTTTAGATTAACAAACTGACTTCGTAAGAGAAGAACAGCCAAAAAGCCAAGATAAAGGTGTACAAGTTGTTGTCAAAGTAAATACTTCAGAAGCAAGTATACACAAACACATAACAAATCCAAAAACATTGCAACATCACCATCTAAAACGTGGACAACAACCACATCGACATCTCCGTTCATAGTAGAAGAACAAGTAGAGCTATCAAGACCAAGTGTGTCTAAAATAAACAGAACATTCATCGATGGATCTGATAGTGACATATCACTTTACACCCCATCAATATCATTTCAACCATCATCATCTTCTGTTCAATCGTTACAGTGTAAAATACCATCTGACAGTAGTAGCTTAAAGAGTACTAAGAGTACTTACTTTATAGAGTTATTTATTTATGAATTATTATGTGTATATACCTAATATTAACTTTAATAAATAAAACCATTGAATATGTAAATTTTTTATTTTATTTTGAACTTTCATATAGAATAGGGTATACATTTTTTTTCCAAAATTGAGTTGAACTTGAAATATAGTGCTTTACTAAGGCCTCATTATAGCTTACTAATAACATTTCAACATGGTTGTTGAGTTCAAAATCCCAGTGAGCAACACAGAAATAACAATGTTTCAAATTTGTGACAAACATTTGAATTTGTATTTGTGCCATATATTTTTCTGTCACTTTATTATCTTTCAAATAATTTTTATATGTTTTTTCACTGGTTGGGCATTTTATTTCAACGCATACTTTATTGTCAATAATACCATCTGGTGAACCAGCTATAAATGGGTATCGTGAGGAAATAAATAATCCTTCACTTTCTTGCCAAGTGTTTTTTCCACCGTTTCTTTCACTTTTGTTTCTAATTCCCGACCTCTCTTCATTGCTTTTGTGTCTGGGGTCTTGGCTCCCATGATCATAGATATCAAAGACCCATCTGCAGTATGACATTTACTAACTTTGTAGGATTTTGAAGCTGTAATACGCCCATACCTGAGCTCGTGCCACAACCTGTTCTTATATTGCATTCGAGAGTTTTCTTCAATCAGTTTAATGTTTTTCTCAGTAAAATACTGAGCTATTGTATCCAAAAATGTGTCACAATCACCGTCATCACAATGTTCAATGATTAAGTAATGAAGTGACAATTTCTCATACTCTTTCACTCTGCAGTTATTATATTTCAATAATTCACAGTTTGTGACATTTCGGGTAGCAGCTGCTTGGAGAAATTGTTCCAGCATATTATTGTGTGGAGCAGTCTGTGTAGAAGATAGTCTTTTACCAGACGAAAGGTCCTTTGCAGTAACATACTTAACATTGGTACCAATCTGAGCCAGTTTAGATTTCTTCCAGTAACACTGTATTTCAGTACTAGATGGCTCCTCACTTCTCCTGTGGACCCACATCAGAAAAGTGACAGCATGTTTGCAACCTCCCATTGATGCAGCACAGTCATGACACTGAACGCTGACTACTTTTTCTTCTTTTTCATTTACTATCATAGTCGCATTATACGACTTTGAACGAATTTTGTGCTCTGGACACACTTTACATTTGATCGTACACAAATCCGTATCTCGCCGAAGTTGGACGTATCCTATCGCATCATCCCCGTATGATTGTCTCGCTGATCTAAAAAGACGCAAAAGTAAAATATTAAAGTCATTATAAAAATAAAAAGGACATAACATTACATCAATTATCACAACCTACACTTTTTAGGTTATGTTTCTCTTTGTTATTTCCATACTCACATAAATTAGATCAAATGAAGAATAACTGAAATACTTACATAGATGTTTTAACATTTCGAAATTCAGCAGCACAGAAGTCCGAGTTTGAGGCAAAGAAATTGCCAACCATTAATATATCCACTCTCGGCAGAGTTCTATTGTCGGCTTCTATATAGCTTGGTTCCAAGTTATTTATTGTACAAAACAAGTTGTAAGCAAAGAGATAATGATCACTTGGGAGAATTGCACCTATTAATGGACTATTTTATTATCTCTTAATTCTAAATATTGTAAGATTTTATGAAAAGCAAAAACGAAAAGTAATCACAACACAAACTTGGCACACGTCATCCGCCTACGGATGACGTCATGCGCTGAGATTGGTGTTTCGCTTGAGACGAAGAACAGATTAAAATAGTCAGAATTTTTAGATTTTATTTCTTGATTTAAAAATACAAATCATTATTATTTCACAAAAATATTGTTTGGACGATCTTCCTGGTTCGATAAACATTCGTTCTAACAACATTTTATATTTTTTCTCGATTACTGTCCGATCCCCTATTGACGACGCAGTGTTTTTGTTGCGCAACTCTTTCAATTCTGTCTTCAGAATCGCTACGGTTTGCTCTGATTTTCTATTTTGAAGCGTATATTTCGTTGTAGTCGGTTTCTAGCAACGTGCTGTCTTTTAGCAGCCTCGTGACATCTACGTGAAGTCATTGATCGTTAATCTACTTACCAGTAGATTAACGATGTAAGTAGATGAACGAAGTTACAGGTAGTAGTCGTTGATCTACTGGATTCCAGGTGACTGATATCGATGCTATCGGCCCCTCAGTTCGGCCTCCGATCATCTTCAGAATATGCGCCTGGAGGTCTTCCGACAATATAAAGGAGTCCTATAATTAATGCTTAATCATCTTTACTTATAGTTGACTTTAACCAACGTTTGTTAGGTTAGTAGGTAATGACATATAAATATAATGATATAATAATATAAATATATTGTATACATACCTGCATAAGCATGTAATCGAACAGAAAAGCAGGCGCAGCGTGCGACAGCTTTCCTATGAGGCGTCCTTGCGGCTTGATGTTTTCCTTAGAAAGGCGCTTCATAATATGTTTGATGCGTTGCAACGAGTTGCCACGAACGCGCATTAGCGCCGGAATGCGCTCGCCGGCGTCGTTCTTCCAGCGGGAATATAAACAGTACCTAAAAAGGACACACAAAAATGTTATTTATTTATTTATTGTGACACAAAAACGATTTCAATCAATTACATTTATCACACAAAAAGTTCGTACAAAATAAAAAAATTGAATTTATATAATAAAATGTCAATAATATTATAAAAATGTCAATGTATTCAGTAATATTAATATCAGCAATAGTTATAATGTCATTTATTAATTATCATAATATAAACACATTATAAAAACAAGATATCAATAATTAATATTTGCTATTGGGGTCATAGGACTCACAAAACGTCAATAATAAAATATGTTATGTGTGACATAGATATTTAGATCACCATTGTCATCATCATCATCATGGGGGCCTTTTATTTATCCATTCTAGGATATAGGCCTCTTCCCTACGTCTCCATTCCCGGCGGTCTTGAGCCCGGTGCATCCAGTCCTGGCCTGCGTGTCTCCTGATATCGTCCACCCAGCGCTGCGGTGGTCGGCCGCGGCCTCTAGAGTCCGCCCTGGGTCTCCACTCAAGGACTCGTTTCGCCCAACGGCTCGCATCCATTCTTGCAATGTGTCCTGCCCATGCCCACTTTTTCTTTGCTATAGTAGCCATTACGTCCTTCACTTTCGTCTTACTCCTGATCCATTCATTTCGTTTGTGGTCACGCAAAGTAATACCGAGCATAGCTCTCTCCATTCCCCTCTGCGCGACTCTGAACTTCTCGGCTGACTTTTTAGTGAGCGCCATGGTTTCTGTTCCATATGTTAGCACGGGCATGACACATTGCTCGAAATCTTTTATTTTTAGGTGAAGAGGTAGTTTGCCACGTAATATTTGCTTGTTGGCACCGAATGCTGCCCAGGCTTGTGCAATTCGTCGTTCCACTTCTGCGGTTTGGTTTTCAAAGCCCAGAGTAATTTTGTGTCCTAGATATATGTAGTCCTTCACAATAGCCACCAGATCACCATTGTAATGAGGGGCAAATGGGTATGGGTAGTATGTATTAATAAGAGACCAAAGATGATCTCATGATCATCTTTGGTCTCTTATTAAAAAACTAAAGAAAAAAGAAGCTAGGCTAATTTAATATAATGGTTCCTCCAAAACTAATGCATTAAAGTCAACTCAAACTTTCAGACCCAATAAGCAGTTCCCACAAATTAAGAGCAGGTGTCAGGCAGCATTAAAAGTTCTTAATAAATAACAAAACATGTAAGTTACCTGCACTGGTATGGATAAAGTTTGAGCAAAGTGTAAATCTCCTCGGCCATACAACAGTTGCCTTCCATTAGTGTCAAAGATGGCAGTATGGCTGCGTCTAGAACTGTCAATGCCTCATAATGCAAAGGGTCATTCTTCTGTGATCGAGATGTTCTTAGGATTCGAATTATCTGCAAGAAAAACAATCATAACTAAGTATTATATTATCATGTTTTATATATTCAAATCCAAGGCTTCTTGATTTTAAGAGATCTGAAATATTGTGTAATATGTTTATTTTATATATCAGATAGAAGTGTAACTTACTTTGTACATCAAAATGGGGTCATAATGTAGTGAAGGTCCCAAAGAAATGAGAGCCGGTATGACAGTTTCTTTCATGTCTTCATAGGTCTTGCACTGAGGCGGCGCCAAATTTGATTTTAGAGGTGGAATTGGCTTGCCTCCTATTTTAGGAGCCACTTTGCAGTTTCTGTAAACAACAACAATCAATTAATCTTGTTTAAGCAAACGGTAACTGAGGCAGTTTGACCTGCCAATTTCAACATCATTGTTTGATTCTGATTGCTAAATGAAAACAGAGTTTTGCATGGAGTTAAATGACATGGATGTCGTTTCCACATAATATTTTTGGAAAAAAAAATATGTCACCACTATTGGACATTTGTAAAACTAGGCTGAAAATTCTGATGCCATACATAATATTAAGATACTTGACTTACGCTCTATAAAGTGGTTCAACTATAGCATGCAACATAGCACAGAGTGCTTTGGCAGGTCGCTGTGGCATGACGGTTCCTGGCAGTCGAGCTGAGAGAGCCGCAAACTCGCGCCAAGCTGTCACATTCAACAGCGCCTCGCATAGCACTAGCTTCTGGTTCCCCCAGTATTCCTGAAAAAGTAACATGAATATATGGCGTTCTGCTAGGTATTCGCGGCACATGAGTAATGTAGGTGGACACAGTGTTCATTATTATTCCGTGCCAACATAAGAAGGACAACCTCATTTTCATGATTTGCAAATATGTATAAACCCTTCTGTAACCTCTATACTAAATAGGCACAACAGCAATGCTGTTACAGGGTAACACCACACATTAAAACTTGGACTGGTACTGGTTTTAATCAATTAATCAGTAACATAAGCAATATCCAATGTGTTGCTGGATAACTAACAAAATACATCACTATAATTTTTATTAACCGACTTCAAAAAGGAGGAGGTTTACAATTCGACGGTACGTTTTTTTTTTTTTTTTTGTGTTTGTTACGCGATTTCTCCGCCAATTATGCATTGATTTCGATGATTCTTTTTTTGATTGGTAGGTAATACTTCAAAGGTGGTCCCATATAAATTTTATCGAAAATCATTCAGTAGTTTTTGAAAAAAATAGCAAAAACAAAAAAATATAAGTTTAATCTTCAAGTCGGTTCTTGTTTTTTTCGTAACCAACTTTCTAAAGGTGGAGGTTTGTATTCGACTGCTTCACCTGCTTCACCCAGGGTTGACTTCCGGTGAGGGAACTCCTCAACGGTGAATAGTACAGACACAACATTTCGTAAATGGATTTAACCATAATAGCCTGTTCTAAATTCCATCATGACATGGCAGATACACCCAGGATTGACTTCCGGCGAGGGAATTCCTCAACAGAGAATAGGACAGACATGATTTTTTTTTTGTACATAAATTTAATTGTGATAGCCCGTTTTAAACTTCGTCATGATGTGGCTTCTAGATCATAAAAGCTTGTCTTTAAAAACTTTTTGAATTAATTTAATTAAAACTTGTTTTTCACTAAAAAGGTTAAAATAAATTATTTTTCAAAAAAAACTAAACCGACTTCAAAACCACAAATGGCACTCAAAAGTAATAAATAAATTAATATAATTATCATAAGCGCTACCCACTCATATATTTGAAGTCGGTGCCAGCCAAGTCTAAAAGGTAGTAGATAAATACTACCTACAAGTAGTACTTACTATATACATAGTATTTATCTACTACCTATTAGACTTGGCTGGCACCGACTTCAAATATATGAGTGGGTAGCGCTTATGATAATTATATTAATTTATTTATTACTTTTGAGTGCCATTTGTGGTTTTGAAGTCGGTTTAGTTTTTTTTGAAAAATAATTTATTTAATTAATTGTGTACAAGCTTTATAACTTTTCAATCTACCTGAGGATCAGGTTTTTCTTCCACATACTCCGTGGGGGCATTGGCTTGAGGTCCTTTGGTTGAAACGATACTGAGTTTACGGATATAGTCCTGTACAGCCTTGATTTCCTTCTCTGATGTTTTCGCCATTATTGAATCATCAGGACGCAGCTGGAATTACATACATAAATTGGATAGTTTCGCCTCAAGTGTATTTACAGCTAATATAAATGGTAATGATACTCTATAAAAGTATGCAAGCTTAAATAGTGATTTCTGACAACATTCTAGGTGTTGTGGTTATTTATTGCATCATCTGTCATGTACAACATATTGGCACAAGCACTGAAGACAAGAAACTTTATATGTACTCACCCAGGGATAAATATCATCCAATGATATCACTTGATGCTGAAGCAGCAAAGCTATTACAGTCATCAATGCCGGTGGTTCTTTGTAATCATCTAATACTTCAGAATTGCCTAGTTTAAAACCTAGCACCTCAGATATAACCTGAGGATCGCCCATATAGTTCTTTATGAGGGGTATGAACAACTGGTCAAGATGTGGCCTGGCCTCAAATGACTCTAATATTATATCGAGCACTCTATTAGGATCTAAATTGAAACAGCCTGAAACAATATATTGTAGAATTAAGTCACAAGTCAAAATATGCATAAATGTACATATAATTATTAGGAAATGGCTATTCTAAGATAAGAATTATTGGAAGCCTAAAACTATTGTTTACCTATTAGTGATTGAATGATTTCCATTAAACTTTTCCATTCCATGTTTTCATTCATTTCCTGGTTTAGCTCCACTATAAGTTTTGCATATCCTTCACTTTCTTCTCTAAATAAATTAAACTTACGTTGCTTGTAACTGCAAAGTAAATATAAAATTAGGTATTGCATAGAAAAGGCAACACATACACAAGTGTGATTAACAGGGCTTACTGAGAGCTTGCACTTAAATTGAGGGAAAGGAAACATAATTTAGCCAAGAATGAGCATTTTTGGGTTAGTGAAAACTACCATACTTACTACAACTTAGTCTTGATTTTAATAAATTTTGTATAAAAGTTCCTGTTCTTCAATATCCCAACATCTTGTAGCGTGTCAATTTCCAAGCGTTCTTTCAAAAGTTTGTCAGATATAAAAGATTCCAGTTCTCTTACAATATGGCAGAAGTTTATACGTTCCACACTTTGAACGTCCACACATGTTTCTGCATCAAGTACAGATACAACGTCCAGCATAATTGACGGAATGTCAGCATGAAGGGCCTAAAATATTGAAAATTGAGGAATGAGACATATCAAACAAACAAGGAAAATATGTTATTAATTTTATAAATGCCTTGTGTTAAAATAAATCCTTGTATTTCTTACTGTAATATCCCGCAGAACTGCAAGTACTGCATCTTTCTTCAAGTTCCCACGCAAACCGCAGAGCAATAGGTCGTAAATGCTTTGAGACAAGCCAGAGAGCTTGCCAGACTTTGAGAACAATGGACTTTTGTCTTCATCTTTAATTGATTGTGTCACATGTTTTATACTGAAAAAGTGAATAAGCAGTAAACTAAATAATCGACATAATACGACATATAGCTAATAGCTTTAGGTATTTGTTAAACAGATTCTTCAAATAACGAGTACTGAAACTCAAGGGTTATTACTTAAATCCGCAATTTTTTAGGCTTTTACTTTATGTTACTATGATGTATATAGTAATATAAATGAGCCTCGAGGAGGTAAATAGGTAGGTAGCATGTGGTGGAATCCTACCGATAAGAAACATAATTTAATGTAAAATACTCACAATTGATCCTTTCCTGACTTATCCCAGCTTTTACAGTAATCAGATACGAATTTAGTAAACGAGCCCATGCTAGAGCTGCTAGCAAATTATTATTTTGAAATTCCTAAACGCAAAAACAAGCAAGCATCACGCCACCGCCATGATTTATTGAATGAACCACCACAGATAATACAGAAATAAATAATATATATATATCGATAGAATAAAAACACTCGATGTAAGGTTAAATCGTCAACATCGAGTACACGTCGATGAAGAAAAAGTATTAAAAAAAATAGAATTCACGCAAAAAGATGAACAATTAAACATATACACATTTCATTTCATTTGACAAGTAAGTAAATATAGACAAAGTGGAGACAATTGGGTATTTTTTGGGTATTGAGCAACTATAGTGGTCTCTTTTATTTCAAGTAACTTTTGTGATAAGTAGAAAAGGATGCATTCTATTTTGGAAGTACAACTTTTTTCGGTAAATCTATACTATACTCATTGAGGTCTCATTCCTCAATGGTGAAGAAGAAGCTTAAAATATGTCAAAGTCATTCCTATTTCCATGGCTGTATGCAAAGTTGGCTGTATGCATTGAGGTCTCATCCTCAATGGCTGTATGGCTGTGAACTACTTATCAGTTTTGCATTCACGATTGCGTTAGCAGGCGACAAATGTCCAAATAGAGTTTTAGGCCAAAACCATTGAGGAATGACACTGTAAGACCTCAATGGCCAAAACGGTGGAGCCATGGTTTCTAGCTCCTAGCCTCAGATTAAGACTCTTTAGTATATATTTAGCATTAACTTGCAGTCTCTAGTATGGTAATTTGCTGAAAAGTGAAGTTAGCTGCGAGATGAATGTCTTTAATTTTAATTTTTGCCTTAAATTTAATTTAATTTTTTGACTTTGGCTGGCGTCTTGGCGTTCGTGATCATGACCGATTTTTTTTAGCTGAAAATGTTTACTGAGTTAGTGAAATTTGAAACATCGTAACCACACCATTAGGCAGTTTAATTATTTTTTACTGTTTTTGAACGTATTTTTAACTCAGCCGACTGTCACTGTCAGTGTCATGTTTAATGACTTTGAGATAACCTAAAAAGAAAATAGTGAGTTCTAGTGTCATTCCTCAATGATAGAAATGAATAAATTTTTCTAATTTTATTGTGTTTTTGTAACTACTGCAATTTAAGCAATTTTACAAAATGCCTACGTACGAATTAGCATTGATGTTGAGAGCTATGCCAAAACCAGAACTAAAGAGTACGCTCAAACGCGTAGCTACTGCTGTATTTAATCGTGGCGGGATAATAAGGGATATAGAAAATCTTGGATTCCGAGCAATGCCATACAAAACCAGTGCTCACGGTTTGGTACACAGAGAAGCTAACTATTTTGTATTTAAAATCGATACAGCGACTCGAGCAGTGTCCGATTTAAAAGAAGAATACGGTAGAGATGTGGACATCATAAGACAACGGGTGTACAAAGTTGTAGATGAAAATAAACATGACTGTCAGTTGGAGACCGAGCTTTTGCCGCCAGCATACAGAAGAGAAGTACAGAAGATGATTGAAATAGGCAAGACTCAAGTAAACCGCTTTACCCACAAATTTAAATATAATTCAGGATTGGATTACTATCCCTTCCAAAAGTAGTATTTAGGTATTTACTATTTATGCATTTGTAGTATAGATTTAAATATGTTAAGCAGTAGTGTATAAAAGTTTGCAAATGTGATGCATAACAATTTACCAGATTACATGTTTTATTTGTAATAAAGTTTACTGTTATCATCTCATGCCTTGAGTAATTTTCTAACCATATTAATTAAAACTGTTCAAAATAAAATGTTCTGATCTTCATACATTTATTTAAAATTCATTAGGCACAGGTGACATTGATTTGTTATATAATAGTTTTGTAACTTGTTTCAAGTTGCAATCTTGCAGTGCTGCTCGCAAACCCACATTCTCATTGTTGAAGTTATCACCACACAGTGATAATGCATGCCAGTCTGTATTCCATTGCACTACTGAGTCTGAAAGAAAAACTAATTTCAATACTTCAATAACTTTAATTAGATATATAAAGTACCTATTTTGTTAAATCTCTAGTCTCAGTGCATGGGCCCAGGCTTCAATAGAAAATCTATTGTGTCTGTTATTTAAGAATTTAAGTTAAGTAGGAGTCTCAGATGTTTTACTTATGGAAATACAACAACACCTAAACTATACAGCACATACCAACAAGTTCGTCAAAATGTGTTTCGATGACATCACTGTCTGAAGATTCCCAAACATGCATGTATTCTTCACATAACACAGGACCATCTTCATTCATAGATTTTGCATCTAAGTCCAATGAACTGTTTAAAACAATACACATTGATATTGAAATGTTTATCATTTTGAGGTCTAGTTGTACCTCTCGAGTTGTAGCTCCCAGGGCCACTATGCCATTATTTTATAAAAAAAATAGTTTACCTAATTGCTTCTCGTAAAGAAATGTCCTTTTTCTTGTGGTACTCTGATTTGAATAAATGTTCCAAAAGCTCAAAAGATTTTATACAGCAGTTGTCTGGAACATCTGGAAAAATATTGTTGCTCAATTGCTATTTTAAAAAGTATAGTTACTTCTTTAACATACCACAAGATATTTCTGCCCTGATGCCTTTTTGTACAGAAGAGTTTGATATAATACTTCTCATGATTGCGACTGTGGAGACATTGTCTGATTTGAAAAGAGCCAAACCTCTTCTGTAAAATAAAATAAATATTATTTAATAATCTCACTACATAATCCTAGATCTAAGTTAAGAGTCGTCAAGTTCTTCTGCATTATGAGTATCATATGTAAACTTACTGGTATTTGCAAATAAGTACAGTTCCTAGCAGAGTATGAGACCGTGCAAAATTAACAGTGGTGGCTGGTCTTGGCAAATCCCCTGGGAGAGCTTCGGTGAGCCATGAAGTTATTTCCGCTACGGAAAAACTACCTGATACGCGCAACTGACACCATGGCCTGAAACAAACAGTAATAGGTAATATATGCTATTCAGTGCCTTCGATGAAGTATAGGTACCAGTACAGTCATTATGTTTCAGTTCCATAAAAGATAGTAAAATCATTAGTAAGCTACCTTGACTGCTTTTCGCACTCCAAGTCTTCATGTTGCGAGTAATATGGCAAGGCTGCTAATCTGATGGTGATCAGGCGCGCTACTCTAGGTGCTCCTGCTGGTAGCGCGTAAATGTGAACGAGTACGGATTCAGGCACGGATGTCGGAGACGCTAGGGCATAGCGCATGCGAACCCATAATCGTCTTGTGCCTGCTTGGCATCTCACAGTCGCTAGCAAGTCGGACGTGTCGCTCTGTACCAAAACAAAAGCACAAAGTACCATAATGAAAGTGTGAAACCTTGCTTTGAAAGTTGAAAGGTTGCCTGGAAAGATCGCTTTTAGCGGAAAGGCTGCCCATTGTTGCACTTGCAAAACTGTAATTTTTTTATGCATATTAAAGATACCTCTTTAGATTAGAGAAAGGATTACCATCCTATCTATAATCTATATGTCTTAATTAGGGATTAAACGCACCTGTGAAGCGCATATACTGAGAACTGCAGCGGTATCCGTCAGCATTTCTAGTTTTTTATCACAATAGATAAAGAGCATATCCAGTGGTACAGCAGACATAAGTCTCGCTTCTTGCCAACCATCTTTCGATGCGCCTGTTACCTTCGAAAGAAGAATGTTTTAGTGGAAATCTTCATGTTCTATTATAGCTATTAGGTAATACTAACTTCATATTGTAAGTCTAGCAGTGGTGGTACCGACAAGCCAGAGTTAACGGAACGAGTGTTTCGTTGATACTTCTCGCGTTCGTTAGCAGTTTGTTTTTCTAGTCGTGCTATTTCAACTCTGAAAAGGTGGAATTGCTGCAATAGGTATAACGTGGAATAGTCAAGGACTGGAATAGTTCATAGCTTCAACGATAAATCATAAATACCTAAACGCTAGAAGTGACTTACTCAAGTTTGGTCCTTCGAGCAGCAAGAGTTTCTTGAGGTACTTTAGACAAAGCGGCAGCTCCAGACAAATGCCCTGATCTGAGTGCGAATATTCTTCCCGAGAAGGTGGCAACAATTAGCTCGTTTTCGTCTGTCCCAACGCAACCTCCGTCTATAGAAGTGACGGGCTCCCCACAAAACTGCAATGATGTTTAGATCCGTTTAAAATAACTCACTGTAGCTAGATATGTATTATACCTGCCTATTTTCGAGGTAGTAAACCCAGAGAAATGAATTCTCCATTTCTCTGAGTTAACCTTATCTTTAGGACACTTAACAGGTTCTATAATTTTCGTACGTAAGTATACTTCAGCCTCGGCTTCTCCGATAAATTCTCCATGTCGATGAGGTAGAGCTGCACAGAGCCATCGTGGCGCCCTACGGCCAGGTGTGTACTACCGTTGCTGAAGTACCAGCCGAAGCACACCACCGAGCCGAGACTTCGCCCCTCCACCAAACACTTGCTGTAGAGAGAAGATCTGAAATGGACATAAACCGGCGTTAAGCCATTTGTATTACTGGCTGTACAACAGCGTAGACACTTCTTTAGTAGTAGGTATATCATGTTTTCATAAGAAGATTGTAATAGGTACCTACCTACTAATTATTTAAAGACTTACTGCTCATAACTGACAAGCCCAATAGATCCATCACTAGCTCCATAGAAAGCATAGATTTCAGGAGTGTGCATATTAGGTGGTATCGCAAAACGAGAGGGACGTGAAGAAATAGGGATGCGGGACACCAACTGCCCATTCTCCAGGACTGCCACACCTTTGTTGGCAATCAGCAAGAGCAGGCGAATTTTAGTATTCTGAAAAATTTACAAATTATTCTTAGTGGCTTAATATCTTAATAGTACCCTGCAGCATATAGACAAGGGCTGATGAATCATCAGCCCTTATCAGTAGGTACCAATGCATGATCATCAGTGATGATCATGCATATGTACTCGTATATGCACAATGCCGAAAATTATTAATTTACAGAGTAGGTACATAGGTACCTAGATAACTACAGTGGATGGTGACTTACATTAGGGGCTGCAAACGCGGCAATGTCCAGCAATCTATCTTCGCAGATATAAGAATTAATCTCTCGCAAGTCCCTGT
The DNA here is from genome assembly GCA_951640565.1 of Petrophora chlorosata. Classification (NCBI taxonomy): domain Eukaryota; kingdom Metazoa; phylum Arthropoda; class Insecta; order Lepidoptera; family Geometridae; genus Petrophora; species Petrophora chlorosata. The sequence goes on along the minus strand of OX621193.1, from coordinate 9,453,658 downwards.
AGAAAGTGACCGTTCGACCACTGCAGAGGATCAAATCGCTTCCAAGCACGCACCTGCCAGCATAAAATCTGTTCACCTTCCGTAGTCCAGCATCTCAGCAATAGTAAAATAACAGCATAAATATTTACATAGAAGTGATGGTCTCAGATACAGAAGTTTCTATAGTGAGAAACACTTTTCCTTTCCTTGTGTAACCCTTGACCTCGTTCCCGGATGCGGCAAATATTTTGTCTGAGTGGTTTCCTGGCCACAAAAATTATGAATATAACATAAGAAAGTAGAGATAGGTCCTTACTAGGTAAGTATAGTCTAGTCTCTACCTACCATTAGTAGAAGCAAGTTGTACAGAAGTGATAGGTTTCCCTGGGAGAGTCTTGAACTGAACAACTGGTTCTTCATCTTTTATGCTCAGACATTGCAGAACCCCATTTTTATCGCCGACGGCGAACTGAAACACATAAGGTAATTGATCGTTTTTTGTATTAGGTACATGACTGATTGCATGAGTTGCATGAGTATACAGGTGACCAAATAGCTATGTTAGCTTCTATTCACTTACTTTTTGTTCCGGCCTTTGCGCAGAAGAGGGTAAAATCTTTAGTGTATTAGGATAGGTGATCCCGCATATAGTGTAATCGATGCGATAAAAATTATAATCCATTTTATGTTTTAAATATTGTCTAATTAGGGGATTAGTCTTATCGGCTATAAATGAATAAGGAGTTAAATATTTAATTTGATTAATTTCCGATTCTATGTGGTTTATTGTTTTGATTCCTAACTTCCTTGGTTACCATACTTGCTCTCTCATTCACTTTCTACGGGTAGGCCAAAGTGTGCTTCTCGCTGGAAGCATAGGCATATTTCAAATCTAAACTTAAAGTTTTAGTTTATGTAACTTGGCTATTATTATAATCGAAATATGAAAGTACAACGCACATCATTCCTCAATGGCACAAGTGCTTTTTAAATTTAGCGCTTGCGCTACGGTCGATGATAGTGACGAGTATGGCTTTGGAAATTATTTGCATGCGAACGTACGGTGAGCCATAGATAAAGTAATCACTCAATATCTAAGATAAAGATTTTTAATATTTTGTCTTTAAAATTTAAAATAACGACTGATGAAATATTACACGCATAAATATGGTTGACCGTTAATCACAATACATAACAACACCAAATTTTCACAAATTATTTAAATAAACACTTGTAGCCCCGCGTCTCACGTCTTTTTCACCCCCGCAAAACGAAACGAACTTTGAACTTAAATATATTAAAAATTGGCTTACCGGTGAAATGTTATATTAGAATTCTGTTTAGTGTGTTACGAGTACCGTTTTTACAAGGTGTTATTGCAGATTTAACCATTTTTTTAAGATAAATAGAGCTTTTTTTTAAGAACTCGTTATGTATACTGTATTACACATTTATTGTATAAGACACAATGTATTGCGAATCGGGATGCTAATTGCTAATATGAAATTGGGCAGTTGTGAATTTACAATTTCGTGGGAATTTTTATTATTACATATCGTGAATAACGGGGTTTGGACACATTATTAATACAATTTATTTGATTAATAATATTTCAGCAAGTTATTTATGCTGCGAATGCTAATTAATTCAATAACTTTGATGGTTTTTGATTTCACTATATTCTGTTGCTGTCAATGTCAAAAAAAACGTCAGTCGTCATCTGAAGAAATCTAACCTCTAAAAGTTGGAAAAATATAGATTTTCATAAGAAATAAATTTTACCTCAAGTAAACAAATTCAAAAAATGGAAATAGATAAAGAAAATATCGTTCAAGCAGTCGTTGTTATGGATACATTCAACGGCAACTTTGCGCCTATTGTAAATGATAAATCTATGGTAAACATAACGTAATTCTACTTTATTTTCTATGAAATAAATGAAATTGAAAAGAAATAGTAGGTTCTTATTAGTAATTATTTTTCTAGGCTTTCCTCACTGTTGCTGGTGTGCGTCTGATAGATACTATCCTGGATTCCCTATCCTTGGGTGGAGTAGGTGAAAGCATATTGTTTTGTTGTCAAGATGGTATGAGGATCAAGGAATATGTCAAGTAAGCAATTATTTGTGCAATATTATTACTTATGCTTAAACTTGCCAATTTCGATAGGCAATGAGATTGGATCTGGTGTTAGAATAAACAAAATCATTTCCAAAACATTCTGTACTGTAAATTTTGCAAGCGTCCTCCCCCCCGTGAAGACTTGGTGAACCAAGTATATAAATAAATCCAAAAATGTGAGAAAATGATACTTGAGGGAGAAACATCCCACAGTGGGATGATAAAAGCTTGATGCCACAGAAACATCACCCCTGGCAGGTCCATTAAAAATCATGGGGCTATGTTGTACTCAAACTAAAACTTATTTTCCCAGGAAGTGCCAAAAAGACAAAGCTCTATGGAGCTTGACAATGGATGTGCAGGTAATGATGTCTGATACTTGTCAGACCATGGGAGATGTTATGAGGGAAATAGATGCGGCTGGTCTCATTAGGGGGCCGTTTGTTCTGACTGGAATAAATACTATTACAAATGTTGACTTTGCTGCCTTATTGGATCAACATAAGTAAGTATTTTTTCAAAGTATTCTATTGTATTAAAATACTAAGACAAACAACATTTTCAATAAGAAATGAAATAATACATAAATACATAGTGAAATAATACATGATCAATACAATTGTAATGTGCATTTTTCCAGGCAAACATGTAAAAAAGATAAAGGAGCAGCAATGACCCTGGTCTACAAGCAAGTTGCCTGGGAACATCCTTTGATAACTTCAGACAAACCAATATTTCTGGCAGCTGATGGTAGGACAAACAAAGTGTTGATTCATAAGAAGTACAAGCCTAAATCTAGTGAGAAAACTGTAGATTTGCCTCTGGTATGTGGTTTGATACATCTGTCATATTATTTTTGATCATTTAAAATTATTGAGTAGAATTACCTATATAAAATTGAGTAAACTTAAAATTTTATTACTTTTACCATTGACAACTTCTAACATATTAGTAGCTATAGTTTAGATTTAGTTTCAGAACAGGGTATTTATATTGCAAAAATGTATGACTTTATCTTTATTTCAGGAGATCATGTTGAATCATTCGGAAGTGAAGTTGCATCATAATTTAGTTGATCCTATCATTGCACTGTGCTCACAGACTGTGCCACCATTGTTCTCAGACAACTTTGACTTTCAAACACGAGATGATTTCATTCACGGCATACTGATTAATGAAGAGATCTTAGCTAGTTCTTTGTATTACACTCTCTTGAAGAGCAATCAGTATGCAGCTGCCGTCACAAACTGGAAGACATATCAAACTATCTGGTGAGAATAAGAAAGTCTTAAAAAAGCAAATAATTAATTTTATGTTGAAAAACACGTCCTAACCAAATAGCTGTAGTGCTTCACCCTATTTTTACAAATAATGCTTAGCTTAACTTGATATGGTAAGAGTGCTTTTTAGTGATGAATACTTATTTTATTTCAGCCGAGATATAATGCACAATTGGGCCTATCCGTTGACAATAGCTACAGGCTCATTTACCCAGAACAATAATATATTCTTTGGCTACCATAATTTCACAACGAAAAACTCAACCTTGAGCAGGTAAAATTAATGTTCTTTAACATGATATAACCTTTATTTTTGTTTTATGTTTATAACTAACATATTTCTTTCAGGTCATGTAAACTTATTGAGGATGTTAAAGTTGGAGAAAATACACAGATCAAGGATAACACAGTTGTATCAAAGTCAGTTATCGGCAATAACTGCATAATTGGTAACAATGTGACCCTCCAGGAGTGTCACATTATGAACAATGTTGTTATCAAAGACAACTGCAAGATTACTAAAAGTTTCATTGATGAAAATAGTGTTATAGAAGAGAATTCAGTTCTTGAAGGCGGCACTATTATTGCAGCAAATGTAACAGTGGATGCAGGGAGTGTGATGAAAGGCAGCATTGTTGAGACTTCTGATGACAAAGGTAACTAGTTTGAAAGCTTATACTACCTAGTACCTGTATACTAACAAACATAAAGAAAGGTTGAATTTGATTATACTTTATCTTATTGCTTAGGCAAGTACCATCCTCCTGATTTATATTTTGCATTATGAACTCATCTTCAATTCCAGAAAAGTCACTCAAGAAGTCTGTATCAGAAAATGAAGAAAAATGGGAAAATGAGTCGTCAGGTTGTGGAGATGACGAAATAATTGGGTTTGACAAAACATGGAGTGACAGTGAATCTTGCTATTCTTCCGACAGCAGTGCTGAATCCTCAACTGCTAACTCACCGATTCCTGATGATACTAACAGTAAGTAGATTTTCTATATCATATTGAAGTACTACTAGCTATTTATTGTTACAGTACATTTTTATTCATGGACTTATTTTCAGTTTTCCTGAATGAGGTCATTGACAGTTTGGCAAGAGGTTATGAAGATAAACTGAAATGTGATTACCTGATTTTGGAAATCAACTCTTCAAGATATGCCTACAATATCCAGTTACATGAAGTTAACTTTTTTGTTATAAGAGCATTACTTAGTATTCCCGCCCTTTCTGAGAGCAAAAATGTTATTGCCACTGTGAAAGATATTCTAAAGTTCTTCAGGCCTATTTTGTCAAATTATATTAAAAGTAAGCCTTCAATCAAGGATTGCTTGAGAGCTGTGGAAGTAAGTATAGTTCCATTATAATTATAATCAATTATATGGTATTAAACATGCTAATGATTTTTTAATTTTGTTTTCCAGGATAGCTGCATCCAGTGTGAGTGGCTCAATGACAAATGTGGGCATATCTTACACATACTTTACGAATCTGATGTTGTAGATGAGGACTCTCTGTTGGAATGGCATGAGGACTTGGAAGAAAGTGAAAGTCCTATATTGAAACAGGCTTCTCTCATAAAATTCTTTGACTGGCTACAGGAGGCCAGCGAAGAAAGTGATTCTGAATAAAACAATGAATCTGTATAAAAAAATATCTGTAAATAAAATATATTTATAGTTCCTTATATATTGGCATTTATTTTTAAAATGACTTGAATGTTAAATTGTTATCTAATAGTTGAATATTGTTGGAACTGTACAGTAGAGAAATTGCGGAACTTGTTGTCAAATGATGTAGGTTCGCAGGGAGAATGCACTTTGATTTGCCTCATGTGGGTGTCTCGTCCATTTTGGTGATTGCTCAGCACAGCTATCTGAATCATGAATGTTCTGATAGGTCTGTCGTGAATATCTTTGATAGGTATCATCTCCCAGCCTGATAAAGAAAATGAAAAGTTAATTAAATTACCCTGACCATGAGTGCAATTTATTGAGTAACAAACATCCAAAATTTTGCATTATATTCTAAACATGCAAAATATTTTATAGATTACTTTAAATTACATTGTGTTTGTTATACTTAAAACTAACTTACCACTTGGTTCTATGAGTTCAATAACTTCAATTTCTTGCAAATCATTGAAATGTGTGCCAGCTCTGATAGAAATCCTACTTGGAGTATAACTTTCATCCAATTTGTAATCTGTATATATGTAGATGTGCGAAACCATTGTTTTTCTTTGGAATTGTATATTCACTAAATGAGGAAGCTGTCCATCAGACTGCCAATACGTGTCCATGCAGTCATCTCTTAGTTGATCTATGCCAAAACCTGAACAATGGTAAAACATTAGGTATTAGTGGAGAGGTGTGGATTAAAGTTGTACGAAAACGAACAAGTTTGAGACTTTGTTATATAGATTGATACTAAAAGTAATTAATAATAGAAGGTTATCTCACCAGGTTTACACGACGAGAGACTCCAAATAGCGTGGTTTCCTACTTCTCGCACTGTCCCCGATCTTTCACTTACAAGTGGATCTTTTTCTGAAGCCATCTAATTTAATTTTCATGTAGCAAAACTATGAAATTCGCTGACCGTCCGGCCGCTTTAATATATTTTTGACACCTTTTTGTTGATAAATAAAACTGACAGTTATTTTTCGGTTGACTTGACGCGTGAGGCCAAAACTCGTTACTGCCAATAAATTGTCAATGTCAAGTACTGCAGGGCTGCCAGACGAGTGCGAGTGAATTATCGTATCAATATTCGAAAATTATCGTACCAGATGAAAAATTATCGTACAACTGCCAGAACCGCACGAAACGCGCTATTTTGCAAAACTAGCAATAGGATAGGAATTGTAGAAAGTTTATAATTAGACAAAAATTTAAAAAAACATATTAAGCTATTGCATAGCTTCTATCGCGGGCTTTGAGCGTGGAGACCGAATCCAGAAATTCCGTAACGAAAAAAACCTAACACCCCCCACTCCGAATGCTATGCAATAGCTTTACCGTGGCAGTCTCCGAGTGCCACACGTCTTTTTTTTTTTTTTTTATAAAAGAGTGGGTTCATCCGAATCACTACTTACTTCTACCTCTGCAGCAGCGCCAGCTCTTTTTAACCGACTTCAAAAAGAGGAGGTTCCCTATTCGATTGCATTTTTTATTTTATTGAAATTGAAACCTCAGAACTCCGTCATTCATGAACCGATTTAGGAAATTATTTTTGCGTTGGGTTCAGTATAGCTACGAATTAGTTCCAAATAGATTTCATCGATATTTGACCTTGGACTTCGAAGATACATTGAAGTTGGTTTTTTGTTTGATAAAACGTATACTTGTTGAATAAGGGACTGCTGAAATCATTCGAGATATTCGAGGAAATACGATAATCCAAGTAATGTATAACTTTGTAACAATTTTAAACATAGTTACACTTACACGCCAACTTTACTTTGGATGTAAGGAATAAGAATAAATTAACTATGATTGTCAATCGTTCGTTGGTTTGATAGATTCGAGGGGAAATCCCCGACGATAGACATTATTTTGTATTTTTAGGTGATTTTAAGGCACTGGATGTGTGTTCGCCCCACTTCGGAGGAGGGTTCGAAATTATCGTACTTTGGCGTACGATAATACATATTGTAACGTACATCGTACCGTTGTCCCAATTATCGTACGTCTGGCATCGCTGAAGTACTGACGCAACTGGCGCTAGGATCATAGACTTTTATTTTGTTTTATTGAGGACATTTAACTTAGAGCGTGATGCTCGAAAAGTCACTAAAATTTCGAAGGCGGGAAAATCAATGACGAAAGAAATTAACTCCTTGGGGAAAATAAATAAAACACTTGAAACGTGACTCTGTGAAATATTCCTAATCGTGAAGATATTGAGGTAAGATGCAGGTTTTTAATTTATTATTATGTATTATTTGATTTATTCTCGGTATTCCGTACATACCACATACATACTAACTTAATATATTATATAAAAGAGTAAGAATAATTTTCAATTCATTCATTTAGAACCTATTAAAAACATTTTGATGATTAAAACAGACTTTGTACTCGTACAGTGAAAATGTTTGCATGGTGATTGGAATTACCTGGTTATAAAAACTAAATAGCAACTTATGCAATTAATCTTATGTAATTTCAGGATATTTGAATACCTACATACTAATTATACTACGAATAAAATTATGATTTTCCAAACAAATACGCTGTTAATTTTACGGGTAATTTGCAAAATATGGCCTGACGGGATTTAAATCTGTGATTGCCAATAGCCGCCGGGTGCGATGATCACTACACAGGCGCATAGGTACGCATAAAATAGTAAATTCCGCTCTGTTAGCCGCTTTTCGACCGAACGCAAATTAAAAAAAGCTGAGCAATTTTCCAAATTAGCTTATTACCAGGGATGGGTTGACAACTGATAAGTTTATAATTAGTGGTCACATTGCGGCTTCGGTCAGCCTACAGCCTACGTAATTCGAGGATGGCATGTGGCGGCGCTGGGAACTGCTCACTCGGAGGATCCCAGACGGACGCCAAATGTTCGCTCAGTTCCGGGACTGCACACGGATATTTGAATAGATATGCGTATTTCTCCAAAGTTTTAGTGAGTAATAAGGGGAGGGCCGTGAGAATTCTATGAAGGCTTTTTTCTATTAATGAATAATAATTAGACAAGTACTTACCCTTATGTTATTTTATTATCTCAAATAGGATATATATATATATAGGTAATTTATTATAAATTTGCCTATTTCGTTGGTCATTGTTTGATGTCTTGAAGTGGTAAATTATATATACTGGGTGTGGCAAAACCTAGATAACTTTCGAGGACGCGGAAGTGTGTTTTTAAAAATAAAACTATTTAATTTGAAAATGGCAACAAGATTATATTGTTAACCGCTTGAGAATTATTTTAAGACTAACTTAAACCTTATGCCTAGAGTCCCTGCTTACAATCTAAAAATGCTTACCTAGCGTCTGGGATGCAACCCACATACAGACGGTGGGAACGCAATGTCAGCGTTTACAGCCTACCGCTGCATAGAGATGGGAATATAACGCCTTCCCCCTCAGACCGAAGTTATCGGAAAAATCGCTTTTTTTTCGAGAACTTCGTTTACATGAAATCGCATTTAATTACCCTCGCAACAACATAGGTATCTGATTAACTTCTACATTAGGTTCAACATCGTTTACTTGATTATTCGGGTTTTTAAACAATTTTTCCTTAATAATGGTTTTACATTTATAGATAGTTACTAAAAGCAACGCCACTATAATAATGATATAGAGAAGGATGGTAGCGATACCGACACTATTAATTTGATTTAAACTTTTATCACTTTTTACACTTTTGACACTTTTCTTCAGTAGGTAGTTCAAATGTTTAACGTCGTCTAAATCGATTCCTTTCAAATTTACAGGTTCCATGTTCGCAGCAACAGATTTTTGTTTGTAGTCTTCCAAGTCGGGTAAGTTTATTACAGGGATGTGTTGTTGAATGGAAGCCCAGAAATCGCTTTATTTCAGTCTGTGTCTGTGGGATAGGGTATTCAAGAACAACCTGTATCTTATCATTATTTGGCTGAAGGCCATCTTTAGTCAGCGTGTGCCCTAAATACTGGACTTCCTTACGCAGAAACTCCGACTTGTCCAATTGCACCTTCAAATTAGTTTGACGGAGTCTATCAAAGACTGCGCGTAATTTTCGAAGGTGCTCCTGTAGTCCGTTCGAGTAGATAAGAATGTCATCTAAGTATACAAGGCAATGTATGCCTTGTAGACCCCTCAACACATTATCCATCGTACGTTGGAATGTTGCAGGTGCCGTTTTTAAGCCAAACGGCATCCGCAAAAACTGATAGTGCCCGTTTTGCGTGGAGAATGCCGTTTTCTGTCTATCCGATTCAGAAATTTCGATTTGGTGATAGCCTGAGGCTAAATACAATGACGTAAAGTAATTGCACTTCCCAAGTTTGTCGAATAAGTCGCACATATTGGGAAGTGGGTACCTATCGTCAACGGTTATCTCATTCAATCTGCGATAGTCAACAACCATCCTATATTTCACCTGACCGGAAGCATCCATCTTTTTGGGAACCAAATGAACAGGTGCACTCCAAGGCGAGTGTGATTCTTGAACCACATTGTCCTTGAGTAATTTTTCTACCTGTTGTTTGATTTCCTCAGCTTGAGCTGGTGCTTGCCTGTATGGTTTTATATAAATAGGATCTTCGTTGACTGTCCGTATGTAATGTTTTACTTGGTTCGTAAAGGTAAGCGGTAAATTTTCACAGTAGAAAATATCCTTATATTCTTGACACAGTTCTCGTATTGTTTCATTCTCTTCCCTATTTAGGTGATCTAGTCGTAGTTTTGATAAGTTGTCTGTAAGTAGTTCGTCAACCTCGATGTCAGTTCTGTCAGAAGTATAGTTTACGTCACACAAGTCATGCGTCAATTCCGTAACCTTAAAAGGTCTCTTAACAATCACAGTAATGTCATTCTCCGTCGTGTTTTGTATTATTGTTGTGGCAAAATAGTTTTCACACTTAACTATTGCAGATGGCATACGAATACCACTTTTGAATTGTTTAAATTCAAGAATTGCGTCACCGTTCTCAATGTCTACAGGCAATTTAACTCGATGTTCAGAGCGTGCTTCTAAATTGATTTCATATTCCTTGTCATAAATAATTGGAATGATTGTCTCATTTGTCTGCAAAGTCTTATCTTTCAAATTTATGTTGGCATTAAGTCGAGACATCAAATCCCATCCAATCACTCCGTCATATTTCCTATCAACGTCGTATACATAAAATTTATGATACCCTTCATCATTAAAAATAGAAAAGAGCGGAATGTTCACTACTTCATTATGGGTGCTAGAAGCGTGTGTGCTTGTAACCGTAAATGGTTCAAAGCTTTTTAATGCAGCATAGTATTCGTTTGCCTTTGCTGGACTAACAAACGATCGAGTGCTTCCAGAATCCAACATGAATTTTCCGTCTATCTCGGGTATATAAATATACGGTAATTTTAACGTCGCGTCATAATTAAGTTCAATTACCTCTGAATTTTCGGAGGCTCCGTTAAACAAAAATTTTCAGTTCCGTCATTAACGTCTTTTTCGTAGTTCACCTGATCATTCTCAAAACTCTCTGAGTTTTCAATGACGTCATTAAACTGTTATTATCATAAGTATACATCTCATCATAATTATAGTCTGTATAATTAGGGTCATACTCACCTTCGTTCATTGTGTGCAGCATGTTCAGCTTTTGAGGTAGCGCTGGAGCGGTTCTCATTGATACATCATTATCATATTGAGGAGCACGATAACCTTGAGGTTGTGGAGGCCTGTAGCCGAATTGTCCTGCTTGAGGCCGGAAGCCAAATTGTCCTGCTTGAGGCCGGAAACCAAACTGTCCTGCTTGAGGTCTGAATCCAACTTGTGCCGCCTGAGGTCTATAGCCAAATTGACTTACCTGTTGAGGTCGGAAGCCGAATTGACCGGCTTGTGGCCGAGGACCAAATTGCTGATGTTGAGGTTGAGACTGTCCAAGGTTTGGTTTGTACCCAAACTGCGCTGGAGGTCGGTAACCAAAAGCACTTACTTGGGGATCACGTCCAGATTGCTGACTGAAAAATTGTGGTCGCAATAAATGTTGGTTTGCCTGGTTAGGTATACCAAATTTAAATTGATTTTGTGGAATTAATGGCCTGAAAATAGGCTGCGTTGCAGAATTTTGAGGTCGATTTTGTAACATTTTGGAACGTTGATTATATTGTTCCTGGAAGTTGACCTCCTCTAACACATGCTTCAAAGCATCCTCTAATGTAGCCGGCTCTTTATGCCTAACCAGCCTCACCATGTGTTCCGGTAAGTTATAAAGAAACACGTTTAATGATGTGTTGTTGTAAATAATTTCTTTAGCCTCTTTCAGTTTACTTGCATGATTTTGATTCACCTTGGAAAGGAGTATCGCTCGCACGTCCTGAATACGCCCGCAAAATTCAAGGTAAGACTCATTCTGTTTTATTTTCAAGGTCTCTAGTTCGATCGCGACACATTCTTCACTTCGTGGGTCACCGAAATGTTGGAGAAGGAGTTCCTTCAATTCATCGTATGTATCGAAATCACCCCTTTCACTAATTAAGACCGCGGCTTTGCCTGATAGTTTGCTTGTTACATAATGCATTAAAAATTCATTGCGTTGAACTGTGCCTTGGTATCGTGTAATCACATATTCGCATTTCCGTAAAAACAGGTTTAATAATTTTGTGTCACCATTAAATTCCGGTATTAATCCTAATATATCTCGCGATACTTGCTTATCCATTGATTGTCCCGGGACCAAGGCAGGTGCAAGGTCAGGCGCCGCTGCGGTGGCGCGCGTATTCTGTTCCTGCATTATTTCCAATCACTAAATAAATTCTAATAACAAAACTATTCCTAATCACCTTTCACTTAGTCACTATTTTATTTTATTCTATTATACCTATAAGTGTAGATTTTATTCACTCAGGTGCCTAATCATAAAACTAAGAGCAATTTAAAACTCTTGGGTGCCTAGTCTAAAACTAAACGCAATATTAATCGCTTAGACGCCTATGCTAAACTTAAGCGCAATGGAATTCGCTTAAACGCCTGTTGTAATTCTAAGCGCAATATAATTCGCTCAGGCGCCTGGCTAAAACCTATGTGCAATTTTATTCACAAACTTATATCTAACACTTCACAAAATTCAGGGAGTTTAGGGCAAGGTAGGAAGTAGAAGGATTTCACTATACTCACCGTCCGACCGCCAAATATCTCGCCATCCTTTACACGTCCTTTATGTATATCGTATTTATTTGGTTCGAGGTTAGCTGCGTAGCGCGATTTACTGATTCTAAGTATAACGCACTATCGGATGCCACTCGCGAAGTTTCACCTGGATGTTCGGATTTCACGAACGCGAATTTCGCGACGGCAACAGCCAGCTACCTACCGGCTGCGCCAGATAACTTTCGAGGACGCGGAAGTGTGTTTTTAAAAATAAAACTATTTAATTTGAAAATGGCAACAAGATTATATTGTTAACCGCTTGAGAATTATTTTAAGACTAACTTAAACCTTATGCCTAGAGTCCCTGCTTACAATCTAAAAATGCTTACCTAGCGTCTGGGATGCAACCCACATACAGACGGTGGGAACGCAATGTCAGCGTTTACAGCCTACCGCTGCATAGAGATGGGAATATAACGACCTTTTCTTATGCAGTGAGGATGTTTTGTTTTTAAGAAATATCGGGTACAATTCTGAAAAAATAGAACCTGCTTCTTTTGATATTTTTAAAAAGGTACAGTTAAAAAAAAAACAACATGACTGATCATATTACCTACCACGAATGTTTTCCCCATAGTAATCCATCAAATCAAATCAAAGTTTTGGAGAAAATTTCAAAAAAACGTTTTCCATAATATGAGCGGGACGATAACGGGGATGAGATCGGGATATGAGAGGGACTTATCAGGATTAGGCCTTCGCTACGCATACGAAGTCGCGGGCAACAGCTAGTTGTCTAATATTTCTTTACATTTGATCGTGAATATCTTGCTAGGCTACACGTGTAGCCGGATAAATTTCTTATTATTAAGTTTAATTTCTGTTTATGTAACCCTAGCTTTTTTTAGGTATTTTCCCTTAGCAGCTCGGTAATATCCAACTCTCCCCTACTTACTCGGTAGAATGGTATGGTCCCTCTTTATACTAATGTATGTACATCTGTGATGTATGGTAGGACATATAAAAATCCTATTATAGCTAGGTACGAGTAAGTAATAGGTATCCCCAATTGAAATCGTTGTTAAGGAGGCCGAGATCAGCCTTTGCTTATTTAGCGAGCCAAGATTATATCTACTTACTTTTAAACTCAGAATACAGAACTTTTAAACTAAAGCAATAAATCTTTTAAAAATGTTTAAAATATTAATATAATTAAAGTCTCTGATATTGAACATCCTCTATGTTCAATATCCACCAGAGACCAATACCTAGACAGGCAACTGTCTACGAACCAATATATTGAAGTTGTCAAATATATAAAATAAAAATATTGAAATTTCTTGTCTCAAGTCCCAAGCAGAAGAAAACCTAATTTAAATGAGAGAATCATAAATATAGCTCAATAAAAACAAAGGAATCATGGGTTTAGGTAAAAAGCAATTAGAAATGCTCTCAGGGTTCGGTTTCACCGCTGCATGTTATACTTTGGCCGGCTTGATAGGTACGGTGTGGCTGTGTGATTGGAAACCAATTGTCACCTTAATACCCTTCTACAACACCCAATTCAAAGATGATAAGAAGAAAGATGGTTGCGAATAACACTACAAAAAATAAAAACTAAAAGCAAAAGAATCCAAGTCAAAATTCGGACAGGTGGTGGCACTGAAAAAAGCTGGTTATTGTAATTTTGGGAGGGCACCATCAAAACACGCGTCGAAATTGTATAATAGGACTGAAGAAAAGAGAATCGAATTATAATAATGACCGGTCCAAGATCAGGTGTGTTCAGATTTGTATTTAGAATGTCAACCGGGTATTGCGCAGCCGGCGCACGCGCAGCTGCCGCCGTCCCTCCGCCCTCCGGCCTGCGCCCTCCGAACAAACAGCAAACGGGACCTCATGTGTATTGTAATTTTTATTGTATTTCATTTGTCCATAATATGAATTATTTTTTTGTGTTGTAAATTGAAGCATTAAAGTGTGAACGTGCACCTGGATTTATTTGAATAATTGTAATGTTGCTAAATATGGACACGCGACTACGCGTCAAGAATTTTTCGGGGCTTCTTGGTGCTCAAGACAAGACTTCGTAAGGAAATAATCTTAAAAAAATAATACCTAGTAGGTACTTTATGATAATTATGTTACAAGTCATACATAATAAAAAAAATATAAAATAATATTAATTTTAATTTCAAATCTATACATTTTTACACAGTATAGGCACTCTTATACTTAACCTATATATACTGGCCTGTAAACCATATATTTTCTTGATTTTTACTGCATGTAGGTACAAAAAATAAAGTATTTCAATAATACCATACTGATATGTGCATTGTGTTTTGCTTATTGATTATAAATGTAATATCACACGTTTAGATTGCAACTAAATTTGTGATATCTGGTTGATGTTATTTAATGGTCAAATCTGGCTCTATTTGTAATCTGTCCGTTTGTATCCGTTCCCTATACCCTCTCGTCTTTGACTATCTAGGTCTGTTTCGCCGAGAGAGTGTCTACTAATACTTTTACTTATTACTATATACTTATTATATATATATATATATATATATATATATATATATATATATATATAAATATACTTTTTTTTCAACCAATGATCACATACATAGATCTCGCGGCCTCTGCATGGCCATTCTATCTAATTTTCATCTAATATCCGCGATTTCTCGTACTTATCACAAAACAATAAATCACCACAAAAACACAACAAATATAGCTCAAGAAATATCCTGAAATCTGTGCCATCGCTCAAATAATGGGCTTATCCTGTACTTATCTCATTTAGATCACTCATCATAACTTTCCATTCCAACTCAAAGTCTTAGAATGTCGCCTTTACGAGAATCGTAATTTAGCGGTCGTAGTACTCCGTGTGTACGATGAATAGGGTCCAAGCCAATGCTACCTACTCAAGGGCCGCTCACAGATTAGGTACTAGTACCAGCCGAGGACCACAAGTTCAGTAGAGCTCATAGCGTGAGTCCATAGATTAGGCGCCAGTCACTATCGGAGTCCACAATAGGGCGCCCAGAGGGGTGAGGAGCGCAGGGCAGCCGCGTTCCGACACAGCCCTGCAAACGCCCGTACGTACTTGCTTGACACTTATCTGTGAGCCGCTCACGGAGCGGTTGTGCCGTGCGCTTGCTTACCTGCAGATTGTAAACAAACTTATTGCGCGAAACTCGAGCCTTCGAGCTTTCCTCCCGAACTTTACGAACTCAGTGACTTGTGCTTTAGAGACTCGGTGTTGCAAATGGATTTGTCCTGTGGCGAGAACATGCAGAGCTCCGGGAACAGCGGTGGTGCAAGAGCTGTGGACATGTGCGTCGCAGGACCCGACCGGGCCTTGGACAGAGACCCTCGTGTCATATTGAACCTGCTGACTCTGGAAAGGGCCCATGCTATGCACACGGACTACTTCCAGAATGTGCAGATTGATATACAACCTTTCATGAGGAAGGTCGTCACCACTTGGATGTTAGAGGTAAGCCTCTCTTGGATCAGTTTTTAATTAGGTAAGTACAACATAAAAGTTGCCATAAACATTATTGTTGTATGATAAGCAAAAATGCAGACAAGAAAGTTAACAATTGCATATTGCAGGTAGATGTCAATGCACCTCAACAATTTGTTTATACAGCTGATTTGTAACCTACCTGCTATTTTACATATTTTCCTTGTTACGTAACGTTGCTTGCTAATGATTATAATCATTATTGCATGAGACAAATATTTTTATTAAGAAAGTAGTATCTACCTATATTAAAATAAAATTTTATTTCAAATAGATATAGTATATATAGTATAATTAGTTAATATTAGTATAATATATAGTATAATTTTATTTAATATACATATATATTAAAAGTATTATTATCGTTACTAACCCATTTCAAAAGGAGGAGATTATTAATTTGACCTTTGTTTATGAGTATAATACTATAAGAGTAAGAAGGTATGTCGAAAGAATAAATTTAGGTACCTGCAGGTACCTATCTAACTATACCAATTATATCCAGATCCAGGGTGGGTCCTATATAAGTACCTTACGTATGTATATAAATTTGGCTATGTAATATATGAGAAGTATATTTTCATTTAGCAGCTGATGATGTGAAAGGTCAATAACCATAATTTAAATCACATACCTATTTAGGAATAATATTTTGTAAAGAGGCTTTACACGTTCATTAACAAAGCACTCCTTATTGATGCCTCATTAGATGTAACAACCTATTGTAGTTGTATAATTCATCTAATTGTTCTGCTTTAGTAAGCTTAGTGCCATTTTTAACATTTTGAAGGTATTCCGAATTAGTCAAAGAGGTAGATAGTTCAATGACTTACTGAAATTCTTTCGTCTAATTTATTAACGCTCTATGTGCCTACTGGTTCTCGTACTCATAAGTCATACCATTAATAAACATTGGTCCATTTTAACTTATTTAGAAAGACTTTCTCAGCTTACGCATCAATGACAATGACCTCGCATCGCATCACAGTGACGCAACGTGTACATAATCTGTTCCGAAGTATAAAGTTTCGTTCCCGGCTACATCAAATTTGTGGGCATGGGAATCGTGATAAAAACGTTTATGATTGTGTTTCATAGTTCATGACTTGATGCAGCGATAAACATCGCACTGTACCTGTTAATTAAAGTATTAAGGAAAGACTTTCTAACGCGCTTTCGAATTGCTTCCATGCGGAACCTTCTTAAGGGAATTTTTAGGGTTGACCTTAATCAAATAGCAGTAAGCCCAACTAATATAATTATGAATAACTTACTTTAACTTTTGAAATGGGTTAGTAAAATAATAAGTAACAAGTAATAAAAAAAAAGTAAAGTAAGTAGTATAAGTAATAAGGAATTTTAACGCAATAAGGACTATCAATTTTATAATTAGCTTTAGATTGTAGCGAACACCAGGTTACAATTTATATTAAAACTTTACTTAATCTTTTAAATTTTGCCGATTTGTACGAGCTCTTCTTGACCTATTGTGCGACTTTTTAAAATGACAACGCTATTTTAACTCCTTATATACCACCTTCTGCAAAGACAAATTACAAACAGAACACTTTCTTTTATAGAAATTTACATTTCATCTTACTAATATTACAAACGCGAAAGTTTGTTTGGATGTATGGATCTTTGTTACTCTTTCACTCAAAAACTAACGAACCGATTTTGATGACATTTAGTATCTAGGTACATTAGGACTTGGAATAGCACATAGACTACTTTTTATCCCGGAAAACCGCAGGTGGAAAAAACCGCAGGGGTTTTTTCGGCACCTTCAGTGCGTTCAATGGAACAAATGCTTGGCTTCAAAATTACCTGGTTTTCAAACTTAGATATGTTTCAATTACTTTAAAACTTTTATTTTTAAGTCTGTTACCTACTAATGTATGCGTTACTGCTCATACGTACAAAACTAACATATTAATTATTTATTTAACATATTTGTGACAAATTGTACTTGGTCTAGTTAACTTAAACATAATTTCATTATAATGTGCATGTATTGGCTGTAAGTTTTCTTAAAATAAATAAATAAGACACTATATAGGGTGGATTTTTTTGATCGCACCCGGAGGGAAAGTATCCTAATTTACCGGAGATAGCAAATATTACTCAAAAGAAACATTCATTTATTTTTAAAAAGAAACAAATCTGCATTAAAAGATTTTCGAAAACTTGCATGCCACACTTGGGAATCGAACTGGCTTATTCCTTTCATTTAACATGTTTGTTAGAGAGATTTGAACCTTAAGATTGACCCTATCGATTGATACCATAAAAGTACAGGATGTTATTATTTTGGATTTTAGCCGGTTCGATTCCCGAATGTGGCAAGCTAGTTGTGAAAATCATTCATTGGTGATTTATTTCTTTTTAAAAATAAAGGAATGTTTCTTTTGAGTAAAATTTGCTATATCCAGTATTTAGAGTACTTCCAAACCCTCCGGGTGGATTTTTTAAACCACACCCTCCGGGTGTGGTTAAAAAAATCCACCCTGTATACGATCTTCACCGGCCTATATTAACTAAGACCTTATGTCCAGGTATGCGAAGAGCAACAATGCGAGGAGCAAGTTTTCCCGCTAGCTGTCAGCTACATGGACCGCTTCCTAGCACAGCGCGCCATCTCGCGACAACAGCTGCAGCTCCTGGCTGTGACCTCTATGCTCCTCGCCTCCAAGTTCCGCCAGTGCCACCCGCTGTCTGTGGACCTCCTCTGCGCGTATACTGACAACTCGGTGTATCCACATGAAGTGCGGGTAAGAAATACTTGATGCTACGATCCAAAGATAATTTCATGCTTTGAAATGCTTTGGATTGAAAATGTTTTGTCTAAAGTATGTTTTAACTATTCCAATTCATGTGTTGGTAAACTAAGATTTGAAAAACTTCTTGTAATGCGTTTTCTCGCAAAAGTATAGTTCATTTGTGACTTAAGGCAACTATCAATTAATATCGAACCTATACTCAATCATAATTCCCTTCACTTATTGTCACAGCTTTTGTCCCACCCGCACCGCGCTTACAATATTAAACGTGTCCAATTTTCGCTGAGGTTTCCTCTTGTACGGCTTCATAAGTTTACAAAAGCACTTGACTTCGTGCAATTGCCTTTTAACCCGCTAATCACTTGTTACCCTCGAACGCAGCCGCACAACATACATCCTGTGCCGACCGCAAGTTATTCATTGTTTTGATTCCACTGCGAATGAACTCGATTGGCCGAGTCAAATGTCACTCCTTCACCCCAAATAGTCATTTCCTACCACGTGAGTTTCCGGCAATTATGTCTTCCTCAAGACGTTCATGAGGGCAGTAACATGTCACCCTCCGTGACACGCCGTAGCCTGTGACGAAGTAAGTCACAGAATTACTTGACATCCTTCCGACGGAAACGTGAGTAACGCGACGGATATAAGATGGTGTCTCTATCGTAATAAGTACAATTGGCTAGATATTTGGAGTGAGAGTGGTCGCCATCGGTAGTCATAACTTACATTACGTTAAACGAGAGTAACGGCCTCGGCTTCGTCCAGTGTCCTCATTTAGAAAAATCTACATAATTACCGTGACGCGTCAGACGGATGCTTTGTCACATGATGTGTGGTTACTGGTAAGCTTCCACGCAATACCCTTTCCCACAGTGTGGCTTAATGATAACAAATTTGTGAGGTACCTCCGCCCGCGTGGGCAGGTGTGATTCGAACAATTATTATGGTTGTAACCATGACTCTGTCGCCATATTTCACACGCCTCTAGCATGCTTCATGTCAGGTGACAATAATCACCTTTATCCATTGATCGTAGTGTATAAATGCCTCTATCCAAAAAAATAATTAGTTTTACACTGTGAGATCCTTGTAGTTCGTAGCATTCTACCAAAACGTCAGCTGATAAACTTACTATGTAAATTCAGGGCTATTAGACAACTGTAGACCGTGAGAAAACAGTTTGTTCCTTCGAAGCACCGTATGGCATCCCATACTTCCTTGCAATTAATTCGGGCGATGATCGCGATATGCGTGCACTGCGCATACGTAACGATGTCATATGTTTCGGTCGTCACCTTTCCCATACCTTGACATATATTGTAATTCAACTCTACCTACTAACATTTAAATACTTGCGCGTGTGACTAATTAATAAAACTTGTAATACAGCTGAACACCACCTAGGTAGAATTTAAATCTAGATAATTCTTGCGCTTAATGCATGGTTGTTATCCGGACATCAATGTTAGAAAGTTGGAAGTCTGTATTATTCATCTAGTAATTTATATTGATCATTATACCAAGTGTACCTAATAGTTATGTAGCATACGGACTACAAGATAAATCATGCTTATCTAAATAAGTCCATTGAACTTCGTTGAGATTATTCTAATACGCACTCGTATATTTCGGGATGGCATTCACCCGTTGTTTACAAATAATCTCGTTTCCGATACCGAACGAATTGAACAAGAATTTTTTTCGTTGGAAATCACATACTTAATCCTTTCATAATTATTAATTGATATATAAGTAGGAATATGGTAAGCTAAACCTAAGTACATACTAGGCATGTATTTTTTTGTGAATTGTATCATTGTATGTGTGGGTGCGCGGACGTAAGGTCTAGAGTCTCCTCCCTTGTTACGCAAATTCTTGTGAAGTTTTTGCTTTGATTGTAATGTGTTTCGCTACTTTTTGCGGTTTCCGCCTGAACCCTCGAAGTATGACCGTTACGATCCTTAACCGCCAAGAATACGAACTATTTGTCCCTTCCTCGATACCTAAATCACTTTGAATAAGGCTACGTAAATTATTCTTTCAAACATGCAATTGTGTGTCTGTTTCACACGGGGTCGTGCCCTCAGGGATGAGCTGTTTAAACTGCGACTTGATTTTTTTTGAGGAGGTATTTTTTGTTGTAGCAATGGGAAGTGCTGCTTCTTCAGCGGTTGAACTGGCAGCTGTCGATCGCAACAGCGTTCGACTTCGTGGAACCTTTCCTCGCGCGAGTACCCTGGGGCAGGGCAAACCCGCTGGTGCGGACGCACGCCCTAACCTTGACTTCGGTCTGCTATACCGGTGAGTACTCGCAAAACCTTTAATGGGGATCATAAAATAGTCTGCGTGTGCGTAATATGCGGGTCGAATCGGCTTCCTGGTGTTAATTACCATCAATCGATAAGTGCGTGTCTCCTATTATTTTTCGGTTTTAGCGAACGCGCTCTACAAATACGAATCTCTATAAATACAGTGTATTTTTGTGCTAATGAGGAAAAGCCTCCCTTTGTTTGGGAATGCGATTGTGCGTGCGGTCAGCGGGACACGAGTGCATTTAGGGGTGTGAGTGACGTGTATCGGAACGCGCACATGCCACGCACTGATATCGCACACCTTGCGCCTGCGCACCCCTCTCTACTGACCCTAGCACTCCTATTGTTACTGCGCAGTTTTATGTCCAATCAATCCTGAACATCTACGAGCTTGAATTTATCCCTTAGTTTACATATTTATCATTTCAAAGTACGTCAACCAGTTTGGCGGTCAGTCTCGGTCAGTATCAATCTATGTAAATGGACTTGTCCACATCGTTAACGGGGCACGTGCTTCAGCGAGGGAGCCTGCGTTTTATTAAAATGACGCCATAGAACTAAAACGGATTTCAATAGAAATTATAATTTTGTGACGCTACTTGTGTTTATGGATCGTAAAACTGAAGATGTGTTATGTAATGACATTGTTATAAATTCCATTTAGGGGCCCACATTCAATTTGGGACCCACCTGTGTTGAGACTAAACCAATGTGTTCAATGTGTAAAAAAGGAGAGCGCACAATAATTCAACAATATGATAAATCACTTAGACGATTAGGTACACAGTTTTATTTTTATCATTTAGTTCTAGGAGAGGCTGACTTAGATAATTGTTAGCAGTAAAAATTTGACTTAGTTATGGAAATATCTACCATAGACTCCTAAAGATAGATCTATTGTTGTTCAACGACTTAGTATCATGTCATGATAGTCACACAGTGTATCGGCATGTTGGCCAACAATGACCCCTTGCTCAACCCTGTCCGAGGGTTGCGCTTGCCCGATCACTGAACACATAAAAGAAAAAATAACTAATTCATAACAGACTTGCTGGTTTTACTTGACCTTTTGTGAAATGATAGAAAACCTCGCATGTCCACCAAGCCGTTTCGAGCCGTTAAAACTACAATAATTTTTCTAGACATTTAATCAAAAGATATTTCTTTGCCTCCGACTAGCCGCAGAGCTACTACACTAAAATAGGTGACAAGTCTTAAATCTGAGGCTATTTGAACTCCAGATAAATAACACTGAAAACAACATTGCCTTTCTAACTTATTGAACTAAACAAATGACACCACTGCTTCTTAAGTTATTAGACGTCAGCTATGATATAAATTAATACAAAGAGCATTGAGATAATTATCAATGAAAATAAAGGTCTATGTACTTCGTAGCAGTAATAAGATTTTTAGTTACCTAGAGTAAAAAACTTATTACAACCGTCGGCATTTGGTGACGCAGCCCGTATGGTCCATCAGATCCTGATAAGAGTTATTTATAGTTATAGCCGTCGAAAGCCCATACCCCCACTAATTGCTCCATCGGTTATAGATTTAAAGCTTTTCGTTCAATCCCATATGGTGCCAATTAAAAACATGTTAATACAAATAAACTATTTTTATTTCTATGGCGCCTTTAATGAGCTGTCTAATATAAAATCAGTTCTGTGTCAGTTTAGTCTCTATTTATTTTTTGTTTACAATTGAATCTACTTCGTAATTAAAAGCTTTATCAAAACTATTCAAGGTGCGACGTTTTATCTGTAGTTGTAAGGAGTAGTTAAAAGCGTTTGGGCGTCAAATTTTGTCGGTGTCGGTCGCCGGAAACGGCATAATTGCCGGTAACCGATCGTGCATTACTCGAGGTGTGAAAGGGTTAATAACATTACTTGACCCCTAAACTTCCTCCATCTCAACTATACAGTTAATTGCAGGGTTTGTTTACAATCTTAAGTACCTTTGTAAACAAAAAATGTATTTGATAATAATATCAGATTCAGTTTTGCAAGCTACGCCTTATGCGTATAACGGTATATAGTGAACTGGAGACAGACTTCTTAGGGAGAAAACTAGTTAGGGGTAAAAGTAATAATTGTTGCCAGACAAATTTTAACGCGTTTGACCAAATGTCTAAAGAGCATGTGACTCGGTGGTTGACGACATGGCCTGGTTCGGGCAGGGGAGAACGCGACAGCTGATTGGGGACAATACACGAAGACGTCCCGCGGCCTTTGTGCGCCCATTCCCTATCTCGAAAGTCACGACAAAAGCTCCCCGGCAAAGAAATCGTCTCGGCGCGCACCTGGCCCGAACGGGACCTTGTCTACCCCGATACTTCATATTACGCGTCTTCCGAAATCACATTGTGCCCGAGATTTGAACTTGCGAGACCTTCACGTTTCCGCTTTGAGCATCCGACCTGAGATCAATAGACCCGTTCCTGTATCCGTAATTGCTCGTACGAGTTTTGAATCGAATCTTGTTTCCATGTGGCTTGTATTACCAGTGTTGTTATATGCGAAATCAGTTGAGCTATGCATGCGTCTATATAATCGAAACGTTCAGTAATAAACTTCCAGAAATCGCTTTCAGTTAGGTTTATGTTTATGATGATATTTACAAACCTTTCACTCAACGAACGCCCATTAAACTGCAGAAGCCGTAAAGAAGCCCTTTGATTACTAAACCTGTTTTTAAACTAAGACATAAAAACTGAATATATAAAATTATATCGCAACTTGTTTTCGCACGATTAGACTTTGACTATTTGCAACCCCTGCAATTTTGCATTCTATTGATAGTCGGGATTCACTATTGGGGTGGGGTTGACAGGTTTCCGAACGGAACTTAACGGTTCTCGACGACTGTTGAGTGAGCGTCATTACTTGTGCGGTAATTAGAAGGGTAAGACGCGGGGGTGTCTTGGAGTTGGTACGTAGCAGGCGCGTGGGCAATGCCAGCAGATGTCGAATCGGGTCCCAACTGACGGGCAACCTGTTGTGCAACGGAACGCGCCGCTTCGCTGCCCCTGCCGAGATCTCTGCTGATATGCGACCCGCGATCGTTTTTGATTTTTTAATAAGCCCACATTTCCTATTCAATCTCATTTCCAACCGGCGCGAGCGCACCAATCTATCACGCTGATTTATGTAGGCAGTTATGCTCAGAAAAGAAGTTCGTTAACATTCGCAAGGGATCTAAATAAAGTGCACCCTATCTTGTCGGGATTCATTGACCTGCAGTTACACGAGCTGGTAAGCTCGAGTTACATAATAAAGTACGTTAATTGAACTTGTGGGCACTTTTTCTGATTAAAGTTATGACGCGTTCGCGTGTAGCGATATTGTTTTTCTCTGGAAAATGGTATGTAGAAGCGTACCTCTATAAGGGCACGGCGAAGGAGGGTATTGTAGGTGGGCAGTGACCCTACGTACCGTGGTTGCAGTGTGTAGGTGCGAGCGGAAGGGTCGCGCCAGGTGCGGTCACATCTGCCGTCTTGGCCTGCGCCTGCGACTACCTACCTACACCCAAGGAGTTCATAACAACCTTGTTTCGCTTCAGTACCTTCACCGTTAGAAGCATAAGGAATGATGGCACTTTAATGTCGATGCTCACGTATAATATTATAAAATGAAAACTATGGAATTCAATTCAATTCAAAAGTTCTTTATTTCAATTTTGTCGTCACAGACGCACTTATGAACGTCAATTGTTGCAATGACTCTACCACCGTATCGGAAAAAGAACCACTACTCAGAAGATAGGGCAAGAAACTGAGGGACATATTTTGTAGATTTTTGTTACAATAATCAGTGTATGTGCGTACTGCGTACAAGCAACATTCTAATCGCGTTTGAAGAATTGAACTCGATAACACGTGTTCGAATTCAACTAAATTTACAACTAGAAAGTGCAAAAAATAACGGATAATTTTATATTTTGAGAGTATTGATTAGTCGACTTGTGATCGAAGGCTACATTTACGGAACAATGCGCTCCCTTCTTTTCGCGTCTCAATCGCAGCTGCGCCCTTAGCTAGACGACTTAAGATGTAAATTACCATTATTCCCGGGCTATTGTCCCGGGAGGTACACAAAGATGCAGACGGGGACGCAATGCACAAATCTGGCAGCTGTTCGACGCTCCTTCCTTATTCTAAACAACAATGAGCTCGCATTGTGCAAAATGTAACACGACGATTTTTTGCCTAGACCCTTTTCTTAGCAACCCGAGACTAATATTTATTTTAGAATTTATAACTTAAATCATCGCAAATTATATATAGCTAGACTCTAGACCAAATTGGATTTGATAGTTTTATTTATAATCCAATTCAGTAATATCTAGAGGTGACTCGCAAAGGGTATGCGTAGGTAAGATGCAAGGTGTCCGGCCACCTGTCCGCTATATTATAATTATCTCGCAACAGATGCGTCCTACCTGCGACTGACTCGCGGCATCTGTATTCGAAACTTGAATGCACAAAAAACATAAACAACCAGTTGACGAGACTTGACTGAGCTAAAAATATCAGTGTGGACAGTGTATTGGTATATTTTTATCCCATTAATTCCCTGTGTTCGAAGTTGACGACACTTTATTTGCTCTACTAATTTTGCTGACAAAAATTATATGAAAAATAGAGACGGGTTATTTAACAATGTAACAAGCTCGTAAATATAGGGCTAGTTGATAAAAATAGCTTTGTGTAATGTTTCGTTTTCTTTATACAGTTAGTTTAGTTATCTAATCATATTAGAATCAGTGTGTGGACATGAAACGGTCGTATTTAGATCGTTAGTTTTAATATTAAATGTACCTACCTTACTTAAATAAGCTTTAAACCCAATCCTTATAGATACTAATAACACATATTTATGTATATTATTATGATCTGTCACTAAAGGCCTAAAATATAGTATTTTTAACCGACTTTAAAAAGGAGGAGGTTCTCTATTCGATTGTATGTTTTTTTAAAAAAAAATTTATGTTTGCTACCTCAGAACTCCGTCATTTAAGCACCGATTTGGAAAATTCTTTTTGCGTTGGGTTCAGTATAGGTACGAAGTGATCCCATATAAATTTCATCGATATTTGACCTTTGACTTCGAAGATACATTGAAGTCGGTATTTTTGATAAAATGTAGGTATAGTTGTTAACAATGTTGCTCATCCGCATGTCTCTATTCGCTTATTATAAACTACTCGATGGATATTAATGTAAATCACCATCACTAGTAGAATTTCTCCATGAAAGTTAAGGTGTTAGTTATTTGTCTTAGTTAGGTCATATTTGACAGCCTCTGCGGTGTAGTGGTTGGGCAGGACAGGTCAGCTCCAAACTTATACGTTACGTAGGTTACGGGTTCGATTCCCACTACGAACAAACGTGTGTGCCCAGAAAAAAGCACACGTACTACCGTGTTTGGGCGTAAGAATGGTTCTCTTAGTTCCTGGTTCCCTATAGGGAATTCTAGGCAGGTCCAAGATCTACGTGTGTGATGACGTTAAAAATTTACCTAATGCGATGTAGTACGAGTATACATATGTATGACTGCAGAATGGCGTATTCTTTGATTAATTTATGGATTGATGTCATTCTGAGAATTAGAATTATTAATTAAATTATATTTTATAATATATTTTGTATTCATTCATCATCATCATCAGCCCATCACGTCCCCACTGCTGGTACCTTCTCTCAAGTATGGGTCATAATCCACCACGCTATTAAAATAACATTTTATACTTATATTGTATTGAATTATTATTTTAATTACTTTTATGTACCTTATTTGTTATAAATAAATACTATGGCTATGTAGTGTGACAAACTAACAAACCCTTTCTGTTGTCAACAGAGACCGAATTCCTCCTAGTACCGCCATCTCTAGTCGCCGTAGCGTGTATAGCGGCGGCGGCGCGCGGCTTGCGCGTGCGCATCGCCATCAGCGACCTGTGCGCTCTCACGCGCACTCCCGCCGCCGCCGCCGAGCTCGTCGCGAGACATGTGGAGCGGGTACTCGCGAGGGAGACTCAGCCTCAAGAACCTAGGACGAGGCACAGCCAGCAGTACAAACAAACCACGCCGGAGCAAACGCAACTGCCCGATACTCCGACAGACGTGCAAGATGTCCACTTCTGATGATTCATCGATAGAAGATAGATAGAAAACACATTATTGCATTAAAAAAAGAAAAGGAATTACAGTTGGTAATACATAATTTTCTATAAGTACAGTAGACGGTCTTATCGCTAAGCAGCGATCTCTTTCAGACAACCATAGGGTAAGGAAAACAACATTTTAAAGTCGATAGTGTGCAGTAATAAGAAGGACGAATGTAAATTATTATACACTTCATCATCATCATCAGCTCATCTCGTTCCCACTGCTGGGATACTTGGACATGGGCCTTCTCTCATAGAGAGAGTATAGGCCATAATAGGCTGACCCAGTGCGGGTTGGTGGATGTCATATATCCATGAATTTTTTGTGATTAATTCTTGGACATGCCGGTTTCTTTACGATGTTTTCCTTCACCGTTTTTTAGAGCGAGTGTAATTCCGCACATAGTTTAAGAAAGTCAGTGTGAGGCCCGCAGGATTCAAACTCGAGTGCCTCGGATCGAAAGTCGCACGTTCTCCCACTGAGCCACACTCGCTCTTAAAGATTACCCGACGTGATTCAACTCAATATCTTTAATGGAAAACAATTTAGTGGAGCGTAGTTTTCGATCCGATCTTGATTCGCAGTTTGGTTAGGTTCTTTTCCTTAATAACAAGCGACCGATCTCACCGATTTCGAAACTTCCGAAGAATGGATATGGATTTCATTGTTAAGATTTTAGACGTATTTTTTGCGGCGCACCTGGGTAAGTACAAAAACTGATGAAAAGAAAAAAAAATGCCTTCACGTGCTGCGTCGGATGATGTCTCGTTGATATATGAATGTATGGAAAAGAAATTGCCCATTGATCTCAAATTTATTTATGTAAAATATTACTGTAGCTATAATAGAGCTATTAAGTTATTTATTATAGATCTGTTCTCATAGCGACGGCGTTTTTCTTGTACGTTGCTGCAGTTGATCTCCATTTATCCCAAAATATGTAAGACTGAAGCCAAAATACGTACGTCATATATTATTCTCTCCTTTTTTACCACGGATTCATGTAAACAGCATCCTCGCCAAATTTTTTGTCAAAGAAAATATATGTATGTATGTAACTCGTTGATTTAATGTACCTTGTATTTTTGGCAGAAGTTCTTGTAGATAGATGTATTGTTATATCTTATGTTTTTTAGTGTGTGGATCTCATTTTGTAGTAAATTCGTAATGCCAGTAGAGAGGTATCTATAGTTACGAGGTTCGAGCGGAAATGTTAACTAATGTAATGTTTATTAGGTCGAATGTTAAGTTTAGTAAATTCTAGTCACACGTTTTACACATTCCTGTTTTCGACCAAACTTGATTTCTAGATTTAAGCACTTAAATATATATCTCGCAGGGTTATGATAAAAACAGAGATTTGGTCAATTCCCTAAGTGATTTGATCAAACCACGGAGGATGATAAAATAACAACACGATTTTAACATTTCTCGGAACCAGTTCTGGTATTTGTTCAAATCACTAGATGTTGTTTAGGGAAATTATAAAATCGCGTTGTTATTTTAACGTCCTCCGTGATTTGATGAAATCACTTAAGGAATTGACCAAATCACTGTTTTTATCATATCTCTGCGACATATATATAGATCTAAGTTAGTCGTAATTAGATATTGAGCGAAACTCTACAACCAGTAAGTTTAGTGCAGGAGTCCACGTCCCAATTAATTACGAGTTCCATTGCCGACTAATTTCTTCTGTAATTAATAGAATTCTGGTAGCTTAAGGCAGGTAAATTGAATCGTGATACGGTGGGACATGGACGCTCGTACTTGCCGAGTAAAAGTTGGGTAAATTAAATTTATTCATGTGTAAGTAATTAATGTCTACAGAACAGGATTTATGACATATTAATGGATGTAAGGGAGAGCCGACGCTGGCAAGCGTTACGTTACATAACGTTAATTAAAATAATTGTTACGTTATTGGCCGAGCTTCAGGCTTCTTCGTTATTTCCATTAAGCTTCCCCATAATGAGTGTTCCTGACCTTTATTTTTATAAATTATTTATAAAAAGATGAACTTGTCTATGCGTGTCTAAAGTTTTTCTTTTTTTCTTTATTTATTGAGTTTAGTAACTTTAGAAATGAAACTTTTTACGCGTAATAAGTTAGTTTTCCTAAATCATTCCGATACTTTTGCATTTATTTTGTGTGTTTGTTGAATAGTACGGAATGAACTTTGAAATATTTTTGCTACTGTTGTTTTTTTACAGAATGATAAATGCTAAACCTAAGATTCTTGTTTATATTTTACATGATATGTAGATTACTGTTAAATATAAATTAGTGGTACCTAGGTACCGAATAAGTTATACTAAGAATGTATGTTCAATTTCTAGGGGATTTAAATGTACAGTATGTTCTAAATAAAAAGATATTTGCTATCAATGTTTTTCATTCTGCTTAAGTAGGTACCATACAAAGATGTGTCGAATAAACCAATGAATGAAAGTTAAGAAACAAAAAACATACCTACACGTTGAATTGAGAAGCGCCACTTTTTGAAGTTCGGTAAAAACAAAAGAAAGTAGGTACCTAATATACCTATTAAAAAAATTAAGAATATATAGGCTCTTGCGTGACATTGCGGAATTTTTTCCTGTGGCAGGGCAGGTACGTTTTCCTTTGCAGTGATCAAGTTTGGTTCTAAGAAAACATCGGGTAATAGGGATTCAAGAAAATAAAATCTGCATGTTTGGATGTTTGAAAAACGGTAGTCCGCCTGTAAAAAGTAATTTCCTACACAAAAAACAACATGGGCCAAACCGACGCTTCTTCCATACAAGAATGTTCCCATTAAATCAAAGCGTAGGTTTTTGAGGAAATACTTTTTTTTAATATTTTTAAGGTGGGAAGAAACTCTCATGGTTACCTATGTTTTACTATCTAACTGTGCCATTTTACAAAAATCCACATAAACAATTTTAATTTTTCCAAAAAGTCGCTAAATGTTTCTTTAGAACTTCACTAGAACTTCATCTTCACTACGAAGGAAAAGGTACCTTACCCTGAAATGTCAAAGTTCTTGATGAGGATTGGATGTTACGTTACCTACAGAAAAAAACTCACAGAATACTTCATACCTAACTGTAGGTATCCCGGAAAATTTACGACGCGGGCGAAACCGCGAACCGTCACTAGTCTTTTCTTAGTAGTTTAGAAAATATTACAAAAGTCTTTTATGACAGCAATAAAAATTCTTATAAAATGTTAGTTTTCATATTTTATCAGATACTATTTTATAGAGGTATGCTTATGTGAAACCCAAAGAATTAAACGTAGTCAGATTAATTTAAGTAATTGGCTATTAAACTTTTTTACTGGGAATTTCTGAGACGTTCTTCATTTTGAAACAGAGTCTTAATGGCACTTATAATATTTCGTCAATGGATGGGAGAATAATAATGTAGACAAGTATGCCATTTTATTTAGACGAAGCCCCTTGTTCATATTAGAACACCGGGTTACATTTTAAATTATATATGTAGGTTCGGTATGTTCGGTGAACCATCGGGGAGACGGGTCTGAGCAGCCGCTCAACTGCAGTCTCTCTATATCTATGTGCTCCATCTTAGGCCACATCATCGCTTCACATCAGGCGAGATAGTGGCCAAAGATGGATTTATTAAGCGTAAAAAAAGGATTTTATTATTTTTAAAATACCTATTGCATGATAACTAGGTACCCCCTGTTAAAAATATCGGTATCTCTACCTAACTAAAAAACACTAACCCGCGGCTTTATGTAGGTAGGTATATGTATCGTATTTTGTACTTTAACTCTCTCGCCAAGGCTTTTTTTAACCCTTCGACCGCCATGGTCGGTTATACTCGATAAACGAATAAATAAAAACCGACTTCGACACTTACATTTTTGGTTTTTGCTATTTTTTTCAAAAAGTGCTGAATAAATTATGATAAAATTTATACGGGACCACCTCTGAAGTATGACCTACCAAACAAAAAAATAACCTTCTAAATCAATTCATAATTGGCGGAGAAATCACGTAACAAACATACAAAAAAAACATACCGTCGAATTGAGAACCTCCTCCTTTTTTGAAGTCGGTTGAAAAATGCTCTACGCTGAGGTTAACTTGAGCCGAATATAACCAATAAAAATTGCATAGTTTAGTGTGGAGAGCACAACTTTGCTTCTACAGCGCGACGCTCATAAGATTAAAAGTGGCTCTTCAAACAACTTTTATTACCTATCTCATTATGTTACAGCATCTAAAAAATACGCCTACCGGTGCAGTTGCCAATATGGTTGCCATAAAATTTTGGTTACCACGGCAAATATCTTTGCGGTACTAATTTGGTCTGAATCTGAAGTCGTAATGACGCACCTTATATATCTAAGCTTTTTTAGATCAAACTATAAAGCGCCCTCTGTTGTAAACGCTTGAAATTAAAACGTATCTATGCAAAGCTTTTTTAAAATCGAGCTTTACTAATGCCAGGGGAAACGTTCACACGTTTAGGAGGCGCTGCATTGCCGACAGCTATTGCTAATAGATGGCGCTCGTGCGACAAGTGCTTGAGCTTTTAGTCCACTTTGAACTTCGGGTAGAGGTGTATTTTGTAGACTTGTAGAGGGTAACATTTTTAGCAGCGGGCGCTAATATTAGCTACTTATTGAAGTTATAGATGGCGCCTTTGTAGTAGAAGCTTTTGTAGAAATATCCCAAATTGGTTTGGATTTACTTTTACTATTTCAGTAATACAAGGTAGCGATAAGAAAAGTTTTTACGGTATTAGGCCTCCATTACTCCCACTTAGCCCTTTCCGATGGATGGAAGTAAGGTGTGAGAAATTGTTATATTTTTTAAATGTTTGTTCGAATGAGATTTGTACTTCGAGTGGATACTTTATCTGAGGATTTGTAACCTCAGACAGAAAAATTGAAAACGTTTCCCGGAAAATTGGGAAATTCGGCATAAACTGAGAGTGCTTTCTCGCGCGGGCTCATTCTACTACTGCTGCTACTGCTGTTCAAGCTATACTTATGGACCTGGTTTGGGATTGCAAATACAATATACCTATATATTAACTAGGTATATAAATAGTGTAAGTAACCGAAATAATATTATCAAATTGTATTAAATACGTTTGCTATACTTGTTCTAAGTTTTACTAAATTAAACAATAATAATAAAAAAAATAATAATAGTAGTAATAATAATAATAATAATAATGCAAGAGCTAAGAACTAAGCTCCAAGGGTGGAAGTGTTAAAGGGCATAACGCCGGGAGTAGCGTTTAAGTGAAACTGCAGCACACCTCTCGACACCCTTTAGCCACCCACACCAACGTTGCCCCTCTCTTCGCCAATGAACGGCGGCCCTTATAGGGAGCCCGTTTAGTGGGTGGCGAGTCACCACCTGCCAAAATATTTTCTTATGAGGCGGACTGGCAGGTGCCGAGGTCTCATATCATAGACCGGCTCTCACCTCAATAGCCCAATCATAAGTAATTTTCATATCTTCAATAATAGTCCTCGCACTTATCGGAGGCTGTCTTTGATTGTATCTTCTAATGATGCACTTAGAGTCAGTCCCCGATAAGTGTTGCCCATTACATATCTAAATTAAATGCTCTAAGAGGCCTCTACGTGTTGGACTCATGTCCCCGCGCAAGCCTTCCAAAGGACCGGGTGTATAACCCGTGAGAAAGAGAAACATAATAATAATAATAGTCCTCGCACTTATCGGAGGCTGTCTTTGATTGTATCTTCTAATGATGTACTTAGAGACAGTCCCCGATAAGTGTTGCCCATTACATATCTAAATTAAATGCTCTAAGAGGCCTCTACGTGTTGGACTCATGTCCCCGCGCAAGCCTTCCAAAGGACCGGGTGTATAACCCGTGAGAAAGAGCGACATAATAATAATAATGATTTTATTTGCATAAAAAGTTTACATGTGAATGTTGAATCCATAGGCTCCCGAACTAGTTAAAAACTGTGTTTCGGGTGCCAGTGGCTTCTCCCAACTAGATGTACTAATATTATTAATATGTTCTAAGTTTATCTAAATTAAACAATATTAAAAAAAATTGCTACATCTAATCAGAATTAACAATATGACCACTTTCTTAACAGGAAGTATCTTCGTTTATGGCAGTAATATCCACACTAATCCACACGACTCCCACTAATTAATATTTAATATAATTTTTAGGTAATTTCAAATTCAAATATTGTTGGTTTTAGGTGATAAGGTCTGTATATGTATTTTTTGAACTTTGGGTGGGCGAATTGGGAAACTAATGCCCACCCAAGGGTATAATATATAAATAAATAAATATAATATCCACACTAATATTGTCCACAACAGTCCATATCCATGCACTAATATAATAAATGAGAAAATAACACTGTCTGTGTCTGTCTGTTTGTTCGTAACCTTTCACGACTAAACGGCTGAACCGATCTTGATGAAATTTGGCAAATAGATAGCATGTAGCCCGGAGGACATAGAATTTTCATCCCAATTTAACACGTGGTTCCCAAGAGATCATGATATAACCAAATCCCTCGTGTACGAAGTCGCAGGCTGCAGCTAGTATTTTATATATCCTTAAGCAATTTATTATGGTTGTAGATCTACCGGTAATGTTTGTATAGGTGTGATAGGTACGTGTCCAACTAATCTAATGCTTGTATTTCATCGTACACTTTGATCTACCTTTACAAAGGTTCATCACCGTTTTCCATTTACACTCCAAAGTCGGACAGGATACCGAGTGGCGAGCAAACAGTCGCGAGGGCGGGCGGGGTCCGTCCCGACGTTTACTCGAAAAACCAGCGAGATGAGAGGCGAGAAGCTCGGGGCGTTCTCGCAAACACACCGTCTCAGGGGACCCGCTCATTAGTTGTTCAAACAGCCGGCGGCCACTTTGACAAGCAGCCAGCCAGCCGGTCCGCCCGATCTTCCTCTTCAGTGATCCAGCGTTAACGGTAAAGAGCTATCGGGGACTGCAGATGGTAAATACGCGCGGTTGTTCTTATTTGCTCGACGGTCGAGACATTGTAGCTGTGCGATTGTTTGTTTATTTTGGAACGCTTGTTGGGATATTGTGATTGGGTAACTACTGAAGCTAGTGTGGCCATTGCATATACCTACCTATATTATACCTACACTACACATATTTACACGATAGTTTGTCATTATAGTTAGTAAGCATCTACGTTAATGAAGTCCAAGTGTATATTAGTTACTAAAATAACAGAAAGCAAGCAGATCATAATTCCAATTATTAAAAGTAACGACTTTTTTTCTACGACTTTTGAAAATTATTAATTTATATAGGATGTTCAGATAAATAAATTACTTCTATATCTTACCTCTTAACTTTATTGGAATTTGTGATTACAGTTAAAATTACACAACATTACTACTACAGTAACAAAGGAAAATAAAAAAATAATTTAATATATTTAACCTTTAATAATGCGAGAAATAACCAGTTTAAAACAAAGTAGTAAAACAAAATTTGTTAGATTTAATGATTATAATAACGGTCTGCGAGCTTGTGTTATTTTAAAAAATAACCATAAGATATAAAATCCACAAACAAATTAACAATGTTTTAGTAAATAGAAACTGATCTCACAAAATAATATCGGTAGGTACTTACAAAATGTTTTAAATAGGCTTATGATTTCATAATAAATCATTATACTAATGAATAATAATGCTATTTGAGGAATGCATCTCAAATCTGCAAATAAACAAGTAAATAGAGGTGGCATCAGACGTCACTATGTACGAAGAGATCTCAGCTAATGGGTGTGCTAGACAGTTCGCAATCATGACGATGGCTGGGGCTCATCAATCACGGTCCCAGGTGCAGCCGCCCCCGCGCCGCCCGCCTTCGTCATCCTCTGCACTGCTGCGATGTCAAAGGCCTTGCTTGTGTTCTACTATGGAATACTCGAGAAAACATATATGTAGGTATATAGAATTAGACGCTCTGTCATCGCCTATATCTATAGTATAGATTTAGTGGTTTTAATATCACTATAGCACCTATAGAGTCTATACTTTAGTGAATATATACTATAGATATAGACTATAATATACTAAATAGCAGTATTGAAATCACTGAAGAGCAATCGGTTAGAAACTTTAGATTTTTGATTACACTTAAGACAATTTATGAAAGATTTCTGAAAGAAAATTAAACAAATTTAGGTACGAAACTAGATATGAAAAGAATGCTAGATAGAAAAAAAGGGTATTTAAACTTATACTAACAGCAAATGAGCAGACTACAGGTACAAACAACTATACATCAGTGGCATACCCCAGGTCGTAGGTAGGTATTGTACTACAATTAAGAACCTACATACA
This sequence comes from Petrophora chlorosata, assembly GCA_951640565.1. Lineage (NCBI taxonomy): Eukaryota > Metazoa > Arthropoda > Insecta > Lepidoptera > Geometridae > Petrophora > Petrophora chlorosata. The sequence continues at coordinate 9,418,304 of OX621193.1, read as the reverse complement.
AATAAGTGCAGATGTACACTCATACTAACAAACTTTTAAAATATTACGTAGCTCTTTTCTGTTTTTTTTTTATGTAACTGAATGCGACGATGAAGAGCTGGTCGTTTGTCTGATGGTAAGCAATACGCCATCCAATAACAGCACCACCCAGAACTTTGTTTTGCAAAATCCTGCGCGGCACTGCACTGCGCTCGTCACCCTGAGACAATTAGCTGTTGAGTCTCATAATGCCCAGTAAATTCGCCTTTAAACCGGAACACAGTAAAGTTTTCAAACCTTAAGTACACTCATACTGTGATACTTCATTTATTTGTTACATTCATTTATTTGCATACCTAGGTATATATTCACCTACATTATTTTATTATCATAATTCGCCGTTCAATCAACAGCCTAGCCCCTTAACTAAACAGCGCCATTCAACTAGTGGCCTGAATGATATTCAGCCATAGCATCATAGCCATTACAACATTTAATAAACTGGCTGGCTAATGATTAGGCATGTAGTAAAACTTAGATGTATCCTACGCGATATTGTAAACTGTCGAAAGATTGTGAACCGTCGCATTATATTTCGGTAGATTATAATCTATCGAAGTGATAGGTTATAATCTACTTACATTATATTCGTATCTAACATACATGTTCGCGGCGTTGGGGTGGCCCAAGGGCCACCTCCGCCGCACCCTAGCCTACTGAGGGCTGCAGCTATATTCATTACTAGCTGTTGCCCGCGACTTCGTACGCGTAGTGTAGTAGTAATTCATCATGCTTCCGACCATTTTCTGTCCCAAAATACTCCCGTTCCAGCTCCCATCCTGCTCCTTTCTCATTATCGTACCACTTCTATTCTGTTACCTTCCCACTCGTATCCTGTTATCGTCCTGGTTGTATTCCGTAACCGCCGCGTTCTGGACTGATCCTGTCCTTCTCCTATACCGTTACCGCTCCCTACTATCCCGTTACCGTACCGCTCCGCTCCTGCTCCAGTCCCGCTCCTATATCGTTACCATTACGCTCCTATCCTGTAACTCTCGCGCTTATCCCATTTCCATGCCCATCTTATCCCGTTATCATTCCGTTCCGCTCCCAATCCTAATTACCAAAGTTGATAGCCCTATCTTTAAAAACATAAACTCTCATTCCTTTTGTCCGCTCTCGTAATGGTCCCCTTATAGAACTTACATACCAAACAGCTTCATAGGTTTTTGGTTTCGAGGTGTGATGTGTGTGTGTGTGTCTGTGTCTGAGGGAGTGGATTATTTTTATATTTAGATATATACATTTTAGCAAGTTCTTTTAGGGATGTTTAAAAATTGGTGAAAAATGTGTTATAGTTTCTTTGACCGAGTATACGTATCAAATGTCATCGTTCAGTTTAAAAAAACATATTACGGGACCACGGAGGCCGGGTGGAAATAACACGGGTGGGATTGCCATCGGGGGGAAACGCCATAGACCCTTTACGAGTCGTACGCAAAACTGACGGTGACGGTGCGCCGCGGTGCCACGCTAGCCGCCGCGGCCGTTCCGGGCCCAGTACGGTGTTGCTATGCTTTTTGTTCGTCTATACCAGCAGTTACTAATAGTTGTTCCACGGAACCCTAGGGTTCCGAGAATTGCCGACGCTGGCCAGCATTTTTATCGATATACTGACCCGCGCAAAAGTGCTGAATCAATTTCGATAAAATCAAAATCAAATTGTAATTGGCGTAGTAATCGCGTAACAAACATAGAAAAAAAACAGAACCTCCTCCTTTTTTAAAGTCGGTTACAAATATGAGTTGGGGTTCCACCAAAATTAGGTACATAATTTAGTGTTCCATAGCTAAAAAAAATTGGGAACCGCTAGGTAAAATTCCTCTACTACTTTCCAAGGCGACATAATCGCATCAGCAAAAAAGCGTTTTGCAAACTGATCAAAAAAAAAGCTCCAGTGCAGGTCCAGCGCCATGTCCATAAAACCCGTCACCGCGAGTCAGAAAAACGCCCCTTGATAAGACGTGCTATCTATGGGTGGCTCGATTTAAACAGCTAATTTGCCTTGCAACGGTACTCAACGTTATACCACTCCACCAGCCACCGCCACCGGCACCGCCAATAGTCGCCGCGATCTCGCAGTGTAAACTCGCCCCTGATGAAGAGCATCGGACATGCTCGAAACCTAGGTCGACTAATTTGACAAACTACGTGAGTCCTAGCCGTTTTATTAAATATATATAATTATAATGAATCAAACTCACGAAAACTTTCATACTAAAATTGCTGATCGGTAGGTACTCAACGTTGTTAAATTGCGTAATAATTCCAGTTTTCGTAAATCGATATTTATAAAACAAAGTTTGTTATGTAGCCTAGGACTCCACAAAACATTTTTTAGAATACCATCATGTGAACCAATACCTTAGTTCTACAAACTCTGAAGGTAAGTAATTAACCAGTATAAGCTGAGCCATGTGCACAAAGGGTCCGGTATGTTCCGTGGTTCAACTTATAGTGGATACCTATATTTTTTCCTAAATTCCGTCATAACTTCAATATTACTGGACCGATTTTGATGAAACAAAGCCTATGTGTAGCGCCGGACTCCACAGAATATATTTCAAAAAACTGCATTCAAATTCGTGCCCTAGTTTTTGAGTTTATCCCGGACAGACAGACAGACAGACAGACAGACAAAAATTTTAAAAATTGTATTTTTGGAATCTGTTGCTACCATATACTCCTAAAAAAATTGATTTTCAAAAATATCTTCAATGTACAGTAACCGCTTCGTTACAGTTTTATTATAAGTATATAGATATATAGATTATTGTCACTACACTCTTCCATTGTACTATTTTTCATTAAACTTTCGAAAACAGGCTTTATAAATGAACAGGCTAGGCAAGTAATTAAACGTCATCGATCCAAGTCATTTGCGTAGCTGTTTGATCAAATGGCTGATATCATTCAGGCCGCTAGTTGAACGGCGCTGTTTAGTTAAGGGGCTAGGCTGTTGATTGAACGGCGAATTAAGCTGGTTGGCTGCGACATATATATCTTCTGTTTGATTCTTCAAGACAGAGAGCTGAAAACCGCAGGGAAAAAATGAGAATTCAGTGTAGAGTCTAGGAAACGTCATAAATTCGAATTGTATACAACCGCTAAGGAGTATCTGATAAGATTAAACCCAGCTTCTTGGCGGTATCCTTAATTAAAAACAGTCGTATTGCGGGGACAGCCGGCTGCAGCGCGGCATGTGGCCCTCAGGAGGGCCAGAGGGCCCTAATTGGATTAGCGCGGGTAAGAGCTCCGCGCACGCACCACCGTCGCCATAACCCAAGCATTATCAGATTAGAATGAAGACGACTTTAGACACACATGCAGTTTTCGTAAACCGATTACAGTTTTGATTTGGTCAAGGTCGGAATAACACTTACTTTATTACTTTATTAATTACAGGCCTTTTCTATCGCTTGATCGTTTAGCACGTTAGAATATTAATTTTTGATTAAGAATTATCTCGTAGGTACATCTTATTGTAGTGAATTTTGTGTAACGACCGGACGTGTAACTAGATGGTTTTTGCCGATTTTCTAATGCATGAATCCCAGTATTTCATACCAATATAATAATACTAGCTGCACCCTGCGGTTTCACCCGCGGTTTCCCGGGATAAACAGTAGCCTATGTGTTAATCCAGGGTAGAATCTATCTCCATACTAAATTTCATCCCAATCCGTTAAGCCCTTGCAGCGTGAAAGAGTAACAAACATCCATACGTCTATACATACAAATTTTCGCATATATAATATTATATATATATAAATATATAATAAGGACAATATATATATATATAATATACATATATATATATATAATAAGGACAATATATATATATATATATATTAAATATAAACCTTAACTATTTTGTCAGTAGAAGCACTTCGACATTCGACAAAACAAAGCGCTGCGACAAAATGTTCGCAGGGAAAGTGGCAGGCGGTAGTTGTTTGATTGCAGGTCGCTAAGTGGCCATATATTTCACCGGCGATTCCTTGTTTTTCATCTAGCGAACAGGACAAGGTATTATGTATTACCAAGTTATTCTAGGCAAGTTTCCGAAAATTAAACTCTTTTTTCTCAGCTAGGTATTGCGGGGATAAAGTATGGTGCACACGCCTTTGGCTTTACGTTCTAGGTTGGTAGCCTATAGCCTAAACGGCTTAAATTTTAATCATTATTTCCTACTAATTTAGTAAATGCGTAAGTTTGTGAGGATAGATCGATAGATGGATGGATGGATAGATGTTTGTTACTCATCACGCAAAACTATTGAAAGAATTTTGATAAAATTTCAATTCAATTAAATTTAATTTCATTTATTTCTATCAACATAAGATCATACATTATTACAAATTATTATTATTATTATTCAAACAAATTATTAAAACGACTACAGAACAAATATACGAAAAATAACAAGTAAATAATAATAATAACAAATGTCAAAGAATTATAAAATTATCATCATATATCATCAAAGCCAGTCAAGATACCTAGTCGTGTTTTGGGATGATGTTCGGTGAACCATCGGGGAGACGGGTCTGAGCAGCCGCTCAACTGCCGTCTCTCTCTAGATCTATGTGCTCCATCTTAGGCCACATCATCGCTTCACATCAGGTGAGATAGTGGCCAAACATAGATCTATAAGGCGTAAAAAAAAAAATATTATCATTATTATTAAATTTGGTACAGTAGGTTTTTTAGGTCCTGGAAAAGGATGTAGGCTACTTTTTATCCCGGGAAACCACGGGGCGCAGCTAGTAGTAAATGAAAGAGATGAACACAGAGAAGTTTTGATCAAAAATTGTGAAAACAAAGATAAAAGCAACGGTAGACAAGGTTTTTATTTATTTTATTTTTTTATTGACTATGGTAGAAGGGCTTTGTCGCTGTGCAACCACCATCGCCCAATCGGTACATAATATAGATTAACAACTAATAAAAAATTGACATTGTCTTGTAGCAAAAAATAAGTCTACAAGTTTATATAGGTTCATAGCTTTGTCAGACAGCGGCGATGACAATATACTGTTGCACTGACCAACACAAGAAATTTTGTCTGATCAAATATGTTCGTTCTATAGCTAGCGTTCCGGACGTAGACAAGTCAAAGTGTCAAAACCACACAAAAAGCTAAAAAAGTTCGCATTTTCAATGCCATCTCCATTTCCGTATTCGGCCAAATAATACGACTCTAAATATATTTAAATGAGTTATAGTAGATCCTCCTCAGTTTTCTCGTATGCATAACTATAACTAAAGTGATTTCATTTTCCAACATAGCGTGAGATTGTCGCAGAGAAAGTGAAAAACAGTTGTTGTTTGATTGCAGGTCGCTAAGTGATCGCATATTTTACACGCGGCTCCTTGTTTTTCATCCGGGACACGCGTAAATGGGGCGCTCGCGTTTAGTCACCTTGGATTTAAAACGATTGTAGAGATTAGGTGTATTTGCATTAAAATAATTACACAAATAGTTGTTATTTTTAACCGACTTCAAAAAAAGAGAAGGTTCTCTATTCGAATGTTTTTTTTTTTTTTTTTTTTTTTTTGTGTTTGTTGCCTCGGAACTCCGTCGTTCATAAACCAATTTGGAAAATTATTTTTGCATTGGTTTCAGTGTAGCTACGAAGTGGTCCCATATGAATTTCATTGATATTTGCCAGTGGACTTCGAAGAAACATTGAAGTCGGTTTTTTGATTTTTAAAACGTATTCTTGTTTATGATAAGATTGGTCTCGCCGATATCGTAAGGAGTTGAACATGCGTCTGTAACGCCAAAACTGAATAAAGAGAATTTGATTTGATTTATTATAAATATCACACTAATTAGGTTCTAATTTTTATCTTCGTGGGTATCCTAATAAATACCATCACTTTATGATGAAAATTAGGAGCGAGTCTTAAAATACATATAATAATATACCTACCCGTTGTAAAAACAGTGTGCCTAAGGAAGAAATTAAGCAGATCATTGTCGATGGCTGTGTTATCACAGAACCTACAAGTATTGCAGAAGCATTCAACAAATACTTTACTGGTGCAACCGATACAAATAATAGGACCAAAATAAATATAAATAATAATTCTTGTACTCTCTTCATGAATCCTACAACTCCTTATGATATATGCACAATAATTAAGTCACTAAAAATACAAACAGCACGGGCTATGATGATATTAGTACTAAAATATTGAAAGAAGTATCTGATTTGATTTCTCCTGTCTTGAGCTACATTATGAATTTGTGTATAACATCCGGAGTATTTCCAAGTAAATTAAAAATTACGATGATAAAACCTTTATTCAAAAAAAATGACAAACAAAGTATGAACTGCTATAGGCCCAAAGCACTTATACCAGTATTATCTAAAGTATTTGAGAAGGTTATCTATAAATGTTTATATCAATTTTTTGAAAAACATGGTGTTCTCGTTGAAGAGCAGGTAGGTTTCAGACAGAACAAAACTATAAATTTGGCGGTGTATAAGTTCTTACAGACAATAATGTAAGGCCTAGATAATAAAGATCTAGTTTCGGCTATATTTATGGACTTAACTAAAGCATTTGATTTTGTTAACCACGAAATTTTGTTAAGTAAGTTGGACGCATATGGAGTTCGAGGTAATGTACTTACACTTTTAGAATCGTACCTTAAGAACAGAAAGCAATGCACCCAAATTACCCGTATTTGTCCAAAAATGAAAAAAGCAACTGTGTTCTCTTCTAATTACCGTGAAGTTACACAAGGCGTGCCTCAAGGTAGCGTCCTGGGCCCCTTATTATTCATAACATACATCAATGATTTACCGAAACTTGTGAAACAAAAGATGGTTTTATTTGCCGACGACAGCACGGTCATGTTTATTAGTAAGGACAAATCCACCTTAGAACTACAGATGAATAATACACTTGACTTCATAATTAAATGGCTTGACTACAATAATTTATTGATTAATTTGGATAAGACTAATATTATGACATTTATAAATAGAAAAAAATATTTAACGGACATTAATGTAATTTATAATGGACAAAAGATTCATGAGGTTGAGAATGCAAGATTTTTAGGTCTTGAACTCGACTGCAGCTTAAATTGGAAATTCCAAGTTGAAAAAGTATGTGCCAGGTTAAACCAATTTTCTTACGCACTCTACATGTTGGGTAAAGTTGTGAACCAGTCTGCAGTTATCAACGCTTACCACGGTTATGTCGAATCGGTACTCAGGTATGGTGTCATCTTTTGGGGTAACTCAACAGAAAAAGATAGTGTATTCAAAGCTCAGAAAAAGTGTATAAGAGCAGTTTGCAAACTCAAACCAACAGAATCTTGTAAACCTTTTTTTGTTAGCTTGAAACTTTTAACGTTGCCGTGCATTTATATTTATGAGATCTCTGTATTTGTATATACTTATAGAACGATGTTTGAGCAACACAAAAGCAAGCGACACAATACAAAAATATGCTATCCGCCAAATACTACTGCGCAATTAAATAAGAGCATTTTTTGCATGGCTCCTCGAATTTATAATCATTTGCCCAAAGACATTTTGAAGTTGCTCAAACAGCGGCACATTCAAATTTAAATTGAAAAAACTGTTGATTGATAAATGTTATTATAATACTAATGAATTTTTAAATGACAAGTTTAATTGATTTATTATTTGATTATATTTAATAATTTGACGTTATATAATTATGACATTAATTAAAATTTAAGTCTATAATCTGACAATTTGAATTTAATTTAATTACATATAAATATTTTTTTTTAATGTTAATATTGCACACCATTGTTATGGTAGAATGTTAGGAATTATCTTTATTTGTCATCTTTGTGCACAATATTCCAGCAATAAAGAAATTTAGAATTTTGAATTTTTGAATTTTTTGTGCAGTAAGACCTTGATTATAGGTATTAGGTATTTCGAATTTATAACGCATCAACGAAGAGACAAATATTTTCAACATGTTTTAAAGCGAGATTTACGACCTTATGCTGCGATATGAAGACAATAAATAAACAACAACAAAAAAGCGTTGTAGCAAGTGTAATTAATATAAATAATAAATAAGGTGTGCGGCGCAGTGTCAGGCGGAGCGGGAGCGGGCGCGGGCGCGTGCTATGTTCGTGCGAACTCCCTCGGGAGGTGGCGACGCGACGCCGCGACGCTTGTAATTCCAATATTGTGAATATTATACGCGCTATTTTCTCACACGTATATCTATCGCCCTTCTTTTAGTGGGTTAACCCCCTGGAGTGATGGAAATGTAATTTATGAATGAAATCGTAATTGATTAAAATTGTTTTGTTTATTTTTTACGAAATAAGTTTAATAAATGTAAGTAAAATGTAAGAATGCTTTAAGTATCTATTTAGATAAACGTTATTTATCAGATGGTATTGGTTATACACATGCAATATTAATGTCGGCTATATACCTAGGTATTGTAAATAAATACAACTATGTAATGGTCCTACGTAAGCTATTTCATTAAAATGAGACTGAAATGATTCTATGTATTAATTATTATTAGCTTTAATTAGTTCAACACATCAGCAAATGATTTGTTTTGCATATGACAAATAGATTTTTAATTAAAAGTTACATTGTTAATTTGATAACCATTTTAATTTGAAAGTTACTTACCAGCTGAGTTACATAAGTAAATTAACTTGTGGTAGGCTCTTCACTGACCTTAAATATGATCAAATACCGACAGGTACCAAATAATAAAATACCTACAGTCATTCATTAAGGATATACCTACCTGGATCGTTAATTACAACTTTTTTATTTTCCTCAATGACAAAGGAACTGTCGGCGAAAAGAAAAGTAGACAAGTGTCGTGACACGCACCCCCTCACTCTCGCGGGGTGGGGGGTGCGCGCGGCCAATGCGGGGCGGCGGCCGGGCGAGCGCGCGCGGCCATTGGCCGCTGCCGGGGGATGCGCCCCGCCCCGTCCTCGAGGCTCGGCCTTATTGAATTAGGCTTATCATTCGATTTCGAGTGGGGCGAGCGCGCGGACCTCCACGCCGGCAAAAACTATCGCCGGCTCCCGATACCGTCTGTAATCGGCATAATTCGATATACTCGCGGCTCATCCAATTATGCGGCTGTGAGCCTTCGCGCGCCCTCCGCCACGAGAGTCGCGCCCGCGCGCGCGGCGCCGGTCGCCGACGCTGTTGTTTTGAATTTTACAAAATCCGTCACATGTCGCGCTGTGAGCGTAGATAGCCGGAAGATCAGCCATGGAGTACGGGTACTTGAGCGGTGCCGGCGGCGGGTTCGAGGGCGGCTGCCTGGGCTCGGGCGGCGGCGAGCTGTCGTGGGGCGAGCTGGCGTCGTGCGGCCAGATGTCGCAGGCGGCCTACCGCTACCAGGGCATGCGCTACCAGCCTCCGCCGCCGCAGTGCGCGCGTCCGCAGGACGCTGCCATGAGGAACCACCACATTTTTCCACCCTCGATGAACCTGCAACGTAAGTAGAAGCTTTTGGACATACTAAACATAGCCAAAAACTGTTGCAGAAAGACATAAACCTCAAAATATTTAATAAAAATCAATTTTATGAATAAATATCAAGTGCGGAAAGGCACTAATAAAATGGGCCATGCAATGAAATACATTTTTTACATATCTTCAAAACGTTGCCGACGGCATAATATAACATCTAGAGAAAGCAAAACAGAGATTGGCCTAAAAAATATATTATGAATTTTAAAGCCATAAATAAAAATATTAGTTAATATATTTTATATTAGTAGAAAAGACATCAACGCAGGTGTAATAATGATTAAAATGTGATATACAAACTATTCTGAATTAGTTTGCGTTTTTGGATTTAGTCTATTAAAATTAGTTTATGATAGTATAAAAAATTGTGAAAATTTGCACTAATATGTAATTTGGGAATTAAATACCGACTTAATTAAAATTAAAAGGATTCACTTGGTTTAGTTGATGCTACAAGCGGTAATATTTAGTTTTCTTTGCTACGAGTCTTGCTACGGCGTAGCGGTGCTACTACTTAAACTTGTTTTTTTATTTTTAATGTAAAATATTTAGTCTATGCTAAGGCTTTTTGAGACATGATAATGCCGTTTAAATACATTTAACCACTTTATAAACTGTTTAAATATGTTTAAGAAATTCATGAACGTAGGTCTCACGTTTCTACTTCTGTTCTTATTACCACAAATTAGTACCTACTACATATAGTACTATGGTACTGTAATTATGTTTTCTTTGTTAAGTGCAATAAAGTGTTATCTATCTATCTATCTATGGTTTATCAAATGGATGGAAAACAGGATGCAGCTGGTATATCTGCGTTATGGACAGAAAATAAGGTAACTTTTAATTCGCAACGCTAAAAAGAGGGGTGTTATGAGTTTGACCACTATGTGTGTCTGTCTTTATTTCTGTGGCACCGGCACCGTAGCTCTTAAACAGATGAACCGATTTCGATGAGGTTTTTTTATTTGAAGGTTTTTATTTAGCGATGGCTGCCTATAAGTTGAATTCTACACGGCGGAGTCGCGGGTATCGGCTAGAGATATTATAATTGAAAAGTTTGTCGGTCTGGATGTTTGTTACTCAGTCAGACGTCATAAGACAGCATGAATTTGGATCAAATTTTGCACAGTGATGCAAGGAAAGAATCAGAGATGTTCCTGGAATAACGTACGGTTCCTTAGGGAACAACTATAAACCAAATTCTACGCAGATGAAGTCACCGACTGTCAACTAGTTTTTTTAATTAAAAAGTCTTATTGTAAGTTTATTTAAATTACGAATGCTATTAAAGCTTCTGTTAAAGGCCATCTAACATTGCTGGCTAGTTTTCGTGCCAACATTATAAAAAAAATCGCAAAAGCGCAGTCAATAATCAAACGTTAATAAATCGATATAGAATATTAAAACGAAAAAATGATGTAAATAAGTATTATCCTAAGTGGTCTGGTTTGAAAGATATTGAAGGTCAAAGTTTCATATAACCAAGACAAGTAGGGAGTTACTGAATCCAAAGCTATAGATTAAGCCTTAATAAATCGATAGGTTTATCTAGATTCATCATCGTAAAACCCTGACTATAAATTAAAAAATATTGCCTGTTTTATTTACGTACGTGGAGTACAATGAAAGGTTTGCGTAACTCATAAATAATACCATACATACATACATAGTTATTTAGAGTAATATGTTTCCTGCTTTTCAAAGTTTTCTCCATTACATTTCAAACACTTGAGCTTTTTTTTTATGTTTGCCCGTTAGTGTAGGCTAAAGTCTCTAGGACCATACCGCCATGTCTTACGTAGTTTTTATTTAATAGTTTAATATTCCATTTTATTATACTTTTGTTGGGAATGAGGGTCAACAGCAACAAGCCGGACCCTCTCCTAGTGCTTCAATAAAGTGGTGGAACTTTATTAAAGCTTTCCATGGACTTTTTGGGAGAACATAAAAAGCAATGTTTTCCCTATTTTATTTCATTTGCCTACACTCGTGCACGTTAACGAACACATAATGGTTAATATTCCACCGATATTACACATGATCACTCGAAATAACACTTGTTTGGAAAATAAAACAAAATCGAACTGTATCACTTCACTTCCCGCCAAAAAGTCCCAAACACTTTTGCGTTCGGTTAAACCATTTTTTTTTTAAACATATGGACTATTGGCCTAAGGTCATATTTTTCACGTGCTGGTTAGCTGTCACGGCCACTTCTGGCCCCATAAATGTCAAACATCTCATCAGATCTTTGATATTTGGGAAAATAAAATCGCATGGTGCGAAGTCTGTATTGTGTATGAGATGAGTGACGAGCTCCCCTTTTTAGAAGCCAAAATTGACTTCGTCTTGTTCGCAGTGTGCGCCAAAGTGTTGTCAAGGTGCAACAGGATGCGACTTCTTGGTCGGTTTTCCTTAACTTTTTTAAAGACACTGGGCAAATAAATGGTGGTGTACCACTCACTATCTGTAGTTTATTCTTCAAGTAGAATTGTGCAGACAGGACCCGTATGGAAAAAAGGGAATACTTTTTGTCCACGCTTCTCACCTGTCTCAATTTTGTTGGTTTTCGGTCGCCTTCGAACACCCAAACAGAAGACTGTTGCTTTCTTTTCAGAATGTAGCAATATCTTTCATCTCTTGTAACAATGTCATATATGTTACGGCTAAAAGCCGAAGTGCGGCTACACCTAGTTTTAGCCGGCTACAACTAGGTGCAGCCGGTTACATGCGGTTAAACTTAGATATATCCTACTTATCTTCGGTTAGAACTAGGTTTAGCCTCCATCATAGTGGCTAGAACTAGGTGCAGCTGCACACCAATCAAACGTATAAGGGGCACCCCCCGTTGGTTGGTTAGGGTGAGGCGTATACAACATTTGAACATCCATGATCGAGTTGATTAATGTAAAAATTGTTGTTATTGTACTTTAATTAAAACACACACAACATTTTTTACATTAACGAAGGTGCAAAATCCGAGAAGGTTCACGAATTTCATCATGGAGAGAAACACAGCCACTATCAAAATCTTTGTAGCAACGTCTTACGGTGATCAAATAAGGTGCTTCTCTCCCAAAAGCATTTTGAATACAAGGAGAGAGAGAGAACTTTTAAAATCATAAAAAATCATAGCTTGAAAATCTTAATAAAAATTTGACTTTGAATTAGACACGTGACAGTGTTTGTGTATATGTTACGGCTGATAGCCGAAGTGCGGCTACACCTAGTTTTAGCCGGCTACAACTAGAAGCAGCCGGCTACATGCGGTTAAACTTAGATGTATCTTATGCGAGATTGTAAACTGTCGAAAGATTATGAACCGTCGCATTAATTTTCAGTAGATTATAATCTATTGAAGTGATAGATGATAATCTACATTATATTATATCTAATATACATGTTCGCGGCGTTGGGGTGGCCCAAGGGCAACCCCCGCCTCACCCTAACCTACCGAGGGCTGCCCCTTATACGTTTGATTGGTGTGCAGCTGCACCTAGTTCTAGCCACTATGATGAAGGCTAAACCTAGTTCTAACCGAAGATAAGTAGGATATATCTAAGTTTAACCGCATGTAACCGGCTGCACCTAGTTGTAGCCGGCTAAAACTAGGTGTAGCCGCACTTCGGCTTTTAGCCGTAACATATATATAAAGAAGGTCTATAAAAAAAATTAAACTTACCAAAAAAAAAATTGCTGTCCGACCAAAGAGTTTTAAATTTTTTTTTGCGGCCTCATTCATTTCTGGATTCTCTGGACCCTTTAGAACATCACGCAATTAATTTAATAAAGATCGATGCGCTGATGGTGAAGAAGTCGGAAAGTTGGGTATCTATTGCTTTTCTACTGATTGCACTTCGGAGTATGCCCAGGAACTGCACAAACTGATCCCTTCTGCTCCTTTCCACCTAAGAACTTTAAGGCTGGGAGAGTCAATTCATCCCACCTATCCGTTCTAAGCATTTCGCAGATTCCTTTATAATCGGACTGCCAAGCACGGCAACCGTGCGACACCTTTTTACCTCTGCACCACCTCAAATAAATGTGTATAGTCGCGATGGCCATTACAGGGCGTGGGAGGATGAGGCGTGAGAGCCGGGATTCTGCAGACTGACCACGAGCTGGCATAGCGATGGTGCGTGTCGCACCAGATATTTGTCATTTCATTTTGTAATTATTGAGTCATCATCATCATCATCAGCCCATCACGTTCCCACTGCTGGGACACGGGCCTTCTCTCATAGAGAGAGAATGGGCCATAATCCACCACGCTGGCCCAGTGCGGGTTGGTGGATGTCACATGTCCTTGACTTTTTTTTTTGTGATAAATTCTTGGACATGCCGGTTTCCTCACGATGTTTTCCTTCACCGTTTTTAGAGCGAGTGTTAAATCCGCACATAACTTAAGAAAGTCAGTGGTGCGGGGCCAGTGGGGTTCGAACTCGGGTGCGTCGGATCGAAAGTCGCACTTGCTCCCGCTGAGCCACACTCGCTCTTAAATCACTCTCATCTCAATTATTGAGTAGTATATATAAAATCATAGGGTTTAACCAGTTTATTCCAAAAGGAGTACCAGCGCTCGCTAGGGCAATGCGCGCACGGTGAACTGCTAGATTTTGGCGCCATTATTGACGTTATGAATTTTTATTATTTATTGTGACCTTTTTTGAAAGCAATGAGTATTGGATGAAAACAGATTTCGCATCTTGTTATGCTCGCACATCCACCTCTACATATAATTACCATAGAAAAATAATACTCTCTGTTTAGTCTGTATTCTGAGCTCTCTAATTACCTACGTTCCTTCTTTATCTACATTCTTCTTCTACATGTACTGAGATGTATGGGTTTCTCTTTGAAAGCGGTCTTCTATGATTAAAGAAAAATTGGTAGTCGGTGGCAAAAATACACGATAACTCTAGAAAATAACTATTGCTAATTTAGCGTTCAGAACACTATCATGTGTCGTGAAAAAATGCCTGATGATAGTGTCACAGTATTAAGGTATTACAATACATACAGTAGCGCAACGCCTTTGATGTCGGGTGACATCGCCGCCCGTGTAGGTATTAAAGCTGTCACACGCAGATGTGCAAGGGTTGTCACAAAATGGAAAATTAAATAAATGTGATTAGTATTGTTTTTTTATTTACAAGTGCATACCTTATAAACATTTATATGTGTTACATTCGCACACGAAGCGTATGTATCCACTTAAGTAGAATGGATCTTATTAGTAGTTTAGGTACTTCGAAACGCGTTACCCGAGGTACAACTGGCTTGCGCAAGTTACGCGATGCTGATGAGTTTCACAAAACTTCTTGAGGTTTTTATCTAGCCCTAACTCAACTATATTACTATATACCTACACAATAAGTAATAGTAATTACTCTATTTATACTTACGTACTACACTGTAAAAATTGCAATGAATAATATTAACTAAAATATACGTTTCCAAATATATTTAATCAGCCAGATTGGCATAACCCGCCCTCAGTAGGTCATCCCTAAAATAGGAATCAGCACCTAGCGTAGGTACACGCACGGACACCTGACGATAGTAGTTCCAACTTAGACTGCAGATTGCAGGTAGAGTACGTACCTACCTGCAATCTATTACGAAATTATAGGAAAATCTTACCTCGCGTCAGGGAGAAATCTATAAAATTTTAGATCCTTTTTGTATTTCCTTGTCAAGATATATCGGTACACAGAATAGGTGTGCACCATTATAGTTGATTTATTCAAGAGTTCTCGTAAAATTAGCTCATAAAAAAAAATAAAAAACACTCTCATCTGCCCTCAAAGTTCGAGCACGCAAACTTAGTTAGTTTGCGGGTCGCGGCCCGCGCCGCCCGCCTCCCCGCGAGATCTCTGCCATTGCTCTACGCAAGTACATTCGTTGCGCAATTGAATGGATTGTAAAACTGTGTTAATAGTCTTCAAAATGCTAAAAGATTCGAGACTATTCTCATAATATCTTAGTTTGAGATGAAAAATAAGATGTAATTTTAATAACTGTACTTAGTATCGCAATAGAACTGCACTTTCTTTCTGGATTTAGTTTATTTCCTTTGGCACCATCTCGGTCACGGAATCGTCGTTTTTTATAGTGCCTGCATTGGCGTCTCCGTGGACACATGGCTTATTGATCTAGTTATAATTTAATAAAATATTTTAATCCGTTTTTCAGCGAGATTAGTAGGGTCAATTTGCCGAGTAGAAAAATTTCATGGCGTGCCTGAAAACACTAGTTCAAAATGCTGATATTCATGTTGTTGATTTTTTTGGGGGAGCACATGTAGTCCTAACCTGCCTCGGGAATGAACTACGAATAAAAAATATTATTCGTAGTTCGTAAATAAAAAAATAATTAATTTGGTAATTTAATAAAACCATAGAAAAATTAAGTCTCATTTTATCATTACGGTGACTTCGCCCTCCAAAACACTACTCTGATCATAGTTAGATTAAAGCCTACCTGACTTTAATAACCATTTATTTATTGATCAATACGTGGGCTGTTCCAAAAATTGTTAGTGAAATGAAAAATAATTAGAATATTAAAAAAGTTTATATATAGCTTTTCAAAATATTGAAGAAACTTAAACAACAAACCTTTAAAAATGTTATTATATATAAGAACTACACTATGTGGTGGTCAACGATTTTCACCAAAGAGATTCAAATTGATATTAGCCGTCAATTCAAAATAGTTTCAAGAAAAAAGAGATTGTATTTATTCTGTGGCCAACAATTTTCGGAACAACCTAGGTAGAAACTACTTTTGTTTAATTAACTTCTGGTAAAATATTATCATTACCACAGACGTAAATTTTTACTGGAATAGCTTCTTCTAGATCAGGTCTATAAGTCCCACTTCCCCGCTGACACTTATGATTAGCCATGCTTGAGAGCTCGATGCAAACGCATTGGTTTCATCTTATTGTTGAGTTTCACCAGAAACATAAATACATTATAAAACATGGTGACACAAGACATGGAGACAAAAATACCTTCATATCGGTATTTTTTATAGTTCGTGTATCGTTAATTCACTTTAGTTTCAAATTTTTTTCAGTACTGTATAACTTGATTAATGTTGATTTTATAATAAACATTTTAATTCGGAGTTTATTTAAAATTAACCTTCATTTTATAATGTGGGTGCTATTATTACTGTAGATACGGTGGACTCAAAGCCCTTTCACGCTCCACCGAAATGAAAATTTACCATTTAACAAGCCCAATTGCCTATTGTGCCAACACAGTAATGGTTAGTATGCTTGGGCGCAAGTATAACTTGTATTTGTCTGATTAATTTATTTCATTGTGGTGTACAGTTTAGGCCTAGACTAAATTTTATGTCAGTGCCTTTAAAAAAATCAGTCCCTTGTATGTATCCCAATAATCTTTCATGATTTTTGATGCTTACTTAGACACGTTTGATAAAATAAACTAAGGTTTAATTTGATGTTAAAAAGGAGTATAAAAACATTAGAATTAAAAAAGTTATCGAAAGGAGACATAATTTGAAATGTTATAACTGACCCAGCAGCCTAAAATAAAAAGTCGGTAAAAAAGAACGCATCTCAACTTATATCTTTTCGCATCACTTAAAAATCGAATCAAAAGTCGATACATACAATTAAATATGCTTAATATTTCTTTATTTGTTTCAGGCAATATTAAAGTACAAAAAAGTAAAATTAACAGGGGTCCATAGAACGTGTACCTTATCGACTAATATTTATATGCAAAAATATAATTCAAAATTAATAATCATACACACTTCTTAACAGGTTTGGGAAATTTTGCTCCCTCCTGTATCTCCGGTATACTAACCCTACAGATCAGTCTGACTTCTGGAAACTGTTCCTAATAAGGAACTGTCCTTATGCACCGATTAGCAATCAAATTATCGATTAGCGATGAAGATAGGGTCAAAGTTGAGCGCTAAGACAAAGCCATGCTTGGCAACGTCTGTGTTATTGGCTATTTAATTACCTTATTTTTTTAATAGAATTCCTCGATTGAATACCAGAATGTTATTATAAACATTATTCACTCTTTCAGTGGTTTTTATTTCTTCAAGGTTCACGTAAAGGGTTTATTACAGACGCTTGCACCCCTCGTTGTACTAATCGGAGAATGCATCCGCCATTTGGATATAGTCTGCTGAAAAGTGCCTGATTTATATATACAAATACGAATTATTATTGATATTGTTGTATCGTATATTAGAAACTCACAGGTCACGTAAAATGTACACATAAATTCCATTATATACCTACATATTTCATCAAATATATTGTTAGAATATGTACAGTCACATGATGTAAGTAAATTTTATCTAATTGTAGTTTTTAATCTTGTAAAAGACGAGGTTTCTGGAAAATGGAAAACGTTGGAGTAGTCTCGCAAGGTGTCTGAAAAAAGGCTCAGATATAATAGATCAAGAATATTAAACTAGGTTTATGTAAGGTCAACACGGATATTAAATGGTTCAAGGGTCAGATTTATCGACTCACTGATAAAAATTACTAGAAAAACAAAAGGGCATACTTACCCATACGAGAATCAGCTAAATATAAGAATAAAACAAACTTCGAGAACCAAAGCGAGAAAAGGTGAAAAACCTTTCAAACTTTATCTTTATTGCATTTACTCAGTAATACCAAAGTGAAACCGTTTTCATTTGGCGAACAAGTGGCGGGACGGGAGGCCGCCACGACGGTCACGGGCTCACGGCTCGTGGAACAAAGAGTGGTTCAGGGTAGGAGGGACCGGAGGGGCGAAGAGGGAAGGGGGCACGCCGCGTGAGCGATTGCGCCCCTAATTGGCAGCGGCATTCGCGAGAATCTTATAGGGGAGGACAACGGAGCACGGAGCCAGCAAGCCTTCGCATCTTGCGGCTCTAGCCCCCCGGCCCCCGCGCTACAAGCACCCGCCCTCTCCCACACAATAACTCACCTCGGGCGGCAACTCTCACGTAATCTCGAGTAAGTCCGGATTATACCCGTTAATCACGCGGAAATTAATTACAAGTTTGCGTATTAATTGTAGCACAATAACAAGAATTACAGGGTTAAGACGGAGGCATCACCGCCTAGTACTGCTTATGGATTATACATGTGTTGGTGGTCGTACATTGTTATGTAGGTACAGTGTAGACGAAGCTTGAACGCATTGCCATGGGCTTAAGTTAAAGCATTTATTCAAATAATACTGACACTAGAGATTCAACTTCCTATTCCAAATAAAGTGTGAAAAACATCTCCAATATTCTGTTACATAAAATATCTGTTCCACGCACATTTTCAAAAGAAAAACACAAAAAATATCGCAGCACCGAGGGAAAATGTTTACATATCCTAACTCAATATCGTCATTTCTATTGTACGTCGCTTGTATGCAAGTGGACGGGTTAATTCGATTTGGTGGGAAGACCGAGGGCCATATTTTATCGCATCATGTGATCTATTCTGTCCCAGTATAGTATAGAAGAGTGGGCCATAAAAACGGCAATATCTCACAGTTGAGCTGAGACGAAGCGATCGTAACTTCTACAATGTTACGGCGGCGCGCGGTATAGAAACACTTTTATTTTTAGAAAAGAAAAATTATTGTTTTCTCTGAATGTTCAACAGTGGCGGGTTTCGTGGAGCTTAGCATTGATGTTGTATTCATGATATTTATACTTTACGTATTATTTCTGAAGTTTGGTTTATTTACCGACTTCAAAAAAGGAAGAGGTTCTATGTTCCATTGTATATATATATATATATATATATATGTATATATTATGTATGTTCACCGATTTTTTATTTTTCATCGATATCGAGACTTTAGGCTTCGAAGATTCATTGAAGTCGGTTTTTTTGGTAAAATGTATACCTATTTGTTAGATATGTAAAGTATTTGTACAAAGTCAATGCGTTATATCAATTATACACTATGGTGAATTATGTTAAAAATGTCTTGAAACTATATTATGCAGGTAATTTGAAAGTCGTAAACGCTGTCGAATTCATTTCTACAGGAATCACGTTTATTTTTTTTTTGTTTATTAATAGTTTATATACACTATAACCTATTTATAAACGGAATTTATACAGTCTGAGCATAAAAATATGTTGATGCCTGTTACATAGTTACGATCAGGTATATCTCCGCCTAGCATCCGCCCAGCACAATTTAACTCCACGCAAAAATGTTCCGTTTTACTACCACCATTACGCAAATTTATCCACATGTTTATTTGCAATATAAAATATATTGCTGTTGTATATTACTCAAGATGCTTTCAAACCTTTTACGTTTGGTTGCTTCCGTGCCTTTACACTTAGAACGCTTCATGATAATGTGTTTTAGGTTTTATTTTGATTGATTCAAATTACGACTTTTAACGCTATTGATATTTTTAAACTTAAATATGTATGTCCCAAACGAAAAATTAGTTTAAATTTCGATTATTATAGGTAAGTTTTATAGGTTAAACTAATTATTTCAGATATATGTAATTGATAGCATTTTTTCCCGAAAATGTATCAATGTATCAAAAAGATTGTAATATTTTGTGATAAATCGAGAAAAAACAGAATTGAACATTAAAATATAGCAACCTTGCATGTGTGTTTAACCCGTTCGGGAAATCCTCTCTACATCGAGCTGTCAGTGTATTACATCGCGATCCATCTACGTCGACTGTGGTTCATTTTTCTCGCGTCGCGCTGAAAGTTTGCCTCCATCCATAATGCAGGCCGTCGGCGCGTCATCGCACCATATTGCTATCCGTTGGCTTGTTGGAGAAGGGTTGCTTGGATTAATGAAGGTTTTTTCAAGTTCAGAGAACAAAATGCATAGAAATGAATCGTTTTACTTGTTGTTCAAAGCAATCAGAATCGCTCTGTTTAAATAGACGTGAAACAACTTAAAAGCAGTCAGCATTACCACGGAAACGTCCACAAACGTCCACGTCAAACATCAGATTAGTTGTCAATGATCTCCATCATTGACAACTAATCTGATGTTTGACGGTGTTACACGAAAAAGTTATAATCTTAAAAGCATGGAACTGCTTTGATAATGCAGACTAATTAGGTTGCAATATCTACTTTCTTTCTAGTGCAGCATTTCACAGGTTATTACTCAAACATTTTGATGAACATTCCGTTCATATTTCAATCTCAAGATTCCCAAGTGCCAACATGTTTCGGCTAAGTCCTCAGCGCCCTTCAAGACGTCTCGCCGTCTAGTAATTAGCAGATCCGCCGCGAGGGGGCACCCGAGGCGTTAGTGAGGAGGAGGGAGGGGAGGTCTCGGATCATATCACCTGTGAATTAATCGCTCCGTGACGATTAATTAGAGCCACGTGTGTCACGTAATCGTACTACGTTACCGAGCGACTCGTGCGCCAGATTATTTTGTTGGGTGTTCATGGGTTAAGCGTTTGTATGTAGACCGATAAGGCTTGAAAATAAAATTAAGTTAAGGAATAATCTTAACTTTTTTATAAGACTACGTTCCAATACTATTTATTGAAGTGACGTCAGTGTCAAAAAATATTTAAGCCCCTTTTCAGTCAAGTCACAATCTAACCGCGAAATAGCGTCTGTTCCAAAAATAGAAAGACGTAACGTAAGAACATCCGAAACTCTTTACGTATTAATGCGAAACAAAAAGAACTGTAAATTGTTTCCGACCGAAAAGGAGGCTGGTACCCGCGCCCGATAAAACATAAAGGCCGCTATAACAATGAGCGGGTCTTCGGTCTGACCCACGAATTGCAAACTCAAATTAAACATCTTATGAACAGAAACATCTTGCGAGGATCCTCTTCATTAGGTCCCGCAAATTGCGAGAGGGCGGTGCGAGGGGCAAGGGGGGAGCAGTGACACGGCAGCCACCCCCGCTGGAGCTCCACAGTCTCTATTAATAATGCAAATGAGACCGCAGCTCGGCCAAGAAGCGAGTCTCGATTAATTCTGGTTCATTTGAGGTAATTGTCGCTGCCTGCTGCGGTCTGCGGTCGCGTCCGACTCTCACGAGCGTCCCATAGGCATTAGAGACTAGAGTTGATACTAAACTGATGAATGGATGGGCATAAAATGATGACCTTGAGAGTACGACTTAATTCTCATCCTACTTTAGAGAGAGGACGATGACGACCAGTTATAAAAATGTATTTTATGAGGAGTTTTATGTAGCGTCTGTTTTAATACTATTTACATTGTTTTACATAATTGACGTCCGGTGAAACATCACTATATAGCGAGTGTGGCTCAGTGGGAACACGTGCGATTCTCGATCCGACGCATCCAAGTTCAAATCCCGCTGGCCCCGCACCACTGACTTTCTTAAGTTATGTGCGGACTTGCGGACTAATGACGGTGAACGAAAACATCGTGAGGAAACCGGCATGTCCAAAAATTAATCACAAAAGTTCAAGGACATATGTCATCCCCCAACCCGCACTGGGCGAGCGTGGTGAATTATGACCCATACTCTCTTTATGAGAGAAGACCCGTATCCTAGCAGCAGGAACGTGATGGGCTGATGATGAAGACATCATACAGCGGAAATCGAATAACGAATTTCAGCAGAATAGCAGGACATATAAAATATATCTGTAGACCATCATATTATTGGTCTGCGGTTCGTGTTGTAAGCATAGTATTAGTATAAACAAACTATGAAGATGATATGTATTTGTAAGTTTTGGGTGAGCTGATTTTGTTTTTTGTTAGTAGTAACATTAAAGAGATCGTACAATATAGAATCTTGTAATAACATTGACGCGGCAATAGCTACCGGCAGGTACTTTGGTGATCGAAATACTTGCGCACCTTTTCTTTACTGTTTTAGGGTGACGAGCGAGACATCTATTGAAAATATTTTACATATTTAACAAACGACAGGTTTCTGTACTGAAGGAAAAGGTGCCGAGTTCAAGCCTCGGCTGCGGCGAAATTATTTTGCATACCTAAAAAGTTTGTTAAACTATAGCCAAGCACACGTTATTGCTTAGAAACCAAAATTCTATAAGTAAATGGAATCTGACCAATACGATCTTTTTTGTTTCTTGTTTTAAATGCTAACAAATAACAGCTAGTATATAGCCCCTGTGTTTGTATACTCGTCAGAGCATGATACACGTAGACAATATAAAAATGTCCTTTAGGTCTCATTAAAATAATTTTAAAAGATCTTAGAAAAACTTCTACCAAGCGAAATAAAAAGGAACTCTTTGGTCTTGCAGCGGGCTACGGCGTAGCTACGAGCTACGATCGATACTTACTCACGCGACAACCCAACGCTGCGAGGGTTTTTCTACTTAACTTTATACAATATTTATAGAAGTAAATGTACTTATGTATGATTGTTCAAGTTTGAAGGTTTGAAAAATGTAACAGTACAGTCTTGTCGCTTGGGTATTTCTCAGTTTTTTTTTAATGGAGTTGATTGACTAGACGAGCTAGTCGTCCACCTGATGGTAAGTAAAACACCTGCCCATAAGAGTTGCAGCACAACCAAGAACTTTATTTTGCAAAATCCGCAGCACTACACTGTGGTCGTCACCCTGAGATAATTAGCTTTTAAGTCATTATGCCCATTAATTTCGCTGGCTACAATGCCAAGTATAAATTACTCGAATAAAAAAATTGTCACTAACAAGTAAGAAAAAATTACCAAATGCCAGGAGGAAAACTTTTCTACATAATTTTCATCCGCACATAAATGGTAAATATATATTTTTGAGCATCCCAGCATGTCATGTCTATATGTCTGTCAGTTTGTTTGTACAAGTACAGAATAAATAACAGTACGATGTACTTGTATGAGTACATCTACCAAGAAATACCCTCATACCATTGTTGCAGATGTCCACCGGCAACGTTTAGTAGGTGACCACTGTAGCATAAAAAAGTTAGTTCCATGATTTAAATAAAAAATAAATTAAGTTTTTAATATAAGTAGTTTTTACTAGTGGTAGGTCTCTTGTATGCGGGAGGCGGTCCGGTAGGTACCACCACTTTGCCAGTTATTCTACCACCAAGCAGTAGAGCGCAAGTATTACTGTGTTTCGGTAGCTTTGTAGCCAGCAAAATTACTGGGCATATGAGACTTAATATCTGATGTCTCGGGGTGATGAACGCAGTGCAACGCTACGCAGTGCTTTTAATGGTATTAAAAGTGCTGGGTGGTACTGCAATTGTTATGGGTTGGCGTGGCGCTTACCATCTGGCAACGATATGCTCGTATCTTCACTGAGTTCCATAAAAAAAATTGTGGGATAAGATATTTAACAGTTCCAAAGAAAAAAAACAAAAATAATAACTATCACGAAACTTTTCATAATCTAATAATTATCATAGTTGAAAGTCGTCGTTAACTAACATCACATTTTCCTACTTCACATTTCACCTAACATTTTCATCATCAAAACAAATTCAACATCTTCCAAATAAAATAACATAAAGCTAAAGAATGCTAATTAAACATGGTGATGCAAGGTAAATAACGGCTGTAGGTACATGTCTCGAGGGCGGAGGGAGCGCTCGAGGGGAGACAAAAATGGCGGCCGCTGCAGCTTTCTTACCTATGTGCAGAGGGAATTTGAACGCGACATTGAATTTCTCACAAGCAAACAGAATAACGAAAAATATTTGAAATGCTTTCGCTAAACAGGCGGTATCGCTTGTTAAAAATAGTAATTATATGATAATAATTCAGTGCTGTTCATTTGTACATTTCTGATTCTCTACATGTATCATTTTAAAAATAGCTAATTACTCCATCTCCTTTCTACCATCGGACAACAAGATGCACGGAAACTCGGCATCCGTACATGGTTGACATTCCTCCTGCCCGAACGCTTTTTATAATGCGAACAGCTAAGGAATTGAACACCTTACCAGTGTCTTTGTATCCCGTGTCTTATAATGCCTTCAAGTCTCTAGCTAGCATGATCCATCGTCAACCGCGTCGTCACTTTCCATCAGGTGAGACTGCGGTCAAAAGCTTACCTACACAGTAATAAAAACATTACATTGTCTTCATTATATGCGCATTAAATTATATTTCTCATTGGGGTCTTTGATAGGAATTTCAAAACCTCTCCACGATAATATCATGTTGGTAGTAAATTGTACATACCTACCCAATATGTATTTTTTTATCAATTATTAAACTTAATAAAAAGCTTTGCCAATTATTTGCTGGTTAGTATAGGTATCTATTGTTATAATACACTTTTAACTATTTATTATCGTTATTTCTCTTCTAAAATAATAACAATCTACAGGTCTTTACCAATTATGCACTGAATAACCAATACTTTTCTTTGCAGCTGGTCTTCCATACAAAGTGTACGGCGGTCACGAGGGCTCTCTTACGGAGAAGCGGAAACAAAGGCGGATCCGGACCACCTTCACGTCTGCACAGCTTAAGGAGCTGGAGAGAGCTTTCCAAGAAACCCACTACCCTGACATCTACACGAGGGAAGAAATAGCGATGAAGATCGACCTCACTGAAGCGAGAGTTCAGGTATGGAACCTTATACATATTATTATAAAAATGCTCACTTGTGCTGAGGCACGAGCATAGGTGATAT
Organism: Petrophora chlorosata; assembly: GCA_951640565.1. Classification (NCBI taxonomy): domain Eukaryota; kingdom Metazoa; phylum Arthropoda; class Insecta; order Lepidoptera; family Geometridae; genus Petrophora; species Petrophora chlorosata. The sequence continues at coordinate 9,393,117 of OX621193.1, read as the reverse complement.
TAATGAAAACGGATGTATTTTTTTTAGTAATGCAGTATTTTAGCCCATTTATCAGTCGATTTGATAACATCTATGTTATCAAATTATGTGCTATGTTTTGAGTGAGATGTTCAGTCGGTCTTAAATTGCTTGGATATTGTTTTTCTGGTTTTTTATAATACAGCAGTTGTATACATGTAATGTAGTTTAAAACAAATGACTAAAGTTGACATTCAAAGGAATCTTTATTTTAATTACCCAAACGATATTAAATTTCTGTTAACTTTAATAAAATATACGGATTCTTATAAAATATTTAAAGCTAACAGACCCCACAACGTGTTATCTGACGGCCGGGTAATCACGTACAACCCAAAAGATGAAAAAACAAAAAATGATTTAGGGGATTATTTTTCCAAAGGCGAAAAAAGCGGCGGTTTCCCGCACCGTCCGTCACATTTCTACAGTCCAATTAGTGTCCAGTAATTCGACTGCGGCTGACGGGCGCTGGAAAAAACCTAGTAGACACGGCACGGTTAGCTCTAGTTAATTTCATAATAAGCGCTCATTTTTATGTGAGCCGAGCGCGCGACGTGTGCTTCTTTGAATGTTTAATGCAATCGGCAATGCTCCGTTCGTTCTATTGTTATCAGATCACGTATGGGACGGTGCTCGCGCGGAGCCGGCGCGGCGACTCGGAGACCCACTCCGGTATTCCGGGACACGACGCCCGAGGCGCGACCGACACTTATTGTTTCGGAACTTGTCGTAATATCATTTTCATATTTCGGTTTTGGTCTCCGTACTCGCAAATAATATAATAGTGTGTCTATACTTATACTCGCGGAGAGTCAAATATGTCATTTGACATCACATCTGATTGATAAACGCAGACTGACGGCGGTTGGGTGACTCAACCAGCAATACCTTCTAATCAAAAAGACACAAGTCCTAACATTTACCTCACAGAAGTGCTCCCAATCCTCATAACGATGATAATGGTTTGAAAACATAGGTAATATAAAAACAATTGAGAGTGTAGATACGAACCTAGTGGGTGGGCGAGAGGGGCTGGTGCGGTGGTGGCCCCTCGGCAACGAGCGCTCATTACGTTAAAAAGTGTATTGGAATGGCGCGGTGCCGCCATAAATATCGCGGGCGGTCGCGTAACTCAAGCGCGCGCGACTCCTGATAATTAAAACTCGACTGGAAAACGCGAATTCACATATTACAATTAAAAACGGGTAACTGCAACGAGTGGGTCGTTATTCGGTAAATAAACAAATTAAATTTTATATTGCATGAAGTCGTAGGCGGTTGGTATTGGGGGATGATTTATGTTTTTATATATAGGTAGTTTTCTTATAACTTTTGCTAGCATGGCCACGCATAATGGTTTAGTATTCGAGTATCAAAATGAAAGGTTAGCGAATAAGGATTGATTGTAACTTCAGAGATTAATTTATGGCATCGTCATAATCATAATGCATAGTAAAAAGTTGTAACTAATTATAATATCAGTGTCTGTAAATAGATATATTTATACTACACTACATAATAGATTTATACTTTTTCTCTAAATAGTATAAAACAAAGTCGCTATCCGCGTTCTTATTTTTATTTCTCCGCTTACTTCTTCTAAACCACGCAACGGATTTTGATATGGTTTCCACTGTCATTTCTCTAAATGAATGTACATAACTTCATTAAAAAAACCCTATTTTTAATGAAGTTATGTACATTCTAATATATGTTTTGTATAGTAGAGAAAATTCAATGTCTTTTAATCAAATTGTCAAAAAATGACACCACATTAGTAAGTTGCACCCATGCGAAGCCGGGGCGGGTCGCTAGTTATGTAAAATATAGTATGTAGTTAAGACACTTAGTTTAGTTATGTCATTGAAAGTTACGAAAAGAAAATTCACGATAAAAACTCTACTAAAATCTGACACGGAAGTATCATAATATAATACAATGATTTATTTGCGAATCTAGGTATAAACATAGTTGTTATTAAAGAATACCTCTAGTTCCACCATATTAGCATACAGGCATGATTTTGCAAGATATCATATACAATGGTCGATAGGAATATTATCTGAGCTTTTATTTCATCGTCATTTACTTTTACCGCCGCGGCAGCGGTCCTCATCAAGCATTTACATAAAAATACAAACGTCACTTGAAACGCCGCGCCACCGTCGTGTCCTAATTCAACACTGCGAATTCATCAGCGGCAGTGCGCAAACATTGTTCCCAAACGTAAGCGTTAAATAAACGCAGAGTTTACAGTAAACCTTCCGTCCCGCGTTCGTCGTGTCCAGCGTTACAAAAAAGTTACGGGGGTTGGTCGATAAGGTAGATTTTGCCTTAATCTGGAAAACGTTCAGTATCTTTCTAATTGGTTATTATTTTGCAATGTTTAAAAATGTGTCTAAAGCTGGAACTAATAGCTACGATAAATCTATAACTTTAATAATACACTTAATTAAACATTTATAATTTGACAATACAATACAAAATCTCTTTATTGTATACCGATAACATAAAAACCATTACAGATAAACCTTATAATTAGGGAAGTGTAATGGGCGGTCTTGTCGCTTAGAGCGATCTCTTTCAGAACCTTTGGATGGACAGTATCGGAAGAAAAGGAGTATAAGTTGGTATACAATAATTCATAAATCAATAGTACTACTAAACCGTACCTTATATAAAGATAAATCCTAATAAATAAATATCAATATAAATATAAACTAATATATATTCATAATAAGCATAAACACAGTTGACATTCCATTTATAATATAAATATTAACTACTATTGCGATAAGCTAAATAAATAACGTTAGCGCTTGGCGAGATATTTATTCGCAATTAGAGTTGCGAAATCTACCCCAAAACCGGACCACCTGCTCCATACTCCGGCGAGCAAAAGGAATCGCTTGAAAAATGACCAGCTGCTTTTTAATACTGAGCGTATTTTTCTGGCCACGTTGTCATAGGGCCGGGGCAATTTAATCCATCACGCGGTGCTGCGCCACCGTCCAACTCAATAAATTCTATATTATCGCAGACGATTCTGGTTTTATTGTTATTCCCGGCGAGAGATTAGTTCGGAGAAAAGGGAGGGTTTTTGATTTTTTCAAATTTTTCTTACCTAGGGATATTTACTTGGTTATTAAGGTATTGTTTTGTAAAGACTATGTAGGTAATTAGTCTTATGCTACTAAAAAAGTCCGTTTTTTATTCAAATAAGGATTTAGTAGGTAGATTAAAAATCAATAGTTCTGTGTAAATGAAGACGGTTATTCTTACGTACAATAACCTTCATCAGTGCTGGCTTCCACTGGTCAGTTGAAAACGACGGCGGGCATGGCAAAGCAATAAAGATTGACATGTCTGCCGCAGGGGGCGCTGCAAAATGTCAATCTCTCGATCTTAGACCCCGTCTCAAGTCTGCGGGGAATGCATCGTGTCGGCTGGAGATGCTCTCCAACTTATGCATAATTACTGGCTGGTTAGGGTTGCTATCGTTGGGATCTTGTTGGTGAACAGCTTTCGAAAATTGTAAGGCGTTGTCATAAGCGGTTTAGTGTTTTCGAGCATTACGAGCTAGTTTTGGCACAAGAATTCGTAGTAGATTAAAAAATATATAACCACGTTTTAATGGATTTAGAATATATTGTCATCGAGTTATGAGCTACCCTGAAAATTTCAGCCGTATAGCTTATCGGGAAGTGCTCGAAATTTAAGTTGCAAGATTCTACCCGGAACGACAGACATACAAACAAAAAAGTAACTTAATAAAAACGTGGTAATAAAATATTGTATTTTTGAGAAGGCAACAGATGAGAGATAAATCATAATGTTGCTCAAATAGAAATAGTAGGTAAATTGTTCTGCATCGTATAATAAAAAGCTTAGTTCAGATTACTTCAAACACTTATCTTGTAATCGTCAATTAGACATCAACCAGCGGCAAATATCAAGGGTCATTGAGTTACAGCTTTTCTGTCTAACGAGTATACAAAGGATCATCGGACGTTACGATCATCCCCTTTATACTAGCGCACGAGGCCGCGCAGGTGTCGCACGCGGCACGCACGCGGCCCGCACGCGTATATCCACTTCTGATTAGACGCACTTGCCACAAATGTTTGTCGCTCCATGCCTTCGAGTGGGGAACAAAAACAACCATTGTACGCCCCAGTGACATTTGCGAAACCATAATATTGTTATTGTGGAGATTGGGTTATTGCGAAATGGTTTGTGTTGTTTTTGGTCTGATTTATTTGGTGGTAGTATACCTAAGCCAAATAAGTTCGAGTCGCTTTTGAAACGAAATTTACACATCTGTGATATTTTCTCACATATCACAGTTATAACACATTGCGTAAAGTTCTTATTTTTACAAGGTTTTATCTATATGACGGTGCTCTTAAGCCCAGAACCAATAAATAGCGTATCTAATAAGGGTGGTAAAAAACTACTAGTGTAACCGTATCTTTCTGGTTCCAAAAAGTTTAGCACTACCTACTCGTATAGATTGATAATAATTCATAATTCATTTATTGATTGCATTCATCTACATTAATTTGTCATACATGATCTCTGTAAGGGCGTTTGCAATTGAGGGCGAATTTTATACATTCTGATGATTTGAAAACAATTGTCTAATTAAATTAATATTAAATTTCAATTTCAATGAATAAACCTACACTTACATGCCGTAAAACGTAAATTACTTTAGGTAACATTGTTTTCGAAAGTAGAAAATAAAACACTTTAGCATCTGTTTTGAATCCCTTTTCATTTTTGAGGTTTGCTTAGGTATGTTTAAAAAGCTTTGACTCTCTAGCTTTCAACTAACCACATTTTATTTAACAATTCATTTGCGACCGGATTGTATTGATCCAATTATCTTAGAAATGAAACTATGGCATTAAAGTAACGGTACGGGTTAGTTAACCCTCAGCTAATCGCGTTGATTGCCGCTCGCTGCGATCAACCGGGATCGAGTAATCACTTAGCGGGGCCTGTCTACTGATTCGAACGATTATTGAGAAATAACGCACTACTTAAGTGTTGTGTGTTTAGGAACATCAGATAGAAATTCTATCTATTATGTATCTATTCACTCTACTAATATTATAAACTTAAATGTTTGTGAGGATAGATGGATGTAGGGATGGATGGATGGATAGATGGATGGATGTTTGTTACTCAATCACGCACATACTATTGACCTGGAAAAGAACATAGGCTACTTTTTATCCCATTTATTTTAATATTTGCGATTGTTTTTTTCTGAAAATCAGTTTTAAAGTTTACTCGTTAATGTGACGCTGACCGGGGTTGCAAAAATACAGGATCACATCCTTTACAGTGTATTGTATCATAATGAAGAAATAGAGCGAGTGTGGCTCAGTGGGAGAACGTGCGACTTTCGATCCGACGCACCCGAGTTCGAATCCCGCTGGCCCCGCACCACTGACTTTCTTAAGTTATGTGCGGATTTAACACTTGCTCTAAGAACGGTGAAGGAAAACATCGTGAGGAAACCGGCATATTCAAGAATTCATCACAAAAATTCAAGGACATGTGACATCCACCAACCCGCACTGGGCCAGCGTGGTCGATTATAGCCCATACTCTCTCTATGAGAGAAGGCCCGTGTCCCAGCAGTGGGAACGTGATGGGCTGATGATGATGATGATGTATCATAATATATAAGTTTTATCATACTAAATTCACGCAAGCGCTAAATGAACAAGTTTTAGTCAATAAACGACCCTCGGTATGCAAGGTATTCGGCTCAAATTATAGCAAAGTGAGTTCGTTCACATTTATTAAAACGCAGAGGGTGTTTTCTCTTTATTTCAAAAAAGTCCTTATTTACAAATATCTACATTACTATAAATATTTTATAAAACGGCTAGAACTCACGTAGTCGAATTAGTCGATTGGTTGCAGCGTAAAGTCGCCCCTGATGAAAAGCATCGAACATGTTTGAAACATAGGTCAGCTAATTCGACAAACATGAGTCCTAGCCGAATATTATAATGAATCAACCTCACGAAGACTTTTATATTAATATCTACATTAATATACTTGTGTTCCCATGTCACTCACTCACCTACTCTCAATCGTGCGAAAATATAATTGAGATGATAATCGGGCGAGTCGAATTATCAGATGTAGTGCTCCGTGGGACGAGTGGGACTGCGATTCACGGTGCGCGGGCGCAATCGTACGTACCTACCCTGCACAAATGGGACTCGCACTATACTTTCATGAGCAGTAAGGGACAATACGTCGGACAGTTTATAGATTAAGATATTTTTTCTCGTGAGGGAGTGTGAACAAATCTGTGTCAGCGTAGACCGCTCGAGGGTCTCAGACTTAGCGTAATGACCATCAGCGTAAAGAACAACCAGGACCAACGGTTTAACGTGCCCTTCGAAGCACGGTAGAGTTCAAATGTAAATACTATATAAACGAATTTAGTAATGTTTTTTTATGTTATAGAATTTAGTTATATTTGTGTAAAATGAATCTATTACCGAACTATCCGAATATTAGCTGATTTACGTAAAAAATGAAATTATGTGAATCGCTTTTTTAGACTAATACGTTTGGTATTATTGCCGCTAGGTAGATAATTTATATTAGGCATATATGGAAATAGTGCATAGTTTTGGTAAGCACTCCTTACTGTTTGTAGGTACGTTGTTGGTGATCTTGGCCTTCCCACGGACATACTTGTCACTTTGTCACGGTGTGCACTATCGAATGTCACGCCCGTCGAATGAATTTATCGCGCGATCGTGATTTGGGAATTAAGTTGCTAATCTGATGGCGTTATTACAAATATATATTTATATACGCTGTATTGTATTGTATAGATTTATGTCCTTATTGTCCAAAACCAGGCCGAAGTTAATCTGATACAATCGTAACGTGAACGCCGTTTTATATATTTAACTAATACGACTCACAATAGTTTTCAAACCTTCCACTGATTATATCTTACGTTCGAAATGTAATTGTTTCTAATTATCATCATAGCTTTTTTTTTAAAAGGCTTTTCATAAAATTGCGACGCCTTCATTCTAACGCAAAATATTAATTTTCTATAACACGCCATTCTTCTTATTTATCTATTCACCACTAAGAAGCGTGCAAATCCGGGCAGGCACTTAAAGCGATTAAAAAGTGACTCGTAGCCGCGTAGAGGAGCTACGGAGGGTGTAGCTAATGCTACGGAACACTTGCGTAGCAGTTACGTAATTGTTTTTGTGTTTGGGGGATCAAACTACATAGTTTTCAGTATAAGAATAACGATTTATGTATAACTTCATACAATCAACAAGCAAACAAAAACTGATTCTGAAAGATCCATTATTTAAACAGTAGAATTAAGAAATTAATTAAACCACTTAATTTAAATACAATATTGTTAGCAACGATAAATAAACGATTAAAAAGCTTAAGAGAAAAGAAGGTCGAATAATGACCCTAAAAGTATACAATTGTAAATGCTAACGCTTAAAAAACAACCAATATAAGTAATTAATTATTCCAACCGTGTGAAAACTATTCCATTCGCGGTTCTCACATAAACAAATCTCTGAGGTTACCGCAATTACCGCACTTAGAATATAATATTTTGATGCCAACCCACTTGTGTAGGCGACGACTCTATCACCTCTCCCTTACGCTCGTACGGAGTTTAAATCTATCCGTCCTGTTATTCTTGAACGAGTGCAGCGCAATTATTTTTCATTTAGCACGCGGCTATATCCCGAGGGAGACGGGATCAAGTGTGTGTGCCGTCCCGGAGGAATCAACAATATTCAACTACAATTTGAATGTGAGAACATTGCTTTGGCAAGTGTGATGGGTGCCGCGTCTTGGGACTTGTAATGTGGGAGTTCTCATGGTTCTACTATAGGGGTCTTTATGGCCATGAGATATTTCCCTGTCAAGTTGTTTATTGCCAAATATTTAGGGATTAATGAAAAAGTTACGGATGGTCTATAAATGTATGAAGCATAATAATTTCTTGACATTTATGGAGAAATAAATTCTGTGGTCCTACTGATCGTTACGTATTAATAATATTACGCATACATAAAAAAACGAGACATCCAAAGAGCAAGGATAAGGAGTCAATTCTTCTTAATTCACGAACATTATTAGGATACCAACATTGTCGTACTCGTTTCTCATGGAATGAGTAAAAGCAGTTTATTTGATCTCTAAATCATCCCACCCCGCACGACTTCGGTTATGATGTCCATATATTGGTACCGGCTGATAGTTTGTGACGGCGCGCCTCTGCCTCCCGCCAAACTTGAACGAATGTACCAAATATGAGCTTGTTGTTTCGCTTTATACTATATATGTTTCTTCTAAGTGTACTGGTTGTCTGATGTTTTGGCAGATTTACATTGTGATCTCATTACTATTTGACCTTAGATTTATTAGCAAAAAGTGACAAGGCATGTTTATCACACATAATTATTTTATAATTAATTTAACTCGGCTGCATCACGTTTGATATGTATCCCGTTCGTTTTACCGTGAAAATCGCGCATAGCAGTACCTATATGAATCAGTTAACAAAACCTTATGAAGGTTTTGTAAATTGATTCATATAGGTATATTCATATAGGTATACAAAACCTGTGTGAGTTGGCTAACAGATTTATTAAAAAAATATTTTTTATTTAACTGAGTAATGAGACGAACAAAGCGTTCGCCTCATGGTAAGCGCCACGCCTGCCTATAACAAATTGCAGTGACACCTAGAACGTTTAATAGCATAAAAAGCAATTCGTGTATAGCACTGCTTTGCGCTCACCACCCCGAGAAATCAAATATTAAGCCTCATATGCCCATCAGTAATTTCCTGGCTATAATGCCCTTCTAACCGGAACACAGTAATGATTGCGCACTACTGCTTGGCGGCAGAATAGATTACTTTGGGGTTATTTACTTTGTCTTTAATTGTTGCTTTTCTGAATAACTAGCAAAGGTCAGCTTTAGTTGGAAATAAATAGAAAGATTGAATGCACAGCAGCTTGTTAATTGTAAATCAAACTCATATCGGCATTACATTGCATATCAGCAAGCACACAACTAATGATAAAAAAGAATGGCACTGTAATCAACATTCATCAGCGCATGAGCACCCCCATATTTGTAACAAAAATCACAAATGCCCTGCGCTCACGAGCCATTTACCGATTGCAGGGAGAGGCCTGGAGCTATTGTCTGCGAGTTAAACACACTTTATTCTCATCTCTAGTTTCCTCGTCACATTTGTCATTACATTCGACTTGGTTTATAGACTGGACATTTTTATAGTGTATTAATCTAATGTTTGAAACAAGTGCCAATGTTGATCTTGAATTTGTGATTTATGAGTAACTAGCAACCGCGTTGATACTATAAAATATAGCCTATGTAACTCGGAGATAGCGTAGCTTTCTATCAGTGAAAGAGTTTTCAGAATCGGATCAGTACTTCCAGAGAATACAGAGATTACCTTCCTACAAACATACATATATTTTCACCTATTTATAATATTAAGTAGACTAATTAGTTTCATAATATAAAAAGGCTAATTAAATAAAAATAAAACGTAGGTTACAGTTTACAGTTCAGTTCAGTCGCAAGATTACAGTTCCTACCAATAACGGGACAGTAGAAACATCTGCCGATCGCTATCAGTTAACTGTCGTGTCGCGTGCCACTATTGATTAGATCATTGTCACACGGTGCAGCGTGCGGATCACGGAGGCAGCACTAGTTCAAATATATCTGGCTGGAGTTAACTTCTTAATACTGTAGTTGGCACTGTAACAACATAGATTAGGTACCTACACTTCTTTCTATACGTATACCACTGGTGGTAGGTTTCTCGTATGCGAGAGGCCGTCTGGGTGGGTACCACCGCTTTGCCAGTCATTCAGCCGCCAAGCAGTAATGCATAAGCATTACTGAGTTCCGGCTTAAAGGGCATTGTAGCCAGCGAAATTACTGGACATTATGAGACTCAACAGCTAATTATATACTTTTCTGACACCTGTCATAATGTTATGATTGCTTATTTTATAATAATAATTTATCTTGTTATTTCACCATAGGTAAATAAATAATAAATAACGCCCAACGATCACATACATAGATCCTGGCCCCTAACTAGGATTCCCTGTATCTAGGAAACCAGGAACTATGAGGACCATGGTCCCACAACACCCAGACACGAAACAAATGCTTGCGTTTTTTTTTCTGTGCACAAACATTTGTCCCGTCGCGGGAATCGAACCCGCAACCTCAGTGATGTATGAGATTTGAGCCACCCTGCCCCACCACTACACCACAGAGGCTGTCTAATTGTCTCAGGGTGACGAGCGCAGTACAGCGCCACGCAGGATTTTGCAAAACTAAGTTCTGGGTGGTGCTGTTATTGTTATGGGCTGCATGGCGTATTGCTTACCATCACGCAAACGACCAGCTCGTCTCGTCATTAGGTTACATAAAAAAAGTATATAGAAATAATATTGGGTATCTGTTCAAAGTTAGTCACATTTTATTACGTGTATAGAACTTTCTTTGCGAGTGTGGCTCAGCAGGAACGCGTGCAACTTACGATCCGACGCACCGGAGTTCAAATGCCACTGGCCCCAATGATTTTCTTAAGTTATGTGCGGATTTAACACTCGCTCTTAAAAGGGTGTAGAAAAACATTGTAAGGAAACCGGCATGTCTAAGAATTAATCACAAAAGTTCAAGAACATGTGACATCCACTAACCCGCACTGGGCCAGCGTGGTAGATTATTGCCCATACTCTCTGAGAGAAGGCCCGTGCCCCAGCAATGGGAACTTAAAGGCTGATGATGATGAAGATGATAGAACTTTCAGTAAGTACTAGAATAACCATTTTATTACAAGACAACAACTATTTTGTATTTCCTACTTTGTTGTTTAGTAGGTATAACTTATACCGACCATCATCGAATCTGCAAGATCAGATTCAAACATCTGCCGATCGCTATCGGTTATTTGTCGTGTCACGTGCCACCTACTGATTAGATCATTGTCCCGACCCGCGGAAGCACCCAACAATGTTCCAATTCTAAAAATTAAAAGTCACGGTGATTCGTCAATATCTCATCGTTCCATTTTTAATTGTAAAGTAGGGTTGTGCATTTAGGGAAGTGCCACGAAGATCGATTACGAGTGATTAATTGGGTAGATGTTAACTTGCGTTATATATGGTTTTCGGTTAGGTTTTTGAATAGCTGTAAAATATTTTAGGGTTACATTTCGGCCCAGCATCACAGATCACAAATATACCTAGGTACTATAATTATTTCAAAGAGTAAAGTACATTTTGGTATCAAATGTGTTTAAAAAGAAATATCTGATAGTTAACTTTTTTATATAATTATACCTATAAGCTCACCAGTTGACAGGATTAATAGCAGTTTTAATTTATCTTTACACAAACATTTAAAAATAACTTTATTTTAGTATTATTCGCCAACTAATACATCAGTTGGTATTTCGGGTAATCTATTAAACCAGGACATTCAACTTTCGTAAGATATTTATAATCGGTGTCTTAATGATATATTAATGATTAGGTACAATCATTTCGCACGGCTTTTTAATATAATGGGGCGTGTAAGTTGAAATACTACGTAACAGACTAGTCTCAATGGCAACAGATGATTGAACTTGGTTTGGCAGAATGACTGATTGTTTTTTTTAATGCAATGGAATGCAATGGAATCAGGTGTGACGTTGCGGAAATTCATCTCAAAACTGAAACGCAATAAAAATATATAGTAATCCCGCTGAATATTATTCATTTACATATTTATTTATTTTTTGCTGAATATTATTTATTTTTTATTATTATATTACATTAACAACCTACATAATATTCAGCGGGATTACACTATGTATTTTCATCGCGTTTCAGTTTTGATTTTTTTGTCCAGACGGGGGAAATCCTCATGGACACCCGGGAAGGTAGGGCCTGGGTAGTGCCAGACTTGGCCTAAGCCTAGCTGGCTAACCCCCCCCCCCCCCTGCTCTGCCTGTTCACAGACCGGACGTGCATATGCCGTTTTCAATTCTTCATATATTTTCAAGGTGTACATCAGCTATGCACTTTTTTGACTGATGATGATTGATTGATTAAGGTAGCAACACTATTCAGTCTGCCGTACAAAGTTCAATCGGCTATTAGTACATACGAGTACAGCAATACTATTAGATAGATAAGATGTATCATACATTTGTAATAATATTATAGGTAAATAAAATATTTTATGGCAGATACATTTTGTTATGGCATTGTTTTTATTGTTATTATTACTTCTTTATTTCAGGTAACTTAAGAAAACAATAGTTACATTAGTGACTAAAGTAATTCTAAGACCCATATTATATATACCTTACAGACTAACATACATATTATAATATTAAAAACTATTGTTATTAAGCTACAACAGGGAATTGTTTTCGCCTACTTTCCCTGTACCGGCGGTAGACTATCCCTGCAGGCCAGAAGTCCGGGGCGAGGAACATCTTCGCGTGTTCCGCTGGAACCTGGAGCGCATAGGACTTGAAGTCAGTGGTCCTAGTCAGCTCCAGCCGCGACAAACTCACGTTGATGGGCTCCTCACGCGAATTCCGGTACATGCTTATTCTCTCCCGGACGTATAATATGTCATATGTTTTGTATAATATGTCATCATCATCATCATCATCAGCCCATCACGTTCCCACTGCTGGGACTCGGGCCTACCCTCCTAGAGAGAGTATGGGCCATAATCCACCACGCTGGCCCAGTGCGGGTTGATGGATATCACATGCTTTGGATTTCTGTGATAAATTCTTGGACGTGCCGGTTTCCTCACGATGTTTTCTTTCACCGTTTTTAGAGCAAGTGTTAAATTCCGCACATAACTTAAGAAAGTCAGTGTTGCGGACCAGTGGGATTTGAACTCGGGTGCGTCGAAACGAAATTCGCACGTGCTCCCACTGAGCCACACTCACTCTATGTGCATAATAATAATATTTTTTTTTATGAGCCTGTTTCGTCCCACTGCTGGGCAAAGGTCTCCCTTCCCTCCTTCCATGACCCTCTGTCCATTGCTGTTAAGGGCCGTTCCTTGTCGTAGGCGTCTAGGTCGTCGCGCCACCTACGGCGGGGCCGGCCCCGTGGTCGTGTTACTCCGGCTGGAACCCAGTCTGTAAGGACTTTTGCCCACAGCTGGTTTGGCATACGACACACGTGTCCAGCCCAGTCCCATTTCAGCTGGGTGGCTTTCTGGGAAACATCCAGGATTTGCGTTTTAGAGCGCAGTATCGTATTCCTAATACGGTCTCTCAACTTGACTCGTAAGATACTGCGCTCCATTGCTCGTTGACAAACCTCGAGTTCGGACCTCTGCTGAACAGTCAAAGACCAAGTCTGCGATCCGTAAGTGAGGATGGGAAGAATGCATATGTCCATGAGTCTGCGCTTTAGGCATAGAGGAAGGTTGCCCTGCATCATGTCCTTCATGGCCCAATAATAATAATATATCATAATAATACGTATATACCTACTAAGTCTAATAAAGTACAAGTTACATGACTCTACATATAGTTCAGTTTAGTTGCGATGATTTGCAGCACATTTATAAATGCCAGGTTTAAATGTGACCCGATGTTAAAAACAACATCATTTTTTTTCTTTTCTCTATTCACATATTTATGTGCGTTATAAAGTCGTTCATCAAGCAGTCATTTATTTTAGATTTAGAGTTCAGGCAAAGTCAATGTTTCGTGAGTTTATTTATGAAAGAAGCCATTTCGACAATCAAATAATAAATATGTAAATCATTTTTAACAAAAAACCAACTTCAATTCTGGTTTATCTTTGAAGTTCAAATTCGAATGTCGATGAAACTTATCTGGGATCATCTTGAAGCTATACTGACCCCAACGCAAAAATAATTTTCCAAATCAGCATAAATAACTGAGTAATCGCGTAACCTACAAAAATAACACAGTCGTATTGAGCACCTCCTTCTTGAAGTCGGTTAAAAATATAAACAACTATTCTAGCTAATAATTTCTGAGACTAGTGTTCACTTATTCTTTAGGTATAGCTGTAGTTTACATTACAAGAGCCAATTTGCTTCTGACATTCGTAAGTGAAAAGATAAATGTTATCTTCCAGTTAATGATGTTCGACGTCATTGTTAAACAGTATATCAACTATTCATTTGCGCTGCGAGTTCATATTTTTAGCCGGGGTTATAGTTTTTGCCGGAGTTAATATTGCAGGCGTTAGTTTATTTATGAAAGAAGCGATGGGGTTTGGGGTAATGGTGCGTGGATTACCGCCATGGACACATCTGTCGTAGTAATACAGAACAAACATTCTTCAATCATAACGTTATAAACTTAATGTGCACGGGATTTTACTGTGATTTAAATTCATTACGATTCAGGGCTAAATATTTTAAAAATTTTAAATGATTTATAATAACACAATTTTAGTCAGGATAATAAAGAGCATGTTATGTAATGATATTCTGTTTAGTTTTAATGTTTAGTTTTCCAAATTAAAAAAGATCTGGGATATAGTTGCCATTACAAAATGATAAAAATGAATATCACCTTATCTTCGAATGGCAATGTGATGTGTGAATGTTAATAAAACAACAGCTTAGAACAACATAATGCATAATCGATATTTAAAATTACGTTAACAACATAATGACGCCAACAAACTACTTAATGAATAGAGAATGGACGTCATTCAATCAAATAAGATGAGTTGCGTCAACGCACCTGTCACTGTGCTAAACGCTGTCGAATAGCCGACATACGCGCTGAATAAACGATGCATTCATCTCTTTATTATGATGTGTTAATCCTGGATTATCATCAAATGTTAACACATGTTACCAGTTACTAAAAAAAAGACTATCACAATTCAAAACGACATTAAAACTCTACTCCTTTAAACCATAATCGACTTTATTCCCCATGAAATAAAGTTATGTTTGGGTAGTGTTGGGGTAAAGGTGATAGAATTGGCCGGATGATCGAGGGTAGCTAATATTATTCCGGGGCGTTCGGTGTTGCCTTTTCATCCGCTAAGTATAAACAGGGGGGTGTGCTCGATGTTTGAGCTCGACCGCCGCGCCGATTGATTTACTTTCTATTACCTACCGATACGATTTTTTTGCGTAAGCGTTGTTATTTTGGCAAGTTAAAAAGATTACATTAAAATAGGTTAATTTTAACTTTAAGATTTAAAAATATCATTTATGTTATTTTAGCTAAACCTACATTACATTATGCTCTTCTGAAGTGTTATTCGGCACTTTCATTATGCAACTACTCTCTTAAATTGTCCCTAGTAGACATTTTGATACTTTTAAATGACTAGCTTTTCCCGTGGCGTTATCATTCTGTTATTTTAGGATCTTAGTTACTTATAACTCAATTATACTCCACTCCCGGTCACACAGCCATGACTTCCACCATTGCTATTTGGCGTACTTTTTTGCATTCGTTTAATTAAACTAAACACTGGATTTGCTTCAAACTGAATAAGTAAGCTAAACCTAGACACAATTTGAAAATCATTAAGTCGTTTAGTAGAAAAACGATCACACAAACAAACAAACGTTTTGCAATTGTTGAATTGGCATCTATTCATAAAATGTAAATGTAAAGGTATTGAATGAGTAAACGAGCCTGGAATTTTTACAATATTCTATGTTCAAAGTTCACCTCCTCAACAACTTATTGTAAATTCCATACATAGATGATGAATATAAAGCTCGTTTTTGCACGTAATATTTACTTATAAATGTTTATTTGTAAAGAATTGCGCCTATATGATTTTTTTGACAATGTTTATTCTCTATGAAGCGACAAAGTCAAGAGCCATATAATAATAACGAAGTTGTATTATATCCGTCGAGATCAAAAGCAGTGTGGCAAAGGCCAACGCGGCCCGAGGCGAGGCGAGGCGACGGCTACAGTCAATATTTGCTCGCCTGCCCCTACTAATGAACACAATTAGATCATTCCGCGCGGCCTCACGTTTTTCATACGCCTCGGGAGCGCCCTCTGACGTGTCAAATATACGCCTTGTCGACATCCTCGGCACATAATGTGGACGCAAACATCACTCATGCAAACAGTCCTCTCTGACAGACAGTTCTGCGGCTTTGCCCAAAGTTGTGAGGTATTTTGAAGCTAAGTCGATAAAAGACAACCACGGTATGTTTAATTTCATTATTCTTGTAGGGATAGGCAACTGCATTTATATCTAAAGGAAACTAGAAATTATTAGGTAGGTATATAGTCTAAAAAATCCAAACAAAATTTGCGCAATTGTTTTTGAAACCCGGACTCACAAGTGCGGCTTTGATTCCCGAAACAGGAGAACTAACAAGATGTTGTCATGAACCAAACTGATCAACTACCATATCAAGAATGCTAATGCGTGTACTAAGATAACTGTCCTAATAATGCTAAGTAGGTATATTATATTAGGATTCTGGTTGCCCTGGAGAATAGAATAGCTAAATCTAAGCCATATCGTTCGGTTTAGTAAAAATCAGAGTCATTTCGAAACTGCCGCGTAAGAGGTGAGGATAAAAGCGAGTTAGATATTAAATTACGAGATACTTAAACTGCATGTGTATAATGACACACAACACACAGACACACAACACACACAGACACAGACAGGCAACGTCGAGGAAAAACCTAGTGCATTATTATATCTTAAAATTGGAACTCGATACTTGTACCAATATAATATATATATATATATATATATATATATATATATCTTATACATTATCACTCTCTCAGCAGTCTGAAAATGCATCGCTCGCTTCAGTTTCGGCAAGTTCATTAGAAAATCAAAGTGGAACTGCGGAGGCGAGTTGTCTGCGACAGTTCAGGAGTTGTGGAACTCTCGAACTGTTGACGTGCACCCGAATACATTAGCCCCTGTTGTTGGCCTGTTGTTGGCCCCGTTGTTGGTGTTTGCCGCCACATGGCATGCCTCTGTTTATTTTAATACTCAACCATTGTTGGCCCGCCGCTGTTTGCCGAGGGACTGCGTTAAACTGCCATATGGGTCTGAGTGTGCTGTTCTAAGGCTAAACAAATGTACAATTTGCTTGCGGGTGGGTATAATTTTAAAAGAAAACAGTTTCTTTAATTTCGTCATGATTTTGATAATGTTCACAGAAGGCTTAAGTTTTTCCTTTAGAGGTAAATAAGCCTAAAATATACTTACTTTATTTTCAAATGACTTCTATATTGTATTATATATATATATATATATATTTATTTATTGTAGTTTATAACTAGGTATATAGTAAGTAGAAATAAGGGAATGGGTAGGAATATAGATATATCAGAGTTCTACAGACAATTTCGCCAAAACTAAATGTAGCTAATCCGCAAATATCTGACATTATGATAAAATAATCATAATTTCGACCCACTTCCATTTAATCTGATGTTAATTATCTCGCAGAGATGCCATCTGCAGGGCGCGTGTTTCACATTTAATTACATTTGTCAATGCAGCGGCGCCCTCTGCCGGCCAATCGGTTCATTTGCGAAGTGCATTTCGATGCTGCGACAATTGTTCCGACCCTGCTCTTAATTGCTCGCACGTTATTTATTATCGTCATTTCTGTGTACATTTCCCTCTGTTTATCGAACGCCATTCGTTTACGATTTCACTAAAATTTTATGGTAATTAAGATAGGATAGCGTATTTCGAAACAGAAAGGCGAGTCTCGTCTCTTAGTCGAGTAAAACAACAGGAAAATTTGAGAGAATGTTTACATCAGAAGCACGCATCGCATTCGATAAACATCGCAACGAATTCCTACAAACACATCGGCGGACGTTTATTTGCCTCGGGCCCACGCTCCGGTTCACTCCGACTTCGCATTCCGCTCGACGTGGTATCGGTACTCATTTGTATTGGCGGCGGATTTTGTATTATTTGTTTGTTTGTGGATGCCGCATACGTTGTGGGAGCTTTGATTTTTTCCAATTCGGAAATAATGCGGAAGGCGCGGAGCCCGGGGCGATCGCTCCTCGGGTCGGGCCGCGCCAACGCCAATCAGGCGAGCCGGCGTGTTCGTTAGTCGCCGGCGCCTGTGCTCGCTTGGTTAATCCGGGCACGTATCTACGTGGGACCTTTCCACTCGGTAGCACTGATTTTCCCCAATGAAATGATGAACTTCAGCAATCTTCTAGTTCATTTGCCGTACAGAACAAATCTTTCACGGAGGCTTTAAACACGTGCACATAATGCGAACATGAAAACTGAGGATCAAAGAATGTATTTCCTTTTGTTTTGTTATTTTCTTTTGGTAACCATCTATATTTCATAACAGCTATGGCCCTGAAAATAACCGTAGCTATAAATAAGATGACACTGCGAGCCTGTGTGGTAAAAAAATGGTATTTAGTATCATTACAGTTTGTGGTATCATAGTAGTAATTTTGTAATGACGTCACAGTAATATTATAAATGCGAAAGTTTATATGTGTGTTTGTTACTTCTTCACGCTGAAACGGCTCAACGGATTTGAATGAAATTCGGAATGGAGATAGCTTATTTCTTGGATTAACTTACCTACTTTTATCCCGAGAAATCACGAATGAAACTACGGGTACAGCTAGTTGTAAATAAAAACGTAGATATTGTAAAATTAAAAGACATAGGTAATGTAAGTGTAAGCTCAAAAAGATCTATAAATCACAATCACAATGTTAATGCATACAACTGACGGACATTTAGATGCACTTCTTCCAAGCCAAGTGTCGATCATTACGACCATGCGACGCAAACAAGATGCTAAATCGGGACATGGAGGACAAGGACGTATGCATGGCCACTTGTCATAACTAGCATAACGATAATTCGTCCATGTACAGATGATGTAAAGGCGGAAAGGCCAGAAATGGACTGCTGGGTGCCAGCTGCGCTCACCGCTGACATACGACTAACTACTGCACTCGACCTACACGTAGACAAAAGTAGCTTCAATATATCTTCAGCTCAATGTCAACGTACACACATGTTCGAGATTTAGTCACAAATGAGGGATTGCGGAAGCTCGCGCTCTCCGCATACTTGTTGCAAGAAGTCGCACCTATTTCTGGAACGCACCAGATACACCGTGACCATCATTCCAGTAATGCTATGCACTAATAAACCTTTCGAACATATTCTAGAATAACTAACGGGTCATTAACGTTTGTCATAATCACTGCCAAGGAGAATGTACGTAGTCGGGTGTAGGAGTATCTATGCGATGATAACTATTTAAAGCTTTTTTTTGGGTGCTATTGTCAGGAGTATTGTAAGTGAAGAGTGAATTTGGCGTAATTGCGAGTTCCACATTTTACAAACGAAGAAATATGTACGTAGATGAGCAAACATCATCAGCGCACTGGATGAACAAATAGGCGTGCGTGTGATTGTACCGACCCGCGACCCGCGCCGCTCGGCTCGATCGAGCGTCGACGGACCGTTTTTTTATTCGCGACCGTGCCCAATCAGCGCCAGTGGCAGTTGCAATTATCTCTCGCAGCAAATCGAATTATGATCAATTCGGATTTGCTCGCATACGAACGAATATAAAACGGTTTGCATTAAAATTTGGCGCGCGATGCACGGGATGCGTTCCCATTAGTCCGGTCGAGCGCTCTGTTTGTTCATCGGAGCCAGCGTCCGTTCCACGTTTTCATTATCTTTTTTAACTGAAATGTTGGGCTTTGTTTACTCTGAGCGTTTTCCGATTCGTGGATTTAATTGTAATTGTTCACGTTTTCAGGTGTGGTTCCAAAACCGGCGGGCGAAGTTCCGCAAGCAGGAGCGGCTGGCGCAGCAAAAGGCGGGCGAGGCGCCGGTGAAGGCGGAGGGCGGTAAGCGCGACAAGCCCGCGTCTCCCGCCGCCTCGCCGCACCCCGCGCCGCCCGCGCCCGCGCCGCAGCCCGCGCACCACGCGCTGCCGCACCTCTCGCCGCCCGACCTCAAGCCTATCACTTCAGCAGGTGAATATCGTGACCTGAGATATTTCTGTAAGTTAATAACAATATGTACTCGTATTTTAACTTTTTACTTGCATTCGATATAATTACATTTGATAACAAAAATACCGGCTTCTAAAGAGTTTCCTGATGTATCTTCGAAATCCAAGGTCGAATATCTATGAAATTCATATGGGGCCACATTGACTTGACACATTTGAGGTTTACCCGTTTAAGAGCTACGGTGCCACACACAGATACACATAGTTATCAAACTTATAACACCAATCCGTTTTGAGTCGTGGGTTAAAAAAAGGAACATACGGCATTATAAAGTAGGTTCATAATTGCAATTTGTAAATTGTGTAACTAGAAGAGAGTGACGAATACAAATCCGAACATAGCGACTGAAAGCCAGCTGTTTATAGAGTTATAAAACAGTGAATGGTGTTAACAAAGTCTGATCAAAATTAAACCGTGAATGTGTTACTGAAATGTAACACACTCGTGAATCGGAAATAGAATTGAATAACAATATGTAACGCATTAATTCATCCGTTCTCTTAGCGATAGCGCCCACTGCACTCTAATAAAATAAATTGAATAATTTTACATTTAGCAGAGCAGACGTTTACAATCTGGCGCGTGAAAGAGGTGCTAAATATTTTGTATATAACTTTGATTTTGTAATACGCAGTAAAAAATATCTTTGCCGTATTATTTTGGCACTTTAGTCACACGGATGATGAATAATTACTTTTATTTTCATTAGACAAGTTTCAGCGTTCGAAGCCTACGCCTCCAACGCTAATTGTTGACAAGTCCATAATTAATGGCGCGCAGTTTATGTGTTTGAGAGTTTGAAAATTAGCTGAAACTATTTAACTTCTTGGAAAACAACAAGACGTGTAGTGTTTTGCATTTTTCTAGCTTTTAAGTACGTATTTATAAAAATTAGGTGAAATAAAAATAAATGGTCAACAAAAGTATCAGTTACCGAAGCTCTCGAGTGAGTTTATTAATAGGCGGTGCAGCGTGAAAAAATTAATAATTTAAAACTCGTGCGTTGTATTTTAGTCGCGTCGTGATGTCATGTGGGATAATAATAGGCATCATATCTCTGCGGCACTACATCGATCTACGGAATCACTAATCTGAGAAGTGAGTCATACATTTCGACCAATGGGAGAGCTTTATCGCGCTATTTCAGCCTCGTGGGCGCGTGGGAGAAGAAAACAAGGCTCCTTTAGACTACATAATGGGCTTCTTATTATTAGTTATTTTATAAATAGTCTTGAATACGTACGTCTTTGATGTAATTGTGACGCGTGGAAGTGCTAATGGTGACAGCCCAACTTTTTATTTCACGCGAGCTTTTCCGCTACGTAATTTTAGCAAGTATCTAATATTTTCGTAATTTATATGTTGAAATAAAACAAGCCTCGTTCAAAATTTTCTCATCAAATACAGACAAATAACAACACACTTTATTATTTAATCTTAATATAAACAGTTTTGACTGTGATGGACTAACATAATGCAAGTGGAGCAGATCGTAAAGATTTCGGGCGGCAATTTAGTAAATTGCCTGCGTTTTTGGGATCGTGTCAGATAGAGGCTAGTTGAGGTTGCGCGCAGAGCAGCGGCTCACCGGCTAATGGCTTGCGGTCGTATTAATCACATTACCTCCCCGTGCCGCCACCGCCACCCGCCAGATTTTCACTTCGGCTCATTTGCGCTAATTCCGCGCGCGATTGTCACTCAGGCTTGAATAAACAACAGAGCCGCGCGGCAAGGATTAGGTGATTAGCGCTTAATTGCGTTACCACGATTATTTCGTGTTCGCCGTCGACCTGCAGTCTGATTTCGTATTCGGATTTGAATGCGAGTTTTGCTTGTTTGTCTGTGCAATTACGCTCTCGATTGTGAGACTGCACTTAATTCATATTTAGGATTTTCGTCTGGTTACCTAAGTAGGTATTTCAAGTCTACCTACATAATATGGGCTCGTAATGCAAACATCTTTATTTCTTTTACTATGGTTTCATGGACTTTAGGCACTAAATGTATTAAAAAGCACCTGGTACGAATTTTTGTATATGATAACAAAAATGTTGACCTCTCCTCATTAGTAGCTTAGCCTCACACTAAATATAATGATTGGCATACTTGTTGCAATAAAAGTAACGTTATCTTTGCAGCCAACAAGCTGTGTGAAGAGCTGAACGGCGTTGGAGGCGGTGGCGGAGTGCCGCCGGTAAGTAGCGCCGGGGGCGGCAAGTGGGCCGGCGGCTGCGGCCTGCTGCGGCAACCTTCGGGCTTTCCGCTCCTCGGCGTCGCGCCGCCCAACTACCTCCTCTCCGACCACCTCGGCACCCTCGCCAAGACGAACAACCATCTGTTCTAATGGGCGCAACGCCGGCCGCCTCAACGACCGGCCCATCCCGCGACTTACTACGATGCCTCGGAGATGAACCAAGAAATGCTGTGACGGTGCAATGAACGCATCGGCCTGCGTTCTGCGTCGAAGTGAAGTCATCAGTTATTGACGAGACGTGTCGTGCCATCGAGGACGAAAATCCCTGTACTATGGGCGTAGGCCGTGGCTGCCCTGTAGCGCGCGGCTTGAAGCGTCCTGCCGTCACTCGTGCGTCGCATGCCGCACAGGCACCTGCCCAAAACATTCCATTAAATCATTCTAGTGAACGTAAAGTGACATTCCAATGATGCTGTAGTGATTGACCTCAAATGTGCGAATTACAAGTGCCAAAATCGTGTCCATTAAAGTGTTATCGCAATAATAAACTTTAATAAATAATAATTTTAGATGTATTTATCATAATTTATGTACGTGCGTACCTACTTCGAGGGTGTAGGTATAATTGAATTAGATTACCGTTTGAGTAAAGTCGATATGGTAGGGTAACGAAATTATATGTTGTGTGATAATGTCTGTAAATATAGATACCTACATTCCAATACATTGTATACGTTTTATCGAAGTATACTTGTCTTGTAATCTTAACTGTTAACCAGAGAGTATTTGAAAAAAATTAAATGAATACGGAATATTAAGTAGCAGAGAATTGTTTTATAAGCTATTTATTCAATGTCTTGACGTTTTAATTAAATAGTAATCTTCATCTAATTCTAGTCATTTTAAATTATTTATGCATTTGTTTGTTTTTATAATAATAATTTTCTGTCTCAACTTTATCATATTTAATTAGATAAGTATAAAATGTGGACTGGTCATAGAAGAACTCGTCATGTGTAAATATGTATTAAATAATTTAAACAAAATTGTAAATACCAGTATAATTAGGTAGTGATGTACCCGAGTGTATGTCAGTAGTCATTACAACTGGCGAGTTTGTCGAGGGTGTTTTAATAAAGTGAATTATAAACCAACGTTTGATTTTAATTTCCTTCGATCTTTTAGGATTTAGCATGTATAAATAGAAAAGCAGCTGTCATAAATTCATTTAAAAATTACAATATCTGGTTGTAAGCTCTAAGGCTCTAGTTTTCTCTAAGCTATGCATTACTTAGCTTACATAGCTTTGCTTAGTTTTGATCAGCTTATTTTATTATTCTGAAGCGCTCGTAAAGTTAGTTTTTAGCAATTAGGTATTACTGCAATTATCAAAGTATAGCTGTCAGGTATATAATAGCCAGCTACCGGCTATATCCCATGGCAACTCAGTGTAAAAATCCGCTAAAAATTGGTTTAAGCTAGATGCAAGTCCGTGTACGAGCACTATAAGAAAGCTATTACTACTTACTTAAGAACAATACGACTAAAAAGCATATTATCTTCTCCCGCAATTTTTATTTTTTTATGGAACTGAATGAAGAGATTAGCAAGTCTTTCGCCTGATGGTAAGCGCCACGCCAGCCCATTACAATTGCAGTGCCACCCAGAACTTTTAATACCATAAAATGTACAGCGTAGCACTGCATTGCGCTCATCACCCCGAGACATCAGATATTAAGTCTCATATGCTCAGTAATTTTGCTGGCTACAATGCCCTTCAAACCAGAACACAGTAATGCTTGCTCACTACTGCTTGGCGGCAGAATTACTGGAAAAGCTGTGCTTTCCTCCCGCATACGAGAGACCTAGCACAATTTTTAGAAGTAGTACTCAATATCTATATTTGTTTTGTCTAGTCAAATTGAATTGTTGATAAGTACATTTGTATACATACAAAAATACCTATTCGGCGCTATTTTGAGTAAATCTCCAAGAATTTTGGACTATAAATTAGAGAGCTACTATCAAAACAATTGTGCAGTTATGTGCATTGATAAATATCTGCAGGAAAACAAGGTCAGACAGGGACAACAGATAAATAAGTGCATTTTTCGAAGCTTACTTTTGAAGTCAAAATGATTAATGCCTCAAATACTTATAGATGTACTTTTTCTGCTCTTGAGGTGTCTTCGGTTTGTTTTGGCGACCTTGGCGCCGCGGCGGTAGGGCCGACGTACTCTGTTCTCTTTGTCATCGCCTACTATTCTGGGATGCGCATATAATTGTGAAGGTAAAAGTGTATAGCTACATAGTTATATGTATATATAATTTACAAGCGATAAAAGTTTTACGATCATGTAACAAGACTGTTGAAAAGATGTGGAATGCAGTATGCACAATGTTTGATGATACAGATTTTTATTTACTTTTAGTTGATATACTCGTTAAGGGTACTGAAAATTTATTTATATATTTATTTAAAAGTTTTGCACAAAAATGGTACAAGGAATGACTTAATGCTATTTAGCATTATCTACCAGTCTTCCAGGTCGTGAAAGAAATATAGTGGGTGTGCAGCTACGTTTTGAGCAAAAGTACGTTGAGATATACTAAATAAATGACATCAAAATAAATCTTTAAAAATCTTTAATCAATTTTTGAATAAATCTTTAATCAAAATAAAAATTATTTGAATAAAGTAAACTGTTAGGAGTAAATTATTTCTGCGCTGAACTTGTCATAACATAACAACGCGACTGACAATTTCTAAAAACAAATGAGTAAAATAACTAAATGTACTAATTTTCCTGTAAGGAATTTTCCTACCTTCATGAACAAAATAACAAATTTCTGCGAAGTTAGATTACTATTTTTCAGTCACATTCTTCGACGTATTTTCAAGGAAAAGCAGAATAAAATAAAAGGAAGTTGTTTGTTTCCATTGGATGAGATAGTCCATCGCGCGTCGGTTCCGGCGACAATGATTACTCAGCGGGTATTCATCTCAAAGGCGCTTGCGCAGGCGCGTGCTTATGTGGGCGGCCGGCGGCTGGAGACACTACCTACGCGACTACGTAGCGCCTGCCGATCGTGGAGCTTAAAGCCTTTTATGGACTGTTGCAGAGCTTTTTGTTTTTAACTTTTGAAAAGTGTTATTTTTACATGGGAACGTAGATAGTTGCATTGCAATTCTGTTTTATCTAGGTAACATCACTCTACAAGGGATGCGTAAGTATGAAAATAAGTGAGCAGTGAGTAGTTAAATATACAAGCGTGGTGGTGCTTGCAAGAGCATTTTTATTTAAGTACCTAGTATTGCAGAGGCCTATATATAATCAAGAATGATTAGACATCTATATCTGTATAGATGTCTAATCATTCTTGATTTCAGACAGAGATAGCAGAAAGATAAAACACACGGAACAAAATATAACAACATAATTCTTATCAGTTTAAATAAATATTAAATTCTGTTCATTGGTATAAGCGCATCACTTGAGAATGGCTGGACTGATTAGACGTTTTTTTAATGTTCTTAATAGTCCGAATTAGTTTTAAGGAAAGAAAATAAATTAAAATTGCCGGGTAACCTGCCCGGAAAATTGGAAAAACTGAAAGTGCTTTTTTTATTGGATTTTTAATATTGGACAACATCTGTCGGCTCAGCTAGTATAGTAATAAAACAAATAAACTAAATACACTATATCTTTTTAGAAAAAAAAACTATATATAGGTATCTCATGCAACTCGTACCATGCCCTGTCAGGGTAATATATGTTTACTAACCCTTTCATAAGACCGCTTTGAATGTATGTTTTACTGATTAGGTAGTTTAGTATAAGACATATTTTAAATTGATTTCAAATTATTGTTTTTGTATTTTTTGTGGTTAAATAAATATGTGTAAAATTCATATACGACTGCATTACATAATTGAGTATTGAGTAAAACATGTCTTGCTGTTTAGCAAGAGTTGCTCTATAGTTTCGTTACTATGAGCAACTCAATAAACTGGGCGATTACTAATGCACTGAAACTATGAAACAATTTCCGGCTGTTTACCGCAACGGAAATATAAAGTTTATTGATATTTTTGCATGACTGTGGGAAGGATATTTACGAGTACACTGTGGTAGTTTCATCTGCACTAAGAGAAACGTTATTTTAATGAAAGGAATTATTTAATGTTCATCTGATCTTTTGATCTACTAAGCCACAGTGGCTTTGAATATTAAGTAGATAAATCTGTTTTATTTTTATTTTTTCATTTTTTTTTTGACAGTAGGCGGGTGTTTTTTTATATTATGCTTTGGCGAGTATGTTATTACATAGGGTATGGCTATAGGCAATCCCCGAGAGAAGCTATGATTAAGGGACAAGTAAAAGATAATTGAATCATTACTATTGCACGATAGAATTTCGTAATAATTATGGGTGACGTAGTAAATATTTATTAATTGATTCAGGAGGTATATTTTTGCCCTTCTTATCCCGAACCTACCCCAGTATATGTTATGTTTATGATTTGGTTCTTTATTATGTCAGATTGTAAATATACAGAAGTAACCAGAATTAATAATAAATATTACATCTGAACTCAGATATGTTTATACAAAAAATATTTTTAGGGTTAAAACAAGCCATCATTATTTCAGACTTCCAGTTTTGAGGAACTAAACTAAACATGTATGTAACTTTACACATCTGAAGCCTTTTTCCCAAAATAAATATAACTTTGATTATAATGCGATAAGATTCTTTATTTTTTATTTATTTCATTATTTTTATTTCCACACTACCTAAATTTAAAGTATTTTAATAAGTCAAAAGATAGGAATTTATTAAATAGGCACAAGAAATGGACTGAATACTGCACTTTGTTATTCAATGAAGCCGCTTATAACAGGTGCTGTTAGTACACACTATGCTTATTTCATTGTCTATTAGCTATTAATAATTTATATGTTGACGTTATGTATCAAACCCGCATTTCTTCTTATAAGACTAATAAACACTTCAATTTTGATAACTTCAAATTTGTGCGGTTTGAGTCAGAGTTTATTTCGCGTGTGGAGTCATGTAGTGCGGTGTGCGCGCGAGTTTTCCAGAAGGGCGCAGTCTCCGCGGCTCTATAAATACGTGGAGTCGGTCTGCAGGAGTTCAGTCTACTCGGGATTCCATAGCGTTAGCTCCTCCCTGCAACACACACTTACACAAACTCAGCCATGTCTCTGGAACGCCAAGTCCGCGCTAAGGTCAGAAACGTTTAAAAATGTAACCCTTAAAATCAGTGGCCCATTTTGCTATATGTGAATTTATTAGTTTTAAAAAAACATTTTTTACGCATTAAAATTTTTGTTCGTAGCCATAAAAGTCAAATTATAATTATAATTTAATAGTTTTGAATCATCGTAAAAATATTACGCCATATCAGTTAAAATTAAATTACCGTAAATATGTGAAAATTTCTTTTTTGCAATAAAATAGGTATCATATTCCACAAAAAAAACAGACGTACAACATCACTTCGTTATCACAACATTATAAACTAGTAAAAGACATGATCATATATAATAAATCACGATTCAGTCCATTTAAAATTTTGACATTACGTTAAAACCATTGTCACGATTCATTCATATAGAATCTTAAAAATCATCAGTATTATAACGAATCATAATAACAATTTAACGTGCACACATAAGACCAATATGTAAAATTATAATGTATCTGCTTTCACTAATTAGGTATCTTATATTTTCTCCAGCTCGCCTCCAAGCGCAACCCTGACCAGGAGAAGGAATGCCAGAACTGGATCGAGACCGTCCTCGGGGCCAAATTCCCCCCCGGTGATGCCTTCGAGGATGTGCTCAAGGACGGAACTGTCCTTTGCCAGCTCATCAACAAGATCAAGCCTGGCTCCGTCAACAAGATCAACACCTCTGGCGGACAGTTCAAAATGATGGAAAACATCACCAAGTACGTCTTTATTATCGTACTTATTTAATACCTAGTGAAAGAGTACGGCAAAATGGAACTGAAGCAGTTCTTGTATCTAATGATAGGTAACCGTGTAGGTATGGATCTAAAATGATGGAGACCCTTGTGCACTATATTATTGCCACTTTATCAAATATGGTCATCTGTTTATATGTCAATGGCTAGCTAGTTTAAAAAAAAAGTCTCAGGCGCAACCGCGTGTATTTATATAAACTGACTGGTAGCAAACGAGCAAAGGTCAATTTTACTTCCCCCCTAAGTTTTTATAATAAGCCACACATGCCCATTTATAGAAAAATCGATTTTGAAAGTTTCGGTATCGTCATAGCCTATCGCTGTAGGAAATCAAAATGGCGGACTTCGTGATGTGACATCTCAAGTTCAAACAGTAATAGTTTTGAAAATTTCAAAAGAAATGCGATCGGCGTGGATATGTGATTTAATATGCATATGTAAGGATCTCATCGTTTGGTTTTCAATTGATGACTTTTAGAATGTTGCTTTTCTGAAAGTAATATTCGTTATCGATTGCATCTGTCAAAACATTACAAGAATAGTCAATATAATATAACCAAATGGGCCGTTATTGCCAAACAACGTAGTATAACCTTATTCTATGTTGTTACAGCTTCCAGGCCGCGATCAAAAACTACGGAGTCCCTGACATCGACGTGTTCCAGACAGTAGACCTCTGGGAGAAGAAGGACATCGCCCAGGTCGTCAGCACCCTATACGCCCTCGGCCGTGAGGTAAATATCGTCACCTACCTGAAACTCCTAGGTTAAAATTCGATGGTCAGCTAGTTAGCGTAAAGCCGAAATGACGAGAAAATAACATCTACGAACATGAGTACTAAAGTTTATAATATCATGCAAAGCATAAAACGGCTTCATGTAATGTTATAATAAACCATAGCAGATGTTTACAGTTGCAAAAGCTAAATGTTTTAGGAATTACGCATTGGATTACGAATTATGATTTAAGATCAAAAATGATATGTTAACAGCAAAATTTTCATATAAAAGTTTACGTTCTTCTATTTCTCTGTGATAAACAAGTAGGTTTAAAGGCAAATCCCGCGCTTCAAGTGTAGCCTATCGTTCACAGCTTGTTTAGTTTAAGATCCGTTGTTAGAATTGGCGGCGCGCCAAGTTCAACCAAATTTTACGAGCATCTTGCAACATTACCTCAGTTTTCATAAATATCCAAGGCCGGTTTCGGTGAGGCCACGTGCGGGTCGGCACGGCATACCTACCTCACATTCTTCATTGAACTTATTGAAAGATCATTCATAAATAGTTACAAATGACCTGATTATCTAATTTGATCACATTTTCAAGACAAATAAAAGAACAGTATTTGGTGTTACGCGCGTAAGGTTAAGTGCACTTGTCACTTACTATTTATTACCAGACTCAGTAACAACAACAAAAACAAAGATACATTAAATCGTATGACCCTACTTCCCCTGAGAATTATACCATTCCAGCATATTCATGTGTTTGTCTCTTGTCCACAGACCTACAGGCACCCCGAATGGAGCGGCCCGTGGCTCGGTCCTAAACCATCCGAAGAGTGCAAGCGTGACTTCTCTGATGAGGTCCTGAACGCCGGCAAGACCGTGATCGGCCTCCAGGCTGGTTCCAACAAGGGCGCCACCCAGGCGGGATCCAACATGGGCGCTGGCCGCAAAATCCTCCTCGGCAAGTGAACACCTCAACACAACCAGTGATATTATTTATAAGTATTTGTACAAAACTGAGTGGAAGGACGCTAATGCGAGACTGCAGGCTTTTGTGAATGTCTAGTCAAGTGATAGTTACCTAGAAGGAACCCTTGTACCCACTTTTTATCTTTGTGTTAAAATTACCCTTTTAGTATTATTATCTTTTGTCTATTGATGTTCCAAATAGCGCCAAAACGATTTTGTACATAAGTTTAGGTTTAAGAAAGTATATTTATTTATTTCCATTTTATTGTAATTTTATAATAAAATACGAAAATAATGTTTACAACATAAAATGGTGATTTATTTCATTATCTAACTGACAGACTTAGCGTCTAAGAGTTGGGAGGTTCAGCTACCCTTTACATAAGTAGAGCTACCATACTACATTGTAGGTTCGTGTTTTAAAAAATATTCTCATTTCAAAAATTTAAATCTGAATATGAAGTCATTTTATATGGTAGAAACGTGGTTCGTGGTTTGTGGCATTCTTAAACAAACATAAAATCCCTCGCAGTTGACTAAAACATCGAAGCAATACGATTTATTCAGAAGTAACTTGTTACTTGTGGTAGGTTTCTCGTATGCGAGAGGCCGTCTGGGTGGGGACCACCGCTTTGCCAGTCATTCAGCCGCCAAGTAGTAGTAGTAGTGCGCAAGCATTACTGTGTTCCGGTTTGAAGGGCATTATAGCCAGCGAAACTACTGGGCATCAACAACTAATTGTCACAGGGTGACGAGCGCAGTGCAGCGCCGCGCAGGATTTTGCTAAACAAAGTTCTGGGTGGTCCTGTAATTGTTATGAGCTGGCGCATAGCTTACCATCAGGCAAACGACCAGCTTGTCTCGTCATTCAGTTACATAAAAAAATGTAAATGAATTAGCGCCATCTAGGACAACTGCAATGGCCTACCAAAAAAAACCTTATCTGCTGTATTATAGCGTGTAATGTAGTTAAAACACGTCCATTGAAACTAAGTGTTTAGTTTGTCCATATCTACGGGTTCGTCTTACATGGTTAAATTTATAATCACCTCTTAGTCTTCTATTTAACTTACTCTAGGTTTTTTATTTTATAAGAAATAAGTGATTCAACATTGTCTTGGTTGATCCAAGACAATGTTGAACATAAGAAGATAGTAGGAGTATACATGAATCTTAACAACGTGCCTTAATGCGCAAACCCCTGCCACAAGTGTTTCACAAAAGCAATACTCACTGCTCTACTATAAACACTGCGTAATTTCAAACGATTGCAATTTATACATTTAAACCCTATCAAAAGCATATGAAAGCTTTATTCAACAAAAAATGTTAAGACAGCCCTTTCTACGTGAAATGACATAAATATTTATTTATAAGCTTTTTGGATTTTGGTCATCATCAGTATGGGCCACAATCCACCACGCTGGCTCAGTGCGGGTTAGGTGATGTCACATGTTCTTGAACTTTTGTGGTGAACATGCCGTTTCCGTACAATGTTTCCCTTTTTTAAAGCGAGTGTTGAATCCGAACATAACATAAGAAAGTCAGTGGTGCCAGCGGGATTTGAACTTGGGTGCGTCAGATCGAAAGTCGCACGTCCTCCCACTGAGCCACACTCGCTCTATTGAATTTTAGTAATACTTATTAATTTAATATTGTGAACAAAAAACTTAAACATAACTAAAGGAGTTTTCAATAGAGACAGATATTTCTATATTGTTACATCATCAAACATAAAAACAAAACTAAGCACAAGTTTTACAATGGTCGATTTATCGATATGCCGCAATCGCCTTCGGATAACCTAAGAACGTTCCTGTATGTATAAGTCAGAGACGCAGATTTACTTGCACTTTTACATACATAAAATACACATATATAACTAGGCACAAACAAACGTAATTTTCTTACTCCCTACATGTTTAATTATTATAAACTAGTTGCGCCCCACGGTTACCCGGAATAAAGTTCAAAGTTCAAGAGTTAATTATTCAATTTTGGCATCACAGACGCACTTATGAACCTCAAATTATCACAATGACTCTACCACCGTATCGGAACAAGAAGATACGGCAAGAAACTGAGGGGCATTTTTTTAGAACTTTTGTTACTATATTTTATGTTTGTTTTTGACAATATTATGTTTCTTATGTGCCAGTTGGCTACTTGGCAGAAGCGGAATGTTCCATGCATCTTTGTCTTCTATGTAAAAACTAACTGTATAGTATCCTTTTTTATTAGAATATTTTTTACAATTCGAATCTACTTTCTGTGAGCTCCGTTATACAATTTGGAATTATATTGTAAAAACGTACACCACAAGTCATACTCGTGAACGGGTGCTGCTTGCGGGGACTGGTCTGTTCTAGTCACTCCTACTGCTACTGTCATACCTACTTATATTTTATTTACACTTTTCTGTTACTGATACTATGACTATGGGACATCTCACTCGCATTTCTTGTTTTACATTCTGTTAATTCTAATTTATACGTAATTGTGCTGAAAAAAGACATCCCCGCAGAGTTTCTTGGTTCTATCTTCTCTAGCGGGCGTATTTCCGAAGCACTGGTAGAGTCAGTTTTCGCATTTCTTTTCAGCACTCAGACTTCTATTTGAGTATAGGAAAGAAATGGGTAAACATACTTACCTTTTTTTCAAAGTCATGTTCATGTCATCATGTAACATAAGTTACAATTTTTAACATTTTTTATTTGTATCATGTGATTATGACCTTTAAAAGTGCACTTTTGTGCCTATTTAATAAATGATATTTGACTTTGACTTTGACTTTGTACGCAATTGCCCATGAAGGACTTATTCGTTTTATTCATTCTAAACCTAGATACTGCAATTCTATCATTATTTCTAAAAAGAAGCATATGTTTTTTTCCAGGACCTAAAGAACCTGCATACTAAATTTCATCAAAATCCGCTCAGTAGTTTTGGCGTGATTGAGTAACATACATCAATCCATCCATCCATCCTCAGGAACTTTCGCATTTATAATATTATTATTAGATACATAATTATCATTATCATCTACATAATATAAAGAATATTTATAAATACATACAGAAGCGCTACAAAATGACTACGACGAAAAAAGAAGCTTCGCGTAGCACTCGTAGCCGTCGTAGCATAGCGTAGCACACAGAGTGCCACAACACTAACACCTGTTGTTTCTCTAATTACTCGAATTGCGA
This sequence comes from Petrophora chlorosata, assembly GCA_951640565.1. Lineage (NCBI taxonomy): Eukaryota > Metazoa > Arthropoda > Insecta > Lepidoptera > Geometridae > Petrophora > Petrophora chlorosata. The sequence goes on along the minus strand of OX621193.1, from coordinate 9,359,848 downwards.
CACTGCCAGCACATAATCACAGAACTACCAAGTTATCTTTGCAATTGGTGGGGGCGCTGCTGGTAAGGAAAAATCAATCAGCGATTGCCAAAACGTATGAGGTTTTCGTAGTTCCAAATTCTGCCACCGCACAGGTAAGTTGGTGGCTCTTACAATAGTTAGGATTTAGATTATTTACTGGCGCAAAATAAGGTTAATAATAGATTGTGTGGGTTAATGAGAAAACGACTCAAACAATTTAGTTGCTTATTTAATGAGTTGTATTATGTTGTCGTTCTATTTATATCTGAAAATACAGACAAAACATTTAGCTGCAAACAGGTGTTTGTAATAAATGTGGGTGGCAAGCTGTTTTAGTCAAAGAATTAATGTTAATAAAAATGAGTATTATATAAATATAATATATATATATATAACAGAATTTTTATGGAATAATAATAACACCTTGGATACCTACTATGAATGTAGTCGGTTTTTATGAATGAAGTGTTGTGTATGTATAGTAGATCTAAGTTGTCTGTTTCGTCATATGGTGTTAATAGGTTACTCCTTACACTGGAATACACTACCTCCACCGCTTTGCCAGTTATTCAGCCGCCAAGCAGTAATGCGCAAGCATTACTGTGTTCCGGCTTGAAGCGCATTGTAGCCAGCGAAATTACAGGGCATTATGAGACTCAACAGCTAATTGTCTCAGGGTGAAAAGCGCAGTACAGAGCCGCGGCAGGCGCAGGATTTTGCAAAACATAGTTCTGGGTAGTTATTGTTATGGGCTGGCGTATTGCTTACCATTAGGTAAACGGCCAGCTCGTCTCGTCATTTAGTTGCATAAAAAACCTATTAACGGCACAAATAGGTAGTTTGGAAGTCAATCTTAAGGAATCGAATGATTAATCGTAGAATTTAATAACAATATACAAAATTCACGGTGATGTGTTAGTCGTAAGCCCATCACCTTCCCACTGCTGGCATACGGGCCTTCTCTCATAGAGATAGTATGGGCCATAATCCGCCTCTCTGGCCCAGTGCGGGTTAGTGGATGTCACATGTCCTTGAACTTTTGTGGTTTATTCTTGGACATGTCGGTTTTCTGAAGATATTTTCCTTCACCGTTTTTAGAACGAGTATTAGATCCGCACATAACTTAAAAGTCAGTGGTGCGGGGCCAGTGGGATTCGAATTTGGGTGCGTCGGATCGCAAGTCGCACGTTCACTTACTGAACCACTCTCGCTCTGTGTTCGATGTTCTAGTATTGAGTTAAAATTTTAGACAACCGATATGGATATATTCAATACGTCCAATAATAGCAGGTAGGCCAATCAGCATCGAGCTACATTGCGGACAGCTGTGTGCTACAATCCATTGCAGATTGTTCACGCTGAGCCACGCTCTCGAGGCACCGGAGTTCGAATCCCGCTGGCTCCGCACCAATGACTTTTTTAAGTATCTTGCGGATTTAATGCTCACGCTAAAAACGGTGAAGAATAAAATCGAAAACCAGCATGGCCAAGAGTCACAAAATTCATGGACATGTGAAATCCATCCAACCCATCAGCACCGGGCCAGCGTGGTGGATATGGGCCATGCTATATCTATGAGAGAAGGCCCGTGGCCTAGCAGTGGGAACAATGGACTAATGATGACAATGAAGATGTTCTTGTTCCGTAGTGAGGATCGAACCAGCTATATCAAAGGTAGAGTCAAGGAAGACGTAACGAGTTTACTTAAGTTATATACGAGTACCATAAGTCATCATCATCATCAGCCCATCACGTTCCCACTGCTGGGATACGAGCCTACTCTCATAGAGAGAGTACTATACCATAAGATATTATTATTATGTCGCTCTTTCTCACGGGTTATATACCCGGTCCTTTGGAAGGCTTGCGCGGAGACATGAGTCCAACACGTAGAGGCCTCTTAGAGCATTTAGTTTGTAATTGGCACACTTACTATTATTATTATTAAACTCTTTATTTCAGGCAATAATTTACAACGTAAATTATAGTTTGTACCCTTTGCATATAGTACAAGCTATAATCACTACATAGTATAAAACGAAGTCGCTTTCTCTGTCCCTATATCCCTATGTATGCTTATATTTTTAAAACTACGCAACGGATTTTGATGAGATTTTTTTTAATAGATAGAGTGATTGAAGAGGAAGGTTTATATATATAATAACCGTGCGAAGCCGGGGCGGGTCGCTAGTTATCTCATAAATATTGACACCCCCGTTTCTTACAGTTTATTTAAATCATCTCCATCTAAAGATTGTCTGGAAGAGATCGCTTTGAGCAATACGACCTCCTATTGTAACACTTTAGGTTTAGTTTTCTTTAGGTTTAAGTTTGTTATTTTTTCTTATGTTGTTGTTATGATTTCTAATGGTGTAACAATAAAGAGTAATCTAATATAGTGGTAAAGGTTGCACCAAATTCAGCGTTATGCCTAACTTTTATTTATTTGTATATTCATAAATTGTATAAAGCCTTGACTTTTAAACTAATATATAAGACAGATGACGCAGCCTTGACCAACGTGTCAAGGTCTCCTCATCCAGCGGAAATTCACTGGTCTCTCTAATTGAAAATAATGATGCTATTAACTAATTAGATAATTTGTTTTGCTACGTTATTTGCATCTATGAAGGAGATGGTGCTTACTTATTTTATTTAGTGTATGTGTACATGATGTCTTCTACGTCTACGATAAATATGTAATCAGTGTTCTTGCCGTATCTTCTTAGTAGTGGTTCTTTTTCCGATACGGTGGTAGTCATTGTAATAATTGACGTTCATAAGTGCGTCTGTGATGCCAAACATGAATAAAGAACTTTTGATTGATTGATTGAATATATAATAACCTATAGGAAAAATAAATTCCAAAAATAATGCTGATTTTTTCAGTTATAAATGCTACCCATTCATCTGTCAGTTAGTCAGTCAGTTACAGAAATGTTATATGAGTTTCATAGTTTTGTAACTTTACTACAATTCTCATCTTTGTATTTAAAATAACTGAAGTTTTCAGAGCCTCCCAGTGCCAGTCTACCGAAGTTATGCTAAAGTTAGCGAAATTATACCAAAGAACGGCAGTATATATCAGCTGTAATAGGTAGAATTGCTCAAAAACAGTTACTTATTAACACAGTTATTAACAAAAGCGTATCTACTTGCGTATAGTAAGCTTTCTAAGTTGAACTGTCTTGTTCGCTTTACTTATAAACAAAACCGAATCTACGATTTGCGGATCGTAAGATTTTTAGGTTGAACTTTCTTGTTCGTTTTGATCTGTTCAGCAGATGAAGACACGTGTAATGCTGTGAATAAAACTTTATCAACCTGAAATGACTGGTAATTATCTGGTCATATACTGTTGTCTTGCTCGAATAAATGAGCCGATTTAATAACCACATTTGTCAGCTGTGGGAATGCTAGAGCGTCATAAACCACAGCAAGAATCTGAATCCAGCAGGCATAGTGACAGCAGAGTGACATACTTAACGTGCGTTTAATTAAGTTATTTGAATATAATGGAGTGAAAATATGCGCCTGAAATTTTACACCGGCCAGTCAGTTTGCTGTGATATACTTACCTACCTACTAAACATTTAATAGAGTTAGAAACATCAAAATAAAACGGCACTACACGTATTAACTAAATATAATAGACGAATTACATCTAAAAACAACATTGACCTAATTATAAATGTCTTAAAATACAATTGAAATCACGCAGATAAATTGCGTCGTTACATCCGTTAGGGCCGTTACTACAGAAATAGCTCGCCATCTGTCGGAGAAACGACGAAAGGGCGCCGTCCCAAAAAAAGCTAGAGCTAACGGCCTAACGAGAATAACGACCAACCAGCAAAAGTTACGGCTAGCGGCGTTTAACGGCCGCAACGAAAATAGGTTGCGTCTCGATTACAGTAGGTTTTAATAATAGTGCATAAGCCTATGTGATTCAGTCGGGCGGAGGCAGCGGAGCCTTTCGCATCACTCACAGCTAGGCATCGTTGCATAGATGGCGCAAATGTGTATTCAAAGTTATTTAGTTCTGCTCAGTGCCGTCAGATGGAAGTACTAGTCTCTATAGAATGGGGTTTCAAATTCTGATGTAGTTTTAAGCGTTAGTTGATAGATAGAGCTAGGTGCAACAATGACACTGGTGAGTATGTTTGCATTGATACTGAATTTCTTCTATTATTTTCTTGGATAATTTTTACTGCAATTATGTATTGGCCAAGCCTTAAAAACTAATAGCATGCAGTAAATTCCCTACCTACTGTGCGAGCCTTAGGTTACATACGAGTACAACTATAAAAGTTGTATTTGAGACGTTTTGGGTTTGTCAGCGTGTTGGAAATAAAAAATGCAGCAAATTCACGAGATGGCGCTATGAACATCGATTTTGGTTCATAAAAAGATATTGTAGAGATATAGAGCAAAATGGAGCTTGTATGTACTAGGAAAGATTATACGAGTATTAAAATGTTCGTCTTTCTTTCATTCTAAAATTGGATTTCTCGTGATTCCTAAAAAGTTCAGAGTTCAAAAGCAAAATCTTAAATAAGATTTTTGTCGATTTTTTTTAAGACAAGCTTTTCAGGTATTTGGAACTGCAAGCAGATTAAAATGAGCCCAAACACTAGTAGTTTACGATTGCCCACCTTCCGTCTCCATCATCAGATCAGCTGGCTGTAACCGTAATATTGCATTGTCATCGCACTTTGACAAGTAGGTATGCAAAATTTCAACTCCGTAGGATAAGAGGAAGTGGTTCTGATTTAACTTGCAAAATTTAACTTACAATGCAATATAATATGTATAATAAAACTTGCAATGTTTGGGTTGTAGAAATCACCTAGTAGCTAGATGTTTTTTTGTAGCGCAAATATGAACAGGAGAACATATCAAAACCAAATCAACAATACATTCAAAATAAGTATTTTTCTAATAATATAATTGTAGTCAACATTTTTAATGTAACAATGTTTTAATCGCTTATTGACCTATGTTTGGCCACTATTTCACCTGGCGACGATGTGGGCACTATAGAGCACACGGATCTACAGGTTTAGTCCAGTTCATATTTTGATTTATGGATATAACCGATTGGAACTCGTTGCGCGTAATTTTTTCGTAGAGAAATGAGCTACGAAAGCACATAATACAAACAAATACAAATAATTCATTAATAACTCCATAGTTACATGTCAGATAATCTTAAGATATTGTATCATTTAAATAATTTAATAATTGTAATAGGTAAGTACATATCTAATATTCTGGCAATTTTAAAAAGTCATTGATACCGGAGGAAATTTTTTTCAAGCAACCAAACCAAACCAAACCAAAGTTTAACCGGATTTTGAACGTCCCAGTATAGACCGACGGACCCAATATGTAGATGGACCTCTCAGATTTTCCGCACTTGTGAGACGATCCACGATAGTGTCATGAGTCGATTCTTGTGTTTATTGCTCCGCACAGCTCGAGTCATAATAGTCTGTCGAAAGTCTCTACATTTACTATAAGGTAATTTTTACCAGGGATCCCTATGGCAAACTATCCTAAACGTCAGAGATATCGTTGTTTAGTCATTTCATATATCTAGTATACAGTTCTACAATAACACATCTATTATTTTTATCCATTTTTTCTATCGTAGTACCATCGGAGTAGTAAATAAGCCCCAATATCGTCGATAGAGCATCAATTCGTCGATTATTATAATATCATCGCTTCTGGTGAAAGATTTGCTCTCAAAATTCTTGTTCAAAGTATATTTTTACGTTACATCTTTAAGAGGGTACTACACTACAAGGTTATCTCTATCTCACGAAGGAATGTTTTAATATCACTCCTCACTTAGTCATTTGTTTGAAATAGACGATTCGGCAAAAAATTCACTGACGTAGGTCGGAGTTGGCAGAATCCCACAGAAGAGTTGCCAGGCCATATGCAAAACATACCTATCGGAATACAGTTAACGCCTGCAAACCTTTAAAATAAAGTAACTTACAAGTATATTCTAACCCAATTGTCCCGATTGTGATAAAATTGACAACATAAGTATACCATATCCTAATGGAATGTGTACGGACTGAAAGTTCCCGAAACCAATGTACGACATTGGTTTCATATGCGTTTTATGATATGCAGTTGCCTGAAATGGGTGGTTGTAACAGCATTCTGGTCGAGCCTGAGTTAGATTCGGCTAGAATGTAAAAAATTATTCATAAATAGTTTGATGATAAATTTATATATTCAGTTAGCTTTGTAAGTTAATCTTACCAGGGCGGCGTATTCGCATAAGCGCAAAAGCCCTTTAACATAGATTAAACAGTACATTCTATATGCATAGTATACTTACTAGGTGGTAAGTTTCTCATATGCAAGAGGCCATCTGGTTTGCCTGGTAGTGTGCAAGCAAGTTCTGTGTTCTGGTTAGAAGGGCATTGTAGCCAGCTAAATTACTGGGTCTAAATTGTCTCAAGGTGACAAGTGCCGTGCAGGGCCATAGAGGATTTTGCAAAACAAAGTTCTGAGTGGTGCTGCAACAGTTAGGGGCAGGAATGTTGCTTGACATCAAACGACCTACTCGTCTTGTCACTAAATTTCATAAAAAAACCATGATGTTATCAATTACCTATTTTCCCTTACGCTTTTCGTACTTGAAGAAAGTTACACTGTGCGTCGCGTCTTCGCGTCGGTTGATGGGATTATGAAGTATGAACCAACCTACATTTATTATCAGCTTGGTGTTGGTGGTATCACTTGTGTTGTCGAGATATAGTTTTTTAACCCCTGACGCAAAAAGGAGGGGTGTTATAAGTTTGACCACTATGTGTCTCTGTGTTTCTGTCTGCGGCACCGTAGCTTTTAAATGGGTGAACCGATTTGGATGCGGTATTTTTATTTGGAAGCAGGTTTTCTAGCTGTGGTTTTTTGAATTATTTTATCAAAATCAGTTCAGCAGTTTTTTACTTTTTTTTGTGTCGGGGATTTTTCTTATTTTAGGTTAGGTACTTAGAAATTTGCTTCATTTACCTGCATTGGTGTCTTATTGTTTCAAGGATAGAGGTCATTTATTTAATCTACTTACAAGAACATTAAAGCATTATTTATATAGGTAGGTACACCTCCGGATGTACCGAATGTCGATGAGCGTCAATATCTGGAAACATTTCACAGTTACCAGGACACATGGCAACTCTAGAGTCCGGTGTCGACTTTCGGAGGTGACGCACACTCGTCCAGCCAGATGCGTCAGTCCAGTCCAGGTGCTGTCAACGAACCCTGCTCAATCAGAGGAGAACTTTCCATGACGGCTCCATGAGTTATGGACACATTTATTTACGGCTTTACTTTGATTGCAGCTAATGCACTGTGAAATTTATACGACAATAATTAATAATAATTAGAATAGAGACAAATTGTTTCACACAATATTATTTTTTTACTCTTCGACGGCAAGTAAAATACTTAAATAGGTACGTAGTTTTTGTAATAGCTTACTATTTGTTTAACGACAAAGCTAAAAGTATCTTAATTAGTGGTGAGATAATAAAATCCATTCATTTGTTTGAAGAAAATGCGTATTTACTGACAATCACTCTCTAAAATAGAGTGTTGCTAATTTATCTTCCTGTTCAATGTAAATTTAAAATAATTGCAGAAGCACTATCTCAGTATTATTAGATTCACGTGAACTGTATTTTATTTCAGCAATGTGACGAAGTATTAAAAGAATTTCAAGAGCAATGTAAAACGCTAAGCATTTAGGTATACCAGCGGTATAGTTAGACTGGATTGTGCTCTTACCAATTTAATACACGGTCTGTGCGGTAATCTGGATTTTCTGAGAAATGATCGGACTCCAGTGGCGGAGCGCCACGCCCGTGCACTCGCCGCACAGAAATAACACCGCCGGCGGCGGACAGGCTGCACTTCACAAACCGCCCTCGTCTAGTTTTCAACTCTATCTCCAAGAATTAAAGTCTATAAACAGCAGACAAACATTCTTCAGCCGCTTCTGTTAACGCGGGACGTCCGCCTCTCTCTGATGCTTTTTAAACGTCCATGCAGGAAGCACGCTTTCTCATTTTCTTTTTGTGGATCCCGGCGTTTTAACCGAGGAGAATTCTAAACGGGGAATCTGGTGGCAGATTCCCTGACATAACCCAATTCCTTTGAAACAAAACATCGATGATAATCGTCCCCCATCTCTGTAAATAAGTTAATAAATTAGCGCAAAAGCAGCTGGCCCCATAATTAAGAGTAGGTAGGCAGTTACCTAACTGGAATCAGGAAATCTTTGTGGCGAATGATCTATTCCAGTAATAGGCTAAAAATATCTGTTTGTATTACACGTGCGCGCTTGGCAACAACAAATTTAAGTGCAAATGGCTTATTATTTTAGCGATGTGACGGTAAAACGATATGATATCTTTCAGCATGTGGAACAATAAAGATCTGCGTGGAGATAGTAAAGAAAGAAGTTTAATAGCATTATTAACATTATTAGTGTAAAACAGCCACAGTCAAAGCCATGTGCTACTATTAAATACTATCGTTAAAATAAAACTTTTGGTTATATAATTCACTATTGCTATTTTTACAAGCTTTTATTTAGTTATTTATTTATTCAACAAAATCCACATCTCTTTGAAACAAACATTTAACGCTTATGATAAAACTTACAGCCAATAATATTTTATGGATGTATCCTGCATTTAAAACGACTATCACTAAATGTATACTTATATAAAATAAACTAATATTTTTAACAACTTAAACATAATACAACATGTATAAATAACAATATTACCCTAAATCTAGTGTGTTGTGTGAAGTGCTCACCTACGTACTTTGTGTTTGTGTGTGAATATGTTTGTGTGTGAGTGTGTTTGAGTTTGGTTTAATCCTCGCGATACCTCATTGCGCTCATCAAGGACCTGAATAACCTCCCGTTTGAAACCGACTTTGTTGGTGTGAAAAATATCAAGGTCACTAAATACTTTGTTATAGGTCCTATGCAATCGACTAACAAGTGAATTTTGAGCATAATTAGTAGAAGAGTGGGAGACAGCAAAAAGATTTGTATGCCTTGTTCGCTTTTTCGGCACAAAAATCGTAAGATTTTTGACACTAACTCAGGACAATCAATGTAACCGTTGCACAAACCATGTAGGAGTAACATGTCAGCTAAACAACGTCGATTTTCTAGAGTAGTAAGGTGATGGTGATGACACGAATCCTGATAATCGTAAACAACATGGCCACGATGACTTCGATAATCCAAGAGCTTTATGAACTTGCTCTGAATGCTCTCGAGGCTGTGAATATATATTAGATACTGCGGATTCCACACCGGGCTGCAATACTCCAAGATGCTTCGCATATACGAGTAGTACAGAACCTTTAGACAACCAATGTCAGAGAATGGACGGCTAATCCTTAATATGAAGCCCAAAATTTTTGTAAGCCTTATTGACTACTGAATCCACATGCTCAGAGAATGAAAGCTTCGTATCCATAATTACCCCTAGGTCCCTAACAGAGTCTACCTTGCCTATCTTAATACTATTGATTTGGTATTCAAACTTAACAGGAAGTTTTTTCCGTGTAAACGTAGCAAAAGAGCATTTACTAATATTAATACCTAAACGATTACTAGCATAATATATGGCCAATCTGTCTAGATCTGCTTGTAGGTTCAAACAATCCGATCGATTCTGTACTTTCATGTAGATTTTTGTATCAGCAGCGTACATGAGAAACCGTGCATGTTCTAAACAGTGGTTAATGTCAAATAAATATGAAGCATATAGAAGTGGACCCAAAATAGAACCCTGCGGTACACCAGAGGGAATTTCAATGAAATTCGAGCAGAATCCACCTACAACTACCGCCTGAGAGCGGTTGCGCAAATAGGATTCCATCCACCTTAACAAGTTTCCTCAAATTCCAAGCTCATAAAGCTTATGCGATGTATGATGTGGTCCACGCGGTCAAAGGCCTTTTCAAAGTCCGTGTAGACCACATCTACCTGCGAGCCGCCTTCCATACCGTTGGTGATATGATCTATAAAAACTCCTAAATTTGTGGCTGTTAATCGCCCTTTCATAAAGCCGTGCTGTTCTGCGGGGATCGAAGGGGATATAACGGGGTATATACGAGTGTGGACCACCCTTTCAAACAACTTACTCAAAACATTAAGAATGGAGATCGGGCGATAATTTTCAATGGCTGTTTTCGGTCCCTTTTATGAATTGGTACTATATAGGCTTGCTTTCAGATGCTCGGGAAACAGCCAATTTAACAGGCAGGAAATTTAACTTGCCATGTTCATTATTTAGGTCAAATCTTGTAAACTAAATCAGAGCCACTTCCTCTTATCCTACGGAGTTGCAATTATGTACACTTGTCGAAGTTCGATCACAATTAAATATTATGGTGATAGCCAGCTGATCTGATGATGGAGGCGGAAGGTGGGCAATATATCTCCTTGACGGATAATCGTAAACTACTAGTGTTTGGGCTCATTTTAATCTGCTCGCGTTTCCGATTACATATTTTTAAAGCTTATCTTGAAAAAAATATTTTTTAACAAAAATCTTGTTAGTAGTAGATACCTACCTGCTTTAACAGTAATTGGTATACAAGCGTCACATATACCTTATTTAAAACAATATAATATTATGATGTTATCCGCTTCACTTTATTGTGGTGTAAGCAGTAGGTTGTCTGGCGATAAAAGTACTCTAGAACTCGGTTTTGAAAATACATAAAATGGAATTTAACTGAAAAGATGTACATATTATAACTGTATTCCAAAAATATATTATAAGTACAAACAAGTGTAGTAGCACTTGCACCAGTTTTTATGAGTTTGAGAGTCCGGAAATATTTTATGTTCTACGTATTATTAATCAATGAACGTTTCTTATTATGACGTTGTAATTTAAAAAGTGTTTATTTTAGAAATAAATGTATTTATAAAACCATGTAGTAGGTAGAAACTTAACGAAGATCTATTTAAAGAAAAAGTCCCCGCTCCATGAAAATCAAAGTTGGGAGTCCCCTGTTAGAACCACTGCACTAGAAAGAAAGAAAGAAGGGGAAAAGGAAGGACGGTGCTTTAAGGTGAACAAACCTATTTACATCATTGCTTTTTTCGTAATACATTCATGCACATACATTTTTCTTTACTTCGTACAAATGAGAAGTAAATATAGGTAGGACTTGAGTTTTATGAGTAACTTTTTTGAAAGACGTATCTTTATATATCTGGGCACGTCAGCCGCATATCTGTCGAACTTTGGGCCAAAAGAACAACCGAATGGGTTCCCAACAATGGACGCAGACAACGCGGCAGACCACGACGGAGATGGCGAGACGACCTGGATACATTCCTATCAGATTGGCCCATTCTATCTCAAGACCGCGAGAAATGGAAGGAAAGTAGGGAGGCCTTTGCCCTGCAATGGGATGATATGGGCTGAATATAATAATATAATCTTTATATAACGTTTTTTATGAATAATGGAATCGTAAACATTATTGTTTGATATTAATTCTAGTTTGATACCTTTTATTGCTAGCGGAAAAATAGCTTTATTTTGAGGTATAGAACATAATAGGTACCTATCGTAAACCTAAAAAATATATCAAAAGTTGTAGATGATTTGTAGCTAAAATTCATGAGAATTGCTAATAAATTAACACATCAAGTTTTAAAGTCATTAACCTAATGGCAAAGTGTTTAAAACAAAAATACGACTTGATACGCACTGCAATGACCTGTTTGATCTCAAACATACTATCGTAGGTTATAGAACGTAGGTATTTATACAATCTCGCGATGCATCTGCCAACTGGGTTATTATTATTCCGTTGTGCTCATACTGATTTATGCGTCCGTCCTGTAAACAACTTTGAATATAAAAAATTAAAGACGAATCTAGTGACCGCTACAACATTATAAAAGTCGAAGTCAAAGTGAACTTTCATTATTTTCTCAACATTTTATAGTTAGCGATATAATTTATTAATGATATAATAGTTACAATACAATAATAGTTTATTGAACACCAATACAGGAAACACGTTTACAGTTACATATAATAGTGTTAGGACAATGGGCGGCCTTATCGCTACGTGGAATTTCTTACAGACAACCTTTGGATGAAAGTAATTCATATAAAAGATATAATGTAGTAAATATAACACTTTAAAAATATAATTGAGTAAACAAAATAATAAATACAAACGAAATAATACATATACTTATACAAAATACGATAAATATTATATATGATAATTATATTATGTTAATTAGAAATGAAACATAATATGATATGATTAACAGATACAAATATTAAATAAATAAATACGCCCAACGATCTCATAAGTAGATCATGGCTCATAAGTTCATCATCAATTCATAATTGGCGGAGTAATCGCGTATAAACATTCGAAAAAAACCCTCCTTTTTGGGTTACAATTCTCAATTGTCCCGTGACAGGACAAATGCGACAGAAAAAAAGCGCACGTATTTATTTCGTGTCTGGGTGTTGTGGGACCACGTAGTTCCTGGTTCCCTAGATACAGGGAATCTTAGTTGGACCCAGGATCTATGTGTGTGATCGTTTTAATAATCCTATTTCCTACTTCCTACTAATGTTATAAACGCGAAAGTTTGTAAGAATGGATGTATGGATGTACTTTTGTTACTCTTTCACGCAAAAACTACTGAATGGATTTTGATGAAATTTAGTATGGAGATAGATTATACTCTGGATTAACACATAGGCTACTTTTTGACATGACATAAAATGATAATTTTAATAATAAATAATCAATGTAGTGTTTACCTATTATAATTTCAATTTGTATAATATGTACTGTTTTGTGACTAATAATTAGAATAAAATTACTTATGTACTGTGAATTAAATGTAACTGTTGTAATGACGTTTTTAGTTCAATAAACAATTTAATTTATATATTATTTAATTAATTTATCCCGGGAAACTGCGGGTGAAACCGCAGGGCGCAGCTAGTACCTAATAAGTATAATAAGTTTTAATGAGTACATGTATTCAAATTGCGAAAGTTTAAAAATTACAACGTGATATATCTCGAAACTACTGTCAACCTGCGGTTATATATAGTCACCACGCGTCACTATTAATTTTATTTTCTTGTTAAAAGTTATCTTGCTAATTTGCTGTGTCCTTCACCGTTCTAATCTTTGATATTTTTATTTTGCCACGAAAAAGCTATGAATAAAAATCTTACATTTCCATAGACGTGAATCAGGGTTAAATTTTAGACTTAAGTATATATTGTAAAAATTGTTAATAAATTTATTATATACCAACAAATATAATATGTATGTGTGTAGTTTGATATCTTGACATTAATTAAAGCCCACGTGTTTAGTATTTTTTTTATGGGCGAATGCGTTTATTACTGAAAACAACTCTACACTCTATTTACTAAAACTAAATTAAACTAAACTACATAATTAAGAAATTAAAAAATAAAATAAAAAAAGAAATTTAGAAAATTAATTATGAGTAGATAGAATTTCTGATATTAATATTGACCCACCGCTATTTTTAAAATTCTATGCATCATCATAACACATGGTTTTGTTCAATTTTAGTGTAGCCGAATTAATGCACATTAATTATCTATAAGTACTTACATTACATTTATACAAGCTTTTATTTAACTTGCAATGTGTGTTTGAGTCAAATCTTGCAAACTGAATCAAAACCATTTCCTCTAGTCCTACGAAATTGAAATTTTGCACGCTTTTCAAAGTCCGACGACAATGCAATATTATGGTGACAGACAGCTGATCTGATGATGGAGGCCGAAGGAGGGCAATGGAACTCCTTGACGGATAATTGTAAACTACTAGTGTTTCGACTCATTTTAATCTGCTCGTTATAGCTATGCCTTTGTATGATTCATTAGAAGTTTGAATATGTTGAAAGGCTAAATTCGAAACTATAAGGAATAGCGATCGGGGCCGATTTTGATAAAAACAAAAATTGCGTCATTGGATTTTCGGTAATCCTATTTTCCTAGCCAGGAAGTGAACACATTGATTTTGAAACCACAACCTGTATTAGTGCACCAGCCGATAGTGTCGCTTATATAATCGAATTCTTTTTTTTTCAAATCATCGAGTTCGGTTCCCAGTAAAAAAAAATAGTTTTTCAAAAACCAAATTATGCAGTTTTTGTTTTTATCAAAATCGGTCCGAGACCCCTTTGAGCATTTTTCACTATTCCTTATATGTAGTTTCAAATTTGGCGCTTCGCGCCCCCTTGAAAATTCACCCTGTATTGTATGATTTATTCTTGATATTAGTTGGTTCATAAACATAAATCTACACAAGTCTTTGTTTTTGTAAGCCTATCTCATGAGATGATCGATCATATATTTTTGTTGATTTGTGAATATAACAAAATGTACTTAAGTACGAGTTAATAGAGTTAAAATAAATAAATACGCCCAACGACCTCTAACTAGGATTCCCTCTATCTAGGGAACCAGGAACTACGAGGACCATGGTCCCACAACACCCAGACACGAAACAAATTCGCTTTTTTTTTGTGCACGAACATTTGAATCGAACTTGCAACCTCAGTGGTATATGAGATTTAAGCCACCCTGTCCAACCACTACACCACAGAGGCTGACAGAGAAGAGAAGCTGAAGATGTACACATGGATTCTACTTGATCTGTGGATAACATTTTAGGAGCTAATTCAAAAACAAAGTTATACAATTTATGTTATGCTCATCAATGTCTATCTATATATAATAAATATCAGATGTCACAGTTCCTGAAAGAATCTACAAATAAATCAAGGTGTGCGCTCACGCTCCAAGAGAGAGCTTTATGGCAGATGAATAAAAATCAGGCAATAAAAATGCAGTGAACCCTACCAGCGACTCGTTCTCTGCGCAAGCGCAGACTGAATTTCATATTGTGTTTCAGCGATGCGTGCGTTCGTCTAAATGTGCTACCTATGAAATTTTGATATAGCGTGGGAGTAGCGGCCCACGGCAGCAGCATGAGTAATGCTCGGGACGATGAATTTTGTGCAGAGCTGAGTAACTCGCTACTCTCGGTAGGCTACCATTTTATTTTAGCCGCAGCCCACACGCGCGCCATGGAGAGATCTACCACACCTGCATGAGGATTGAGTCATAAACACCTGAATGTTATTCAATATCGAATCCATAACATTCCTCTTGTTATAACAACTTTACGGATAAATCGCGATCGATTTTTTACAAATGGTTGCTGATTCCGATTACAAAATCAGGAACTTCCTTGTTTAAGCATCTTACCTATAGGTATCTAAGACATTTATTTTCGGGATGGGGATCAAAATCAAAACAATTAAAGTAAACTGTACGGCTATCAACTTCCATCATCATCATCATCATCATCAGCCCATTACGTTCCCACTGCTGGGACTCGGACCTTCCCTCGTAGAGAGAGTGTGGGCCATAATCCACCACGCTGGCCCAGTGCGGGTTGGTGGATGTCACATGTCCTTGATTTTTTTTTTTTTATTAATTCTTGAACATGCCGGTTTCCTCACGATGTTTTCCTTCACCGTTTTTAAAGCGAGTGTTAATTCCGCACATAACTTAAGAAAGTCAGTGGTGCGGGGCCAGCGAGGTTCGAACTCGGGTGCGTCGGATCGAAAGTCGCACGTGCTCCCACTGAGCCACACTCGCTCGTCAATCATCAACTTCCATGTTACAATAGAAATAGGCGCGAGATTCAAACAAGCAATGTATTTCTAGTTAAATGAGACAGGAGATGAAAATTAATAAAGCATATGCTTAATTATACAAGAACAAAGATTGGCGTAGGTGTCGAAACAATTTTTATTTATCTTTAGTTTAAACATATAATTAGTTTTGCTTCCACTGCTGGTGAGCTTGGTATTTTGAGGTGTAAACAAATCAATGTGAAAAATTTCCTCGTAACCGCCTGACACATTGATTGAGTTGACTTCACTGAAAATCGCTATTTGTTAATTCTCTTGGTGGATGAATGAAGTAAATTTATATTCTACTTATACTCTTACTTAGTTAGATGATGTAGCATATATCTATTCAGATCCTTGATATGACCGTTTCCCTCCCGAGAAGGACCGGTCAGTGTCATGCTAATCAGTGAAAATATGGCAATATGACGCAGGTTGTTACGGGTTTTAAGTGAGATAAGAATACCCGGCTAGTAAGAATCTTTCCATATTTATTAAGCAATTAGGTATGTGTAAAGTCGGGCATGTCGTTCACTTAATGGTAAGCATCACGCCTGCCCATAATAGTTACAGCACCAGCGAGAATCTTGTTGCTAAACACAGCACTGCGCTTGTCACCGTGATATCTTGATGTTTTCAGTCTCATAATGCAAGTAATTTCGGCTGTGAAAAAAAGTGCTATTCAAACTGGACCACGGTATGTATAGATATCCCCAATTTATTTTAAAAGCGGGGCGGTTAATCCTGCCCGTTTGTAACTTTTATTACTGCAAAGAACTATAAAGAAATAACAACTGTAGCAGTTAACGGAGCCTTTGAACGCAGATTAAATTGACACCTAAATAAAACAAAACAATAGCGAATGTATTGCTTAGATGACATTAAAATGCCATTGCCATGTGTTTACTTTAATCGATCAGCACGGTAGACACGTCGCGTTCGCGAAGTGGACATTGGGACAGGTTTGAAAGCTTGCCAGCATCGATTTTTCGCACAAGACATTTTTCCGAAACCATTTCACGGCTATAAAATGTATGTCGTCCGTGATACAAATTTTGGACTAAAATAGCAATGTTCTCAGACGTTACGTCTGTACGTGCGACAATGTTGGGTTTACCTGGCTCAGTTATGTTGTGTGTTAGTAATTTGGCATGGCGTTCGGTTTCGGTTAGTGCCCTCTTCTTTAGTTGTTTTTGAGACTATTCTGGGAAATTGGGTAGTATTCTGTGGCGAACAATGTTTCTAGTTGATTTTTGAAAATATCGAGAACCGATTCCATGTGTTCCACCTTTGCCTCTTGGAACATCATAAACACACAAACATCTTCAAAAAGAACAAAAAACTATCTTAACAAGCTAAACTTTAATGGTGATACCTTGTCGAGACCGGTTGACATTGCAAATGCTTTTAATAATTATTACATAAATTTGACAAATAAAGATATTTTGGATAACGACACTACTGACTACCAATATAAATTGAAATCTACTGACTCCAGCATGTTTCTATTCCCCACCAATAAAAATGAAGTTTCTAATATTATTAAATCATTAAAAAATACTAATGCAGTAGGACATGATCAAATTACTACAAACTTAATTAAAATGTGTTCCAACATAGTGACCCCCATATTAGTTCACTTAATTAATTTATCACTAGAAGAAGGAACTTTCCCTGAACTTTTAAAAATCACAGTAATAAAACCAATTTTTAAAAGAGACGACAAGGAAAACCACGAAAACTATTGACCAATAGCTTTAATTCCTATAATTGCTAAGATTTTTGAAAAGATAATGTACAGCCGCATCATCAAATTTGTAAATAAATTTAATATCATATGCTATGAGCAAAACGGATTTCAAAAAGGCAAATCTACTACACTAGCGGCATTTAAACTTGTTGACCAAATTGTTCAACGTGTTAATAACAAAACGCCTACTATTGCAATATTTTTTGACATGAGCAAGGCTTTTGATTTTGTGTCTCATACGCTTTTGCTGCTTAAGTGTGAAGCTTATGGTCTACGAGGACGTGTGCTTAAATGGCTCGAAAGTTATCTTAGCAATAGAACACAATACGTAGAGATCACTAGTATCAATGATGATGATGATGAAATCTAGAAGAAGTCTGTATAAAATCAGATATTAAAAAGAACCAAACAGGTGTACCCCAGGGCAGCATACTTGGACCCCTGTTGTTCTTACTATATATAAACGATCTTCCCGCAATAACAAACCACCCCTGCACACTTTTTGCAGATGACATTTCTGTTGTTGTCTCGAAACCCCCCAATGAAAATTATAACAATTATATAAATAATACTATAAAAGACATTATAGAATGGCTCCATATCAGCAATCTAAAAGTAAATGTCCAAAAATGTAAATATGTACAATTTCACAACCACGGAGCAAAAAAAGAAAAGTTAAATGTAATTTATGATAATCAAAAATTAATTGAAGAAAATGAAACTACATTTTTAGGTCTAGTGTTAGATGACAGATGTACGTGGGTGTCACATGTAAATAAAGTATGTGGTAAAGTTAACAGGTTTGCTTACGCACTTTGGAAATTGACAAAAATTTGTAACCAAACAACTGCATTACAAGCTTACCATGGTTATGTAGCTTCTAATTTGAGATACGGTGTAGTGCTATGGGGTAACTCAGTCAAATCAAATCGAGCTTTTATTGCTCAAAAACAGTGTATTCGGGCTATATGTAATGTATACCCTGTCACAACCTGCAAACCCCTTTATAAAGACATGAAGTTGCTGACATTCCCAAGCATTTACATTTATGAGGTATGCTGCTTTGTTAAAATGCATCCTTCATTGTTTAAATCAAACAGAGACACATGTAAATTTTATACAAGGTTTCCTAACAAACTTATTCTTCCACCTATTAAAACTGAAATATGTAATCGAAATAGTTATACAAGGTCTGTCAAAATATTTAATAAACTTCCAGAAACCATTAAAGATATGCCTATCGGTATGTTTAAGAAAACACTACGTAAATGGTTGATTGAAAAATGTTTTTATTCCATAAATGATTATTTGACGTCAAAATTATGATTTCATTGACATTGTGTTGTTATTCAGATTAAGATTGTGTAAATATTATCTGACATGCATTATATTAGTTATCTGACATATTATAGTTATTATCTGACATATTATATTGTACCCACTACTCACATTAAATTAACATCTGACATTCTTATTTTAATATGTAATAACTTAATAATATTAATGATAATTATGTAATGACTTAATAATTTTAAGTACTATTTCGTATCAATTTTGTCATGTTAAAAAAGGTTTAGTATTAAATTTGCATGCCAATGACGGTGATGTGTAGGACAAATTATTTATACTGTACCATCTTGTAATGACCACATCAAAGCAAATAAATTTCATTTCATTTCATTACATGCGTACAAGAAAGGCAACGAATTATAAAAAAAAATATGGACAGAAAAATACTCATGAGCTAATTTTATCAGTACGTAAAATTTTGATATTTGCAAAATTTACAACCAAAAAATTTAATTGTAAGTAGGTTAGCTCTGTTACAGTAGCGCACTGACGATTATCTTGCCGTCAAATAGAGGTTGTGGCTGTTTTAGTTTGAATGACACTTTCATCCATCTAGGAAGAGTTTACGGCTGGGCCAAATGGAACTAATGATTAGACACATACAATTCCTAATCATAAAAAAATCAACCATAGTTTAGTTTAGATACTGTACATAGTTTATTTTTTTAGTAGTAAAACCATCAAATTATTCTGTTCATTTAAGTCAAATGTATGCCAACTATAACTGCAAAGTTTCTCACGATGGCCTTATATCAAACGTATAGCAGTGCATGCCAGGGTTCGCCAGGAATGTCCCCTTTCCACCTTGCTGTTTTTAATAGACCCCGATCGCATTATCTTGTAACGTGTCAAGAACAAGTGGATGTCTTCGGCCAGACTTATCTGGGTGACATGGAAGAACATTTCGCTGAGCTTCACAAATCAAGAACTTGTGTAGACAAGACCAACGGCAAACTGTTTACACCCATATTATTGTATGACAATATTTCAAATGCTTCTCTAAAGAAAACTGAGGTAGTTAAAGTTGTTAATTTCCATGTAGATACGAAACCCAATACAAGATAGGTATATCTACAATTCAAATACCTACAATTTTCAAATTCGATTCAAATAGCGGAAATTTAATCTACCAATCTCTGTTCTAGAGCGTTTATGGAGAAACTGTCAACATACGGTTAGGTAAGTACATATTATATTCATTACCTTGAATAATCTATCCCTATAAGGATTCTGACCGTGTACTAGTTACTGTACTTCTGATTCATAAAGGTGTATAGTTCTGACGAACAGCTGTTTGTTTGTAGATAACCGTTGCATTTTTAAATAGGTATAGAATATTTTAATTATTAGATAATAGTTTTAAATTCACACCCACATCTTCTTTATCTTTGGGAATTTTGAGAAGCGGGTTAAAGGCCCAGATGGCGGTTGTATTTCTTATTACCAAAAAATACATTAGTCATGAAAATTAACCCTAAAATTTAAATATTACTACTTAAGCTATTCAATTTATAGGGCAGTTTCATACATTGGACTCACAAACTGAACTCTGATAAATTGCTGTTATTAGAAAAAACGCTATTACGGACTAATAAAACATCATTGTTACCCTCTTCCAACAATTTTAAGCCGACATCACTTAACTAAGACACTATGCTATTTAGAATACATATTTTTACATTGACAGTATGTTTTGTCGACGAATTTCCGCACCCCACTCCTCCGGGGCCTAACTTGCTCATATACATACCTGGTAGTGTGTCGGAATACAGTTTCCAACCACATGTATTGACGGGTTATTCCGTTTCCTCCTAAGACCATTGCAGTACACCTAACTACTTTGTGACGTAACTCGTATCCATTGTATTAAGAACGTACCTATTTATTAGTAAACACAAAATCACATGAGAACAGGCACACAAGATTGATTGTGCACGAAGTTATTTTTATTAAAAATATTAATAGACCGGCAGGTGCGGTTATGCTGGCAGGAGAGCCGCTTCGCTGCCACAATGTGGTCTGGACTAATTGTCCAACTAATAGAACATACTAACGAGTATATATTATTTTTTGTTTATTTTCGACCGATGAGTCCACATCCTTACAACGCTGTTTTCGACATGCGTCGTCATGTCGATTCGTTTATATCTGTATCAGTGTATGCACTCTGCACACAGTTGTTTGTTCGAGAATGATTCAGAGAATGTTTGAATTTTGGATGTCCCGTTTAATCGTTTTGAGGTACTAAATTATCTATTCTGTGGTATAAGCAATAAATCACGTGATTATTTTATCACTATTATCACGTGGATATTATGCACAGTAGTTAAAAGATGACTGCTAAACAATTAATTGTTTAGTTTTTAACTGCCATTACAAGTGTTGACGCCAGACAAAGAGTTCCATCAAAGCTCTCCAATGATCAAAGGACTTTAGAAACGATAAATAAAAATGTGTAATCCCTATCTATATACCTACACGTTTTGTACCTATTTCTTATGGCCTACATTGGTTGTTATAAAAGTAGCATATATAAGCCACTTAGTCAGTTTAACAAAACATTAGCTTAACAAAACGTTAGTCAAAATCTTTATTGATTAAAGGAAGGTCCCACAACATCCAGACACGAAACAAATGCTTGCGCTTTTTTTTTGGTTGGGTCAAACCTCATTCACTACTGAGGTTGCCTATACCATGGTATATGGTTGCTATATGGTTGTTACCTATACAAGGTATTAAACAGAAGTCAAGCGGCGACGTAGCGTAGCTAGTTTACCTCAAAGTACTCAGCCCAGAATTAAGATGAGACACATTTGTGGATGAATATATGACCTTTAAGTATCGTCTGCGAGTGACACGTTGGCGTGCTTTTCATTCTATTTATCTGTTTACACATCACTGTCGGTACTTTGTCCGCCGCATGGCCCTGGGTCATTACCAACAGCAATTATGGAAACAGATCGCTTGCCAAACCTATGATTCAAGCATTCAAAGTCGTCCCTAGAAGTATTTTCGTCCAATGCAACCACATTAGGAATGTACATAATATGAATGATGTTGAATCTTTTAATAGAAAATGATTGTCTTCCTCATGTTTTGACGCGCTGTCTGTTAAAATAACGTCAATGGCGTCTGCCAATAAAATAGACTATGACTCAACGAATTTAACGATTTTCTGTAATTAGAACTTTAAGGAAGCGGCAAGATGGATAATTTTTATGTACTTACGTTATAACTATAACAAATCCTGTAATATAGGACGTGTGTGTTCTTATATCGTACTTCAGTAGGCTCTTTATTGAGACGAAGGACATATAGTTTGTAGCACATGTACTGCTAATGTTATTGTATGTCGACCTGAACAAATCCTTTTTGCTGCTGCTATGTGAGGCAGTGAATGGATGGCACTACTTTTTTAGTTACCCCGAGACGGCTTGGTGTCTCTGGAACAGCTGTTCCAATATACATAAAGATGACGCTGTAGCGTGTTGCCTGCTGAATGGTTGCCTAACGTTGTTTATTTCGCATAACTTTGGTTTACCTATAGGCAAATGCTTTACTATGTCATTTTATTGAATTAAGGAAACTCATGCATAACAGTTCAAAGATAACGGTAGCACAGAAGAGATAATAGACAGTAGCAAAATATCATAATAGCATTGGAGTTTTGTTAAAACTGACCAATTTCTATTTACCGTTATGGTACAAAAGTTATTGGTAGATATTGAAAATAATTTAGGTACGTACCTACTTGTGGTTGTACAAGACTAACATTGTTACCAGATGTTTGTAAAACATCGGCAATGATTTATAGATACTTTCAATTTCTTAAACTTGGCAACACTGATTGGAGATAAAAAGTTAATGTAAATAAGCAATACGACAAGAAATGTTGGTGACCATGTGGGCGGAAGGTGTAGTGGAGGTTGTAGCGGTTCCTGGGGAACTACCCCCAGGTGAGGGCGGTGGCGAGGGCGGCGCGGCTGCCCCCCCACTGGGGCCGTGTGCAACCCGCGCATAGACTACGGTCGCGCGCTGCCCTCGCGCATCATTCGAACCTCGCGCTCCGCAGTCTCGGCATCACCGCCTTCGACTGTATACGCGTTCGGGAGCTCGACTCTCGTAGCGACTCGACGAACAGGTCCGTGTCTCGGTGAAACATACGAAAGTGTACATTTTTCTCACATTCCATAATAACCGTAACCGCGAGTGATTCTGCGGCTTCTTCCTAATGCGAACTATTATTAGCGGTGCAATCGGCTCCAGCGTAACTTTACCTGGACGCCCCAAATTAGGCGCGCAGGCGCAACGACCCACTCCCGCCCGCCTTGCGTTCCATGCGCGCGTACGTTTACTTGATCCGACGGTTCAAAGCATTAGGAAGAAGTCCGCGGAGCTGATATAACGCTCGGTAATATGTGGTTGTTGAGCAATAAAGTGTCAGTTCGGATGCAATTGAAGTGGTGCAGGCGACTTGGATCTCGGCCAACGGACGCCGCATTTAGAATTCAATTGATAACGAATGCGATGTTTTATAATGTTGGTGCGAAAATATGTGATAATATCATCTGAATTAAAGTGAAATGTGACGAAAACAGAGGAGAAAGGATTTCCGCATTCCATCCATGACCGTCTGGGACTAGTGTGCCGACTTCCAGGTCGCCTGAACTGGTTCACATTTTGATGGATTCGGTTTGAAACTCAACTGTTAATATTTTGTTTCAGGATAAGTTAAGCGACGCACAATGCCTTTCAAACCCGCAGACAACCCGAAGTGCCCGAAATGCGGCAAGTCAGTGTACGCCGCTGAGGAGCGAGTCGCCGGTGGACTCAAATGGCACAAAATGTGCTTCAAGTGCGGTGAGTACTTACATACATATATGTACTATATACCCTTACAAAGCTTTAATCAAGCTTAGTGGATAAAGATGACTGATGATTTAAAGATGACATGCCACGTCGTACTTTTATTTAATACCTGTAAAATAAACTGTCGTTTTCATTAAAACCGGTGAAGTTTAAACAGGTGGCAAACATTTCCGTATTGTTTCACCACAGCGCACCGCGCCGCCGGCCGGCGCCCGTACGAACATATTTTGTTGATTTCCTAGGCTTATATAAACAATTTAATGAATTAGGGTACTTTCTAAAAAGAAAATTAAATAGTAGAGATAGTCACGCGATGATAATGAGATGTTCTGTTTTGCCAAGCAATGTTTTGTTTAGAGGACAGAATGTCAATAAATAATTGGCGTCATTACGTTGCAGCGAATCACAAACCTATACAATATACCTATTCTACTTAATCACAATTAAGAAATAAGACCTTCTTGCCGTTTCGATAAACAGTCGGTTCTGTATTATATTTTGAGCAGGTATATTATTTGGTCCAGATTCCAAAATTAAGTTTCGAATGACGATGACTCATCATAGTGGAAGGTTCGGTTAGTGATATAGAATGATTTGATCGGTCACTCTCCTGTGCACACGCACACAGGTGCTTTAAGATTGAATGTGAGATCAATCAAGAGTAAACATTTACCCTCCATATTTAGGATTAAAAAGTTAAAGCTGTTCAAACATTTCTATAGAATTTCTTAGGAATTCATGGGTATCGTCGATTCCAGGTCTTTGCCAGAAGCTGCTCGACTCCACCAACTGCTCAGAACACGAAGGTGAACTGTTCTGCAAGGTATGCCACGCGCGCAAGTTCGGCCCTAAGGGCTACGGCTTCGGCGGCGGCGCTGGCTGCCTGTCCATGGACGCCGGTGAACACCTGAAGGATGCGTAAGTAACACCCTCTCCGCACTCCCGCCGCCCGCGCCACCGAGGGTCTTTCCTTATCTATGGTCGCTCCGACGACCGCGGCCTCCGGGCCCGTGCGTAACCATATTAACCGCGTGTACATAAACTCATACCTAAGTAGAGTCGCGCGCGCTCGGCTGTACATTACGCGCCGCCTGACAAATGCATGACCAGTCTCCGTTTATGTCGCAACAGGAATTGAGCGTGAGCAGCCATCCAGCAGAGCTTGCGGGTCGCCGACACACATCTCGGCCAACCACAACGGTGCCTCGCGTACGCACGCCAATACTGTAATTTAAAATACCTTAGTTAGGGACATTTATTCGCTATCGCTTAATTTATTTTGTTTATCGGTCTAATTATTTATAATTTATACAAAAAAATAAAAGAGTCGACTACCAATCTTGAGTTAGTTATGATGAGTCGGAGAGCGGTCGAGCCGGTGCGGAATCGCCGCGGAGCCGCCGGGTACGCGCCGGCTCGGGCGTTATCTGCCCTTATCTATTCCTTCCTTCCCTACGGGGCGACCCGAGCACAGAGGAGCAACGGTGAGAAACCAATTTGTAAGCCTCAGCACGGCTTCGCATCGCTCCAGACGCACCTAGAAGGCATGCGGCAATTACCCTATGTTTGTAACTTTCTCCGCTACTCACTCTATCTAACACACAGCTAACGCTTCCGTCTTAGCTCTAACCATAGTCGGTATATGTGATGGGATAAGGAAAGCGCCCTCTATGTCGATATTAGTAGTGCTATAGCAAGGCCGGAGCGGAGCGGGCGGCCGGGAGCCCTTACCTTCTCCCATTACGGCGGAGGTGCGCCGCTGTCGTCAAGTGCTTCGCCGCGATCAGTGTGGCCGATATTATAGAAGGGCATCCGGGGCTTGCCGGTGCCTCACAGGCTTCTAACTATTCTTCTGTGATCGCAACGTTGCTGGGTCCTGGTTGTCGTCGATCATGTCTGACCGATCTTTGTGTACAGGAATGAGGTGCACGCCAGAACCAACGGCGCGTGCATGGAGCCACGCTCCATCGCCAAGGCGCCACCCGGCCAGGGCTGTCCGCGCTGCGGCGGATACGTATATGCCGCTGAGCAGATGTTGGCACGTGGACGTGTAAGTCTAACATCCTAACTCTGACAAAAACATTGAACACATATCTAAGTTCATTGCTTCTTTGATATTTTAAGTACTTACCTACACATAACAGTCTAGGCTTAATCAAACTTTGAACTTCATTCTAAGATTGTCTAATAAATAAAATCTATAAACACGAACAGTTGATTCTTCTCGTCACAACTGCCGAGTCTGCCGGGATGTATAATTAACACTTCGCAACCTCCTTTAGAAAAACATAAACACTGACCTCATATATTATTATTTAACTCTAGGGCTATCACAGACGCTGCTTCAAATGCTTAAATTGCAACAAGACCCTTGATTCTATGACGCATTGTGATGGACCAGATAAAGAAATATATTGTCGAGGTATCGAAACTGTTTCCCTATTGCAAGCCAACTGTTTAGACTGAGTTTCCGCACTAACCTCATGATTCATTGTGCTAACCGAGTGCTCCCTTAGGCTAGTGTAATGATTTCCTAGCATGCGACACACCCTCACTTTTCGCTGTATGTCCAGGCGTGGCACAGGGAGTGTTTCAAATGCGGCGATTGCAAAAAACAACTGGACTCCACCAACTGTTGCGACGGATCAGACAAAGACATTTACTGCAAAGGTTCGTTACTATCCCATTGCATATTTTGATTTCTCTAATTAATATTTCGAATTTCTATAATTATTCTGTTACATCACAAATAATAGAATCCACATGTTGACTGAATATTATTTTATTGTTCATATATTAATTCCATGGCACGTTTACTCATGTTTTAATGTTTTAACTGGTGTTTTTTTCTATAGTATGTTATGGCAAGAAGTTTGGTCCTAAGGGATACGGTTACGGCGGTGGTGCCGGTGTCTTGCAGAGTGACCCTTACGCCAACGGGTAAGAACTTGTGATTACATTCGAGTTCACTCGTCTGGCGAAATCACAGCTTTGCAGACTCGAATAAGATGCTAATAACTTATTCTGGAACGCTGTGTACTCATCAGATGATAAAATAATGCTTGTTTGCTTCTGCTGTAGGATGCTACGCGATAAAATTTGGGCCTAGAGGTATCGGACACGCAGGCCCATCATCCTTGGGTCTCATGTGTGATATAAAGGATATGGAATGGCAAAGGTACATCAATCTCTTGTCAACCTGAGACCCCGAATGGATTAAGTCTATATGACAGTAAATCCACGACCGATTTCATAGTTAACAATACCATTTAATTCCTATTATTTGCTTATAGACTGCTTAGCAAACTGTTTTTGTGTTTTTAAATTTCGACTTGACTAACACCCATCTGTGTTCGTGTACCTACCCCTAAAGATAATATTTTTAATATAGTCCCTGGTAACAGGTTACGTTCAACTTCTCAGGTTACATGACAGGTTTAGGTTATTTCCATCGCATAGTCACTTTCATAAAAACAGCTTATAATACAAACAAGAGATGGCAACTTGCCAAACTGAGAATAGAACGCGCTCGACGTTCTCGATTGGACTAATTTTAATAACGGCGCGACTAGCCACGCTCTAAAGCTTACAACATGTTATCCACCCATTTAGTATATTCCTGTTTCGTAATGGGTCACGTAAGTAACATTGCAATTTATCGTTTACGCGTTGAGTAATAATTTGGTGGCAAAATTACCCACTTCCTTTATATTTTATTTGTTTTGTCTCTACAATATTTACATGAAGTAATTTCTGAAACAGCGATCAAGCGCCGAAGACTACGTTGATCAACACTGCCTCCATCATGGCCGCGCCCGGCAAAGGATGCCCCCGTTGCGGTGGCGTTGTCTTCGCCGCGGAGCAAGTCCTGGC
The DNA here is from genome assembly GCA_951640565.1 of Petrophora chlorosata. Taxonomy (NCBI): domain Eukaryota; kingdom Metazoa; phylum Arthropoda; class Insecta; order Lepidoptera; family Geometridae; genus Petrophora; species Petrophora chlorosata. Next base: position 9,332,186 of record OX621193.1, on the reverse strand, counting down.
TAAAGGCCGCGAATGGCATCGCAAGTGCTTCAAGTGCAAAGACTGCACCAAGACGCTCGACTCCATCATCGCCTGCGACGGCCCTGACTCTGACGTCTACTGCAAGACTTGCTACGGCAAGAAATGGGGACCCCACGGCTACGGTTTCGCTTGCGGTTCTGGATTCCTGCAGACTGATGGGCTAACGTAAGTTTCTATTCTGTGCATTGCATGCATAATATAGAGCGTAATCAGAAAAAACTGTACCGCATTGCTCTATTTGCAATGCTAGGCGATCATTATGGCATATCATTAGAAGCCCCATCAGAGTTACCGTTGCATAAAAATGAAGCTGTTCATCCGTAAACATTCTTGACGCTAATTAGATGTTTATTTATTCTTTGCGCAACATTCGAGAAATAAAACAACAATAAATAATGTGTGTTGTTGATCAACAGTGAGGACGAGATCTCTGCCAGCCGGCCCTTCTACAACCCGGACACCACCTCCATCTTGGCCCCCAAGGGCCAGGGCTGCCCGCGATGCGGCGGCATGGTATTTGCGGCTGAACAGCAACTGGCTAAGGGCACCGTAAGTAGTTCAGCTGATTTTCTGTACTTACTCACCGTACAAGACCCTCGTCCTTTTTAACCCACGACGCAAAAAGAAGGGGTGTTGTAAGTTTGGCTACTGTGTCTGTCTGTGGCACTGTAGCTCTTAAACGGGTGAACCAATTTGGATGCGGTTTTTTTAATTTGAAAGCAGATTTCCTAGCGGTGGTTCTTAGACACGTTTTATTAAAATCGTTCAGTCGTTTTTTACTTTTTATAGGCTTTTTGTATTGGGGGTTTTTATAGGTTTTTTGTGTATTAGGTATTTACCTCCGTTAGATTACTCACCTAATCTGCTTGTTCCCAGATGTGGCACAAGAAGTGCTTCAACTGCGCGGAGTGCCACCGACCGCTGGACTCGATGTTGGCTTGCGACGGTCCCGACAAGGAGATCCACTGCCGCGCCTGCTACGCCAAGCTATTCGGACCCAGGGGCTTCGGCTACGGCCACGCCCCTACTCTTGTCTCTTGCGACAGCGTGCCCGCAGTTACCTAGTAAGTAACCTACCTATAGATAAAATATTAGATTTTGGTTTACCTACTTTATGCTATAGATATTAATTAGGTATAGATATGTAAAGAGGATGTTATTAGGTATAATATAATACAAAGTCATAGTTAGATAGATGAAATAAATAAAATATTCAAAAAAAAGCACACAGCACAAATATTTTTTTCTTGTTACAGCAATGAACAGCTCCCATTTACTGGAGCAAAGGCCGCTAAAGGCCAAGGTTGCCCCCGCTGTGGATTCCCCGTTTATGCTGCAGAAGAAAAGCACTCCAAGAACGGCTCATGGCACAAACGGTGCTTCTCATGTGCTGATTGCCACAGATCTCTTGTGAGTAAAATTAATTCTATCTTATTTTGTTTATAGTTGAGCAGTAGAAGTACATACGACGTACAGTAGAGTCTCTTCACTTTAATTTACATTCTTGCATAGCAGTTTTTTAGGTGTATTTTGTTTTATAGCTGCTTTGTAAAGCAGTTTCTTAACAAATACTGTTCCTATATCAAAACTGTGGCCTAATTTGATATTTAAGCATAAATATACTTAACTTAAAATAAAACTAAAACATACATTTCACTTAATGACTACATTTATTGTGCTATCATATTTCATTAGTTTTTAAATAATGACGATCGTCGTCTTCTTCCTTTTCAAGATGAGTTTTTAAGAATTCCTCCACTGAGTCTGTGTTCCATTTCTCAATAGCCACTGTGTCTTTCACAATTCCGTCCTTATCCAGCAGCTTGATAATGGGGTCCAGCCCACGAACATACTTGATTACTAGATTAGGGAACTTCGCGGGCCGGTCACTCTTCACAAAAGCTTGGATTTGTGGATAAGCAGGGAACTTACAAGTACATACTTCCAGTATGGCCCGCGCGTATTTCTTCTCTTTAGGGGCCGAATCGTCGCTGTGACAACACTCTTTGCAATGATCCACGAGCTGATCTAGAGTAAAGTCTTTCAATTGATCGCAAGATGAGCATAATAGGTTAGCTTTTATAAAACCGAGGGACGCGCAATCTTCTGTAGAAAACTCGGCTGCGGTGTTATGGCAGTTGTATAAAACAATAAATAATGAAAATATCACTGGAATGCCTTTATATACAGTCATTTTTAATAAAACAAGATTGATGGGATGCTAAAATAACTTGTTGACATTGAAGAATGACAACGTCAAGACGTCATGACAGTTAAATTAACTGAATACTGACGTGTTGTTGAAAGAAGTGATAGACCGACATTCTCGATTAGCTTATCGATTTCACTTTTTGGTTAGTTCTATTTATCTATACTTTACATTGAGGTAATAATTCTTCCCCTGCTCTACCTGCGTTCGACAATTTGCGCCATTTTGAGGGCGTCAAATATAACACGATAATCCTATGGCTATAGTATAGGGATACTAAGCTGCTATCCCGTGCCGTCCGTCATATTGGTACTACACCGTTAAAACTCTAATGTTTCGAAAAAAACCGCCGACCGAGTTTTTTTTTTTTTTAACTGATTGACGAGACCAGCTGGTCGTTTGCGATGGTAAGCAATACCCCAGCCCATAACAATAATAGCACCACCCAGAACTTTGTATTGCAAAATCCTGCGCGGCGCTGCACTGCGCTCGTCACCCTGAGACATCTGAGCTTATTAATTAGTTATCTATAGCTACGTTAACGTAGTCTATTAACACGTTAAGGCGCAGGTAGAGCTGTGCCATTTGAGATATGATATATCATCACGAAGATCTTTATTTTGTTTCCATTGTTTCAGGATTCCACCAACTTGAATGACGGCCCTAACGGCGAGATTTACTGCAGAGGTTGCTACGGCAGGAACTACGGCCCCAAGGGAGTAGGATACGGTCTGGGCGCAGGCACATTATCAATGGCATAATAATACACTATAAAGCTGGTCTTTATAGGAACCATTTAGCTATAATGGTAGCATGAAAGGAATCTAATCCACATACTTCAAGCATTTTGCTACCAGATGATCTTACCATTTATTAAACTGGCTTTAATATTGGTTGATACACATTCAATGAGACTAATGAACGGTTATAGATGAGAGATAAACATTTTAAAGAAGATATAAATTAAAGGTTACATTCCTTTCATTGATAATGTACAAATATTGTGATGAATGTGTCTGGGCCCTTAGTTTATAAATTCTTCATAAAATACAGTAGTTCGTAAGACTCATAGACTTATAATGTAGATTTAAGAAATAAAAATTTTAAAATAACAAAAAAAAAAAACAGAAAACTATTGGCATTTTAAATCTAAAAAAAAGTTATGGCATTGTGATTTTACCTCATATTATCGCACTACTGTGATATGGGGGTAGAAGCAAAACTATCCTGTAAACGCGGCTAAGATTGCACAATATAAGCAATCGTTTCGACCGACCAGATCTTCGCTATAAGATCTGAAGTGTCTATCTATACATATTTTTATACACCAAAGAATTTTGTATATAATTTATAGTATTACAGACTTTACGCACTAAGCTGTGCTGAAGTATATTCTTCTAACTATGTTATGCTTTGGAGCTTTTGCTATAAATATAACACGCACATGAATAATGTAAAAATTAAGGCAGCTTATTGCGAATTATATTAATATTATATATTATCGGACGACATTTATATAAGTTACATTAATTTTTATTAAATAAATATTACTGATACGATGTTTTATTTTCAAGAAAAACCAATAGCTATAAATCATTTGTTTATTAAAAAGAATTATTGGTTCAAACAAATATATTTACACAGAACAAATTCAATAAACATTCAACATAATTATTATTATAAGAACTAAATTATTTGATGTTTAGGCATTGCTTTGCAATTTTAGTTAAAACAATCATAGCAAGTAAAGATAATTATAAATGTAATTAGGTACATACTGAAATATCACGGGTAAACAAATAAAAACATATTACCATATTGTTGCGGTGGTTTAGACGAGACAACAGGTAAATATGAAATCTCATGATAAGTTTCACAACAAAAATATAGTGCGACTGTCTTTATGAACATAGATGACGCTTAGTGACGTTACTTTCAACGTGAAGTGACTACATTGACCCCGGCGGGTCACAATGTGACTGCGGTGCTCCAGAGCAAACAATCCAGCATTTGCTATTTTGCTCTTGCCGTCAGTGCCTTAACACCAGCATTTTACTTTAGGTACAGACCTCTCAAAAGCAACTCCGCCTGGGTAGCAGTAGCTGAGCTTTGGGCTAAAATTATTTAGGCCACACACACAACCTTCGGCATACGCGATAGACGATATAATCAATTTTCGGAAGATGCAGCGACTGTACGCTTCACTGTGTACACTATCGAACGCCATTCGCAGCAATTTTGGAACCAAAATCGAATCACGCAATCGCTGGATTATGTGCTGCGATCGAAGAAATGCTCATCAAGGATGCTAAAAATAGTAATATCTGAACGCGCGATTTAGTTGCCACGACCGAAAAATGCCCATCGAAGAAGCTAAAAGTAGCAATCGCTAAAACACGCAAGTGTGATACTCGATCGCAAAAACACCGATCGCCGGTACTAAAAGTAACGTGTATGGTTAGGGCCTTAGCGTTAGTACGTAATAGACCATCGACACGAAGAACTAGAATGTTAAAGTGAGGAGACGTCAAGACTTATCTCGACTCTTTGGACCAAACGTAAAGCTGGAAACTGCTTTTGTTTGTACAAACATTGTTCATACATATTTTTGTCGCTCTATAATGTTATTTTATGAAATCTGCGCAGAAAAGTTCAGAGGAAGCGAAGTACAAACACGCACACTTCACAATTCCGATTTGTACAACAAAATAAAACTTTTTACAAAACTATTGTAGTAATAAAACTTATATAAAATCTTAGAATTAGTTTAAAATGTGCTAGATAGTATGAATAAGAATACTTTTTAACAGGTATGTGAGGTTTGATCACAGCTTGATTTTATTATATTATAACGGTAGAAGGTAATTTTATTAAATAGCGTTAGAAATAGAGTTATTTTTAGGATGTATGAAAGTAGACATAATGTGTATAACTGAACATTGGTTCAAATTTAATACTTTAATGCCTCATATTGTAAATTATCAAATTGCAAGTTCGTTCAACAGGCAAAAAGCTATTCATGGTGGTTCATTAATATATGTTATTAATAATTGCAAATTTAAAGAAAGGAAGGACATTGTGTCTTTGTCTGTTGAACGTTCTATAGAGCTGTCATGTGTGGAGCTTGAACAGCATATTATTGTTTGTGTATACAGACCTCCATCTGGTGATTTTAAGGTTTTTGAGTCTGTAATGGAGGAAGTATTAAGGAAAACTTTTAATAGTAATAAATACCTTGTGGTTTGTGGTGACTTTAATGTCAATATACTCGAACACAATCCTTTATGCGACAAATTGCTAAATCTATTTTTGTGCTTTGACTTAAAAAACCTTTTCAATCAGCCCACGAGAATCACAAGCTCATCTGCAACATGCTTAGATAATATATTCTGTAATTGTGAATCACAAGGTATGGCAATAATAGACAACCTTAGCTCAGATCATCTTGGACAGAGTGTTATTTTCCCTTGTAAGAGAAGTAATATGTGTCATGAATTCAGCTACAGGCCTATCACCACCAATCGCCTGGAACAGTTTTCACATAACGTAGACCACCAACTGGCACTTCTACCGTATAATGAAAATCCCAATGAGCTTTGCCAAACTTTGTTCGATTTGCTAGAGGTAGAGTACAAAAATATATTTAAGGAAAAAATATGTAGAGGGGGCGTCAGGCCGAAGTTTGATGACTGGGCTACGCCGGGTATTTACAAGAGTAGAAGCAAATTATATTATTTATACTCTCAAAAAAATATTAATGCAAGTAATGTAACTTTTTTGGAATATTTAAAAAAATATTCAAAAATGTTTAAAACAGTTTGTCATATTGCAAAATCGCTCCACTTGAGTAGGAAAATTAAACAAGCTGATGACAAGATTAAAGCAACTTGGAAAATAATTAACACCGAAACCGGCAAGATCAAACCTCGGGACCGGAGCTTTATCTTAAATGTAAATAATAAATTAATATCTAACGATAGCCAAGTTGCTGACGCTTTTGAAAATTTCTTCTCTAATATACCAATCACAACCACACAGCCCCTAAATTCATCTTCGACTGAAGCTTCATCTTTATTGTCTAATAACGTCAATGAGTGTGATGTAGTATTTGCATTCAGGCACGTTAATGTCCATATGATCGAGAGGACATTCAAGTTGCTTAATATAAAAAATACCGAGGATCTTTGGGGAATATCAACCAAAATTTTAATCAACATTATAAAATTGATTGCTCCCTTACTAGTTATGATATTCAACCGGTGCATAGATGAAGGAGTCTTTCCTGACATAATGAAGTATAGCAAATTGATTCCATTATTTAAGTCAGGAGATAAGAGTGATCCGACTAATTATAGACCTATTTCTATACTACCAGCACTAAGCAAAATTTTTGAAAAATTAATATTAAGCCAACTGTTGTCACATTTCAATCTAAATGGATTATTTCACGATCAACAGTATGGCTTTACTAAAGGTCGCTCCACTACGGACGCAGGAATAGGACTTTTAAAGCACATTTTTGATGCTTGGGAGAGGTCACAGGATGCTATTGCAGTTTTCTGTGACCTGTCTAAAGCATTTGACTGCGTTAATCATGACACACTAATTTGTAAATTAAAATATTATGGAATTCACGGAAAAGCTCTTGATCTTGTCTTCTCGTATCTTAGCAATAGGATCCAAAAAGTTGATGTTAACGGGTCTAGGTCATCCGGAGCTCTCACAAAAATGGGAGTCCCTCAGGGCTCAATACTAGGACCATTTCTATTCCTAGTCTATATTAACGACCTACCCTTTTTTGTGAAGGACTTATGCGATATTGTTTTGTTCGCAGATGACACATCTCTAATATTTAAGATAGACAGAACCAATAATAACCTTGACGATGTGAACAAAGCCATCTCGCTAGTTCTACATTGGTTCACAACAAATAATCTACTATTAAATGCAAAAAAAACGAAATGTATAAAATTTTCTCTGCCCAACGTTAGGGGAGTTTCTGCTCCTTCAAATATCTTAGTAAACGATAACCCTCTAGACCTTGTTGACTCAACAACATTCCTGGGCATTAACTTAGATTCTAAATTACAGTGGGGTCCACATATAACATCACTAGCTGGGAGATTGAGCTCAGCAGCCTATGCAGTACGTAAAATCAGACAGTTCACTGACGAAGCCACTGCAAGATTAGTATATTTCAGTTACTTCCATAGTATCATGTCTTACGGAATTTTACTATGGGGTAAAGCCGCAGAAATTCAATCCATATTTGTATTACAAAAAAGAGCAATTCGTTCCATTTACAACATGAAAGCTCGTGACTCGCTTAGGGAACGGTTTAAAGAGATCAACATTCTTACAGTGGCTTGCCAATACATTTATGAAAATTTAATGCACGCTCGCAAACACCTTAGCACCTTTAACAAAAACAGCGACTTGCATAATTTTAACACGAGACATAAGAATAAATTGTATGTACCTAGATTCAGGTTGCAGAGAGTTAATGGTTCGTTTATGGGGAACTGTATACGCTTTTATAATAAACTACCTGAGGGCATTGACAAATTACCAATGCGTAGATTTAAATCATTTATCAAAATAAACCTTATGAAAAAAGCATACTACTCAATAAATGAATATGTTAATGACAAAAATGCATGGCCTGTATGCCCTAAGCCCCATGATGATGAAGATTAACACATCAGTGTGTGCATGATGTTTATATTTCATTTCTTCTTGGATTGTACAATGCTATGTGAGATATCTAATGTAGTTAGTCATTCAAATAAAGCTATAAAAATTGTATTTGAGTTGGAAGTGACTAGGTTTTACAGTCATGCTCACTCAAATGTCTTTGCTTGCGGCGGCTCTGTGTGTCGGGTCACTCCCTTCCCTCCAATATGGTTGAGGGGGGTGATGGCTGGTCCACAAGTCATACTCGTGAACGGGTGCTGCTTGCGGGGACTGGTCTGTTCTAGTCACTCCTACTGCTACTGTCATACCTACTTATATTTTATTTACACTTTTCTGTTACTGATACTATGACTATGGGACATCTCACTCGCATTTCTTGTTTTACATTCTGTTAATTCTAATTTATACGTAATTGTGCTGAAAAAAGACATCCCCGCAGAGTTTCTTGGTGCTATCTTCTCTAGCGGGCGTATTTCCGAAGCACTGGTAGAGTCAGTTTTCGCATTTCTTTTCAGCACTCAGACTTCAATTTGAGTATAGGAAAGAAATGGGTAAACATACTTACCTTTTTTTCAAAGTCATGTTAACATAAGTTACAATTTTTGACATTTTTTATTTGTATCATGTGTTTATGACCTTTAAAAGTGCACTTTTGTGCCTATTTAATAAATGATATTTGACTTTGACTTATTAATAACTGGCTGACTAGCCCGGCATGCGTTGCAATGCCTCTTTCCTTATTAAAAAAAAAAGAGTTTTAACACAAACAGATGAACGATGCGCGAACGCATAGAGGACGAATTAATTTTTAAAAAGATTTTTACTGACTCCGGCAAATTTTAGAGTCAATTAAGTGTGCTTTGAACACATACTTTAATGCTTTATCAAGGCCACGCCTTTGAGATTTAAATGACTTCGCCTATATTCTCCCAACTAGGTGGGATTTTATTTTGTTGACATCTTAACTACAAAAATAAACGACTTAATAACTAACATGCAAGTAGAGTAGGCGGCAAAATATTCTACACTGTATCACAATATAAGTTATATACCAGTCCATGCAAAACCAGATTTTAATGAACAGAGTGCAACTGCTAAATCTTCAATGAAACGCTACCATATTTTATACACGACAACTCGCTATGCAACCGCTTGCAAACCGTCCTTAAATAATGGCTCATCCAACAACTACGCGGTTCCCACTGTTTAGATCCGTAATCATGATTCGTATCGCTTTTTGACAGCGATAGGAATAACAAAATACGCAGCAAGGTCTTAAGGTAAACGATGCTTTGTATTTGACACTAAGAATTATCATTCCTATGAACTGCATCTCATCAGAATGGAAAAGACGGGCGTAGCTACCCGTATAAATAGCAAACGTGTCGAATTAAACAAATCAAGAATTCTTCTTGACAACTAACCGAGGTCCTTTTCCTTTGCTCTTGGCTGCCTGTGACGTGGCGGGCTTTTCGAAGCCGTACTTGTGCTTAAGACGTTCGCGGATTAATAGCCCTTTGATCAGACGCTTCCAGTTGCCGTAGACACGTAGTTCTATCTTCTCCAGCTCTCTTCGTTCTTGCTCTTCTTGGTCCTGAGATAGAACAGATAAAAGAAGCTATCATAAATATAATCATAAATACAGTAAAACACAGTACTTAATTTAAAACTGTTGTTCCTAAAGGAACATTAAAATGAAAAAAACCTTATATTTTGTAATTTAACCTTGATTTTATTGCTTCGAGAGAGTGTGACAGGCCATATAGTAACAGAGAGCTCTGTCTTTTTATAGATTAAAAAACTTACATTTTATTTATATTATGTTTTAACTAAACAACTGTCAATATTATTAGTTCAGTAAATTTAGATATGTTATATCAAGTTGGACCGCAGGGGATGAAAAATATACCAATGTGTAGGGAAAAATCCCCTGATTACATTTTGGTATGATAATCAGGTGATTTTTCCCTACACATGGTATATTTTTCATCCCCTGCGGTCCAACTTGATATAACACATATAAATAAAATCTAGATTGACTGGACTATATTATTATTTCTAGATATTATTATTGTTAATCAAATAAATTTAATTTACCTATGTACAAGAACAAAACTGGGAAGAAGGCCAAGATACAGGTGTGTCAACAACTAATTTGGTGGCTAGAGTCGTAACAAATTGTAATTAGTACTATTATGAAATAAATAATTTTTAATTATTTTTATGCTTGCGCACTGTGCGCTACTGCTTAGTGGCAACATAACTGGCAAAACGGTGCACCGTTTTGTCAGTGTTTTCTTTTACCACCGCGGTGGTAAAAGAAAATGTAACATCTAGCAGCGCAGTGGTCCCATTAATTTGTATTTCATCGCGGGCGCACAGTTCACGTTCTGTTTCCTAACTACCCTGTTAAAGGCTGGCACTGTAAAGAAAATAGTACATTGTACACCGAGGGGAGAAAACGATCTATTTCTGTTCGAGAGTATGCTTAAAGGAAACTCGAGAACAGAAATAGAACTTTCTCCCGAGTGATACATAGTGCTTTATACTACACCTACGAGGAAAATAAAATCATTATAAATTTTGTCGTATTTGGCTCGAGACTTCTCAGGAAGTAAGTTATTTATGACTTCTTGGGCTGTATTTTTTATTTCTGGTGGCGTCATCATTACAAAATCGTCGCTTTCACTATCAGATGACATTTTGGAAAATTATTTAGAAAATTAAAAGCTAGGTACTATTAAATTATCAATTTAGTTAAAACAAAATTTAACGCAACGAAATAAATTGTCGCGCTTTTTTTTCCGTATTGCAGAATAAGGTTGCCATCCTCATTTCATTAAAAATAGAAAACAAAAAAAAAACCGCCTCTTTTCTCTAATTATTTGATATAAAACCTTTTTGAGATTTGAGGTTTGTATGTTTCCCGCCTCTTTTTTCTAATTATTTCATACAAGACCTTTTTGAGGTTTGACGTTTGTGTTTTTTTTTAAGTTCGCTGCTAAAAAACAAAAGAAAGCTAGCCGGGCAGTAATGGATTTTCATACAACATTCCTGCCCTGCTTCGGAGGGCAGTAATGAAATTCCATATAACTTTTCCCGCCGCACATTTTTAAGGGAGAAATTACGTACTTTGTAACCCGTTTATGAACGAGTAATAAGACACTTTCCGAGTGGGTGTGGTATAAAATATATTACCTTAACCCAAGCTTCAGTAATGATCTCTTCATACTCCTTGCAGATGACGAATCCGTCGTAAACAGGGTGCGACCAGCCGCCGTTGAAGTCGAATCCGGTCATGGCGGGAGCGCAGTCGATGTTTAGTTTACGCGCCACTTTGTTCAAGCCCGGCACTGAAATGCAATGCATATATTATCATCATCACCAGCCTATCACGTTCCCACAGCTGGGACACGAGCCTACTCTCATAGAGAGAGTATGGGCCCTAATCCACCACGCTGGCCCAGTGCGGGTTGGTGGATATCACATTTTCTTGAATTTTTGTGATTAATTCTTGGCCGGTTTCCTCACGATGTTTTCCTTCACCGTTTTTAGACAGTGTTATATCCGCATATAACTTAAGAAAGTCAGCGGTGCAGGGCCAGCGGGATTCGAACTCGGGTGCGTCGGATCGAAAGACGCACATGCTTCCGCTGAGCAACATTCCTTCCGCTGTCTGTTACAATAGATTTTCGATTTTGTTTCAATAAAGAGGTCACCCATCTATTTATGACAGCCTCTGTGATATAGTGGCACAGAATACTAAGGATAGTGGTTAGGTTGGGCAGTTCAGCCCCCGTACCCATATGTCCCTCAAGCGCCAGTCGTATATCGTGTTGAGCTCAAATTAAGGTATAGCTTCACTGCGACTAACGAGATACCGACTAATTATTGTCGATTCAGGCAAGAAATCGAATAAATATCATTCATTTATACCAAAATTAATTAACTAAAAGTTGAGATAAACTTTATGGGACAATAAACGGCATCATAAAATATTGTCGCAGTGAATCTATACCCTAAACTGAACTCAACACGATATACGATTGGCGCTTGAGGGACATATGGGTAGGGGCTGCTCATATATCATTATACCACAAAGGCGGTAGCAGGAAAAAAAAAATTCACATAAAAAAGCGCTGATATACGTTCCGTAATTAGGTGTTGTGATGTCCATGATCTTCGTGGTTTTTAGGTCCCTAGGACATATACATATATACATAGGGATACAGGGAATCCTCGTAATAAGGGCCGGGACCTATGTATGTGTTCGTTAAACTATCGAATTTGTTTGGTTATCGGCTATGAAAGCGAAAAGAATTTTCTAACCAATCGGCATTTGTTCAATATAGCTAGCTACCTAGAGACATTTATTTGCAGGAGAACAGAGCAAGCAACTCGAGGTTTGAATTTTTAGAAAGAGAGAAAGAAAGGTTTTATTTCAGATAATTGAAATCCATTGTTTATTAGTAGGTAGCTTATGACAATATTAGTAACTTATTAATTAAATGAAATAACGCCCAACGGTCACATACATAGATCTTGCCCCCTAACTAGGATTCCCTGTATCTAAGGAGCCAGGAACTATGAGGACCATGGTCCCATAACACCCAGACACGAAAAAAAATGCATGTGCTTTTTTTTTGTATACAATTTTTTGTCCCGTCGCGGGAATCAAACCCGTAACGTCAGTGGTGTATGAGATTTGAGCTAACTTGCCCAACCACTACACCACAGAAGCTGTCAATGATGAAATAATTAGTATTTAACTGTCTACTAGTGTCTACTTACATTTGATATGAACAGTTCCCTTAGGGAGCATGCAGTCTTTGAATAGTTCGACATTTCCGTACGCGTTCCGCGGCACCACCCCGTTCTCAGCGGTGGGCGGCTCGTAATCTTGCACCTGCCACGGACCGAACACTTCCAGAGGCTTGTCGGTTATCAACTTGTTTGAGAGCTGGAAACATTTGTAAACAAATGAGTTGTCTTGATATTAAAGACATGGACTAAAAAAATGTATCCGGATACTTGCTAACATAAAAAAACAGGAAAGCTGTAAACCGCATTTTGTTAATAATAAAATCTTGACCCTAACATCAATTTATATACTAGAAATAGGTAAATTCGTGAGACAATATCCGCAGTTTTTCTTAAAGCATGCAGAACAAACAAGGCGATTTGCGCAGGTTTCAGCATAAATTAGTATTACCCACATCAGGACTGAACATACATAGTACTGGACCAAAGGTAATGTCAGTAAACATTTATAATAATCTACCCAACGAAATAAAAGCAGAAGAAAATTATATGAAATTTAAGAACAAATTAAAACAATTCCTGATCGAAAAATGTTATTATAATTTATACGACTTTTTTTAACCGACTTCAAAAAAGGAGGAGGTTCTCTGTTCGATTGTATTTTTTTTTTATGTTTGTTACCTCATAACTCCGTCATTTATGAACCGATTTGAAAAATTCTTTTTGCGTCAGGTTCAGTATAGCTACGAAGTGGTCCCATATAAATTTCATCGATATGTGACCTTGGACTTCTGGAAAAATTAATTATTATGAAAATAAGAATAAAATGATAAGTAACTGACAAAGACGTTGAAGAATAAATCGGTCCGCTCCCATTATAATTTATAATTTGCTATACCCTAGCAGGGTCATATGCAATCTCACCACTATAATAAGAACTTTTGTGTACATATGTTTGCAATAAGGTATTGAGTATTGAGTAAAAAGGGGCAATATATAATCCTAATCGAGAGAAAGAAAATAAGAAACGACATTATTTGAAAACCACACAATAGGGGATCGGATAGTAATCAAGAAAAAATTTAAAATGTAGTTAGAATGAATGTTCGTCGAACCAGAAAGATCATTCAATTCATTCAATATTTTTGTGAAATAATAATGATTTATATTTTTAAATCAATAAATAAAATCTAATAATTCTGACATTTTTAATCTGTTCTTCATCTCAAACGGAACAACGATCACAGCGCATGACGTCATTTGTAGGCAAATGCCGTGAGTCAAGCTTGTGTTTATTTTACGTTTTTGCTTTTCATAAAATGTATTTTTGCTAATATTTTCGTTCCATTACTACAATATCGTCCCCAAACTTCACAAAACGTATTTAAATCTCCATGCAAGTTTGTCGTTTTCTACCTACATATGACGTCACAAATTTTGACGTGACCTTTTGCGCGGCAATATTTGAAACATAATATTTAAACATAGTATTAGGTAGTTTTAGAGCGTTATTTAATTAAAATATTATTTTTCATGGCTATATATGTATATCAATTGTGCTTAATATAAAACACTTTCTAAAAAGTTGTCCGATCCCCTATTATGGGACAAGAAAATTCAATTCATTTATTGATTTCAGTTATAAAAACAACCATATCACACATTAATAAAACAAACATAAAATTATACGAATGAATTACTAACTAATGGAATAATAGTGAAGTAATCACTACATAGTATAAAACAAAGTCGCTTTCTCTGTCCCTATATCCCTATGTATGTTTAAATCTTTAAAACTACACAACGGATTTTGATGCGGTTTTTTTAAAAGATAGAGTGATTGAAGAGGAAGGTGTATGTATAATAACCGTGCGAAGCCGGGGCGGGTCGCTAATAAAAAATAAAATGTCAAAATACAAAATAAAATCAGATTAAAATTTCATAAAGTAAAAAATAGCATTGTTACACAGGTGTATCCTAGTACGAATGCTGGTGATTATCTTATATTTTAGAACTATGTATGAGCTATTTTTATATTAAATTAAGAGATATTGTATTACTTTGTTTTTGGTTAAATAAACAATTGAATAGAATAAAATATAGAAGAAACATAATAAAGAAAAAGAACAAACAAGGATAATAGTTAAGGATACATATTATACTAATAAACAAATACAAAGATGGAATAGTGGTGCCCAATGGGATTTTGGGTCAGCACAAATGTGGGTTTTCAGCAAAACCCCGGCGTACGAACATTTAGGCTTATCTGCATCTTCTGATGAGGATGCATGGAGTATTGATATACTTCCTTAAACTGCATAGATCTTTTCAAGGAGATTCAGAAAGGAACATCTCAAAAGAAAGGTTTTGCTTACGTAAGTAGTAAGATTGATATTTTCAGTATGGAAGCAATGTCAAAATTCTCTCCGAAGCTAAAAAGGATTCATAATTGATATAAAACGGCTAAGACTCACAGTAAACATCGAAAATTATTCCGACCAGGTTTCGGACATTTTAGAAGTCCTTCTTCTGGGAGTTATGAGATCAAGCCGCGGCGTAGGTCGCCAGCGCTCGCACGTAACAATGATGTAAAAAGGATTCGTTACTTGGATATAGGAATTGAGGATCATTCCTCAATTGTCAACCTGGCACCCGTACATCCATTACATCCATACATACAAACTTTCGCGTTTATAATATTAGTAAGTATTCCATACATTTACACTCACTTATCAACTCCGTAACGTCACTGGACCACTCGGTGACAACTCGCCGTCCGAATGCTTTCCGCACGGTGACCGCGGGTGGAAAACTTGCGGGTCCCGAGTGGTCCGCGCTACGCCCAAAAACGAAGCAATCCGCCCGCGAGTGGTTTATTTCAAAAATGTAATGCGTCGACGTCGCGCCGTCAAGTCCTCGACCACCCGTAGACAACGAGTGGACGCCGAGCAGCGAGGCATTGTTGATCGGGTATGGGGTTGATTATTGAGGGATGAGCTTTAAGTGACAACAAAAATTCCATACCCTGTCCCATTTAGGCCGCGCCTTCACGACTTTATACGGTTCCTCTCCAAGTTTGACCACTTTGGCCTCCTTGAGCCAGGTGTCACGTGACCGGCACGTGTACACGCAGTCCCGCGCGTACACCGCCTCGTTGCGTACGAAGCCGAGCGTCGCCGCGTCCGGTGGGTATATAGCCTCGAACTTTAGAAGGTGCCGTTTGAGTGCGTAGAGAGGGTGGTTTTTGTACCTGAAAGTATGAAGTTGCTTTTAGACAAAGGGACATTTGTCACAATTCAATAATAAAGAGGTTTGAAACTTTGGGCACGATTCCGATCCACCATTTTGATTTATTTTTAAAATGGCGTCGCATATTATTTTAACGACAACATTCAAGTAGTAGGACCTTAGAAGCTAATGGCATTCAAAACTAAGATGCAAATTTCCTAGTATTAAAAAGTGATCTAGGGCTTTAAAGTGCCACTTTATTCCGCCTGTCATCATCATCATCATCTGCCTGCCTGTAGTCGTCCACTGCTGGACATATGGCCTCTCCCAATGAACGCCACTGAGCCCGGTGTTCGGCTCTTCTCATCCAGTTTCTTCCGGACGCCTTTCGCAGGTAGTCGCTCCACCTGGCCGCTGGGCGTCCTACATTACGCTTGCCGATTCGTGGTCTCCACTCAAAGACACTACTCCAACGGTAGTCCGTCTTTCGAGAGATTCTGCCTGTACGCAGCATATATGACGCACTTTACGAACATGAGAACTTGAGAAGTGAAAAGAAAATTTTACTCACTCAGCAATACTCTTTGGCAGCGGAGCTTCGAGCTGCATTCTATCCAACGCATCATCTTCTTCCTTGTCTCTTGCATTCTTTGGTCCTAGCCAGGGTTGGACGGCTGTGTTCCACCACTCTGACTCGGCGCGTTGTTTACGAGTCACAGTGTTCCAGTGCGGTACGTAGCGACGAGTCAAATCCTTCAGGTAGTTGTTGTTGTCCCAGCCGACGACGTAGCAGACCGGGTGAGTTGCATTACTCTGTAAATAAAAACACCTTTTCCTAAGCCTCAATATATCTAGGTCAAGCCTATTTGAGAGATAAGCAAAAAGGAAGGTTACGAAGAGGTTATATGTAACCATGCTAGTAGGACAACATATTCCATCATCATCGACATCGGGCCATTACGATCCCGCTACTTGGATACTCTCTCATGGACGGAGTAACCAATCTCACGATGTCTTGTTTCACCGATTTTAGAGCGAATGCACATAAATTAAGTCATTAGTGCCGGGCCAGCGAGATTCGAGCGTCAGAACGAAAGTTGTACGAGTTCCTAGCTCCACTCGCTCACTTCTTTTCAATAAAACCTCTAACAACACACCTATATAACAGGGAACATGCATGTATTTTTTTAATGCATGAATCAATTCATTATAAAAAAAATGTTTAAAAATTTTACGGCATCATTCAATAAAATAATTAAATGAAAATTCCATTGAGGAATGACACTATAGAGTCCTTGACAGCGTAACACTTTTGGAAAGCAATAGTTTTTTGACAGTAATTTTGGAGTGTTTACCATACCTATGAAAAATTCTCCCATTCGCTTGAATGAAAATGTAACGTGTTCTGCGTTGCATTGCAGCCACTATAACTTCACAAGTTCGTGGTTGGTCTGTAAAAGGTAGGACATCTGTACTATTCTGTACCCCAGAGTGAAAGAATAGGGAAATAGGGAATATGCATATGTTGTCGAAAAACCTAGAAATTACTTTTTATGATAGACTCCTGTAAACAGATCAAAAGGTGAAGGTCTCTTTTAGGTGGCCGAGTAATGAATACATTCTAGCGTGGCCACAGAATAATAGTATAGATTTCGTACCTTTTACAGACCAACTACCTACGACTTTCTGAAGCTATAGTGGCGGCGATACAACGCAGAGCTCGAATGACATTGCGGTAACTACATTTCCTTACGGTATGCTTCTTATGCAATCATTAATATTTTGTTGTTAACCAGGTTTTATCTAGGATTAAACCAGGCAGGTAAATAAAATAATCAAATAAAATATATGACACATTTATACAATATACATACATTCATTATTTCCATACAGGTAAAATTTACAATAGAAGAACTAGTATTTTGACATAATTTACAAGACTGCAGCACAACTGATACTTAGGATATAGGTAGATAGATAAACACAATGTTAAAAAAAAACACTTAAAGTATTCTAAATAGCATAGTGTCTCAGTTAAATGTCATACTGTCGGAGTAGATCACAGAGACGTACTTATGAAAGTCAATTATTACATTGACCATACCACCGTATTGGATAGCACTAACTATACATAACTGTCAATTCACTACACTAACCCGAAACGGTTTGTCCTTTTGTGTCCTGAACAGCCTTGACGTTCACATGATGATGAAGTCTACGTTCATGAACTCGTTCTCACTATGTGGCGTTAATTAGGATTAGAAATCCGAGATTCGGTGCTTACATTTTTATTGTAGGATTGTGATCCATCAATGAAATTGGATGATTGGCCAGAGTAATCGACAGCAAGGACCTGTAAGATAAATTTATTACACAAAATAAGAACTTATTTACAACATATGTTCTTACATAAGAGGCGAATGCCTTTACTATTAAAACAATTCTACTCTCTTCTTACTAAACTTTAACTTTTTAATTTCAAATTAAATAAAAACTATAATCATTAACTACTTTTATTACCTATATCTTAATTAAATGGTTTAAGAATGCACAATTTTAATACATTTAACATTATACACATATATGCAATTTGTTACCCGACGTAATGGGAACTGAAATGTTTATACGATGGCCACACTGACACACGAAACTGCTCAATGTTGTTTTAACAAAATAACACCGAAAACTGAATATATCAAGCCAAATGCAGGTTCTAATTGTCGAACCCGATGTATAGTTACATCCACATAAATTATAGTTACCGAAAAACATCAATAAACACAAGAAAAATACATACGTTTGAAAACTTAATCTTTCAGTACAATTTTCACTTCACCATGAATGGAACACCCGAACATTTTTTCACATTCAATTCTAAATTGTTTCTAGTACACATTCACAAAGATTCACTTAAAAATAATAAGAAATACCACAACACAAATTAAAAAACCACAAGCCGACCCTGCCGGACCACTATTTTGACTTAACATGTCATGACCAATGTTAAAAAAATGGGTTATGCGATAGAGACAATATGATAATAGTTGTACCTCGTTCTTTATAAGAGCCTGTTGTATAGCGCTATCCTTTTTTAGGTCGGAAAACTTCGTAATTATCCCTCTATAGTGTAAGACCTCAATGGCCTGTTGTATAGCGCTATCCTTTTTTAGGTCGGAAAACTTCGTAATTATACCTCTATAGTGTAAGACCTCAATGGAAAATTCGAATAAATTTAAATCAACATAAACGCGTCATTTGCGTGTGACGTCAAAATGTGGGGACCTAGAATCTCCTCATTGGTCTATCTATGTTACATGTGTGCGTGTGTCAATAATTTACCAATAGGGCGGGCTCTATGTCAAAAATTGGCTAATAAGCAGCGAGCCGCGTGACGTCAACATGTGGTTGCACGTACTCAAGCATTTTGCGATTACGTTCCGTTTCTCTAACACCACCACAAAAACTTTCCACAAAAAACTACGCAATTAATAATAATAATTATATCACTACTAAACGTTTACAGGAGTAATATATCATAAAAAAAGTAATTTCCAGATTTTTCGACAACACAGGCACAGTACACAGGCATATTCCATATTATGGCTTATTTCACTTACATAAAGTTCACCAGCACAATGCACCTTCCCTTTGATAACATCCACTGCTATCCACTGCTCCAACTCTTCTACAAATATTTCACACCAGACATCCACTTTCTTACTTTTTATTAATTCATCATCAGAAGACAAGACTCTCCTATCTAACTTCTTGCTAGTACTTGGCTTAGCCCCAGGACTTAATTTCTGAGCCCTTGGACTTATTTTTATAGGTTTAAAGTCTTCGTCGCTTTCTGAATCGCATGTTTTGGGATCTTCTACAGGTAAAAAGTCACTATCATCATCTGAGTCTTCTTTCTTCACTTTCCCTAAAAACGATAATATAAATTGAATATTAAAAATATCAGTATCGCGTTTTTAAATGGACAGAATTTGTTGACTGTGAACTTTACCTTTTACAATTCCTTTCTTTCCTTCTTCTTTTGCACCTCTTATTCTACCTTTAATTATATTGACCAAGTCAACAGTAACATCGTTTTTAGGTTTTGGTTTTGTTTTTAATAAATCCTTATGACTAACTCTTTGTGTGTCTACCAACTTTTCTAGTTTCTTCAGCTGCTGCGCGCTTAATTTCGGTTTTTTAACCTCTTTTCCAATTTCGGATTCATCAAAATATTTGCTTTTTTTCATTGCACTTCCTGGTGCACTTCTAGTTCGTGTCTTAGCTTTTGTGTCTTTTTGAATTATATCAGGTTGTTTAGTCTCATTAACAATAGCAGTGTTGGATCTTTTCCTAATAGATCTTTTTTTACTTTCTTCTTTGGCAGTTTCCGAATTTTCAAAGTATATGCATGGGATTGTTTTTAGGTTTTGATCTATCACTGTAATTTTAGGTATAATCATTTCCTTTTTGTTTTCAATTTCTGAGGTAGTTGTTTTATTGTTTTTATTAGCAGTTGGTTTATAGGCTTGAGCAGTGGTACTAGTATTACTTCTGGTTTTACGTGAACTAGCTAATTTTTCTGTAACTCTATTTTTTTCTTTATTATTTTCTAGTTGGTTGACATTGGGTGTCGTTTTTTTCATAGTTAAGGACTTAGGCGTTTTTAAGGTATCGAGTTGTTTGGTGTTGTGTTCATTGGTGTTTGATTCAGTTTTAGAATCATCTTCTTTTGTTTTATTAGTATTTGTTATTTGAGGAGACTCTGAAGGTTCTTGTTTTTTGCTGTTTGGTTTCAGTTTTTTTTCAGCATTTGATTTTTGAGCTTTTTTTGCTGTCGTATCTGTTCCAATTTTCATCCTTTTAGGCGGTGAAACTCCTTCTTCCGTAAGATCATTCACATTATTTGCTCCAGCTTTTTTAGCCCTTGATGGCCTTAGAGATCTGCTCTTAGTGGTAATATTATCATCATTTCCATCTACTTGCATAATGTTTTCAAACTCACTGTCGCTGGTCATGAAACTGTCATCCATTCCATCAACCTGTGGGAGTTTTTCTTTAGATTTGGATTTGACTTTAGCATTCGTTGTTCTAGAATTCGGTTTTGCTGCATTCAAATTCCTTTCATTACTTTTTACATCTTTAGGTTTTACAGATAGCGAACACAGTTCAGAACTAGGTGGTTTAAGGGGTACTGTAACGAAATTGAACATAATACGACATTGCAAACCTAAAGCTCTCAATATGGCAACAAATATAAACACAGAATATTTCTTTGCTGTCACTGTTCTGTTCTTGATTTGTTCCAATAAGATATTTTTGAGCGGTGGTGCTTTAGGTCTGAATTTGTTTTCATATTTATCTTGTTTTTGGTTTAGTTTATCTTTAAACCAAGTTGTAATTTGTTCAACATATTTCATATTCAGTCTGGCTTCAGGATAGCACCCTTTCGGCACCATTGCAAGCACTGCAGCCATGATTTCTTGATCATTAAGAACTCTGCTTACAAAATTTCCGTGGCCTATCCAGCAGAGCACATGGACTTTGTGCATGAAAACTTGGTGTTCTTTTTTAACCCTGTTTATTTTTCTTTTCATCATCATTTCTACATCAATTGTTTTAGATTTTCTACACACAGAGTCTGGTAGTGCGACGGTGAGTTGTAAGCCTTGTTGTGGTATAGCCTTAGATTCTAAAAATAAAATAATTAAGTGATTAGTATCTGCTGATAGTATAGTCATATCTGTTATTGAAAATTGTCAGCATTATTTCAATTTATTAAATCTTCATTATAATTTACTAATAATCATAATTTTAAGTAGGTATTCCATTTATTAAGAAATGTATTCCAATCCAACAAATTTTTACCTTTAACTTCCTCCCAATCTTCCAATTCAGACTCACTGTCGTTTCTAACTTTCTTGGATCTAGATTTTTTATTAGGTGCACTTTTTTTTTGTGGATCCACTTCTTCACCTAAAGCTAATAGATCCGTAACATTGGACTCCCTATTTTGTTGCACATTACTGGTTTTTGATACATAACTTTGAAAAGATGCTTTTGTTTCTTCAATCGTGGTTTTGTGTTGTTCAAGCTCCATAAATGTCTTTTTTGCAATTTCTGCACTGTTGTCATGGATGTTACACCAGACCTGTAATGTAATGTTAGAATGTTATAGTTGATGTACCTTAAGGCAGTAGTCTGCTTTACAGGCTTCAAAAAATCGATTTTTCGTTTTTGTCTTAAATCTATTCCAAAACTATCCAAGAATATGTGTTCAAAATTTTAGAGGCCAATTCGACATATTTTCGAAGCTAGATCAGTTTTAGTGGCCGAGCGTCGAGCAGGTGCGAATGCTCGGGCAGACCCGAGCGCGCGCGCTCCGCCCCTTCGTGTATTCTATTGTTTGACTATACTCGTATATACCTGAAAGGATTGAACGGTCCTTTGAAATATTATTTGGAGGTTCTAGAAGGTCTGTGTTGAGTAGTTGTTGGGATAACGGTATACCTATAAACTATAACGATAACGGTAAACTATAGCTCTCGGAATCGGCTTCTACACTGCTATTTGTAGCGTCAGTTTCATTTTCACAAGTTTTGGAAAACGGTGCCGGCGATAGTAAAAACAATATATGTCCGATCGAAAAAAACCAAAGTGATCTAGCTTCAGTATTGAATTATCTTCTATTTGAACTAAAAAAGTTGGACAAAAGTACTATTTAAATTACTTGTTTTGCAACTTAAAGTCAATTTTTTTTCTTCAAAAAAGTGAATTCTTTTTTCAAACTTCGAAAAAATTTGGAATTTCGTAATTTCTTCGGTATTTTTTTAGTTCATATAGAAAAGGAACTTATAAAAACTAAAAAAAAATTTGGTTCCACTGTTTCAGATGCATCGCACGACCTCCATCACCGGCACCGATTTACGAAAGCACTTTTTTTTCGGCTCCTAAAGCAGACTACTACCTTAAACCTGTATTCTTGTGGTTTGGTGTCTGTGACACAATTTTATAACTACTGTGGGCACCATTGATCTGATTCAGATATTGTTAATATATAGTACATAATCCGTCTAAATATAAAAAATTTGGTAAGAAATTTCATAATTAAGGGATGTCAACGTTACAATTTTATTAAAGCCCTTACATCTGTGTATTTCCCTTTGTTGTCACTATCACTTTCATCATCTTCTTGAATAGAGTAAGGAACGGCAGCCAGAGTCTTTTTAACTGATGCTCTTGGTGTTTCATCATCACTGCTATCTGAAATAATACAATTCAAAGAGATTTAAATTAAGAGTTGTAGTAGATACTGGTGGTAGGTTTCTCGTATGCAAGAGCCATCTGCCAAGCAGTAGTGCACAAGCATTACTGTATTTCTGTTTGAAGGGCATTGTTGCCAACAAAATCACTGGGCATATTGGGCACTATAAAAATTGACTCACGGTTACGAGTGCAGTGCAGTGCCGCTCAGGACTTTGTAAAACAATGTTCTGGGTGATGCTGCAACTGTTGTGGGCAGGCGTGTTGCTTACCATCAGGCGAACGACCTGCTCGTCTCGTCACTCAATTACATTAAAAAAGGTATTTACCCAATGACAAACAAGCTTACTATGATTTCACTTGTTTTATTTACATTAATTTTCAATAAAATTCAATAAATAGGTAACAAGTTAGGCATGTTGATTTTTATGAGTGATGACCCAACATTGTGCAATAGTATTTTGGTAAGTAGATGTTTAAGAAAAGGAGTAGATACATAAACCTTTATCCCTGTAGTATGTACTTATCATAGTACTTTAACAATGTAACAATAAGTATAGGTAGGTAAATATAACAAGTAAAGTGGGTAGGCCCTAGTATCACATAAATCAATTTCTCTTATATGCACTGCGCTTAGTAGATAACATACCACTTTCAGACAAATTCAGCACTGGAGGTAGCAATTTATCTGCGTCTGTTAGATCTTTAACACTGAATCCTGAAAGCGGGAGATCGTTTTCTTCACTTTCGGCAAGCATGTGTTTGTTTATTTTGCCTATTAACTCTTTAGCAAACTGCTTCTTTTTGACTGGCTGTTTCTGTCTCTTTTTGCTTGTTTTTTTATCAAACTCATCAGCTGAAGATTGCGCATCCACGATCTCTTCTTCGTCAGAGGTCGGTGGTTCAGAGATTTGGGCATCTGAGCCAGAATCGCTGAAGTCTCCGGTCTCACCCTCACTGTCTGCATCTTTGTATACGGTTTTTATTACTTTCTTTCGCGTAGTTGGCATAATGTTGAATAGATTACTTATGTCTTAATTTAACGTCTATATTTTTCAAATTGATTTTGCTAAAAAAGTAGGGTTTTTATTAAAATGCATAGCCCACACAAAGTACCTACATCTCCGGCCTCCGCTCGCACTTCGCGCATGTTTTTGACAGCTTTGATTTGACATTGACAATATTGAGTATTGACAATTGACATTCCTACGAGTGATAATTTTTCTATGATTGTCGATGGCCGATGTTTAAGTCTTTTCCAGACGATAAGATTTGATTTGTTGTCAAATTGGCTGTCCACTAACCGTTGCCCACCACACCATACAATTTGATTACTCGAGTTGTAAATTAAATCGTCTCGTGTGAGAAAAAAGTTGGTGATAGCTCAATGAGTGACCGAGACCACAATAGTCACAGTATGTATAACTTGTAAATTATATTACAACGTTCAATAAGTACGCACTCGGTGTGAAAGTCGTCTGTGTGAAAGTCACTCTACCATCCACGACACGATGTTAGTGAACGTCTTTTGGCATCCTCATTTATGACATTTATGACTATTAAAAACAATGAAAAATAACCTCCACTTAATGTTACGAAAACAAAAACAACTAAATAAAGCTAGTTTGCTGGCACAAAACGAGTAGGAAGTAGAAAGTATCACTAATTTTGAGTTTTGCGGGAGCTATTAAAAAAATGCCTTAAATATGCCACTCGACTGACGTAGTATCTGTCAAAGTGACAGCATTGCGTCTTACCCCCAACGATTTTTGCTGGGTGCCCGACGACACAAATCAATGATTTGATGTGATCGCAAGGATGATCGCACTGAATTTGTGACCGGCCAAATTGCAATCGGTGCGTCGTCGTTACTGAACGCACCCCTAGTTACTCCCTGTGTTGGGGTCTGCGCCGGCGCGCATAGAGAAATATATACTGTGGAAACGGCAGTTACATAATGTTAGTAATTGACTGACTTCAAAAAAGGAGAAGGTTCTCTATTCGATTGTATTGTTTTTTTATTATTTGTTACCTCAGAACTCCGTCATTCATGAACTGATTTAGAAAATTCTTTTTGCGTTGGGTTCAGTATAACTAAGAAGTGGTCCCATATAAATTTCATTGATATTTGACCTTAGGACTTCGAAGATACATTGTAGTCCATTTTTTTGTTTGATAAAACGCATACTTTTTGTAAGCTGGTTAAGACTGGAAAAGGTGCATTGAGCAATTCATTGCTGTGTAGTTGTTATAGAATGGCCGATTTGTTTCAGTTGGCAACTGAATCGGTTCACAACTTATTTGACAATACAATTGAATGACTAAATCGTATCATGTTGCACACGCTTTGCTAAACCTCTTAAGAATGTCATTAGATAAATATTGGCTGTTTGCCTGCTAATGGCTGTCTACGAGCATAGATAATAAATTTGCTGTCTACTCTATGGAGGAAATGGTATGGAGGTAGGAAAATTCCTTATGGCGGCACTTGGCCGCACTTCACTTGGCTTAGCGTATTTGCGTTAGTGCCTTATATACTCAAAGACAGCCGAGTGTGAACAACAATTGGGCTTATTTGCTGTATTCGCACGAACAAGGCAAGCACGCGAAAATCAAATAGGTATGCGTATCGTCGTAGTCGTAGGTCGTAGGTAGCGTCAGTTTTTAGGCACACATCAAAGGACTTATCATGGCCACACTTCACTTGGCCTTTAAAGCATATTCGACAGCGGTATTCGCTATAGCTGTCCAAAATATAGGAATACGTTACTTTTTATCCCAGAAAAAATACCACTTCTCTGAGGAACTACTTTATTATAAACCGATTCCTACGCGGGCAGGTCGTGGGTATCAGCTAGTAATAAAATGCCTTACAGACTAACATACATATTAAGTAGATACAATTATTAAACACAATTAAAAAAGTATGAATGTGACATGTTTTGTCGGTGACAGACGGACTGACGTCCTCGGAATCGCGGAGACATCGGCCAAAAAGGTCGATTATTGTTCCGTCGGAACTCCAATGACGAAAGTTAAAATTAATCAAATAGGGCGCGACTCCAATTGCACGACTCTCAGAGGAGCATTGGTCTTTTTCACGACGTAGGTACTTTGTAACATGGAGAAGTGTAGGCGGGACACGTAGGGTAGCGTCGTTGTGGGAATCACCGGGCGCAGCAGATGGTTCGGTCCACTGCCGGTCAATCTTCTTCTTAAAAGAAAAGATACCAACCTACGTAGGTGTGTCCCTACTTACCTTCTTTACCTAAGTATGGGCACAGGTATGGGTATACAACGTGTAACATTAATGTGTAGTAATAATTAAACCACGCATATAGAAGCTTATTAATAATTCAAGTCCAAGTGCAAATCACCAGAAACTTTTTAAAATCACAAGATATGATAATTTAAACATTTCTGGTAATCAAGTTCATTTCAACCCTAACAATCAGCTGATAAAGAGCAATGAACTTGTGACAAAGAATATTAGTGCGCCGCGTGTACAGATCTGACAAACAAATTTTATCTTCAGTTAGCAAAGCCAGCTGTCCTACCAACCTTACTTTACAACTAACTTTCAAGCAAACTGCTTTTTACGCGACTCCCCAAAAAAGGAATATAATGTTTTCGGGGTTAATGTATGTGCGTTTTTTTATTACAAAATGCCTCAACAGATTTGGATGTATGGGGTATCCTCGGAATCCTTAAATCATCCCAAGTGATAATGTTTTTGGCAGGGTATTTTTTATTTTTATTAATGCTTACTTATTAATTACAGCATTAAACATCATCGCTCCAATTAACATTCAGGAATAAGGATCTAATCAGTGTAAACGCCTAATAAGAGCGAGCATGGCTGATGTTCTTAAAAAATACGTGAGGTCACCAACCACCGTAGGAATAGGATGTAAAAAACATCATGCATGAATTTCAACAGTAGGAATGTAATAGGCTGATAATGATGGTTAAAACATTTCCAACATTTGATTTCATTGCATAGTAAAAGAGTGTTCGTAAGTCAGTAATCAATAAAGCGTCTTTACTTAGTCAGTTTTCAGAAATAAACCTGTTTAATCTTTGACAAAACGCGGCAAACACTAAAGCTATCAAACATTCGCCGCCGCTTCATGATTCGCTAGCCTTGTTTCGTATTGCACCAATCATAAAGATGTAATCCTAATAAATAATAGCCGCTGCTCCTCATTGGTCGAGCGGCACAAACAAAGTTACCTTCTAACGCCGCCCCATAAAACTCCACCGAAAAGGACCGTTTTCGTTTCGGAAATTCTTTTTAGGTTATTTCTGAATATGAATTCTAAGACGTCAAGTTGGATAAAAATTTGAAACTAATCAAGGCAAGGCTAAGTCGGGTACGTTCGCGGAGATTTTTTTGTATACCGGTTCCGGAACATGCAAAAAAACTATGGTAAAAAAAACTTAAACCTATGTTTTTATTATGGTTTTAATGCATTCAAATCTGTCCAGGCAATAAGAAGTAATGGTGGAATAAATAAATACATACATACGTAAACCCTGAAATACTCCTTTTTGGGCAGTCGTGTAAAAATGTGGAAATACCCTTTTTTACGAGTGGGTTCCGGAACGGAACCGACCGAGTCCGAAGATCCGTTCAGTATGAAATTCCGGTATTTGAGACTCGAAATCAAGCCCTTGTAAAATGTTCGGCGTTTTCAAAGACAGAGCGCCTAGGCCACAAAACAGATAAATACAGAAGTTAATCTCATGTATGTACTTTTCATACATTTCATACCGGACGGCGCAGGAAGTTTTTGGGAGGAAAATTGATTGATTTAAAAATATAACTGTACACGATATCGACATAATTTTTTCGCAGTTACTATTATAACTGAATAAAGTTTTTTTGAAGACTAAACAAATGCGATTAGTTTACATTAACATCTTCCTCATTAGATTATTGAACACAAGGCTAACACAGCTTATACTACAATAAATATCTAATTTTAAATTGTAAAAATATGACAAGGCCACAAACTCATGTTCGCTTGTTCGGCGCAGGGCCGGGGGCTGGGGCGCTTACCTAACTATTTTGTGTTACGTGAAAACAAACCATCAAAATACAAGCAAATACCTACTTACCTCTCTGAAACAACTGGTAGCTTAAAAAACGACAATTCACCGTTTAATGTTGAATTTAAACAACCGTCCACCAAACAGTTATAATAACCTATTTTTCGTTGCTCCATTTTTGCACAAAAAAGTTCACAGACGCGTGTCTCAAGCGGATGGCACTCGCATCCCAACTGTGCCCAGATATCGTGTCTGTGAGCGGTGTCTATGTGTGCGTTGCTCGAGCGCACTTTGTATGTATGTAGATTTCTGTACTAATCTGTTTTGTGCCTAGGCACAAAGTAGCTCGGTCAATGACCCGTACTACCGCGACTAGGCCACAGCTTGTTAGGATTGTCCAAAATAATTCAAATAAATAATTTTTAAACTTTGTATGGAAAATATAATAGTGTTTTTTTGGTTGTATATTCTGCCCGATGATTCATGACTAGATACCCATACACACCTTTCAGTATTACTACACATTAATGTTATTCCCTGTATATACTATATATATATATATATATATATATATATATATATATATATATATATATATATATATATATATACCTCGCGCTCGGGCCAATCATTGGCCACTGACCGGTGCACCACGTGATCTGCGTAGTAGCACAGAATACTAAGGGACAGAAGCATCACTCCACAAAGAAATTTAAACAAATAGCGAAGAGTCATGAAGTAAGTAATAAAATTCAATTCAGCTCGCGGAGCGCTGCATACCTACCAGTCATATTAACCTACAGAGCGCCTCTCTTTCTATCGCATAGCTCTTATCTCTTCTGACGCGGCACACGTAACGACGCGCGACCCGCCGTCGGTGTCTGGCTGTGTACTTGTAGCTTCGTACCTACAGTGCGGAGTGCGCTAGGCCTGGTAGTAGCAAAAATGGATACGAGTACAAAACCGTATACCTAATACTTACTGCGCAGATCTACTTAGTGGTCAATGACTTAATGACGTGCCGCGTGCGCCGGTCAGCGGCCCTATAGAAGTACTTGATAAACTAAGGTACCTACCTATTTATCTAAGTAAGTTCATATCTTAGTCTCTACGTATGTACCTGGTACTTATCAATAAAAGTTCAACATAAAGATAGCAAGCAGGCTTCCTTTCTCAAAATATCTCAATAGATTGCTATTCAATAATGTCAATGCAAACCGCTCCTTTTTCTACGGCTTCGATTTGCTAAAAGGTTTTATAATTTACCATAATGGAAAGGTTGTGTTTGTTTATAGAATGGTAAATGGTCTGAATCAATCCCGTTAAGTGCTTTTCAACAGAGCTTTATTGCCTGTACATATACTGGAGTGACATAGAATGGATGAGCCTATGTATTGAGTTTAGGCCTTAGCGGACGGCCAATCTGAGCCAAGAGTCGAGATTGTTTCAATGTAAAGGTAGGTACTAATTATATGCAATACGTGACAATAATGCTTTATTGTACACCAAACAAAAAAATAGCATAGTACATGAAATACTTATAAACTATAGTACCTACAACGGACGGACTTATCGCTAAAAACGATATCTACCAGTCAACCTTTGGATGGAAAGAACTAATGGAGTGAGAGAGGTCGGCGGCGTAAATAAAAAATGAAAAAAGGCACATTATAAGCGGGGAAGAGTAGTTTCATTGCGTATTCATTGACAGGTAGGTATAACTTACCTAACTACGTTTATAAGTAATAAATACTTAAATAAAATAATAATGGTTTATTTTGGACCATAAAAATATCCATAGTTAGTTAGACTGTCATTGTAAGTATGTTGTTAGTATGTATAAGTATACCTCGAGGCACCAGACGCTTCGAGAGTCGAGAGGTGAACCTATCTGCTACCGTCTTCAGGATGCTGCCTATTAACATTCTAATCTAACATTTAAACTAATATCTAGGTAATAAGGTAGGTAAGTATAGGTAAATATTATACGACAGATGATTATACCAACGTGCAATTTTCAGTGAACTTTCTTGCAAAGCACGGGAACTCCATGTCCAAAAAAGTTCATAGAAATTCAGATTCAAATCCGATCCTATATAAGGGCCGATTTTTCAACCCTTAGATATAAAAACGTACCTACAGCGACAGCAGAGAACACGACGTTGCAGACGTCACACTTGTAAGATGTGGAATGACCTATATACCTTCGTCTGTATTCCCTTTGAATTACAACATCAAGTCCTTTAAAATGGGAATTAATAGAGTCCTGGGTAAAAGGTTAAGTTAACCTGGTAAAGGGTCGGCAACGCATCAGCAATGCCTCTAGTGCTGCTGATGTCCATAGGCGACGGTAACCGCTTACCATCTGCTTGTTTGCCAACATATTAAATTTAAAAAAAAGCAGAAAACGAACGAATAGCCCAGATAAAATAATAATGCCATTGCCATCGGGGACGGCGCATTTTCTGTTGTATTGTTTGAATTTGTATTAAGCCAGTGTGAACTATGTGTTTTGCGCTTAAATGTTGAGTCAAACACGTTTTCGTATTCTCGCATGTTGATTGCTGCATAAGTCAATGTGCTAACAACTGATCACTCATTCGATCAAAAATTTAAAATCCTGTAGGTACGTTACTTACCTAAATAAAACGTTTTATATATGTAGGTAGATACCTCTTCTAAATCACATTGTATATTCGCATGGACGCCGTACAAGTGTGTGTTCGGGAGCTCATAGGCCCAAAGCCATAAAATTAAAATCAGCTCACTCCATTCCGCCGGAGCGGCGGCGGCGGCGCCCCTCGGCGAGAAAATCGCATTTTCCAGCGGAGCAGTGCTGCCATAAAGCATAAACTAACATAAATAACTTCAATTGTTTGCTGCCTTATTGTTAACTTTAATTACATTTTGAATTAATTTTGTAATTAAAACGGAAGCTAGAGCGCGCCGCGTGAAGTTTAAGTGGCTGGAAACGGATCGACCCCGGCGGGGCGAGGGGGGTGGAGCGGGCTTTTAGATGCAATCTCTGAGTGGATTAATTAATTCTGAGGTGCCGGTTATCTCCTGTTATCATTTAATAAAGTTACGTAAGGATCATAGAAATTTCGCTTTGGAAGTGTCTGCTGGAAGTGAAATGATTAGGTACCGACCCAGTGTGCTGTTTATCTACCTAAGGCTTATGTACTACGAAGAGTAACTACCTACCTATTTTATTTAGACATATAATAAATTATATCATATACCTAGTATAATACCTAATTTAATAGAATTTTAAAGACTTACAGAACAAGATTAAGCACCTACCTAAGTTTTATTTTTGTTCTCGGGTGTTATGATTATATATTATAGCTTTAAATTGTAGTCACTTGGGAAAGTTTAACCTTTAGGTACACTAATTCAAATTTCAAAAAATCAGAGTCAAAAGATATGACTCTGACGTATAAATAATAGTACAAGCTGATGAAAGTCTAGATTTACTATATATATATATATATATATAAAACTACTATATATATATATATATATAGGTAAGTACCTAAAAGTACGAAAGTAAGAGAGAGAGAGTAATTTTAAGTATATATTTTATAATTAGGCTTATTTTAGGTATATATCAAGTTTATGTGGTTGTTTTAATAATAGTACCCATCACGTACTTTACTGCACCGCTACCAGTTTTAGTTGCACGTCCTGGATGACTGGTAGAAAATGCTATCTAGCATTAAGTCCTCCATGTACAAACTGTTTTGTGCTAAAGTATAAATAAATAAATATATAAGTACGCAATACTGTATGTGTACCTAAAGGCAAAAATCCTAAGCATTTTTTCCTACAAAGATCTCTTTAGCATTCGCAACAAGAGCGTCACAAAAAGCGTCAACACTGCAAAATCTATTCATCCCGTTACAAGACACTTTTCGTTTCGAATTACATCAATCTCTCAAAATCAATAAGTGTTTGTAGCTAATGTAGGCGCTTAACGAGCCGCGAGCGGGCCTCCTGAGCGGATCACCAAATGGAGTGCTCATACATAATGTAGCGCAGGCTGAGTGTTGTTTTGAAAAGCGTTCTGAATTTGTTATTTTCGTCACACCAGGTGATGCCCAGGCACCTCATGAAACATTTAACAACGTGTCATTGTGTAATCTGCGCTTTGTATCGACATCGGCAGCGGCAATATCTGTCTATGTGACGCCCTGAAATGTAGGTCCGTTGTCGCGAGCGCGGCTTCCATACTAACGAAGTTTGATCCTATTTTGGATTCATCTCTCATTAAACATCACATTATTTTCTGAATATAATTGGTCTGGGTTAATGTGTCATTAGTAATTTTTCTGCTGAATCGACATCGAGTGACTCACATTTGTTTACAAAAAGGCCCTACTCTTCAGGTTTTTCATAATAATAAAACATTTACTTATGTACCTACATGTTTGAATTTTTGACTAGAGCGTTAGGTGCGATTTTCAAATTTTAGCATCTACTAACAGTCAAAAAGTTGATTATCAGCATCCTCGCTTATTCGTACTTGCAGTTGTGTTGAGTCTCAATCAAAGAGCTCTACATATGCCGAGGGCCTAAATACCAGTTAACGTAAGAACTATGAAGGCTTTTCAAGAAGGCAAAAAAATATCCATCAAATAAATATATGTAGTTTTAGCTTTAGCTTGTTATTTTTTCCTCGGCGTGTTAGTTCCTAGATAACGTAATAGCGTTGTTGTCCTCCATATCCTGTCGAAGTAATGTCCATCGAGGGTCGCGATCCGAGCCCGGCCCGGGGAGAAGGGGAGTTAGAAATGCAATATTAATGCAGTGCCGAGTGGCGGCCAGAGTGCATTTACTTAATGGATCGTAGGCAAAATGTTTACACTGTCGTCGAACATGAAAAAAATAAACACTCAAAGTAAAGTCGGATAGAGAAGCTCTTTGGCAGGATTATTGCGAGCGACTGGGGCCGCGCCGAGTCACACAAATAAAAAAAACTGGCTCGCTTCATCTATACGCCCGTATAAAAACACTTATACACGTCTACTACAGACGTAGGAAAGTGTGGGATACATTACCGGAGTGGAAAAGTTAAAAAGCTTAAATGTATCTCCGGCGCGGCTAAAAGTGTCTGACAAAAGTTCGACTTCCATTTTAAAAAGCTCCATTACAAAACATCGAGATTCGCTTCCGCCACGCCGTTGCGAGCTCGAATTGACGGCGGCTTCAAGACGGAATTAAACTCGAAAACTTTTCAATTTATTTTATATGAAATCGAGCATGGTCGCGTATTCGTGAGCCGTGACATAGAGAAAGGAAAGTTGGTGGGCCGCGGGTTTTGAAATTGGAATTTATGGCAGGAATGCGGGTAGTCAGATATTCCGGTTGGGATGTTTGATTTTGCGACTAACAAGGAGCCAATCGCGCTTGCGGATTGGCTGGTGGATGTTCTCAGGTCTGCGCAGTCCTGTGCAGGCGGCTTGGAGTTTCGGGCTGTACCCCGAGCGACACTAAACTTGAATTCGTTACGTGTGTTCTGTTCGATACTGCGACTAAATTTTTTGGGGCTTTAGCAAATATTTTAACGTGTTTTTGGTTTATATGCTTATAGCAATATAAAAATCATATGGAAGAAAAGAGTCTGTGTTTCATGAAACTAAAAGTCTATATGTAGTGGTGAAACTTTGATCAGGGCAATGGCTTCACGCCCTTCCATCAGTTAACCTCGGCACACTGCTCGACGATGGCAGCTTCCGCATTGCCGTCGTTTTGCGTCTGGGTGCGGCAATTGTGGAGCGCCATCGGTGTCCATGTGGCAGCGACGTCGACAGGGACGGACTTCATGGACTTTTTTGCCAGAAAAGTGCTGGCAGATTCTCCCGCCACGGCTCCATAAACGACATCATCAAACGGACACTTGCCACCATCAACATCCCTTCGGTGCTAGAACCGGTGGGGGTCGTTCGCGATGATGGTAAGCGTCCGGACGGCATGACGCTGATCCCCTGGGAGCGTGGTCGAGCCCTCGTATGGGACGCAACTTGCGTCGATACGTTGGCTCCTTCTCGCCTCAGTGGATCAGTGTCAAAGGCCGGAGCCGCGGCGGAGGCTGCCGAAGACGCCAAGCGGCGGAAATATGCTTCACTCTGCAGTGATTACATTTTTGCGCCACTTGGTGTCGAAACCTTAGGTCCATGGGGTCCGGGCACCAAACAATTATATAGAAAAATTTGCCCACGTCTTGTCGAAGTTGCAGGTGACAAAAGGGCTGGCTCATTCCTGGCTCAAAGATTAGCTTTAGCCATTCAACGCGGGAATGCAGCCAGCGTTCTTGGCACCTTGCCGCATGGTCACCACTTGTATATAAATTTCTAGTTGTACATAGTTTAATATCTTATTAATAGTTTCTTTTTTGTGACAATTGTAAATATCTTCTTTGAATTAAAATAAATTCCAACTTTGATTTAATTTAAGAAATGATACTGAGACTTAATTATAAGTAACTTGAAAGCGAGTATGTTTAAACCAATGAATAAATGTATGAATAAATTAATTAATGTATTCATGTGAAATACATATTATCAAGGCCTACCTAATAGCAAACTAACTATTACTAAGAAAAGTGTTCTGATTGCGTAGTATACTCGTAGTAACTATATAAAGAAAGAAAGAAATGAAAGAAAAAACATATGTTGTATTAAAATAAAGTCAAAACGAAAACAATAAATACAACACAGTGGAATGTTGCGTACATAACAGGTAGATGTAGGTAGTACATTAAATTTAACTATTCTGGCTCTAAATGTTGACTGTTAAATATTAATGTACGCAGGCTAAACTGAAAGTTTTCCTTTACAAAAATCTCCAAGTACAAAGATCGTTCGCGTCGCCGTAAAACATCCACGCGGGCTACACAGAGCAAAGTAAGTTGAATTTGAGAAGAGTTGTAAGGCTTTGGCTTCGAGATAGTGCTTTTAGGCCCTAACCCCCGGGGTGATGCAGTGGGTCCGTGGAGCTTCTTAAAATGTTTTCACTTATGTATATATGGGAATACATTACCCCTGCCTCCGGGTTACTCGAGGCGCGCACTTACTTTTAACACAAAATTGAAGTGACGTAAAGCCTTCACTCTATACTCTCGTGTGAATCTTCACTTAAATTAAGTTTTATTGGGAACTTGAAACGTCTCAGTTTTTTATTACAATCTGACTTTCTTTGTCGGGTCAGATTGGGAGTTGAAAGCTTCTAATTATAACTTCAGATGTAATTGAGAAACTTCTTAAAGACTGAACTTTTCAGCGGTGTCCTCTCCTCGGTACATAATACACGCACTTGCTTCTTTCAGTGGTAGTTACTAATAATCACTTAGCTTAATTGCGGCTGTTAATTACCACGGATCTCGACGGTTCAAATTACGTACTCTAAAACGCATTAGCGGCTGACAGCTGGAGATTATCCGTCTAAGCGGCGACGGCCGTCCACCCCCTCTCTTACCCGCCGCGGGACCATTCCACTAATGAAATTTAATGAGCCTTAATTGTTGACGACTTAATGCAGGAACTGTAAAGATAAGTGCTTACTTACGCCCATCTCTGGCCTGAAACAAAATAAGAACACTCACTTAATACCCCCCAAAAAAGCTTTCCGTTCGTAAATTGAAGCACTCATCCGCGGGATTCATTTTTATTTGTTTTGTGTTAAAGCATCTCCTCTCTGGAGGAGTGGATTATCTGGGAAGTGGGACGCTCATGCATTGCTACCTACATTTTGTTGGATAGTTATTTTTTAAAGATTGTAACTGTTACAGGAATTACTGAAAATAAATTATTAGATAGCTTCGGGAGGCACCTAATAATATTGACTAAAGAAAATTTGTAAGACGTCCGTTGTCTGAGAAACACTCAGCTACGTCATTTGATTTTCTGGTTTTTAGTATTCCTTTTATAGTCTTTTATTCTTATATCGGCCAAATCAATTGATAGCTGAACTTCCTAACTGTAATCAGAGCTTTACATGTTCTACTAAGTTACCTCCATTCAAAGTTGTATAAGGAAACGTGGCATGTGTTTACGAATCACAATAGCTTGTACGTAGTGCGTTTCTTGTTAACTGATTAGAGGCAGCCGAGTGGTGTCATCTCAGAACGTTCCAATTACCGGGAACAGAGCCCTGGCACAATGTAACTGTGGAACAGTTATGGAGGCCTGTTCTGACGGACTGGTTCGGTTTGCAAATACTGACGTGAGAGTTTATAGGTGCAGCTCTATGGGCAGTGATAGCCATGCTTTAAACCTACATTGTGAATCCTTATCAAAGGAAGATACTTAGGTTATACGTTGTGCGTGTTTTATCTGTTCTTTTTTTTTCGCTCTACGATATATGAGTGTATATAGATCCTGGCCCCTAACTAGGATTCCCTGTATCTAGGGAACCAGGAACTACGAGGAACATGGTCCGACAACAACCAGACATGAAACAAATGTTTGCCCCTTTTTTCTTCTGTCACAAACATTTGTCCCGTCGCGGGAATCGAACCCGCAACCAGTGGTGTATGAGATTTGAGCCAACCTTCCCAACCACTACACCACAGAGGTTGATTTGACGCAGTCGAGAAAATTGTGTGTTTCATAATTTCTTTTTTGAATACATCCTTACTTAGTATAAGTGCATGCATTTTCTATGTAAATCGTTGCTCATTTCTTCTCCATATCATCATTTTCATTATTTACGTATCCAAACCTACGTCTTTTATATAAGTATCTACCTACTTGATTCGTTGTAAACTTAGTGGTAAAGTTGAGTCAACCAATCTAACTATACAACTCTATGAAGGTAATAGGTACCACTGTTAAGATAGTTGCTAAGTTACATCGATCTTTAAGATCATTCACCAGAAGCGTAAGTACAACTTAGATACAACCTGCACTACTGTCTGCACGAATGTTCTGCGGCCGGCGGGTAGGACAGGGGTAAGGGGTGGGGGTGTGAATGATCCATTTCGAAAACTAATTTAGAGTTGGTAACTAAACAAAGAGCACTCCTCACAGATAATAATTAACGCTTGCGGTGGAGTTCCACTCAGTATTGCCAGTACTGCCTCAACTATGTTG
This sequence comes from Petrophora chlorosata, assembly GCA_951640565.1. Lineage (NCBI taxonomy): Eukaryota > Metazoa > Arthropoda > Insecta > Lepidoptera > Geometridae > Petrophora > Petrophora chlorosata. The sequence continues at coordinate 9,294,869 of OX621193.1, read as the reverse complement.
CATTGGTGGAGTTAATTAAACGGTTTTTCCATGTTAAGTAACTGCTAATTACCGAATAACGGGCGCGCTTCAAGAAAAATGTGTAACTGTAGTAATTAATTGGGTTGTGGCCTATGCCAGTGCTTACATAGGTACACATTTACATTTAGTGACTAATAAGTATAGGTAGGCATATAAAGTGTAGTCTCTACTCTAACTTCTCTACCTAATTAGTTACCTTATGCACTTTCTAAGGGGCACGATGAGGCTATCTGTAATTAGAACTATGTGTAATACCTAATTAATTTATTATTATAACGTAATATGTATGTATATAATAAAGATGTGCTTATACGTGTATTATAATATATTTACTATTTATATATACCAGATATATAATATATATATATATATATATATATATATATTTACATCGCACTAACTATCCGGCTACCGCTGAACACAAAAATGCGTCTAAAGTGGCGACCACCGACATTTGGCGACCGGTATACGGTCGCCAAATTATTTCTCGAAAATTTTTACTGCAATCGATGTTAGATGTCGTTAGTAGTGCCATATTAAATTTTATGTCTGTCGCCAAATTTTTTCGAAAGTGCCTGGTGGTGCATATTTTTGTTCCGCGAGTTGTCAATAGGCGGCGCTACATACAGTGCGATGTATATCAGATTTCATTAGCCCGCCTATATGAATACCACACGTTGCCAGCTCGCTTGCTGTGCTGCGAAACGCAAGTGTGCGACGTTGCCGTGTTTCTTTTATTTTGATTTGGTCTCAGTTTGATTGATTCAAGCTCGCGTCTAAATTTTTGATCCCATATTCGTAGTCGGTCGCCAAAAACGTTCGCGAGAGAACTTTCAGGTATTTTGCCAGTGTGTGTGAAATTTGACGATAAACTGTTACGAACAAGAAATGAAGCGGTCATCATATACAATTAAATTAAGCTCGAAGTTTGAGATAAATTATATTATTTAAGGTTTACTATTGTATGGGCAAAAAACTATCCCAAAATATCACATTTTATCTTATCGCAATTTTTCAATTAGCAAATATCTTTTTTGGCAATTTATTGTTAACAAATAATGGCTTTGGATAATTCTTCTTCTGGCGCTTCGCCAGCCGCTGCCGTGGCACGCTCGCTTCGCTCGCTCGGCTCGCGCGTTGTGGTGCACCAGTAACCTAACACACCTCCTCGCGTCGCTCGTCGTCGTACCTATGTATAACTTTACTCTGAAGTTTCGCTATATAATTATTCGTGGTCTTAATATTTCGTTGTTTTAATTTTATTTTCTTTATTTGGTTCACCAACAGTAGTTACATTGTTTCTTATTCTAAAGACAAAGATTTCTTAAAATTAAATAAGGCTAAATGCACTACCAATAACAGGTTGTTGGTTTACTAAACATTTGCTATTATGAACATTTGACATAATAACATTTGACAAAGTAAAATGATGCCAAATGATAATTTTACCAAGTGAATAAAAGGTAAAATGTACATTTGCAAAAAAAATATTTGGGAAATGTAAATAGGGCGATAAGTTTGTTGGGAAGTGAAATTTGACTAAAAATATTTTGCCCAAAGAGAGCATACACCATTATTTAATTATATTGTAGAACCAAATGTTTTACAATATAGTTGAACCTTTAAAGTATGATTATAAGTTTGAGATTTGATCATAAAGAGTTAATAAGTTTGGTCTATATTTGATCGAGCAAACTTTGACCGCAACATTAGAGAAATAAATTAAAAAAATTAAGGTAGTAAGGTCTCCATACAAAATATCTGAAATTATATTAACCGGAATCCTAAGAAGTAGGTACGTACACCTAAAATGTCTTAATATTTTATCATATTGTATTTTACTGATTAAAGTGTTGTCGCGAATCCCAAAATCAAAGATATACCTATCGCATGTGATACAGATATAATTATAAAAAACATCTTAGTTGTACTTTTTAACTTTGTAAGCCAGTAGGTAAAATTTTAGATTGAATAGAGAGAGATTCTTGCCGCATCACGCCCTTAATTGGTAGATAGAAGTAGTTTGATGACTCTGACTTATTGCAAATCGGTTGGCTGCGACTTTGGTTGTTTGATAAATTTAGTTTGTATGTCCGAAATATCAAGATGAATAAGTTTAGAGTTAAATTATTTATTTTAATGAATAGTGTGTAACTTTTATGTGATAAAATTAGATAAATAAATAATGTTAAGTATATTTTTTAATTGGTGCCATAATTGATGTGTTCATGCTCTCCTTACTCCCAGAAGATTTAGTAATGGAAGACTTTTTATTTATTTTTTGTAGTATGATATTGGCGCTACTAAATAAACTTAAAACTAAACTTAACGGCATCCATTCCGTTTTGTTTCATATAGAGCAAAAGATACAGTAACAGAATCGATACCAAATCAATTATACTAAAAATACAATGACAAAAGTATTTAATTCGTGTGAACATTGTCAGTTTTGTAAGATTATTTAAAATCTCTAAAATTGTATTGTCTTATTAAAGTAGCACTAACACTAGCACTAACTGATTCAGACTTTTTGCAACCAGCTTTTGAATCGTAAACAAAAAGCGACTTAGTTATTTAAAATTCTTTATTTGCAAGTCCAAATCATCAAGATAAGATGAGTTTAGATTCGACTTGTTTATCGTGCCATTTAAGATAATTTTTAGTACGTAGGGAATAGTAGGCATTTTTATTTGGTGTTGTATGGAGTTGTGTTGATTTTTCACCGTCAACCATTTGAGCAAATTCTTTTGACATATCTACAAAGTTTTCTGTGTATGCAAATAATTGTGTTGGTACCCTAAAGGAAGAATCTAAGAGTAATAATAAATCGACTGATAGTTCAAGATACGTGGCTGGTAAACATGCAACAAGGGCGATAAGTTTTTAGGGAAGTGAAATATGACCAAAAATATTTTGCCCAAAGGGCGGTACACCCAATATTTAACTTAGATACGTGGCTGGTAAAAATTTGCCTCACGTCACAAATCAAGTTACGTGGTGCGTCCTGTACCTGTACGTTAAAAGTTCATCAATTTTTTTTTAATAAGTACAGGTACAGGACACTCCACGTAACTTGGACTGTGCCGTGAGGCAAATTTTTACCAGCCACGTATCTAAGTTAAATATTGGGTGTACCGCCCTTTGGGCAAAATATTTTTGGTCATATTTCACTTCCCTAAAAACTTATCGCCCTTGTTTCATTTCCCAAATAAATCTTTAGCAAATTTACCTACATTTCGCATTTTATTCACTTGGTCAAAATCATTTGGCATCATTTTACTTTGTCAAATTTATTACGTCAAATGTTCATTATAGCAAACTACTAATCTAAGGCAAAGTTATATATAGGTGCAACGACGAGCGAAGCGAGGTGGAGCGTTAGGTAACTTGTGACCACCACATCGCACGAGCCGAGTGAGCGAAGCGAGCGTGCCGCGGCAGCGGCCGGCGAAGCGCCAGAAAAAGATTTTGCATTTTGTTAAAACGCTTTTTTTGTAAAACCATAATAATTTGCCAAAAAAGAGTTGCTAACTGAAAATATGCGATAAATTGATTTGACAAATGTTTTTTTACCAAATGAAAATTTGCGTAAAATCGTTTGCGATCAGATATTTTGGGAAAAATTGTTTGCCCATACATTAGTAAAGCTAATTATTGTCACACTAGTACTTTATCTGAGTAGTCACAACACACTGAATAAACAAATTGTACCTAATACAATTTTTTTTATTGTGTTTTTCATATGGGTTTGGAACTAACCTAAGTATTTAGAAATTGACTGTACTGGCTAAGGATTTCATATCCAAATATAATGAAAGGTAGCATAGTTATTTTTAGAGTAAATTTAAATATACATCTTTTATATAAAGGCACCAAAAGTACGGTGCATTGGCTAGGATACTGAAAGTGCTAGGATATGAATGAAGTAAATATTAATGAATACGGGGTTGATATAAACGTAGAAAAAAACGGTAGTCATACTGTTGTAAAAGTAAATGGAAATATACGTTTAATATACATGGATGTTAAAAGTATAGCGTAGTAGTTAGGGAGTCAAAAGTTTTGTAAAGTGAGTGCACTGCAGTATAAATCTATTTTATTATTTATTGGAAATAGACAGTTTCTTTTTAATTTACGCTATATCCGGTGTTCAAATGAATGAACATTCGCAACTGTAGCTCTTCTAAAACAAACAGAAGTGGTGGTTACCATTTAGATGCAATATGAAAGGTCGCCAAAAGTGTTCCAGGATTTATATATATATATATATATATATATATATATATATATTTCATTTGTTTTGTAAATATTTTATATAACTATAGTTTAAGTATTTTGTTAGAATACATACCTACGTTGTTATGACTGCACACTATCGTCTATAAATTTTAATATTGTTTTTATAGCATACGGCTGTCTGGAAGAGATCGCTGTTTAGCGATAAGACCGCCTATTGTACTTATCATAAGAAAGTATGTTCAAAATGTAATTCCTTCTTAAGTGCAATAAAGTGTTTTCTATTCTATTCTATTCTTATTTTAAGTTCAAAACAGTTTGCATTTAATCATGTAGTTCTGTTGATAGTCCAAATAAATATATAAATACAATAATGCTTTATTGAATACCAAACATACAGGAAAAACAATAGTTAACATAGTTAATAAACAGCAGGTACAATGGGCGGCCTTATCGCTATGCGCAATTTCTTACAGGCGACCTTTGGATGGACAGGAATTTTAATACAAATATTGCGGTCAGTGTGACTTTACTGTATTATTATATGACACAACCATAATCTAATAAACCGCTACCAGTGGGCAACGTTCCCAAAATGCTGGCAGCATTACCACGTTGAATGGCAATGCCTTTGAATTTATATTTGTATTTTAAAATTGTCACCCTTAAATTATTTATTAATAATGTGTCCAAACCACGTTAATTTTCAAAATTTATTTAGTCTTTTATCCGGAACTGGACCATTATATCTTTAGAAACCGTTAACCAATGTTGCTCATATTTAAATTTGAAAATTCTATTAACATGAACTAATAGTCTAGCCAAAGTCTAAAGTAATAATATATAAAATAGCCTACAAATATTTACAAAGGGATCAACGGTTCGCAAGTTATCGCCGATCAAACATACAAACGCCTATTTCTTCCAGTAGACTCGGACCTAAACCCTCGCTTCGTTTGGTCAACTATTTCTTACTTCCAACTTGTAATAATCAAGTCTGCTTCTCAATATGGTGAAACTAGTGATACTATTTAACAACGCCTACGTTTTTAAATAATTTATTTATATATTTTATGATATATATTTTACTTTATTATGATACGTATTTTTTTGTTCCTTGTTCCTTGGTAGGTACCTATATTATATTTCCTTATATTTTATTACGATTATAAAGTATGTACATAATATTATTATTTTTTAGATAGCACCCCCGTCCCTTACAGTTTCTTTGAGTCCTCTCTATCCAAAGGTTGTCTGGAAGAGATCGCTAAAAGCGATAAGACCGCCCACTGTAACACATTAGCTTTAAGTATTGTTTTGTAACTATTTCTCGTTGCTGTGTAACAATAAAGAGTTATCTAATCTAATCTAATTGAATGACGTGACGACCATGAGTAAACCAGCACAACGCCTCCCAGAACTTTGTTTTGCAAAATCCTGCGCGGCACTGGACTACGCTCGTCAACTTGAGACAGTTTTTTTATGGAACTGAGTTGCTGTTGCAAGCCGTTTGTCTGATAGTAAGCGTCACTCCTGCCCGTAACAACTGCAATGCCACTTAGAACTTTACCATAAAAAGCACTGCGTAGCACTGCATTGCGCTCATCACCCCGAGCCATCAGATATTAAGTCTTAACCGTAACACAGTAAAGTTTGCACAGTAAGTAGTAGTAAACCTATAGTAGTTAAGTAGCTTCTAGATCTACTACTAGATTCACAGACTCATAAATCCTTGTATTTTTATACAATTTCTTAATGCTAAAATAGCGGGAATATTCTTTACTCGAACAGGAAGTCTAAATAAAAAGTGTATACCAAAGATTGCACAAGCCAGCATAAGATTGTATTATGTTAAAGTGAATGTCTATGTCCTTCTGTTTGTGCTGCCATCCGACCGTTGTCCAGATAAAAGCTTCTCTATAGCACGAAAAAGCACTCACTCCAAATATTGATTTGTTACTTCGTCGCTCCTAAAATGGGAGAGATATGTCTTGGCTTTCGTGTTACGTTAGTTTATTTAAACAGAGTGAAGTAACAGTCTGTATATATATGTGTATATACCAGTTGGAATAGAAAACACCAATATAACTATGATAACTATTCAAGGGCACTCACCTATCATATTAAAGTTAGGTAGGTACACAACCAAAGATTTGTTTGAAGCAACACAGGAAATCGTTTCTATAAAGAAAACAATGTATTTTGCAGTTTAAGTTTTTTATACAACATGCAGGTCGCCTGCCCATAACAGTTGCAGCACCACCCAGAACTTTATTTTGTGAAATTTCGCGGAACTGATGTCAGTCTTTCCCGATAACTACAATCTAGGACTCTTTACGTCTCGAGTGAACAGGTACTATCTTGGCAAGTGTGCTAGATCGTCGACCGCATCGTCGCTTACCATCAGGGGACAAAAGAAGTGGTAAACGCAAGCCACAATAATAAAAAATACTGAACTGCGCTCGTCACCCTTAGACAATGGCTCTTAACACTCATAATTCTCAAAAATTGCGCTTGAAACAGCGACATTCAAACTAGAACACAGTACTGTTTGCACACTACTGATTAGCGGTTGATTAACTGGCTAAGTTGAGGCACGTCTCAAGGCACAATCTAGCAGAAGAGGCCTATCACTACAGCTTAGTTATTAATCCATACAGAAGTGGGTGGGTAATGAGTTTAGTAGTGATTATGTCTACGATAGAGATATTACTATCTCTTATTATCTTTTATTTAGAAAGAATAAGCGTAACCGCATATAAAGGCGCACGTTGAACAGAACGCGTTCTCTTGTTGGCGCAATCCTGAATGTTATTATTTCGTTTATTACCTAAATACTATAGTACAATATTTATATTGCTATTTTAAACGGTTATTTTCTGAATTCCGTCCGTCCTAGCCACTTGCCATCCAAACCGATCTATATAACTTGCTCCACGTCCGAAGCTTACGCTAAATCCTAATTAACTGCTTGATTAGAACTGGAATAAAAAGCTCGTAATCTTAATTGGTATTTTTAATCAAACCTCTGGGAAACGACGTCATCACAGAATAGGTAATGGTAACAATAGTGCAGGAGTCTCTCTACAGTTTAGGTAGGGTTCGATTTCGAAAAAGTGGCGCATAAGGACGTATATACCTATATATGTAACATCTACGAGATTAATATGATTCTATGAGTAATTATATTAAGTGAGCTCCCAAACTGTGCATGACAAATTCACCTTTGTTTTTAAGTTTATTTTACAAAGATAGCAGATCCTTATAAATATGAAAAAGCACACGAAAAAAAAAATTGTATAGTACCTACCTCACAATTTTACATATTTCATCAAATTAGCTATTATGATATAGTAATAAACTTAATGTTAATATAATGAACTCATTCATCATCATCATCATCATCATCAGCCCATTACGTTTACACTGCTGAGACATCACGGGCCTTCTCTCAAAAGAGAGAGTACGGGCCATAATCCACAGTGAGGTATGGTGGATGTCACATATCCTAGAATTTTTGTGATGAATTCTTAGACATGCCGGTTTTCTCACAATGTTTTCCATCGCCGTTTTAAGAGTGGACACATTATGAATAACTTATTAATCAAGGTGTGTTGAGAAAACATAAAAAACGGTGTATGGCGTTAATGAATTTCGTTGATACTCCATGTAAAATTATTTTATTAAGAAAAGAATCAGGGGATTTCTTTATTTATTCCGTGGAACACTAATTGTTGGGCAGGTACCTTCATTTCGCCACGAAGCCTGTTATACGGAGGTGGCACAGGTAGGTATTGAGTAAAACTGTTTCTTGCTGAATCTTTTGGGTAGTGGTTCTTTTTAATTAGGTGGTAGAGTTTTTGTAATAATTGACCTTCATAAGTGCGTCTGTAATGTTTAGTTGAACGGAACTGAATTATGGAAAATAAAAACGATTTTCAAGTTAAATAAAGATCTGGTTCTTGTACCAATAGATTTAGGTTAGATATAGTCATAAATAATCGTCTATACCTTCCAAAATTTACTTATAAATGTGCGTTGAAAGCAAATGAATTTTTTTTTAACATTTATTGTTTTGTTGTCATCCTACATATTTTTATACTTTTTTAATTATTTTTTTACAGCTCATCGCTTTAAAATAAACCCGTAAAAAAGGCAGTATCTTAGTAGTACAGTACAGTACAGTAGTAGTCCAGTCAGTAAAAAAAAAATATTTAGAAACGAGAATTATTATCCGACATTCAATGAAATGCCAAAGAGAAAAGTCTAGCTGCAGAAACTAAAGCGGTACAAACGAAGGTATCCTTAATCCGTCTCTGGCACAAGCAATTACTGTACCTATTACTTATTAACTTAAACCGTCCTTAATGGTTTCCGTATTAAGGCGTGTTGATTCGAAATGTAGTTTTTCTGTCATTTAAGCCGACTGGTCTCCACTTAGTTATAACAAGTCTTGGGCCCTGAGGTGCTCGGCGCAGTTTTGAAACTAGTGATTGTGTGGGAAAACGGCAATATTATATTTTACGATGAAAATAACCTAACGATGAATACGATACCTAACTATTTAAATATTATAAATGCGAAAGTTTGTAAGGATGGATGGACGGATGGATGTTTGTTACTCAATCGCGCTAAAACTACTGAACGGATTTTAATGTAATTTGGTATGCAGGCACTTTAGGTCTTGTAAAAGACATAGGCTACTATTTATACCGGGAAAGTGCGGGGGAAACCGCGGGGCGTAGTTGGTTTTAATACATATACTCAGATTACTTAGTTTAGTATAGATAAACAACATTCCGGTTTTTTATCAATGTACCTACCTATTGATAGAAAAACCGATTCTGATTATTCAGGTTTTGGTGAAAAACTAAAAACTGCTAAAGCTATTTTACAGTGGACATTCCGTATGAAACGCTGTTTAACAAGAGTCTGATTGTCCGAGCTATAGTTAATAAAACGTGGAAAGTTTTAACTAACTTGGTAGCGTAATGCCTATAATATAATTTTATTAGCCACATATATAATTAGTGTGCTCGTTGCGCAAAAGTTGAGCAGTGAAGTTTGCCGGCTTAATCAGACTCATAAAACCATCCTGAATGAATGGATGGGTGGATGGATGTATAGATGGATGTTTGTTACTCAATCACGCCAAAACTACTGAACAGATTTTGATGAAATTTGGAATATAGGTACTTTAGGTCCTGGAAAAGGACATAATTTTTATTCCGGGAAACCGTGGGTGAAATCTCGGGGCGTAAAAAATAAAGGTAGCAACACCACCGCTCAATGTTCGTGCCGACTACTCTAGCTTAGTAAGTACGAAACTATAAGCACATTACACTATTTCGAATTCATGGCACAGAATTGCAGTGAAGTAATTTCCTGCAGTAAAATTATGCGTTGGCCAAGTGGCATTAAACTCTCGAAATACTGTTTAACGATGATTAGGTAGAGTTGTAAAGAACAGATTATGTATGGGTGTTCTACTAAAAACGAGTAGCAGAAGTAAGAATTACATTGATATTTAAATTATTTTTGTAACTGTTGTTAGGTTAAATTAGCTAGGATTGTAATTTAGAAACAATATCAGCTTAAGTTTGGTTCGTTGGAAAATTTTCAAAATAAGATGAAACTATTTTCGAATCTTCCTAACATACATAACAGTGTTGAAGTTAAAACCATCTCATCCCGCATGCATTTAAATAATAAGCGTTCTTATAGCTGCGCATAAAATGTAACGAGACAATAGTTATACAAGCAGTTCGAGTTGCAGGCCGTAAGTGGCTACAATAAAGCTCTCGGTACATTAAGCTTCCGCCAGCCAGCGAGATAACGAGACCCACTGCCCGCTCCGCACATAATTTATACCGTCCGAGCTCGTTAAAAACTTATAAAGACGCACATTGTTAGTGCGGCCAATATTCGCGGTTATCCGACGATATACGACCTCCCTAACGACGCCGGTTTCGTGCGAACCGCTGCGCAAACTACCCTCTCTACTCGACTATTCGATTCCACTTTATCGCTGCGAATACCGAAAACTGTCCGTTTCAAATCTTATAGGTTCTCGTATTCGTCTATCCAGATTTAGGTGCATGTTTCGAATATAGCCGTTGCAATTTAAATGCCGGTGCTAACTTCTCGAAGCTCGTAATAAAGAACTAGCGCGTAATGGAAAATCCGTGTGCTGATGCAATCAGCGCGAAGCTTTTAGGCCGGTCAGCCGAGCTTCGTTTTACACTTAGCTGATATGCAAGCAATCACCGACCTCGCACGAAGCTATTTAACTTTATGATTAGTTTGTATGCCTTTATAGCTTTGTTAAAAGGAAAGAGTGAAGAGAGAATGCATGCATCCCTTTTTAATTGGATGGATGTGTTTGCTCAATTACGTTGCGTTGAATACCAGAACCAGCTGTGGTGGTGTTATTTGATAAGTTACCGGATAGAACTAGATATCACTGAGATTAACCAGCCAGCCCACTTATCAACATATAATTATTACCTATACATGGAATCACTTAACTACGTCAACATCAACTAGTTGTAAGTGCCAGTATAGGACCACCCCAATATTTCCATCAAGCGCGTGTCACTATTCAATAAAGTCACACATAAACATAATTTGAATATGTAGCTATGTCGATTGAACCATAGAATGTGTTTTATTATTAGTTTGGGTCCCGGCTGGGGCCGTGTCCCGGGCGGCCCGCGTCCGCGGCACTCGGGCCGCTCACGGCGCGCCAGCTAAACACAAATCAACACCGATTCTCCATTTGTTAGACACGGGAATGTAATTATGGCCGGAACACTTGCCCGGGGCGGGGGGAATGGTCCACGCGTCATTCAGCTTTTAGTTCGCCGGCCGACATAACAACGAACCTTACTTTGCTATCGTAATGTACGATTCGGAAAACATCCCTGATATTTTTCATAAATAGCTTCGGCGTGAGTATTTGATATTTTATTTTTGAAGATCGGTATTACCTACCTATTGCTTTTTCAGAGAAATTGTCATGCGCTTTCAATGTATGCTCTGTCTATGAGGCTTTCTATGCTTCACGACTCTAGTATAAAAAGTAGTAAGTTATTGGGCTTCCAGTATAAAAATAAACTGAGACTTTCAGGTCTCAGCTTTTATTTCGTTTACCTTATTGAAGGTTTATATAAACCCCCGCGGTCCGCGCATCTGAACAAAGCATTTTTTTCAATTAAATAAAATCCGAGTGAGTTTCGAGGCTAAGGTTCTACAACAATAACTAATGAGTGAACTGGAAGAGTTTAATGAAAAAGTAGGTTTATAGCGTGCGAGGGCGACGGGCGTCGGGCCGCGGCGGACGGCGCACCACTGTGCCGTGCCGTGACACGAGTTAAACTAAATTAATAAACTTGCACCACTCCCGGCTTTATTAAAAAACACTCATTAAAGCAAAGGAAAGTAGGTGAAGTCGCCGACGGGGACAGCGCCGCTAATTGCGCCGCCTTTATTGCTTAAATAAAGTTTTAGTGGGGGAACACAAGTTTTAATTAAAAATGTGAGAATAGTTTTTAATAAAGGACGGTCTCGGTGCGCGTATATTGCGAAACTTTGAGCGATACGCTTAGCTTACAGGAAGCCAGGAAGTCCGGCGATATTGTGAGACGCACGCGGGTGCACTCGCCACCGGCGCGCCGGCCGCCGCCCGCGTCCGCGCCGCCCGCGTCGCCGAGCCGCCCAAATTGTCTGCCGCCCCCGGCGTTGATTACTAACGCATAAAGCATAGTGCAATGTTGGCTCAAGTAATAAGAATTTATGACACTGCCAGCGTTTGCACTTTATCGTTTGCTTTATAACGAACTTAATTACGTGTAACATTTACTTAATGATGCCTTTATAAGCCGTAACGATAGCGTTCTGCGTGGTTTATGTATAACAAAATATAGCTACATTTAATTAGTGTTTTCTCACAGAGCCTGGCGTTCAAATAAGGCATTCCCGCATCAATATAAAGTGACAAATGGTACGAGTAACGGGAGAAACTAATAATGCTAGTGATTTACGCCCGCCCTTGTTATTACGACTCATGTGAAATGTAATTTCGGCATACTGCGTGTACACACACACACTTGGGAGGCAGGTTGGCGTGTGTTGGTGTGCAATAGGTTTAATAAAGGAGGGACGCGAGTAAATCCTTCAATTTCGCCGGCGGCACACAACGGCGTATTCTCGTTAACCGTGGCAATAAGTTAAACGGGCGCGCCGCCGATGCCCGCTCGCCCGCGCCTCTGTCGCAGCCCGCCAAGCCGCGCCAGGACCTTCTCCATTTTTCAGGAAATTAAAAACATTAGTATTTATGGTCTTGTAATCAAATAATAACAAAAATAAAAAAAAAATCGGCATTTAATAGTAATATTATTTATATTTATTTTTCGCGAAATTGGCGGCCGATAATTAAAAAAATGCCCAATGGGTGTAAATGAGTACTAGGTAGATCAGTAAATTTAATTACCTACTCCACTAGAACGTAGTGATTATTTTAAATATAGACACTACCTATGGATTATAATTTTTACAAGTAACTTGTACTTAGTTAATGGCAGTTTTCTATTACAAAATGTGACGGTATTTATATTTTGAAATGTGTCTTATTACCTAATCGTTTTTAAAGTAAGAATTTAATTTAAAAGCTTTCTTGTTCTACGCCAGCCGCCAGTGCAGCGGTCGATTTTAATCAAAGTTCGTTCATTTCGAACTTAGCGAAGGATGTGGTTCGCGGTGTAATATAGGCCGAGTAATATCTCTCGAACAAAGAATACACACGTCGCAACCGCCCCGACCCCGGCTCGGAAGGCCCCCGCACCCGTCCCGGCTAGACTGCACTACTAATTAGATGTTCGATGAAAGTGTAATCAGACGTCGTCGGCCGGATCCGGGACGTAATTAAACGGCGCAGGCGAGGAGTGATTTATTAATAGAAAAGCTGGAGCCGTAATGAAATACTGGGTGGACAATGGTGGCGAGGGCAGGCGGGCCGTGGAAATTAAATTCTCAGCGACGGTGCACGGACATCGGACAGCGGACACACTTGCCGTTTCTTTGCGGGTCACCGCTGGACTCGGTTGCTTAATAATTTACGCAGCGGCGACCACCTCGCCGCCACCACACCGGCTCCTATTAGGGAGGACGTATGGAGGTGTATAAATTTGTCGGCAAGGGAATGTAAAGAAGATTGGTTTCCTACTCGAACGGATGCGGAGAAAAGGGGTGGAATTGAATTTAGGCCGGAATCCACTAGCGAGGTTGTGTTTGTGATATTTCTTACCTACGTATGGCGGTAGTGGGACGTGATGCTCTTGCCGATTACTTTTATTAGGTATCGATTTCGGGGAGATGTTCTGTATGCAGCGTGTATTTAGAGATGGCTCACACGACTGCTCTATATAACTTCGTAGCATATCTCTACGTGAAATTTAGGATGTGATTTTTTTAATGAGTTCAGTCACACTGGGATCCAGAGTTATATACTGTACCTTATATAAAATATTTTCCATTAGGGTCTCTATCTCCACACATATTACATTAAAACACATTAGAAGACCATCCCTAACTAGATCCTTAATCCCCACACCGTAAAGATCCTAAAGCTTTTTCGTTATTCGAAATCGTAACCTTAATTACACTTAAAAGCCGGTGGAGTATACTTTTTCAATTAGAGTATTAAAGTGTTCCGACCCTGTCATTATATTAGAGTGTTGTTCCATTCCACCCCGGGGCGTCCTCGGGCCGGCTCGCCGCCGCTCGCCTCACTCACTCCGTCGCGAGCCCCCGCCGAGAGCGCGCGTCACTCCGAGCCTCCGACTCGCAAACTTTACACGAGTCGCGGAACCGGCGAAATATCCCATCAGTCTCTATCAACATTTTCTTTTTTAAATTCTGCCTAATCAACGTGGACATTCAGCTTATTGATAAAGACGTTTGTTTCCCTGAAAGTGACAATTTGCAGTGGACAGTTTCAGTTCTGGTGTTTTGTTTTGACTGTGGATTTGTTTTGACGTGATTTCTGAGACATTTTGGAGATTATTTGTTGTGTGCTGTTACATCGTGACAGAAAATTTTAAGGTATGTTTACACTTTACACGAATTAAATATTATTTTTTTACATTGTTGTGATATAATTTCTATTTCCATTGTTTTTTTTACATGAATAGTTAATTATCGCTTTCCTTATACGAACAGTCGATAAAATTACCTATGTAATAATTATAATTAAAAGGCAACAATAACGAAAATAGTTTATAATTAATTAAAGTCTATAATATTAATCAGACGGGTTATTGTTAGCTTCCTCTCTAATTTAATTAATCCTTATTTATTGGGCTATCGTATAATTGCCAGTTCAATAAGGGGAAACGAGTCGGTATTTTTACTACCGTAAACTAGGTATATTTAATTACAATTTCATTAGTATCTCGGATATTGCCTCAATTGAAAGTTCAATTATTTAGTAATAAACATAGGTATTTCATGTATTTTAGAGTTTATTGTGTTTACAATTTTCAATGATTATGCTTATTGTGTCCTGCGCAACGTATTATTTATGGTTATTATATTGACTCTCCCTTAAGAATATGCCTCGTATTAGGTGTTATAGGTTATATATTATGCTTTTTACAGTACATATCTACTCTATATTTTCTTTTAAGTAACTATGTCATCATCATCATCAGCCCATTACGTTCCCACTGCTGGGACTCATGCCTTCCCTCGTAGAGAGAGTATGTGTCATAATCCACCACGCTGGCCCAGTACGGGTTGGTGGATGTCACATGACCTTGAATTTTTGAACATGCCGGTTTTGTCACGATGTTTTCCTTCACCGTTTTAACTATGTAAGTTCCTTAAAATAAAATCCCCTCGAACCAAGGGTGCGTGTATACAGCCGGTAATTGAGAAAATTCAATGATTGCCGCGAGTAATTGCTTAATTACGTCGGATACGTGACCGCCCGGTTTTGGTGGGAACTTGTGAAACCGCGAATTAAGCTGTAGTATGAACTCACCTTAAAAACATGTTGAATCACTTTTTCTGCGTAATCTCTTACTTTCATTTTAATCAAGGTATATGTATTAATATAATTTATAACGTTTTTTTACTGCTAATTGGCTTGCGTTTGACCACTATGTCACCTGATGGTAAGTGACGATGCGGTCGACGAACTAGCACGCTTGCCAAGATAGTACCTGTTCACTCGAGATTTGAAGATACCTAGAGTTAGTAAAATAGTAAGTACTTACTTTATATAACTAAATATTAAGATAATAAATAAATACACATTGATATATTATAAATATTATGACAAAATAGTAAATATAATTGATATATTATGAGCTAGCTGAGTAGCGGGGAAATGCCGCCAGTTTGATGGGCACTTTTAGAAGCGGGGTCGATCGCGATGGACTCCTTATTTAGTTGTTAAGTTTTTGACTCGCGCGCCTTTGTACGTTTTTTTTTGTAAAATTTGTCTGACCAAATAAAAAGATGTTTTCTCTTATGAGCTAAGACACATATTTTTATTATATCTTAAAATAAACTTTTAACGAGTGAAAAAAGCATTAAACAAGTTTTGTCACAATATTACCATTTACTTTTTCTGATCCCATTACCTTTGAAGTAAATTGGTATTATTAATACACGTGATAAACTTTATATTTCAAGGGAGAAAATATATTGACGTAAATTGACAACTTTGACATAAAAATTGCCAAAGCCAAATATGCAAACTTTTTAAAGACCCGCATTTACTTAGTTTAACTCTGTTTAATATTGTACAATATTCAGAGAGTAAATATGAGTAAGTATAGCCAACCCGCACTATCCACCGCTGGCCCACCACCACGCTGGCCCAGTGCGGGTTGCACTGGGCCAGCGTGGTGGATTATATGTATCTGTTTTGTTGTTTTCAAAATCTAATTGAATACATGTATTAAACTATAACACTAGGCCTACTATACAATATAAATAACAGATACATCATATATATAAAATTCTCGTGTCACAATGTTAGTTACCTTACTCCTCCGAAACGGCTTTACTGATTTTTACCAAATTTTATATGCATATTCAATAGGTCTGAGAATCGGCTACTATCTATTTTTCATATAAGTGGTAAAGGTTGTTCACCCTTAACATTTTTTTAAATTTATATGGCAAAACAACGTTTGCCGGGTCAGCTAGTAATACTATATAACACACAATAAATACATAATATGATTATAGAACAATGAAACGTTGCGCGATGTCAGGAAAAGGGATGCGATGTAATGTAAATGCGATGTAATTCAATGTTTCGTCCAATACCTATATGTAAGTTACACACGACTTTGAAATAAAGTTGTACTCGGCGTAGGGATTGCAATCCCGCAGCTCATTCAATCCCGCGGGATTGATATGCGGGATTACTCAATCCCGCGCGAGACCACGCGGGATCCCGCATCTTTGAAATTATGTTATAAAATCAGATTGAAACTACAGATTTTTGTGTAAAAATCAACTTTTATTAAACATTACAACATGTAAACATAGTAAGCAACAGAAATTATTTATTTTCTATGAATTAAGTATGTATCAGTAATTAGAAATCATCTTTAAATGTTTGGCATAGTTTAAGTTTTGTTTAACAACAGTTTAATATTCTTGTTAATTTCTGTGCGGAACGGCAACGTCGCGCTCGTGCTACTCGCGATTTACGCGAAAGTTTTAGCGCCAATTTTTTAATTAGCGGGATTCGCGGATCCGCGCTTTGAAGGTGCGGGATCCAGCAGATTAACTAAAGCAGCGGGATTCCGCGGAAATGCGTGATCCCGTTTTGCAGGATTGCAATCCCTAATTCGGCGACACCGGCCGCCGCCGCCGCCGCGCCGCAGTAGATTAGTTTCGTCGCATGCGTCCCCACGGCCCCGCATACTGATGCCGCTTCACGCTTGCCGCCTGTTATTTTAATTATTGTGTCTTAATTAATGCTATACGCGGATGAGACGTGACGAAGCGATCCCTTAATTAACACCTGTTTGATAGACAGAAAAATATCGAATACTTAGATGTATTGTTGCGAGTTCGATGCCACCGAGGTTGCGGGTTCGATTCCCGTAACGAGCAAAGGACGAGCAAAAAAAAGCGCAAGTATTAGTTTCTTGTCTGGGTGTTGTGGGACCATAGTCCTCGTAGTTCCTGGTTCCCTAGATACAGTTAGGGCCCAGGATCTATGTATGTGATCGTTAGGCGTTTATCATAGGAATTATTTTAAAACAATATGGTTTTCTTATGAACATGATGTTCATACCTGACGACTGCGGGCGGTGGTATCTTTAGTGTTTCTGCGTATGCGCCTTCACGCTCCCGCATACTGATCCGCCCTGCGATTGCCGTCGGTTATTTTATTCATCGTGTCATAATAATTAATATTCGATGCGGACGTAGTAAACATCTGTAGTACGAAAAGAAGAGAAAAACATAGAAAAGTTCAAATGTGTTTTTGGAGAGTTATAAAAATCATTAGAAACTAAACTTAATGCAAATGTTTTTTTACTTATGATAAATTGACGTTTATATAAATTATGGTTATTATGTGGAAGAGGTGGAATTTAGTTGTATATACCCGTTGTTTTTCCACAGAACTGCGATTTGAAGAGTTTCTATATAAACAGAAAGTTCACTCAATAACTATTTTTGGAAATCATAAACAGTATAGTTTTAGTTAATATTCCTTCAAAAATAGAAACAAATTTATTTTAAATAGTTTTAATTTAACAGATGTTTTATACATATAGGTAAGTACGTGATTATTTATTCTTGACTAAATTCCTTTTATTAAGACACATGTTTATTATAAGTTAACCTCTTGCATGAAAATATTTTTTTACGCTTAATAGATTTATGTTTGGCTCGCCTGATGTGAAGCGATGATGTGGCCTAAGAAGAGCACATAGATCTAGAGAGAGACGGCAGTTGAGCGGCTGCTCAGACCCGAACAGAACATGAAACATGAATGAACATGAATTAAAGCAGAAATTTAAAAACTAATTATATCAATTTCAGCCAAATGAATTGATCTATTTTATAAATGATGTGCCTATAACATGATAAAGCAAAGGTGCCGACCTGCTGGATTCGTAATTACGGTAATTAGGTATCAACGCTGAATTACTATCGCATGGGTCAATGGGGTAATGCATGATAAAATTAAAATTACTATATAATTAAGAAAATCTACTCAAACCCACACATTTACCTAATTAATGCAATCATAATTAACTAAACTCTAAACTAACATAGATTTTTATTTTTATGCCTTTTATAATGGCCATTTTTAAGATACGAGAAACCTGTCTTTATACAATTAATGTATATCTTTTTAACCTTACACATACTTATTATAAATAATTTATATTACACGCCTTTAATAAGTTAATGGAACTCTACATGATAAAAAATAATTATTATAATAGAGGCATTAGTTCGCGGTCCCAGGGTGATAAAATACCTAAGTACCTAATATCTGGTAGCATAATTATAAATTTCCCAGAGATGACGGTTTTATAGTACGCGTGTTAACAATTAAGTTTCTTTGTTTCGTTATTTTTAGGCAGTCCTATATTCTCTCGTTTTAATAAGCTCAGTGATTATTAGGCGTAGGTACTCCCGTCGTTTATTAGAGGCATCTGAAATGATCCGCCGAGTGCCTGTGTAACGGCAATCCGCCGTAATGAAGACAGCAATATCCACTCAACTTAGAGCACTGAAAGGAACACCAAAACCGCCTCCGCGGTGTTCTTACAGATTTATGTTTAGATACGCCAAATATTACCTTAATTAATTCAGACGTTCTAATTAGTTAGAAACAAGAATAAATTAATTAGCGTGAGCATTGTAATCGACTATACGGATGCGAAGAGGCTTCACATTATGTCCCAATTATAATTGATTTCATTAACAAAGCTCGGCCTTTAATTGAAAGTAGGTAGACAGTTTCAGCTAAAGGGAGGGTAAGGTAATTACAAGATCCAATTTAGAATTGCCAAGTCTACACTTTGCTGTTAGTTTGAAACAAAAGCTTAATTAATTAAGTCGAGAACAATTAAGTTCAGTGCCGTAATATTCTCAGCAATTACGCGGAATTCGATGTGTTTTGTAGTCGTCGGTAATTGCCGACTGCCGCTGCCGCCGACGAGCCTCGAATCTGATTGTATCCGACTCGGAGGCTAATACGGCACACGTTCATTAATTATGCTGCGTACACTAATTGGAAAATCTATTAATTAATTTACCTATTAAATCGACGCGGAATCCCGAGATTAACGATGAGTTCATTGTGTAGCGTAGTTATAAATACTTAAATATATTGTTGTTAACGGCTTACTAACCGCAATATATCATTAGACGAACTGGCAACTTATTACGTGTTCTTTTTTAATTAACACAGAATGAGTATGTATATAATAGCATTGTATGATTTAATAATAATAATAATAACGCCCAAAGATCACATACAGGCTGGATACTTTATCTGAGACATAAATAGATCCTGACCCTTAACTAGGATTCCCTGTATCTAGGGAACAGGAACTATGAGGACCATAGTCCCAAAACACCCAGACACGAAACAAATGCTTGCGCTTTTTTTTTTTCTGTGCACAAACATTTGTCCCGTCGTGGGAATCGTACCCGCAACCTCAGTGGTGTATGAGATTTGAGCCAACCTGCCCAACCACTACATCACAGAGGCTGTCAATGCAACAAGAAAATAAAGAAGTAGGTTATACTTACATTTCAAAACTTGTTCTTTGTGTCTTTAATAATAGAGTTCCGAAAGGAGCAATGGTCGGTTCTAACAAGTTTGATTTGGCGGTGTGTATATGACATGCGTAGTGATAGTGGCTACGTCTAAGATAATTTTCATGCCATACAGAAGGTATTCATCATCATCAGCCCATTATGTCCCCACTGCTGGCTTACTCTCAGAGAGAGATTATGATTATGAGATATAATCCACCACGCTGACCCAGTGCGGGTTAGTGGAGTCACATGTCCTTGAAAATTGTTATTCTTGGACATGCTGGTTTCTTCACGATGTTTCCAGTCACCGTTTTCAGAGCGATTGATAAATTGGCACATAAAATAGACATTGTGGAAGCCCGGGTTTCCGATGAGCCACACTCGCATACAGTATTGCGACAGCGAATTAGTATTAAATTAATTCCAATCGTCTAAGAAATATCTCATTATTGTATGCGAAACATTAATATTTAAACGACAACGAGCAACTGATTTACTAGTACCGTCACTAAAACCTCAAGCTCGTACAAAATATATTTTTAGACGCGCAGATTTTGACGGCATGAACAACTTTCTTAGTAAACATGATTGGACGTTTATAACTGATAATAACAATAATGTTGAATACGTTTTAACTGCTTTTTATTCGATTCTACATAGTTTAATACAAACCCATGTTCCACAAGCTCGGTGTACTGGTACTTATGTTTATCCGGTTTGGTATAGCAGACCTCTTGTTCAATTAATTAAAGAAAAATCCAAGGCTCATAGGAATTGGAAAAGATACGGTAACCCTATTGATTATGCCCACTTTGCAGATCTTAGACATAAACAAAAGGAGCTGCAAGCTGAATGCTATCGGTCTTATATAGAGTTTTCTCAATAAAAAATTAGATCAAATCCAAAATTTTTCTGGTCATACGTCAAATCCAAGAGACAAATTCGGTCTAACTACCCTCAACAAATGACTTACGAGAACACTGTATTGAATACGCAATTAGACATATGCAACGCATTTAATAACTTTTTTGAACGAAATTTTAGTAAGCCCGTTGATCATTACTCCTTGAATGTACAGAATGACAGTTCTCAATCAAGGACTATTCATGATATTCAGGTAACTGTTGATGACATTCATAAACTAATTCGAATTATTGACATAACAAAGGGAGCTGGCAGTGACAATATTCCGCCTATATTTTTTGTAAAGTGTGCAGAATCGTTATCTGTGCCTATAGCATCAATTTTTAACAGATGTTTGAGAGATGGTTATTTTCCTAGTGTATGGAAAAGAGCACATATTGTACCTATACACAAAAAAGGTGAAAAAACTATAATTGAAAATTACCGTCCCATCTCAATTCTAAACGTACTTAGCAAGTTGTTTGAGAGGGTAGTCCATGCTGCAATATATCCTGTAATATGCAATTCAATACCTGCAGAACAGCATGGGTTTATGAAAGGACGATCTACAACGACTAACATGGGAGTTTTCATTGATCATGTGGCGAGTGGTATGGATGGTGGTTCCCAGGTTGATGTGATCTACACGGATTTCGAGAAAGCATTCGATCGTGTGGATCACATCATACTTTTGCGTAAGCTATACGAACTCGGAATCCATGGTAACTTGCTGAGATGGATGGAATCGTATTTGCGCAACCGCTCACAGGCTGTCGTTGTCGGTGGCTTTTGTTCCAATTTTATTGATATCCCTTCGGGAGTCCCACAAGGCTCTATTCTTGGTCCGCTACTGTATGCATCTTATCTTTATGATGTAGGTAGATGTTTCGAACATGCACAATTCCTCATGTACGCCGATGACACCAAAATTTATATGAAGATAGGAAGCAATACTGATGGTATGAAACTTCAGGCTGATCTCGATAGACTGGGACACTATTATGCTGACAATCGTATTAGTATAAACATAAGCAAATGCTCATTTGTTTCCTTTACCCGAAAAAAACATCCAGCACATTTTGAATACCACATTAATAATGTTAAAATAAGTAAGCTTAACTCTGTTAAGGATCTCGGTGTTCAAATAGACTCAAAATTAACATTTTCTGAACATATAGATAGCATAGTCAATAAAGCCTATAAAAGTCTTGGCTTTGTATTACGGGTTAGTCGTCCATTCTCCGATGTGGGCTGTCTGAAGATTTTATATTATACCTATGTAAGAAGTATACTTGAATATTGCAGTTCAACTTGGTGCCCACAATATATTACTTATATTCAGAATCTGGAGAGCATACAGAGTAAGTTTGTAAAGCACCTTAACTTTCGCTGCTATCATAGCTTTGTGGATTATCAGGAATCTTGCCTCTATCACCATCTTATGACTCTTGAAGACAGGCGAAGCTTGGCTGACATGAGTTTGTTGCATGGTCTGTGCAATGGATATATAGATTGCTCGGAATTGACATCAAAATTATTGCGTTTTTGTGTCCCTAATACACGAACTAGACATACTAAACTATTTGCTGTTTCACGCACAGGTACGAATTATGCTCAAAATTCTATAGTTAGCCGATTGCACAGGACATACAATAAAAAAATTGATGGGACAGACATTTTCCATGAGAGTAAGGAAAGCTTCAAGCGCGAAGTTTCCACAATAATCAGTGACGAAATTGGTAAATTGTCTAATATTTGAAAACTCACTTAACTTTACATTTACACACATATACATGCACCATACACACTTAGTGTATCTTTTGGCTTAGTACTAGACACTTAGGAAGCTTGCACCTTCAGGTATGCGCTAAGACACATCCAAAACACTAATCATACACTTACACACACTCTCACACGCCACACACATCCTCTCTCTCACACACACAGCCTCATATATACACACACACACACCCTCACACGCTTTGACAGTAGAAAATGTTTAATTAAGTCAAATACAAAAAATGTAAAACCCTTTTTGGCTGTCAGTTACATTATACTAAGTTATAATTAAGATTTTTTAAGAGCTGTGGTTTTTGTTGCAAATAAATAAATAAATAAATAAATAAACAATTTAAAGTATAATGGGCTTCTGCATTGAAATTCAGAAAGCACTGCTGCAGTTACTGCAGCCTTGCGCATGCCCCAAATTATAAAACCACATCGTAGCTTCAGCTTGAAAACTGTCATTTATTTTCTAAGTTCTATAATACATGTTTTTCAGCTTTTAATGATTGCATGTTTTCAAGATCAATTTTACCAAAGCAATCGTTGATTGCTTATGTCAAAATTGGGGATCTAAGTAAAGAGATATTTCGACAGCAATGCGTTGCTGCTGTCATCAGTTTGTCAGCCCAGCATGCGAGTCGCCATGCTAGTTGGGCGCCGCGTTTCGGCTGTCAATTTGAATGTATAGGCTCTAATAAATCAGGAGTGTCGTTAGAGCGCCGACACGGGCTCCGGTAGGCAGGTAGGCGCCGCCGCCGCGTGTAACGAGACACATTTCCGGACGTATCCTTCCAATTAGAGGCGCGATGCCTCCGCGTCGCGGCGGCCGGGCCGTGCGGGAGCGTCGGGGAGCCGGCGCGCCCGCCGGCGGCGCCCGGCGCCCGATGGTCACCCGCGCCGCGCCGCGCCCGACCTCGTTACGCTCCCGCCTCGTTAGGAGAATTGTTTGTTCGAGTATGTAAAAATGTGTTTATTTGCACGTACGCTCCGGGGTAAAAAATATATGAAAAGACCCTTTTAAGACTTTTAATGATTTCCCGGCAAAGGGAAATTGGGTTAGTTATTTTCCCCGGGGTTGCCCCTCGTTAAGTTTTAATGGGGTAGCTAGCTACGACGTAATCAAACGTACTTATTTAAGTTAACGACGCGACGTTTACCGAGCCTTGTGTACTTTGTTGTCAATAGAGGTTATTTAAGGCTACTGATAGACTTCTTGCTGTATGGTAGCGTCACATAAAAAGCTCTCCAATTCGTAGTATTTACGAAGCGGGCGTACATAATGATGCCTAAGTGATATGATTAGCGTTTTAACATTGCGTTTTCCGAGAAAAATGCTAAGAAGCAACTAACAAGTTAGAAACAAGGCCTTCCGGCGCAAACCGGGACTACCTAAGTTGGAGTACTTATAGGTAGAGCGCCTAATTAATCTCCAGTAAAATGTCGACGTCGCTCGTTTTTGCCTGGAACTCGGCTCATTAGAACGACGAGGCATGTTGATTACATTCTGCAGCGCTTATTAGCGCAAACTCTCATTAGGGGCCACTATTGTTGTAATTAAACAAGAAGCAACATCAGTACCGGCGGCCGAACTCTCCTCACTCCGAAATCACCTCTATAACCCAGCAATAGAAGCCGCGTGCGCTACAGTAGCGACTGGCGATTATGCTGCGCGAATTTAATTAACAGCTCAATAGTAACCTACACAGTCGAAGAATAGAATGAAGGGGAGTTCTTGTGGTGTCTGACATGATTCCATTGTTAGCGGTGTAAAAAAGTGGAGGTTTGTTTTGAAGTGGCTTACGCAATTATGAGGTGGTGGTGGATTCCGCCGTCGACGACGTCGGCGAGTGAGTTTAATTGGACGGCCGAGGACCGCCGTCGCCGGCGGGCGCGGGTGCGGGCGGGAGGGTGCTTCACCTCCTAACACTTCTAATTGGCTCGGCTCCACTAACAGGAGCTTTTCTCTAAAATGTATACTCATCGTCATTACTTATAATAGGCTCCGAATTCTCTTGAACACCTGCCGCTATTTCAATTTCTTTACCCAAATAACTGAGAAATATCTCCGTTGTTAAAAGGAAATCTCGCGTGACACTTCTGAGACAGTTTTGCCAATCGTCTTGGGGACTGAGGAGCTTATTTAGAAAAGTTTCGAGTGTCAATAAAAATAATGAAGTAATCCGTCTTGTAATATGTGTCGAATTAAACTACTATGTAATAAGATATCGTAAGAAATGAGTTGTGCCTTAAATAATAAAGTTGTTATCTTGTTCTCAAAATAGAGTCACGTGCTTTCACAAAATAACAATGTTGAGATCCACACCGCAAACAAAAACTTGTTAGAATTTGACGTCATAATGTATAAAATTAAGTTTATGTATGTTTACGTGACTATGCACGTCATTATCGCTGCCGCTGTGTACATACACTGCTACACTTCATCAAACAAGATTTAATTGGGAAAGCGCTAATTAGGCCAATTAAGAAAAAAAACATCTATGATTGGTGTGCGATTGGAATTGATTGGTGTAATGACTGATTGGCATCTCACGTTCTATGTGCATGCGTAATCTATGATTATGCACCAATAATGATCATGGTAGGGTTGCTATATACCCTTCAGCACCTGTATACTCCCCACTTTAAGAGGATATGGCACAGCCGCGGCCAGCGAGCACTAGGTATTTGAATAATGGTTTACGGTCTCGCAGAAAATGTGTAAATTAAATAAAATAAATTAACTAAATGATAATAATAATAATAATTTAACTAAATTCGTATCAACTTCAGATTTTTGTTAAAATTAGCATTTTGGGAGAAAACGTTTCTACCACACTAAATCTCAACCAAATTTGGTAATTTTGGTTTTAATTTCTTAAATGGAGAATAAACTAGGTTTGTAGTTTTTTATTTTTCTAAGTTTATGTCTATTTTTAAAGTTAACAGCTTCCAAACTTCAAAAAAATTTCGAGTAAATATAGAGTTTTTTGGGTCCATTTATTAAAATTCTATAGAAAAATTAAAAACCTACAAACCTCAATAATGATAACATCTCTTACAAGTTCATCAAATTCAAATTTCATCGAATTTGGTTAATGTTTAGGGGTAGAAAAACGTTTTCTCTTTTTGTATGAAAGTTTCAGCGTGCCTCTTACGTTAGCTACAACATTTTGGCGACATTTTGGCTGCCGCAATCGACATAAAATTTCCAAAAAACTCCTCTATCGTTCATTAAAGTGGCGTTAAAATAAGTGTGACATCAAGCGTTGATTACTTTGGCTCTTTTCCATCTGGGAATACCAGAATTAACTTTTTTATATCAATACTTGTAATACCCCTTGGTAGCCCTTGACTAGACCAATTTAATCAATACCATAATCGCATGTAACAATTGAGTGAGATAGGTATCTAATACATTTTTAATAATTAAGCCAATTAATATTGTTATTGTAACACACCAGTCCAATTATAATTTTATCTTCCTGGATGTAAACAAAATTACTTTGGGGATTAATTAAAGATAAGAGTGGTATTAATTATAAAATTAAGCACATTGTTTATCATGGCAATTATATCAAGTAACTACTTAGGTATATGAAGTCCTTGTTACCTAGCGAATTATCAAAGGCGTAATTTTTAGTCATTATATTTTTAGAGCTGACTTCTATAGAAAGAGTTTTGGGTTTAGATAAGTAATAGTACTTTTTATACTAACGTGAATTATTTATGTTTAGAATGTATCGGGTCTATTCGCGCACAACTAATTATAAAAATAACAATGTTATTTAGAACCCTTAATTTTTAATTTACACCGCCGACTCTCCATTAGTTCTTTCCATCCAAAAGTTGACTGGAAGAGATCGCTTTTAGCGATAAATCCGCCCGTCGTATTATGGTAGTTTATAAGAAATTAACAAGGTACAGGGAAACCTTGTTAATTTCTTGTTTGGTGTACAATAAAGCACTATTGTATTGTATTGTATTGTATTGTTAAGGTGTACCTATAGGTGCAAGATAACAAATCAGTTTAAATTAAATTAACGGCTACTTTAGCTTTGCTCCATAATAAAATCAGACAAGAGGGTTGAAGTGTGTAGCCTCATTCAAAGACAAAACCCGCAAGCCACAGGTTACAAACAAACCGCCAACGATTCACTGACGAACGTCTGACGGTCTCATTCTAAAAGTGCTCCTAAATGTTCACCAAAGAGTTGGTTTTCCATCTGCTCGTGGTACGATCGACGTGCCTTCACCGTCCGGATATGAGTGGCTATTTAATTTCCGCGCTTTCAATGATCGCTTCATATTCAACCGTGCACTGATCAGCAGCCAGGAGCTGTTGGCAATATCCTACACGTCAACTGAACTAATGACTGTTTAGCATCAGGTGGTATTAGGTGTAGCTAGGTAGTTTATCGCGCTGCTAAAAATTGTAGGGTATTGGAGTTTTCATTACAATATAAATTCTATGTTGGTATGGTACCTACTGATACATTGCATTTATTATTAATAGAAAGGTATCCGCTATTACTTATTTAGACTTGAATTACGTCTTGAAAAATAGACAGTGGTTTGTTTACTAATTATGACCCACGAGCGAAGACTAATTTTACAAGCTTTTATTTAACTTGTATGTATGTTTGTCCGGGTGGAATCTTGCAAGCTGAATTAGAACCAATTCTCTTATCCTATGGAGTTAAAATTTTGCATACTTGTCAAAGTCCGATGACAATGCAATATTATGGTGACAGCATGCTGATCTGATGATGGAGACAGAAGGTGGGCAATGGAACTCCTTGACGGATAATCGTAAACTACTAGTGTTTGGGCTCATTTAATCTGCTCGCGGTTCCGATTACGAATTTGTTAAAAGCTTGTTTTGAAATCAATATTTTTCAACAAAAAACTTATTAAGGTCTAAAATAATCTGGTTGAGTTTCCAGCCTAAAAAAATTAATAATCCAGCCGAGCACTCCACTAAACAAGTAATGACTGGTTTGTTGCCTTTTCCTTAACTCCTTTCACAGAGAACTATCTACCACCCAATTATTTGAGCAATTAACTTATTCTCTAACACTTGGTTTGCGCCTCGTCGCGATTGTCCGCGCAGATTGCATTGTTTTAGTTATTTCATATTAACTGCGCTTATCCGTCTCTTTAGATGTGTGGAAACTCGTATAATTTACCTACCTAGTTAAAGCATAATTAACTCCTAGCTTTTATTGTATTGTCTTTGCTATTTAAATGAGCGACGGAGTAAATAGGTAGTTAATTTCTTTAGTGGTAGTAATTTTGATTGTTTGTTAGTCTATTGTCCTTCGGTCTTTGACATTTATTGTACGATTTGGTTTCGCAACTCGGTAGGTATTTTTGTTTAGCTATGTACTAGCAAACTAGTAAGGTTAAGTAATAAATTCATTAAAATTCATAGAACTTGTCCCCTAAGAATGAAACGAGACCACGTTACTCCAATAAAGTAGATTTTCCGCCGCATCGGACGGGTGCATCAGTTGTTCAGCAAATACGCATAGGGTTGGGGCTCGTCGCGGTCGCTGCACGCCGGAGATAGCACATGTCATTACCGGCGTCGCAGCCGAGACAACCCTAACCCCGCTAGCAAACACTGCGATAGATTAGCCCCACGTGCTTAATCATACCGTTTTATCATTGAACATATAAGGAGACTTCTTTTCAATAAGAAATATTCTGAAATAAGTATGTATATGCCATTCGCCAAAATAAAAAAGGTTTAAATGAGCTACTTTTTCATTAATAATTTTCCTGGTAACACGATAAATGATAAACTTTTTTGTCATATAATCCTCATTTCATTCCCGAGAGATAATATATATTTATTTTTGTTAACCATTAATTAAAGTACCTATGTATGTAATATAGTCAACCTTGAGTTACTCGCGCCGGTCGACACGTGCAAAATATTTATTAAAAATGATTGAACACTTTATCGGGTCTGAAGATAGGTAGATAACCTTATGTTTTGAGTGACAAACCAATTTTATTCTCGACTGCCCCTCTCGGCCCGCCGCCGCCCCCTTCGCCCTGCGGACCGATCAGACCTTATCCAAATTGGATCTTGAATAATAAAGAATCGGGGCGATTGGATTTTATTCCTTAAATTCAATTAGCACACGAGGGTCGTGTGTGTGACTGCAGACGAAAGATAGAGGCATATTATCGTATTAAAAAGGATTGTAAGGATATTATGAACGGAAGGACTATAATACGTAGCTCCGCCTGAAATCTAACTACCGAGACAGTGTGCCATGCTGTAATATCATTGGACATAGTTTATGAGAAGCTGCAGTGTTTTGTCGGGTCAACAAATTTCTGCAGAAATTCAGTAGAGTTCGTTACGCGTTTTATCAACAAGCCTTTACCCGGAAAAGTCGTCGAATATATAGCGCTAAAGCTCCTTCGATACGTTTCGCCTAAATTGTAGCAGATGACTTTTTTCACAGACTTTTGATCAAACCTATGATACGTAGAGGATTAATAACTTTTCATTGAATATGAATTAGTTGGAATTATGGATGGCTAAGTGCCTCCGCCGACTTCAGACTTTTTGTAGGTCCGATAGTCGGTCCGATATTTTTATTTTGTGACTGAATTATTGATGGACGCGCCGTCTAGCTATTAAAAGTCATTAAGTGTTTTAAAAAAAGAGAAAAAAATAGTACGTAGATACATATTTAATACACTGATTTGCTATATATAAACACTAAGATCATTATTTTTTCATTCTATGTATTTTAATAGCATAATAATACGAAAATCAATAGATTTTCGTCTAAGTTGTTCTACATGATTCACTGTGGGACGTGTGTGTTGCAGTATGAAACTACGTATGTTTTATTTTCAACGACAAAAAAATTGGTGACCGATTATATTATCAAACGTGGGCGGGCAGCCTAATCCTCATTATTGTATTATGTATTTTAATCAACATAATCTTTATTAATATTCGTATTAATTTCCTAATCTTTTATAAAAACTGGTATTACTGCGAAACGGCGTGTTTATTCTTTAATCCGATTCTTTATGTCCTATACCTACCTAACATGAATTAAGTAGGTTGATGTTTCCGAAATAGCTTTTATGCAAAACACTTTTTGGTGAAACTTAATGACATATTCATTTTATTAAGCTTTTTGTAACTTATTTAATGAATAGATAAAGTATTCGATATTATGCTTATATTTTATCTGGTTGCTCAAAATGGATACACGTATCTTCAGATAAGTTATTTAGCCACATTAGTAGTTTTTTATATTTGCATAATGCATACAATTAGCATTGGAATGACCTACCCACATCATTATCGAGCTTGATAGATATTAAATACATTGTTTTAATCTTACATTGACTTATACGGGTTCTTAAATTAGGGTTGTAAGCTAATATTAATATTATTTTTATCATAATTCGATTTTTGGGACAAACTCCTACGATATGTAACAAGTAGGTAATACCTAAATCCTTTTGCATCTGCGTATTGTTATTCGAATATGGGCTATGGAATATGGATATACCTACCCAAGTTTTAGTGTTCCAAATAAATTCAATTCGAATAAGTAGGAAAATAAAACAACACCAAATGTCATCTCAGTTGCCAATAACGATCTGATAAGCTAAGTCGATGCACTTAACACCGTAATGGATTAAATATTGACGGCACCAACACAATCTAAGCAACGGGTCTAAAATTGACACATCACCGAACCCGCCTCCATTAGAAGTGAATGTGTTAATAAAATAAATTGCGATATTATCGTTGCCGCGTTTGACATAAACATAGAATTCTACTTAAAGTAATGGAAACGATTTAATGCCTCGGAATCAGGCCGCCGATAACAGCTTCGCTTTGCTAAGAGTACGAACCTTGTAATTCTCTCGAATAGATAACTTCGAGCTCGACTATTCATCAATTTGTTGAACAGATGAACATTAGTTCTATAATAGTTAGCAGCCTGTATGGTGTAGTGGTTGGGCAGGTTGGCTCGAATCTCATACACCATTCAGGTTGCGGGTTCAATCCCCGCAACGGGATGAATGTTTGTGCACAGAAGAAAAAGCGCAAGCATTTGTTTTGTGTCTGGATGCTGTGGGACCGTGGTCATCGTAGGTCCTGGTTCCCTAGATACAGTAAATCCTATTTAGAGGTGAACATTTATGTACCTATATGATCGTTGAAAAAAAAAGTATAATTTAATCTAGGTTATCCAGGAACGCAATTTTTGTTCAGTAAAGAAAAGGAAGAGATATGTTTTGTTTGTCACTTGTCTTGAGATTTCAGCCAACCTGCCCAACCACTATACCACAGAAGCTGTCAAATAGGAGAGACCAGGTATGAAAGTAACGCAGGATGGACGTAACAATTTTAGATTTTTTCGTAATATCTCACAAAGATTATTGAATATTAAAATTCCAATACACACACACACACCTCATCACACCCTATCGCACATCCACACACACACCCTCACACACACACACACACACACACACATACACATATAGATTCGTCTTTCAGCTATCTTTTAACACCAGCTTAAATGCAATTTGTATTACAGTTTTTGATAAAAACGTCAAAATATCTGAAGTGGGATTTGTTACAACCATCCCTACCCCTAGGGTTGGTTGTAACAGTGTAAGGGGATGTTTATAACATTGTAAATAAAAATAAAGTTACTTTCATAATCAGCTTATAATCAGCCTTTTGGGTTTCACATTAGTCTCACAACAAAATTCTTATAAAAAAATTAAACTTGGAAACACAATAACCTTCGACAATAATCAACATCTTAATCAGTCAAACAATTTAATGGCACATATACCTTATTTCATTTTTATCTAGGTAGGTATATAAAGTTACATGACATCATCCCCTACGAATAAATTATTATAATTAGGTATAAGAACGACAAAATTTAAATAAACGTTGTATAAATAACTTACAATCATGCACTCAAGCTCTACTTATATACCTTTTACGCTAAATTGTTCACATAACATCTCTCCAACAAAGTTAACTGGATGTTAATGTTCTCAGTTATTTAGATAATTTTTAAGATGAACGTGAATCTGACAGTTTGACACCACATTAAACTGTCAATGTAAAACCAGGCTCAGCGCACTCCGCACTGAAGGTACGAAGCTACAAGTACATAGCCGGACACCGACGGCGGGTCGCGCGTCGTTACACGTGCCGCGTCAGAAGAGATAAGAGCTATGCGATAGAAAGAGAAGCGCTCTGTAGGTTAATATGACTGGTAGGTATGCAGCGCTACGCGAGCTGAATTGAATTTTATTGCGTCATAGCAAGAGTCGCTATTTGTTTAAATTTCTTTGCGGAGTGATGCTTCTGTCACTTAGTATTCTGTGGTAAAACTAATACAGTTACTTAACATTCGATTGCTATTCGAATCTACTCGTAGCGTGCACGTTTCAAATATTTGACTTAATGAACTAGAATATTTTGTTAATACCGTGATTAAGATACGGATTGAGATAAACACTGATTATGTTTGGATAAAATCAAATTAACCATCGCTTAATGAGTTGACTTTTTAAACATCATTAGTAGATTATAGATTATTAGTTTTGATTTTTAGGGTTCCGTACCCAAAGGGTAAAACGGGACCCTATTACTAAGACTCCGCTGTCCGTCCGTCTGTCTGTCTGTCTGTCTGTCTGTCTGTCTGTCCGTCTGTCCGTCTGTCACCAGGCTGTATCACATGAACCGTGATAGTTAGACAGTTGAAATTTTCACAGATGATGTATTTCTGTTGCCGCTATAACAACAAATACTAAAAAACAGAATAAAATTATTAAATATTTAAGGGGACTCCCATACAATAGACATGATTTTTTGCCGCTTTTATAGATAATGCTACGGAACCCATCGTGCGCGAGTCCGACTCGCACTTGTACGGTTATTACTACTTAATAGTAATTTTATTTTACGCTTCCTATTTGATAGACATCGTAAACTCATCGCATCGGTCTTCTAACAATTAAGTAACACACACAATCACACATACTTACATAGTACACATAGTCAATTAAAACACAAGTCCTCCATTACAAAGAAAATATAAAAACCAAATCAAATAAAACATGTTTTTGCATATGTTGTAAAGTCCCATCGCAAATTGAAACCGCATGTTTGTTAGTCACTTTTTATAGTTAGTACTGTCTATTAAAATACTGCGGTGGTAAAACATATGGTAATAATTTAGAGTGGGAAAAATTAACAACAAGAAATATGCATTAGTCTGTTAATATTTGTTCTCAGTTAATTAATTTTATTATTGTAGACGTTGTTCGTGTACAAGTTAATTTCATTTATTGATATATTAGTCGTGTTTTATAAACAGAAGCAAAATGGGTATTTTGAATCAATCGCGTACCTAATATCATGATGTAATATAATACGGAAATTAATTTGAATTTTACTTTTTATGAACAAAAAATTGCACAATAGAAGCAACACTGATATAACGATAAAAAAGCAATCAAAAATTGTGGTTTAATTCTAATATAATTATTTTTTTAGTGGTTTATCTGACTTTAGGAGTTATATTCTTTGTGTTCAAAAGGCTTACAGTTGCAAATGAAGCCTTTGTAAAGAGTTTGAGCATTGCAACTAAATCCGACAGGTTCACAAAAGTGCCTCTGTCGGCTGTAAATGGAGAGGGCGCGTTCACTCGTCATTCGCGTGCAAATTAAAGTGCACACGTTACCGCTCCGCATCTCTCTTAAATTGACTGTCCATCAAATCGCGCTTCCGCTGCGATGCGAGAGACCGCTCCCCGCGCGCACTCGCGCCATCCCCGCAATGCACTCGCGTGATGTTACTTAATTAAACTTTAAGCTTAAGGGCAAATTTAATTTCCGGACCAGCTCAAAGGGATTACGTTTCTCGTGTTTTATTTGTAGCGTAGCAACCGTGTTAAAGCCAGTTTAGTTGAGTTTCCTCAATTTATTTAATCAAAGTTAGTATATGCAATGTCGCAATCAATAAAAAGGTACGTAATTATTCTAGTTCAATTTGTAAAGCACAAATCTTGAAACATTACCGAATTAATACCTTTATATACCTACACAAAAAGGCAAACTAATTTATACACGACGGAGCTTAAGCGCAAATGCAGATTAATGTCACTGTTATGTCAATGAAAAGAACGGTGTTCGGCTCGGTTGCAAGCGTGAAGCGGGTAGCGTAGCGAGCAGCGGGTAGTTTACGCGAATGTATTGTGGAGCGATGGCGTGCGGCGCAACCTTAAAAGCAATATCCGGCGCCGCGCGCGCCGCCCGGAAATGAACCGGAAACGGCGGTGTATTAAGCCGCAGGTACCAGCCCTTCAATTTATAAACGCTTGCGGCGCACTCACTGCCTTCGTCTCTCCTAGTGCTCGCCTCTTGCAGATATCCGGCCCGGTTAATTTGTAACTTGCACTCTACGCGCCCGACCAGAAACTTGATTATTATCCACGTTCAACGTTGACTTTTCCTTGCATGTGCACTTTAATAAAACCTTCTACCCGGACAATGTATATGGAAAGACTTATTCAAAACATTGAGCAGGGGACAATATCTAAAATTACATTCTCTCGGCCTGAACTAACAGAGAAATGAAATAAAATCCGTAAACAAAAGTTTTGCAAATCCAATATGATTTGGCGCGTCGGTAAACATCGGCAGCATCCCGGTGATATCGCGAACGAATAACATTAAACTTTGTATGGATTGAATGTAGAAAACCAATTTCGGTGCTCGGCGAGTGCGAGCCGATGGGATGAGGGTGTCAGAACGCTTTGACAGCTCTCTGATTGAAAAATACGGAAGCCTGTTTATGGAGCAAGTGAGCTACCGGAATGCGAGTCTCAGGTCCAATCTCAAGGTGTCGGGAACTTCATTTGGAAATACCGCGCTCACAAACATTTTAATGCTATTTCGGATATATTACGTAACTTTACTCAAGTACAATCATCGACAATGATACATAAATTGTTCGTCACAATCGACACCTAACAAGAGTCTGCGAGTGAATTGAATAGAGTAGACAGGATAATGTCTCACAGGAAGACGGCCATCTTCTCCCAGTGCCGATGCACGACAGTCTTCACCCTCCGGTTCCCACAAGCTATAAGGTCAGATTGAATTCATACTAACAATCGAGGATGTATTTATTTAAGAAGTAACACACTACTTTAAGCAATTTTCACATGACTGTCAAAAGCGTCGGTAACGTTTGTAACTTTGTCGAAACTGTTCATTAGCGACATCTTGACGCGCACATACGTTTTACTAACCATTAGCACATTGTTAAAAAAAAATCTTGAATTGTGTTAATGGGCTAAAATGGTTCTTAGATCTACTTGTAGTAGCGCGACATCTTCGCATACTCTGGAACATACATGTATATTTATTAAAAATATTTTAATAAAGTATTTTTATGAGACTAGTCCGCATACACATGCCAGATTGAAGATAAACGATGCAAGGATTATGCAAGTTATGAAATATTCTGAAAATAGCGCCAGACCGAGACTCTGAAACGGTCTTCAAGTCGATATATCTTGAATTTGGACATCGCCACCCCACTATTGGATTTCTGCAGGTTTGTCTTTTCCTTGAGAATTTCGCCCTCCGGCTTCAACCAACAATATCGAAGTTCCAGATTAGGTAATAGAAGTAAATTATCGAAGAAACCAGGGTTTCGGGATATGAGATCGGCGATTCATTTAAAACGGCGAAATTAAACGTCTGCGAGATTACCAGCCGGCCCGTTTGGGATTACACAGAGATAACTGAGACGTTTATTGAACTACTTTGAGAAACTTTTATTAAATTTCATATTATCTTATCAAACCCGCAGATCAGTTAATAGGAAATATAATTTACTGCAAAAGTTCTTTGAAAAGAGAAAACGACTTTTGTTTTGTGTAGTTAGGAACGGGAAGTTAATTATTTGAACAAGTCAAGGTTTGTTATTTTTCTGTTAATTAAGTTTTAGTGCAAAATCTGTAAATTTTAAAACAAATTAATGTCTACGTCGTTACAATTGGGTGGAGATAAGATTTTCAAATCGGTTTGTTAATTAAATCAGATTGGACTTCAGCTTGGTAATAAAGGTACACTAATATATTAATGCGAATGCGAACGTTAATATGCAAGTGTGCTAGTGCGTTTGTTCCCTCTTCACGCCGCAACAGCTGAAAGGGTTTGATACAATTAAGAATGGAGACAGCTCTGAAATTCTGATATTTTTTAACCCGGGAAACCGTGGGCAAAACCGCGGGGCACAGCTAGTTTATAATAAATTAAGGTACCTATTGTGTGCGACGTACTAGTACTACACGAGTAATGTGCATGCATTTAAATTACACTCAAGTGCGGTAGAGTGGCGGAGTGCGGTGTTATACGAGTGTGCGGTAGAGCCCGGGTCTCCCCCGTGTGGAGGAAAGAGGATTAGCTACACGTAAAATAATGTGATTTCGATTACGTTTAAGACAGGTGTTTTTATTGTTTTTATTTCATGATACTAATAATATTAATTATATTTTATGACGTAAAATAAATTAAACATTTGGTAGAGTAGCTAACTGATTAGAGCCATTGAAAAAAATACTGAGAGCATTGTAGTTATCTCTGATCTCTTCTCGCAGCGTAAAATGAAAATGTTAAACCGTCTCGGATTTCTTTCGAAAGCGCCTCACGAAACTCCATTGTGCTCAATTGAATCGCGTCTTAATTACAAAACGGGTGAATATTTAATTAAAAAGTTTCCGCACGCGAGTAATTCTTTATTCCATGTATACGAGATTGAGTCAGTCGATTCCTCTTTTCTGCGAAGCCGTCGACATTCGACAAGGGTTTTTAATTGAACGCCTGCCCATTGTGCTCGTTAAACCGATTCTGAGTTAATCACCGAGTTTTTCGTTCGGCGTAATGGAAGAAAGTAATTATCAATTAACTGGTCGGTAATGGATTGCGGCCGCTTATCCGCCGGCTTATCTCGACGTGTAACGACCCACTCCCCGGCTTTATCTTTCCAATAATGAATTTAAATCATCAATCATTCGTAACATTCGCGTCATTAACGTATACTGATTCATGAGAAAGGTGCGAGTTTGAGTTTGCCTAATATCGTAGCGTGGTTTCGTACACAATTATGTGTTGTACGAAAGTGGGCGATGGTAAATATTTTGAGCGGGGTGTTAAGTAGTTCTGTGTATGTAAATAGTGAGTTAGTATTGTGAAAACGAGTAGCACGGACCGGTAGCGGCGCGGGCGCGGGCCGGGCGCGGCGTGGCGGTGACGCGGCGATATTGTGCCGTGAATTAGCATTGTAAATGCAATCACAGGTGTCAGCCGCCACTCGCTCGTCGAATTTATGCGCCTTCCGCTCCACCACTATGAATATAACAATTTATTGTCTATAAATAACGATTACCAGCCAACCTCTTCATGTCTAATGAAGCTATTAAATTGCGCGCTCACTTCAGACGTTTCAGCTGTGATACAATGACATAATTATTAATTCGGAGAATTTAATTAACAACGCAACATTATGAAACTAAATATCATAATAGAATAGATAATTAATTTTTAGAAAAAAAACAAAAACCGACTTCAATGTATCTTTGAAGTCCAAGGTGACCAGTGTCCATGGGACCACTTCGTAGATATACTGAACCCAACGCAAAAAAAATTCTAAATCGGTTCATAAATGACGGAGTTCTGAGGTAACAAACATAAAAAAACCGAATAGAAAACCTCCTCCGTTTTTGAAGTCGGTTAAAAAGATATATTGATAAGAAGCAAAAAATATAGAATTACAAGTTTATAACGTCCTATATCGATCGGAATTAAATCGCGATGTGGAAACCGGATTTAGTTATTGTCTGATGTCTGACAAACAGCCATTAAGCGGATTAAACATGTAAGAAACCAATTAAGGCCTAAAAGCCAGTGTGTGCTACGAAGCGGTCGGCGCGGCGACGACTATTAAACCTCATTAAAATAGCTAGCCAACGATCACAAACACTTATTTACGGCAGGCGAGCTAAGTTATTGCAGCTGAAGTTAACGTAACAACGCCGTAATAAGCGTTGTTCGTTGACCGTTAATTAAGCTACATTATCGCAGAATCTATCGCGACCAGTCGGCGGCAATAATTATCATGGAACTGTATGCGAAATGCGAACAAAGAGCGAGTGAGTTCGTTTAAAACAAAGAACGAGTATGTACCTTATTTACTGTTTTTCTTAAGCAATGGGGTTACAATTATACACTTTTACAAGTTTTTATTTAACTGCAATGCTTGGGTCAAATTTTCTAAGTTGAATCAGAACCACTTCCTATTATCCTACGGAATTGAAATTTTGCATGCTTGTTAAAGTCTGATGACATTGCAATATTATGGTGACAGCCAGCTCATCTGATGATGGAGACAGAAGGTGGGCAATGGAACTCCTTGACGGATAATCGTAAACTACTAGTGTTTGGGTTCATTTTAATCTGCTCGCGGTTCCGACTACGAAATTGATAAAAGCTCGCGTTGATAAAAAAAGTAACAAAAATAAGGGTTATGATAAAGATGCATTCGCTGTTTCATATTATTTAGGGGACGTAATTGCAATTAGTATGTATATGGTTCCCTGGTATTGTGTAGTGGCCATCACACCCGCTGGCTATAGTTGGGAGGTCAAGGGTTCGAATCATATCTGGAATCGTATTCTGCGTACCTTCTATAAAGTTGGCATTCAAGTTAGAAGGTATTGCTTCAGCTAATTGGTGTGTTTAATCAACTCAGTTGTTTTGTTATTATACTGATTTGGTTACGCACCAATCGTTTTGTCGATCAATTTGGACAATGCTTACAATAATTATTTTCTTGAATTTTCGATATACAAAATATGCTAGGTATATCTATAGATACCTTCTGTAGTAAGTTGAGAGCTGCAATATATATCATCATCAGCTCATCACGTTCCCACTGCTGGGACACGAGCCTTCTCTCAGAGAGAGTATGGGCCATAATCCACCACGCTGGCTGGTGGATAATTTTGGTAAAGCAATATATTATATATGTATGTCATTCATTTTACAACTGCAGCGCTCAGTCTGCATTATCTTAGAGTAGGATCAATAACAAAAACTTGTTATAAGTTTTTGCTTAACTGGAAACAGATGTAGATCCGAAGATAAGACTCGCGCTCACTGCGAGAGCCCTTGGCGTCGTCAAGCAGTCATGCAATATGCCTACAAGAACTCTCATCATTCACTTTTCAAATAAGGCCTTTAAATTTTTCTAGCTGGACTTTGAATTGCTCAAAGGAATTATTGCTAACGCTCATCTGATGCCTGCCTGTTTGCCTGCTGCTAATTTATATGCCGAATCCCAGAATGTCTACAAAAAATTAAATAATAATAAGTACTCCTTGACACGGCGCGTATTGTCAGGAGGTTCCTCACTCTGCAGACCTAACCATCGGTAGTTTGGATCCTGCCCCGCTGCCGCCGGCGGCATTCTAGGTTTAGGTTTTTATTGTTTTTGTATATATCTTTTCTAAGAAATTAAATTAATTAATTAATTAATTTCTCTGGTACAATAGGTACATACTTTCACAAATCACTTGCCTATATTGGTAACAATAAATGAGGCCAGCATATTATCCACATCTATGTAACACAACAAAGTTTATGGACACCTGTAAATTTATGCGCGAGGCACGAATTGCACTGCTCTATTTTTTATTCATCTGAATGTCATGTTTATTCAGTAAAGTAGTAACCGGCGCAGGCGCATAAAGCATTACGAACCAGTCATCGTCGTGGAATAATTCATGCTTTGCCATTTATAATTACAACCACACAATTATTATTATACTCACTTCAGTAAAGCGGCGACTTTGACCAGCAAATTGCACATTTGTTAAGTCATTTTATCAAATTGTAACTTGTAAATGAGAATGTAGGTATACTTGTAACTTAACTATACAAACTTTTGAATTGACTTCAGTCGTAGAGCTTAATATATATTTAGTATAAAACACTACAAATGTATAAATCTTTCTTTTTTCTTCACATACTTACTAATGAAAAAAGCATACTACACTGTTCATAATTACATAGAAGACAAAGATGCTTGGAACATTCCACTTCTGCAAAGTAACCAACTGGTACATAAGAAACATAAAATTGTAAAACCCCAAATAATTGTAACAAAATCTCTAAAAAAATATGCAGTTTCTTGCCGTATCTTCTGAGTAGTGGTTCCTTTTCCGATACGGTGGTGGAGTCATTGTGATAATTTGACGTTCATAAGTGCGTCTGTGATGCCAAAATGATTAAAGAGATTTTGATTTGATTTGACTTCAGAAATAAAGTACCTCCTTCTAAAAGAGCGAGTGTCTACCTACTTCCTTCTAAATATTTCGAGATAGACATTATCGACGTTTCTAAATATTATTGTTTGGTAGAAAGTTTTGTTAACATACCCTTAAGAGTTGTAAGTAATAAATGTATGTTGGTCATAATTTCTTTATCGATTTAATCTAAATTATGCCTTGCCAAATTGCCTTCATTAAATCACTTAAATTAGAAATGCGAATATCATAAGCATGTAAGTTGACGTTGCGTTAAGTTTGCGCTTGCGCCGCTAATGCTTTGCAGGCAAGGAGCATAAATTGTTTTCAGGTGAACCTACGACCTTTGTTATAGAGAGAATAATAGTTACATGCAAACTGAACGCATATTAGGTACTAAGGTCAAATTATGTAACCTGTAATGTATGGCTGTAAGTAATTACTTTTAGCTGTATAGCTTGCGTGGATGGCGAGCTCATTTGTGTTTTTGCGAGGTCTTTATATTAACTAACGGCGGCGGAGCAGAGAGTTATTCCTGTTTTTTCAATAGGTATAGGCACCTACGGTGTACGAAATTAAATAAATAAATACGCCCGACGATCACATACATAGATCCTAGCCCCTAACTAGAATTCCCTGTATCTAGGGAACCAGAACTACAAGGACCATGGTCCCACAACACCCAGACACAATACCCGGCTTGCGCCCTTTTTTTTTTTTCTTTGCACAATAATTTGTCCTGGCGCGAGAATTGAACCCGCAACCTACGTAAGTGGTGTATGAGATTTGAGCCAACCTGCCCAACCACTACACCACAGAGGCCGACATGAATTGTACTTGAAAACATTTTTCCAAGTGCAAATGAAAACCAGTATTGTAACAATGTAAAGTCACTGTCAAAGTTGCGGTTAAAGCTAGTCCATAACAGAAGTAGAAGCTGCTCAAGCCTATAAATTCAAATACAATAGGTACAGTATTTAAATCTGTGCCTGTCGCTATGAATAAAGAACCTTAATGGAATTACATTGAAAAACATTGTATAATACGCAAATAATCGTAGATAGGATCAAATCGGGCACGCGACGTCTCGTCGCGAGGCGAGGCAATAAAGGTAATGTAGGCAAGGTATTTGCCAATATCTCTACGAGTGGCCCTCCCAAATATCTTGAGATTGTACTCCCCCAACATAAAAATTGTTCCGGAATAGAGATACTGCCCGGATAAATATTCAATTTCACTACGGACGAAAAAGATTTGATACCTTTGGTACTAGTACCTACCAGGTTTATTGGATGATAGCCTTTGGAATCATGTGGATAATCATATTCATAGTTTTTTCCGCAAAATATAGATGAGCTTTTCGTTGAAAATGTTTTGTGCGGCTTTGGTGACCTCACCTCTATCTAAATCCAATCACGGGTTTTTTTGTCAAACAAAATTTACGAAGGGTATTATTTCCTGTCTCCAAAATCATTTTGGCAATATAGTTTCATACAAATTTCGTCCTCTCAACCCTTAACTGATGTTTCATGAATATTTTACAATACATGATTTCATCGCACCACTTGAAAATATTTGAGGGATGTGACGTGAAAATAGAACCCTCATGACCACTACTATAACAAGCCTCAATAATAATTCACATTTTTATTGCTAGTAACTTACTAAATCTGTGGTATTGGTATCAAAAAGGGCAACTATAGTATGTCCAGTGGGCGATCAGTCATAGCGCACGGAGGCGTATCCACCAGTCTCGACCCTCCAACGACATGTAGATGAAAAGGGCAGCTGAATCTAATACAATCGGGAAAGCGATACGAGTTTCCGACCTAGGGTTGACAGGGAAGTCTTGAGATTTCAGATTTATTTATTT
The DNA here is from genome assembly GCA_951640565.1 of Petrophora chlorosata. Taxonomy (NCBI): domain Eukaryota; kingdom Metazoa; phylum Arthropoda; class Insecta; order Lepidoptera; family Geometridae; genus Petrophora; species Petrophora chlorosata. Next base: position 9,252,842 of record OX621193.1, on the reverse strand, counting down.
AATCCGATTATATGTAATTTTTTTTTTATTTAAAATGTTGGCAAACAAGCTGACGGCCCGCCTGATGAGAAGCGGTTACCATCACCTATGGACATCTGCAGCACCAGAGGCATTGCAGATGCGTTGCCGACCCTTAAGGACTCCATTAATTACCCTTTTAAAGGATTGCATGTTGTACTTATATAGAAGTTATGCGAACATATTCGTTTGCAATTTTTTAATTTTGTAGTAATAATTATGAGTGACTTTAGAAGTCGTAGAGCATAGCTAATTCTTTCAGAGTAACACACAATCAATATCTTTACATATTTAGGTAATATCAAAACATGATTAAGTAAGACATTGCACTTAACTTCATTAAAGTAAGCCTCTCTGAAAGTTTCCACCACCCTATGCACTTTAATAAAAGAATAGTCAGGTGCAAACAACTTCTCCGTAATACCCCTTCGGTATCAGACGCTGATAACTACGGGGAAGTAGTTAAAGAGGAATGTAAAGTTTTATTGCGTTCCGTGATACGGCGCGCACAAAGTATTGCATTGTTAGCGGGAGTAGCAACCCTAGGCGCGCGGGGTCTGCGCGGCGAGCGGGGCCGGTATTGAATGAGATTGCTTCTTACTTCGGCAAATGGATCACGTAGTGGATGAGATGTCACAGTGTTTTAAGATCCCAATTCGAACGATTCGTTAGATAGATATTGGCTTTACTCGATATAGATCTTTATCTGAATTATGTAATTGTATTGGGAAGATTTACATTCGTCAGCGAGCTTAGGAGTAGTTACTTGTTAATGATGATGATTATGCATGACACGTGAATCGAAGTGAAAGAGCATCAGAGTTGAATCAACGTCTGTATAATTAAGTTCAACTAAGTAACACCGAGACTTGAGAGTATCTCTAATGTCGTAGTTATGCAAAAGCAGTTTAAGCACTTAAGCTGTTTAAAGTATCCATTACGTAATCAAGTAGATACATTCACACCCAGTAATTGGGAAATTCCCGAGCCGGGCCGCCATCGCCGCCGCGCGCCGCGTCGTCGGCGGTGGGCGGGCGCTGAAAAACAATTTCACGCCAAATCTTAGCTTGTGTTTTCCTATTTCCTTTTTATTTATCTTTTAGTCTTTCCTTTTCTCGGGAATCAATTTCACGGATGAGCGTCGCGATGATCTCAGCTCAAAAAGCGCGAGGGATCGAGCTCGATCACGTGCGCGTGCAGTCCGGCGTCCAGCCGGCCGGTCCGGGCCGCGGACGACGCGCGTCCGAGCCGGCTTCTCATTACCCGGGTGACGCAACGCCGAGTCCCGATAATAAGCTTTCTGCTCGGTGCTCCTTGTGATTGGATGGGTTATGCGTGTGTTATCTGCGTATGCTGCTTGCGATAATATCTAACCCAATTTTCTTTTACATGATTTCGTAAACGCGTTTAGCTCCTTTTCAATCTGCTTCTTGTTTCGGCAAAAATTGTTATATGAATGTAACGCCAGACAATGTTAGCGTTATACAGAGAGTAATTTACTGTATGGAAGCTAAGTAGTGAATAACAGTGATTGTTTTGGCGCCGACCCAGATGGCAATGCGCATATTGCTGACGTGTATCGCTCGAAGTGCTCTCTGCCCCGTTTTATTTAAATAAGTCTTTTTAACTTGCATATGAGATTTCTATTTATGCGTTTGTTTTTAAAGTTTGTTAAGGCGTGGAATACGGAATAAAGTGGTGACCTGTGATGGCTGTTAAACATTGAGTCGACGGCGACGAACAGGACGGCGGCTGGCGCGGGCCGTCGGAGGCACGTTTCAAAATTGTCGGGCCCAGGCGCCGGCGCTCCCTCGGAATTGACAATTTTACGGGCGGTTTATTTCCGGACACCGAACTTCCTTGGTCAGGGCGCGCACCCTCCGCCCCCTGGCTCCGCAACCCCTTCGTTTAGCGGTGTTTGTCCGCACTAATGTCATCTATTCTGCCCCCGATAGTTGAAAAGGCGCATCTAACATTTTTTCCGGATTTGAGTTACATATATTGCCGGAATCAGAAAAAAAAGGCGCATCTGCCTATATTTTTAATTATTTTCTACCTTGCTTCGATGTGATTTTAGCACAACAAAATAAGCAGCTTCTGCACACATTTTTACACCTTATTGAAGATAAAAAGACGAATTTAGTTAAAACTTAGATGAAAAGTCGTATGTATCTAGATATAGCCCTTATGTCTTGTATATTTTATTCGAGTTCGGTAATTAAAAAGACGCATATTTGACCCTATTTCTAAGAGGAAATTAATAAGGCGCAAGTAACCATTTGCGCCTAATGCACTAGTTAGAAACTGCTTTTACACTAAGAAAAAATGTCTACATTTGCCCACATGCGCCCTTTCTACTTCGTAAAGCTTGTTTTGGCCCAGGCGCATTTGACATATACGACTTGTTGCGAAAAAAATGTACTGATGGTACTTAGTTAAAAAGGCGCAAGTAAGCAGAAACGTCCTTTTCACTCATTAACCTGAATCCGGCGGGGAGGAAATAAAATTAACAGTTTCGTAATTTCACCTGGAAAGAACAGTACATATACATAGCCAACAATACATCTCAAAATAATCCGGCCAGACAAACACAAAGAAAAAACAATAATTCTAAAAAATTGACCGTGGAAAAACGGTTACACACTTTTTGTCGAAAGAAGATGGCGAGAAAGTTAGTGTGCAAGATTTTCTTTTTGACAATCCTCGGATTTAACAGAAAAAACGACAAGGTTCTTAGAAAGGCTATAAAACATGCACAAGCACTAAGAATTAAAAGATTTGCGAGGCTCTAACCCCAATCCTAAAAAGATTTATAACCAGCCCATCATTAATTATATTAATTCTTTTCATCCTGCTATATCGCATTATAGAAGGGAACATGCACCCATTCGAAAATATTTACCGTCAGACATAAATGTTCGTGATATGCACAGAGACTTTTGTGAAAAATGGGGTATAACTGAGCTTTCTCCTCCCGAAGATTGTGTATCTTACGATCAATACCGAAGAGTTATTAAAGAACTTAACATCTCTTTCGCAGAACTAGGCAACGAAGAGTGCGAAATATACGAAATATATAAATGACATAACCCTGATATAATAGAAATACGTCATCGAAAGTGCTCTGAATGTAAGGAATACGAAATACATAACAGAAGATATGTTTTAGCATGACAGAATTACGAAGAAGATAAAACTCATCAAATGAACATCCAAAACCAGAACAGTGACGCCATGTATTACTCGGTAGATCTTGAAAAGGTTATATTGTGCCCTCGTCTAGATGAATTTAAGGTTGCGATATTTTGCCCAAGAAACTGAAAGAACGCTTATTGCAGTACTTTAAAGTCCTGCAGTAAGCGTTCGAGATTTATAGGGCGCATCTGGTTATTTACGTCTTTTCAATTAAGGACGCAGTATTTTTTCCTAATTTTTATACTAAGATGAAACAGTTTTCTGCTTTTTTTAGTTTATTAATTAAAAAATATTCATATTTTTAATAATCAAATTCAAAGACAATTATATTTGCCATTATTTCCAATTTTTAATATGTAATTATTTTAATTTACCTAAAGACAGCGAACGATTTCCCGTTTAATTAATTAAAACATTTTTTTCTCCGTTTTGACTTGTTGTTGCATGCGCCTTTTCAACTATCGGGGGCAGTATTAGAGACGCTGTATAAACTTCATTACATGAGACATACGTATACGTAACTGAAAACGTCCTAGTTTTAATCATAGTGATGTATCTATGTATATGTACGTACATTCATTTTTGTACAGACACTGAAATACATTAACAAGACGGTAGCTATCTACATAAAATTTACATTGTATGTAAGTATCTTAAGCGAAAGCTTCCCACTTAAAAGCTCTACAAATGCACTGAAAGCTCTTTCGCGCACTAATCCCAAACCTTTTAGCTGCAATCAAAAGCCCCGAGCGCTGGCGCGGCCCGCCGACTGATGCTTGTGGAAGCGCCTAGGAATTTAATTTACATTTTTAATTAAGTTAAATTTTGTTCGGAAAGCTTTCACGGAATAGGAGTTTTCTTGATTAGAGTTCAGTTCGGCCTGAAGTTTGAGATTGATTAGTGGAGCTTTAATTGCTCTCTGCCGGTGAATAATGAATTCGATCAGCGAGGAGTCAAAGGGTGTCTGACGGCCTGTATTAACTTTGCTACTTTTGCAAGGGCTATTAAAATGTTTGTTTTCTGACCATGAGTGTAAGCAGCTTGCATCGTAAAATTGATAAATTATTTAGTAGCGCAGGGCATGTCCATATTTGCCTAGCGCTGTGTTTACCGAGGCCCGACTGCTACGTAATTGATGGAGGGGTGAATTTTAACCTAATGCTGCTTAATTGATCGCGCTGATAACGTAGTAATAATGGAGATACCTACGATAGCTGCCACCAGCGGCCCTACCTCGATAGTGCCCAAATGGGTTTCTGCCGCACTCCCCAAATTGCTCAAATACTTTAATTTAATGGACTACTCTCGTTCCATTAGTGATGCATCAGTCGGGGAGGTGTACTAATCCACGAAGCTTTATAAGTGCCCATTGAATTTATGTTGGTTTCACGCTGAGTTCCAGGATTGAGTAGAGCTAACCCTGCGTCACGCTCGCCTAACAAGCAGATAAAATTAATATTATCGCGCATTGTCTAGCATTATAAAACACCCTAATGGGCGCTTGTAAATCGGAAAGGGCACAAAGGAGCCAAGCTATAGCTGACATAAAAGCGAATAAATAAGAGTGTTCCGCGAAGCACTCTCACCGAGAACAAGTCGAGAGCCAGTGACGTACGATTTGACGTGGAATATTTTATCCGGGACTGCGTCGCCCGCCATCCATTCCACTTATCCCGGTGCTCTGTTGAATTTTTGACACGTCGTCGGAGGCAGTGTCCTTTCTGCGGCAGGTTTAGTGTAGCTGGGTCCTTTAAATTCGCATTATCCGTTGGGGCTCGTTCGTCACTCCGACTTAACACGTAGCGACAGATTACTGTGGGGACTCGCCTCCATTGTACTCTGATCCCGTCCCGAGCAGAGGGCGATACTTATTATTTGTTACTGTAGTAAACTGTGCTGAATTTTCATGTAGTTAAGGTATATATTTATTTATGTAAATTGTCTACACAAACCCTTTACGTGGAGTGAGTATTGCAGCATCAATATCACTGAGAAACCGTCAGAGATCTCGACTCCGGATAAAGCTAATTTTCCAGGTGAATCTAATCCCCTTTCCACTATTCGTCGACTGGGCGTCCGGGCGAGCGCAGCTGTTCGCCGTCCGCCAATCTGACCGAATCCGGCGCACAGCAATCCATATTAGATTTGCCCGTTCTCTCATATCCATTCTGAGATGTTCATATTTTATTGGGGCCAATAAAACGGATTCATGAATATGAGAAATGCATAACGAATACCGTATTTATGGATGGAGGCGCGCCGCCGCGGATATGTCGCGAGTAATTTGATAGCCGCCTTTGTAACAGGTGCTGATGGGAATTTCGATGCGGGTATAAAATTTTTTCATTCCGTTTGAGTTTGATAGCATATTCCGTTTTATATCGCCACAATTTTAACTAAATCAAAATATTTTATCATCGCTGGAATTGCCGCAGACACTCGTCGATTTACCTATTTATGGTTTTGCATATTTGTTTTTATAAATAAAGTGTGTGATGAAGGTGCGCCCATACAATAAATTATTAATGGTTATTGCATAGTTATGATCGAATGAATTTTAAAGATTAATGCATACCATTAACACTTATTAGCAATCAAGCTTGTTTATTTATAAATTATCACATTTTAATGGAATAAATCATAACCAGTTGTTTCTTTACATAAAAATAATGAATTAATTTTGTATGCTGCATGCAAAAGAGCAATCAGAAAATATTGTAGGTAAAGTCAGTAGCGAGGTAGCTCAGTAATAAATTGATAACATATCCAGAGACGGATCGCTGCATTGCATTACAACCGGATTGAAATACAAATAAGGATAAGTCTCGACCTCTGCTCTTAAAATTACCTTATTTACGAGCTTCACTTCGAACGTCTTCTTTGGTGGTCCTTTTATATCCTTGAGTGTTCAACATACAAATAATATAACCTTTACAACAAATCCATAAGTTGAAAGTTGCCTTAAAAATTCCGATTGGTTTTACGAGCATGCAATTTCGTGCAAATTAATAAATTTTGTTTTTCTACATTCGTATAAATTTTTAAATCACAGACATTTTATTTAAGATTATATATGTAAGTCCTAAAGTTGGGATAAAGTATTGTATCAAATTAAATATTTCTCATACAGAGGAGAGTGTCTAGTTATGTTACTGCCTCCCCTTAGTTTCAATTTACAGCTTTGCATGGACATCTCAGCTCAGCTCAACCTTCAAGTAATACCGGCTGATAGTGCGTTAGTAGTTCGCCCCACGTTTGAAACTCGACTCTATATCGCATTTGTAAGACAGAAAATTATTAGGTGGATCTCCGGAAGAGAACAAACATAATAAAAGAAACCCTAGTGCAAAGAGATCAAGGTTCGAAGTGGTGTGCTTTGAGCTAGTCGGTGCCGTTTGACGGTAGTTTGTTGGAGTAATAAGGTCTCGCACGGAGTGGACGTAAGGAGAGGATATCGTTTATTCTAATGAGGTTTCGTTGCGAGACGCATGCTGCCACTGTCCGCCGTATTACCCCCAGCTTTTCGGGGAGCTTCTTTTCCAAATAAAATTGGTTTCGAAATATACACGAGACGGGCAACGGTTGCCGAAACATTGCTTTAAAAGCGAATATCCAATTTGGAACGTATGTCATTGTTATTTCCATATTCAACTTTTTGAAATGAGCTCCTAACCATATTCGGCAGACAATCACTTAATTGGATTTATTCAATTATGATTCAAGCGAAAATATCAATTTCCACATTATTTATAGATTAATAATAAATAACCAGTGTCTATAATTTTGTTAAGCAAGTCTGAGAATACGCCGCGCCGCGGGCGCTCGCTTGGCTCAATGAATTATGCATAGCGCTGGCGTTAACTATTTTTTATAAATAAATCTATTCAATCTTGTATTTATTCAAATAGCGTAACAAATATGTCTAACTTTCGTAACTAAATTAACGAACGCGAGATTATCTCTATGATAATTTACAGTAATTTTGAAAAGAAAAAGATGCTACATCTAAATGCCTTGTTTAATTTTAATCCGTTTTTTAAGTAAGTGCCCATAGGTAAATGTAAATAAAAATTAACTTACGCTCTTAGAAAATAAATTACATTAGTATTGAAAAGAAGGGACCTAGTTACTTGACATTTTGACTGTCTATTGTAATTATATTTTACGTAGATAAACAGGACTGAATGAAGCTTTACCGGAACCATGGACAAAATAATTATTACAAGTCTAAGTAATTGGAACTATTTCCCATTGCTGTTAAAATGTTGTTCACTAGCAGTTAAATATGTTAATTGAATTAATTCAAACTTTTTAAACCAGTTTAATTAAAGTAATTGAAAATAATATTTCATTGTCATCTAATTCGACGATGACGACGGAAAAGTGCTCGTATAATATTGTTTCCGACAAATTATTTCCTTGCTTTTATTATTTATAACATCCTTCATTATTTTATGCAATTTTTTTTAATGTATTTCTTAAATTAGAACGGTGAGGTGCTGTTTTTCTTAGTAATTGTTTTCTTATTATGATTTTCTGGGAATCACATTTTCTATTTGCCATGGAAATATATCATCTGTACACATGTATATATAGCTACGTACCTGTATATACATGTGTACAGCTTGCCCTGCAAATTGTAGTAATGTCTACTATTAGTTTTCTTATATCATTTAGTAGTATTTTCTTTTGTTTCAGGATTAAATAAGCGGTGTGATGCGAGACTGACGGTATCACAATGATACGCGATCCACCGGCCATGCACAAGCCTGAAAACGCTACCAGTAAGTACACATTACACACTACCTAAGTGTCACCCTCGAAAATAAAAACGATATTAGGATTATAAATGTTCATCCTACTTATTCTACTTTTTATTAACGTAACGCGAGAGTTTATAAGGTGGATGGATGAATGGATGTTGGTTATATAGGTATATAAGTTGGTTATTAAATTATGCAAATTAAAATTTAAAATAAAATTAATTTATTTCAGGCAATTAAACACCCATTGAAATTAATAACAATACACAGTCAGTCAAATTACAAATTTAATATATCAGCAAGATCAAATAAAATAAATTCAATCTATTAAAAAATATCAACAGTGAAATAAAAAAAATAACTTAAATAAAATAAAACAAAATTAAATAAACTGCAAAAACTGTCGAACGGAATTTGATGAAATTTGGCATGTAGGTACCTAATTGAGTTCCTGGAAATAGACAAAAGATAAGAAGTAAGATACCTTTTAACTTGGACAACCGCGGGTGAAGCAGTGGGGAGCAACTGGTATATATTATATAAAGAAAGTGCGGGTGGTGAGTACAGACAAACAAAACCTAAATATCACTAGTACAGATGAGCATATGTTTTGTGCACATAATATTTTATTATACGTTTTCTACACACATACATACCTAGATTTCAGGGTATGTTGAGGCAAAAGGGGCAATTTTTAAAGGGTCACAGTAAAAAGTAAATCAGAGAACAACTTTATGACACAAAAAAATGTAAGCAGCCGACATTTTCGTTTTGCTGACGTCAATTTTTTCATAATATTAGGACAAACAGGTCGCGAAATAAAACGTTGGAAGGGTTGCGCCATAAACCGCCCGCCAGCGTCCGACGCGATATTAAAAAGGGGACGAACGATATTGCAATATCACATTTATGCGAAATGTCCGACACCCAGATCGTATTGATAAAAATAAGCGATTTTTTATTGTGCTCCGCAATGCCTACCTACGAACAAATAAACCGGCGAACTTAAAAGGATCTTGTCGAATCACGGAACCCGACGAATTACAATAAATCTGAAGGCTCTACCTCGTCCCGTCTTCTGCGCAACATTTCATAAGCCTTTATCGTAATCAAAATCGTATTTTACGTTGTTACGGCTATTAAGCTATTCGACGTGATGGAAAATCGAATATCCTTTTACTGCATCGGATAGCTGTTTTCTCTTTAGCCTCTGTATGGAAACTTTGCGCTCTACTTTAAGTTATCGGTGAAAGTCAGACTTGAATGTCTTTCAATGTCTTCTTATTTATTTTGTTTACATGATAGAACTGAGTTATTTTGGCAATAAGGACAGCCCTAAAGTGAACAGCGGGTTCATTCTCATGACGGTCACGTATTTAACCACTAGAACGGTTTCAATTTTGGTAAGAATAACACAACAAATTCGCATGAGCATCGAATGCAGCAGGAGCAAGGGCGGAAAATTGCGGCGACAGTGCGGGTGCCGGGCGGCAGTGGCAGCGCAGAGCGGCGTGGCGAGAGCGGCTCGCCGGCGCGCTGCTCTGGGCCGCCCTGATAAAATTTATGGCCACTTCCCCTTTAAAACAATATTGAGGGCTCAGTTGGGATTTATGTCTCGCCGCTGCTGCAGCGACTCAATTTATTCTTCAATTTTTCATACAATAACTCACACACGTATTACGAGTGATGGATGAAAAGGACTAACTTTCGGGCTTTAATAAGAGCCTCCAGATGCGAATCTCCAAATTGGCTGAAGTTTATTGCCCACTTATGTCAGGCTTAAGTTTCGCCCGGAGCCTTTCTCTGAGAAAATAAATTATGACGTAGATTGTCTCGACTTGTGTACGTTTGATTGCCGGAGAATGGCGCGGAAATATACCGCCATTCTGTAAACAATAACAAATTAACGGTGTAAACAATATTCATGTTCTGACCGGTAGCTCTGTTTTCGGGAAACTTTAACGTAACGAGTTTGGCATCATTTTAGAGCATACATTCAATGCAATGCTCACATGGATTCGTATAAGGACAGGACAACTTATAACTGCTTTGCCAGTTATTCAACCGCCAAGCTGTAGTGCGCAAGCATTCCGGTTTGAAGGGCATTGTAGCCAGCGAAATTACTGGGCATTATGAGACTCAATAGCTAATTGTCTCAGAGTGACGAGCGTAGTGCAGTGCCGCGCAGGATTTTGCAAAACAAAGTTCTGGGTGGTGCTGTTATTGTTGTGGGCTGGCGTATTGCTTACCATCGGGCAAACGACCAGCTCGTCTCGTCATTCAGTTACATAAAAAAAAACTATTAGAGTTGCCAAAAAATCCTTACCTGAATTGAAAATACGAACAACGAATTTGTTCAAAAAAGTTGTGATAAAATGTGATAATTGCTAAATGAAAATATTTGTTTACATTCATTCTAATTTGAAAAGCATTTTCTTCCAATCAAAACTGCCTAATTGAAATTTTAATTGCTGAAAACTCTTTTCTTAGAAATCGTTTACCACTGCTATTAGGCTTAATTCAAAAATTAATTTAAACTTTCACAAGGTTGAGTCGGGAAGCGAGCACCGGCGTAAAAGCAATATCAATTTCATAATTTTAATTAAAAAAAACTAACTTCGCTGATGACAAAGTTTCGTACTTTTTTAATAACGAAATGTTAACAGGGGAGGGGACATTGTAAGGGGAGACATGGTCTGCTCGACGTCAAACTATGGAGTTAATACGCTACAACTGCTGTTCGTGGTACCTACACTGAAGTACTTATGTCATGGACGGTAGACGGAATGATTACCGTAACTTACTTTAACAGGTAAGTTTGTTTAGCAATATAGCAGTATCTACTTTTCAATTACAGTCACTATGTACTTACAATTATGATTTTGTTAAAAAACGACATATTTGCGTTCGTAACACCTATTACCTAACAATGTAAATGCTATTAGCGCACATTCCTTAAATATTCTAAGCTAATTTGTTCCATGCCGTAAACAGATAGGCATGTTGACATCGTTATTCAGGGCGAATATCCTGTTAGGTTTTTTTTCTACATTTTATTCGCTTTTATTGCAAAACTCGTAAGGGTTATGATTCATGAACGGTTTCGAAAAACCGAATATTTTCCGATATCCAAAGGTTTATCAAGTACCGTGAAAAATCTATAGTTAAGGATATATATGTATATATCATGAAGAAAAATCCACGGAAAATATATCGCATGGCCACATTTTATATGCATAGCGACATAGTGTTTCTAACTCCATGCTCTGTAATAAAGTAGTGGCAACCCTAACCCCGCATTTGGTTCAATCTAATTACCGCCCGCATAATGGATATCGCGAGTGCGCAATCAACTCCATTGTTTAATGAGTGACCGACGCGACTAACCTATACTAGTAGTGCGGGAGCTCTTGCGTGGTTTACTCACGCATGCACGCGTAGCACGTATCGGATAAGAATTTTTTTTTTAATGTAACGGAATGACGAGACGAGCTGGTCTTTCGCCTGATGGTAAGCAATACACTTGCCCATAACAGTAACAGCACCGCCCAGAAGTATGATTTTCAAAATCCTGCGCGGCGCTGCACTGCGCTCGTCATCCTGAGACAGTTAGCTGTTAAGTCTCATAATGCCCAGTAATTTCGCTGGCTACAATGCTCTTCAAACCGGAACACAGCAATGCTTGCGTACTACTGCTTGGCGACTGACAAAGCGGTGGTGCCCACCCAGACGGCTTCTCGCATGCAAAATACCTACCACCAGTAAAGTGGTTCATACCACCAATTTTTGAAACAAAAAATTATTTAAATGTATACTTTCAGTAAGGCGTATCTAAACAAATATAAGTTACTGTTACGCGAAATTATTGAAATGTCACTACGAATATATGTATTCTTTGTACGAATAGTTGAATATATTCTTTTGAATATATTTTTTTAGTCTTATGTAAGACGTTCAAATTGAAAAAAGTTTTGACCTAACTTTTTGTAATACTTATATGTATACCTCGCGCCAAACTTGATGGCGGCTGACTGGCGCATCACGTGATCTGCGCAGATACAATTTTGTATGTGAATTTGTTACTGCGCAGGTCACGTGGTGCGTCTGTCAGCCGCCATTAAGTTTGACGCGTATTATACCTACCTATACTCGTTATCATATTAGACGTAGGCGTTTAAACTATTTACTATAATTTAGTCCGTAGTATGCGCGATCATTTAGAACAGCTGCAACCACAATCATTATACAAATCCATTAGTATCGCACATTAGATTATACGTGTGATTATTTGCCTTAGTAATGAAAATGAATAAACGGCCGCTTTTAATGGTATTTACTCGGAACTTGTTAAATAAAATTTAAGCGCCTTCGAGGAAAACACTACAAGAAGTTTGCTTTAGTGAAGGCTGTCACGTGGTTCAATTAAGAAGCCTTCGCCTTCACCTTCAATTACCTATAGTAAATACACTCTATTTTGTTTAAAATAATCTTCAAGATATCTTCATCATGTTCTTTATTCAAGACGCACTTGTCTACCTATACGTCAAATGATTACAGTGACAGTAACACCACCGGCACCGTCGGAAAAATCAAATGATACAACAAGAAACTAACGGCTATATTTTTAAACTTTTCTTACAAAGAAGTAGGTCTAACGGCAAAAAACATCCTTGTGAGGATGTTTGTATCGCATTTACGGAAAAACTACTGAACGGATTTTGATGAAATTTGGTATGTAGGTACTTTGGGTCCTGGAACAGGACATAGGCTGTCTTTTATTTCGAGAAACCGCGGGTGAAACCGCGAGGCGCAGCTAGTAAATAATAAAATAAAATAAAAAATACAACTAAAGAACCATTATATTTCATCCTTCTTTTGTTTCTTTCTCCGTTTCTTCCAGTACAGTGGATCTAGCACGTCACTCGTAGGTAATAAACAAGACATAATTCTTATTCGAATTCCCTTATCCAGTCTTAATTAGTTTAATTAGACCATATGATAGTAATGCAATGGAATCAGGCGTGACGTTGCGGAAATTCATCTCAAAACTGAAACGCAATGAAAATATATAGTGTAATCCCGCTGAATATTATGTAGGTTGTTGTTAGTTCCTAACAACAATAAACAAAGAGTGTTGTTGTTAGGAACTAACAACAACCTACATAATATTCAGCGGGATTACACTATATATTTTCATTGCGTTTCAGTTTCCATATGATAGTCTTAATCTCAGGGACTAACCAAGTTAATTATTTTACAAGAGTAGATCAATATAGAATGTGTGTATGTAGGTATTTCAATAACTAATCTGTGTTCATTCTTTGCTATGTTCAGTATTCAGACTACTTAGTTACATTTCTTGAAAACAGTCTGCATAAATATAACATTCTACTTACTTTTTTATGGCAGCACTATTAGTCCATATAAGAAGTTTCCAACGATCAATTACAACAGACAAGGCTCGATGAAGAACAATTTTAGACTATGAATAGGCAATGTGTATACAAAATGAGGGGAGTCCACGACACCTCTATGTACTGTTATACTGTGTATGTATGCACGTACCTTGCAGAAAACGCCAAATCTTTGGTGAAGTTTTAGATACAACTTTGTCAAACCACAAAAACCGCCTAACTACTTTACGAGACCCCCAAAAAAACGGAAATGAGTTCCGCCACTCAAAAAGGATTTCAACAACAAAAATCCATTACAGATTCCAATTAGATACTATGTTTAGAAGTAATTTTGCGGTGAAATTAGAAAATTAATATAACACCGGCCGCAAAGCAAGAGCGGTAGCGGAAGCGACTTAGCGAACTTCCGGTGAAACAGCGATATATGCCATTGCCCCACTCACGCCAAAATAAATTACTTTTCATCCATTTCCTGGTTTCTTTTCATTTCGGCGCCTTAATACGTTGGCGGCGGCCGAGCGGCTGTGTCGGCGAAATTATACTGCCGCCCAGTGCGGTAGCCAAGTCTCTATCAAATTCTCTACCCGACGGTAATAAAATGAAAATAATACGGAGTGCCTCCACCCGCCAAACGATATTTATGTCCCGGGTATGTTATTATCGCGCCTTTTGTTGACTTTACAAAGGCGGAAAATTAAGAGATGACTGGAAGATAATGATCAGGGATACCGGTTGATGGTGGTGCGTGAAGAAAAGTCGAGCTGTGAGTGCAGACGCAGTGTGTGAATTGATGCACTTAATCGATATGCCTATTAGAACGCGAAGCTGCACGTAATTACGGCTTTAACAACATGCGCGCCAGAAATGGGCAAAACACGCCAGCGGGCGCACGCTCGCCTTCGTGAGCCGGGAGTCTTTCTGCGGAAAATACACCCATTTTTGCACATACAACATTTTTCCAATATCTCGAAGAAACCTCACCGCGCCCGCGCATACGTTCCTAGAATATTAAGGAAACCAAGCTGACTTGATTAACTTTTAACATTTCGCGTTAACGCTCGTCACGGACCTGAGCGGATATTATATAATTAGATTAATTACTTCTCTGCAGCTTTGATGATTGCTTATTCGCCGTAGCATAATTATGGAATTGGATTATAAAGTAGAAGGAAGTGTTAATTATGTTATTTGAGAGCTTTCGGAATTCCGAGAATGAACATCTCCGCTTGTTCCACTACCGGACATGGACATTGCTCAAGATGTCCAACTCGAATATTTATTTTAAATAATTTTGTACGTTCTTTATAGTGGATTCATTCCAATAAAGTTTAATCTAGAGCAATAATTTAGTTAATGGCTTGTACTTACAATGTATCACATAAGTAGTATTAACCCCCTGCGAGCAGTCGTTTCCACCGCTTCATCCCCGCGGCGTTCCAACTAATTGTGAGTTGCGACGCTGGCGCTGGGAGCAGGCATCTCCGTACGTCATCTTTATTATTTTATTACCAAAGTAAAGAACCATCATTAATACACTCCAATTAAGTTTATTGTCGCACCGTCGGCATCAATAAACGAGGGGTACCTATCAAGTTGACGGACGCGGCGACGATGCGCAAGTGATCGATTACGATGAGTTATGTCCACCTAGTTACCCCTTCAATTGGACCCCTGATTGGTTTGACGTACTCGTACACGCTGTTATTATGGCCCGTGCGTCGATCAATTGAAACTGATTGTTTACTAAATGGCCATCGGCATATTTATTCATGCCCATTCCGACGCTCTCACAAATTGTCTACTCGTTCACGCGACGCTGCGTCGTATAAAAGGAAATAAGAATTGTAGTTTAGCCTTTTAGAGCGTGAATGTTCCATAAAATTTTATTAGGTGCTGTCAATGCACATAATGAGTCCACGTTTTCAATGTTGCTAGTTTTTTCTTGTGTGAGAAAAATGCGTATGCGCATCTTAATGACGTCAGCCGGTGGCGAGCAACGGCTGCGTGTCACGCGGCTTGCCTTTGCGCGAATTAATTGACGCAATTACGCAGTAGAAAAGAAAACAATTGAAACAAACTTAAAGCCATAATGAGCGTAGTATTACGAACAATTACCCGCTTACGTTCAGCGTAATAACTGAATCCATTACCATTGCTTATGCCCAAGCCTTATATTTAAATTTACCTTTCTATTCTATATCTGGTCATACATACATAATTTATGTTAATACCCGTTTTTAGTAACAAGAAATTGTTTACTTGTTTTATCTGACCATTACAGTTTTTGCCGCCAAGTATCTTATTATCAAGTTTTTGATTCAAATAATCATGCCGATACAATATACCAATAAAAAATTCGTAATACCAAGAAATCCAATGTGCAATTTCTGAAAACAGTAAGTTTATTGCTTTTAAAATGAACAGTTAATATAATCGTTTTGGAAATTTACATTCACTGTATTTAACGACAGGTTGTGGCTGTAACGAGTAATAAATACATACAACCTTTAAAATTTAAATTGAAGTTTAATAATAACGTACACGTTCAAAAGAAAATTCAAAAGATACCAATATAAACACTACTTTGTAAACAGATAACTATCATATTGGTTTGATTGGTATAGGTATACTTGTGGTAAGTCTCTCGAATGCTGGAGGCCGTCTGGGTAGGTACCACAGCTTTGCTAGTTATTCTGCCGCTAAACAGTAGTGCGCAAGCATTACTGTGTTCCAGTTTGAAGGGCCATTGTAGCCAGCGAAATTACTGGGCATATGTGATCATATCTGATGTCTCGGGGTGATGAGCGCAATGCAGTCCTCCGCAGTGTTTTTTATGGTATTAAAAGTTCTGGGTGGCACTGCAATAGTCATGGGCACGTAGCGCTTACCATCAGGCAAACGACTGTCTCATCAATCAGATCAAATAAAAAGCTACACGAATAAAAAGTTTTGTTTCCAGGGATATTGGTTTTGGGTAGATTTTAATAAGTAGTAGTAGTGGGTAGAGCGAATAGCAATCTACAAAAAAATGCTCTACATTCTTTATGTCACATTCGTCTCTCCTATCTGACTACCTGCCGCCATCATTATATATTACTAGCGGCTCGCCGCGGTTTCCCGGTATAAAAAGTAGCCTATGTCCTGACCTAAAGTACCTACAAACCAAATTTCATCAAAATCTGTTCAGTAGTTTTGCGTGATGAGCAACTTGTATCCTCACAAACTCTCGCATTTATAATACTAGTCGGATAATCTCTTAGCATATTGCTAACAGCTAAACTTGGAGATTGCCAAATTAATTTGAAACTATATCACAGAATAAATAATAGTACATTACCTTTATACGAGAGTATAGAATTTATTTATCCTCTATACCTATACAGAGTATTTAATATAATTGAAATCTGCACAATGCATTCACCAACACCTGCCCCCCTACCCATATGTCCCTCAAGCGCCAATCGTATATCGTGTTGAGATCGAATTAAGGTATAGCTTCACTGCGACTAATAAGATACGGTCTAACTATTATCGATTCAAGCAAGAAATCGAATTAATCTGATTAATTTATACCAAAATACGATGACTACGAGTTGAGATAAACTTAATGGGACAATATATGGCATCATAAGACATTGTCGCAGTGATTTTACACCCTAATCTGAGCTCAACACGATATACGATTGGCACTTGAGGGAGATATAGGTACGGGTGCTGTTCTCTTATTTTATTAAAACTAAAAAATATTAATTATAATAAACATAAATTATTTTTCAAAAAAAACTAAACCGACTTCAAAACCACAAATAGGCACTCAAAAGTGAAAAATAAATTAATATAATTATCATAAGCGCTGCCCACTCATATATTTGAAGTCGGTGCCAGCCAAGTCTATTAGGTAGCAGATAAATACTATGTATATAATAACTATTGTACTACTGTATTGTACTGTATTGTATTGTACTACTTGTAGGTAGTATCTATCTACTACCTTTTAGACTTGGCTGGCACCGACTTCAAATATATGAGTGGGCAGCGCTTATGATAATTATATTAATTTATTTTTCACTTTTGAGTGCCTATTTGTGGTTTTGAAGTCGGTTTAGTTTTTTTTGAAAAATAATTTATTTTAACCTTTTTAGTGCAAAACAAGTTTTAATTAAATTAATTTAAAAAGTTTTTAAAGACAAGCATTTATGATCTAGCAGCCACATCATGACGAAGTTTAAAACGGGCTATCATAATTAAATTTATGTACAAAAAAAATTCATGACTCTCCTATTCTCTGTTGAGGAGTTCCCTCGCCGGAAGTCATTCCTGGGTGTATCAGCCATGTCATGGTGGAATTTAGAACAGGCTATTATGGTTAAATCCATTTACAAAATTTTGTGTCTATACTATTCACCGTTGAGGAGTTCCCTCGCCGGAAGTCAACCCTGGGTGAAGCATGTGAAGCAGTCGAATACAAACCTCCACCTTTAGAAAGTTGGTTACAACAAAAACAAGAACCGACTTGAAGATTAAACTTATATTTTTTTTTGTTTTCGCTATTTTTTTCAAAAAGTGCTGAATGAATTTCGATATAATTTATATGGGACCACCTCTGAAGTATGACCTACCAATCAAAAAAAGAATCATCGAAATCCATTCATAATTGGCGGAGTAATCGCGTAACAAACACACAAAAAAAAAAATAAAAAAAAAAAAAAAAACATACCGTCGAATTGTAAACCTCCTCCTTTTTGAAGTCGGTTAATAAAATCGAGTCGATCGAGAGTTTGACTTAGGTACATAAAACAACCATAATCTAATAACCCACCAGTGGCCAAACTTGAACCTAAAAACAAAAACGTTCCCAAAATGCTGGCAGCAATGCCTCCTTGAAGGGAATTTTATTAATGTTCAATTGTATTGGTCGGCAACGCATCAGCAATGCCTCTGGTGCTGCAGATGTCCATAGGCGACGGTAACGTCTGCTTGTTTGCAGACAAATTAAAATAAAAAAAATTGTTTTTAACGTTTTAAAAGCATCTAATTCCTTATAGGTCAGCAAGAAGAGAGCAAATATGGCCTCAATGCAAGCGTGACGGGGAACACAGGCGGCGCCAGGCTATGCGCGCAATGCGGAAAGGTCATCACGGAGCGGTTCCTTCTGAAGGCCATGGAGCGGTTCTGGCATGAGGACTGCCTGAAGTGCGGCTGCTGTGACTGCCGCCTCGGAGAAGTCGGCTCGAAGCTCTATTATAAAGCAGACCTCATGCTTTGCAAAAGGGACTATCTTAGGTAAGTCATTAAACAAGCAGTAGTTTGCAAGCATTACTGTGTTACAGTTTAGTTCAAGTTTGGAACTCATTGTATAGGGGTTTTTATTCTCCTTGGATGATATTATAGGAACAGAGATTTCTTTGTCCAAGCATACCTGTTAATATTTAAACCAGTTACATATTTTAACTACTGTATTTTTAGATAGCCATTAAAATATTTAAGAGCTTTAAATCTGGAATACATATAATTTTAGTTTTAAAAGTTTTAACAACCGATTTACTCGCTTAAAAAGTGATATAGCGTGCGTCTTAAGTGGTCGTGGTATTTATAAGTCATAAGTATTTCATTTTTATAACCCTGTTATTTTTTTAACAGGTTATTTGGTGCCACCGGCAACTGTGTGGCGTGCAACAAAGTCATTCCCGCCTTCGAAATGGTAATGCGAGCCAAGAGTTTCGTTTACCATTTAGAGTGTTTCGCCTGTCAACAGTGCAACCACAGGTACGGAAACACCATGTTCGTAAAAGAGTCGTCAACACGTAATGTCTATATTATGTCTATATACATGTCTAACAAGTCAAAATGTACCTACTTTTTTTATTAACTATTTTTTGTTTTTTTTTTACGCCCAACGATCACATACATATAGATCTTGGCCCGTAACTAGGATTCCCTGTGTCTAGAGTACCAGGAACTATGAGGACTATGGTCCGACAACACCCAGACACGAAACATTTTTTTTTCCGCGCATAAACATTTGTCCTATAGCGGTAATCGAACCCGCAACCACGGTGGTGTACGAAATTCGAGGCAACCTGCCCAACCACTACAACGCAGAGGTTGTCAAAACCTTTACCTGTATGCTGTCTTTTGTTAAATTAGATCTTATTCAAAGAAATCGAATATATATGTAAAGTAAGAGCTATTGTCTCAGGGTGACGAGCGCAGTGCTGCGCAAGATTTTGCAAACGGTTACTTAACTGATCTGTCTAGAGAATACTTAACTTTTTTAATTGGAAGGTTTATCATACAAAATTCAACCATTATTAACTTGTTCACTGAATAGTAGATGTGAATAAATTTATGCGTGGTGAACTATTTACGGGTGGTTATTTGCGCAAAATTAATAAAGTGGTACAATTTATATTAGGTTACTGTTATAAATGGTACCATAAACGGTACAATTAATTAAATGGTATAATTTATATTAGGTTACTGTTATAAATTGTACCATAACGGTACAAATTATAAAATGGTACAATTTATATTAGGTTACTGTTATAAATGGTACCATAAACGGTACAATTAATTAAATGGTATAATTTATATTAGGTTACTGTTATAAATTGTACCATAACGGTACAAATTATAAAATGGTACAATTTATATTAGGTTACTGTTATAAATGGTACCATAAACGGTACAATTAATTAAATGGTATAATTTATATTAGGTTACTGTTATAAATTGTACCATAACGGTACAAATTATAAAATGGTACAATTTATATTAGGTTACTGTTATAAATTGTACCATAACGGTACAATTAATAAAATGGTACAATTTATATTAGGTTACTGTTATACATTGTACCATAAACGGTACAATTAATAAAATGGTACAATTTTGCGTAAATGACCACCCGTTTACCACACATAACTTTAGGCATTTCTATTTCTACTCTTCAGTGAACAAGTTAATAATGGTTGAATTTTATATGAAATACGTACTACCTTAATGCAGTTACCGTAACAATATTTTATTATGTCGTAGGTTCTGCGTAGGCGACAGGTTCTACCTGTGCGACAACAAGATCCTCTGCGAGTATGACTACGAAGAGAGACTAGTGTTCGCCAGCATGGCAGCCAATCCGAGCGGCCTGGCGCACATCCGGCGGCAAGTCAGTGGGTTACAGGTAGGCTATCTTACTAGCATATTACTAGAGCTGCGCACCGTGGTTTCACCCGCAGTTTCTCAAGATAAAAAGTAGCCTATGTGTTAATCCAGGATGTAAACTATCTCCATTCGGAATTTCACTAAAATCCGTTGAGCTGTTACAGAGCGTGAAGAAGTGACAAACACTAACACACAAACTGTCGCATTTATAATATTACTGTGATTTATTTTAATAAAAAAATATTATGTCTTATAAAGAGTTGTGGCTCAGTGGAAGGAAGCACATGCGACTTTCGATCTGACGCACCTGAGTTCAAATCCCGCTGGCCTCGTACCACTGACTTCATTAAGTTATGTGCGGATTCAATTTAACACTCGCTCAACGGTCCAAGACTTAATCACAAAAAAATTCAAGGACATGTGACATCCACCAACCGCACTGGGCCGAGTGGTGGGTTATGGTCTATACTATTTCCCATACTCTCTTATATTTTTAACCGACTTCAAAAAGAAGGAGGTTTACAATTCGACGGTATGTTTTTTTTTTATTTTTTTTTTTATTTTTTTTTGTGTGTTTGTTACGCGATTACTCCGCCAATTAAGAATGGATTTCGGTGATTCTTTTTTTGATTGGTAGGTCATACTTCAGAGGTGGTCCCATATAAATTTTATCGAAATTCATTCAGCACTTTTTGAAAAAAATAGCGAAAACAAAAAAAAATATAAGTTTAATCTTCAAGTCGGTTCTTGTTTTTGTTGTAACCGACTTTCTAAAGGTGGAGGTTTGTATTCGACTGCTTCACATGCTTCACCCAGGGTTGACTTCCGGCGAGGGAACTCCTCAACGGTGAATAGTATAGACACAAAATTTTGTAAATGGATTTAACCATAATAGCCTGTTCTAAATTCCACCATGACATGGCTGATACACCCAGGAATGACTTCCGGCGAGGGAACTCCTCAACAGAGAATAGGAGAGTCATGATTTTTTTTTGTACATAAATTTAATTATAATAGCCCGTTTTAAACTTCGTCATGATGTGGCTGCTAGATCATAAATGCTTGTCTTTAAAAACTTTTTAAATTAATTTAATTAAAACTTGTTTTGCACTAAAAAGGTTAAAATAAATTATTTAAAAAAAAAAAAAACTAAACCGCCTTCAAAACCACAAATAGGCACTCAAAAGTGAAAAATAAATTAATATAATTATCATAAGCGCTGCCCACTCATATATTTGAAGTCGGTGCCAGCCAAGTCTAAAAGGTAGTAGATAGATACTACCTACAAGTAGTACAATACAATACAGTACAATACAGTAGTACAATAGTTACTATATACATAGTATTTATTTGCTACCTAATAGACTTGGCTGGCACCGACTTCAAATATATGAGTGGGCAGCGCTTATGATAATTATATTAATTTATTTTTCACTTTTCAGTGCCTATTTGTGATTTTGAAGGCGGTTTAGTTTTTTTTTGAAAAATAATTTATGTGTATTTAACTTACATATAACAACAGCTATTACATTATGGTAAAATTTTGAGAAGGGTGTGTATGGTAAAGCATTAGAAAATTTATACATTTAGTGTTTTTTTCCAAAAATATTTTAAATCTTTAATAAGTAATGGCGACAATCAAACCTGTAACTTAAAAAAAACCTGTATTCATTTGCAATGACTCTTATTGTTGCTGATATGGATCAAATCTTGCATTGAAAATATAATGCCAACAACAGTTTTTCTGTAAGTAGGCGATAAGTATAGCTAGAGAGTGGCTCGAGTAGCCTTATATGACAGGTATATCTTTGGAGTTAATTCAGATAAGTCTAGACACAGTCATTATCTCTTTGATGAGAATATGAAAGGGTCGTCTGATCTATGAATAGTTAGAGTTATTGATTGACCCCATTGTATACCTATTTTTATGAAGAAATTGCCGTTTTGTAGCGGGCGGGTCAATAATGACCACTTCACGTTGCGGGTTCTCAGACTGTTTCATGCAGACGGAATATCTAATAGGACTACGCTAATAGTACTTTGTATACCGAGCACCACGTAGCGTTCTCCGGCCGAAGAGCTGACGTGGCCCAGTGTCCACCGTGGGACCGGAAACCTGTCTTCGACAACTGCTGTTACCTTCTTTCAAAATTAAATTGCCAACTTAACAACCGCAAAACTATATTTGTGCCTTTACTCTTTAATGAGCGTATGATTGGTTTATCTCATTCTCTACGGACACTTGTTATTTTCATGCCTCAATTTACCTTCATAAAACAAAATAACATTAATTTTCAGTGCATCCATTAAGTATGTATATTTTTCAATAGAGAACATAAAAATGTCTTACTCCTTAGAATTTTTTGAAATATCTTCACTGCGGCTGAAATAAAGGGCACGTGAAAAAGTCGACTCAGTTGGAGTAAATAACTCCCACAAGGACACTGTTAGTGGGAGATTCTATCTCCACTTTATTATGTTTCTTTTGTGATCATTAATCTTTCTCGTACGAACGCTTGTCGGAATGCGAATGTGGGGGAATCTATTTCATTTTATGAGTCGCGCGAGTGGAGGGACCCATTCAGCCGCACGACATTTCTAATCGACTTTTTGATTGCGCGCACGGTCTACTGTTCGGAGCTCGACAAGGGAATCGAACACCGAATTTAAATTACTAAGTATTTAGTTTCGATCCTATTTAATGTCCTGATGGAGGATAAGAGAGATCAATTTGATGGTTTTTATTGTTGACTGACTAGGTTGATCTCGGGAACATATATATAGGGATCAGTTCACAGAAAAGATTAGAAAGACTCGTGACAGGAACCATGCCACAGCTCGGGCGTTTACGAGGATTATTGATTTATTAATTGATAATATTAAATAACTCTACTCTTTAATAATAAAAAACTCTCAACGGTCCACGTATTATGACTAAGATTCCCTGTATCCACATACTACGAAGACCCCCGACACTCCATACAAATTCGCTGAGCTAACTGTCTACTACTACCTGATCCCCGACACTCCATACAAATTCGCCGAGCTAACTGTCTACTACTACCTGATCCCCGACACTCCATACAAATTCGCCGAGCTAACTGTCTACTACTACTGGCGCACCGGCCTGTCCGCACACGTTTTGTGTGTGTGCGTAATTATTGTAGGGATGATCTAAGGCAATTGAGCGAGACAAGGACAGTGCTATACATAGGCAACATAAGTGTTTTTCTTTATAACTACTTTGACTTTGATTAAGGGGGGATATTGGGGGGTTAGGAGTGTCGTAAGTAATAGTACGTAAGTATGTAAGTAATACGTAAGTAATAGTTAGTTTTCTTTGCTATGACTAAGATTTCATGCAGTAACTGCGAGTACCATGGAAGATATTGTATCAAGATCGTTTGTAAAATGCCATAAGCTGACTTGACTGAGCCGTGTTATCACATCACCATTGTTGCAGTCGCCAAGCGGTGGTGGATACGTGGGCGGCGTGAGCGGGTGCGCCGGAGCGCCCGGGCCTGCACTGGCGGACAAGGACGGCAATGGATGCCCGGGAGACGACGCGTCCTCGGGCTACGGCAGCCCTCCCGACCCCGACGTCTGCGACGCCGCGCGATGACCGCAGGTGTCGCGCCGACTTGCAGCCTCGGTGAGTACCCATCTCTTGCTGTAACATGCATCGAGAAGCTAAATATCACACTCACTCTAAAGTTCAAAGTTCAATAGTTCTTTACGCACTTATGAACGTCAACTATTAGGACTCTACTCCCGTTTCGAAAAACGAACCTAGAAGATACGACAAGAAGCTGAGAAGTATTTTTAAGCTATTGCATAGCTTCTATCGCGGGTCTTGAGCGTGGAGACCGAATCCAGAAATTTCGTAACGAAAATATCCTAACACCCCCCACTCCGAATGCTATGCAATAGCTTTACCGCGGCAGTCTCCGAGTGCCACACGTCTTTTTTTTTTATAAAACTTTCGTTACATTATGTTGGTTTTTAACAATATCATTATGTTTCTTAAGTGACAGTTGTCGAAGTCATTTCACTTTACGCTTCAACTTTACGTTTTCTGCTGTAACATGGATGCAGTAATGGGTCGATGGAGTAAACGGGTTCTAGAGTGGAGACCACGTTTAGGCAAACGTAGTGTAGGACGCCCTGCGGCTAGATGCGAAGATAGAGCGACGACCTGCACAAAGTAGCTGGCAGCAATTACATGAGGAGAGCTGAAGATCGGGCTCAGTGGCGTGCATTGGGGGAGGCCTATGTCCAGCAATGGACTAATACGGGCTGTTGATGATGATGATCATGGATGCAGTAATAGCAATCAAATATAATAGTAATAGAAGCATCTTTTTAGCATTATTTTTCTTTGCAGTTTGACTCACAGGAAATCATCTGCTACTGGAACAAAGCCTGCAGCCAACAGGAGCTATCCCAATTCTGGAGTCTCCTAAATCTTACAATTTTTTGTATTACCAGTAAAGCTTCACTCGATAAGAGGAAATAAGTTTTCTTTGAATACCCATATTTCATCGAATCAATGAACACAAAACCACTACCTGACTTGACCTGTTTGCAATGCTTAAGTACCTTTTCAATTATTTTCATAAAATTCCTTCTTGAAAATACAATACCAATTAAAAGGTATCGAACAATGGGGTTTTCTACGAAGCAGACAATGAGATTACTATTATAAAATTGCTAGCATTCCTTATCGAGCAAAGGCTTCCTTGAAGGATAGCTTTTGTTGACTTGAGTGCATTCTATGTTCATTTTATGACTGCACAGACACGGCTTTAGGTCCATACGTAGTTCTTTGTTCACTATGTAACAAACGGCACATAGTTATAAAGATGCCTTTAGCACAGTAGTACCACTAATAACCAAGGTTTTGTTCTCCAGGTGAAACCCCACTGAGTGTTGGCGAGGCGCTGCGCCCCGCGGCCCCTACGCCGCCGACACACACACACCTCTCACCGCATTGACCCATCAGCTCTACATCACACTACATTAATGTACGGGGAACTCTGGTGGTAGTGCACAAGCGTCTGATGATCTGATCAGTTTCGTTTGGTAAGCTTTTGTTGTTGAATTTTAGCAAAAGCAGTGGTTTTCGTAGCTCAATTGGTTAAGTCCTTACCGCAATAGGGCATTTGAGATGCCGATTTAACTTTTCAAGTCCCAGTCGGGTGAATTAAGTCTGTCCGAAATGTATATAGGTATCTTCTTACAAAATTCACTCGGATGTCGCTTACATGTCCTAGAAACTGGATTGATAATGGGATTCATTCGTCAAGTTGCTCACACGATTATACTAATTATTATACCTAAATATGTCAAGTAAAATCTGTTAACAACATCCAGTTTACTGGTTAAGTGAAATGCTTATAATAGAAAGTCATTTTAATGCTAATGTCAATGCCAAAAACTTGTTCAGCAAAAGTGGTTTGTAGTACGGCAATTTGTGCATTATCATCGGACACCTCTATAGAATCGTCTTAAGGCTTTATTTTTGTAATAAGTTCTCGATAAGGTCTGTTAAAGAATCTCAGAGATAAAGGTGTTGTGTTCGTTCGCGGCCCGGTACCACGTACCGAACGTAACCGGCTAAGTGCAGAATTACATCGGGAGATTTATATTATGAGGCTAGCGCGAGTCACTTTAAGGCGCATTTGGACGATGCGATCGATGGTACGATAAAATTGTATGGCGTTGTAAAATGTCTCATCAGTCATAGTGGTGAGAGAAATGGAATTAATTGTCTCGTTATTTGTGTTGCGAAATGAGTGAATGTTATTTATAGAGTACTGCAAATATCTCAAAATGCATAAGAATGTACACAGAAGGGTCTACAACAATCTACAAACGACGAACGATCTACAAACATTCCGACAATTAAAAAAAAAAATCAAGTGCCAAAACGCAGCTTTTATTCAATTTCAAGAGGGATGTGCCATTTGCCTCTTAAAGTGACGTCACGTTATTGAATGCAAACGTTGGATCAACACGTTTTGTAGAAATACGACATAACCCCTACCGCAAGGTTTGTGCGATATTCCATCGCGTCGTCTGTGCACACCCTAAGTGGAGGCGGGCCGCGACTGGCGGGCCACTTTACAAAGTGTCCGGGATGAGCCGCGATAACGTTGTTAGAACACGATATTTCCATTATGTATACGATTTGAGCACTTGTTTACATGTTAAGATACCGCATACCAAGCGTGGGAGGGCGGGCTCTTGCTTTTATACCTCTACCACGCTCTTGCCACGTCGAGCGCTTAGCCAATTTAGTAGACACATTCTGATGAACATACGCTACCAAGTTTGAAGCTTTTAGTGTTTCTATTCTGCGACACACTATGCTGACTGTAGGTACATCCTGTCATACCGGGCTGACCAAACAGATAGAGCTTTTTCAAGAGTAACGTCGCGTATGTCGCTACGGCTAAGTGTGCCGATTCAGTAAAAGATGCCTACGCTGTGCGTAAGAACTTCGGTAGCGTTACATCCACATGATGTGTCTTGGCTTAACACATGCTCTGTATTTTAAAATAAACAATAGAAGAATTTATAATGCTATTTTTCACCTCGACATTTAAGTACATACTCTTTGTTATTTTTGTCGGTTTCATTATAACAGCCTTTAGAAGTCGTCTAAAAGTTTAATTAGACAAACAAGGATTTTCCATTTACTGGAAAATTTTGACAGACATTCTAACATGTTGTGGATTAAATTATTTTTAGGCCGACTTGCACTACCGGGTTCACCAATTTTTAAATATGGAAAAGACGAATGCACGCCAAATTCCGAGACTGATGTATCTCTCGCGCCAAACTTTATGACCGCTGACCGACGTACCACGTGGCTTGCGCAGTATACGATTTTGTATTGATTTTTGCTACTGCGCAGGTCACGTGGTGCGCTGATCAGCTGCCATAAAATATAAAAGAAAGAAAGAAAGAGAAACCATTTATTCGGCAACGACAAACAAACAATACAAAAACTTAAATAATAAATATATGTGCCTAAGGGGCTCAGCTCAGCGTAAAATGCCAAGAGTAAATATGGTGCGAGTTATACTCGTAGCTATTATTTGGCTAAGGCACTATTCAGCTAAGGGCTGGTTTTTCAAACCTTGAATAGGTGGTGAGTTATATAAAAGACTCCGAACTGCAAGCGAGAAGCAATTATGTAGCATTCAAAGTGTGAGAAAAAGGCAAAATGTTTGACTTGACATTTGTATTTTATCCAACCGTTTAAATATCTACTTCTATCTGAGAATTGTAAAATCGGCCCCATGTATCTTGCAAGTAGGCCTAAATTGTTCTGGTTGACACTAATAAGTTTCTTTTGAGCGCACGAACATCTATCAATTGAAACCAATTACCAATATCCAATTCCCAAGCCAATTAAGCTACTGTACTTTTTTATTTATGAAGTTAAGGGTCGTAACCTGCCGAGCACGCAAGGAAAATGTAATTGTAAATATTCAGCTTCACTATGGTATAGCGCGGTATTTTACAATTTATACTAAATATGTTGCAAAGTTCTGAAACTGAATTCTGAATACTAAGCTTGCAGTAACAAAAAAGCTTACTTTACCTTGCGTTCCGTTGGGTTTGGGCCCCAGTTTTCCAATTGAAACTCCGCACATAAAACGATTGAACTCTGATTAAAAAAATGTAATTGTAAAATCGATCTCATTGTTATGAAGTTGTGTATGTAACGTACACTTAGGAAAAATAATATTGTTATCATACAAGGTATGAAGTTATTGTATGGTTTAGTTTAATTCTTTACTTTTTTATTATTTTATTTTTACCAAAGATAAGTTTTCGTTGGTTTTGTTTATAGAAATGATATCGATTTAATTGTAATCGATATAATTGCTTTAATAATGTCACCAAGTATTTTTAAGCACTTGAATGCCCTTAAGTTATGACAGCAAAAAAGTTGTATTTTGGGTGTAAACATAACCTAACCATAATACAAATTAATTACTGTGTCAGTATTGAAAACCGAACGAGTTTTGTTTGACAACATAAAGATCTTTTAACTCAAATAAATTTAAAACATTCAAATGTAAAACAAAGGCTTAAATACTTAATTCAATTTAAAATTACTTTAATATTTACACCCAATATTTACTTTGAAGTGGTGCAATGGTTAGTTAAGTACATCTGTATAAATATATTAACTTGTAACTGTTCGAATATGTTTCACTACCTCTGGATAAATCTTAACTGCCTGTTAACGCAAAATATGGCTTCATAGCCAAAGAGCTTAAGGATCTAGATTCATCGAATTGCGCGTAACTCGCACGTAACTCGTCATACCCGCGTATTGTTCTTCCATTGGTAACTTACTGGCTTGTACAAGTAGTATGTTTAAACCCAAAGCCAACCAACCAGCAATGCATATTTGTATACCTAATACCTAAAGCTAAAGATGTGACGGTAAACAAACGGACTAAAATTCAGTCAGGAGTGGTGAAACGAGGTAACGGTTATTACGCAATTTGCAAACTATTTGGTTATCTGCCACAGCTTCGGCAAATGTTTGCGAGTAAACTGTAAAAATATTTAATAAGTCATCTGAGACGACTATCCGCTATTAACTGTTCCGTTACTAACGAAAATAATTCAAGCCCTTGATTCACAATCTCTGATTTTCTTGTAAATATTTATAACCAAAAAGAATAATGCAAAACCTATATGAAAGTACTTTACAAAAAAAACAAGTCAGCAAAGCATTGCATTGAAAACAACAAAAAATCTAAATTCATAATTGAATAAAATATATTGGTATTTTTTTCAGTGTTTTATGTTATCTATTAATTAAAATTATTCAGAGATGGTGAAACAGGGGTTTAACACAGTAGAATAATGCTAAAACGTTCTAAGATGTAATATAAATCTTTAATTAAAGATATAAAGTTGTATTTATATGTAAAAAGTTTGACTGTCGTTATTAGATATTTTGGCGAATAATATGTTTCATAAATAAATGTTTAAAGAATACAATAGAGCTGATAGAATAATGTTTCCAACTTTCGTAAACATCGACAGGATAAGTTTAATTTCATTTGCCGTTATTAATTGTAAATAAATATATTTATTTAAAGATTACGTTGACTTGTTTTATTACAATTTCCCTGTAGTATTTAATATTTTATATTCTGTGTTCTGGGCATTGTAGCCAGAGAAATTACTGGGCATTATGAGACTACGCAGGAATTTGCAAAACAAATTTCTAGCTGGTGCTGGAACTGTCGTGGGTGGGCGTGTTGCTTACCATCAGGTGAACGACCTGCTTGTCTCGGCATTCACATTAAATAAGATTTATATGAAAAATATTTTTTTTAATAGACAAGCTTTTATAAAATGTGTCATAACCGCGAGCAGATTAAAATGAGCCCAAACATTAGTAGTTTACGATTATCCGTCAAGGAGTTCCATTGGCCACCTTCCGTATCTATCATCAGATCAGCTGGTTGTCATGATCATGTCATGTGGTGGTCGATTGCATTGTCATCGGACTTTGATAAGTAGGTAGGTATGCAAAATTTCAACTCCGTAGGATAAGAGGAAGTGGTTCTGATTCAACTTGCAAGATTTAACCCAACCATTGCAAGTTAAATAAAAGCTTGTAAAAAAAGCTGCAATAATGTTTAATCTTTATTATGACCGTCATTTTAAAAGCTTTCAAGTTGAAAACAATCAAGAATTAATAGACCACATTTTTACCAAGGTTATAACTAGAAGAAAATCTTAATAAGGGCGTAAACTTAAAAAAGTACAAAATAAAAACTCAAGATACCTAACGAGTTACCAGTAGTGTGGGGCGCTAATTGGCAAGCAAAAGGAGGGAGCACGGACACAAGCATCTTTTTAAAATCGTTTAAAAATACATTACGATGTCAAACAAAACTGTTGTAAGTGATTGTAGAGAAACTTGTGGACACGCCTGTTGTGTAGGTACCTAAGCAATATTTAGTAAGTAGATATACGAGTACATGGTAAAAATTTGATAGATAATGGCTACACCACATGTTTTATTTATATAAATATGAAAACTCTTAATCTACGTATCTAGCACCAAACATACAATATTGAATACCAAACACACAAAAACAATAGTCAACAAAGTCAATAAACAGTGGGTACAATGGGCGGCCTTATTGCTACATATGTTATGTAGCGATTAAGTTTCAACTTTATCAGTAGGTAATACCTACTGATAAAATTGAAACTTTCTCTATTTTTATATAATAGGTATAGAGATACCTGCATAGATTAGGTACGTAGGCTACTCGTACGGTAGAAGATAAACTTCTCAGTTTGATTTACTATACTAATTAGCAGCCCCGATTCAATTCACAAGTAAACTCCATTTTGATACATGTACCTATAATTAACTGGCCCTTTTACGACTTTCGTTCGGCTTAGCTTTTTTTACACTTTTGTTACAAACTCGTTCACGATGCGGGTCGAGGGCTGTCCGGGCTATCCATAAAATTCTCAACGGCGAGACGCATTAACGAGCGTCGTTTAGTTGTTTGCTGTTTAAATAAGAGCTGTAATGTAATTTTAATGAGCTCTCAAAAATGTGTGTTTCCGAGTAACTACAGGCGTACGGGTGATTGCGGCGGGCGGCGCGGCGGCGCGGCGCATTCACTGCGCGCGGCGGTAATCATTGACGCCGTAAGACTACCCGCTTTTACGTTCAAGAGGATTACCGCACTTTATAAAAATTAAAATTATTTAATAAAGACAACGTCTTTTAAAGAAGTTATATTAGTAGCTTGTATCACAGAATATGCGAGTAAATTAGGTTCTGACAGAGCCATTTGGTATTAAGTTAATTAGGTACGAGTTTAAATAAATTTCTTACAAGCAAACAACATTTGGTGGGTATCGAAATTAAAGCCAGCTAATTAATGTTTATGGTCGATTTAAAAATGTTGGTAAGAAAGAATAGAATTTGCGTGAGTTATTAGAAGCGGAGGCGCACGCTCCGTGAAAACTCACTTAAACTTTTTTAATTAATTTTGCGATTTTTCGTCCGGGCCCGCCCGGCACCCGTGAGGAATCTTATCCCGCGGCTTTATTCAAAACGCTGTATTAATTAGTCCGCGCACTGAAGACTAATGACCATCGTAATCGACTTTCACGGAGTGCTGCACCGCGCTGAGCTCGGGACCCGCTAACTTCGCGAAAGGTAATGGATGTGCTCCCACAGAAACTTACTTTGAACTTTTACGTTTTATGTCAAGTGCGTTTATTGACAAGTTAATTTAGTTATTGGCGCGAGGTGAGTGCTTTTCATTAGGAGAGCTCGCTTCTGATTTGGCTTTCGCCTTTTGTATTGTGGCCTTTTAGCCGCCTAAGTGCCAATGGTGGCTTGGTCAAAATCAATTACTTTCCTATTCAATCCTTGGCGATAATAGACTTAAAATAGCCCATCCTATATTGTCGCAAAATAGTCTATTGGATATTATGAGACTTAGAGCGATATTACAGACTTCATTATGAGAGAATATTGTCTCAAGGTGGCGAATAGTGAGGACCACAGTGCAAAGATTTAGAAAAACACACATAACTTTGTTTTTCTAATCTGGGTGGTGCTGCAACTATTATGGGCCGGCGCATTTTTTACCATCAGGTGAACGACTTGGTCATCTCGTCATTTCATACAAAAATCGAATATTTGTGAAATCCAGTAAGCTAATAACATGATGTGGCTGAATTTGAAGAGCCTTTTCTTATGTGACGTGTGCCAAACAAGCAGACAGATCGCCTAATGGAAAGTGGTCACCGTTGACTATGAACATCTATAACACCATTAATGTTGCTGATAGATATGTTGCCATCATATAAGGCCCTTTTAAAAGCATTCTTGAAGGCTTGTATAGAGGGCGGCATATTCGCAATCAGCGACAAAGCCCCTTTTCTATGATTAAAAAAAAAGGCTTGTATAGAATAAAGTTTCTGTAAAATCAGCGATCTTAAATAATTAACTCAAAAGGAATCCAACTTAAAACCTTTTAAGTTAGTTCAGTGAAGTATACACACTTTACTAAACTAACTTAAAATGTTTTGAGTACATATATTTTAGTGCTAACCCGTAAAGAACACAAAAACATAGTGTCTTCGCCTTAATAAACATTATAACAAAAGTGTTAATAGACACATTGTCAGTAAGTGTTAATAGTCCTACTCTACATAGCAGCTTAAGTCAAAACAAAATTACTTACTAGTCTTATTAGGCTAGATTGTAATATTAATAGGATTTCTATCTGAGACATGAAAACATAAAACATAATTATCAGTATGTAAGTACCTATGTTATTTTTACTGCCTATATAGATAATTACGTATGTATATCTACAGTTCTAATGTAATATGTACAACTAAAATGTCAAGTTGGAAATAATCCCACATGAAAAAGTTAACAGCTGGCGGCTCTATTTGCCAATTCCCACTTCACTTAAGTTTTTACGATATAAACAGCAAAAACAGTAAGTGCATGCCATATAGAGCCAACCGAGGAAGGCGTATTAAGTGGCAGCGAATCTTCACTAATGTGTTTGATCATAACGAACGCAACCGTCTTTGTTTGCGTTTAATTAACGAAAACGCCGCAGGCGGCCATTAAGAAAGCCGATGGATTCAGACCATTCAATAAATTTTTTTTTATGATGAAATGGGCTTACGATTGACAATAACATACCTGATGGTAAGCGTAGTTGCGGTCTAAGGTGGAGCACGTTTGCCCACAAGGTGCCTATTCACTCTTGTCTTAAAGAGGCCCAGGGCCCTAATTCACTATGACAACTTGGCGATTCTTTGCTTCGAGGAAACGTCGATTCCTTTTCATTAATAAACGACATCTGCGAAATTTGTATTCTCTATGACGCGTCATACGAGTATATATATGAATATATGAATGCGTCATAGATATGTCGTTTAATAATGGAGGAATCGACGTGATTTCGAAGTAAGGAATCGCCAAGTTGTCATAGTGAATTGGAGCCCTGGTTGTAATTGGAAGGAAATAATGATTCAGGTAACTTCATTGCTGTGCTCATTAAATTGGTCATTTGTTACTCTAATGATTTTGTCACGAGGTTTATAATAGGAGTTTAATTGTTTTCAAACTTAACCGGAAATGAAAAAAATTTGGATGGCAAACGGGGCTTGTACTTACTTGAGCTAAACTCGTTGTAAATACCTCGAAAAAGTACATGCTGCTATTTAAAACTTTTTATGAATCAGATTGGGTTGTCTGGAAGAGATCGCTTTGAGCGATAAGACCGTCCATTGTGACATTATTATTAAGTTAGTTGTTATTTTAGTTTTTAATTATTTCTGTATTTTGGTGTTACAATAAAGAGTTATTCTATTCTATTCTATTCTATTGATGAGAATAGCATGTCGTTCGTGATGGTGAGCGCCACGCCCGCCCCCATTAATATCATAAAAAGCACTGCGTAGGACTGCATTGCACTCATCACCCCGAGACTTCAGATAATAATTCTCATATAAGCCTAGGTAGTAACTTTGCTTTCAAACCGGAACGCGGTAATGCTTGCGCACTACTGCTTGGAGGCAGAATAACTGGCAAAGTGGTGGTACGTACCCAAACGGCCTCCCGCATACGAGAGACCTACCACGAGTTCTATTAGCTATAGTATTCTTTAGATTGCATTGACTCGACTCAGTTAAAGTTATAAACTAAACAATCCACTTAAATGAGTTGATTTGATTAAAAAATAATAAATCTACTTAATACATATAAAAGAT
The DNA here is from genome assembly GCA_951640565.1 of Petrophora chlorosata. Taxonomy (NCBI): domain Eukaryota; kingdom Metazoa; phylum Arthropoda; class Insecta; order Lepidoptera; family Geometridae; genus Petrophora; species Petrophora chlorosata. The sequence goes on along the minus strand of OX621193.1, from coordinate 9,218,476 downwards.
ATGTAACTTATTATTATATAAGTCTATTAGTTATGAATATGAAATCAAGCACTTATTTAATTACAAGGATTGTGTAATTATAAGCAATTTTTGTAAACTGTTTCACTTAATGGCACATGACCTTTAAGTAATTAAAATTTAAGTAAATTTATTAATATCAAAAAATAACCAAGCAATTACAGACAAACAGGCAATTAAATCGGCAACAACAAACTTTCAGCCTTCAGACGCCTTGTGAATGGACCATTACCCTTGATTTACAATGTGGACTGATACAGTCAGTTGCAAAAACTTTTTGTCCCTTTAAGAACAAAGTTATTTAAGTTCGTTTTAGTTTCTATAGGTTAAGGAGAGGAATCAATAGAAAATACGCAGAATATCTGCCTTCATAGAACCCGTGCAATAGTGGAACGTTATACAGGTGCAAACATAAAAAAATAAATAAAAAAGGTAGTTACCTAGATAGATAGATAAACTTTATTGTTAAAAACTTTATAAATAGGGACATGAAAAACATCTGAATGTTACCGTGCTTCGGAAGGCACGTTATACCGTCGGTTATCTTAGGACTACAATCGTTAGGCCATGTCGGAGACCTTCGGGCGGTCTAAAAACTCCGACACCAGGGTTGGCCACACACCCACATGAAGGAAGAAGAAGATGAATAGACCTATATATTGGTATTTGCCCACTATCAAGATGTCGTTAAAGATGGAGCGCATAGATTTAAACTGAAGACCTGTCTGTCACTCTCATGGTTCACCGAACATCCATCCGAAACTGTTCTGTCCGGGTGTGGGTGGTATTACAACCGTAACTGTAGAAATAAATTTAAGCCGACAAGGTTCAAAACATTAACACACAGTTGACAGTACACGAGGTGCAAGTTTCTGTCGAATCATTTAAATAAACGAACTCGCATCATTATGTCGGATCTAAGGATCGAACAAATTGCCAATTAGTGGTGCTTCGGGCTCACGGCGGCGGGGCAGGGACGAGACGGGGACAGGGCGACGACGCGGCGTGACGGGACGGGACCGTCCGGAAGGGGAAAGACACTGTAACCGTGCTCTGTAAGGTCAACGCAAGAGCTAAAGTCAACTAAGCGTTTAACAACTCTAGACTTTTAATTTAATAGCTATCCTACTTATTCTGCTAGAAGATTGCAAACCTGATTTATGACGTCACATCGTCGTCCCTTTAGCAGTTCAGTCACGCCACAGTGACAGCACTAATAACAACGAATCCCTTCACTATAATTAGTGTTAATAATAAATGTATGTATGGTGCAGAAATCCCCAACTTATTAAGACAGACAGTGAGTCACAAGAGACTTTCTTAGCTGTGACATGGCAGTGACTGAAGCAGCTAATGAATGACGTCACGTGGCCTCTCCGCAGTTCGGTCACGCCATCGCCACACGCTACACAGCACTAGAGCACTAAAAACAACATTGCACTTACCGAGATCGCTCTTAACACAGCAACCATTAATGCCTTAATTTTCTTGAAAGCAGTTTTAAAAGACTTTTCCGTTCTAAAACTTTCACGTGAAAAGCGGTGACAAAGGAACAGAAGATGTGGGGAGTCGCCATGCATGAAAAATTTGACTAAGTATATTCGTCAGGCTTGAGGAATTATAATAATTATGTATTATCATATCTCTACGATATGCATCTTTTTAAATCACAAAGCCTTTTCACAATTCAAGATTAAGATTTAAAAGTGCAAGTAGAACACTGCTTTTAAATATGAAGTAAGTAGGTATAGGCTGTGGTATAGGTGAGAGCCAAAATTAAAAAAATAAATTCAAAACACTATGTCAATTTCGCGCTTACTAGATTACTACAAATTAATGAATTATCACACATAATTGTCTGCGCAATGACAGGATTTTTGCTTATATAACATGGTCATCTGCTACGACACCTCAGTTAAAAGAGGGGAAAGGACGGATGATACTCGTGCCAAACTGCCGAGTATAAATTAAATTTGTGCTCTATATTATAGAGCTAACAGCGTTGGCTAAGGCTACTCTATAATTTTCTATGTTCCAAAGGGGGGCGCGGGGAGATGACGTCCAAGAACGTTCAGTATTCAGAGTATCGCAAATGTAACTTTCGGTTCTTTTCATGGCTAAAGTATGTTGGCGGCAATCCATAATGGGATCGCCATTATTCCTGCCATTAATTCGCCGCCGGCTCCGTGCATTAGCGACTATGGGGCAACTGCCAGTCTGGCCGACGGACGGGGGATGTGTATACAATACAACACTTACTTACCCGGTACCTACATACTTATTATTAGGTCGTTATTTAATCCTTTGTTAGGGTTATAAAACGCATGTGTCCTGACGTGGCGGTCCTTAATTTAAAAGCGCATAGTAACATTCTTAGTCATTGAATCGGGTCGAATTGCATATTGCTCTACGAATAAATAGGTATACAATAATTAATTATGTAGCTAATTAAAATTCAATTACGCTGTTTCAATTATGCATTCCTGCTTCAAAACAAAATAGGTGTTCAAAACTGTTAATGAAGTCTGTACAAAGCATTCAGACTTCGTAAAAATTAATTAACAATGGTATGCAGGAAATAAATCCTTCATTTTCCTGCGCAGATTGCATAAAAATAATCAAATAAGTGGCATGGACATTACTCAAAGCTTGCGTTGCAGCACCACACGTAGGACAAAGACGCCGATGGTGCTCTCGCTCGCACGCCTGTGCCTCCACCCTCCCCCTTCCTGAAAGAAAAACTCTCGAAAAACTAATTACAAGTTGTAATTGAAATTTTGCGTGTTATATAATCGGATACTTGAGCCGTGAGTAATGTATAAATGCGCCGGGGAGATGAATGGACGGCGGCGGCCGACCGACGAGATAGGCGGCCTCCTCAATTTTTGGATTAAGGAACTTTGATACAATAATTCTCAACAAGACATTACAATTACCTAACTTTTTAAACTCCTAATTTTATAATGACAAAACAAGCCCCGGCAAGTTTTTCAATTACGCTGCCAATTTCATATTCAATCAACAGACGGTTTCGTATGCGAAACGTTTTCGGTTATATTACAATCAATAGGTAGGCATATGAGTATATTTACTTGTCGTCACGCACACACACTTGGAGGTAGGTGCTCACAGAATGTTAATTGCAATCAGTGAATTTAACCAAATTAAATCAAACCAAATTAGACCATCAATATAATTCAATATTGTAGGAAAAGTTATTCTTATTGGTAGGGAGGCACCAAGTAGAGTAACTATTTAATGTTTTTTCGTATGCTACGTGATGCATTTTTGTGTCATGTTTTGGTCGATAATGCGTTGCATTAGATTTGCGGTCTTGGACCGTATTGCGTCTAATATAGGGTGCCAATATTTGTATACACCGGCTTATTTCAATAAAAATATATTTTGATCGTATATGGACTCCTACAAACCGTACAGTAGGATAAATGAAAGAAACCAGTCCATCTCTTTAAACAAGCATTTTTAATTAAAACCCCCTTCGGCCGACAAAAAGCGGTATCACAATAGCAACAATCTAGAAAGCGATCTAACTGTATAAACACGTGAATAATGCGCAATCAAAAGGGCAGCGGGCAACCACTGGAGGGCTATGCAGCTTGGGCTGGGAGTTGAGGGGCGGTTTAATTACTAGAGGCGAGTAATTTTGATAATTACCATAAATGTATTACCTATATGAAGAAAGTCATCAATAACCGTAATGCGCAATCGAAAAGGCAACAGTAAGTGTTACAGGAAGTGATGCAGTTTATTGATTTCTTGACTAGTTTATTGGTTTCTTGACTATCTTACTGTAACTTAGTCAAAAAAACCAATAAATTAGTCAAGAAATCCATAAACTGCAATATCTTAATCAATATCTTACTGTAATTTATTCAAAATTATGATTAACGATAAAATTTGACCCATTGCCCCTATGGGCCCTATGGCATATACCGTATCCATTTCTTTACTAGTCTACACAATTATGTTGATTGTTTTCAAAGCGTTATTATGAGATGATACGAGTATATGGCAAAGAGACTGTCTTCTAATTAATTTTTGACAAGAAGTAACTAATAATGTAGAAACCGGAAAAAACATATGCCATTTTGATAAGTAATGAAACCTGGCACCGTTCCCTATCTACAAATTGGGAGAGTACCCTCTCCCTCGACATTTTCGTGGCCGTTTTTGCGAATTACAGTTTTGATTGCATCGCTTGGATACAACTACCCTCCGTTTTGGTAATTATTGCTCGGTACCTGCAATGAATGCCGACGGTGGTGCAGGGTGGTTATATTTCAAACAATAATCATAGTGGTGTTTTCTTTCGTAAAACTAGGGGCGTAAGTTGCAGGTCTTCTAAAGAATACGTACCTACGAGTTCGTGTGTTGAGTTCAAACAAAATACTGGCATAAAAATAGGTTAAAACAGAGGCGTCAGTAAGTAGGTTTATTCGTGTAGTCCTACTTATAACATTAAGACGAAGGTTTGTGAGGATGGATGGATGTATGGAGGGATGTTTGTTACTCAATCATGCAAAAACTACTGAATGGATTTGATGAATCTTGGTTTGTAGGTTCTTTAGGCCTTGGAAAAGGTTAGGCTACTTTTTATCTCGGGAAACCGCGGGGCGCAGCTAATCTATTCTAAATTACTTGATGGTTTATGATGCGGTTTTCACGATTACCTACTTAGACAATTTCGATTTCAACGGCCCGTTACTAGTGAAATTACTGGGCATTATGAAACTTGTGAGCTATTTATTCTCTCAGGATAACGAGTGCAGTGCTGTGCCGCGGATGATTTCGCAAATCAAAGTTCGGGGTGGTTCAACTGTTATGGGCAGGCGTGTTGAATGCAAATGATGACGATAAAAAATGGTACGATATTTCAAACCTTAGATTAGAATCAAATGATAAAGTCAAAATTTTATTTATTTTTGGCATCACAGACGCCCTTATGAACGTCAAAATATCACAATGACTCTACTACCGCATCGGAAAAAGAACCACTACTCAGAAGATACGGCAAGAAACTAAGGGACATTTTTTTTAGAGATTTTGTTACAATGTTTTGGGTTTCTACAATGGTGTTTCTTATGTACTAGTTGACTACTTTACAGAAGTGGAATGTTCCAACCATCTTTGTCTTCTATGTAATTACGAACAGTATAGTAGGTATGCTTTTCTCATAAGAACAGTCTTAACGTGCAATTTGAATTTACTTTCTGTTAGATATTGATAGACTGTATACTTGTTAACCGTACTTACATAGATAATGTGTGTATGTCGGTCAAGCCATCAAAACAGCACTCTGCCGAGTGCGGGGGGGGGGAGTGTAGTGACGGAAATGGAAAAGCATTAACGGATGTGTCAGAGCCGCATCAGGAGTGAGTGCTCCGTCTCCACCGATGCTGAGTAAATACATCCCCACTTACAGCCGTCAAATATAACTTGTGTGAGTATAAATATGTTATTTACAAAAATATGACCTAAAGGCATTTGGTGGGTACATGCTCTTTTATAGTGTGGAGAACTGCAGGCAAACAAGCTAAACGTAAATTTTTTTACGTTTAACATCGATTAATTGAGAATATAATTTGCATATTTACAAGCTTTTATTTAACTTGCAATGTTGCATGTCAAAGTCAATGTCAAAGTCCGATGACAATACAATATTATGGTGACAGCCAGTTGATCTGATGATGGAGGCGGAAAGTGGGCAATGGAAGTACTTGACGGATAATCGTAAACTACTAGTGTTTGGGCTCATTTTAATCAGCTCGCGGTTCCGATTACGAATTTGTTGTGTGAAAAGCTTGTATTGAGAAATATATTTTTTAACAAAAATCTTGTTTAAATTTCAATCTGTAATTGCCTTTAGTATTATCTCTACTGTCTTTACATAGTACATATAAAACAAAATCGCTTCCCGTTGTCTGTACACTTTGATCTTTTAAACTACGCAACAGATTTATATGCAGTTTTCATCAATAAACAGAGTGATTCAAGAAGAAGGTTTACATGTATAATACATGCATATAAATCTTCCTCTTCTTCCGTGCAAAGCCGGGGCGGGTCGCTAGTTTTCTGACAAATTTAAAGTCAATGTCCCGCGTGCACGGTTGTTTGGAAGAGCTCTTTTGAGCCGTATATATATTTGAGATAATTAAGGGTAACGAAACTTGTTGCTATTTCTTTTTTTTTATTATATAAGATATTAGCAAACAAGCCGACAGCCCGCCTGATGGTAAACGGTTATCGTCGCCTATGGACATCTGCAGCACCAGAGGCATTGCTGATGCGTTGCCGACCCTTAAGGACTCTATTAATAGCCCTTTTTTAGACTCTATGTTGTAGCTCGAAGTAAATACCGACGAAGGTATCTATATCTGACTTTATACCTGCATGCTATTGAGTGAGTGTGGCTAAGCAAAAATTCGTGCAACTTCCGACCAAACGCACCGGAGATCAAATACCGCTAAGTTCTGCACCAATTTCTTCCGTAGGTGCTCTAAAACGGCTCTCTTAGGCGATTTTAAAACAGTGAAGTAAGACATCGTGAGGAAATCGGCATGATCAAAAATCACAAATTCAAATTCAAAGATCTACCTGTATCACTGCATTGGCCAGCGTGGTGGAACATGGCCTACTGTAGTCTCACAAAAAAAAAGGTCCAGCTGTGGTATCATAATGGGCATCAGCCAATCATCCAGATGGTGATGAACGATAAAGATCTAATGATGTTGTCAATTGTAAAAGTTTTTTTATATAAATATCGCCAAACAGGCACGCTTGATGGTAAGCGGTCACCGTCGCCTGTACTCGTACTTCTGCATCACCATCATCAACGTCTATCGGACACTATTAATACCCCTTTAAAACTACTCTATGGCAATGCTCAATGTCATGCCATGTGCTCAAGGAAAAGGCCGACGAAGGCAGGTAATTTCACATCTTACAAGTGTTAGGAAGTTCAATTACCTAGGTATATGATGCGTGTAGAGCTAGAAGCAACGTTGACATGTATCTCCGCCTTTATATAAAACTGTATAAAGCTGGCAGCGCCCAAACCGATTCTATATATCAATAGATTTATGGGGTAGAATAGAATAACCAAACCATCACGTGATTGCAGCTTATCCACTCAGCTCGCCGCTTGTAAGCACCCGGCGCGGCCGATTGAAAAACAAGCTGATTGGATATTTTAAAATGGTTCTTAACTTATGGTACCTACCTATGCGTAGGTAGATACAGCAATAGGAAATTCTGCTGCATTTTATAAGTAGGTATATAATTTCTAACGTCAACCCGTATTCGAAAACATTTCCTCAACTCTATTCAGATTTTTCACACGGGCGATTGTCTGAGCTCCCTAAATAAACATGAACAGAATAATTGAGCTGAATTGACCTCGAAACCCATTTAGGCGGATATTTTTAAAGCACTCGCTTCATCCATTAGCGGTCTCATAAAGCCTAAAACGACCCTTCTACGATCTAAAACTTGTAAAAAATGCCATTAAGTACTTGCTAATGCTATAACATAAAAAGCATTTTTGACTAGCAGTACTTAAAACATTTAAATATTTCTAAGAGCTACAAATAACATTTCTAGACATTGAATTACTATCTGCAAAAGCAATCACGAATAGATGTGGTCATTCCACGTTGGAGAACCATTACTTATCCCATTAATTTGAAATGTGACAGCACACTTATAGCACAGAATACCTAATAGTACTACTTATAGGTAATAACCGTGCAAATATTATATTGCCTTTGAAATGTTTTATTTAGATTCTAATTTATTTGCAAACTTCCGTTATTAAGGGCATCAACATTAAGTCGGTACCTCATGTAATTACGGGAGCCGTGGTAAAGGTGGATTCATACAAACGCTGAATACGAGAGCGTATGAAACAATATTTTTTTAAAGAATCTATTTTAGTTCTCATTATCTAAATAATAAATACAGGCTCAGAAATACTCTTGCGCATACTAAGTAATGCACCAATGAACAAATCCACCAATGAACCAATTTTAACAATCGAGGACAATAAAGATGGTTCAACCTGCGCTGCTTTATTGTCTCCGCTCCGCTTTGTTTGTTTTATATTGCGCCCCGCAGTTTCATCCGCGGTATTCCCGGATTAAAAGTAGCCTATGTTTTAATCCAAGGTATAAGCTATCTCCATTCCGAATTTCACTCAAATTCTTTGAGTCGTTACAGCGTGAAGAAGTAACATACACTTACATACAAACTTTCGCATCTATAAAAATGACGACTAATTTATAATAATAGTGTGATGTGATACGTAAGTAAGAAAAGTACCTTACTTTTAGTTTAGTTTAGTTTTTAGTTTTATTAACCCTAGAATAAAAAGCGCTCTAGCTCACTTCTCCGTTGCGATCCTCTAATTTTACTGACTGCTCACCACTAACCTATATTATAAACGCAGCCTTTGGGCCCTCGGAATGTATACAGAGCGGTGGCTGCCAAGTGCCAACTTGTGTTATTAACTCACTAGTTTCACGCTACTTTCACTATCCTGTAGCCGCATTAGTACAAATTGTTTACGATTTTCAATTATGAAGTGGATGAGAGTTATGTGTAGACGGTCGCATGGAGCGGTAGGTATAAAGGACCGATTATTGTTGACTTTTTTCTGTTATGGTGCTGTTATACCGATATCTATGCACTACACACTGCAGTCACGGTTCTATCTAGGTTTCTATAGGACGAGCCAAATATTAATCTTGTAGGCTTCTTATAAAAAAACGAGTATACCTATTTTTAAAATAATTAATTGACTATTTTTATACTTACAAATATCCTACTAAAAGTACTTTTTAACCAACTTAAAAAAAGAAGAAGGTTCTAAATTCGATTGTATGTTTTTGTTTGTTATCTCAGAATTCCGTCACTTATAAACTGATTTGGAAAATTCTACAAACAAGTTGGTCCCATATACATTTCATCGATATTCGACCTTGGACTTCGAAGATACATCAGTATTGAAGTCGGTTTTTTTTTGTTATAAAATGAATTATTTTAGTACTTATAGTAGGATTGTCTCAAACATTTCACAACATGTTATAATAACCAGATTTGACGTAATCAATCCAACCGTTCATTTACTCTGACTCCGACGAAGCCTTCACAAAACCCTCTGTTCAGTAAATAAAACAGTACGTACAAAACTCAATAAACCATTGCCGCTCAGAGCAAACAATACGTCTATAACAAGAATGGATTGTTGTTACTGACTTTGCTTAATTAAACAAGCCAAAGTCGACACTCAGACGCATAATACTGCTAATTAAATGGGGGTTTACAGAGATCCGAAAAAGAGCCACTCAAACACGCTTAGCCGGTATTATTACAGTGTATTCAGGAGGCTCGACGGCCGACGCTCGACGCTTGGCAAACAGGCCCTCGTCGCGAGGGTGCTGCTCTCAAGTTTCGCGTTTAATTAGACAGATAGAGGCACGGACGGGCCTTATTAGTATTGTCTACGGGAGCCCAATTAACACCCGCCGCCGCCCCAGGAGGTATACTTCGTTTTAATAATCAGAGGATGCTTCGTTAGCCGAATAATAGGATCGGGTGACGCCGATCATTCTCATCGGCTCCGATACGTAACCGACGACGACGAGGCTACTCACGGACGGCGCGAGGCTCGACATTCGAGCTACAGGTGCGGCCGATTGTTGCCTCGCTAATTAAAAGCTTTATGAATACCTTCATTAGCACCGCACTTACGTAAGCTGCTGTGATAAATTACAACAATATTATTTACACACCGGGTATTTCATTAACTGCTTACTATTTTTATGAGGAGAATACACAGACATTTAAAGTTTCCATTTCAATTATGTAGTCTGTGGAAAAGTAACATAATGGGCAATTAATTTGTGTGTAGTTGGTTGGTATGAGGATATTAATTAATTAGAAACGAGCTCAGGACGCGAGCAAATTGCGCTATGAGTCTCGGTGCGGGGCGCGGATAGCATCCCTGCCATAAAACTCTCATTACAGGACCGGCCATCTCTCTCGCTTATTAACTCCTCGCCACTACCTTGTTGTCAATTAATGGCTCCCGGTGATGTTAACTTCTTAACTGCTTATACGCTTTTTATGCAATCGCTTAACTTCTTCATTAACCGGAGGTATAATTTAACAGTCACATTTATTTTGCCTAACATGGTTAGCATCCGTTAATATAACGATATTCGTTATTTATACACAAATTACCAATTTCCTCGGACACGCCATACCCATGTCCATACATAAGATAAGGTGAAGTGTCCGTCTTTCTTCGACGTCATTAATTTACTCGCTGTTGAATAACCATGTTCTTTCTGACCCAGTAATTCGCGCACCAAAATGCAAACGCATGCGCAAGCCGCCACCCCGCATGACTTGCCGGCACTAATAACTTTTTCTCAAAACACTAATGAATAGGTTGCACCTTATTACTGGGCACGTTCTGCCACTCGAGCTCTCTGGCCTGAGGGAGGAGAAAGGGGGACCCCCAGCCGCCACGCCGGCACCAATCTTACAACTTACCATTAAGTAATTTTCATCAGGATTCATGTTTTACTTAATGAGCTTTTGCTGTCGAAATGCATTTCTAAAATCGCTTCTGGCTTTCGTTCCGTCAAAGATTTTTAATTAAATAGTACTTACAACTAAGTAACAATGACGTAGAACAATGAGGCTCAATCAAGAAACAATCATTTATAGACACCTAAAGATTTTAAACTCGATCCTTTTCTAATGAAATGAACGGTCGTCCGCCAGTACACGCGCTCGCACACAATACGCTCCATTAGGAACAGCGACATTCACATCAATAGCACAAAATATAGACTAGTACAGAAGGCAATCTCATGTATGTACTTCACTTTTCATACCTACGCTCGGCAGTTGCGCTAGGGTTGTCAACTTTGGCTTATGCACAAAAAACTATCGTAGTAGTGGCACTCGTATCTAGTTGTTTGATTTATTGTTGAGAAGGAAGAACGGAAATATAAAATAATATTTCAAGTTTAATGTTATCGTTATATTACAAATTTGTCACAGAAAATATCTTGCAACGATTTCGACATTGGCGAAATGCACGATTATTATATTTAAAAGTGTAATAAATTCGCATACCTACCTACCGCTTACCTACCTACCTACCTAACTGTTCTGTCCAATGTGTCCTACCTAACTGTTCGCGCTTACCTATCTACCTAACTGTTCTATGTTACGTGAAAACGAACCATCGAAATACAAGCAAATACCTACTTACCTCTCTGAAACAACTGGTAGCCTAAAAAATTACAATTCACCGTTTAATGTTGAATTTAAACAACCGTCCACTGAGCAGTTATAGTAATTTTTGCTTTGTTGCTCCATTTTTGCACAAAAAAGTTCACAGTCGCGTGTCTCAAGCGGATGGCACTCGCGCTCGCACTGGTCTCAACTGGTTCGAGATATCGTGTCCATGAGCGATGTCTATGTGTGCGTTGCTCGAGCGCACTTACTATGTTGATTGATTTCTGTACTAGTCTATATTTTGTGTCAATAGGCTTCAGACACGTCATACAACCCACCATTACCATGTTCACCGCCATTATCGGTTTTTACTCCCGTTTTCTAACGAACCCCGTCCCTGGTTTCTCGTACTAAACCGTTGCTCACATTCTACAAGATTGTTTATACGGAAAATGTTATGCACATGACATTTAATTAGAGAACGCTGCCACAGCAAGTAACATTATATGTTTGAGTTGAGACCTATAAGGAATTAATGTAATTGACGCCAGTTTTAATGGAGCATTTATACGGGGCCGGTGATTACCGGGACCATAAGAAGTGCAATTCCGCGACTAGGGCGTAGTGAGGAGCCAATTTAATTTACAAAGTTGTCGGTCTAGGCCGGATTAAGGCCGTCCGATCGACTGCTTGCTCTTAATGATGACATGCTCGCGGACATCTGTCACGGATTTACGCACACAAATCATTGCGGTACATTCTTACTTCAGCCTTAGGGCCGAACGGGACTAGTCACCAATCATAAGCTTTTTGCAGTGCCTATAAGGTTTCATATAATAAGCATATAGGTACACAAAATGAAACCAAAATAGAAAATGTTTGGTATCTATCAAATAGCCATGCTTTTAACGAAGGCTTAATTATAGCTCGGGTAATTCTTGGCCGCCATGCGACTAATTAGGGTATCGTACACGTTGCGCGGCCTCGCCAGATATCTCAGTGTCTCACAGCTCTTCCGCTCTCGATCCTAATTACAGATATCGCAGCTCGCCCGTCTCGTCTCATCTCGTTTACTTCTTCCGTGTGTAACCTACAACGTCTTTATAACATGTAAAAATACAACAAAACATCTTAATTGAAATTCAAAATGTCGTCTTCTCTAACGACCAATTTCGATTAGGTTAACAACTGAACAACGCAAAGCTTTTATAAAATCACACCATTCGATAAATAAAAGCAATAACTCTTGTCTAAAATAAGCTAATCGCTTTTACGACTTCAGTAATTAATTTATCAGTTAATAGTCATTAGAAAGCTTTTTGTCAGATTTATTAGAAATAAATAATTGTTTTCAAAGTAATCTAAAATACGTTTATTTAATAAGCGTAGAGTTAGGTTAATTAATGGAATATCAATGAGCATTGCACGTTGTAAAGCAGCCGGCCGGCCGGCGGCGGCGGCCGATGCGGCACGGCCCGCAGCCGGCTCGGCTGAGTGTGGTGTAAGCGCGCCCCGGGCGTGACCGGCCGATTGCACTCCGCTATATAATTCCAATCAGTATTCAAATCGATGCAAATCGAAAGATTAATCGATGTTTGCACTGACAGGGCTGCTCCAACGGCAAGATTGTAATTACACGATATTTGTTTGTTCATGCATTTTTCACTTCACTCCGCTCCCGGCTTTGAAATAGGAAACGAGCTGAACGGGAACTAAAAGCACGTAGCCATTAAAAATAAAACATTGATACAATTTAAATTCCTGGCCGGTGTAATTATATAAATAACGCAATTAGCGTTATACTTTCAATCAAAGATAAATCCAGTTTATTTCAGTCGCGAGACATTTAGTGGAACGTTGCGAAATAATTAAACGTCCACGCCAAAATGTTTCGCAAAACAAACAGATCAATCACTTGCGAGTACACACAGATACGACTAAATAAATTAATCTGGCAGAACTAGACACTATTGCGTTTTGTTAGCTTCTTAATAAGCCAATTGCTGTCAACGTAGTCTCGTCCGCCCACACGAAGTGATTTCGGAATAGACTCGGACGCAATCCCACGATTGATTCTAATTAACGATAGCAGTATTTATTGGAGCAGTTCGCAAACGAACCTAATTGATTTCGCTGGTGTGCCGGCTGACATGTTATACAGGGCTGACATTACAGGGGTTTACAGTACACATCGTGGCCTGAGACTGGTGTTTATTACCGGTAATGCTAATGCTACGATACACGCGTACATCCGCAACAGATAGACACACAGATAGCAGATACACGCCGATCTATCGTCTAATTGGCTTTAGCTATTTATGATACATGCCAAAACCAATGTTGTATCCCCGTGCTGCAGATTATAGATTACATCTTTGGGTTTGATAAATGATCTGCTAATTAGTGATGTCGACATATACATAATTTTTTTTTAATTCTAAATCTTTGAATTTAATTTATGATTTTAATTTTTGAATTTAATTTAATTTTTAATGTTAATTGCTATTTTCAATTTGTAAGTCTGGCTTGTTATTTTAATTGTAATTTTAAATTTTTAATCTTAATGTTTTATATGTAAAAATATGGACTTGTATATTGTCCGAAATAAACAATTTTTATTTTATTTATTTATTTTTAAATCCGCGGTCAACAATTACAACAAAGCAATGTGTTTGTTTGCACGATGCACTGCGAGTATATTAAGTTTAATGAATGAGGCCCTTTAACCTTTTAAATGTTACTGTTACTGGAGCTCGTTTTAACCTTTAACTAACAATAAACTTTGTCGTGTATCGCGAATCTGCGTTCTATTTCTGCAAGCATTTGTGACTTTGTACACTACGTTGTATAATTAGGATACGGAAAAATATATACCTACCTACCTACTAAAAGTAAATGTTTTAGGTACTACAAACTACTGACATATTAAAAATTTTAAAATAAGCTATAAAAGTAAAAAAGGGCTGAGCCGATTTTGAAAAAACATATCTAAGAACCACCGTTGAAAAAGCTGCTTTCAAAAAAAAAACGCATCCAAATCGGTTTACCCGTCCGGTGCCACACACACATATTGGTCAAACTTATAACACCCCTCCTTTTTGCATCGGGGGTTAGAAATGGCCTTCATAATACAAGAATTATTTAAATCTATATGATTTCAAAATTTTTATTTTCCTCCGTACTGGCGACCACATAGATAATATTTTTCTCTATTTTTATTATTTAATTATTAATGGTTAATTTAACAAAGCAACATCATAAACCCAAAGGTGTGATGTAAATTGATTAGTTACCTTTCTCTAGTATATGAGAGTTCATTATTATAACCTTTAAACACAAAGTTCAACACTTGAAATCCGTGCCTGTTTCAGTCCATAGAGTGGGCAGTTCTCGTCCTCTAATTAGGGCACGTTCACCCTGTAATCCACCTGACTGTTAATTAATACAGCTGAATAAACAACCGCCAGCGCCGCGGAGATTAACAATTCTGTGTAATACACCCTTATTATGTACTGTTGTATGGCCCTTGTTATTAGTGGAAATAGTTAATGTTATTGTTTTATTAGTGACTGTTAATATGATTTTTTGTATTTTATATAGTTATAAAATAAATAAATACGCCCAACGATCACATACATAGATCCTGGCCCATAATAAGAATTTCCTGTATCTAGAGAACCAGGAACTATGAGGACCATGCCACAACACCTAGACACAAAACAAACGCTTTTGCCTTTTTCTAAACATTTGTCCCGTCGCGGGAATCAAACCCGCAACCTCGGTGGTGTATGAGATTTGAGCCAACCTGCCCAACCACTACCGCACAGAGGCTGTCACCGTGTGGATGTTGTTACTGTACGCACCTTCATTAGCTTAAAGTTACTAAATAAGTCATTAGGTTATTATGATATGATTTGACGTTTTCAATAGTAATTAATTAAGTGTAAACAATAAACATCATCATCTCATCATCATCAGCCTATACGAGTCCACAGCTGGACATAGGCCTCTCCCAATGCACGCCACTGAGCCCGATCTTCGGCTCTTCGCATGTAATTACTGCCAGCCACTTTAGGCAAGTTTTTTTTTTTTTTTTTTTTACACTTTATAGATCTATGTTTGGCCACTATCTCGCCTGATGTGAAGCGATGATGTGGCCTAAGATGGAGCACATAGATCTAGAGAGAGACGGCAGTTGAGCGGCTGCTCAGACCCGTCTCCCCGATGGTTCACCGAACATCATCCCGAAACACGACTAGGTCGCTTGACGGCATGGCTTTGTTCGGTGGGTGGTATTACAACCACGGCCAGAGCCTACCACTCCAAAGCGCGTAAGCGGGTTTCATCACGATGTTTTCCTTCACCGTTTTAGAGCGAGCGAGTTGTCGCTCCATCTGGCCGGAGGGCGTCCTACACTACGTTTGCCTAAACGTGGCGTCGTCTCCACTCTAGAACTCGTTTACTCCAATAAACATGCCAGCGCCTTTATTCCTACTCCACCACTTACAAGCTTTATATAAAACCTGCATCATCCCAATTCCCAGTTTATTTCCAGTTCTGTCACAATCGTATTCGAATCTCTGTTCTATTTCAATCTCGCTGTATCTAGTCTAAATTCTAAGTTCTTGTAATAATTTTCCTTTTTAAAAACCAAGTTTGTCTGCGTGTCACATAACAATATTACTTGAGTATATCATCTTCTTGTTTTTCTTGTGTAGTACCCATGTAATATTGGCATCCATATTCCATGAACAGCTGAGCACCTATTTGGTTAGTATCAAAACAGCTCTTAAACAAAAGATGTAGGTTTTTTTTTAAGTTTCACTATTCTATTTTCTGTTTTGATTACTAGATTAGTTCCATAAAAAAACCAGCCAAGTGCAAGTCGAACTCGCGCACGAAGGGTTCCGTACCATTAAAAACGGTAGAAAAATATGTTTGTTGTATGGGAGCCCCTTAAATATTTATTTGATACTGTTTTTTGGTATTTTTGTTGTAATAGCTGCAACAGAAATACATCATCTTTGAAAATTTCAACTGTCTAACTATCACGGTTCATGAGATTTAGCCTGGTGACAGACGGACAGCGGAGTTTTAGTAATAGGGTCCCGTTTTACCCTTTGGGTACGGAACCCTAAAAATAAGCTTGTTTACCTAAGCACTATTTACTATTTTCCCTTGAACCTATCCTAGGTTCAAGTTCTTTTCCCTTCTTCCAGTCCTTTTTTCAGTGCAAAGGCTCTAAAACGGGACCACGATTCGGAGTCTCGGGTTCAATTTCCATTGAGCGAGGACTGAATACATCTTTTGTGGTCTTGTTACCACAGATATAAAAAAAAATATCGTATTTTTATTAATATTTCCGAACAGCCTAACTACATTTTTATATAAACAATACCTACTTACCCAAAATTTTCCTTTTATACCTATTTAGACAGTATTCCCTCAAAATAACCAAGTTTATAAAATACTATTCTACAATTTTTTTCATATAATTTGTAACCTAACATTATAGCTACTGTCATGATAAATGCCACAGGTTTGTCCGTGTAGGTAACTAATCAAAAGCGAGAGGTACTCATACTACCTAGTGAGAGGCCGCGAGTGCCAATTAGGCTCATCACCACAAAACTAAATATCTAGCTGTCGTAATTAACTAGGTCATCACGCTGAAGCCAATTACGGGGTAAAATCTTGATAAACATTTGTTTTGCTCTCTAATTAATAAATCTGTAAAGACTGCGTAGCTCCAAGTGGTTTTTAGGTTCAAAGGTTAAAGGTATTATCGTTCGTAATACGTAAGATTCCTAATTCGCCTGATTATTTATTCATATATATAAAATTCTCGTGTCACAATGTTAGTTACCTTACTCCTCCGAAACGGCTTTACTGATTTTTACCAAATTTTATATGCATATTCAGTAGGTCTGACAATGGGCTACTATCTATTTTTCATACCCCTAAATGTTAAGGGTTGTTCACCCTTTACATTTTTTTAAATGTATGTGGCAAAACAACGTTTGCCGGGTCAGCTAGTGTTTTATATATGTTTCTTACTTTGTTGTTGTGATTGACACTTCCATTCACTTATGAAAAATCAAAACCCTTTCAAAAATTCAGAATAAACAACATCTTAACATTTTTCATAATCACAATATTCGTTCAACACTACCAAATTGCCGTTATTATACCTTGCCGTTTTTATAGATAATGGTACGGAACCCTTCGTGCACGAGTTCGACTCGCACTTGGCTGGTTTTTTATAGAACTAATCTAGTAATCGAAACAGAAAATAGAATAGTGAAACTTAAAAAAAAATACCTACATCTTTTGTTTAAGAGCTGTTTTGATATTAACCAAATAGGTGTATGGAATATTGGAGGCCAATATTACATGGGTACTACACAAGAAAAACAAGAAGATGATATACTCAAGTAATATTGTTATGTGACACGCAGACAAACTTGGTTTTTTAAGGAGCACTCCTTGATGAATGTTTAAAAATAAAAAAACTATGCCTTATTAGAAATGTCACAGCCACAATTATATACACACAAATATATCCAATTATTAATTTCTTCCTAATGTGATAATGGAAATAATAACTTATCATTTATAATTCAAAGGGCGGATGGCAGCCGTTATTCAATAAATACGGGCGGGTGAGTACCCTACAGCTCATTAGGTAAAACGCCTACACACCTCCATGAAAATGATACTTTGCTAAATTAGTTTCTTAACCATTCCTCCTCCATAAATATAATTGCGTTCCACTTATTGCCCATAAAAGCAAGGGAACGTGCGAACGGCCCTGTTGCAAAATTGTACAAAAGGAAAGTAATATTAGGTAGGAGTAGAGCAATGCTACCCGCGCCCGCGCCCGCGCTCGGCGCGTTTCGGTGACTGGGCGGGCTTTCAGATAAATTATTTATCAACTGTATAGCAATTTTCTTTATGACTCCTCCGACGGAGCAGAGCAATTTACTCGTGAAAGAGATGCGTAAACTTGCAAGGACGCCCAAATTGAGAATGGAACAATGAAGCTAGTAAAGATTTCAATAAGGATACGCTCCCGCACGCCACACAACTATAACAAAAAGAGCGCGATAAAATAACTGGTTCCAATGTGTACTCCATATGCTTCTCATTAGCTTTGAAACGGGATCCTTGTCATAAGAGTTTAATTGACATCGAGTCGACGGAGCGTTGTAAAATTTAATTATATTTTCGGTATGGCGTGCGTTATGAGATGTGTTTTTTTGTGTAAATGAAGTCACGAAGATCGTAAAACGTTATTTGGGTACGCGGTAAATCAGAATAACCAGTGTTTCGAGGTAGGAGGTGCTTTGGGAAGGCCAGTGGCACGGCGCGCGGCGGCGCGGGTGGCGCGGCGTCGGGCGGTGGCGGCTCTTCCAATTTCCGTAATTGTGAGTTCATAAAGGAAATTGACTGGCAGTACTGGCAGACAACGCAACGCAATCCACTCTTTATTTACATCACGTTCGCCATACAACGATTGCTTCGCGTGTTCGAAAACGGAGTGACAATATCACGTCTCCGCATTCAAATTGTTTTACTGAATATTTCATATGAAACGTTTAAAGGCAATCACTGTTCATTGATTGAAAAACCTTTTCCATTGAGTAAAGAAATGATCGAAACACTTTTCAACCGACTTCAAAAAATAAGTAGGTTCTAAATTCGACTGTATGTTTTTTTTGTATGTTTGTTTCGCGATTACTCCGATTTGGAAAATCCATATAAATTTCATCGATATACCTTGGACTTCGAAGATATATCAGAATTGAAGTCAGTTGTTTTTTAAATGAATAATTTATGTTATGAAGGGAATAACATTTCTGACCTAAATTGACAACACATAATATCCAATCGAATGTCATTATTTTTTTATTCGAAAACGACAATCGCAAATCAGAAGAACAAACAATCTACGAGAAAAATAAAGTTGTTTGGAACAATCGCTATAAATCGTAGTGTTTGATAAATAATCGAAAAGTCGAGTGCAATCTGAAAGGAGGGGAAAGATTATTCTGGAGGTAAATAAAAAGCTGCGGTTGAGAAAGGTAATTGATGGCGAACGGCAATCAAATTAGGCTCGCGTCGCGCGTAATCGGCTGAAAGCTGCCCGACAGAGAGCTTTGTGGACGCGTCCCTTCCCGACGACGTCCCGACTTGACGTTCCGCCGCCGCGCCACCGAAAATTTAAGTGCCTAAGTAATGTTGATATTTAACTTCATTAACTCGTTTCGTGGTTAAAATATTTGATTATTGCTTTAGGTAAAATGATATTACATAATATAAGTTATGCATCATGCATATACCTATAAGTTACTTAGATAGTACAAGTTTATAAAATATGTACTAACTTCTTCCCGCGACTTCGTCTGCGTGAACTACATAGAAAGCCTATATTCGTATTTTTTCTAAAACCATATAGCAAAACCTCCCCAGTATACGAGAGCGCGTAGTTTGAAGAGGTCAAGCTGTATCTTCGTAGTCAGTCAACCAAGTTTGATGTAATCTAAGTTGGGACTCTACAGTCCCAACTTAGATTATAGGGTAACATTTTACCAAACCCTGAAAACCGTACTAAAATCCATCTAGCAGTCTCCGATAAAAAATATACAAACAAACAAACAGACATAAATTCTTAAATCCGTGGTTTCGTGTCCAGTACCCTCTAAATAGTCGATCCCAGTTAGTTTTTCCATAATATCTTCTGTATATTGAAGAATAGAAGAAGAAGATGAATTGTTTCAGTTAGGAATATATATAAGCAAAAGCTTGTTCATGTTTCCCAGAAGGTGAGGTTGCTACGCCGCTACGCACGCTGCACCCGCTACGCACGCCACACCCGCTACACACGCTACACCGGCTACGCACGCCCCACCCGCTACGCACGCTACACCCGCTATGCACGGTAAACCCGCTACTCAGCTTAGTTTTCTTTCAAAACTTATACGAAACCTTCAGCATCGAATTCGTCACATCGTCAACTTTTACTTATATGCATTTAACACCTCAATCGTTTTACCTTCGCATGTAGGTGCTCCATTATTTTGCATTTTCCGATTATGTACTGGATGTCGCGTCGATGCAGTTCTAATACCGGTCTTTCTTTTCCCCGAGGAGTTTGTGTTTCCAAAATAGCGACCATCCCATTAAAATTGACTAGACATCCTAGATAACTATGATTACGAAGGCTAGTTAACTAATTACCTAATCAAGTTACGTCATAAGTTCCTTATGATTCGAAAACACTATGTGTGACAGGGCAACATCTATTTAGTCCGACCTAATATACACAATCATGGAGCCTGTCATAGATGACTGTAATTGCCTAGTAGTTAAATGTGGAACGGAAACTGCCATTGTTAGCATATACAGATCCCCGTCTTTCAGAAACTTTTTTTGCAGCCTAAATGAACTTCTTTTATCATTATCATCCTTCAGAACTGTCATTGTTGTCGGTGACATTAACATAAATATTTCACCAGCTTTCAACGATTTAAACTCTGACGAATATTTAAATTTAACTGCCTCCCATGGACTTCTGCCTGCACATGTCCTTCCAACTAGGGAGGACAGATGCATCGACCATGTACTTCTAAAAACATGCTTCCTAAACACAACTACCTTAATACTTGACTCAAGTATGACTGACCATGCACCTATTGTTTTCCACATGGACTTCTCTACTTTTTCCACAAAGGCCTCCACCATCGTAAAAACGCATCTAGACGTACAAGCAGTTGTTTCTGATTTGTCTAAGACTGACTTTACGTCTGTGTTCACATCAGATGACGCTAACAGAGCAGCTGAAAACCTAATTAGTATATTGTCTACTATTATCCAAGCCCACACATTAACCGTCAGATTTCAAGGAAGAATAAAATAATTAAGCCCTGGATTACACCTGGAGCACTGAGATGTATACGGCATTGAGACAAGTTACACAAAAAAGTTAGAAGAAATCCCGAAAACTTGGTGCTTAGAGTCACTTACTCCCGATACCGCAACTTTTGCACTAAATTACTTCGCAAGTTGAAAAGAAACTACGAACGTCAACAATTTTACAAAGCCAAAAATGATTCAAAGGCTACATGGCAGGTAGTCAAGAATATCACGGGTCTTAAATCTAATTCCTCGGCGTCGACTGATCTATTGAATATTACCCCTCACCCCGTTACGTCTGTAAAACGAGTAAATAATTTCTTCGTTGATATTGGTAGAAAACTAGCTAATAACATTATAAACTCAAATTATCCACACACGATTGATACACATACTGAATATAATAATAAACAGTTTGGCAACTCTATGGTTATACTGCCAACAGACTTTAAAGAGGTAGATACTCTTATCATGAGTCTCCGAACCGACTGTGCTACAGGATGGGACAATATTCCATCCAAAGTAATCAAGTGTGCACGCCTATTCTTAATCCCTCCCATAACGTATTTATATAATCTCTGCATATCAAGTGGTATTTTTCCTAGTGTGTTTAAGAAAGCTATAGTGCACCCCATCTTTAAGAGCGGAGACAGAAACAGTGTAAACAACTATCGGCCAATTTCAGTTCTTACTGCACTCTCCAAATTGTTTGAAAAAATTCTGAACATGAGACTAATACAATACTTAGAAACCAATAAACTGTTGGCTGAAAACCAATATGGTTTTAGAAAAAGCAGATCCACTGAGGACGCGGTTCTAGAGTTAACCAAAACTGTTGTACGGCACCTAGATCAGAAAAACAAAGCTTTGTGCATTTTTTTGGACCTATCAAAAGCTTTTGACACTGTTTCTGTCCCACTCTTACTACTAAAGATGGAGTGCATCGGAATCCGCGGTATTGTATTGGATATATTTAGGGACTATCTTACTGATAGAAAGCAGTGTGTTAGGATCGAAAACTATGTAAGCTCTGACAAAACCATATCGTATGGTGTCCCGCAAGGTAGTGTGCTGGGCCCGACTCTCTTTATTATTTACATAAATGATCTTTGTAAACTACAGATGCAAAACTGTAGAATTTTCACTTACGCGGATGACACTGCTCTACTGGTCCACGGCACGAGCTGGGAGATGACCCAACAACTCGCGGAAAGTGTACTTACAACAGTAATGACATGGCTGACAAAAAACATCCTCACCTTAAATATTGATAAGACGAAGTATATTGCCTTCTCTCTGAATCAGTGCTCGCAACCACCGCCTGATTTCTGCATTAAGGCTCACGCCTGTAAGCAACCTCCACTAACATCAACTTGTACCTGCCTCCAACTCACGCGTAGCTCAGATATGAAATACCTAGGCGTAATTATTGATAGTACACTAAATTGGAATGGCCAACTACAAGCGCTAATACCAAGAGTAAGAAAGCTTATGTATGTTTTTAAAAAACTGCGCTTTGTTGCATCCACTGAAACTATTATGACAGTGTACTATGCTCTAGCACAGTCTGCGCTGTCATACTGTATCACAGCATGGGGAGGGACATACAGTACAAACCTTATACGGCTGGAGAGGGCACAAAGAGCTATCCTAAAAGTAATGAGGGGTAAGCCCTTTAGGTACCCGACAACACAACTATACCAGGAATGCTCAGTGTTGACGGTACGGCAGATGTTTATACTACAAGTGGTTCTCCGCAGACACTCCATGCTTCCATATGATCCTAGCACACAAATTGATAAACGACGAAAGCATCGAGTGTGTGATGTTGAGACGCATAGAACGGCTCTCGCTGGTCGCCATTACGACATACTCAGTTCTCGATTCTATAACACTATAAACAAAACCTTAAATATTTTTCCCTTACCTTTAAAGAAATGCAAGGAAATCTTACTACCCTGGCTTCAAGACCTCACCTACCAGGAGACTGAGGATCTCTTAAAAATATAGTGTTAATTATTTTTGAGCTCACTCAAAACAAACTCGTGCACACACGTTCACACCTACATTAAATACTCACTCGCATAAATACACTCACTTATACGCTGTCATCCTCACACAAACATACAACCTCACATACCCTTACACACCCTAACACATTACCATAGCGCACACAATAAATGCTGATATATTGGTTTAGTTGAAGCAATTTAATTAATCTAATTGAAATAAATAATTATAATTATGCATTACCTAATCTGGAAATATTCCCTTTTCTATTAGTTACAATTTACGACATTTATACACATTATATGCTAATTTAATAAAATAACGTACTGTAATATACATCTAAATACATTCGCTCTAGTAATTTAACTTAATTTTATTAATTCTTAATCTGTAATATTTTTATAATTAATTAATACTGATATTATTATTGTTAATCAACTAAATTTAATTTACTTAATTTAATTTAAATTTAACTTAACTATATGTACAAGAGCCAGAACAAAGCTGGGAAGAAGCTAACTGCCAAGATACAGGTGTGTCAACACCTAGTTTGGTGGCTAGAGTCGCAACAAATTGTAATTTGTACAATTATGAACTTTGTACTATTATGAAATAAATAATTCTTTAAAAAAAAATTAAAATTTCCACCGTATACTGATTCGAAGAACCGTCGAGGAGTTGGATCTCATCATTAGCGCGCGATGGCCAGCATCCGGCTCAGCCGCGAGCTCTTTAGCTTTTATCATAATTTAAGTTTTCCATTAGCCGTAATTGACGCGAACATCGTTCCTCGCTTACGCCGCGAATCGTCACACAATCGTTATTGTCGGATAGATAAACATTTTCCTATTTTTAGGTCTTCCCAAACGCTATTTCGTCTTAATTGACAAACCTATTAATAATTAATAAGAATTATGGCGCACAGCTTTTATCTTAATGTGCCTTTTAACGGTGCATTTGTATTCGAGAGGCCATTTCGATGTAATTTCCAACGGCCGACTGTCGCGCTAATGGATAAATATCTACTAGTTGTTTAATATTAATTTATGAATAATTCAGTACCTGTGCCGGCTTTAAAAATGTCATCGGTGTAAGATTATGGATATCGATTTAATTCCGGCGATGATTAAATCGTGTTTCCATTAGCGTAATTGGCCACTGGGAGATATCAGTGTCGTCCGGTCTCGCAACAGGCGAGAGATGCGGGAGCGCAAGTTTCCCGGGAACGGCTAAAGAGACTGTAACTACACAATACAAATTATTAAGAGTGCTCGGCATCACGGGAACGCTTTCAGAAGTAATGAATTAGAAAAGTTGCGCAGCACTCACGCGGATTGAGGCCCGCGCGGCGGCGTCGGCGCTCGCTATAACATTACTTTAATTAAATCTATTTGAACAACAAACTTTAATTAAATTTCATCCAGCAGTTAGGCGTCGTGGAGGAATAATCGCGCAATTAGAGCGGCCGTGAGCGTCGCCTTACACGCTCCCAGTTAATTAACTCACTTGGGCCGACCTATCCGACTGTACTGTATCAACACAACACGCTCGTAGCCTCACTATTCCATTATACGACTTTGGCTGCTGTTTCATTATGAAATCTGGAACTCATTTCGATTTGCTACGACGCAGAAAATGGTTGAGTGTGTGTACCTACTTATTGCCTATAGAACATCTACGTTAAGCTAAATACTTTATTTTTATTGTTATATATATAAAAATAAGTGGGGAAAACCACTTATTTTTCTTACACTTTGCCTAGCGAGGAAAAAAAAACAATGTCTTAGCCTGAAGTCACCTGAACAGCCAATAGCTACCTATTTTTTCTAGGTAATTTCATCAATGAAACCAAACTTATTTATTCATACATTTTGTGAACACAGTAGGAACATTGTCAAACGGTCCGGTTCATATGACACAGATTAACACTCACACTAACATCCCCGGACTTATTCGATTAATACTGTCGGCACAATAGCTTTGCCCTATAGTAACTCTGAGCTTATCTGTGGCATGCGAGGATTGTCTTCGATTGGATTGTTCCGGTATAAAATATGGCATAATCAAGCCCTTAACATTGTAAGTGTTATAGTTATATTACCTTAAACTATTATGAAAGTCGCGCACGCGTCTAAGGGTGGCGCTCGCTTTGTGATGGGTGATGAAAAGCGGCCGGCGCGCGAGCGCGGCGCAGGGCTGTAAAGCTTGATTTGAACTAACACCGTATATTTTTTCGAAACATATGCTAATATCGACTTTTGGTAGTGCGGCTGGTCACCGCGACTCAAGCCGAAAACGATGGGTAACAAAAGTATAAAGGTAATATTAAATAAAGGTTATGCTATATCTAGCTCCGGTAATAGTAACTATCCTGTTGTCTGGAGCAAATGTGAGCTTTCATTGTGCAAGTTTAATTGTTTTTACACGCGACATGCTCGCTTTACATCAAATAACTCTGCCGCAGCGCAGTGACGTCATTTTATTGCTCGGAACAAAACAACTTTGCAAAAAATGTTCGCTATTTCCATGGAGGCTTAGAAAATAGTGAAAAATAGTACTTGTACAAACATTTATTACATATTTGGTAGTAAGTATAATTTTCAAAGTTCAAAGTACAAAAATTCTTTATTCAGTTTTCGCATCACAGACACAGTTATGAACGTCAATTATTACAATGACTACCACCGCATCGGAAAAAGAACCACTACCCAGAAGATACGGCAAGAAACCGAGGGGCATATTCTTCGTTATTATTTTCTAATGATTGTACTTGTTCGCATCGCGCTATAGTAAACTTATTTTGATTTTGATACAAAAATGTATCCTTTACTAAGCCTTAACATTGATTTTGACATTATACCTGAAACTATTCAATAGGTAGTCTAATTAAGGAATGAAAAACATCTGAGTAATTTACTAACCTACTTATCTCTAACATTTTCTTTAGACACTACTTACTGTTTGCAATAATGTAGGTACCTATTATAAATCAAGAACACGCTAATAATGTATGAATACCGCATATCCACTAAGTGTTCGTCTACTGATCCATTATGCGCACATCGTAACGTATAAATAAAGGCAAAAACTCACAAGATCCATTAAAAGTATTGCTGTGATACGATAGGCGTAGCGTAGATATGACTTATTTGCCGCAAAACTAATGAGGCGCTACTAATGATTTATCTACTCATTCAGGCTCTGTATATCGTTATATAGGCTACATCACTAAGAAAGAGATCTGGCCACGTCTGCATTTTTCCTTCTAAACTCATTTTAATACAAAATTTAATACAAATACTGACTACTTGACAGGGAAATACTCTTTGTTCTTAAAATGCATTTCTAAAGGTATATGATGAATAATTAATGATTTTGCGAGCCATGTCAAGAATTACAGACCCGGCATCGTTGCGTCGTCATTTTCACCTCGACAACGTCACATTTGTTTTAAAAACTTGTTAAGTTTTCTCTCAGCATGAGCTGATAACGCTTTTATAAACGTACCTACAAAAAATGTATATTTCGAATGGTCTTATCCACTGTATTCCCATCGTACCAGAGCACTTCCGTAAGAGTGAGCCCATAAAGGAGCTGAGACGGGTTGACCGGGACTCAGAGCCGGCATTGATTTCAACTATACCTACTCTAGTTAGATACCTACTACCTACTTGAGTTTTTTATCGTTACCAAATCTTGTACATATTATTTATTTTATAACAAAAATAACCGACTTCAATTCTGATTTATCTTTGAAATCCAAGGTCGAATATCGATGAAATTTATATGGGACCACCTTGTATATACTATACTGAACCCAACGCAAAAATAATTTTCCAAATCGGTTTATAAATGACGGAGTTCTTAGGTAACAAACACATAAAAAAATACCTTCGAATTGAGAACCTTGTCCTTTTTTGAAAAATACCTACAAACTTCGGAAACCCCTAAAGTTTGCTGTCCAAAGTAACCTAATACTTATAGCTTTTTTGGTCAATCAATAAAATAATAATAATAAGACACTAAAAAGGAATATATTGCTACAACTTCTCACTAAAAACAAAATCGTTAATGCAATCCAACAATAAAATATATTGTTATACATCGACAGACATAAAACAAACTATTATTGTGATTTTATAGTTAATTAAATCGGCCGTATTACGAACCCAGAAGTGCACATGAAAACATTGAAATCGTAAGAACGAGTTCGGAATATAACCCCATATCTTTTTAATTTAGTCTTGAATTTATTAGTCGTAAAATATCCTTACTGTATATGTTTTTTTAATGACGTGATTGAGCTCATTTTCTGATTGCCGGCACTCGGAGATATTAAAGAAAATATGGCTGCAGATTTCTCCTCGTAACTCTGTCGAGAATTAGTAAATTCAATCTACCACGTAGGTGTATCTGTATGTAAGTCCATGTATAAATACATCGATGTAGGTACGTGTATAAAGTTTAGTTGATTAGTTGCATTTCTAAATTAACCCCCGACGGGACTTTTTGGCGGGAAGTGAAAAGTGATACAGTTGGATTTTGTTTTATTTTCCACACTAGCGTTATTTCGAGTGATCATGTGTAATATCGGTGGAATATTAACCATTATGTGTTCGTAAACGTGCACGAGTGCAGGTAAATGAAACCAAATAGAGAAAGACTTTGTTTTTTATGTTGTCCCACAAAGTCCATTGAAAGCTTGAATTCCACCACTTTATCGAATCACTAGGAGAGGCTCCGGCTTGTTGCTGATGCTCATTCTCATCAAAACAATAATAAATGGAATATTAAACTAACAAATAAAAACTACGTAAGACAAGGCGGTATGGTCGTAGAGACTTTAGCCTGCCCAAACGGTAGAAATAAAAAACCTCGACGCAAAATAGAAAGGTGTTATAAGTTTGTTATTATGTGTCTGTCTGGGGCACCGTAGCTCTTAAACGGGTGAACCGATTTGGATGCGGTTTTTTTTTTATTTGAAAGGTTTTCTAGCAGTGGTTCAGCCGTTTTTTACTTTTTATGGGTTTTTTGTGTTTTTGTTAATTTTTATTTTACTGAAATTCGCATGTTGACAATGTGAACGCTTTGGGTTAACCTGTAAGTTCGCAATTGTCTTACTATCCTACTAATATTGTAAATGCGAAAGTTTGTGAGGATGGATGGATGTTTGTTACTCAATCACGCAAAAACTACTGAACTGATTTAGATGAAATTTGGTAAGTAGCTACTGTAGATTCCAGAAAAAGACATATGCTGCCCGGGCCTTTACCCCGTGAAACCACGGGTTAAACCGCGGGGCGCAGCTAGTAATTTTTATAATAAATAAAGAGATAAAAATAAATAGGTAATTATAAAATAGTTATCAATATGTAACTAGAACCTAGACATATATAATATATTAGTCGGTCATCAAATACGTCTGTAACTAAAATATTATTTACGACGAACTAACAAGGCTATGATTAACATATTTATATATTTTGTAACTGAAAATTAAAACCATATATTTTGATATTGAATGATTAGATTAGATTAGATAACTCTTTATTGTTTCATCACCAGAAAACATGATAACAAAAAGTACAATAACGAACTTAAAACTATAGTGTTACAATGGGCGGTCTTATCGCTCAAAGCGATCTCTTCCAGACAACCTTTGGATGGAGAGGACTTAAAGAAACTGGAAGAGACGGGGGTGTCAACATAACCAATTATAAACATACATAATAATATAATATACAAAATATATAAGATACACCTATATATATATATTAAATTGTTATTATATATATATATATATATATATATATACATAATAACAATGTAATATATAATATATACATAAAAAAAATCAATGCATTACCGCATACCTACTAGGCAACAATCTAAAATGAGTGAGTGTGGCTCAGTGAGAGCACGTGCAACTTTTGATCTGATGCACTTGAGTTTGAATTCCGCTGGCCCCGTACCACTGACTTTCTTAAGTTATGTTAACACTCACTCTTAAAGTCTAACTCTAAAGTCTTGAAGGAAAATACTGTGAGGAAACCGGCATGTCCAAGAATTAATCACAAAAATTTAAGGACATGTGACATCCACCAACCCGCACTGGGCCAGCGTGGTGGATTATGGCCCATACTCTCTCTATGAGAGAAGGACCTTGTCCCAGCAGTAGGAACGTAATGGGTTGATGATGATAACGAAGATTTTAAATAATCAGGTTGTTGGATCCCTGCTCATACAATTTCATTTCTGATTATTCTTCTTTCTGATTATTTATTTATTTATTCTTAGATTCGCAGCTTTTTTTAGTAATTTATAGCTAGTTACATGTAATTTGAACTTAAGCCAAGATTATTTAAAATCTTAAAACCATAGGTTATATAAATTGTACTACACTTTTAATGAGTATGTACTCTTGCCTATGCAATTACTTATATTAACGTATTGAATTCTAAGCCTGAAACGTATACGTAAAACTTTTAGAGAGAAGAAGGCACGTATAGATAGGTAATTCCGGGTGATCACAAGCCACGGGGGAGCCTCTGTCGGTCTCATTAGGCTGCCTTCACGTCTGCGCCAGCCACATGCATATAGAAATGCCGTCGATATTAAAGAACTATGGCTTGTAGCAATGGTAGTTTCATGTTTAGATTGATCTATATTTATATTATACCTATTATTTTAAAGTTGATAAGAATTATAAAATTAACTTTTTGTACTTAACTATCCTGTGTCTGCTGATTCGTCTTGTCCGCACTTGCGGCGTTACGCTCAGCGTTCTTAGGGTTCCGTACCCTAAGAGTAAAACGGGGCTTTATTACTAAGACTCCGCTGTCCGTCCGTCTGTCACCAGGCTGTATCTCATAAACCGTGACAGTTGAAATTTTCACAGATGATGTATTTATGTAGCCGCTATAACAACAATTACTAAAAACAGAATAAAATAAATATTTTAGGGGGCTCCCATACAACAAACGTGATTTTTTTGCCGTTTTTATAGATAATGGTACGGAACCCTTCGTGCGCGAGTCCGACTCGCACTTGGCCGGTTTTTAAGTTTTATTTTTAATCCGAACGATCATATACATAATTCTTGGCTCCAACTATAATTTTCTTTGTATCTGTATACCTATACCTAGTTGTTTTAAATGCAAACAGTCCTACTCGGTGTCACAATGAAACTCATAAGTAGCACAGAATACTAAGGAACAGAAGCATCACTCCGCAAATAAATTTGAACAAATAGCGACTCTTGCTATGACGCAATAAAATTCAAATAAAATTCAGCTCGCGTAGCGCTGCATACCTACCAGTCATATTAACCTACAGAGCGCCTCTCTTTCTATCGCATAGCTCTTATCTCTTCTGATGCGACACGTGTACGACGCGCGACCCGATGTACGTGTAGCTTCGTACCTACAGTGCGAAGTGCGCTAGGCCTGTAAGTAGTCACAATGATAAAGAAAGACATGCGCAAAATAGTGAATGAAAAGTTAGGTACATCATTATCATCATTAACGCAAACATTTGTTTCGTGTCTGGATGTTTTTGAATCATGGTTCTCATAGTTCCTAGTTCCCTAGATACAGGGAGTTCTTGTTAGGGGCCAAGATCTTTGTATGTGATCGTTGAGCCTTATTTTTGTTATGTAGTTAATTGATTGACGAGGCAGTTTGTTTTACGAAATCCTCCGCGTCACTGCACTACACATAATTTATCACCCAGTGATATCACCAACAACCTACAACCTGAAACATTACGCGCTATATACGCGCTACCATTCCATAATGTCCATATTCCATCAGTCGACGGCTGATATTCGTCTGATGCGGGCGTGTGCAGATCAGTGCGGAAAGTTTTAATAATTCCTCGCAATGCCTAGATTTGTCACACACCTGACATTTGTGCTGAGTGAAAACCCCTTTTGGCACCACATACGTAATTTTAGGCATAATTATCTCTTCATACTGTTTATATATTTATTTTTTTCTTTTTATAATTATGTTTTCCTGTGTTTCTTTATTTTGTTATGATTGTGGTTGTCAAATAAATGTTTTTTCTTTCTTTCTTTCTTTCTTTCTTTCTTTCTAGATGCTTTTTGTACGAATAAAATGCAATTATTGTTTTAATGAGTTATTCCATGATTAGCTTTGCGTTATGATTGATTGGTAAAAACAAGAGACAAGAAAAAGCCACCAATTAAATAGTAGGATGGTAGTAGGTATATATGTGTATATACGTTATCAATTATTGTTACATAATAAATTGCATAAAATTATAAAATCAATCAATTTTAAAATATGTGGTAACTTCAAATGTATACGATTTATTATGTTTTACCAAACTAATCTGATAAACCACTATCAGTGGGCAGCTTTCCCAAAATGCTGTCAGCTTTGCATTGTAGGGGCTGCAGTGCGCAGAGAGAATAAAACCGATATTATTAGACAAATAAACTAATTTTCCTACCTGTAATTTCAAAAAGTGAAACATAAGATTATGTATTTTTTAGAAAAAGGTTTACAGTTTGACTGTTCTGTATAAGGTCATGTCATAATAATTTTCATCCTGGAAAGAGAGTACCCTGTACCAAGTAAATACACTTAGTAGTTTTTAGAAAATCCCAGCAGTCCTAATTCGACGCGGACGAGCGTATAATACATGTGCTTATTTCTTAACAAGGCAATTAAATAGCCAACTTATCTATTCCTGGAATATCCAAAGCAACTATAAAAAACTCCGAGAAAGGTAGAGCAGACCTCAGAGATTTCTAATTAAAACCGACGTTAAAGAATTACGACGTTTCTGTTCCAAGTCCGAGTGAATGCAGCGACAAAACCCGATCGCATATCTGCGCAGGCGCACCCAACATGGAAATGGCGGCAAAAACACCCCGCATCGGTAATAAGTGGGTGCTTCAATAAAATAAACGGTCCCTAATCGTGTAAGGACAGGTTCCACGCAGGAGAAAGACTACTTACTGGTGGAAACATGGATGTTGGCTTAATTACAATAATGTTCGTAGCTTTCTTATTACTGCGCAAATAAAAACGTAACGTTTTATGAGTTATTTTATGAGGAAAAACGTTTTAACTTCAAACTATTTTGTTATCCATTAATATTCATTGTAACAGCGAAGCGTGTAGAACAAAAGCACTGATTAAAATTAATTGAAGCTTTGAATTGCTTTGATGCGCTACGCATTACAATAACATGATGCAGCAGCAGATAGAGAACGTCGCTCATAAACATTCCAGACTTCAAAGCTAAAATTTTGCGGCGTCTTGCAACAGCACAGTCTTATTTCATTCTCCGAAGCAATGATTCCCTTGTTCAAAGCCCATGGTTATGCGAACGTTAGAGAGTGTGGCGCAAAAAGCTAGGTATATATGAGGCTCGCACGACATTCGACGCAGGCGCATGCTTCACTGGCATGAACGTGTAAGCCGTCTGATGAATTTAGATCAATGGAAGAAACCCATCCTGGTCGGAAGCCGATAAAATCATTGTGACAAAAAGTAGGCATGCCGTCTGGAAATGGCAGTGCGCGCCATCATAAGAATTTAGAGCCACGTTTTTGTACTCGTAATATTTTTTTATCATGTAATAAATAACCAACGAGTAGGTACTTAGAACTAGTTATATAAAGACCAATAGGTATCCAATATCTAAGACCACGAATCGTTGTGACGCGTCGCGTCAAGGGCGTCGCAATGCCCATCTTTGAATTGTAGTTCCTGTAAACAAATTCCATAATACCTTCAATCCTTTGTTATTGGAATTGGAACCCCTTTACAACTATCTCTTACCTTGCCATGCCATAATATAGCTAGCATTATACAGGATAAAGCATTAGCATCGTCAACGAACGCACTTTGGCCAGGGCACCAATTAAACGCACTCCAAGAATGGAAAGAGGTTGTTTTTGTTAGTCTGCCGCTTTGTGCACGCCGAACGTTTCTGGCAATGGCAAACATTCGAACGCTTTTAGTATTAGCCGTTCATTTCCAACTTTTTTATCTCTAACATATCTGAAACTTTAACGTCTGGGGTAGCCAATTTGATGTAATGAACGGGAGTACGCAGAATTTACAATTACACGTTTAACTTTAAAATGAGTTCTCTGAAGGAATTCGATTGATTTTATGATGCTCTAAAAATAAGGCTAATTGAGTGCATAATTTACACTGTAGCGAATACAAAGTTAAAACGATTCTCGGCATTCGGAGCGCCATCATTCATAGGCACATTATTCCTGGCAGGCTTGAAGTAGTTATTCTACGAAACATTCATCTAAACGCCAATTGACTCCAAACTAACGTATACAAAAAGGCTGTGTTCAATAAAGTGGCTCGCAACTCGCATGATTAGCGGCGGAGAACGGCGAACAAGCGGGAGCGGGAGCGGGCGAAGGGGGGCTGATTGCCGGCCCAATTGGGCCTTATCCGCCCGCACATGGGAAATATTTTTAATCAACACCTCCATTGAACTTACGAGCGGTCGTACGTGAGCTCGCCGCGCAGGGCCGCACTTGCGCACTACCTGGGAAAGTTTAGTTTGTTTACTGGATTTTTCTGCAACTAACTTGTTATTACGTGGATGGGGGAAAAATATAGTTGCTTATAGCGAACTGTTTAGATCTTTACCGACTATATAAAGAGAAGGTTCTAATTCGTTTGTATTTTTTTGTTTGTTAGCTCAGAACTCCGTCTTATATACCGGTTTTAAAAAGTCTTTTTGCGTCATTCTTTTTGGTTCAGTATAACTTTAATGTGGTTCCATATAAATTTCATCGATATAAATCAGAATTGAAGTCGATTTTTTTTTGCCTGTGGGTCTGCAATTGTAATTAATGAAATATGGCTATAAGTTATTATAATAATACTTACTTACCTAATTTTTTACCGTAAATCCGGTAAGTATTAATTAGAGCGAGTGTGGCTCAGCGGGAACTCATGCCTTTCGATCAGACGCACCTGGGTTCGAATCCCGACTCAGCCCTGCACCAATGACTTATAGTTAAGTGCACATTTTGCACGCTCGCTCTAAAACGGTGAAGGAAAACATCGTGATGAAACCCGCTTACGCGCTTTGGAGTGGTAGGCTCTGGCCGTGGTTGTAATACCACCCACCGAACAAAGCCATGCCGTCAAGCGACCTAGTCGTGTTTCGGGATGATATTCGGTGAACCATCAGGGAGACGGGTCTGAGCAGCCGCTCAACTGCCGTCTCTCTCTAGATCTATGTGCTCCATCTTAGGCCACATCATCGCTTCACATCAGGCGAGATAGTGGCCAAACATAAATCTATTAAGCGTAAAAAAAAAAAAAAAAAGAAATGCGATATTAGTACTAAGCATATTAACATCAATATCTGATATCTCGGAGTGATGAGCGCAATGCAGTGCTACGGTACTTTGCATGAGATTTAAAATTCTAGGTGGCACTGCAATTGTTATGGGCAAGCGTGGCACTTGCCATCAGGCCAACGACTTGCTCCTTTCATTGCTAACTAACATAAAAAATCTAACAAATAAAATATTGAATATCAAACCTATATAAAACACAGTAGGTATCATCCCGTTACATACCTGTGCGTTTTAACTTCAAACCATAACGCTAGTCCTTTTTTGGACTTACTTTGACATTCTTAAACGTCCAAGTTCGTCTCTGTGCAGGGTGGAGATAAGGGGCGCGTATGGCAGCGGGTCGGTGCTTGATTGGCCCTATGAACGCGAGTAGATTGCATCGCTCGGTCGCCACCGCCGCGCCCGCCGTCGTCGCCGCCGCGCCGCCGGCGGCCGCGTCGGCAATCGCGACCCGCCACACGCTGTTGCTACCCTAACCTATCACCACCAATACCAATCACCCCAAAAACAATCACTTTTCTCATCCTCTAGCAGAACCTGATACAGATTTAATAAATCCTTATAAATTGTAATATCATTTTATATGCAACACATTCCGTATATCTCCATACGAAATCTCGTAGCTGTAACCCATGTAAATGTAAGTCACGTTTTCAATAACCTACAGTTTTAGCTTCATAATTTTAACCCGGGCTGATATTAGACTTCATTTTTGTTATGAAATTCACTATTCGAGAGAGTAAAGTTCGGAGCGTGGAGTGTACAATTGGACGGGGGGAAATGTGTCGGTGATTGAGTCATCTTTCATTTGGGGGTCCCCCGAGTGGACACGGACACGGAGCGCCGAGCGCCGACGGCGCGGCTGCGCTGCGCTGGCGTGTCGCGACTCGCAGACTTCTCGTCATAATTGGCAGCGAGCTGACTCCTCGCCCCGCATCGGAACCGCACTTCTCTCGTATTATTAACGACGTGTATTGTAATCACGCGGCGGGCGATCGCCTCCGCCGAAGGTAGGGCGGTATTAAATTCCGACAGCTACGTGATAAATCGAAATTGGAAAAGTTTAATAATGTTCGGTTGCTCCGAAAGCAATAAAACCGTTTATAAACGGGCACGAGCGAACGAGACGGGCGGCAGGGACGCCCGCCTTCGGGACTTTTAGGGACTCTTAGGTGAGTCCGCTCGGCCTTACGGGCTCTAAATTGATTTCACTGGTATCTTGATGAAGTGATAAAACCGTCACTCGGGGAGCATATTGACCGTTGCGGATGATCCACGCGACAGCCGAGCCGAATGAGTTTCAGCTTCCCCGTCGGCTTTGTCGATGTTTATACGGATATCGTAAACTCGGGATCCATCTCGGAAAATAGCAAAAAATATGTTTATTGTGCGTATGTGGAAGTGGCAACCCTGGAACGTATTGAAGTCTTCAGAAAATTTAATTGAAAGCTCCGTCAATGTGGTGTCGCTTGAAAAATGTTCTGGGGCTTATGTTCGATACCTAAAAATACCTAATAGCAATAAGAATATACTGCGCTCCTATCGCATCCACGCAGGAGATAGGCAAATTATTTATTTTATATTTATACAGAGGTTAGCGATTGATTAATCAGGGAGTTTATCATTATTTGCGCAGCTAATGGAATAATTACGTCGCTGAGAGAAAGATAATTGAGGAGGCGGCGCGTGCCCTCCCTACTACACCATTAGGAGCCCCAACTATCCCACACGAGCGTCCTTAATTTATTTTAGATATTATCTCCAAATAATAGATAGAAACATTATTATAGCTAACACCTACTTATATTAATTCTCTCTCCAGATTAATTCGTTTTGCGCGACATTTTTTTAGGAAAAGCATTTAGAATAATATTATTTACATATTTAAATGAAGTCTATACAAAAGTCCTGTTTTTAATTATAAACTTAATTTGCTTATGATAAATCTATGGAAATTTTTACCTCGAGCTCCAAGCCCTCTATAGCGCTAAGGGTAGAGTAATTACTTCTTTTCTTCGTAATAAAAACGGATTAAACTTTGCTTAGGGCGGCCCATTCATTTTGTTTACTATTCAGAAAGGCTTGTGTTTTAAAAAACAAATTTACGTTCGCTGTTTTTGTGTTGGACTTCTAATCTGATCTTAGAAATGAAATGAGGTAATTTCAACATCTCAAACGAATGCTGTAGTAAGTTAAGCCTTTACTGTTGAAATGGCATTGGCAAGCTCCGCAAACGAACCGACCATTCGTTCAGTTTAGCGTTAGTGTAAAAGGTTAAAAAGTGCCACGGAATCGTCCGGTTAATTTTAGCGGCGGACTGCAGACATTGATATCAATTATCAGGAAGCTAGGAGCAGTATTCTGTACGAATTGTTCCATAAAGCCGCTAATCCGGGCCCGGGCGTGCCACAATTTGTCCAAACGGTTATGTTATTGCGGTCCGTAAGCTCGACCGCGATCGCGCGACTCCCAACATGATTTTCCTCATAAAATTGCCTTCACGAGCCGTTTTATTAATTCTGTGTAATTCTGTTTTTATAGAGCTCCTTTTATTAAATAAGTTTTGGATTTATAATTAAAGGGAGAAGAGAGCTTTTATTAGATGTTAAGCTCTAATGTGTTTTACATGGAGATATTATTAGAGGTACTTACCCACACCGATGAGTATTAGAGTAGCTCACATTAGATACTTATTGAATTTGCATTTCCCGATCTGTTGTCAATCGCATTCCACCGTCACACTGTGATTCACGTAGAACAAGCTAGCTAGACAAAATTATTTTTTGCTATTTTCTGTTTCATGGGGCTTTCTTATAACTTGTTATGACTTCCTAATTAGGTCTAAGGATATGGGGCCCTAATTCGGGGATAGGTGGAAAAAAACTTTTTTGAGTTCTTTTTTTATAACGTTTTATGAGTACCTAATTTGGTTTTAAGGTAAGGAAACCAATTGGAGGAGGGTAGTTACCGGGTAGGTAGAAAAAATAAGTATTGCCAAATTATTTAAAGGTAAATATATTTTAAAAAACTTAAGTAGGTATATAGTAAACACAAATAATATGTACAAAATACACAAGAGCCAGATAAAAATATGAACATCAAAAATATAAAATTTAGCGAAGTAATAAACAAAGTACCTACACAAGATTACAAATACCTCTTTATCATCAATGTGACATATTGTCGGCACCAATTGGTTTATTTCCTCCAACACTTTATTTGTTTCAGCAACGGTAAACTCAGTGGTTTCCTTGGAGAAAATAAATTTAATCGGGCGACAATACATGGTAGATGAAGACCGAGGATTTTGCCAAGCGATATTACCACTTTCGTCTTGCAATTGAAGCGGTACAAATGAAAATACAAACAAATATTCGTCAGTAGCTTCAGCACTGGCAAACTTTTGTTTGTAAGTGCTGTGACCGGAACTGCCATCACAACCCCATTTACTAACAAGACTAAATGATGACCCAAGAGATGACGATTTGAAAACTTCTTGCTGCGCATGAACTAAACGTTCAACAGTTTTATTTAAAACAGCTTGAAGTTTAATATCTGCGCGCGTCTCGTCAACAAAAATGAAATCTTCGAGAGGAAAACAATCTCTTTTAGCTTGCCTAATGCTATGAATTGATGGAAATACCATATGCCCTACCTTCATGCTCCACTTCCGAGTCAGCTTGTAGGAGTGGCTTGTACACTTCGAGTCCACATAATAAGCCAAAGCTTCCTCCTTCGTTAGGCATCTCTGACTGCTTTCACCAGCACTGGCACTATTTCTCATTTTTTTGCACTTCTCGGGACTTTCGCTAGCGTCTCTGATGACAGCAGCCAGGTTTCGGTGGCCAGATAACCGTGCTGAGACTTCCGCTGCAAGCAGTAATTGATTCGTGTCGCGTGTACAGAGCAGATCTTCAACTCTCCTCTTTTTTGTTTTGTCGCTCGAATCGTCAAACTTTTTGCTTGGACGCCCAGGGGTGGTTGAAGATGCTGCGGATGTAGGTAGATGGCGTATGCACGTGACTAAGGGACGATACATTAAACACGAAGTTTTTTGACGTCCACTCTGCGTTTTTGATAAGGAAGACATCGCGGCACTTTTTGGATTTATACCAAATTGCATCTAAGTTTGAAGAAAATGCACTGATTGCCTGCTTCAGAGTTCTTAACGATTCATCAGTAATGCCGGAGAAGTCATATCGTGATGACAAAAAGGCAAACAATCCGGTATTTCGGTTTTCTTTTCCGTGTTTAACCCATTCTTCAAAAAGTTCCAATCTTGAGATTGAGTAAACGTGTTCTGTAAAAAAAAAAAAAAAAATATTTCCACAAAAGTCCACAGCCTAGATTTATCTTATTTTGAAAGAAGAAGGATTCAGTCACCATATGTATCGATTTTAAGTCTGTTGCATACCATTACATGTCTTTCCGGGACCAAGAAACGTAAATAATGGTCAAGTTTTCGGCAAGTTGAACTTTGGGTAAATAAAAAAAAATAACTGGGGGCATCTAATTCTTTTTCATAACAAAATAAAATAAGACTTACCGTTAACTTCCAGATCCATCACTAAGATACACAAAAACTACGAATGAAACACTGTTTTAAGTAATCGCGCAAAAAGCAAAATTGCAAATGATTACTGGTTCACTTACCCCTTTCCTTATATACTTACCTGATACCCTTATCAAGGGTGACCCATTGTTCGAAATATTCTTGGAAACGAAGTTCGTGGGTGTTGTTTACCATATTATTAAATAATTTCCGGGAAACTTGGGAACGACTTTTGTCTCGCTAGCTTGTTCTAGGTGAATCACAGTGCGTCAGTTAGACACGCCGATTAATTTTATCAGGTAAGTAGTGGAATGTCCGGTTACGGTGTCGTTTGAGCTCCAATGTCAGTGGAGTCAATTTGTCGGAACTGTTATTGCGCGGGACCGTCGCCCGACTGGCCGGCTGGCCGCTCAGACCAGTTTATACGGATTCCCATAACGAAGACTCTGGGTTCTAACTCCACAGAATGGACACTTGATTAAGATACTTGTGTCGCTTTATTTTGCAATTACATGTGACATTGGGTCGCGATATTAGCTGTGTTCTTTATTGCCCGTTCGCCGCGTTTAAATAAACGGTCTATACTTTTTAATATAATTGATTGCGTTTTTCATTTGTAGTACGAATAGGTAGTATGCAGGAATTTTAAATATACCTAGGTTTATAAAAGCATGTTAATTTTTTTTATAAGCCGTAGAATACCAATTTACGGTCTTTGTTAACCAATTTTGTAAATACCTACAATAGGTAGGTATCAAATCAATGACCGAGTTGGAAAAGCCAGTTAAAACAATCTTTTAAAATTAGTTACCTAGACCTATCTGACTGGTTGGGTGTATTGTATGTACAGCCATATCAAATATATGGCTAATGCATACATTGCTTTGCAATATTTATTAAAAATTGCAAAATAGAAATTTAGATTATAATTGAAATATATGTATCTAATAATATCATAAATCTGTTTTACTAAGTGCTCTAGATATAACCACAACACTTTTGGGTTGGACAGTAACGAATACCGACAGGTGTTTAATGTCAACCGTACAATAATTGCAGTAATGCATTCAACAAAGACGTCGGTATCCACTTACCCTGTCGTCAATCCAAATTAAATTTCCTAGGGATAAGACTTCAAGGGAAACTCAGGACGTAGTTGAAAAGTAGGGTAAAACGACTACAAAGTAGGCAGGTCAGTAGCTGGCGACAGCGTTTTTTGCTGCTCACTAGACAACGTATAGTCCAAAAAAAATTTTGACAGATTGACTATAAATTCGAAGTTTTACCTACAGTAAAATAATAGCAATGACACCAAAACAACTGGATAAAAACAATTCGAATTGGAAATTCGAATGCTATATGCATGTAGATGTTCAATCAAATGCCAAAACTAAAACTAAATCTTATTTAAACGTTTAAGCACAAGATATGCGTAGCGAGATAAATTGTGAAACAGATGCGATTGTCAAACTGGGATTAAATATTCTATAAAATAGTTGTAAGTAGTTGGCATTTGCCTCCCCTAGGCCCGCGGAGTCCGCGTCGTCATGTAATCGAAGTCGAAATCCAACATTAGCAGGGTATTCGAAATTGGATCGAAGATTGTAAGAGGGATTGAAGGACAAAGACGGCGAGTCGGGAGGGGGAAGGAGGCAAGGGGGGACTGGTACAGGGTAGGCTGCCCACGCACCACGTCCGACCCGTAATGAGTTGAAAGCGGATACTTGTAGCGCACTCAGGCCGCGCGTGTCCGGTTACCCGCCTAATGTTGCCCGGATAAACAATGACGTCCAGCCTTTTAGCGACATTTGTGGACCCACTCAACACCGAACATAAGCCTAAAAAGATTTTTACTATTTGAGATTCCATCGGATGTACGCATTAGGAGACGCGGAGAAATGTAAAAGGTTCCTTTTACAGGGCACGTTTTAAGCTTGTTTGTGTCAACATAGGTTCATGTAACTTTAGTAATGTGCCTTCATAAATTATGCAAAATCCTAAAATCAAAATGTTTTACGCAAAGGAATCTTATTAATTTATCTTTCAGCTATTAAATTCTAGGTTTAAGATACTACTACAGTTCTGGATTGGTCGTGCTCTTATATCATCAGGGTGCAGGATCTCACCCGCATTAAGAAATAAATAAAATCCATAACATTATTAAGGATATAGGTAAATAAAACGTTTAGTAGAAGTTTGTTGCACAAAAAATAACGATTACCTACTAAAATATTACATGTTTACTCACTGCAAAGAGTTCATTCATAAATCAAAACTTTTCAGGCTCGAACTATTATTTACAAAGAAAGCATCCAAACAATAAAATCCATCCAGTAGCCCACTATGTAAGCGCACAAGCATTAGGTAAGTGGCGAGTCCCGATGTGAAAGCCGGCTAGTCAAATGTAGAGTGACGGACCATCACCGCTCCATTAGGCCGAGAGTGCGACTGAGGGATGCGCGGGGAGGGGATAAGAGTGAGGGGGGAGTGTTTGATACGCTGTTAGTTCATTAGCAGCCAACTGTCAGATATATTTAACTACTACTGGACATTGTTCCTGTTGCCAAGTCGACCCAAGGTACTGCGGATACGTCTAGAGCCTATAATGATACTCTTTTGACTTTGATCTTCAATTCCCGATATCTTTATGTTCGAGATGATTAAAGAACTTTCAAGTTGTATTACGTAGTGATCATAAAGTTGAAGTGAATTCCCAATTTTCATGTTTCTGTCTTTCAAAGGCGCGGATGTTGAATCGCCGTTGCAAAGTGTGGTTGTTAGGTACAACTTAAAGTTCATTTGTAGGCGACTGTCAGATTTTTTTAGCTGGACAATTTCTATAGTGAAAATATATCCTAATAATATTATAAAAGTTTGTATGTTATTGTGTAAATGTATTTGTTTCTTCTTCACGCTGTAACGGCTTGACGCATTCAAATGAAATTCAAAATGGAGATAGCTTACTACTTTTTATCCCGGGAAAACGCGGGTGAAACTCCGGGGCGCAGCTAGTAGGTATATAATTTTCAGTTTAGTGCTGCTCTACGTTTACTAGTGTATCTGTGATACTCTACTTAGTCGTTCAAAGTAGAGTGCAGCTTAACGGCCAATTAGACCGCGAGTGTGACTGAGGTATGCGGGAGGCGGGAGGAGATGTAATTTGACTGGTTAAATTTCAATTGGTTTTTTTGGAGGTATTTTACAGATTATTTGTGATCAGAGGTCGGTGCTACTGGTACCTTCCTCTCACCACATTTTGATATTGGAGGAGGTTGGAGTAAGGGGGTAAATCTAGTGGGGAAGAAGAATTTGGGGATATGGTATGAGGTACAGTAAATAAGAGTTCTTTTTAATTTTGTCTCTAGACTACAACTGGATTTTTGATCTTAGGCGTTCCGTGAAATAGGAAGCATGTCTTTCACCTGATAGTAAGCAACACGCCCATCCATGCTAAATGCCATGTCAACCAGAACCGCAAATCACAAAGGATTTAGCATAACAAAGTTCTGGGTTCTGAATTTGGCTGCGCTTGTCACCCTAAGACTAGCTCTTAAAAATCTCATATAATAATTCCCAGTAGTTTTGCTTGAAGCAATGCCTTTTGAACAGGAAAATAGAAATGTTTGCATGCTACTGATTGGCGGTTAAATATCTGGTAAAGGTACTTCTCAAGGTGGACTCTTATAAAAGAGATCTACAGCTCCACCTTAACCAACACTACTCGAGTAACCAGGCACGTGGTAACCGCTGTCAAATCGCGAAGAATGCTTTACTGATTTGACTGACATTCATACAAACATGTCATATATTACATTCATACTGACATACATTTTCTTTATTTATTTTTTCTGTTATTTGATAAGTAAGTATAGTATACCTTGTGTTATAGTTTAATGTAATTGCGTGTGTTATGAATAAATCTATTTTCTTTCTTTCACTCGTTTTTTTTTACATTGTGTTGTAATTTGTTTTC
Source organism: Petrophora chlorosata (assembly GCA_951640565.1). Lineage (NCBI taxonomy): Eukaryota > Metazoa > Arthropoda > Insecta > Lepidoptera > Geometridae > Petrophora > Petrophora chlorosata. The sequence continues at coordinate 9,175,363 of OX621193.1, read as the reverse complement.
AATGGGTTTTTAATTTCCTAAAAATAAATAAATTAAAAAAATACTAACAGTGATAAGCATTACAATACATTCCTACTTGTTAATTTAAGCTTTTAATTTTCTTTATTACCATAAAACATTTATCAAATGCCCGTCACACAGATTTTATTTCAACGAAATCGAAATCTGTCCAAACAGGTAAAACTAATGATAAACAGAAACCGCAACAATGACAGCCTAATGGCGGGTGGATTTATGCAAACTAAATCTATTCCTCTCCCCTTCTGTGGTTTTAAATTTTGTCAATTCGCGGCTGAAGCCGTGCGGCGGCAGCGAGGGAGTTATAGCACTCAGGGTTACCACAATAGATACTTCGTAAAGGATTCTCGGGAAAGGAAGTGTGATTTTATGTGACATTCTTCTACATCCATGAATTTAAACTTTTAGCTATTAAACTTTTAGACAAAGATACTACTACTAAATTGAATACCCCACTTGCAGCAAGTATAATTTTTTTATTAAAAAGCATCTTTTAATATATGTTTAAACCCCGACACAAAAAAGAGAGGTGTTTGACCACTATCTGTGTCTGTCTGTGGCACCATAGGTCACGGGTGAACCGATTTGGATGAGGTGTTATTATTTAAAAGCAGGTTTTCTAGTGGTGGTTCTTAGAATATGTTTTATCAAAATCGGTTCAGCCGATTTTTACTTTTTATAGGCTTTTTTTGTGTCGGGATTTTTTAGATTTTAGTTTACTGATTTACTCTTTATCAAGCGTCCTTTGAAAAATCCCTGTTACCGAATGAAAATCTAGCTTGCTTGACAAGTATCTTGACAAAGTGAACCCATCTATCCCATATTTTCAAAACCTCAAATCTAAATAGATAGAGACTAAGAAACAACGCGCACATTAGAATAATTCCCTTTTCTTGCTTTAGATGCAGTTTCTGGTTTATTGGATCAAGAGTCACCCCTAGTCATGTTGTCCATTATACGAGGTGAGGGCATCGCAACAGCAAAGACGTTAGTCCGGCTCTGCGCTTGGGCGACTTTATGACGTTATCTCTAACAGGTTCTGTCGACTACCCCCAGTACTCAGCACTGAGCCACGGATCACTACGTGTTAACAGTATGGATTCTTAATCATCTTCAGTCTGGATGCTGTGGGACCAGTGCCGTATTAAGGTTCTCAGATGGGATTTCCCAAGCAATCCAAATCAATGGTACTAAATTGCAAACTACTGCAGCGCTGCATACTTGCACGGAAATATCTGCCTAGGCACCTGCAACTTACAACTTCATTGTCTTTTCTAGATTTCTATAAAGCAGCACTTTTAACCAAGAATGAAATATATTCATTTGTGATTTATTTTTTATGGAACTGAGTGATGAGACGAGCAAGTCGTTAACCTGATGGTAAGCGCTACGCCTGCCCATAACAAATGCAGTGCGACCCAGAACTATTAATATCATCAAAAGCACTGCGTAGCACTGCATTGCGCTCATCACCCCGAGACATCAGATATAAAGTTGTCATATGCCCAGTAATTTCGCTGGCTACAATGCATTTCCAAAGCCGGAATGCAGTAATGCTTGCGCACTACTGCTTGGCGGCAGAATAATTGACTGCATCAATAAGTCCGCACGTGACAGTGTGCGTGCGACAAATCGGGTAGCTTGTTGACTTCCGATACTGTGTATACAGTGTGACCAAGGATCCTCTGTTGTGCCTGATAATTGCCCTTAATGGAAAAGTCTAGTCACTCCGAAGTGCATTCCAAGTTTTCGCTACTGCCAGATAGAAGTTATTACTTAAGCCCTATGCAGACAACAACTTATAGGTTGAGATAAGTAATGCTTTTAAGTAACGTAGCGTTCTCGATGTCGTTCTTGCAAATATGCAAGATTCAACACTTTGAAGTACTAGTTTATAAATTTACATGAATCAATGAATGTTTGTATTATAATCACATACCTATTAAACAAAATACATTGTATATGGTACGAAACACGTTGTTTTTCTCGCAACTCCTAAATATTTTAGCATACGCAAGGCATATCGACGGCCTCGTCCTGAGATAAATCCTGGCGTGAGGCGAATGCGTAAGCAAATTGGTTAGACCTCTTTATGTCCACGCAGACTAATATACCGTCGTATCCACTTGACAGAATGAAAAAGCAAGCAAAATCTAATACACTTACGAGCATCTTACAGCGCATACATATTTAACACGCATATTTACCGATTGGCGTGGATCAGATGGGGTGTGGGCTGATCTCAGTGGAGGGGAGGGGGAGAGACGGTCATTCAATGAGATTGCTTCTTGCCACTCTCGAAGTAATGGATCCCGCCGAAATAGACTGGATCAAGGAAGTCTGTGCACTGTTAGTGCTCGTAGCTCGCTAGCTTCTCGGACCATGGGTAAGTTGCCGTGAAATAGCTTTTCGAATATGATATTCTTTATGCGATTTCAAAAGAGAATCACCATTGATTTACCCAACCATAATTTGTTTTCTAATTTTCTAAGCGTTAGTTTAATTAAAACTTTAAAGTTTAACCCCAGCTTTCTCTATGAGTTTTATCCCAGATATGCAAAGTTGTTTTAGTTTCCGTAAGTTTCCGTAACGGACAGATATAATGGGAATTGTCACGAGACCGCAGACGGTCAAAGCGAAGTGCATATCGATGTAGCATTCCCGATAGTCATCTTAAAATAGAGAATTCGAAACGACACTTAGCATCTACATAACAGTTTGGAGATCAAATTACACTCTTAGGTACCTGAATTAGAAGTACTGGACCAGGGAATTACGTAATTACTTAGTAGGTAAATGTTACAATTTTTTTATTGAAAATAAGGAAATTTAATTAAATAATGACCAAGTAGAAATTCTCATCAGAGCTTTTGAAATTCGCTCTTCATTTAATAAAAAGAAGAAATTTACAATTGTCACAAAAATAAAAAAAAGAAATTAAAAAGATACTAAACTATGTACAACTAGAAATTTATATACAAGTGGTGACCATGCGGCAAGGTGCCAAGAACGCTGGCTGCATTCCCGCGTTGAATGGCTAAAGCTAATCTTTGAGCCAGGAACGAGCCAGCCCTTTTGTCACCTGCAGCTTCGACAAGACGTGGGCAAATTTTTTTATATAGATGTTTTGTGCCTGGACCCCATGGACCAAAGGTTTCGACACCAAGCGGCGCAAAAATGTAATCACTGCAGAGTGAAGCATATTTCCGCCGCTTGGCGTCTTCGGCAGCCTCCGCCGCGGCTCCGGCCTTTGACACTGATCCACTGAGGTGAGAAGGAGCCAACGTATCGACGCAAGTTGCGTCCCATACGAGGGCTCGACCACGCTCCCAGGGGATCAGCGTCATGCCGTCCGGACGCTTACCATCATCGCGAACGACCCCCACCGGTTCTAGCACCGAAGGGATGTTGATGGTGGCAAGTGTCCGTTTGATGATGTCGTTTATGGAGCCGTGGCGGGAGAATCTGCCAGCACTTTTCTGACAATACAGTCCATGAAGTCCGTCCCTGTCGACGTCGCTGCCACATGGACACCGATGGCGCTCCACAATTGCCGCACCCAGTCGCAGACCGACGGCAATGCGGAAGCTGCCATCGTCGAGCAGTGTGCCGAGGTTAGCTGAAGGAAGGGCGTGAAGCCATTGCCCTGATTCGTGCGCGGAGACAGCTAGAAGACGTGCGCGGTCGCGATCACTGGAAAAATTTTGAGCCAGATCTTTGTAAACTCTCTGCACCAATGAAAAATCCCAAAGTTTTTGACGGGTTGGTTCCTTAGGGATATTTTCATTGGGACAGAGAGACTTCCAGGCTTCTATCGCTTCAGCTGCATAGTGAGTCTCGATCAAAGTTGATTTTAAAATTTGAGAGCAAAGTTTCGACACACTGTGCACAGATGACAGAAAAGCCGGAAGCGCAACACTAGAAAGTTTTCTTATACCGATGCCACCGGATCTAATAGGTAGAGTAGCTTGAGTCCATGAATCATTCTCGAGGTTTAAATTTAGAATTTTTTCTAGAGCACTTTTGAGGGTGGCGTCTAAATCTTCCAAAATATCCGTATGTTTCCAGATTGGGCTAGATCTTAGTAGGTATGTGAATTTTGGAACAAACAGGCAGTATTTTAAAATAGTATATGCGATATGAGAATTTAGTTGGCCCAATCTATTGACATTATCTAAAAGTATATTCGCTTTTTTTTCCAAAAGAGGCCTAACACTTTCCTCGAGAAGCGGTGCTCCTAGGAGGTGAAGCGATGATTTTTCCAAAATTTTTATTTCAGGAGCAATTTCTTGAAAATTTTGAATTAATTTTAAACGATCAGATTCGTTGAATTTGTCGGAGAGATACAGTTCACATTTTCCAAAATTTAGTTCCAAATTTAAATCTCTAAAGTTATTAATAATTTTAATAAAGTCATTTCGAACTTTATCGGCTTTACCTCCTAAGGTCCCGTCATCTAGGTACCAGACATTTAATTTAGAATTTAAATTCGAGGTTATGGGATTGATACCTAAGCTGAAGAGTGCTGGTCCTAGTGGGTCACCTTGCTGAACGCCTACTTCTGAAGAAATCTGTTTGTCATTATAGAATAATTTTGATGGAGAACTATAACATTGCCAAATATAATTGTATGCACCCGGAATATGAATAGAGGCTTCGTTCAGCAGGGTAGACCTATCTAAACAGTTAAAAGCATTTTTAACGTCAACTTTCAGCAATACATCCGCCTCGCTGTCTTGTAACATAAAAGTACGAACCGAATGTACTGCTGCTTCGCATCCTCCTCGACTGCCGAAACCTAATTGAAAAGGTTGGAAAAGTGATTTTAGTTTAGAAGCTATGTTCTTGCAGACTAGCTTAGAAGCTAGTCTTCGGAAAGTACAGCCAATAGCAATGGGGCGGATTCCTCCTCCTTTTTTATTAAAAGCACATAAGCGAGCACCGTATAGAAACGGTCTAAAATCGTCTGAAATTTTTCCTGCTAACATTATATTACACAATTTTGTTATGTCGCTCAGCAATGCCCTGCCAGCGTCACCGGCGGACACGCTGATCAAATCTTTAAGATGTTGGGGAGTGAGCCCGTCGATGCCACCAGCAGAACCATTTGGGAACGACATAATTGCATCCAAAGTATCTTCAATTTTGATTTGCAGGGCCGAATGAGTGGAATTAGGGGGGTCTGGCAGAAAGAAGGATGGGTTTACCCGTGGGTGTTTTTCACGTAAGCCTTCGAGTGTCTCGTCATTGTTGGGAGCAAGGGTGTCATCAGAGAACAAAATCCTAGCGGCGTTCCTCAAATCGCCATCCATTACCTTGTTTTGTACGACTCTGTAGACGTTGTAGGGGTTTTTATGAAATCTGGAAACTTCTTCAAAATGTTTAATGGTCGTATTACAGTTTTGTTTTAATTGAAAAGTCAGCGATTTACTTTTATTTGGCGAGGCATGAAGGTGAGTGTAAGAAAATGTTAGTAAATCTTTCCATGCTTCAGCATTTGTGGAATGATTAAGGATGCAGTTATTGATGGCAATGGATAGTGATTTGGCTAGGGACACTCTGGCTCCCCTCGGGATTCTTTTTACCAAAGGGGTATTTGCATGGAGATTATGAATGAATTCGTCGAATGGAATGTTCGACGAAGGGTGGGGACTGGAAGAAGAAGGAACGATCAGGGGAGTAAGCGCTTGGTTAACAGGATTTCTATGGCATCTACTTATATGGATGTTGAGGCCTCGACGTCCTTTAAAGAGTTTTCCATCCGAACACTGCTCGCACCTTAAATATTTGTTCACATCACTTAAATTCATAGTAATACCAAACATAAAATAAGCTAGAAACGAGAAACATATAAACAAACATAAAATAACAAACATTGAAGGCACTCAAAAGTCATTTCTGGCGTTCGCAGGCGCGCCGCGACTCGGCGCCATCCTCGACGTCAAAAGGGCAGTGCTCCACGTTCTGTTATTGGTTGCTGAGAAGTGTAAGAAAGCACTATGGCAACCAAATAAGCGTCCAAGCTGTCAAAAAATGCCAAAGTATTTCTAATATTATTTTGAATGAAAACAGCTGTTTTACGTCGACTCAGACTTTGAAAATATCAACTGCCGGCGCAGACATGCCTTGCAGATTAAAGGCCACAGAAAGTAACTTGCTCAGAGGGCCAGTTCCGACAAAAAAAATAATTAAATAGGTAATATTGTTTGATTCCAGCTGACAGGTTTTTTTTTTTTTTTTTTTTTATGCATAGCTAAGAGTTGTCGTTTTTATTCGGATACTCTAATCCAATTTTCTTTTGTTCCTCTGAAGGTGCACTTACAAACTCCATCAACCTAAAACAAAACAAAGCCGTCCATCCAAACCATTATTGAGTAGTGTATCGCACAATGGATTCGGTCTGGATTGAATTATGGAAGACGCGAAACTGGGCCGTTCGGGAGGCAGGGGAAATGGAAAATGTGTGTCGCTAAGTTGCCGGCCTAACAGCTAACAGCCTGGGCAGCACCGCGCCCGTACTAACTGCTTCGTAGGCTGTGGCGAACGACGATAATGGATTGATCAGATACCACTTTGGGTACACGGCGCAACGGTGCGCCATTATTGCGGGTAGCTAGTAGGAAGGTTGTTGATAGACATAAGTTAGCATCATGAGTCTTGTTTATATGTTTGTCTTGTGTATTACGAGTAGGTATATTAAGTATCTATAGTATATAACTAATATTTATGCATACTAATATCGCAGTATTACAATCTGGGCTAACACTAACTGTAATAAAAATGCTGCTTACCTAGGTACTTAGTAAATTTACTAAATATTACTATCTTTATCATAGTACTCGTGGTAGGTCTCTCGTGGTAGGCCGTCTGGGTAGGTGCCACAGCTGTGCCAGTTATTCTGCCGCCAAGCAGTAGTGCGCAAGTGATAGTGTATTCCAGTTTGAAGGGCATTGTGGCCAGCAAAATCACTGGGCAAATGATACTTAATATGTGATGTCTCAGGGTGATGAGCGCAATGCAGTGATACGCAATGCTTTTTATGGTATTAAAAGTTCTGGGTGGCACTGCAATACTAACTGTAATAAAATTGCTGCTTAACTACTTAGTAAACTTACTAAATATTACTATCTTCATCACAATACTGACATGTAAATTAGGTATATTATATGTGTTTGTGTGCAAACACATAATTAAGTATAGTAGATGCATATAATGTCGATGAACAACAACGCCCGCGTGGCGCATTACGTATAATGGCATAATAGCACACTCACTCTTTGAGAAAAAACTCGTGTACTCGGAACATAACCTGTTTTTAATTACGCATTAAATTATTTTCTATGGAATACAGGAAGGAACGGAATGGTCAACCACTAATAATTATAATGGTATTGTAAGCGTTATCGTAAGGAATTCGCATTCGCTGATGGCTTTTTTTATGGAACTGAGTGATGAGACGAGCAAGTCGTTCGCCTGATGGTAAGCGCCACGCCTGCCAATAATAATTGCAAAGCCACCCAGAACTTTTAATACCATAAAAAGCACTGCGGGTTGAAAGACCATTGATTACACAGGTAGGTAAGTACGAGAAAACATCTGAAATCATCCTTCATCCACGTAGCTAATAAAGTACGAACCCCTAAACCGTATATAAAGATAAGTCACCTTTATACGGTTTAGGGGTTTTAGTTTCATAAATACCAATTTATTTACCTCCAATCCATTCGATTACCTTCTGTTTTTAATTTAGCAAATGTCTTGATTCAAATGGATATTAGTTTTATCAGCGGGCGTACAATAAAAGAATCCAGCGGGGCTACACAGTCGCCAGTTCGTTATCCAAATGGACTACAGCTATTTGATCCACTTATGTGATTGCCTGCAAGCATTATCTCTCCTTTGTTACAGAGCTGAAGCAGTAGAGCATATACGTACAAATATCTACCACTACCGGATGTAGTTATACATATGTATTATAATAATTATATATATATCATAGTCATTGATACAAATACAAATACTCTTTATTGTATGCCAATAACATAAAAAAATGATTACAGATAAACCTTATAACTGACTTATTTGACAGCCTCTGTGGTGTAGTGGTTGGGCAGGTTGGCTCAAATCTCATACATCACTGAGGTTGCGGGTTCGATTCCCGCGACGGGACAGAAGCGCAAGCATTTGTTTCGTGTCTGGGTGTTGTGGGACCATGGTCCTCACAGTTCCTGGTTTCCTAGATACAGGGAATCCTAGTTAGGGGCCAGGATCTATGTATGTGATCGTTGGGAGTTATTTTTTTTTATTATTTATTTAACTAGGGTAGTACAATGGGCGGTCTTATCGCTTAGAGCGATCTCTTCCAGACATCCTTTGGATGTACAGTATCGGAAGAAAAGAAGTAGGCGGTGGTGTATAATATTTCATACATAAATAATACTAGTAAACCATTAGATATTTATATAAATATATATAAATCATAATAAATAAATATTAATATAATTATAAACTAATATATATTCATAATAAGCATAAACCCAGTTTTATGATAGCATTAGGAAGCAGTGTTATTGTGGGAAAGGTAGTGATTTTTGACTATGTTTTTGAAAATGTCACAAAAATATGTATATATACATAACAAGCTATATAATATCCAGATTGCGTGCTGATCTAGAATTTTGTGTTGTTCGTCTTCTGCTACATACAATGTAGTAAAATAAAGAAGAAACGTATATAGGTATATACACATGGGTGTAGGTATATAGGTATAAGTCTTTTACATTGATTTGAACACTACAGCGTACGTAGTCTTCAGTTGTAGACAGATTCAGGTTAAGTAATTATAGTTTTAGCCATAATACTAAGTCAGTAATTTTTTGGAGTGGTAGGCTCTGGCCGTCGTTGTAATACCACCCATCGAACAAAGCCATGCCGTCAAGCGACCTAGTCGTGTTTCGGGATGATGTTCGGTGAACCATCAGGGAGACGGGTCTGAGCATCCGCTCAACTGCCGTCTCTCTCTAGATCTATGTGCTCCATCTTAGGCCACATCATCGCTTCACATCAGGCGAGATAATGGTCAAACATAGATCTATGAAGGGTTAAAAAAAATATATATGTTCAATTCTAGTTTTAGCTAACGTAACCGCTTGAGTATTTTTAATTTTTATGACAGCTGTCAAGATTACAGAGGTGGAGTGATTTTGATTATTAGAAGGTGGTGTTCTCTTGACATCACTTTAGAGTAGAGTTGTCTTACTGTCTATTGCATGTACCCTGCCTCTGGTGAATTAAAGCCATAAGTCTACATCGTAACTCTCTCGCTTCTTACAATATTTCTACCTACTTATGCCGTATAAATATGTATGCACATAAATTAACGATGAACTTATAAGTAGTGCGCTCATTTAGATAGTGCTGCTATTGATTTAAGAAAGTCAACATTGGGAAATAGAGTTAAGATAAGTGTATTGGTATTGATGGTATAAGAGCCCCTACAAGATTGTGTAGTCTTACTCTCAGGGTGTTTTGTTCATCTTTTGTATGTATAATTCCACCATACATCTGGTCTTTTATGGATCGTCTGCGATGACAGGCCGAGTTAAGGTGGCAAAAAGAATGATCAGTGAGTCGTTCTTGAACCTATAAAAAGCCACTTCAATATCTCGCTATTTGGAGTACATATAGAGAAGTGAGATCGCATTGCATTATCCACTGACCTATAATAATATAATAGTTGAGTAAAGATCTCTGCTAATTCTTCACTCTTCAATTTTTAGAACGTGGGATTATATATCTAGAATTCGTTGATAGCTTAGTAGGTATACCTACTCGACTTATTAAATTGGTCTCGATACTCTAGATTTACCACTGATTTTTAGTCAATACTAAAGGAAGTCGTCAAAAATACTTACGTACATACTCTGCATATACGTAGGTGTATATACTGTACAATAGATCCGGAGTCTATCTCTGAATACCTACTTTTTATATATTGATAAACTAAGTACTACACTAGTCCAAGTACACTAGTTTGTAAGTACTACACTACTTAGGCTAGTTGGTCCGAAAATTCTGTTAATAGCTAAGACAATGTTTAAAGCCAAGTTAGAACAGAAGTCTCTCATACGACACACTCACTTTTGATTCACTCATTTTGTTGAGTGAATCAAAAAGAGTCGGACATCGTAGATATCAGAAGATACAACATAATGGACTGATCCAATCTCTTAGCTGGAGCCCGCCTACTTTAACTGGATACATAACGTATATTATCTATATATCGTTGAGGAAATGTTTTTATTAAACGTTAATAAAATGGTCTACTTGATTGATGTTAGTAATACGGCCCGAGAACTCGTTCTTTGAAATACCTAAATGTCATGCATTGTGCAAAAAAAAGTTAAAGAGAGATTACATACTGCAATACTTAGATATTAAGCCACGATTTGTGCAAGCGCGCTAAGTATACCTATGAAACTAACAACTAGTAACTTATTCATCTGCTGAATTAGTAAATTACTTTCTTAATCACACTACTTATTGGTCAAGAAATTTTTATTACGCAAAAATGTACTTTGAAACGACATTAAAACAAGAAAACTTAAGTTTAAGAAGTTTATAGGCTTTATATGTGTTAAACTCGTATAACAGGAAAACTTTAAGAAATTGAAATACCTTTAACATAGTAATAGGTATAAACTTATGTCGAGTTGAGCATGAGCTACCCATAAATTTCAAAATTAAAATCAAAAGGTTTACTTAAATATACTAATAGGATATTAACATTCATAAATAACACTTGTACCTAATCATTTGTTTCTCACATTCAATCGAAGTTTAAGCCAGGCTCAAAAAGAATTGAGAAAAGTCTCTACCACTTCAGTGCCAGTGCTGAGGAAATACATACGCTAGTAAAGATAGCACCAGGAAACACCACAGGGATGTCTCTTAATCTTTTAGGTGATATCTAAGGTATGAATCCAAGATAAATTACACTTATTATACAAATTTAATTCCAGATACAAATCCCGTTTATTTATTGCAATTTGCAATGTCCAATACGCTACCCCTAAATTATGTAACTACCTACCTATTTTCCCTAAAATATTGTAACAATAAAAAAAATCGTTGCTATGGAAACTCGCTCTATCTACTACAATTATTCGTCGGAAATGAGATTTCGGATTAGACCTCCTCCTGATGAACTCTCCAAGATGGATAGAACGAAAACAATTAAGATTTTTTATTAGTTGCATCTGCCAGGAGAACGTTTTATATTTATTTCTATTAAGATTTTAGGAGGGTGATTAACATTCCAATTTGAAATCAGAACCGTAGAGAAACCTCTCATTTTTGGTCTTTGGTTTTTAATTAATCACTTATTAATTAGGTACCAATCTAAGAACTTCTTTGGAATTACTAATAAGTACCTAGCTCACTTCACAGCAACATTCGGTCCTAAGGATATGTATTTATACTACCAATAACTAACATCTTTATGGTTTTATACCTCTAGCTATTTTTCATTTACACCTTAAGCAACATCACGTGAAGTACTACCTAGATGCCCTACATTATCTAAATTATCTCAGCTCTTACGTAGGGACTCCAAGTACCTACCTATTCCACAGCCACGAACAATATTCTATACACAACTTCGTTAATTAAAAGTTAACAAAGCCGGCGTCTAATTGGATGGTTTATCTATAACAACGCGTTAAAAGTCACTCGAACCACACTTTAAAGACATGCTTAACTCGCCCTTTATTATATATAATACTTTGTTGTGTATAAAAATTAATAAGTAGGTAAGTAGGTACCTACTTGGCTGCCGATATCAAAACGTTGTTTCGACGGCCTTCGGGCGCAATCGCAAATCATTTATCCAATAAGCAACCAATCCGAATTCCCAAACATTCAGCCAAAAGGCCAGTATGAAATGGTCCGTGGAAAGTTTTCTAAATTGCATACAAAATGTCCCCAGCAGAGTAGCGGCTTCTGACGGCTATTACTTACAACGCAATATCAAATTGCTTTCAATTTATTTCGCAATTGCCGTCTTTGAGTTTCGCTTTGTAGGGGCCTCTGACGTCGGTCCGAGGCAACAATAAAATGTATTCGTCTCCGGAATGTTTAATATGGGGAAAAGTTTAATAACGCGTCCGGGCGGGCGGCCGCCCAGCCGCTCGGCCACTGGGCGGGCGGCGCTCGGCCGCCGCGCGCCCGCCGGCCGGTCAGCGCGCTTCACAGCCGACGACGATAAATCAAATCTTTTACCTTCTACATCGCTAAGAAAAATCCTTATTACATTCGCGAACATTTTCTTTCACTTCCTGAAAAATCTCTGTCCAAATCCTTTCCCCACAGCGTAGCAGCCGTGTCCCTCAGTCATTAGGTCCCTCTACCAACTACTTTTTAATAGTAACTAAAGACTTATTGAATTAAAATTTCGTTTCGATTTATGAATATGAATAATTTGGCAGTTATTCCATATTTTATCGAAACGGACACTGCAATTTGCGTGACTTATAATATTATGACCACAGGAAATAAATACCTATACTTAAATTAAAGTTTTTATTAACACGAGACGTAGCTTACAAGGGTTGTAGGTAGGCACATAAGCACGCCAGAGGCGGCAAGCCATTGTACTGTATCATTAGCGAGCAACACCTGCGAACTCCAGACTGAAGTTACTTTAGAACACCCACGCGACTCACACAGGCAATTTTATAGTTCCTCATATGACGCCGGCTCACATGAAGTTTCGCACCGTGGAATGAAAACAATAGCAGCAATGTACGCTGACCGGCGTTGGTGGGGTTCGTTTATTGTCTGTGTAATTGGAAACTCCGTGAGTGTGCCGCGAGTGTAGCTCATCAAGACGCAGCTAGAACTTGCGGCCCGGAGCCTGACGACGCGCGACGCCGACACAATGGTGCCTTGACGTTAATTAAATGTTAACAAACGCCCTCGTCGCCTAATTGGAACTGTTGCCTATTATGCTTACCTTTCGACGGGGAGAATAACTTCCAAGCTTGAGAACCTCTTCAGACTTTTTACTCGGAGTTCTTCGGATTGAGTGGGGCTCACTATTATACCTATATAGGTACCTATTTTGTTTATATGTTTATAATACGTAAAATACTTATAGCTACCTACCTGGGTCAATAATGTGTTACTTTAACGAGTAGAAATGCATAATCCCATCAAAATTATAAAAGATTTGCTATGTAGGTATACCTACCTAGATATATAATCACTTTATTCCCTAAACGTGTATTAGGTAGGTAGATACATTAATCTAAACCTATATGCATGCATATATATAATATGTCACAGAATAGATAATATATACTTAAACTATAACTTCCTAGTAAGTTATAGTTGAGGCATGATATTGAGGTATGGCGCAGTGACCCAAATGTCCCAAAAATGAGTCTTGGCCTCCGACAGTAGAAGACGTCACTTCGGTCTATCTTGAGCCAACTCTTGCCAGTCCTGGTGGTCGCGATACCCTGGGACGACCTACTAGTTTTTGTCCACTCGGCCGCCCAAAATACGCTCGCTTCACAGCCTGATCCTTCCTCTCACATTGTTTCGAGAAGGCTGAGCCAGCGAAGTCTGTGTGATTTTATTTCGCTGTTGATATTTGACTTCGCCACTATATATTTTTTAATTTTTATTTTTCCTTAGCGCCAGCGCAGCGTTCCATCTTCCTTTTTTACAGGCCCTAGAATTCTTCTCAAAATCTTCAGTTCAGTCACCAGAAGTTTCTTGTCTTTTTCAAGGTTCACCTGAGCTTCATAGCCATACATTATAAAGGTTTTATCATAATATTATGACTTTTTTGTACATGCGGATCTTGATACGTTTCTGAGACAGAAAGAAGGAGGAAGAGAAGGAGGACTATAAAGGTAGCGTCTAGAATCACCTCCAACAATCGGGTTTCTTCTGGCAGTTCTGACGTTTTTGTATTGTCTCATGTGAACGTGTAGGTACCTAAAGGTACTCGGTCTTCGGGCAGCGTGCGCTCCACTCGGGACCCCGCCTAGTCCTGGCCCGCTTTTTGTTTGATGTGTTTCATACAATTTATTATATAAACAATACAACAGAGCCCGCATCGCCGCCGCCGCGACACCGCCCGTGACCCCGTCTCGGCCCGTCACCGCGCCCAGCCCGCTTTCTGTGTGGTTTGGGCTTTATCGCTACAATATTACGAAATTCAAATCAAAATCAAATCAAAATCAAAAACCAATTATTTAAAAAAAAATTGCAATAAGTTTCACCTCTGTTGTATTCTACCCACAAAGTAAGTTTTTATAATTATCATCCTCAATTGTTATTTTCTACCTATAATCTTTTTGGAGTTTAGTCGAATCATAAATACTTGACATTGGCTGAATGCATAAACCGTATGAAGCTACAAATAATTTTTTATCACTGTCAGTGTCAGCGGCAGCGTTAAAGTCAAATCACCAAATGTCAAAACTAACAATAAAAATTTGTTTTTCTGCTTGCGCTTACCGGTGAAGAAAATCTCGTATCGGAATATTCAATTTGTACTAAACGAAATTTCTGTAATTCACATTTGTAATAATTAGATTATAGTTAATGAAGACAACATAAGAAAATGTCTAATTTTAGACCCGCGGGGTTGTCAGACGAGGACTCTAACAGTGACGATGATTTCTACGAACGGCCGGTATTTATTTTTACTACATTTGTGTTTGTAATTCCCTTGAATCATTAATTTCTCTCTCGTCGTGTAATGTAAGAAATATCCTTATTTTTCCTTTAATATGGTTTGCGTTAGGGAAATACTCTCATTTGAATCTTTTATGTGTTCGACAATCATAATAGGCATTATAGTGAAATTTAGTTTTATATCTCCAGTTAAAATCATGGTCGTCGATCAAAAATGCATCTACTTAAATATAGAAACTGAATCTATTGACTCCATAGCCCCATGGCATATTGTTTGCAAGCTTTCCTTTATCCATCTTGATAAACCCTCTTAGCCCCTCTTTCTCTAGATATGAAGGCTAATTAAAGGTCTTTCTATTGCTGAATGACAAACAATCATTATGTTCTAGATTAGGCAGTACTACCCTCCCCCTCAAAATGAGAAAAAGAAGATAGAAAATAATCTTCAAGATGCTATCATCAACAGCAATATTGAAGAAGTTGAAGAGATAATTTCTAATGGTAGGTATATATTGATACTACCATATTGATACTTTATTACTCTCATCAAGCACAAAAGAATCGAAAGGATTTTGTAGACATTTGAATACTATGCCATAAACCTCTTAGGATCCAGGGTTAGGATGCAGCAACTGTCATTGCAAAATTGACCTTGGAATTCTAACCAGTTAATAAAGGGTTATTAAAGGTAATATATATTAATGCAGAATGATGAAAATGCTTAAATGACTGACTTGATTGTTTTACAATCATTCAACCACATGTTTTCGTTACAATGGAAGATTTTTGAATTAAAGTGGTCCCAGTGTCAACAAGTGAAATAGCTGGAAAAATGAAGCTTTCTTGAATTCAACAGCCTATTATTATCTGACCAATGTGCTAACATCATTATAGAACTAAGTAATATGTTGTCCGAGAAAAAAATTAAGTCCATTTATTATATTGTTAATGTGAGCGAGAGTGAGTGTGGCTCAAGAGCGAGTGTGGCTCAGTGGGAGAACGTGCGACTTTCGTTCTGACGCACCCAAGTTCGAATACCGCTGGCCTCGCACCACTGGCTTTCTTAAGTTATGTGGGGATTTAACACTCTCTCTAAAAACGGTGAAGGAAAACATCGTGAGGAAACCAGCATGTCCAAGAATTTAACAAAAATTCAAGGACATGTGACATCCACCAACCAGCACTGGGCCAGCGTGGTGGATTATGGCCCATACTCTCTCTATGAGAGAAGGCCCGTATCCCAGCAGTGGGAACGTGATGGGCTGATGATGATGATGATTGTTAATGTATAACCCTGTTCAACCAGAGCCTACTCAAATAAGAGTAGCAATATGTTCTTCGTGTGATTTGTGCTCTACAAAAGTGATCATCATCAGCCCATCACACCACAAAAGTGATAGTCAGTAATATTAGAATTTAATTCCAACTTGTAAATTCTTATTCAAGCTACCAAAATAAGTATCCAATATTAATATGACATTCATAACAGGACTGCTCCTTGAGACCCTAATTAAATTGAATCTGGCTTTTTACAAGCCTTTATTTAACTTGCAATGTATGTATGTTTGTCCGGGTGGAATCTTGTATCTTATCCTACGGAGTTGAAATTTTGCATACTTATCATAGTCCGATGACAATACAATATTATGGTGATAGTCAGCTGATCTGATGATGGAGACAGAAGGTGGGCAATAGAACTCCTTGACGGATAATTGTAAACTACAAATGTTTGTGCTCATTTTAATCTGCTTGCAGTTTCGATGACGAATTTGTTAAAAGCTTGTAATGAAAATTTTTTTTCTTGTAAAAAACTTCTTTTGTTTGATTGATGGGGTGTTATTAATTTATTTAACTATATTAATTTATTTATTACAGAGTTGAAGGGGTCTGTAAACATATATTTGGACAGTGGCTGGACAGCACTTATGCATGCCTGCTTCCATGCTCAAGAGAAAATTGTCAAGCTGCTTCTTGACAAAGGAGCCGATCCTAATCTTAATGCAGGTCAGTATCAAGTACATATATATAACTTTTTATTACACCTTCGAAGAGTGCTGCAATAGTTCGTACATATTGCTCGATAGCCCTTCGATAACCTGGAGAAACTCATGGTGACTGGAAAGGTGGAAGGAAAGAGACCGAGGGGTTGTAGCCTAATAAGATGGACTGACTAAGTGTCAAAACAGCTAGACACTAACATATCCGACGCCATTCACTGTGCTAGAGAGCGTCACGAGTGGCGGAAGATTATTCATGACTAGTGTGGTTGGGAGCATCACGACGCTCAGCAGTGAGCAAACGACTGGAGGAGGGGGAGGAAACCTTTTAGAACGTACTGCTGAGTAAAGGTCCTCTTGCATAGGGCAACTTCTCTGTATTGCGATCTTAGGTCAAAGGTAAAGTTTAAAATATTGTATGTTAAAAAATAAACCATATGCTGATTATTTCTTTTCCACAGGATATGGTTCACAACTGAATCTATTTAGAGAAATCTATTTGTTTATTTACAAACATAATTTTTATCATATTTTTAAACAGACAAATACAAAGGAGTATAACAATAATATATTATTATTTAAATTGTAACTTCGTTTTTTAAAGGCAGTATACAATAAACATACTATTCTTACCAACATTATAATTATACAATTTCAGATCAAGTGACTCCAGTGATGGTAGCTTGCTCAAACAGCAGTGCAGACAATGATACAATAGACAGTATCATCAATCATCTCATAGAAAAAGACTGTTTACTGAATCTCGGAGATAAGTATGGGCAGACACCACTGATGCGCGCCATAAGCAGTGGGCGAGTGGCGCTAGTACAAAAACTACTGGATATGAATGTTAATATTGAGATGAGAGATAAACAAGGATGGACGGTGAGCATAATATATTAATTAATTTGTGAAATTACATAATCATAGTTTCTATAAGATTCTTAGTGGTGGTAGGTTCCTCGTATGCGAGAGACCATCTGAGTGGGTACCACCGCTTTGCCAGCTATTCTGCCGCCAAGCAGTAGTGCACAATCATTACTGTGTTCCGGTTTAATGGGAATTGTAGCCAGCGAAATTACTGGGCATTATGTCTCCGGCCGGCAAGTGCAGTGCAATGCAAAGGATTTTGTATAACAATGTTCTCGGTGGTGCTACAACTGTTTAGGCAGGGGTGTTACCTACCATCAGGTGAACAATCTGCTCTTCTCGTCACTCAATAACATAAAAAATAGATATTACTATTCAAATCAAATCAAATTCTTTATTGCTAGAAACTTGTATACAAAGATGACAAATAAAGATAATTCCTAACATTCTACCATAACAATGGTGTGCAATATTAACAAAATTAAAAAAATATAATTAATTTAAATTCAAATTGTCAGGTTATTATAAATTTATTTGTTGGTTATTGTTCATTATCAACATGTTTCAGGCACTGTTCTGGGCTGTACACCACAACCAACCTGAAATAGTAGAAATGTTGATATCTAGAGGCGCGAGACTCTTAGAAGTGGACAACAACAACCGCAAGGTGATGGAAATCGCCAGCTCACACGACTACCAAAACATTATAGAAATATTGAAAGCACATATTGAAGAAGAAGAAGATGATTCCGAAACATATTTTGACTATACAATGTCCTCCTGGCATGACTTTTATCCGGGTGTTACGAAAGTAGGGAAGTAAGTACATACCTATTTCAAGTTGCTATCTACATATAGGTGGTCAAAAATGCGAACCTCGTTAAGAGTCGTATATATAATACTAAGCACGCATGTTTTTTTTTAATTATTTAACAAAAAGATTTTATAATATATTAAACAAAAAGTAGTAGCGATTGTGGTTCAGTGGCAGCATGTGCGACTTTCGATCCGACGCACTCGAGTTCTGATCCCGCTGGCCCCGCACCACTGACTTTCTTAAGTTTGTGCGGATTTAACATTCGCTCTAGAAACGGTGAAGGAAAAACATCGTGAGGAAACAAGCATGTCCAAGAATTAATCACAAAAATTCAAGGACATGTGTCATCCACCAACCCGCACTGGGCCAGCTTGGTGGAGAAGGCCCGTGTCAGCACTGGGAACAGCAGTGGGGAGTGGGTGGCTGATGATGAAACAAAAAGTATTATACAAACATATTTAAGCCCGAGGTTTTTCTGCAGAGCTATAACATGGGGTACTTTAAGAAGGGTGAAAAGGGTCCTTAAAGGTAGGCAACGCACCAGTAATGCCCCGAGTGTTGCAGGTGTCCATAGGCGACGGTAACCGCTTACCATCCAGGCGGGCCGTCTGCTTGTTGGCCTATTAGTCATAAAAATAATAATAATAATATTTTTTATAGTACCACAAAAAACCAAAGGAGGTTTGTCTTGGAGGTTAACCTAATGTGCGTAACATTAGATTTCTACTGCCATTAAGAGTTCAGCTATAAAATAAGATAAATGTTAACACCACAGCATATAAAGTAAACAAGGTTCAAAGTAAGCGTCTGGTTACTTAAATGTATAAAGCAGTTATGAAAAGTGTTAATGCTTTTAACTAAGTCAAGCCGAGTAGGCCTAATTTTGGGCCACAGTTAACCTTTTTATATTCTTTATTGTCAATCAATCAATCAATCAAAAGTTCTTTATTCAATTTTGTCGTCACAGACGCACTTATGAACGTCAATTATTACAATGACTCTACCACCGTATCGGAAAAAGAACCACTACTCAGAAGATACGGCAAGAATCTGAGGGGCATATTTTTTTGAACTTTTGTTACAATATTTTATGTTTGTTTTTGACAATATTATGTTTCTTATGTGCCAGTTGGCTACTTGGCAGAAGCGGAATGTTCCATGCATCTTTGTCTTCCATGTAATTACTAACTGCATAGTACATTGTACACTGTTATAACATTTACATCGTGGATTATAAACTACATGTACAAAGGCGACCTTAACCCTAAAAAGAGTTTTCTTCCTGCAAACCCTTGAGAGAAGAGAACTGTCACATGAGCAAATAGGTTTCAGTGAAAAAAAAATCAGCAACTATAATCATAAATCTCTATCAATAACTAAATATATAAATATAATAAATACAAAAATAAAAATATCTATACCATACATAACTATAAGGAATTGTGGTATATTTTTAATAATAGTATATATTTTTACATAGTAACTTTTATAATGTAACTTTTATTTAGGCAAATTAAGAATATTTTTAAATTTCCCATCACGCACTTTACTACACCGCTACCATTTTGTTCTTGCACGTCCTGGATGACTGGTAGAAAATGCTGTCTAGCATTAAGTCCTCCATGTACAAACTGTTTTGTGCTAAAGTATAAATAAATAAATAAAATGGTTTCTTTCCAGACCGAGTTACATAAACGAAATTCCGCATCTCCTATACGGCATGAGCTGCGAGAAACTCGGAGGCATAATCCAAAGAAGCGGCATAGATCTGAGAACGTTTCTAATGCTCGAAGAAAAAGATATGATTAAATTAGGGATCGATCTGCCCTTCCAAAGACAAAGATTGATAACGGGACTACTTAACTTCCATAGACGAGCTTGGAAATTGAAAGCTGTACCCGGACTGACTGCAGCTAAAGCTCAACATTTTACGTAAGAAATAAATAAATACGCCCAACGATCTTATAGATCCTGGCCCCTAACTATTGGATGGATTCCTTGTATCTAGGGAACCAGGAACTGTGAGGACAATGGTCCCACATCATCCAGACACTAAACAAATGCTTGCGCTTGTTTATCTGTGCATAAACATTATCCCGTTACGTGAATCGAACCCGCCACCTCGGTGGTGTATGGGATTTGAGCCAACCTACCCAACCACTACACCACTACTGTCAGAAAAAGTTTTGTTGTAAAAGAAATAATAAATTTTTAGAAAATAGCAATAACCGACTTCAATGTATCTTCGAAGTCCAAGGTCAAATATCGATGAAATGTATATGGGACCACTTCGTAGCTATACTGTACCAAACGCAAAAATAATTTTCCAAATCGGTTCATAAATGACGGAGTTCTGAGGTAACAAATATAAAAAATAAATATAATCGAACAGCCTTTTTCGTCTTTTGAAGTCAGTTAAAAAGAAAGCTTTGTTTTTATTTTCGATTATCTTACTTATAAATTAAAGACTTCTTATGCCGTAGGTGAAGTAAGTTAGTGACGAGATGAGCAGGTAGCCTAATGATAATCAACACGCCTGTCTATAACAGTTGTAGCGCCACCCAGGACATTGTTATACTCTATGATATATGATTTTACAAAGTAGTTATAATACTATAATATAAATACATCACCGTCTTTTGTCGTATCACAAATCATCTCCATCCAAAGGTCTGCAAGAGATCGCTTATTAGCGATAAGACCGCCCATTGTACTAATCAAATTTCTAAGTTCTATTTTTAACCGACTTCAAAAAAGCCGGAGATTCTTTGTTCGATTGTATTTTTTTTTTTAATGTTTGTTAGCTCAGAACTCCGTCATTTATGAACCGATTTAGAAAATTCTTGCGTTGGGTTCAGTATAGCTACGAAATGGTCCCATATAAATTTCATCGATATTTGACCTTAGACTTCGAAAATACATTGAAGTCGGTTTTTTTTTTCTAAAATTTAATTATTATTTGTTTTTGTTATGTTTTTGGTGTACAATAAAGCGTTATCAATCAATCAATTGTCAAAATGCAAAATACTGCACTGCACTCGTCACTCTAAGAAAATAGTTCTTATGTCCCATAATGCCAAGTTATTTCGCTGACTACAATGCCCTGCATACCCGAACAATAATAAATCTTGCGCATTACTGCTTGGCGGCAGAATAAACTGGCAAAGCGGTGGTACCAATCCAGACGGCCTTTCGCATACCTAGTGCTGGTCTAGAGTTATTGAATGAGTAACAAGCATCTATATGGATGCTAATATATGCATGAATTCATTAGCGCATGCTAGGCGAGAAGGCGTCGGGACGGTATTCGGAAGACGCAGGTTCGATCCCTGCCCGAGCAATATCATTTTTCTTCTTCCTAATTATATAAAATGCATATATTAGTAAGCGCAAAGTTTAAAAGCTCTATTGAATTTTGGCATCACAGACGCACTTATAAACGTCAATTATTACAATGACTCTACCACCTCATCGGGAAAAGAACCACTACCAAGAAGATACGGCAAGAAACTAAGATGCTCTTTTTAGAACTTTTGTTACAATATGTTTGTTTTTGACAATATTATGTTTCTTATGTGACAGTTGGCTACTTGGCTGAAGCGGAATGTTCCAGTACGATAGTAGGGTCCTTACACAAAACAAATCTTCTATGAATCTATAACTGTTTCGTTTGCAATGAAAAGGGGATCGGACAGTAATCGAGAAAAAATCTAAAATGTAGTTAGAAGAACGAATGTTCTCCGAACCAGAAAGATCATCCAATTAATATTTTTGTGAAATAATAATTATTTATATTTTTAAATCAATAAATAAATGCTAATAATTCTGTCATTTTTAATTTGTTCTTCACCTCAAACGAAACAACAATCACAGCGCATGACGTCATTTGAAGGCAAATGCCGTGAGTCAAGCTTGTGTTATTTTACGTTTTTGCTTTTCATAAAATGTATATTTGCTAATTTTTTTCGTTCCGTTACTACAATATAGTGCCCAAACTTCACAAAACGTATTTAAATGTCTTCGCAAGTTTTATTTCGAAGAGTTTGTCGTTTTCTATCTTCGTATGACGTCACCTGTTTTGAGGTGACCTTTTGCGCGGCAATATTTGAAACATAATATTTAAACATAGTTATAGGTACTTTTAGAGCGTTATTTAATTAAAATACTATTTTTCATGGCTATATATATATATATATTCATTATAGTTAATTTAAAATACTTTCTGATAAGTTGTCCGATCCCCTATTGCAAATACTTGCTGGTTAACCTTTCCACAATGCACGGCATTTTCAAAGATCATTGAAATTCCTTTAACCGAAAACAATGTAAAATCACCTTAATTTAATTTACATCACCTAATTCAGCCTCTGTGGTGTATTGGTTGGGTAGGTTGACTCAAACTTCATACACCATCATGGTTGCGGGTTCGATTCCCGTGACAGGACAAATTTTTGAGCACAGAAGCAACTGCGTAGTTCCTGGTTCCCTAGATACAGGGAATACTAGTTAGGGCCCAGGATGTATCTATGTGATCGTTGGGGCGTTATTACCATTGTTTTATCTCCTTTCAGAGCGGTCGATGGTCTGACATCACTCGGCTCACATCTCCAACAAGTGTACATATTAGAGGCAACGCTACAGTGCGTGGTGCGTGACTATATTAGGAGTTACCAAGACGAGATGAAGTCCAAACCACCGGACGCGCCCGCGCTTGCCGCTGCCAAAATGTATGCGATCATCAACAAGCAACAGAAGCAAATTAAAAAGCTGGAGATGAAGCTCTCAAAGGTATATACATACTTCAAAAATATAAGTACAATACATATTTTAATATATGTAATTTTATGCATTTTTGTAATTTTTAATATTTTTATAATTTTTTTATTTTTTATTACTATGATTTAATTTAATTAATAAAGAATTGACATTTTATATGAAATAAATAAATAAAATTATGTTTTAATAAAACTGTTAAATATTTGTACGCCTCCAAAGGCCGAATTTCGTTGGGAAAACTATTACTATGTCATCTTGCTATGTAATCGAAGTTCTGACAAATAAATTTATTTCATTTCATTTCAATAGTATAACTCGCTACTGGCACCAAAAAACACAATATTGGCATGGTTTTAAAAGTTCTAGGGTCAATTGTTAAGGGCAAGCGTGGCGCTTACCATCAGGCGACCATCTCGCTCATGTCATTGCTCAGTTGCATATAAAAAAAACAAGATAAAAATAAATTTGGAAATATTAGGTACAACAGGCAATCTTTGGGGGCGTCCATTAAGTGAGATGAGAGCAAATCTGGCGATTTTTCGACCATTTTTCTTTTACATGGAAGTAATAATTTCTTCAATCGCAGTATTGTATAATGGCTTGGTCTATTCCCGCTGCAATAAAAATAAGTCACGCCAACAATATTTCAATGAAATATCCCGTTTAACATCAATACGATTAGCTGATTAATTATTAATAGTTAAATAACATTTATATACCTATATCGTATAAAACAATATAGATAAATATATATATACATATATATATATATATATATATATATATATATGTTGTACCTAGGTATAGACTGACTAAAACGAATAAGTCCTTTATGGGCAACTGCGTAAGTTTTTATAATAAAATTCCAAAATGTATAACGGAGCTCACAGAAAGTAAATTCAAATTACGCGTTAAGAATGTTTTAATGAGAAAAGCATACTGTTCATGATTACATAGAAGACAAAGACGCTTGGAACATACCCGCTTACGCGCTTTGGAGTGGTAGGCTCTGGCCGTGGTTGTAATACCCACCGAACAAAGCCATGCCGTCAAGCGACCAAGTCGTATTTCGGGATGATGTTCGGTGAACCATCGGGGAGACTCTATGTGCTCTATCTTAGGCCACATCATCGCTTCACATCAGGCGAGATAGTGGCCAAACATAGATCTATTAGTGTAAAAAAAAAACATTCCACTTCTGCAAAGTAACCAACTGGTATATTATAAACATAACATTGTGAAAGCCCAAAAAAATTAACAAAGTCTAAAAAAAATGCCCCTCAGTTTCTTGCCGTATCTTCTGAGTAGTGGTTCTTTTTCCGATACGGTGGTAGAGTCATTGTGATAATTTGACGTTCATAAGTGCGTCTGTGATGCCAAATTGATTAAAGAGATTGTGATTTTGATTTTGATATCGCTAGCGTCTATCTGTATATTCGTTTAGTGCTTAACTTCTATACTGTAACAACAAATAGTTATGCGTTTCTTTTTAGATAATTTCTTTCAAGGTTCTTGCAAGGTCTACCAGAAATCTTAGTATCATATTGCTTGACCTAACTTCGAAATTATCATCTAATGGAATCAGGCGTGCTGACGTTGCGGAAATTCATTTCAAATCTGAAACGCAATGAAAATATCCAAAATATCTAATGTTATTGTAGGTTGTTGTTGAATAATATAATATGTACTAGCTGCGCGGTTTCCCGCGATAAAAAGTAGCATATGTGCTATTAAAAGTCCTAAAGTACCTACATACTAAACTTCCTCAAAATCGGTTTGGTAGTTTTTGCGTGAAAGAGTAACAAACATACATCCATACATTCTTACAAACTTCCGCGTTTATAATATTAGTAGGATGGGGGTAGATAGTATATTTTATAATGCAATATTTTGAATATTTTCATTGCGTTACAGATTTGAAATTATCATCATAAAAAAAATTATAGCGGTAGTGTGCAAGCATTACTGTGTTCCGGCTTGAAGGGCATTGTAGCCAACGAAATTACTGGGCATTATGAGACTCAACAGCTAATTGTCTCAGAGTGACAAGCGCAGTACAGCGCCGCGCAGGATTTTGCAAAACAAAGTTCTGGGTGGTGCTGTTATTGTTATGGGCTGGCGTATTGCTTACTATCAGGCAAACGATCAGCTCGTCTCGTCATTAGGTTACATAAAAAAAAATATACTTAGAACTTAAATTTTTTGTTTGTTGCAGATAAGTAGAAATAACCCGCGACCAGCGGATCTGCTCAAAGACAAGTCTGTGTACGATATCTTCAAGAACTACATGACTGAGGCGTTCATAGTGTGCTCCCTAGGCGTTATTGTGTACAACGCTAAACACTATTTTACCAATATGTTGACCAAACATTAGTTAATAAATGTTGAATATTTAGTTACTCTTTTCCGGAATCCTATTTCTCTTAAATTTTTGGCAAGTTTTGATGTTGAATGAGGAAAATCTGATAGATGGAATTATTCTAATTGAAAAGTCACAGTGAAGAAGAGTATTAAAATTGAAATTGGTAAGTCTTGTTGTGCATTGATAATTATATTATTATATGGAAGTATTTCCTTCCATTTCTTGTCACGGCTATTTACTATTATTTATTGCACAATAATGTACTTTATTAACCTAAGAAACGGGTATTATGAAAATCCTTATCGGGCAGGTTATCGGGTAGTGCCCGGTTGCTATCGGCTTTATATTTAGTTGCAAATATGCGCTTTGTTTGAAACATAATATTATCATAGGGTCAAGAAACTTTGAGGGGCAATTAGAACAACTTACAGGTAATGCCGCAAGACGAATAATTAATAGCAAACTCTAAAACTAGTAGGCATGTTATGGTATGCGTCCACTAGCCCGCAGCGGTTGCAATACACGCAGACACGCAACGGATTATGGTATATCTATATCGATGCATTCCTATCGCACTGCACCCACTGCCACCGCCCAGCGGCCTGCAATTACATTCAATCAGACTCGTGTCGTGCCGCGTGCGTGAGTTACAGGCCACTGAGGTTAAGTCGACGCGTACCTTTAGCATTACGTACATACCTAACGTAGTGCAAAATGCTCTCCAGTAACAAATCATCCGCGACTCAAACAACAAAACGCTATTGCGAATGTCGTCACTTCTAACTCGGCTACTATTCATCTTTCAATTTACGCCCGCCTATGCCTAAATCTATGCTAACAAACTGCCAAGATGACCTACTTCTCCCGACAGGTCACAACTCATAACCCCATTCGTATACATAACTCACTCATACCAACATGCATCATACAAACATGCTACCAACATTGAGAATTAATACCGACGCGTGCAATCTTACAGCCAACCTTCTGGACTATTTGCGGTGCATGGCGGGAAGCGAGATGCTACCGTGAGTTAATTAAAGGTGGTATGTAATTGATGGACCTAATTACCATTAGTTACGCCCGTTATTATGTTGAGCCTGCGATATGTGGATGTGACGGATTCAGTACGGCTGCTCTTACATGCAACGTGCTTACTGGCTTTACTCATTAACATACCTTCTCCTATGCCTTCGTACCGATAACTGAGCTGACTTTCAACGCCCACCATTTGTATAGACCCTAACTAGGATTCCCTGTAGCTAAAGAAATTAAAATTAGGTACCTATGTGTCTCAGAGTTCAAGTTCAAAAGTTCTTTATCCAATTTTGGCATAACAGACGCACTCATGAGCGTCAATTGCGACAAAGATTCTACCACCGTATCGGAAAAAAACTACCAGAAGATACGGCAAGAAACTGAGGGGCTTTTTTTTACTTTTGTTGCAATAGGTATGTTTGTTTTTGACAATATTATGTTCCATGCCTTTGTTTTTTTTTACGAAACTAAGTGAAGAGACGAGCATGTCGTTCGCCTGATGGTAAGCGCCCCGTCTGCTCATAACAATTGCAATTGTCTTCTATGTCATTATTATAACTAACGGTATAGTATGCTTTTTCACTTTTTTCCGTGCATCAACTTTAGTCCCGTAGAGGGAATCATAACCAGCCTTGTTCAACTTAATAGATGCAACTATTCGTTAGGCGCTCAAGAAAATATTAACTAACAACTCTGCGATTATGCAAATCATGCTCACTTATAAGTGTAATGACATCATTCTGGATTGAAATACCTAACATCTTCAGTTCCGTACCTCTTGTGCAAATGAAACATCCTCTGTCGATGAGCAAAAAACTGCATGCCTATAAATTCGTGCCGGTTAGTCGTGACCACAGATTGACTCCGTCAGCCATCTCTTGTTTACTGTCATCATTTACTATTAGTCACTCTTCAAGGTCATTCAATTATTATTTGAAATAATAAAATTACTAGTTTATGCTGTAAGCAATGACAATATAGCCTTGGTTTTATGCGCCTTGGTTGTAAAGGACAATACTAGAACTACCTATTCTGTAAATTTGACTCGCCGTTTTAAAGTTGATTCAATGCTCTGCAACCTAACTTTCCTCGTCGAAATCGTTCTAAAACATATTCACGACTGTAAGCTACTACCTGAGTTTGATCAATGTGGCTAAGCGGGATCTCGTGCGACTTTCGATCCGACGCACCGGAGTTCCAATCCCGCTGGCCCAACGACTGTCAAGTTATATGCGGATTCAACACTCGCTCTAAAAACGGTGAAGGAACATCATGACCAAGAATTAATCACAAAAATTCAAGGACAGACGTCCACCAACCCGCACTGGGCCAGGGTGGCGGATTATGGCCCCATTCTGTCTCTATGAGAGAAAGCTTGTGCCCCAGGCAGCGGTAGGAACGTACCTAATGAGCTGATGAACTTAAAAAAATCAGGACAAAAGAACTAGGTCATAAATATCTCAGTACCTACTGGATTTATCTGAGTCCCATGACGCAAAGACAGCCATCGCTGTCTGGCTCACTTCTTAATAAATGTGTCTCGTACAAGAATAGACACATCTTCTTCGAATTAAATTGTTTTTTCAGTTGTCTACATATTTCATCCTCATGATGACAACATCCCATATTTTAGTAATTTCATCCTTTTAGCATTTCGTTACAGTATGTGGGAACAATGATGACTGTTAGACGAATTACTCATCGCTCTAGTTTGGAACTCCTGTTAAATACTTTAACAGTTTAGTCACAAAATTATACATACGTACAATTGTTAAAATAGCTGTTATGTTAAGTCACCACTGATGTATCATGTACCTAGAGTACGCTTTTGGGAGAGAACTATCTTCTGGGCCACAGTAGACTTATCAACCATTGCAGTTTGTTTAGTACCTAATAACACAGGTCAATTCGTCGGTTATTAGAGTGAGTACAAATTATAAAGTTACTCTAGTACGAACGCAATCGGTTTAATTATTTGTTAGAATTAAGTAAACTGTAGTAATAACCTAATAGTATCACAATATTTTTCATCTAAGTAAGTAGGTAATGTACCCTGAATGTAATTAGTGTTGTGAAACCCAGTGTCAATTTCGAGTGTTATTGTTTGGCTCTAAGTTATTATGCTCTATTTTACAAGCTTTTATTTAACTTGCAGTGTATGTATGTATGTAGTAGGTATGTATGTAACTATGTATGTTCGGGTGGCTTCTTGCCAACTGAATCAGAACCACTTCCTCTGGTTCTGGTTCTCCTACGAAGTTGAAATTTTTCATACTTGTCAAAGTTCGATGACAATGCAATATTATGGTGACAGCCAGCTGATCTGATGATGGAGACGGAAGGTGGGCAATGGAACTCCTTGGCAGATAATCGTAAACTACTAGTGTTTGGGCTCCTTTTAATCTGCTCGCGGTAGCGATTACGAATATGTTAAAAGTTTGTCTTGAAAAATATATTTTTCAACAAAAAACTTATTTATAAATTGTTAATGTATGTGTGTGAAAGTTTAAAGTTAAAGCTACTATATGTAAGTTTACCTTAGGACTTACTTAACCACTGCCGTTTACTCCCTCCGATCGCCTGAAGTAATTATCATGGGTGACGCTCGTGGTCACGTCTCATCCAGGGCCCTTCACTATGACTACTTGGCGATTCCTTGCTTCAAGAAAACGTCGATTCATAAACGACATCTGTGAAATTTGTATCCACTATGACGCGTCATATATATAAATATATGAATGCGTCATAGAGATGACGTTTATTAATGAAAAAATCGACGTGATTTCGAAGCAAGGAATCGACGTGATTTCGCAAAGTTGTCATAGTGAATTGGAGCACAGATGCGTGTTACTGTTTTAGTGTGAACTAGAATAGCTATTCCAAAACAAATGTCAATTTAAATGGTTGAATATAACTCGTTCGCTCCGGTTACAGAGTAACTGCTCTATATTCTGCAAGCCATGTTGGTGTCCGTTTCCTTTGTTTAACGTTGCATCACACCGTGCAGTAAAGTACCGTGTTATACCATTGAGGTTACGTAATTAACTTTGCCATTTGACCCCGCTACTACGAGCTACGGCCGATTATCCGATTGAAGTGAACTGCGTTACATTTCTTATATACCTATCTCTTTGGTATTTTAATTAAGTACAAGCTTTTATTTAATACAATGTTTAGATTATTTATTATTTTATTAGTGTGTATTTTATGTAACTGGTTTATGTAAGTGTATTAAGATAATGAAAACCACCGTCCATTATTTTTACATAATTCCACTCCC